>JAPYXD010000466.1:785000-3310833 GCA_030998225.1 Diplolepis rosae
TTTCCCTGACACAAGATCATTTGCTTGTGGCCACCTAACTTCGCTAAGCCTTGCTATACGTCTAACGATAACTTATCCAGTTCCCGTTTTAACATTTATAATCTACCTGCGCCAAGGAGACTTCTGACATTCCACCTTGCTGCACGCAGAGTACAACCCTTTTTTCTATTGCACATTTCAATAACCACCTCCGGAAAATATTACCCGGGGCGAAGCTATAATTTTGAATTTTTGATTTTCAAAATTGTTTTTCAAAATCAAAGCAAAAAATATACATCTTATAAAAACATGTGCAAATGTAAATTAGAAGAACCTTGATTAGTAAGCAATTTTGTGTGATAACGTTTTTTCACATCATGTATAGTTTGACTGAAAAATAGATTTTTATTATTGATTTTTTTTAAGTCTTAAAACACTATAAATTTTATAATTTTAGTTTGATTGAAAAAATGCATGAGGAAAATTTGTAGAACTTCAAAAAAACTATAAGAAAGCCCATTTTATTTGTTATCCTCATATTTGCTATATTTTGGCGGGAAAATTGAATTTTCGATTTTTAGAAAAACGTGTTTGATAAATAAATGAAAAGATATTACTCATATGAAAAAATAACAACAAGTTTCGTATCTCTCATATATTTGGTATAAAAAGGTATAAAAGGAATCTTTCATTTTTTTAAACATTTATTACGATTAAATCGAAATCTACGTGTCCGATCAGAAAATGGTCTGCAATAAATTTGTATATCTTCTTACACTGAGAAAAAATGCGTTACAAGCAACTACGATTCCATGACCGTTACAACTTTGAAACCGTATACGTAGTTCGTTTTGTGTATATTACAGAGATTGCAAACAATGTTATAAAACTTTGTTTAAAGCCATTGTAGAAATAATGCATCAAGACAGAAAAATGTGTGCTCTACTTTATAAGATGTATGTCTGAAGAATATTTTTTAAAGAAACTCACTTTCAAAAACATTTATGTACGGAGAAAGCCCGAAACTTTCGAGAGTTTTGCTGACGAAATCGTCCATTTCCAAAAGTGAGGTTAGAATACGGTTTTTTGAGTTTTCTTATTTTTGAAGATATTCAAAACCTGAAAAAAGACCATAAAATCTTCAAAAAATGAGTATGATCGTTTTTCAAATAAAAGGGATAATTAAAAATACATTCGCAAACAGATTTGAGCACCGGGATCGAAAATGATGATTATTTACTGCAATTACGTTATTGTAAATAAAAAAATTAATTATTGTTGGAAAAAATAAATTTTCCTCACTTTCAGCCACCCGTGCAGAAATCGCCCGATTTGTCCTCATTTAAGGTAGGGCTACGGTTAGGCCCTCGCTAGAAAAAGTAGACTAGGAAGTTCTAGGCGGGCCCCGGCGAGGCGTTGATAAGGTTCACACTGTTTGGTTTCTAGAAAAACTAGTTCCTTCTAGTGGGGCCCTATTTTTGGATTTTAGTCAGGCCCTAGGTAGTTCCTTATTTTAATAAAAAGTTTAGATATTCTTTGCTGCGCATGCTCATGCAAAAGGCCTTTACATACACGGAGAAAAATAGTTAAAGTAATTTTACTCAACTTCCGATCAAATTTGGGACATAAGGACAAGTTAGAAGTTATTTAGTATCACTGTATTTATTTGGGATATATTAAATGTTCGAAAATGAATCAAAGTTGAGTAAAATTCAGAAGTGTAGGGTGAAGTATGAAAGCGTGCATTAAAATTTTTTAAATATATATATTATTACTCGTAGTATAACTATAAAAAACCAATCTTCTATTAAATCACAAAAATAGTAGAGCTTTCCGTTCATTCTACTCTACGCTTCAATCGAGAGTTGAGTAAACCGTGAATCGCAAGATTTATTCCAACAGCTACATCTATTCACGCAGGAACGAATGAAAGTAATCTGCGCCTTGGGCACACATGAAAAATTTTTAATTTCAAAAACTTAAATTCTTAAAATTAAATTGATCTTATGAAAATTAAAACAAAAAAAAATCGATAAGTGTATTACATAAAATATGAAATATCACATAAATTACTCAGGCAGAATAATAATTTGGAATTCGCAAATGTAAAATCCATATTTTGAAAATATAAAACACAGAAAATAAAAGAACCTTCTTTTAAATGTTTTTATACAAGATACTTCTTAATAATAATGCAATTTTTTAATGTACATTTGAAAATTTAGTTTCACTAAACTTCATACGTTGTTATAATAAAAATGTATACTAAATGTAATTTAATAATTATATTATATATATCAATAATCATAGTTTTAATAATTGTGTAATTATATTAATTTTTAAAAATATTTTATTAATCATTTTTGAAAAAAGTTGATTTATTTTTACTTGAGTAAGGCTACAAAATTTTATTGACGGCACTTACTCTCACAAGCTCTGAATAACTCATGCAGTCACTATATAAGAAAGTTCCAAATTTTATATCTCAGCATTGTAAGCGAGCGTGTGCGTGATTCGACGAAAGCGTATCGTACTATATATAAGTGTTGTTATTAGGTTTATATATGTAAGGTTATATGATTAAATGGATTTGTAATTTGAAATATGATTGGCTACGTCCGTAATGGTGTGAATGTATTTGTAAGTTGTTTATGTATATACCAGATGACTATTGGCAGGCTCGAGGTAAGAACTTTTTTTTATTTGAGAGAACCATACCATTGCCAGTTCAAATAATATGTAACGCTTATTGTTATTCACTTTTGGTGAATTAGGTATATATCAAATTGATTTTACCCGACTAGGATTTAATAGATGTTCAAATGTCCTTATATCCCAAGTTTAATCGACAGAGTTGAGTAAAATTACTTCAACTATTTTTCTCCGTGTAGCTGGGGCCCCATTGTACGGTTAGGCAATAGATATGTGTTCTAATCAGGGCCCGACTAGATGTCTAAAATAGGGCCTGCCTAAAACAGCGTTACAGAAGTAGATGGGGCCTGACTACTTTTCCCTACTAGATCCCGACTGGAAGTAGGGAAAAGTAGACTGGGCCCTACTATATCCTAAATGAAATTTCTGCACGGGCATCTTCAGCTGGACGTGATCATTTTTATAAATAACTATACACTCAGATAAAAAAAATTTGATTGAGTCAAAAAAATGATTTGTTTGAAACACTTTCTTTGATGTAAAGAAATGTTTTGTTTAAATGAAACAAAATATCCAAATCCAGCATCTTTTATTATATCTTTGGACCAAATAAATATTTGTTCGAATCAAATAAAGGGCATAGCCGGGTTTCCATGTGAAATCGATCTTAAAACCAAATCAAATTTCGTATCAACCATATGGAAGGGGTTGGGCAAGAGATGATTTTGCCGAATTTTTAGATCATTATCTGCCATTTTAAATGAGTAATGTGCGGATTTTACCATTTTCGTTTTTTTCTTTTTTTAGCTAAACTAATCATAGGAAAATTTTGGAAAAAAACAGGATTGTTTTTTCCAATAGAAGGCATATTTGTGAAATTTTTGCAGATTTTTTGATGCATAATTCGCGATGCAAAATATTGCGAATATTTTTGCACGCAATTTTGTTCATGTTTGATTTGCGCGACCACTCTTTTAAATTATTATATTCATTAATTACCTATCGATGATTGAAACAGAATTTTTGCAGATTTTTGCAAGGTGTGGATGGGGGTAAAAAAAAATAAAAACCGTCAAAATACGCATTCCTTCAACATCTTACTATTAAAGCACATTTTATAATAACAGTAAACAAATGAAAAAAAATAATTTTATTTGGTAATCAATCTCTAACACGTTTTACTGCTAAAATTTTTGCAAAAATTTTGCAAAATATTTTGCGAATTGTTTTTGTTGCGAAAAATTGAAACTATTACATGCATTGTGAACAAATGGTTGATTGTGATTATTTTCGCAATTTTTTTCATCGTGAATTATGCATCAAAAAATCTGCAAAAATTTACAAATATGCCTTCTATTGGAAAAAACAACCCTGATTTTTTCAAAAATTTTCCTATGATTAGTTTAGCTAAAAAAAGAAAAAAAAACGAAAATGGTAAAATCCGCCATTACTCATTTAAAATGGCCGATAATGATCTAAACTAAATCTAAAACTTTGTCTAATATTTCGTATCCCACAAAATTTGAGAAATTGACTTTTTTTGAAAAATGGATTAATAATAATGTTTTACAGCTTATATTAAAATCTTGGGAGTCAAATTGTTTATTTAATATTTTTAAATAAATATTCTAATATGTCGTATCCCACATGCCGATTTTCACGAATTCTAATATGTCGTATCCCACATCCATTGGTTAAGTCAGCGCGAGCGATGTGACAGTCAATTTTTATTTTGTGATTAGTCTTAAGTTTATTTTAAGAAATTATTTAATAAAATGAGTAAGAAGGTAATTACAAATAATATTTTTACAACTCTAATTAAATCTAGAGCATCCGCTGAAACCTCTGTTTGTAGATCGATTAAAAATAACTAAAAGTAAATGGCAACAATTACAGGCATTAAAAAAAGTGTTGTTGAGAGATACACACTGCTTCTATGATAATATAGAATATATTGATGATAGTGACTCTGCTTCTGACCAATCTCCATCAATAAAAAATTTGGAAGCCGAGAGTAAAAATATAGTTAAGGTAACTGAAAAGACTAAGAGTAAGAAACGAAAAGCTAATCAAGTTAATCTTGGTGTTAAAAGCGAAGTACTGCGTACTAATAATAGATTTAAAAACCTGAAGATAATGATATTAATTATAAAAAAAAATTGTGATAATACCAGACGAAAGAGGACAAGAAATTTTCAACAATCTCAGCAAGAAAATGTACCTGAAGTAAAAAAAAAAAAATTAAAAGTACTTAAAATGAAAAAAAAAATGTTTTAAGCAATATTAAAGATAGTAAAAATAAAATGTATCAATAATGTTATATTATAATAATTATGAATTAAGCAATACAAAATAAGAAAGGAAAATGTTATGTATGGGATGAAACAATATTTAATTATAAAACGATTAAATCAATTTCTTTTCTAAAATACATTTTTATTTTTTCTTCTTGCGTAACCCACATAAATATCATAAAATTTATTTAAATAATTTTTTTGCTTTAATTATTATTATTTATGCATTTTTATGAACGTATAAAACAAAAATTTGTTTACATTTATTTATTTGTGCTAGCAAGACGTTTTTATCGTTTCCTGAAAAATTTTCCAAATGTGGGATACGACATATTAGAACGTGGGTATCGATATATCAATGCATTAATTTCTTTGTTTTAAAGAAAAATTAATTTGATTCAAACAAATATTTATTTGGTTCAAAGATATTTTGAGTCAAACAAATTTTATTTCATTTAAACAAATCATTCCTTTAAATCAAAGAAAGCCGTTCAAACAAATCATTTTCTTTGATTCAATCAAATTTTTTTCTGAGTTCATATCAATACCTCGGATTATACACAATGGTAATTGATATATTTTTGTAATTAGATGTATTTGGCAACATGAAAAATTAATTTATTAATTTATTCGAGTATATTCGAAATAATTGAGACTGCATTAGTCATTGAAGTTGTCCTTAATTTTCAAGTACTTTTTTCGCAACTATAACTCATTTTGAAACCAACTCTCAAAGTGTAGTTGGGCCTGAAACGGACTATAAAATAGAGTTGGGTGAAAGGCAGTTTTGCCAACTATAAATATAG
Source organism: Diplolepis rosae (assembly GCA_030998225.1). NCBI lineage: Eukaryota > Metazoa > Arthropoda > Insecta > Hymenoptera > Diplolepididae > Diplolepis > Diplolepis rosae. Next base: position 790,732 of record JAPYXD010000466.1, read on the forward strand.
TTGATCCAATTGCGATTTTTGTTCGCGCAAATAAAAGCGATCTAACTCTATGCGTATAGTTGCTCGGACTTTTAGCGATTTCTTTCAGTGTATCAGATGAACAATTTTGTCTCCAACATTCTTTTCGTTTTCCGCGTAGAGTTTTTTCGGAAAGCAAAATTTTTGTTTCAATGAATGAGTTAGAGCTCAAAGGTAATATGTTATCAGAACTTTATGAATGAATTTTGCACAAAAATTGAAAAAAATATTGAAAAATGAATTAATTTAGAGTAAAAATCCATTTGGATAGATTTAAACTAAGTTTTTTTTACTTTATAGGAAACTCAATCGTGTTTAAGTTCAAAGAGTAGGACTTTTATAGAATCTATTATGAGTAACATCAACTCCGTTTTTGCTATCCCCTCTGATCTGAAGAAAATGTCTGTCTAAAAAACTAGATTGAATATTAATAATTTTAATTAACACTGTTGAGTATAGATCGTATTTAAAAAAATGAAACTACTAGTTTTGAAATTTCAGAATTTTATAAATCTAGAAATGTTAATAAATTAGAAGTTAGTATCTGAAATAAATAAATAAGAATTGTTATTGAGAAAAATGATTTGATCTGAACTATTATAAAAATAACATTTTTTGAAACTAGGACCCTTTTTCAGCGATTGATGAAAAAGGGAGGATTCTGAAAACTGCTGAAACTGATAAAATAAGCACATATGCATTAGTGATATCTCTGAAAACATTGTTGCCAGAGATAGAGGGTTGATTGGTCAATAAATAATTCAGAGGTGACACGTCTCAATATCAGGATCGGTTTATGGTTTATGTTGTCCACTTGCGGATGCGAGTGGGCAGGAAGGTTCGTGTGTATATCGATCATTCTCGCTACATCGACGATTTTATTCGAGCTTTGGAAGGGAATAAACCTGCTCCACGACTAAGAATCTTTTTCATTATCATAGCATCGAGTTCCTTCACCTCCGATCGTTTTTTTTCTTACTCCAGTTTTCCGTTCATCTCATGCTGCTGCCTGGAAAATTTTTCTAAATAAAATATTGAAATGATGATTGTCGACGTTATCAGAGTCGTGTATTCAAAGACGGCCCACCATTAGGCACTTCTGATACCTAAACTTTTTTTTGCAACGCTATCGTTCCACTGCTTTTTTATTATATCTTATGAATAACTGTAAACTTTTAATATTCGATCATGTCCCTTTACTGCCGTCATAGTCGCTGTCTAATTATATCCTTAGCGAGAAAGTGTAACTGTATTCCAGCAATAAATAAAGTCCTGCTAATTAAATTTCTCAGCTTATGTAGATTAAATCGCAGATTTGAAATAACATACACCCTTCTTATTTATTATTGATAACGAAAAAAAAGAAGAAGAAAACCACACTAAGATCATTTCTCAGACTGTTTTAAAGATTATTGTTTTGGATAGGATTAAGTAGTAGAGGGCATAGAAGTGAACTTGAATGTTTAAGCACAATAATAAAACGTCAAGTTCGACATACGAGGATTTTGCTCCGAATGCAAATAAATTTGATGATCCTTGACCTGTGTAATTACGTCGAAGTCATACAATCAAAAAGGCTGCGTAAGACCTTAAGCACGATTTAATATCGACAGTGCCGACAGAAGCATCGCGTCTATAGCAGATAGTATGTATCAGATGCAACAATAGCATCAAGTGTATCTCCGTTACTCTCGTACCATTCTCATGTCCTTACTCTCTCCAGCCTCTCAAACTGCCTCCTGCTCTCCTCGAAATATTCCCACAGTCCAGCATACCGGATTAGCGCATGCACCCACTGAGCTTCCCATTGTCAATGCACGCACACATCGGGACCCGTCACAATGCCCCAATATTCCTCAATATAAAACTCACCGACGTCTTTTTACGCAATTGTTAACGGTAGGCTTTATTATGCAGCGGCCTCTCTTGGACGCACGTTCGGATCAGGTTCCTCGATTTCTACTATCAACTCTAAAACAATAGTTTCGATGGAATTATTTTATTTCTCGATGCTTAGGATTCCTTTCTCTAGACTCTAGACTTTAGACCCTAGACTTTAGTTGAGGATTAGACTGTCAACTCGTCAGTTACAAGCTTCTAATGTCAATGGTTATCATGTTGATCTGATACTTAGCTTATTTTGTCCTAGTTTCGTACTATCATGGAGAAAGTTGGACATAAAATTTCTTGAGTTGAGTTAATGTCCTCCACCTTCAATTGCATTAAATAAGGTCAAACGGATGAGACACTATGCGCAAGATAATAGACCTGAGTAAAAATTTGAATAAGGATCTGATGGATGCATCACTATTTTTCTCTTTTTCTTATGAGGCGTTGATCAAGAAAACTGTTCAGAATTTCACATTAACATTAGGTATACCGTTTTTTGTTTCTCCATTCCTTCCATACTTTATTAAAATAAATGGCTGCTATAATGACTGTTATAACTACTCTAAATAGCTAGTCATTTTGACGATTACTAAGGTGCATATTGCTATTTTTTTTTCTGTGTTGGTCTTCTCATTTATTTACTATTTGATGTTTACAAAAGTTTTATAGCATTCATTTTTTGTACATTTTTAATTCATAATTCATTATGAACAACAACCTATAAGAAATAAAGTATGCGCTTCATCATAAAGTTCATTCATAAGTAACTTTGTGTGGACATTTTTTAGATCTATTGACCTCACTGAAAAAACGATATTTTTATATCAATAATATTCCTTTTAAAAAGGCACCAAGAAAAATATTCTTAATGTAATATAGTAATTAGTAATATATCATAGTTTAATTACATTATTCTAGTCTGCGTCCGACAAGCGTTTAATTAGAAATAGGCCAATGTAGGCCAATTTCCAGATGGCGAAGAGTTACTATATAACATTAACAATCGGCTAGTTATGAACTGTTTGTATAATATTCTTAAGAATTTCTGACTATTTCTCAGTGCAAGCACCAGAACATTGGACGTCTATAGAGAGCACCATCAAGAACACCCAATGCCCATATTTTGTGGATTGATAAATAAATTATGCCATCTGGCCAATATCAATATTATTAGTATATTTTGTCTCGTTAAAATACTTGAAACTCTCTGGAATTACAACATCTTACTTTTGTATTCGTTATACAAAGAATTTTTGCAACCCCTGCCATTGTTCAGTAGCAATAATTATGTAAAGGAATTCCAGACACTTTGGTACAAAATATTTAGAGGAATTTTCAGCTTTGAGGGAGTTCAATCTCTCTGGATTTTGTTTTCCAATATAATAAACTTTTTTAATTTTTGAAATAAACAAAATTAATATGAAGAAAACTATAATTTCTACCACAATATTTTCCAAAGAAAGTTTGTATGTATAAAATTTTTATTGGGTGAATCATTTTTTTTTTCACCTTTTTTCCGTTCTTCGTTTTTAGATAGAAAATAGAATGATTTTTTAAGTTTGAATGCAATTTTTGTTAATTTAAACGAAAAATACACGCCTTATAAAAATAATTGAATACAAATTTGTAATTCATTTTCGTGTAAACAATTTTTTTTTTTCAAATATTACACTAATCTAATACCTCTTCATATTATGAGATTGTAAAAATATTTAAAACTAAAAAGGATCTGATTTCAATAATTCTAATCTAGAATAATTGATGCAAGATATCGAAAAGTTCGTGACTTTCATCTTAATTTTACACCAATATGTCTCATTTTTCTCACTTTGACCCCATCAATCTTCTATCCGATTTCTGAAGGGGAAGACGTGTTGATGGGAATAGGGAAATTTAACTGGAGAGTGGAAGTAAAAAAGAGGAGCAGGAGGAGGAAGCATTGCCGTAAATTTATAAATAGGCACACGGATAATCACAGAGGATTTATGGTAACCAGGGATTATCAAGTTGTACAAGGGGGCATATTTCATATCACGACGTTACTTTATTTCAATGGGGAATACCTGTTTTGTAAGTTGCAAAGCTCAAATGAACGCGCACAAGGAGCGATACGTACGTAATAACATACGCTTGCATGTGAAGAGAAAGAAGTTAAGAGAAACTGTTGCGAGGAAAGAAACTTCCTTCTTCTCCGTCATTGCCCTCCACTTCTTCAAGATGATTATTCCCACGTTGCAGAACCTACAAAACTGCCTGCACAGTTTTCGATCGCCATCGTCAATCACTTCTCCGATGTCGTTCAAGATTAGTATATTCTGTAAACACGTTGATCCTACCTTTTAGACGACGTAAGTGGTTTAATGTTAGAGGATTGAGTGCAGAGATTTTTCAGTCGATGTAAATCGCGACTCATGTATACTATTTTTTCAAAATTTTCTAAATAATCATCTATGGTAGCAAAGATCTCCACCCAGCTTTCGGTAATGCTATATTTTTGCTATACCGCTGTGGAAATTTTGAGTTGGGCCCCGCTGGGCCCCATGTAGTTTGCCCCCTTATTATGTTGGTCCCACGATGGCAAACTATGAAGGGCCAACATAGTTTTGACATTCTTGCCTTCGAAGGCGAAGAAATTGACCATTCTCCTACCCTGATCACGCATTTTTTAAATTTTTGTTTGCGAATTCGACGAGCCATTTTTCGACTTCTTCAAAATTGGCGAAGCGCTGCTCTGCGAGTAAGTGTCCCATCGATGCGAAAAAGTGATAGTCGGACGGGGCGAGGTCTCGAGAGTACGACGGGTGCGATAATATTTCCCAATTCAATGCTTTTAATGTGTTCTTCACCACTTTAGCGGTATTAGACGGTGCGTTGTCACGTTGTAGGATAACTTTGCCATGTCTTCGGGCCCATTCCGGCCGTTTTTCGATCAACGCATGATTCAAATTGATAATTTGTTGTCGGTAGCGATCCATATTCACCGTCTCACCAGGTTTTAATAACTCGAAGTACACCACACCACACTAGTCCCACCAAATACAGAGCATTGTCTTACGGCCAAAGCGATTTGGCCTTGGAGTCGATGGGCCGACCTCACCAGGTGAAAGCCATGATTTTTTCCGCTTCGGGTTCTCAAAATAAATCCATTTTTCGTCCCCCGTGACAATTCGATGCAGAAAATATTTCCTTTCGAACCGTTGAAGCAGCATTTCACAAATGGTTTTTCGATTTTCCATTTGTCTATCGTTCAGTTGGTGTGGTACCCATTTCCCATACTTTTGGATTTTTCCCATGGCTTTTAAACGTTGGCAAATTGCTCCTCGGGTCACATTTAGTGTTTGTGCCAATTGTTGTTGCGATTGGGTTGAGTCTTCATCCAATAACGCCTGCAATTCCTCGTCTTCGAACTTTTTCGCTGCACCAGGATGTTCATTGTCTGTTCAATCGAAATCTCTACTTTTAAATTGACGAAACCATGTCTCACATGCTCTAATCACTGGAGCATGTTCACCATAAGTTTCTACCAGCAATCGATGAGCTTCAACTGCTTTTTTCTTTTGATGAAATAAGAAAAGCAACAAATGCCGCAAATGCGATTTACTTGGAACGAAACTCGACATATTCACTGAGGTAAACAACTATGATGCTATTATTTTGGCAGAATGTAATTGTGTAATCATAGAAATGTATACATATCTCTAGCGACATCTATGAGTAAAACCGGCAAATTTCAACTACCCGTGCAGAAATTTAAGTGAGGCGTCCTTCGGGCCCTAATGGGGCTAAATGGGGCCCTGATGAGGCAATCCCGTTAGCGCCCGATGGGAAATGAAACGCCTAACCTGATGAGGACCACAAGGTTTTGCCTCTACTGAGGCCCTGATGTGGCTCCTATGAGGCCCCTTATAGTTTTCATGTGTAATATATATATTCTTATCTATTTAATTATATTTTTGTTTAAAATAAAAAATACATCCATAAATGGGAAATTCATCAACAAATATTTATTAAAATATGAGCAAAAGTGTAACTTAAGTATTACCTAATTATGGTAAAATAAGAATAAAAATACACAAAAATCATATTCTATTGGGTTATACGGAGCTTCCTGTTTCCATCCCAATCTTTGGTATTGTGGATTACGGAGCTAATATGTGACAGAACTTCATCCTCTGGTACTTTGCACCTCTCAGAAACTACAGCTACAAATTTAATAATATCAGTAATTGAAGTTTATAGAAACTGGAATATATAAATAGTGTCTAAAAAGTATTCAATGATTAATAATGGTTAATTTTCTTACCGATGATACATGAGCACATGTAATAGTCTTTAAAAACTAATTTATTAGTAATTATTTTAACAGAAGTGAAACTCATGACAACCTCTCTTGATAAAAATTTTTTCATCATATTGTTGATGGTTTTTCTAATAACTCCATTTTTATCGAAGCATAGGATCAGTGTAGCTGTCTAAAATAAAGATAAATAAAAATTTTGATGCAAATCAACATTATTATACTCACTATTAACATTGTTAACTTTATAAAGGGAGAAAACTTACGAAATCATGACAACATTCTTTGTCAGTTTTAATTTTGTTGTCAAAATCTTTAAACTGATCAATTGTTTTGAAAGGCAGATCAAAGCTGTGTTTTTCTTCGAAAGGCTTCTGTGACACATAATTTATACGAGCAACTGATTCAAACATCGTCATAAGCGTCATTTGATTAGCACTAATCTCCTTCATGTCTGATCGAAGTCCTCTTATTTCTCTCAACAGTACCTGGTCTACATAAAAGTAATAAAATATCGATTCAAAAATGAAATCAGAAAAATGAATTCATTAATTTAAATTAATCATTTAAATTTTAACACGTAGATGAACTTAATAGAATCCAAATATATCTTACAAATTTTATTGGTACTTTCATAAGGCGTATTTTTTGATGGCTGTTTATTAAAGCTATTGACATCCTTCTCACTTTTTTTGGATTTTAACATTTGAGGTAATTTCTTTACAGTGTTACACAACTGTGACTGTCCCTTCGAACCTGCGCGAAGCAAACCAAAGCGAAATTAACCCGTTTCCGCCGAAAACGCCACTCGCGGTACATCGGTCTTCGGAAGCTCATAACTAATGCTGTAGGCTTCAAAAAATTCAGAGAGACATATTTTTAAAGCTTAAGACCGGCCCTTTTCCCATAGCGAACTCAAAATTGCTTCAACATATTATTAATTATGAAAAAGTTTTGTTTTAAACCAAAAAAAGCATGATTTTTCCGCTCTCCTTTTTTTTTAAACTGAGTTTTCAAGAGATTTACTGTCAGCAATCAACCTGCAACCACTGCAATCGGTGGAATAAATATGGGTGAGCTTTGAGAATCCATGGTTTGAAGTTCGATTTTAGGCCTTGGTATTTTCAAAATGGCGCCCTAACCGAAAATTTTTTTCAAATACATTTATGATTTTTTAAATCAAAAACTATGAACTTTCGGTGAAAACACCAAGAGTGAAACAGTCCTTAAAATTACTCAAAGAATGTACTTAAATTTTTCCAACTGGTTTCGAGAAATTTTTTTATTTTTTGTAAATGGTTAATTTTTGTAAAATCCAAAAATTGTTCAAAACGCTTCCAAAAAATTATCTTGTATTCTTCGGCTAATTCGTGAAACATTTTATGCTTTCCAGTTTTTGTTTTAAGTTTATTGCTGTCAAAAGAAATTCCTCATTTCAAAATACTATTGTCAAAAAACTCCTATCGTCTGTCTGCCATAAACAAAGTCTACGTTGCCCAACTATCATCATCGTAAAGGTTGACGAATATAGATAGACTTTTTCGTTGTTTTCTTTAGATTTTTTTTATCACTTGAAAAATGATAACAATTTTTTTTTAAATGAACAAATATAAAAAAAATAAAATCACGAATTAGCCAAAGAATCCAAAATAATTTTTAGGAAGCGTTTTGAACAATTTTTGGATTTTGCAAAAATTAACCATTTACAAAAAATAAAAAAATTCCTCGAAAGCAGTTGGAAAAATTTAAGGGCATTCTTTGAGTAATTTCAAGAACTTTTTCACTCCTGGTGTTTTCACCGAAAGTTCATAGTTTTCAATTTAAAAAATCATGAATGTATTTGAAAAAATTTTGCGGTTAGGGCGCCATTTTGGAAATACCAAGGCCTAAAATCGAACTTTGAACCATGGGTTCTTAAAGTTCAGACATTTATTCCACCGACTGAAAAGGTCCCAGGTTGATTGCTAACAGGAAAGCTCTTGAAAACTCAGTTTTAAAAAAAAGAGAGCGGAAAAATCATGCTTTTTTTTTGTTTAAACAAAATTTGTTCATAATTAATAATATGTTGAAGCAATTTTGAGTTCGCTATGGGAAAGGGCCGGTCTTAAGCTTTAAAAATATGTCTCTCTGAATTTTTTTTTTAAGCCTACAGCATTAGTTATGAGCTCCCGAAGACCAATGTACCGCGAGTGGCGTTTTCGGCGGAAACGGGTTAAACCGTATTGAAATGTAATTAAGTATAAAGTAGATCTATAATAAAATACTTTAAAATAAATCTCTTTTTAATTGAAATTGAATATTAAATTTTGAGAACATTTTGAAACTGTAGATGGAAAATATTATAAAAATGATTAATATTAATATATATCTGCAGGTTCAAATACTTACGCTGAACATCTCTCCTTCTTTTACTCTCAAATAGAGTTTCTTTTACCCTTGGTTTATCAGATAAGTTAGATGTACACTCAAAATCGCTTGAAATGTCTGTAATAACATTATACACATTTTTAACATGGATCAAAAAGTATACATTAATTTTAGTATGAACCTAACTTTATATACCTACCTTCACTACTTGATTGTGTCGTTCTTTTTTCAGTAGAGATTTTTTTACTAATTGCTCCTAATTTTTTATCGCATTTTTCTTAGTCAACGGATAACTCGTTCTCAAAAGATCGATTCGTGTAAAACTGATCAGAGAAAGAGGTTCAATAACCTAAAAAGGAAAGATATTGTTTCATATAAAATGATGATATTCATCAGGATAATAAATAAATTTATTAAGTTCAAATTATTGTTTGCCTTTGTCGATATGTTCTGTTGCAGAATGACTGTCACTTTCAAAATCTGAAAATTGATCATGATTATTAAGGTAGTTGTCGTGCCAAAAATCAGGTCTCTGGAAAATAAAGTTTTTTTTTTGATTTTATGACTTGAAATGATATTATCAGTCGTATCTTATGAAAGAAATAAGATAATTTGTAATGAAAAAAATTTTTAATTTACGATAAATAAAACTTTTAATAATCTTTTTTATAATTGAATTTTTCTTTACTATCGCTCTTTACCAAATTTAAAAAAATTATGCGATTCTAATAAATCATGAATCATTTTTTCAGAGAAAAGATTTCCCACAAATTCACCGTTTCTGATTTTTAAAAATAAATTCTTTCATGGCTGAAACTATTAAAAAAACATTTTCCAAAACGAAATTTTTATAAACAAATTGTTGAATTTGATAATAATTTATTCATTTTTGAAAATTGGAAATGGTTAAGTTGCAGGGAATCTTTTTCTTGAAAAAGTGATTTGTAATTTATTAAAATCGCATAATTTTTTAAAATTTGGTAAAGAGCGATAGTAAAGAAAAATTCAATTATTAAAAAGAATATTAAAAGTTTTATTTATCGTAAATTTTAAATTTTTTCCATTAAAAATTATGTTATTATCATTAATATTATATATTTTTGGCACGACAACTACCTTAAAGAGTTATTTTACATTGAAGTACAATTATAATAAAATACTGTAAAATAAATCTCTTTTTAATTAGAATTGAATATTAAATTTTCAGTCAATTTCAAAATTTTAGCTGAAAAATATTATGAAAATTATTAATATAAATATAAAAAACACTTACGTTCACTACTCGATTGCCTCGTTCGTTTTTTAATAGAAATCTTACTACCAATTGCTTCTTTCTTCGAATCCACAGTTTCACTGAGGCTATTGACTGACATTAAGCATTGAAAACCAGGCACAGATTCCCTTGCTTTTATTTCTTTAACTACGGCAACAGCTTTATCTCTTGCATGAAATTCTGATCCGCTGCTGTATGCATACTCCTTCGTTTTTAAATTATTAAGCTTGCCCACTGCTTCTGCATAGGTTTCTATGGAAATATTTAAAAGTCACTTTAGTAAAACCCTACTTAATAACTTAGGGAAATAATTAATTTTTATGAAATATTGTTATTACATCATATATATTCTCAGTGCTATATTTTTTAGCGTTTTATGCTTATTGACTTAAGTTCTTAATTTTTATAGGGAATAAGCCCTAACACGAGAAAAATGAATATTTTTAAACTTACGTCCATCACCAATAAGCTTCACCGTATATTTTTGCAGGATAAAAAAATTTAATTTTAGGATGTACTTAACATTTGATATAAATTAATATTTTCATATTGTCCCAGTTAACGAAAAGTTTTTCAAAATTCATATTATTCATGGATTAATAAATTCCATATAATGATTCTGAATCACGTTTTTCTGAAAAGAGAGAAAATTCTGTTGAATCCTTATAAATTATCATTGGAGGTTATTGTTTTAAATAGAGTGAATAAAATATTAGCAAATTTTATACTATCAGTTAAAGACACTAATTTTTAAAGTATATAATACTTACGTTACACTTGAACACTATAGCCACGTGGTAAATATGCCGGTGCTATCTCGATTTCAATACCGTAAACATGGATAACCAAAACATAGATTTTTAGCTTACCACAAACACTTCAAAATACTTCAAAAACTTTATTGCTTTAGCATGAGCTACGGATAAAAACTAAAAAAAAATATCCTTATGGTAACTAGCGCGATTTTTTAGGCGAATAGAGATTCATACAGATGAAATATTGCAACGAATTTTTTCGTAATGATATTCATGAAGTTGCCAGCAATGCGAATCGAATGAGGGACCTATCGAAAACACTTGAAATTGTTTAGTAGTAGTCATAATGTCAGAATTTATTCCTAAATTGTATGTTCATTTTCTGGGTATATGCTTTTGCATGTATTTCTAAACTTAAGCACCAATGGAGATTATTGTAGATGATATAAATTATGATAGGCATTCAGACGTCTCATTACAAGGATTCACAAACTTTCTAGGGTTATAGTATTATATTCAACCCCTACTTACCTACGCTCTTTCTGTTCTAAAACATATTTTTGTAAAACCTACGATTCTTGTTTTGTCACGTCTCCCTAACTTTCAAAGGCTATTAGTACCTGTACCGCCCTTTCAAATTGTGTTGTTTCTCCGGCCCAACCCCGGCCACATTCAAACCATAAAACTGAAATTCAAAGCACTTCGAAAATTGTGATTCAGCCTTTGGGTTTTTCCCAGTCGGTAAACTTCGACACTATTCGGAATTTTTCTAGCTTCTAACTACCCTCTCCAGTTTCACTAATGTAACTTTGTAATGAGACAAACCAAAGAGAGTCAGTTCTCTCTACACCACCACCAAATCAATAAAGGAAGTTAATTTTACACGTATATAAGTTATTTCCTTTAATCCGTCACAATAAAGAGAAAAAACAACTCTATGTCTTTCTCTCGACATACCGCGATCGTGAAATGAAACAATTATTCATTTCAACGAAATAAAGATACGAATTCGCGTATGTCAATTTCTTCATGGTCCTTCGAGCCGGATTTACGGTGTGTGTATTAGTGAAGTGGTGATATTCAATACAGTTGATTTGTTTTAAAAAACGATAAAACGGAATCAAATATTGGACTAGAGAGACTCACAAGTGAAGCAAAAGACAACTAAGAAGTCAACTCATTCCGCAAAACGAAGGGATAAGATTCTTAGTGACCAATAAGGGATATACGAACACTTGGGAAAAAATACGCGTCAAGTCTCTTCAATATCAGAAGCAGCATTATAATTTCTTAAAAAGATCATACACGTGTCAGTGGTGGAGCCTAAACCTCTGGAAGCAATTGGTGCGAACAGCCTCTACGTCAACGAGAAGCAACCTTGTCGTCAGGAAGAAACACGTCGACTTCTGGGAGATTCGTAGCTGTTAACCAGGACATCAAAGGTAGGCTCAAACGATCACCTCACTTAATTATTCCTTAATCCTATTATAATCCTTTAATCGACAATGGCAAACGCGGAAGAATTGAAAAGATTAGTTAAAAAACGCGCAAACTTTAAGGCCCAAATAACTAACTTTAGTAAATTTCTCGATGAGTATAAAACAAAAGAATCAGACATTATTAAATTAAATATTCGCTTGGATAAATTTAAAGCCAACTTTGCAGACTTTGATCAAATCTCAGATGAATTAGAATTTGTTGACGAAAATCATAATCACTCGTCAGAACGGTTCGAAATCGAGGAAAATTATTTAAATTTATTGGCAGAAACGCAACATTTAGTAGAAGATGCGCGATTAAACTCGGAAATCGATACACGTGAAATGGTTAGAACTCCAATTGTCTCGGAATCGGCAACGAAGCGACGCATCAAGTTACCTCAAGCTTCACTGCCTGAATTTAGCGGAAAATTCGAAGATTGGCTTTCCTTTAAAGACGCGTTCACATCAATGATCCATGATCAAGACGATCTAAATAACGTTGAAAAATTACAATATTTAAAATCAGCAGTTATCGGGGAAGCTGCAAACAAAATTAAAAACTTAGCAGTGACCGACGGTAACTATGAGCGAGCGTGGAATTTACTAAAGGGCTCTTACGCCGACAAAAGATTAATAATTTCGAGACACTTGAGTTTACTTTTGCGCCTTCCTGTTCAAGAACGCGAATCAGCGGAAGGTCTGAGATGCCTCGCTGATGATACACAGCAGCATCTCGAATCTTTAAAGACGCTTGATATAAATGTTAATGAAGAAATCGTTGTTCAGATTTTGGAAGAGAAATTACATAAAAATACAGCGGAGAAATGGGAGGAATCTTTAAAAAGAGATAGTTTTCCGAGATTAGAGGAGATGATAGAATTTTTATATAAAGCAGCGTCGCGAGTCGCGAAACGCGACAGAAATCGTACAGAACAAACTCTATCACACAACGCGTCGGCTACGAAAACGTCACATGCAGGTCAAAGCAATCTAGTAACACGCAAAGTAACTAAACAAGTATTTGTGTCAAAAACCGGTAAATCTTGTCCGATCTGTCACGAAAACCATCCTGTCTATAAATGTACAAAGTTCCGCAATTTTCCGATTGCTCAACGCATCCAAGCAGCAAAGGATGCATCCCTCTGCTTGAATTGCTTAAGAACGCATGGAGACAAACCATGTAATTTCAGTAAATGCATGATTTGCTCTCATCCTCACAACACTCTACTTCATCTTCCGAAAGAGCAAGAGTGTCAATCTCAAAATTGACAAACAACTCCTACGGGCATGGAACAAATCAGTTTTTCATCAAACATTGAAACGCCAATCAGTCAATTAATGACTAGTGCTTTAGTAAACATTTATAATGTAAAAAACGAATTAATTCTCGGTCGAGCTTTATTTGACACTTGCTCCTCAGCGAACTTCATTACAGAAAAATTCGTTAATAAACTTAGAATTAAAAAGGAGAAATGTTCCATTCCCGTAGGAACTCTAGACAAGTTATCCACAGTAACTAAGTACGTGGTTAAACTTACTTTTAAATCTATTCATAATGCGTTCGAAAAAACAATCACTTGTTTAACTGTCCCAGAAATATCCAAATTCGTCCCAAATGAATTTGTCAAACGCGACAACCTTAAAATTCCCAAAAACTTACAACTTGCTGATCCCAATTTCAACAAACCTGCTCCAATCGACTTGTTAATAGGGTCAGGTTCAACTTTATCCATGTTCTGTATAGGACAAATCAATCTTTCAGCTGAAGACAAAGATTTGTATGCGTTGAAGACAAGATTGGGTTGGATCATAGGAGGCACGCCGAATGATCAAACACGTAAAACTCAATTCAATTGTCACTTAATCGATCTTCAAGAAGATATTCGAAAATTTTGGGAACTAGAAGAAGGACTGAACCCTTCTCACTTATCTGCTGAAGAGCTTGCATGCGAAAGGCACTTCCAGCAACACGTTAAACGAGAAAACTCAGGAAGATACGTCGTAGCACTTCCTTTCAAACCCAATTGCATAGAATTAGGCGAATCTTATCCCAGAGCTTTGAAGCGTTTAAATTCTCTCCTTTATAAATTCGATAAAAATCCTGACTTGGAAGATCGATATACGGAGGTAATCAACGAGTATTTGCACCTCAATCACATGAGTGAGGTCAAAAACGTTGATACAAAAGACGCTCTTTATCTACCTCATCACGCTGTAATTAAAGAAGGTAGTCTTTCCACGAAGGTTCGTGTCGTTTTTGATGGTTCTGCCAAAACGACGAGTGGTTTCTCCTTAAATGACCAACTCATGACAGGCCCCACGATACAGACTGACATAATATCATTGATTCTCAGATTCCGTCTGCACAAATACGTGATTACAGCAGACATAGAGAAAATGTATCGACAGGTCCTTGTGCGACCTGAAGATCGTAAATTTCAACGTTTATTATGGAAATCGTCAGATAAAATAAAAACTTATGAATTAAACACTGTATCGTTTGGCTTAGCTTGCGCTCCCTTCCTTGCAATTAGATGTTTATATCAACTTGCCGAGGATGAGGGTCATAATTTTCCAAGGGCTTCAATTGTTTTGAAAAACGATCTATACGTAGATAATTTGCTCACGGGAGCTGAGACAATTGAAGAAACAAAGAAAATTAGAGACGAAATGATCAATTTACTTAATCTTGGAGGGTTTCCTTTGAGACAATGGGGAGCAAACGACTCGCGAATTTTAAGCGGGATTAAAAAGGAAAACATAATTCCAAACCTCTCGTTAGACAAGGATCAACACGTAAAAGCGTTAGGTATCATGTGGGACGCAAAGAGTGATTGCATTATCTATACGACAAAACAAATAAATTTACAAACCACGATCTCAAAACGTACAATCCTATTTGAAATCGCCAAAATTTTTGATCCATTGGGCCTATTAGGACCAATAATATTGTATGCAAAAAAAATAATGCAAAAACTTTGGCAATTAAAATTAGAATGGGATGAATCAGTTCCCAATACTGTTTACACGCTGTGGATAGAGTTTTGCAATCAACTCACCCTTGTAAATAATGTATCTTTCGATAGAAAAATTCTAATCGAAGATGCAATAAACGTTCAACTACACGGATTTTGCGATGCGAGTGAAAGCGGTTACGGAGCATGCATTTACATTCGTTCAACCAACTCAACCGGAAAAATCAAAACAAATTTATTTTATGCAAAATCCCGAGTAGCCCCACTAAAAACTGTCTCTATGCCGCGCCTTGAATTGTGTGGAGCCCAGTTACTTGCACGAATAGCTTCACAAATTCAAACATTAATCAACATTCGGTTTGATAAGATAGTATTGTGGACGGATTCCACAATCGTCTTGCACTGGATTAATACTTCGTCACACTTATTAAAAACGTTTGTCGCGAATCGCGTTTCTAATATTCAGGAACATACAAGTTCGAGTCAATGGCGACATGTCCGCACGAATGACAACCCCGCAGACGCGCTATCTCGCGGACAGCCTCCAGCTGAATTTGTCAAAAATAAGCAATGGTCCTGCGGGCCGTCTTGGCTTAGTCAATCCGAATCCGCATGGCCAAACTTTCTTATAAAACCTTTAGACGAATTACCAGAATCGAAAAGACTCGTTTGCTTAGTTACATCCCCAGTGAACTATGACATCTGTGGTTTGTTTTCATCATATAACAAACTGAAACGGGTCATTGCTTATTGCATGCGTTTTAAGCTTCGTAAAGTCTATCAGGGCTCTTTGCAAATTGGAGAATTAGAAAACGCTGAAAAAATCATTATAAAACTAATTCAACATTCAGAATTTGCAGAAGAGCTTTCGAAATTGAAGCAAGAGAAACCAGTAAGCAAAGGGAGTAAACTTTTGACCCTTAATCCATTTTTAGATAAAGATGGAATTTTACGCGTAGGAGGAAGATTAAAACACTCAGGCTTGAGCTATGGGCAAAAACATCCAGTTTTACTCCCTTCATCTCATTACTTGACAAGTCTTATTATCACCAAATATCATGAAGAAAATTATCACGCGGGCATTTTGACCACTCTCTATTCTATAAGACGTAAATTCTGGATAATCGACGGACGAAATCAAGTCAGAAAAATAATTAGAAAATGCATCAAATGTTTCCGTGTCAATCCTCCAACTCCAGAATATATCATGGGCAATCTACCAAGCGTCCGTTTATCCCAATCAAGACCATTCTTTAACGTGGGCATCGACTATTGCGGACCTTTCTACATTAAAGAGAAAAAATTTCGAAATCGGTCACGGGTTAAAGTATACGTCGTGGTTTTTGTTTGTCTCGCGATCAAGGCAATACATCTTGAGGTAGTCAGTGACATGTCAAGTGACGGTTTTGTTGCCGCCCTAAAGCGTTTTGTTGCGCGCAGAGGAAAGCCTTTAAATATCTATTCCGATAATGGAAAGAACTTTGTAGGCGCAAAAAATGAGCTTCTTGAGCTTTACGCCTTGTTAAACTCAGAAGCTCATCAAAAAATATGTGATCGAGTTTGTGTTAATGAAGGAATAAAATGGCACTTTATTCCTCCCCTTTCTCCTCATTTTGGGGGTATTTGGGAATCGGCAGTGAAGGCGTTCAAGCACCATTTAAAACGAGTGATCACTGATCAATTATTCACATTCGAAGAGTTCAACACATTTGTCATTGAAGTTGAAGGACTCCTTAATTCCCGTCCTTTAACCCCTATCTCATCAGACCCAAATGATCTCCTTGTCCTTACACCCGGCCATTTCATAATAGGTGATGCGTTAACGAGTCTACCTGAAGCAGACTTCAGTCAAATTCCATCTAACAGGTTATCAAATTGGCAACATATTCAAAGGGTAAAACGTCATTTCTGGACTAGATGGTCCAAGGAGTATTTAAACAATTTGAATATTCGCAACAAGTGGACCAGTGGTAATCATATCATCAAGGAAGGATCTATTGTTATATTAAAGGAACCCAATTTACCTCCAATGCAATGGATACTAGGTCGAGTTACGAGGACTTACCCTGGTGAAGACAATGTCATCCGAACTGTAACGGTTAAAACCGCTAAGGGTGAATACAAGCGAAATGCTAAGGGACTATCCTTGCTGCCAATTGCAGGCGATGAATAAAATTACTTGTATGTGCACGATGGTATCTCATGTTTGAAATGTTTATGAATGTTGATCGCATATCTCTCAACGGGGGGAGTATGTTTAGTAGTAGTCATAATGTCAGAATTTATTCCTAAATTGTATGTTCATTTTCTGGGTATATGCTTTTGCATGTATTTCTAAACTTAAGCACCAATGGAGATTATTGTAGATGATATAAATTATGATAGGCATTCAGACGTCTCATTACAAGGATTCACAAACTTTCTAGGGTTATAGTATTATATTCAATTCCTACTTACCTACGCTCTTTCTGTTCTAAAACATATTTTTGTAAAACCTACGATTCTTGTTTTGTCACGTCTCCCTAACTTTCAAAGGCTATTAGTACCTGTACCGCCCTTTCAAATTGTGTTGTTTCTCCGGCCCAACCCCGGCCACATTCAGACTATAAAACTGAAATTCAAAGCACTTCGAAAATTGTGATTCAGCCTTTGGGTTTTTCCCAGTCGGTAAACTTCGACACTATTCGGAATTTTTCTAGCTTCTAACTACCCTCTCCAGTTTCACTAATGTAACTTTGTAATGAGACAAACCAAAGAGAGTCAGTTCTCTCTACACCACCACCAAATCAATAAAGGAAGTTAATTTTACACGTATACAAGTTATTTCCTTTAATCCGTCACAATAAAGAGAAAAAACAACTCCATGTCTTTCTCTCGACATACCGCGATCGTGAAATGAAACAATTATTCATTTCAACGAAATAAAGATACGAATTCGCGTACGTCAATTTCTTCAGAAATAATCGTGGTGAATTCGAATCAAATATACAGTAAAAGTCCATCAAATTCCGTTTTGTTTGATTTACATAAAGAAATATACTTGATAAATATATTTTACATTTTGAAATTAATCTTATGTCATCCTGTCAACCCTTTCAGTCATATTCTCTCTACAGGAGACAGATTATGATGAAGTGCAATCATAGATTTTTACGAGTAAAATAAATAAAATAAAATTGATTATATAAACTAAAATTACGGAATAAATAATTTATTAAAAAATATTTTTTTTTATATCGGCTCAAATTAATCTAAATAAAGCTTACTTGATTAAAATGAGTAGAAAAAAATGTTTTGATGGTTTTACAAAAAATTTGAATGAAGGGATTAATGCAATAAATTATTGATGATACTTTCTTTACCTCCATAGTACAGTGGCTGATTTTGATTTCAAGCATCTCTAATAATTGAAATAGAAAACTTTTTATTTATGAAAAATTTTGCAAAGAAAAGTATTTTTCTGCCTTTCAAATCTATTATTTTTAAAAATAGTTAAAAACGGTTACTTACTTCTGTGAAAAATTTCGTGGATCAAAAATTCCACATTGAAAATTTCAAAGGCACATCGCTAGTGATAAATCATAACTATTTGAGGTTTGGAAAGGTTATATGATTATAATTAATTTACTTACCTTGGTAAGTAAGTGCTCTTAGCTTTTGGCATTTTTTGATCAATTTTTTCAAGTTTTATTATAATTCACTCAACTTCATAAACCCCTAAATTGAAATAAATAACACAACAACATAAAAGCATTATGGCGCTCATAACAGCAGAGTAGATGGCGTTGCGACTATTTATCAACTATCCCTCTCTGGCCCTCATCAGAACCGCACAATTATCCTCATTACGGCCCCAAGTGGCCAACCTCATCGGGCCCTCATCGCAAACTCGGACCAAATTAGGCAATTTCTGCACGGGTAACACCCCTGGTATTTTAGTATGATATCGTTTCAAAATGAGGTAAACAGGGTTTACGTATCAGAAATTAATATAGTGATTTTGAAGTGGCGAAATTAATATTTTCGTTTGAATAAATGGAATATATGTTCTACTAACTGCTATAAACCCTACGAGAATTTGAAATTTACTATATCAAAGTTGCGAAGCGATACAAAGAATATGTGAATCTGAAAACCACTATATAAAAAATCACTCACTCCACCAAAAGGTTTGACCTTCAGAAGTGACGGCTTCGGATTAAGAATTCTTGTGTCTTTTTCTAACGCGTGCAAAACAAAAGAAAGATATAGGGGAGAGCTTTGGCACTGAGAAGAGGGGATATATCATATCCCTTTTATATCCCATTATCATACCTTATTTATGTTCACATATTTAAGTACACAATACTACACTATTTATAATCGCATACGCTTGAAAATAATTTTCAGAATCGCTTTTGGGTTCGAACCCTCTAATAACTCTACATATAGTATATCTACATAACTAAACGCATTCCTGACGCCTAAAGCCTCTCGGCTATTCATGCTTGTCATATTCCGAAATAAATGTCGCTTATAAGCCATTACTGAGTTGGGCAGACTTGGATCGAGTCTACGAAGCTATTCGGATAACGTTCGGAAGCACTCAGACGACATTCTGAAACGAATTATACGAATAACCAAGAATAAATGTTTTGATTTTTGCTGTTCGTCGCAAGATTTCTGGTAAGTTTATATTCATTATATGAATTTTTCAAATATGGTTTCCAGGTTATAATATTCATTATTTAAAGAATTTGAAAATCTTTCTGTGGAAAAAATGACGCTTTCGACTGCGCTGGGATTCGAGCCCAGGTCTTTCGATTGCCGGTCGACTGCTCTGACCACTGAGCTACACAGGCGTCCGACATCTCCTTCTCCACAGGAAGATCTCCTTATATCAAATTGTCTACGAGGACACCTGTCGACAACGTATCCTATCTGACACGCGACTAGTGATCCTCCGATAATGTAGGCAGTGACAAAAATTTCAAACTCAACTAATTAATTTGAAATCATTTTACAGCCGCAAGGCTGAGCCACTAGGCGATATAAGGAGATCTTCCTGTGGAGAAGGAGATGTCGGACGCCTGTGTAGCTCAGTGGTCAGAGCAGTCGACCGGCAATCGAAAGACCTGGGTTCGAATCCCAGCGCAGTCGAAAGCGTCATTTTTTCCACAGAAAGATTTTCAAATTCTTTAAAATATTAAATTTATTTGCATTATTTGCGATATAAGAGTTTGAAATTGTCTACGAGGACACCTGTCGACAACGTATCCTATCTGACACGCGACTAGTGATCCTCCGATAATGTAGGCAGTGACAAAAATTTCAAACTCAACTAATTAATTTGAAATCATTTTACAGCCGCAAGGCTGAGCCACTAGGCGATATAAGGAGATCTTCCTGTGGAGAAGGAGATGTCGGACGCCTGTGTAGCTCAGTGGTCAGAGCAGTCGACCGGCAATCGAAAGACCTGGGCTCGAATCCCAGCGCAGTCGAAAGCGTCATTTTTTCCACAGAAAGATTTTCAAATTCTTTAAAATATTAAATTTATTTGCATACTATATAAGCGTGCCTTCGTTGGGCCTCTAGAGGGCCAAAATTTAAAAATGGCTAAGCTGGGCAATTTCCACACGGGTACAAAAATGCGAGTATCTAAGTTGACAATATTTGCAATCCATAGCTAATAAAGCTAATACAGTTATTGGCTAGAAATAGCTGAAAGTGCCACATTATCAATTTTCTTCTTCTCATTTCCCAATATTACGATTCACTCCCATGCGTATATAATTATCTATTGTGTAAATTCATTTTTCATAAATTTCAAAAATTGAAAAATTACTCCAATTTGTACGATTCACAAAAATTGTATACCAATTGGACGTCATATCTACTAATTATATGATCATTGTCTTATTTTCAATTGTCTCACAATGACAGAACAAGATGCTTTATGTAACACTTACGGAAATATTATACATCGTATCCTGGCATGCCACTATGAAACTTACATTATTTATACAGGTAATATATTTGTTGAGATAGCCAGTCAAAGAGTAAAGTGCGAGATTTATTTTTATGTGGCTAATTCTCATTTTTGTATTTTAAATAAACTTACTTTTACACTCAGAATATTTCTATTCACTCTTTCACAAGTGAGAAATTTTAACAATTTTTACAAAACTGTTATGTAATGATTACATAAAAACTGTGTGTCGGTTCGAGTCTGGGCCATAGTTGGGCCGACAGTTGATCGTTCAATGGCAACGGACTCTAGTTAAAAACATGCCGAAGATTGGTTCATCCATGGCCCAGAGGTGAGCCGACCGAACTATCACGGTCATCTAAAGCAATTCGCTAAGGTTGGCCCGACAGTCGGTTGCAGTCTGGGCCATAGTTGAGCCGACGGTCGGGCACCTATTTGGTTGCCGGTGTTGGCTGCCAAAGTTGGTATAACCGAAACTACCACAGTTGGCCCAACTATGGTCACCAAACCTTGGTCGCCAGAGTAGGACCAACCGTGGCCCGATGGTCCAACTCTGGCAGCCGACCGAAATTTATGTACTTAACACACTGACATTAGCTCATTTCTGGGCTTAAAATAAATCTTGTAGTCGGAGAAAAATAGTTCGAGAATATGTACTCAACTTTTAGCAAAGTTGGGACACAGAAAAGTTGGAGATTATTTAAAAACTAGATGTCGTTTTAGTTTTTTACCATTTATGTACAATTATATTCTAGTTTTTGGCTAAGGCATTTTAAAGTTTACGTGCTACAAGTCAATTGTGATTCCTAAGAATATTTATGTGTTTTATCGAAGTTTTCTGTATATTTTTATGTAAATGTTGTCAGGTTTTTATTTCTCTTTACATTATAAAAGCTCAACCCAAAATAGAGCTTATATGTGAAATATTTTGACTACTTTTCTTGATATTTCAGAAATAAAGATCACTGATGCGGACTTTAATCAGATTCGAAACGTTTGAAAGTTTTCAAAACCTTCTGAGTGATTATTTTTGAACCCTAAAGCCAGTTATTAACAACAGCATCATATGAAATAATTCAACATTATTTTAATAATCTGTGACATACCAAATTTTAAATACTGTATCATAGTTCGGTAAACTCTAAAGATGTAGAGTAAAGTTTCAAAATGTACGTCATAAATTGTAACAATAATTTAAAGAATTTGAAATCTTTTTGTGGAAAAAGACTTTCGACCTCGTTACACAGAATAAAATCTGCCCGCTTCGCGGGCACATTCTCATCGCGCGCTTGGCGCGCAGCTCGCTTCGCTCGCAAGTTTGAGCGCGCCTAGGGCGCGCGATTTGATCGTCGCGCTGCGCATTCCGGAATTTTTGAACGTCGCGCTTCGCGCTTCGTTCTTTCTGGACCTCGCGCTTCGCGCTGGGTCTTGTGCTCTTCACATACATTCAAGTTTATTTATTATAATTTGATAATGAAGCTCAAACCAATTTTATAATAATATCACAGATGATGTCAATTACACATTTTCTCAAAGTCACTCAATTTCTTTTTGAAATTAAGTGAAACAGGAAATTCAATTTACTTAAGGCTCTATCAGCCTTAAGGAACACATTCTCATCATGGCGCTCGCGCTTCGCGCTCGATTTTCTGTATACATTTCAGTAACTTTTTAATAAATTACATGATTAAAATAATTTATTTTCTTCCAAATCTCTCAAAAAGGAAAAACAATCGTAGACTTTATTTAAGGAAACGATTTTGCAGAACAACGCTTATTTCGTATCTCACATATTTTGGTGAAAAAAATCGGATGTTTTAAATATTTATAATCAAAACATAAAATATACATCCTGTCCCGAAATGTCTTAATGAGAATTTGTAGACCTCATTTAGGCAAACAATTTTCCATCTAAACGCTTTTTTTTGTATCTCTCATATTTTGTCTAAAAAATGGAATTTTTGAATTTTAATCGTATTTTTTGGAATAAAAACGGAAAATATATGTTTTATCAGAAACTGTGTGAGACAAAATTTGTAGATCTTTTTGAAACGAACAACTTTGTATTCTTACGTTTTTTTCGTGTTTCGAATATTATTGCTAAAAAATAGAATTTTGGATTTTCAATAGTTTTTTTTTTATTAAAAAGATAAATATGCATCTTATGAAAAAATGTTACAATTCAAATTTGTAGGTCTTTATTTATTTAATAATATTGTATCATAACGTTTTTTCGTATCTCGTATAATTTAACTTGAAAATGGAATTTTGATATTGAGTTTTTTCGAATTTGAATATGCTGTGACATTTCTAATTTTGATTTAATCAAAAAATGTTATAGGAATAATTTGTAGAGATTTATGAGCAAACAATTTTCCATCTAAACGTTTTTTTTGTATCTCTCATATTTTGTCTAAAAAATGGAATTTTTGAATTTTAATCGTATTTTTTGGAATTGAAACGAAAAATATATGTTTTATCAGAAACTGTGTGAGAAAAAATTTGTAGATCTTGTTGAAAAAAAAAACCTTGTATTCTGACGTTTTTTTCGTGTTTCGAATATTATTGCTAAAAAATTGAATTTTGGATTTTCAATAGTTTTTTTTTTTATTAAAAAGATAAATATGCATCTTATGAAAAAATGTTACAATTCAAATTTGTAGGTCTTTATTTATTCAATAATATTGTATCATAACGTTTTTTCGCATCTCGTATAATTTAACTTGAAAATGGAATTTTGATATTGACTTTTTTCGAATTTGAATATGCTGTAACATTTCTAATTTTGATTTAATCAAAAAATGTAATCAGGATAATTTTTAGATATTTATGAGCACTATCTAAAACCAGTATTGAAATTTTTGATTTTTTCAAAAAATTATTTTCAAAAACACAAAAGTAGTGCTCCATCCCTCAATTTTGATTGGATGTGGCTGGTTAACGAACTTGACCTTACTTTTTCGGCTCCGATAAAGTGTACCAAAGCTCAATTCAATCTGATAATTCTATCGAGAGTTATGCCGCACACGACCTACAGACAGACAGACAGACAGACACTTTCGTAAAAACCATTTTTTCTGACTCAGGGGGTCTCAAAACGTAAAGATTTGATGAAAATTTCGAAAGTCATTTTTCACATAAAACCAATACCTTCTCATCCATGATGAGAATGTAAAAAATTCTTACTTCTATAGTGATCTTCTTTTTAGTTTTGGCTTAAATGAAGCCGATTACTAAAATCTTTGGGATGTGAGTGTCAAAAGAAAATTATATTTAGTAAATGAAACTACACAATAACAAAACAAGAATATATATTTAATGTAGTTGCGATACAGAAACGATCGAGGCAACAAAGTGATCGCTTTGACTGTCGGCTAGTCAACTGTTCTTCTATTTCCCTAAAACCTCTTTCGAAGGGTTGCTAAAAATGCTATTTAAGGGAAAGTTTTATAGTGCTAACAGTATCCGATGCTTCATGACAAACATTAGCTTTCTAAAATATTTTTCCTACGAAGATACAAAATCTGCAAGCCAACCGCTTCCCTATCCTTAATCCCTTAAATTGCTTTACAGCGTTCTACCTGAATCTATTGCTTTTGCCTGATTCTCGCCTTTCTGTTTCTCGCTTCGAAAGTCGTACAAATGAGTCCGACGAAAAGAATTTATTATAAATATAAACATAAAAACAAATTGACAAAGTACTCGCTACAAATCAATCCCGAAAATTGTCTTGAAAGAAGTCTTTATATGTCTTCAACTAAAAACAATACTCAAGTATGGCTAGTTGTAAGTGCATTTTGCTTTAAAAAATCCCTACGAAAGAAGAAGTTCGCGAAGCTTGTTTCTAGCATTGACGTCTAGATTCTAGTTCTCTTGGTTAATTTATGACGTCACTGCGCGACAGATGAGCGGAAAACTCGGCATGCCATGGGTGCCATGCTGTCTATAAACCATTCAGATCTTTGCGGTTGCTTTCGATCTTTGGGACGCTCATTGATTTACAATATTGTTTATGTGATTTATCGTATATTCTCGTGTGTTCCGATAAAGGTTTTCGTTATTGAAAATATACGTGTATTTAATAGTAAGTACAATTTTAATTAATTTATAACACTTATATATTTGTCGCAGATATCCCGACGGCAAATTGACGCATAATCTCTAAAATAATTCCTGAAATGTAGAAAATTCCTTAAATATACGAAAATATTTTGGGAATTAATTACAACGCTTACGAAAATACAAAAGTAAATGATTTCTGCGAGATTCAAACATATGCAATGATTATAAAATTATATTTAAATCGTGCTTGGTATCAATATTTATATAACTGAGGAAAGGCCAATTTTTCCTCAATTAGATTATAAAAATGATTGTTTGAATTACGTTTAGTCCCTCACGGTATTTATTTTGCATTAGAATATTGTGTAAATAATAAAATATGAGAATTCTTGAGTTTCTCCAGAAATTTTAATTTTACTTTTCATATGCAAAATTTAGTTGTAAAAATGTCATAAGATTTCTAGACCGATTCAGATTTTGTATCAAATTCAATGAAAATAGTTCTATAGAAAGGGTTAAAACTTTTACTATTTAATAGCAATAAGTAAATTGGCAATTTGAAACTCAATAATTGACTTTGCACTTGTTTATCTTTTCTGCTTCGTAATACTTTTCTAACCACAGTCCTCGTCCAAAAGTTGTTTACATATATTAAGATAATGGATAGTTATTATTCATAACAAAAATACCAAAATCAAATATTTTCCACTTTTTTTTAGCACCAAAGTACATAAGGCTTCAATTCTAATCTGAAATCTGCATTCGTAATTAAATTAAATACTTTATTTTATTTTTAGTCACAATCTAGACTTAATTTAGGCTGAGTGTGGAACTAATTTGAAATTTAGATGGTGGCTTCATTTTAGCCCAAATCCAGGCTAGCGGCTATATTGTTGTCTGCAAGGCAACTAACATTTAGTCCATGAAGTGACTTCATTCAATCTAATATTCTAGATTGTGACTGATTTTTAGTCCATAATAGGGCTATCTTCTAGTTGTATATCTACTCTACGCTTCAATCGAGAGTTGAGTAAACCGTGAATCACAAGATTTATTCCACCAGCTATAGGCACCGTGCGAAGTCATGGTAGGGAGAGTTAAATCGACGCCAGCGCACGCAGTGGATAATTTAGGCGTTAAAGGAGGCTGTTTTATATTTCCGAGCAATCAAAATACATGTGCAAATCTAAATTTTGTTTTAATTAAAAAAATATAGCTGAAATGAGCCACCGAAGTTGTTGTGTTGTGAATTGTAAAAATACAAGCAGAAAAAGCGAGTGTAAATTTTATAAATTTCCAACGTCTAAATGGAAAATAAAAAATAAATCTCGTACGTGTTCTGCCAGAACGAGATTTTTACCTTTAATTTTCGTTTGTGGTTGAAATTCTATTGTATGTTTAATTGATTGAAAACCTGTTTTAATAATTATATCCATGATGAATTTGAATCTGAAAATAAACAATTAATATTTATTTACTCAACAAGTACCTAAAAGTGTCATCATGAAATTACAATTTAATTCTTTATTATTTTTCTAGTCTGTTTTGATCTGTCATTAACTTAAGGTAGTCGTCATGCCAAAAAACAGTCTCTGTAAAAAGAAGTTTTTCTATGATTTCAAGACTGAGAATTATATCATCAGCCGTGACATATGTAAGAAAAGACAATCTTTTTAATGAAAAAATTTAAAAATT
Source organism: Diplolepis rosae (assembly GCA_030998225.1). Lineage (NCBI taxonomy): Eukaryota > Metazoa > Arthropoda > Insecta > Hymenoptera > Diplolepididae > Diplolepis > Diplolepis rosae. Next base: position 817,513 of record JAPYXD010000466.1, read on the forward strand.
ACGAAAAATAATATTTTAATAATGTTTTTTATAATAGGATATTTCTTTACTATCGCTTCTTACCAATTTTTTGAAAATGATTGAAGTTTCTTAAATCATAACTTATTTTTTCGGGGGAAATATTCTCTACAACTTAACCGTTTCCAATTTTTGGAAATAAATCAATTATTATCAAATACAGCAATTTGTTTATAAAAATTTTGCTTTGGAAAATTGATTTTTAATTATTTCAGTCATTAAAGAATTTATTTTAAAAAATTGGAAACGGTCAAGTTGTAGAGAATATTTTCCCCGAAAAAATAAGGAAAAATCCTATTACAAAAACATTATTAAAAAATTATTTTTCGTAATTTTTAAATTTTTTCATTAAAAAGAGTGTCTTTCCTTACATATGACACGGCTGATGATATAATTTCCAGTCTTGAAATCATAGAAAAACTTCTTTTTCCAGAGACTGATTTTTGGCACGACAACTACCTTAACCTTATATTTACTGGTTTCTATATCATTTTTATTATGGAAAATACTTACTTTTTACTGCTGATTTCACACAAATACTTCACAAGGAAAAACAATCGAATTTTAAAGTGAATCAAATTGTTTTTTTGTTTGTTTTTGTATTGATAATAAACATTTTTATAACTAAGTCCCATTATCAATAAAAAAAAAAAACAATTTAATTTACTTTAAAATTCAATCGTTTTTCCTTGTGAAGTATTTGTGTGAAATCAGCAGTAAAAAGTAAGTATTATTCATAAAAAAAATGATATAGAAACCAGTAAATATAAGGTTAAGTTAATGACAGATCAAAACAGACATCACACCGTGATGAAAAATTTCTACAAACAGCATTATTGAAGGCTGAAGAATTTTATTTAAAAAATTATTTAAATGCTTTATATAAGGGTGTGATTGCCGAAGAACTCAATGATGAAAATAATAATGAAAATTTAGAAAACTGTAAAAGTTTAAGTAATAGTAAAGATGAAGAGATATTATTTAAGCGAAGTTTTACTGGAACTGACATCAGCAATACTTTAAACAAATAATATAGCTTCTATGACTTCAAGTTTAGATGTATGTTAAGTTAAATAAATATATTTAAACGTTTGTTACACATACTTTATTCCAAATACACTCACTTTTCCTGCTTGTATTTTTACAATTCACAAGACAACAACTTCGGTGGCTCATTTTAGCTATATTTTTTTAATTAAAACAAAATTTAGATTTGCATGTGTATTTTGATTGCTCGGAAATATAAAACAGCCTCCTTTAACGCCAAAATTATCCACTGCGTACGCTGGCGTCGATCTGACTCTCCCTACCATGACTTCGCACGGAGCGTATAACGTTTAACTCAACTCCTTACTATTCCCTATGTAACGCTTATTGTTATTCACTTTGGGTGAATTAGGTATTTATGAAATTCATTTTACCCGACTGCTCTCTAAACCTGAATCAGTGAACGGTCACTGATTCGCAGTGACTATTCACTGATGGCAGCAGCTATAAGTCTTTCACTGGGAATCAGTGCGATTCGACTGATGAATCAGTGAAATAGATTGAACTCACTTATTGAATCAGTGAAATCTCCAGGTGGGAATAATAAAATCAGCTATATATTTTAACGATCGATGAACACGTTTATTTATGGTTAAACAACACTAAAAAGAAATTACGTAATTATTATTATACATTGTAATTATTATTCTGCATTTGAAGTAGATAGTTCCGACGATATATTTTTGAAATTATTAGTATTGTTGTGGAGCGATGAAACAGAATTCATGAAAATGGAATCGATGCCATACACATAGTTCGCGAAGAAATTGAAAAAGTTAATGAGCGAGGTTGGAAATTGGAGATGAAAACGTAATAGACTTTGAACAAGAGATCAAAAGCCGAAACAGGCGATTATAATGGAGGAGTAAGGAACCACCCATCTCTTTGGATGAAGGTTAATAAAATATTTGCTAGGAGTGGAATATATATTATATCGGAATTTCTCACGACATATATTTACTCTGAATATATTTTATTATTTGACCAAAAATTATCAATTTAGCTTCATTTACTTTGTGATTTTAACATTTAAATCGTTGAAAATAACGAAAAAATTTAAGGTTATAATGACTTACTAATTTGATCGTGAGAAATAATTACTGTACATGCACTATATGCGGCAAGTATTCGTTGAATACTTTTGATTGTCGTGATAATTATATGTAATTGCAAAGAGCACTTGCAATCACCAAAGCACATTTACAATTATGTTATAGCGCGCGTCGAAAATCTAACCTCTTTTTTGAATTTGCGAATTCAAAAGTTATGTTCACGTGGCGCGGTCACTGATTCATCAGTGAAATCAAAGCAGGGCACTAATTCATCAGTTGATATATTTTCACTGATTGAATCAGTGACTATTTCACTAATTCAGGTTTAGAGAGTAGGATTTAATAGATGTTCAAATGTCCTTATGTCCCAAGTTTAATCGACAGAGTTGAGTAAAATTACTTCAACTATTTTTCTCCGTGCATTATTGCAATATTAAGAGTTTGAAATTATCTATGAACGTATCCTATTTGATACATGACTAGTGAACCTTAGATAGTGTACAGTATCAACATTTTCAAACTCAACCAACTAATTTGAAATTATAACAATAATATTAAATAATTAATTAATTGAGTTTGAAATTTTTGTTACTGCCTACATTATCGGAGGATCACTAGTCGCGTATCAGATAGGATACGTTGTCGACAGGTGTCCTTGTAGACAATTTGAAACTCTTATATCGCAAATAAATGCAAATGAATTCAATATTTAAAAAATTTGAATATTAAATAATATCCAACCTGTCCATATATCCCAACTTTGCACAAAAGTTGATTAAAGTTTGTCGAATTATTTTTCTCCGTGTAGCCGACTAGGTAACTTCTAATAATTTATTCAGATAATTAATATTTACGTTACTGTTCTTACGCAAGTTGAATAGGGTTTTGCCCCAACATACCTCGATTTTTCCTCGTAGAGAATTTCAGTTTCTACCAGAGGCTCTGCGCCTCTCATTGCATTGTAGGAGAGCTATTAAAAAGCAAGTTATGAATGAAAGCCAGGCTGAAATAGAATGGCACAGTGTGTCCCGCCCACAGGCACAGGTATGGAGCACAGGTACATTCGTGCGGATATACTGCGAGGGCGTGGGGAATGATGAGCATGTAGAGCGACATTGGCCAGTGTCAGCGACCGACCCTGCTATCGAGTCAAGGCACTCATGCCAAAAAGGGCCCCTAACAGGTCCCCAACATTCTGACAGTGACGCGGTTGCTGTCCGTCACATTCCTCCCGTCAGCACACCCAACGAGCTTGCAACCTGACATTTCAATTAGGATGCAAGGCATGTTGGGTCGTCCCTCGTCTCCGGATCCGGACGAACACAGGTATAATCGATCCACGACTACTCGCCAAGGGACTCAATGAAACGTAGCCGACTAATCTTGATAGAAGAAGCCCCTTTTCCATCGATTCAGGATCAATGGTAAAGGTCAACAATTGGAGACAAAAATATTTGCAATCCCAATCCTTCAGTTACGCTCAAAAGTACCTTTCCAAACAAAAGTTTTATCAATACAATTTGCTCAAATATTTATAATCATTTTATTCCCTCATACATATATAAATTACATACCCTCCCTTGCTTTCAAAAATTGATTTAAAAGACTGTTACTACTTCTAAATACTGTGACAAAAATCGTTGAAAATTTCAATTATTTTTATTATCAAAATCTACAAATATAGAGAAAAATTTCCTAATTGTATTTAAAAATTGATTGATTATTTTTTAAAGTGCACTGAAAAAAATGAAAATTTTGGGTTCGGAAAGATAGCCAAACTTTTTTTAAAAGTGCTTTTAAAGTAGAAAAGAATGCACGAATATAGATTCTGTTCCTAGATATTTTAGCAACCATAATAAATTAAAATGACTCCTAAATATATTGACAAATATTTGATATGCTAACGGGAATAAGTCTCATAATATGTCATAATTCTATACGTTTTGTTGAAGAAAGCAATGCTGAAGATATCTTATGATTGTATTTAGTTACAAAATTACAAAACTGTGCGTAGCCGATAGGCTTAATCGGTAGCTTAATATGTGTTAGTTACAGGTATATTGGGTTCAAACCCGCAGAAATTAGGAACAATTTTAATATCGTTTGAACAAGCAATTATATGTTTGGTAAGTATTTGTAATAGTGAGTTAGTGTGTACTTGAAAATAAATTAAGTATTAAATGATAATAATTATTTGCGATATAAGAGTTTGAAATTGTCTACGAGGACACCTGTCGATAACGTATTCTATCTGATACGCGGCTAGTGATCCTCCAATAATGTAGGCAGTGACAAAAATTTCAAACTCAACTACAATAATTAATTTGAAATATGAAGAATATTTTTTTTCGTTTAAAAATCAGTCATCATTTTAATGATCATTTTTCTAAAGCTATGAAGCTACTTCAATAGATTATATATTGCTTTCAGTTTCAGATTTTATAGAATTATTACTATATTACTGATTAATATAATTACTAATATTACACTAAATTCTCATACATTATATCATTATATCCTATAACAGAAAGCATTAATCTTTATTCAACTATCCGTTGTATCATTTAATCTAGAACTAGTTCTCTAAACTTTATAGAACGTGTTTTTTCCGTGTACATTTTTAATATGAAGAGATCCAGTTGATACAGAACCTTTTGCAATTCAATTAATGATAATTACTTTGTACAAAAAGTTCATTCATTGCTAAAATATATTAGTAGTAGCTGTCTTTTCAGTGGGCAATGATTCTTTATTCACCCGTGCACATATTATGTTTTGGTATAGGACTCACTAATCAAACTCACTAATCAAAACATTCATTCTCGGTTTTTCGTACAATTCATTTCAGAATCTCGTCCGAGTGCTTCCTACGTTATCCGAATAGCATTGTAGACTCGATTCAAGTCTGCCCAACTCAGTAGTGGCTTATAAGCGACATTTATTTCGGAATATGGCAAGCGAGAATAGCCGAGAGGCTTTAGGTGTTAGGAATGCGTTTAGTTATGTAGATATAGGTAGAGTTACAGGGTTTGAACCCAAAAGCGATTCTGAAAATTATTTTTAAGCGTATGCGATTATAAATAGTGTAGAATTGTGTACCAAATTTTGTTATAGCAAATTTCAAATTCTCGTAGGTTTTATAGCAGTTAGTAGAACATATATTCCATTTATTCAAACGAAAATATTAATTTCGCCGCTTAAAAACCACTATATTAATTTCTGATACGTAAACCCTGTTTACCTCATTTTGAAACGATATTATACTAAAATATAATTCATTTTTATGATTTACACTAACGAAAAGTCTCTCAGTGTAATGACTCTAATTTTAATTCGCAAACCAAAATTTAAAAAATGCCCTATCAGGGTAGGAGAATGGTCAACTTCAATTGGGCCTTCGTGAGGCTTACAGGGTTCGTATATTGACGCTACAGAGGGCCTACCTGGGCCCCACAGAGGGCCACTTTATTGGCGCTTTGCAGGGAGTCTACGTGGGGCCTTCGAAGGCAAGAATGTCAAAACTATGTTGGCCCTTCATAGTTTGCCATCGCGGGGCCAAAATAATAAGGGGGCAAACTACATGGGGCCCAGCGGGTCCTAAATCAAAATTTCCACACGGAGAGCAGTCTTTTCTGGATTTAACTAACTTGATGATCCTTATTATTTTACAACTTTCTTGCTATATTTTCAAATAATAATTGTTAAATGTCGTTACTTCTACATTACATATACATAAAATTAGATATGTGTTAAATTGGACATCTCCTTCTCTTATCAAATGTTCACACGTTTCATAACCCACTGAATTTGAAAAAAGGATTTTTCCAATCTCGTCTATCTGTCAGCGTCGTCTGCAGATACGATAACTGAGGGGCTCTGTGCAATAAGGGCACGGGAAAAAATATTTTTCTAAAGTTTATAGAACTGTTTAAGAGTTGGGGATACAGGAATTTACGGAACCGAGTTCTGGAAAATTTAAAGATCTTTTCAAAATAAAATACAGAACGTTCAATGATGTTTCCTCAATGTTTCGCATTTCATCTTGAAGAATTCTGTAAATTTTCTAGAGCTCTGATACGTAAATGCCTGTATCCCCAACTCTTAAACAGTTCTATAAACTTTACTAAACTATTCTTTACCGTGCGCATTTGCGCTCGAAAACGCTATAAAGTATTATAATGCTAAATATTGGTTTTTATTCATGGAATATATGTGTTATATAATCCTACATACGAATAAATTCTTTCCAACCCATTTTTATTATTCAAAAATGTCATTACGTTTCCGAGCGTTGGACAATATTTTCTAGCGTTTTTGCGCGTAAGTGGCCTTATTGCACGGAGCCCCTCAACTATCGAAAGGATAATCAGATTTTAATGCGCTTCAGTACACATTATTAAGGTCTAAAAATTAAGAACGAGTTTGTTAGTTAGACTCATCTGACAAAAATTTAGACAATTTTTAAAATGATTAAAATCTATTTTTTTACATTCTCATCATGGATGAGAAGGTATTGGTTTTATGTGAAAAATGACTTTCGAAATTTTCATCAAATCTTTACGTTTTGAGACCCCCTGAGTCAGAAAAAATGGTTTTTACGAAAGTTTCTGTCTGTCTGTCTGTCTGTCTGTAGGTCGTGTGCGGCATTATCAGATTGAATTGAGCTTTGGTACACTTTATCGGAGCCGAAAAAGTAAGGACAAGTTCGTTAACCAGCCATATCCAATCACAATTGAGGGGTTGAGCACCACTTTTGTGTTTTTGAAAAAATCAAAAATTTCAATACTGGTTTTAGATAGTGATCATAAATCTCTAAAAATTATCCTGATAACATTTTTTGATTAAATCAAAATTAGAAATGTTACAGCATATTCAAATACGAAAAAAGTCAATATCAAAATTCCATTTTCCAGTTAAATTATACGAGATACGAAAAAACGTTATGATACAATATTATTGAATAAATAAAGACCTACAAATTTGAATTGTAACATTTTTTCATAAGATGCATATTTTTCTTTTTAATTAAAAAAAAACTATTGAAAATCCAAAATTCAATTTTTTAACAATAATATGTAAAATAAGAAAAAAATGTAAGAATACAAAGTTGTTAGTTTCAAAAAGATATACAAGTTTTGTCTCACACAGTTTCTGATAAAACATATATTTTTCGTTTCAATTCCAAAAAATACGATTAAAATTCAAAAATTCCATTTTTTAGACAAAATATGTGAGATACAAAAAAAACGTTTAGATGGAAAATTGTTTGCCTAAATGAGGTCTACAAATTCTCATTAAGACATTTCGGGACAGGATGTATATTTTATGTTTTGATTATAAATATTTAAAACATCCGATTTTTTTCACCAAAATATGTGAGATACGAAATAAGCGTTGTTCTGCAAAATCGTTTCCTTAAATAAAGTCTACGATTGTTTTTCCTTTTTGAGAGATTTGGAAGAAAATAAATTATTTTAATCATGTAATTTATTAAAAAGTTACTGAAATGTATACAGAAAATCGAGCGCGAAGCGCGAGCGCCATGATGAGAATGTGTTCCTTAAGGCTGATAGAGCCTTAAGTAAATTGAATTTCCTGTTTCACTTAATTTCAAAAAGAAATTGAGTGACTTTGAGAACATGTGTAATTGACATCATCTGTGATATTATTATAAAATTGGTTTGAGCTTCATTATCAAATTATAATAAATAAACTTGAATGTATGTGAAGAGCACAAGACCCAGCGCGAAGCGAGCTGCGCGCGAAGCGCGCAATGAGAATGTGCCCGCGAAGCGGGCAGATGTTTTTAAATTCAGAACTTTCAATCTTGGATCCTGATAGTGCCCAAATAGCTCTGTTTTTTAATGTTTTTCGCGTTCTTTACTGTTTTTTGTGTTTATTAGTGTTCCCTGCTTTGACAACTGTACACTCTCACGAGGGCAAAAGGGAATTTCACTACTAAAAACTGAACCTCCCCTGTTGTTGACGAGTTGTCCAGCACCGGGCCTTCACTTTTCTTGATTTTCTTACCAAGGTTTTCTATACATGATTTGCTGAATTAGTTCAAAAAAGACAAAAAAACAAAAATAAACATTAGTTCTAAGTTATTTAACGGCTCGAAGATTGCACGCATTTCAGCTTTTAATTATTTATTGTTGAGGTTTTATATTCTAAGGCAATTCAGACACCTCTAATGTTTAAAAAAAAAAATCTGGCATTGAAGAGGGCCCACATCTGTGGTCGAAACGTTTGCCTATTGAAATTTTATGGTTTCCACCACCTAAAAGGTTAGAAAAAAACGAACTGACCCCATGCCAATTCAATCATCATAGGTCTGCAAATTATCTTTATTGAAATTCAAATTCAAATTCCTTTATCCAGTTAAGGTAGTTGTGCGAAAAATCGTCTGGAAAAAAAGTTTTTCCATAATTTTATTTTAAAATATTTTTCATAAAAATAATGTTTCTTATTTTACGAGACACGACTGATAATATCATTTTATAACTGGTGCGAAAAAAGCTGGAAAAAAGAAAAAAAACTATGTAATCTACGTGAGTGCAGGTAGTGAACTACGTAGGGGATTTTAGAAATATTGATTTTTGTGTAATTGGCGAGTGTTTGAATAAAGTCGTTCAATTTTCACCAAAAAAAGGCAGTCACTTGTTCATAAATATTGTTTAAATTAAGTAATCGGAAATCCCCTACGTGGTTCACTTTGAAATTTTATTTCAAAGTTTTGATAAAATTTTCAAATAAAATTATTGAAAATTGTTAGTTATGCTGCGTGCCTTTTTGAAAAATCATATTTCGAGAGATTGGACTTTTTTTCTCATATTTTAGATGGTTCAAAGCATCTTTTAAGCCGATAAAAGAAAAAATTATATTTTGAACCACATCTCGACCGCTTTTGAATGCACTGCACCACTCATACCAGGGGTGTTAGTTGAAGTTTGCCGGTTTTTTCAATAAAGAAAACACTTAATTCTCAAGGGAATCTCAAAAATTTTTGATTTAAAGTATTGACCATTGGATTCTACACATTTTGCCCATCTTTCAGGCGAATCATGGATACCATTCCAAAAAAACTTTTTCTCTTTCAAGGCAAACCATTCGACGAGCCATTTTTCGACTTCTTCAAAATTGGCGAAGCGCTGCTCTGCGAGTAAGTGTCCCATCGATGCGAAAAGGTGATAGTCGGATGGGGCGAGGTCTGGAGAGTACGGCGGATGCGATAATATTTCCCAATTCAATGCTTTTAATGTGTTCTTCACCACTTTAGCGGTATTAGACGGTGCGTTGTCACGTTGTAGGATAACTTTGCCATGTCTTCGGGCCCATTCCGGCCGTTTTTTGATCAACGCATGATTCAAATTGATAATTTGTTGTCGGTAGCGATCCGTATTCACCGTCTCACCAGGTTTTAATAACTCGAAGTACACCACACCACACTAGTCCCACCAAATACAGAGCATTATCTTACGGCCAAAGCGATTTGGCATTGGAGTCGATGGGCCGACCTCACCAGGTGAAAGCCATGATTTTTTCCGCTTCGGGTTCTCAAAATAAATGCATTTTTCGTCCCCCGTGACAATTCGATGCAGAAAATATTTCCTTTCGAACCGTTGAAGCAGCATTTCACAAATGGTTTATCGATTTTCCATTTGTCTATCGTTCAGTTGGTGTGGTACCCATTTCCCATACTTTTGGATTTTTCCCATGGCTTTTAAACGTTGGCAAATTGCTCCTCGGGTTCACATTTAGTGTTTGTGCCAATTGTTGTTGCGATTGGGTTGGGTCTTCATCCAATAACGCCTGCAATTCCTCGTCTTCGAACTTTTTCGCTGCACCAGGATGTTCATTGTCTGTTCAATCGAAATCTCTACTTTTAAATTGACGAAACCATGTCTCACATGCTCTAATCACTGGAGCATGTTCACCATAAGTTTACACCAGCAATCGATGAGCTTCAACTGCTTTTTTCTTTTGATGAAATAAGAAAAGCAACGAATGCCGCAAATGCGATTTACTTGGAACGAAACTCGACATATTCACTGAGGTAAACAACTATGATGCTATTATTTTGGCAGAATGTAATTGTGTATTTTCGAAGGTTATTGTCCATAGAAAAATGTGACATAGATGCCAAATCATAGAAATGTATACATATCTCTAGCGACATCTATGAGTGAAACCGGCAAATTTCAACTAACACCCCTGGTTTGCACGTGGTTTTGATGAAGACGATTCACCGTAAGCCTGCTGTAACATTTTAAGCGAATCCGCACACGAAATTCCATTTTCAACGCCAAATTTGAGACAAATTCTTTGTTCAATATTCTTATCCATTGGGAAATCGCGAAACACACTTGAGATAAACTGACAGCATCAGGCCCTGTGAACAAACTAAATGACAGATCGCGTTCGAACTCCATCTCAGTATAAAGGTCAGTGGTGCCAACTTAGCGTCAAAAAGGTTTTTGACAATCTCTTGAAGCGGGTTTTTTGAATGATCAATTCCCGGTACTTTTTTGACAGAATGTATTTAGCTAAAATTGAACTCTTTCAATTTGGAAATCATAAGTAGTCTTATGATAGATATGATACCCCAGCAAGTGTTACCTTGAACTTGAGCTCAGAAATTTTTCTGAGATGGATAAGCAAAAAATATTTGAAACGTGTCTTGTCTCGAGTAGGGCTTTATTCTCGGTTGATTAATTTTAGAAAATTGGGTGACGCGCGCTACTACAGCCAGACTCTACAGTTTTGCATTGTAATCACAATGGCCCGTCGCTCAAACGGATTAAGCGGCCCACCTGGAACTCTAACTGTAGAATCTGGCTGCAATAGTGCGGGTCACCCGATTTTCGAAAATCAATCAACCGAAAACAAAGGCCTACTCGAGAAAAAGCTGAGACACGTGTCAAATATTTTTTGCTTATCCCTATCAGAAAAATTTCTGAGCCCAAATTCAAGGTAACACTTTCCGGTGTCCCCTTGTACGTCCGTTATTATCTTCTGTACCATTTCTTAAATTTTGAAAAGATAATTTTATGTACTTTAGCTACAAATATGTAGAAACATAAATTCAATCAAATTTGCTAATTTCCTAAGTACCACATGTCCTTAAGGGCATGGATCAACCACATCAGCTGATGAATTGAGTCCCACGCGTATCGATTTTTTCCCCACATTTAAAATTTAAAGTTGAAATAAAGCGGAACAAATTTGGAAAATGATTAGAAAGTAGGAATAAAAAGTTATGACAAAAGCGTTAATTACAGAAAGAAAAAAGTTTTATTATTTCAACAGAAATACCGACACACATAGCCTCGTACATCACCTTTTAATATCGTTTAGTGCCTGTAGTGCGACTTCTATTTATTTCGATATTCGGCGCCCAAAAAACCTGTCTTGATAACTTTTTATCCATGTTCCAAAATTTCAGAGCGATATTCCATTTCCTGTGAAAATGGCGTTACAGAGCTATAATTGCCGAAAACTCCGTTTTATTTCCTCATGAATAAATTATTTGCAAAATTTTTACTAAAACGAAGTTAACAGACGATCCTTACCGCCTTTTATTGCGTGCTTTAAATTTTTAAGTAGATATATTAGAAACAAAAAAAGTTATCTTACATGGTCCGATTAACCCATAAATTTAGTCACGTGACCTTGTTGATCCATGACCTTAATTTCAGCCTAAAACAGTTATAAAATTTCTATTGGTTCCGCAGCTATGGACTGAAGTATGAAAAACTTATATTCCAAGCGATATAGTCAAAAACAGCCTTTCGCGATGTTTTCTTGGAGCAGGCTGAAAAATTGAGTTTAGGCGTCAAAAGATAAGTGAAACAACATATGTTTTTCCGTGTTGTCAAATCGATGGACGCCATTGTTTAAATTACGGTTATTTATCATTTTCAACGAAATTTCACGTTTTTCGCTTATATCTTTGATTCTATTTATTTTATCGGAAAATAGTTGAATAACTTTTTTTTCCTCATAAAAAACGCTACAAAACTAAATGCCGACCGTAAAAATATATTAATTAGGTCAATCGTTATGAATAAAAATAGATAATGTTTATGGCGTTTAAATAAACAATCATTCAACGGCTTTGTTTACTCATATCGCGCCGTTCAACAACGTCCGAATACTTCTTATTATTGACAATTATGTGTCCAAAACCTGGAGTCAGGAAGTTTGTTAGTTTATGACTTATGGCCTTATAAACAAATTAATAAACAATTAACCTGTACGAACCTGAGAAGTAGATATGGTGATGCTGATTTTTTCATCGATAGATTTCACGCCGGTTTGGTTATGTTCCCGACATGAAGGCTGGTCGGGAACCGGCCGGGCTACCCGGCCCTTTTCTAGCTGTTTTTTGGGGGGTTCTTAGTAGCATTAAAATTTCACCTAATTCACAATTGGACTCATCACCACTGTGTTCTTCCTCAATTTTTCGAACTCTGTTGTGTTTTTTAGCGCGCCGGATACGATTTCGCTCACACATGTTCTTCTTCATCCATTTTGATTCTTAAAACACGTATTAGATCAACCCACAAGAATGAAAAATGATTTAAACAAAAGAATTCACGTTGTAGAAATTATAGGTTATACTATTATAGATATATTTTTGTACTTGCGCAGATAGTGCATAGGCTATTTGCGCGAAATTTGAATAATAACATAATATATATTCGAATATTTTGACAGATCCTTACTGAAAATTCCTGTATAGGTCCGCATACAGAATCCTATGTCCCACCTATAGGATTACCCTGTACAAAATGACTTAAGTTATTTATATAACCTTTTATAGTATATATGAACTTGGGCACTCTGAGAGTTAAGGGTATGTTTCGGCAAATTAGTTCATCTAATAAACTTCAGTAGACTGTGGTAGGGAATTTAAGTAAAGACACAGATTTAGTTGTTGGAAAACATGATAGTGAATTTATTGGCACGAAACAAATTGCCCTCCACACTTGTAGTGGAGGAAGTGGCTGTTAAAAAGAACAAAGAACAGTGCACAGGGGCACTCACTCAATCCACTTCGAATATGCTTCGGACACTAAACACTGTTACCCACTTCGTACACAATCCACAGGGGCACACGCGTAATCCACAAGCCTTTCTTCAAGAAGAGAAAAGTAACGGCACGTTTCACTGTCCTGTCGAGGATCCCTCTCGTTGCCAAGGGTGAAATGTGACTGAAACCGAGTCGTCGTGGGAGAGGGTAATTAATTTTGATACCTGCTCGAAGTTAACCTTAAAGGTCATCGCAGAGCCTACTAAGATAAGTGAACGAACACTAAAGAAAACAAACGACAAAGACCGCGCTTTCGGTAAATGGTTTAAAGCACCCGAAAATATTCGCTTAAGGAAAACTACTGCGTAACATCTTTGAATATTTAAAAAAATTTTTAAACATCATTAGGTTCACCCTCGCGAAAGTTCCGGATTGAAATTCATTCCGAATCAATCCGCACTATTCCGAGCCATTCCGGAATCTGATTCCGAACTAAACCAAGTTATTCCGAATGACTCCAAAGCAAATTTTCAATTCGAATCAACCCGAAGTCAATTCAAAATCAATCCAAATAAATCCGGTCAATTTATATAAATATATTATATTATATTTTTATTATATTATATATATCATATTTATATATTATTTAATCCATTTTCATTTCATTAATAAATGCATTTCATTTATCAAAATTATAAATCAATAAATCCGGATCCACTCGGATTGAAAGTTTGGACTGATTCGGATTTATTCCGATTAAGTGTTCGGATTGATTTTAAATGGGCCTCTGATTAATACGGATTGAAACTGGCTTCGGATTTATTCGGAATAACTCGGATTGGTTCAGAAACAGATTTCTGAATTTCTGACCGGGGCAATTTCCACACGGGTAAGGGAAATTTTTTTATAATTTTCTTAGTTGCCAAATGCATTTTTCCAAGTGTTCCACTTAATTTTCATAACTTTTAATTGCGTACATTGAAAGTGTATGAAAAGAGCTTTTATTTTTTAAAAAAAAGTTCAAGATTCATTAAGAAACAATGGAGATACAGTGCGATGAATTTTTTGCTTAATTGCTCAACAAATTCTGACTATGAAAGCCCTCCGCCTAAAAGATCAAAATTAATTTTAAAAATGTCATTGTACAGTCATCAACGAAAGGATTTGTAGGCATGATAAAATGTCCGTATGCATGAAATTATATTAAATATATTATTAATTAGTAAAAAATATATGCATGTAAAAAATATAATTGTTGAGATATATATTTTTCTAAAACATTGAATATTTTCTGCAACGATAAAATTGTGCGTATAGTTAATAAAATCTTTAGATTTAATTTTCGATAAGAGTAAAAATGTAAATATACGTGTAAAAAAGAAATTATCTTGCTTGTAAAATCCTTTTTTATTGCTTCACATCGAAACATCGAATAAAACTGAAAAGAATTTCGGTTAATAAATTACACGTATTTCACTGCTCAACTAGCAAAATTATTGAATTTTCAACAGTAGAAATGAATTCCTCTCGTTGCGAGGTATGAAATAAAAAAAAATCATTACTTATCGCAAATTTTGAACGATCGAATCAATATTTTTTCAAAGTACATATTTTTTTTTTCGCTAGTCATTAAATTTGTTGAGCAATTAAGCAAAAACTTCATCGCACTGTATCTCCATTGTTTCTTAATGAATCTTGAACTTTTTTTTAAAAAATAAAAGCTCTTTTCATACACTTTCAATGTACGCAATTAAAAGTTATGAAAATTAAGTGGAACACTTGGAAAAATGCATTTTGCAACTAAGAAATTTATAAAAAAATTTCCCTTACCCGTGTGGAAATTGCCCCGGTCAGAAATTCAGAAATCTGTTTCTGAACCAATCCGAGTTATTCCGAATAAATCCGAAGCCAGTTTCAATCGGTATTAATCAGAGGCCCGTTTAAAATCAATCCGAACACTTAATCGGAATAAATCCGAATCAGTCCAAACTTTCAATCCGAATGCATCCGGATTTATTGATTTATAATATTGATAAATAAAATGCATTTATTAATGAAATGAAAATGGATTGAATAATATATAAATATGATATATATAATATAATAAAAATATAATATAATATATTTATATAAATTGACCGGATTTATTTGGATTGATTTTGAATTGACTTCGGGTTGATTCGAATTGATGAAGAAGAACATATGTGTGAGCGAAATCGTATCCGGCGCGCTAAAAAACACAACAGAGTTCGAAAAATTGAGGAAGAACACAGTGGTGATGAGTCCAATTGTGAATTAGGTGAAATTTTAATGCTACTAAGAAACCCCCAAAAAACAGCTAGAAAAGGGCCGGGTAGCCCGGCCGGTTCCCGACCAGCCTTCATGTCGGGAACATAACTAAACCGGCGTGACGTACCTGGCGGTTTCGTGGTCGGATAACCCGACCGGTTCCCGGTTACAACTAGGGCTATCCGTCCGGATCTCGATGAGTTCCCGGGTTCGATTTCCACACGGGTAGTTGCAAAATTGAATTTTTTATCAAACAATGATGATTTTCAATGTGAAATAGTGAAATCTATCGATGAAAAAATCAGCATCACCATATCTACTTCTCAGGTTCGTACAGGTTAATTGCTTATTAATTTGTTTATAAGGCCATAAGTCATAAACTAACAATCTTCCCGACTCCAGGTTTTGGACACATAATTGTCAATAATAAGAAGTATTCGGACGTTGTTGAACGGCGCGATATGAGTAAACAAAGCCGTTGAATGATTGTTTATTTAAACGCCATAAACATTATCTATTTTTATTCATAACGATTGACCTAATTAATATATTTTTACGGTCGGCATCTAGTTTTGTAGCGTTTTTTATGAGGAAAAAAAAGTTATTGAACTATTTTCCGATAAAATAAATAGAATCAAAGATATAAGCGAAAAACGTGAAATTTCGTTGAAAATTATAAATAACCGTAATTTAAACAATGGCGTCCATCGATTTGACAACACGGAAAAACATATGTTGTTTCACTTATTTTTTGACGCCTAAACTCAATTTTTCAGCCTGCTCCAAGAAAACATCGCGCTTTTCACTAAATCGCCTGGACTATTAAGGTACACTCTAAAAACAGACTATATGCTGTCGAATTATTCCTTTCACTATTAAAGGATTTTCTATAAAGAACTGGCATGAGAGGAAAACCTTTAACAGTTAAAGGATTGTAGTTTCAAATGCTGTACTTTTACTGTGAAAATATTTCCTTTAGTCTGAAAATGAAATCCTTTGTCGTACAAAGGAAATATAATTTCGAGGATAAAAGAAAACAATTTGTATAATGTAACCTAATATGAAATGTACACAAGCCCAACTTTGACCAATTTGAATATTAAATCGATCATTTTCAATACTATAATAACGAACTGTCTTAGATTTCCGCTTAAAGAAATTTTAAGGTACAACTTTGATGAAAACCAAAATATTCATTGAAATTCAAGCGCTCTTTACAAAATAATTTAAAAGAAACAAGACTGATAACCCTTCCATGGTTAAAAGCATTTAAAGTTAATAAATTTATAATGCTTCGATTGTCAGAAGCAATGAAAAATGAGGTTATGCGGATAAAAATGGTTTATTTTGGTATACGTGCATTTCAAAATTTTTGCGTCGAACTCTGGGATTTTTAATATTTTAAAGAAATTCATTTCCTTGAAGCATCCACGTTAATTAATCGCGATGATACACTCTAAAAACAGAAGATTGACTGTCAAACGATTACTTTCACAAATGTAAATATTAAATCGATCATTTTCATTACTAAAATAACGGCCCGTCTTAGATTCCAGCTCACTCTCTAAATATGAATCAGTCAAATTGTCACTGATTGAATCAGTAATTTGCCTTTTCACTGATTCATCAGTGCAAAAATATTTTTCACTGACAAATCAGTTAATTTTTACTGATTGAATCAATGAAAAAGATATTTTTCACTTTTAATTTAGTTGATTTCCACTAAAGTAATCAGTGAAATTTGACTGATTTACTGATAACCCTTTGATAGTTAAAAGTATTTAAAATTAATAAATTTATAATGCTTTGATTGTCAGAAGTAATGAAAACTAAGGTTATGCGGATAAAAATTGTTTGTTTTGGTATACGAACCTTCCAAAATTTTTACGTCGCATTCTGGGATACCTAATATTTTAGAGAAACCCATTTCCTATTAAGCACCAGACGATTTACACTCACTGATGCGCAGACGCACTTCGTCTGCTAGCCTACAAATGCAATCCCTTAATAGCTAAACGATTTCTTTTCAGTATCAAAAGCAAATTTTGTTGCTATAAAAGAAATCTGCTTAATTTCAATGCACGCATTCTGAAAGGAACGTAATGTTACTATCAATACTTTTTTTCAGAGTGTATTCGAGCGGTTAAGTCGAGTCCAACCCCTGAATTTTGAATATGGTAATCTTGAATGTATTCTCTACAAATTTGCTTAATAGACAAGGGGCTTATGGACATTCGTTTTGCAGGTATGCTATTTTTACGAAATGAGGTGTAAAAACTCAGCATCGGGATAGAAAAAGACTGTTTAGCGGATAGGAAATTTCACGACGATTTGAAATACACTGAAAGATTAAATTCTTACCTGCTTATTGTAGACACTATTTATCAAAAACTTGAACAAAATGGATCTGACAGATTGACATTTATGTTAACGCCTCAACCATGGCAGGACTGAGTTTCACTTTGGAAAGCGCGCGGAATTTCGAATCATACAAGAGGCGTTCGATATTTGAATCATTACTTTTGATACAATTTTAATTCAGCTTGATAACACTGAGAAAACTGGAGTGTCAAACTTTGAGTGTCAAAATGTAGATAGTTAGTCTGAACTTCTAGATAGTACAACACTCTTTCCGAAATTTTTTCTTTTTGGTCAGGGAGACACTCATTTGATATTCTGCTTAACTGTTACCAGAGTGTCAGAATCACTATAAAGAGTGTCGATTAGCGAAATACGCGCCAAAATTGTAAAGTCACGTGGGTTCGCCTATTTTTCCTCCAATATCACCAGCGTGGACTCTAACCTCATTGCCGGTTTCGCGTCCTTTACGTGTTAAAGTGTCACGAGGGTTATTTTTGCCAACTAATTGGCGAGTACCTATTTCACTTGCTATAATAACATAATAATTGTGAAAGCTTAAATGTAATAGTTTTGAGGTTAGCCATAGAGGTAGATTATAGTATATTTTTCCCTCTTCGATAATCTATTTTTCTCTCTGCGATGATCAACTTTTCCCTCTAAAGTATTCAAGTTGACCATCTTATTTTGACAATTCACAGGTAATAAGTTACACTATCTAGAAGGCTGTCCTATAGTTTAACCTCAAATATAGTCTGCTTCACCCTCCAAATGTTTAGGTTCAGGATTGCTTTATAAAAAAAAAAATTGTCAGCCAGCAAAGCCACATTTTCAAAATTTAAACCTTGTTCACGATTGTCGTTAATAATCAATTTGGCATCCTTCTTTAACAATAAAATTTAAAAAAATTTCCGGTCGGTTCGTTTGCAAAATTTTTTTAGTTTTTCATTTTATCCGGTTTTTTATTCACAGTGAACTCTAAATATTTTTTCAATTTGTGCTGCTGCTTACTGGACTACTTCATTTTGGATTGCAAGCTATGAGATAAGTTTTTGATTCATATTTGCGCATTTTTACATCTAATAGTGATAATTTTAATCAAAGAAAATAAGAAGAAACTGACCCTATGCCAAAATAACGAGAAATGAACAAAAATTCTATGAATTTGGGTCAATATAATAGTAGACATGTTATCAAACATGTACTTTGAAATTATATATAATATTATAATGCAATACAGTCAAGTCTCGTTTATTTCATGTATACCGAAACGAGAGAGTCTTGTTTATTTCAAGTCCCGAGGGGTCCCTGACACTGCCTCAGTTGCCATACCGACTGAATGCACCTCGCCCCCACTCTTCTCACTTCTTCCGAGCGCTCCTCAGAGCTTCACGTGACATTGAAATAGTAGGGCGTGGAGCGGAGAGTAAAACTTGAAATAAACAAGACTTGACATAAACGATACTTGAAATAAATAATACTTGACATAAACGAGGCTTGAAATAAACGAGACTTGAGTACATTTCTAGACGTTGAAGTATTCAACGTCATTTTTGGTGATTGTCTGTCTGTCTGTAGTAGGTCGTGTGCGGCATAACTCTCGATAGAATTATCAGATTGAATTGAGCTTTGGTACACTTTATCGGAGCCGAAAAATTAAGGTCAAGTTCGTTAACCAGCCACATCCAATCAAAATTGAGGGATTGAGCACTACTTTTGTGTTTTTGAAAATAATTTTTTGAAAAAATAAAAAATTTCAATACTGGTTTTTGATAGTGCTCATAAATCTCTACAAATTATCCTGATAACATTTTTTGATTAAATCAAAATTAGAAATGTTACAGCATATTCAAATTCGAAAAAAGTCAATATCAAAATTCCATTTTCCAGTTAAATTATACGAGATACGAAAAAACTTTATGATACAATATTATTTTCTACATAAAGACCTCCAAATTTGAATTGTAACATTTTTTCATAAGATGCATATTTTTCTTTTTAATTAAAAAAAAAACTATTGAAAATCCAAAATTCAATTTTTTAACAATAATATGTAAAATACGAAAAAAACGTAAGAATATAAAGTTGTTCGTTTAAAAAAGATCTACAAATTTTGTCTTAGACAGTTTCTGAAAAAACATATATTTTTCGTTTCAATTCCAAAAAATACGTTTAAAATTCCAAAATTCCATTTTTTAGACAAATTATGTGAGATACAAAAAAAACGTTTACATGGAAAATTGTTTGCCTAAATGAGGTTTACAAATTCTCATTAAGACATTTCGGGACAGGATGTAGATTTTATGTTTTGATTTTTAATATTTAAAAAATTCGATTTTTTTCATCAAAATATGTGAGATTCGAAATAAGCGTTGTTCTGCAAAATCGTTTCCTTAAATAAAGTCTACGATTGTTTTTTCTTTTTGAGAGATTTGGAAGAAAATAAATTATTTTAATCATGTAATTTATTAAAAAGTTACTGAAATGTATACAGAAAATCGAGCGCGAAGCGCGAGCGTCATGATGAGATTGTGTTCCTTAAGGCTGATAGAGCCTTAAGTAAATTGAATCTCCTGTTTCACTTAAATTCAAAAAGAAATAGAGTGGCTTTGAGAAAATGTGTAATTCACATCATCTGTAATATTATTATAAAATTGGTTCAAACATTTTCTCTAGCATTCTGCTATTGAGTCCTATAACATATTTTTTTCTCATCAAAATCAGTAAAGCCGTTCTCGAGAAAAACGACTTTTTCGATTTTCCTTCTAACCTCCATAACTCCCATAAAAATCATTTATGGGGGGATAATACTCCACGGTATTTCACTATCGATCAATGCCATCTGATAATGAAAATATGAACCTGATCGGGCCGGGGCAGCACACACATGCTTATCCTGCTATGCCTTTTTAGGGATCAATAATTTAATAAATATCTATATTAGAACAAAATATTTAATTTAGCCAATTAAACAATTATTATAAATTATATATAATTAAAAATCTATTTTTATGGCAAAATTGTATCTTTAATGTTTTATTTATTATCTTCCTTACCTAATCTAAGTCTGGATTATGTCTAAGCATTTTAAGCACTTCCTATTTATGTAAAAACTAATACATTTAATGGACTCATAAAATTGTAATGGATCAGCTAAAAGAGTTTTTAATTAAAATGTCAAATAAGTTTCAGTAAGCATGAAATTCAAGTAAATTTCTCAGTGAAATGAACTTGACAGCAGAAGTTTTCTGAATGTCAAATTCCTTTATACAAACATAGCCAAATACCTATTAATTTTTAATTTCCAATAACGTTAAATTTAATCGTGTTAAACATGAAATGAAATTTACAGTTGTAATGTTGACTGGGGAATTCAGTTGCTGCTCGAATAGGAGTGTTCATCCGGTTCTAGTCATCAAGGCTATTTGAGTGAAATTTAATATCAAAACGCGTAAACTCTGCTTCTCATCATCCAATCAAAATAATCTCGAGTTTTACGGTTAATTATCGCTGATACAAGAATACTTTTTCTTTAATACTACTAAAATCGGATTATGATGCGTGATTGCAATTTTATGTTTTTCCGCCTAGTCACAAATCGCTGATAAATTCCGCAGTTTATAATCCCAGAGATCTGTTTAAAAAAGCAAACATTCTCATTGAGGCTGGATACTCGTTCATTAAGAATAATCGGTTTAAAATTTTTTTATTTTTTAACAATAAACTAGTGTGAGGCAAGGATAGAAATTAGAAAACTAGTGCATTAGAGTTAGCTTCATTTAACTTGATTAAGTATCGTAATAATATAAATGTTGCGTGCTTGAATTGCAAACTCTACTATCAATGAGATCCTGATCGGCTTTCAGCTACCTGCACCTTCTCAATGGTACATTTAAAGCCAACTAAG
Organism: Diplolepis rosae; assembly: GCA_030998225.1. Taxonomy (NCBI): domain Eukaryota; kingdom Metazoa; phylum Arthropoda; class Insecta; order Hymenoptera; family Diplolepididae; genus Diplolepis; species Diplolepis rosae. Next base: position 839,219 of record JAPYXD010000466.1, read on the forward strand.
ATATTACCGATTTGCTATACCCTTTAAGAAAGTTGACTATGTTCCTCTTCTCTTGTGTGCACTTATAATGGATCGGCGAGGGTTACGAAATTCTATTGGAATCATTAAGCATAAGTAGTCAATCATCAATACTTTTACAGCGAAAAGCTTCGAGGCATTTTTAAAAAGGTCTCTATTATCCGGCGCTAATCTATACGGAAAGTGAGTTCATCTCAAATTCAGATCTATTTTATTAATGATTATTCATTTCTATGATGAAAAAATGTACCATAAATAATTTTAATAACTTAAAATACTTCAGATTATAGGTAGAACTGATCAATTAAAGCTCGATTAGAAGACCAGTTGTGTTAATTTTAAAAACGCGTTGACTTTTACTAGTATAGCGAATAACTATCGCCTATTAAAGCAAGTATTTCTATAAAAATAATTTCGAGTGAGTAACTTTTCATCGGTTCACTCGCTATTTTTAACTGTCTTAAAAACACAAAAATTACTTTTTGTTTTGTAAATTTTACAAAGATGCAATGTAAAAGAAACTTACTCAGATTGTATAATTTACTGACCGTAATTATTTTCTATTTTCTTTAGAAAGTCACAACCACTTATAATTAGCAACTCTAGATAATGCTTGAAGTAGCACGTATGCATAATCCGTGTAACAATTATGTGTCAAATAAAAAATACTAAATTAATATATAAAAAATATTGCATTTCTTGATTTTAAAATCAAACTGTATTTATTTTAAAATACGTCTCTTTTCATGAGGTAATCAGATATACACATTTCTACATACAATATTCTATACATTAATGCATAAAGTCTATACACCGAAAAAAAATCTATGGGCGATCCGACAATATTTGCCTCTTTAGGAAAGGCACCAATTTGGAAATTCAGATTTTATTGGCTTGCATTTTTATTACTTCATTTAGCATTTCTTATCAAAATATAATCATGAATTTCTGGTTGGCGTCTCTGCTAGAAAGAAGAATAGTTGGATTGTCTATAGCTTTTTTGTGGGTGTATTACAAATAAAATTTCTAACGATAAAGAAGATTTGAAACTAAAGCTATCTACTTGAATTTAATGCTTCGCAGTCGGAAATGCTAACCGTTTTCAAAAATAAAATTGAAATTCAGAAATAAATACACTGTTCAAAACTTTATTAATTACACCAATTATACAATGTCTATACGTAGTGAATCGTACTATTAGCACTGTAAGAAATAAGTACGATATAAATCTATTTTCTGCTCAGTATTTGTTCATTTAGATAGATTTCGACTGTGAATAATAATAACAAGTAATTTGGACTTACTTTCCCTTGTATTTTTCACCGATTTATGGGGGTCGTCTAGTGTAAAGGGTAAAAAAAATCGGTTTTTTTTTTATTTTTATAAATCACGTCTAAAACATGTTTAGAAGACGTGAATAAATGTAGGGTAAGTGTGGGTATTACTGTGGATGCCCCAGTTACTGCGCTTTCAAATAAAACTAATGATATACAATGTTTTAAAGATATATAACGCTACAGAACAATTAAAAACAATCAATTTTTAATCCAAGCATAATAAGTATCAACGAATTATCAATAGTTACGATATTTGTAGCTAATTGATTGCAATTTAAAACTCTCATGTTCTCGATTCCCATAGTTTTAATGCTTAGATTTGTTGAAAGGTCATGAACACGTTCTGAAAAACTTGTTATAATTCCGTTTCTGAAAATAAAATATTTATTGTGATATTACTTTCTGCAAAGTAAATATTTTATTTTTCTAAATATTTATGCAAAATAACAAAAAATACGTTTTTTAATCATTTTTTTACCAAAACAGTATTTGGTACATGATTTTCATAGGTGTATGAATTACTGCGATCTGTCAGGCGGCACTGCATAACCTTTCAATCTATTACAAATGCTTCGTTATGCTTACTTTTTATAATTGAGATTAAACGTAATGTTAAAAATTCCAAAATCGTTGCTAATGAGGCAAGAGAAAGTCAAGTAATATAATTTTAAGGTAAATTAAATAAGAGTTATAATATTATTTAATCTTAATTTGTTAAAAATACTTCACGTTCACTTTTTATAATTTAGCTTAAATAAAATTTTAAGTTAAATTAAATAAAATTAATAAAATGATTAATCTTAATTTGTTACGAATGCTTCGTCGTGTTTACTTTTTATAATTGAGATTAATAAATATATTACAAAAAAATATATATTATAAAAATATTACGTGCACAGAAATTGGGGTTTCCGCAGTAATTGGTGCGCAGTAATTCATGCAAACCCGCAGTAATACCTACATGGAACATTTTTTTTAGATTCGCATTTTCTAAGTAAATCTGGTTTCTTTTCAGGGTTTAAGGACTGCATGCTACTTACTTAATACCAAATACTGCTTTAAAAATTAATTCGTGACGACTTTTTTATCTCAAAATCTTTTTTTTTAACTTTAAAAGCCGTCTTGATTTTCGATCCGCAGTAATTGGCACACTTACCCTATTTTTGAAAATTCGAAGCCGTTATGAAGTTGCAAGATTGATGGTGAGACAATTTTTTTATTATCAATAATGTACACCAACTTTAAAACGCGTTTTTTTCATAACACGTTTTTTCAAAACTGCTGCCTCGATATCTCAAAAACTATTTCACTGTTAATGCTCAACTTTTTACAGTATCTTTAGTACATGTCCAACTACAAATTAAGCTAAAAGAATTAAGATTGCTTCGTTAGTTTTTTTTTTCAATTATATAGACGCGAAAAATAGTCGAAAAACTAAGATTTTTTTTTTGGTGAAGCAAAAAAATACTTTTTTTTGGAATTCGAACTTTCTTTTAGTTCACTTTGCAGTTTTAAGTCTCAGGAATAAAATGGTGTTCGGTTTTTTGATTTCAGATAATTAGAACGCCCGGAATCATGGCAGCAGTGGAGCAACTTTTTTTTTTACGTCTTCCTGTTAAGCGGTGTATCTCCGATATTATTCAATATATTGGCTTCAAAAAATTAAAAAAGTTTGTCCAAATGTACTAAAAGAAGAAATAAAATTCAAAAATTATTTTACTTCAACGGTTTTTTAAATAATGACTGTCACAAAAAGCATAAAAATACGGCCTTCACACTAGACGACCCCCTTAATGCTACATCTTTACTACTTTTGTACAAGTGAATTTTGCATTTCTTTTTTTTCGTGCACTTAATTACGACAGTCTGAAAATCTAATATATATAATTTATAAAACTTGGTACGTTTGCATTGACTTCAGGGTCCATGAAGAAGAAGTCTATTTAATCAGACGTTTCGGCTATGATCGGAGCCCTCATCAGTGATATTTATTAAATTAAATTAATTTAAATCTGTAATTGAAAATGGAAAGTTTGGATATACGATCAGGAAAAGGGTTGTTAACTTTGATCTTCTCTATTATTATAAAAGACTCTACATAGATGTGATTCATTTCTTAAAAAATTTTGCAGGGATTCCTTGAGAAACCATAAAATTATATAATTAAGTTTGAACCCAAATAAGTTCTTTGGTGCGAAGCTTAATCGTTTGAGGTTATCTGGGCTTTGTTTGAACTATTTTACCTAAACTATTTTGAAACTATGTTGAAATATGTATATATTTTTTGGAATGTCCTATCCATTCCCGTATCTACAATAAATTCCTTGGTGTGGAGCTGAATGAGAATAGCTTGATCTAGACCATTAAGGCTATTTTGGAATATTTGTATAAAAACAATTTTAAAACTATTTATAAAAAATATTCACATTTTTAAATGTCTTATCCATACCGGTGTCTTTCTAAAGAATTATTTATATTTTTTAAAAGCCTATCCATTACTGTATCCACAATAAGTTCTTTGGTGTGAAGCTGAATTGGTTGAGGTTATTAGGGCTTTGTTTGAACTATTTTACCTAAACTATTTTGAAACTATGTTGAAATATGTATCAATATTTTGGTATGTCCTATCCATAACCGTATCTACAGTTAATTCTTTGGTATGAAGCTGAATGGGAATAGCTTGGTCTAGACCATTAAGGCCATTTTTGTACTATTTTTTCTGAAAATGCTATTTTTAACCTATTTCTAAAAAATTTCTTGTATTTTGAATGTTTTATCTATGATTGTATCCACAACAAATTCTTTGGAGTGAAGTTACTTTAAAAATAAAAGATTTTGCAAATATAAGCCATATTATGGCGGTATAGTGTACGAAAGTATATCAAAAAGGAATTAAAATGTAAATAAAAGGACATGCAGGGACTCTGGTTAGAAAAAATTGCATGTGAATTTCTTGTGGAAGAACCAGGGTAAAGTATGGCACACAGAGAAATTCTTTAAAAATCCTTAAGCTAAAAAACTAAATATCCAAATTTTCCAGTCTTAATTGATCTTGATTAAAATTTAACTAACCTTCAATATAGAAAGGAAGGAATCCGTTTTCTTTAATAAAAGACCTTAGTTGAATACAGAAGGTGGAGGAGAAAAAAAATTTGAAAGGAAGATAGTAAATTGTAACCAGGGTCCGAAGGGTTCAGCACACTTCCGACAGATATTTGGTCTTGTCCAAGGCTACGGTTATGTTGCCTTTATCAGCTTTTCTAATTAGAATGTTGAGATTTTTTTTCAGAAAAATGTGTGTTGATTAGATGTCTTGGGTCATTTCATTTTCTAAGGCAGTGTGTGTTCGTCTTTGACGTGAGAAGTTAGAGATGTAATTCACGAATTTTAACCTCCCTTCGTTTCTTTTGTCTCCAGTGATTTTGTGAATGTTGGACTCGAAATCCGCGACAATTTTTATATTATAAGTAATGAATAATAAAGTTGAAACGAATTGTATTCTTATCTAGACACAGTATGATTATAATCTGATACGATGCTAGTTAGCCTCCTTTCTAAAAAAGTATATTGGATTTCAAATAAAAAATCTTTGTATAGGTTCATTTAAGGAATCGCTACTTGAAAATGTAAACCAATATGATTAAAATAATGATTTCATAAATGGTGAAATTTTTCAACCAGTTTGTTGAGTTCCTTTCGAGATTTATAATTCCGATCAAAGAAAAAGGTGGTATAATTACTTATGAATGATAAAGTCGAGTAATTGTTCCTTAAATCTTTCAACTTATGAAAAGCAATCTGGTCTCAATTCAAGAATGCAAAGTAGGTAATGTATAGGCTTATCTGAGACCGGCAGGTGATAAAACGAACGTCTGGCTGCTGAAGCCCAATCGATCTTTTTTCATTCCAGAATGTCTTTGCGCCACTGTTTCTACAGGAGCTCTTACCTTTTTCTTCTCCTTTTGTCATTCGCAATAAATTACTCTTCAGTTGATCTTATTTCAGCTTGGACAGAGGCGACTATTTATTTAACCGAAAAGAGAGGCAAAGTGGGAAAGTAGAGGGGGTTGAGAAAAAAACAGAAAGAAAAAAAAACATACAAACAGAGAGACAGACAGCTGGTGTACTCGAAGGACAAGTACCTCGACATGAGGTGTACTCCTCGCGGCACGTTTTACGTGCCAGCAGGAAACACGAGTCTTATCTCTATCCACTTTGAACGAATATCTATCGGACCCGTCATTAATTTCTCGTGGCAGCAGTCGCAGTGAACGAGTGGAATTCCAATTTGTAAATGAAGTCGTTGATAAGTGACCAAGCAGGCACTGATGATCGTATGCAGTTGAGAGCACACTGAGGTTTTGTTTTCTGCTGTTATAGTACATTTATATAGCTATAATCATTTATATGTATCTTTGAAGATATAAAGCTCCTCTTTTACTTCTGTATCAAGCTTTTAGAACATAACTATTCGTCATCGCAATAGAAAACTGATACCTTCAGGGAGCACTTTGAAAAGCCGCAGAAAGGGTGATACAATCCTAAATTATTCTCCATGAATGCTCAGCATGTCAATTTGAAATCATAAACTGATTAAACGCAAGTTAATTTTACTTTACCATAGCGATCAATAATAAATCAAGATTAGAAATTATTAACAATAAATTTATACCTTTCGAATGAAACTCAATACCGGATAAACAAGACATTTTTTGTGGAATATTATTCTGCCATATTATGCACGCATTTTAAGCAAAAATCGGAAATTATCTCAAGGCAAATCCTCATCTGGCTGGAAAAAAACCTTTGCATACGATAGAAGTTACACTTTGAAAACTATTTGGTTAATCCAATCAAAATTTACTTGGATCAATCAAGACGTTTGCTTATTATATGGTTGGAAAAAATTTATGGTAGATCCAACCAAAGAATTTATTTCATGCAACCAAAAATTGTTTTTTTGACTACGATTTGATTGAACTTAACAAATATTTTAGTTGATTTTATTAAATTTTTGTTGGAACAACCAAATTTTTTTTTATTTGACCAAAAATTTTGATTAACTTAACAAAATGGTTTAGTCAGATGAAGTAAATTTTTACATCCTCATCATATGAAAAGGTATTGGTTTTATGTCAAAAATGACTTTCGAAATTATCATCATATCTTTACGTTTTGAGACCCCGTGAATCAGAAAAAACGATTCTTTCGAAAGTGTCTGTCGTCTGTCTAGCGTCTGAAGACACGATAATTCTCGATAAAATCGTCAAATGGATTGAAATTTGGCACACCTCTTAAGGGCCAGAAAGAAAGGATAAGTTCGTCATCCAGCCATTTTTGACTAATAGTTCTGGTTGTATTCATAAAAAACGTTTTTGTCAAAATCGAAAGTTACATTTTCCCGCCAAAATGAACGAGATACGGTAAAAAATGTTAAGGAACAAAATTCTTTATTTCAAAGAGATCTATGAATTTCCTGATGACTATTTTTTTATAGGAGTTATATATTTTTTTTATTAGTGAAAAATGTTATTAAAAGAAAAAATCTTTGGTTTCCAAAAAGATTATACGAGATACGAAAATATTTTTCCATACAAAATTATTCATCTCAAGAAGTTATACAATTTTACTTTGGAGCACTTTTTTTCGGATACATAGTTTTTGTTTTAATTATAAAGAACGTTATCAAAAATGAAAAAATTCTATTTTGCACCAAATCTATGCGAGATACGAAAAAAAATTGTTCACTTCAAAAAGTTCTGTAAATTAGCTCCGGAGTATTTTTTCATAAGAGGTATATCTTTTCATTAAATCATCAAAAACGTTTTTATGAAAGTCAACAATTCAATTTTTTCTTTAAAATATATAAGATATACGAGGGGTACTATTTATATTTTGAGCCTTGGTAACACTGAGTGTTCTCAGGTGCCATCTGACATTTGCGCTGTAAAATTAGACATATTTGACTATATCCACCTTTAGAATGTTTTGTCATTTAAGCGTTATTATGTTTTCTACAGTGACCTGGAAAGTGTGTCTCAGCAAAAAAATGGAATTAACTCGTGAAAATTTTAGTGCGATGATTTATTATGACTTTCGACGTGGATTATCAAGACAAGAATGCCTCGATCAACTTATTTCCACTTTTGGCGATGAAGCCCCATATCCTATGCCACTGTGTAACCCTGGTATAATAAGTTGATATAACTGATAATGCAAGATCGTCATGTGACATAATGTGAGATTGAAGTAACCTTAGGCATTAGTTCCACCAGCATGTACAAAATATTGCATGAACATTTAACCGCGAAAAAGATTTGTTTTCGTTGGATCCCACATAATTTGACAAAAGCTCAAAAAGATGCAAGAGTCGATTGGCGCAAACAAATGCTCAAGAAATGTTTAAATGCATGCAAAAGTGTATAGATCATAAAGGAGAATACTTTGAAAAACAATGAATGAATGAATGAATGCAGAATAATATATTATTTGAAACAAATCAATTCTTATCTTAGCAGAAAAAATCTCCGAGTAAAAACTCGAGTTCTTCTTTAATTCTCAAAATTTTCTGACCTGAGAGATTTTAGGAACAACTCGAATGTTGACTTCACAAAACGTTTTCGAGCAATAATGGTTCGGGATTTTACCATTAGATGGGCAGCAGTAATCTCACTCACAATTTAAAAAACTGTTCAAATATATAATATACACCGTTTCGGATGAAACATTGATCGTGAGAAAAGTGAATTAAAGCATCGTTATTATTTCGGATGATTTGATCATGCAATTCTAAAAAATCTGCAGTTGAAGCACACAGAATTCTTGCTGATACTTACGGCAATCATGCTCTGTTGGTGACAAGATTTAGAAATTGGTTTAGACGCTTCAAAAATAATGATTTTGATGTTGAATATAAAGAACGTTCTGGCGCACCGAAAAAGTTTGAAGACAAGGAATTGGATGAAAACTCGTGTTAGATGCTAGCTGAACTTGCAGAATCATTAGGAGTTGATCACACAACAGTTTCGAAATGTTTGAAAGCATTAGAAATGATTCAAAAGTAATATGTAATATGCCAATGTTTTGCACAGTATTGACAAGCATTACTCAAAACCCTATAGCATAATTTAAGCCAAAAAACTCTGCCCGCTTCGCGGGTACATTCTCATCGCGCGCTTTGCGCGCAGCTCGTTTCGCTCGCAAGTTTGAGCGCGCCTAGGGCGCGTGATTTGATCGTCGCGCTTCGCGCTCGGTCTTGTGCTCTTCGCATACATTTAAGTTTATTTCTTATAATTTGATACTGAAGCCCAAACCAATTTTATAATAATATTACAGATGATGTGAATTACACATTTTCTCAAAGTCACTCAATTTCTTTTTGAATTTAATTGAAACAGGAAAATATACATTCTGTCCCGAAATGTCTTAATGAGAATTTGTAGACCTCATTCAGGCAAACAATTTTTCTTCTAAACGTTTTTTTTGTATCTCACATATTTTGTCTAAAAAATGGAATTTTTGAATTTTAATCGTATTTTTTGGAATTGAAACGAAAAATATATGTTTTTTCAGAAACTGTCTAAGACAAAATTTGTAGATCTTTTTGAATCGAACAACTTTATATTCTTACGTTTTTTTCGTATTTCACATATTATTGTTAAAAAATTGAATTTTGGATTTTCAATAGTTTTTTTTTTTTAATTAAAAAGAAAAATATGTATCTTATGAAAAAATGTTGCAATTCAAATTTGTAGGTCTTTATGTAGAAAATAATATTGTATTATAACGTTTTTTCGTATCTCGTATAATTTAACTGGAAAATGGAATTTTGATATTGACTTTTTTCGAATTTGAATATGCTGTAACATTTATAATTTTGATTTAATCAAGAAATGTTATCGGGATAATTTGTAGAGATTTATGAGCACTATCAAAAACCAGTATTGAAATTTTTGATTTTTTCAAAAAGTTATTTTCAAAAATACAAAAGTAGTGCTCAATCCCTCAATTTTGATTGAATGTGGCTGGTTAACGAACTTGACCTTACTTTTTCGGCTCCGATAAAGTGTGCCAAAGATCAATTCAATCTGATGATTCTATCGAGAGTTATGCCGCACACCACCTACTACAGACAGATAGACGGACAGACAGACAGACTAGCAGACAGACACTTTCGTAAAAACCGTTTTTTCTGACTCAGGGGGTCTCAAAACGTAAAGATTTGATGAAATTTTCGAAAGTCATTTTTCACATAAAACCAATACCTTCTCATCCATGATGAGAAAGTAAAAAAATTCTGAATTTTTTGAAAATTCTCGAGTGGTATTACCCCTCAAAAGAATTGATTCTTGAATCAAAAATGGAACAAAAGTTCAAGCGCGTGTATCGAACTTATGTATAATAAACTATTTTTAAACAATTCTAAGAAAATACGTACGTTTTTCATGAAACATACTGACAATTTCAAAGATTCCAATAAGCCTTAGTATCTGGCACAAGCAAGGAAAAGGTAGACCAGTGTTTGGAAATTGTCTTATAATTTTTAGAAAAGTTATAAATATACGTGGTCCAGCAGAAGGCTTACAATAAATGTTCGTCAAGGAATCAAGAATTTGTACACGTCCAAAAAATTTTACCCAAAATGGTGTACTTACAATCATGAAATATGTCCGCATAATAGTTTTCGAAGCAATCAGTTTTTTTAGAATATATTCGTTCAAGCCAGATCCGCCGTAACGTATATTGTACCACCTAAACACAAAGAATAATGTAACAAAAGTAAGATACGGTTGAAATACAATACATTTATATCAACATGAATCTTACATTTTTTTAAATTTCAACGTCAATTTTTTTTTAAATGTTAAACGCAAAGTATAATAAATGAAGAACTAGGGTCTTCATTTTAGTTCATGCTAAGATAGGATAGATGAGATTGTATGATGTAAGTAGAAGGCAAAGGAAGACGCAGAAGATAGAGGGAGGGCTCAGTACATGTACGCACAATGTGTTATGTCGTCGTACGAGGCCGTTTGTGTTCGGTGTTTCGCGAACAAATGGGAGAGCATCGGCCGGCACCCAGTTGAGAAGAGGTTGAAAGTATTGTTCTGTCCCTTACCGCTTACGATCCGCTTCGTTTTATGCCGCCACAGTTCATACCACAGGATGGCATGCATGGCCTTACCTTCGCCCACCAATGCCAAGCCGCTTTAAATGCACCGGTTCGTGCTCAGGTGTGCTCCATTATTGAGCACGCCGCCGACGTCACGCTGCCCTATTTATTATGAATTTCAGATCCTCTCGTCGAGTTCTATTCATCTGCCTCATTTTCTGTAAACTCTGAGCCAAATTTCATTTCTTTTAAACGACCAATAATTTGTTAAGAAATAACTAATGTCCTCTTAAAACTTACGATAATTGTTTAACTGCTCCCTAAATTTGATTAGCAATACTTATTGAGAATTAAAAACTACTCGCTTATTTGCAGCTATATGCATCCCATTGTAGTCAGATTTACAGGATTAAAAATGACTAATCAAAACAGAGTTTCAAAAATCATGAAACATACTTTGGTGGTTCGAAATGACCTATTCTGGGCTTTTCTGGATAGCAGATCAATGATATAAAATACCTCAAAATAGATAATCTTAGTTATTCAAGTTCTATAAATATCGTGTTTTAAAGCACATAGACTAATTCGTTAATCATAAACCTTTAACCTTTCATATCTCTAAAAACATTTCTTATTTCAAGTTATACAAGTAAGAATTTTCTGTGATTGATGTTCCATCATAAAGTATCACATTGCATGAAATTCAACTGCAAAATCGCAAAAACTACTAAGTAGTTTAAAAAGTTCCGGGCTTATGTAACAAAACAACATTTTTTTTGAAAAAATTTGCATTTATAGTATTCGGTATTTTTATAGTAGTCGGCGCAAACTCCTTCAAACACGCGTATGCTTCGGCAGTGACCTCTTCATTTGAGTGAAATCTCTTGCCAACCAGCCATCTTCTCAAGTTTCGGAACAGATAATAATCGCAGGGGCTCAAATCTGGAGAATACGGGATGGGGGGGGGGGGGGGGAACTCCGTACTTCGATTCAGTCAATTTTGTCATGATTTGAACTGCTTTGTATGCCGGTGCATTGTCTAGATGAAAGATTAGTTTTTGCGTACCAAATTGGTCGTTTAATCTTGATTGCAGCATGAAGTCAATCTAAGGCTTTGCTGTAATACTGAGCAGTGATTATTTTTTCCTTTCTCAAAGTAGTCAATATGAATTATACAATGCACATCCTAAAAAGGAGTTGCCACAACCTTGCCAGTCAACCAGCTGTTAAAAAACATCCTGCAATTTAAGGACTGTTCTTTAAACTTAAAGGAAATACAGTGGGGTCCAGAGCAGTCTTTCACCAGTCTCATTCCAGACCCACAAATTTTTTTCGAAGAATACCGTGAGCACATACGGAAAATTAAGCCTGTACCTATCGGGCACAAATAAAAGATGAGGGCATACCTTCATAAGGATTCAAATTCTTGTACACACGGTTTTCGTCACGTTGAATCATCCAGAAAGTCGCTCGAACGTCCGTTCATCAGACTACATAAGGTCAATACGACGTATGATTCAACACATAGACTTGATTTCGCGCCGAAAATTGACGAACAATGAGTGCGGTGTGACTCGGTGCATTATCGTGCAACAGAGAACAGGTCTTTAGATCACGATATTCGGGTCGAATACAATAGATTCTGGCCATCAGACTCTTCAAAACTTTGAGATAATATACGCCAGTAATTCTTCCATAATTTTCAGTAAAGCATTGCGATCATTTGCAATAAAATCACGTACTTTTTCGATCATTTCAGGTGTCCGAGATAAAATTGGCCTTCTTTCACGATTATCATCTTCTAACCTCTCTCTGCCTTCCAAAAAACGTCTATGCCACAGAAAAGCATTTGTTTTAATAAAAAAATCATCACCGTACACTTGCTACATCAACCAGAATGTTTCTGATGCATTTTTACCAAGTTTTGCGTGAACTTCTCTTTGTTCCATGTTGGTATTTCAACATCGACAAAAAAGTTGTTTTGGGAGAACTGTCATAACTTTGTTATTTATCAATCGATTGAAGCAAAACTGATATTACGGGAAAGAGAAATATCACAGTTTGCAAATGTCGGTCTGAACACATAGATGGCGCTGCTAGTTATGGTACGTAAATATGGTTCGAGTCTCGGAACCTAATTGGCGCACTGTGTATTAGGTGCACAACTTTGCTTTCGCTGTTTTTTTCCAAAATTTGAGGCTTTATTTTTAAAAAGTAATTACCTATTTATGACTCAAAGTACTGTCCGTCGCTAGCCACTACTTTTTTCCATCTTTCTGGCAAATCTCGGATACCATCTCGAATAAGCGATGCATTCGTTGAATCGATCCACGACTCGATCCATTTCTTGACTTCTAAGTCTATATCCATACATTTGAGGTTATGAAATTCTAATCCTGAGATAATTACCCTAGCGAACTGACTGAACGGTAACTTTACGCTGTACCGTAAAGCTATCGTAAAGCTATCGTAAAGTAGCATTATAACTCATGAATGAGGCAAAATAAACATTCAAAATGTTTTTATCCTTATTCTACGTTGAAAATAACGTTAACTGGTAATTGAAATATGCAATAATTTTATTTATTTACGCTAAATTACCTGTAGCTCAACTGACTTTTGTTTTAATGATCCCAGTGGACGTTGATTTGTGCCATTGGCTCCATTCAAGTCCTTTCTTTTTCACAAATTTCATCCAATCAGATTTACGGAGCTCTACAACAACTTGCTGTAGAATTTCATCATTACTTCTGCTCTCTTTCATTCATCTCAGTTAGATTCTTGAATCCGGCTCTAAGGACCATTTAAAACTGTGTGCAAACATAAAGAATTCCTTTTTTAAATGTTTCTCCCTATTGCTTGGGAACAAATTTTCGCACACATCACACGTGAATTTAATGGCGTGTGACTTAGTACCTGACATGCATGGATAAGAACGAGAAACAAGTCAACCATGCTGTCAGAAGCAGTTTCTGACTCGTATTCCGGGAGAAATTAAAGAGGTTGAGGTACAAGAGATAAGGTTTTTGCAATTCAATCTCGAGAGTAGGAGAGACGCCCAGAACCTCCCGATGCAGTCGGTCAGGGAAAGGAAGGTTGATGTGTTGCTTAATAGCGAGCAGTACAAAAGGCCCGAAAACTCTGACTGGTATTAGAACACATCATGGAGTGCCAGGATCCACGTGTGTAACCTTGACTTTGTCATCAGGAATTTTCTGGAGGCCGATAGGGTGTTTGTCTCAATGAAAGTGGCGGGTGTGCGTGTTTACAGCTGCTACTTCTCTCAATGCAACCCTTTGGAGTCTCCAAATCTTAGATCCTCGCTCTGGGGATAAGCCGCAGCGAGGCTGTCAAGCAGGTCCTCATTGCGGGCGATTTTAATAGTAAGCTGACTTTAGTCCTGGAGACACCCGATCAGGCCAGACACATCGTGCTAAGTATTTTTCCACGTGTAGAATCAATCTCCAGACAGAACTTGAGTTTCTATACAGTCTGGTGTGAGGAGCTCCTCACTTTCAAGGAAGTAAAGGGAAGGAGTTGAGGGCTCAAAGGCAATAGAGCATCAGGGATTGACGATGTAATAAATGAGATCCTCAAAGAGGTGATCATGGTGTATCCCGAGATTCTTCTAGGAGCTCTTAACTCCTATCTCCGGGATGAGAAGTTCCAGAGGTTGGTCTAAATCAGAAAGGGAGAAAAACCTTTAGACATCTTACAGACTAATATGTCTGTTGGACACAATAGAGAAGCTGCTAGAGGAATTGATTCTGCAAAGACTTCAAACTCATATGCAAGGCGAAAATAGTCTATTTTAGAACCAGTTCGGCTTTTGGAAAGTCAGATCCACAGGTGAAACTTTGACCATATTTTTGAATGGCTTCTGTCAATGTCATGATTTTTTCCTTCTGGCATTTGTTAGCTGTCACTCTTAGCTTGCTTTGGAAATAAATTGTGTGTAATTTTATTTACAGTTGTTAATTTGGAATAAACTTTAAGATGGATTGTAAAAACAGAGGGTGTCGAAATTGGTTTGATAAATTCCGTTCTGCGGATTTTTCTCTCAAAGATGAGCAACGTCCAGGTCGACCAAATGAAGTTGATAATGAGCAAATCAAAGCCATAATCGAATCGGATTGTCATGTAACTTTGCGACAGATTGAAGAAATGTTAAAAATACCAAAATCAACAATCGACCGTCATATACAACGTCTTGAACTCGTTAAAAAACTTAATATTTGGATTTTTTTAGGAAAAGGAAAAGGTTTCCGATTTTTGAAAATAAATTATTTAATGGTTGAAATCATTAAAAAACAATTTTCCAAAACGAAATTTTTATAAACAAATTGCTGAATTCGATAATAATTAATTCATTTTCAAAAATCGGAAACGGTAAAGTTGTAGAGAATCCTTTTCCTAAAAAAATGATTCATGATTTATCAGAATCGCACCAATTTTGAAAATTTGGTATGGAGCGATAGTAAGGAAATATCCTATTACAAAAAACATTATTAAAATATTATTTTTCGTAATTTAAAATTTTTTTTTATTAAAAAGAGTGTCTTTCCTTACATATGACACGGCTGATGATATAATTACCAGTCTTGAAATCATAGAAAAACTTCTTTCTCCAGAAAATGATTTTTGGCTCAACAACTACCTTAAACGCAATGAATTCGATCCTTTTTTGAAACGAATTATTACTTGTGATGAAAAATGTATTGTTAAGGCTTGGTTGGGAATTAATGTTACATCCACCATATAGCTCTGACGTTGCACCATCAGATTACTATTTATTTTGATCTTTGCAGCAATCCTTGAATAGTAAAACTTCCAATGATGATGAAGCTGTGAACTCGCATTAGGTTTATTTTTTTGCCGATAAAGACCAGAAGTTCTATGAGCGTGGAATCATGAAGTTACCAGAAAGATGTCAAAAAGTCATTGAACCAAATGGGAAATATATCATTGATTAAAGTTCATTCATTGTATTATTTAAAAATTAATATTTAAAAAAGATTGTTTAATTTGTATGAAAAAATCGGTAATTACTTCTGGGACAACCCAATACGAAAGCACGAATGAGAAACTCGTAAGCGTAAGGGATTGTGCGCGTTGATAAGTATTGACACACGAAATGCGTTTAACTCCGTGATATTGAAGAACTGCATCGAATCGATGATGTGTAAGAAAGTTCTAGACTGTTTGTTGTGGATGATAGATAACTATCTAAGTGACAAATGGTTGATTTAGGAGGGCGACATATAGTTTCTTGAAGAGAAGATGACATGTGGTGCCTTTCAGGGGTCACGAGTAGAGCCATGTAGGTGGAACGTCATGAAGGACGACTTACTGCGCACAGACCTACCCGCAAGAACCAAAATCATTGAAATGAAATTATGTGGTGACAGAAGGGATGATTGGATAACAGAGATCTGGGGATGGTCCTGGAGAATTACGAGGGTTTTGCAGTCACGAACAGGAGATCCTTCAAATATTCGAAGATTATGCCAGGTGAACAGAAGTCGCGTGCTTCGGTGAACACCTTCAGATTGCAACTGCCAAAGCCATTCAATGTGGAGGTAGCTTGTCTTGGACTCACAGTCTAATCTCGAAGCTCCCGAGCTAGCTAGAAAAGAAGCACGGTGAAGTTGGCTTTCACCTGGCGCTGGCGCTTATAGGTTATGATTGTTTCAACGTGTGTCTGAAGCGCGTTAAGAAAAGGGACGAAGAGGCGTGTGCCTGCTGCGTTTTCCCAGTGGACGATGCGGGGCACAAACTCTTCATCTGCGATAAGTGAAGCGTGGAAAGAAGATCTGTGTGCCGGGCGGTGAGTACTCAGCTCACCCCTGACACCATGTTCCCTCTTAACTTCCAATTTTGATGAAAAGTTGTACGCAACTTTAAGCCAGAACCTATTACTCCCGAAGTTGGAAGCCGAATGGGGGTTCCGCGAGTGATATAGGTTACAATTCATATACTTTACCCCTCGACTGTTCACCTAAAGAAATTTCGCTTTTGTTAAATGGTGAACACTCATTGACTACTATTACGTAATATTGTGTAATTCGAATTCACCCATCAACAAAATCCAATATTTATTCATCATTTATCGCAAGTGAAGAGCCGATAGGCAGGCCACCATTGATATCACTGAGTCGCTGCGAACTTAAATGCTTATGAGGTAGGAATCTAGTAAGGTCCCAAATAGGAAAATATGGAGCTCCATTTCGGGGCACTTTGATTTAGTGAATAAAACGTCTCGTTGACTGACGCGTGATTATGTCATTTAACGGAAAAGATTAGTCAGATATTGATTATGCCTCCGTCGTTGCACAATAACATACGATATTCTTTTATGAAAGCAATGTCGACAAAACTTAGCTTCATGCGGTCGCATCTTGAGATATTCATGCCACAATCGTAGGTTAACATGAGACTGTGCTGTGATTGAGCATTGTTGTACGTCTTCTCAGACGTTTCGTGCTGTCATCAATGAAGGCAACATCACATAGCCATGGAAAGCGAGTGCTAAAATTCAAACTTGAAGTCACAATCATTACAGACTTAACGGACAGTAATAACAGCGAAATTCTCGAAATAATGTAGGAATACAAATTTTTCCTAAAAATATGAGGTGTTATACGTGAAGGGGGGGGGGGGGGGTAAATAAAACGAATCCTTTGTATAAGATATAACAAAGGTTATTTGTGAGAAACTATACTTTAGGAAAAGTATCGCCGAAAGGGCGAGCCTAATAAAGATTAGCCTAAAGTAAGGATCTTAACAAACGTCGGCCTAGGTACGCTCGGTACGTCTGCAATATACTACTTAAGCAGTAAAAGGACAAACTAGTAGGAATTTGTCGGACATCTGCTTAGGTGCGCAATAAATACAGCGAATATTAACAAGAGTAAAAAATAATATTCTGAATTGTACATTTGTCACGTAGGCCGAATATTTATGTGAAAAGACATTTTTGTGCTTCGAAAATACATTTTGTAAGAATCGCGAAAATGTCGGAACTTGCATGCGCCACAAATATTTTAAAGTTATAAATATACATATGCACGGTTACTAAAAATAAATGTTTATCCATTATAAAGCTAACTTTACACTTACCTATTGAAATCGTTGCCTTCCTCTCTTGGCACGCAATATACTATTAGCAAACATCAAACCCATTATTGAGGCCTCAAACCTTTCCAAGCTTAGTAAACTAATTGTAAGTTTAATCATTATGAGGTTAACAAATTTGGCGTATTAAAATTTTTGAAGACCTGTATTATAATGTAAAATTTATAATAAGTTCGGGATAAACCAAATTTCAAAAATGGATATATGAGAAAAATGAACCAATTTAACTTTAAAATATATCAATTTTGCTTCTGATTTATTTTTAACAACAAATTCAAGAATTACTGTAATTAAAATATTATGATTATTTCGACAGAAAAAATGGCTATCAAAAGAATATGAATGATTAAAAAAAAAGAGTATTGGACACTACAAGAATAATACTTAAACTGATCGACATTTTTTCTCTCTTTCAGTAATAGTTCCTGTTTTCCATGAATCTCTCATATTCTTCTGATCTACAATTTTCTCTGTGCATTACACGTGTTATAGAAATCTTATATATGATTTTTATGTTATATATTTATCTGAAGAAACTTGTGATTTTCTGGAATGAAATTTCCTCCTTATTTGTGAAAAAATGTTTTCTAGTTGGTAACAATAATTAGGCTATTGTGATAAAGTAATTAAGAATCGAAAATTAATCACTAGCAACAGTGAATAAAAATTTCAAAAATCACCAGTAATTGAATAGCATTAAACGCAAATTGTAATGTCCATGATAAAGGTGCATTAAACGTGTATAATAGACATAAGAAGTAGTATGCTGGTTGCAGTAAATAATATTAATAATTTTCCAGAGGACAAGGTGTTCTTGCTGATGACCCTAAGACGGGAACAAAAATGAAGTAAATTATTTAGCGTCCCTGCAAGTTCCCTTGCAAGGCAAGAAGGTTGCTTGTTCCGACGAGATTTATTTCGACTATCGTGATCTATAGGCCAGGTATATATCCAATATTGTAATAGGGGTTTGCACGTACTTATATGCGCACACATCCATGTGAGCACGTAAGCACTCGTATTTACTCGATATACACATGCTGATGTTCGCTTTTGTGTGCATGTATCATTGTCGAAGACTGCGCCAGCGATTGAAACACTACCCGGGCTATATCTCAACAGGTTTACCAGGCGTTATAAGTACCTGCTCTACACGGTATTATGTTCCCGTAGTAGTACGAGAACGATTGTAGATGGGGTTAATGGTTTATGCTCGAATTTTGGTATATGACAAAGGACATTGCTGTGTCTGGCCTCGTGATTTTTTTTAATCGAGTAATGAAATTAATTAATTTCACAGTATTATCTAAGTTGATATTATGGTTTCGATTGACTGCCTTCGTTGAATAAATATCGTTAATATCAGCAGACCTTGCAGAAATAGTACTAAGTTTAAACGATAATTCTGAGAGGTACTGTACAAATAGATAGTTATAAGTGAAGAGAAGAAAAGTATGAGAAACAGAGGGGGAAAACACACTGGCCGCAGTCCCTGGATCCAAATCGCATATTATCGCGCATGAAGCGGCTCCAATGAGAAGCAGGTGTATTGGTAACTCTTATCTCGACGCACATCTTCAGTGCATTGCGTTCTCAGTGAGGAAACAACTTTAGAGTCCGCGTATAAAACGGCAGATCGTGACCTTCGATCTCTAAATACTGCGGAAACGTCATGCGTGTGAGGCCAAGACAATCATCGTTTATACGTTTACTTAAACGCACCCGCTTAAGTTGCATGCATTTGTGAGGCAATTTACAGATGCTTCGGGGATGCTGTATCCGTTAGATTTTATACTTACGCACTCTAAGAACTTTACAGATAAATGAGATACTAAAGATGATTGTAAATGTAGATTCAAATTGAGGATCGAATGCAAGTCATGGATATGCAGATTTCAAGGGAATTTTTATGGTGATTAGCATATTCAATTTAAAGAAGGAGATTATTATTTTTGATAGATTCAAGGGCTATTATTTATTTATGTGATTCAATTTTTTCGAAAAGTTATTTGGCATATAGAAAACTTTGTAATAATCTTTCTGGCAATTGCTTTTTGTCCCTTTTGTAGGAAACCACGTATACTTGTACTTTGCACTGCAAGGCTAGAAATTCAAATGATTTCCTATTTCAAATTTCCCGATATAAAATTCATGATTTATGAATGCGAAATTTGGTCAAATCTCTGAAATTGCTTTGAGCAACATAACTTCTTTAATTTTATACGTAAAAAACAGTTTTGTTTTTATTCCGAAAATCAACAATTACAAAAAAAAACTTACAAAGATTTAAAATAAATCACTGATGAGGGGTCCAATCAGTCACAACGTCTGATTGACATCAGGTTTTATCACTTATAGACCCTGGAGCCAATTAAATACTGCACGTATTATTATTTATTGATGGTCAATATAAATGCGCCATTTTTAATATTCGAAGGTATAAAGTATATTGATCGAATTACGTAATTATCTATCTGATTTGACTGGGTTATCTGAGTAATTTTTCCGTACCTGAACGAATAAATAAATAATTGTAAAAATGTAATAGAAAATTAAAAAAGATATTTTAGCACTATCAGAAGCCTAAAACATTAATCGATTATTGTCGAGTTAAAGTTTACAATGCTGCATCCAGAACGATTTGTAAAGCTCAAGAGAGGAGGAGCTTTATCTTATAGTATGGGATCGAGCAATTAAGGAAGAAACTTTACCGGTCGTTAAGGTTTCTGGCTGTATACGATTGCATGTTCTGCTATATGTCTCCCTTGAAAGGGTATAGTATGGCTTTGGGGAACAAGCGGTCTGGCGCCAAGTAGATGTCACCACTACCTATTTAAACGAATGCACCAACGATTAACAAGCAACGACCATTTTCCCCACAACTAGCCATCCCAGAAAGCCAAAGATTCTATCCCAATATAATACTCAATTTGCAGTGTTGGCTGATTGGCTTTAGGGTCCATAAATGAAAAAAACAGTAGTTTTAATCAAACGTTTCGACCCTCATTGGAGTCTTCATCGGTGATCTTTATTCCTAAAATATGAAAAAGAGTAACTAGTAAGACGAATAATTCTACAAAAAAGGCATCGAAAAATTAGAGAAGCGTTGAAATGAATGTATTACGCCACAAGGAAATTATATTGATGAATAAAGTAAAAAAAAAAACTGAAAACTTATTGAGTGATGTGTTAACTTAATGACTCACTGACTTGACTGACTCAGTTGATTGACTTGACAACCTGAATTGCATTACCGTCTTTACTGCTTTGACAAACTGACTGATTAACTTGCTTGGCCTACTTGTCTGGAATGATTGTTCAAAATAGGCCTTAAAATTTTGTGCAGCACAACACACTTTATTTTAGCCCGGACTCATAGATATTCTTAAAAATATTTATTCAGATTATAAATAATGGAAATTGTTGTTTATTTATCAAAAGTTTATTCAAAAAAGTTAAAGTAACTATACACTTTTAATAATAAATAAAATAATTGTAAATAAAAGATTGACCAGTGTTATTGCTTGGATTGACCAAATAAACTGATAAAGTCGATTAATTAGCTTAACTAAATTTAGCGTCTTTTGTAAGCTAATTTAGTTAATACAACGTTTAAAGTGTTTGAGATGAACTTTGACTCGAATACCCAGCAGAAAAGGCATTAAATAAGGTACAATTATTTGATACACACGAATCCTTGATTGTGAATTTTTTAAAATTCATGACATAAGATATGAAAAGAAAGAACACGGTCATGACATACACATCACATTACATGAATTTTTTTAGGAGAGTAAAAAAAATGCTGGATACACGGAGAAACTTTTTATATCAATGTTTACTATAGTATTTTTCAATTTAGGGAAAAACGTATCACTTTGGGAATTTTTGTCAGTAAAAGTATCAAACTTTATAATAATGATATGAAATTTTAGTATAAACTATAGTAAAATTTGCTGTGAACTATGATGGAGTTTCATATCATTATTATAAAGTTTAGTATTTTTACTGACAAAAATTCTCTAAGTGATACGTCTTTCCCTAAATTGAAAAATACTATAGTAAAAATTGATATAAACAGTTTCTCCGTGTACGCTCGAGAAAGTATATTTTATTATCAATTATGAATAACATTTACTAACTAATCTTCAGTCTTCGAATATTTTTTGGAATTTCCAATCACGCGCAATAACTTGACATTTTCAGGCTTATGTAAATACTTGTAAAATTCGACTCAAGTCAACTTTCCAAAATTTGTCTTAATTGTAACAAGCGCGCGCACAGTTTGGACTGACAATCTGTTTGTCTCATCAGTCCACTGAGACTGGATAAGAGAAAATATTCTTTCACAATTTACATTGTGCCCCGGAATGGCAAAAGAAAGGTGTGCACTTTTCAAGATCTCTGAATACGCGGAAGAATCGTTATTAGCAGCGAGGAAAGCACAAATTTTATCATTGCAGGATTAACATAATCATAGCGTGTACGCGCAAAATGATAAACTTTTGTATTCTCTTGCACACATTACGAATCAATCAGAAGAAAGGTCTCCCTTGGTGCGCTCGCGCAATCTATAGGAAACGGTATAAATGCCACCTCTCTTTCCTTGTCTAAATTCATACGAACGGAAAAGGATAAAAAATAAAGTCACTGAAAACATTTTTAATGAAAAAAGTAAATTTTATTGCTTGTTCAAAAAGGGGACATTTCACGTGAAAACGGGGACACGGGGACAGGCAAGACAAAAGTGGGACATGTCCCCGTAAACGGGGACATACATAATAAGAAATAATTTGAATGACTTACATAACGTCCTCCAGCTCCTGAAGGAGCAAAACGATAAAATGGAAAAATTGTCGAGGGCTCTCAGCGTCATCCAGCAGGGTATGCTGAGAAACAACCCTCGCCACGTAACGGATAGTGTGAATGAGGCCACTGAGGTGTTGGGCGGAATGCTCAACACCCATAAGTGACTCCTGGAAAGCGGGATGAGAATCCAAAAAAAATGGAATCCCACCCCGCCATGAAGAAATTGGGGATCTTTCAGAGACCACGCTCGGCGTCTCTGGGAGATACCCCAAAAAATCAGGTGAAGGGGGAGAAGAGATCCGCGCCCTCCCCCCCCCCCTGGAAAAAACTCCTAAGAGGGGAAAGGGTGGCTCTACGCCCTCTTATGCCGAGGTGGCCACGAGCCAGCCCCCGAATAAAGAAGGGGACTGGCATGTGGTCACAAAGAAAAAAGAAAAAAAAAGAAGAAAAGGGCGGAGGACCCGGCGCAAAAAGCGCAGGAGACCACCGCCACTCCTAAGTCAAAACGCTCTACGCCCGCCAGGTCGGGTGACGCCATCAAGGTGTCGGCGAAGGACGGCCAGTCCTACGCCGACATCTTGAAGGAAATGAAGGCGAAAGTCGACCCCCGGAAGGCAGGACCAGGAAGGAGGAAGTCCTTCTGGTCCTCAAAAAGGGGGGAGATGTTTCGGCCTTCCGCAAGGAGCTCGACCGGGCGGTCGGGGAGAGGGCAGAGATTTCGGCCCTGGTCTCGACGAGGTCCCTCGAAATTAGGGACCTCGACGAGACCGTTGAAAAAGAGGAGGTTGTGTCTGCCCTGTGCTTGGCATTGGGCAGACCAGCTTTTGACGGTTCCTGCAGGCTCATCACCCGCTTTGGTGGGGTGAAGACTGCAGTGATTCGGCTAGCTGAGGCAGACGCCGCGTAAATTGAGGATCGGGTGGGTTGCGTGCAGCATTCGAGAGCACGTGGAAGTCGCCCGCTGGTTCAGGTGCCTTGGGTACGGCCGCGGGTCCCGGGGCTGCAGCAACCCCGACAGGAAAAACGCCTGTTGGAGATGCGGCGGCACGGGACACTTGGCCAGGAGTTGTAAGGCGCCACCAAGGCTCCTGACATGCGTATGACAGAGGCGACCAAGATGTCGCCCATGTGTCAGGGAGCAGCTCCTGCCCGGTCTTCCGGGAAGAGCTTCGGAGGTTGAGAGGCAGGAATTGAAGTTCCTGCAGCTCAACCTCGGAAGGGGGAAGGATGCCCAGGACCTCCTGATGCAGACTGCCAGGGAGAGGGGAGCTGATGTGCTGCTCATTAGTGAGCAGTACAAGTGGTCCGATAACTCTGCTTGGTATCAGGATGCATCAAGGAGGGCCGGCATCCTTCTTTGTAACCCTGATTTGGGCGTCGGGGACTTCCTGGAGACCGACGCGGGGTTCGTTTGGTTGGAGGCGGCAGGTGTGCGTGTGTACAGCTACTAATTCTCCCCCAGCGATCCTTTCGAGGTCTTCGAGACCCAGATCCTCCTCCTTGAGGAGAGCCTCCGTGAGGCCATCGGGCGATCCCTCATAGGGGGGGACTTCAACAGTAAGATGCCCGAGTGGGGTGAGGCCCGCCTAGGTAGGAGGGGAATCTTGGTTGACGAGATGTTCGCTAGGAACGACCTGATCGTCTTGAATCAGGGCGGGGAATTTACGTTCAGACGAGGAGCGGGGGGGTCAATAATTGATCTCACTATCGCCGCACCTCGCCTCGCTTCAAGGATAAGCGACTGGTCGATCCTCGAGGTAATAACCTTGAGTGACCACCGGTGCATCGAATTTATTCTAGAACAAGGGTGTCAGGCGGTGGATAAGGGTAGGGGCGGCGAAGGAAGGAGCCCCTTCTGAAACACGAGACGACTCAGCAGGGAAAGACTTCGCGAACACCTCGAAGAAAACAGGCTCATCGATGAGCTTGGTTGGGTCTGCCCTGCTGGGTCGTTTAAAGCTGCTGTGCGCTCGGTGAGGCAGAAGGTGGTCGCGGCTTGTGACTACACGATGCCTCGCCGTAAGCGCAGGCAAGCCAAGGGTTCGATGTACTGGTGGAACGACCAGTTGGCAGCCCTACGTCGAGAATGCCTCGCAGCGCGGCGAAAATTCACCCGTTCAAAGGGGGATGCTACGCTGCACGAGGCATGGAAAGGGGAAAAAACAGCTTTGAGGCGAGGCATAAAGAAAAGCCGACTTCAATGCTGGAAAGACTTGATCGGTGAGGTCGAGAAGGACCCATGGGGTCTCGCCTTCAAAATAGTCACCAAGAGATTGGTGACCAGAAGAAAGACCCCGGGTCTGGATAATCCCGATCGAGTCAAGTACATTGATCGAAGCTTGTTTCCACACGTGGAGCCGTTCCAAAGACAGGACCGAAGTTCCTGCGTGGTCCGGCGCGAAGAACTCTTCACTCTCGAAGAACTAAAGAGAGCGGGTGGAAGGTTTAAGGCAAATACAGCGCCGGGTATCGACGGGGTGCCGAACGAGATCCTCAAAGAGATGATCGGGGCATACCCGGAGATCCTCCTAGAAGCCTTTAACTCCTGTCTTCGGGATGGGAGGTTCTTTGCAGATTGAGACAAGCAGAGGTTGGTCCTGCTGAGGAAGGGCAACAAACCTCTAGGGGTTGCCTCGTCGTATAGACCAATATGCTTATTAGATACGATGGGGAAGCTTCTGGAGGAGTTGATTCTACAACGGCTTCAGGCTCTCTTGTTCGGGGAGAACGGGCTGTCGGAAAACCAGCTCGGATTCAGGAAAGGCAGGTCCACTGTGGACGCCATCCAAGCTGTGGTTAACATCGCCACAAATGCAAGAAAATGAACTGGTAAGCGTAAGGGATTCTGCGCGTTGATTAGCATTGACATATTCAATGCGTTCAATACCGCGAGATGGGACATCTGCATCGAGGCGATGATGCGGAAAAGGGTTCCAGACTACCTGTTGCGAATGATAGATGACTATCGGAGCGACAGGTGGGTGATATACGAGGGCGACAAATGGTCTCTTCAAGAAGAGATGAAGTCGAGTGGAAAACAAGCATTAAGTACCTGGGAGTGCAGCTGGATCGTAGGCTTAGCTTTGGCGAACACCTAAAGATCGCAGCTGCCAAAGCCATCCAATGTGGAGCGAACTTGGCCCGGCTTATGCCAAACATTGGTGGACCCAGGGACCACCCAGGCGGCGAGCGTGGTCCATTCGAAGCTGCTTTATGCAGCTCCGGTCTGGGCCAATGCCTTGCAAAACCATGCTATCCAGAAGAAGCTGTTCTCGGCGCAGAGACTTGTCGCGCTGAGAATAGTTTCGGCATATAGAACTATCTCGACGAGCGCTGTGCTGGTCCTGGCGTGCGTCCTGCCAATGTGCGTCCTGCCAATAGATTTATTGGCGGAGGAAAGGCAGGAAACCTTTCAGCTTCGCAAGGAGCTTACCTGCGCCGACCTGCAGGAAATCGCTCGCGCGAAGGAGGCCATCCGCAAGGATGGAAGGCGCAGACCCGTCGAGAAATGGCAGATGAGATGGCATGGTGAGCAGACAGGGAGATGGACCTACCGCCTGATCCCGGAGCTCGCCACTTGGCTGAACAGAAAGCACGGGGAAGTCGGCATTTACTTGGTGCAAGCGCTCTCGGCCCATGTTTGTTTTAACGCGTACCTGAGGCGCTTTAAGAAGAGAGACGAGTAGACGTGTTGTTACTGCGATTTCCCGGTGGATAACGCAGAGCACGCACTCTTCGTCTGCGCAAAATGGGGGGTGGCTAGGGAGGTCCTCGGTCAGGCGGTGGGTTCCGAACTTACTCCTGACACGATGGTCCCTGTCATGCTCCAGTCTGAACGATTCTGGACGCTCATCGAGTCATTCGTCACACTTGTGATGAAGACGAGAGAACTTGATGGGCGTCGAGAGCGAAACAACGGGGAGGGCCAGTAGAAATCGCATCGGGGCCTGTACCCGCGGTCCTGCGTCTCGGGTAGACTTGACTGTCCGCGTCGTTCGGGAGAGGAATCTGTTTTTTTCTCCCCTGGGTGGCGCGGCTAGTCGGTTATCCTAGTGGGCGTGTGGCCGCGGATGAAAGTTCCGAGTGAACGGATGACGGAAGAGTCGTACGCGACTTTAATGGAACCAACCACCCGTGAAGTTTAAAGCCGATAGGCGTTTCCGCGGGTGGTGTATTGGTTCGAGAGAGGGGGTTTTTTGGTAATAGATTTTATTAGCACTGCTAATCAGACATTGATTAGCTTGTCTAGTCTAGACCGAAGCGTGGATAAAGCGTTACACTACTGATCAGCAACCGATTAGACGGTTTGTATAGTCCCCGAGTGGTGTTACCCCACACGGAGAAAGAAATCTGACTATAATAGTAAGAACATTAGTCACGCTTTTGTAGCAGGTTTCGTTCTTGCTATCCTGGTGAAAAAATCATACATTTTAAGCAGGGATCCCTTCATGCTAAAAAAGTACCAAGTTTCATGCTTTTAGAGCAGTTGTGCATTGCGAAAATGGTTCGAACTTCGCCTTACTATGATTGCGAGAAACCCATTCTATTTCAGCATGAGTTCTCTTACAACTGAGATTTTAGGCCACGCCTACTTTCGAACGTAGCACCTCACGTGTTCTCTCGGTTGTCAGAAATTCATCCTATTTCAGTATGAGTTCTCATACAACCGTAGTCAGGCGAGAATCTTGCTATGACAGCATATGACACTAGCAATAATGGCATGCGCTTGTTTCATTTATAGTATGAGACATTTCATGCTAAAAATGCACGAGTTGATGCCAATACTGGTAGAAGTTCATACCAATTTCGCACATTAAGTTCGGTGCTTTAATAGGATAAAGCTCAGCCTACTATAATAGTTAGATTTTTTTCTCCGTGCAGCTCCCGATTTATCGGAAGCTCTTCCAATTTGTATCCTTTCCTCCCGATATACAGATTTTTCTGTCAAACCTCCCGACTTTTCCAGATCCTGATTAAAACCGGATATTTCTGTATTTTTTAAAATTAAAACTATTTTTTTTCCTCGCATTTAGGTGCTTGAAATATTGATAGTTACAGGTCTTAGAGGGTTAAAAGATGTGATAAATATCGCGTTCTGATATTTAATAATTAATAATAAATAATCATCCTGAACTTTATAACCTAGATATTTATAATTTTTTTATATCGGCAATCTATATATATATATATAAAGAAAATTAGAAACAGAACTAAGAATCGCATAATGATGGTTCTAAAAGTAGTAGTTAATTTAGTACTTTCTAACAAAAAATTTGAATTACCCTCCAAGAACAAAAAACAGTTCCGTGACGTGATTGGTTGAAGGCTGTGGTAATATATAGTAAATTGCAAACATATTATATAGAAAGTAAAAGGAAAATCTTTTTTAAACTCATTTTATACAACGGTAATAAAAAGTAAACAATACCAGTAATTTTGCTGTCAAAACTTAGTGAGTATAAAATATAGAAATCTCCCGATTTTTCATTAAGCTCCCAACAAGTTGATATACGCGCCTTAAGCCGTATACCTTAACGACAGAAAAATATGCCCTCGACGAGCTGCTGCAATCAGTGTGCACAGATCTGATACCGACGCATTCACAACTACGCTGCCTCTCTTTCTTCCTCGTCGCTCTTGCACGCAAGAACGACTCGTCCCACTTCTCTTTTTTCTCCTCGCTTCCTCCTTGCAATGCTATTTTTAGATTTCATGCTGTCGATTTTCGAGTCGAAATTGAGAATTGTATTTCTCTTGACTCCGTGCAAAAGAGGCGCGAAGCAGACGACAATTTCAAATTTACGAAATATGTTATTTAAGATACGACGCCTTTTTCCCGATATTTTCTAAAAAATCTGCCTGAAATAAACATCTAAAAGATCATGTAAACTTTTGAAAGCATTTGAACACTTTAAAAGTAAATTTTCACTAGAATTTGACGCCAATAAATGTTCAAAATTATAATCAATATATATTTTTATATTCAAATTTCCATACTTCTGATCAATTTTGTAAATTAAAAAAAATTTCAGTCAGAGAGGTATTTTCTATTAAAAAGAGATAAACATAAAATTCAAGTTTAAAATTTACATTCTCAGTTTTATGTTAGAAATATTTTCATCTTACATTTTTGTAGCCTAAGCACAGACTTTTCATTCAAAAAATGAAATGCTCTACAAAAAGGAAAAATTTTCTAATAGAAATGGAAAAGCTAAATGGAAAATGGGAAAAAAAATGGAAATTAAAAGCTAAAATATGTGTTCATTGATATCTTCAAATGAGCATGTAAATATTTATCGATATCAAATTTTACATTAAATTTTTTGTTCGAAGTGTTTTAATCTTGTTACAATTTGACAAGATCATATGGACGAGTTCAATCTTTTAAATGAAATATCTTGTAATTTTTAATTTTTCTGTTCTTCTGAAATCGGGGGAAGATGTAAACAGTAAAAAAAAATTCCAATGGAATTCAAGGTTAATAAATGCTCAAAGTTCTATATCAAGTTTATAATTACTAAATTTTGAAGCTTTGTAAATAAACTACTTCATTCAGAAAGTAATTCAGCTCTGTAGAGCATTTTTATATTTTGAATTCAAAATCTGTGCTTAGGCCACATAAAAATAAGATAAAAATTTTTTCACCATAAAACTAAGAATGTAGATTTTAAATTTATTATGTCATATGTTTATTTCTTCTTAATGGAAAATACTCTGCACATAATTCTCTGTTTCAATATTTTTTAAATGTACGCGAATATTTAAGAAATTCATAAGTATTTCACCTTTTTATGAAAATTAAAAATTTCCAAATAACACTTTGATTGACAAAGCTAAAAATTCGTCAATAATTGATATATTGTATTGTAAGTTTAAACATAGGACGACTTAAAATTTCACAATGACATCATTTTTCAAGTACTTCTTCAATTTTGAGAATTCTTTCAGAGGTTTATTTCAGGTGAGTGACTTTTCCTTTTTTTAATGAAAAATTTTATAATTATAAATTTGACTCATCTTGTATCATTGTAAAAAGATTTTAAAACTTCAAAAAAAATTTGTCAGTTTAATTCAAAGTCAATAAATATTCAATGTTTGAAATTGAAGTATTAAGTGAAAGATTTTCAAGCTCTGGGAATCAACTACTTTAATAACACAATTTTTCTTGTTTGTAAAGCATCTCAATTTTCAAATTAAAAGTCTCCGCATAGGTTACAAAAACGTAAAATGAAAATACTTCTTATTATAAAATATAAAATATCGATTTCAAACTCAAAAATTATTTGTCTGAAATAAACGTCTTGAAGATCTTGTAAAAATAATGGGAGATTTGAATACTTCTAAAATAAACTTTCAGTGAAATGGTGAACTCAATAAATGTTCAAAACTTAAATCAAGATATCAGTTCACAAATTTTTAGTTGCGTAAATTAACTACTTCAATTTGAAAATTACTTGAAAAAATATTATATTTAAAAAATTTAGGCACATAAAATAACGTTTTAAAATCCACATTTATAGATTCATGGTAAAAGCAGGTCAAATATGCGCAGACTTTTAATCAAAACAATGAAATGCTTTACAGAAGGTCGAAATTTTCTTATTGCTGTAATTGGTCAAATTTATGAAGTTAAAACAATTTTTAATTGGTCCTTTTGCACAAACCTTCAAACATTCATTAATTAAAAATTTTACTCAAAATTTAATCTTTCAGCGTTCAAATCTTTTTACAATTGTACAAAATGTTATAAATATTTATTTTAAGCAAATGTTTTTATAATATTCGAAATATAAGTGTAATTATTTTAATTGAATATTTCGTAACATTTTGAATTTAGCTGATCTTGCGAAATTGTTGAAAGATTTGATCAAGTTCAAAATCGATATATTCAATTTTATACTAAAACTATTTTCATCTCATGTTTTTGTGGCCTAAGCACAGTTTTTAAATTCAAAATATAAATTGAAATATTTTCATGTATTTACAGTTTTGAACGTTCATTGAACGATGAAAAATATTATTTTTGCAAACTAAATGATTGGTTTCTTCCTCATTAAATTAAAAAATAGCGTATATTTAATAACAGATTGTATCTTTAAAAGGCTCTGAATATATACACACTCAGAAAAAATATTTGATTGAATCAAACACATTATATGTTTGACCATATATCAATGCACTAATTTCTTTGTTTTAAAGAAAAATTAATTTGATTCAAACAAATATTTATTTGGTTCAAAGATATTTTGTTTGAATCAAACAAATTTTATTTCATTTAAACAAATCATTTCTTTACATCAAAGAAAGTGTTTCAAACAAATAATTTTTTTGATTCAATCAAATCTTTTTTCTGAGTGCATAATAACTAATTTTGTTTTGAAATAAAAAATTTTGTTATCGTTCAATGAACGTTCAAAACTGTAATTACATGTATTTTCGAAATTAGGTGGTTGATTCATAAAAACTGAAGATGTTGTAATTAATATCTTCACATAAAACTTAAAGCATTTATTGACATTGTATTTCATTGAAAAATTCTTTGTTTAGTGTTCAAATTTTCCTGCGAATCCACAAGAATAGGAAAATTAAAACTGACAAAGTATATCATTTAAAAGATTACAATTGTTTTCTTGATATTTGGAAAAACATCTATAAGATCTTGTGACTTCGTAAAAAGATTTAAACACTTCGAAAAAAAATTGTATGTCAAATTTGAAATCAATAAATATTTTTTGAAATAAAAGTCTGTGCTTAGGCCACAAAAACGTGAGATGAAAATAGTTTTAGTATAAAATTGAATTTTGTGCTGAGTCCAGAGAAATACAATTCTCAATTTCGACTCGATATCCGAAATACCGAAAGCGTGAAATCTAAAAATAGCATTGCAAGGAGGAAGCGAGGAGAAAAAGGAGAAGTGGGACGAGTGTGCTCGCGTGCAAGAGCGACGAGGAAGAAAGAGAGGCAGCGCGCGCCACCGCCTTTCCCTACTCCCTTCTCACTGACAGGAGGTGCTTCTGTAGTTGTGACTGCGTCGGTATCAGATCTGTGCACACTGGCTCAGTGATCCCAGAATGCGTAAGATTTTTTCTCCCACCACGTTCCCGCGTGTAAGCAACACATATAAACGCGTCTTGTCGATGTATCCCCGCTCCATCGCTTGTTTGCACGCTTGCAAATAGAGAATTGGATGATTGCCACTGCTTCTTCGTTTTCTCTCGGCTTCGCTTCGGCTCTTGGGTTCGTCGAAAGTCGAGAATTGCCGAGGATGCACGATTGTATTACGTATATTTTCAGATTTCATGCTGTCGGTTATTGAGTGGAAATTGAAAATTGTGTTTCTCTCAACTTTCTCGACATCGTGCAATAGAGGCGCGAAACATACGACAATTTTAAATATATGAAATATGTTGTTTAAGATATTTATTTCTTTTTTTGAAATTTTTAGAAAATATCCCTAAAATAAATATCTGAAAAATCCTGTCAAATTATTTAAGGGTTTTAACACGTTAAATGTGAAAAATTTGAATCAATATATACATTTAAAACATTTTTAGCTTTTCAAAAATCAAAGCTTCAATTAGTAATTACGAATTTCCATACTTCTTAACAAATTCGTACATTTAAACAATTTTCAGTTGGCAAGTTATTTTTCATTGAGAAGAGATTTACATAAAATTTATGTTTGAAATTTACATTCTTAGTTTTATGTTAGAAATATTTTCATCTCAAGTTTTAGTGCCTAATTGCAAATAAAAACCTGTAAATTTCGCAGATAATATCGGTAAATTCTGCAGATTAAATATACAAATTATACAAATGGAAAATGTATTTTCTTTTCGTTCAATCTATTAATTTTACAAATACAGTTAGTCAGTTTACGGGCTATGTCGTAGATTTTGCAGATAAAAATGTATATCCTATATATTCTATCTGTTTTTGTACAAAAAAAATTCTGTATATTCGACAGTTTTGAAAACTATAATTTCAGTAGACTAAATCCTTTGTATATATACCAGAAGCAAATTTTTTGTATGCGAACCTTTTAAAATAAATGTCTTGCTGTTTGGAATTTGAAAAAATTATTGTAGTGTCCAAACTATTATTTAACTACAAACATACTCATTCTGCGGCTATATGCAGAAAAATTAAAGTATTTGGTTCATCTTGTTACATTGTAAAAAGATTTTAAAACTCCAAAACAAATTTTTATGCTTAATTCAGTCTATAAATTTTCAATGTCTCTAATCGAAATATTAAGTGAAAGATTTTCAAGCTCTAGAGATCAACCACTTATTCAATAAGACATTTCAAATTTTCCCACAATTTTACAAAATCTTATAAATCTTTATTTTAGGCCATTTTTGTTTTGAAATATTCGAGAAATACGTGTAATTATTTTAATTAGATACTTTGAAAACTTTTGCAATTATCTGATCTGGCAAATTTGTTGAAAAATTTGAACGTATAGTTTACACCGGATTTGCATTTAAATTTAATATTAATTTAATGTGGTCTAAGTACAAATTTTTAATTAAAAAAATTAATTGCTGTACTTTAATTTATTCATGATTGTATGGAATATGATTGCCATTCTCACTTCGAATTCTGTCGGCTTAGCTTCGGCTCTTCGGTTCGGTATTGTTGGTTCGTAGAAAGTCGAGGATTGTCGAGAATGCACGATTGCAACTTGTATTTTTTCGCCGGCTTGGCTAATTTTAAGATTTCAAGATTTGGAGGATTTGGAGGTTGAGGTCGTATTCTGTCACTTTTGTTTACAAAATTTGACAACTCCAACAAAGGCTTGAAAACATTGACGTTTGAAGTCTTGAAATATGATATGTTAATTACTTTCAGGACATTTTACAGGATGTTTTCGAGTGTGTAATCTACAGACAATATATTATAAGTTACTGGAGGTTTATAAAGTTGTTATATATTCAATATATTACATAAGATTTTCAATGAAAATAGAGCATATATATGAAATATAATATTGTTTATCCCTATACTGATATAAGAATTTTAAGCAATTAATAGTTTTGTAAAGTTTTAATAAAAAAACTTGTAGTTATATTAATAAGTTTTCCTCTCAAAGTTGTGGTTTTTATTATTTCATATATATGCTCTATTTTCATTGAAAATATTATAAATATTTAATATTTAATTTAATGAAAATTTAAGAAAGTACTAATGCAAAAGATTGTTATAAATTACAAATTTTTTAATTTTCATTCTTCTTTACGAAAATATCATTAAAATAAATGTAGACTAACTGAATAAATGTATAATTAAAATAATTAGTATTATTCTAAATTTGCAATATTTTAAATCAATTGAAAAATGAAACACGAAATTTCAAAATTTAAAACCACTTGAGACTTGAGAATGAAATATATACTTTAAACCTAACCTCCACTTTTCTTATGTAATATATTGAATATATAACAACTTTATAGACCTCCAGTAACTTATCATATATTGTCTGCAGATTACACACTCGAAAACATCCTGTAAAATGTCCTGAAAGTAATTAACATATCATATTTCAAGACTTCAAACGTCAATGTTTTCAAGCCTTTTTTGGAGTTATCAAATTTTGTAAACAAAAGTGACAGAATACGACCCCAACTTCTAAATCCTCCAAATCTTGAAATCTTGAAATTAGCTAAGCCGTGAAAAAATACAAGTTGCAATCGTGCATTCTAGACAATCCTCGACATTCGTCGGACCAACAGTACCGAACCCAACAGCCGAAGCGAAGCCGAGAGAAAACGAAGAAGCAGTGGCTATCATCCAATTCTCGATTTGCGAGCGTGCTAACAAGCGATGGAGTGGGGATACATCGACACGCCACGTTTATATGTATTGCTTACACGCGGGAACGTGGTGGGAGAAAAAATCTTACGCATTCTGGGATCACTGCACTGGCTGCGATCTCCGGTCCTGTGAGTTGGAACTGACCTGCTCCCCGATCCGCCTCTCGCCTGAGCAAACCACTAGACTCGCCCAGGACCCAGCCAAGAGTCACGCCGTGCCACGCCGACTCTTCGACCAACAGGACGAGAGCAGAAACCCGACGCGAGAACGTCGACCTTTGACACCATGCAACCGTGCCAGGATAGCGCCCGATCGGAGGATTGAACTGATCCCTCCCCCGGCCGAAGATCCATCTACGATACGGCGGGCCACACGACCCCAGCGGCCACCTACCAAACCTTGTGGCCCCACAATTCGCTACTTTGGCAGCCCGGGCAAGCCCCGGCCACGGGCCCACCTTCGTACGCACCCTTACAGGGTCTAAGCGCTTTGTATTTTGGTAAAAAATAAATAATTTACCTTGCTTTTACCGAACCCTACGACTCTACACTGATTACTCCCACTCTCTAGCATAAGATCCTATCTCCTACCCAGACTACCACGTTAGGACTTTATCAAAGTTTATAAATCGTCCGATGAAATATCCCGATAATTATTTTATGTGCCTCCGGCGCGTAAACTCGTTTTTTCGCTACAGTTAAGAGTAGCGCAATGTTGTGTATTGCGCCACAGAGGAATGTAATGTAAGAATTGAACTGCGCATGCGCCTATAGCCATACAAGATCGATAAAATCAAAACGGCCGGGACTAGTCGCGAAATATCAAGTGTAATGACTAGCGCCGCAAACAACTACAATACTACATTAGATTCGAGTGTACGCATAAAAACTCGTATCCGCACCGAAGTCACATAAAATATAATATGTGCCAATGCACACAATTCGGGAAATTACGAGACTCGCGACAATGCTCGCAGGACTGATCACGCCTCGACTACGCCTTGGCTTCAATCTCCTGAGAGCACTGTCGCTCGTCGCGCAATAACCCTCATTGCGCGCCTAGGCACGTAATATGCTATTTCGGCATTGGCAACACTGGTTGTGATCCACCATATTTAAGTTTTCTTAACTCATTTTGTGGATTAAAAGAAATATAGAATCAAGAATTGTAAACAATTTAACTTTTCAATCGTTTTTAATGTGAGTCTTCTTAATTCGTTTTAAAATCGGTAATAATGTCATCGAAAAAAAATACATGGTTCCACCGATAAAAAATAGGGTGGTCCAATATGACAGCCTTCTCGGACA
The DNA here is from genome assembly GCA_030998225.1 of Diplolepis rosae. Taxonomy (NCBI): domain Eukaryota; kingdom Metazoa; phylum Arthropoda; class Insecta; order Hymenoptera; family Diplolepididae; genus Diplolepis; species Diplolepis rosae. The sequence goes on from JAPYXD010000466.1 coordinate 874,753, forward strand.
CTGAAACTTTTGTCTGAAACATTTTTGGATATGATCAATAGTTTGGGTGTTATCGATCTGTAACACTTTATGTGCCTCACGCTGTATAATAGTCATATTTTTCACATCATTAAGTCAACCAAGTCAGATGACCTAGTAATTCAATTAATTCAATTCGTCAAGACAGTCATAAAAGGTAGATTGCCAAATCATTCAATCAAGTACAAATTAAGTAAAGCTTTTTCTGTAGCAGAGGGGATTCAGAAAATCTTACGCCCATTTTGAAGTTGCATTCATTTCAATGCATTTACTATAGAAAAAGCTTTACATGAATGGAGGCCCCGTAAGAAGACTTGCATTAAAAACGATTATATATATATATATATATATACAGGGTGTCTAAAAAGTCCCGGGACGGTTGGATATTTCCTCAGGTAAAATATTTTTCAAAAAAGTGAAGGTCATTCCTGAAGTAAATTTCAACGAGGAATTCAATGGTGACCTTAATTTTGACCTTGAAGTTGACTTTCATGGCTTTTTCAAGGTCAACTTTGTTTTTTTAAATGGAAACCCCCTTTTTTACATCTGCAATCGATAGAGCGAAAAATACTACGTTCAAGTACGTACCCAAGTCATAGGTCAATTGTAACGTTCCAGGTCAGTTAAAGGTTATTTGAAATTAACAAAGTTTTCCAAGAGGTCAGTGCAATTCCTGGAGTAAATCACAACGGGAAATTCATTGGTGAGCTCTGTATTGATCTTGGTGATAATCTTCAAGTTTTTTTCAAGGCTTTTTGCAAGCAGTTTACGTTTACGTTTAGCATTACCCAGGAACAACGACGTGGATGTAGTAAATTCTGTTCCCTTTGGGGTGCTTGATTAGCGTGAGTCCCTTTGCCTCTCACGCTTCAGTGAAGGTGTTCGAACTGAAAACCTTGAGCTTCTTGACAAAAAGCTATGCGATTGTAAAAATGAGTTACAGCATTACGAATCACTTCCCTATCAATCAAAGTAGCCTCTTGCAGAATCCGATTCTGCAATTCGTCTAAGCTTTGGGGTTGCGATGAGTATACTTTGCTCTTTAAATAACGTCAAAGAAAATAGTCGAGAGGCGTCAGATCAGGAGATCTAGCAGGCCACTCGATTTCACCCCTTCTTGCAATCCACCTATGAGGGAACTGAGTATCCAAATATGCTCGAACCTCCCTAGCGTAATGAGCCGCTGCTCCGTCCTGCTGGAACCAAATATTTTGAAAATTATCGCCTGTAATCTCCCTTATTCTTGGTACAATTTGGTTTCTGAGAAGCTCTTTATATGCACGGGCATTAATCTTTTGTGGATATTGTGTGTGAATCTCCAACATCCAATCAGGATTTGTGTCGGACCAATATCTACAATTTTGCCTGTTAACTTAACCTTTTAAAATGAAAGTAGCTTCATCTGAAAATACTGTATTGTACAAGAAAAGAGGATCTCTATTAATTCTGTCCATCATAATTTCACAAAATTCAACCCGACGATCAGAATCGTCTTCATTGAGCTCTTGTACCGGATGAACTTTGTAAGGATGGAAATTAATGCTTTTTAAAATATTTCGCACTGTCTCAGGAGCAACGTCACACTCATCACTAGCTCAACGTAAACTAACGTGTGGGTTTTCAACAAATGCTTGGGCTATGTCCATTTGGATCTCCTCAGATCCTGCAGATTTTGGCCGACCAGTTCTCTGAAGGTCCTTGATAGATCCATGATTCATAAAGCGCCTTACAGTTCATTCAATTGTTGATTTTGAGACAGGATTTAAACCTTCTCCATTACGAAAAGTGCGATTAAAAAGCAAACGAACTTGATCATAAGATCGAACTCGATCTCCCCAACCACCCTCTCTCTTTCCGAAAGCTTAGCTGGCGCCATAATAATCTTTTACCGAAAGATAGTAAGTATGTACTCGTAATACGTAAATTTAGTTTCGATTCGTAATATTCGTATGGAGATAGAAAAACGGTATAGGACTTTTGGTATCGCCTTAGGTATTGACTAAGGTATCGAAAAACGGTAGAGGACTTTTCGATATAACTCTTTGGGGAGGAACAGAACTCTCACCAGGACTCCTGGAACTTTTAAAGAAAAATGTCCTATACATATCATTTTACAATATTCAAAACGCTGTAACCAAGATCAATACAGAGCTCACCAATGAATTTCTCGTTGAAATTTACTTCAGGAATTACACTGACCTTTTGGAAAACTTTGTTAATTTCAAATAACCTCTAATTGACCTTGAACGTTACAATTGACCTATGACTTGGGTACGTACTTGAACGTAGTATTTTTCGCTATATCGATTGCAGATGTGAAAAAAGGGGGTTTCCATTTAAAAAAAACAAATTTGACCTTCAAAAAGTCATGAATGTCAACTTCAAGGTCAAAATGAAGATCACCATTGAATTCCCCGTTGAAAAATACTTCAGGAATTGCACTGACCTCTTGGAAAACTGATTATTTCAAATAACCTCTAATTGACCTTGAACGTTACAATTGACCTATGATTTGGGTACGTATCTGAACGTAGAATTTTCCGCTCTCTCGATTTCAGATGTAAAAAAAGGGAGTTTCCATTTAAAAAAACAAAGTTGACCTTCAAAAACTATGAAGGTCAACTTCAAGGTCAAAATGAAGGTCACCATTGAATTCCTCGTTAAAATCTACTTCAGGAATGACCTTCACTTTTTTGAAAAATATTTTACCTGAGGAAATATCCAACCGTCCCGGGACTTTTTAGACACCCTGTATATTATATATATATTGTATATATTACTTGGAATTGAAATGTGTTGAAAAGCTATACTATTGTATAGCTTAAAAATTGTTTTTTTTTTCTTAAATAAAGTTAAGTTTCATAGATAAATAGGTATTGATTCATACTTCATTTTAGCAGCTAATAATATTTTTTTAACATGTATTTTAACTCATAAATTGTTGTTTGGTTCCGCAGACGCGTATAATCTCGCATCTACATCTTACTCGATCAGTAGCTCATTGGAATTCCTTTGCGAGAAACCGACGGAACCTTTACTCCGTCGCGGTAAGTCAAATTTTGTATTATTATACCTTGTCGAACTAAGTCAAAGGATGAGATGCAATCGTGAGTGCAAAATCCTACCCTTCTCCAGCATGTTTCATCAAAACGTTCTGCTTTTAAAGTTATTACCATCTCGAGGCGTTATTTCCGTAGTCACTTGATTTTACCCGAGCTCAAGTGTAGGCAACAAATATTGCACTGCAATTTCACGTCAATCTTATTGGTAAACAAGAACGAACAAGCTACATTGAGTTTATCTGTCGTTGCCTTTGTTATCTAGAAGTCAGCCTCTTTTTTGAATAACAGAAAAAACTTAAAAAATTATAGGTATACAATTGATGTAATTTTTTTGGAAAATATAGCATTTTTAAATTAATTTCAGTAACACTTTATTTACGTTTCTTTATGTAAAAAAATATTTGTTATTTTTCTTAAATTAGAGTAACATTTAATAAAGCAAAAAATACAAACATTTATTTATTTCACTTATTAAAAAATGAAAACTTTTTAAGCCAAAAATTTTCAAACTGAAAGATTGCTTTTTAATTAATGAAGATTGGTAGTTCCTCCAGAATCAATTGTAATGGAGTAATAATTACAGTGCTTGTCTCTATCTACTCATATATACTTGTGTACTATACAGTTCTCACAGTCTAATTAAAATTCTCAACGGTTATATTTCGCCCGAGAATCGAGAATGGTTATGTAATAATAATGAATTATCATTGTTTTCCAGACTTCAACTGTCTCTTCTTTCTTCACCAAGTTCTATTTGATCGAGAATTAATTACATTATATATATGTATGTATATGAAGTTATAAAAAGTGAAGCATATATTTTGTGCTTAGAGACGACTGAGCTCGATGTAAACAAAATATGTTATAGACGTGCAAGATAAATTATTAACTAAAAGTCTCAGGTAAATTTTTCTCACTTTTTTGAGAATAGTGATTACAGAATACAATACCAAGGCAAATACAATTTCGGTACTGGATTAACACAACAAGACTTTTGAATTAAATAAGATAGAAATTTAATAAAATCAATCAGATGAAAATAAGCTGATTAGTGTTGCTACATATTATAGAGTTTTCGAACCAAGAATCATTGTTAGATCTTAATTTATATTACATACATTGTTTGTAAAGGTTTATTGAGGAATTAGAATTGTAATAAGGTGATTTTGAGATAATATTTAGTGAGAATGATTTAATTTTAACGTATAAAAAAATTTGAAATGCCATAACTGTGATATTACGTACATTTGGGATCATATAAAAATTATATAAGGCAAAATAAATATTGAAGATAAAAATCTTATAAGACAGGAAGCCGAAGGGATAAAAAACATTGCCAATTACAGTATTGTGTATTTATTATTGATGTGTTTACTTGACTATTTGTGCACATTATATGAACACTTTGTTTCCAAATTAAAACTTGCTTCCTTATAGAGGAGGCGTTTAATGTTTAGAATATTTAACGGAAAATGATCATCATTTCAAATAATATAATATAAATAACGTTAGACTATTCATTTTGTCTCATCAAAATGGAAAACTTGAAATAAAATTACTCATCTTACTTACAGAAAAATCCCACTGTCTCTTTTCATTAAAATGACAAAATTTTATGAGGTTAATGTAAAGGTTATAATTTATAATGCTTATTTCGTACGTTTTGTTCACAACCGATGAAACAATTTTGTCAATCAGTACTGTAAATAGCAATATATATGGTTGTTTGATCCAAAGCAAATAATAAAGGAGTGTATTGTAAAAGTGCAAAATATAAAATTTGAATATAGAATAAGATTTCGTTAAGGAAAATTGGTTACATAATTCTTGTACTTATGTCAAAAAATGCTAAAAGTATGAATATAAATCAACGAATTCCTAATAGAATAATTTACTTGAAATTAATTAGAGTTTGAAAAGAGTTTGCGTGAAGTATATTTATATAATACTTGACGTAAAGAAAAAATAAAATAATTTAAGGGTATACTCCAGTTATCTAAGCTCAAGAATAATCATTGATGAAAATAATTGAAATGGTCGAGGAAACTATTTTAATTATTAAAGACATGCTTCAAGGGGGTCACGTGACCGAGCCAGTCCTTCGCTTATAAAAATTTTTTCTTCGCCGTTCTCATGGGTAAACGAAGTAATATATCGCTCTGAAACTTAGGGATATAGAAGATAAGATAATAACCTACGTTTGAATACTTACTTTGAGTAGTAATTTTGAAAAACATTATTTCAGAAGAAAATAATTGTAAAGAATCATTCCAATTATTTTTTCGCCATACTTACGTCCACACGGAGTGAGATATCGTGTTGAAGCCTTGGGAGATTAAGTAGAAAGCAATAACAAAAAATGATAATAGTTGAATTCCTGAATCACAAAATTTTGTTATTTTCATGAAAAGAGATAGTCGAAATTCTCTGTGAGTAAGAAAAATACATCAATAACGCTATAGCTCATGCATCACCGACTTTTTTCAAGAATTTTTTTTTCATAATAAAATTTATTTTATAACTTTTAATTTTTAATGCACAAAAGATAAGATTCTAAAGAAATACAGACAATTTTTTCTTTTTTATGGTAAATCTTGCTAGTATGGCCGCCTGAAGTTACCGCTACTTAAATCTGGTTGACATGATATTTCAACATTGGAGCATCTGAAAAAAAAAATTAGCTAGATTAATGAAAAGAACACTTGTCACTATCGTATGAAGCTCAATTAATCACATGCGACAAAAAAAATGGTGGACTTTTGAAATTTTCAACCTTTTTTTTCAACGTAAATTATTTAAAAATGGCTTAAATATTAATAAATAATTATAATGATGGTTCATACAATAGCTAAATATATGTGCAGAATAAGCCATACAAATTTCAGCTTGACAGGTGCAATAGTTTTTTGTAGAATGCCAACCAGATTAAAAAAACGTTGTTTCGGGAAAAACGCGACTTACTTTTTTTTCTTTAAAAAATATATTCCTTAAATTTTCTGAAAAAAACCTTTTATCCTTAATCAGCGATGCCTGTTCCATTTCTGCGTATATTTACTTCAAGAATCTGTAGTTTTTAGAGAATCGATTTTTTGAAAAAAAGATGTGATACTGACCCCTTAAGAGTCCATATAAGACTCACTCAAAATTAAATTACTATGTCTAAATATAATACATCTCAGCTCTCATGTATCTGGAATATTTAAACTTTACCTACATAGAATACGTTTTTTTAATAAATCTGTGTCATTTTAACTGAATTTAACGTGTAAAATTCATTTGACTTTCCCACATATAGCCTTGTTCGTGTCAATACCTGTAACTTTGCTGGATAGCAAGGTTGGGTTATTTCATTAAAAAAGTGCATGCTAAGGAGGCAAACCGAAAAAAGTGATCGGGATCGTCAAGTTACGTTAAAGTAAATTGAAAGCTTTAAAGATAACAGACTAACTGAACGTAAATATATCGCGAAATCGTGAGTGTGAGTTTGAAGCAAATGAAGACCTTCAAAACACTTTAAAAAAACTAAACGTGAACCTATTGTAAAATCGTAACTGTGAATTTGCAGAAAATAAAGACTTTAAAACGTTCAACACAAAGTGAACGTAAAACAACATGCAGCGTAGACATCCCAATTAAGAGCATCAACTCGAAATCTATTCACCAGTACGAGCGGAATCAAATCAGCAGTATTGACTGCTATCAGCAAGTAGTAAGTCTTCGCCGCTTAATTTTAGTCACTATTCTGCTCATAAATAACTCCCTCACTGTCCTAGTCTTCTCTTATTTGCCCATCTCAACATGTCACTAAGTCAGGAAGAGGAAAACGAATTAAAGAGATAATTTAGACAACGTGGCGCTTATAAAACTAAATTAAAGCGTTTCAAAACATTGATTGAATTTTTGACTGAAGAATCACAACCTGAAATTTATCAAATAATTATAAATATTGCGGATTTAGCAGCAGCGAAAAAAGTTTTTGAAAAAATTCAATCACGAATTGTGTTTAGACGCTGACCAGGATAGAAAACTTTATGTTAAGAAGAGCTGTAAACCCGTACTGTCGACCACATGTTGGGTCTTTCTCTTTATTGCTATTTATTTGGGATGACTGAATTGCCACCCTATTGGGCCTTTTATGTTTGGATCTGTCTGGGCCATTTTATAATCCGATCGACTTTAGTTAAGATTATGGAAGTTTCCCTCTTAATTAAGAAGATATAAAAGCTAGTAGTCACGTAGACCACTTTAAGAACCTACTGCGGTGATAAAACTATTCTGTATTTTTTGTAAGTAAAACTGAGGGTCGTGTCACCCTGTGAGAAACCAAATTCCCACGTTGTCATTTTTCATCTTTTGGTCTCAAAACCGCCTACATTGGGAAGCGATATTGTATTTTGAACGGGACACTTTGGAGACTTCAAGTACAGCGAAAAAGGGCAGTACTGCGTCAGCCCTAATCACGGCAACACCATTGCAACCTCTCATTGTAACTTTCATTATAGTTTACCATTGTAATTTTATATATGTACAAATGTTTTGAATAAAAGTAGTTGTTAAAGTAACATGCAGTGACTCATCAATTCGAACATTTTTTTGGATAATTCAACACAAGCATGCAACGTAGAGAATCACAGCTAAGAACATTTTAATTACTTGCATGCTTAACAAATTGAAATGCTGGTTGTAGACGCGAATTTGAAAACAGGATATAAAGAACGAGGTGATTTTGAAGATGATATTTCTAACGCGATGGCTAAAGCAAAAAAAATCATATGCAAAGCTGTACAATCAGGTTCCTTGCATGTATCATCCGAATCACTCAATGATACAATTCGGGGTCAGCCGCATCCTCTAACTTTTTTAGATCAGTCTACAATTCATCTGCCGACTGTAAATCTACCCAACTTTAGCGGCTTTTATGAAGCGTGGCCATTTTTTTCGATTCATTCAGATCAGCTGTTCATGATAAGCAAAGATATACTCATTCACGAAATCTCATGTACCTGCGGCCTTATGTAACGGGAAAGGCCGCGATAAAAATAGAATCCCTTGAAACAAGGCCAAAAATTATAGAGTAGCATGGGACATATTGCAAAAATATTATGATGACCCGGCAGATACCATCAACAATCATATTAAAGCATTCTTTGAATTATCAAACTGTTCAAAGAGTTCCTCAAACTCCATGGGAAAACTTTCAGATAGTTTCTAGAAGCATTCCCAATATACACAGTAGTATGGAAATTAGATGAAAAAACGCGGATGAAATGGAAAGAAAAACTCAAGACAAGAATTTTCCAACAATGAAAACATAACATAAACCCAATCATCGTCCGTACGCGCAACCTAATCTAAACTATTGCACATCAGTCTATGCAGCTCAAACGAAACCATTCTGCCATTTTTGCGAGGGAACTTACTTTACTCACAATCAGTACTGTGAGAAGCTACAAAACATAAATGCCCATGAGCAAGTGGAACTAATAAATAAGGCTAATCTTGGTTGTAACTGCCTCCGATACAACCACTCGGTAAGTGATTGTAAGTTCAACAGGTGCAAGAAATGTGATGGCAAGCATCACACCCTCTTGCACTTTAAAAGGGAGATTTTTCATCCAACAAAGGCAAACGTGATCACTTTACGCGCAAGTAATTGCACAGATGGTGAAGTCTTCGTAGCAACAGCAGCGATTCACTTCTTGATGAAGTCGTGAAAAATTTGAAATATCAGTTGGAAGAATAAATAATATGACTTCGTGTATCAGTGAACGAACAAACGCAACGATTGAATCCCGCGTGAATAATTATGCAGCCAAAAAACTGTTATCGTTCCCCTCGAATATTGAACTGGTGAATCCAGATTTCGATAAATCTGCTTTCATCAACATGCTTCTCGGCGCCCGCTTATTTTTTAAATTTTTGTGCATATGATAATTAGGGCTAACAAGTGGAGCAGTTCTGCAGAAATTGTCTTTGGTTGGACAGTCGCTAGACCACTTCCTAACAATAATGCTAATAATCCTAACAAGATCACGTTAGTAAATTTCGGGAGATCAAGGATGAGCCACAAAAAGTGTCCTTATCGAAAAAAGAGAAAGACTGCGAAATTGGAGAATCTTATAAAGTTGCTCTAAAACGATTTTATTCCCTAGAACGATCTCTAGATAAAAATATCGACTTAAAAAGTCAATACCGCGATTTCTTGAGAGAATGCGAACATCTGGGACATTTTGTCTCAGAAGAGTGACGCATCAACTCATCACGAATCTTTTCTACCCTAACACGCAGTCGTTTAGGAATAACTAAACTTCGTGTTGTCTTTGACGCCTCGGCAAAAAGTGCAACCGGACTCTCTATCAACGATATAAGATGATCTCTTTTCACTGCTCGTTCGTTTCTGATCTCATGCATACGTTTTTTCGGCCGACACCGAAAAAATGTATCGCCAACTTATTGATCACTTAGGATTGTTGGGTCTTGTTATCATTCGAGCAAAACTTATCATGCTGAAATAATTGTGGAAAACGGGTATCGATTGGGACGAAGCCGTGCCTGCAAATATTCACACTGTGTGGCTCGAATATCGTAACGAACTCCCCCTCATTCATGAAATTAAAATCAATCGAAAGATTGTGCTTGAGAATCATATCGATTTACAGTTACATGACTCTTCGGATGTAAGCGAGCGAGCTTACGGAGTGTGAATTTATCTTCGATCATCCAGCAGAATCGCAAGTAATCTAGCACATTTAACTTGTTTAAAATCCAGAGTCACGCCTCTAAAGATGGTTTTGTTGCCTAGATTATAACTTTGCGCTGATTTCTTACTAGCCAAAGTTTAAACTACTGCCAAGGCTTTACCTCAACTCAAATTTAATCATACAGTTTTTGGTCTGATTCAACAATAACCTTACACCGTTCCATTCGCTAAAAGCTTTCGTGACAAATCCTGTAGCTGAAATTTAAAAAAAAACACAGAGTCTCATAAATAGCTACACGTAAGATCGAAACATAATCCCGCCGATCTTACATCACGAGGGTCTACACCAACGGAATTTCTCAACAGCTGATTATGGTTGAATGGTCCATCGTGGTTCAATCATGATGAAAATGACCGGCCTATATTTGACCTCGAGACCATAGACATTCCGGAAAAACGACCAATAGGTCGGACAATATAACTTGTACTAATAACCGTGAAGACTTTTTTTCAAAGCGTATCATATTTTTATAGATTAAAGCGTATAATAGCATATTGCTGGCGTTTTATTTACAGCCGTCTCAATAAAAATCAATCCAAGAGTGAACTGTCAGTTAATGAACTTGAACGGGCAACTACCTGCATTATCAGACTAACTCAGAACGAAGCCTTTTCAGAAAAAATGCGAACTTTAGAATCTAAAAAACCACTTACAGGGAAACTTTCCGCTCTGAGACTATTCACTGATCCTTAGGGTATCTTGAAAGTCGGTGGAAGGCTTGCTAATTCAGATTGACTGTATTCAGAAAACACCCTGCCCTACACTACTGCCGAATCACAATGTAACGATTTTGATTATTCGTGAATAGCATTTTGAGAATCTTCATGCCAGACCACAGCCTACTCTTTGCTGTTTTAAAAGACTCTATTGGATCATTGACGGTCTAAACTTTGCGATACATGTAATTAATAAATGTATCATTCGCTCTTGCGTGAATCTAATCAAATTTAATTATAAAATAGGAAATCGTCCGAAAAATCGTCTGAAAATTTAAAGACATTTTCTACACGCGGAAATCAATTATTGCGGTCCATTCTATATAAAAGAAAAGCGGTTTAGAAATCGCAGCAAACTAAAAACTTATGTTACATTATTCGTTTGCTTTGCTACAAGCTTTTTTATTCCTAGTTGCTCAATATACTATTATGCAACGCAAGTGTGTTACGAGCGCTTTATGCCTATTTTGCAAATGGTAAGTCTCCATTTGCAGAGAGTAAAAGTAGTTTGTGGTGGGGGTCACTTTATTTCCCGAGGAAAATAAAGCCAACAAATTATGCGCACTTCATTTTCCGTGGGATAGTACATTACGTGCCCAGGCGCAGAATGAGGGTCATTGCGGGACGAGCGACAATGCTCGTAGGAGATCGAAGCTAAGGCGTAGTCGAGGCAAAACCGAGACGAAGCCGAAGCGCGATCAGTCCTGCGAGCATTGTCGCGAGTCTCGGAATTACCCGAATTGTGTGCATTGGCACGTATTCTATTTTATGTGACTTCGGTGCGTATACAAGTTTTTATGCGTACACTGGAATCTAAACTAGTATTGTAGTTGTTTGCGGCGCTAGTCATTACACTTGATATGTCACGACTAGTCCCGGCCATTTTGATTTTATCGATCTTGTGTAGTAGTAATGGATTTCAGTAGACGCATGCGCAGTTCAAATGTACAAGGCTTTGCCAGTAAGATGCTAACACTGTACGAAGAAGAAGAAGAATAAGAAAGATTGAGCTTCGTTTCATGGCTATGGGCGCATGCGCAGTTCAGTTTTTACATTTCATTCCTTTCTGGCGAAATGTACTACATTGCGCTACTGTTAACTGTAGCGAAAAAACGAGTTTGCGCGCCGATGGCACATAAAATAATGTGTAATAATGTGTAAACTGAAATTTACTACTCACATAATAGATGGCGTATAGTGTCCATAACACGATTGCATTATGAACTAAAGTCGATAGAAGTTATCATGAGAAAGTAATATTGACGCGCGCGGGCGAACAGGCGTTCTTTAAACACATCATTTTATCACTTAGGGTTGAATTGTATTAAGATATGTCAAACAATTGAGTTCAAAATTTGTTTTCGTTAAAATGCTTTCTCTATGAGCAAGCAAAATATGATGAATGGGATGAAACTAATGTACATGTATAGGTATTAATGTGTCACGCTAAAAAAGAATGGAGTCTTCAGTTGAAGGTTGATTGTTAAATCTAAACGGATAAATTCTCACGGTGTACAAGAGCGATATCGCGTCTTAGCCATGTTAATAATGCACTTTAGCGGTAGTATATTAACGTTTGGCATCGACTTCGTTCACTGCCTGCCTCTCTCGATTACCGTTCCTATGTTGTTGTATGTACTATGAGCAGTGCATGTGTGCTGTGGACGGTGTAAACTGCACTGGCCTTGAGTGCACTCTCACGAGATGATCTGCTATCGACTTAATCGATTCCATTCCTCTAAGTGAAGTTCGTGGGTAATTAACGCTTTGAGACCGAGAGCAAATATATCAATAGAGATAGAGAATATTTTTTCAATAATTTATTTTCCTGTTTCCTTTCAATTAAAAATGGCAAAGTCAAATTGGAAAAATAAAATCGATGAGTGATAAATTCTAAACACGATTTCATTAAATGCCTTAGTAAGATGGACTTGTTTATACCCATGATAATTAAAATGGTTGTGTCCAGTGAATATCGAAAGCATTGCCAAGCCGAGAAATGGTTCTTGGATAATATATTTTTTTGACGCTCTTCTTTCAGCTAGTAGGTTGCTCTTGATTTTTACACTTCCAAAAACCCATATTAGGGCCACCAGGTTGACATTCGCAGAATTCAACAGCGTTATCTTGTCTTGTCTGCAATAGAGTTTTCGAATTCTCGGCCATGTAAAATCGGGTAATATTTTCAAGAATATCATCGAGAATTTCTTCTTCTGGACAAATTAACAGATTTTTCCATTTTTAAACATACTTTTTATTTTATAAACACCAGTAAAAGAAATTAAATTAGGAATTTCAGGTCAGATTTTCAATACCGGTGGCCCGGTAATGCAAAATCCTCGTTCAATATATTGATCTATAAAATTTTCTCAATAAATAGCGCTTCTTTATTGCAGAAATTAAAAATAAGATTCCTTTCCATACAATCATAATGTGCTGTCAAAATTTTTAAGCATTTGGGGGTCTAGTTTACAAGAAAAAATATTAAAATGTATGCAATATTCTGTGGAGAAAAAACAAGCATTATAAAATTATATATTATAATAAAAACGCGACTGAAGAAAAATACAATAAAAATGTTCAAAATTTAATATTTTTACATCTAATTGCGGTATTTTACATGTATATAATATACCTTTAATTTCTATTTATATGTTTTAACTTAAAATCATCAATTTTTCGAGCACAGTAATAAAATTATAATTTGTTCTATAAAATTGAACTCAAACTTTGAACGCAGGCTAGATAAATAAATTTACATAATTTCGTTGCATGTTTGTATTCATGTCTCTATTCTTCATCTTGCACGGAGAAAAATGGATATTGACCCATAATATCTAGATATTGAGGTACAATGTCAGTAGCATTCAACTATGTGACAAACATTTAGATATCCTACTTCAATGCCTGCAGATATTGAAAAAAAGATATTAACCACCAGTATCTCAGATATTGAGCTTGATTATCTCAGTTATTAAAAATACATATTCAAGATACTAAACTTCTGAATATCCTCGTTAGTAAACTTGAATATCTGAGGTACTAAAGTTGAATATCTCAGATACTTAACATCAATATCATGTATACTGAAAAGGTAAGTTATAGATGTTACATATATATAGAATATATAACTTATATGAAGAAATGGTAGTGTCACCCTCCATATTAATATTATAAAAGATGCTAGTTTGCGATCAATGAGGGTCAAATATAAAGAAGAAAACTCTTCATAATGTCATAATTGTTGCGACGTTTCGTTGGCTATGGGTTTTCCAACCTCAGCAGGCTTTATTAAATTAAAAAAAAAAAGACATCAAATAGTAAAATTGTCACACACAAGGAAAATAAAAATTAAATTAACTTAATATCAAAAACATACACAAATTATTTAAATTTTACCTTCATAAAAGAAGGTTAACTCATAATGAGTAATGTCGAGAATATAAAATTACAATAAAAGTCATGATTTTACTAATAAAATGACGTGATGTCATGGAGTCGACGACACTTTGTCTACTAAATTATTAGATTCAGACAGTTAACTTCAAATATTGACAACAGTTATTGTAAACATAGAATTTGAAATGTAAACAGACATCAGCTGGAAAGCTATCATGAATTTAATCTATTAGGTAATGAAAAATAAATATTATTCAAAGTAAATATGTCTTCTTTTTGATTTATACTAAATTTATTAAATTAAATTACAGTGCTCCACAAAAAATTTCTAAACAAGATGTTATTGATACAATTAAAAATGTAGAATCTTCTTTGTTATCCTTAGACATCAATAGTGATCTCAAGAATGAAATAAGAGAAAAAGTAACAAATAATATTATGCACAATTTCAATAAAGACACTCATATTTCCATGGAAGACAGAAATTTCGCCAACAAGTTAAAAGTTACTAAACAATTTTTAAAAAACAATCCTGATATTTTTTTTACTAATGCTGACAAAGGTAACCTTACTGTTTGTCTAAAAAAATCGACTTATAATACAAAAATGACTGACCTTCTCTCAAATACTTCCACCTACATCCCAATAACAAGAAATCCTTTGAAAAAATTACAAAGCTTTACTTCTAACATTTTAAAGAGACTTAATGATAATGAATTTTTGAAATATAAATTCCACAATAATCAACTTACTCTAACCAACACTGTATTAGCTAAATGCTATGGCTTACCTAAAATCCACAAACAAGATACACCTCTTCGTCCCATAATTTCTTTGATCAATAGCCCCACTCATTTTTTAGCAAAAATACTATATGATGAATTAAAAGACAGTATAAAAGTCCCAAAATCACATTCAAATGACAGTTTAGATCTTTAAAGAAAATTGGAAGATCTCGTTGTAGATGATAATCATGATCTGCTTTCACTAGATGTCAGTTCATTATTCACAAATGCAGAGCTGGGTAAAATGGTTCTCAAAATGTATTTAAAATGTAAAATGCAAAATAGTTTCGCAAAACCCATTTAAAACGCAAAATCGAAAATGATTTCCTATTTTCTATTTAAAATGAAAAATGCAAAATGTATATTTGAAATAGGTTAGTACAAAATGCAAAATGGATTTTAAATAATACAAAAAATTACATCAAGAATATTTATTATTCTCTGCGGATGTGTTCATTTGCTTTAAGTAGCAATTGCTTCTCGAATATTGCGTCCCCCATGGATCTTCTTGTTGGGCGCAAAATCACGCCTGCATAACTAAGTAGTAAAATAAAATCAGTGTTTCGAAAAATGGATGCTTGCGCGAGCAGCGCATGTTGGCTTCCCGCTAGAGAAATTCTGCCATCGGCTGTAAACTGGCGCGCGATTATATCGAATTAAATCAATTCGATTTTAAATCGCGCGCCAAATTTTGACCAATGGCAGCATTTCTCCGGTGGGAAGCCAACATGTGCTTTTACTTGTCCACGACAGAACCAAAAAAAAACTAGAAAATAGTATTTTAAGTTGAAAATAGGTTAAAAACCTATTTAAAATGGAAAGGGCAAAATGCTTTTCTTCTTCCTATTTAAAATACAAAATGGAAAATGGCAGGTTGCATTTCAAATAGGTATTTTAAATGGATTCAGTTGAAATAATTACCTAGCTCTGCACAAATGTACCCTGTGATTTGGTCCTTAGGAGTTTAGACCGAAGATGGCAGCTTATTCATAATAACTGTAGAATTACATTTGATGAAATTATAAATTGTACTAAATTTCTCTTCGAAAACACATACTTTACCTTTAATAATAATATTTATTTGCAAATTTTTGGCACTCCAATGGGTTCAACAATTTCACCTCTATTCGCAGACATTGTCATGGATGATTTGGAAAATGATTGCCTACGAATTATAAAAGACAAACATAATTGCTCTCCTTTATTTTATTCCAGATTTGTAGATAATACTATTCTGTGTGTACAAAAGAAATTTATTGACTTGGTTTCAAACATTGTTAATTCACAAGACAAGAAATTACAATTCACCTTTGAGGTTCAACAAAATAATCAAATTAACTTTTTGGACCTGTCATTAATTATAAAAGAAAACAAAATTATTTCTAATTGGTTTCAAAAACCTACCTCATCAAATAGAACAATTAATTACTTTTCCAATCATCCAATTTGTCAGAAAAAAAATATTGCTTATAACTTAGTTGACCGAGCGATATCTTTATCTCACAAAACGTTTCATAACGCCAATTTGAAGATTGTTAAACAAATATTATTAAAGAACGATTATCCAAATAGCTTTATCGATAAAAATATAAAAATTCGTATGAATAAAATTGAATACAGCTCTCCAAATTCTCTAAATAAAAAAAACCGTTTGAGATTTATACAGATATCAACCAAAAGTATGTTTTTTTTTTTTTTTTTTTTTGTGAGGAGGAAAAATGGCGGAATCTTTTATAGACGTTGTACAGGACTCTCCTAGGACGGGTCTAGGCATACCTGTTAAAACCAAAAAACCCCCTCTCACGAACCAATGCACTGCCCGCGGAACCGCCTTTCGGCTTTAAACTTCGCGGGCAGTTGGTTCCAGCTTAAAGTCGCGTATGACTCTTCCGTCGTCCGTTCGCCCGGGACTCCCATCCGCGGGCACACGCCCGTTAGGCAGGCCGGCCAACCGCACCAACCAGGAAAGGAATAAGAAGATTCCTCCCCCGGTCGACGCGAACAGCCAAGTCCGCCCAAGACGCAGGACCGCGGGTGTAGACCCCGATGCGATTTCTACTGGCCCCCATTGTTGCCGCGCTCTGCACGCTCATCGAGCTCCCTTGCCTTCATCACCAGGGTGACGAATGACTCGATAAACATCCAAATCTGTTCAGACTGGAGCATGAGAGAGACCATCGTGTCAGGAGTGAGCTCGGCACCCACTGCCTGACCGAGGGCCTCCCTTGCCGCGCCCCACTTTACGCAGACGAAGAGTGCGTGCTCTGCATTATCCACAAGGGAACCGCAGTAGCGGCACGACTCATCGTCTCTTTTCTTGAAGCGCTTCAGGTACGCATTAAAGCAACCATGGCCCGAAAGCGCTTGCGCCAGGTAAAAGCCGACTTGACCGTGCTTTCTATCCAGCCAGGTGGCGAGCTCCGGGATCAGACGGTGTGTCCATCTCCCGGTTTGATCACCATGCCATCTCGTCTGCCATTTCTCGACGAGTCTGCGCCTTCCATCCTTGCGGATGGCCTCCTTCGCGCGAGCGATTTCCTGCAGGTCGGCGCAGGTAAGCTCCTTGCGAAGCTGAAAGTTCTCCTGCCTTTCCTCCGCCAATAAATCTATTGGCGGGACGCTCGCCAGGACCAGCACAGCACTCGTCGACACAGTTCGGTATGCTGAGACAATTCTCATCACCACACCTCTCTGTGCCGAGAACAGCTTCTTCAGGATAGCATGGTTGTTAAGGGCACTTGTCCAGATCGGAGCTGCATAAAGCAGCTTCGAATTTACCACGCTCGCCACCAGCCTTCTCTTAGCTTCCTTAGGACCACCAATGTTGGGCATGAGCCGAGTCAGGGCGGCCCCAAACTGGATGGCTTTGGCAGTCGCGATCTGCAGGTGTTCGCCGAAGCTAAGCCTTCGATCCAACTGCACACCCAGGTACTTAATGCTCTTCTTCCACTTGATTTCATGTTCCCCGAGAACGATCCTCGGGTATTTGAAGGATCTCCTGTCTGTGACCAGCAAAGCCTCGGTCTCCTCAGGGGCCATTTTCAGGCATCTGCTATCCAACCAACGCTTTGCCCGCCACAGACTATCATTGATCCTCAGCTCCAGGATTTTGACGTCGTCAGCGGCGCACACGACAAGTGCGTCATCCGCGAAGCCGATGATGCTCGTTCCAGCAGGCAGGTCCATGCGCAGGAAATCGTCGTACATGACGTTCCAGACGAGTGGACCTACCCGCGACCCTTGAGGGGCGTCACATGTCATCTCTTCCTTGAGAGACCATTTGTCGCCCTCGTATATCACCCACCTGTCGCTCAGATAGTCATCTATCATTCGTAACAGGTAGTCTGGAACCTTTTTCCGCACCATCGCCTCGATGCAGATGTTCCATCTCGCGGTATTGAACGCATTGCGTATGTCAATGCCGATCAACGCGCAGAATCCCTTGCGCTTACCAGTTCCTCTTCTTGCTTTAGTGGCGATGTCCACCACTGCCTCGATGGCGTCAACTGTGGACCTGCCTTTCCGAAAGCCGAACTGGTTTTCCGAGAGACCATTCTCGCGGACCATGTGACCCTGTAGTCTTTGTAGGATCATTTCCTCCAGAAGTTTCCCCATCGTATCCAATAAACATATTGGCCTATACGATGAGGCATCCCCTAGAGGTTTGTTGCCTTTCCTCAGCAGGACCAACCTCTGCTTCTTCCAGTCTGCGAAGAACCTCCCTTCCCGAAGACAGGAGTTGAAGACTTCTAGGAGGATCTCCGGGTATACCCCGATCACCTCTTTGAGGATCTCGTTCGGCAACCCGTCGATCCCCGGCGCTGTGTTTGCCTTGAGCCTTCCACCCGCTCTCTTTAGTTCTTCGAGAGTGAAGAGTTCTTCGCCCCGGACCACGCAGGAACTTCGGTATTGTCTTTGGAACGGCTCTACATGCGGGAACAAGCTTCGCACGATGTTCTTGACACGATCGGCACTATCCAGGCCCGGGGTCTTTCTTCTAGTCACCAATCTCTTAGTGACTATTTTGAAGGCGAGACCCCATGGATCCTTCTCGACCTCTCCGATCAAGTCTTTCCAGCACTGAAGTCGGCTTTTTTTTATGCCTTGCCTCAGAGCTGATTTTGCTTTTTTCCATGCCTCGCGCAGCAGAGGATCACCCTTAGAGCGGGTAAAACTCCGCCGCGCTGTAAGGCACTTTCGACGCAGGACGGACAACTGGTCGCTCCACCAGTACATCGAGTCCCCGGTACGCCTGTACCCGCGGCGAGGCATGGAGTGGTCGCATGCTGCGAACACTTTCCGCCTCGCCGCCCGCACAGTGTCCTCCAACGACCCAGCAGACCTTGCCCAACCAAGCTCATCTATGAGCCTGGTTTCTTCAAGATGTTCGCGAAGCTTGTCTTTGCTGAGTCGTTTTGTGTTCCAGGAGGGGCTCTTTACCTTGCCGCCCCTTCCCGTATTCACTGGGTGACTCCGTTCCTGGATGCTAAACTCAATGCACTGGTGGTCACTCAATGTTATTACATCGAGGACGCACCAGTCGCCTATCCTGGAGGCAAGACGGGGAGCGGCAATAGTGAGGTCGATAATCGACCCCCCCCGCTCCTCGTCTGAACGTAAAATCCCTGCCCCGATTCAATACAATCAGGTCATTCCTGGCGACCATCTCACCGACCAAGATTCCCCTCCTGTCCAGACGGGCTTCTCCCCACTTGGGCGACCTACTGTTAAAGTCACCCGCAATAAGGGACCGCCCACTAGCCTCTTTGAAGCTTTCCTCAAGGAGGATGATCTGGGTCTCGAAGATCTCGAAAGGATCGTTGGGGGAAAAGTAGCAGCTGTACACGCGTACCTCCGCCACCTCCACCCAAACGAACCCCGCGTCGGTCTCCAGGAACTCCGCGATGCTCAAATCAGGGCTGCAGACAAGGATCCCAGCCCTCCTTGATGCATCCTGGTACCAAGCAGAGTTTTCGGACCATTTGTGTTGCTCACTAATGAGCAACATATCGTCTCTCCTCTCCCTGGCAGTCTGCATCAGAAGGTTCTGGGCTTCCTTCCCTCTCCCGAGGTTGACCTGTAGAAATTTCACTCTCCACCTCTCAACCTCCGGAGCTCCGCCCTGAATATTGGGCAAGAACCGCTCCCCGAAGCATGGGCGACATCTTTTTCGCCCCTATCAGTACAAGTCAGGCACCGAGGGGGAGCCTTGCACTCCTTGGCCACGTGTGACGCCCCCCCACACCTCCAGCAGGCATCCTTCCTGCCTCGTAGCGTGCAGCCACGCGACACATGGCCGTATCCCTGGCACCTGAAGCACCGGGCAACCTCGACATGCTCTCGGATGCGGCAGTTCACCCACCCTACCCTTAGTCTACCAAGCCCGAGCAAGCTCCGGGCGTCGGCCTCGGTTAAACGGACCACCGCAGTCTGCACACCGCAAAAGCGTTTGTACAGCCTGCACTGGTCCCCGAGGTCTGGCTTGCCCAGTGCGATGCAAAGCGCGGCAACAACCTCTTCTCTTGTGACTGTCTCGTCGAGGTCCCTAACTTCAAGGGACCTCTTCGAGACCAAAGATTTAACTTCGGCCTTCTCTCCGACCGCCTGGTCGAGCGCCTTTTCGAAGGTCGAGACGTCACCCCCCTTTCTGAGGACCAGGAGAATCTCCTCCCTCCTGGTTCTCCGAATGGAGAGGACCTCCGCCCCTGCGTTTTGGGGGTTTACTTTCGCCTTCATAGCCTTCAGGATATCGGCGTAGGACTCTCCATCCTTTGCCGACACCCTGATAGTGTCGCCAGACCGTGCGGCCGGAGAGCTCCTCGCCAACTTCACCTTTGTTTTAGGTTCCTGCGCAGATGGCATAGGAACCTCTTTTTTCTTCTCTTTTTTAATTTTTTTCTTTTTTTTCTTCTCCACCAGCTGCCATTCCCTATCCTTTTTTGGGGTTTGGCTTCTGGTGGCCGCAGCGTAAGTTGGCGATATGCCGCCCTTCCCTTTCTTGGGAAGCCGATCTTTGGGGGGAGAAGGAGCAACCCTCTTCTCCCCCTTTGTCAGCTTTTTTGGGGTATCTCCCAGAGACGCAGAGCGCAGTCTCCGGAAGAAACCCATCTTTTTGACGGCGGGGTGGGATTCCATCCTTTTCTGGATTTCCACCCCGCTCTCTAGTAAGCACTTGTGGGTGTTGAGCATTCCGCTCAACACCCCCGTAGCCTCACTCACACTGTCCTTAACATGGCCAGGGTTGTTTCTCAGCATACCCTGCTGGATAACGCTGAGAGCCCTGGCCAACCTCTCCATTTTCTTACTTTGCTCCTTCAGGAGCTGAAGGACGTCTTTCCATCCATCAGCCCCTGGAGGAGTGTGTGAGTGCGCATCAGGCGCCTTCACCGCTTCATCTCTTTTATTATTTTCAGAATTCATATTAATCTCGTCGTGTCTTAAAACGGTTCGCCCATCATGGGAGCCCTACCGCAGTAGGGCTACTATCCCCGCCTGTATATATCCCTAGTTATGTGCACCCAAACCGAGAAGCGGCTTATCGGATGGTCGATCCTATCGGCACATTAAATGAAGCTAGTAAAAAAGGTTACGGGATAGGCCCGCGCCATAATGATGCTAAAGGTTTAACGTCACCCCTATCGACCGAGCGGTGCCGGGTCCGCCCCGACAGCTGACCCGGACTTCAGGCTAGACGGTGTGCGATTTATCCTACGCAGCGTCGGGTATAAGGAAATACTGACCAGGTAATCCTTTATTCCTGCGCCCGGGCGTCCATGAATTCAACCCCGAAATTGGCTCCAGACAGTAGAAACGTGAGCGGTTTTCCCAGTTTAACATGTGGTTTCACGGGATCTTTGCCCTTCGCGGCCGAACACCGGAGGGACTTACATTTACCCATATTACTTCCACAGAGGTAAGGTACTGACATCGCGTCCCACCCTGGTCGGGAGGCTAGTACTCCTCGCTTGGCTAGTCTATCGGGAATATCCACCAGGCGCCGGCCGCAGCCCATTCACTCGGTAACGCATTCGTACTGGTATGTGTGGGTGTCGGTATCGTGCATGTGGTTGTGATGTGACCGCGAGAAGGGCACGAGGGAAGTTCAGCGTCACCGCCGCATGCGCATTTGGGTTGATACCCCGATTAAGGGGCCCCCCGCATTCACACTGTTTCCACTCATGCGGCATCAAGGAACCTGTTCAAGGTCCCCTGATGCTTTTTGCTCCACACCGCGTCCTCACGCGTCCGAAGGTTGAGGAGAGACCATTCGAACGCGTGCGCCCGGCAGGCCCACCGCTAGGGAAAGTCTGTCTATAAGACTCCCTTGACGGCTATCCTGACGGCGACAGCCCAGCTGTTGGCAGAGTCCTTTCGGCTATTACCATTGGCGGGCTGCAGGACGCGTCTGTTCCGTGCATGGCCTCACACGTTCCTCTGTGTGAGACGCTGCCCTCCCGCGAAACGCCGTCTCGGGTATTGGTTGTGTTGCGTTCAGTGTTGCTGTAAGTATGTAGTGTCATGTTGCTGTCTGTGTGTCCCCTCCTCCTTTCGCATCCGGGCTTGGGACCGGCAATGGCGGAGTTACCAAAAGTATGTTAGCCATACAACTTAACAAACTTCACTAAATTGTCTAATATTTTCAAAAAATACAATATGTCAACTATCCCGGTCGTTAACAAAACTTTGAAATCAATAATAAAATTAGGTAAAGACTCCACAAACAAATGGGAACAAACTAATATTGTGTACAAATTTAATTGTAAAAATTGCCTTGCGACTTATATTGGTGAATCTAAGAGAGCATTAAAAGTTCGTATTAATGAACACAAAAATAAAAAAAACAGTGAATCCGTAGTCTGTGAACATCAATTGGAATTCAACCATGAATTTGATTGGGAAAATACCAAGATTGTTGATTATGTCTCTGACTATCGGAAAAGATTAACATCAGAGATGATCCATATAAACTTTAATAAATTTAGTATAAATAATAAAGAAGATATATTTACTTTGAATAGGATTTATTTTTCATTACTTAATAGATTGAATTTATGATAGCTTTCCAGTTGATGTTTGTTTATATTTCAAATTCTATGTTTACAATAACTGTTGTCAATATTTAAAGTTAACTGTTTGAATCTAATAATTTAGTAGACATAGTGTCGTCGACTCCATGACATCACGTCATTTTATTAGTAAAATCATGACTTTTATTATAATTTTATATTATCGACATTACTCATCATGAGTTAACCTTCTTTTACAAAGGTAAAATTTAATAATTTTGCGTATGTTTTTGATATTAAGTTAATTTAATTTTTATTTTTCTTGTGTGTGACAATTTTACTATTTGGTGTTTTTTTAATTTAATAAAGCCTGATGAGGTTGGCAAACCCATAGCCAACGAAACGTCGCAACAATTTTGACATTTTGAAGAGTTTTCTTCTTTATATTTGACCCTCATTGTTCGCAATCCAGCATCTTTTATAATATAACTTATATGTTTTACTTACTGCATTTCAAGTTAAAGACCCGATCACTTTTATTCCATTAGAAAAAACTTATTAGAATTTGAAGAAACTTTGATAAACTTTTAAAATTTATCTTTACGGAACGCTGCAAGCCTGTCAATCTTAGATTCACTTAGATTTCGATGAGAGCGAAAAAGTGGTCACATGACCTTTATATATTGGATCTATAACTTAATTCGTGCGGTTTGCTAAGAGGTGGCGTAATTTGATTATTATTCCATCGTTCCAGTATTCCGAACATGCGTTGGAAAGCTACTGCCATTGTGCGTCTTTTTCAGTATATTTCATCCATTTCAAGAGTAAACAACAATAATTTTTTTCATTCAAATATGTCGAACTTTGTGCCTGAAAAAGTGTTTTTGCGGGGAGTTCTTCTTCATTACTTTAATATGAAGAAAACTGCTGCCGAAAGTCATCGTATTTTGGTGCAAGTTTATGGTGAACATGCTCTGGCTAGATGAAGAACTAGAAGCATAACTCGATGAAGGTTGTTGCCAGACACAAGAGCTCGCAGAATTTTTGGGAGTCAATCAAGCAGCCATTTCAAAACGTTTAGAAGCAGCCGGATACATTCAAAAGCAAGGAAATTGGGTTCCACATTAACTCAAGCC
This sequence comes from Diplolepis rosae, assembly GCA_030998225.1. Lineage (NCBI taxonomy): Eukaryota > Metazoa > Arthropoda > Insecta > Hymenoptera > Diplolepididae > Diplolepis > Diplolepis rosae. The sequence continues at coordinate 898,636 of JAPYXD010000466.1, forward strand.
AAGAGACGTTGAAAGGCAGTTTTGCATGTCCGAAATGCTGCTGGAACGCCACAAAAAGAATTCATTTTTGCATCGGATTGTTACTGGTGATGAAAAATGGATCCATTAAGACAGCCCCAAGCGCAAAAAATCATATGTGAAACCCGGCCAACCAGCCAAATCAACGGCAAAGCCGAATATCCATGGCGCGAAGGTATTTGGTGGGATCAGAAGGGTGTGCTGTATTATGAGCTGCTAAAACTGGGTTAAACCAGCAGTGGAGAACGCTATCGAACACAATTAATACGTTTGAAGAGAGCAATAGCCGAAAAACGCCCGGAATATGCGACCAGACACGAGGCAATAATTTTCCATTATGGCAACGCTCGGCCCCATGTTGCTAGTCTGGTTAAGAACTATTTGGAAAACAGTGAACAGTTATTATCAGAACAGTGTATCAAAAATTTGCATGATTCATTTTTGGCCGCCAAGCCAGCGCACTTCTTTTGGGATGGAATCCACAAATTGCCAGAAAGATGGAAAAAAGTCATAGCTTCAGATGAGCAATACTTTAAATAATACTATTATACATGTTTTTCTTAAATAAACGTTCAAATTGAAAAAAAACCGCACGAATTAAGTTATAGATCCAATATATGCGCGCGCACTTCATGCTTCATTATCTAAATTATTGAATTTCAATATCAAATGTTACTTCTCGGACAAATCTTATATATTGAAAAAAAATTTTTAATATTGCGTGTCAATATCTAGATATTATGGATGAATATCTCCTATTTGAATATCTACTTTTCAATATCAATTTTTCTCCGTGTGCCCAAGATTCTAAATATGTCACAAAAGTTTCAGAGGAACTTTTTTCTTTATAAAATTAAATATAAATTTTTAGCAATGGCGATGTACCATACACTTAGGTTATGACATTGTGCAGTAATGCCATCCTAAAAATAGGAAAATGCGCCATTGCTGTTTAATTACTTGTAGCAGATGTTTGAATTTTAAATCAATTTTAGAATTAAAAAAAAAATGTCTACCTCATTAATTTACATCAGTATAACACGTGGATCAATAAGTCCCGGGACTAACTAGGAAAAACACATTTTTTTGGCAAAAGTCGACTTTATTTATCAACATAGTCTCCTTTAAAAGCAACACAATCAGTCCAGCGCTTCTCTAACATTTCAATACCTTTCTTGTGGAACGATTTATCTTTGGCCTCGAAATAAGCGTTCGTTTCGGTGATGACTTCCTCGTTGGAGTAGAATTTCTTTCCTTGGAGCATTTCTTTGAGGTCTGCAAACAGGCAGTAGTAACTGGGGGCCAGATCCAGTGATTATGGTGGGTGCGGAAGCAATTTGGAGCTCAATTCATTCAATTTCGCCATGGTAGCCAGCGACTTGTGACACGGCGCATTGTCTTGGTGAAAGAGCACTTTTTTCTTCTTCATTTGGAGCCGTTTATCACCGATTTCGTTCTTCAAACGCATTAATTGGCCAATGTAACGTTCGCTATTATTATTATTTATTATTATTATTATAAATATGGCTGGGACCCCGAAGGGCCCTGATGCTTGGGTAATCCCGTTGCATCACCAACTAAAAACCTCATGCGCGACCCCACAGCCCGTGCCAAAGGGCAAGGACCTGGGCCACGTTTTTGGTCTGAATCACGGCTACGTCTATGGAGACGCAGCCCGCGAGAGACTGTCGTTTGTCCCCAATTGCTGGACAATGGCAGAGTATATGGGTGGAAGTTTCATTGTCTTCCCCACATAGTCGACAAAGTGGACTTTTAGCAAGCCCTATATTGTGTCTATGGTAGGCGAGGTTGCCGTGACCAATAAGCACTTCTGTTATGGTCTTTACCTCGGTTCTACTAAGTCTGCGCAGATCTGCAGCTCGTTTGGGGTTTAGATATTCCCCCATGAGGGCTTTGGCTTGTTTGCATGCCGTTGCCTTGTGCCACTCTTCCTGGTGTTTCTCGGCCAGCCACTTTTTAATGTCTTCTGTGGCCGACCTGTTCGAAATACCTATTACTGGTTCTAGACCAGATGGGTTTTGTTTTTTCGTCGCTAGCTTGGCTAGTCTATCCGCTGTCTCGTTGCCCTTGATACCCCTGTGTCCAGGAATCCAGAGGACTGTGACTCGGTTGTCATCCGCTAGTTTGTTCAATGCTTCATAGCATTCCCAGGCCAGCGTCGAGGTAGTCACTGACTTATCTAGTGTCGTGATGGCCGCTCTACTATCTGAGCAGATGCGGATGTTCCTGTTGCGTCCATAATTCTGTGCTGCGTGTGCGCATTGGAGTATGGCCGCAATCTCGGTTTGAAGAACTGTGGAGTGGGGTCCCAGCGGGACCATGAGGCGTGTGTCGCTGTTCTTCCCATAGACACCAGCCCCAGCACCCTCCCTGTTTTTGGAGCCGTCTGTAAACCAGTTGTCTCCGTCCCCTGGGAGGTGTGCGCGACCCACCCTCCAATCTTCCATAGTTGACAAGCTTACCTTGTACTTTTTGTCAAAGAGGTACCGTGGAGACGTCCTGTCTCTTACCATTTTCATGATCGGTCTCTTTGCGATGTTGACAGTGGTTTTTAGTTTTTTCGAAATCACTGTGTTAGGGTTTGCCCCAATTCTCCAGGCCGCCTTGCTAGCCTCGGCTGTGATGGTTAGGTGCAGAGGCTCTAGCCCCATTAGTGCTCCCAACGCTGTTGTGGGTGAGGACTTCGAGGCGCCAGTGATGCCTCTAAGGATCAGCCCTCGAAGTCTTTCCAACCTGGCCATGGCTGTCTTCTGCTTGACTCTGCTCCACCAGACCAATGACGCATACGTTAGTCTGGGTCGCAGAATCGCCGTGAAGATCCACAGCAGTGTGTCGGGTTTCAAGCCCCAATTATTGCCAATAGCTCTTCTGCAGAGCCAGAGGGTTGATATAAATTTATTGCACTTGTTATCGAAGTGGTCTTTCCAAGTGAGCTTATTGTCCAAGATAACTCCTAGATATTTAGCGCTCTTAGAAATTTCTAGACGCTGCTTTTTCAGTTCCAGTGTTCTAGATGTACTCCATTTATACCGCTTGGTAAAAATGACTACGTCAGTCTTACCTGGGTTCACCGAGAGTCCTGTTGTTCTACACCAGGTATCCACAGCTTTTAGTGACTGTTGCATTACGCCCATAAGTGCATCCAAATGCATTCCGCGTACTATGACTAGGATGTCGTCAGCATATCCAATGGGGTGACATCCTTGGTCGGTTAGTAGATGCAGTAGTTCATCCACCACTAGACTCCACAGCAGGGGAGATAGTACTCCTCCCTGCGGGCATCCTGAGTCAACGATCCCTTGGAGGGTAGTATTTCCTTTGGTAATCGTGATGTTCCTGTTTCCTAGCATATGGCAGGTCCAGTCAACAACGGCTATGGGCACTCCTTGTCTTATCATAGCTCTCCTGATCACTTCACTGGATGTGTGGTTAAAGGCACCCTCAATATCCATGAATGTTCCAATAGCAAATCCTTTAAGGTTCATTTGGGCCTCAATCAGATTCACCGCTTTGCTAAGGGCAGTTTCGGTCGAGTGACCGGCCCTGTAGGCATGCTGATCGCTGTGTAGTGGTTTTACCGCCAGGATCTTATCGCGGATGTATCTGTCCACGAGTCTCTCCACCGTTTTTAGTACGAAGGAGGTAAGGCTGATTGGTCGGAAATCCTTCGGAGATGTCCACCCGTTCTTGCCTGCTTTAGGTATAAATATTACCCTTGTCCCTCTCCAAGCCTTGGGGACATAACCCAGAGTCAGACTGGCCCTAGCAAGTCTCACTAGCGGCCCTATGATGGGGTCCCCAGCCCTCTGCAGGAGGACCGGGTAGATGCCATCCGGGCCTGGGGACTTGTAGGGGTTGAAAGACTTCAAGGCCCATCTGACCCTGGCTGGGGAGGCGATCTCCCGGGCCAGCCGCCCGCGTAAACCCAATTGGGTCGCGGGCAGCGGTCGGCCCTTTTGGGAGCTCCACCCCACCTCCGTTGGACCTTTAAAGCCCGGGAAGTGCGCCATTGTCAGAAGGGTCAGGGTCTCCCTGTCCGACTCTGAGTACGTCCCGTCTGGTAGTTTTAGGGTGCTCAACATAGCTCCTGGGTTGCGGGCCAGTAATCTGTTCAGCCTGGCCGCCTCCGCGCCCTTTTCTATGTCCGAACAGAAGGAGGTCCAGCTCTTATTCTTGGCCTCCCTGATTTCTTTCCTATATGCATCCCTAGTTGCATTGGATAAGTTCCATAGTTCTTCCGTATTGCCTTTCTTGGCCCGTCTGAACCTTTCTCTAGTTTCTTTGCGAAGCTTTTCAAGCTTCCCATTCCACCAGTGGGTCTCCCGCGCCTTCTTGATTTCCGAAGGTAAGCAGTTGAGTTCGTACGTAGTGATGATGGCCGACGAGAATTGGTCAGCCGCCCTCTCAAGGGCATCTACGTCTTTGATTTCCATGGTTTTCCCATGGAGTGCAGCTTGTAGGCCTGTGGAATAACGCTCCCAGTTTGTTTTCCTCGGGTTTCTGACCCATGTGGGGCCAGAGGGTGCGTGTGATTCCAGTTCGTACAGTATCTGCATGTGGTCAGATAGAGAGGGTTCGTCTGAAACCCTCCATTTCTTTACTTTATCCCTAAAGCTCCCGGTGCAGAGGGTAATGTCGATTACCTCTTCTCTCACAGAGTTCCGAAAGGTCGGTACAGTACCTGTATTTAGAATATCCAAGTCAGTAGTGATTAGATAGTCCACTAGGTCCTCACCTCTTCTGTTGGTGTCCGTGCTACCCCACAACTTATGGTGAGAGTTTGCATCGCACCCCAACAGCAGGGGTAGGCCTCTTACCTTACAGTAGTCCACTAATGAGCGGACTTCCTCCGGTGGATGGGTCACACTGTCATGTGGAAAGTATGCCGATCCAATGACGAGCTTACCAATTCCTATTAGGTCGACTGAAGCCACCATGAGGTCTCTGGTGCAAAGATCCAGTAGTGGGACGATGTTGATGTTCTTCGCCAGAATGCATGTCCTCGGGTTGGGTGCCTCGGGGTACCTGTAACAAGAGATGCCATCCCCCCTAATCCCCTGATGACATCCCTATTTATCCACGGTTCTTGGATAAGTGAGATGCCTGTGTGCATCACAGCTATGTTTTTCTGCAGAACCGCAGAGGCACTTTTGCTGTGATGCAAGTTAATCTGGATAATGGTTAAGCCGGATGCAGCCATTTAGGGCTGTTCCGGCCTCTCCGTTCCCATGGCAGGCCCCTCCCTGCTCCCGGCCACTTACCCTAAAGGCAATCTGGCCAAGATGGTAGAAGGGCCTGTCGTTGAGGCCTGCTAGGGCTCTCGCCTGAGACTCAGGGACCTGAACGATTAGGAGGTGTTTTAATCCTCCCGTCGCGCTAGCCTCCTGAGGTCTCTCATGCCTGACGATGCGCCAGGATGATGTTTTCAGCGAGGGGTTGAACCCCTCCAGACGCCGCAGGACGACAGCTGGGTCCTCCGGCTTCCCGGGGATCCAGGCCGTCGCCTTAAGCATCCTTTGGAGTATCTCCACCCCGCCTACTTTCAGGTTGGCGCCTTCCCAGGGCCTTAGCTCGGCCACCGTTTTGGTTAGCCATGCTTTGGCCTCTGGGTTTGACGCCACGAAAATGAATACACCTCCCTGCAAAAGGAGGTCTCAAATCTCGGCCAATTGCTGGCCGGTTCTTTGTCCAGGGCCTGCAAAGTGGCCTCCCTGAAGAGTTCGAACTGCTCTGGTGACAGGACCGACTCCGGGTAACCGGTGTCCGCCACTATCACCGTCAGAGGGTTGGTCCTCTGAGCAGCCGAAAGCCCCACGCCTGCCGACTCTGTATTCGTCATCGGCAGGTGCGCCGGCTTGGGCCTCTTCGGACTCCTCATCCCTTGCGGGGGAGTGTCCTTCGAGTCCTTTCGTCTCTTGGGGGCCACTGTGCTCGCCACAGGAGACTGGAGAGCTGCGGTGCTACAAGCCGCTTCGTTAGCACGAAGGGCCTGCCGCCGCAGCTTCCTCTTCTGAGACCCGGTCAGTCTCTTCCTATCAGAGGATGTCCCAGCAGTTACCTGCTGGTTGGCATCCTCTTCCATCGCAATCTGCTGAGGGACCACATTAGTACCCGACCCCGAAGAGCCAGGACCAGCAGCCACCGTCAGCATCTGCGATTCCTCAGGGGCGGTTTGCAGGGGTGGATTTGTGCTAGACCTTTGCAAGCCCAGCTCCGCATCCACCCCAGCTCCCGCCTCCTCCACCTTGCTAATTAAAGTTTTTTTATTTTGGTTTTGAGGGTCCATTTTAGTCCCACGAGAAGCTAGGGGAATCATAAGGTCCGACCTTGCAGAGCCCCGCTTGCAGGATTAAGGCTAAGTACTCCGGGAAGGTCGCCCGGTGTTCCCGAGGCACCGTGCAAGGCACCCTGTCTTACCCCCGGGTGTCAAGAGAGCCAATGGGCACGGTTGCGCACACCTGAGCCTCGCAAAATACTGAGGCCATAACCTTACCGGCCCATGTTTGTGTTTTTGGCCGCTTTAGATGCTTCTCACCGACTGCAGTCCACTCGGCTGACGACCGCTTTGACCCCGGAGTGTAGTGATGCTTCCAGGTTTCGTCCATTGTCACATACCGACGCAAAAATTCGGTTTATTTCGGTGAAACAACTCCAAACAGCGCTCGGAATCAACGACACGTTGTCGTTTTTGATCCACCGTGAGCAAACGCGGCACCCAATTTTACAAAAGCTTCCTCATAGACAAATGTTCATGCAAAATAGCTTACACACTGCCGTATGATATCTTTAAGGTGTCAGCTATCTCACGCAATTTTAATTTACGGTTTTCGAAAACGATTTGGTGGAATTTTTTGATGGTTTCCGGTGGAACTACCTCATTTTGCCGGCCGGAGCGTTCAGCATCTTCAGTGTCTGTACGGCCACGTTTAAACTTAGCATACCACCGACAAATGATTGTTTTTGATAGAGCACAGTCCCCGTAGCACTTTTCAAGCCATTGCTGAGCTTGCACTGTGTTTTTTTTATCAAAAAGCAATGGTAAATCAACACACGAAATTGTTTCGAATCCATTGTTTTGAGAATATCAAGACTAGCGTCACTTAATCACTGTAACTCGTGGACCAAACATCAGTATGTCAAGAAATTTTGACAGGTACCGTTTGAAGGTTGGTACTCATGAAAAATCATACAGGAATTTTGTTGGCAACGCCATCTATGTGTCAGTCCCGGGACTTATTGATCCACGTGTTTTATCCTCGTCTGCTAATAAATATACTTTATAGAGACATTAATGGCCTTTTTAAAGAATTCCAAAACATATGTCACATACTTCTGTATTAACATGTATAGGTCATTCCTCCTTAAGGCCACGGATCAACCAGACCACGTGACGTTGGTAATTACAATTACATTATGTGAGTTTATTCAAAAATCTATAAGTCAAATATATTTTCAGCACCAGACAGACCTTTCTAGCTCTTTTGTTCACATCTGTCTAATACGGAAAATTAATTTTAGTTATTATTTTTCGAATAGCCATACACACTGTGATATTGTAATTTTCGAAAAGAATACAGAGCCTATGGATCTCGATTCGCCAAATCCGTAGAAGGGGTGGATTAAAAAACATTGAAATGTTACAATGCAATTGAATTCCACTTTTGGATTTACAAATGAATCTCCTGCAATCCTTTGAAAGAGACTGAAACGCATTCAAGAGAATTCGATTGTTGAAATGGAATTGAATTTTACCAGTTTCAATGCCCTGCTATAAAAAGACGCTTCTGAATTAAATATTACTTGAAATAGCCTGAAAAATAGAAAAATTAATAAAAATTCGTTGCTATCCATGGGAAGATATCGACATCAGTTTCTCGCAGACGAATCTCAAATATTGATATTTGAATTGAATTTTTGTTCACTTTTAAGAAAAGAAGCAACTGCAGTCTTTTCAACAGATGAGCTTTGTTCTATAAAAAATATTGGTCAAAGAAAAAATCAATTTATTTAACACTATAAGTTTACACCTTTTTTATATCACAAATCACTGAAGAAGTTACCCATATTTGAGATTTCGTTGGAGTATTCATATTGGCTATATTCTACGGAGTTTGGTACTTTCCTGTAACACCATCACAGTGACTCAGTGATATCAAGAGTGGCCTGCATGTCAGATCTTCACTTTCGTTAAATGGTGAAGATTCATTGGCTTCTGTTGGCGGGTGATTTCAAATGACATAATATTACATAATAGCAGCAATCTAATGCTCACTATTTCATGCAAGCGAAAATTTGACAGGCAGGCCAACATCTTAATTACTTTTCCAATTAGGGAGGTAGAGTTGAAATGTCGCTGCTAACTTCATCATGCTACAAGCCTCGGTATCAGATAGGATACTTTCCAGACAGGTTTCCTCGCAGACGATTTCAAACTCTACCTTCCTAATTGAAAAATTATTACAGTCGACCGGCAATCGAAAGACCCGGGCTCGAATCCTGGCACACTCTGATGCGTCTCTTTTTCTGCAGAAGGATTTCAAATTCCTCAAAACGCATTGACTGTAATTCAATTTTAAAGAGCGTTTGACAGCATTGAATTGAATTCGCCCTTTCTCAATCTGAAGCTTAGAAAACGAATTTACATGCACTTAATTTTGAAGTCACCTGAAAGCATTGAATCGCATAGGCTTTGTCTCATTTTTAATTCCGGTCAATAGTATTAAAAAGATTTCATTTGCATTAAAGAGTAGGTCGGATTGAAATGAAACAACTTAAATTTAATCCAACGCATTAACTAGGATTCGGAAAGAAACAGAATTGATTCGACATTCATATGAATTGATTTGTTTGATATTTTGAATGCCGTTCAAATTATTTCAATCCACCTCTTCTTATTGGGTAATACCTCGCCGAGAAAAAGTGGATTTTCCGGCAGATCAGACTAGTCATTTCCTAGGAATTTTGTGTCGCTGAATCCGAATTCTTTTCAAATTAGCTCTTGTTTTTTTCCAAAGCTCAAAAACCATCTTTCTTTGTAAATTGTCGGAACTCCTACTTTTCTTTCGTGGGACTATGATATCAGTCGGTAATAATATTAATCTAAGCGTTAATGTTATTGAACGTTCCCGTTAAGGGTTATATATTTACAACCGACTTGGTACTGCGCCAACATCGTACAAATATTTTTGGACTGGCGTGCGACTGGCCGGCATCCAACCAGCGCTGCTCCAAATTGTAACGTGGCTGAAAGTTGTCGTTCAGTACTAGCACGGTACTTGAGTACTCACTACTGTGGCAGTGCTAATCCAGTATGGTGCCTGATATACAGTCACTGACTTTTTCATTTCCTAAAAGCTTGACAAATATACATTGTGCTCTCATATAATATAATAGTCTCATATAATCATAGTCGCACTTCATTTCATGTGAGTTTGGTTGGTTATTTAAAAATCCCCATAATATTGTGTAACAAGTGAAGAAAGCATGCAATTACATACGAATGCCCCAAACTTGACATGAGTGAGGATTGCATGATTTCCTTACATGTTGCATTTTTTATAACAAGTATAAGAAATATGCCACGTACCGTGCATGTAGAGCGTACAAACGAGGTTCATCATTATATGGAGGATGAAGGGTTCTATATGTGGGAAAAAAATATTTCATAACTTTTTATGTTTTTCAACGACCCCTTTGCATGAAAAACTAGACCCCGGGAAAAAATTTGTTTTCTGGCATGTGCGTTTGAAACTTGTGCTAAAAATCAAAATATAATAGGAAAGTCCGCAGTAAAAGCAATAAAGTCACATAAGATAATTAGAACCACCTCATCATAAAAAATTAACCCCTGAATTGCCATGATCAAATAATTTTCATCTGATTTTGAATGTCTTCATTGTTTTCTTCAAATCTTTTGAAGTAATGAAAACAAAGAATAGCACAAGTAATTATATGATAAATTTCCTAAGAAACGACCCCAGTTTTGGGGAAAAAACAACTACCTGACGTAGAAAAACCGCACTTTTATGCATAAGGATCATATTTCACTACTTTTTCATGTAGTGTTTATTAAGAAAAATATCGAAGACAGGTCTCCAAGTAACCAAGGATAGAGTCGTTGGAAAACCACCCTCTGACATGTAACGACTGTGGACAAGCATATGTTAGGATCATATTGGGTTGGCAACAAAGACATTTCGTTTTTTTCATGATTTTCAAAGGAAGTTTATTAACCCTCATCGGTTCTATGTATACGACCGTATACATTTTTTTGCGACTTTCCGTTACTTCCCAAGAAATTGATGTTTTGAACAGTTTTTGTTTTCATCCATTTCCACATGAATGTTCACAAATTTGATTTATAATGAAAATAAAAATTCAAAAATAAATGAATAAACAAAAAAAATGATTTTTTTCATTTTGAAACATTAAAAACAAATCTCAAACTTTTTGTGTATATGCTCATATACACAAGAACCGATTAGACGTAGTTTTGACGGTCCCGATGAGGGTTAATACAAATAACAAACATTAATCAATTATTTTTAAAAAATCTCAAGATTATAATATTAACCATGTAGTTATCCCTATGTTCCGTTAGAGTGCAGAACATTTTAGAGACTAAATAAAAGAAAACGAAACGTCACAGGCCCCCAGCATCTGGTGTACTGGCCTGGCCCTTATCCACTTTATTTTTCTTTGTTGTGCGCTAGAGTGCTGACACGTTCTTGTGCTGCTTGTATCTGCTTATTTATTTTGAATTGTGCGGTTGTCTCTATTATTGAAAATGAGTCGGAAAAGGGCAAACGCCGAACTCCTAGATTCACTATAGAGAAAGCTGCGGTGCGTGCAGAACGAAATAGCCGATATGAAGCAGAAAAAACTCTCGCCGGTACAGTCCGAGAACGAGGATTTTTCCGGTAGTGGTGATGATCTGGAACGATAATACCACGGAATCTCTTAACCAAGGTATTTACTAAATGATATAACAACCTATGTACATAATTGCAAAGTGGGCGGCCGTGTTATTTCTAGAAGTCGCCATTTTATTTTTATTTTTCCCAGGTCAAATGATAGGCCTTTTTACTTCTTCAATCAACTTAAACTATCAGTATGGCATACTAGAATAAAATTTAGTACTCTAATGAGCTTGCACGAGCGGCAATACACCTTAGTGCGCAGTTATTATTGAAATTGCATTTGCGGCAATATAATAATAATAATGTTGTAACACGTTTTGTGACACGTTTATACGATGATGAATAAACCTGATTTCTTATCTTCTCCTCTTCTAGAACTGAATAAAGGAAAAGCTACAAAGCCGCCTCTGGCACTCAAGGATGTTGAAGCTCAACTTGACCAACCCTTCAAGGACATCATTGGTGAAGATCCGTTTATTCCCAAATCCCTAGATTTAGTGCTGAATCAGGTCTTGTTATCCAAACTAAAATTCTGGACAGAAAAGGGTATGGCAACGGAAAATTCAGAGGGATTATTAACAAAATACAAGAGGCAAAAATTTTTGGAAGCTCCCAAAATGAATCCCCTCATCGAAGCCAAACTTTTTTTTTTCAGCTAAAAAGCGGAATGAGTATAGAAGAAAAGCTCAAAATGCAATTGGTTCAGCCATTACGGCAATATAATCAATCGGTTCTACTCTCATCAGAAAAACAGAAAGTATTGACCCGGCTGAACTTTTCGAGAAGTTATACCAAAGCTTACAAATTCTAGCTGAGGTTTGCCACAAACAGTCTGTTTTAAAAAGAGCAACGGTTACACCTGCTTTCTCTAAATCAGCAGAAGAAGTTGTGAAATAACCTACTCGAAGTACTTCTTAGAATGCAAAAAAGTGGGTTCTCCGTCCGAGGTACAGGCCCGGCCCCAACCAAGCAAGCCAGGGGTTTCCGAAAAGGCCACGCTTTCCCTTCAGGAAGAATAATACAAAAGCTGCTTACACACCGAAATGACAGGTTCAGAAGAGCGAACCACAACAGAACAAACCCCTCCATAGGAGGCCCAAACAATAGAAGATGGAAGTATGGTTGGAGGTCATTTGAGGCTCTTTATTAAGGAATGGCAAAAAGTTATAGATAAGCCATTTATTCAAAAATGCCAATGAGAATTAGCTAGATATGATATCCCTAACATTTCTCATTTTGTAAGTGCAGTTTGCACATTTTGGAGAATGTACTCTAACTTTAGTTATACCTTTGACATTGTACATAAATACATCTGCCGTTCTCACTTGAGTCTTTGGCAAATATTACATTTAATTTATTTAAAGAATTTGAAATCGTTCTGTGGAAAAAAAGAGCACTCGACTGCCGCGATTCGAATGCGATTCCAATTCTTTAAATTTGATTTTAATTTGCATTAATGCGATATAAGAGTTGGAAATTGTCTACGAGGACACCTTTCGGCAACATATCCTATCTGATACGCAACTAATGACCTTCCGATAATGTAGGCGGTGGCAAAAATTTCGAACCCAAACATCTAATTTGAAATCATTACAGCCGTAAGACGATGCCACTAGGTGATATAAAAGAGGTTTCAAGTTTCATGAGTCCAGCAGGGTATCTAAAGATCCAGAAAGATCATAGATATTTCTTCCACCATTCTTCAGAGAGCTAGGAGTACCTGGAGTCTCATCTATTTTCGGATAACGGACAGCAGAGAGAAGTTCCAAATTTCTAGAGAGTTTCAAATTTTCTACCAAAATCCAGGCAAATTTTCAATTTCAATTTCATTCTACTCCAAAGCATTGGGTCTGGATAATTCAACAGAACTACCAGTAGAAAAAGGTTTTACAAGAAATTAAACTTCTTCGCATCCTGAACTGAATGGTTTCAAGTCAGTTGGTTATGTAACTACCAATCTTCCGTAAATAGTTTCCATCCTGATTTCACATTTTCAATCTCATTTGCGAACAATTATTAGTTGAAATGTCTATCGATGAAAGTGCAGCTTTAAAGAAAAAGCGAGGCTCATTGAAATGTCAATTAACTATCTTCGAGCATTTGTAAGTCAATTACAATTACTACTGATATTAGAAGTCTAGATTTAGAAACTAGGTTCAAAGAAAAACTTTTACCAATTTTAAAAAAGTTCGATAAAATTCAAGATACGTTAGAATCAATGGTCAAAGAGAATGATGAAGACGAAGAAAAGGAAAATGAAGACGAGCGAGCACATTTTGAAATTTTCAGTTCTCTCGGGTATAAGTTCTCCATCAAAAAATTTGTCAAGCGTCTTCTCTGCCAGTAGCAGTCCACTTAATAATCCAGAAGAAAATTCAGATTCTAACACCATAAACCAAAATAACGATCAAACTAGAGATGAAACTTCAAACTCTAGTCATCGATTTCAGAAAGTAAAATATCCCGATCTGAAGATTCCCACCTTTTCAGGCAGTTTCGACACTTGGCTGAGTTTCTTCGTCTCCTTTAATTCTATGATTCACAATGATCTCGATTTAACAACTATTCAAAAATTTCATTACTTAAAAAGTCGCCTCACTGGCAACGCAGCTAACATACTCCCATCTCTTGTAACAACAACAGAAAATTGCAAGGTAGCTTGGTATCTCTTAAAAACTCGTTCTGACAATAAAAAATTCATTATTGACAGTCATGTCAAGACACTTTTGGATATGCAGTGTATCTCTAAAGATTTTTCAATGCACGCATTATAAGATAAAATACAAAAACATATTGGAGCACTTTGTGCAGTCTCAGTTGAAGTCGATAAATGGGATGCTATGATCATCTATTTAATCAAAGGTAAATCAAATCCCAAATAGAGGAGACAAGGGCTGCCATAAATCTTGCACAAATACAAAACTCGTCAAATACAAGTAGTGGTGCTCATCCACATTAAAACTCACGTTCACATCAGTCTCACAGGTTCTAACATTGCACATTCTTTAGATCCAACAAGCTCACAACAGAAATCACGTCCTGCAAGAGTATCAGGCTACATTTGCAAGGTTGAACAAGGCGTTTTCGCTTGTAGTCGATTTTTAAATTTATCAAGCAAAGAAAGATATGAAGTAGCAAGAAAAGTTTCACTCTGCACTAACTGTTTACGCGGACATCATCACGTAAATAATTGCATATCAGGGGGATGCCGAAAATATGGGCAACGGCACAATTCTCTTATATACTTTGTTAATCCCGTTTCCAACAATCATTCAAATTCTAATTTCCCTAATAAACAATTGCATTCCAATCCGTCGACTTCAACTAAAGTCGGTAACTATCAACTATCCGGTATCTCCCATCCATGTCGTATCATGCAAAATGGTTTGCAAATAAATTAAGTTTAAAAAAAATCTTTTGATGTTCTTCATGGTGCTATTGACAATTTCACTACCACAGTCAAACTTGTTACCAATGCAAAAATCAAATCTCGTTACATAAATTCCGAATGCGATCTTTCGTTATTTGTTGGTAAAACAATCGGCACTATAATGCCTTTAATTCCAATTGATCGCAGTTCATTTTCAACTTCATAGGATCTCTTTTGAGCAGATCCAAATTTTCAAACTCCTGCTGAAGTTGACATTGTTGTAGCAGGAACTTTTAATCACAAACATACAAAGAAAAGCAAGATTTCTTGCAATACTACGAATTCGTCAGAATTGCCTTTATAGTGGGATTTGAGTTCACCTAGTGCAGCTCCTTTACGCTCGCGAGAAGAGGAGGCTTGCGAAAGACATTATGTAGGAACACGTCGCGACGAATCAGGTTCAGCTAACCTTCATACGAAAAGGTCTCTCAATTAGGAGAGTCGCCCAATACGGCTTTTAAACGATTTTATTCTCTCAAAAAATAAGTTTCAAAAGGATAGAGGTAGAGGGGTTTCTACTTTGTTCGGCCGAAAAAATGTGCTTTTTTTAGAAATTTTTTTTGGCGAACGTATTTAAGATAAACACTTGAAATTTTTTTTCAGTTGTAGGTACAAGTTTATTGTGTATTGTACAACTACAAAAAGTTTTCAGTAGAAATATGCAAGGGGGGGGGGGGGCATTGAGCAATGGCGGCGCGCCGAACGAATTTTTCCCACTCACGGAAGTCCTGCCGCTGTTTCAGATGACCTGAAACACAAAAATGAAATATATTCTCACTTTGTATACTTTTGTCTTTGGCTGGTACTAGGATTTCGAAAAAAAAATGAAAAATGAAACAATTATGCGATTTTGAATGAAGAACTCGATTTTTGCCCACTTTTTTCAATACAAATTGTTATGTAAAATGAAAAATTGTTAATATTTACTGAAGATTCTAGTACGAGCCATAGCTAAGTCCTTGATACACGACTGTTAAAAATTTTGTGGCCATTGCTTAACTCGTCGGGCTTAAATCACTTCAGAAGGCCAAAAGATATAGTTTTGAAAAAAACGCGTTCAAAATTTTGCTTCAGTATAAAGTGAAAAAAAACTTTTTGTACTTATACAATAAACATGTACCTACAACTGAAAAAAAATTTCAAGTGTTTATCTTAAATACGTTCCCCAAAAAAAATTTCTAAAAAAAGCACGTTTTTTCGGCCGAACAAAGTAGAAACCCCCCTTTAAAATCAATATGTTTACTGCATGTAAAGGTATCTCAAAGAAGGTCACATGACGCTGACAGCGGATTCTTTCTGCCACACCATGCGGTTGTAAAGACTAGCAATCTTACAACAAAAACTTCTCGCGATTCGGACGTTGAGTGAATTTGCGGAAGATGATCGCGAATCTCATCTTATCGCATCCGCAATTTTAGAACGCGATTTTTACGTGGATGATATTGTGTCAGGCCAAAACCCCTTCCAAGAAGCTCTTGATCTTTCTGACGATCTAATCAATCTCTTACGCAAAGGAGGCGCAAACCTAAACAAATGGAGATCCAATGACTTTCGAACAAGTGATTTTCAAAATGAGAAAAGTTCACACATGTCCTTAAACCCTTCTGAGACAGTAAACACTTTAAATGACAAATTTCAATGACAAAATAACGAAACGTGCAATTTTTTCTCAGGCCGCAAGGCTTTTCGATCCAATCGGATTGCTAGGTCGCATAATTGTGTAATCTATATCAAGGCAGTTTTTCTTCCTTGAAGATGCATATCGACAAATCAATTTTCTAGTCAGATTCTACAATCACAATTCATAACCGTGCAGCTGAAATCCAATCACACACCAATCAACATGATTGGAGACATGCTCCCACACATGAAAATCCAATTGATTTAATTTCTCGAGGTCAAACAGCTCATGAAGTTATTAATTCTGATATTGCCGTCCTTTAAAATTCACACAAGGGAGCTTCCCAGATTCAAGAAAAATGTGATAGGATATTGTTTGCGATTCATTCACAATGTTCTAAGCAAAAACAAAATTGTTGGTCCCTTGTCACAAGCCGAAATTGAAAATTCTGAGTTTACAATCTATCGTACGACACGGTTGTCAGTTTTTTCAAGAAAATTCACGATCTTTCAAACCATAAAGACTTAGACACAAAAAGCAGCTTGCTTCCATTAAATCCTTTTCTCGAAAATGGAGTCCTCAGGGTAGACAGACACACAGAACATGTTAAATAAATGCATGCAGGTACGCAAGCTACCTTGTACAGCATCCGTGAAAAATAATGGATGATCGAAGGTCGAAATATCACACAACACGTCATTCGCCAATGCGTAACGTGCTTTATAGTCAAACCTCGTGGCTTTGAATATCTTATGGGAAATCTCCCAGAACACAGATTGCAATCCAATCTTCCATTTTTGAATGTTGGTGTCGACTATTGTGGACCATTTTTCATTAAAGAGAAACGGCACCGAAATCGAAATAAATTGAAGGCTTACGTCTCGGTTTTCGTTTGCTTCGCAACCAAGGCCGTCCATCTAGAGTTAGTCGGCGATTTAATTTAACTTTCTGGGTAGAATTCTAAAAGATTTTTTTCGCATAGTGGCAAATCACAAAGAATTTATTCTGACAACACTACGAATTTTCTCGGATCTCGCAAAGAGTTAAAAGAACTCTACGATTTCATCGAATCTCAGCAAAAAAGCTTTGAAGTTAAAAACTGCTTGTTAAAGGAAAGGGTTACTTGGCGTTTCATCCTCCCTCGGTCCCCACACATGGGAGATCTATGGAAGGCTGCGGTTAAATCTTTCAAGCACCATTTCACTCCAAAAATAGGCAACACATTGTTGACTCACGAACAATTGGAAACTTATGTGATTGAGATTGAAGCCATCATTAATCATCGACCTGTCACACCCCTTTCCTCTGATACAAATGATCTGCTCCCTTTAACCCCTGGTTACTTCCTGATTGGTAGCCCACTGACCAGCTTTCCACAGGCAGATCTGCGCGACATCCAGATTGTCTTGTTCTCCTGAAAGAAGACAATCTTCCTCCTATGAACTAGAAGTTAGGTCGCATTGTAGAAGTGTAGCCAGGACAAGACAACATTATCCGAATCGTGACAGTACGAACAAACACAGGTATCCACACTCGCAACATCAATTGACTATGTCCACTGCCAATCGTTGAAAGCTACGACAAGTAATATGCAAGGGGCATATTGTCATATATATTTACCGGTCTACTTATCTTATATTTGTTAATGTACCATATATTTTTCACTATTTTTCTTTCGTCTTGCAGCACATTTTCATGTAAATATTATAGTTTTTTTCATCTGTCGTTAACTCAGGCACCAAAAATTGTCATTTACAAATATAACGAGCACAATATTTTATAATCCGTAGGTTACGCTACCTATCCTTCTGTGTAGTTTCATTCACATGTGTACATATCTCTTGTTTTCTATTGTACATTTCTCTTTTTATTTCTACATGTATGTACGTATGTATGTATGTATTTGAGTTATATGTCTATTATGCAAAGTGTCCCAGAACTTAAGGTACATATTTTACATACAAATTCCTTATAAAAAATGGAGTCGAAAATTCCAATAAAAAAATTTGTCAGGTGCATAATTAAGGGGACAGTCCCCTCAAGAGACCGAAAAAAGCGTTTTTTCCTGATTTTTTTTCTCACAGAAAGAAACATCGGAGACATAAGAACTTTAGGATATGTTTTAGTCATATTTTAGATTTTATTAACAAAAAAAATTACATCCGAAAAATTTCAAATGGCCGAGTAATCCACGTTTTGCGGCAGCGTCTCGACACGATTGGAGTCAAACTGCGGGAACTATAGCAGCCGTTATTTTCAACTGAAATAAAAAATCATTCTTTTGTTTTTCTTCTTTAGACTTATTTGTTCTATGTGAACTACGGAAATTTTAAAATTCGGAAATTTAGACGCAAAATTATGATTAAAAAAAGTGACTTTTTTTTTAGTAATTTGTTCATAAAAAAGGTATTAAAAATCGGAATTTCTTAAAATCCGTAGTTCCCATAGAGTAGCTCTTTTTGTACTGAATAAAAATAACTTTGGTTTAAGAAAATCGGTTAGGAACTTTTTTAGTTATCTTTCCCGCAAAGTGTAAAAACATGGTTTTGAGAAAACGCTTTCATTCCTGCAGTATGCCTCAGTAGCTGTAACTGCAACTTCACACTGCATCTTTGCGACCAGATACAAAATTTATAAAATTATTTTTAAAGTTCATTCCATAACTACTCTATTAACCTCTACACATATTCCCGATCTACTTAGAATTGTTTTAAATTTCCACTAAGTCCTTTCATAACTTTCCGTAGATGCACGGAAAAAAAGAATAGTTGAGAATAGTTATAGTGTTAACGGGTTGCGGAGTTGAAGTAACGGGTTTAAGGTACCTCGAACCTCTCTGACAACTCGCAATAATAAATATTACCCGTGATAAAATATTTCCCTTCGATATGTGGGGTTACAGGGTTATTGGGTTATGGAGTAGTAATGTGTTATGGGGTTACGAGGTTTGATGTAACGGGTTATATCGCTTAGATGATAAGGTTTTCGAGGGGTTATGGTGAACCGCCGACCCAATAGGGTTTATCTGATTCCGGATTCGGATTCAGCGACCCCAAAAACATATGGTATACATGGTCTGACCCCAGGACTCAAAACTTTCTTTTTGTGCAGATGTGTTATGATTGTGTTTATAGTGTGCATTGTATGTAGATTGGTTAATGATGAAATTCCTAACCGTGTTTAAGGCCCTACTAAGGCCGTTTATGCTCCAGTTCTACGATACTTTATTAGGTTCTGTGGTAATTTAGAACTTGAATAAACATTAATAAAATACATATTTAATTTGCACCCTGTTACACCCTGAACTCTACCATAGTTCTTTGCAATTCCCCAAATCTTTGTTACACGCATCCTTTCAAGGAAGTAAATAGTGTAAGCCGCTTGTCCTTTAAAAACATTAAGCCGCCTCGAGACCCTCAATATTATGATGAAAAATCATAACAAAAGAACAAAAGGGACGACTAGCATCCACCCTCTCTTTCTCGACATGCACTCTCTCACTCTTTTCAAACGGGAGGGTATTAGACCTTAGCACCCCCCTCGCTGCTTCCCTCTCCAACTCCACGTTTCGAGTGGTGCAGACTGGAAATGTATAGGGAAAATAGGGAAAGCGGAGAAATGAAGACACTCGCTTCCTCACCTACTCCTTCCTAAGCCAATTATAAGCGAGCAGCCAGAAAGAGAAAGAGAGAGTTTGCTGTAGAAGTAAGAAGGAACGACGATACTAGCACAGCCCCTCGAGTGCATGAAAATCTAAGCACTGCGCTAGGGAAGGAGTGCCAATTGCGCCCTCCCTCTACTAAGATTTTCTCCTTAATTTCCCTAAGTTATAAAAGGGCCTCGAAGCGACGATTTTGACAGTCGCGTCTAGAAGTTGACAAGACGCTTTTAACCCTCTCCGCCAGTCCAGAATGAAGCTTTAAAATAAAGTGAAACTGTGCAAATAAGAAAATGGAGTTTACTTCAAATACCCTCACACTGGAAAGTGTATAAGTTCTTTCTCCTCTGGAGCACCAGGGAATACCCTCAAACACATCCGATTTTCTGGGGAACGGAAAATTGCCGATCCTTAAGCGTTTACTCAGCAGGGGTACCTGGTTAAACTCTCTCACATCGTCTCGAGCGACGAGACGATATATTCTTTCTAACACCTTTTGAAGAACACGGGCACTGATTAGCGACGTATCTTCTCGGAGAACTGAGAGATACTTTCCCCACTTCTCCTTCTCTCGCCTTCTTTCACTTATCTGCATCGGGGAACCGGAGTAACCCATTAGAATTTTTCCTACCCTTTTTTTCAGAAGGGCAAAGGCAAAAAGGTGTGCCCGCCCAGGGCCACCAGGAATCTGGAAAGGAGTCTCGCCCATGCCGAACGAAAGCGGGCCGAGAGATTGACAAGGAAAGCCAACGAGGCACCACCAGGATACAGCTCGAGCAGACCTGGGTACGACGCAGCTACTATCAACCCGGTCGCACTTACCACGTCGGCCTACTATCCAACGTCCGAAGCGTTCCCACCGGGTGGGATCAACCAGGATTGCCGACCCTCGATGTGGTCTCACCACCACCCACCACGGTCGTCTCCCCAATCACCGCCCCGAAGCCACCAAACACGCAAAATGCCGCTTGCTTTTCCCCACCGGCGACCGCCACGGCTGTCCATCACCTATCATCGCCGCCGACCAAGCTCAGCGCAGCCGACTCTGAGGCGTTGTTCGACGAAATTGTCGAACTGTGCGCCCGTCTGGAGACCCATAGAAAGTACCACGAGGAGAGGCGTTCCAGGCGGTCCCTGGACGATCCGCTTCATTCATCCATCTGGGAGCTGGAGCCCACATGCTCCCCAATTAAGGAGACTCAGGAGAAACCCACACTGGAGATGCCACGACCCCTTGGAAGCCACACTTCACGCCAGCTTTTCCCGAAAGACGACCGAAAAAACCAGGCTCTTGTCCACCAGCCACGAGAAGCTGGCCATCACGCCCAGATAGCTTCAGGACGTCGGATACAGCTGATCCTGCTACCCCAAGAGGACCCACAGACTCGGCGCTGACCAACTCGGTCACGACGGCCACCGACTAAGCCACGCGGGGGAAACATACGCTGCCTAGGCAGCCCAGTTGAGCCAGGTTAGCACCCAGACAGCCACAAACCACTCGAATGTACTCGTATAAGCTATAGAGAAGACAAATAAACGATTTTTTTCGAAGTAATCTTCAGCCGTTTCTTTTTTTTAAAAAAGGACCCTACGGTACTCTTCGCGCACTCTTCTGGGGAACCAGAAAATTTATTGCCCTCCCTAACCCTCCCTCCCTGTAGTGAACCACGGGATATTATTGACCGACTTTTTTTTCCCAATTCCATCTTTTCCACCGAGACCGCATTCGTAACATCTTTTCCAAATGAATATGTTATATGCTTCGTAAAAGAGTGGTCCGAAATAGGAAATTACTTCTAAAAAAAGTTTACAACCTTCAGTTTCCAAACGATTAACAAATTTTTCTTCAAAGTACAGTTCGAAAATTTTTTGAAAGATCTGTGAGATGCATTTTTTAAATTCGGCTTTGTTTATATTTATTTATTTAAGTCAAAGTGCGGTAAAAAGGGAAATATTGTAGTTTTTGTTTTATTCTGTTTGGGAACGATTGTCGAATATCACAAAACGTCTTAAATCCATGCGGGGCACTCTCACGATACAAATAATTTAAATGATAATTAACTTAATTGTTATGAAAAAATTTAAGTCAACAATATACTTATGATCTTGAAATGTTAATGCAATATTAAACATCGGTTTTTGTTTATTATATTTGTTTGTAAAAGTAAAGGATTTGAATTCCAAACATAAAGATATGCTGTTTTGTATAATATTTGTTTATAACAATCGCAACACTGGTTAAATAATATTAAGCAATAAAACTGAAAAGAAGGGGTTAACTTTTCAAAAATCGAAGAATCTATTAGTTTTTTCATGATAATTGTTTACAACAATAATAAGTTTATATATTACATATACCATATGTTTACCATTAAGTATTGCGCTAAATATAAAATATAGCAATTTCAGTCTAAGAAACAAATTTTCGTTAATCAAATCACTCTCTTGATTATTTGTTAACTTGATTTGTTTATAAAAATTAAGTTAATTATTATGCAAATCATTTGCATCCTAGAAGTGCCCTCGCATAGGTTTAAGACGTTTTATGAGACTTGACAACCGTCCCTGAAAAGAAAAAGTGTTGGAACTGAGGTCTATTTTGAGAGCAATGACGAATTATTTTACAAAAAGGCATCCAAAAGTTAGAGAAGCGTTGGAATGAATATATTACGCTTAAAGGAAACTATGTTGATGGCTAAGGTCGAATTTCTCGAAAAAGACTGTGTTTTTCTTAGTTAGACCGAAAACTTATTAAGTGACGTGTTATACGTGAAAACGTGTAAAAAATGTATATAAGAAGTAAACATAACCTCATTTTTAACTTGCGTTTACATTTGTATTTGTGCTATTTGCGTTTGGTTGATGTCAAGTACAATCTTTAGTTACAAGAAGATTTTTTAAACAAAGAAATGTAAAAAGGAATCACACATACAGTGTTATGCTCAACGGTTAGATATCCCTTCTATTAGCACTCGAGGCCTATATAATATAGGGTGCAGGGCCCGCTCCTTCGTTCTTGTCCGACCAATAAAGTAGTAACTACTGAGCTTCCTGAGCGAATGACTCAGTAATATTCTTAAAACCTCTTTGTTTTTTATTACGCATAATATTTTTTGGCGGTCCTGCCAGGACTGGAATCTATGGACCAGAAGCAAGTGAGAATCTTACGAGATACATCAAGGCAACAACTCCGGACCTCACTACGGTAAGCCCAAAAGAAAGAAATAAAATAACAGGGAATTAGTATTTATCTGATTATAATTAGGCACTGAATATAGTAGGTCCTATACGACGTCAATTCAGATTAAAGAACATTCAAATTGGAATGAGTCCCGCAAACAGGCGGAAGAGGTAGGTCACATAGACGGTAAAATAAGCAAGCCCAAGAAAACTTACGATTTAGGAATGAGAACATCTATGCAGAGCCTAACGTACGATTCGCCGTCCCCTCACTATCACACATCGACGAGGGGAGAAGAATAAAAGCAGAAACCGCAATCGAAACCATACGAGGGATCAATGGAGACCGCAATGTGGTTAAAAGAAAGTCAACCTGCAAGAACACAAGTAGTCACGAGTCCTGTACTGAAATACCTACCAAGGCCGCAACCACTGTCACGATCCAGCGACAACACTAACGGAATTCACTACCACTAGCAGACAGAGTAAAGATGAATTGTTATAAATGTGGCAAGACAGGTCATTTTGTAAATGAATGTCACGTTAGACAGGGTTTTCAACCTGGCCTGAACGTCAAAAGACCCTGACAACCAGCGAGAATTCTGCAAGAGGAAACTCCGGTCCATACGAGCAAGAAGAAGAACAGGAGAGTACAGACTACTGGTTGACTCCGGAGCAGCAATAAATTTAATTAAGGAAAAAGTGATTGCCATTAACAATAAGAGGCAAAAATACATTAAAAAATTTATTATGGGTACACGGAGAGAAGAGAACGCAGCTGTCATGTGCGCGGGACAAAGCAGAGCTGTGTTCTTACGAAAATGTACGATTGGACACAGCTCAGCTATGTCCTCGCATAGCCAGAATGTGTGAGCGCACATGTCTGCTTCGCGCTGGGCACACGCCGTTCAGACGAAGCAGAGCTGTGTGCGAACAAATGAAGGCTTCGTCTAAACACAGCTCTACTGTGCCCTCGCACTCCTCTGCTTCGTGCTAAACATATCGTATAATGATCATTCAAAATACAAAATTTCTGCAATACGTCAATACTAAACCACTGATAAAAGTTTTTGTTTCTACGTATTTATAGTCGATTTTAAATAAAAAGATCTGTACGTTATAGGCCGAAGTTAAATTTGTTCTTTGCTTCGAATCCAAAAATAATTAGGTCAATATAATAATTTGTTGCCGCAGAGGAACATATAACCGCAAAATTTTTTTCATTACAGAACGGAACATTTTTGGATAATCAAGTTTTAAGGTAGTTACCACCCACGAAAATTAGACCTCAGGCAAAAATAGATAATTTTGCTTTCAAGAATAGCAATATTATTATTGAAAGGCTATTTTGGAAGAGAAAAGATTAATTTCTATGAAAAAAATTGGAAATACAGAAAAATAATTTTATTAATCAATTTTATTTTTTACCCAATTTTTTTTCTTATCGCTTTTCGCCAAATTTAAAAAAATTATGCGATTTTAATAAATTACAAATCACTTTTTCGAGAAAAAGATTCCCTACAACATAACCATTTCCAATTTTCGAAAATGAATAAATTATTATCAAATTCAGCAATTTGTTTATAAAAATTTCGTTTTGGAAATTTTTTTTTTAATGTTTTCAGCCATTAAAGAATTTATATTTAAAAATTAGAAACGGTGAAGTTGTGGGAAATCTTTTCTCTGAAAAAATAATTCATGATTTATTAGAATCGCATAATTTTTTATAGTCGATTTTAAATAAAAAGATCTCTACGTTATAGGCCGAAGTTAAATTTTTTCTTTGCTTTGAATCGAAAAATAATTAGGTCAATATAATAATTTGTTACCGCAGAGGAACGTATAGCTCAAAATTTTTTTCATTACAGAACGGAACATTTTTGGGCAATCAAGTTTTAATTAAAAATACTCAGATTTTAATAAAAACCATCACATACAACATTTTTGATTTTATACTTTTATATGTCGCCTGTATTTCATATAGAAATGTATCTCTGTCGTGTCAAACGCAACTAAATCTTTGTTGCTCTTTATTCGCTTTTTTACATATTTTCATTTTAACATTGAAATTATAAATCAATTATGATATCAGAGTTTAATAATTCTCAAATTATGAAAATTGGTTCGATAAATATCAAACTTTTATGCAGGTAAATGCCGATCAATGCATTACATATACACAAACGTGGCGCACACGCACGATGTGTTTAGCACGAAGCAGAGGAGTGCGAGGGCACAGTGGAGCTGTGTTTAGACGAAGCCTTCATCTGTTCGCACACAGCTCTGCTTCGTCCGAGCGGCGTGTGCCCAGCGCGAAGCAGAGATGTGCGCTCACACATTCTGGCTATGCGAGGACATAGCTGAGCTGTGTCCAATCGTACATTTTCGTAAGAACACAGTTCTGCTTTGTCCCGCGCACATGACAGCTGCGTTCTCTTCTCTCCGTGTAGAGACGAACACATCTCTACAGAAACAGTTAATTTAACATTTTTCGGACGAACACATATTTCTCATATTGTACCCGACAATTTCCCACTTTCAGAAGAAAGGATGGAGAATTTATCCCTGAAAAGACAACACAAGTATTCAGAGCAGCAACCACTGATCAAAATCAAGATGTACTTGTCTTAGATCAAGAAAACATACCAGACGGAATTTATAGAATTCAGAACAACGAGAATTCTGTACCCATTACCAATTACTGTATAGAACTTAAACCAATAAACTCCAGAATTAAGTATGAACAAATACTAACTATGAATTCCCATGACGTGAATTCACGCAAAAAAGAGGGCGAACTATGGAATAGATTACAGAAAATTTTTAAATCATCGGAACTGGATCATTTAGAGGAACATCAGAAAGATATTATACAAAGATCGATTACAAAATACCAAGAAGTATTCTCTTTGGACACCGAAGCACTCCCATGCACAAATCTAACACAACACGAAATTGTTCTGAAATCAGGAAGAATCATTAATTTAAGGAATACCAATCACCATTTAACTCCCCACTGTGGATAGTACCTAAAAAAGGTAATAAATTACGAATGGTCTTCGATTACCGAAAAATCAGTGAAGATACGGATCAAGGTGCATATCCGTTACCCGTAGTAGATGATATATTGGATCAGCTTTTTAGAGCAAGATTCTTTTCAGCTTTTGATCTTTCAGCAGGATTGCACCAAATCCCAATGAAGGAAAGCGACAAGAAATATACAACCTTTTCTATATCCCAGGGACATTTTGAATACAACAGAATGCCTTTTGGATTAAAGAATGCTCCAGCTACATTCCAACGGATGATGGACAATGCACAAGTTGCTTTGCCTATATAGATGACATAGTAATTTTTGGCGGAACTATTTAAAAGCATAACAAAAATTTAGAAGCAGTTTTGGAAAGAATAAAAATCCTAGGACTATGTTTAGAACCCAGCAAATGCGAATACCTCAAACCAGAATTGGAATATTTAGGAAATGTAATTAGTAAGGATGGAGTAAAACCCAACCCAGAGAAATCAAGTGCAGTACAGAACTTTAAACAATTAAAAACAGTAAAGGACTTACAATCTTTTTTAGGACTCCCAGGATACTATAGAAAATATGTAAAAACTTTTCAAGCATTACAAGACCACTCACTAAGCTAACTAAAAAAGATACAATATTCGACTGCACATTACATTGGGAAAAAGCATTCTATGACTTGAAAAATGTTTTAATATCAATACCAGTATTAAGGTTTCGGACACCCATGCTTATTTATCTCAAGGACTCTCAACAAAGCTGAAGAAATATACAGAACCTTAGAGAAAGAGCTTTTAGCTATAGAATGGGCTATGAAGAGCTTGATACAGTATCTCTTTGGTAACAAATTCAAAATCCAAACGGACCACAAAGCTTTGGTCTGGCTCCATAACGGTAAGGATCCTAGCTCAAGATTGCTGCGATGGCGATTGAGAATGGAGGAATACGATTACGACATCGAATACGTGAAAGGAAAAGAAAACAAAGTTGCAGACTGCCTATCCCGACTTTTCCCTATAACATCTGATATTTCAAAAGAAGCAATGTGGGAAGCAGAAATATCCGATGAGGAGGATGGAATTACGGAATTAAAAAATCAACCACAGAAAATCGAAATTTTCGGTACCCCAGTTATAACAGAAGATAGGGTACAAAAAGAAGAGGAAAAGATAAAATTACCACCAAGACGGATGAGAGAACCTTCGAAGGAAACCCCACTGCAAAAGGAAGTACTTCAGGAAATGAAAGGAATGGAAGGAATGAAAGAAACACACTTCACTCATCTTGGAGAAAAGAACACGCTAGAAAAGGGTAAGACCATCGGCTTATGGCTTGGAATGGACAACGAAATTAAAAAATACGTGCAGTCTTGCCCCATTTTCCAACTACAGAAAACAACGCGTATAAAGAATTAAGCCAAGAGCATATTACCTGATATACCTGTGACGGACTGTACACTGCTGTCAGTGTCTCCAGAACGTGGGATTTTTCGGCCCCCACCACGTTCCCATCTGGGAGAAACACATGCAAATGTGGCGTGTCAGTGTGTCGGCTCTGCTACACGCTGCGGTCACCAGCTTCGTGTAAAGCCGAAGGTGCACGAAGACGGACTTCGTTACAATGCTTGAGTTTTCAAGTTATTTTTAGATTTCACGCTTTCGTTTATCGAGTCGAAATTAAGAATTGTATTTTTCTCGAGTACGTGCAAAAGAGGCGCGAAGCAGACGACGAATTTGAATTTACGAAGTATATAGTTCAAGAAATAACACTTTTCTTCAATTTCTTGAAGAAAGTCTGCATGAAATAAACATCAGTATGATCTTGGAAAATTTCATGAGGATTTCAACAATTCAAAAATAAACTTTCAGTGAAATTTAGTGACAATAAATGTATAAAATTTGAATCAATATATAATTTTCCATTCAAATTTATATACATCTTACTAATTTTGTACATTTAACAATTTTTCAATTAGAACACTATTTTCTATCAAGATAAAATGAACATAAAATTCAAGTTCATAATTTATATTTTCAGTTATATGTTAGAAATATTTTCATCTCACATTTTTGTAGCCTAAGCACAAACTTTTCATTCCAAAACTTAAAATCTCTACGGAAATGAAAAATTGTCTAATAGCAGTAGATAAATTAAAAAGCTAAAATATGTGTTTATTGGTATTTCCATATTAACATATAAATATCAATCAACTTTAAATTTTCCAATAGAATTCAGGATCAATAATAATTGATTCAGGAAATACTTCAACTCTGTAGAGCATTTTTGTATTTCGAATTCAAAATGTGTGCTTAAGCCACAAAAAAGTAAGCTGAAAATGTAGATATAAAACTAATTATGTCATGTTTATGTCTTCTTAATGAAAAATACTTTGCATATAATTCTCTAATTCGATATTTTTTTAATGTATGAACATTCAAGAAATTGATAAATATTCCATCTTTTTATAGGAACTAAAAATTTCCGGATAATGCTTTGATTGATTCTTACAGAAGTTTATTTCATGTGAATGACTTTTTCTTTTTCTAATGAAAGATTTCGTAATTCTAAATTCGGCCCAATTCGTAACATTGTAAAAAGATTTTAAAACTTCATAAAAATTTTTTTTCTGTTTTATTCAAAGTCAATAAATATTCAATGTTTGGAATCGAAATATTAAGTAAATGATTTTTAATTTCTGGGAATAAACTGCTTTAATAAGACAATCTTTCTTCTTTGTGAGAAATCTCAATTTTAAAATTAAAATTCTACGCATAGGATACAAAAACATAATATGAAAATACTTTTATTACAGAATTTTGAAATATACAAGTTGACCAATTTTTAATCGAGTAAATCGGCTACTTTAAGCAAAAAATTATGTTAAAAATATTTAATCAAAAAAAAATAAGACACATTAAATTACGGTTTAAAATCCACATTCATAGATTGATGGTAAAAGCAGTTTAAAGTTTTTTAATCTTACGTTTTAGTGACGTATGCACAGACTTTTAATCAGATAAATGAAATGCTTTATAGAAAGTCAAAATTTTCTTATTACTGCACTTAATCAAATTTATAAAGTAAAAATATTTTTTAATTGATGCTTTCACTCAATTCTTTAAACATTCATTAATTGAAAATTGTACTCAAAATTTAATCTTGCAGCGTTCCAATATTCCCACAATGTTACAAAATCTTATTAATCATTATTTTAGTCGAATTATTTTCAAATTTTAAAAAATAAATGTAAATATTTTGATTAAATACTCTGTCAAATTTTGCATTTGACTGATCTTGCAAAATTGTTGAAAGTTTTGAATACCGATAGAAGAAACTTTATATGGAATTTTATGTCCATAAATGCTTAAAGTTCTATATAGAAATATCAACTACAACATTCTCAAATTTTATAAATAAACTACTAAGTTCAAAAAGTTTCGGATTTTTTTAAAAACTGTACAAATTTCAAATATGAATCAGTCAAAATCTACTGATTATCAGTGAAATTTGACTGATTTAAATAACTAAAAACAGGTTACTGTGAATCAGTCAAATTTCAGTGATTACTTCAGTGAAAAGTAACTGATTTAACAGTGAAAAATATTGTTTCCACTGATGATTCAGTGAAAAGGCAAATCACTGATTCAATCAGTGAAAATTTGACTGATTCAGATTTAGAGTGTATACAAATTTCAAATATAAAGTGTACTCTGTACATTAATCAAACAAATTTAGAAGATGAATATTTTAATAAATATTCCTAAATATTATTGGAATATGATACATATCGATTTAGAAAAACTTCTTCAAAGTACTCAGACATTTTTCTTATTTTACGACATTTTTGCACCATGTTTGACCTTTGGGTAGGACTCAAGAAAACAATTGTAGACATACTTTCATTACTTAGTAAAACACTATGAAGACTTGCTTTTTAAATTAAAGCGAAAACTTTTAAAACCTTTAACAATCGGTTGCATAGATTCGGCTCTAATCTTGGACGCAATTAGAGAAATAGGTTTTTTTGCTTTTTTTAGATCTAGTTTTTGCCTTAAACATAAAAGAAAGAAAACACATTTGAAATATTAAAATAAAAAAGCTGGTTCATTCTTAGAGAATCCCAAATATACTGACATAAAACTCCTTTCCACACCACCACGGAGGTAGAGTTTAAGGCTCGTTTTTTTACGTGGTATCCCCTGTAGGCCTAGTCCATGTCCTACGAAACGAAAAGGGTTTTTGCTTTCAAGCAAAAAGAAAAAAGGAAAAAAATGAAGCTAAGTGGTAAAAAACGCTACAAATGTAGCCCGTACTTCAGGCTTGCCTCTATCAAATGCCAGTATACGTCGAACAAAAATGTTTTGTTATAAATCAAATAATGAAGAAGTTTGATTAATTCGGGATGATTTGGGCTGCTTGATTATTGTGAGTCCCCTTGCCTCTCACTTATGCCCAAAGCGTGATATTACTCAATTTCAGTATGTTTTCTTACTCACAAAATAATAATTAAAACTAAACAATTTCCATACCCGAGGCACGCGAAGAAAGGAATAAAGAACGTATCTCTGATATAAGAAAAAAAATGTCATTATTTTGTGAGTAAGAAAGGGGATTGAAATTGATTAACGCCATGCCTTGGCCATTAGAATTAATCCTCTCCTTCGTGAGCGAAGAGCGACAAACCACTTTCCCTATCACTTTCTGCCATCTCATATAGATTTTCGGTCATTAATTGCAAATGCTTCGAAGTGATGCTCGTTGTTCTGGCTGTTTCAGCTCTCGCCTTTAGGGCTGATCGAGTAACACAAATTGAGTTGACCGTCCTGTTTCCTAAGCGATTTCTTTTGGGAGTTTTCGCGTCCGTGAGCATGGAGAAACCTCGCTCCGCCTCAGCATTTGAATGAGAAAGACTCCGAACATGATTCAATACTGAGGTCAAATTTGGAAAAAGTTTTTCTCCTGTACTCGTCGAAGATACACCGATACTAGGCCACATTTCGTCAAAAGATAAATTCGACCACTTTTCTTTGAGTTCCTGTCTGATTTTGAGTAAAGAATCCCACTCTTTTTGTACACCTATTCTATCAAACGACCCTAAATCTTGACAAACTTTCCAGACCCTAGGAAAAGTTTCGCTTCGATCAGCATAGAAAGCTACTTGAGGCCAGAAAACAGCAACGCAAGACAAAAAGATGTCATCAAAAGGAAGTCGATAGCGAATTTCTTCGCTTGCTGTGACATAAAATTTCAAGCAATTACGAAGAAATAGATCAACTTCTACTATTCGCAACTTCTTGTTTGTAAGTTGCTGCTGGAAATATTTCAAATAACTGCTAAGAATCCATACGAAGAATTTAGCCGAGTTTGGCTGGAGTTCCTGAACCATTGTTTCGCGACTTTGAAATTTCGCATTGTATACGTTGAACCTATTCAAAGTAAATTTCAAGAATGGGAAATATGCGAGTGTCAAAGGATTCTGCATTTTTCCTAACTAGTCTTTGGCCTTCTCTACCTTCTCAGATACGAGGACCATAAGATACTGAAGAATAACTTCCCAATTCTTTATTATAATATCTATGCATCGATAGCGGACAAGCCAGCGAGTTTCAGAATGACTAGGAATTTTTGATAGTCATTTCCTAATTCCAAAACAATCGATCGAAAAATAGCTGTTCGCTTGGAGCTAGCATTAAGAAAAGCTGGCAAATCTTTGATTAAATCCTCTACATCTGGGATTGTGGCACAAGCATATTTTGCTACAATTGCTGACGAATGCGAGACACACGGGAAAACAATTAAACAGGGACTTTTTTCCTTTAATTTTGTTTTAAATGAAGACCTATTGCCGACCATCACCTGTGCATTATCACAAGCTAAAGCACTGATATTAGATAAAGGGATTTTCTGCCCGGACAATGCTTTTTCGAACGTATCAAAAATTTTAGAGGCAGAACAATCCGAAGCATTTACATTAATAAGCTGGAGCAATTCCACCCTGACAGAAAATGTCGTTGGCTCCACATATCGAACCATTAATGACAGCCACTTTTCTAGAGTCCTGTCGGTCGTTTCGTCTTCGTACACTGAAAATGATTGCTTACGCAAAATATTTGCCATGCGATCAGTTTCAGCAGCACATACGACGTTATTTACAACTAGGACCATTTTAGTCTGGCTCAATCTAACGTCTTTTAAAACCGAAGGTTCCATATCTTGGAAAAGTCCTATCAATTCATAATATTTCTCACTGTTAAATCAGTTACTTTTCACTGAAGTAATCACTGAAATTTGACTGATTCACAGTAACCTGTTTTTAGTTATTTAAATCAGTCAAATTTCACTGATAATCAGTAGATTTTGACTGATTCATATTTGAAATTTGTACAGTTTTTAAAAAAATCCGAAACTTTTTGAACTTAGTAGTTTATTTATAAAATTTGAGAATGTTGTAGTTGATATTTCTATATAGAACTTTAAGCATTTATGGACATAAAATTCCATATAAAGTTTCTTCTATCGGTATTCAAAACTTTCAACAATTTTGCAAGATCAGTCAAATGCAAAATTTGACAGAGTATTTAATCAAAATATTTACATTTATTTTTTAAAATTTGAAAATAATTCGACTAAAATAATGATTAATAAGATTTTGTAACATTGTGGGAATATTGGAACGCTGCAAGATTAAATTTTGAGTACAATTTTCAATTAATGAATGTTTAAAGAATTGATTGAAAGCATCAATTAAAAAATATTTTTACTTTATAAATTTGATTAAGTGCAGTAATAAGAAAATTTTGACTTTCTATAAAGCATTTCATTTATCTGATTAAAAGTCTGTGCATACGTCACTAAAACGTAAGATTAAAAAACTTTAAACTGCTTTTACCATCAATCTATGAATGTGGATTTTAAACCGTAATTTAATGTGTCTTATTTTTTTTTGATTAAATATTTTTAACATAATTTTTTGCTTAAAGTAGCCGATTTACTCGATTAAAAATTGGTCAACTTGTATATTTCAAAATTCTGTAATAAAAGTATTTTCATATTATGTTTTTGTATCCTATGCGTAGAATTTTAATTTTAAAATTAATCATACATTCATACATTAAAAAAATATCGAATTAGAGAATTCTATGCAAAGTATTTTCCATTAAGAAGACATAAACATGACATAATTAGTTTTATATCTACATTTTCAGCTTACTTTTTGTGGCTTAAGCACACATTTTGAATTCGAAATACAAAAATGCTCTACAGAGTTGAAGTATTTCCTGAATCAATTATTATTGATCCTGAATTCTATTGGAAAATTTGTTGTTTACTGTTCAAATTTTACTACGATTTCAGACGGACAGACAAATTAAGAACTACAAAATTTTTCATCCAAAAGATTGCACTCCTCCATAAAATCTTGTCAAATTGTAACAAGATTTGAACACTTCGAACGAACATTTTTATGTAAAATTTAAAGTTGATTGATAATTATATGTTAATATGGAAATACCAATAAACACATATTTTAGCTTTTTAATTTATCTACTGCTATTAGACAATTTTTCATTTCCGTAGAGATTTTAAGTTTTGGAATGAAAAGTTTGTGCTTAGGCTACAAAAATGTGAGATGAAAATATTTCTAACATATAGCTGAAAATATAAATTATGAACTTGAATTTTATGTTCATTTTATCTTGATAGAAAATATTGTTCTAATTGAAAAATTGTTAAATGTACAAAATTAGTAAGAAGTATATAAATTTGAATGGAAAATTATATATTGATTCAAATTTTATACATTTATTGTCACTAAATTTCACTGAAAGTTTATTTTTGAAGTGTTGAAATCCTCATGAAATTTTCCAAGATCATACTGATGTTTATTTCATGCAGACTTTCTTCAAGAAATTGAAGAAAAGTGTTATTTCTTGAACTATATACTTCGTAAATTCAAATTCGTCGTCTGCTTCGCGCCTCTTTTGCACGTACTCGAGAAAAATACAATTCTTAATTTCGACTCGATAAACGAAAGCGTGAAATCTAAAAATAACTTGAAAACTCAATCATTGTAACGAAGTCCGTCTTCGTGCACCTTCGGCTTTACACGAAGCTGGTGACCGCAGCGTGTAGCAGAGCCGACACACTGACACGCCACGTTTGCATGTGTTTCTCCCAGATGGGCACGTGGTGGGGGCCGAAAATTCCCACGTTCTGGAGACACTGACTGCTGTACACTCAGTCACGTCTCACCCACCTTCAATACCGACCAGCGCGCAGGGTCCCCCACTACTCTCGGCTTTCCCTCACTACGCGCGAACCATTATAAAGCGAAGGCTTTTGTATCTCATTTTTTTCATTTTTCATCCAAACGATTTAATACTTTGGCATGTAGTTTTCGAATAGTAATGCTATTGAAAAATGCAATAAAAAAAATTGATTTTTTGACTTCCTAGTCCCCTTAAAGGAGTAGCGAGGAGCTCGTAGGTCCTCAAACCAAGGTTACATGGTTACATTTCGCGTAAGATCAGTAACATAGGGCAGTGACGTACCCATCAAAGAGACAATGCATTAGTTGAGTTATGAATAAAGATGTGTGCCTTGCAAATGATTCCGATGTTCTCGGCAGTCACAAAGTAATTATTACTTTGTGAAGTAAAAACCCGTTCTAAAGTTAAATTATAACTATTAAACTGTACAAATGATTAATGAGATACGCGCTCGACTAACGGCGTGTGAAACGTGTGTATGGTTAAATTATAACTACTAATAATACATATAAATAATTAATGGAATACACGTCCGACTGAAGGCGTGTGAACGTGTGGAATTCTGGGAAGAGTGCAGAATTGGTGTGAAAAATCGTTTGTTCAAGCATGGGGTCAGTCGAAGAAAGCATCAAACCAATGTCTTAGACGTTAGACCTGCTTTGAACTTGTTCGGCGTCGTCCAAAACGCAGTAAACACTAATCAACCAATTAAAGCACGTACATTATTTGAAAGAAACGCGCTTACGTGAGTATGTTCGCAAAGTGGGTGCAGCAACTGTGTCAGCAGCCTGGAGTTGGTCGATGTCGTCGCGCATGAAGTACGCGGGTTTAATAATTGCCACCGGAACGTGGCGAGAAATACCATTGACATCGATTCCAAAAATTCTATCGGAAACACGTTTTAATACCTTGTGAGGGCCCGTAGAAGGACGCTCTAAGGCTTTTATAGCATGGTCACGCAAGAATACATGAGTACAAGAATTTAAGTCTTTAAAAACGAAGGCTTTTCGTTAATATTTTTGCGCAACTGGAACTGACTTGATCTTCTGCATGTGTTCTCGGAATTCTTCGCGGAAAACATGCGGGTTAGGAGAAAAATCCTCGGGAAGGACAAACTCCCCAGGAATCCGGAGTGTAGTTACCGAAGATAAATTCAGCCGGAGATTACGCGATGTCCAAAACGTTTGGGCGAAGTCCGATTAACACGGTAGAGAAAGAGAGCGACCATTCGCAATCAGAGTGGTACATAATGGCGGCCTTTAGCGAGCGATGACAACGTTCAATCATGCCGTTTGAAGCCGTTTTGAAGTTGTTAATGTTTCGGGTGCACCGTAACGCGAAACCCAATTGCCGAAAAATGCTCTACGAACGGTTGAAGCCTCGATATCGGAAAGAGGGATTGCCTCAGGCCATCGTGAAATACGATCGATGATCATAAGGTAATATTCAAAATCGTTGCTATCGGGGACAGAACCCACTATGTCCATATGCACATAGCGGAAGCGTCCATCCGGCGCTGTAATTTGTGATGGCAATAAGCGATTGTGACTGCTGGAATTCATGACATGCTTTACACCAGTCGGAGACATCACGAAGCATCGATGACCATACGTAGCGCTTTCGGATAACGCGATCAGTGACCTTTGCACTAGCGTGCGTGGGGTGATAAATAATTTGAAAATTGATTCACGTAGAGATAATGAAATGATCGGACGTAATGCTTCACCGGTGAGACCACAATAAATGGAAGTGTGCTCTGGTCCTCATTGGATTTTTCGGATTGAAAAAGAGCAATTTGGGTCCGTTATTAAGTTCTTAAGCTCATCATCACTAGCCTGAGCTTGCGCGAGTTCCAACAAACTAAACTCGGTCAGGACACGAATGCTTTCGACCCTGGAGAGCGAATCAGTCACGACATTTTCGTTATCAGGCTGGTAATTGATATCTGTCACAAACTGAGAGATGAAAGCAATCTGGTGCTGTTGTCGTTGAGAGGTTTTCTCGACGCGTTGAAAAAACATGTAAATAAGCTGATTATGATCGGTGACGATGGTAAATTGCGGTCAACTCGCGATCATAAGCACTGTGAATACGTTGTGCATTTGGAAATTTGCTCAAGAAAAATGACAGAGGTTTCCAGTTGTTGTCGAGTTCAAATGATGCACATATCATCCCTGACCATTTGGCGAAAGATAGCTCTGGCAGCAGCCAGTTTCTCTGGCGATAGGCGAGGAGATCGCTTGGAAATCGGAGGACTACTGGTTAAAATGTGATGTTGGAAGTCGACGACACTGGGGCCGACTCTCTGAACTGTGGACAAAAGCTCGGGAAAAGCAGTAAGGATATTGGAAAAAGTGTGGTCTTAATTAACAAGGCTTAAACCGCAAGTAGGTGCTGACGTAATAAAACCACGAGAGCTTAACCCATTGGTGGTATCAACCAATCGTGACTCATGGAGGTATCGAACGAGGTGGAAATGCGCTAGCAAGTCTGCTCCTATAATAGGATAAGAGACCTGCGCTACGCAAAAGTTCGATTTAAATACGCGGTGTAAATTCAAATTGAGGGTTAAATTAACTTCACTGAATGTAGTGTGACGTGGCTTTTTCCTAACTCTTTATCCTAGTCGGAAAGCCTCGACCAATTCCAGGTTCCACTCTGGTACTAGCCCACTGACCAGCCCTGGAACCCAAAAAAAGGAAACCAATAAAAGAAAGAAAAAAAAACTTGCCCGCTTTGAGGGCACATTCTCATTGCGCGCTTCGCTCGCAAGTTTGAGCGCCCCTAGGGCACGCGACTTAATCGGCGCTTCGGGCTCCGTTCGTTTTAGACCTCGCGCTCTTCGCTCTTCGCATACATTTAAGTTTATTTCTTATAATTTGATACTGAAGCTCAAGTTAATTT
This sequence comes from Diplolepis rosae, assembly GCA_030998225.1. NCBI lineage: Eukaryota > Metazoa > Arthropoda > Insecta > Hymenoptera > Diplolepididae > Diplolepis > Diplolepis rosae. The sequence continues at coordinate 935,682 of JAPYXD010000466.1, forward strand.
TATAATATTACAGATGATGTGAATTACACATTTTCTCAAAGTCACTAATGTTACGTCACAAATACGTAAATACTTACTTTGATCGAAGATTCCTCGTTTTAAGTTAGGATCGAATGATCCTCGCTTAGGGATGAGGATAAGTCAATGAAAGACACAATGATTATGAAAATAATACAAATTGAATATATTTTACTGGTTAAAATTTCCGGATATACATTCGTTAAGACAATTCTTATATAATGTAGGCACAGGCTGGTTGGTACGTAGGTGAGAAAGAGACAAAGAATAAAGATAGAGAGAGAGAGGTTCGGTACCTTTATGATTCGTAAGTTGTGTTGAGGTTTAATCCACACGGCGGTGAGTTGTAAGTTCGGGATCCCCACAGGTGTATTCCAAGTGTGTGAAAGAGAGACGGAGTTATAGGCCGCACAGTTATATTCCGTAAAGGGCGGTGATCCAAATTTATGACACTGTTCGAAGATCTTTACAAAGATCTATACAAGTCCACGATGACTTTTACGACTCCCGAACTTTGATTTTAAATTGTCCCGGTCGAATTTTATTAATCTCAAACTCAGAGATTTTTGAAGTTAAATTGAAATGCCGCACTGGACTATTGTCGCGAGACCGGTTATAAATCCGAAGGAAAATTTAAGTGTCGAACTAGACGAAGAATTTACTGACTGCTTCCTCTTGGTGTGGATCTCTTTTATATTTTTTCATACAAATTGACGGTCAGCGAAAATCGTGACGTAGTCATATCTTCTTAGAGGAGAAGGGGCCCTATACTGCTCCCTACTTCCCCTGCTCCTTATTCCCCTTTATCGATTTTCTCATAGATTTCTTAACTCAATCCAGCCTGTGTGTATTATATACATTCAAATACGTCGCGGGACGTGACACCTGCCCCCTCAGTTCGAGCGCGGGGAGTTAACGATCCGCGATCGAAACTTCGGTAGAAGAATACATTTTTAATCCAAGATGCTTACTCGATCAAGTACATATTTTCAATTTAATTTGCCAATTTATATCATAAAAATTTTGTTTATACATAATTATAGGAATTGACATTTTCAATTATTGTTGCGAATTAAAAATTTATAACAAGTTTTATATAAATTCATAGTAATAATGGAGGATACAAGTCTGGAAATATTACAATCATTGATTACATATGTTATAGTGGTGATTAGGTAATTTAAAAATTCAAGTTTTTTCGTTTTAAAGGTCTTACCTTATTTTTAGAGTTTTCTTGTTTATTTCTTGTAAAAGTTTTCTTGGAAAACGTTTTTTCTTGAGAAGTCATGAAAGTATCATTGTCATCAACTTGTAAATATTTTGATTTTTCCTGGCTATCATCAATAGGGTTTCTTGAGAGAGCATCTGCATTTACATTCATTTTTCCTGCTTTGTAAATTACATCAAAATCATATTCTGCGAGTTTTAATCTCCAACGTGAAACTCGTGAACAAGGGTCTTTAGAATTTTGAAACCAAACTAGAGGTTTGTGATCAGTCACTAAAGTAAATTTTCTTCCATACAAATAAGGACGAAAATGAGTTACACAAAATATTATAGCAAGAGCTTCTTTTTCATATGTATCATATTTTTGCTCAGTATCACTTAGACTACGTGAAGCATATGCTATTGGTTTATCTTTACCTATTTTACCTTGTGATAAAATACCTCCTATTGCAAATCCTGAGGCATCTGTTATGAGTATAAAGGGTTGAGAAAAATCAGGTCGTTGTAAAAGTGGTTCTTCACATAACTTTGCTTTTAAAATATCGAAAGCTGCTTGTTGTTTTTCTGTCCAATTAAAAGGTATATCTTTTTTCAGAAGTTGATTTAAAGGACTTGCAATTTTTGAAAATCCATCAATAAATCGTCTATAATATCCTGCTAAGCCTAAAAATTGTTTAACATTTTTCTGTGTTTTTGGAATTGGAAAGTTTTTTACAGCTATTATCTTTTTTGGATCTGGACGTACTCCATTTTTATCAATTATATGACCTAAATATCCTACTTCAGGTCGTAAAAATTCGCATTTGTCTGGTTGTAAGTGAAGATTTGCTTTTCTAAGTCTTTCTGCTAAATTGTTGAATTTAATTTCGTGCTCTTCTAGAGTATTTGCATATATAACTATGTCATCAAGATATACAAAAAGTTCCGTTCCGATTAATCCAGTTAATGTTAAATCCATTAATCTTTGAAATGTGGCTGGTGCAGTTTTTAAACCGAAAGGCATTCTATCGAATTCGTAATGACCGTGAGGTGTGGAAAATGCGGTTTTATGCGAGTCTTTTGGGTCCATTTTTATATGGTGAAAACCGGTAGCTAAATCAAACACTGAAGAATATTTTGCTGATCCTAGAGAATCAAGTATATCGTTTATATTAGGTAGAGGATACGAATCGCCAATTGTTTTTTCATTTAATTTACGAAAATCAAGAACCATTCTCCATTTTATTTTTCCTTGAGAATCAGGTTTTTTAGGAACTATCCACACTGGAGTGTTATATGGTGATTGTGAGGGCTTTATTGTTTTATTTTTTAATAATTCATCGACTTGTCTTGTTATTTCTTCCTTGTGAACTGGGGGAAATCTATATTGTCTTGAAAAAATTGGAGCGTCATCTACAGTAGGGATTGAATGTTGTAATACATTAGTAGCTTCAAGTGGTTCTCCTGGGATTTGAAATCTGTCTGCATTATTTTTAATTAATTTTTCTACATGTTCATATTCATCTTGATTTAAGTGGTCTAATCGAAGAAGTTTTTTAATACATTCTACTCTGTCTTCGTCTGTTACATTATAAAATTTGCATGAGTTAATTAGAGAATTGTCAGTTTTTAAAAAGTTATTTAATATTTTACTTGATAAATCTTCGTTATTTGTTTGTTTGAAAGTAATTAAATTTTCAATTTGTTTATAACATTCTTGTTCTTCAAAGTCTTCTAAATTAACTAATGGGACGGATAATGTAATTGGGATTTCATTTGTGTTTGCAAATTTTAAATAGGCTTTTCCCTTGTGATTGTTTACAACTGCGTCACCTACGTAGACGCCATCTTGGATATGCAATCGAGGTACATACCCTTCACTCTTTTCTGTATTTTTTATATTAACATAAAATGTTATAACTGTTCGAGCTGGAATAGTAAATGTATTGGTAGATTTAAAAGGGTAACAGTGATTCTCAATTTCTAAGCATTTTGAAGTATAGTTTATATTCACACTATTATCTTGAAAAAATTCTGATCCTAATACTCCATCTTCTTCTACTGGGACTTCATTGGGAATAATGTTAAAAATCGTTGGATAACCAAAAATGTTTATTTTTACCTGTCCTAACGTGTAAAGTGGTAAATCATTAATTCCTGTAAGTTTCAATACGTTTTGGCTATTTATGGGTACTTCAGGGTTAAGAACCTTTTGTTTAATTAAATTTCGAGCAGCACCAGTATCAATCATCATGTGTGTTGGATTTTTTAGACCTTCCGTTGATATTATAATTGATGGAATTGAAGTGGACCTTGAAATATTTATTGTTGTTGTTGTATGATCGTTAGAAGTGGATGCCAGTGGTTCTCGATTTATGCTTTCCTCAGTGCACCCGTGCTGGGGAGAGCTTTGGAGTTTTCCTGATTAGCTGTTTGGGATTGGCTATTTGGTCGTATCTTGCAGTCTCGTACTAAATGACCGGGTTGTTTACAGTAATTGCAAATTATTTCAGTATAATTTGAATTTTGTTGAAGTGTTATTATTTTGTAAAAATCTATTTTCATATGGTTTATTTCGATTTTGAAACTGTCCTGAGTTAAAGTTTTTATACTGTCCTGGATTCAATTGTCTATTAGTATTATTAACATTATTGTTATTATTGTAAAAATTTCTAGGAAAATTATTATTATTGTTGTATCTTTGTTGTAAAAAATTATTATTATTGTTTCTATAATTGTTATTTCTATTTTGTAAAAAATGATTGTTGTTATTATTAAAATTATAATTTTTATTTCTCAAAAAATTGTTATTTGGAAAATTATTGTAATTGTTTCTTGCAAAATTATTATTATTATTACTTCTTTGACCATTGAAATTACTATATCCTTGTTGGTTAGGACGCAAAAAATTTTTTTGCTCATTATCAAAAACTGCATCTTGAGCTTTACTTAAATGAAAACATTTTTCAGTTGTGTGACCTGGTTTTTTACAAATTAAACAAATAGTTTTATTTTCAAGTGCTACGTTGAATCTGGTGGTTTTATTAATTTTATTATTATTAGTTGATTCTTCGGTTTTTAAATAATCAGTACTTTTATTTCTTCGCAGTGCAGAACTTGCAGCCAATCTTCGTTCTATGTCTATTGTATCATTAATTACTTCCTTAAATGTGTCCTTTTCTTCCACGCGAATTTCTAGCTCAGGACGCAAACCGCGTATAAAACATTGAATTACATCTCTTTCTAAATTTTGTTTAAAAGCATTATCTACCTGACCGTCATTATTGAGTCTGTGAGCATCTTCTATTCTATCAGCAATTTCTTTAATTCTAGCAGCATAGGAAAGGACATTTTCTCTTTCCCACATAAATGTATTACCTAATTCTCCCTGCAATTGATATACGCTTTTCGCAGGGGCATATACTCTTTTCAATTTTTCTATTAATTCCTCTATTGTTGCATACGTTGACCCAAAAATACATTTTCGTGCCTCACCGGACAATTTACCTCTCAATAGACGTGCAAGATTTTCTTGGGCAGCAGGTGTCGGCAGCATTGCCTTTGCTTCCATGCAACCCTCAATAAAATGGGACAATGGGAGGTTACTTCCGTCGAACAAAGGGACCACCTCTAGCGCGTCGCGTAAGGATACCTGCTGGCTGTTAGGTATGGCTACGGCCATCTCTTCGTTGTTTACTATTACGGGATTATCCTGATTTATGACTTCTGTATCGCTTTTGTCGTCGTCACTATCGTTGTTACTAATTAGAGAGTCGCGTGCCAATGAGGTTTTCAATTTTTCTTTTCAAGGTTCTTTTTTCTATTGTTATTACCGTTGAGCTTAGCAAGTTAGATCCGTCAAAATAAGATAACTCGTTCGTTAAAGTTTGATCTTGATTACTAGATCCTGTCACAATGCTCAAATCTGGACAGAAACTTGAATGAAATCCGCTAGTATTACTAGAATTTTCACTTGATATGGTTTGATCATTAATTAGAGTCTTGTCGAAACGTGAATCGTCTAGCTGAAGAGTGTTATCTAATTCTTGTTCAGCAGAAAAAGTTTGAAATATCCTTGTATTTATTATAATCGACTAAATTTTCTTTGATTTTACCTGATCTTTTTAGTTTCAAGGAATCTATTTGATTCTGATTGACAATTTTTGCGAGTTGATTGTCTTGTTTTGCTTTACTACGCGTAATAACTTTTCGGGCGGATTCTACAGGGGTATTTGAATTTGACATTGAGTCATTATAAATTTACAGTTTCTTTTTGTTGAAATTGAGATTCCTCGTTTTAAGTTAGGATCGAATGATCCTCGCTTAGGGATGAGGATAAGTCAATGAAAGACACAATGATTATGAAAATAATACAAATTGAATTTATTTTACTGGTTAAAATTTCCGGATATACATTCGTTAAGACAATTCTTATATAATGTAGGCACAGGCTGGTTGGTACGTAGGTGAGAAAGAGACAAAGAATAAAGATAGAGAGAGAGAGAGGTTCGGTACCTTTATGATTCGTAAGTTGTGTTGAGGTTTAATCCACACGGCGGTGAGTTGTAAGTTCGGGATCCCCACAGGTGTATTCCAAGTGTGTGAAAGAGAGACGGAGTTATAGGCCGCACAGTTATATTCCGTAAAGGGCGGTGATCCAAATTTATGACACTGTTCGAAGATCTTTACAAAGATCTATACAAGTCCACGATGACTTTTACGACTCCCGAACTTTGATTTTAAATTGTCCCGGTCGAATTTTATTAATCTCAAACTCAGAGATTTTTGAAGTTAAATTGAAATGCCGCACTGGACTATTGTCGCGAGACCGGTTATAAATCCGAAGGAAAATTTAAGTGTCGAACTAGACGAAGAATTTACTGACTGCTTCCTCTTGGTGTGGATCTCTTTTATATTTTTTCATACAAATTGACGGTCAGCGAAAATCGTGACGTAGTCATATCTTCTTAGAGGAGAAGGGGCCCTATACTGCTCCCTACTTCCCCTGCTCCTTATTCCCCTTTATCGATTTTCTCATAGATTTCTTAACTCAATCCAGCCTGTGTGTATTATATACATTCAAATACGTCGCGGGACGTGACACCTGCCCCCTCAGTTCGAGCGCGGGGAGTTAACGATCCGCGATCGAAACTTCGGTAGAAGAATACATTTTTAATCCAAGATGCTTACTCGATCAAGTACATATTTTCAATTTAATTTGCCAATTTATATCATAAAAATTTTGTTTATACATAATTATAGGAATTGACATTTTCAATTATTGTTGCGAATTAAAAATTTATAACAAGTTTTATATAAATTCATAGTAATAATGGAGGATACAAGTCTGGAAATATTACAATCATTGATTACATATGTTATAGTGGTGATTAGGTAATTTAAAAATTCAAGTTTTTTCGTTTTAAAGGTCTTACCTTATTTTTAGAGTTTTCTTGTTTATTTCTTGTAAAAGTTTTCTTGGAAAACGTTTTTCTTGAGAAGTCATGAAAGTATCATTGTCATCAACTTGTAAATATTTTGATTTTTCCTGGCTATCATCAATAGGGTTTCTTGAGAGAGCATCTGCATTTACATTCATTTTTCCTGCTTTGTAAATTACATCAAAATCATATTCTGCGAGTTTTAATCTCCAACGTGAAACTCGTGAACAAGGGTCTTTAGAATTTTGAAACCAAACTAGAGGTTTGTGATCAGTCACTAAAGTAAATTTTCTTCCATACAAATAAGGACGAAAATGAGTTACACAAAATATTATAGCAAGAGCTTCTTTTTCATATGTATCATATTTTTGCTCAGTATCACTTAGACTACGTGAAGCATATGCTATTGGTTTATCTTTACCTATTTTACCTTGTGATAAAATACCTCCTATTGCAAATCCTGAGGCATCTTTTGTGAGTATAAAGGGTTGAGAAAAATCAGGTCGTTGTAAAAGTGGTTCTTCACATAACTTTGCTTTTAAAATATCGAAAGCTGCTTGTTGTTTTTCTGTCCAATTAAAAGGTATATCTTTTTTCAGAAGTTGATTTAAAGGACTTGCAATTTTTGAAAATCCATCAATAAATCGTCTATAATATCCTGCTAAGCCTAAAAATTGTTTAACATTTTTCTGTGTTTTTGGAATTGGAAAGTTTTTTACAGCTATTATCTTTTTTGGATCTGGACGTACTCCATTTTTATCAATTATATGACCTAAATATCCTACTTCAGGTCGTAAAAATTCGCATTTGTCTGGTTGTAAGTGAAGATTTGCTTTTCTAAGTCTTTCTGCTAAATTGTTGAATTTAATTTCGTGCTCTTCTAGAGTATTTGCATATATAACTATGTCATCAAGATATACAAAAAGTTCCGTTCCGATTAATCCAGTTAATGTTAAATCCATTAATCTTTGAAATGTGGCTGGTGCAGTTTTTAAACCGAAAGGCATTCTATCGAATTCGTAATGACCGTGAGGTGTGGAAAATGCGGTTTTATGCGAGTCTTTTGGGTCCATTTTTATATGGTGAAAACCGGTAGCTAAATCAAACACTGAAGAATATTTTGCTGATCCTAGAGAATCAAGTATATCGTTTATATTAGGTAGAGGATACGAATCGCCAATTGTTTTTTCATTTAATTTACGAAAATCAAGAACCATTCTCCATTTTATTTTTCCTTGAGAATCAGGTTTTTTAGGAACTATCCACACTGGAGTGTTATATGGTGATTGTGAGGGCTTTATTGTTTTATTTTTTAATAATTCATCGACTTGTCTTGTTATTTCTTCCTTGTGAACTGGGGGAAATCTATATTGTCTTGAAAAAATTGGAGCGTCATCTACAGTAGGGATTGAATGTTGTAATACATTAGTAGCTTCAAGTGGTTCTCCTGGGATTTGAAATCTGTCTGCATTATTTTTAATTAATTTTTCTACATGTTCATATTCATCTTGATTTAAGTGGTCTAATCGAAGAAGTTTTTTAATACATTCTACTCTGTCTTCGTCTGTTACATTATAAAATTTGCATGAGTTAATTAGAGAATTGTCAGTTTTTAAAAAGTTATTTAATATTTTACTTGATAAATCTTCGTTATTTGTTTGTTTGAAAGTAATTAAATTTTCAATTTGTTTATAACATTCTTGTTCTTCAAAGTCTTCTAAATTAACTAATGGGACGGATAATGTAATTGGGATTTCATTTGTGTTTGCAAATTTTAAATAGGCTTTTCCCTTGTGATTGTTTACAACTGCGTCACCTACGTAGACGCCATCTTGGATATGCAATCGAGGTACATACCCTTCACTCTTTTCTGTATTTTTTATATTAACATAAAATGTTATAACTGTTCGAGCTGGAATAGTAAATGTATTGGTAGATTTAAAAGGGTAACAGTGATTCTCAATTTCTAAGCATTTTGAAGTATAGTTTATATTCACACTATTATCTTGAAAAAATTCTGATCCTAATACTCCATCTTCTTCTACTGGGACTTCATTGGGAATAATGTTAAAAATCGTTGGATAACCAAAAATGTTTATTTTTACCTGTCCTAACGTGTAAAGTGGTAAATCATTAATTCCTGTAAGTTTCAATACGTTTTGGCTATTTATGGGTACTTCAGGGTTAAGAACCTTTTGTTTAATTAAATTTCGAGCAGCACCAGTATCAATCATCATGTGTGTTGGATTTTTTAGACCTTCCGTTGATATTATAATTGATGGAATTGAAGTGGACCTTGAAATATTTATTGTTGTTGTTGTATGATCGTTAGAAGTGGATGCCAGTGGTTCTCGATTTATGCTTTCCTCAGTGCACCCGTGCTGGGGAGAGCTTTGGAGTTTTCCTGATTAGCTGTTTGGGATTGGCTATTTGGTCGTATCTTGCAGTCTCGTACTAAATGACCGGGTTGTTTACAGTAATTGCAAATTATTTCAGTATAATTTGAATTTTGTTGAGTGTTATTATTTTGTAAAAATCTATTTTCATATGGTTTATTTCGATTTTGAAACTGTCCTGAGTTAAAGTTTTTATACTGTCCTGGATTCAATTGTCTATTAGTATTATTAACATTATTGTTATTATTGTAAAAATTTCTAGGAAAATTATTATTATTGTTGTATCTTTGTTGTAAAAAATTATTATTATTGTTTCTATAATTGTTATTTCTATTTTGTAAAAAATGATTGTTGTTATTATTAAAATTATAATTTTTATTTCTCAAAAAATTGTTATTTGGAAAATTATTGTAATTGTTTCTTGCAAAATTATTATTATTATTACTTCTTTGACCATTGAAATTACTATATCCTTGTTGGTTAGGACGCAAAAAATTTTTTTGCTCATTATCAAAAACTGCATCTTGAGCTTTACTTAAATGAAAACATTTTTCAGTTGTGTGACCTGGTTTTTTACAAATTAAACAAATAGTTTTATTTTCAAGTGCTACGTTGAATCTGGTGGTTTTATTAATTTTATTATTATTAGTTGATTCTTCGGTTTTTAAATAATCAGTACTTTTATTTCTTCGCAGTGCAGAACTTGCAGCCAATCTTCGTTCTATGTCTATTGTATCATTAATTACTTCCTTAAATGTGTCCTTTTCTTCCACGCGAATTTCTAGCTCAGGACGCAAACCGCGTATAAAACATTGAATTACATCTCTTTCTAAATTTTGTTTAAAAGCATTATCTACCTGACCGTCATTATTGAGTCTGTGAGCATCTTCTATTCTATCAGCAATTTCTTTAATTCTAGCAGCATAGGAAAGGACATTTTCTCTTTCCCACATAAATGTATTACCTAATTCTCCCTGCAATTGATATACGCTTTTCGCAGGGGCATATACTCTTTTCAATTTTTCTATTAATTCCTCTATTGTTGCATACGTTGACCCAAAAATACATTTTCGTGCCTCACCGGACAATTTACCTCTCAATAGACGTGCAAGATTTTCTTGGGCAGCAGGTGTCGGCAGCATTGCCTTTGCTTCCATGCAACCCTCAATAAAATGGGACAATGGGAGGTTACTTCCGTCGAACAAAGGGACCACCTCTAGCGCGTCGCGTAAGGATACCTGCTGGCTGTTAGGTATGGCTACGGCCATCTCTTCGTTGTTTACTATTACGGGATTATCCTGATTTATGACTTCTGTATCGCTTTTGTCGTCGTCACTATCGTTGTTACTAATTAGAGAGTCGCGTGCCAATGAGGTTTTCAATTTTTCTTTCAAGGTTCTTTTTTCTATTGTTATTACCGTTGAGCTTAGCAAGTTAGATCCGTCAAAATAAGATAACTCGTTCGTTAAAGTTTGATCTTGATTACTAGATCCTGTCACAATGCTCAAATCTGGACAGAAACTTGAATGAAATCCGCTAGTATTACTAGAATTTTCACTTGATATGGTTTGATCATTAATTAGAGTCTTGTCGAAACGTGAATCGTCTAGCTGAAGAGTGTTATCTAATTCTTGTTCAGCAGAAAAAGTTTGAAATATCCTTGTATTTATTATAATCGACTAAATTTTCTTTGATTTTACCTGATCTTTTTAGTTTCAAGGAATCTATTTGATTCTGATTGACAATTTTTGCGAGTTGATTGTCTTGTTTTGCTGTACTACGCGTAATAACTTTTTGGGCGGATTCTACAGGGGTATTTGAATTTGACATTGAGTCATTATAAATTTACAGTTTCTTTTTGTTGAAATTGAGATTCCTCGTTTTAAGTTAGGATCGAATGATCCTCGCTTAGGGATGAGGATAAGTCAATGAAAGACACAATGATTATGAAAATAATACAAATTGAATTTATTTTACTGGTTAAAATTTCCGGATATACATTCGTTAAGACAATTCTTATATAATGTAGGCACAGGCTGGTTGGTACGTAGGTGAGAAAGAGACAAAGAATAAAGATAGAGAGAGAGAGGTTCGGTACCTTTATGATTCGTAAGTTGTGTTGAGGTTTAATCCACACGGCGGTGAGTTGTAAGTTCGGGATCCCCACAGGTGTATTCCAAGTGTGTGAAAGAGAGACGGAGTTATAGGCCGCACAGTTATATTCCGTAAAGGGCGGTGATCCAAATTTATGACACTGTTCGAAGATCTTTACAAAGATCTATACAAGTCCACGATGACTTTTACGACTCCCGAACTTTGATTTTAAATTGTCCCGGTCGAATTTTATTAATCTCAAACTCAGAGATTTTTGAAGTTAAATTGAAATGCCGCACTGGACTATTGTCGCGAGACCGGTTATAAATCCGAAGGAAAATTTAAGTGTCGAACTAGACGAAGAATTTACTGACTGCTTCCTCTTGGTGTGGATCTCTTTTATATTTTTTCATACAAATTGACGGTCAGCGAAAATCGTGACGTAGTCATATCTTCTTAGAGGAGAAGGGGCCCTATACTGCTCCCTACTTCCCCTGCTCCTTATTCCCCTTTATCGATTTTCTCATAGATTTCTTAACTCAATCCAGCCTGTGTGTATTATATACATTCAAATACGTCGCGGGATGTGACACTAAATTTTCTGTATACATTTCAGTAACTATTCAATAAACATATCACATATTTAGGCTAAAAAATGAAATTTTTCAATAGTGTTTCTTATTATCAAAGCATAAAATATACATTCTGTCGAGAAGTGTCTTGATGAGAATTTTCAGACCTCATTTAGTCAAATAATTTTCCATCTTAACGTTTTTTTCGTTTCTCACATATTTTGTCTAAAAAGTGGAATTTTTGAATTTTAATCGTATTTTTGGAATTGAAACGAAAAATATATGTTTTGTTAGAAACTGTGCGAGACAAGAATTATAGGTCTTTTTAAAACGAACAACTTTGCATTCTTACGTTTTTTCGTATTTCACATATTATTGTTTAAAAAAATTGAATTTAGGATTTTCAGTAGTATTTTTTTAAATTATAAAGAAAAATATACATCCTATGAAAAAATGTTGCAATTCTAATTTGTAGATCTTAATATACAAAAGAATTTTGTATGATAACTTTTTTTCATATCTCGCATAATTTAACTGGAAAATGGAATTTTGATATTGACTTTTTTCAAGTTTTAACATGCTGTAACATTTCTAATTCTGGTTTAATCAAACAATTACTTTATTTTAATTTTACTTTCGTAAAAACCACTTTTTCTGACTTAGGGGGTCTCAAAACGTAAAGATTTGATGAAAATTTCGAAAGTCATGTTTCACATAAAACTAGTGTGTGTGTGTGTGTGCATAATTTACTCCTCTACCTCGTCGATAACAAATTAATGAGGATGGGGGACGCTCAATACAACAATTTTTTGATAGTCGTTTCTCCATGAAATAGTGCCACCCGATTGAATACCCTCCAAGAGAAAATATCTATCAACCCAGGGCATAAGCAATAACGTCCAGGGAAGAAGTGACAGGTGAAGACGTTCCCCAACTAGGAGAGAGAAAAATCAGTGGTGATGAGCCATCGTTGTTCGTCCTCTGCTGGAAACCTTAAGCCTAGTCCTCAATGCTCGACGTGGATCAATCATCAGCAGGAAAACTGGGAAAAATACATTTTTAAATACATTGAATAACAGAGTTTTTTCACATTATTTACGATTAGTAAATTTCTTCAAAAAAATGTAGACGCACATAAGTCGTGGAAATACAGGCACCGGTCTACAATACAAAAAGCGGAATACAGAAATCCGGGACTGCACTCACGTTCAAATCTGGACGTAAATATGGATTGTAAAAACATCGAATATGAAAATACTATAATCTATGTACAATACTTGGAGAGAGAAGCAGATAGAGTCCAATAAAGACAAGAACAATATACACGTATACAAAAAATCCCAATTTCGAAATAATCAAAACAGAATATATGTGTAAAAGTAATTAAATTGATATATATATATATATATATATATATATATATATCAATTTAATTAGATAAAGTGTGTTGTATCAACACAAACAAATATTGCTTAGTTTATTTCGAATTGCAAAAATCTCACTCAGTTTGGTGCTATAATCAAACTGAAATTTCGAAGTGAAGTGTAAAGCTAAACATTAGCGAAGTTGGCTTGAAGGTTACATTAAATAAATATTGTTGATAAAATTCGAAAATGATTGGCGGAATTGAAATGTTTGAAATTAAATTATCTAAAAAGAAAATTTTGAAAATTGAAAAGTTTTAGTTATATAATCATAGTTTATATAAAAATAATTAACAAGTATACAAATGAACTCGATATTTATATCAAATATGTTATTGCGTTGTTGACTAGGCTGAACTAAATACAGAAAAATATTTTTCGCAAGATCAGAAAAATTTAGTTAAAATTTACTAGAAATAAATGTACACATATTTCTTATCTAAATGATGATAATAAATTTCTTTCAATAAAGAATTTCATTTGATTAAATGTTGTGATCGTACGTGGAATTCGACCTTAAAATACGAAGCCAAATATTTAAAAATTAAAATTACAGTAGACGCCGTTATACCAAGTATTTAAGTTGGTATAAACAAAAAGAAATATTGTTTGTAGATAAGAAGGGTCACGAAGGTGACATATGTAATGAAAATACAGAATTCATAAAAGTAAGATGCTTAACTACATTATCGTTTTGAAATTTGAATTTGATTTATGAGTAGAATGCTAACTTCAAATACATTGCTGATTCGTTAATATTTTGCAAGGAGATTATAAGAATGAAATAACAGCGTTACTCGAAATTAAATTTCTAAATTAAAAGGCATACGGTAGATTTAAATGAGTGTAATGATTTTGAAAAATCAAAAGAATTATCTTCAGATATTGACGATTGAAGTGTAGAAAGCGATGTACATAGCTGAATTACAAAATTTTCCAATCTGGCGGATGGCAGGTGGCGAAAGCGTTGATCAGCTGATGCTCCTCTACAGTAATTAATTAATCGGTGAAATCCCTCTGGGTTTCCATTTGGGATGTTCGAAATTCCAAAAAGAAAGTTGGCACTATTATAGTGTATGACAAAATTTTCGGGCCGCTCCAGTGGATGGAGTTTAGACTGGCACTCAGAAGCCGACTCAAGACGTCATTTTAAAAGCGGCGTTCTTTTTCCTGGATGTGGGTAGATCACGTCGGGGTTACCAATTTGTAGACTATTTGTGTTCAAGATAGGATGCCTACCATCTTAGGTCGGTCTGGAAATGTTAAATAATAACTACACTCACTTTAACAGTAACAAAATTTATTCAGTCATGAATGTGCGACGAATTGCAAAACCGTTGTGCCACGGGAACGACCTGTTGCCAACTGAAGAACATGGCCGCCGATGTGACATAGAATATGCGTATACAAGAAAGGCGGACTGACTCGTCCAATCACCCGACCAGGGATAGTTATTTATGTTAATGTACACATTGGAGAGTGCAGAGGATACCGTAGAGCTCAGCCGTACCAACCTAAGTCCAGTTCTGCAGCCTAACACCGAAGCAATAATTGTCACAGGGATCGAAGAAGTCGCAAACCGACCACTCGGCAGCTGGGTCCACAGAGCCGTCCGAGGACACAGATACAGCCCCGAAGCTCCTCCGAGAGCATGGAATCCAAACGGGCTCTTGGGTCCTCCGACCCACGAAAAGACAGCCTTATGTCCAGAAGTAGATCCAATTCTGTATAAAGTTCATCTCACTGGATATCAATGTAAGCAGGCGACATGGCTTGAAAGCATTCCTCAAGCAGAAAGAAGCAGGCTTCTTAAGAAACCACAGGAGATCACGTCTGGGCAGATTTACCCTAAAAGCTTTTCGCCGAGCATGCGTCCTAATTTCACCATGTCAAGAACCCCAAGTACCGACTTGCTAGCTCCCAAGAGAAATATCTCCCCCCCCTCCAGAATAGCACGGATGAGGCCCCGATACAAGTTGAGAAGATCGGAAGGATCAGCCCCCCATGAAACTCTGCTTATCACCTTAAGGGTGTTAACAGACCTAAGAGCACGGCGTGCTGTGCAGTTAACATGAGGTACCCAAGAGAGCCGAGAATCAGAAACAATCTCCAAATACTTAATGGAGCTTTACCCAATAACCAGAGCCGACCCAATCCAGCACAAAATTGCATCAGACCTCCTCTGTGCTCTCGAGAAATAGCAGAGTTGGGACTTCGAGATAAAGATTGATAATTCCAGCGACTCCAACCACGGAAAAATGTTATTCGCCGTCTATGAAATAAGGTTCTTGGCTGACTCCAGGTCTCTAGATCTGGTATATAAAATAAGGTCAATCGCATACATAGACGCTCTGATGCTCCTGGAAGGAGATCGTTGGTGCGCCTAAGGTGACCCCACAGGTCCTGAGGGCAGACTTCGGAGACGAGAAAAAATGGAGATACTTCTTTGTAGTGAGAAACGGCGCCATATTCAGAGACCTACCGGAAAGCCGGAGGTCACCAGCTGACGCGACAGTATCCCAGGGTGGACAGAATTTAAGGCACCTCTAAGGTCTAGCGCCAAAGCCCTCCGCCGAACCCATGCCCATACAACACATCCCATACAACAATTTTCACGCAATTGAAGGTTGACCTGATGCAATGAACTCTCTCCAGGAGACCATTTATGGAGTTGTCCACTCCGATCTCCAAACTCGGCACCATGTAGGTTACATCAGGACATATGTCAGGGCGGACGAACTCCTCCTGCATAGCACGAATTTTTGGTGCCTTAGCAGTATTTAAGACCGTAGAAGCCCCATAAGATTTGGAAAAGTGAGATCTAACGATATGCGGAATTCTACCGAAGAAGAAAAGAGCGTCATGAACACTCTCGATGGAATTGTCATATATCTCTGCCAGGCGAGACCCCGATTCAACGGCACGAGATCAACCAGGAATGAGGGCATTCGTCACACTTCTGACGCTAGCCCAATCGAGATCCTTTATATTAACCCTTTTCGAGGAGGATCTAGTTACGCTCAGGGAGGCGTCAATACAACATCCACAAGTAAATGATCAGAGCCGTAGGTGTCATGCAAAACGAAGCCAAATGAGCCAGTGATGAGGAAACAAAGATGAGGTCAAGGTTACTGCCTCGATGACCCGGTAGCGGGACCAGAATAGGTGCGGAATCTTTAATCGGAATCAGGTCCCTCTCTGTGACATTAAAGCCCTCCGACCAGGGGCCATCAAGGTCTACCGACTGAACTGCATATCCCTTTCGAATCAAAATCACAGCCCCCCCCTCCCCCCTATCTGCCTTTCACTAAATCGCCTCTATAAGTAATGTATCTAAAGAGCTTAAAGCAGAAATCGCGTGTAATCCAAGACTCCGAGATACAGAGAAACTCAAGCGCGTTAACTTCCACGACTGGCTTCTCCTCAGGTCTCTTACCAATCACGCTGCGTGCGGTCCACGTGCCAAATTTAAGGCAGGCCAGCCTGCATAATCCCAGAATTAATGATAAATTCATGTAGAAAATTATGTGAAATACCTTATTCCAACCGCAATGTGAACTATCTAACTACAATTCTAATAAGAGAATTAACTTTTAATCTCATAATCTTGTAATTAGGGGGCAAGAAAGCTAATCCAAGATCATTCCGTTGAAGGCCTTTTTACTAATAAAAGAGAACGGAATATAAAGTTTGTAACCCGCCGACTTAAGGTCATCAGAGGGAATAAGCAAATTAACATCCTCTCTTACCTTACCGAAGATTTTACACTGATTCTGCCCGTTACGACTAATCACTCGTTCCCCATCGATCACCTCATCAATAATGTCCGCGATCGCTATAAAATCATAACCACCCTCATAATACTTGCCCTCAGCGTAATCATGAAACCAAATTCCCGCAGCATCCCTCGGAGGGAAATGACCCTACCCATTAGCATACTCGCCCTGAATAAGCCTACTGCAGCAACATGTAGTGACCTCTTAGAACAATTATCAGTAAATAAATGCTAAAGGATAGTAGAATAGCAAAACTGCTTGTAGGTAATTATAGGTTAGTCGCAGGTGAACGAAAACAAAAGTAGCTGAGGTACAATCAGGTAAAAGAAATAATAATTAAGTGACCCAAATACTAATCAAGGCAAAAGAAAAAAAAGCGTATATCAAAACTAAAGTAAAACAATATAAAATGTTTACGTAGAAAGGCAAGGGAATAGCCCAAAAAATCAGTCGTAAAGAAAAAATATCATAGGTGGAAGGAGAAATATATATATAAAAGCAAGAAAAATCTGAGATTTAGGCAGGAAAGCAGGCAACGCAAATTGAAATAATCCAAGCTTGTAAGTTTGTAACAGACCATACATTCCAGAATGTCCGCCCGTAATATACCTCGTTGTCCGCAAAGATGACCTGTGTGTGTATGATAATGATGATAATAAAGTGACGTCCAAAATTAGCATTGAGTCAGATCCAGAACCTAGGTATAAATATATTTCCTCACAGAATGCTTACCACTTGAGCTAGCATGACTTCAAGGATAAAAAATCGTCCTTAAATCCAGCAGCTGGTATATCATAAAAGCTAATCTACTAAACTTCTGTTAAACACGTGATCAAGTCCAAATTTCAAAAAATCCATTTGTCAGTGCTGCAAATTCCTCAAAATACACCCGTTGTAGTCAGTAAGGTTTAGGTCAAAAGTTAGCGTGAGGATTTCACCCTATAAAATAAATATCACAGTTAACTGTGAATGCAACTCGGAACACTTCGTAAGATGATCTCTCTTTAACAGTGCACAAATATAAAATATTAAGTACGAATACTAGAAACCGATATAAATAAAAAGTAAAACTATAAATGCAAGGATTGGTCTTTTGAATAATATAAATTGCAAAATAGTTTAGAGAAATTACCATTGTCAATAGTAATGGACAATGTGGAGAGAAAGACTTGAATATTTGGAGATAGCATACTTCATTTATTGGAATAGTAGGTTGCCAAAATTCCCATTGGAAATAGTAAATGTACTTCCGAGTGATGCCAGATACACCGAACGTTTCCGATATTACACGAAAATTACTCCATGTGCTCGTTATGATTATCCTTCGGTATCCGATATAGTAATATATTTTATGTGCCACCGGCGCGCAAACTCGTTTTTCCGCTACAGTTAACAGTAGCGCAATGTAGTAGTAATGGATTTCAATAGACGCATGCGCAGTTCAAACGTCAAGGCATTGCCAATACGGTGCCAACGCTGTACGAAGAAGAAGAATAAGAAGAAGATTGTGCTTTGTTGCATGGCTATAGGAGCATGCGCAGTTCAATTTTTACACTTCATTCCTCTGTAGCGCAATATACTACATTGCGCTATTGTTAACTGTAGCGAAAAAACGAGTTTGCGCGTCGGTGGCACATAAAATAGAATACGTGCCAATGCACACAATTCGGGAAATTACGAGACTCGCGACAATGCTCGCAGGACTGATCGCGCCCCGGCTTCGTCTTGGCTTCGTCTCGGCTTTGCCTCAGCTATATCTCGACTACGCATCGGCTACACCTCGACTACACCTCACCTACGTCTTGGCTTCGATCTCCTGCGAGCATTGTCGCTCGTCACGCAATAACCCTCATTGTGCACTTGGCACGTAATATACTATTATTGTATTTCAATGTGGCGCCTTTCTAAATTACGATATTTGCTAGCAGAGGCACTACCGAGCTTCTTCTCACAAATACATGTAACAAATCTATGTAACTCACAAAATCTAATAAGAACTATGGTAAAATTTACGAGTGACTGTGAATTTTTTGTTATTATGGAGGTGCATTATTCTCTATTTTCGATAGGAAAAGTTATGAATATGGTTCCACTATCTACAAAAGATTATGGTCATTCGGTTGGGCAGAAAATATGACTTTACTATTATCTTTTGTAAACTTAAGCTTCTTTTTAGCAATTAATGAAGCATTTATTGGGTTTATTTCAATAATTCGTTTGATGCGTCGATCACGATTTTACTATTTCAGGAAATCAAACTTGCTTTTGATTTGAAACATAAGTAAAATTATTTCACCATTTTCTTCAATATTATTAGTAACTCCATAGTTTAATATTCAAATTAGTAATTTTTAGAAAACTGACGTTAAATCCTTGTTTTCTATTGATTTTTAGTAAAAATAAATATAATAATACTAAATTTTACAATCAAGAGTGCCTCCGTGTATACACTGGAGTACAATACATTCGTTAAAAATGCAATTTTTTCATTCGTTATACTCTTCTTTCTTTCCAAACATGCCCCTTGATTTCTAAAACAATTAAATTCTATGGATTCGAATTTTATACTCGAGTTCGACTTTACGAAGATGGTTGTATTATTGATTTCCATAAAGTCGGATTTATTTCACTAATTAGCAAAAGATAACATTCAGAGCTGAGTGGACTTTCTACCTGTTGATTTACTCCATTTAATCGTTGATTTCGTGCAGTTGATTGATATTGTTCGTTAAGAAGACATTTAACGTCGATTAAGGTAAATAAAAGGCGAAATCTCTGAAATTTAGCTTTATAGATGCGTAAAAGGATCAAGCATAAAATTGCAGGATTGAATTTCCTAATTTATAACATTAATGTTATATTTTTTTACTTGATATCGAGTTTATTTTTTAAAATTTAATTAATTTTGGTTCAGAAATTACCTTCTCGATTTTATTGCCCTGAAAATCTTCTGGTTTTTATTTATATTTTTCTGGGAATAATCTTACTTTGTTTGAAACTTGTTTTGTATTGCTTTTTAAATCATCTGGTGCAAATCGATCATTCTTTTTCGTGTCAAATATATTATTACTTTACTGAGTTTACAATTTTTATTAGTTTACTTTTAGATTCATGAATAAATTTTAAATAAATAAATTATGACAAATTTGTACAAGAATATAGTTCTGATGCACTTATTCATTAATATCAGTTATTTATTTATAAAATACAAGCCTTATTTCACCTTTTTCTTCCTCTTTTTCCGATATTGAATAAAAAATGAGGTATTTATGTCTGAATTTGATTTGACCATAATTTGAGGTAATGCAATTAAGGGGGAATATACACCTGGAAGCGCGAAAAGAAGACGATTTTCGTGAATTTTCTTCAGAAAACCTATACGATTGATTGAATTAATTTTTTTTGTAAATAAAAGTACTCACTTTCGAGAACATGTTTAATTTTTTTTTCAAATGATTTACAATATTAGCTGAGTATACGCGTCCTCTTTCAACTGCCGCAAAAAAGAAGTCCTTTGCCGTGACCACTCTCATTTTATTTGTAATCATCAGAATGAAAAAAACCAAAAGGATTATTGAAATCGAGACTATTATCTAGTCTTTGTCGTATGGGTTTTCGAAAGTATCTTTATTTGACAAAACGGCGGGTGTTTGAACTCAAAGTAGCGATTTTTAGGCAAAAATTCGTTCTTACTGTGTCGATAAAACAGAATCTAAACTACTAAAAAAAGTCCTACGACAAAGACTAGATAATAGTCTCGATTTCAATAATCTTTTTGGTTTTTTTCATTCTGATGATTACAAATAAAATGAGAGTGGTCACCGCAAAGGACTTCTTTTTTGCGGCAGTTGAAAGAGGACGCGTATACTCAGCTAATATTGTAAATCAAGTGAAAAAAAAAATTAAACATTTTCTCGAGAGTGAGTACTTTTATTTAGAAAAGAAATTAATTCAATTATTCGTATAGGCTTCCTGAAGAAAATTCATGTAAATCGTCTTTTTTTCGCGCTTCCAGGTGTATATTCCCCCTTAATCAACCTCATTTTTATTTATTCGATCAGTATTTTATGTTTCATTCTATTCAGGATTTATTTAGTATTCAGAGTCACAAGAGACCAAATATGAAATGGATTATATCTTTCCAAATTTAAATTGAAATTTTACCAATCGAATGTTTTGCTGATTAAATATTAAAATTGTGGCTTTTACTACAGCAATAGTAACGGCATTTTAATCGATCGATATAAAATATTTTAATTTATTGAATTCGTAACTTTCATATTCATTCTTACCCGTGTGAGAATTTCGAGTTTGGCCTTACAAGGCTACAACTACTTATACAATAAATGCATGATTGTATCACTTTTTGTGCATAAAGAGAGTGCCGAAAATGACCGATTTCAGGTAGGTGCAGGAATGGTGCGTATGCGCATTTTGACATAGACATTACCCTTTCTAAAATATTCTTCATAGCCCCACAATAACCACCAAAAGTTTGGGTTACTTTTTTTCAACAGAAACAATTGAAAATTGGTTTGTTATCGAATTGATTTTGACAGCCATAACCCGAAATTAATTTGCTAAACAGGTTGGTCGATGAACCTCTTCTTGCACCCTCTACATTTTTACATGCACGGTAAGTGGCATGTTTGTTATATTTGTTTAAAAAAATATTGTGTCTAAAATGTAAGGAAATTATACAATCCTGACTCGTGTCAAGTTTGTAGAATTCGCCTTAGGCACGTTTTCGGGCTCGAACTAAGCTTTCAACTGGTCTTTGGATCGTACTTCAAACTTCACAGTTGTTCCAGGAACGTTCAAAAGGAACATTGAGAGAACCTTCCGCAGGAATATTCAGAGAACAAGCATAGAGAACGTTCCTGGAAGCTTGCGTAGTAACGTTCTCAGAACTTTTCGCAGCAAAATCAAAAGAATATTCGTAGATAACGTTCCTGGAGCCATCAATAGGAACATTCAGAGAACATTGCTTTGGAACGTTCAAAAAACTCGGACATTTTCTTAGCTCTAGGAACGATCCTTGAACGTTCCAATGGAATCTTCCGAACGTTCCATGGGAACGTTCAGGGAAGGTATTTGCTATGGGAGACAGAACATAGGACATACAGAGAATTAGTTTGAGATATGTACGAAGTCGGTGTCTACGCCTATATTCTTAGTTTCTTCTTTAATGTCGTTAATAGTTCCTCTGAGTATAAATTAAAGAGAGGTGGTGATAACGAGCAGCCTTGTCTTATTCCTTTCCTGATGCTTACTTTTCCCCGCTAACCCTGCATTTCTACCAGTGCCTTTTGGTCTTGGTATAGAGAGCTAATAATTCTCCTGTCTTTGTACTTTCTCCCTTTGTCTTTAATATTTTAAAGAGTTTAGGCCAGCTGACCTTGTCAAACGCTTTTTCTAACATGACAAATGCAATAAAAGTTGGTTTTTGTACTTGTAGTCTACCGTTCTGGATTAATGGTAATGAGAGTAATGCTTCTCTATTGTTCCCATTTCTTTTATAAAACCGAACTGATCATTGTCGAGTGAGCTTTCTATTGTTTGTTCTAATCTTCTATAAATTATTGTAGTTAAAATTTTAGAAGCATTTGTCATTAGGCTAATAGTAAGGTAGTTGCTTGTAGTAAGCCTGCCCCTACTTTTTTCGGTGTAGTTAAAGTTTTGTTAACGTTGAAGTCGTTTGGTATGACACCGACTTCGTACATATCTCAAACTAATTCTCTGTATGTCCTATGTTCTGTCTCCCATAGCAAATACCTTCCCTGAACGTTCCCATGGAACGTTCGGAAGATTCCATTGGAACGTTCAAGGATCGTTCCTAGAGCTAAGAAAATGTCCGGGTTTTTTGAACGTTCCAAAGCAATGTTCTCTGAATGTTCCTATTGATGGCTCCAGGAACGTTATCTACGAATATTCTTTTGATTTTGCTGCGAAAAGTTCTGAGAACGTTACTACGCAAGCTTCCAGGAACGTTCTCTATGCTTGTTCTCTGAATATTCCTGCGGAAGGTTCTCTCAATGTTCCTTTTGTACGTTCCTGGAACGTTCCATAGGAACATTACAGGAACAACTGTGAAGTTTGAAGTACGATCCAAAGACCAGTTGAAAGCTTAGTTCGAGCCCGAAAACGTGCCTAAGGCGAATTCTACAAACTTGACACGAGTCAGGATTGTATAATTTCCTTACATTTTAGACACAATATTAATTTCGGGTTATGGCTGTCAAAATCAATTCGATAACAAACCGATTTTCAATTGTTTCTGTTGAAAAAAAGTAACCCAAACTTTTGGTGGTTATTGTGGGGCTATGAAGAATATTTTAGAGAGGGTAATGTCTATGTCAAAATGCGCATACGCACCATTCCTGCACCGACCTGAAATCGGTCATTTTCGGCACTCTCTTTATGCACAAAAAGTGATACAATCATGCATTTATTGTATAAGTAGTTGTAGCCTTGTAAGGCCAAACTCGAAATTCTCACACGGGTAAGAATGAATATGAAAGTTACGAATTCAATAAATTAAATTATTTTATATCGATCGATTAAAATGCCGTTACTATTGCTGTAGTAAAAGCCACAATTTTAATATTTAATCAGCAAAACATTCGATTGGTAAAATTTCAATTTAAATTTGGAAAGATATAATTCATTGCATATTTGGTCTCTTGTAACTCTGAAGACTAAATAAATCCTGAATAGAATGAAATATAAAATATTGATCGAATAATTAAAAATGAGGTTGATTAAGGGGGAATATACACCTGGAAGCGCGAAAAAAGACGATTTTCATGAATTTTTTTCAGGAAGCCTATACGAATAATTGAATTACTTTCTTTTCTAAATAAAAGTACTCACTCTCGAGAAAATGTTTAATTTTTTTTTCACTCGATTTACAATATTAGCTGCGTATACGCGTCCTCTTTCAACTGCTGCAAAAAAGAAGTCCTTCGCGGTGACCATTCTCATTTTATCTGTAATCATCAGAATGAAAAAAACCAAAAAGATTATTGAAATCGAGACTATTATCTAGTCTTTGTCGTAGGACTTTTTCTTAGTAGCTTAGATTTTGTTTTATCGACACAATAAGAACGAATTTTTGTATAAAAATCACTACTTTGAGTTCAAACACCCGCCGTTTTGTCAAATAAAGATATTTTCGAAAACCCATACGACAAAGACTAAATTATAGTCTCGATTTCAATAATCTTTTTGGTTTTTTTCATTCTGACGATTACAAATAAAATGAGAGTGGTCACCGCGAAGGACTTCTTTTTTGCGGCAGTTGCAAGAGGACGCGTATACTCAGCTAATATTGTAAATCAAATGAAAAAAAAAATTAAACATGTTCTCGAAAGTGAGTACTTTTATTTACAACAAAAATTAATTCAATTAATCGTATAGGCTTTCTGAAGAGAATTCACGAATATCGTCTTCTTTTCGCGCTTCCAGGTGTATATTCCCCCTTAATTGCATTACCTCAAATTATGTTCCTTTTGAACGTTCCTGGAACGTTCCATAGGAACATTCAGAGAACATTGCTTTGGAACGTTCAAAAAACCCGGACATTTTCTTAGCTCTAGGAACGATCCTTGAACGTTCCAATAGAACCTTCCGAACGTTTCATGGGAACGTTCAGGGGAGGTATTGTGCTATGGGTGGGGGGGGGGGGGGGTGGAGTTCTGCTGCTATTAGATCTACTCTTGGGGCTTTGTTTTCTTGAGGCCCCTCAATGTTTTCATGAATTTCTCCTCTAAAATCGAATCCCCTCTGTCACCATTTTGCACCTCATTTTCGTGTTCTATGAGGTCGGCTACAACGTCGCCCTTGTATAGGCTTTCTATGTATTCTACTCACGTACTAACTTTATCTCTGTTTTCTGTTAACGCTTTTCCGTTTTATCCCTGACTATTTTTGCATCAATTCGTCTTTCCCCAAAATTTTCTCTGATTTTCCTGGGAGCTGCGTTTACTTTGTCTGTCCTGAATAGCGTTTCTACTTGTTTACATTTTCCTTCTATCCAGTTATTTTGTGCTTCTCTGCATCTTTTATGCTCTTCGTTCCTAAATTTCTTATACTGCATTTTCCATTCCTCGTATCTTGCATCCGTCAGTTCTAATGTTTCTTAATGTATCCACGGATTCCTAGTTACTCTTGTTTCTTACCCTAATATCTCTTCTGCAGCTTTTTGAATACTGTGTTTAGTATTTGTCTACTTGTCATTAATAGTAGCTACTCCGCTATTTCCTGTGTTAACGAGTTCATCCCTTACTGCTTTCTAAAAAAGCTTCCTCGTCTCTTTGCCCTATAGCTTCTTGGTATAATATTTATCTGTACTTATCACCGTTTTTGTTATCTTCAACTTGAGACTACATTTTATAATAATAAACTCTTGCAAAGCAAAATTTCGGGATTTCTCGCTGGCGTTTATTTTCTTATCAGAAGCAGCATTAAATCCATTCTAGACGTACTACCTTGCAAGGAACTCCTTTTTGAATGTTAAAAATGTAACTATTTAATTTTTTTGTTGCAAAAAAAATTTAATTTGAACATTTTTTTGGTGTGATAAAATTTAATTATTTAGACAATCATTTTGCGGTTGATGTTTTAAAAAGTTGTTAACGAGTTGAGACGAGAAAAATTTATAAAAATTTCAAACCCGATTCCCGGGTTTACTCGACTCTTTCCAACAAGTTACACCAATAATTTTTGTACAGAAGAAAATAAGTTTGAGTTGTTAATAAATCAGTATGTTCTTTCTATTTAACTTCTTTAATTTAACTTTCTATTTAACGCGCGATGAAAAGACAAGAGTCGTGAACAAGGAAAGGTCATCATGAACCTTCCCTTTCATAATCAGAATTTTCGTTGCCTGCGCCTGTCCTAGTTACTGACATCAGTGGCGAACAACGCCATTAAAATACTCTCGAATACTTTTGAATCCTCACAAGATCCTCTTCTTCTTCTAAAGGATTCTACTAGAATCTTAACTCAACTGTTAAGGTGGATTCTCGTTTTTAAATACCCAAGTGATTCAACACTTATGTGTATTATCCTCGTTCTTGTGGAAGTCAGACTAGTTTTACGGTTGCAGGCATCGTGAATTACAGAATAACGGCCCACACATTCAGCCTGAGTGGTGACCAGTAATTTTTCTAAGCCATTGATGTCGCTTGGGCCATTAATAAATCACAACTAATTCGCTACACGTCTGAAGTCTTGTGCTCGGCTTCACCGCTGGTTAACGATGGAGATGTCGGCATGACTTTAGAATTAAGTGGGAGGGATTATTCTTTCATACCTAGTGGAAAAAGTATTAGATATTCACTCAAAATAACGTAAAGATAAACTAATGACCAGGGGATATTTGCAGAAGGTGTACATTGTTAAAATTAGATTAATAGAAGGTCGAATAAGCTGCAAGCGAGATTATATTAAGGTTGAATATGGTTGCTATGCTTTGAAGCAGCACTGTTTTTTTTGTTATGGTCAGCAGTCCTGGTACTGGTTTGATGCAGCTCTCCATATGTTCCTATTCTGAGAAAGTCTCTTCATATCTATCTCTATCAAAAATTTGTTTCATGTACTCTGATCATTGTCTCCTTTTCCTTCTGCAACCCTCTACTATGCCTTCTCAAATTGTTCACCTTGTCTACCCGAGTTATCTTTAGTAGTTTCCTATAGCACCACATTTCGAAAGCCTCTATTCTTCTTTCTCCTTTGCCCATAGTCCCTGCTCTGCAACCATAGAGTGCCACGCTCCATACGTCTCTTTTAATAGCGATAATTGTAGAACATAGCAATCGGTTATCAAAGATAGCATTAACTAGTATTGCACTAATATGCACTAATAGGCACTAATTCAGCAGTAAGTATTCTTCAGCAGTATTCTTCCAGTAAGCTTTTCGCCTGTCTTCTCTGTAAAGTGCCTGGCTTGTCCGCAAATCTTCCTCGACATTAATTTTTCATTTTTCATTTTTTTGGCATTGGGTCAGCCTCTTTTTATTTTTTTCTATTGAAATTTTCAATGCTACTTACGATAAAAAACGCAAAAAAGAGAAAAGGCAAACGTTTCGTCCACATATGGGACCCTCTTCAGTGCCATAGATTTAAAGATTAATTCAAAATTTTCGTGAAAGATAAAAATGTAGAAGATAGTTAAAATAAGGATAATAATGAAACTCAAAAACTTATCTCATCGCTTGCAATTGAAACTGAAGAAGTCCCTTTTTTGCGTTTTTTATCGTAAGTAGCATTGAAAATTTCAATAGAATAAAATAAAAAGAGGCTGACCCAATGCCAAAAAAATGAAAAATTAACAAATATTCTGTAAATTTTGGGTCAATATAATAGCAGACATGCCATCAAACATGTCACTTTACCATTTAAAAATGGCACATTCAACACAAAGTTTGAATATTTCATAGTTCTGACTATTTTCAGAACAAGTTAATTTCAAAAATACTTTTAAATGTGATACTTAATTTTTTAAAGATGAGTTGATTTTTTTCTTTTTTCCTTTCAAAACATCTCAGAATTAAACTAAATTCAGAAATAAAAATATTTTTCCACTTTCAAAATGCTTATACAAGCAGTTTAGTCTTTAAGGGCTTCTTTTTTTTTAATTTGGTAAATAGAATAGGAGATAAAAACGGACGTAGATAAACAACTTCTGGTTTCGGGAATGAAAAAGAATTTAATTTTAGTAAGATCTATCGGAAATTTAAAAAAAAAGAATATATGTGTTCAGGACGTAAACATGTAAACATGCCAAGTTGTTTGCAGAAACTTGTTACATTCCTCAAGTATCGCATTTCCTTAATGAAATTAAAAGGGCACAGCAGGATAAGTATGTTTGCGCTGCACCCACTCAGATCTGGTTGAGATTTATATCTGAGAAATAATTTTTATGGGAGTTACAAGAAAAATCGAAAAATTAATTTTTTGAGAACCATTAGACTGGCTTCAATGAAAAAAATATGTTATGGGACTCAATAGTAAAATGTTAGAAGAATCTGATGAAATAATTAAATCGAAATACCTGGGCTCAAATGCAAGCGCAGTCAAAAGTCTCTTTTTTCTACAGAAAGATTTTCAAATTCTTTAATATTTGAATTCATTTGCATTTATTTGCGATATAAGAGTTTAAAATTGTCTACGAGGACACCTGTCGACAACGTATCCTATCTGATACGCGACTAGTGTGATAGCTGATGATAGCTCCGATAATGTAAGCAGTGACAACAATTTCAAACTCAACTAATTATTTGCAAATAGAAATGTTAAATAATTTTTTTTCAAATTTTTGGAAATTTTTTTTAGACGATTTGCTTAGTGTACCCTTACTAGTTTTCATCAAATATATCTTCAATTCATTTTGTATAAAGTGTCCAATTTTTAGAACAACCGAAAGGGTAGAATACACTGTTAAAAATTTCTTGAAATTTGATGCACATTTAATGCAAAATCTTGAAAGAAAATTTATTTTCTTTCATCATGATTTAATTTTAATGCATTTTTTCATGAAACTTGGAAACATATGCATGAAAATTAATGTATGTATATGAAAAGCGAAATGACCATTAATGTACGTACATGAATAGGCAATATTTCTGTCATTAAAATTAATTTTTTGGGTAACCAATATTTTTCAATGTTCAAATTTATGGAATTTAATTTCATTACTTGACTTTTCATACTAGTTCCATGAAATTTAGAGCGCCATTCCTAAATATATGGTGTTTTGAAATTAATGTATTTTTATGAATATTAATATCCTGGTACTAGGTATTCAATTTTATATTATGAATATTTATTTATACTTTGTGTTATGATATTTAATTTCTTGTATTTATTTTTTGATAACAATCTTATGAATTATAATTTATCATTACATAACAAAATTATAACACAATGCTTTATTTGCGAATTTTGAGTTTTTATAAATATGTAAATATTTATGAATTTCTTAAACGTTCCAACATTTAATTAAAAGGAATACCATTGAAAATCGAAAATTCAAGTTTTTTCTTAATATCATTAAAATGGTTTGTTGTTGGAAAATTGGATTACGGAAAAAGCGTAAGAATGCACAGTTGTTTACTTCAATAAGATGTATGAATTTTTTGAGACGCGATTTTTGATAAAATGTATATTTATCGTTTTAAATTAATAAAGTACGATTACAATTAAAAAATTTCATGTTTTAAACAAAATATGTGAATTACAAAAAAAAAAATTAAGATAAAAATTATTTGCCTAAATAGGGTCTACGAATTCTCATCGGAAAATTTTTCGACAGGGTGTATATTTCATGTTTTTATTTAAAAATAAACAATGTTGAAAATCAGAAATTCCATTTTCCAGCCAAAATATATAAGATACGAAATAACAGTTGAAATGCAAAATTGTTTGCTTAATTAAAGTCTATGATTGTTTTTCCTTATTGAGATATTTCGAAGAAAATAAATTATTTTAATCATGTGGATTATTAAAAGTTACAGAAATGTGTAGAGAAAATCGAGCGCAAAGCGCGAGTGTCATGATATGATGAGAATGTGTTTCTTAAGGCTGACAGAGCCTCAAGCAAATTGAATTTCCTTTCTCATTTGAAATTAAAAACAAATTTAGTAACTGAGAAAATGTAATTCACATCAACAATATTATAAAATTGAAAAGTAACTGATTGCCAAGTCAACAGTGGGTTACTGATTTCAATTCAGTGAAAATTTCACTGATTTAGATTTAGAGAGTGCGAATAATATCATTTCTATTTATTTGATAATATGATCCAAATTGTAAATATTTATTAATTTCAAATTTTCACTTCAAAATTATTTTTAGACTCTCTTCTAAATCTTCTAAATCTTTATTTTAGTGAAAAATTCATAAAAATATCGAAAAATGAAGTATTATTTATGTAACTGCATATTCTGTAAATTTGAAATTGTCGCCTGCTTCGCGCAAGCATCAGTGTGTCCAGATTTGACACGTGAACGTTACGCACACAACGCCAACAGCAGTACGTACGTGAGAATGGTTGCACGCGCAGCGTAGTGTGTCTGCTGTTCGCAGTGGATCTCTGAGTTTCCTCTGGTTGAAGGCTCCTTGTCAAGGAGAGAAAACCAGAGAAAACTCAGAGAACCACTGCGAACAGCAGACACACTACGCTGCGCGCGCAACCACACTGGCAGGCATTGTTACGAAGAAGCGAGGAGAATAAGGAGAGGTGGGACGCGTCGTTCTCGCATGCAAGAGCGACGAGGAAGGAGACATTGCGTCGGTTTCTGATCTGTGATCACTGCCTCGAAATATTAAGCACGCGAATTTTTGAGAAGCAGAAAGCCTCGTGACGTAAAATTTTCGTGCATTTTTGATACGCAAGTGTGATAGGTTTTAAGTGATAAATAAAAAGGTAAGACATGCTTAATTTCTAAATATTAAATGAAAAATAAATTTAAAAAAATATTCTTTATGGGGTAAAATGATGGCTACTGTACACGTGAAAATAATCAAAGTAACTAAACTAAACTCGATATATATACAGTACCGGTTAGAATTGTCCGGCCACCTGTTTTTCGATAATTGCTTAAATTATCTTAATTTGAATTATATAAGTGAAAACATTTGTTCCCTTCATTAAATTTTAAGCTATCAAAATTCTGTATAAAATGAACCCGGCATGAATTCGTTTTGTTAAATTTTGAAGAAGTTATTGCAGAAATAGTCCAGATTTCAATGCTTTCTTAAATTTTAAATAACTTTCGAAGTAATCAACATTTTTTAATGTTCTTGGGCTCATTTTAGAGCTAAGATTCTACAGAATCGCATTAAATTATCCAGAATTAATATTACAATTTGGCCCTCTAATAAAAGTATGGACTTTGCGTTTTGAAAGTAAACATCAATATTTTAAGAGAGCAGTTCGACACATGATGAATTTTATCAACGTCACAAAAACTCTTAGCGAAAAACATGAAGTTTTTCAAAGCCTCATACGGTTGGGTTCGGATTCTAGAATCGAAACTCAAATGCAGGGTACGAGAAGATTCCAAATTACTTTTTACACACCGAATATTCAAACAGCTATAAAAAGAAGTGGAATCGCTACTGCAAATATATATGAGTGTGAAAAAGTTATTCATAAAGGTACAGAATACAATAAAGGCAATGCATTAGTTTTGCGTCAAGATGGATACAGATATAATGTTGTAATTGGTAGAATATGTATGTTTTTATATGAAGAAGATACAGTTTATGTTTTATTTGAAGTTATGGAAAATGAATTTATGCCATATCTTTCTGCATACCAAATTTATAAGCCAATCGCGTACGAATGCCATCGATTGCAAGACATTTTAGACTTCAAACCACTTCACGTATACGAGTTGAGAGACATAATTTGTGTTAAGGCAAAATGCGGTTTTGTTCGTCAACAACTCCAGTAATATTTTTCAAGTAATTCACTCAGTTTTTTATTTATCTAAATGCGACGTTATTCATTTCGAATTATGTAACCTCGTTCTCTAATTTTAATCTTCACCCCCGATTCAGAATTTACGGTATTTTATTTTATTTCATTCGTAGTTTTATAAAACAGAAACTTATTCTATTTACACTTTTGTGACATTGTTTGGTACTATTGTTTACATTTCTATATCGAAAATACTTTCGTTTACATGTTTATGAAAATCTTATTAATTTTTGTAGCTTATAAATCATTCTATTTTTTTACAGTTTTCAACATGCCTCTGTTTAAAATCAAATCTATCGGAACATCAAAAAAAATATGCAAAGCTGAAACGGTTTTAGAAGTTATTGATGCTGCTAAACAAAAACTAAATCTTTTATCTGATGTTTCTTATAAAGTAAGCACATACTCTCGTACAACCTACTTTCATTTATAATCAATCTTTAATGATTGTCATCACGGAAATTAACGTTTAATCAATAACAGGTTTTTTTGGAAGAGGATGGTACAGAAATCGACGATGATGATATTTTAGTGGAATTTGCTAAGCAGAGCGGCACATTACTACTGTGTATTTTAGAAGAAAATAAATCATGGGAAGATTATCAACGTTCTATAAATTCTAAGGAGTTTGTCGATCAGCAACAGGGCGAGCAACGACCAGGTCACTAATAACCGTTTTTGCGATAACTTCTATTCGATATTACTATTTTATTTTTATATCGATTTAATATTTTACAGAAGATGCAAATAATTCTGGGGAACAAGTAGCAGCAACTTCTTCGAGTTCTTTTACTTATGACTGCATGTTGGATCTAGATGAAATCGTATGGAGCAAATTGCCAAGTAGAGTCAAAAGTGGCTGTGAAGAAAGAGAGAAACAACGAGAAGAATGGGAAAAAGTAATGAAAGAAGAAGAGCGAAAAAAGAGAGAAGAAGAAGAGAGGAAAAAGAATCCTGATGAGGCTGATAATCTCGATAAGGAAATTCATGTACGTAACTCATCAAAAATTCAAGTATAAAAAATGGAAATTAAGGTTTTCGTGTTGAATATTCATAAGAAAAGCTTTAAATATGTTTAATAAACGGATATTAATTTAATGCTAATATACTGAAATTTAGTGAAAATATTTATTAATATTAATGCTCGAATTTATAAAAGTTTGTGAAAATATAGTCAAAATTCAAATTGGTAATTAGAAATTATATTAAATGGAAGTACACGATAATCTATTCTGATAAAATTACATTTATTTCAAGTATCAGTAAGCAGGATTACAATTAAAAAATATTCATTATATTCTTTGGCTAAAGTGTTCATTCCAGTAATTCATTAAATAAAAAGATTTTTTGCATCATTTTTTTTTAAATTATTTGATTTGAGAATAGTTTTTTTCCAAGTTCAAGTTACTCATAGCGGAATTCCTGTGAATAAAGAATCAATTTATCTCCTAAATTCTTGACCGCTTTCTCAAAAGTCTTTGATTTCTTCAAAGCTTTTCCACCTTTCTTAGGCATTTCCTTTGGAAGAATTCTTAGAATCAATCTGAAATTGAAAAATTCATAATTAATTTATTAAATTTTTTTTCACTCGAACGTTTTTTTCAAGCAATATAACACCTACCTCTGAATGAATTCCAAAGTTTTTTTAACGCCAGGTGGATGGTGGTTAGTTTAGTTAGTTTGATTATTTTTACGTGTACAGCAGCCATCATTTGACCCCACAAAAAATATTTTTTTAAATTTATTTTTAATATAATATGTAGAAATAAAGAATGTCTTACCTTTTTATTGATCATTTATACCTAACACACCTGCGTATAAAAAATGCTCGAAAATTTTCCAACGTCACGAGGCTTTCTGCTTCTCAAAAATTCGCGTGCTTACTACTTCTAGGCAGTGATCACAGATCTGAAACCGACGCAGTGTCTCACACTCTCAGCCTGCCTGTCCGTGTGAAGCGAGTAGGGAGAGAAGACGGGTCACGTGTCACGTAGCCTTTTCTCCTTCCTCGTCGCTCTTGCATGCCAGAACGACTCGTCCCACTTCTCCTTATTCTCCACGCTTCTTTGAAACAATGCTTGCGACAATTTCAAATTTACAGAATATGCAGTTACATGAATAATACTTCTTTTTTCGATATTTTAATAAATTTTTCCCTAAAATAAACATTTAGAAGATTTTAGAAAATTGTGGAATCATTTTGAGAGTCTAAAAATAATTTTAAAGTGAAAATTTGAAATTAATAAATATTTACAATTTGAATCATAGTATCAAATAAATAGAAAATTGTTCAGCAATTCCTGAAATTCTAGAATCATGTAAAGGTTAATGGAATTATTTTTCAGGGAAAATTAAAAGTCATTATTCGCACTCTCTAAATCTGAATCAGTGAAATTTTCACTGAATTGAAATCAGTAACCCACTGTTGAGTTGGCAATCAGTTACTTTTCAATTTTATAATATTGTTGATGTGAATTACATTTTCTCAAAGTTACTAAATTTGTTTTTGATTTCAAATGAGAACTTTTTAATAATGCACATGATTAAAATAATTTATTAATATCCATAAAAATACATTAATTTCAAAACACCATATTTAGGAATGGTGCTCTAAATTTCATGAAACTAGTATGAAAAGTCAAATAATGAAATTAAATTTCATAAATTTCAACATTGAAAAATATTCGTTACCCAAAAAATTAATTTTAATGACAGAGATATTGCCTATTCATGTACGTACATTAACTGTCATTTCACTTTTCATGTACATACATTAATTTTCATGCATATGTTGCCAAGTTTCATGAAAAAGTGCATTAAAATTAAATAATGATGAAAGAAAATGAATTTTCTTTCAAGATTTTGCATTAAACGTGCATCAAATTTCAAGAAATTTTTAACAGTGTATAGTTGGAAAAATCTAAAACCTTGAGCGTAATCCGTGCGCTGTTCGCCACTATCTGAGGAAGTCTAGCGTTGCAGCATATGTTTTGTCTCTTCAATTGTTTCTGCGATCATTACTTGTTTTTCGGTCTATCGGTTCGTTAATAATGTTCATTTGTTCTTCTATTGAAGGTGCAGTCTACATATAATATAGTTTCCATTGGACAATCAAGCACTGCACTGTCAATTGGTTCCTATATAGTTACACTCGATATTCCCTATAACGAGATTCCCCGTAACGAAACCTCTCTTTAACGAGCGCGTCACGCCTCCCTATAACGAGCAGACGATCGACCCCTCTTCCCCCACTACTAGGGAATGAAGCGCGCTCGAATTTGAAAAAGTAATCAATGTGTTTGATGGCTTTATCACAAATTAATGAATTAATCACAATTTTTTAGTATTTTGAGTACATACCGTCAAATAAATTAATTCCATGTTCAATACTAACAGAAATCTTTTTTATACGCTTTTAACTATGTAAATAAATTATTCACATAGCCTCACTGACAGACTGACTGCGCGCATTATATAATGCGCATAACAGCGCGTAGCAACAAGTAGGATCAATCTATTGCGTTCTATAATGTCCGTATTTCTCTGTTGACTGGTACTTTTTTCTTGACATCGTATTTCTCTTAACTCAGACATACGAGTGTCATTCATTGTTGCATGCAAAGGTAACCGAAGAGTTCATTTTATTCACGCTACTTGCAGGAGCGTCATCTCTTGGGAAGTTCCCGTACTCAATCAATGTGCTTCCGACAAAAAGATGCTCATTTTCAGTTACATTAGTTTGGTCTCTTTATGTCTATTCAACATGACTGTGACTATGCGTTATTGCAGATATCGATTGTACAAACATTCTCAATTGTTTTCTTTCCTTCCTGAGTTAATGCTCGTTTCAAATGAATTTCTAATTTGAATCGCTTTGGTCCGAATTTTTCTTCAAATTGCTATATGTAGGTTTTGGTATAGTATTCCAGAACAAATTTTAAAATGCTACTTAGTATTTCTTTGTATGTATCACCTTTTTTGAATTGATTTTCCCAACGCAATAAGAAAAAAACAGGGATGTAAAGTTACGTAAAAAACGTAACGTTATACCTAAAAACATGTAAAAAATATAATAGATGTAATAAACTCCTAAATCATTATATAAAAAGTAAATATAATCTTATTTTTTACTACTGTTAACATTTGTATTTGTGCTTTTTGTGTACGGTTGATGTTTGGTTGCAGAAAATTTTTCAAACTAGGCAATAAAGAAAGGAATCTCAAGCAGGAAAAAAGAAATCCGGTGGAAACATTTGAATTTTTAAAGAAAAAAAATAAACAATAAAACTCTTGCGAAATGCAACGTCTCTATCACTTTATTTTTTCAAAGTAAATGGTAACTCCTCCCAAACTTTATTTTTGCATCTATCACCTCTATTAATTTTATATATTATTTCGAAATACTGTACCAATGAAAATGAGCAGAAGAATATTATTTAAGTTAGGGACCATAAATGAGGGTTGCCATTTTGAAACGTATATTACGTTTTGTAAGAAACTAAGAACGTAAATTATGTACGTATTTTGACGTAAAAAACGTCACGTAATTTACATTAGGTAATTTACATTTATAACTCTGGTATTAAAATGGTCGAGCTCTGTAACATACACGACATTCTTTGCATAATACGTCCTGATAAAGCGTTTCGAGTTTCTGTCGAGTGGTATTGAGGGTGTCCATTTACGGCTTGGTGGACTACGGACACGTTATATCAATAATATGTATAAATATAGTACTTATTCGGTGGGAAATTTCAAAGGCTGCGTGCCAGCGATGAACATTGAAAAAATGTAACACATATTGTCACAGATGTTTTGCGGACGTAAGGAACAAAAGTAGGACCTAAGGAACGAAAATAGATATAATATGAAAACGCCGGTTGTAAATGGACGTTATTCCTACCGCTTTAAAGGGACTCGAAGTACTTCTTTAGTGCATGTTTTGTAAAATAGTATTTTGTGCATTAAGGGATAAAACACGATATTTGAATAAGAAATTCTAAAGCGTCTATTTTACGGGATGAAGGAAATAAAGTGATTTAATAGCTTTCTAAGCATTTCAGCCACGAATGGGGGTTCTTTTCAGTGCCAACTATTGTACAAGTAATTTAATATCAGTAGTGACTAAGCTAAAAAAACGTGCAAAAGAGTTAAGTTACTTATAGTAATTCTTGTTTTTTCATTTATTTGTTTTATTTTTTTTTCTTCAAATAATTAAAAACATGCAAGAACTTAT
The DNA here is from genome assembly GCA_030998225.1 of Diplolepis rosae. Lineage (NCBI taxonomy): Eukaryota > Metazoa > Arthropoda > Insecta > Hymenoptera > Diplolepididae > Diplolepis > Diplolepis rosae. The sequence continues at coordinate 972,333 of JAPYXD010000466.1, forward strand.
GAAGAGGGTAAGCTTCAAGGCGTCCGAGAACCAGGCCGCTCTCAACACATTCCTCAAAAAGGGGACACACCCTTTCACAGCACAACATTTAAAAAAAAGAAACTATTATAGTGCAATTTTATTAAAAATTGTTAGCATTCAAAACTATGTAGCAAGTTCAAACAAACACCTCTGAAGGAGCGCGAAAAGTACTAACACACATAAACACAAACAGAACGGAGTTACTAAAAAAGTGAAAAAATTATATTTGAAGTTTGTTACAGAATTATTCAAAAGTTTTTTCTTTCGGACACAGAGGCGACAATGCCAATACAAGTGAAATTCTAGCAACAAGATAGAATGTCTTAATGGAAAGTCTGTGTTTTTCTGGCGAATTTCTTTTATACTGACAATGACACGAAATTAGACATCATGAATTGAAAAAATTCTCATAATTGCGTTCGATCGCTATCTCTGCTTGGTTCTATAATAAGTATCAAGATATGACGACTCGTTTTCTTATCTGTTTGCAAGAAAAATAAAATATATGTACAAATAATTTCTGACGTGTATTCGTATATTGTAAAGGAGGCGAATAACGCTCTCATTTGGTAATGGCTTGTAAAAGGAAATGGCAGAGATTTATTGGTTGCCAGCATGAAATGTATGAGAGTCAACAATCGCTCGGTACAATAGAGTGGCGTGTACACAGGGCGTCCAACAAACGACGCAACAGTCAAGTGGCGCGGTTTTCAATGGAGTTTCTTTCTGAGCCGGCCGCATGATTAACGATTGAACGCACTTGACTTCCGATCCAAGTCGCTTCAACATTCACCGAGCAAAAGGAGCAGTCGCTGTTGCTGCTCGCGTTCTCCTCCAGTTGCGCGATTTATTTATTTATCTTTTTTCTTCTCTCTTTCTCACTTATTCTTAGTCTTACGCTTCCTTCTGACACTGCCCCTTTAAAAGTTTCTCGCTTTCAGGTCATTGATTTATGATGTTCCGTCGATTCGTCACTCCCTGACAGCGCGAAAAACCGCTCCTTCCGCAGAATCGCGATGGAAAAGGGAATAAGGTGTAGCCAATAGAATAAGAAATCCTCGATTCCTATAAATTTTAAGAGCAAATTAGTTTTTTATTCAAAAAATGCACTCTAACAATTTCAAATTAATTAGTTGAGTTTGACATTTCTGCCACTTTTTTTTTACACAGAAAGATTTCAAATTCTTTAAATTTGTACTCAAGTAATCTTCAAGAAAAGTTTTTTTGTCCTTATTAAATAAAATTTAAATTTATAAAAGTTGTAAGTATTTCAATGGTCAACATACCACTATTTTTCCACTGTTCCTCATAACCCTGTTACAAATTGGGAATATTTTTAGTGTTTATCAGATGTTTTATCAATATTACTGTCATCTCTTCTCCTTCACTTTCCTCATGTTTTCATGATCCCTATTTAATGCCAAATGGGAGAAAGTGTAAGCCAAGCGAAACTCGACTTAACTGACTTCAATGAAGAATCCGATTCGAGTGATAACGGCTCATCGCATAGTATCAGTTAGAGACTAGATTATCTTGAAGTCAGATCGATTTGAAATTAAAGTAAAACCAGGTAAGTTTAATAATAAAAATTTAATTATTTCAGCGCCAAATAAGGTAAAATCAAGATAATAAAAACTGAAAGAAAGATAATAATATATAAGTTCCGCAACTAAGTTCCCGCTGTTTGTCAATAGAAGGCTCCAGCAGTAAGTGCTAGTCGATTTTGACATATCCAAAGTGTCATGAACCAAGCTTAGACATATGGTAAACAAACCGTTTTGACACATTAGTGATTTTATTTCGGCATCATATACATTTGGTTGTGTGAAAATGTCTGATTTTGTGCCAAATAATCGTCATTTGCGGGAAGTGTTGATTTCCTTCTTTCATTCGAAGAAAACGGCGGCTGAAGCGCATCGAGAGCTCCAAGAAGTTTACGGAGATGCTGCTCTAAGTGGAACAACGTGCCGTGATTGGTTCCGTCGCTTCGAAGACGGTGATTTTGATGTTGACTACCGTCCGCGTGAAGGAAGACCAAAAACCTTCGAAGACGCTGATGTTATTTATTATGAGCTGTTGAAAACGAACGAAACCATCACTGTGGAACGGTATCGAACGCAATTGATGCGTTTGAGCCGAGCACTGCGCGAAAAACGGCCACAATACGAGCAGAGGCACGAAAAAGTGATTTTACATCATGACAACGATCGGCCTTACGTTGCCAAACTCGTTAAAACCTACCTGGAAACGCTCAAATGGGAAGTCCTACCCCACCCGCCGTATTCCCCAGATTTCCCGCTGTCCGATTATTACTTGTTCCAGTCGATGGCACATGGTCTGGCTGATCAGCAGTTCAGCTCATATGAAGACATCGAAAAATGGCTTGATTCGTGGATAGCCTAAAAATATGAACACTTTTACCGTAACGGTATTCGAGCTCTACAAGAAAGATGGGCAATTTTTTGAATGTATCATTTATAACCATTTTTTTCACAACAAAGTTGCATTTAAATAAAAAAAAACAGCAGGAACTTAGTTGCGCACCTAATGTAATACTAGTACTAACTAATTTTAAGGTTTAAAAATAGTAATTCAAAGTGAAAAACTGAAAATTATTGAATATTGACTTGGGACGCCCCGAACGACCATCAACATGAACTGACGGGCAACACGTCAATCAAATCAAAGAATTAGTGCACAAAAATCGTCGATTGACAATTAAAGACCTTGCTGACACTATTGGCATTTCAAGAGGATCACTCAACACCGTTTCAAAAGATATTTTGGGCAGGCAACTCGTGGTTTTTGCGTCACGATAATCCGCCGTCTCACACTGCACTCGTTCTTCGTGACCATTTCGCTAAAAACTCAACGCATATCGTTCCACAACCACCATATTCGCCTGATTTAGCTCCGTGTGACTTCTGGATATTCCCCAAACTCAAAAGATCACTCCGAGGACACTGTTTTGACACGATTGAAGAGATACAAGCCGAATCGAAGAAGGCTTTGCAGGCAATTCCGGAAATCGAATTTAACAAGTATTTCAACGATTGGAAAAAACGTTGGCATAAGTGCATTATATCGGGAGGGGATTAATTTAAAAGGGATGAAATGGATTTGGATAAATAAATAAAGATTTTTCATTTTATAATAAACTTTACATTAGTTTTTGCCCACTGTAGTATGCATTAAAAATGAACCATCACTTAAGATACAAATTTAACGTTAAAAATATTGATATTTTTCAATTTTAAAAGAATCATTCAATAAAAACATCGGGCATAGGAAACCACATGAGAAACCAAACCAGGAAACTGCAAATATAATGTATCAGGTTGACTAATTTGCTGCAAGGTGGAATAAAGATTACCTGAGTTAAAAACATTAAAATTAGTAGCATAGTAGAATTTTATTAGACGTTGTCGACGTATGGTGACCATACTTCCACATGTGTAGGTAACACCCGGATATTGAATAAAGCTCATTTTTGCTTCAACAGTGTAAAGTCAATACGAACCGAAAATTTTTTTTTTAACAATTATTTTAATCAGAGGACGCATAAATATGTACATGTTCTCCACTCATACTTCAGAAATCGTGCACAATCATTCAATAAAAAGATTGGGCCTAGGAAACCACATGAGGAACCAAACCGGGAAACACTTAATTCTCAAGGGAATCTCAAAAATTTTTTATTCAAAGTATTGACCATTGGATTCTACACATTTTGCCCATCTTTCAGGCAAATCATGGATACCATTCCAAAAAAACTTTTTCTCTTTCAAGGCAAACTATTCGACGAGCCATTTTTCGACTTCTTCAAAATTGGCGAAGCGTTGCTCTGCGAGTGAATGTCCCATCGATGCGAAAATGTGATAGTCGGACGGGGCGAGATCTGGAGAGTACGGCGGGTGTGATAATATTTCCCAATTCAATGCTTTTAATGTGTTCTTCACCACTTTAGCGGTATGAGACGGTGCGTTGTCATGTTGTAGGATAACTTTGCCATGTCTTCGGGCCCATTCCGGCCGTCAATCGATCAACGGATGATTCAAATTGATAATTTGTTTTCGGTAGCGATCCGTATTCACTGTCTCACCAGGTTTTAATAACTCGAAGTACACCACACCACACTGGTCCCACCAAACACAGAGCATTGTCTTATGGCCAAAGCGATTTGGCCTTGGAGTCGATGGGCCGACCTCACCAGGTGAAAGCTATGATTTTTTCCGCTTCGGGTTCTCAAAATAAATCCATGTTTCGTCCCCCGTGACAATTCGATGCAGAAAAGATTTCCTTTCGAACCGTTTAGGCAGCATTTCACAAATGGTTTTTCGATTTTTCATTTGTCTTACCGTTCAGTTGGTGTGGTACCCATTTTCCATACTTTTAGATTTTTCCCATGGCTTTTAAACGTTGGAAAATTGCTCCGCGGGTCACATTTAGTGTTTGTGCCAATTGTTGTTGCGATTGGGTTGGGCCTTCATCGAATAACGCCTGCAATTCCTCGTCTTCGAACTTTTTCGCTACACCAGGATGTTCATTGTCTGTTAAATCGAAATCTCCACTTTTAAATTGACAAAACCATGTCTCACATGTTTTAATCACTGGAACATGTTCACCATAAGTTTCTACCAGCAATCGATGAGCTTCAACTGCTTTTTTCTTTTGATGAAATAAGAAAAGCAACGAATGCCGCAAATGCGATTTACTTGGAGCGAAACTCGACATATTCACTGAGGTAAACAACTATGATGCTATTATTTTGGCAGAATGTAATTGTGTATTTTTAAAGGTTATTGTCAATAGAAAAATATGACATAGATGCCAAATCATAGAAATGTATACATATCTCTAGCGACATCTATGAGTGAAACCGACAAATTTCAACTAACACCCCTGGTACATGTTGTTTCGTTATACGGTATTTTATGTACCTGAAACCTTGACTGTAATCAGGATAAACTATCTGAATCTTGGAGGAAGTTTAAACTACGATTCTAGCTCTATTTGTAATATAATTATAACATGTATTCTATTCAGGTCATAGTGTGCTCTCCGGTGACTATAATAACCAAGCACTAGTCCGAAGTTCAACAGCAACAATAGTGTAGATGCCAACATAAAGTTTTTAGGTAAATCTTTTACAAAATGGATTGACCAGCCCTATCCAGTTTTAGTACTGAAAATACTATCTGGAGTCTAGTTAAGGTAAAGTATGATGTGTCATATGGATCAATAAATTAGAATCAGATAAACCCAAATCATAATGTCGATACTAGAAGAAATCAAAGTATGACAAAAAAATTCTGAGCTCACAGAATAAGCTGTCTTCAAATGGAGGGTAAGAAAGTTTCTATCCTACTGAAAATCCCCGCACATGTACATGTATAAGAGGCTATATAGGAACATATGTGTATGTAGGAGACTATGTGAAATCACATGTAGTTTCCTACGTAGGGACGTATATAGGATGTGGGGTAAATTTTTACAGAGTCGCTTTACGCCTTCGAAAATGAAAAGTTTTATTGCAGATATTTTTTTGTACGCTGAGTATTTATCAAGATGTTTCGATATCTTAAGATAAATTAACAAATTTCATTAAATAAAGGTTTCTATATGTTTTTAACTGCAATTTAGGAAACGGTAGAAAAGATAAAAACGAATGTAGATAGACAAATTTTAGTTCATAAACTTTAAAAAAACTCACTTTTGGTAAAATCTATTAGAAAATGTTTTTCTATCATCAAAACCAAAAGTAGTCTATCTACGTCCGTTTTCAGTTTTTCTACCATTTCTCAAATTTTAAAAACAAAATTCATCTATTTTGGTTATAAGCATGTAGAAATTGAAGCTAGTTGTTCACATGAACTTGATACTCGTACTTTTCTCGAGTATTATATACCCTTAAATTGCATAAGTAATTCTGGCCAGTAAATCATATAGAAAAGTATATTCTTGACAGTTGTTTGTTCAACCATTCCGGATCAAATTGGATCAGATGGTATATAGGCCATATATACATGTATATATATATTATATACACATATATTATACTTCTATATGTGATATACTAGTCTGAATTTCGCATACGATTTGAATTTAAAAACTACATGAGATCTCATATAGTTTTTTACATACGCATGTACACGTGTGGAGATTTTCAGCAAGGATATAACGGAAATGCACTTGATTGTCGATCAAGGAATGACTGAGTAGCCGGTGTAACATCCCACGCTTGTCAAGAATGACTTAAGTAGGATCTGCTGAAAAAAAAGAGCTCAGTAAATGACCCTCATCTTGTGAACGAAAGTAATTTCTCTCTGCGGATCGTCAAGTTGATGCAAATATACTTACATTATAATATATACATATATGTGTGTGCGTATTTGTGTAGGACGTCGGTCTTGTAGAGCAAAAACAGCGAAGCAAGTTCCGCATCGATCATTAGGTAAGTTTAGAAAAAGGGCCATTCCGAAGGTTTCATTAGGAAATGGATGAAACAGTAGATGCAAGCGAATTGGAAAGGATGGCGGGATCTCCGCGCGACGACCAAGGGGAAACGAGGCAAAGATAGCTTTGAAGCTTGCGATGACTCGGACTGATAATCCATTAGGATCCGTCTACTTAGAGTATAACATCTATTTGAATACAAATCAATAGGGAATGGGAAAGGACGGTAGCCAGTAATTGGTCCGGCTTTATTGGAACTCTCAATGTCTCAAAGAGCATCTCGTTCGGTAATCTCCTTCTTTCGATTCAGTCTCTCCCATTCCTCTCATTCTCTCTCTTCTCATTTCTCTTCCTCAGATTCCACTCTCGTTTATCATGTATAACCTCAGCTCCTTGCAAAATAAACCCAAGTTTTACTGTATGTTAACAAGGGTTTTTTCTTTTATAACATAGATAGAAAAAACGATGAAGATTTAAATTCTCTTTTGACATAAATTCATGGGAAAGAAAATTTGTCAAAAATCAGAATTTTAAGGCCATTGGCCATGAAGGTCACGTGAATAATTTAGACCCTGGCTATTGATTTTTTTCTCCACATATACAATTTTAATTCAAAATAAATCGGTCAAAATTAGGCAAATGATCAATATTAGCATATTATAGGAATATGGGAAGGAATAGTGTATTTAAATGACCAAAAAATAATTTTATTTTATTGATAATACCTATTGAATGATTTGAGTTTAGCTGCACTAGTCCCATACTGTAGGTAATATACTCTGTAAATTTTCTAAAATTACTTATTTTAATTAAAACTTGTTATATCATTATGAATATTTAATACATATCATTTCCCAAAATTTCAAGACGATATTTCATTTTCTATGGAGCTTTACATGCATCTAAAAATTAAGTTTCTGTATTGCCCGTATCCTTAACAGGAAATTTCACCTGAGGCCCTGTTGGAAACGGGTTGGTCTGGTGTAAAGATCATCTTTCTACAGAAATAGTTAAGTGGGTATGATGAGGGGCAAAAGATATACTGGCGCGCGTGTTGTTGGCTAATAAACTGCAAGGTGGGGCAAAGAGTACCTGAGTCAAGGGGGTCTCCCCATCAGTCAGCTTCCAAAATCGATTCTTTTTTTGTTGTTTCAATCGTTAGAATTATTATCTGAGAATATTCTTGCAAAGTTTCAAAGTCCAACCCAAAGTAGTTCATGAGTTACAGTACCTTTAATTTGATTTTTTTCCTTCGAAAAACTTTAAAGTCTATTTTATGAAAACCATGTTTTTTGAAATTCCGTGCACGATTGCAAAAAATCTATAAAAGCTATGTATACAAGTAAAACACTGCTTTTTAGATCATTTAATTGTGCACAGACTGAGTTAAAAAAATGTATCAACAAATCTCTTTTTACAATGTTATTAACGCACTTACTGCTAAAAAAGCCGAAAAATCGAGTACTTTATTAAAAAATGAATAAAATATTCAAATTTCAACTTTTAATCACCATAATAGACTATACTGTGCAGAAAAGCCTTCCAAATAAGGAAGTATTTTAATTTTTTGTTTCAGGTAAAAATTACGGGCTGAATTTTTCACGGAGTTTGAGTCGTTCGCGGCGAGCTGCTGCGCGAGATTGTTTATAAATCCGCCATTTTTATTTATTTTGCCATTCAAAAAACTTTTTATTGTTGAATAAATATATGTTCAAAGATACGCAAAAGATCATTTGTTTCTCTTGCTGTTTTCATGTTTAAAAAAAATCCTAAAAAACCACCTTTTTTATGAACCACTGCTGAGGAGACCCCCTTAAAAACATTAAAATCAGCAGCATAGTAGAATTTGAATGGACATTCTCGACGTATGGTGACCATACATCCACATGTATAGGCAACACCTGGACGTTAAAAAAAATTCATTTTCGGTTCAAGAGCTTGGTTCAAGTTTATAATAATTTTTTACCTCAATTTAGCAAAATTTATACCTAAAATCACTGGATATCTCAAATGTAAAATGTAATGTAAAAAATTTGTCTTATTTGTCATGAAGGTTTCAGAGGGTATTTCTATGTAATTTCACGCGCTGAATATGAAAAAAATAGTGAAAAAATTCATTAAGGGCTTGTAATGTTGATTTCTTCTGAAATTACTCAGAAATCATGCCAGTTATGCGAATATTAAGTCATATTCTGAAATTTTCTAAAATCCAAGATGGCGGATTCAATATGGTGGCACGAAATAGCAAAATTTAATCTGACTTGCATGAAACTTGCTATCTTAGTGTATAGAAGTCAAACTTCAGAAATTCAATACACCCAGTCCAACATGGCGGATCAAAATCGCAAAATATAATTGGAATCACCTGAAACTCTTAATCTGGAAGTTGTTTGTATCGCTGATTTTGAATCAGGAGTCAAACTTCGAGAATTCAAAATAATGGATCCAATATGGCGAATTAAAATCGCAAAATATAACTTGATTTGTATGCAACTCGGAATCTGTCAGTTTTTTGGGTCGCTGATTCTAAATCAAGAATAAAAGAAAAAATGATACAATATCGATATCTCTTTTATCGAGCACCTCACTTCACCACACCAAATGAAGAGCAAAATGCAATTCTAACGGTTGCGTGAGGTACAGTCTGTAATATTGTTCCTTATGATTATAACATAAAACAAATACAAAAATATGATCCTAATATATGCTAGTCCACAGTCGATCCACGTCAGGGGGTGGTTTGCTGAAACATAAAATTCTTATTCTGAAAGTTTTTTGGGTCGCTGATTTTGAATCAAGAGTGCGTGAACTGAATGAATGTCAGCGCCGCATGTCTGTGATATGTGTCCTTCGAATGTGAGAGAAAATACTTTAGACGAGCTTTCTCTTGAGTGAGGCAAAAAGCAAATTGGTGTATGGAATCTCCTGGGGGACACTGCAAAGCAGTGTTCGCAGAACGTGTACGTAAATGGTCCCCACCATAGATGCTTCGAGCTCATTGTGTCTTCCTCATTCAACCAACCTATGGCAGTGGAGCGAGGGAGAAGCCATGAGCTGGTAGGGTCCATGGTGGGAGCCGTTTACGTCCACGTTCTGCGAACACTGCTGCAAAGCCTCCGCAGTCTGTGACCAAGAACAGTCTAAACGATTGTTTCCGTATGGCATCCCACTGGGAGTGCTTCGTCGCCGAATGGTGTCTTCCTCGGCCCACGAGGAGGCGAAGCTGATGTGAGCCCAGCTCAGCCCAGGTCGTGTGCCATGCGGGATCAGAAGCCAGCCCCTTCGGGACCTCGATCAGGTAGAGCGTATTGAACACAGGTGTCAGTGCCTGTGTTTCTCCGAGTGAGTCCGGTCTGTCTGTGTATTCCAGGACCGGCTAAGTGGAGGTTGGGCCTCAGGGAACTGGGGTAGGACTTCGGTCTGAGGATACACCCTTTCCCAACTATTCCGACCCGCTCCTCTACGCACGATGCGCTGGAGAAAGAAATTTATGGATCTAAAGAAGACAAATGTGGGGAAAACGGACTTGGGTGCTTCTTCAGAAGCTACGGGATGGAAGGACGTCCTTCAGCTGCTGAGGGATCAAAGAAAATGGAGAATTTGGCCAGGGCTCTCAGCGTTATCTAGCAGGGTATGCTGAGAAATAACCCTGGCCACGTAAAGGACAGCGTAAATGAGGCCACAGAGGTGTTGAGCGGAATGCTCTGTGTCTTTGGGAAGATACCCCAAAAAAGCTGACAAAAAATGCTCCTTCTCCCCTCGAGGATCGGATTGTCAAGAAAGGGAAGGGCAGTACATCGCCCACTTACGCTGCGGCCACCGGAGGTCAGACCCTACAGAAGGATGGGAAAACACACTATTTATTATTAAATATTATTGAACATGAAAAGATTTAAAAGAAAAAAGAAAAGATTCATTTATGATAAAAAAATTTATTATGTTTTTAAAACGACTGTCTTCTGCGAGACTTGAGTCACGAGACCAAGTATTCTTTTTTTTCCAGCCACATAACTTTTTTGTTATTAAACTACTACCCTGAAACTTTGGGGAATGCTGGAGAGAACAATGAACTACGTTTCTCGGCTTAATTTGCGTGGCAAGTAAAAAAATCTTAATTTGAACTAAATAGTTGGCTTATTTGAGAAGCGAAAGTTCTATTGATCTTAAGTGCCATCATACGAATTTTTCACGGTGACAAAAAAACATTATTTTTTCAATGAACATACTTCAAATAATGTAAGAAGAAAGTATTATTGTCCTATATTGGATAAAAGGAATCTTTATAGATAAAATGAGTTAGTAATTTCTGCAAACGATTAGGTTAGTAAGGTTGTTCCAATGAAATAGTTTTCTACACAATTTACATAATCTTTATATCATATAGTTATATCTGCCGTGTTCTGTCAATTAATTCCTAATATTATTTAAGGATCCTGAGAAAGATTAATAGGGGAATTAACAGAATATCTTTGTTGGTAATCGAAACGGCCTTATTTCATGGGGTTGATAAAACACGAATATTAACTCTACATTCTTCAAGGCAAATGGATTTATGCAAAATATAACCGCAGTTCTCCAAGTGTAATAAATTAAACGTTTCATGATGGTCTTCAAAACAATTTTGCAATCAACTAACATAAGTTTTTCACGTCGATAAAACACACCTCTTACCTCGCATCACGCTTTATTTACTTTGAAAGATTTTTGAAAAACCTCTAGGGTATAATAGATTAGATAGATTGATGCGATATTTTATTTGATAAATAAGATTTTATCGATACATTTCAAAATTCTTAAATATGTTATGAAATTTTAATGCAAATATTTAAAAATTACGCACATATTGTGTATATATGTGCACAGTTTTTGGAAAAGTACGATCCATGGAGATTAGACATAAAGAGACCAGAGTAGTGTATAGTTCCGAACTTCCCGAACGTGGCATGCCACTCGCACTTTGAAAAAAATATGGACGAGGTGCAGTCATGTGATCTGTCAAAAAAACTTGTGTAAAAATATATATTCCAACTAAATTAAGACTATAAAAACATTTTTTAATTTTCCTATTTCTCAGAAATTACAAGATAGTTACAAATATACACACAGGAAAAAATTTCACTAGGCGACCGAGCGAATCAAAAATATAATGAACATAAAGAATCTATATAACTAGATTATGTGAAACTTTTAGTTACATTGTATATACAATTAGACTAAAAAACAAGATTTGTCACGAAACTTCTGAATGAGAAAAATTAGTTTTTTTCGCTGAATTGAGTATAGTTTTTATACCTTAAAATTAACAAATGATTCAGATGAAATGGGAAAGTGAATATAACTGTTCCAGCTAAATTAAATTTAGAAGCCAGATTTATTGCTTACCTACTATTTCTCATTATTTGAACTAAGATATATTTTTGCACGAACTATTTCCAATTTATAGTTAGATAAACACAATATTACATTGAATTTTGACATCAACGCGCATATTATTTAGTACTTTTAAAGTGTTTGAAAGTCTAAATTAACCTCAAACTGACATTTGACGTCACTTTCGCCATAAATGTTATCAGGTAGCAGCTATTTCTTATATCTCTGCTCGAGCTATATTATAATGCTTGGATTGAACAAATGATATCGCTGAAATCGTTAAATTGGTCAAAGATATTTACCTTAGCTGATTAAAAGATCTTCTTACATTCACTTGTTTGTTTCCAGCTAAATGTTTAGCTGTAACAAAGATTAACTTCCCTGTCACAGCTGCCCTTTTTCCGTGTATTTTACAGGAACTAATTCTACGGCTAAAGTTATATAAATTGCGAGTCACCTCTCTCTTATATGGATTTAAAAGCACGAAGATTATACTTGGAGTAGCTTTGAAAAACAATTTTCATTTTCAAATATTCTGCATTTTAAACACACATCCTATTTATCAATTATATCATTTTTTGCTTATTAACATGTGTATCTTACTTTGCAATACTTAAAAGGTTATGTTGACAAATTGAAACAGGATTGAAACTGCGGCCATATTTTTTTCAAAGTGCGAGTGATACACCATGCTAGGGAAGTTTAAAACTATATGTACATGTCGGATTAAAAAATGTGTATATGCGTACTTCTGGCAACAGAAAAGTCCACGTTCATGGTGAAGTACATGGATTAGAGTTTTGTTTCCTGATGACTATTCTCCCTATATACAATAATGGCGGTCGTTTTCCGCCACTGCAGTACTAGCACCATATTCGGAAAGTTTCGTAACCATTAGCTTACGAGTAAAATTCGCTGATTTTCGGTTACACTACTTTGGTCTCCTTAAGCCTACAATTCAAATGAATCCACCTACCGAATCGGGATTAAAACATAGTCAAAATTACCGCTTTAGTGGAAAGGAATTAAACAGAATTAGCCTCAGTAACACGGCATTTTAATTTATGAATTGAATTTATTCTCAATTATATATAATTTTGAATTGATTAAATTAATGTGCATTTAATTTTTACAAGAGTTTATCACTTTCATTTTTTTCATATTCAGTAAACATAGCGTTTATTGCATTATTTTACAGATTTATTTAAGATATATTAAATTCATATTTATTATATCTCTAGTGCATTTTTTAAGGGAATCCATCTAAATTATTTAGAACAAATTTGCGAAATAATTATTTAGAATTCAATCTTCTGCCATTACAGTCGTCAAAACGAATTAAATTGACTTCCATTTTAGACTAAAAACAACAGAATTAGTTTGTTCCACATATCCACTCACATGATAAAATTAAAATGAATTCAACTTCTTAGGTTATCCTACGTAATTAAATTGAATTACTTTCTTTGAAATTTTGACTCATAAAAACGAATTAAAATGTAATAAATGTAATTTCAAACCCTAGGGATTTCTAGTTAGGTTTTAGAAGAGACTAGTTTTATGTTGGAAACTATGAGCAAGTGAGAAAGAGAGTAGTGAGTCGAGAAGTGAAGTGAGAGTAAGAGCGATGGGGGAAGTGCGTACGAAGACAAGGTTTCTGTAAAATACTTAAAACGCTGAAGAGTCGTTTAGCACACTAATCTTGTATTTGAATTATTAAATAATAAACTTGAATTAGCTCAGCAAACAGTGAGTTTGTAAATTACTTAGTTTGGCCCAGTTTGTCCTAAATATCAAGGAAATGTAACGAAAATGTCTTTAATATTATAAGTTTCTTTACCAGATTAAACAGAATCAACTTGATTTCAAATCTTTTACCCTTGTTAGAATTAAAACGTGTTCATTCTTCGTCACAGGATTCAACGGGATTAAAACGAGCACAAACGTACCCTGCTTTAAAAAACTGTTGGAAAGCTTATGAAATTCCACGTCTTGTGATGCTCAACAAATATTTTTTTGACCTTCTGAAAATAATACAGCACGTGAGGAGTTAAAAAAAAAATTCAAGATTTTCTCAAATTCTCTACCTCAACTTCAACTTTTAGCATGACCTAGGGAAAATTTTCCCAGAATCTGGAAATTATGCGACATAGAGTCTAAAATCTTATCTTTAATTTAAGCCAGGAAAACTTCAAAAATATTCATGGGTACCCGAGATACGATTAAAAATGTTCAATCGTATCTGAGTTGAACTTTAGTCGATGATCACGGTTCTCGGCGGTTTTTTGCTCGCCTCCTTCGTTGAGGCAGGACCGAAATGGCCACGCAAAAAGTGGCGCTTGAGTGGAGTCTTCTTATATGTATTTTTGATTCTGTTCATTAGTAATTTTTATTTCTAATTATTCTGAAATTTAAAAAATATTTATTATTTGTGATTATTAAAAATTATTTAAATCCAATATTATCCCCATATTAACGAATAGAACAATGATGTGTAAACATGTTTTATTTCTTAAAATTCTTATAAACTAGAACATTAATAAAAATTGTAATAGTCATTGTAAATATTAACTAAGAATGAAAGGAAAGTAAATAAAGGAAACACGTTCTTGGATCAAAGAACATATAAGAGAGCTCCACTTAAGCGCCGCCTTTGTGCGTGGCCTATTCGGTCCTGCCTCAATAAAGGAGGCCAGCAACAATCCGGCCGAGAACCCTGATCGTCGATTAAAATTCAACTCAGATACGATTGTTGAAGTTGAGGTAGAGAATTTGAGAAAATCTTGAATTTTTTTTTTAACTCCTCACGTGCTGTATTATTTTCAGAAGGTCAAAAAAATATTTGTTGAACATCACTAGACGTGGAATTTCATAAGCTTTCCAACTGTTTTTTTAAAAATGCCCTATCTCTTTTTTTCACCGAGATATCGTGATTCAAAGTCAGCAGTGATTTTTAATAGCACTCACAAGCACCGTGCGCACAATTTAAAATAATAATAATAATATTATTACCAATTACCCATGTAGAACTCGCTCACACCCAGATGGCATTCCACAATTATGTTATAATTTCCCAGTCGAACCCAGGTAGGTTCGGATAAAGTGCCAGAGCTTATGATGGGAACCTACCCGGGTTCTGAATGGCGTTTTATCCGGTTCCAACCATGGTTCTAACGGTTTTTTTGAGCAGGGTAGAACGCTAAATTGAATTGAAGTGTTTACGTTCAGAAACAGTATTGCTTTGGATTAAAAGAGGTGAAAAATCGCTCATATTTAAACTACTTTCGATTCATAAAATTTTCGCGTTTCATAAAATTCATGAATTTGTTTGGATTATTTTAATTAGAAAAATAAGTGGCCTGTTTTCCCTAAGTACTACCTATTATTACAAGAGAAAAACCACAAATGGAAGGGGAAATTAATTTCAAACAGTTTGTCAATGACCAAAAGAGAAGAAAGTGCCCTGAGAATGTTTGCAATATGTCGTATACCATTCGTTGACCTTACGCGCTTTATTATGCACTGTATCGTGAGTTAGCACAAATAATGCCGTTGTAAACCAATCACTGCCGTCCCACGTCTACGCATTGATACTGCAAGGCTTTATTCTCACGTGTCACATGGTACAGGGGGATCACGTAATACTCATGCGGGGAGACATCAGTTTGCTCTCTGTTTACTTCCTCAGACACATCCACGCATATAGCGTGTACAATTCCTCCCATTGCTTCTCCACCTTCTTGCATTTATGAAGTCCAACTTTTTACAGGTATGATACTCGAAGGAATGTCGGATTCGAGGTGCCGACCATTTTCACCTTACCTAGGTGATGAGAGACTGAATATATAAGGTCAAAGATTAGTGTTTGACTCCCGAGAGGGAATTTCTGTGTTTTGTGTTAAAAATAAGCTCGCCCAAAGAGAAAAGAAACTAGTAGGTATTGTTACGTCGTATCAATTCGATTATTCGTTGTTTTTATCACTCATATTTGTTAATTACATCTTCTTTAAAATAGTATGTTAAGAGTCGTTCGAAAGAGAAATTATTTATCAGTTCAATAGTTGAAAGAGCTTAGGGTTTAAAGTTGAAGGTAAAAATTGTCTACGTTTAACTTAAGTTTCTTTATGATGTTTTCACCAAACATAGTTCTTTAATTTTATGCCTTTAATCTGCAGAACCAAACTGCAGACACGTTTGTACATGTATAATTGCTTTACTCCATCGATGAACCTGAGGATTAAATCGGGCCTAAATTTTATTGCTCTAGACGCCCTTTGCCTAAATGAGTTGTCCCTCTATATGACGTTAAGAGCTCTTACACAGTTTTTCCTTCAACCTTCCATCAGGTCATGCATCCCTTACCAATCCAAAAAGTGAGATGGACATTTTCCTCATTGTATACTATTTGCCAATCAACATCAACCTTCTCCCACTTAACTAAACTTCAATCAGGTGACGAAACCGATCAGGGGGCCTTAGGACAGGTGAACGGGCGTGTCCTCAGGTTGCGGATAGAGGGGCCCTGTACCGAGGGTTCCTGCTGAATACGGATACAAAACTAAATAAGCAGTCGCGCGCAATGTTCCAGGGATGTTCCCGAAGTAATAACCCTCAAGCCAAGGTGTTAAGGACCGTATTAAGGGCTGCATGGCACCAGAGAGTGGTGTCTCCTACGGTGTCTCACGGAAGCCAGGTCGCCTCCTGGCGTACTCAGACCTTATCTCTGCATGCGGGGCTCTGCAGGGGCGGACCTTATACTTCCCTAGTTAATCGTGGGAATAACATGGAGAAAAATGATTTCAACAAAAGTATATGCAAGGAATTATTCGGAGGGAAGTTGGAAGTAACAGTGGTGCCCGATTGCTATGAAAAGTCTGACGCGAGGCGGCAGAAAAACTGCCTATACAGAATACAATAAAACGCATTTTTACGATTGAAGAAATGGTCCAGAAGATGGATGAATTCTGCAGGATAAAAAGAAAATGTTCCTGCCAATTAGAGAGGGTATCGCTGAAGTGTTGCACGAATTGAAGCAACTCCGCAAAGATACAGAACACACGGAGGGTTGGCCGAATGATTTGGAAATCAGCTGGGAAAAGCTCTTGGCAGGGAGGGAAAACTAGCGCGGGCCCAGTGTTAAGAGCGTCAGGGATGAGGGCTGCCAGACAGCCCCACAAATTGTAGTGAGCAGTACTCCAGAGTTCCGGAAACGGCCGAGAGAGCTGATCGTGAGCCCGCAAGACACTGGAACAAAGAAGCCTATAGAACATGACCCTAAAGTTCAAAGCTAACGCAGTTACGGAGTCATGGGCTGGTGGGAAAGCAGGGGAGTTTTGAGATTAGTGGGTATTGCTTCACCCGAGTCCCACACAACGTGCGTAAATGCATTCTCTATCCCCTGACAAAAATGAAAAAAATAAAAACAGTCAACTACTCCTAACAGCCAACAACCTTGTGAATATGGATTTCTTTTTAAATTATTGTAACGATATTAATTAATTAAATTCATTAAATAAAGATTAGTAAGTAAGTCTTATATGTTACCTGAGTGAATTTAATCAGTAACTCATCATACTACCAAAATTTCACGTAAACTCACGGAGCTCAAAACAGGTATAAATTACTAAAATTTATTGCGAAAAGACATTATATTACAAACTATATAAGTATATGATCGACGAATGCTTTTATAAGTAGAGTAACTAGATTTTTTATTTTATTTCATTTTTACTGTGATTAATTGAAGCACAGTCAAAGAACGAAATTCTTTCAAATTTTATTGTAAACTTTTTGAAAAAATTATAGAAAGGCAAATACTTCTTCTAAAGAGTGCTTCAGGTTTTAAAAGAGTTTGGATAGAATAATTTGATTAGAAAGAGATGAATACCTGATATACAAGTCAAAGAAACATTCTTGGACTGCGTTTGAAAGTCTTGTGACCATATAGGCCAAAGTATTTTAGGAATTCCAATATTTCTCGTGTAAAAATTTTGTCAAGACTAAAACTAGGCTCTGGTTCCACATGTAATGCCATGTCTAGTCTAGGCTATGCAATCAGCAAAATTTTTTAAATTTATAATTGTTTATTATTGTTCACTATCAAAAACTTTAAATGCAACAAATTTGCTGAAATTCTTTAACCAATAGGAATTTTTCAAAATTTTCAAATAAAAAATATAAACAGAAGATTTTAAGGTTGTATGCAAAAAAATCGATCTCTGGTAGAATTTAAAAAAAAAGGAGCTCATATTTAAGTAGAATGATTATTTATATGTAAATGCATAGGCACTCTCCACATTTTAATTTGTAGTAATTAAACACTCTGGTAGAGAAATTAAAAAAATTTCGGTATGTGTGCTGATTGAAAATACAAATTTTTGAAAAAAACACCAAATCTCTCCACCGTTTAGTTTTTCTCAAAAAAATTTCCGGCCGGTATGATTGCAAATTTCTAAGTTTTTTCCATTTTATCCGGTTTTTCATATTCAGTGAATTCTACATATTTTTTCAATTCGTGTTGTTACAAACTGGACTTCTTCATTTTGAATTGCAAGCAATGAGATAAGTTTTTGAATTCTATGATTATCCTTATTTTTATTATCTTCTATATTTTAATCTTTTACTGAAATTTTGAATTGATCTTTTGATTTATGGCACTGAAGAGGGCCCCCATATGTGGACGAAACGTTTGCCTTCCTTTTTTGAGTTTTTTTAAATATCTAACATTGATAATTTATAATCGAAGAAAATAAAAAGAAACTGACCCTATGCCAAATCAATGAGAAATGAACAAAAATCCTGTGAATATAATTATATATAATATATATATATATATTATATTATATTATATATATTATATTATTATATTATTATATATGTTACATATTATCAAACATGTCACTTTATAATTTTGTAGATAATCTAATGAAAAACATGGAAATAATGCTCAACTTCCATATCATTGTATCATTAGAACACAAGCCCTTTAAAAATCTTGAGTTGAACAACATTTTTCGAAGTCGGCTTTTTGATTTTTATTACTAGTTATATATGTTACGAGCCACGCAAGGTTGAGTAACGCGAGCTCTCTGATTGGTGAATTATTTTTTAGTGTGAATCCTTAAAAGGAACGGGGAAAATTTAAAGTTCTGAAATAATTAAAACACAATGTTCAGGTAAAATTGATTTTTAATGTGCAAACGTAGTGACGTGGTAAAATTTAACCGTCACATTAAATGCAGTTTTATTATGATTTTACTTTTACGATTTTGCTTATTTTGATTTTTTGGCATGTATTTTGCAATTGATTTCTTAGGCCTATGATTTTGGTGGGGTCGTAACCAGTGTGGCTCCTGACCTGTGCTTTTGCTTATTTTGTGTTTTATGTTTATTTTGATTTTGGAGCTTATTGCTTATGCTTTGGTTCCGAGTGCTCATGAGAGGGGCGAAGTGCGTCGCGGGATTTGTTTGTTTTTGTTTTTGGGTCCTCCATGTTGTTTTAGACTTGATAAGGGAAGCTTACGCAACCTGTAGTCCCCGGTGAAGGTGGGGGGAGTTGCGAAGTGGTAAAATTTACCCGTCACATTAAAAAGATTTAATTTGTTACACTCAACGGTATGACAGGTGGAGTTATGTCCCGGGGAAAAGTCGTGTGACGAGAGACCGCTCTTCGTCGCTACCCGAGAGCACTCGAAAAACACTATCACGCACTGCACGCACTTACGCTTCCTGTCCCGTCTGTTACATAAACGACACGAGGACGGCGGCACCGGAGGACAGCAGCGTTGGAGACGAGATACAACCGGCTACCGAGTCAACGTAAACACTGGCTGCCATGTCGACTTTCGAGCCACGATGTATCGATGCTTCGATTATCGCCGCGATCGATCGTTGGAGAGCGACGCACGAGACGACCAGATGCCACCACGTGACCCGGAAGACGTACCCTGGAGTACATGGACCCCGGGACTTGATATTTAGTATCTTAGACATTTTGTGATACTAAATTTACGTCGTAGGATGTAAATGGACACTAATCATAATACTGCCAATCCACTACACGCGCCGTTCGTTGTAATTGAGAGAACCGCGTGTTTGTAGAAAATATTCGTCGAGGGCAATTACTGTACTAGGCACGGGTTTCCTAGTCGTCTAACAGATGTGTGACATGTGACCTGCTTCCGGGTCCGCGATTGGGTCACGCATGTAATTCGTGGGGCAGGTCGGGAATTCCATCAGCGTCGCGTCTTCCATGATCACTCAGCAGTGTCTCCAGAATGTGGGATTTTCGGCCCCCACCACGTTCCCATCTGGGAGAAACACATGCAAACGTGGCGTGTCAGTGTGTCGGCTCTGCTACACGATGCGGTCATCAGCTTCGTGTAAAACCGAAGGTGCACGAAGACGGACTTCGTTACAATGCTTGAGTTTTCAAGTTATTTTTAGATTTCACGCTTTCGTTTATCGAGTCGAAATTAAGAATTGTATTTTTCTCGAGTACGTGCAAAAGAGGCGCGAAGCAGACGACGAATTTGAATTTACGAAGTATATAGTTCAAGAAATAACACTTTTCTTCAATTTCTTGAAGAAAGTCTGCATGAAATAAACATCAGTATGATCTTGGAAAATTTCCTGAGGATTTCAACACTTCAAAAATAAACTTTCAGTGAAATTTAGTGACAATAAATGTATAAAATTTGAATCAATATATAATTTTCCATTCAAATTTATATACTTCTTACTAATTTTGTACATTTAACAATTTTTCAATTAGAACAATATTTTCTAACAAGATAAAATGAACATAAAATTCAAGTTCATAATTTATATTTTCAGTTATATGTTAGAAATATTTTCATCTCACATTTTTGTAGCCTAAGCACAAACTTTTCATTCCAAAACTTAAAATCTCTACGGAAATGGAAAATTGTCTAATAGCAGTAGATAAATTAAAAAGCTAAAATATGTGTTTATTGGTATTTCCATATTAACATATAAATATCAATCAACTTTAAATTTTAAATAAAAATGTTCGTTCGAAGTGTTCAAATCATGTTACAATTTGACAAGATTTTATGGAGGAGTGCAATCTTTTGGATGAAATATTTTGTAGTTATTAATTTGTCTGTCCGTCTGAAATCGTAGTAAGATTTGAACAGTAAACAACAAATTTTCCAATAGAATTCAGGATCAATAATAATTGATTCAGGAAATACTTCAACTCTGTAGAGCATTTTTGTATTTCGAATTCAAAATGTGTGCTTAAGCCACAAAAAAGTAAGCTGAAAATGTAGATATAAAACTAATTATGTCATGTTTATGTCTTCTTAATGGAAAATACTTTGCATATAATTCTCTAATTCGATATTTTTTTAATGTATGAACATTCAAGATTTTTATAGGAACTAAAAATTTCTGGATAATGCTTTGATTGAGAAAGCTAAAAATTTGTCAAATATTGATATAAATTGCAATTTTACAATTGCATTATTTTTCAAATATTTTAACATCTCTTCAATCTTGATAATTCTTACAGAAGTTTATTTCATGTGAGTGACTTTTTCTTTTTCTAATGGAAGATTTCGTAATTCTAAATTCGGCCCAATTCGTAACATTGTAAAAAGATTTTAAAACTTCATAAAAATTTTTTTTCTGTTTTATTCAAAGTCAATAAATATTCAATGTTTGGAATCGAAATATTAAGTAAATGATTTTTAATTTCTGGGAATAAACTGCTTTAATAAGACAATCTTTCTTCTTTGTGAGAAATCTCAATTTTAAAATTAAAATTCTACGCATAGGATACAAAAACATAATATGAAAATACTTTTATTACAGAATTTTGAAATATACAAGTTGACCAATTTTTAATCGAGTAAATCGGCTACTTTAAGCAAAAAATTATGTTAAAAATATTTAATCAAAAAAAAATAAGACACATTAAATTACGTTTTAAAATCCACATTCATAGATTGATGGTAAAAGCAGTTTAAAGTTTTTTAATCTTACGTTTTAGTGACGTATGCACAGACTTTTAATCAGATAAATGAAATGCTTTATAGAAAGTCAAAATTTTCTTATTACTGCACTTAATCAAATTTATAAAGTAAAAATATTTTTTAATTGATGCTTTCACTCAATTCTTTAAACATTCATTAATTGAAAATTGTACTCAAAATTTAATCTTGCAGCGTTCCAATATTCCCACAATGTTACAAAATCTTATTAATCATTATTTTAGTCGAATTATTTTTAAAATATTTAAAAAATATATGTAAATATTTTGATTAAATACTCTGTCAAATTTTGCATTTGACTGATCTAGCAAAATTGTTGAAAGTTTTGAATACCGATAGAAGAAACTTTAAATGAAATTTTATGTCCATAAATGCTTAAAGTTCTATATAGAAATATCAACTACAACATTCTCAAATTTTATAAATAAACTACTAAATTCAAAAAGTTTCGGATTTTTTTAAAAACTGTACAAATTTCAAATATGAATCAGTCAAAATATACTGATTATCAGTGAAATTTGACTGATTTAAATAACTAAAAACAGGTTACTGTGAATCAGTCAAATTTCAGTGATTACTTCAGTGAAAAGTAACTGATTTAATTGTTTCCACTGATGATTCAGTGAAAAGGCAAATCACTGATTCAATCAGTGAAAATTTGACTGATTCAGATTTAGAGTGTATACAAATTTCAAATATAAAGTGTACTCTGTACATTAATCAAACAAATTTAGAAGATGAATATTTTAATAAATATTCCTAAATATTATTGGAATATGATACATATCGATTTAGAAAAACTTCTTCAAAGTACTCAGACATTTTTCTTATTTTACGACATTTTTGCACCATGTTTGACCTTTGGGTAGGATTCAAGAAAACAATTGTAGACATACTTTCATTACTTAGTAAAATACTATGAAGACTTGCTTTTTAAATTAAAGCGAAAACTTTTAAAACCTTTAACAATCGGTTGCATAGATTCTGCTCTAATCTTGGACGCAATTAGAGAAAAAGGTTTTTTTGCTTTTTTTAGATCTAGTTTTTGCCTTAAACATAAAAGAAAGAAAACACATTTGAAATATTAAAATAAAAAAGCTGGTTCATTCTTAGAGAATCCCAAATATTCTGAAATAAAACTCCTTTCCACACCACCACGGAGGTAGAGTTTACTAGTAATAGTTCAATAAATTTTATGTACACTTTCAAGGCACATCGTTTTTCCTTTTGCAAAAATTTTTAAAACTTCTAATTTTTCAAGTAATTGGGAGAAGTACATTTAAAAAAAAATTGTTTTCTCTACTTCCACTCGCGCTAGCTTAACAAATTTTCAGAATTTTACGATATTATTAATATTGTATTAAGTGTCTACATTTTCTGAAACTATCTACAGGAGAAAAATTTTAATACTTTAGTAAAGAAAGTTTTCTGAAAAGTTGTAGCTCAATCAGATTAATAGCCAAAAAGTTACCAATGTTTTAAATCGCAAACGAGCGGTATAGAGGTCAAATTGGAGACGAAAACAAATAATAATAGGAACCTTCTTTTGTTTTCTTCTAAGATATACTTGATTCTCGCTTTATGCGTTATTTGAGAAGGCAAGAGTGTGGATTCTTCATTTTTTTGTCGTAATTCCTTATTGAAAACGGCAAAAGTAAGAATATTATATTATTATTTGGTGACACGTGAGTGCTCTTACGTACGTTATTATTTGATGCTTGTGGGTAAGTTTATTTTGTGAAACTTAATTTGTGTGCAGATTATAAATTATTCACATTCGCTCAATTTTATCGACTTTTCATCTTATTAATTCTTTTCAAATAATTCTGTTTTCCTTCGTCGTATAATTTATTGTTCACAATGAGTAATCCGGTTGACCCAAATTCGAGTGTTTTGAAGGACAGCCAGGTTCAAACGAAGGTTGACCACCGTTTGAACTCTGGTTCAAACGAATGTCAACCCGCTAGAAAAGTCATGAAAAATGCAAAAAACTTTCAGTTGGGATGGTTTGAGGAATTTCCGTCGTGGAGAGAGTGGATGGTTACATTAGCAGATGAAACAAGATTTCATTGCAAAATTTGCAATAAAACGTTGCTATGTGGCAAATCGGAAATTGAAAAGCATGAAGCATCTTTATCACACAGAAAGAAGCAAGAGTTTTCAAATAAATTAGAATGTTATGGAGTAGTAAGTGAAAATTCTTCTAATGTAACTGCCAATTCTCACAGTGTTGAACCTTGTGTAGCAAGTTCTTCTGCTTCAGAATTCACAAATTCCACGATTCCGGAAAGTCTTACTTTGAAACAGAAAGTAGAAGAAGCAGAGATTAGGATTAGTACATTTTTCGTAGAGCATAATTTACCATTCGCGATTTCATCAGAATTGATAGGACTTTTCCCAGATATGGAACCTTCGGTTTTAAAAGACGTTAGATTGAGCCACACTAAAATGGTCCTAGTTGTAAATAACGTCGTACGTGCTGCTGAAACTGATCGCATGGCCAATATTTTGCGTAAGCAATCATTTTCAGTGTACGAAGACGAAACGACCGACAGGACTCTAGAAAAGTGGCTGTCATTAATGGTTCGATATGTGGAGCCAACGACATTTTCTGTCAGGGTGGAATTGCTCCAGCTTATTAATGTAAATGCTTCGGATTGTTCTGCCTCTAAAATTTTTGATGCGTTCGAAAAAGCATTGTCCGGGCAGAAAATCCCTTTATCTAATATCTGTGCTTTAGCTTGTGATAATGCACAGGTGATGGTCGGCAATAGGTCCTCATTTAAAACAAAATTAAAGGAAAAAAGTCCCCGTTTAATTGTTTTCCCGTGTGTCTCGCATTCGTCAGCAATTGTAGCAAAATATGCTCGTGCCACAATCCCAGATGTAGAGGATTTAATCAAAGATTTGCCAGCTTTTCTTAATGCTAGCTCCAAGCGAACGGCTATTTTTCGATCAATTGTTTTGGAATTAGGAAATGACTATCAAAAAATTCCTAGTCATTCTGAAACTCGCTGGCTTGTCCGCTATCGAAGCATAGATATTATAATAAAGAAATGGGAAGCTATTCTTCAGTATCTTATGGTCCTCGTATCTGAGAAGGTAGAGAAGGCCAAAGACTTGTTAGGAAAAATGCAGAATCCTTTGACACTCGCATATTTCCTATTCTTGAAATTTACTTTGAATAGGTTCAACGTATACAATGCGAAATTTCAAAGTCGCGAAACATGGGTTCAGGAACTCCAGCCAAACTCGGATAAATTCTCCGTATGGATTCTTAGCAGTTATTTGAAAGAGGGTCTTCTTCAACCGAATTTATTCTTTCAAATCATTAGAAATGTTAACTTTGCAGATCCTAGTAATCAAAAGCCGCTTCAAGACATTGACGTCGGTAAGGAAACGCGAGAATATTTCCAGCAGCAACTTACAAACAAGAAATTGCAAATAGTAGAAGTTGATCTATTTCTTCATCATCCTTTTGATGACATCTTTTTGTCTTGCGTTGCTGTTTTCCGGCCTCAAGTAGCTTTCTATGCTGATCGAAGCGAAACCTTTCCTAGGGTCTGGAAAATTTGTCAAGATTTAGGGTCGTTTGATAGAATAGGTGTACAAAAAGAGTGGGATTCTTTACTCAAAATCAGACAGGAACTCAAAGAAAAGTGGTCGAATTTATCTTTTGACGAAATGTGCTCTAGTATCGGTGTATCTTCGACGAGTACAGGAGAAAAACTTTTTCCAAATTTGACCTCAGTATTGAATCATGTTCGGAGTCTTCCTCATTCAAATGCTGAGGCGGAGCGAGGTTTCTCCATGCTCACGGACGCGAAAACTCCCAAAAGAAATCGCTTAGGAAACAGGACGGTCAACTCAATTTGTGTTACTCGATCAGCCCTAAAAGCGAGAGCTGAAACAGCCAGAACAACGAGCATCACTTCGAAGCATTTGCAATTAATGACCGAAAATCTATATGAAATGGCAAAAAGTGATAGGGAAAGTGGTTTGTCGCTCTTCGCTCGCGAAGGAGAGGATTAATTCTAATGGCCAAGGCATGGCGTTAATCAATTTCAAACCCCTTTCTTACTCACAAAATAATGACATTTTATTTCTTATATCAGAGATACGTTCTTTATTCCTTTCTTTGCGTGCCTCGGGTATGGAAATTGTTTAGTTTTAATTATTATTTTGTGAGTAAGAAAACATACTGAAATTGAGTAATATCACGCTTTGGGCACAAGTGAGAGGCAAGGGGACTCACAATAATCAAGCACCCCAAATCATCCCGAATTAATCAAACTTCTTCATTATTTGATTTAAAACAAAACATTTTTGTTCGACGTATACTGGCATTTGATAGAGGCAAGCCTGATGTACGGGCTACATTTGTAGCGTTTTTTACCACTTTGCTTCATTTTTTTCCTTTTTTCTTTTTGCTTGAAAGCAAAAACCCTTTTCGTTAGTAGGACGTGGACTAGGCCTACAGGGGATACCACGTAAAAGAAACGAGCCTTAAACTCTACCTCCGTGGTGGTGTGGAAAGGAGTTTTATTTCAGAATATTTGGGATTCTCTAAGAATGAACCAGCTTTTTTATTTTAATATTTCAAATGTGTTTTCTTTCTTTTATGTTTAAGGCAAAAACTAGATCTAAAAAAAGCAAAAAAACCTTTTTCTCTAATTGCGTCCAAGATTAGAGCAGAATCTATGCAACCGATTGTTAAAGGTTTTAAAAGTTTTCGCTTTAATTTAAAAAGCAAGTCTTCATAGTATTTTACTAAGTAATTAAAGTATGTCTACAATTGTTTTCTTGAATCCTACCCAAAGGTCAAACATGGTGCAAAAATGTCGTAAAATAAGAAAAATGTCTGAGTACTTTGAAGAAGTTTTTCTAAATCGATATGTATCATATTCCAATAATATTTAGGAATATTTATTAAAATATTCATCTTCTAAATTTGTTTGATTAATGTACAGAGTACACTTTATATTTGAAATTTGTATACACTCTAAATCTGAATCAGTCAAATTTTCACTGATTGAATCAGTGATTTGCCTTTTCACTGAATCATCAGTGGAAACAATTAAATCAGTTACTTTTCACTGAAGTAATCACTGAAATTTGACTGATTCACAGTAACCTGTTTTTAGTTATTTAAATCAGTCAAATTTCACTGATAATCAGTAGATTTTGACTGATTCATATTTGAAATTTGTACAGTTTTAAAAAAATCCGAAACTTTTTGAATTTAGTAGTTTATTTATAAAATTTGAGAATGTTGTAGTTGATATTTCTATATAGAACTTTAAGCATTTATGGACATAAAATTTCATTTAAAGTTTCTTCTATCGGTATTCAAAACTTTCAACAATTTTGCAAGATCAGTCAAATGCAAAATTTGACAGAGTATTTAATCAAAATATTTACATTTATTTTTTAAATATTTTGAAAATAATTCGACTAAAATAATGATTAATAAGATTTCGTAACATTGTGGGAATATTGGAACGCTGCAAGATTTAATTTTGAGTACAATTTTCAATTAATGAATGTTTAAAGAATTGAGTGAAAGCATCAATTAAAAAATATTTTTACTTTATAAATTTGATTAAGTGCAGTAATAAGAAAATTTTGACTTTCTATAAAGCATTTCATTTATCTGATTAAAAGTCTGTGCATACGTCACTAAAACGTAAGATTAAAAAACTTTAAACTGCTTTTACCATCAATCTATGAATGTGGATTTTAAACCGTAATTTAATGTGTCTTATTTCTTTTTGATAAAATAGTTTTAACATAATTTTTTGCTTAAAGTAGCCGATTTACTCGATTAAAAATTGGTCAACTTGTATATTTCAAAATTCTGTAATAAAAGTATTTTCATATTATGTTTTTGTATCCTATGCGTAGAATTTTAATTTTAAAATTGAGATTTCTCACAAAGAAGAAAGATTGTCTTATTAAAGCAGTTTATTCCCAGAAATTAAAAATCATTTACTTAATATTTCGATTCCAAACATTGAATATTTATTGACTTTGAATAAAACAGAAAAAAAAATTTTATGAAGTTTTAAAATCTTTTTACAATGTTACGAATTGGGCCGAATTTAGAATTACGAAATCTTTCATTAGAAAAAGAAAAAGTCACTCACATGAAATAAACTTCTGTAAGAATTATCAAGATTGAAGAGATGTTAAAATATTTGAAAAATAATGCAATTGTAAAATTGCAATTTATATCAATATTTGACAAATTTTTAGCTTTCTCAATCAAAGCATTATCCAGAAATTTTTAGTTCCTATAAAAAGATGGAATATTTATCAATTTCTTGAATGTTCATACATTAAAAAAATATCGAATTAGAGAATTATATGCAAAGTATTTTCCATTAAGAAGACATAAACATGACATAATTAGTTTTATATCTACATTTTCAGCTTACTTTTTTGTGGCTTAAGCACACATTTTGAATTCGAAATACAAAAATGCTCTACAGTGTTGAATTGTTTCCTGAATCAATTATTATTGATCCTGAATTCTATTGGAAAGTTTGTTGTTTACTGTTCAAATCTTACTACGATTTCAGACGGACAGACAAATTAAGAACTACAAAATATTTCATCCAAAAGATTGCACTCCTCCATAAAATCTTGTCAAATTGTAACAAGATTTGAACACTTCGAACGAAAATTTTTATGTAAAATTTAAAGTTGATTGATATTTATATGTTAATATGGAAATACCAATAAACACATATTTTAGCTTTTTAATTTATCTACTGCTATTAGACAATTTTCCATTTCCGTAGAGATTTTAAGTTTTGGAATGAAAAGTTTGTGCTTAGGCTACAAAAATGTGAGATGAAAATATTTCTAACATATAACTGAAAATATAAATTATGAACTTGAATTTTATGTTCATTTTATCTTGATAGAAAATATTGTTCTAATTGAAAAATTGTTAAATGTACAAAATTAGTAAAAAGTATATAAATTTGAATGGAAAATTATATATTGATTCAAATTTTATACATTTATTGTCACTAAATTTCACTGAAAGTTTATTTTTGAAGTGTTGAAATCCTCATGAAATTTTCCAATATCATACTGATGTTTATTTCATGCAGACTTTCTTCAAGAAATTGAAGAAAAGTGTTATTTCTTGAACTATATACTTCGTAAATTCAAATTCGTCGTCTGCTTCGCGCCTCTTTTGCACGTACTCGAGAAAAATACAATTCTTAATTTCGACTCGATAAACGAAAGCGTGAAATCCAAAAATAACTTGAAAACTCAAGCATTGTAACGAAGTCCGTCTTCGTGCACCTTCGGCTTTACACGAAGCTGGTGACCGCAGCGTGTAGCAGAGCCGACACACTGACACGCCACGTTTGCATGTGTTTCTCCCAGATGGGAACGTGGTGGGGGCCGAAAATCCCACGTTCTGGAGACACTGCTGAGTGATCATGGAAGACGCGACGCTGATGGAATTCCCGACCTGCCCCACGAATTACATGCGTGACCCAATCGAGGACCCGGAAGCAGGTCACATGTCACACATCTGTTAGACGGTCGTTCCGAACTGAAATAAAATTAGTTGGGCCAGCAAGTTTAAAGAGTTGCCGGGTCACGGGTAAAACCTGCATCTCAACGTATTGATTTTAAAACTCGTTAAGTCTGGACGTTTACAGTCTTTGGTACCGGCCTACGTGGAGATTTACAAAATATCTTAAGTATTTCATGTTAAGTGTTTCATGTCGGAAGTTCGGTATCTTTCTAACTTTACTCCACGTCGAAAGCGTCTTTTATCCACAGAAAGATTTTCAAATTCTTTAAATATTATACATATTCTTATAAACAAATATTTTTAATTTCTTAAATTTTAATTGATGGACTATAGTCTCTAATGCGTCGCATAAGACTAAAAAAAATAAATTCTTTCGTCTATGAAGTTATAAAATTAAAATACAATTATACAATATATGTACTCGTATACGAGGTGTGTTCAGAAAATAACGGGAATTTTTTAATTTCGCGGGTTTGGAGTCCTATTTTCAAAATTATTTTTTATTATGTTAGTATACATGACCCTGAAGTATGATAAAATCTTCAGCTGTATTCATTGTTTACTTATCTGAGGCAGCCACTAAGGTTAGACGTGATTTTATGAGCTCGGCGATTTTTAGTCCAGTCAAATTATCCGATTTTTTGCCCGTTTTGGAAATTAAATCCTACAGCTACCAAAAAAATCAGACAATCTCGCCGGTGCTAGAAACAATCCGGTACAAATTGCACAGCGATTTTTGTACGCTTCGATATAAGGGGGAGGGTTTAAGTTAAAAATTCGTGTTTTTTTTTTTCATTTGCGCGTGGATTGATGAAAACGAATGCTTCGGAGAGAAAAAGTTTTCAAACAAAACTTGTAGAGCAGACAATTTCCCATAGAAGTGTTCAAACGCCATTCAGCCCAATTAATTTGTTCATTAGTTATTCAATTTTTATCTAACAAATCACAAAAAAGTTTGACTAGTCATAAGTTGTTAAAAAATGCAACTCGACTTTTCTCGTTCATTGGAATATAAGTATTTTAGAAGTGCTACAATTGTCTGTTTTACCAATTTTCTCTATCTGTCATCATTCCTGAGTTATTAATTTTGCAACTAAGAAAAAGGCTTTTTGTAAAATGCCAGTAACTTTTCCATCAGAGTCGGAGAAAAATTTAGCGCAGTCAGGATCTCTTCTAAGGGGTACGTTTTATCATAAACAATTGATTTTTTCATTTGTTTATAAAAATTCACGGTTTTATTGCATTTTGCAACTATGACCGGTTGTTTAATTGCTTCTAAGTCAGCAACAAAACGTCAGACAGATTTTCTAGTTGTTGCAATGGAAAGCTGGAATATTTTACAAAATTTTAGCGCAGATCAAATTTGTTTATAACAAATAGTAACGAAAATAACTTTTTTTTAAATTTAATTCATAACTTCGGTTTTACTTAATATTAAGAACTCGGACTGGCACGAAATTTAAAAGCGGCATTTAAACTAACAATAAATGATAAGCTCAATATCGAGCCGCCCTTTGTGCCCTCGGGATAGCCGGTGAAAGTCAGCCCTCGCCGTCAGCAAGCTCACTCTCGCGCCGCGGCGTAGGAGTGGGGATAGAGATTCTCCGCTTTTCCGAGGCTAAAGCGTATCCGCGCGAAAGCGACCAATGGAAAGAAAATGCAATATCTCGGGAAGTGTGGCTCCAATTTCGACCTTTTTTTTTTAAATCGGTAGAGCGCGTGAAAATAATAATAACCGTGATATTTTCAAACGATAATTTTCAACTCTTACAGGTGGAAAATGCATTCAAATTTTTTTCTATTTTCTTTCTCGTGATTTTAATGTTACCATCGAAACACTTCCTTGTGATTTATATCAAAAATAGAAAAAAATAGCATATCGTTCAGTTTGAATCGTTCCTCTGTTCAAACAACGATTAGAAAATGAAATGTGAATTCGGGAATCCATTTTGATGAGGAGGTCTTCCTGTGGAGAAGGAGATGTCGGACGCCTGTGTAGTTCAGTGGTCAGAGCAGTCGACCGACAGTCGAAAGACCTGGGCTCGACCCCAGCGCAGTCGAAAGCGTCTTTTTTTCCACAAAAAGATTTTCAAATTCTTTAAATATTTGAATTCATTTGCATTATTTACAATATTAGAGTTTGAAATTGTCTACGAGGATACCTGTTCGTGCAAATGTAAGACGGACTTTAAAAGTGCAAAATGCACCTGCAGAAAACATGGACTCAATTCTAGCGAAATTTGCACGAATTGCACGAATTTGAAAGAAATCACAATTATTAATTATTGCGATTGGGTTGGGTCTTCATCCAATAACGCCTGCAATTCCTAGTCTTCGAACTTTTTCGCTGCACCAGGATGTTCATTGTCTGTTAAATCGAAATCTCCACTTTTAAATTGACGAAACCATGTCTCACACGTTCTAATCACTGGAGCATGTTCACCATAAGTTTCTACTAGCAATCGATGAGCTTAAACTGCTTTTTTCTTTTGATAAAGTAAGAAAAGCAACAAATGCCGCAAATGCGATTTACTTGGAACGAAACTCGACATATTCACTGAGGTAAACAACTATGATGCTATTATTTTGGCAGAATGTAATTGTGTATTTTTGAAGGTTATTGTTCATAGAAAAATATGACATAGATGCCAAATCATAGAAATGTATACATATCTCTAGCGACATCTATAAGTAAAACCGGCAAATTTCAACTAACACCCCTGGTAAGTTGAAATGTTGAATAAAATTTAGTGCCAAAGACTAATTAAAATTGTATCAACTTGGAGGAGTGGTTATTGCATAAAATAAATGCGGTATTGTTGGTAGAGCCGATGTTTCAAGGAGTTTCATGTATTGGAGGAACTTCAAACTTGGACAAGCCCTAGAAAATATATTTTAGCGATGCTTCAATATCGGAAGAGCTAAATAGCTTATGCTGTAATACTTGCCAAGTCTAATCATGTATGACTGAGAATTACCTGAGGCCATAAAACTCTTAAACTGAAAACTAGATCATAATTATCAGCTGGCCTACTTCTGGTAGCCGTGACTTAGTTTTAAGGAACTCTGATCTCTAGATTCTGGTTATCAGTCCGTCCAAGGACCGATGAATGGTAGGAAAAGGATCGGGCAAAGATCAAAAAGGATGCACGAGGTGTAGTCGAAGTGATGGGAATAGGATAGAATCAGTAACCTGGGCTAAACTATACAACCTAAGCTGGTATAAGTCGGGCTATTATCGGGCTATGCGCTGAGAGCCCTCCGCTTTCATTCGCTAATGGGCAGCTCTCCGCCCGTCTGCTCCTTTACTGCGTCATTAATACAAGTTGCACATGTCGAGAGTCGGTGCGCTACAATAATTTACATGAATGGAATTGAACATTTTCTACTTCGTCGAGGAAAAAAAGACACGCGAGAACGAGAAATGAAGAAGAGAGATGAAGAGAGAGCTACACATTGCTAGAGCAGGAGCGACCAATTGCAATCTCTCACAGACAACCTTTTCATTCTGAAGCGGCAGCGGAATTCTTACGCCTTTTGCGGCTGCTAATAATTTTTCTAAAGATTAATACACCCTCGAGAAATTAAATGCCAGATCAATATTCCCACTGATATGTGATATTACATTTTTCGCTATTTCGAACCATTATCTTTGCATCATTAAATAAATAGCAGAATTAATAATAATACTAGATTTTTATAAGGAAATGCGACGAAAATTAGTAATATACCCCTTTAAGAATAACGATGCTTTTACCACTTTGTTTTATTTTATCTCATAAAATTTATATTTATATTGGTTCATAAATATGTTACTTTTTCATTACATCACATTTTAATTGTTAAACACGAGGTGAAAATTTTTCACATTAAAGAATAATATGGAAATAAACCTTGTTTTGCAATGTAGATCTTAATTATTGTAACTTGGGTCAGAGTGGTTGAGTGGAGAAAACATTTAGTATTTTATGACAGTAATTACATGAAAAATGATATAAGCCCTGCTTTAAGTCCCTTTCGGTGGATAAATCTTCGCCCTTTTTACGCGTCCGCCACTTTCAGTTTGTAGGAACTCTTCATACCTCCCTTTGCTTTGGTTTTTCTCCCACTTTAGTTTTTTCTCTCTTTCCAACAAATGACGAATAGCTGGGTATCTTTTGATGTTTTAATTTGCGCATATGAAACATGTCCGGCTGACTGGATGATTCACCTGCACAGGAAAAAGTTATATCTCGTGAGTGAAAATTCTCATCATGAGCAGGTTATATAAATGAATCTAAACAGTAAATGTAAATTTACTTATTTACTAAAAATTCTTATTTCATGTAATTTGAAAATGAAAAATTGTTTCACTCACCGTTTTCGTTTTAAAGATTTTTGAAGACTGTATGTAATCATGTGTTATTTACGGTTGTTAGCATACATTATTGCGTAATTTTTATTGTATAACTTTCAAATATAATGATATCACTTTTAGATTAGGAAATCGATTGAGTGATATTGCAAGGTGTCGTTTGATATAATCAGCTTTTCTGCAGTCTTAAGAAAGATTCTTCTTAATTTGTCTCTCCTTTTCTTTTCATGATCTGAGCCCCAATTGAGTCGTCGCCGATTCGGGATAATATAAGAGTGTGGAAGTAAAAGCTATAGGGGCTTCCATTACTTTTCTAATGACAACGGGCGCCGAGGCAACTCGCGACAAAGCAGGGTAATGAGAGCAAGAAGTAAATCATCGACCATTGTGAGGTAATGCCCGGGTATTGTCTGCTACAAGCGCGTGATGTATTATGTTATTGGGGGCGTATGACCGTCGCAAAGGCGCCCCAGGCTTAAATATATCTTTCTCTTTCTATTCTTTGATCTTTCCTTATTGACATCTCATTATTTGATGGACCTAAGTATCAAGAAGATAAATGATAAAACAGAAAATAATAATGCCGAAATTGTAGCTCAATATATATATAATTTATTAGTACTATAATGGTAGGATTATACAGGGTGTAGAAAAAGTACTGGGATTCCAGAATATAATAAAAGAATTGCGTATTTTAAAAGAATGTTAAATACAAAATTATAGTATGATTATAAAAGACTTTATTTGCGGTATAATCAAATTCTGGTCGTGAGGCCCAGTTTAGACCTTATAGCCCCCAAACAATTTCTTCACATGGGGAAAATTATTATTAGATTCTCCTTACATATATATATAAGAATGTATCAGATTTATGTAAAATTTGACTTACACTTTTTTCAATTAATATTCACGTTTTATGATCCCCTGAATCCGAAACAAAGAGTTTATTTAAATCTATCATTCTCGTTTCCTGTGGACACGATAACTATTATAAAAAGTTATCAGATTTGAAAGCACTTTGGTATACTTTATTAGGGCCAAAAGAGGACAGAATTCATTAATCAGTCAAATCTGAACAAAATTTCGTTTTCCTAAGTGGCTTTTATTCTTTAAAAATTTTTATTCTGTACCAAGGAGTAGAGACATTAAAAACCGCTTGAGAAATGTTGATTTTCACGAGTGAACAATTACGTTTAATTAAAAAAACAAGGATTTTAATATTTAGAAGGTTCATTTGTTTCTGTTATAGTCATCAGTCCTGGGACTGGTTTGATAAATTTACAAGCAACATTTACCATTCATTTTTTCATCCTTCCATAATACTCCATTTACAAACAATTAAGTAAACAGTATAGCCATTTCCTTGAAAATATACACTTGGTATATATTTTGTGGAAACGTGTTAAAATTGAAGAATTTTTTAATTTAAACTTGTCCTAATGCTTGCAGACCAAATGAAGCTATCCGTAGGAGACATATCATAAATTAAAATATACGCTGCGATGCAAAATTGTTAATTGAACAAAAATCTAAAAATTTCAACTAAAACAGTTTACATAGGAGTATATTTTTTGATTTAATTTCAAGAAATACTATTGAAAATAAAAAATTCCATTTTTTAACCAAAATATACGAGATACGAAAAAAACGCCCTGAATGCTATATTGTTTGCTTAAATAAGATCCACAAATTTTTTACTCCCTCATTTCTTGATAAGTTGTATATTTTTTCGTTTCAGTCAAAAAATACCATAAAATCAAAAATCCTTTTTTCAGCAAAACTTCTCAAGATGCAAAAGAAAAGTCAGCACACGAAATTATTTGCCTAAAAATGATTTATAATTATTAATTTAATCATGTTTTTATGAGATAGATATTTTTCGTTCTGATTTTTAAAAAATACCACTGCAAGTAACAAATTATATACATATATAGAATACAAAATTTTTCTCTACATACAAGTTGATATGTTTGAGCACATGGAAAAAATAAGTACTCGGAAATTTACATGACAGAGTACTCGACTTTCAGATACGTTCAAAAGTTATAATACTTAAAACTAGAAGTACCGTTCTTGTATAATTAGATTAGCAATCCTGGAAAAAGTATAGAATTCTCCAAAAGTATTCAGTAGGAAGTCCGTGAAAATTCTTAGTATGCAAAATGTATAATTTCTATAAATCATTTGAAAAAAAAGTTCAAAGGTTGGATATTTCTAAGATTTAATATGAAATTCTGAATATGCACTAGACAGATAGAGCTCGCACAGCACCTGTGCATGAAAACTTCAAAGCCAGTCAATAAAATTGTTATGGACTATCAAAGGCAACAAGAAAAAAAAAATAATTTTCGCAAGCTGTCTTTTTTTACTTAGTTGTATAATATATTAACGCTGTTAAAATTAATCTTACGCTGACAAGATTCGAACCTTAACTTTTACCTAACCTACATATATAATGCATCCTAACCTTATAAATCAAAGTTTATTTTCAGAATGCTTTTAAGTTGCAATACATTAATTTTAAAGTATTTTGATTCTAAAGTATCTAAAAACTGACACTGACAACTGCGCATGGTGCCAGTAAAAATTGCACAAGACTTTCAAGCGCAGTCGTAGATAAATTTTAACGTTTGAAATCTTTCACAAGTGATGAAAAATAGTCTGAAATAGTGCAAAATAACATAAGAGAATAACGTGCCCAATGGGCACACGATATTAGAAACGTTTATGTAACATTCTAGAAACGTTCCAGGAACGTCTCTATGTTCGAAGTCCTATAAACGTTCTTAGAAATAAAGAATAAATAAAGAAACAGCAATACGAGAGATTACAATTATTTTAAGGAAATGAATCGTTTGACATTATTTACGAACACGTTGAATCTTTCCATAACATAAAATCAGATGTAAGAGTGAACAGTCCCTCGGCTTAAATTAATTTAGGACATTCTTTCCTTTTTTTGATGAAGTTCTAAGCTTCTACATAAAAATTGTATAGGATGTTCAGAAAAATTTGTCCTGTCGAAAAGTCGAGGACTGTCAACTAAATTTCCCAATACTTATTTTTTCCGTGCAGCATTTTTGAAACCAAGGTTAATAAAATAAGAATTTTGCCTATCTTTATTATATGTGAACTCTGGCTTCAGTAAGATTCACCACTTTTTAGTAAATTTTAAAATTTTGAATATTAGAATATGAATTTTATAAATTTTAGAATATTTTGAATCAAGTAAAATCGTACAAAACGTACAAAGAAGTTTCTCATTTAATTATTTTTACAAGTAGGGCTACGTCACCAATCTCCGGCCACGCACCTTAGTTGGGCCAGCGCTTTTTAAAATTTTTTATTTAGAAAAATTTTGGATTTCGTAAATTGTCAAAAATAAGTTAAAAACAAAATTATAAAGTGCTCCATAAGGTTCGAATTTTTAAAAAAGTTATCAATTCAATTAAGAGAAAGAAGTGATTTGACTGACCAATGGTCAGTGTTAGTGTTTTTTCATTGTTTGTGTTTTTAGCCTTATTAAATTACAGTGTTTCTTTCAAAAATGTTGTGATTATGAAATCCCTCTTTTCAGTTATAGAGGACTACAGAGTCTACTCGTCGAATTATAATTATTTAAAAATTTTAATTATGCCACATTATATTAGCCACTTTGAGTTTAGCTATTTTGAATTTTGAAATTATCATTAGATTTGAACTCAACGATCCTAAAAATCTCAAAATACCTACTTTTATAGAAATTGGATTATAAATACAAATTCGGAAAAACGACTTATACATTTTTCAGGAAATTGTTTGAAAAAAAGAAGAGGAATTTTTTTTTTAATAATTAAATAAAAAAATTGTTCCTCTCAAAAATGTTATAATGTTATACGTGAAATCTAACTATTCTAATTAGTGGTCAGTCGCTTTACTGTCACCATCCATATAAAGTCTAAAACAAGCAACACTTCGATATAAAGGAGGCACTCTCGGCTCTCATCTCTCTAGACTATTTGCCATCATCTACCTTATTTTATCACCGTCTTTGCTTTGAGTCTGTAATAATGTCGATATAAAAGTCGTAAAATCACCAGGTGTTTGCTAATAAAAGAAAAAAAAACTTCAAAAAGCATAAACAAGTAAGCGAAATATCAGAAAAGTCATTAGGCAAAATCATTACTTAGTGCTTTCTCTCTCAATTGAATTTCTCAAAATCTCATAAATTAATGCAAAATGGAACCCAGATTAAGATACAAAATGGAATTTCCTCAAAGTCTTTTTTACGTTTACTTCAGACTTTGAAGTTTTGTATGATGACTTATACATCAGCATGATGTCTTCTTGTGACAGTGCTTAAACCATGTTATTTCGAAGCGTTCTTTGGAATTTTACTGTGAGAAAACTATAATTGATTTTTTAATGCGGTTTCTTTTAAAAGTTTTATTAACCCTTAGACTACAAAATTCAGAAAACTTGAATGAAAAAATTTGCACGGTTTGGCCACTGCACCCTTGCGAACATAGGCCTTCCAAAAAAAGTTGATAGATGGTTCCCACCAAATCTCAAAAATGGCTGGTCTGAAACACAAGAGTAAATGTTTTTCTTAATCTATGGTAGTGTAGTTATCGTCTGACAGAGGCTTTTTTTTTGTCATAACAATTTTCAAAATGGCGGGCTATAGAAAAACAATCGTTTTTTTTCACCTTTTTTTCATCTTTCAAAATTCATTAAACATTTGTTATAAACAATAGGGATAAAAACCTCCGTCAGACGAAAGCGAGTACATTTCCACACATTAAAAAAAAAAGTTTATCAAAATCCGTCTACTAGTTTCTTAGAAATCGTGGGAACCAGTTTGGAAAAAGTAGTTTTGAGAAAAACGCGTTTAAAGTTTCCAATGAAAAAAAGCAAAAAATTGAGTTTAACTTTCTTGACGTAATTGCCATAGTAAAAGAAGTCGTACATCTTTTTTAGTTTTTCGTTCTTAGATCCCTAATCTTTGAAAAAATGAAAAAAAAAAATCGATTTTCTGACACCGTTCGATGAGAACACCCCCTTAATTCCAAACTGCGAGACCATGGAGTTCTGCTCCTTACTGCGGAGCTACTTGATCTATAAAGCATTCTTATTATCATCTTTTATATGCCTCAAAAAATCAACTTCATTCCATATTGGACAATTCTACCTCTAGCTATCGATTTCTGTCCATAATGTATATTAAGTTTGTACCAACGTTCCTATATACTTCAGTAGGAGTGTCGATGCCGTTGTCTTCTGTAAACGCTAACACTTCAGAGACCGGATCTTACTTAGGGCTTACTTACATCTCGAGATTAAAATCTTCTCGTAGCGAATTTTAACAGAATGGGAATGAGTCGAGTTAGTTAGCCATATTATTGCAGGGGAAAAACAGGAATGCGGTAAATGTTTCATGACTTTTAGAACATTGATTGTGTTGTATAGTTATTTACAATATTTTTAGCCACAGCTGTGCGCGGTATTATCCCAAGAGTTTATGCAACTGTTAAATAGAGTCAACATTCCAACTTCTGCTTCTGCGCCTTAAAGTTAACAATAAAGTGCCTGTCATAAAAAATCTACTTTTCAAAATTAAGTGCTGAGAACTTAATGAAATACTTGAGATTTATTAGCCACACATTAATTATTTATATTTTTAGATAATTTAACGAATAATTTCTAAAGTCTAACCAAGAATATCACAGCAACAATAATTTATATGGTAATGTAAAAGATGTTACCGTTAAATTTATAAATAGGTAGAGCAGATAACTGGCTTTTCCGGTGTTGTATGATGTTTTAATGAGTTATAAATATAAAAGTATATAAATAGCATATAATAGATATTTCTTGAAATAGCAAATTTATTATTTATATAATGAAAAATACAACAACAAAATTTTTAATTGGATTGGCAACAACGTCATTCCGTTTTTTTCCTGATTTTCAAAGCAAGTTTACTAATACAAATAACAAACATAATTAAATAATTTCAAATTAATTAGTTGAGTTTGAAATTTTTGTCACTGCCTACATTATCGGAGAATCACTAGTCGCGTATCAGATAGGATATGTTGTCGACAGGTGTCCTCTTAAACAATTTTAACTCTTATATCGCAATAATCGCGCAGTCGAAAGCGTCTTTTTTTCTACAGAAAGATTTTCAAATTCTTTAATAATTTAATAATAATAAATAACAATAAATTAAATAACAAACCATTTTGTTCGATGACCTTTTGCCATCTACACGGAGAAAAACGGAGGGTCGAAGTTAGAGGTTCAAAATTTTGAGAGTCAGACTGACCTTCTAGATTATCAAATAGTCCTTCCATAATTTTATGGACATAATCAGGGAGACTCTCGATTTATGATCAGTTTGATTACCACAGAGAAGCAGTCACACTATCAAGATAATTAAATCGATCCTCTGGGATGATCAAGTTGAATATCTTGTTTTAAATTTTCATTTCGACACTCAAGGATGATCAAATCGACCTTCTACAATGATCAAATCGATTATTTTTTTCTGACCCTCTACAGATGATCAGTTTGATTATCTGGAAGGCTGTCCTATAGTCGATCATCATATTTGGTCGACCTGACCCTCTAGATATTCAGGCTGACCCTCCATTTTTCTCCGTGTAAAAATACAGTGTACACATATAGTTGGTACAATACAAGTGAACAAATTTATATATAGTCCATCGATAGTTATGTATGGTCATTATATACACAGACAGCTTAGAAATGATTATCAGCTCGCCCTACAAGTACAATTCCCAACTCCAACAAGGAGTTTGAATCCAAGCGCCAATTCTCCAAGAAAGATGTATCTTTGACACTTGCATCCAATTTTCTCATGAGATGCATACTTCTACACGGAGAGAAATAACTGGTGCCATGCGAATGCACAAAATTCATGCGAGCTGCGCACAGTAATCTACAAAGACAAAATACTGTGTATTCACATAAAAAGTATGTGATATTGCAACATTTACTACTCATGCGACTTATAGTAGATACTAGATGGGCCAAAGGTGCCAAACGCTCGAGTTTCACGTGCGCCGCACGTGAAACACAAGGGTTGAACTCCTTAGGCTTCTATGAAGAAATTCTAGTATAAGACTGGTATAAGATTGGGAACGCTTGAGATTCACGTGCGCCGCACGTGAAGCTGCAGCGTTTGGAACATGAAGAAAGCCATGCATCATATACTCAGCGTTCATGTGTTCGAGCTCCGAGTCGCTAGTGCTACACGCACGAATATTTAATAGGTAAAGCATGAACGTTGTCTAGTGTCAAATATTTGAATTCGCGTGTTTCAGAATCGTTATTCGACATGTGTTTAACACTTTGTGAGTTCCATGTGCATGGCACCAGTTATTTCTCTCCGTGTACTAACATCATAATGAATAAAAATTCACATAAAAGCCTTCAGGAAAAAACTTATGAAATATTAAAACAACTGAATGATAATGAATACTTGAAACACAAATGCCATAATAATCAATTAACTTTAACTATTAGTAGAGTTCTTCTTAAGTGCTATGGACTCCCTGAAATTCACAAAAAAAACATTCCAAAGCATCCAATCATCTTTTTGATTAACAGTCCTACTCACAGATTTCAAAAAATTAGTAAAAAACATGTCACTGAAATTATTGTCAATTACAAGCCACTAATTTTTCCCATCCTTCTGACAACATATGAATTCCACGTCTCTCGGCTTCAACTCGTACGACATCCAATTTCCTTGCTTTTGAATCATTCTTAATACTCTTAAACGTTTCGAAACTGTTGTGTGAATACTGTTCAGCTAGCATCTTACATGGGTCTTTATTAAGTAACGCCTCCAATTCTTTGTCTTCAAACTTTTGTGGTGCGCCAGAGCATTATTTATCTTCAACATCAAAATCATTATTTTTGACGCTTCTAAACCAATCTCTGCATGTTGTTTCCGACAGAGTATCCCTAGCGGACCAGGTTGAGAGAACGGTCAGAAAATACTCTGACCGTTCTCTGACTGTTCTTTGACCATTCTCTGACCTCACATTATTTTATTTTTTTATTTTATTTTTCGTCGATAAAAACTAAAAATACATCGTACTTATATCCCTGTCATTGTAGGAAGTGCAGTGGTTCACGATTGGGGAAACCTCTCCACCATCAGGATTGCCCATTGGTAGAAGTGAGATCAAAGTCGTTGTGTCTCACTCCAACCAATAGTCAAGCTTGACCGTCGAGACCTTCCGCCAATTGTGAACCACTGCAAAGCCTTCAATGAGAGGTATACGATGTTTTTATAGTTTTTATCGCTGAAAAATAAAATTATTGTATTTATCCCTACACCTGCTAATTCATATTTGATCACAGATTCATAATCACTCTAAGAATCACTGTAATTTAATTATTGCTATTTATGTGCACGAAATTCGACATGTTTAACACTATGAAAAAAAGTTGCTTACACTTTGGCGGAAAGATATACACTGAATTTCAAGCTTGCTTATAGTACTTCTTTATAGATGCGTTACCATCTTAAATTACACACACGCAGTTCTGGAACATCTATTAAATCCTAGTCGGGTAAAATGAATTTGATATATACCTAATTCACCCAAAAGTGAATAACAATAAGTGTTACATAGGGAATAGTAAGGATTGTGTTAATTGAATGATCTTGAATTCGGAAGCTTCAAGCTCGGCAAAAACCATGCATCTGAACTTGGATTGAATTCTGCACGCTAATGTAGCGTTTGAATTGAACGTGATTTAAGAGAGGTAATTGATTTTTGTAATCAATCCAGCCTTGTTATAAATGTAGTGGAATTGTTTCGTCCCAATCAAGGTGTGATTTCCAGAGATTTTGATCGATTAATTTCGCTGTGACAATTACTGGACCTAGTAAACCCAGAGGATCAAAAAGCTTCGCGATTTGTGAAAATATTAAACGTTTAGTTGTTTTTGCGTTTAAATTTGTGATTTTGGTAATGTACGTGATCAAATATGACATTGGATTCCAATGAAGTCCGAGAGTTTTTATTGCCTCCGTGGGATCTAGCGACATATACCATTTACGGAGATTGAATCCCCTTTGGTTACGAAGAGAAAGAGCTTCTTGAAAAGTATTTGCCCCTGTTAGAAGGTGTCTATGTAAAAATCACGTTTGAAAATTGCTGTTGCCTTTGGATAATTCTCTTGCTCATCATCGGCCAATTGTTGGAAAGTGCGAATCGCAAAATAAGGTGCGGATGAAGTACCGAATTTTACCGTGTTAAGTGTGTAGGTTTCAAGAAGCTCGTCGGGAGTTTCACGCTAAAATATTTTTTGAAAAATTCTCTGGTTTTCACACAATTGAATTTGCCGGTAAATCTGTTAAATGTCGGCTGTAAGTGCGTAAATAAATGTTCTGGATCGAGTAAATGTTGAGAAAAGATCGCCCTGTATGGGTATTTAAAGAAACACTTGTTGTTTTACACGAACCGCCAAAAAAGACACGTGTTTTTGTCGTAAGACTGCTAGTTTTTACGACCTCGTGATGTGGAAGATAATATCCGTGGATTATGTCTTTATCATTCGAACAAGGATTCATCTGTCCGTCCTTTAAATAATCTTGAATGCACTCAACATACTGTCTTTTGAGTGCGGGATCTCTTTTGAATTGGTTTTCTAGGGACTGAAATCGAATAAGCGGAGAGCGACGCGATTCTCATAAATCGAATATTTTTTTATTAAACGGTAATTGTATAAAATAACGACCTGATTCGTCGCGATGTGTAGTTTCTACGTAAAATGTTTTGCAAGTCTGTTCTTCTTTTGATCGTGTGGAAGCTATCCTAGTTGAACTTAAGTCCCATAAAAGAGCACGTTTATTTTTAAACGTCCCTGCTACTACCCAACCGAATTCGGTCTCTTGAAAAACGGCTGAAAGATTCTGAATGAGAATCTTACCAGCTTGCGTAAAAATGTAGACTTCGGCTTCGGCTGGAGTTTGAAAATTTAGATCGGCCAGAAATAGATTGTGTGGAATGGAGACCGAATTGCGATCGATAGGAATTGACGGCATTGTAGTAGCGATTGTTTGAACAACAAATAGTGA
Organism: Diplolepis rosae; assembly: GCA_030998225.1. Taxonomy (NCBI): domain Eukaryota; kingdom Metazoa; phylum Arthropoda; class Insecta; order Hymenoptera; family Diplolepididae; genus Diplolepis; species Diplolepis rosae. The sequence continues at coordinate 1,016,213 of JAPYXD010000466.1, forward strand.
AAGGTCACACTAAATGTTTGTAACAAGATTTTATTGTTGCATTTGTCACATGCTTAACTGAGGTCGAGAGATTATCGATGGCACTGAGCGGAATATCGACTAGTATCTGCTTCAACCCAAATTTTTCTGCGAATCGTTCAGTGATAACGTGAGGTTAAGAACCTCCATCGAGCATGATACGACAGGGATACCAATTGCCCTGTTTGTTGACAGCATCGACGATAACCGTGGCTAGAACGACTTAAGATGGAATCAGAAATTGATAATTACTGATATTGGCCGTAGTTGCCTGATTTAATTGATCTTACTGGTCAGCTTGGAGTTTCTGATTTATTTGTTTATGACTTCTAGATTGTGAATTATTGTCGGATCCGGAATTTTTAAAATGCAAGAGAGAATTGTGTTTCATTTTACACTTTCGACATACGCTTGATATACGCTTATGTGATGTGAAAGGGTGTTGTGAACGAGAACCCTGACGTGGATGAGTACCATTTTGGAAGTGCAGATTCTTTTGAATCTCTGAAAACTGTAATATGTCTTTTAAGGTGGGTTTGTCTACATTGCAAGTAGCTTCTTCCCATTTTTCTATTACATAATTATTTAATTTACCTTTGATGAGATGGATGATTATAGAATCCCATTTGTCCACCTCGACTGATAATGCGCGAAGTACTCGAATGTAACAATTAAACTGAAAAACTATTGGCAACACCCACTAAGGACGCCTCTTGTCGGTATTCTTCGAAGGGTCAGGCTTACCTGACGAGAGTGAATGTGCAAAGGATGGCTATAAAATTATTCTAGTTCGAATCCTTGGTTTTCTCTTCTTTCCAAAACAGCCCCAATATAAGGATTAGAGTAAATTGGTAGTTAAGAGGTTAAAGAAATTACTGGGTTTGCGTTCGTTGGAAGAAGCTTACAATTTTCTTTATTTTTTTTAAAGTAATAAATGGATAGGAAAACCCAGATGTGCTGCTCCGTAAGAGGTACAATTTAAAGACTATTCTTAAAATCCGGTACAAAGAGACGAGGGAAATTAAATTCTAAGAGAAATGTGTTCATACAGGGCTCAACAGCCATTAACAATTTTGAATGAAAAGTATAATTTTTTCTAAAACAATGAAAAATACTGAAATTCAATCCTGCAGGCTTTGTGAAAATTCTGGAAGATTATGAGAAAGTTTAGAAAATTCTGGAAGATTATGGAAAAGTCTGAAAAATTGTGGAATGGCACGAAATAATCCACAAATTTCGAAAACGACTGACATTGTTGAAAATATTTTCAAGTTTTCAGAAGATTCTGTACACTCGAAGAATATTTCGGAAGATTAAAAAAAATATTGTATTTTGCACGAATTATTAAAATTCTTGACAATTTAAGAAGACTGCACGGAGAAAAATAGTTAATGTAATTTTACTCAACTCTGTCGATTAAACTTAGGGCATAAGAACATTTGAACGTCTATTAAAACCTAGACGGGTAACATGAATTTCATAACTACCTAATCCACCCAAAGTGAATAACAATAAGCATTAAATAGGGAATAGTAAGGAGTTGAGTAAAACGTTCTCGACGACAGGGCATCAACATGCATCAAAGGGTTAATATGAAATGTATATCACCGACACTTGAGGTGCTTCAAACCGTATTTGAGTAAAATGAGCAACGCGCGTATTATTTCAACTGGCAATGGTATAGTTCTCTTAAAAAAAAACAATCTTACCTCGAGCCTGCCATTTGTCATCCGACACAAACATACATACATAAACAGCATACAAATATATTCACACCATTCAGTTGTAGAGAATCATATTTTTAATCACAAATACACTTAAACATATAACCTCACACATATAAAACTAATAACTACACTTATATATATTACAATACGCTTTCGTCCAATCACGCACACGCTCGCTTACAATCCTGAGACATGAAACTTGGAATTTTCTTATACAATGACTGCTAGAGTTATTCAGAGCTTGTGAGAGTAAGTGTCGTAACAAGAGTTTTTGAGTTTTACTCGAGTAAAAATAAATCAACTTTTCCATAAATTGTTTATAAAATATTTTTTTAAATTGATATAATTAATTAAGTATTATAATTATGATTGTTCATATACGAAGTCTGTCCGGAAAGTATGGGGCCTACCTTTATATCTCCGCGCCATAGTGTTCGAGCGAACTCTGCGGGGCATGAACGTCAACAATAAAGCCTTACGAACCTATCGGTTGCGTGCTGACATTTGCCGGACGTATAGTTTATGCGCAGCGTGTCTTTGTTTACAAGCTATTTTTGAGTTCGGCGGATTTTGTGATTGTTAAAAATTTCTGAAAAACAAGATCAACGAATTTGCATCAAATTTTGTTTTCAACTCGGAAAAACGAGTTCGGAAACTATTCAGATGATGCAGAAGGCCTCTGGGAATGAGTGTATGAGCAAAACACGAATAAAAGAGTGGTATAATTGTTTCAAAGGAGGCCGCACTTCTGTTGATAGTGATTCTCGTTCTGGCCGACCTTCGACGACAAAAAAATTGGATAATATTGAGCGGGTGCGACTTGCGATGGAAGGTGATCGTCGATTAACTGTTCTTGAACTAGAAAATGATTTCGGAATACCGAAAACTACTGTTTGGGAAATTTTTAACAAGATTTTAGGAATGACTCGCGTGTGTGCGGTGACTGGCTTCTTCACCACGATAACGCGCCAGCGCATTCATCAAATCTTCTTGTTCTTCTTCTTGTTTGTGGCAGCATTCATCAAATCTTGTGCAACAGTTTCTGAGTAAACACAGTATCGCATTGCTTCGACAACCTCCGTACAGTCCCGACATAGACACCTGTGACTTTTGCCTGTTTCCAAAACTCAAAAAACCACTTAAAGGACAGCGATTCGATGACAAAACGACGGTTGAAAATAATGCGATGAGCGTACTCAAGGCCATCCCTAAAAGTGAGTTCCAGGACTGTTTCGAGAAGTGGAAACATCGCTGGAACCGTGTTATTCAATCAAGTGGGGATTACTTTGAAGAATGCCACCCGCCCGATGATGAAGAATAACGCCAGCGCGGAGATATAAAGGTAGGCCCGATACTTTCCGGACAGACCTCATATATAGTATACTTATTAATAAATATTTAGTGTACATTTTTATTATAACTATGTATTGTTACGAACCAGCTGAAAATGAACGAAGTTTACCTAAGATTATAAAATGAATAAAGATTTAATAGTCCATTCAAAACATTTCGCACAAATGCGAAAATATGTACGAGAAGTTATTTTCAGCTGTCGCAACCTGAGCATTTTGCGGGCTCAGCAGTTGCATGATTGAGAGGTCGGTTCAAGGACCTATGAAAAAGTACAATGATAATTTCGAATGTGGAGCAGTGACTCAACTCCAAAAGTAAACATAAACATTAGGGTATCCGAGTAATTATAACCAGAAATACCAATGATACCAATAATTCCTTTCGAACCGTTGAAGCAGCATTTCACAAATGGTTTTTCGATTTTCCATTTGTCTATCGTTCAGTTGGTGTGGTACCCATTTCCCATACTTTTGGATTTTTCCCATGGCTTTTAAACGTTGGCAAATTGCTCCTCGGGTCACATTTAGTGTTTGTGCCAATTGTTGTTGCGATTGGGTTGGGTCTTCATCCAATAACGCATGCAATTCCTCGTCTTCGAACTTTTTCGCTGCACCAGGATGCTCATTGTCTGTTAAATCGAAATCTCCACTTTTAAATTGACGAAACCATGTTTCACATGTTCTAAGCACTGGAGCATGTTCGCCATAAGTTTCATGGCATCACAGGCCATGTGGTAGGGATAGACTGTAGGTGAGGTTGGTCTTGGACGAAAGAAATATATGGAAATCGTTGAGAAATTGATGAAACAAAATTTCCCAGCGTAAAAGTAAGTCATAAATTTATTAATAATTATATTTTTCAATTGCAAAATTCATTTCCGCTTATTTTGAGTACCTACTTGTCGCTTGTCATTCTTTTAATTTTTTAATATAAAATAAAATGTCATACATTTTTAGGTTATGATGACCGTTTGTTTTGAAGGATTTGAAGAATGTATCGATAAGCATGTTTGGACAAATCGTTGCAATAATATGGTTAAGTGATTAAGTATAAAAAGAATAAATATGCCTACTAGTTGCTGTATTCCCTAGTGGACCCGTGTGAGAGAACGGTCGTAGAATACTCTAACCGTTCTCTGACCGTTCTATGACCTCGCATTATTACGGCTAAAAACGGTAAAAAAGACATTAAAAGTATTGCAATTATGATTCTGTGGCGAAATTTGGATTAGAAGGTGAAGCAATAAATACAATCATCTTATTTCTCAGCGATAAAAACTAGAAAAACATAATACCTGTCACTAAAGGCGGCTTCAACTGCTCTCAGTAGCATTTTGCGCGCTAAATTTAAAAACAGAATTATAGATTGAGAAATGCAAATGTTTGTACAGCCTGCACTGGTCCCTGAGGTCGGGCAACTTCACCTTTGTTCTAGGTTCCTGCGCAGAGGGCATAGGAACCTCTTTCTTCTTCTTCTCTTTCTTTTTTTTTCTTTTTTTCCACCATCTGCCATTCCCCATATTTTTTTGGGGTCTGGCCTCTGGTGGCCGCAGCGTAGGATGGCGATATGCCGCCCTTGCCTTTCTTTGGAAGCCGATCTTCGGGGGGAGAAGGAGCAACCCTCTTCTCCCCCTTTGTCAGCTTTTTTGGAGTATCTCCCAGAGACGCAGAGCGCAGTCTCCGGAAGCCCATCTTTTTTGAGGCGGGGTGGGATTCCAGCCTTTTCTGGATTTCCACCCCGCTTTCTAGTAGGCACTTGTGGGTGTTGAGCATTCCGCTCAACACCTCCGTAGCCTCACTGACGCTATCCTTTACGTGACCAGGGTTGTTTCTCAGCACACCCTGCTGGATAACGCTGAGAGCCGTGGCCAACTTCTCCATTTTTATACTTTGCTCCTTCAGGAGCTGGAGGACGTCTTTCCATCCCTCAGCCTCTGGAGAAGTGTGTGAGTGCGCATCTGGCGCCTTCGCCTCTAAATCTCCTTTTCTATATATGGAATTCATATTAATTTCGACGTGTCTAAAGACGGTTCGCCCATCATGGGAGCCCTACCGTAGTAGGGCTACTATCCCCGCCTGTATAAATTCCTAGTTATGTGCGCCGAAACCGAGAAGCAACTTATCGGATGGTCGATCCTATCGGCACATTGGATGAAGTTAGTAAAAAGGTTACGGGATAGGCCCGCGCCATAGTGATGCTAAACGTTTAACGTCACCCCTATCGACCGAGCGGTGCCGGGTCCGCCCCGACACCTGACCCGGACTTTAGGCTAGACGGTGTGCGATTTATCCTACGCAGCGTCGGATATAAGGAAATACTGACCAGGTAATCCTTCATTCCTGCGCCCGGGCGTCCATGATTTCAACCCCGAAATTGGCTCCAGACAGTAGAAACGTGAGCGGTTTTCCCAGTTTAACATGTGGTTTCACGGGATCTTTGCCCTTCGCGGCCGAACAAAGGAGGGACTTACATTTACCCATATTACTTCCACAGAGGTAAGGTACTGACATCGCGTCCTACCCTGGTTGGGAGGCTACTACTCCTCCCTTGGCTAGTCTATCGGGAATATCCACCAGGTGCCGGCCGCAGCCCACTCACTCAGCAGTGCATTCATTCTGGTATGTGTGGGTGTCGGTGTCGTGCCTGTGGTTTCAAAATATGTGTCTGGTGACTTTATTACCTTAACTGGATTTAATGACATTTTCTTTTATCTGAAAAAATCCAGAGAGAAGATGAAGAAACAAGATTTCTCGTTTTCAAGACATTCTTCAAATCCTTCAAAACAAACGGTCATCATAACCTACAAACTTATGACATTTTATTTTATATTAAAAAATTAAAAGAATGACAAGCGACAAGTAGGTACTCAAAATAAGCGGAAATGAATTTTGCACTTGAAAAATGTAATTATTAATAAATTTATGACTTACTTTTATGCTGGAAAATTTTGTGTCATCAATTTCCCAACGATTCCTATATATTTCTTTCGTCCAAGACCAACCTTACCTACAGTCTATCCCTACCACATGGCCTGTGACGTCAACTTGGTTATCTCAATTGAAGCGTAGAGTAGAATGAATGGAAAGCTCTACTATTTTTGTGATTTATAAAAGATTGGTTTTTTATAATTATACTACGAGTAATAATATATATATTTAGAAATTTTCAATGCATGCTTTCATACTTCACCCTACACTTCTGAATTTTACTCAACTTTGATTCATTTTTGAACATTTAATATATCACAAATAATTACAATGATACTACAGAACTTCTAACTTTTCCATGTGTCCTAAATTTGATCAGAAGTTGAGTAGAATTACTTCAACTATTTTTCTCCGTGCGTGAAAAACTTCTGGAAATTATTCAAGATTCTAAAATTCTATATTTATCCCATAATTTTAACAAATATAGTGAAAAGTTCAACGAATTTTCGGAGAAGTTCAAAGATTCTGTTAAATTTGGAAAAAATCAAGATTCAAATTACTACTGAAAGTTTTTTTTACTTCTCATACAAAGAAGAGAAGAAACAGAGGACCATTTTCAAAAGTAGAATTCTTTAAAAGGAAAAATATAAAACAGACTCTGCTGTCCAATGGAAAAATCTAGTAAGTCACATGTCCATAGAGACTATTTTCCCGTAGATGAATGCCGAAAAATAGTCTCTTTGGAAATGTGACTTACTAGGTTTTTGTATTGGAAAGCAGGAATGTAAACCCTGAAAGTAACAAGTTACACGTCAAAAAAAAAACAACAACATTTTTTTTAAATTAATGGATCTTTTGTCAGTGCATGGAACACGCTGACAATACAAAAACTTGGAAACTCTAAATCGTTGCTCATATATTTGTCAAAGCCAGACTACAATATATTTAAAAAGTGTCTTTATCATTTTAATAACTAATTCTGCTTCTTAATTTTTAGAGGTAGGCTATGTTTTGAGTGATGAATAAAGGACTTAGTATTTCTGCTAGTCTAATGATTTTCGAAAAGTATCTGGCATGTGATAAATAATATATAACAGCGGCAACATGTGAGCAACAACCTACAGTACGGTTTCCATTAGGGCATTCACAATAGTGTTGATTGATTCCCACATATCCAATTGAATTCGGTTCGTATTCGACAAAACTTTTGTATATTTTACTTCTAACATGTCTCGATTGTACATCTACTTTTATAATGTTCGGAGATTCTGTGATATAACTTATACCAATATTGCTTTCAGCGTCTATTATTTCAGCTAAATAGGCTACAGCTTGACCCAATTGAAAGGAACCCGCGAAAAAAGTTTTTAAATCATTTTCAGTCATCTGGGGAAAGTCCATTAAATCGGACTTTAGTAACTAAACGAGAATTATTAGATTCAGCAGTAGTCAGTTGTTTTCGTTGTCCTTTGAGGGCAGGCATCAGCACGGTATATCATATAAACATTCAACGTAATATACCACTCAAAATTTTTCAAAACAATGGCAGATATTTGAACAAAGTACTCTGGAATACTCATGGATAAGTGAGTTCAAAAGGAACATTAAGTATGAAGTTTTTTAGTGCAGAAATGTACGATACGTAGAAAAATGCTCTGATTTCGATTGTATTATATTGATATTATGTTATGAAACGTTCTCTACAAATATTACAAATCACTGATTGAATAATTCTGATGAATTTGAAGTTATGATAATATCTAACATCAATAAAAAAGGTAAAATGAAAAATATCAAAAAATAAAAATCAATCACCAGAAAAAACCAAAAAAGGAGATTGTATTACCTTTTTCTTCCAATTTATCTTTTACGTCGCAGAAGCTATGATCGACGATTAAAACATTCCCTGGTTTGAGAATCTTTTGAAGCCCTTCAGTATCTTGTAAAATCTCTTCCATGATGCTGGCATCATTAAGATTCGCTGAGAATGGTCCAAGAGTCTCTACGATGCATCCATTTGTGGTCACTATAGTGAATGGTTTACATAGAGATTTTTTCTTTTGTTCACAGTATGATCTTCGCTGATATTCGTTATTTGAACTTTTCTCGTGATGAACGTAGGTTCCGTCAAAAATCAAAGCCAAATTATTTTTTATGTTGTATAATTTTTTTGCTATTTCCGATTTTTCATTTTTAATCAGTTCTTGTTGAAAGGGAGCATGAAATCCAAACTTGAATTGTAAAACGTCTTTCATAAACGAATTTATGACGGAATCGCTAAAGTCAAATACTTGTTGCTTTTGTTCCAATCCGAGTACTGAAGCTATTACTTTGCTTGAATTCCTTCTTCTTGGTTTAAACAAAAAAGTTACAATCGCCTGGGTTGAGGTCCGAGAAGTAGAATTTTTTAACAATGTTAGAATTTCACGAATTTTAATTATGTTTTCCCAATTGAAACCTGTGAATACATGAAGGTTGTTCTTAGAAAGACTGTAATCGCCTATTTTCTTAACTATCGAGCAATTCATCGGTTTCTTTTTGGGATAAGTACTCGTTTTTGCGAAAAAACTTGTTGGCTGGTTTCAAACAGAACAATTTTGAGTGATTTTGTTAACCCACATAAAAAATAGTATTTGTGAGTTATGACAACTCGTGAAAACGGGATTTCAATTGTCTGCAGAGTTTTATCTTCAGATTATCGTTCACCTTCGACAAAGGTTTCATCTTCATCGTCGTCTGATGAAGGACTTTGATGAACAGAGTCTGAAAAAAATTTGTCTGTACCTATTACAGAGAATCCCACCACAAGCCACTTGTTTCTCAAGTAAATCCGATACGTTCCTTGCCTCTGATTCAGTTTTTAACTCCATCTTGAGACTTGATCCAAATCTCCAAAGTAAAGTATTGCAATGACAGCATTCGCGGTGTTTCGTTTTTGATTCAGACATTTTCCGTGAAAGAGAAAAATCGAGGCAAAAACTGATTATTATTCAATTAATTTCCCAATTAATAAAGAAAAATCGAAATACATCTGAAATACGTATAATGTTGTTATTATAATGTGGTATGATAGAAAGGTTGAGTGTCTACCCTGTATACAATTTTCAATATGACAAAGATCAGAGTTCACGTATTTTTAATTCGATAATTATAATTGTAAATCGAAAACTTTAGGATAAATTAATTTTTTTTAAAATAAGAAGTACATCTGAATCAGCTTACCTGTTAGAACAACATTGTTGAAATATTTCACACATACGGAAACACTTTACTTGATTCAAAATTCCCGACTTGTGATCATTTAATGTGGAAAAATAATTTTCGAAAATATACGATGTCCACATGTATTTTTTTGGGCCATGCGTTTGTCATTCGTTTGTCATTTGTTTGATGGAGCAACAAACATACATTAGTGATTTGTTTGATTGAGCATCAACTTCTATTGTGGCGCCAACAATTTTTAATGTCATTGAAAGGAATTTGTTTCGAAATGATATTGTTTTTGGTTTGAGTGCATAAAATATTATAAAAGTCATAATAGTAAAATATCATATGATTAAAATATTATAACATTTCATGTTATCATCTTATTTTATAATATGATAGAATAGTACATTGTGCAACTAGGGAAAAAAAAATTTATTTTGCGAGTGTGAAGTTTGATGCCCGATGCAAAGCGAGGGTAACAACCACACGAGTAAAATAAATGTTTTTCCCGTGGACTTTATTGCCCCGTGCGGGGCAAAAAAATCCTCTTTCTGACCCGCTAGTAGAAAAAAAATCTTTTATCATTTCATAGTCTCATAATTAAATATTACTTTTAATCATGAAATTTTCATTTGTTAACTTATAATACTCGAATCAATGGAATGTTATTTCAATTTATTGCAATAACAAGCGTTTGCTACCCCAACAAACTTTTGAGGTCACGCATTCATTGCAATAACGAGCGTTGTTGGCCCAAAAAACTTGTATGATCGCGCATCATACTCGTGTTCATCTTTCTTGAAATTGAAATACCGATAACACCAAATATACAAAATCGTGTTTATCATGCATGCATTGTTGACTTGTTCGCCAGATTTTGGTATGTTTTTTCCATAAGCCATTGTTTGTTGACTCAACAAATTTGTTTAGTATGCCATCAAACTATTTTTAAGTGTGTGAAGCATTAATTAAGCATAAATCGGTAGTTTCGATGGTACTCGTCTTTGGAAATGTATCATTGCCGGCTTTTCTTGCAACCGTTATTCATTTTTATGAAAATTTTATGAAATATGCGTCCTTAGTAGACATTTTATTGACGAAAAACTCGACTTTGTTCTCGAATTATTTCACTAAAAAAATTGCATGCAAAAATTTTCGCAATTTTTTTCATTGCGAATTTAACGCGCAAAAATTCGCAAAAAATGTATAGGAGTTTTTCTTGATAAAACTAAATGCTGTGAATTTTTTCAGATTTTTCCAACTATTTGTAGAGATAAAAAATGTAAAAAAACGAAATTTGTTTGGTTGGAAATTTGCACAAAAAAATGCTAGAGCAAATCCCTTCGTATACTTGATACTAGATCTCATTTGGGTTGGGGGCCGTTTTAACTTGGAAACCTGGCTAGGCCCTTTCTAAAAACTTAAAAGGATTCACAGCACGAAATACCAGTTTAGTGCAGTTAACTAAATTATAAATTCACCGTGGTATATTTTACTATCCTTGAAAGGATCTTAGACTCAGTGTCAAGAAGAATAGTTGTTGTTTGTTGTTGTTTGCACTCTCCGGGTCTGTAAAGAGGTTAAGTTATTCTTTTTCTTTTTTTTTGTTTAGGACCGACACTTACTGCCCGGAAGTCTGCTCGCCGTCCCCTTTTGGATCTGGAGACGTCCACAATAAGCAGATATTCACCACGAGGCGGTATTCCACCTTGCAGAAAATCCACCTTTTTTCCTGAGGCGGTATCTCACCTCAGGGTGGAATCTTCTTCGGACGTCTACTCTTGGGTGAATTCCACCTAGGAGTCAGAGCGCCCCGATGGTAGTCGCCGGGGTTGTATGCCACCCCGGAGACCGGAAATGGCGAGAGGAATTCCTCAGGCGTTTCAACGACGTCTACTCACCAAGTGGGCCGGAGAGCCTATGCTATCAGTTGTAGAGAAGGCAAGCGAGAAGTTTTGTTTCTTTCGTAAAATGAAACGTTAGCTCTTAAAAGGGCTGGTGGAAGATTGCAATGAAAGTGAGGCGACGGCTTTCGTAAAATAAAAGAGAACTTTTATTATCTCCAAGGGGCTAAGGCTCTCTGGAGGTAGTCTCTCAGAGGCTCAGTCTTCGAATGCCTTAAAACACAAAAGTGGCCGGGTACTTATACACATTATTCCTAAAGTCTACGCGCCAATAAAAATGATTGTCAAAAATGATTGACTGTTAGCGATTTTCGGTGCTCCAATTAAATCATCCGCTGGTCCAATTGACCGATGGAGAAAGAAGGGGCTCGCATGCAACTTACCCTCTCTTGAGTCCATCAGCCAATCGCGGTGACCTGACCGAACGCGCGCTTTATTTTCCTGGATTTCGTCCAGTCGAAAATTCCTCAACTTATTCCAGGAAAAAAAAATAAATCAAGGGGCGTGAAATGTGCCTACTGGCTTACATCAAAACAAAATCTGGTAACTTATATATTCTAACCTTACAAAACAATTTTACAAAATACTCTTTAGCAATACCTCTTCCTAATCACCAAGCTAGTAGCTTGTGAAAAAATTTATTTGATTATTTGGATCGCCAAAAGGAGTACTTACTGACCAAGGCAGAGATTTTTTAAGTAATTTATTAAAAAGATTGGCAAGACATTTCGAATTAAACAATTTCGTACCACAGCTTTTCACCCTCATTCAAACGGATCATTAGAACGTACAGATCATGTTTTAGGAGACATGGTAGCTCTCTGGCTATATTTAATTCAAAGTGGAATTTTTAAGCAAGATGTCTGTAATATTCCCACATAGAGCAGAAACCTAAATAAGCCAGATACAATAAAGGAAATTTTTTCAACAATAAAAACAAGAGGACCCGATGCTTACAAAAACTTTATTCTCAGTTTACGCCTATTAGATCATATTGTCATAGTTAACATGTTGGATATAATAGACCAGGTACACGAAATACAAACATAATAAATATTCCTAGCAAAATATAACAATAACAACGAAATTGTTTATCAAGTAATATTGAGTAATTTTATTCATTTTTTTATTACGAAGCAGAATAAACTGCTAATTGGAATCTCCCTTTTCCAGACATAGGATTACGAGTCTTCCTCTTGGCACTGCTCATTTGCAACTTCGCCTACGTAACAAAAATCCACGCCATCATTGGATTTGATTGTTGTTTAAATCAACCAAACATTATTACGTTATCTTTAATAGAGGTAGGAGAATGTGATCTACCTCGATCTCAAGTACACGCTAAAAGAAGTCATATACAACTTTTACAATTAAATGGATTTTCAAATACAAAAGTAATACAATGCAAAGTAGAAATTCGACGTGCTATTTCTCATTGTGGTATGGACTCACATATTTCCATAGTTGCAAATGGCCATAGCGAATAAATACAGATGTTACACGAGATCAATTTAACCAAATGCACACAATAGGAGCATTCATATTAGCCCCTTCCCTTCAAATATCAAAATTAAAAGCAAATGAAACTTCATTTCACAGCGTTACTTTAGCAGGTTCTGTAGTACCTAACGGAGACTGTACTGAAACACAATTTTCTGACCCATACGGAACAGGGAATAATGTTGTAGTCCAAGCGATATTCAAAATAACTTTACAAGAACATTACGCGACTATTCATTTGAAATCAAATAAAATTAAATTGGGATCTGGAATAATATGCACACTTTCTAACACATACTCTACAGAGGTGGAATTTTTATTGAAGAAGCTTGACTTTAGAGGGCTCATAACATTGTTAAAATATTCTGTTTGGTAATCATTTATTATCAGTCTGTGTATATTTATGGTGGCTATCATTATTTTTAGATCCTTTTAAAATTTTAAATATTTTAATTGAAAATAATACAGAAATCTTAATGAAATAGTTAATTTCTTTATTACAAATCAGTCTCCAAGGTAAACTTTGTAAACATAGTTAACCTCTTGAATTTCTGCTTTGATTTATGGCTACGGTAATAAGGAACAGAATTAACAATAATTCTCCATCCTAGGTAAGTTTAACAAGATTAAGGAAAAGAGGAGTCGAAACGTTAATGGTATTCAAGTTAGTGACCTCCTTGGTTTCTTCGTTTAATCTTTCAACGAAACGAAAATCGTTATATCACACGTCGTTACCTACGATCGCTAGACATCATATGATAGTCAGATTAAAGAGGGCTGATCTAACGGTACGAATGAACCACGTCAATTGTTGCGGAAACTGTCCATCCAGGAGATGAACTTACAAGAGTTAACTTCGAGCAAAGTGTATTCACAAAGCCATCCATTTTAAATGGGTGATCTTATCTTAAGCAGGACTCGGTGGAAATAATTTAGAGATAAATTATTTCTCCTAAAATTATATATTTTAAAAATAAATTATTAAAAGAATCAATTTCTGTATGAAAAATGAAATTTTGCGAAAAAATATTATTCGAAAAACCTGTCTACTTTTCACTTGTTTTGATTTTATTATCAAAAATTCTTATGCGTGCCAGACTAGATGGCCTGTTTGCGCAACGCGAGAATATAATTTAAAGGGTCTAGTTTTTCTGGAGGGTCTGACGAAATTTAAAATACTTTTTCACATGTTAGTATATAGTAATTAATGAAGATGGAATGCTTGATCAATTATAAACTAAACTTTTCTCCCAAGTGGAAATCTTAAAGTGGCTTTGAATGTTCAAAAATACCTTATATTTTTTGTATGAATTCTCTTGGCGAATTATGATTGCAAAGTCTTTGAATTTCGACGATGGTTGTGATAATTGTGGCACAAAAGATTGCATATGCTTTTGTGATAGAATGCTTGACATAGGTTCAAATAAAAGCATTTAAACTTTGAAGCTATGATAGAAAGAACCATGTGACAGTAATGTGGAATAGTAGCTTCAACATTTAACAGCAAGTCAGTCAGCACAACAGTGTTTCTGGAAAAAACGCAAAAAACAGCTAATATTCGAAATTTTTCAAATTTGATCAAATCGGTGCTTTTTATAAATTTTTTATCAAAAACTCAAAATGAAAAATGACGGTTCTAATATGTAAATGTATTCTTAAAAACAAATCAAGGTTCTTAAACTATTTTTCGTATGGCGAAGTGGCGTTAATCAGTGTTATCTATCAAATTAAGAATTACATTCAAATCTGTATCACTACAAAGTCAAAATTAACATCACGTCCAAACAAAATTTTTATTCAAATTTAAAGAACACGAAACCATCTGAACTTTCAAAATATCAAAACGACCGAATTTGGACCAAATCTTTATTGGAGTTCCTCTTCATCTTCCACTCTTCTCATCTTTAGACAATAAATATTATAAATACACAGCTTTAATTTCCTATAAACTTTAAAATTGTTTTAAAAATGCATGTGCGCGTGTGTGCAAAGTCTCAAAACTCACTAGTCATTCTTATTAAAACCCATAAAGTCAGAAACTCAATAATCCATAAGATCAGATCAATCGTTGTGTCAATTAGAAGTGAGGCGTCACATGTCGCATTACTGAAGAGCAAGAGCGGTAAGGCGCTCTGCTCTCACTATAAATTAAGTACAATGTGACTTGATCGAACATTACATTTATTATGGTAGCAGAAGTATAACCATTTATATCATTTTGTTTTAAAGAATAAGCTCATATTAAATTTATTTTATTTATAGTCAAACCTTTGAAGCTGGGGATCAAACAACAATTAGCTAAAATTATGTATTTATATTTAAACTTTTTATATTCATTAAATCTTGGCAGTTTGTTATGAATTCTAAATTAATATGTTATATGCTTTCTCAGATTTGTCTAAATCTTCCATTTTTTTATTTTTTGAAAAACATATTTTACTTTTTAATTATTATAAACAATTGATAATTTAATTAACAAAAAATAATCTAAGACAACGCTCAATGAAAGGTATTGTGAATATATAATGCCTCAATGTCGAAACCAAATATCCCTTTAGAATCTACCCCAAAAGTTATAACACGTAGTCAAGCTAAACAAGATAGTCAGCTTGCAAAAATAGTAGATCTCAAACAAAAGGGTTCTTTAAAAATAAAACCAGTTAGAAGTAGAGAATATTTAGCTGATAATAAGTACAAAAATATCCCTGACCCAATTCCTACAGAACAAGAACTAGATAACACTATTAAGTTAGGTGATTTAAGTTTAGACAAGACTCTAATTAATAATCAAAGTATATCAAGTGAAAATTCAGAAAAAAATAGCGAGTTTCATTCAAGTTTCTGTCCAGATTTAAGCAATCTACCAGGATCTAGTAATCAATATCAAACTCTAACAAACGAATTATTTCATTTTGACGAATCTAATTTGCTAAGCTCAACAGTAGTAACAATAGACAATAAGACTTTGAAAGAGAAATTAAATACCTCATTGACAAGCGACTCCATAATTAGTAACGATAGCGACCACAGTGGGTCCACTCATATAGGAGAAAAGGGGAACGAATTAAAACATGGATCAATAAGTCCCGGGACTGACACATAGATGGCGTTGCCAAAAAAGTTCTGTATGGTTTTTCATGAGTACAACCTTCAAAAGATACCTGTCAAAATTTCATGCCATTCTGATGTTTAGTCCACGAGTTACAGTGATTTAAGTGACGCTAGTCTTGATATTCTCAAAACAATGATTCGAAACAATTTCGTGTGTTGATTTACCATTGCTTTTTGATGAAAAAAAATACAGTGCAAGCTCAGCAATGGCTTGAAAAATACTACAGGGACTCTGCTCCATGAAAAACAACCAATTGTCGGTGGTATGCTGAGTTTAAACTGAAGATGCTGAACGCTCCGGCCGGCCAAATGAGGTAGTTACACCGAAAACCATAAAAAAAGCCCATCAAATCGTTTTCGAAAACCGTAAATTAAAATTGCGTGAGATAGCTGACACCTTAAAGATATCATAAGGCAGTGTGTACGCTATTTGCCGCGTTTGCTCACGGTGGATCGAAAACGACAACGTGTCGTTGATTTCGAGCGCTGTTTAGTTGTTTCGCCGAAATAAACCGAATTTTTCACAAGTCGCTCGCTATTATGGCGAAATTAAATGAATTGAGCTTCGGATTGCTTCCGCACCCACCATACTCACCGGATCTGGCCCCCAGCGACTGCCAAAGATGAATCGTTCTACAAGAAAGGTATTGAAATGTTAGAGAAGCGCTGGACTGATTGTGTTGCTTTTGAAGGAGACTATGTTGATGAATAAAGTCGAGTTTTGCCAAAAAAATGTGTTTTTCCTAGTTGGTCCCGGGACTTATTGATCCACGTGTTATAGTGTTTGCTATCTACAAGTGGTGGGGCTATTGTCACTACCGATGTTCTTTTTAACCTGTCGTAACCATAGCAACCATAGTTTGCTATTCTTTTGATAAAATCTGATGGTAGAAATCATTGATTTATGTTTAAAAATTTTCCGCTCTTTAGAATATACCTAGTAAGAAAGTGGGCATTGAATCGCATTGAAATAGGAAAATCTGGAAAGAAATGGAATCGAAAATTAAACTTTTGAATGCATTTTAATTCCTAGTCATTAAAAGGCATTCAAAAGTTTCATTCTCAATTCCGTTTCTTTCCAGATTTTGACATTTCAATACCATTCAATGCCGACCTTCTTACTGGCATCGGGTTGCGGGGTACAGGGGTTTTGCTTGCATTGATATTAGTTCTTGCTATCATAACTTGGCGGCGCTGATGCTCATTTTCACTTTTTTAAGTACCCTCCTAAAATACATGATAGTGGACGTACTGTGATAGCGACGACGACAAAGGCGACACAGAAGTCGTAAATCAAGATAACCCTTTAATAGTAAATAACGAAGAAATGGCCGCAGTCATACCCAACAGCCAGCAGGTATCCTTATGCGATGCGCTAGAGGTGGTCCCTTTGTTCGATAGATGTAACGTCCCATTATTACATTTTATTGAGGGTTGCATGGTTCAACTTATGCGACCATAAAAGAACTAATAGAAAAATTAAAAAGGATATATGCTCCTGCCAGAAGCTTATACCAGTTACAGGGATAATTAGGTAATACATTTATGTGGGAAAGAGAAAATGTACTTTCCTATGCTGCTAGGATAAAAGAAATTGCCGAAAAAATCGAAGATGCTCACTGGCTCAATAATAATGGTCAGGTAGATAATAATTTTAGACAAAACTTTGAAAGAGACGTAATTCAATGTTTTATACGTGGTTTGCGCCCTAAACTAGAAATTAGCGTAGTAGAAAAGGACACATTCAAGGAAGTAATTAATGATACAATAGATACTGAACGAAGATTGGCTGCAAATTGTGCACTGAGAAGAAATAGAAATACTCATTATTTAAAAACTAAAGAATCAACTAATAATACAAATAATAAAACTATTCGGTTTAACGTAGCACTTCAAGACAAAATTATTTGTTTAATTTGTAAAAAAACAGGCCACACAACTGAAAAATGTTTTCATTTAAGTAAAGCTTAAGAAGCAGTTCTTAATAAACAACATTTTTTATATCCTAACCAACAAAGTTATAATAATTTTAATGATAAAAGAAATAGTAAAAATAATTTCGCAAGAAACCATTACAATAATTATCCAAATAACCATTTTTTAAGAAATAAAAATTATAATTTTAATAATAACAAAAATCATTTTTTGCAAACTAGAAATAACAATTACAGAAATAACCATAATAATCTTTTACAACAAGGATACAACAATAAGAATAATATTCCAAGAAATTTTTATATTAATAATAACAGTGTTAATAATGATAATAGACAATTGAATCCAGGTGTTAAAAAAGCTTTGTAAAATAAATGACATCATTTTGTTTGAAAGCAAGAACTTTTACAGTTTGCTCTTGCCTCATTAAGTTAACCTCTACTTTACTTTCCATGGGGGACAACTTTGTTGATAAGGCCTCAAGGATGCCTTGTCTAAGGACAGGCTAGAACGGTTATCACAATTAAGTGATCTAACCAATGCTTTATTCTGATACATCTGACGTCTAGTCATGGAAATTATGAACCTTGAACAGTTATTGCTATTTTGTGATCTAACTGATGCTTATGTTGGAGCTCTTGTGTAGCCGCCTCAATCTATTGATTTCTGCATCCCATCTTAGATTAATTTGAAGGATTCTTCCAATTATATCTTTTGTTTACTAGTTCCATACCTGATAAGATGCACATGGCTTTGTGAAGGGCCGAGTTTGAATTGTTTTCAATTTAAGAGTTATATACAGGCGTACTTTCCCATAATAAAGAGCTGAGATTATGAGGTCGTACTTCGAACCCATGTAATAAAATCGGTTTTTCCCAGCTATGAAGAGATTAGAAATCGACAAACCCACTGTAAAACCGACTACCCCCGCCTGTTCGCCTTATAGTTCCTGTAGGAGATTCTCAGTCAGTCGGTTTTCAACATCGAGACAAAGTGCAAGTCAGGGCAGGTCGACCTCTAATGTATTGGGTGTCTCCGTAGGATAGTTCATGTGCGGTGGTGTACGCGGCGCTAGTTGTCGGAAGCGGGCGGAGTGCGGCAAAGGGAACGGCTTCGTATGAGTTCCCCCATTGTTGTATACAAGTATCAACAATTCGTACGCGATCGCGCTTTATAATCATTTAAAATGAATTCGAAGTACGGAATGCAATGTGCTGTGAGTGGGTATACCTCCAAAAGGGGTCGGAATAACAATGTATCAATTCATCGGTTTCCGAAGAAAGAAAATGCCGGACAACGATGGATAGAAGCATGCTCAAATCCCTACTTGTCGAGGTTAGGATATCTCGAAGTACTAGAAAGACAATTTTTTATTTGTCATCGACATTTTTCCGACGTTAAATTTACCGTCGTGTAGTGATGTGTAGAGTGGAAGTGATGTGAACATTAAACTGGCGAGTGTTTCTTCCCCATCAGACTTCAAAATTTTTATTCCCGAAGTAGAAAAACCTGCAGAAGGCACACGAGACTTTGAAGAAAGTAGCGTGCAGTTTGCACACGTAAGTAACAATATTTTTAATTTCATACGATATTGTATATAATTTCAAACTTTTCGACTCTGATCAGAGTCCTCATTAGTGATCTTTATTTCTAAAATTTTAAGTGCAATAAATAAAATATTACATATATGAGCCCTATTTCGAAGTAAACTTTGAAAATGTAAAAATCGTAAGAAAATTTACATAAAACAGTACAAGAAACTTCGATGAAGTATCTAAAACTTCCTTAGGAATGACAATAAAATTCTAGCACGTAATATTGAGATACCAAACTAAAAAAGTAGTATATACACTATCGGTCAAAATTATTTATTCACCTGCTGTGTCAGCTATTCTTAAAGTGTCTTAATTTTTATAATTATTTAAATTTTGCATCTAGTGAGCCCAAGTTTGTTAACTTATCAAGATATTTTTAGAATTTTTCTTTTGGATTCTACCCTGGGGTCAAACATGGTACAAACATGTCGAAAATTTTCAAATGAAGACAGTAATCTATAAATTTTATTAAAATATGATACACATTGGTTTTTAAAAATTTCTTGTAAGTGGCTACACATTTTTAAAATTTTATGACCTTTTTGTATCATTTTTGACGCCGGGTAGAATCCAGGAAAAAAAAACTGAAAATATCTTGATTAGTTAGCAAAATACTATGAAAACCTACCATTTAAATGAGACAAAAAACTTTTAAAAATCTTAATTAATTTCAGAGTTGTTAATATTTTTCAGAATGATTGAAATTTCAAGTTTTTTGAAATATTTTTTTATAAAGTTAACATTTTGTTATTTTTTCTGATTTTTCTAAATCATTTCAGTCGATTATGTCGATCATTAGAAGAGTGTATCACTGTATCACAACGGAACTCTACTATATCGACCTTATCAACCTATGATTCAGAATTAATCCAACGTTATTTAAAACTAGATGGTATTTTCCAATATAAATTGAAGAAATTTTTCTGTGAAAAAAAAAATTTCTTCAATTTTGTTATTTAGTTTATTTTATTATTCTATACTATGCTTCATTATTCACAATCTTCTTCTCTGAAACCATCAACACAATTATGTGAAACAATTACAAGCAATGAGAAAAAACATTTGCCTGGCCTTGAAGAGGACAATAATAGTGAATGTTCTCGGCCGGGGCCAAGTGTGTGTAAACAAGCCAATGCTGTCGTTTTACAACACACTCGTGGTAGTTCGGTTCTTTTAGCCAATGCCAATCTAATTGTGTGTTCCAACAACGGCGGAAAAATAGAAATTCGCGTCTTATTGGATCAAGGCTCGGAAGCCACTTTTGTTACTGAAAAAATTGTACAAATGCTTAAAGCCAAAAAACAGCCCGCAATGATAAGAGTTACTGGTATCGATAACATCCTCATTGGCACTGCCAAATCACGGGTGAACTTAACTATTTCTCCAATACGCGATCATAAAACATTAATGTCAATCTCCGCCTTGGTATTACCAATGATTAATAACTATTCAGTTACTCGAGTGGACTACAAGACAGAGTGGAGTCATTTACACGACCTTGAATTCGCAGACCCGTCACCTTTTGAGAATAAAGAATTCGATATATTAATTGGCGCTGACTATTCTATGCGATCAATTAAGTACAAAATCAGGACTAATTACTGCGTAAGCATTTCCGACCTCCAACTAGATCTCCAGAAATTTTGGGAGATAGAAGAATGTCCCAAACATACAATCCTCAATGAAGCTGAACGAAAATGTGAGGAACACTTCAAAACAACACACTCTCGATCATTAACAGGTCGTTACATAGTAAGTTTGCCATTTAAAGACGAAGCTCCAAAAGGATTAGGATGTTCATTACGTTCAGCTATTTCAATGTTGGCTAAATCTGAACGACGACTAAAAAATGATCGTGATCTACAAAATGAGTATTATGAATTTCTCAATGAATATAAAAACTTGGGCCACATGGTAGAAGTTGACTATGATAAAAATGTAGGGAATGGAGATAAATGTTGTGTCTATCTGCCACATCATCCTATAATGCGCGAAAACAGTACAACGACACGCGTGCGTGTAGTATTTAACGCGTCCAGCCCAACTTCCACAGGTGTTTCGTTAAATGATCTACTGTTAGCCGGTCCAAAGCTACAGGCTGAAATTCCGTCCATTATTCTTCGTTGGCGAAACCATCGGTTTGTGGTTACAGCAGATATTTGTAAGATGTTTCGACAGATTCTGATCGATCCTCGTGACGTCGATTACCAACGTATAGTGTGTCGTCTCGAACCAAATGGAGAGATGAAACATTTTCAATTGATGACAGTAACCTACGGCACTACTTCAGCTCCGTATCTAGCAAACAGAGTTCTAAAACAGCTCGCGGAGCACGAAGGGGCGCATCTTCCGTCAGCAAAAGTAATATTGGATTGAGATTTCTATGTTGACGACGTTTTATTCGGCTCTGACGACCTAGAGACGACACGAAAACTGAAAGACGACTTGATTCAACTCCTAGCTAAGGGTGGTTTTTTGATGCATAAGATTTCTTCGAATTCCTTGGAAGTAATTGAAAAAGACGAAGTTTCTACGGAAAACAATACTTTTTCTTTAACTGAATCAAAAAATCAAGCAGTACTTGGTCTCATTTGGCATGCAAGAAAGGATGAGTTTCGAATTGCAGTCTCGATAGTGGATCATCAACAAGTCACTAAACGATTAGTCCTCTCGGTGATTTCTCGTTTATTCGACCCTTTAGGCTGGGTGGCTCCTATTGTGGTGGTGGCCAAAATTCTGATGCAGGAACTCTGGCTCCGAAAGCTAGCTTGGGATGAGGAGTTACCCTTAGACCTGATGATTCAATGCAAGTCTTATTGCCTTGAGCTTGATTGCGTTAAAAATCTTTGCATACCGCGATGGACGGGTCAAAGACCTGGAAGTGTAGTCGAACTACACGGATTTGCCGACAATTCCACCCGCGTGTATGCAGCTGTGGTATATCAACGTGATATGAATTATAAAGAAAAACCTCCAAGATTACTTCGAAGAACTATTGATGACTTGAAATTGGAGCACGTTCCCGTCTATGGTTGGTCTGATTCTACAATCGTACTCGCATGGCTGAGCAAACATACATCTACCTGGCCTACTTTTGTCGCTAACCGTGTAGAGACAGTACACTCATTAGTTCCTTCAGTGATCTGGTGACACGTACCTACTTCTGAAAACCCTGCTGATTGTGCTTCACAGGGTAAGACTTCATCTGAATTGTTGAGCTACAAATTATGGTGGGAAGGCCCAGTCTGGCTGCAAGATCTCTCAATGGCGTGGCCTTCCTCGCCCCTAACAGATAATACGAAAAATATTGGATAAAATTCAATAAAAACTCACGTAGTGGAGATGCAACGAACTGAACAGTTGGGGGACACACTGCTTTCAAGACTTGATAGTTGGCCTAAGCTATTAAGGGTCATTGCTGTCTGTTTTCGGTTCATTAATTACTGTAAACGAGCACTGAATTCTGAAACAAGCGGTGTTCCCAGTGTAACAGAGCTGCGTAAGTCAAGACTATTCTGGTTGAAATTTATACAAAACCAACACTTTGCTAGTGAAATTCGGGCAATCTCTAATAACAACCCGGTAGGTAGATCCAGTTCGTTGAGGACTCTCAGTCCTTTTATGGACGAAGAAGGAATATTAAGAGTATCTGGACGTTTGAATAATGCACCTATAACATGGGATGCCAAACATCCAGTTATTTTACCAAAACATCGTTTAAGCGAACTTATCGCTAAACAGGCTCACTTAAGATCGCTGCATGGTGGCTTACAACTAACCCTGTACTTGATTCGTCAACAATTTTGGATCTTAGGGGCCAGAAACTTGGTGCGTAATATAATCCATGGGTGTATAGTATGTGTACGCCACCAAGCTATGCTTCCAGCTCAGCTTATGTCAGACTTACCTACCCCACGGGTCACTCCTTCTAAACCCTTTACACATAGTGGACTTGATTATGCTGGCCCTTTACTAGTGAGAATGGGGAAAGGTCGGGGATATCAAGCAAAAAAAGGGTATATAGCCTTATTCGTTTGTTTATCCATACGTGCCGTACACTTAGAACTCGTAAGCGATAACACAACAACCAGTTTTCTAGCAGCGCTTAAAAGGTTTGTTTCCCGCCGTGGTATGCCTTCCGACTTATATAGTGACAATGGAAAAAATTTTGAAGGAGCTGATAAAGAATTAAGAGCCGCTTTCCGTGTTCTTTCCAAAGATCCAGTCCTACAAAACCACATTACACAAAATAACATCGTCTGGCATTTTATTCCTCCTCACGCCCCTCACTTCGGAGGTCTTTGGGAAGCTGGAGTTAAAAGCGTGAAGCATCACCTGCGTCGTATAATAGGCCCGCAAACTCTCACTTTTGAGGAACTAACCACGTTGCTGAGCCAAGTCGAAGCATGTTAAAACTCACGTCCTCTGGCTGCTCTCTCTAATGATCCGGACGACTTAAACTATCTAACATCCGGACATTTTCTCGTAGGCGGACCGTTGTTGGTCATTCCCGAACCTTCGTTAATTTCCCTACAGGAGTACCGACTAGCGAGATGGCAGTTAGTTCAGAGAGTCTCTGAGCATTTTTGGAAACGCTGGATGGTGGAGTACCTACTTGAACTCCAGAAACGCTTCAAGTGGGAAAAAACAAAAAACAATATCAAAACTGGAGATTTGGTATTAATTCGAGACGATAAACTTCCCAAAGCAACATGGAACTTGGGCCGAGTTCTTACATGCCACCCTGGGAAAGATGGATTAGTCCGCGTTGTAACTATAAAAACGGTTTCAGGGATCTATAAGAGACCCATTACGCAATTAGGCTAAGTGTGGGTATTACTGTGGATGCCCCAGTTACTGCGCTTTCAAATAAAACTAATGATATACAATGTTTTAAAAATATATAACGCTACAGAACAACTAAAAACAATCAATTTCTAATCCAAGCATAATAAGTATCAACGAATTATCAATAGTTACGATATTTGTAGCTAATTAATTGCAATTTGAAACTCTCATGTTCCCGATTCCCATAGTTTTAATGCTTAGATTTGTTGACAGGCCATGAGCACGTTCTGAAAAACTTGTTATAATTCCGTTTCTGAAAATAAAATATTTATTGTGATATTACTTTCTGCAAAGTAAATATTTTATTTTTCTAAATATTTATGCAAAATAACAAAAAATACGTTTTTTAATCATTTTTTTACCAAAACAGTATTTGGTACATGATTTTCACGGGTGTATGAATTACTGCGATCTGTCAGGCGGCACTGCATAATCTTTCAATCTATTACAAATGCTTCGTTATGCTTACTTTTTATAATTAAGATTAAACAAAATGTTGAAAATTCCAAAATCGTTGCTAATGAGGCAAGAGGAAGTCAAGTAATATAATTTTAAGGTAAATTAAATAAGAGTTATAATATTATTTAATCTTAATTTGCTAAAAATGCTTCATGTTCACTTTTTATAATTTGGTTTAAATAAAATGTTCGACACTCCTTAATCGTTGCTAGAGATGCAAGAGGAACTCAAGTGATATAATTTTAAGTTAAATTAAATAAAATTATTAATCTTAATTTGTTACGAATGCTTCGTCGTGTTTACTTTTTATAATTGAGATTAAATAAACTTTCTACACTCCTAAATTAATAGTAAGTTTACTCAAAATAATATCGCAGTATTACGCGCGCAGAAATTGGGGTTTCCGCAGTAATTGGTGCGCAGTAATTCATGCAAACCCGCAGTAATACCTACATGGAACATTTTTTTTAGATTTGCATTTTCTAAGTAATTCTGGTTTCTTTTCAGGATTTAAGGACTGCATGCTACTTACTTAATACCAAATACTGCTTTAAAAATTAATTCGTGACGACTTTTTTATCTCAAAATCTTTTTTTTTAACTTTAAAAGCCGTCTTGATTTTCGATCCGCAGTAATTGGCACACTTACCCTATGTATACTTCCAGTCAATGAATGTGATAATTCTTAAAGACAAATTTTTTTGTCTTGGCG
Organism: Diplolepis rosae; assembly: GCA_030998225.1. Taxonomy (NCBI): domain Eukaryota; kingdom Metazoa; phylum Arthropoda; class Insecta; order Hymenoptera; family Diplolepididae; genus Diplolepis; species Diplolepis rosae. Next base: position 1,041,508 of record JAPYXD010000466.1, read on the forward strand.
GGCGGTTGTTTCTCACAGTTTCTCTTTTTTTTTCTTTGATATTAAAATACAATAGTTTCGTCCCGGTAATCGGAACGAGGCGGGCGGTATGTTAAAAAAGCTTTGTAAAATAAATGACGTCATTTTGTTTGAAAGCAAAAACTTTTACAGTTTGCTCTTGCCTCATTAAGTTAACCTCTACTTTGCTTTCCATGAGGGACAACTTTGTTGATAAGGCCTCAAGGATGCCTTGTCTAAGGACAGGCTAGAACGTTTATCACAATTAAGTGATCTAACCGATGCTTTATTCTGATACATCTGACGTCTAGTCATGGATATTATAAACCTTGAACAGTTCGCCTTATAGTTCCTGTAGGAGATTATCAGTCAGTCGGTTTTCAACATCGAGACAAAGTGCAAGTCTGTACTCGGGACTAAATTACGCGTGTGATTAACCATGCAAGCTTTTTTTGTCAAACGTTGATTTCCTTATATTTTTTCACTCATGTGCTAACAATTTTGATGATCCGGTTTACTAATAATTACAACTTGTTTCTAAACACCAGGATAGTATAAAAACTTCAACTCAGGACAGTTTCAAAATTGAAATAAACCATATGAAAATAGATATTCACAAAATAATAACAACACTTAAGAAAATTCAAGTTATACGGAAATAATTTGCAATTACTGTAAAAGACCTGGTCATTTAGTACGAAACTGCAAGATACGGCCAAATAACCAATCGCAAACACCCCATCAGGAAAACTTTAAAGCTCTCCCTAGCACGGGTGCACTGAGGAAAGCATAAATGGAGAACGACTGGCATCCACTTCTAGCAATCATACAAAGACAACGATAATAAATATTTCAAAGTCTACGACAATCCGATGAATTATAATATCAACGGAAGGTCTAAAAAATCCAACACATATGATGATTGATACTGGTGCTCCTCGCAATTTAATTAAACAAAAGGTTCTCAACCTTGAAGTACCCATAAACAAACAAAATGTATTAAAACTTACAGAAATTAATGATTTACCACTTTACACATTAGGACAAGTAAATATAAAAATGTTTGGTTATCCAACGATATTTAACATTATTCCAAATGAAGTCCTAGTAGAAGAAGATAGAGTTTTAGGATCAGAATTTTTTCAAGATAATAATGTAAATATAAATTATACTTCAAAATATTTAAAGAATTTAATTAATTTGAAATCAATTTATACTTCAAAATGTTTAGAAATTGAGAACCACTGTTACCCTTTCCAAACTACAAATTTTATGTTCAAATAAAAAATAAATAAAAAGGTGAAGGGTATATATCTTGATTACGTATTAAAGATGGCGTTTACGTAGGTGACGCAGTTGTAAAAAATCACAAAGGAAAAGCTTATTTAAAATTTGCAAACACAAATGAAATGCCAATAACATTATCAGTCCCAATAGTTAATTTAGAAGTCTTTGAAGAACCAGAATGTTATGAATGAATTACAAATTTAAATAATCATAAACAAAGAAATAACGAGGATTTGTCTAGCAAAATATTAAATAACTTTTTAAGAACTGACAATCCTCTGATTAACTCATGCAAATTTTATAATGTAACAGACGAAGATAGAGTAGAATGTATTAAGAAGCTTCTTCAATTAGACCATTTAAATCAAGATGAATATGAACATGTAGAAAAATTAATTAAAAACAATGCAGACAGATTTCAAATCCCAGGAGAACTACTTGAAGCTATTAATGTATTACAACATTCAATTCTTACTGTAGATGACTCTCCGATTTTTTTAAGTCAATATAGATTTCTCCCTGTTCACAAAGAAGAAATTACAAGACAAGTCGATAAATTATTGAATAATGAAATAATTAAACCCTCACAATCACCCTGTAACATTCCAGCATGGATAATTCGTAAAAAAAACTGATTCGCAAGGAAGAATAAAATGGAAAATGGTTCTTAATTTTCGAAAATTAAATGAAAAAACAATTGGCAATTCACATCCTTTACCTTATATAAACAATATACTTGATTCTTTAGGATCAGCAAAATATGTTCAGTGTTCGATTCAGCTACTGGTTTTGACCATATAAAAATGGACCCAAAAGACTCTCATAAAACCGCATTTTCCACACCTCACGGTCACTACGAATTCGATAGAATGCCTTTCGGTTTCAAAACATCACGCGTCATGTTTCAAAGATTAATGGATTTAACAGTAACTGGATTAATCGAAACGGAACTTTTTGTATATCTTGATGACATAGTTATATATGCAAATACTTTAGAAGAGCACGAAATTAAAGAAATAATTAAATTAAATTAGCAAAAACACTTAGAAAAGAAAATGTTCATTTACAACCAGACAAATGCGAATTTTTACGACCTGAAGTAAAATATTGAGGTCCTATAATTGATAAAAATGGAGAACGTCCAGATCCAAAAAGATAATAGCTGTAAAAAACTTTCCAGTCGCAAAAATACAGAAAAATGTCAAACAATTTTTAGGCTTAGCAGGATATTACGGACGATTTATTGATCGACGATTTATTGATTGATCAATTAGTATTTCAAAAACTTCCAGAATTAATCATATACCTTGGGAAGAAGTGAAATCAATTTTTGATTCAATTTTTGCATATTCAACTACAAAACTTATAGTTGGCAACGGAATAAGGCAACATCCAACAAAAGAACAACGAGCTCATTTAATTGAAAAAGCTCATTCTTCAGCATTAGGAGACCATAAAGGCGTCACAAAAACTTATAGTCGAATTAGCCAAAATTTTTTTTGGGAAAATATGAAAGTAGACATTCAAAAATATATTCAAGGCTGTTTACAATGTCAACTGAAAAAATTAATCAGAGTCAAAACCAAAAATCCTATGGTAATCACTGAGACGCCCACTACTGCTTTTGAAAAGATATCAATGGACATTGTATACCCACAACCTGAAACAAAATCTGGTAACTTATATATTCTAACCATACAAGACAATTTTACAAAATATTCTTTAGCAATACCTCTTCCTAATCACAAAGCTAGTACGATAGCAGATACTTTCGTGAAAAAATTTATTTGCATATTTGAATGGCCAAAAGGAGAACTTACTGAGCAAGGCAGAGATTTTTAAAGTAATTTATTAAAAAGATTGGCAAAACTTTAAACAATTTCGTACCACATTTTTCACCCTGAATCAAACGGATCATTAGAACGTTCACATCATGTTTTAGAAGAATATCTCAAACAATTTGTTGCAAAAAATTCAGAATGGGATGATTGGCTTGAACTAGCAATGTTCTCGTATAATACTAGTGTACATGAAGGCACAGAATGCACACCATATGAATTGGTTTTTGGTAAATAGGTTCATGAGCCTTCCAGTGAACCTTTATGACAACAAGAAAAATTAAAAACATATGATGATTATTCAATTGATTTCGTAATTAAACTACACGAAATGCGAACACAAGCAAGACAGAACCTGATTTCAGCAAAAGAAAAATCACATATTCAGGCTAAAAAATGGAATTTTTCAATAGTGTTTCTTATAATCAAAGCATAACATTTCTTATTTTCGTTTAATCAAAGAATGTTGTGAAGATAATTTGTAGAGATTTATGAGCACTATAAAAAACCAGTATTAGAATTTTTGATTTTTTCAATTTTTTTTCTCAAAAACACAAAAAATGGTCTAGTTTCCTCAATTTTGGTTGGATATGGCTGTTTAACGAACTTGCCCTTACTTTTTTGGCTCCAATAAAGTGTGCCCAAACTCAATTCAATCTGATAATTCTATCGAGAGTTATCGAGTATACGACCTACTACAGACAGACAGACAGACAGACACTTTCATAAAAACCACTTTTTCTGACTCAGGGGGTCTCAAAAGGTAAAAATTATGGAAATTGAAATCTAGCACGTTAGTTCAAATATAATGGATAAAATTCATCGGAAATGTATTCACGATCTTATTGAAATAGTTCCCTGCTCTATCGACATGGTAGCTCTCTGATCATATTTAATTCAAAATTAAATTTTTAACCAAGATGACTGTAATATTCCCACATGGAGCAGAAATCTAAACAACCCAGATAAAATAAAAGACATTTTTTCAACAATTAAAACAAGAGGACCGGACGCATACAAAAACTTATTTCTCAGTTAACGGCTGTCAGATCACATTGTCATAGCCGACATGTTGGATATAATGAACTAGGAACACAAAATACACAGAGTAAATCAATAGCTTCCAAAAATATACATATATAATGATAATACATTTTCCTATTTTTATATTACAAAGCAAAATAAGCTGCTAATTAGAATCTCCATTTTCCAGAGATGGGATTACAAGGCTTCCTCTTGGTACTACTCATTTGTAACTTCAACTACATATAAACAGTCTACGCAATCATAGGATTTGATTGCAGTTTAAATCAATCAAATATTACGTCACTATCTTTACCAGAGGTAGGATAATGTGATCTACCTCGATCTCAAGTACACGTTGAAAGAACTTATATAAAATTTTTACAATTAACTGCATTTTCAAATACAAAAGTAATATAATGCAAAGTAGAAATTCGACGTGCTATTTCTCATTGCGGTATGCACTCACACATTTTCATAGTTGTAAGTGGACATAGCGAATATATAAAAGATGTTACACGAGATCAATGTAACCAAATGTACACAATAGGAACATTTTTAGTAGCCCCTTCCCTTCAAATATCAAAATTAAAAGTAAATGAAACTTTATTTCACAGTGTTACTTTAGCAGGTTCTGTAGCACCTAACGGAGACTGTACTGACACACAATTTTCTGACACAATAACTTTACAAGAACAACATTACTTGACTATTCATTTAAATTCAAATAAAATTCAATTAGGATCTGGAATAATATGCACACTTTCTGACACATACTGTACAGAGGTAGAATTTGGACAAATATTCTGGAACACATTACCCAACGACGTATGTAATTTTAATAAATATGAAGGTATCTATGAAGGACCAGCAAATAAAACATATGACAACACTGCTGACAATTCTGAAACCCTTTATTCATTAACTACTGAGGATAGAAACTTTGTACTGGCTAAAAAAACAAGAAAATCTTCTTCTTCCTCCCCAGGTTGGCGCGTCTAGTCGACCTGCCTAACGGGCGTGTGTCCGCGGAGGCGAGTCCTGGGCGAAGGGATGACGGAAGAGTCGTACGCGACTTTAAGCTAGAACTAACTGCATGACTCTGCTGATGTCATCGAATAAGTAAAACTCTTGGACTTCGTTGATGATATCTGGATGCATTGGTCGACCTGGCTTAGAATCACAGCTGGAAGAAAAGCCTTTATCTCGACGTAATTTGATAGCTGTAGACGCCAAATGCCGCGAAACTCCCAAAATTTTCTGTATCTTCTTTACGCCCCAGTCATGAGGCAAAGTTGTTAAAATAACTTGTTTCTCCGCACGGTTTGTTGTTTTTGAATGAGCCTTTTTCACATAGTCGAACGATGGATTTTTAGCTACGCATTCTAAGACACTATAACTTTTACGCTTAGCATGGTCCACTGCTTCTAACAACAGTTTCTTCTCGCTCTCCGAAAAATCCGATCGACGTAACTTTGCTAGTCTCGGTTCCGACACATTTTTCAGTAATTCAATCATTTTCACTCTCTTTACAGCTTGGTCGAATTTGGCACAAGTAAAGTCCTTATCATGGCACGAGAAATCGTCAATTTCACAGCTGTCTGTTGAAGAATTCGAATTGGCTGATGTACAGAGCTCTTCATCTTCGAACGTTTTTCCTGGATTGTTTTTAATATCCCTGTACATTTCTCTCTTGCAAGAAGCACACACGTATTTGCCAATAAACACTTTGAAAGCCGGATTTCTTGCGCCTTGTACATAACCTCAAAAATAACGAAAAACCCCATTTTCGAGCACATAACCTCAAATATCTGAAAATCCTGACGTGATAGGCTGATTCTGATTCCGGATTCGGATTCTACGTCAAAAATTACTCTGGATACGGCCCATAGCTTTTCAACAACAAATACAAACCCATTATTTGCAGACCTGTGTAATTGTAATTTATATGGTCATCAAACACAACTTGATTTTATAGAAAAACGAATCAACTATTTTCTTGAAGAAATATCATTCATAGCTTGAGAAGCTCCTAATATTACGAATATTTCTAAAAATAATGATCCACTCTTGCAACCGATATAAAAAGTACTTTTAGAATTGAGAATGAGACAGGAAACCTCCCTTTACTGGTCCAAAGAAAATTTATTCCTATTTCCTAATCCATTTTTCCAAAAAGTTGCAAATCTTTCTTCAAAACTTGGCAACATTATGACCTACAAAAATTGGCATAATTCTCAAAAAAATCCAAATATTCATCTATATTTAATATTAGCAGCAAATTGGCTTAAAGACTTGCATAAAATTTCTCAAACTTTCATTTTACTCCTTGACCAACTTACAGAAGCTATTACCCATGCCGAAACTATTTTATGGCACCTTATGTTACTTCCTGATACCTTCCTGGACTTCGAATCTAACAAAGAAGACCCATACCTTTCAACATCCCTTTTTCTTATAGTTCTTCTCTTTGCTAAAATACAATACTTTTTATTTGATAAGTACTTGATTTTTACTATGACTATACCAATCCCATCTACTGAAGATTTTCAATTATTTAAACCACACCCAATTCCAATACATCTAGATTATAATACTGGCGTAATTTCGTCATCTGCTACACACACATGTATAATCGCTTTCTTATGCGACGTTGAAAAATTTAGATACTACGTGAAGCAAATGAGAAAAAGTACTCATTTGATTAGCTACGTACCGACAGTACTACCTTAATCACACTCCAAGGAATAGGAATTTCGCAAACAAAGTCAGGTTGCAAGCTTGATTCATCAACTCCATATTACCATCTCCAAAACCATTTGAATATAAGACAAGTCATTATAAATCTTCGGAAACCATGTCTTTATCCTTGCAAAATATGCAAACATTCAAGAAATTATTCCATCTATTTTCATTTCTAGTGCACATAAATTAACATCAGCACTAATTATTATCACTTTACTTATGATTACAATTTTAGGATTAATATTATTAAAAATTTTTAAAATATCTAAAAAATAAACAATATATAAAATGTAACCCTTGCACTTGAAATGCGCGAAGGAGTACAAGTTTTCAAAAAAGTTATAGCACGCATTTCCTTGTTTTTTTGTAATAACAATATAGTAAATTTTTATAAACAATTAAATTTTTCTTAAATTTGGAACTAATTTTTTTCCGATTTTTTTGTTTCTAAATTTTTGTTGAAGATTTTCCAATATGCAGGAAAAATTTTGGAATGGAAATATGAAAACTGTAGGTGTAATTAATTTATAAAATCTGTGCCGCCCATTGCAGCAGTTCACTGCCACACGTGCTTCGAGTCCGAGCATGCTTAAACAAGCTTAAGCGTAGTTGCAGCGTGCGAGCTCGCTCTGCAACGCGCGGGATAGATTTTATAAATTAATTACACCTAAAGTTTTCATTTTTTCATTCCAAAATTTTTCCTGCATATTGAAAAAACTTCAGCAAAGATTTAGAAACAAAAAAATCGGAAAAAAATTAGTTCCAAATTTAAGAAAAATTCAATTGTTTATAAAAATGTACTATATTGTTATTACAAAAAAAACAACGAAATGCGTGCTATAACTTTTTTGAAAACTTGTACTCCTTCGCGCATTTCAAGTGCAAGGATTACATTTTATATTCATAACCACTTTTACAGTGAGCTGTTAGAAAAAAAAAAAATTTCCCGAGTGCCAAACTTAAAAAAATTATATCTCGAAATTTTCATGTATCACATTGAAAAAAAAACGTGTCGATTATTTTCGAAGTAAGAAGGCAAAAAAAAAATATTTCGTCGAAAAAAAAATTTTGACTGTAAATCTCCCATAAAATGACCCATATATGAACGCCTGAGACCTGAGACGACTCATGTTCGGTTTTTGAACCTATGTTTTTCCAGACTGAAAAATATGTATTATCTTTTCTACGTGATGTTGAAATTTTTCGGACTCGGGACTGTCTGCACATTATTTATTACTAGCTTTCCTCACGCGCTCACATTACAACCGCGTTTTTCACGCTCAGACGTTTTACAATGTATTGTGCACAGAAAAAAACGTCTTAAATAAAGTCCAAAAATGAGCTTCTTTTTAGGTGGGATATAAAGTAGACCGTTTGAGAAGGGCAGACTTATGCGCTTATACACGGGGTTGCTAAATTTAAGCCAAAATCGTCTATTAGACGTGACAGATTAAAGAATTTTTTTTTCTGTGTGCATTATTGGAAATTGACCAATCGCGTATTATTATACAAAGTGTACATTCGATTATTTTTATTAATAATTGATTATGATTTTTTGACATTGTTATTCAATAATCTTCACGAAATTTCATGAGTAATAATTGACTAATGAATATCTGCGTTGTTCAATAAGAAGTATTGAATTCGTGCAAAAAATGATTATTTGTTAATTTTTGTAAGTTTCATAAAAAGTAGTTGAAAACAGTAGTGATAATTTTTTAATTTTTTCATGAAATTCGACATTCAATTCCATTCTCATAACGTTACTTTATCAGAAAACTCATAATAAACTTATTCGATTGTTATAAGGTCGAGGCCTACTAAAATACCTTTATCAAAGTTTCAGAAAACTTTAATAATGATTGTAAAATGACATGTTTGATAACATGCCTGCTATTATATTGACCCAAAATGCACAGAATTTTTATTAATTTCTCGTTGTTTTGGCATAGGTTCAGATTCTTTTTATTTTCATCGATTCAAAATTATCAATTTTTGATATCAAAATACGTAAAAAAGGAAGGCAAACGTTTCGGCCACATATGGGGGCCCTCTTTAGTGCTATAATTTAAAAGATTAATTCAAAATTTCTGCAAAAGACTAAAATATAGGAGATAATTAAAATAAGAATAACACAGGCACACAAAAAAAACCAAGTCTCTGATATTTGAACGCGACACATATGTTCCCATGTAATTTGATCAGCTGATCACGAATCCGCGGTCCAATTGACCCCATGACATCTGGGTCAAGGGCATTTGAAGGTCAAAATTGAACACACACATTTTAGTTGAAAAAAATGACTAATCTTTATGTTTTTTGGGTCGCTGAATAATAATTCGAGGTCGGTTTGACCTCAAGTAGTAAAGGTCAAGGTCATTTGAAGGTCAAACGTGTTTATTTTGGAAATAATGCATTTTTGACTGCAGATTCTGAAAGAACGGAAAATTTTACGTCCAAAACTGTATTTTTTAATTTTTTTAATATGATCCAAAGGTCATTTCAAGGTCATTATAAGTGGTGATGTGGAGAATCAATTTAATCACTGCAAAAATACGAAAATATGATTTCCTTTACCTAAACTACTGTGGTAATATATTTTGGTGGTTGCTGGATCAGAATACGAGGTCTTTTTGACCCCATCACACCTGGGTCAAGGGCATTTGAAGGTCGAAATTGGGAAAAATATCGTTTTAGTGGAATAAACTACTTATCATTATGTTTTTTGGTTCGCTGAATTCGAATTTGAGGTCGGTTTGATCTCAAGCTGTGAAGGTCAAGGTCATTTTAAGGTCAAACTTGTTTATTTTGAAAAGAAACTGCATTTTTGACTCCAGATTCTGAAAGAACGGAGTAGTATCTATCAGTAATACCTATCTTGTGTCAGCACCCAGGGCACCTCCACGTGGTGACGGCGGAAACGGCTTTGTTTTTCTTGTTTGTTTTCCGGCTAAGCCCTGGGGTGAAGGCATGACGCCGTCATGGCTGGCACAGGAAAGTCTACGATGCAGGGTCTTGGATGCCCAGTATCGGCGGTTGGTCAGGGTGAGCAAGCGGGCCCGCAATCATCGTCATCAAGTGACCGCAGCTCTTTACTAGTTGGTGACTTGGCTAATAAGGAGTATGATGCTACAAGAAGAATTGAAGATGCTGCAAGCCACTTTTGTGGCACTGATAAAAATATTTTTTGTTACGTTTGCGGGAAATATGAAGTAAGCAAATATCGTAGGTCAATGAATAAAAAATGTACAGATATATATGAGAAATGTTATAAAAAAGAACTTTCTGTTCAAAATTCAACGTTTGCTCCAGAAACTATTTGCTGCTCTTGTTTTAATATGCTTATCCGATGGGATAAAACCAGAAATGATAAAATTTTGAAATATACTTCACCAGTAATATGGTCAATACCTGAATCCGAGAAAGATTGTTATTTTTGCAATACCAATGTTAAAGGATTCAACGTTAAAACAAAGTCACAGATATCATACGCACTAGTATCTTCCGTTGTACCAGCAAAATCTAGGGTAGAGTGTGCTGACGAAAAAATGGATACGAGGCCATCAATGAATGAAGCTTCAACGAGTAAAGAAACTGATAGGGAGGAATGGTTTGACAGTGTAGAAGAATCTCTCGATAGCTCCGACCAAGATGATCATGAAGAAGAATATGTTCCAAAATTGAGGGAGGAAAAAAATAAACCTGTAAAACTATTCAATCAAGAAAGTTTAAGTAATTTTATCAGGGATATGGGGCTTCCTAAAGATGCTTCTGAATACATGGCCGCTGTGTTGAAAAATCGAGGAATGCTTGAACGGGGAACGAAGTCATCAGTCTACAGAAATAGAGAAAAACAATTCCGTCAATATTTCAAGAAAGACGAAGAAGGCACTCTGGTATATTGCACAGATGTTTTAGGTTTGATGAACGAAATGAAAGAAGGTATTTATGTTCCTGAAGAATGGAGATTGTTTATAGATTCCTCAAAACGGAGTCTGAAGGCAGTGCTTCTCAATAATGGAAATGGGTACGCAAGTCTACCTTTAGCGCACTCAACGCAATTGAAAGAAAGTTACGAAAATGTGGAATACGTATTGGATAAAATACGATATAAAGAACATAATTGGCAGATTTGTGGCGATCTAAAAATAATAACGATTCTTCTTGGTCAACAGTCAGGATTTACAAAGCATCCCTGCTTCCTATGTTTATGGGATAGTAGAGATCGCGAAAACCATTATGTAAAAAAAAATTGGCAATCAAGAGCACAACTAGTTCCTGGAAGTTACAATATACTGAAACTGCCTTTAATTGATCCCTCAAAAGTTTTACTTCCGCCTCTTCACATAAAACTTGGGCTGATGAAACAGTTTGTCAAAGCGTTGGATAAAGGTGAAAAATGTTTTAAGTACTTAGTGGAGCGATTCCCTCGATTAAGTGAAGCGAAGTTGAAGGAAGGGATATTCGATGGACCTCAAATCCGTAAAATGTTTAACGATGAAAAATTCATTGATACCATGAATGACTTAGAGAAAGCTGCATTGGCTCAGTTTCCGAGATGTTTGTCAGAACTTTTTGGGAAATAACAAAAGCGATGACTACAAAACTATTGTAGCAAATATGATAAGAAACTATAAGTGTTTGGGATGTTTGATGAGTCACAAAGTTCATTTTATGGATGCTCATCTCAGCTATTTCCCTGATAACTTGGGAGATTACAGCGAAGAACAAGGGGAACGGTTCCATCAAGATCTGAAAGAGGCTGAAACTAGATGGCAAGGGAAATGGGACGTAAATATGTTGGCGGACTACTGTTGGTTACTGAAAAGAGATCGAGTGTCAGATGATGAAGAAGATGACGAGAGCGCAAAAAGAATTAGAAATCCGCTACACAGATCCTTCGAAAGTAAAAGAAAGCGTTATAGAAGAAAAAACAATAGCTAAGTCTCATATTTATAGTTCTGCAGAGATTCAGTTCTTTTTTACCTTGATGGGGCGACCCCTTATCTTGTCCTTGAGGAGACAGACGAACCTTGTATTCTGGTTCAACGATCACCAAAATATATTACCGCAATAGTTTAGGTGAAGGGAACCATATTTTCGTATTTTTGCAGTGATTAAATTGATTCTCCACATCACCACTTATAATGACCTTGAAATGACCTTTGGATCATATTAAAAAAATTAAAAAATACAGTTTTGGACGTAAAATTTTCCGTTCTTTCAGAATCTGCAGTCAAAAATGCATTATTTCCAAAATAAACACGTTTGACCTTCAAATGACCTTGACCTTTACTACTTGAGGTCAAACCGACCTCGAATTATTATTCAGCGACCCAAAAAACATAAAGATTAGTCATTTTTTTCAACTAAAATGTCTGTGTTCAATTTTGACCTTCAAAATGCCCTTGACCCAGATGTCATGGGGTCAATTGGACCGCGGATTCGTGATCAGCGGATCAAATTACATGGGAACATATGTGTCGCGTTCAAATATCAGAGACTTGGTTTTTTTTGTGTGCCTGTGTAATCATAGAACTCAAAAACTTATCACATGGCATGCAAAAGAATCTGACCCTATGCCATAACAACGAGAAATTAATACAAATTCTTTAATAATGATGTCTGTCACTAGAATATGCATATTGTACATAATGAAAAATTCAAAATGTATAACTTACAATTTGGTGGAGACTGGGATGCTCATGGAGGATTTAATCATCCTATAGTTGCAGGAATTTCCTTAAGATTCAATAACCCAGGTAGAAATTTACAATTGGCTCGGTACTGCGCCAGTACCGCCGAAGGATTTCTGGTACTGGCGCGGTGCAGGCGTAATACCGTATTCCAAACGGCTCGGTACTGGCATTATTCCAAAAGGTAACTCGGCTGGGAGTTGTCTGTCAGTATTGGGGCGGTACTTCAGATAGTATTATGCCTGTACCGAAAGTCTGTGCTGTTGCGGTACTGGGATTATTCCAAAAGATAACTCGGCTGGGAGTTGTCTGTCAGTACTGGGGCGGTACTGGGAAATGTACCGAAAATCTGTATTGTACTAAGATAAAAAGTACAGGAAATTTTCGAGTTAAGACTAATATTTACCTTTTTTAAATTGGGCAGAAGTTCGAGACGTCACCACAGACGAAATTGAAAAATAAATTTAAAAAATTAAAATCAGCACAGAAAAGTGAAATGACCATAACAAACGCATATTACATACTTTTGCAATAAAAAAGAAAATAACAACAAATTAAGGCTCAATAAAAGAATTCGAGACGGTCGTATAGAACACGTATTTCAAATATATGAAAAAACCATAAGCGTGTCATCTATATTTGGCACCGACGGCAAGAGTACACAAAGAGACATTACTAAAAAAATATAAACTATAAAAAACTACCCCGCGTGGTAGCATTACGGCTCAGAAATTGAAGTCGAGACGGTCGTATAGGACACGTACAGTCTGTTCAACAAGAGCGAGTTCTCGATTTTTCGAAAACTATTAGAGATTTTCGAACTTTTTTTTTTAATAAAAGTACATTCAAAGGACTACGGCACAATTACCAAGGCGATTCAGTAGCGCTCGAATCGTCCGAGAGAGCAGACGTGAGTCATAATGAGTTCTCTGTACGCGAAACCTTTTGAAGCGGTCTTCTTGTGTACCCATCCAAATTGACAACTTATGTCCTATCCAGCCGCTGCTAAATACATCAAAAAGTCGAAATCGTTCGTGAAGAAGTGGGCTGAGCGTTATAAAGCCAATAAAACAGTCGACGATCTGCCTAAAACAGGCAAATCGCGAGCAACAACGAGCAAGCAGGATAAAGCGATCATGAAGCTGCTCGTGCGTCTCCTCGCTCTACGGTTACGAGAGGCCAAGGATATTCTAGCCGAAAAGAGAGTCAACATCAGTATAAACACCATTCGACAGCGTCTGCCTGAATCGAATATAAAATACCGTACCACGAGGCAAAAACCCCTGCTTTCAGAAACCCATATGGAAAGGCATGGGCTGTTGAAAATCTCGACCGTGACTGGTCGTATGTCATTTTTTCTGATGAAGCGTCGTTCTGGGCATGGGTTCCCATAAAGTATGCCTGGTATACCGTTGGCAGTAGATTACTTCAGCGAACCGTTAAACACCCCGTGAAGGTCCATGTTTGGAGATGCTTCTCACAGCGCGGTTTTGGGTGTTTAGAGCTCTTCACCGAGAACTTGAATGCTCAGAAAATGCTCCAAATATATGAACGTGGTCTTCTAAGGTCTGCTACAAACATGTTTGGAGCCGATACGGCCGATTGGATCCTACAAGAATATAACGAGCCGAAACATCGAAGGTGTCTCTGCACCGCCTGGAAAACAGAAAATGGCATTACAACTTTGGACTGGCCATCACAGTCCCCCGATGCGAATCCAATCGAAAATGTATGGCGTGTTTTAAAGAGGAAACTTGCGAGAAAATGTGTGTTCGCCCTGAAACAGCTCTCGCAAAAAATCAGGAATATTGGGCAAGAATTACCAACGGACTACGATGACAAATTAGTGGAAAGCATGTCGAAAAGGTGCCAGGCCATTCTGGACAACGATGGGGACAGGACTATCTATTAGGTAGTAGCGCCGTAGTTCTTCGAGAGTACGTTTATTTAAAAAAAAACGTTTTAAAATCTGTAATACTTTTCGAAAAATCGAGGACTCGCTCTTGTTGAACAGACTGTATTTCAAATTTATGAAAAAACCATAAGCGAGTCTTATCTATATTTGGCACAGACTGAAAGAGTACACAAAGAAACATTACTAAAAAAATATAAACTATAAAAAACTACCCCGCGTGGTAGCATTACGGCTCATAAATTTGAAATATGTGTCCTATACGACCGTCTCGACTTCAATTTCTGAGCCGTAATGCTACCACACTGGGTAGTTTTTTATAGTTTATGTTTTTTAGTATTGTTTCTTCGTGTATTCTTTTAGTCGGTGCCAAATATAGATAAGTCACGCTTATGGTTTTTTCATAGATTTGAAGTACGTGTTCTATACGACCGTCTCGAATTCTTTTATTGAGCGTCAATTTGTTGTTATTTTTTTTATTTATTGCAAAAGCATGTAATATGCGTTAGTTATGGTCATTTTACTTTTCTGTGCTGATTTGAATTTTTTAAATTTATTTTTCAATTTCGTCTGTGGTGACGTTTCGAACTTGTGCCCAATGTTTTTAACGGCAACGGAGGGATATTCGCTTGGTAGGTTAAGTTTACTGTTTTCACAGTAAAATATCTGTTTTCAAGCTAGAAAATTTTTTCTGAGTAACTTGACAATAGTTTTTCGTTACACGTACATCGAAAAAGAATCTCAGTAGGTTTGACTACTTTTTAACTTACTTTCCGTAGTTCGTAAAGGCCCCAGTGTCATTTTTGAAGTCAAGTGAACTGCAGGAACATAGGTAAATCAAATAAGAGCAGTAGTTGAATCGATGAATATTCTTAGTACATTTCAAAACTTTATTCACTTTCAAGCAGACTCTAACTTACTACTTTTATATACAAACTTACCTACAAACACACATTCCCCTCTACACTACACAAGCGCTGGTTTAGGTAGTATTAAAAGTTATTCTTGACACTGCGGGTTCGAACCCTCTCTACTTATAATTAACGCATTACTAACCTAACGACTAAGCCTCTCGGCTGCGCACGCTTGGAATACAAGAAAGAAAATAGCGCTTATCACCTTCAACTACTGCAGGGCCGTGTAAGAAATGTATAGGCCCCATGTAATCGGGAATTTTTAGATTTTATCCCAATTTATGATTCTGATTAAAATTTTTAAGATTTATAATTTTTAAATCGATTTTCTATAAAATAAAATATTTTTGAAGGAAAGTGATCAAATTTTGGAATTAAAGAACATTACATTTTAGAATTATTAACTTTTATTATTGTATATTAGCCATACTTTATACAGGTTATGATTCCTTTAATTTTTGTTTTCAAGAGTAACATCAACGTAACACGTGGATCAATAAGTCCCGGGACTGACACATAGATGGCGTTGCCAACAAAAGTTATGTATGATTTTTTATTAGTACCAAACTTCAAACGGTACCTGTCAAAATTTCTTGACATTCTGATGTTTGGTCCACGAGTTACAGTGATTAAGTGACGCTAGTCTTGATATTCTCAAAACAATGATTCGAAACAATTTTGTGTGTTGATTTACCAATGATATTGAAGTTTGAGACGTCTCAAACCCAAACTTGTGACGAATTGTGAGACGAACTATTAGGTGGAAAATTCTTCTATGAGACGGAAATTTATCCCTAGATCAGGTAACGAAGGAAGACAATATAAGCAATAAACATTACCTCTATGAACCGAGGGACTCTTATACCGAAGTTTGGGATAAAATTTACCTAAAGGAAACCCTTGTCACTGATCAGCATTTTATGACTTTTAGGTTGACACAAAATTATCATAAAAAACTTTGCTCATATGTGAACGCTACTTATGTAATGTAAATGATGAATATAATACTAATATGGTATTCAAATCAAAAGTTATAAAAAACTGAATGTTACAAAAGAATTTTTCACTAATTTATTTTTACAAAATATTTTTCTAAAAATTCAAGAAATGCAGTAGATGACGATAGAAAAACGTGATTCAACATAAAAAAGTTTATATATGATTTATTCACGTGGCCTGATAGAGAAATTGCCTTAACCACACAACTAAAAATATGACATTGTAATGATGAAAACACAGATTTACAACGTTTATATATGAACATTGGAGTAAAT
Organism: Diplolepis rosae; assembly: GCA_030998225.1. Classification (NCBI taxonomy): domain Eukaryota; kingdom Metazoa; phylum Arthropoda; class Insecta; order Hymenoptera; family Diplolepididae; genus Diplolepis; species Diplolepis rosae. The sequence goes on from JAPYXD010000466.1 coordinate 1,058,194, forward strand.
GGGTGGAGAAAAGATGATATATCCTGAATGGGTTTTCACAAACGAGTATTTCGTAGCAAGAGACGAATATCGTTATGAAATACAAGTGAGTCGGAGAGAGTAGATAACTCTAGTATTGCGTGTGCATACGTGTATATCAATGTCTGCGCGCGAGAATGTGCATCAAGTATCGACAGATCAGCGCGAATTCTCCCGATAGCTTATAATTGGAGATGACGAGTACCAGCGAGTCTCGGCAAGTCGCAGAGAGTCGCGGTTAGTATTTATTGGACTGGAGTTTTAACGGTATTTGGCTTTATTTTTCATTATTAAGGGAAGAAATACTTTAGACACAGTTTCATTCGGAATCGACTCATGAATGGAAACCCACTCGATGTAACCCTTCTTCCCTAAATTGAAAAATATGTAGTGTCACAGACATGTTCAACGAAAACAATAGAATAGTGGAAAAATTTTAGAAAGAATTCGATTTACGGAACAATCTGTTGATATGTCGATACTAATTATGTAATATATATAAAGGATTCCGATTCTTGGAATGTCAAAACATTTTGATAATCTGCATGAAAGATGAAGATTTAAAAAATAATATATTCTCTTTAATGTCATCAAAACATGACTTGGTAACACTACGAACAAAAAATTACAACATGTATGTACGCATGTGACAATAGGCAGATAAAGAAAAGATAGAATGCAGCTTTTTTCGTAAATAAAGATACATGACATAATGCAGAAGTTCATTAGGACCAAACATGACGTTAAAAGACATAATTTTGAAACATGGAAAAAACTTGTCTTTGTAACACTGAAAACAATAAAGTTACAACATGTTTTCATGCATAACAGACTAAGAAGATGAAGACGTGATAGAATCTACCTTTTTTCGTAAATTGAAATACATGGCATAATGCAAAAGTGCATTACGATGAGATAAGGAGTCAAAAGACACGTCAGGATGAATAGGTACAGACCGTTGTGAAAAAAGAGAAAATTTCATATATTCAGACATGGGCTGACTCACTAGACGGTCGAAATGACTGTGATGTAACCCTTTTTTTTAAACTTTTAAAACTGAATTGTTTAGAGAATGATATAAGGAATCGATTAAACCCTGTTAGATAGCTCGCGTTCAATAAGAAGTTACTTTTTTAAACGAAAACAATAGAGAAAATTTGTCTCTTTTTAAAAGTTCTAACACGCCTTTCTAAACATTCCAAATTAATTGAATCTTAGCCCAGGTAATAGAGGGAATTCTCAACTTTCTATTGCATATGTAAAAAAGAACATGAAATGCATAGGGGTTGAGATTTCGCTGTTTTCCTGAGTGCATAAATTCGTCTTACTTTCAAGAAATTGAAATTTCCAAGCACAAACTTGAGACGATTTGGCCCCACAATTTTTGTCAGCCAGCTCGAAGTCGAACCCAAAAGCAGGTAGTGGGTCATTACAATAGAGGCAATAAACCGTACGTGCGACGTACTCTTAATTCTAAATTGATATTATACTTAAAGAACACATGAGATTGAACATCATAGAGGTTTTTCGCGAAACATATCATATGAGTGCAATGTCACATATGAGAACACGAATTGTGGAATGCCCATAAAGTGGCTGTAATTTTAATAAAAAAGTAATCTCAAGTGTTGAATTTGAATCAAACATACTGTTTTGGAAAAGTAATTGAGTAACAAATTATGAATACTGAGTATGTTTTGATTGATCTTCTATGAGCAATGATTTGGAATGACTGCACGAATTTGCCATAAATATTTTCAAAAACTTGCGTTCGTTGCATGCAGAACGTTACTGTTTGTGAACGTAACACGTTGCAATAAAGTTAATTTTTATAAAAAGTAACTTTTTAAGCTTAAAGTTACTAGAGAATAAACAGATGATAATGATTTGAACGAACTTCAGGAATTTTGAGAAAAACATTTTCTCTTTAATGTTATGGTGACACGTTTTCCAGTAAATGTGCACAAAAAATCTTGTTGTTCTCTTTTTATTTACTCAAACAAAGTTTAATTGATTTATATAGTACATAATTTTGAAACATGGAAAAAACTTGTCTTTGTAACACTGAAAACAATAAAGTTACAACATGTTTTCATGCATATCAGACTAAGAAGATGAAGACGTGATAGAATCTACCTTTTTTCGTAAATTGAAATACATGGCATAATGCAAAAGTGTATTACGATGAGATAAGGAGTCAAAAGACACTTCAGGATGAATAGGTACAGACCGTTGTGAAAAAAGAGAAAATTTCATATATTCAGATATGGGCTGACTCACTAGACGGTCGAAATGACTGTGATGTAACCCTTTTTTTTAAACTTTTAAAACTGGATTGTTTAGAGAATGATATAAGGAATTCTAACACGCCTTTCTAAATATTCCAAATTAATTGAATCTTAGCCCAGGTAATAGAGGGAATTCTCAACTTTCTATTGCATATGTAAAAAAGAACATGAAATGCATAGGGGTTGAGATTTCGCTGTTTTCCTGAGTGCATAAATTCGTCTTACTTTCAAGAAATTGAAATTTCCAAGCACAAACTTGAGACGATTTGGCCCCACAATTTTTGTCAGCCAGCTCGAAGTCGAACCCAAAAGCAGGTAGTGGGTCATTACAATAGAGGCAATAAACCGTACGTGCGGTGTACTCTTAATTCTAAATTGATATTATACTTAAAGAACACATGAGATTTAACATCATAGAGGTTTTTCGCGAAACACATCATATGAGTGCAATGTCACATATGAGAACACGAATTGTGGAATGCCCATAAAGTGGCTGTAATTTTAATCAAAAAGTAATCTCAAGTGTCGAATTTGAAACAAACATACTGTTTTGGAAACGTAATAGAGTATAAAATTATCATACTTCATACATCATACTTTATTTATATGCGTTTCTCTGTGAGTTACGTTACTTTTTGTGAACGTAACAAGTCGTAATAAAGTTACTTTTCGAAAAAAGTAATTTATTAAAGTTAAAGTTAGTGGAGACGAAACAGATGATAATGATTTGAACGAACTTCAGGAATTTTGAGAAAAACATTTTCTCTTTAATGTTATGGTGACACGTTTTCCAGTAAATGTGCACAAAAAATCTTGTTGTTCTCTTTTTATTTACTCAAACAAAGTTTAATTGATTTATATAGTACATAATTTTGAAACATGGAAAAAACTTGTCTTTGTAACACTGAAAACAATAAAGTTACAACATGTTTTCATGCATATCAGACTAAGAAGATGAAGACGTGATAGAATCTACCTTTTTTCGTAAATTGAAATACATGGCATAATTCAAAAGTGCATTACGATGAGATAAGGAGTCAAAAGACACTTCAGGATGAATAGGTACAGTCCGTTGTGAAAAAAGAGAAAATTTCATATATTCAGATATGGGCTGACTCACTAGACGGTCGAAATGACTGTGATGTAACCCTTTTTTTTAAACTTTTAAAACTGGATTGTTTAGAGAATGATATAAGGAATCGATTAAACCCTGTTAGATAGCTCGCGCTCAATAAGAAGTAACTTTTTTAAACGATAACAATATAGAAAATTTGTCTCTTTTTAAAAGTTCTACCACGCCTTTCTAAATATTCCAAATTAATTGAATCTTAGCCCAGGTAACAGAGGGAATTCTCAACTTTCTATTGCATATGTAAAAAAGAACATGAAATGCATAGGGGTACCGTACGTGCGGCGTACTCTTAATGCCCATAAAGTGGCTGTAATTTTAATAAAAAAGTAATCTCAAGTGTTGAATTTGAATCAAACATACTGTTTTGGAAAAGTAATAGAGTATAAAATTATCATACTTCATACATCATACTTTATTTATATGCGTTTCTCGGTTAGTTACGTTACTTTTTGTGAACGTAACAAGTTCTAATAAAGTTAATTTTTATAAAAAGTAACTTTTTAAGCTTAAAGTTACTAGAGAACAAACAGATGATAATGATTTGGACGAATTTCAGGAATTTTGAGGAAAACATTTTCTCTTTAATGTTATCGTGACATGTTTGCCGGTACATGTGTACAAAAAATCTTATATGTGACATTGCACTCATATGATGTGTTTCGCGAAAAACCTCTATGATGTTAAATCTCATGTGTTCTTTAAGTATAATATCAATTTAGAATTAAGAGTACGCCGCACGTACGGTTTATTGCCTCTATTGTAATGACCCACTACCTGCTTTTGGGTTCGACTTCGAGCTGGCTGACAAAAATTGTGGGGCCAAGTCGTCTCAAGTTTGAGCTTGAAAATTTCAATTTTTTGAAAGTAAGACGAATTTATGCACTCAGGAAAACAGCGAAATCTCAACCCCTATGCATTTCATGTTCTTTTTTACATATGCATTAGAAAGTTGAGAATTCCCTCTATTACCTGGGCTAAGATTCAATTAATTTGGAATGTTTAGAAAGGCGTGTTAGAACTTTTAAAAAGAGACAATTTTTCTCTATTGTTTTCGTTTAAAAAAGTAACTTCTTATTGAACGCGAGCTATATAACAGCGTTTAATCGATTCCTTATATCATTCTCTAAACAATGCAGTTTAAAAAGTTTAAAAAAAAGGGTTACATCACAGTCATTTCGACCGTCTAGTGAGTCAGCCCATATCTGAATATATGAAATTTTCTCTTTTTTCACAACGGTCTGTACCTATTCATCCTGACGTGTCTTTTGACTCCTTATCTCATCGTAATGCACTTTTGCATTATGCCATGTATTTGAATTTACAAGAAAAGTTGATTCTATCACTTCTTCATCTTCTTAGTCTGATATGCATGAAAACATGTTGTAACTTTTTGTTTTCAGTGTTACAAAGACAAGTTTTTTCCATTTCTTTAAAATGATGTTCTGTATAAATCAATTGAAGTTTGTTTGAGTAAATAAAAAGAGACCAACAAGACTTTTTGTGCACATTTACTGGAAAACATGTCATGGCAACATTAAAGAGAAAATGGTTTTTACAAAATTCCTAAAGTTCGTTCAAATCATTATCATGTTATCAAATTTTATAAATCTCATTCCTTTAAGTACATCACCTATGTAGTATGCACATATTAGCAGTGTTTTATGTTGATTTTTTTTAATTCGATTTCTCATCTCTTTCTCTAACCTATCTAGTTTTAAAAGTTTGAAAAAAGGGTTGCATCACATTTATTTTGATCGTCTAGTGAGTTAGCTCATATCTAAGGATGGGGAATGTTTGTTTTCCTCACAACGGAGTCATCCTATTTATCCTAAAGTGTCTTTTAACGTCATGTTTGATCCTAATGAACTTCTGCATTATGTCATGTATCTTTATTTACGAAAAAAGCTGCATTCTATCTTTTCTTTATCTGCCTATTGTCACATGCGTACATACATGTTGTAATTTTTTGTTCGTAGTGTTACCAAGTCATGTTTTGATGACATTAAAGAGAATATATTATTTTTTAAATCTTCATCTTTCATGCAGATTATCAAAATGTTTTGACATTCCAAGAATCGGAATCCTTTATATATATTACATAATTAGTATCGACATATCAACAGATTGTTCCGTAAATCGAATTCTTTCTAAAATTTTTCCACTATTCTATTGTTTTCGTTGAACATGTCTGTGACACTACATATTTTTCAATTTAGGGAAGAAGGGTTACATCGAGTGGGTTTCCATTCATGAGTCGATTCCGAATGAAACTGTGTCTAAAGTATTTCTTCCCTTAATAATGAAAAATAAAGCCAAATACCGTTAAAACTCCAGTCCAATAAATACTAACCGCGACTCTCTGCGACTTGCCGAGACTCGCTGGTACTCGTCATCTCCAATTATAAGCTATCGGGAGAATTCGCGCTGATCTGTCGATACTTGATGCACATTCTCGCGCGCAGACATTGATATACACGTATGCACACGCAATACTAGAGTTATCTACTCTCTCCGACTCACTTGTATTTCATAACGATATTCGTCTCTTGCTACGAAATACTCGTTTGTGAAAACCCATTCAGGATATATCATCTTTTCTCCACCCATTTACTCCAATGTTCATATATAAACGTTGTAAATCTGTGTTTTCATCATTACAATGTCATATTTTTAGTTGTGTGGTTAAGGCAATTTCTCTATCAGGCCACGTGAATAAATCATATATAAACTTTTTTATGTTGAATCACGTTTTTCTATCGTCATCTACTGCATTTCTTGAATTTTTAGAAAAATATTTTGTAAAAATAAATTAGTGAAAAATTCTTTTGTAACATTCAGTTTTTTATAACTTTTGATTTGAATACCATATTAGTATTATATTCATCATTTACATTACATAAGTAGCGTTCACATATGAGCAAAGTTTTTTATGATAATTTTGTGTCAACCTAAAAGTCATAAAATGCTGATCAGTGACAAGGGTTTCCTTTAGGTAAATTTTATCCCAAACTTCGGTATAAGAGTCCCTCGGTTCATAGAGGTAATGTTTATTGCTTATATTGTCTTCCTTCGTTACCTGATCTAGGGATAAATTTCCGTCTCATAGAAGAATTTTCCACCTAATAGTTCGTCTCACAATTCGTCACAAGTTTGGGTTTGAGACGTCTCAAACTTCAATATCATGATTTACCATTGCTTTTTGATAAAAAAAAACACAGTGCAAGCTCAGCAATGGCTTGAAAAATGCTACAGGGACTCTGCTCCATGAAAAACAACCAATTGTCGGTGGTATGCTGAGTTTAAACGCGGTCGTACAGACACTGAAGATGCTGAACGCTCTGGCCGGCCAAATGAGGTAGTTACACCGGAAACCATAAAAAAAGCCCATCAAATTGTTTTCGAAAACCGTAAATTAAATTTGCGTGAGATAGCTGACACATTAAGGATATCATACGGCAGTGTGTACGCTATTTTGCATGAACATTTGTCTATGAGAAAGCTGTTGTGAAAGTAGGTGCCGCGTTTGCTCACGGTGGATCAAAAACGACAACGTGTCGCTGATTCCGTGCGCTGTTTGGAGTTGTTTCGCCGAAATAAACCGAATTTTTTGCGTCGGTATGTTACAATGGACGAAACCTGGATCCATCACTACACTCCGGAGTAAAAGCGGTCGTCAGCCAAGTGGACTGCAGTCGGTGAGAAGCGTCCAAAGCGGCAAAAAACGCAAATCTGGGCCGGTAAGGTCATGTCCTCAGTATTTTGGGATGCTCATGGAGTTGTGTTCATCGAGTACCTTGAAAAAGGTAAAACGATAAATAGAGAACGTTACATTGGCCATTTGATGCGTTTGAAGAACGAAATCGGTGAGAAAAGTCTCCAAATGAAGAAGAAAAAAGTGCTCATTCACCAAGACAATGCGCCGTGTCACAAGTCGCTCGCTATTATGGCGAAATTGAATGAATTGAGCTTCGGATTGCTTCCGCACCCACCATAGTCACCGGATCTGGCCCCCAGCGACTACTATCTGTTTGCAGACCTCAAAAAATGCTCCAAGGAAAGAGATTCTACTCCAACGAGGTAGTCATCACCGAAACGAACGCTTATTTCAAGGCCAAAGATAAATCGTTCTACAAGAAAGGTATTGAAATGTTAGAGAATCGCTGGACTGATTGTGGTGCTTTTGAAGGAGACTATGTTGATGAATAAAGTCGAGGTTTGCCATAAAAATGCGTTTTTCCTGGTTAGTCCCGGGACTTATTGATCCACGTGTTATGTTCAGAATCTAAAAATTTTGAGTTTTTTCAATTCTAAAAATATGATGCAACTTTGGAATCAAGAAAATTATCTCATAACGAAAGGTACCAGGATGCATCACGGAGGGCTGGGATCCTTGTTTGTAGCCCTGATTTGGGCATCGGGGATTTCCTGGAGACCGACGCGGGGTTCTTTTGGGTGGAGGTGGCGGGGGTGCGTGTGTACAGCTGCTACTTCTCTTCCAACGATCCTTTCGAGATCTTCGAGACCCAGATCCTCCTCCCTGAGGAACGCCTCAGAGAGGCTAGTGGGCGGTCCCTTGTCGCGGGCGACTTTAATAGTAATTCACCCGAGTGGGGCGAAGCCTGTCTGGACAGGAGGGGGAGCTTGGTCGGAGAGATAATCCCTACGAATGACCTGATTGTATTAAATCAGGGCTGGGATTTTGCGTTCAGACGAGGAACGGGGGGGGGTCGATTATCGACCTCACGTTTGCTGCTCCCCGTCTTGCCTCGGGGATAGTCGACTGGTGCGTCCTTCAGATAATTACCTTGAGTGACCACCAGTGCATTGAGTTTAGCATCCGGGAACGGAGTCACCCAGTGAATACGGGAAGGGGCGGCAAGGTAAAGAGCCCCTCCTGGAACACAAAACGACTCAGCAAAGACAAGCTTCGCGAACATCTTGAAGAAACCAGGCTCATAGATGAGCTTGGTTGGGCAAGGTCAGTTGTCCGTCCTGCGACGGGAATGCCTCGCAGCGCGGCGGAGATTCACCCGCTCAAAGGGTGATTCTCTGCTGCACGAGGCATGGAAAAAATCAAAATCAGCTCTGAGGCGAGGCATAAAGAAAAGCCGACTTCAGTGCTAGAAAGACTTGATCGGTGATGTCGAGAAGGACGCATGGGGTCTCGCCTTCAAAATAGTCACCAAGAGATTGGTGACTAAAAGAAAGACCCCGGACCTGGATAATCCCGATCAAGTCAAATACATCGTGCGAAGCTTGTTTCAGCATGTAGAGCCGTTCCAAAGACAGGACCGAAGCTCCTGCGTGGTCTGGCGCGAAGAACTCTTCACTCTCGAAGAACTAAAGAGAGCGGGTGAAAGGCTCAAGGCAAACACAGCGCCGGTGATCGACGGGTTGCCGATCGAGATCCTCAAAGAGGTGATCGGCGCATACCCGGAGGTCCTCCTAGAAGTCTTCAACTCCTGTCTTCGGGAGGGGAGATTCTCTGCAGACTGGAAGAAGCAGAGGTTGGTCCTGCTGAGAAAGGGCAACAAACCTCTAGGGGATGCCTCATCGTATAGACCAATATGCATGTTGGATACGATGGGGAAACTTCTGGAGGAAATGATCCTACAAAGACTACAGGGCACATGGTTCACGAGAATGGTCTCTCGGAAAACCAGTTCGGCTTTCGGAAAGGCAGGTCCACAGTTGACTCCATTTAAGCAGTGGTGGACATCGCCACTAAAGTAAGAAGAGGAACTGGCAAGCGTAAGGGATTCTGCGCATTGATCAGCATTGACATACGCAATGCGTTCAATACCGCGAGATGGAACATCTGCATCCAGGCGATGGTGCGGAAAAAGGTTCCAGACTACCTGTTGCGAATGATAGATGACTATATGAGCGACAGGTGGGTGATATACGAGGGCGACCATTTTTCCTCCTCAACAAAAAAAATTTAAAAAAAATAAAAAAAACCTTCAAATCCTCCAAATCTTGAAATTTTGAAATTAGTCAAGCCGGCGAAAAAATACAAGTTAAAATCGTGCATTCTCGGCAATCCTCGAATTTCTACGAACCAATAATGCCGAACCGATGAGCCGAAGCTAAGCCGATAGAATACGAAATGACAATGGCAATCATATTCCATACAATCATGAATAACTTAAAGTACAGCAATTCATTTTTTTAATTAAAAATTTGTATTCGGGCCACATTAAATTAAGATTAAATTTAAATGCAAATCTGGTGTAAAATATATTGTTTTTTGACCTGAGCCATATTTCTTGACTTTGAATTTCATTGGAAGGTTTTTCGATTAACGTTCAAATTTTTCAACAAATTTTCCAGATCAGCCAATTGCAAAATTTTTCAAAGTATTTAATTAAAATAATTACATGTATTTCTCGAATATGTCAAAACAAAAATGGCCTAAAATAAAGATTTATAAGATTTTGTAAAATTGTGGGAAAATTTGAAATGTCTTATTTAATAAGTGGTTGATCTCTAGAGCTTGAAAATCCTTCACTTAATATTTCGATTAGAGAAATTGAAAATTTATGGACAGGATTAAGCATAAAAATTTGCTTTGGAATTTTAAAATCTTTTTACAATGTAACAAGATGAACCAAATACTTTAAGTCTGCTGCATATAGCCGCAAAATGAGTATGTTTGTAGTTAAATAATAGTTTGGTCACTACAATAATTTTTTCAAATTTCAAACAGCAAGACATTTATTTTAAAAGGTTCGCATACAAAAAACCTACTTCTGGTATATATATAAAGGATTTAGTCTACTGAAATTATAGTTTTCAAAACTGCAGAATATACAGGTGTAATCTGTATAAAACGCAATTATATGTATATAATTTACTAATTGTTTTTGTACAAAAAACAGATAGAATATATAGAATATACATTTTACATCTGCAGAATCTATGACATAACCCGTAAACTGACTAACTGTATTTGTAAAATTAATAGATTGAACTCATAGAAAATACATTTTCCATTTGTTTAATCTGTATATTTAATCTGCAGAATTTATCGGTTTTATCTGCGAAATTTACAGGTTTTTATTTGCAATTAGGCTACTAAAACTTGAGATGAAAATATTTCTAACATAAAACTAAGAATGTAAATTTTAAACATAAATTTTATGTACATCTCTTCTCAATGGAAAAGAGCTTGCCAACTGAAAATTGTTAAAATTTACGGCTTTGTTAAGAAGTATGAAAATTCGTAATTACTAATTGAAGCTTTGATTTTTGAAAAGCTAAAAATGTTTTAAATGTATATATTGATTCAAATTTTTCACATTTAACGTGTTAAAACTCTTGAATAATTTGACAGGATTTTTAAGATATTTATTTTAGGCATATGTTTTAAAAAATTTCAAAAAAAGAAATATTATATTTTAAACAACATATTTCATATATTTAAAATTGTCGTATACTTCGCGCCTCTATTGCACGATGTCGAGAGAGTTGAGAGAAACACAATTCTCAATTTCCACTCAATAACCGACAGCATGAAATCTGAAAATATATACGTGTTACAATCGTGCATCCTCGGCAATTCTCGACTTTCGTCGAATCAACAGTGCCGAACCCAAGAGCGGAAGCGAAGCCGAGAGAAAACGAAGAAGCAGTGGCAATCATCCAATTCTCGATTTGCGAGCGTGCCAGTGTCTCCAGAACGTGGGATTTTTTGGCCCCCACCACGTTCCCATCTGGGAGAAACACATGCAAACGTGGCGTGTCAGTGTGTCGGCTCTGCTACACGCTGCGGTCACCAGCTTCGTGTAAAGCCGAAGGTGCACGAAGACGGACTTCGTTACAATGCTTGAGTTTTCAAGTTATTTTTAGATTTCACGCTTTCGTTTATCGAGTCGAAATTAAGAATTGTATTTTTCTCGAGTACGTGCAAAAGAGGCGCGAAGCAGACGACGAATTTGAATTTACGAAGTATATAGTTCCAGAAATAACACTTTTCTTCAATTTCTTGAAGAAAGTCTGCATGAAATAAACATCAGTATGATCTTGGAAAATTTCATGAGGATTTCAACACTTCAAAAATAAACTTTCAGTGAAATTTAGTGACAATAAATGTATAAAATTTAAATCAATATATAATTTTCCATTCAAATTTATATACATCTTACTAATTTTGTACATTTAACAATTTTTCAATTAGAACAATATTTTCTATCAAGATAAAATGATCATAAAATTCAAGTTCATAATTTATATTTTTAGTTATATGTTAGAAATATTTTCATCTCACATTTTTGTAGCCTAAGCACAAACTTTTCATTCCAAAACTTAAAATCTCTACGGAAATGAAAAATTGTCTAATAGCAGTAGATAAATTAAAAAGCTAAAATATGTGTTTATTGGTATTTCCATATTAACATATAAATATCAATCAACTTTAAATTTTACATAAAAATGTTCGTTCGAAGTGTTCAAATCTTGTTACAATTTGACAAGATTTTATGGAAGAGTGCAATCTTTTGGATGAAATATTTTGTAGTTCTTAATTTGTCTGTCCGTCTGAAATCGTAGTAAGATTTGAACAGTAAACAACAAATTTTCCAATAGAATTCAGGATCAATAATAATTGATTCAGGAAATACTTCAACTCTGTAGAGCATTTTTGTATTTCGAATTCAAAATGTGTGCTTAAGCCACAAAAAAGTAAGCTGAAAATGTAGATATAAAACTAATTATGTCATGTTTATGTCTTCTTAATGGAAAATACTTTGCATATAATTATCTAATTCGATATTTTTTAAATGTATGAACATTCAAGAAATTGATAAATATTCCATCTTTTTATAGGAACTAAAAATTTCCGGATAATGCTTTGATTGAGAAAGCTAAAAATTTGTCAAATATTGATATAAATTGCAATTTTACAATTGCATTATTTTTCAAATATTTTAACATCTCTTCAATCTTGATAATTCTTACAGAAGTTTATTTCATGTGAGTGACTTTTTCTATTTCTAATGAAAGATTTCGTAATTCTAAATTCGGCCCAATTCGTAAAATTGTAAAAAGATTTTAAAACTTCATAAAATTTTTTTTTCTGTTTTATTCAAAGTCAATAAATATTCAATGTTTGGAATCGAAATATTAAGTAAATAATTTTTAATTTCTGGGAATAAACTGCTTTAATAAGACAATCTTTCTTCTTTGTGAGAAATCTCAATTTTAAAATTAAAATTCTACGCATAGGATACAAAAACATAATATGAAAATACTTTTAATACAGAATTTTGAAATATACAAGTTGACCAATTTTTAATCGAGTAAATCGGCTACTTTAAGCAAAAAATTATGTTAAAAATATTTTATCAAAAAATAAGACACATTAAATTACGGTTTAAAATCCACATTCATAGATTGATGGTAAAAGCAGTTTAAAGTTTTTTTAATCTTACGTTTTAGTGACGTATGCACAGACTTTTAATCAGATAAATGAAATGCTTTATAGAAAGTCAAAATTTTCTTATTACTGCACTTAATCAAATTTATAAAGCAAAAATATTTTTTAATTGATGCTTTCACTCAATTCTTTAAACATTCATTAATTGAAAATTGTACTCAAAATTTAATCTTGCAGCGATCCAATATTCCCACAATGTTACAAAATCTTATTAATCATTATTTTAGTCGAATTATTTTCAAAATATTTAAAAAATAAATGTAAATATTTTGATTAAATACTCTGTCAAATTTTGCATTTGACTGATCTTGCAAAATTGTTGAAAGTTTTGAATACCGATAGAAGAAACTTTAAATGAAATTTTATGTCCATAAATGCTTAAAGTTCTATATAGAAATATCAACTACAACATTCTCAAATTTTATAAATAAACTACTAAATTCAAAAAGTTTCGGATTTTTTTAAAAACTGTACAAATTTCAAATATGAATCAGTCAAAATCTACTGATTATCAGTGAAATTTGACTGATTTAAATAACTAAAAACAGGTTACTGTGAATCAGTCAAATTTCAGTGATTACTTCAGTGAAAAGTAACTGATTTAATTGTTTCCACTGATGATTCAGTGAAAAGGCAAATCACTGATTCAATCAGTGAAAATTTGACTGATTCAGATTTAGAGTGTATACAAATTTCAAATATAAAGTGTACTCTGTACATTAATCAAACAAATTTAGAAGATGAATATTTTAATAAATATTCCTAAATATTATTGGAATATGATACATATCGATTTAGAAAAACTTCTTCAAAGTACTCAGACATTTTTCTTATTTTACGACATTTTTGCACCATGTTTGACCTTTGGGTAGGACTCAAGAAAACAATTGTAGACATACTTTCATTACTTAGTAAAATACTATGAAGAATTGCTTTTTAAATTAAAGCCAAAACTTTTAAAACCTTTAACAATCGGTTGCATAGATGCGGCTCTAATCTTGGACGCAATTAGAGAAATAGGTTTTTTTGCTTTTTTTAGATCTAGTTTTTGCCCTAAACATAAGAGAAAGAAAACACATTTGAAATATTAAAATAAAAAAGCTGGTTCATTCTTAGAGACAAATAATAATAGCAACCTTCTTTTGTTTTCTTCTAAGATATACTTGATTCTCGCTTTATGCGTTATTTGAGAAGGCAAGAGTGTGGATTCTTCATATTTTTTATCGTAATTCCTTATTGAAAACGGCAAAAGTAAGAATATTATATTATTATTTGGTGATACGTGATTGCTCTTACGTACGTTATTGTTTGATGCTTGTGGGTAAGTTTATTTTGTGAAACTTAATTTGTGTGCAGATTACAAATTATTCACATTCGCTCAATTTTATCGACTTTTCATCTTATTAATTCTTTTCAAATAATTCTGTTTTCCTACGTCGTATAATTTATTGTTCACAATGAGAAATCCGGTTGAATATTTGGGATTCTCTAAGAATGAACCAGCTTATTTATTTTAATATTTGAAATGTGTTTTCTTTCTTTTATGTTTAAGGCAAAAACTAGATCTAAAAAAAGCAAAAAAACCTATTTCTCTAATTGCGTCCAAGATTAGAGCCGCATCTATGCAACCGATTGTTAAAGGTTTTAAAAGTTTTGGCTTTAATTTAAAAAGCAATTCTTCATAGTATTTTACTAAGTAATGAAAGTATGTCTACAATTGTTTTCTTGAGTCCTACCCAAAGGTCAAACATGGTGCAAAAATGTCGTAAAATAAGAAAAATGTCTGAGTACTTTGAAGAAGTTTTTCTAAATCGATATGTATCATATTCCAATAATATTTAGGAATATTTATTAAAATATTCATCTTCTAAATTTGTTTGATTAATGTACAGAGTACACTTTATATTTGAAATTTGTATACACTCTAAATCTGAATCAGTCAAATTTTCACTGATTGAATCAGTGATTTGCCTTTTCACTGAATCATCAGTGGAAACAATTAAATCAGTTACTTTTCACTGAAGTAATCACTGAAATTTGACTGATTCACAGTAACCTGTTTTTAGTTATTTAAATCAGTCAAATTTCACTGATAATCAGTAGATTTTGACTGAATCATATTTGAAATTTGTACAGTTTTTAAAAAAATCCGAAACTTTTTGAATTTAGTAGTTTATTTATAAAATTTGAGAATGTTGTAGTTGATATTTCTATATAGAACTTTAAGCATTTATGGACATAAAATTTCATTTAAAGTTTCTTCTATCGGTATTCAAAACTTTCAACAATTTTGCAAGATCAGTTAAATGCAAAATTTGACAGAGTATTTAATCAAAATATTTACATTTATTTTTTAAATATTTTGAAAATAATTCGACTAAAATAATGATTAATAAGATTTTGTAACATTGTGGGAATATTGGATCGCTGCAAGATTAAATTTTGAGTACAATTTTCAATTAATGAATGTTTAAAGAATTGAGTGAAAGCATCAATTAAAAAATATTTTTGCTTTATAAATTTGATTAAGTGCAGTAATAAGAAAATTTTGACTTTCTATAAAGCATTTCATTTATCTGATTAAAAGTCTGTGCATACGTCACTAAAACGTAAGATTAAAAAACTTTAAACTGCTTTTACCATCAATCTATGAATGTGGCTTTTAAACCGTAATTTAATGTGTCTTATTTTTTTGATAAAATATTTTTAACATAATTTTTTGCTTAAAGTAGCCGATTTACTCGATTAAAAATTGGTCAACTTGTATATTTCAAAATTCTGTAATAAAAGTATTTTCATATTATGTTTTTGTATCCTATGCGTAGAATTTTAATTTTAAAATTGAGATTTCTCACAAAGAAGAAAGATTGTCTTATTAAAGCAGTTTATTCCCAGAAATTAAAAATTATTTACTTAATATTTCGATTCCAAACATTGAATATTTATTGACTTTGAATAAAACAGAAAAAAATTTTATGAAGTTTTAAAATCTTTTCACAATTTTACGAATTGGGCCGAATTTAGAATTACGAAATCTTTCATTAGAAATAGAAAAAGTCACTCACATGAAATAAACTTCTGTAAGAATTATCAAGATTGAAGAGATGTTAAAATATTTGAAAAATAATGCAATTGTAAAATTGCAATTTATATCAATATTTGACAAATTTTTAGCTTTCTCAATCAAAGCATTATCCGGAAATTTTTAGTTCCTATAAAAAGATGGAATATTTATCAATTTCTTGAATGTTCATACATTAAAAAAATATCGAATTAGATAATTATATGCAAAGTATTTTCCATTAAGAAGACATAAACATGACATAATTAGTTTTATATCTACATTTTCAGCTTACTTTTTTGTGGCTTAAGCACACATTTTGAATTCGAAATACAAAAATGCTCTACAGAGTTGAAGTATTTCCTGAATCAATTATTATTGATCCTGAATTCTATTGGAAAATTTGTTGTTTACTGTTCAAATCTTACTACGATTTCAGACGGACAGACAAATTAAGAACTACAAAATATTTCATCCAAAAGATTGCACCCTTCCATAAAATCTTGTCAAATTGTAACAAGATTTGAACACTTCGAACGAACATTTTTATGTAAAATTTAAAGTTGATTGATATTTATATGTTAATATGGAAATACCAATAAACACATATTTTAGCTTTTTAATTTATCTACTGCTATTAGACAATTTTTCATTTCCGTAGAGATTTTAAGTTTTGGAATGAAAAGTTTGTGCTTAGGCTACAAAAATGTGAGATGAAAATATTTCTAACATATAACTGAAAATATAAATTATGAACTTGAATTTTATGATCATTTTATCTTGATAGAAAATATTGTTCTAATTGAAAAATTGTTAAATGTACAAAATTAGTAAGATGTATATAAATTTGAATGGAAAATTATATATTGATTCAAATTTTATACATTTATTGTCACTAAATTTCACTGAAAGTTTATTTTTGAAGTGTTGAAATCCTCATGAAATTTTCCAAGATCATACTGATGTTTATTTCATGCAGACTTTCTTCAAGAAATTGAAGAAAAGTGTTATTTCTGGAACTATATACTTCGTAAATTCAAATTCGTCGTCTGCTTCGCGCCTCTTTTGCACGTACTCGAGAAAAATACAATTCTTAATTTCGACTCGATAAACGAAAGCGTGAAATCTAAAAATAACTTGAAAACTCAAGCATTGTAACGAAGTCCGTCTTCGTGCACCTTCGGCTTTACACGAAGCTGGTGACCGCAGCGTGTAGCAGAGCCGACACACTGACACGCCACGTTTGCATGTGTTTCTCCCAGATGGGAACGTGGTGGGGGCCAAAAATCCCACGTTCTGGAGACACTGGCACGCTCGCAAATCGAGAATTGGATGATTGCCACTGCTTCTTCGTTTTCTCTCGGCTTCGCTTCCGCTCTTGGGTTCGGCACTGTTGATTCGACGAAAGTCGAGAATTGCCGAGGATGCACGATTGTAACACGTATATATTTTCAGATTTCATGCTGTCGGTTATTGAGTGGAAATTGAGAATTGTGTTTCTCTCAACTCTCTCGACATCGTGCAATAGAGGCGCGAAGTATACGACAATTTTAAATATATGAAATATGTTGTTTAAAATATAATATTTCTTTTTTTGAAATTTTTTAAAACATATGCCTAAAATAAATATCTTAAAAATCCTGTCAAATTATTCAAGAGTTTTAACACGTTAAATGTGAAAAATTTGAATCAATATATACATTTAAAACATTTTTAGCTTTTCAAAAATCAAAGCTTCAATTAGTAATTACGAATTTTCATACTTCTTAACAAAGCCGTAAATTTTAACAATTTTCAGTTGGCAAGCTCTTTTCCATTGAGAAGAGATGTACATAAAATTTATGTTTAAAATTTACATTCATAGTTTTATGTTAGAAATATTTTCATCTCAAGTTTTAGTAGCCTAATTGCAAATAAAAACCTGTAAATTTCGCAGATAAAACCGATAAATTTACGGGTTATGTCATAGATTCTGCAGATGTAAAATGTATATTCGATATATTCTATCTGTTTTTTGTACAAAAACAATTAGTAAATTATATAGATATAATTGCGTTTTATACAGATTACACCTGTATATTCTGCAGTTTTGAAAACTATAATTTCAGTAGACTAAATCCTTTATATATATACCAGAAGTAGGTTTTTTGTATGCGAACCTTTTAAAATAAATGTCTTGCTGTTTGAAATTTGAAAAAATTATTGTAGTGACCAAACTATTATTTAACTACAAGTCCGTCTTCGTGCACCTTCGGCTTTACACGAAGCTGGTGACCGCAGCGTGTAGCAGAGCCGACACACTGACACGCCATCTTTCCATGTGTTTCTCCCAGATGGGAACGTGGTGGGGGCCGAAAAATCCCACGTTCTGGTGACACTGGAGCGTGTAAACAAGCGATGGAGCGGGGATACATCGACACGCCGCGTTTATATGTGTTGCTTACACAAGCGAACGTGGTGGGAGCAAAATTCTTACGCAGTCTGGGATCACTGCTTCTGCACTCGAAAAAGTGCATTCTTCAGGATTTCTTGAGCGGAAGGGGGAAGCATGTAGTTGCAAAATTCCAACATAACCGAACCGTTTGCCTTCCTTTCTTGCGTATTTTTATATATAAGATTGATAATTTTTAATCGATGAAAATAAGAAGAAACTGACCCTATGCCAAAGCAACGAGAAATTAATAAAAATTCTGTGAATTATGGGTCAATATAATAGCAGACATGTTATCAAACATGTCACTTTACAATCTAAGCATAAGGTTCAATGTGGTCAAGACGTGCGGCTGAACTAAGTCAAATATTGAAAGTAGCTAGTACTGAAGTATCGTTTATTTTTCACTCAGTAAAAGTTTAGTCTTTCAGTTGTACAATTAAAAAATAGTCTAAGAGCTGGCTACAGAGCAAGCAACATGCCTTGGTTCATGAAATTTCTTAACTGGAATAGGTTCGATTTCTGCCGACAAAGCGGTACACCAATTGTCAGAAGGCGCACTGGAAGCTTAATGCGTGGGCGGGCATTCGAACTTGTAAAATTTCCGACGAAAAAAACTGTTTCAGAAAACGGCTGAAAATTTGCATACGTATTGAAGAGTATGAGAGAAAGTAGGGAAAAAATTGTCAGAAGGGTAAGTGGAAGCTAAAGGGTTGTCAGAAGCTGCCAAAGATGCGAAAAATTTTGGCAAATTTACATGTCTAGGAAAATTTCTGACAATTTGCATTTTTATTGTTTACATATAGAATAAACTACGTGCAAAGTGTCAGAGGGCATTGATTTTCGCACCCTACATATTTCGGATCACTTCTGACAATTAATATGAATATTTATAAATTACTTAAGGAACTATTATTAAAATATCAGGGGTCAATTGAGAAGAATTCATACATTTTATTAATTTTATTTATCGTACAATTGGCAACATTTCGCGTGAGTTTCATTTTTTTTAAAGCATATTGAAATCTTGAAATATAAATGAAGAATAAATTTTTCTTGATCTCCTAGTCGAAAGTACGGTCCTCCCGGCCGCATTTCACTCCAGAAAAAACGACTCTTGTGGCCTTTTTTTGTTTTTTTTTCGGCTCAGTAGTGTCGCTAAATTCATCGTTTAATTCGTTTGTTTAATTTAATTTAATGTGACTTCATGCATTTGCACGAAAGAGTGACGCTTAAAAAGAAATACAAAAAATTTATGTACACGGTTTATTTTATATTAATAATTATATTAATAAAAGTAATAATAATTATTGTAATAAGATTAGTATCACTGGATGTGTGATGTTAAAGTTACTGTTGATCAATTTTAATATTGTTATCGAAGAATAAATTTTCTCTGGTTTGCCTCGGTTATGCAAAAGTTGGGCGGACCTCCCCCTACCCCCTACAAAACCTCGGCTTCGCCTCGGTTTTGGGCGTACTTTCGGCTAGAGATCAAGAAAAATAGTATACGACCCACAGCCAGAATGTTGGATGCCCTGGCGTATGTGATATGAATGCCTCGGCTTCGCCTCGGCATTTATAACACATACGCCAGTAACGCAAACTTTCTGGCCTAGGGTCGTAATATACTATTTTAAAGCAAAACTTGAAAATTTAGAAAATTTTTCGATATTAATACTCCTACAGTATTACCAAAAATTATATATATATATATCTGAATAATATTGAAATATTGTTGATGGTTTTAGTAGGCTTTAGGGTCCAGAAAAAATGTATCTCAAAGTTTTATATTTTAAAACGTTTCGACTCAGATTGGAGTCCTCATCAGTAAGAATTTATTTATAAAAAAATACAAAGGGGAGAACCTTAAAAAATTCCATGTGTGACGGATAAACATTGTGGTAAAAAATATATAAATCAATTGCACGTGTGAAAATATAAAATTGTTCTAAATAACTAAATTCAACCAAATAAAAATCGTGCAACTTTGTTGTCTATAGAAGTACTAAGGTAGAAACTTAAACATTTTACACGTGTGACGTATAAACATTAAAACAAAAAGGATATAACGTGTGTGTACGCGTAAAACCTGTAAAAATGGTCTAAATAGCTGAATTCCCAAAAACTGTACAGAAAACAATTTTCAATCTACCCTGAGAAAGACTTTATATACAGTGAAATTGTAGAAGTTAAGAAGAATTATTACAGAATAAAAAAAGTGTAAAAATCTATGATCTCATCACAATCAAATACCACCAAACAAAAACTGACCTGTTATTTTTTGTTCGACTGCTCAACAAAATTATATTTCACTTTTCTATGCCAACAATATTTACTTTCCTTTTGTTCTAAGCGCCTCAAATAAGATCGTGATGAAATTTTGATGGCGCAATAATTACCTCGTCAGACGTACTTGTAAACAAATTGTAAAAAAATTGTCTTATTTGTTTTCGAGTTATTCAGTCCCAAAGTTGATAAAAATGAGTGCGCGAAAACGATGAACCAAGTAAGTGGCAACGTCGCAACTCATACTGGAGAACAAGCGAGGAGCGCACGCGAATGAGATTTGTAAACAGAAAATCAATTCAGGAAAACTGAGATTGGTTAATTTTCTCTATTATATTTTGGGAAAAATTCCCTAACTTTTTAATAAAATCTGAACAGTAGATAGTGCATTTACCCCATTTCTCCTTGGAGAAAATCTCCCGAGTTTGCAGTGAGATCGCCCAAAATTTTTAGGAATATTCACTAATTGGTTTTGGAGAAAATTTCCCCGAAAAAAAGGGAAAGAATTTCCCCAAACAGTTGGGGAAAGTTCCCAAAACCTTGGTGTCATCTGGTTTACATCTACACGATTTTGGGGAAAATTCCCCAAACAAATGTTTACAGTGTATTTAAGGTACGAATATAACTTGATAAAAGCCAATTAAGTTGAGATTAATCTTATGGAATAAAGAACTTGTGAGTTGTAGCTCAAATTTGAAGCATTTATTATTTAAATTTTTAAAATGTAAATAAATATGTTTGAAAATGTCTGAAAATTTAACTGAGTCCATATTGACCGTGATATTTGTTTCCCATTTACGAGAGCAAATATTTGCGTGGGAGGTGAAACAAGTAGGAGGTTGTGGAACACGAGGCGGCGCAATTTGTTTGATAGCATCGGTATGGTTAACACGTTGTACGCCACACCGATTTTTGAGGAAGTTCCCGTCAGACCACGCGTACAGCATAGAAGCGCTAAAATTGTAGGGCCAATGTTTCGTATCGAAGTAGATGATAGTTTACGTTTGGAACGTGGTCCCTATAGTACTCTAATAGTATATTACGTGCCTAGGCACACAATGTGGGTTATTGCGCGACAAGCGACAAGCCGAGACGAAGCCGAGGCGCATAATATCCCGAATTGTGGGCATTAGCACGTATTCTATTTTATGTGACTTCGGTGCGTATACGAGTTTTTATGCGTACACTCGAATCTAATCTAGTATTGTAGTTGTTTGCGGCGCTAGTTGTTACACTTGATATTTCGCGACTAGTTCCGGCCATTTTGATTTTGTCGATCTTGTTTGATAGTAGCGTGTTGTAATGGAGCATGCGCAGGTCAAATGTACAAGGCTTTGTCAGTAGGGTGCTAACGCTGTACGAAGAAGAAGAAGAATAAGAAGAAGATTGTGCTCCGCTGTATGGCTATAGGCACATCCACAGTTCAATATTTACATTGCATTCCTCTGTAGCGCAATACACAACATTTCGCTACTCTTAACTGTAGCGAAAAAACGAGTTTATGCGCCAGAGGCACATAAAAGTATTTTACACATTTTTATCAAAAATTGTTATTATTTTAAAAATATTTTAACACTACCCTGTTAAAAATGCTCGGAAATTTATAAAAATAGTATATTGTGCAACTAGGGAAAACGAAATTTATTTTGCTATAATCGAATTATCGTGGTTCCTAATGAGGCTGATGTTTGGAAAGTTAAGAGAGTTGTTTTTTTCTACTTCAGAAGTAAATTTTATTCTTTCATGATATGAATTAAGCACTGAGGTTACTATTTCTATTTTGTTATTTGGAATTAGGATTACAGTGCCATCAACATATCTAAAGTATACTGAAATTGTAAAATCAAAATCACTCAGGTAATTCTCTTCCAAATCTTGCATAACAATATTAGCAATTGTTGGAAAAATCGGAGACCCCATAGGGATGCCATAAGTTTGTTTGTAAACAGATTTATCGAACTGAAAAAAGGTTCAATCCATTAATAATTTAATGCCATCTTTGAATTCTTCTAATGAAAGTGCTGTAAATTTGCAAATGTGGTGCCATCTTTTTTCAATACCTGTGAGAACCAAATGAATAGGAAGATTTGTGAACAAAGAAGAAACATCCAAAGAAACCATAACATAATTATGAGGAATTTTTACATTTTCAATTCTGTCAATTAGATCAATGGAAGTTTTTAAAAAAGAATTAGGTTCTGGCAACGATTGATTCATCTGTTTTCTTTAAAAAAATTAATTAAACATTTTTTTTAAAAAATATTAATAATTTAATAACAATCAAATTAATAAATAATAACAAATAATTAACAATTAATATAAATTACTTTTTCAAATTTTATTTCAATTTAGAAAATATATTAGTTCTCGATTCTTATTATTATTGTTATCTTTGTTTATCATTGTTTCTCTCTTAATGTAATTCACAACAATTTCACCTAGTCACTGTGTATATGTAGCTTGAATTATTACCATATTGTCAATTTTAAATTTATCTTCAGAGCAGAGCATGTTTCTCTTGCTCTCATATCTATTTTATTTTATTTTATATTTTACTAATTTAAAAAAAAAATTTATAATGTTTTCTAAAATAGTTATTATATTAGTGACCTTATATTGTTGACGCTATTTCCAAATTTTAATTATGAATAATTTTGAGGTGACGACAGAGTGGTGACAATGATTGATAAATCTTACTTATGTAATTGTTTTTAGACCAAGGTAACGGTAATATTTTCTATATACGCCTAGTGTAATTATTATATTATTATTTTACAAAATAAATATGATATTTTTATATAGATTCTCCGGAAGATGCTGCCAGAGAGGCATGCGAAACGTTGGGTGTTTTTAATAAAATACAGGTTTATATTATCGTCAATAGTTTAAAAGATTCATTCAACATCAAGAATTCCACCATTCATTAGTGTTGATTCACTTCACAATTAAACCTCGGACGTAAAATATCGTTATTGATTTTAGCAATAATTTTTGAGTTTAAAAATATTTGTTGATTATGTTTATAGATAAAAATCAATGCGCAAAATCAAAAAAAAGTTTTTCCGGTTATAAAGTAAAAATTTTATTTTAATTATTTGGAACGTATTAGTTAAAAT
Organism: Diplolepis rosae; assembly: GCA_030998225.1. Classification (NCBI taxonomy): domain Eukaryota; kingdom Metazoa; phylum Arthropoda; class Insecta; order Hymenoptera; family Diplolepididae; genus Diplolepis; species Diplolepis rosae. Next base: position 1,081,965 of record JAPYXD010000466.1, read on the forward strand.
TACCCTTAACATTTCTCTTAGTGTACATAGAATTTCTATTATGATGAAAAAATTTACTTGTAGCAACAACTTTTGGATCCAAACAATTTCGATTAGGCACAATGATATTTCCTCTTGTTGAGAAAAATGCCTCATTCAGATGTAAAATTTTTTCTCATTTTATCATATAAATTTATTTCAACTCCGAGTGGAAAAAATCCAACTCCAAAGCCCCAAATTCATAAAAGTCTAAGCGATTTATTCCAAAACCCTCTAACCCTTTCAGTCAATATTCTTGGAAAACCATAAAAAAATTTTGGGACTCATTTTCATGAAATAGGCTTTATTTACGTTGTTTTGAACCAATCTGGAAAAAAATTAATTTTTTTATAAATTATTTATTATAAATGATATTCATATTCTGAATTTTTATTGCCCCTTAATTAATAATTGAAGATTGTTGATAGTTGGCTTCAGAGTTTAAGGTTAATAAAAAACTCATACTGTTACATTACAGAGCCAAAACGTCTGATTATGTAAAACTTTGAGTTTTTTATTAGCCTTGGACCCTAAAGCCAACTATTAACTGACTAAAAGGGTTTAACAATCTATATTATAAAATTTTTTTATAGACTTCTTTATGTACTTTATACAACGAAGGTTAAAGATTGAAAGTTTTGAAACCATCGAATTTGATTTGATTTAATCGAATTTCTTGATTAAAGAAGATAATGTAGCTAAGGGAATTAATATGCGTTATCGTGGTGGCAAAATGAGGCAAGGCGCACGTGTAAGATTAATCAAAAGGTGTTAGCATGAAACAGTGAAATGGCGAATTATCTTTAGTTTAATGTTATTTACCCACGTCACTTCGCAAAACGTATTGCACTGATGATTCTTCATGCTAGTTAAACTGCGGGCTATCACTTAGAAATTTCTAATTAAGCTTCTGATTTACTCGAAAGAAATCGGTAGTATCATTGATTTATATCACTTTGCGACTAGTGAAGATACAAAAGCCGTAAACGCGAAGCATTCTCAAGCGTGCCACAGAATACCAGGAGATTGTCGTAATTAAATATTGTTTAGTACTCAAGTCGAAACACACCAACCTTGCATAAATATATCATATTACTTGGACTATCACGCTGATTGTGAAATCAATGCTTTTGAGGTTAACGACACATCATCCATTTATATGCTATTTCCATTTTCCAATCACTTTTAAAGTCAGTACCGGTCTTTTTATTATAAAGATTTAAGACGTAGGCCGAAGGACAGTCAGCTATTTTATAGTCAACAGGGCTTCATGAGAATAACAAGAAAAGAGAAAAGGTTTTATATTTTTCAAATTATAAATTATTATAAAATTATTATCATGTACTGCAAATGAGAAATCATAAATGTGTAAGCTACAAAACTCTGAGCTAAAAAAGTTGGGTCCCCTTTTATCATCTAAAAATTATTGCCTAGAAAATTAGATCATAATTTATTGAATGTACAGAGAGATTGAATTGATTGTTGTTGTTATAGTCAGCAGTTCTGAGACTGGTTCGATGCAGTTCGCCATCCGCTCCTATCCTGAGCGAGTCATTTCATATCGTGTAGATGATATATACATTATAAATGAACAATCAATTGAGCGTTCAAGATTTCAATACTTTAATATTTCAAACTAATAACTCAATAAAAACCTTGAACATAGGAAACCACATGAGTAACCAAACGGGAATCTGCATATGGGGCATAATTTCTCTAGTGATACCACCCCAAAAAACGAAGTCGTCCGATCGGGCTTAAAGTTTGGCTAATTGGAGTCCTATTTGATGGTACTTCCTACAAAATTTTATTTTCGTTTTGACAAATATTTGCTGAAATAGGGGGTGTGTAATTTTCAGACTTTTGATGGGAAGCCTCTTCTTCAAACGAATATAACTTATTTCTTTTTGCATAAAGCAAAATTTTACTTCATATATTTTCTTCAGTCTTTGTTATGATCTTTCAACTGGTTGTAACCATTTTTGAAAAAAATTAAAATTTGACCTCCATTTTCAAAAATCAAAAATAAATTTGACTTTTTCTCAAATTTTGGTTTTTGCAATTACTTTTTGCCCACTGGAATAAAGCTTGAGAGGTGAGTAAGTGATGTTTCGAAGAACGTTGTAAGCTAGAACGAGCTGCGAATCTCTTCATATTCGCCCCTATGCCATCACACGCACCTTTGCCATGAGCTGTACGATGGAAGTGCTATTTTGCTGGGATATCGAAATCTTCTACAGAAACTTAGAGATTAGCAAAGCTACTTTTATTCTTGAAATATTGCTCAGCACCATCAGCGAAATAGTAAATTTTCTTTGGTTCAAAGTTATTTTTCAGTTAATTTATCATAATCTTCTGATATTCATGAACAGCCACAGTGTCATGAGCTAAACTATCGGATACTATCGCGATACTTCTGTGTTTCAGCTCTCCACCATCTTTATAATAAATCACAACAGTGAAGATTATAGCTTGGTTGTTATTCCAGTGAAATGATTTAGCTGAATTCTGAACGACGAAGGCAAAAAAAACTCACCTGCCACTAAATTTTCTTTTAGGTTTTTAAAAAACGATGATTGCATCTTTGAAACAAAGTGATGAGTTTTTAATTTTAACAACCGTTTACAGAAATCATCCAGGAATTCATCGGTATCCATTACCAAAGTTTGCAAAGTACACCTGTCAGTTTGTAGCCAAATTTCGAATCTTACTTCATCGATTCCATGTTCATCGAAAGCATTTCTCAAATTTTCTTTCAACTTCGCAGTACCTGGGCAGATTTCACACTCTCCTAGAAATCAGGAACTTGAAGATTCAGGGCATACAACAGAATCCGTACAATCGTGATAATTGTTTAAACTCATGTCAATATCCTCTGTCAGATGCTGAATATTAATCACATTTAGCAACAACTTGATATTCTCATGGTGCATACAAACGCACACCTTATGACTGACACTGCTTCCTGCCAGAACACAATGACGAGGTCTGAGTTTTGTAAATTTTGAAATACTTATCTTCAGACCTTCGTGTTCTGCTGTAAATTGTGCATACAGGTCATTGATGTTGCATAGTAGAAGTCTTTCTTGGACATGTGAACGAGTTCCATCATCATTTTTGACCGACACAAAGTCTTTCATTCCTCGCATCATTCGACTAATGTCATCACGTTCATAATAAGTCTTTACAAGAGTTTCAATTTCCAGGGGCAATTCTCTTCCTTTTTGTCGATTCGGGAGTATTAGAATTCCACGTTCTGAACCTAATTGTTTCACCTTAAGTGCTTGCCGCTCTGACGTACCAAACACCTTCCTTATTTTTCTGCGTCCCCAAGATTTTGGTGCAAGTGAAAGGAGTTGACATTTTTCTTGTCTACTTTTAGAGACGTTGAATTTTTCGATAATTTGATCAAGTACTTCAACACCCGTTTTATAATTTATTTATTTATTATATTTATGATCACACTGCATCTTTGTGTCATTGGCCGTTAAAGGTACTGAAAAATCTGTATCACATTCATTATTATCTGCATCATCATCATCAACAGTGTCAATATCTGATTGAACTTGATCAGGAATCCTTGCAGTATTGTCGCAATTCAAGAATGATCTTCCTTTTAAATTGGCAAGTTCAAATCTGCATGTTTAGAAATTTCAAGAATGCGAAACCACTTGAAACCACTCGAATCTTTAAAACATAAAAAGCACGACCAAATTTGGACCAAAATCACCGCACCTCAATTAAACAACCATGAGAAAACAAACAAAAAAGGAGGAAAGAAAAAAGAAGGCAACGTTCCAAAACCCCTTCCTTATTTTCCTTTCTTTCGTCCTCTTTTGTCTTTATAAGCCACCACCATTTACAAAAACAACAAATTAAAATAGAAACTACTCGCCGACGTTTCGGTGCTCTTCCAGCACCCTCTTCAAGGCTGAAATTCTTTAAAAAAAGAGAAAAAATTATGTCTCCTATCACCCTCCATGGGGACGTAGACCCTTCTCCATGGAACGCCAACAGGAAACTGCAACAAGACCTTGTGTATCCCTCTCTAATGAGTACCTGAATTACCCTAAGGGTCATTCAATAAAATGTTAATCGGTTATAAAGACAAAGACAAAAGAGGACGAAAGAAAGGAAAAGAAGGAAGGGGTTTGGAAGGTTGACTTCTTTTTTCATTCCTCCTTTTTTTGTTTTCTCATGGTTGTTTAATGGAGGTGTGATGAGTTTGGTCCAAATTTGGTCGTGTTTTTTATGTTTCGAGGATTCGAGTGGTTTCGAATTCTTGAAATTTCTAGTTATACTTTTAATTTGACGTTTGGAGGGATTTGAGTTAGTAGTGATACAGATTCGAGTTCAGGTTTGAAATCTGCATGTGTTGCAAATTTGTGAATCTTCTCGTAAATTTGGGAATTTTACGCGTAAATTGTCAGAAACACGGCGAAGGGTTGTTCCCTTATGTTTCTTTTTTTTGGAACTGATTAATGCATTTATCCTTCCAAATTTCGCGATCTTTTTTGGAAGACATCATTAGAAAAATACTGTTTCGCAATTTAGGAAGGAAGCTTACATAGAAAGTAATATACGAATTAAGAGGAAAAGAAAAAAAGAAGAGGAAACAGAAGGAGGAAAAATGGAATATTGCGACTGCAGATATAATTGATTTTCGAAATTACAATAATTCAACAAAATCGGCAATATTATATTAGGAAATTGAATTATTTCTGGAGACAAACCTTCTCCAAGAAACTCTTTTCAGATAAAATCTCGAAATAATGTACTCAACTCGTATGCTGGGATAGTATACTGAGTCAACGTATTTTCTCTTATGGGAAACGAAAATAGTGGAACTCTAGTGGTAGAAGTGACGAAGCAACGAAACAAGTAAAGACAAATGAAGAAACAAATGGACAAAGAAACAAACTCTTCCATGTGATTTTGATGTCACGTGATGAAATATCATATATTTAAATTTTAAGGTTAGGTTTCTAAACATCCCACATGTATTTTACAGAGAGCAGTTACACTAACCGCGTATGATATTATGTAATGTAAAAAATTAGCTTGAGGGTATTCGTCCATATGGTTCCCAATGTAGATTCCCATATAGTTTTGACTTTGACTTTGGTTGAAAAACAGAGAACTACATTTCCTCTGCAAAAGATGCTTGCTTTTATCAGCGATGGTATGCCATTGCCTTCCACTAATCCTTATGATGTAACTAGAGGAGCAAAGATTAAAATGATGGCTATAAGTAAGTTGTAAGGGGTAGGGAATCTACGGTAGTCAGATGGATGTAATGGAATATTTGGAAAGTCTGACTTGTACTTGGTGAGTAATTTAAAATTAAAACAATCGGCGTAGGAGTTTTAATCCAAATGGACTCCTCAGATCATAGTCTACGGTAAACTGTTTTAAATATGAGGAAAAATGTAGATTTACCAGACGAATATTTTTTAATGTTTTTCTAAGCGCCTTTTACTCCTTCGAAACTCTTTTCCTGTACTGATGAGTAAAGACATTTAAAACCGCTTGAAAAATGCTGATTCCCAAAAGTGGACAAAAACATGTATTTTCAAAAACAAGAATTTTAATATTAAGAAGGTACATTTGTTATTGTTATAGTCATCAGTCCCGGGACTAGTTTGAGAAATTTACAAGCAACACTCACCATCCATTTTTCCATCCTTTCATAATATTCCATAAGAACTGGGCGATGAACTAATCGTGGGAAGGAACTGGCCCGTGGAGCACCGAATCGTAAATGACCATTTTAACAATTGCTCGTTCATTGGTCGACTGCAAACACAAGTTTTTACTATACCAGGAATCAGTCAACGCAACGAGGGAGATTCGGAAGGCTTTTAAAAAACTCTCACCCATCAATTCACTGATGCAGCAGCTGAAACTTTCCGAAAAATAGTCTAGCCTACTGTCACTACTAGCCTCGTGTCACAAGATACATCTTAGGATAGAACAGCCATTCGGAGAAGCTCAGAGAAACTTTTCCGAAGTGAAGAAAAAGGCCATCGAAGAGTAGATACCGGAAATGCTAGCCGAGAGGATCATTGAACAAGCTAGCTCTCCCTACAGTTCGCAGCCATTTATTCAAAACTATAAAAGATGGTATTCAAAGATTCTGCATCGAATATCGGAGATTAAGCGATTTCGCAATCGATGCTGCTTCACCTTTGCCCATCATCCATCAAACTTTAAAAGATTTAGGGTAAGCAAAAATCTTTTCAACCATTGATTTAAGGGGGCAGCCCACCTTTCAATTTTCAAAAATTCGATTTTTTTTCATTTTTACGTAGTACCTTCTTTTCCATCAAAAGATCGCATAAATGGGCAGAACGAGTTTTTGGAGCGCTCTAAACGCTCTTCTGGCGCGTTTATACGCGTTTTTCTCAAAACACTATTTTTTCAACTGGTCGGCATGATTCCGGCAAAACTACTGGACGGATTTGCTTAAACTTTTTTTTTAAATGTTTATAAAACACCTCGCTATCGTCCATAGCATGGACATGCATGCCAGTTGTTTATTAACAATATTGTAGCAACATTTATGTTGAAAAACAGAGTGAAAAATGGAAAAAAACATAAAAAATTCACTATTTGTTTATTTATAAACAAATTTTCACAATTTTGCTAGGGACGATAACCATTCATGCCCTCTTTAAAAATAAGTATAGATTTACTGTTTCAGATCATCCAAACATGAGAAATCGTGCCGACAAGGAAAAAATTGTTGAAAAATGGTGAAAAAAGAGGCCTCAAAGGTGGGCTGCCCCGTTAAAAATTGGATACTGGTAAATAATATTGCATCCAAACTCCAGAAAATATACTGCATTTGCCACCCCTGACGGAAGACTGTACCAATTTCGGGTAATGCCCTTCGGACTGAAGAATCCTCCATGCACGTTCCACAATACAATGAAAGAGATCCTTGTTACTTTCTAGAGAAAATTCGTCATCGCTTACCTCGATGACCTTATTGTATACTCATACACATTAGAAGAGCAATTGAATCATTTAGCCCTCATTTTCGAAGGTCTTGAAATATACGGGCTCTCTTTTCAACCAAAAAAATACCAGTTTGGTAAGACAAAACTGGAGTACCTAGGCAACATTATCATCAGCGACGGCAATCAGGCACAGCCTAAACGCATACAGCGATCCTGTAAGCAAAACTATCACGAACACGTAAGGAGTTACGTAGTTTTCACGGGACTTGCGGATGGCTACGCGAGTACATACCACACTTGGCTATAACTGCAGCTTCTTTGACAGACCTCCTCGCAGTATCTAGGCCTCTCAAATGGATAGCCACGGCTCAAGAATCATTCGAGAAAATTAAGGCCTTGATAAAGAAACCCTTGGCCCTTAGTCGGCCAAACCATCATTTTCAATTTATGCTGCCAACTGACGCCAGTGCCAAGGGAATGGAATGTAAAATGAAGGATGGAAAATCCAAACTCGCTCAAGTGAATTCCTCCTCAGTGAATTCTCGTTCACGATAGAACACTGCGGGAAAAGATAATGAATTAGCGGATTCTTCATCCCGTTATCCAGCTCCAGACGAACTTACATTTGGAGAACCTGACCTGGACCACATGATGATCCCTATCAGAGAGAAGGAAGCCGTCACTGGGGAAGTAAGATCTGCTTTCAACGCCATAGAACAACGTCTTTTGATGAATGAAATGGGAGCAGCGCAGCAACTTAATCGGGTGTTAACACGAGAAGTAGAGAAATGGCAACAATTGAAAAACTCCCCTGACAGATCGGACTAAGAAAAAAATTTTGTCCAGGAACACCGACTAGACGAACGAGGATTCTGGAATAAGCATCCAAATCTGAACAGTTGGTCATTACGAGTACCAATGAATCTTGTAGACCCAATGCCCTGGGAGTACCATGACGAGACTCTGAGAGAAATACAATCACGGTACTACTGGCCAGGAATGAGAGGGATATGATATAATATGTCAGCGCTTGTCATCTATGCATCTGCAGTAAAATGGTCCGCGCATCAAAAGCAGATACAATGAGGCCACGAGAAGCACACCGACCCTGGGAGACATTCGCATTGGACCTGATGGAACCATACCCTCGCTCAGCCATAGGAAAGAGGTTCCTCCTAGTAGTGACCGACCTCTTTACAAGATGGATTGAAGCTTTTTTCTCCATCGCATCCTCCGAAGCCACGAAGCTAACCTCGATTCTGGAACTAGAAGTCTTCTCACGCTGGAGATACTCAGCGACAGCGGCAGACAGTTCGCCAGCCAGCACTGGGCCAACGCTTGCCAACGTTGGAACTGCAACCTATGGACCGCGCCGAACTACCATATCCGACTCAACCCTACGGAAAGGAGATACCAGGAGATTAAAATTAATATTCGGCTAAGAATAAATAATGAAAATCACCGGATAAACTCCTATTCACTTGATCTTAGGATGGACACTCCCCAGACCAGGAGATTGGCGATTCCAGGATCCTGAAAACAACCTGAGGGAAGAGCGACATATCCGTGAAGAACGAGCAAAACAAAGACAAACGTCTTACCAGCAAAGATATACTGGACCACATACTATAACAGCAAAGATGGCAGAAGATGTTTACTGGGACAATCAAAACGGGCGAGAAATAAAAGTCCATGGAAGCCACATTTAACCCGGTTCAGCAGCCTCAAGAACGCCAGCAGACGACGATGAACAGTACTGTATACTTCAACAGGAACACACTACTACAGAGGAGAACGCACAGGGTGGACACCTGCCGAAGCAGACGCGCCCACTCACGACGAATAAAGGAGATACGGCCGAAACAGCCAGTGACGACGACCCACACAGACCAATAGCACCTCGGAAGAGGCACACTTAGTTTAGGTTAATATACAAATGTATTAGAATAGCGCGCCAATTATTTCATATGGATAAGATAAGTTAGGTGAATTATGTATTAGACAATTTTATTTTCTCTTATATTTACTTAATTTGGTAGATTTATAGTGTTAGGCTTAATTAATATTAAGACAAATTTATGTAAATTTAGACGAAACTTAACCCACAGCGGGCAAGTAAGCGCCTATTCGAAGAAGGGGGGATTGTTATACGCCCAGCGATAGAAGGGAATGAGATTTTATAAAATATAATATTTTATTCGAATAACGAAAAATCTCATTCCCAGAACGGCGCTTACTTGACCGTCATCTGGCGATAACATACCTTTCCACCTCTCATACAAGTGGAACAAATTATTTTCTATAGAAGAATTGTTTAACGTCTGAGTATTAATAAGTTAGATGTAGTCAATAAACGGGTACACATCAGACATCAGTTTCACAACTCATTTAATTATAACTAGTAAAAAAGATCATATTTTTGAAATTACAAAGGACGTAGAAACAAATTTGACAAAGTTTCCTGAGAAATTTCATGACGAAATAAGACACAAAATTTTAGCTATATCATCGAAATATCTGAAGAAACCTACACATATCTCTGAGGTAGAAAAAATCATTGCGAAAGGCCTAAAATTAACTCGTCAATTTATAAACAATAATAAAGATTTATTGATTACAGAAGCAGATAAAGGTAATATTACGGTTGTTTTAAAGAGACAGGACTATTTAGAAAAGATGAAAATTTTATTGGATGATTCTGCCACATATGAAAAAATTGATTCTGATCCTTTACTTAAATCGCAAAAAACAATTTTTAATAAATTGGATGGATGGAGGAAATCTAATCTTCTTGGTGAAAAAATACAAAGAAAAGATATTATTACAACTAACACTAACTTATCGAGGATGTATGGATTACCGAAGGTTCACAAAGAAAATTGGCCCTTAAGACGGGTTGTCTCTTACACTAACACTCCATCTTATTTTATGGCTAAATATTTTGATAATATTCTAAAGTCTGTACCAAATACATTTTGTAATATAAAAAATTCTCTTGAATTTATTAGTAAAATAAAAAATAAAAAAATTCCTTACAATCATACTATGGTGTCTTTAGACGTAAATTCTCTTTTTACTAATGTTCCACTAGATTTGTTTATTACTAGCATTGAAAAAATATGGCATTACATATCTCCTAATACTAAGCTTCCTTTGGATCAATTTATATTTGGTATTAAGTTGTTAATGGAGCAAACCTTTTTCCAGTTTGATCATCAGTTTTACATTCAACCTTTGGTACTCCAATGGGTTCTCCAATTTCTCCTACTCTCGCAGATTTTGTTATGCAAGATTTAGAAACTGTAATTTTTGATAGATAAGATTTCGACATTCCCGTTTACTTTCGTTATGTTGATGATACATTTTTATTGATTCCTAAAGATAAAGTTCTTGACACATTAACTAAGTTCAATTCATACCACAATAGATTCCAATTTACCTATGAAATTGAAAATAATAATTGTTTGAATTTTTTGAATGTATTAGTTATAAGAAATAGTGATAATAGTATATCTACTAATTGGTTTTGAAAAAATACTTTTTCTGGCAGATTCCTTAACTATTTTTCTTCAAATCCACTACATCAAAAAATTGGAATCATTAAGAACTTGGTGGATTCTGCTATTTCACTTAGTGACACTAAATTCCACCAGGAAAATCTAAAATTAGCTTCTAAATTTTTGATTCTTAACAGTTATCCGAGTCATTTTATTAATAAACACATAAGACGAAGACTCAGGGAAATTCATGCTAGGACAAGCAATCATGAATTTGTCTTGAAAAATTCGCTTGATGTTTCTAATACTACCAACAATTCAATTATGTCAATTCCATATTATGGAAGTCTATCGGAGGTCGTAAGACGTTTGTTACAAAAATATCATGCAAAAATTGTTTTTAGAATAAATTCAAAATTAGATAAATTTATAACCTTGGGTAAAGATCCTTATGAAATTGGAGAACAGAATAATGTCGTTTATAAAATCTCTTGCAACTGTGGTAAGTGTTACGTTGGCCAAACTAAACGTCCATTGAGAATCAGAATAGATGAACATGAAAAAAACTTCAATCTCAATGAGAAGTTTCATAATGTCATTAGCAAACACCGGAAGAACTATGAAGATGATCAGATAAATCATTTTTTCATTGGAATGATGTCAAAATTTTACACAAAGAATCAAATTTTTTTAAAAGATCCTTTTCTGAAATGGTTTATATAAAAAACGAAAAGGAAAATAGTCTTAATAAAATCACTGATATCGAACATTTCAATTCATCCTATAATATGATTTTGGATTTTCTTTCATAAAACTTTTGGTTTTTTTACAATACTTTTAGTTAATTTAAATTTTTCTCAGATTTGTTTCTCTCCTCTTACTTGTAACTTAATATTATTTGCTTATTTATATCCAATGTTATTAGCTTATAAGTATACTTGTAATAATGTGAGGTCATTTCTTGTTACGTTTCATTAGTATATATCAATATTTCTCCGTGACTAGTCATTATGACATTTTTCTTTCGAAATTTTAAATTTAAAAGTTTTGTTTTTGTTGCAATGGTTTTTGGTGAAGGAAAAATATTTTTCAATAGGATAATATACGTTTTTATTGGTAAATATTTTTATTCTGGTTTTTTATGAAAAAAAGCTAAAAGATTTTTATTAATAAGAAATATTTTTAATTAATTTTTATTTATGTTTTTATTATCTTCAGAATATTAATTTGACTTGGTTTTGACTTCATATTACTTTAAAAACATTGTTAATGGGATGATATATGTTTTATTGGTGAATATTTTTATTCTGTTTTTTTATAAAAGAAAGAGTCAAGTCTTTACTAATGAGAAAGATTTTTAATTTTGATTTATGTTTTTATTATCTTCAGAATGTTTGATTGGACGTGGTTTTGGTTTTGATTTCACATTACTTTGAAAAAAGTTGGTTATTTTTATTGTATGCCCTGATGATGTCTCTGGAGATGAGACGAAACGTTGGCAAGAATTAAATGAGTTTTGAAACTGATGTCTGATGTGTACCCGTTTATTGACTACATCTAAAATATTTTCTCTTCTTCTCTTCCAATCCCCGGTACACTCTCTCAAACTCACACCACAGTGAGTCCACTCATATAGGAGAAAAGGGGAACGAATTATAATGTTTGCTATCAACAAGTGGTGGCGCTATTGTCTCTACCGATGTTATTTTTGTACTGTTGTAACCATAGCAACCATATCGTTGAGTGAAGATAGGTATAGAGGAGACATCGAGGGCGATTGAATGGTCCAAACCTTGCGGGGAAAGACGCCAGGGGCAGGTAAAGTTCCAAACCCGAACACGAGGATCGACACTTTCGAAAATCGCTAAAATCTCACGGATAAGAAGTAAGTTGTAGGAGCAAGGCCCAAACTTGTGTTGGTGAGTCTGCTGTATTCGTGATGGGTCAGGTAGTCCTCGTCAATTCAACCCTAGCTTTACGACAAGATTTTACAAAATAGCTTTTTACCTCTTTTCCTTCTACTTCGCTCTTTACTAGTCTTTTCCTAAGATCGGATATATATTTAAAATATATATATTAGGGTGTTTCACAAAAAAGATTTAACTTCGGCCTTCTCTCCGACCGCCTGGTCGAGCGCCTTTTCGAAGGTCGAGACGTCACCCCCCTTTCTGAGGACCAGGAGAATCTCCTCCCTCCTGGTTCTCCGAATGGAGAGGACCTCCGCCCCTGCGTTTTGGGGGTTTACTTTCGCCTTCATAGCCTTCAGGATATCGGCGTAGGACTCTCCATCCTTCGCCGACACCCTGATAGTGTCGCCCGACCGTGCGGCCGGAGAGCGCCTCGCCAACTTCACCTTTGTTTTAGGTTCCTGCGCAGATGGCACAGGAACCTCTTTTTTCTTCTCTTTTTTTCTTTTTTTCTTTTTTTTCTTCTCTACCAGCTGCCATTCCCCATCCTTTTTGGGGGTTTGGCTTCTGGTGGCCGCAGCGTAAGTTGGCGATATGCCGCCCTTCCCTTTCTTGGCAAGCCGATCTTCGGGGGGAGAAGGAGCAACCCTCTTCTCCCCCTTTGTCAGCTTTTTTGGGGTATCTCCCAGAGACGCAGAGCGCAGTCTCCGGAAGATACCCATCTTTTTGACGGCGGGGTGGGATTCCATCCTTTTCTGGATTTCCACCCCGCTCTCTAGTAAGCACTTGTGGGTGTTCAGCATTCCGCTCAACACCTCCGTAGCCTCACTCACACTGTCCTTAACATGGCCAGGGTTGTTTCTCAGCATACCCTGCTGGATAACGCTGAGAGCCCTGGCCAACCTCTCCATTTTCTTACTTTGCTCCTTCAGGAGCTGAAGGACGTCTTTCCATCCATCAGCCCCTGGAGGAGTGTGTAAGTGCGCATCAGGCGCCTTCACCGCTTCATCTCTTTTATTATTTTCAAAATTCATATTAATTTCGTCGTGTCTTAAGACGGTTCGCCCATCATGGGAGCCCTACCGCAGTAGGGCTACTATCCCCGCCTGTATAGATCCCTAGTTATGTGCACCGAAACCGAGAAGCGGCTTATCGGATGGTCGATCCTATCGGCACATTAAATGAAGCTAGTAAAAAAGGTTACGGGATAGGCCCGTGCCATAATGATGCTAAAGGTTTAACGTCACCCCTATCGACCGAGCGGTGCCGGGTCCGCCCCGAAACCTGACCCGGACTTCAGGCTGGACGGTGTGCGATTTATTCTACGCAGCGTCGGGTATAAGGGAATACTGACCAGGTAATCCTTCATTCCTGCGCCCGGGCGTCCATGATTTCAACCCCGAAATTGGCTCCAGACAGTAGAAACGTGAGCGGTTTTTCCAGTTTAACATGTGGTTTCACGGGATCTTTGCCCTTCGCGGCCGAACACCGGAGGGACTTACATTTACCCATATTACTTCCACAGAGGTAAGGTACTGACATCGCGTCCTACCCTGGTCGGGAGGCTACTACTCCTCCCTTGGCTAGTCTATCGGGAATATCCACCAGGCGCCGGCCGCAGCCCATTCACTCGGCAACGCATTCATACTTGTATGTGTGGGTATCGTAAGAGGAAAAATTTTAAAACGAAGCGCAAGAAAAAAAATATATAAATATAATAATGGCTTATAATGGCTTCTTTATCATTGAACTACATCAAGTAATTAATAAACGCTTTAAGAACATTTTAATAGTGCGTTTATTAATTACTTGATGTAGTTCAATGATAAAGAAGCCATTATAAGCCGCATTATCAAGTAATTTTTTTTTTTTATTTATATTTTTTTTTCTTGCGCTTCGTTTTAAAATTTTTCTTCTTATCTTCATAACTGTTTCTTCCCTATTGTAAGGAGAAGATCCCGTAATTTTTTCAATCCTTATAAAAAATGTTTAGGGACACAATTGTGTCTTTATCTCTTTATGTTACTACGAAATCATGCCTTTTGTGACCACTACCAGGACCAATTATTATTTTTTTCAATCAGCTGTAAAATGACAGTTTCGTGCTATGTATTATTGACCATTTTCATCTATCAAGTATTTCTCTATAATTAATATTTAAGCTTTTAAAAAATGAAAACTACAAAAATATTAATTTTTACATAAAATTGATGCTCGCGACCTCTACATTTTTTTTTTAATCTGAAAAAATTAGGTAAGTATTTTCTCACCTACAGAAACCAATTGTCGCGATACGGCCGCGGACAAAAAAAAAATTTTTTTTTGTGAAACACCCTAATATATATATAAATAAAATAATACATAAAATATTTTATATTATAAATTTTGTATTATAATATATAAAAGAATATATATAAATATTAAATATATATAAAAGAACAATTTATTGAAATTAACATTTTTTTTTTGAAATTTATTACATATTTATTGACAAATTGTTTTCAATATTCCTTCATTATCTTGATTACAATAATGAAGACATAAAGAAAATGGAAATAAATTATCAATGATGATATTTTGAAAGTTTAATATTCATACAATATATTTTTCCTTCATACAATACGGTTACAAAATTGATATTATTCTCTAGAAGGATACAATAATAATTGATTTTTTATAGAAATTTACAATTCTCAGAGAAATTAAAATTAAAACAAAGTATTCCTCTTAATATATAATAATTTATTAGAGAATGTAAATGACCAGCTTCAGATCTGAAGTAATTTTATAGACTTTGAGAGTAAGATAGCCGAAAGGGCTCAGTTACTGTAAAGCAGCATCGTAATTATAAAGAACCATCTCTTCGATCGTCATCTTTTCAGATTATAAATCTCAAATCCACCTATCTGCAGGTGCAAAGTATAGGCGTTATGAAAGAATTTTTACAAAGGATTAATAAAATCTTAACTTAGTTTTCAGATCTACAGAATTATGACATGAATGAACATTATTATTTGTACAAATACATCAATATTTTTCTTTGAATTTAAAAAATTTGATTGTAAACTAATTCCTGTAAATTATCTGACTTATTTCAATCAATTCAATTCACAATTTTTTAGGAAGTTATTACATATTACAAACCAAAAATAAAAAATGAATCAATTTAACCTTATTACTTGTTTACTAGACATTAAATGAAATAATTTTTCTTGATCTCCTAGCCGAAAGTACGGTTCTCCCGGCCGCATTTCACTCCAGAAAGAACGACTTTTGTGGCCGTTTTTTGTTTTTTTCGGCTCAGTAGTGTCGCTAAATTCATCGTATAATTCGTTTGTTCAATTTAATTTAATGTGACTTCATGCAATTGCACGAAAGAGTAACTCTTAAAAAGAAAAACAAAAAATGTATGCACACGGTTTATTTTATATTAATAATTATATTAATAAAAGTGATAATAATTATTGTAATAAGATTAGTATTACTGGATGTGTGATGTTAAAGTTACTGTTGATCAATATTAATATTGTTAATTAAAATAGTAGATTGTATTGACCCTTGATTTAATTCATAATACTTGGTACGTTTGCATTGGCTTTAGGGTCCATAAATGAAAAAGTCTATTTAATCAGACGTTTCGGCTCTGATCGGAGCCCTCATCAGTGATATTTATTAAAATCTGGAAAATACAAAAAAGATTCTGTCACTAATTTCACATATTTTCTCTGAATAACTAGAGTACTAAACGTATTATACAAAAAAAGAGCACTTGATATATTAGATGAAGAAGAAAGTTTGGATATATTCTTTGGTGCGAAGCTGAATATAAGTGGTTTGGTCTAGACTATTAAGGCTATCTTTTGACTATTTTTTCTGAACTATTTTAAGAGTATTTATAAACCATATATAATAAATATTCACATCTTCGCATGTCAATCCAAAGTTTGGCTGAACAACACATTTTTCAAATATTACCAAAGAATCATTTCACATATTATACAAAAAAGAGTACTTGATATATAAGTGAAAAAAGAGGTTTGGATATATTCTTTGGTGCGAGGCTAAATGTGAATAGCTTGTTTTAGACCATTAAGGCTATCTTCTGACTATTCTTTTCTGCAACTGTTTTAAAACTATTTATAAACTATATATAAAAAATATCCACATTTTTGAATGTCTAATACATATTTTGACTGAACAACACGTTTTAAACCTATTTCTAAGGAATTATTCAACATATTAAACAAAAAAGTGTAATTAATGTATTAAATGAAAAAGAAAGGTATTGATATATTCTTTGGCGCGAGGCTGAATGTGAGTAACTTAGTCTAGACCATTAAGCCTATCTTTTGACTATTTTTTCTGAAACTATTTATAAACTATATGTAAGAAGTATTCACATTTTTGCATGTCTAGTCCATATATTTATGGATACCCATTTTAAATTATTTCTAAAGAATTATTTATATTTGTGACTATACTATATTATCCTATACTTTAACCACAAAAGGTTCTTTGGTACTCTTTTTTCTGAATATTATTTTGAACTATTTTGAACTATTTGAAAACTATTTCTCGGAAAACTTTTGACTATTTTATCTGAAACTATTTTAAAACTATTTATAAACTATATGTAAGAAGTATTCACATTTTTGCATGTCTAGTCCATATTTTGACTGAACAACCCATTTTTAACTATTTCTAAAGAATTATTTATATTTGTGACTTTATTATCCTATACTTTAACCACAATGGGTTCTTTGGTACTCTTCTTTCTGAATACTATTTTGAACTATTTTGAACTATTTGAAAACTATTTCTCGGAAAAAGTTAACATTTTGAACTAATCTATAGTGGTATCTACATAAATTCTTTGGAACGGATGGCGGAAATTCTTTGAAAAAAATCTTAAGCTAAAAACTAGATATCCAAATTTTCAGTCTTTACTGATATTGATTAAAATGTGACTAACCTTCTATGTATGAAGTAGGGAATCCTTTTTCTTTGGTACAAAACTTTGATTAAACACAGAATTTTTCAACATTTTTTTCCGTTTTCTATGAAATATTTTAAGAAGACACATAATTTCTCACCACTCACTATAAGATGTTTTGTTTGTGACTGATTCCTGAATGTACGGAGAGGACAGTTAGGAGGAAAAATAAGCAGGCAAAGGTGGAGGGAAAAAAATTTTTTTTTTTGAAAGGTTGTAAACTGTAACCGGAGTCCGAAAGGGTCAGCACGTTTCCAACAGATATGGATGAAATCTATGCATTTTCTACGTTGGGGAGAGAGTTGAGAAGAAGAAAAGAAGAGTAATACCGTAAAGGGAAAGAACACTCCCCGGAAACCAAATGCCCCAGAGAAATGTTCCTTATCTTTAATTTATGCTATTTTGTAATGACATGTAGAAAACGGATAGATTGTCCGTGTCAGTTCTTTGGTTAATTGAATTTGGATTGCTGGCCATGTGTGTCATCTCTAAAATCATCCGTTTTTTGTAATTGTCGCCTCTGTCTATGATTTTTATATTGTCAAAGTTAAATGTGTGGTCTTGTTCCCATGCGTGTTTTGTCAAGGCAGTCCATTTGTCCGGAGGATTGTAAACATTCCTCTTATGCTCGTGGATTCTAGTTTTAAGAGGTCGTTTTGTAGTACCTATATAAGTGGCTGTGCAATCTGTGCAGGGGATGTTGTAAACAACGTCAGCAGTGTCGAGTTTTGAGATTCTGTCTTTTGTTAGTTTAAAAAAACGGGATAAATTATTGACATTGCGTGATGCAATTTTTATGTTAAAGGGTTTGAGGATGCCTGATAATTTTTCTGAGAGGCCTTTTACGTAAGGCAGTGCCATGTATTTTGGAGGTGCCCTTGTGTTGGTGACTGTGCTTTGACCTGCTGCTGCGTTTGTTTGTGTTGTCTGTGTGTGTGTGGGGATAATCCTCAGTGGCTGGTGTGGCTTTGTATTGGTACTTAAAGTTTTCAGCGAGAGATAGTACAGCCTTTTTTCAATACAGGAATTTATCATGTTAGGGGGGTAATTATTTTTGTGTAGGATGGATTTGATTTTTTTTAAATTTGCTTTGTGAAAGTCTTCGTGAGATAGATACATCTATCGACCAGATTATTAATTACATTGATTTTGTATTTGTAGGGGTAATTTGAGTTGAAATTCAGGTATCGACCAGACCATGTAGGTTTACGATACCAGTTCGTTTCTATGCCATTTCCAGCTCTGATTATAAGAACATCAAGAAATGATATTCTACCTTCTGATTCCTCCTCTGTTGTGAACTGAATTTTGTGGTTGAAGTTGTTTAAGATGTTTTTTATTGTGTCAATTTTATTGTGTGGTACTGCTGTTATGATGCCGTCTACGTATCGGAAGTAAAACGGAAGTTGAAGGGGCAGGGAGGCGATGCATTTTGATTCTAGGTCATCAATGACGATGTCAGCTGCAATGGGGGAGAGTGGTGAGCCCATAGGGAACCCAGATTTCTGTTTGTAGGAATTACTTTGACTGTATCGAGTGAAATAATTTTGTAACCTGGGGGAATTGTGATGTCTTTTATCTTGTGGATGAAATCGAAACTGTTTTTTATACGTGAAAAAGGGGGGGTTATATTGTTAGACAATATTTTGCTATAAAAAGATGCCAGATTATACGTTGGACTGCCACAGAAAGAAACAATGGGTCTTAGGGGGTTGTTGGGTTTGTGCATTTTTGGCAGGCCGTAAAATCTAGCTGGAAGCGGATTATCTGATTTTAGTGATTTTGCCATACTATCATTTATGTAGTTTTTCTTTTCCCAGATTTTTATAAGATCATTAACTTTCCTTTGTGTTGTATTTGTGGGGTCTTTTTTTAGAGGTGTATACGTTTTGCTGTCTGAAAGCATGGTTTTTATTTCATTGGCGTATTTGGTCTTGTCCAAGGCTACGGTTGTGTTGCCTTTATCAGCTTTTGTGATTAGAATATTGGGGTTGTTTTTTAGAAAAAAGTGTGTTGATTTGATGTCTTGGGTCATTTCTTTTTGTAAGGCAGTGTGTGTTCGTCTTTGACGTGAGAAGTTAGAGATGCAATTCACGAATTTTAACCTGGCCTCATTTCTTTTGTCTTCATTGATTTTTTGAATGTTGGACTCGAAATCCGCGACAAGATGATTTATAGGCAGTTGGTTGTTGGAAAAGGGAATACAAAAATTCTTTCCTAGGCTAAGTGTTTTTGTAACTGTGGGTGGTATGTGAGTGTCAGTGAGGTTGGTGAACCAAGAATCAGAAATTCTGTGGTAGTCTTCCTTTTTTGATCTGAAAAGACTTTCAAATTTGGATTTAAAAGTACAATACACAAACAAACGCAGCAGCAGGTCAAAGCACAGTCACCAACACAAAGGCACCTCCAAAATACATGGCACTGCCTTACGTACAAGGCCTCTCAGAAAAATTATCAGGCATCCTCAAACCCTTTAACATAAAAATTGCATCACGCAATGTCAATAATTTATCCCGTTTTTTTAAAGCAACAAAAGACAGAATCTCAAAACTCGACACTGCTGACGTTGTTTACAACATCCCCTGCACAGATTGCACAGCCACTTATATAGGTACTACGAAACGACCTCTTAAAACTAGAATCCACGAGCATAAGAGGGATGTTTACAATCCTTCGGACAAATGGACTGCCTTGACAAAACACGCATGGGAACAAATTTTTTCATTTATATAATTCAAATTAGGATAATTTAAGCAATTATCGAAAAACAGGTGGACAGACAATTCTAACCGGTACTGTATTTAAACCTCGCCGAGGTGAACGCATGAGTCCAAGCACGGAGCAGACGCGTCCTGCAGCCCACCAACGGTAGTAGCCGCAAGGACTTTGCCAGCAGTAGGGCTGTTGCCGTCAGGATGACCGCCAAGGGAGCCCTATAGACGGGCTTTTCCCTAGTGATGGGCCTGCCGGGCGCACGTGCCACGACGGTTGTTCTGCGACTTTCAGGCGCGTGAGGACGCGGTGTGGAGCGAAAGCATCAGGGGACCTTGAACAGGTCTCTTGATGCCGAATGAACGTACACGGAGTGAATGCGGGGGGCCCCTTAATCGGGGTATCGCCCCAAATGCGTATGCGGCGATGACGCTGAACTTCCCGCGTGCGCTCTTGCGGTCACGCTACAATCACATGCACGACACCGACACCCACACACACCAGAATGAATGGGACGCTGAGAGAATGGGGCTGCGGCCGGCGCCTGGTGGATATTCCCGATAGACTATCCAAGGGAGGAAAATAAATATGAATTCTGAGAAAAATAAAGGACATGGAGAGGTGAAGGCGCCAGATGCGCACAAACACACTCCTACAGGAGCTGAGGGATGGCAAGACGTCCTTCAGCTGCTGAAGGAGCAAAATGAAAAAATGGAAAGGTTAGCCAGGGCCCTCAGCGTTATACAACAGGGTATGCTGAGGAATAACCCTGGCTTCGTTGAAGACTCGGTGAACGAGGCAACTGAGGTGTTGAGCGGCATGCTCAACACCCACAAGTGCCTCCTGGAGAACGGGGTGAAATTCCAGAAGAAAATGAAATCTCACCCCGCTATGAAGAAATTGGGGATCTTCCAGAGACCACGTTCGGCGTCTCTGAGAGATACCCCAAAAAATCAGGCGAAGGGCGAAAAAAGATCTGCGCCCTCTCCCCCTCTGGAAAAAACTCCCAAGAGGGGGAAGGGTGGCTCTTCGCCCTCTTATGCCGAGGTGGCCACGAGCCAGCCCCCAAATAAAGAAGGGGACTGGCATGTGGTCACAAAAAAGAAAAAAATAAGGAGAAAAGGGCGGAGGACCCTGCCCAAAAAGCGCAGGGGACCACCGCCACTCCTAAGTCGAAGCGCTCCACGCCCGCCAGGTCGGGCGACGCCATCAAGGTGTCGACGAAGGACGGCCAGTCCTACGCCGACATCTTGAGGGAAATGAAGGCGAAGGTCGACCCCCGGAAGGCAGGACTTGAGGTCCTGTCTATCCGGAGGACCAGGAAGGAAGAAGTCCTTTTGGTCCTCAAAAAGGGGGGAGACGTTTCGGCCTTCCGAAAGGAGCTCGATCTGGCGGTCGGGGAAAGGGCGCGAATTTCAGCCCTGGTCTCGACGAGGTCCCTCGAAATTAGGGACCTAGACGAGACCGTTGAAAAAGAAGAGGTTGTGTCTGCCCTGTGCTTGGCATTGGGCAGACCAGCTTTTGAGGGGTCCTGCAGGCTCTTCACCCGCTTTCGTGGGGTGAAGACTGCAGTCATCCGGCTAGCTGAGGCAGACGCCGCGCGTCTGCTTCAGCTAGGCAAGTTGAGGATCGGGTGGGTAGAGTGCCGCATTCGCGAGCACCTGGAAGTCGCCCGCTGCTTCAGGTGCCTTGGGTACGGCCACGGGTCCCGGGACTGCAGCAACCCCGACAGGAAAAACGCCTGTTGGAGATGCGGCGCCACGGGACACTTGGCCAGGACCTGTAAGACGCCACCAAGGTGCCTGTCATGCGCAGACAGGGGCGACAAAGATGTCGCCCATGTGTCGGGGAGCGGCTCCTGCCCGGTCTTCCGGGAAGAGCTTCGGAGGTTGAGAGGCAGGAATTGAAGTTCCTGCAGCTCAACCTCGGAAGGGGGAAGGATGCTCAGGACCTCCTGATGCAGACTGCCAGGGAGAGGGGGGCTGATATGCTGCTCATTAGTGAGCAGTACAAGTGGTCCTATAACTCTGCTTGGTATCAGGATGCATCAAGGAGGGCCGGCATCCTTGTTTGTAACCCTGATTTGGGCGTCGGGGACTTCCTGGAGAGCGACGCAGGGTTCGTCTGGGTGGAGGTGGCGGATGTGCGTGTGTACAACTGCTACTTCTCCCCCGGCGATCCCTTCGGTGTCTTTGAGACCCAGATCCTCCTCCTAATGGAAAGCCTCCGTGAGGCCATCGGGCGATCCCTCATAGGGGATGACTTCAACAGTAAGTCGCCTGAGTGGGGTGAAGCCCGCCTAGATAGGAGGGGAATCTTTGTTGGCGAGATGGTCGCTAGGAACGAACTGATCGTCTTGAATCAGGGCGGGGAATTTACGTTCAGACGAGGAGCGGGGGGGTCAATAATTGATCTCACAATTGCCGCACCTCGCCTCGCTTCAAGGATAAGCGACTGGTCGGTCCTCGAGTTAATAACCCTGAGTGACCACCGGTGCATCGAATTCGCACTAGAACAACGGTGTCAGGCGGTAGATAAGGGTAGGGGCGGCGAAGGAAGGAGCCCCTCCTGGAACACGAGACGACTCAGCAGGGAAAGACTTCGCGAACACCTCGAAGAAACCAGGCTCATCGATGAGCTTGGTAGGGTCTGCCCTGCTGGGTCGTTGAAGCTGCTGTGCGCTCGGTGAGGCAGAAGGTGGTCGCGGCTAGCGACTACTCGATGCCTCGTCGTGAGCGCAGGCAAGCCAAGGGTTCGATGTACTGGTGAAACGACCAGTTGGCAGCCCTACGTCGAGAATGCCTCGCAGCGCGGCGAAAATTCACCCGTTCAAAGGGGGATGCTACGCTGCACGAGGCATGGAAAGGGGCAAAAACAGCTTTGACGCGAGGCATAAAGAAAAGCCGACTTCAATGCTGGAAAGACTTGATCGGTAAGGTCGAGAAGAACCCATGGGGTCTCGCCTTCAAAATAGTCACCAAGAGATTGGTGGCTAGAAGAAAGACCCCGGGCCTGGATAATCCCGATCGAGTCCAGTACATTGTGCGTAGCTTGTTTCCATACGTGGAGCCGTTCCAAAGACAGGACCGAAGTTCCTGCGTGGTCCGGCGCGAAGAACTCTTCACTCTCGAAGAACTAAAGAGAGCGGGTGGAAGGCTTAAGGCAAATACAGCGCCGGGTATCGACGGGGTGCCGAACGAGATCCTCAAAGAGGTGATCGGGGCGTACCCAGAGATCCTCCTAGAAGCCTTTAACTCCTGTCTTCGGGAGGGGAGGTTCTTCGCAGATTGGAAGAAGCAGAGGTTGGTCCTGCTGAGGAAGGGCAACAAACCTCTAGGGGTTGCCTCGTCGTATAGACCAATATGCTTTTTGGATACGATGGGGAAGCTTCTGGAGGAGTTGATTCTACAACGGCTTCAGGCTCTCTTGGTCGGGAAGAACGGGCTCTCGGAAAACCAGTTCGGATTCAGGAAAGACAGGTCCACTGTGGACGCCATCCAAGCTGTGGTTAACATCGCCACAAATGCAAGAAAAGGAACTGGTAAGCGAAAGGGATTCTGTGCGTTGATTAGCATTGACATACGCAATGCGTTCAATACCGCGAGATGGAACATCTGCATCGAGGCGATGGTGCGGAAAAAGGTTCCAGACTACCTGTTGCGAATGATAGATGACTATCTGATCGACAGGTGGGTAATATATGAGGGCGACAAATGGTCTCTCAAGGAGGAGATGACATGTGGCGCCCCTCAAGGGTCGCGGGTGGGTCCACTCGTTTGGAACGTCATGTACGACGATTTCCTGCGCATGGACCTGCCTGCTGGAACGAGCATCGTCGGCTTCGCGGATGACGCACTTGTCGTGTGCGCCGCTGGCGACGTCGGAATCCTAGAGCTGAGGATCAATGAAAGTCTGTGGCGAGCGAAGCGCTGGTTGGATGGCAGAGGTCTTAAAATGGCCCCTGAGAAAACCGAGGCTTTGCTCGTTACGGACAGGAGAGCCTTCCAATACCCGAGGATCGTTCTCGGAGAGCATGAATTCGAGTGGAAAACAAGCATTAAGTACCTGGGGGTGCAGCTGTATCGTAGGCTTAGCTTTGGCGAACACCTAAAGATCGCAGCCGCCAAAGCCATCCAATGTGGATCAAACTTGGCCCGGCTTATGCCAAACATTGGTGGACCCAGGGAAGCGAAAAGAAGATTGGTGGCGAGCGTGGTCCATTCGAAGCTGCTTTATGCAGCTCCGGTCTGGGCCAATGCCTTGCAAAACCATGCTATCCAGATGAAATTGTTCTCGGCGCAGAGACTTGTCGCGCTGAGAATAGTTTCGGCATATAGAACTATCTCGACGAGCGCTGTGCTGGTCCTGGCGAGCGTTCAGCCAATAGATTTATTGGCGGAGGAAAGGCAGGAAACCTTCGGGCTTCGCAAGGAGCTTACCTGCGCCGACCTGCAGGAAATCGCTTGCGCGAAGGAGGCCATCCGCAAGGATGGAAGGCGCAGACTCGTCGAGAAATGGCAGATGAGATGGCATGGTGAGCAGACAGGGAGATGGACCTACCGCCTGATCCCGGAGCTCGCCACCTGGCTGAACAGAAAGCACGGGGAAGTCGGCTTTTACTTGGCACAAGCGCTCTCGGGCCATGGCTGTTTTAACGCGTACCTGAGGCGCTTTAAGAAGAGAGACGAGGAGACGTGTTGCTACTTCGATTCCCCGGTGGATAACGCAGAGCACGCACTCTTCGTCTGCGCAAAATGGGGTGTGGCTAGGGAGGTCCTCGGTCAGGCGGTGGGTTCCGAACTTACTCCTGACACGATGGCCCCCCTCATGCTCCAGTCTGAACGGTTCTGGACGCTCATCGAGTCATTCGTCACACTTGTGATGAAGACGAGAGAACTTGATGGGCGTCGAGAGCGAAACAACGGGGAGGGCCAGTAGAAATCGCATCGGGGCCGGCAGCCGCGGTCCTGCGTCTCGGGTAGACTTGACTGTCCGCGTCGTTCGGGGGAGGAATCTGTTTGTTTCTCCCCTGGGTGGCGCGGCTAGTCGGTTATCCTAGTGGGCGTGTGGCCGCGGGTGGAAGTTCCGAGCGAACGGATGACGGAAGAGTTGTACGCGACTTTAATGGAACCAACCACCCGTGAAGTTTAAAGCCGAAAGGCGGTTCCGCGGGCGGTGCATTGGTTCGTGAGAGGGGTTTTTTTGGTTTTAACAGGTATGCCTAGACCCGTCCTAGGAGAGTCCTGTACAACGTCTATAAAAGATTTTGCCATTTTTCCTCCTCACCAAAAAAAAAAAAAAAAAAAAAAAAAAGAATAACTTTTGTTTTTTCAGAAAAAGAAAATGGTGGTGCTGGTAAATAAACGTTTTACAAAATTTCGGTCGTAATTTTTATTTTTTTCAAAAATTGCGGCAAAATTCATTACAAACTTAGCGCAATTCAGCACAGTTTTTGTTTTTTTTTTTTTAACAAAATGGCGGTGCTAACTTCGTGGACATAAAAGATCTTCTTTCAATTTATTTATGAAAACTCGGAATATAAAATAGTGGTTTGGTATCAATCAAAAATTTTAATATTTTACGTAGGTGTATGGAGTGGATTCTTCGTAGCGGTGACGATTCACTTTTCGATTTGGAAGACAAACAGTTACGTGATCGAAGAGTTTTTAAATTTAAGGAAAAAAATTGATGTATTTGTACAAATAATAATGTTCATTCATGTCATAATTCTGTAGATCTGAAAACTAAGTTAAGATTTTATTAATCCTTTGTAAAAATTCTTTCATAACGCCTATACTTTGCACCTGCAGATAGGTGGATTTGAGATTTATAATCTGAAAAGATTAACTGTTAAATAGACGTAAAAGAGCCCTTTCGCCTATATTACTCTCAAAGTCTATAAAATAACTTCAGATCTGAAGCTGGTCATTTACATTCTCTAATAAATTATTATGTATTAAGAGGAATACTTTGTTTTCATTTTAATTTCTCTGGGAATTGTAAATTTCTTTAAAACATCGATTATTATTGTATCCCTATAGAGAATAATATTAATTTTGTAACCATATTGTATAAAGGAAAATTATATTGTATGAATATTAAACTTTCAAAATATCATCATTGATAATTTATTTCCATTTTCTTTATATCTTCATTATTGTAATCAAGATAATGAAAGAATATTGAAAACAATTTGTCAATAAATATGTAATAAATATCAAAAAAAAAAATTGTTATTTTCAATAAATTGTTCTTTTATATATATATTTAATATTTATATATATTCTTTTAAATATTATAATACAAAATTTATAATATAAAATATTTTATATATATATTATATTATAAAATTTATAATATAAAATATTTTATACATATATTATTTTATAACATTTATAATATAAAATATTTTTTATTTTTTTCAATCAGCTGTAAAATGAAAATTTCGTGCCATTTATATCGACCATTTTCATCTATCGAGTATTTATCAATTATTAATATTTAAGCTTTTAAAAATGAAAACTACAAAAATCTTAATTTTTACATAAAATTGATGCTCGTGACCTCTACATTTTTTTTTAATCTGAAAAAATTAGGTAAGTATTTTCTCACCTACAGAAACCAATTGTCGCGATACGGCCGCGGACAAACAAAAAATTTTTTTTTGTGAAACACCCTAATATATATATTTTAAATATATATCCGATCTTAGGAAAAGACTAGTAAACAGCGAAGTAGAAGGAAAAGAGGTAAAAAACTATTTTGTAAAATCTTGTCGTAAAGCTAGGTTTGAATTGACGAGGACTACCTGACCCATCACGAATACAGCAGACTCACCAACGCAAGTTTGGGCCTTATAATTACAACTTACTTCTTATCCGTGAGATTTTGGCGATTTACGAAAGTGTCGATCCTCGTGTTCGGGTTTGGAACTTTACCTGCCCCTGGCGTCTTTCCCCGCAAGGTTTGGACCATTCAATCGCCCTCGATGTCTCCTCTATACCTATCTTCACTCAACGACCATATCATTGCCAGTTGAAATAATACAGCCGATGCTCATTTTACTCAACTACCGTTCGAAGCACCTCAAGCGTCGGTGATATATTTATACATTTCAGGTTAACCCACTGACGCATTGTGATGCCCTGTCGTAACAACCTTTTGCTCAACTCCTTACTATTTCCTATGTAACGCTTATTGACATTCACTTTCGGTGAATTAGGTATTTATTAAATTCATTTTACCCGACTAGGATTTAATAAATGTTCAAATGTCCTTAAGTCCATAGTTTAATCGACAGACAACAAATTCTTGTTGTATTTTTATTCTTTCACAAATTATTTTCAACTTTAAATCATTTAAATTTATGAAATGGATTTCATACAATATATTTCAAAATTTTCCGCTCTTTAGAATACATTGGGTTGGGGGGACGGTGGTTTCGTTTGCATTGATATTAGTTCTTGCTATCAAAACTTGGTGGCGCTGATGCTCATTTTCACTTTTTTAAGTACCCTCCTAAAATACATGGTAGTGGCCGCACTGTGACTCACACCAAGAACGAGCGCAGTGAGGAGAGCCACGCGCTGTGCATGCGTTTTCTCTCACTCCACTGGACTCTCTCCGTACCCTCTTTCGCACTTGTACAGAGTGCCTAGTGGACCCTTACGCTCTCCCATAGACCGAAAAATAAATAAATTCGAAAGTGCAAGAGGCGTCCAAGCAAGCAAAAATGCACTTAAAAAGTCGAGGAAAATTGACCCCTTCCCTAGGGCCACCGAAGGGAGAGAAGGTACATCAATAGGCTCGTTTTCTCTAGGAGATTCATTCGATGAAAAGTCTCACCTACGCTCTAAACCTCTTCCAAATAAATCAACCTCCAGAAGGAGCTGAGTTTTGCTGCCGCTACCGTCTCAATCCTGGTAAGTCCTTGCCTGAAAATCCTCGGGGTCTTCACCCTTTATCTTTCGCCAGAAGATCTGCCTAGGTCTTCTCTTCTGGAAGATCCTTAGCGGTCTTCCGTCTCTTTCTCGCCAGAAAATCCACTCGGGTCTTCACTGGAAAATCCTTAGCGGTCTTCCGTCTCTCTCTCTCGCCAGAAGATTCACTCGGGTTTTCTACTCTAGAAGATCTTTCGCGGTCTTCCATCTCTCTCTCGCTAAAAGATCCACTCGGGTTATTTTCATTTTGATATCTACTCAGTAAATTTACTGCAAAGCATATATCATGCCTTCTGCATAACATTTTGCATCGTATTTTTATTATACATTACTATCAAAACATCATCTACGTATAAAAGCACCTAGCTGATTGTTTAAGACCGTATAATGCCTTTTTTAACTTACATATGTGACCTTCAAGCGCCGATATGCCCTCCGGAACACGCATGTAAATTTCCTTTTTCAGTTAGCCGTTTAAAAACGTTGTTTTATGTCCATTTGGTGGACTAATAAATTATATTAATTTGCAAAGGCAATGATCATTCTGAAAATGGCTATTCGCGCTACTGGTGCAAAGGTTTCATTATAGTCCTGTAAATATTGTTGACTAAAACCTTTAGCAACAAGCCTTGCTTTATGTATACATGAATGTCAATTTTCATCCATTTTGATATTCAAAACCCATTTGCAATAAACTATGTTTCTTTTGTTCGGACGCGGAATTAGAACCCATGTTTCATTTTGTAATAACGAGTTAAGTTCGTTATCTACAGCCCTCTCCCATTTGCATTTATCTCTAGGATGCTTTACTTGGGGTTATATTAGCTAAATAAGTAGCCGTTAAAATAGCTTCTCTCCAGAACTCCTTTTTAAGTTCAGCTCCGTAAATCATGAAGCAAGCTTTTTCTAAAAATTTCCTATTTATTCGCTCCGCTATGGAATTTTATTGTGACGTATATGGAACGGTTAAGATATACTGGATACCTTTCTGTACACAAAATGCTTTGAATTTATTTGACAAATATTCATTCCGATTATTTATCAAAATTTTAATTTGCGATTTTTAAATTAAAGTGGGTATCACTTTTAGCTACAAAGTCTTGAAACATTTGAAATACTTCAGACTTGTATGTTATGAGCTAAAAAATCGTATAATGGGCTACATTCATCAATAAATGTAACAATAGTATATTACATTACAAGGGCAGAAAGTTGAGATTTCTGCACTGCGCGCCATAATGCCCGAGGCGAAGCCGAGGGCATCATGGCACGCAGTTCCGGGCTCTCAAACTTCTGCCCATGTAGTGTATACTATTTTTCTTGCTACCCGGTCGAAAGTACGAAAACAATTGCATGTGTGCTCCGCACGAGCGGAGCGAGTGCTCCTGGTCGGGGGGGGGGGGGGGCAGGCATCAAATGCATCTATAAATTAAGGTTTAGATTTCTATTTCCTGGTTTCCATCTTCGGTAATTATCATAGACTAGCATGCATCTGTCAACGGACTTTTTGGGTAAGGTGTCAGTTTTTACTATTAATTGAGCTTCAGTTTCAAAGTTTTTATTAATTTCTTCTTCATCTGTCGATTTATCAGATGATATGTCATTCATTTTTTTTTTTTTTTTTGTTACACTTTAGTCACTACTATTACATTCTAAATAATATCCACTCATTGCCACTAATAAACATTAGCAGAGAGCGGACAAATTTTGACGCTTGAGGTTATCGACGTTTTTACTCCCGCTATTATAGAGGGCGCGCATATAGCTTGACCAATGCATGAAAGTTAGACTTTCTGCCGTGAAATTGGTGCCGAAACCACGTACTTTCGACTAGGGTAGTAAGAAAAATAATTTTGATCATCGATAGTCGGCGGCTTGATTGGACCGCATACATCTGAGTGTATGACAAACAAAGGTCTCGTTATGTGACTTCTGTCTTTTTCTTTCGAGAAAGGCGGACGTACTTTTTTTCCGAATATACAAGTTTCACATAAATCTTTTGTAGCAATTATTGACTCAATTAAGTTTTTATCATCAATTAAATTATGTTGTTTCATTTTGATGAATTTAGATCGTTCAATATAACCTGAGCGTTTATGACACAATTTATATGGATAAATATAAAATATATGGGCATATGTTTTATTGCACATATTTTGTCTTTAGTGAAAACTACGCATATTACAATTCTTCTTGAGACTTTTATTTTTGTAGCCACTGTTTTTCTTCCTTTTGATATTTGCTTTAAATACCTTATTCTTTTTATTTTTCATTTTAATATTTGCTATTGTCTCTGTTTGCAACACTTTCGCGCTTGTTTCACTTTGTTCATTTTGTAACTTTATTTTATAATCCAGTAACTTTATTTTTACAAATTCAAGCGTCAAGTCCTTGTCCGCTCGAGTCTGGATTGCGGTGACAAGTGTATTGTATGAATTCGGGAGCGTTAGTAAAAGTCTGGCGATTTTGCTCATTTCATTTATTGTTGCTCCTGCTACTTGTAGATGAACTATCATTTCATCGAAGCAGATTAGATGTTTTGACAGGGATGTGGTTTCTTTGAATTTAAGCGTCAAAAGCATTTTCCTAATTACCAGTTGAGTCACTAAGCTTTCTCTGTCATAAATTGCATCCAGCTTATTCATCACACCTTTTGCTGTGACTGCTTCTGTTAAAAAACTAAGTATTGAATCGGATAAATATTCAATGATAATCCCTTTAACTAATTGTTCACATTTCTTCCAATTACTTAAATCTCTTGGATCAGCGGGAGCATTTACGTCCAAGACTTTTAGTGCGTCTTCTTCTGTTATTAATAACCGAGTGCCATGTTTCTAAATAATATACTTATCACCGTCAAAAGGCTTAATATTGCGTTTTGTCTTTTTTGCGCCTTCACTCATTTTTGTACTAAAACTTGACACATTCACTTATCACTCGCAGTTTTATTTTATTGGTATTGATCTCCACCAAAAAATCTTAAAATGTATTTTAATGTTACTTTGCACTCACACACATACCTTAACCCTTTGAAGCATGGTGGTAACCCACGTTACCACCTCAATTTTTTTTTATTTTTGCTATTCGAATACTTTTTAATGTATTCAGATCTGGTTTTTTGCTATTTTCAGATACATAAGTGTTGAAATAACATGAATATACAGTCAAATTAGCAGAATAGCTAATAACATTAGATTTATAAATAAACAAACTGAAAAAAATTGTACTTTTTTCGAAAAAATTCATTTTTGAAGAATCTATGCAAGATAATAATTCAACAATAATAATTAAAGAAAATTGACAAAAATATTCACCAAGAGGTTTTTTGGGTCGCTGATTACGAATCCGGCGTCAGATTTTCAAAATCCAAAATGGCGTATCCAACATGGCGGACATCGGAACGTTATTTTTCAAGAATATTAATGAAAAGTAACGCTTCAGCGGCCGCCATATTGGATTCGCCATCTTAAATTTTGAAAATCTGACGTCGGATTCGTAATCAGCGACCCGAAAAACCCCTTAGTAAATATTTACATCAATTTTCTTGAAAATTTACTTTTGGCATCCACCATGTTGGATCTTTCATCTTGAATTTTGAAAATCTGACATCAGATTCGTAATCAGCGACCTCGAAAACCCCCGAGTACACATTTTCACGATCATTGGACAATTAAAAAATGTATGCTTCAAAGGGTTAACTATGTGCCTGGGCCCATAACCTGTTGGTTTTGTGGGAAGCAGGTGTAATTACTGAACACAATGTAATAGGTTATAGAGTTATTTTATTTTTACTCTCTCTTGTGCAGCCAGATTCAAGACCAGGCTGTGGATACTCAATGCTTTAGAACTGAAAAAAGATAAAAGTTAGTGGCGCCATCGAACGAACCCGCAAGTTTTTAAGATAAAATAATAGATATCTTTCAGATAGTGACATCAAAACTATATTTAAAATTAAGAAACTGGTAGAAAAACAAATAAAAGTACATACAAAATTATCCTAGTAATTATTGATGTACTTCTATTTGTTTTTCTATTAGTTTCTTCATAAACTGCGGAAACAAGGAATTAATTTAATGTCCACAAGATTTTGCTGGCGAGCACTGGTAGCAACCCGGTAAGAAGAGTTGGACTGAATAGCATTGAAATGTTTCAATGCGATAGAATTCCGTTTTTGGGTTTACAAATAAATCCCTTGTAACCCTTTAAGAGATATTGAAACGCATTGAAAAGAATTTGATTGTTGAAACGGAATTGAACTTATCATTTTCAATCCCATGCTAAAGAAAAACCCTTTTGAATAAATTATTAGTTTAAAAAGCCTAAAAAATAAATTGTCTTCTTCTTGTTTGTGGCTTCTTGCTGGAACTAGCACATAGCCATATCAAATGTTTGATATTTTGAATGCCGTTCAATTCATTCCAATCTACCTCTTCTTACCAAAAAGGTGAGGGGATAACTGAGAATCGAACCGGTGGCGCCATCGAACGACCCCGCAAAACAGGACCAGCTTGTTTCTTCAAGGTCGCCTATACTAGTGCTCAGAGTCTGTTCAAGACTAAATAACTAACAATACATAACTTATGCCTCATGCTCCAGAGGTCCTACTCCCTATTGAAATATGGAGTGAAATCGACTCTTGAGCTCATCTAAAATCAAGAAACTTAGTAATCTGTAAACATGTTGCTTTAACCGAAACTATGATTAAGTCAAAGTATTAAAAATTAAGTTTTTGGTATAATTTTGGATAAGAAAGTTACGATTTCCATCATTTTTTACACATTTTCAGCTTAATAAAAAAAACTACGATAGTTTTTACAATAAGTCTGGCTCAGGCTACATTTGAGCTTCATCCGTTGAGTAGTTTTTGAGATATTGTGGTAACCAATTTGAAAAATGTGGTTTTGAGAAAAACGAGTTATAAAGTTAAAGTACACAATATATGCAAAAAAATTTGACCAACAGTAGGATGATTCTTAAATAATATTTAAAGAATTTGAGAATATTTTGAAATTTTAAAATAATTTTATTTTTTTTGCTCTATAATTTAAAAATTAGGAATTAAAAACATTTTTTACCAACTTTTAGTGATTTTTTCAAAAGCCGATGTACTGCTTTGAGGAAAATTGTAGAAAATAACAGAAAAACTTATTAGAAGCTACAATATTTTTGACTAGAATTGGAATATTTTTTCTTAACTTGAAAACCCTCATAGCGTTTTTGGTAATGCTGTGGTAAAATATTAAACTAAAGGTGCAAGTTTTCTAAAATTATTTTATGTTCATTGTATAAGATAGAAGAACATAAGCGACTGCAAGTTTGTTATTGTCTAATTCTGTCTGATAAGAATCCCTTGAATTGACATCCAAGCTAAACTCGACCCTCGTGTGTCCACGCTCGCTTAATAATGCTATAATTTGAGTGGGTAGAATTTCACAATGTGGTTCGACGAATCTATTAACCATTCTCGTTGTAAGTTGGCAGCTCAACACACACCGACGTGATCAACGATTTTTTCTGATTTATTTTTTTAAATATCTTCGCACCTGACTGCACACACGTGAATATTGATCTGTAAATTACAAGTAACACAGCATCCGTGGGCAATTATCTAGTATCATGGACGATTTAGTACAGTTGACATTACGACTATTATCTGTATTGCTCTGACGCATTAAAGTTAATGTCTCAACTGAGGCACCGGATCTGTATCACTGATAGAAATATTTACCTTTAGGTAATTAACTCCTGCTATTAAGAAAAAAGGCTCCGAATTTTAATTGAAACATAAATTTCGAAAACTGATTTTATGTTGTTATGTACTTAAGGCGGGCCATACCGATCCTAGGAAGCCTTTGAAAAACTTAATTAAGTATTACTTCAAAAATTGTTAAGGCTTTTATGTAATATATATTCTAAAAGAAAAAGTTTCGCTTCACAAAGAACAAATTTTAAAATATAAAAAATGTCTTTTACTAACAATTACTGTGGGTCAAAGTTCAATGCAGTTTTTTTCCAAGCTTACTCTTTAAAAATGATCGGATTTCAAGGAATGATTCCACATTTTCTTCTCTAAATAATTTTAAAAGACTCTACCGTCTTTGATTTTTTAATCAATCTCTTATTTTCTAACTGCTAATCAGAAATGTTGAAAAATCAAATTAGTTTACAAACTGTTCCAGCAACATTTCCACCATTTTTGTAGTGGATTTTAACAATTTCAATGCGTCCTTAAAGCGTGTATCGTTCCATTTTTATTAATAGCATAGTTTAACTAGTGTCCCGATGAATCGGTAAAAAATGCATGGGGCTCTATAAGCGGGCTTCTTCCTAGTTACATCAAGTATACTCTCTAAACGGGTTTATCGGGACCTTGATAAGCAAGTACGTATTGAGCACAGGCCTCGGTGTCTGTGTTGCCTTGAGCGAGTCCAGTCCGTCCGTGTATTCCAGGACAGGGCAAGCGGAGGTTGTGCCTCAGGGAAATGGGGTAGGACTGCGGTCCAAGAGTATACCCGTTCCCAACTACTCCAACCCGCTCTTCTACGCACGATGCGCTGGTAACTTTTACTTATGGATACCAATCAAAAAAATAGGGGAAAGAATGACGGTGAGACTCTTTCGGAAGATAGGGGATTAGAAGACATCCTCCAGCTTCTGATAGAGCAGAGTACAAAAATGAGAAGCTGGGCTTCGCCCTTAAAGTGATTCAAGACGGGATGCGCAAAGCACCCCGATCACCATCAAAACGAGTGTTGTAGAGGCTGCCGAGATTTTGGACAGCCTCCTAAAAACTCATAAGTGTTTATTGCAAAGCGGGGTGGAAATCCGGAAAAGGCTGGAATCCCACCCCGCCTCGAGGAAGATGGGGATTTACTGGAGACCCAAGTCGGCGTCTCTGGGAGATACCACTAAAACGCAGTTCACGGGGGAGAAGAGGGAAGCACCCCCCCCCCGGAACGGATAGAAAAAAAAGGGAAGGGCAGTCCATGGTCTTCCTATTCTGAGGCCACCAGGAGCTTAGCCCCTAAGGAGATTGGGGAAATGCAACTGGTGGAAAAGGAAATGAAAAAAAAGGACAAAGAAAGAAAACACAGAAGAAGAAGTGCAGGAGGCACAAAAAGAAGTGAGGTAGATGCCAAGGCGCTCTCTTTCCGCCGGGTCGAGCGAGGCTTTTAATCTGTTGGTGAAGGACGGACAATCCTATGCGGAGATCCTGAAGGTAATGAAAGCCAGTGTGAACCCCTCAAATGCGGGACTGGAGGTTTTGACCGCCCGAAGGACGCGGAAGGATGAGTTTTTTCTGGCCGTAAAAAAGGGAGGCGGTGTCTTGGCCTTTGAGTAGGGGCTCGTCTGGGCGGTCAGAGAAAAAGCTGAAGTTAACTTTTTGTTATTGAAGAGGTTCCTCGAGGAGACCCTGACAAAGTAGGAAGTTGTTGCTGCGCTCTGCATTGCGCTGGACAAGCCTGACCTCGGGGTCCCTGCAGGCTGTACAAACGCTTTGGTGGTGTGCAGACTTTGATGGTCCGGCTGACCGCGGCGGACGCCTAAAGTTTTCTCAGGCTTGGAAAGTGGCGGGTTGGACAGGTAAATTACCGCATTCGGGAGTATGCCGAGGTTGCGCGGTACTACAGGTGCCAGGGATGTGGCCATGACTCGCGTGGCTGCACGCGCCGTGGCAGGAATGATCGCTGCTGGAAGTGCGGGGATGCGATGCACATGCCCCCCCTAGGTGCCTGACATGCATGGATAGTGGCGAAAAAGATTTCGTCCATGTTTTTGTGAGCGTCTTTTCCCCAGCTTTTCTTGTAGAGCTCCGGAGATTGAGTCGTGGGACAGCCAGTGAACAATGCAAATGGTCCGAAAACTCTGCCTGGTACCAGGATGCATCAAGGAGGGCTGTTATCCTAGTGTGCAATCCAGACAATGGCAACGGGGACATTCTGGAGACCGACGCAGGGTTTGTTTGGGTGGAGGTGGCGGGATTGCGTTTGTACAGCTGCTACTTCTCCCCAAACGATCCTTTTGAGGGCTTCGAGACTCAGATTGTCCTCCTTGAGGAAAGCCTTAGTGAGGCTAGATGGCGGACTCTCATTGCGGGTGACTCTAATAACATGTCGCCCGAGTGAGAAGAAGCTCGCCTGGATAGGAGGGGTATTTTCATTGGTGAGATGGTCGCCAGAAACGAACTGACGGTGCTAAACACAGTTCGGGAAATGTGGAGCCGGGGGTCTATAATTGACCTCACGAATTTCGCGCCCCACTTTGCCTCAAGGATAGGCGACTGCTGCGTACTCGAGATGACTACCATGAGCGACCACCGGTGCATCGAGTTCAGCATACTGGAACGAAGACACCTTGTTAACACAGGAAGGGGCGGTAAAAGGTGGAACACTTCCCGGAACACAAGACAAGTCAGCAAAAACAAGCTTCGAGAACATCTCGAGGAAACCAGGTTCATAAACGGGCTTGGTTGGACAAAGTCTCGCTTTCAAAATAGTTACCAACAGATTGATGAATACAAGAAAGACTCCCTGTCTGGACAATCCCAATCGAGTAAAGTACATCGTGCGAAGCTTGTTTTCACACGTAGAGTCATTTCAGTGACGGGAACGAAGATCCTGTGTGGTCCGGTGCGAAGATCTTTTCACTCTCGAAGAACTAAGGAGGGCGGGCGGGAGGTTTAAAGCCCACACAGCTCCAGGGATCGACGGAGTGCCAAACGAAATCCTCAAAGAGGTGATCGTGGTATACTCAGAGATCCTTCTGGAAGCCTTTAACTCCTGTCTTCGGGAGGGAAACTTCTTTGACGAATGGAAGAGGCACAAGGTGGTCCTTCTTGGGAAGGGAGAGAAACCTCTGGAGGAGGTCTCATCCTATAAACAAATATTTCTATTGGATTCAATGCCGATGCTTCTGGAGGAAATGATTCTACAACGACTACAAAGTCACATGGTTGGCGAGAACAGTCTCTCGGAGAATCAGTTTGGCTTTCGGAAAGACAGGTCCACAGTGGACGCCATCCAGGCAGCGGTGTGATATACGAGGGCACTTGTCGTCGATATCCTGGAGGCTCGGGAAAAGATTGAAGCGTTGCTGGTCACGGACAGGAGATCCTTTCAGTATCCGAAGAACGTTTTTGGGACACACAAAGTCGTGTGGAAAAAGAGTATTAAGTCTATCTTTATCTATCTTTATGCTCCTAGCTGGCGCGGGACCTTGATTCACTGAATTTCGCGGGTGAGGGTCTCGGGCGACCGGATGACGAAAGAGTCATTCACGACTTAAAACCGGAACCAGCCTCTCGCGAAGTTTATAGCCGGAAAGCGTTCCTGCGAGCGGCAACATAGTTCAAGAGAGGGGTTTTTTGGTTTTAATAAGTATGCCTAGACTCGTCCTAGGAGAGTCCTGTACTGCGTCTATAAAAGATTTCGCCATTTTTCCTCCGCAAGAAAAAAAAGTAGCGGGCTATTAAAAATGGAGCCTCTAATTGGAAAACCCCGTATGACCTTTTGTAGTAAATTAACCATATCATTGAAATGACAGAATTTATATTTCAGTAATTTGGACAACATTTTTTAGGAGAATGTAATGCTCTGTATTGTAACCAAGACAAATCTCAATTGTATATTTTTAAGTCCTGCATTGTAATGATTGAGAGAAATGCATGTAGTATTATATTGGCTTCAGGGCCATAAATAAAAAACTAAATTTCAATCAGTCGTTTCGGTTCTGACCAGAACCCTCATCAGTGATTTATTTTCACAGAGAAAAATGAAAATTTCGGGTTTGGAAACACTACCAAACTTTTTTGAAAAGTGATATTGAAGTTGGAAAGAACGCATGAATATAGATTCTGTTCCTAGATATTTTAACAACCATAATAAATTAAAATGACCCCTAAATATATTGACAAATATGTGATATGCTAATAGCATAAAGTGCCATTATATGTCATAGTTCTATACGTTTTGTCGAAGAAAGCAATGATGAAGATATCTTATGATTATATTAAGCTACAAAATGTAATCGTAATTTAAAGTTTTGTGTTGTATTTAAGAAAATACATGTATCGGTTGAAGTTGCGGTTACTGTTGTTTTTTCGCAAAATATACAAATTTCCCGAGGGACACATTTACGAAGTAGTTCGACGATACTTCATTTCTAACCCGCAAAAATTGAGATAGTTCCGATCGCACTGTAGCCTAAGTACTGTAATTAGGTAGTAGCCTGTTCAGTCCAGCTTCGCGTTCGCCTGTCTCTACTGACCTTGTCAACAGCATTTTCGATAGCATCGATTGATTGTTTTAAATTATTTAAATTTAAAGGCTTGATTCCCTGCATTAGCGGTATCAGTTTTTCTTTAATAGAATCTAATTGCTTATCAGTATACGGTAGGGACAAGTTTTTCTTATATTTTATTTCTCCCACTAAAGATTCTGTAGAGCTTAATTTTAATACTATATTCAGCCCATTCAAAATACATTTGTCGTTGCTAACGATCTTCGTCGGACCTTGAATTTTAATTTTTTCTGACCTGATTCACACAACGCGTCTACTTTTATAGATTCGTGGGGAATCAGGATGTATCCACTAGTAAGTGGTATAAAAGCGATGTTTACAATTTTGAATGGAGAGTATTTTCATTCCTCCCCAATTGTTTTTACATGTGTTCTTAATATACTATTCTCACAGCTATGGGTTTCTGACATCAAATACGTAGGTTGGATTCGTTTACTCATTCGTGTTTTTTGGCCGTTTTGTCGGTAGGTACGTATGTAGTGTGTCCCCGTCCTATGAACAAGTATTCGTGGTCTGGGATTATGGCAAGGAAAACCGAACTGATTTGTTTGGGGATAGGTATTAAGTGCTTGATTTCATAGGTCTCGGTTTCCACACAAATTGATTCTTTGCGATGGCCACGTTCACTATTGAGAAGTCGATGATATCCTGGAATTTAGATTCTTTCAAAGGAATGGTATATTTTATGTTCAGCTTTTCTTTAAATTCCTCCATTTCAAGTATAAGGATGTCTGGTGTTAGAAGTTGGAGATGAACTATTCAATTTTTCCGTCATTTATTGCATTTATCAGGAGGTTGATGTCCACTCAATTCATCGACTATCATCATGCAAACCGCTATTTGATTGGCAATGGCTAAATTTTGTGTGTTTTTGTTGCTTCCGTTAGCCAGTTGATTAAGACGATTAACGTTTTCCCTACTGTGTAGTTCAAGCGTGTTGAGATCAGTAGAAGCAGAATTTAATAGTAATTTTATTACCTTGGTCTGGTTAGAAATGCCTTCTGATAGAATGGTATTATCTTTGAATAGTTTATCTAGCTCTTTATTAATGTAATTCATATCATTTTCACTTAGAGTACCAAAAAGTGTTTTCGAGACATCCCATATACAGTTGAAAAATCCTCTTTTATTTCGTTTTTTACCCAAGAGTTGGTTCAAAAGGCTTCTTTGTTTGTCTAGCCTTTGAATCCTTGATTGGATTAGATTCAGCTCAAATCGTTCCAGACAGTTATCACACTGATATGAAGCGGTGGAAAAAGCGCTTTGCAATGACCCAAGCCTATCGTCAATGTCGTTGGTCCCTACCCCAAAGATGATGTTCCAGGTGTCATGGTAGAGTTGAGCCTGTCCCAATTCTTCCAAGTAAATAGTTACCCCGGTCAGGTCGGTTGTGATGATCTCCGCCGATATTATCTTCAGTAGCCATAATGGAATTAGTGTCGTCATCTGGAACATTATTTATAGTACGGCATAAGCTGATTTGCATGAATGCGCATTCTTTTGTTGTTAAATAGTATTGTATAATCATTATGTTCTTGGTGTTCCACGATAACTGCCGGCCCTTTCCATGAGGGAGACAGTTTGTTCTCTGGGTGGTTATTGATGAACTTGACTAAATCGCCCGGTTCGTAGACACCTTGTGGTATGGAAATTTTTGAATCCTGGAACTTTTTGTATTTAATTCCTCATATTTGACTTTTCGTGTAGTGCTTAGCATTGAGGGTAAGATTACCTCTCTGCCGAAGGTCAGTTGGAAAGGTGAGTATCCGGTACCTTCATTTTTCATAGTGTTGTATGCCATACAAATTATTTCAAGTTTTGATCCCATTCGGTGCTATGATCCTCGATACAAGTTTTTAATAAATTCTTAATTGTTGAATTTATTTTTTAACGACACTCAAATATGTTGCTCTTTGATCGAAATAATGAGACACGTATTTTTTTTTGGGCAGAAAAAAAAATTTTCTGAGATTTATCGGCAATTTTGTTTTTAGGGTAAAAATCTATATTTTCAATTATTCGCGAGAACTTTTTTTTCAATTGTTTATAACTTCGTCAAAAATTGAGCGATTTTAACAATTTTCACTTTTAAATGTTTTTTTAATAATTTAGACTACTGAACACACTTATAAACAATTGCTTGTTGATTGTTATTAATTTTTTATTTAGCAATAAACAAAAATTAATTTTTTTTTTAAATTCAATGTCTCGAAAAGTGTTTTTTTTTTCTCTTAAACTTTTTTCGCATTAAAAAGACACCTTGAGTTTCAATTCTACCGAATCTCTAGTAGCTAAAACTTTTTGTTTTGTGTGTAAAAAGTCGTTTTCTTCGTAAAAACGTGGACTGTACAATGAATATCAACTTTATATGTGCGTCCTCACATTATCGCAAACTCTAATATAAATAATGCAAAAAGTAAATATCTCCTTTTCTGCAAGTTTTCTTTTCTATGCATTGAAAATAAGAATGATCAAATTTTACATAATTTAAAAGTCAACTTATATTCAATTTTGTATTTATTAAACTTATCAGATGAAATAGATTTTAATGTTGGAAAAAGTAGAACCATTATACTCTACTAGTAGCTTTCTCTCGAATTATTGAAAAAGTAGTGTTCAGCAAATCATTTACATTGATTCAACTATTTCGAAAACAGAGAATGGAATTGCAGTGAGAGATATAATTTTCATTGCTGATTAATAAATTACCTGCTCGATACTTGTTGTTTCAGCCCTAAAAATTGATAAATGGATATTTCTGAAATGAACAAACACAGCAACATTAATGTATCGTGAATTTCGAAAGAAATATATCAGAATGATAAATTCGACTAATGAATCGGTGAAATAGATTGAACTCACTTATTGAATTAGTGAAAGCTTCAGGTGGGAGTAATATAACCAGCAATATATTTTAACGACCGATGAACTCGTTTATTTTAGGCTGAACACCCCGACAACGAAATTACGTAATTATTATTATTTTTAAGGGATGATAAATCAGTAAAGTGTAGATGACAGTTTTGAATTCGCGAATTCAAAAGTTATGTTCACGTGACGCATTCACTGATTCCTCAGTGGAATCAAAGCCGCTCACTGATTCATGAGTTGATATATTTTCACTGATATATTCAGTGACTATTTCACCGATTCAGGTTTAGAGAGTACTTATAGAAAATGTGTACATTGAATACCAAGCTGTTGCTAAATACTTTTAGGTACAAAATCGAAAAAAGCGTTCAATGAAATCGTCGTTAAGTTGAAAACATTCGATAGATCATATCTGAGCACAGTCAATTTGTCATAAAGAATGAGTAAAAATTTTCTGTGCTATTTAGAGATTCACAATTTAATCGTAAAGGACAACTATACATCGTTATACCATACACGTTGAACATATGAAGTTGATATTCATTGTGCAGTCCACGTTTTTACGGAAAAAACGACTTTTTACTTCAAAAAATCATAAGTTGGAAACAAAAAGTTTTAGCTACTAGAGATTCGGTAGAATTGAAACTCAAGGTGTCTTTTTAATGCGAAAAAAGTTTAAGAGAAAAAAAAAACACTTTTCGAGACATTGAATTTAAAAAAAAAATTAATTTTTGTTTATTGCTTAATAAAAAATTAATAACAATCAACAATCAATTGTTTATAACTGTGTTCGGTAATCCAAATTATTACACACATTTAAAAGTGAAAATTGTTAAAATTTATCGATTTTTGCCGAAGTTATAGACAATTGAAAAAGAAGTTCTCGCGCATAATTGAAAAAATAGACTTTTACCCCAAAAACGAAATTGTCGATAAATCTCAGAAATTTTTTTTTTCGGCCCAAAAAAAATACGTGTCTCATTATTTTGATCAAAGAGCAACATATTTGAGTATCGTTAAAAAATAAATTCGTGTCCCGAATGGACCGGTTGAATT
The DNA here is from genome assembly GCA_030998225.1 of Diplolepis rosae. NCBI lineage: Eukaryota > Metazoa > Arthropoda > Insecta > Hymenoptera > Diplolepididae > Diplolepis > Diplolepis rosae. The sequence continues at coordinate 1,124,220 of JAPYXD010000466.1, forward strand.
GAGATGGAAAGTATCAGTGGATGATTTCTTGCTCCATATTTTTCCATTCTCCTAGTGCTCTTGCTCGTTCAATAGTTTTGTTTTCCCCAAAATTTTGTGCCGTAATAGACCCATGTGATTCCCTTATGATCTCTCCCTTTTCCTGTCGAGTGAGCTCTGCACGTGGGGTGTAGCACGTGTGAAACTGTTGTTCTTTGTTTTTATTGCTCAGGAAGTTAAGGTAGTCTTGTATTTTCAGCTTTTCTAAAGGCGTAATCGTTGGGTCAACGAAGTGGTAACGTGTAATGGTTAGTTTGGTGGTCATGGCCTCTTGGTTTATTCTGTCTAATATTGCTAACCACTGAGTCTTATTAAATGGAGGTAATATTAGATTTATTACGTGTTCTACTAGGCATTCTGTTAGTAATCTATTTTTTATATTCCCTAATTAAATTTTCTCTTCCGTCAGTTAGTCCTTCCTCATCTGAGATGAGCTGGTCTGCATCCATGCGCCATTCTATACAGCTTCTAGACGCATCGGTTATGCCTGGGAGTTGCGAGCTTGCAGGTAGTTTTGAGCTGGTTGATGATTCTTCTTCAGACTCCTCGCTAGAGGTTTTGCTGTTTCCTGTATCTTCTTCCGGAGATTCAGACGTTTCTCTTATACTATTTTCCTCATCTATTACTGGAAATAATCTGGACAAACAATCTGCAGCTTTGTTTTCCTTTCCCTTCACATGTTCAACAACGTATTGGTACTGTTCTAGGTGAACCCTCCATCGTAACAGTCGTGAAGAGGGATCTTTCATTTTATGTAACCATATCAATGCTTGGTGGTTAGTTTGAATGGTGAACGTTCTACCCAGAAGGTATTGTCTCTGTCTATTGTATGCCCAAACTATTGCAAACAGCTCCTTCTCCGTTGTAATATAGTTGATTTCGGCTTTAGTTAGTGTCCTGGATATATAACAACAGGGGTGTCCATTTTGTGATAAAACTGCTTCTAATCCAACGTTGGATGCGTCCGTTGTCAACGTAAACTTTTCCTTTTAATCTGGGAATCTCAATACTGGTGCTGTACATAGTAATTCCTTTATTGTATCGAAAGACTTTTGACAATCTATCGTCCAATTGAAAGGGGTTTTTTTTTTTTTCTGTGAGGAGGAAAAATGGCAAAAATCTTTTATAGACGTTGTACAGGACTCTCCTAGGACGGGTCTAGGCATACCTGTTAAAACCAAAAAACCCCCTCTCTCGAACCAATACACCACCCGCGGAACCGCCTTTCGGCTTTAAACTTCACGGGTGGTTGGTTCCATTAAAGTCGCGTACGACTCTTCCGTCATCCGTTCGCTCGGAACTTCCACCCGCGGCCACACGCCCACTAGGATAACCGACTAGCCGCGCCACCCAGGGGGGAAACAAACAGATTCCTCCCCCGACCAACGCGGACAGTCGAGTCTACCCGAGACGCAGGACCGCGGGTGCCGGCCCCGATGCGATTTCTACTGGCCCTCCCCGTTGTTTCGCTCTCGACGCCCATCAAGTTCTCTCGTCTTCATCACAAGTGTGACGAATGACTCGATGAGCGTAATTGAAAGGGGTTTCCTTTTGTGTTAAGTTCGTAAGTGGTTTACCGACGTGAGCAAATTTTTTTTATGAATTTCCTATAGTATCCTGTGAGTTCTAGGAAGATTTTGATTTGAGCAACGTTCTGCGGTGTTTTGAAACCTCTCACTGTCTGTATCTTTGCAGGGTTGGGTTTCACGCCATCTTCGGTTATTAAATATCCTAGATATTCAAGTTCCGGCCGCAAATACTCACACTTGTCTGGATGGAGTTTGAGTCCCGTTTTCTGTAATCTGTCAAAATCATCAATCATGTTCTGAAAAGTTGCAGGGGCGTTTGAAAGCCCGAAGGGCATTTGGTTAAATTCAAAATGTCCCTCTGGTGTTGAAAACGCAGTATATTTTGTTGATTCTTCGCTTAACGGAATATGGTGAAATCCTGAACTCAGGTCAAAAGCAGAAAAGAATTTTGCTTTCCCTAATTTGTCCAAAATCTCGTCGATAACAGGCAAGTGGTACGCGTCTTGTTCTGTGTCTTCGTCTATCTTTCTGAAGTCGATTACTATGCGCCATTTCTTCTTTCCAGACGCATCTTCCTTTTTTGGAACGACCCAAATAGGTGAATTAAATGGTGAAATGAAGTCTCTTATTATACCATTTTCTTTCAAGTCATTCATTTGTTTTTTTATTTCCTCTTTATGACATTCGGGCGGTCGGTAAGATTTTATGTTCACTATTTTGCCTGTCTTCAATGTTATTTCATGTTCTAACAGGTCAGTACCTGGGAACGAATCTCCTTCAAGGTTATAAATGTCGCTGTATCCTGCTATTATTTGCCTCAGATTGGAACGTTGGCTTTCCTCTAAGTCCTGAATCCTCTTTGCCTGATCTCCTCCTGAGGTGTTAACACTGATTTTACTTATTTCCTTGATTTCCTCTATTTCTTCATAATCTAAATGTTGTGGTATCTTTAATGGATTTTTTCCATAATTGCATGAAGGTACCACCACTTTTCTGTTTTTTATACTGTTTTGATTCCTGGTTTTCTATATATATATATATCTTGATCCTTGTCCGCTACTTGTATCGTAGTGTTGTATTTCTCGAGACAAATGTTCCGTCTTCATAAAGGGGCAATTTTTTATTATCAATGTAAAGAAAGTCTTTAGTTATAATATATTTATCAAATGCATTCAGGAATGGCATTCTGTTGATACCTTCCACGGATAAGGGGAAATCGTTGTCTATTATGTAAAATAAATGCAATTTTCCTAGATATGGTATTTTTACTGCGTGATAAGAGTAGTTAATATCTCTCCCCATAGCAAAACGCTTTTTCAACTGAAATGGTTTTCTTTCCGTGGGTACTTCAGAGCTTTTTATGAGATTAATAGCAGCTCCTGAGTCTACTAAAAATCTGTAGGTACGTCCATCAGAGTGTTTTCCGTGTATGGAGCGCAATCGTCCGCTGATTGCGGAGGTAGGTAGGTGTCCCCCTCCGATTTTGTTCGTTCGCACATATGTTGTAGTACTCGAAAAACCAAGCGACACGTATTTTTTTTACGTGCCCAAAATGGTTTTTGGGGGGTAAAAATCACCCCCGAAAAGTGCGGTACCAAATACCCATTTAATTGTTTCACATATAAATAACAGAATATTTCACAATCAAACCAACTCGGAAAATATCCTCACTATGAGAGATAAAACATGTGATTTTGTCAACTTGATAAAAAATATTTGGGGGGGGGGGTAAACTACCCCACAATTACTTTTAATAAAAAAAAATTTTAAACAGACATTATTTCAACTCGGAAATTCTGAAAAAAATATATATGCCACGCGATAATAAAAAAAACTTTACGTATATTTGCATCTTAATTAGAAATTAATTAATAAGGGGTAACCACCCTTAAGTGCATGTTATTATATTTCTACAAAATAAAGTAAATTTCACGTACAAAACCAAGCAGAAAAAATTCTTCCACACAGAGGATCGAAAAAAATTAATTGCTCAATTTAGTCGAAACATTTTATGGGGGTAAACTACCCCAAAAAAAGTTACGATTATAAAGGGTTTTCCAATAGGGACATAACAATTTTATCTATGAATAAAACACAGAAATATTTGAGATATTGAGTTCAAATTTATTGTGGGTGTAGTGCAAGCATTACATTTTATGAATGAAATTCGATATCAGTCATATGACCACCACGAGCCCGTTTACAGCGGTCGATTCTTTGGACCCAATTTTCCACCACTCTGGCAAACATTTGGACCGGAACGTTGGCAATTTCGCGTAGGATGTTGTCTTTGAGGTCGTCTAAAGTTGGTGGCTTGTTGACATAGACCAGTGACTTGATATGGCCCCATGAAAAGAAATCCAATGCCGTTAGATCGCATGAACGAGGTGGCCATTCGACCGGACCATTTGTCGAGATAACACGTTCACCGAATTTGCCTTTTAATAAATGGATTGTGACGCGTGCTGTGTGGCTAGTGGCACCGTCTTGTTGAAACCACACATTGCTGATGTCATGTTTACCCAATTCTGGCCACAAATAATCTTCCAACATAGCACGATAGCGCTCTCCATTGACGGTAACATGACGGTCGTTTTCATCCACGAAAAAATACGGCCTAATCATACCTCCGGCATGAAAACCGCACCGAACAGTTACTTTTTGCGGATGCAACGGTGTCTCAAGAAGCACATCTGGGTTTGTTTCTGTCCAATAACGCATATTTCGGTAGTAATTTTTAATAATTTCCGAACGCTGCTGGTTCGTGAACTTTACCATGATGAAAATGTTGACTTTAACTTACATTTTGACATTGGCAGTTCATTAAAAAAGTTTAAGGGTGCGTTCATATAAAGGTACGAAATTGTTATGTCCCTATTGGAAAACCCTTTACAATAAAATTACCAACTAGGTTAAATTGAAGCTGAAAATTCCGAAAAAAATATGTATGTCACGCGATAATAAAATAAACTTTACGTATATCTGCATTTCCATGAGAAATTAATTTATAAGGGGTAACCACCCTTGAGTGCATGTTATTATGCTTCTATAAATTAAAGAATTTTATATTATACATATAAGTTTATATTTGTAGAAATACATAAATTACATGTTTGACTCATGTAGAAGGTTAAACTGATTAAGCTGCTATTTATCTCGGCCCACGTATCTTTACGAATGTATTGGAATGTATATGAGGCTTAATGTATTTGTTTTTCAAGAGCAAGTTTTATTTTTAGGATGCGAACTTTTGTGAATACTGCGAATAATCGTTCAGTCTTGCTTTCATCGTTCTCAAGTTTAAAAGTCTATTTCTTTGTTTCTGCAGTGAAATATATCAGTGAACAGTTTATCAAGTCTTGTAAACATGCCTATAAATCCCTTAAATGTAATACAACTTTTGTTAGTTGCATTCCAAACCATGAACATACCTGACAGTTAAGTTAATCATGCAGAACGGCAACTGGCAGATCATTTCAATGAAATACTAATGCAGGCTATGAATGAGTTCAACGGCGTTGAGATTGTTGGAGAAAATACGTTAGACTTTTCAGAAGCAGGACAAGTAAGTAAAGGCGGTACATACATGGAAAAGTTGCATCGTATTGCGGAGTACACATTGAACAATTTTAAAAGTGCAAGTGATGCTGGTATGATCATTCACGAAGTAGACCTACAGAAGTGGGGCCTACATGCTAAAAATATCCTTGGTTTTGAAGACACGCGATTTAAAGCATCTGACTGGTGGGTGTGGAAGTTTAAACGAACTCACCGAATAACATCCAGAATAGTCAATAAATTCATCACCAGAAAAACATTAGAAGATAAGGAAAAGTTAAAAGTAAATGCGGAGAATTTGGTGAGTGAAGTAAAGCCGTACATCACTCAATATGGGAGAGAGAATGTTTATAACTCGGATCAAAGTGGACTCTAGTTAGAAATGCATTCTGGGAGAACATTGGCACGGCAAGTCGAATGTGTCGTCCAATCTATTTCTTCTACAATTCAGAGCTACACTATCCAACCCACGATTTCTGCGGATGGAAAGCTTCTATCTCCACTTTATCTTGTGTTAAAAGAGCCAAGTGGAAAATTTGGACCCATTGTACAAGAAACCATTTTTCAATCTGTAAACGTCTTTGTAGCTGCATCCAAATCTGGAAAACTTACGTCTGGTAAATTTGTTTATTTTTAGTAATTTTTGGTCATAAAATACATTCATTACAGTCTTTAAATTTAAAAAATTATTTTATCACTACTGTATCACGTACAATTAATAAACAAGTCTAATGATGATTGTTGGTGTGATAAATTTTAATTTATTATTGCCTTCAACATACACTTTTTTCAGATTTTTACGACATGAATTAGCATTCATTTGGTAATTTTCTTGTGTCATCGTAACTTCTTTTGGGGTTGTTTACCCCCATACAAAGTTTCGACTAAATTGAGCAATTTATATTTTTACAACCCTCTGTGTGAGAGAATTTTTTCTGCTTGGTTTTGTACGTGAAATTTACTTTATTTTGTAGAAATATAATAACATGCACTTAAGGGTGGTTACCCCTTATAAATTAATTTCGCATGAAAATGCAAATATACGTAAACTTTATTTTATTATCCCGTGCAACATATATTTTTTCCAGATTTTTCAGGTTGAAATAATGTCTGTTTGGAAATTTTTTGTATAATTAAAACTTATTGTGGGGTAGTTTACCCCCAAAAAATCTTTTTTATCAAGTTGAAAAAATCACATATTTAATCTCTCATAGTGAGGATATTTTTCGAGTTGGCTTCATTGTGAAAGATTCTGTTATTATATGTGAAACAATTAAATGGGTATTTGGTACCGCACTTTTCGGGGGTGATTTTTACCCCCTAAAAACCATTTTGGGCACGTAAAAAACAATACGTGTCACTTAGTTTTCCGAGTACTACAACATATGTGCGAACGAACAAAATCGGAGTGGGACGCCTACCTAGGGTTCCTTGTGAGTCTTGATTTTGCCGGATTGACTCAAGTTTGCTTCGACACGTTTCCAGCGTCGTTGTAGTGGCTAAATTCGTCTTTTACGCGTTATAGAGGTCATCGTAGCTACTAATAGGACAGTGTCGGATTGCTCTTTTGGCATGTCCAACTACCTTCTCTGTTAAGATATAGTCTAATAGTAAACCAGGTTGAGAGCATCGGATCTTAGCATGCTTCACGGTATTGATGAAGTCATGTACCCCAAGGTCATCATGGCCGTTGACAACCTCTACAGTGTGTAGCGTGGGAAAGCGGTTCATTTTCTCTCGAAGTATTTCTCGGAAAGGCATGTGCAGGTGTTAAATATGTACTTGCGCGTGCGCCGGATGCGCTAGGTAGTGTCGGGCAGAGCTTGCAAGCACGCGAAGTATACCAACGCCTAAAGTTACTCAATTTGAGTAACTGCACAAATTTTCTATTTTATTTCCTAAATTCACTGCTTACTTGGGAATTTCTGCTGCTTAATGCTGCTTGAAGGGTTGTTTCGCTGCTTACTGCTGCTTGGAGAATTGTTGTTCTGCTGCTTACTGCTGCTGGGCACGTCTTTCTCTGAGTCTTACTGTCCTGGTTGAAACGCTCTAGGTATTTACCGTTATAATAACGCGCCTAATTATTCCGTTGATGGGCTATACCGTAGTAATAGTCCGGAGTCCTTGATTAACCACCGTAGTGATTTCCGTTGTCCGAGTTTTCATCCAAAGATAGGGCAGTTTGATCAATAAATCACTCCGTAGAGTCGAGATCGTTTACTCCTATCCTGGCAGGATCGCCAATTTTTTAACGGTGGAGAGGAAATATATAATAATTCGTAATATTTGTATGGTACTCCTTTTTTATATAATAGACCTAACGTGGTCAAAGGTACTAAAAGCCGCCTTTCGGCTTCAAACTTCACGGGTGGTTGGTTCCAGTTTAATGTCGCGTACGACTCTTCCGTCATCCGTTCGCGCGGAACTCCCACCCGCGGCCACTCACCCGTTAGGCAAACCGAATACCCACGCCAGCCAGGGGAGGAAGAAAGAGATTCCTCCCCCGAACGATGCGGACAGCCAAGTCCACCTGAGACGTAGGACCGCGGGTGCGTTCCCGATGCGATTTCAGCTGGCCCTCCCTGTTGTTTCGCTCCCGACGACCATCGAACTCTCTCGTCCTCATCACAAGTGTAACGAATGACTCGATAAGGGTCCAAAACCGCTCAGACTGGAGGATCACAGGGACCATCGTGTCAGGAGTGAGGTCGGCACCCATTGCCTGACCGAGGGCCTCCCTTGCCGCGCCCCACTCTGCGCAGACGAAGAGTGCGTTCTCTGCATTAACCACGGGGGAATCGCAGTAATAACACATCTCCTCGTCTCTCTTCTTAAAGCGATTCAGGTACGCGTTAAAACACCCATGGCCTGAGAGCGCTTGCGCTAAATAAAAGCCGACTTCTCCGTGCTTTCTGTTCAGCCAGGTGGCGAGCTCCGGGATCAGGCGGTAGGTCCATCTCCCGGTCTGCTCACCATGTCATCTCATCTGCCATTTCTCGACGAGTCTGCGCCTTCCATCCTTGCGGATGGCCCCCTTCCCCCGAATGATTTCCTGCCAGTCGGTACAGGTAAGCTCCTTGCGGAGCTGAAAGGTCTCTTTCCTCTCCTCTGCCAATAAATCTATTGGCGAGACGCTCACCAGGACCAACACAGCACTCGTCGAGACTGTTCTATACGCTGAAACTATTCTCAACGCAGCAGATCTCTGCGCCGAGAACAGCCTCTTCTGGATAGCATGGATTTGAAGGGCATTAGCCCAGACCGGAGCTGCATAAAGCAGCTTCGAATGCACCACGCTTGCCACCAGTCTCCTTTTTGCTTCTCTGGGTCCGCCAATGTTTGGCATAAGCCGAGCCAAGTTCGCTCCACATTGGATGGCTTTGGTAGCTGCGATCCTTAGGTGTTCGCCAAAGCTAAGCTTACGATCCAACTGCACTCCCAGGTACTTTATACTTGTTTTCCACTCGACCTCATGCTCTCTGAGAACGACCCTCTGGTACTGAAAGCATCTGCTGTCCGTGACGAGCAAAGCCTCGGTTTTCTCTGGGGCCATTTTCAGGCCTCTGCTATCCAACCAACGCTTTGCCCGCCACAGACTATCATTGATCCTCAGCTCCAGGATTCCGGCGTCATTAGCGGTTCACACGACAAGTACGTCATCCGCGAAGCCGATGATGCTCTTTCCAGCAGGTAGGTCCATGCGCAGGAAATCTTCATACATTACGTTCCAAACGAGTGGACTCATCCGCGACCCTTGAGGGGCTCCACATGTCATCTCTTCTCTGAGAGACCATTTTTCGCCCTGATATATCGCCCACGTGTCGCTTAGATAGTCATCTATCATTCGCAACAGGTAGTCTGGAACCTTTTTCCGCACCATCGCCTCGATGCAGATGTTCCATCTTGCGGTATTAAACGCATTGCGTATGTCAATACTGATCAACGCGTAGATTCCCTTACGCTTACCAGTTCCTTTTCTTGCATTTGTGGCGATGTTAGCCACAGCTTGGATAGCGTCCACAGTGGACCTGCCTTTTCTGAATCCGAACTGGTTGTCCGAGAGACCATTCTCCCCGACCAAGAGGGCCTGAAGCCGTTGCAGAATCAACTCCTCCACATTCTTCCCCATCGTATCCAATAGACATATTGTTCTATACGATGAGGCATACCCTAGAGGTTTGTTGCCCTTCCTCAACAGGACCAACCCCTGCTTCTTCCAGTCTAGGAACCCATGGGAACCTTCTCGACCTCACCGATCAAGTCTTTCCAGCATTGAAGTCGGCTTTTCTTTACGCCTCGCATCAAAGCTGCTTTTGCCCTTTTCGATGCCTCGTGCAGCAGAGAATCACCCTTTGAGCGGGTGAATCTCCGCCGCGCTGCAAGGCATTCACGACGTAGGGCAGCCAACTGGTCATTCCTCCAGTACATCGAGCCCTTGGCTTGCTTGCGCTTGCGGCGGGGCATTGAGTAGTCGCAAGCTGCAACCACCTTTTGCCTCGTCGAGCGCACAGTGTCCTCCAACGACCCAGCAGGTTCGACCCAACCAAGCTCATCGATGAGCCTGGTCTTCTCGAGATGGTCTCTAAGTCTCTCCCTGCAGAGCCGTCTTGTGTTCCAGGAGGGGCTCCTTCCTTCACTGCCCCTGCCCTTATCCACTGCTTGGCACCGTTGTTCTAAATCAAATTCGATGCACCGGTGGTCACTCAAGGTTATTACCTCGAGAAGTGACCAGTCGCTTATCCTCGAGGTTCTTCACCCTACCAAAGCGGGTGAAGAGCCTGCAAGACCCGACAAGTACCGGTCTGCCCAGTGCCAAGCACAAGACAGACACGACCTCTTCTTTCTCGACTGTCTCGTCAAGGTCCCTACTTTCGAGGGACCTCGCTGAGACCAGGGCCGAAATTTCCGCCTTCTCCCTGACCGCCCGGTCATGCTCCTCGCGGTAGGCCGAAACGTCTCCCCCCTTTTTGAGGCCCAGAAAGACTTCCTCCTTCCTGGTCCTCGGGATAGACAGGACCTCGAGCCCTGCCCTCCTTTGGTCGACTTTCTCCTTCATTTCCCTCAAGATTTCGGCGTAGGACTGTCCATTCCTCGCCGACACCTTGATGGCGTCGCCCGACCTGGCGGGCAAGGAGCGCTTCAACTTCGGTCTGGCGACAGTTCCCTGCGCTTTTTGCACAGGGTCCTTCTCCTTCTTCTCCTTTTTTTTCCTTTTTTTTCTGGTCTTCCTCTTGACCACTTGCCAGTCTCCTTCTTCATTCGGGGCCTGGCTCTTAATCACCTGAGCATACGAGGGTGACGGGCCATCCCCCCCCCCCTTAGGAGTTTTTTCCTGAGGGGGGATGGGGCTGCCCACTTTTCACCCTAGGCCTGGTTCTTTGGGATATCTCCCAGAGACGCTGAGCGTGGTCTCCGGAAGATCCCCATCTTTTTCGTAGCGGGGTGATTCCAGTCACTTTTGGATTTCCACCCCGCTTTCTAGTAGGCACTTGTGGGTGTTAAGCATACCGCTCAACACCTCAGTTCCCTCATTCACCGAATCTTTTACGAAGCCAGGGTTATTCCTCAGCATACCCTGTTGGATAACGCTGAGGGCCCTGGCTAACCTTTCCATCTTTTCATTTTGCTCCTTCAGGAGCTGAAGGACGTCTTTCCATTCCTCATCTCCAGAAGAAGCGCCAAAGTCCATTTTCCCCACAGATTTTAGTTTCATGTCCATAAATCTTTTCACCAGCGCATCGTGCGTAGAGGAGCGGGTCGGAATAGTTGGGAACGGGTGTACCCTCAGACCGAAGTCCTACCCCAGTTCCCTGTGGCCCAACTTTTGCTTAGCCGGTCCCGGAATGCGCAGGCACTCGCAGACTCATTCGCAGCGCCGCTGCCTGGGGATACATCCTTCTTCATGCATGGGGATATACGCGTCTATAGCGTGCCCCGCTTTCAATCCGGGTAGATCCGTTTATAGGGCACTCTGCACGCAATGGGAAAGTGCCCGTCTATAGAGCCCCCTGCATTTGTTCACCGATTCATCGGGACACTACAACCTCTATGACCCGAGGGTCGTCTAGTAAGCCTCCCCACCCGTCCTTTTTTGGCATTGCCAAGAGAAGGACTTCTTCAAGGTCCCAGTCCGAGGGGAGCTTAATAAAGACACTTTGAAATTACTTTAAAATAGATATTTCTTTTACATAAAAAAAATTTCTATGTAAGAGCAGAAAAATTTCGCAGAAAAAGAACTTGAAAAAATAACAAATCTTGCTTAAGTATGTAAGTGTCAGTGAATATTTCTTTGGTATAAAGCCTGTTTCTACCAGCATATAAGCTTCTCTTTTCTTTCACTAAATTTAAAACTTTCTCATTTGTCACCAAGTTTTGAAAGCCTCTATTCTCATTCTACAAGATAGGTATTGAAATATTAGAGAAGTGCTGGACTGATTGTGTTGCTTTTGAAGGAGACTATGATGATGACTAAAGTCGAGTTTTGCCATAAAATGCGTTTTTCCTAGTTAGTCCCGGGACTTATTGATCCACGTGCTAATTATAATGATTTCAAATTAATTAGTTGATTTTGAAATTTCTGCTACAGCCTACATTATCGGAGAATCACTAGTCGCACATCAGATAGGATACGTTGCCGAAAGGTGTCCTCGTAGACGATTTCAAACTGTTATATCTCAAATAAATGCAAATTAGATTTAAATTTAAGAATTTGAAATCTTTCTGTGGAAAAAAAGACGCTTTCGACTGCGCTGGGATTCGAGCCCATGTCTTTCGATTGCCGGTCGATTGAATTTTTTTTATATTTCATGAACAGTTTATAAAAAAAGTTGATTTATTTTTACTTGAGTGAGGCTTAAAAATTGTAGTGATGACACTGGTACTCTCACAAGCTCTGAATAATTTTTGCGGTCACTGTATAAGGAAGTACCAAGTTTTATGTCTCAGCGTTGTAAGCGAGCGTATGGGTGATTTAACGAGAGTGTATCGTCCTATATATATAAATATAAGTAAATATACTCGGATTTCTATGTTTAAGTGTATTTGTGATGAAAAATATGATGGTCTGCGACTGAATGGTGTGTATGTATTTGTACGATGTTAATGTATGTATGTATCGGATGACTAATGACCGGCTTGAGGTAAGAATTTTTTCATTGCCAAGTTGAAGTAACACGCCCGATGCTCATTTTACTGAACTGCTCACTATTTCCTATGTAACGCGCATTATCATTCGTATTGGGTGATTTAAGTATTTATCAAATTCATTTTACCCGACTAGGATTTAAAAGATGTCGAAATGTCTTTATGTACAAAGTTTAGCCAACAGTGTCAAGTAAAATTACTCCAACTATTTTCTCTATGTGCAACATATTGAATATTATTCCTATCTACGGGAGGGGCTATAGCTATTGAGAATTTTCCCCCTGCGAAGGCAAACAAATCCTTTTTGTGACCCCCAGTGAAAAAAACCATGCGCAACTAGGAAGAAAAAAGTTTACTTTGCGAGTGTGAAGCAGTTTCTAGATTATTTAAATGAATTTGATTCCATTCAATTGCAACAGTGAAAAAAGTTATATATTCTTGAACTTTAGATTCTTTGTATTTATTTTTTAATCGCTTCCAGATTTTCAACTGTTTAAAATCCACCTGCAACCAATAACTCTTTTTTTTTAAATGCATAGAATAAATTTGTAAGATACTTACCTAACTTTGCTCGGGCATTAAACTTCACACTCGCAAAATAAACTGTTTTCTTCCTCGTTGCATAATATACTATTCCACGATAAGATTCTATTACTCGTAAAACTGGCCTGACGATCTGATCTAAAGTGCTCTGAAACTGCTACATAATTTTCACCAGTAGAAAAATTCTGTGACTGTGTGAAAGGTCTGATTGAGCCTCATTCAGTTTCTCGTAGACAATATTTTTATAAGACGTTTTACAACAATCTCATCAGATTCTGTTTAGATACTAGTCAACTTCCCAAACCAGAAACTTTTAGCTCAGACATTACGATCTTATGAGGTGCTAATCTTGATAATGCGTTCCATCAGATTACTATGATATGATATAATGAAACTGTATTAAATCTGGCTAACTAGTAAAATACCAACATCTGCATAATCTTATGAAAATGTTTCAAAAATATTTTGTCAACCTTCTTAGTATAAAATTGCATTTGCATCTCGAATCACGACCAAGTAGTGGAAGAGTTTCCACACGCATATAATAATAATACACTTTTATACTTTAAGATTAAAGGTGCATCGGGAATGATTATCTCCAGAAAATGATTTATGCCACGTGGAGTTTTAACTTGTGCGTATGCGCACACATGTATTGGATTACACAGAATGGAAACACCAGCTTTCGATTCCCTTCCCCTCAATCTTATTCACGCGTTGCGTTCTTCACTCTTCCCTGGGGGAATAATATTAGCGGCAACCGAATTGACAGAAGGCAGGTTGCCGCGAGGTTACTGCAACCCCGGGATGACCCCACGCTCAGTGCTTCGGCGATTGGTGACCTTTCGTTCCAGAACGTGTTGAACAAGTTATGCCGGTACTCCAAAGAAGGTGGGAATCAAAAAGAGGGGGGAAATAATGCATTGCACATATAAGCAGTCGAAAGCATATTGAGCACAAGCATCGTGAAGCTTAGAAGGATAAGGTATTATGAAGACGAGCAATAGCCGCTATTCCATACTATCGTCTGATTCCTTATAGTAGAGTATTGTGGCAAGTTATTCCAAGTAGCTAATCCAAAACTACTTTTTTCTATTTGATTTGTCGAATGCAGCTAAAGAAGCAGTTTCTAGGTTGTTAAAATTAATTTGATTCCATTCAATTACAACAGTGAAAAAAGTTATATATTCTTGAACTTTAGATTCTTTGTATTTATTTTTTAATCTCTTCCAGATTTTCAACTGTTTAAAATCCACCTGCAACCAATAACACTTTTTTTTTTAAATGCATAGAATAAATTTGTAAGATACTTTCTAAAATAAAAATCATATATGCAATTTAAGTAAATATACAACATGTTGACGCAAGGGGCTTTGAAATAAATACGGTTGTCATATGGCGATTAGTTAGGTGGCCCTGCCTCAATGTTGGACAATGATCTATGGTGTCCATAAATAATGTAGCACTCCATGACATTACGAGTCAGGCCACCCTTCAAAACATGAGCACCTTGCCCTCTTTTATCCCCACCCCAACCCCTCATACCACTTGCCCTTCTCCCTTTCTCCAAGCTTTTGCAACTGCCTGCCATTTCCGATACGGGGTTGCGGTTTTCATCACTGCCTGTCGGTAGGTACCCTCGACTCTTAAACCCATTTAATTTGGATTCGGATTATTAATTATTAATTAATGCCAGTCCTATTATATCTCTATCAAGGCAACGCCTCCCTTTGGCGGATGTAATGTCATTACGCCATTAACTTGTCGTCCCTTATTAGCCTTCTGACTAATATTTCAAAGCCTGATTTTATTCGGACGTTGGAAAATAGAAGGCAGATTTGACTAAAGATAACCTTCATAGAATTCTACAGCTTAGCTTCCAAAGATAGGCAAGGTGTAAAAATAAAAAATTTTCAATTATTGTAAAGAGTTTTCTTTTGCATTTTATCACATGATATTAAAATCAAAACTTTTTAAAACCAACAATAAATATGTCATTAAAATAATTTCTAAAGTGAAAAGAAAGAGCAATAAATTAATATTATGTGAAAATTTCTTGTCTGATTCCGTCCAACAAGACTTATGTGCATTAAAATTTAAATAAAGCAGATATTAATTTTAACTTATAAGAATTGGAGATGAATTTGCATAAACAACTTTGCACTAATCTTGGTACTCTTGAATTTACATAAAAACTTATTTTTTTATACTCATTTTAGCGTAATAATATTTATCACTCCTATCGCGTGAATATTCGTCCAACCCCTAGCGGACCCGTGTGAGAGAACGGTCATAGAATACTCTGACCGTTATCTGACTGTTCTATGACCGTTCTATGACCTCGCATTATTACGGCTAAGATCGGTAAAAAAGACATTAAAAGCTTTGCAATTATGATTCTGTGGCTAAATTTGGATTAGAAGTTGAAGCAATAAATACAATTATCTTATTTTTCAGCGATAAAAACTAGAAAAACATAATACCTGTCATTGAAGGCAGTGCAGTGGTTCACAATTGGCGGAACGTCTCCACCAATAGAAGATTCTCTTTGTTTTTTACGAAATAACCTTACATTTTAACATGGAATTTTAAAATACAATTAAAATTCATCCACTCATCAAACCAATTTGATCCAAGGAAGTAAATTTAGAAAATTTTATTCACGGTACTTTTTTCTCTCTTTTCTTATTATTCTATTATAATTATCATAAAAAATTTTATTGTATAAACATTTTATTTATAACTAAAATTTATATTTTCTTCTTCTTGATATTATAAACACTCATTTTGTATATTCCTTTTATAGTCTTGATAAGGACCAAAACATTGGTCGAAACTTTGACGTTTTTATAGAAATAAACAACTGTACAAAACCGGAAAGGCCATTGATTTTACTCTCAAAATTATAATACCGGTAACACCATATCTACAAAAAAAAAGACTTTATGTATTAAATTATATGAAATTTTGGACACATTCCATGTACACTTGCAACATCCAACTTAATTTCATTCAAAAATGTACAATTTCTAATCTTCAACATGATGCTACACAATTTTTCCAGTCTTTTTCAATCGCAGCTTGTTTGAAAAAATTACTGTATAACCCAAAAAAAATGTTAATGTTTTATAAACTCTACATCACACGAAAGAAACTTCGACCTATAATTCTGTGCACAAAGCTTTTTTAAAAACATTTTTGTGTACACATACAAATTTAAGGCAAAATTGGCAGTTTATTCCAAAATTGTCTTTCTCAAAGTATTTTATACGGAAGAAATGTTATTCTCAATCGCTTTACACCGAAGAAATATGTACATAGGTATTTTATATTTAGACTCAGACCAAAGAAAACTTTATCATATTACTTAGGTACATTTCGTGTACATTCTTACTACGCATTCTTTAAAGTTTCTAACTCATTGTATAAAATTGACAGTTTTTCAATCCTGTCAAAGTATTATAGTCGGAAGAAATTCCAAGGTAAAATCTATCCTCACGTACATAATGTTTTGTATATTTTTCCAAAAGTTCCCTCTGCTTAATTTATGCCAAAGAAAAATGTTAAATTTTTCCAAATTTCACTCCATACCAAAGAAAATTTGGTTGCATAATTTCATGCAAGAATGTAGGAAAATTTTAAATCTATATATTTAAACCGGAATTGGTATTTTTTAGCGTTTAAAAATGTACATTTATTTTTCAAAGTATTTTATTCTGTGACAATGTTATCTTCAATTTACTATACAACTTAGAAATAATTACTGCACAGAGAAAAATAGTTGGAGTAATTTTACTTGACAGTGTTGGTTAAACTTTGGACATAAAGACATTTGAACATCTATTAAATCCTAGTCGAGTAAAATGAATTTGATAAATACCTAATTGACCCAAAGGGAATAACAATAAGTATATGATAATTGCATCGGCATGGAGTCAGTTACTTTTTTTTCCAAATATATAAAATTTCAAAGTGGCAAACGTTTCGGCCACAGATGTGGGCCCTCTTCAGTGCCAGATTTATTTAAAAGTAAAAACATTAAGATATCGAAGCCGCTTTAGAAAATAAACCTTAAAAATTAATCATTAATAATTAACCTGAAATGCGTGCAATTTATAAGTTATTTAGTAACCTAAGAGTAATACTAATTTTTGTCTTTGTTTTTTTGGATTTTTTATTTTATTACTTTAATTAAGTTAGTGGATCATGCATAAAAATTTTGGAAAAACTCATGAAAAAGTGAAGGCCTGATGTTGGACGACCAAAGGAGAGGTGCAGTTTTTTTTGTATTAAAAAATTAATCCCAGTTGCGCTCGTGAGAGTGTGAGGTTGTCAACCACAAACAGCATATAAAAACTAAAAAAACACCAGACACAAGAACCACGAGAAGACACGAAAACACACAAAGAACACGAAAAACCACAGAAACAACACAATAAATTAAAAAAACAACACAAAGGAACACACACTCACTGATAGGGGTAGATTTGAAACAAACCAACGATAAAATTGAGTTATTAAGATTGTTGGCTTAAGGCACTTACTGAAAGTAGTGTTTTAATCCACAAAAATTCCTAAATAAACAAAAGAACACACACTCACTGCAGAGTTAGATTTGACATAAGCAACGATTAAATTGAATTATTGAGATTGCCGACTTTATACACCTAAATCACGCACTAAAAATAATGAGTTTTAATTCACAAAAATTCCGAAAAACACAAAAGAACACTCACTCACTGGTAGGGTTAGATTTGACACAAAACAACGGTTAAATTGAATTACTGTGATTGCTGACTTAATACACTTAAATCTTGCACTAAGAGTAGTGAGTTTTAATCCACAAAAATTCCAAAAAAACACAAAAGGAACACACGCTCACTGACAGGGTTATATTTAACATAAAACAACGATTAAATTTAATTATTTTGATTGCTGACTTAATACACTTAAATCACGCACTAAAAATAATGAGTTTTAATCCAAAAAATCCCAAAAAAACACGAAAAAACACTTTTCACTCACAGGGGTAGATTTGACACAATAACCAATTAATTACACACTACCGGTAACGAGTTTAATCGCAAAATTAAGTTAAAAACTTATAATTAACCTACACACACACACGCGAGCGCAAATAAGAGATAAAAGAAATAGTTTTCCAATCTTTGGAAAAAGTAGAAAAATCGACGTTCGTCGAGGTCGTTCCACGTCAAAAAGCAGACTGATTTTGAGAGAGGAAATATGACATTTAAAGTCAATGGCAAAAATGCTTTTATGTATAAAAAGAAATGTGTTAAGAGGACTCGATTTTAAAGTCTTCAAGCCTGTACAGTTCAAGAGCTTGTCCAAACACTTAAAGACGTCAAACGGCTCAATAGAAAATGAGAGATGGAAGGCACATGTTCAAGTTGGAATTCAGGGAAAGGAACGGTGCAAGTTTTTCCAGTATATTATTAATATGCATGTGTTGTAATAAACAGTATAGACTGACTACGTATGATAGAAGTGGTCAGATATTAGGTGATACCAGATTCGTATTTTATAGTACTAAATGAGGGGAAAAAAATGGTATTGGTAATGTAGAAAGGGGAATCCTTGTAGAGTATAATATTGCAAGAAAGTAACATCAATTGCGACTCAAACTTGCATAATGAGTTCTAAAACTAGCCATTGCGAGAAAGTTATGTAACATTTACATAACAGTAATTGAAAAACTTCAGATAGAGAAATGAGGCCTAACAAACTGATATTTATATAATTAATAATAATATATAATAATAATATTAATTATTATTATCAATAATAATAATTAGTTATTGTGAGAGAGTTATGTAACATTTACATAACAGTGATTGAAAAACTTCAGATAGCGGATTCCAGCCTCATAAACTGACATTTATATGTAGTTTTATGGTGAAAATAGTAATATAACACAAAAAAACTAAATTCAACGGAGTTAATTAACATTTACATAACAATGATTGAAAATTGGAACTCTGGGTACAAAGAATGTGTAGTAATGTAGTGCAGATGGGGGTGTATGACTAGTGACTGCCAACCCAATAATTAATGTAACATTAATGTAACGTAGGTTGGAGATAGAAGACTTTATGTAGTAAAATGTAACAGTAATGTAACATTTAATGTGACAAAATCTTTACATGAAGAATCTGGCCGTGAAAAATGATATTCGTATGTAGTTTAATAACACAGGGGGAGATGTATGACAATTAGCTATTGTGAGAGAGTTATGTAACATTTACATAACAGAGATTGAAAAACTTCAGATAGCGGATTCCAGCCTCATAAAACTGACATTCATATGTAGTTTTATGGTGAAAAGAGAAGTATATGACAAAAAATTATTGCGGAGAAGTTATGTAACATTTACATAACAATGATTGAAAATTGGAACTCTGGGTACAAAGCATGTGTAGTAATGTAGTACATATGGAGGTGTATGACTAGTGACTGCCATCATATATTTATTACTGTGGGTCAATATAAAAAATCCAAAACATGTACAGGAACATGTCTTGCTATAATAACAATAAGCTTTACATAGGGAATTGTAAGGAGTTGAGTAAAATGCTATCGACGACAGGGCATCAACATGCGTCAGTGGGTTAACATGAAATGTATATATCATATATATCACCGACACTTGAGGTGCTTCAAACGGTAGTTGAATAAAATGAGCATCGGGCGTATTATTTCAACTGGCAATGGTATGGTTCTCTTGAATTTGCTCACACGAGCAAATTTTCAAGTTTCTTCCTTTGTATTTTTATAGAAAAAATTGGTTGTACACTCTTTACTTTTTATTTTTGTAAATTTAGTTTAGACCAAATTTATAGTTTTCACATGTACAATTCATTTATATCGTTTCACCACAATGTTTATCTGCCACACGTGCTATTTTTGAAGTTTCTCTTCTTAGTATTTTTACAGAAAAATTTTTTTGTACAGTTTTACTTTTTTGCAAATTTAGTTACTTGACCAATTTTATATTTTTACACTTGTAATTCCTTTATATCATTTTTTACCACAATGTTTATCCGTCTTTCTCTCCACAGAAAGATTTAAAATTCTTTAGATTATTAATTAATATTTAGTATACATTTTTATTATAACTACGTATGAAGTTTAATGAAACTAAAGTTTGAAATGTACATTAAAAAATTGCATTATTATCAAAAAGTATCTTGTGTAAAAAAAATTTAAAAGAAGGATATTTTATTTTCTGTGTTTTATATTTTCAAACTATGGATTTTCCAATTGCGTATTCCAAATTATTATTGTGCCTAAGAAATTCATGTGAAATCTAAATCCTGTGTAGATTTTTAAAATTTTATGTAATATATTTGTAATTTTGGATAATTGGCTTTAGGGTCCATAAATAAAAAAACAGTAGTTTTAATCAAACGTTTCGACTCTGATTGGTGTCCTCATCAGTGATCTTTATTTCTAGAATATGAAAAAATAACTAGTGGATATTGCGCATGTGAGTCCCACTTTTGAGTACAATTTTGGTATTGTGTGATGAATAAAAATATGAGAGAATTTACATAAAATTATACATAAACATTTTTTGGGGAAACACAAGAGAAATATTAAGAACTAATATTGGAAGGTAACACATACATTTTTTTAAAAACATTTGAGATAAAAGAACTAGACACGTTTATGTATAAATGTAACTTAAATTGTAGATGCAAGTATATAAATGTGAGAAAAAATAAATCAAAAAATACACAAGAAACTTCGGTAAAAACTTCGATAAAACTTCAAAAAACATTGATTGAAAAACATGAATACTATTTCACGTTTATGTATAAGTGTCTTTTAAAATATAGATGTATAAAATATGAAAAAAACCTTAAAAATAAGCAAACAAAACTTCGATAAAGACTTCGATAAAACTTCGATGAAAACTTCAAAAAAACTGCGATAAAAACATGAACAAATTCTTTGCAATAAAAATCGAATTTTGTAAATAATATTATAATATAGGATCCAAATTCATCATCTCATCTGTTATAAATTCAAATTTTCTAACCTCAAGTCATTGTAATTCCTTGGGTTCTGATAAATATAATCTTGGTTCTAATTTTTTCTTTTTTATACGTCGTTGTTTTTAAGGCACATTTTAACACACTCACTGTATAGTGACTGATATCTGGGTGCATAGAAAAGACAGTTGTAGGCAAGAAAACCAGTAAGGTGGAGGGAAAATTTTTTTTTTATATATGTAAGTAGAACTGTGATTGTAAGGGAAAGTGAAAGGATAAACACCAGATGACCAGACTGCCCCAGTAATAAAGGAAGGATAGTAAATTGTAACCGGAGTCGTAACGGTCCCACACATTTTAAAGAAAATTCAAGAGGCCTATGCATTCATTTATTGGAGAGTTTTGAGGATTTAATAATGAAATAAGTTTTTTTGAATACCTTGTTATAATTGGGATTTATTTATTTACTTGAATATTTTGAGAAACC
Organism: Diplolepis rosae; assembly: GCA_030998225.1. Taxonomy (NCBI): domain Eukaryota; kingdom Metazoa; phylum Arthropoda; class Insecta; order Hymenoptera; family Diplolepididae; genus Diplolepis; species Diplolepis rosae. The sequence goes on from JAPYXD010000466.1 coordinate 1,145,534, forward strand.
AACAACGTTCAAAAAATTGTTTCGAAGAACATTTTGGGGAAAAAATATAAGGATATTTGTTGACTTCATAGGGAAGATAAAAATTTGTAAATCAATTTTTTATTTGTTTTTAAACCTGTTGTTTGAAAGTGAATGGTAAAAAACAAATAGATTGTCAGTGTCAGTTCTTTGATTTATTGTGTTGGGGTTGCTAGCTATATGGGTAATTTCTAAAATCATCCGCTTTTTATAATTGCCAGATCGATCAACGATCTGGACATTATCAAAATCGAATGTGTGATCTTGATGCCTTGCATGTTTTGTCAGCGCAGTCTACTTGTCTGGGGGATTGTAGACATTTTTCTTATGTTCTAGAATTCTATTTTTCAAGGGGCGTTTTGTTGTGCCTATGTAACAGGCTGTGCAATCGGTGCACGGAATGTTATAGACGACATTGGCGGTGTTAAGTTTAGGAATGGGGTCTTTGGTTGTTTTGAATATACGGAATAAATCATTGGCGTTGCGTGAAACAATTTTGATGTTGAAGGGGTTGAGAATGACTGCTAGTTTTTTAGAAAGTCCTTGTACGTAAGGTATTGTACGTATTGTAGGGCTTGTGTGTTAGTGGTCAGGCTTTGATCTGCTAGGTGTTGTGTTATTTGTGTGTATGCGAGGGTTGTCTTCTGTTGTTGGGTTGTCTTCTGTTGTTGGTGTATCTGTGATACCGTGCCTGAGTTTTTTGATAGAAGATTCAATCTATTTCTTATAATAGAATCGATCAAGTTTGGGGGATAGCTGTTAGTGATTAAGATTGATTTTATTTTTTTAATGTTTTCATTGTTAAAATCTTTGTGAGCTAGTGTAATGCCTCTGTCTACAAGATTATTGATGACGTTGATTTTGTATTTTTAAGGGTGGTGTGAGTGGAAATTTAGGAAACGTTCAGACCAAGTGGGTTTGTGATACCAATTAGTTTTTATGCTGTTTTTGTCTCTGATAATCAGAATATCAAGGAAGCATATTTTCCCCTCAGACTCTTCTTCTATGGTAAATTGAATTTTGTGATTGTAGCTATTGAAGATACTTTGGATTGTGTTGATTTCGTTAAAGGGGACCGCCGTTATAATGTCATCTACATATCTGTAATAAAAAGGAAGCTGATAGGAGAGAGAGGGTATACATTTTGATTCAAGGAGATCCATGACAATATCAGCTGCTATGGGGGAGAGTGGTGAGCCCATGGAAAAGCTAGATTTTTTTTTAAAAGAGGTACCTCGAAAATTGAATGCAGAGTTGCCCGAACAAGTTCGAAGTCCTATTTCAAACTGGTACCAGGGCATTTTTACATGTGGTTGGATTTGTTTCCATCCGTCCTTGATGCCTTTGATTGCAATTCTAATTTGAATATTTGTGAAAAGTGAAACTGCATCAAGTGAAATTATTTTGTGACCTGGAGGGATTGTGACATTTTTGATTTTTTCGTTAAATTCAAAACTGTTTTTTGCGCGTGAAATAGGAGGTGTTACATTGTTTGAAATAATCCTGTTATAGAATGAAGCAAGATTGTTGAACTGCCACATAAAGAGACGATAGGTCTAAGGGGAAAATTAGGTTTGTGTATTTTGGGTAACCCATATAATCTAGCAGGAGAGGAGTTGTGTGATTTGGCCAGATTTTCATCAATATAATTTTTTTTCTTCCAAATTTTAATGGGATTATTAACCTTTTTTTGTTTGATCTTTTTTTAAAGGGGTATAAGTTGAGTTGTCTGAAACATCAAAAATAATTACACTGATACTAAATAACTTCTAACTTGTCAATATGTCCCAAATTTGATCTGAAGTTGAGTAAAATTACTTCAACTATTTTTCTCCGTGTGATGTATTTTAATATTTAGCTTCATATAAAAAAATGACTATGCAGAAAAATGTATAAAAAATCAAGTTATTCATCTCGCTGTATATAGGAGAAATGCCATTTTCATACTTTAGTGTTTAAACAACGGCAGAATATATCCACACGCATAATATGTCACGTTAAACTTAACTAAACTAAGTTATACCGTTAGCTTCTTCAAGTTGTTTAAGTATTTATTCTGAAGCAATGTCATTTTGAATTTGCATTATACCAAAGAAATATATACTGACACATATTTAAGCAAAAATTGTTAATTTTCTTCCAACTTTTTTCAAAAATGTTTTTTCTGGTATTCAGAGATTTGCGTTATGTGAAAGTAATATTTAGTTTCGTTTCTTTACCAACTTGTAAAAAAGAATTGTTAATTACTTTAAATTTTTTACGAAGGAAATTCTACGTTAGCAACCTTTTTTTAGTATTTTTTAAATTCACAATAAATCACTGGTAAGAGCTCCGATCAGAACCGTAACGTCTGATTATGTAAAACTTTGAGTTTTTTATTAACCTTGGACCCTAACGCCAACTATCAACATCAACATATATCTTCAATTATTAATTAAGGTTCAATGCAAGTCCAGAATATGAATATAAAGTAAGACACATTTAACGTATAAAAAGAGTTTATATGCATTGTATGATATGCAATATATTGCGTATAAATGTATTCACACATAAAGTAATATATTTAAAGCATTTGAAAACCTTATAAATTGATCGAGGATTCCGGAAAATGCGCAACTTGTCGAATGTATAAAGTCCTTTGGTCGAGGAAACGGTTGTTCTCGATGCTACCGTTCAGAAGTCGTACATATTATCGGTCTTGGTACGAGAAAAAGAAATGGGACACCATTTCCGTCGCATCCTTATTTAGAGAGAGGGACGTCGGGATATATACTCTCTCGGCTAGAGAAGAAGAGGCAGCGGTAAGTTATTGCCTCTGCTAGCGGTGCATATAAATCAAGGCTTAGCGTATTGTTTTCCAGATCAGGAGAAAATATATGTACCCTGAAGAAGCGTACGAGTCACAGGAAAGGAAAAGAAAGGAAGAGATATGAAAGAGTAAGAGCATTGTGAAGAAGGAGGGGTTCAAAAAATCAGAAAAAAAGACAAATAAAGTGAGAAATCTATACATTCTTCTAGAGCCATCACGCAGTTATAACCTTAAGAACATGGCAATAACAAAATAATTTTGAGTCATTTGTAGGTTATGCGACACGATACATATTTATGGAGTATAAGCAAATAAAAATATGACATAATTTTTCCGATCATCAATTGTATATCAGCGTGAATTAGTTTTTCTTTATTTCTCTCTTTATGAAAATGATTTACAATAAAAAATTGCAAGCAGTTTGTAAACATACATATTTTGATTGCAGTAAGTAAAAAGACATGAAAATGGAAAAATATGCAAAATTAACCTTCAAATACGGGAATGTACTTATCCAACTTCCACTTTTTAATAATCTAATTTTTATAATTTTTACTTTCATAAAGAAATAACTTATGTGGAAATAAATCGTACATTACTTTTAAACATTTTATAGGGAAAATGAAATTTTCTTTATTAAAATTTGGTTAAAATATCAAGTGTTAAATAATTTAGAAAAATATTTACACTGAAATTGATTCAGTCATTTAAATTCAGTTTTAAAATAATTTATTTAATTTTTCATTGGAAAAAATTGTATCTATATGATAGTTATGAGGTATGAATTTCCTCGGGGGCCTTCAAAATTTTGATCCGTTATTGGCAGATTTCGGGGCACCTACAATACTTGACCCGGCTATGAATTTCTCACAAGCGCTAATATATTTTCTTAGTTTGTATATATGGACAGTTCAAACCTTTAGACTCAGCGAGAAGCGAGTGATATTTAGACATGTAGTGGCGTATTATTATAAGTATTAGGGTTATGTATTCGTTGTATTAGTATAGTGTGAATATATATCTTTCCTCCTGTAATCGAACGGAATATGTGTGCAAACCACACTACGGACGTCTCATTTGAATATGTCGCAGAGTTTTCAAGGTCGAGATTTTTTTCTTCTTTGCCCTCACTGCTTCAAAGATTCCCCAACAATAGCTTACAATTTACTCAACTCGGGCGTAAACTTTCAGCCACACGTCGTTGATACATTAATCTATTTTTGAGTACGTTTTCTGATGTTTATATTAAACTGTACTCTATTATAGCTTACGAATTACTCAAATGTGAGTTAAATTTTCACCATCAGTTTAATTACTTTTTATAAGACTGTATTTTAAAATATAAAAATTTAGAACCAGATAAATGTTCTTTACCGCTTTTCACTTCATTAGTCAATGTTTAAACTTGATATCTCAATTAATATGGGAAGGATTAATGTGCGAAGGACGAAAAAAAGTGTCGGTAAAGGTAGGGATTGAATAAGTCATACATAAACGTACAAATTGAACCTTTATTTTCACAAAAATTAACGGAGTGAATTTCAGCTGAATTCAAACTGCAGTTAATTCAAGCCATTGGTTTGTAGTTTGAATTTTTTTCTGCATTTCTACAAAATTGAATGTAATTTGAATGCTGCATTTAATGTGAGTTTGCGTGTGTAGGTTTTTGTATAAAACTTAGTAAAGGATGAAACGAAACCAGTCACAGTGCTCTTGTTATATGTGCCGAGCAAATCGGTTCTCTTTCAGTCTCATTGTATTCTCGAGATAGTCCCTTGCTACAGCAGCAATAGCCGTACTATAGAGAGCCTGTTTACTTTTTTCCTATCCTTTCTTCATTCCTATTTCTCTTACTTACTCACTTTACCATTTCATATTCTTCTTTTACCCTTTTCGTGTTAGCTTTTCTTGTAGAGACCACAGAAAGGTATCTAAAATGTGCATACAACATTTGTCCTCTTTGATTTGTTCTTTTATAACGTTACTTTTCTTCTTTACCATTACCAGTGCCTGTATTTGACTTTCATTTTATTATATGAGTCCCATATTTAATTTATGGAATTATTTTATCATTACTCGTAAAATTTTGTGCATAAATCTGCATTTGAATCCATATATATATGTTTTTATGCATTTTTAAACGAAAACTTTTCTGTTTATTTTGTTTTCAAAATTTAGGAAATGGTAAAGAAGATAAAATCGGATGTAGAAAGACTACTTTAATTTGAAAAATTAAAAAAAGTTTAATTTTAGCAAAATCTATCGGAAAAAATGTTTACGTGATCAAAATCAAAAGTAGTATACAAACGTCCGATTTTATCTTCTCTATCAATTTCCAAATTTTGAGAACAAAATTTTATGTATTGATTAGGATTAAACATGTTGAAATTGTACCAAGTCATTTACATTAACTTACTACTTTTCTTAAGTATCACATGCCCTTAAGTATCTGAGTCTTTTATTATTGTTCAGTAGTCTAATATATGTGAGATTTTTGGAGGAAAAATATATCTTCAATATCTGTTCCTATAAGGGAACCTTGATGCGTCAAAAAATATCTTGATTGTTAAAAGTTGTACATTGAATTCCCTCCTTCCAAAAAAAAAAAAAATGTCACAATCATCCTTTCCACGTTAGAAATAAAATCGAGTGGTAATGAAACTCGAACACACCTACAAAGTTGTCAGCATGCACCTCGTAGTTTGCCGCTATTAATCATCTTGTCAGTTTATTTTTTAATATTCCATAATAATTTAGAATTTCATGACAAATGATTGCTGACTATCATCAAAAGAAATAAAACAGCGAGATGCTGCTGCCGCCTCGCTTTTTAAAAAGTGGAGACCATACATAATGGTTTTCGCAATAAGAAAATCTCATATTGCTTGAGAATTATCTTGACTTTATAAAAGGGTCGTTCATTGCAAATAGATCGTTTATTAAATGTCTCCGTGCAATTCTGATCTCTTTGAACTAAACAGTTTTCTTTTAATTTTTTCTTTCAATGAACAAGAACAACATATTATGGTAAAGCTGAGGCCTTTTACCTCATTTGCTTCGGATTGACATCTCAATAAATCGTTCGTTTTTATGTATGTATAGAACTAGCCGTTATAGTAATGTTAGCATAAGATAGCAACACTTGTTTAAATATTCTGTTCGTGTGAGTAGAAGGTCTTCTATTTGTTATTGGGTATTTAGAAAATCTGACGCTGAAAATATCTCTCTCATTTATTTTTATTTTATTATCCATTTGCTTATTTTAGTTTCTCCCCTTTACACACTTTACAAAATACGAATCATCAATTGCAACAAGGTTGCCGAAACAAGATAAATCACAAAATGGATACACAAAAAACGATTCTCAAAATCCCGATACTACATGGATTATGTTACATTTAGTTATATATTATTTTTCAACAAATTTTTAATCATTTAATGTCATATACATTCTGTCAAAAAAGTACCGGGAATTGATCATTCAAAAAGCCCACTTGGGGGGGGGGGGGGGGGGGGGGGTTATGCTATAAATGCAATTATGAAACTAATTTATTGACATGTTTTTGTTATAGAAACATCTCCTGAGGGTCCATTTGTCACACCGTTCGCCTCTGCGCCGAAGACAAGCCCTACTTTGCATGTTTAAATATGATCTTTAAACTCAAATTTTGCACCAAATTCTTTTATTGTCTACTTTTATAAATAAAGCTGTAAATTCGTTTCAATTTTTGTGTTGATAATATCAATGGTTTTTTTCCTATCCACGCACAAAGTTAAACAAAGATTTTCATCGATTATAGCAGAATCTCCCCTTAAAGAGATTGTCAAAAACCTTTTTGACGCTAAGTTGGCAAAACTTCTATATACGGGCGTAGAGTTCGAGCGCGATCTGTCATTTACTGTGTTCACAGTGCTCGATGTTGTCAGTTTTTCTCAAGTGTGTTTCGCGATTTTTCCAATGGATAAGAATATCGAACAAAGAATTTGTCTCAAATTTTGCATTGCAAATGGAATTTCGTGTGCGGAATCGCTGAAAATGTTAGAGAAGGTTTACAGTGAACCGACTTTATCGAAAACACGTGCAAATGAGTGGTACAGTGCATTCAAAAGCGGTTGAGATGTGGTAGAAGATTTGCCTTACTCTGGTCGGCCATCAACACCTTCAACTGAAGTTAACATCCTCAAAGTGAAGGAAATAGTGACTGAAATCGTCATTTAAGTTTAAAAGAGATAGCCTTTGAACTTTCTGTGTCTTACGAATCAACTCGTACCATTTTAAACGATTGTTTGGGCTTGAAATGCGTTGCTGCTCGATTAGTTATGAAAGACCATCTCACAAGGCTATCATTGTGAACGAATTTCTGTCCAAAACTCAACGAATATCATCGAACAACCATCATATTCACCTGATATGATTCCGGATAACTTACTCAAAACCCAAATTACCGCTCCGAAGCACTCGTTTTCAGTCTATAGAAGACAACAAAGAGAATTTGCGGCGAGAACTGAAGTCGATTCCGGAAAATGCGCTTAAAAAATTTTTTAATGATTGGATTATTCGTTAGCATAAGTGTATTATTTCAGGAGGGGCCTACTTTGAAGGTGATAAAATAAATTTGGATGAATAATAAATAGTTTGTGTTTTATTGACCAATTCCCGGTACTTTCTGACAGAATATATACCATTTCTATATAAGTCAATAATTCATTGTGCAATTTGACACATGTAATACCAATGAATATTAGTGTACTATTCTACAATATTCGCTGGGGCGCGCGACTTTGTTTAAAACGCTGGATCTCAGTCAGTTTTCATCAAATAGATCTGAAACTTTGCCAAAAACTTCTTTAATTATTAAGGAACAAATGTCTCGTTGACAGTTTTTCGTAGCTTAAAGTTCCCCACACACTTTTTTTCTCGGAAGTTACGTAAACCGGAAAGTCTTGCGCCTATGATTTGCAATTAAATAATCAATTGCTATTATGAAAAAATGAACTTCTGATACTTTCATCGTCAGCGCTAAGATATTTTACAACTGTAAAAAAATTTGCGTAAAGTTACGACAGTATTAAACGACGTTACATCGATATATATTTGAAAAAATTATTGAAAATGTGATTAAAAAATATCACGTTTTTATTTTTTATCTTTAGAAATAAACAATGTACGTAAAAAGAATAAATACAAAAAAGTTTCTGTTTTTCGTAAGGAATGTGATGCTATTTTTTTAAAATCATTTCCTGTACTTTGTTTATTTGGTAATCGAGACGTCACGTTTGAGCTGTTTCGAGCGCTAAGGCCCTTATTGCATCGAGGCCTTCAATTACAGTTTATAATTTAGCAGTGCCGTTTGATGTATCACGTCCCATAGTGCTACATCGCTCTTTTAATTAAATAGAAAGTTCGCAAATCATTTTTCTTTTCTGCATGGTCGTGAACTATTATACACTGTCTGATGCAACTTTTGAAAATATTTTAAATTCTCTCTGCGTTCGATATTAAGTGTATCTATTTTACATTGCACAATTGACCATGAATCTATTAAAGAAATAAGAATCCAGCATGAAGCAGATTATAAAACAATAATATACATTGTGTCAAAAAAGTACCGGGAATTGTTAAACAATATGCACAATTTCCATTTATTTTGTCACCTTCAGAGTAGGCCCCATTTCATTTCAGAATTCACATTCTGGTGAATGCGGTGGTTGATCGATGATATTTATTGCGTTTTGGCCTTAAATTCGGTCACAACTGTCACTCTATGCGATGGTGCATTATCGTCGTGCAAAATCCATGAATTGTTTTTCCACAAATCTAGCCGTTTCGGACGGATTTTCTCATGCAAACGCTTTAATACGGCCAAATACTATTTTTTATTGACCGCTTGTCCCTCTGGAACGTATTCCTGATGCACCAAACCACAAATATCGAAAAAAACAATAAGCATAACCTTGACTTCTGAGCGACTTTGACGTGGTACTTTCGGTTTTGGCTCGTCTTTTGTCCTCCATTCTGATGACTGTTGACCTGTTTGCATGTCAAACTCTTAGACTAGTCACCAGTAGTGATGCGTTCCATCAATGTGGGAGCAGAATTGACGCGATCCAGCATGTCCTAACGGCTTACGGTATTGTTTGTGAGAAATGTTAAGCTATCTCTCTTAAGCTGGAAAGGCGATTATCGAGCACATTTTTCTCCACTTTTCGATGTTTTCATAGGTTAAAGAGGTCGAAGGTCTTCCGGAACGAGGCATGTCTTCTGCGATCTCTACCCAGGAAACAAAAAACCATTCACTTGCGTTAAATTTGAATGGGCTTTGAGGTGTTCTGAATTGCGTATCTGTCACTGGAATTTCAGCATTAACAGATTGAAAACTAATATTTCCGATAGAAAATAATGTATTTAAAGTGAACAATCGTTTACAATACAATTCGTATTCTGTTTTTATTGTATTTCTCTTATTCAGAGTGACCTTTTAAGACTTCCATTTCATTTGGAATTTCAACCGATTCATGCGAACATCAATGAATCGTACATTGCCATTAGAAATTATTTGAGGTTAATCAGTCTTATTTAACCCTATTCACTTAACGATTTAACCAATGTCGAATGGCAGATTTAAAACATTGTGCACAAATGGCAGATTCCAAGTGTTACCATCCGATTGAATTTTTATTTTCTGAATATGCAAATGACAGATACACAATTCAAAGAGACGCGCGTTCTATCGGTTTTTTTTTCCTGGGTAGGCCCTCCTTGAACGTTTTGTGCCACTCGTGAGCCAGTGTTTTTTATAAAACTGATTCACCATATGCCGTTTCTAACATTTTTAGCGAGTTGGCACACGAAATTCCATTCGCAATTTAAAATTTAAGGCAAGCTCTTTGTTCAATAATTTTGTTCATTGTAAAATTTTACAATTGATTCTCAAAAATTAGTTCGATCAATTCAAGAAATCGAGAGAATAATATCTATAGTATAATTATGTTAACATCTGCCTTAGCCTTCAAATCGACCGCTGTAATACGTTTTAAAGGGTATGTGTTACATACGAAATTAGCTTTTATTAATCTTCGATTTCTACACGTTTGTATCTAAAATACATGAAATTTTGCTTTTAAAAGTTGGGAAATGGTAGAGAAAATTAAAAAAGACATAGATAGACAACTTTTGGTATAGAAAATGATAAAAAATTTAATTCCACAAAATCTGTTTTAATTTCTTATTTTATTATCAAAACTAAAAGTAGTCTATTTACGCTCATTTTCACATTTTCTACCATTTCCCAAATTATAAAAACAAAATTTTAGCTATTTTGGATGTAAACATGTAGAAACTGAACCGAACATGAACTTGCTATTTTTCTCAAGTACCACATGCCCCTAAGGACGGGCGAGCAAATGAACGAAATGTCAAAGCGTCAAGATATTTATCTAATTTTATTGTTGTGTTCCAAATATGAAACAGAATTGTCTGAAATTTTTTGAAATATTTCTTTGAATTCTGCTATAAATTTCGGTTCACATTTTTTGAAAATCGTTAGAAATGGAGTAAAGAAAAAAGAGACTGATTCTTTCTGACATAAATTTCGATTATTGGCGTTATGTGTGCCCAGAAGATTCGAGAAAACCGCATGTGATAAATCTGATTATATAGGTACTACGGTCAGAAAATGGAGTTTCCTGACAAGCATCAATTTGTCAAGAAGGGCTTCGAATGCCTCGCTCAGCGGCAACAAACGGAAAGTTCACCCTCAGCACAACAATATACTTTCAATGGTCTTCTTATCCAAACGCGCGAATCCCATTCAGAGAAACCTACAAGATTTACTCATATGAGTATAACTATATAAACTCGGAAATGATTTGAAATCTGGATAACGCAACGTCCGAATCAACACATAACAGGACATTCGCGAATGTGAGGAGAGAGTGTGTCTAAGGAGGGAACGGCTGGAGTTGGGGAGAGGTAAAATGGGTCTAGAATCTGAATGCCAGTGAGTCGTGCTGCGATCCTCCCCTCTGATGATGTAATGTAATGTACCAAGGGGTATGTTGTTGGTGTTATTTGATGAAGTCGGTGAAACACAAAGCTTCTTCGAAACATACATATACGGAATAGCCACGAGAGAGATGCAGGATAAGGCATGAGTGCGAGTGTGACAGAATATGCCTTCGCATAAGTTTTTCCTTCTCGCACTCATAGCCTTTTCTGAAATCCACTTGCGGACACCCTGTATATGTATTCCGATATTTTTCTAACAATCTGCCTGGCCTTTTTGGTAGAGATGGGATCGTACCAACGTGACCGATTTATTTACCGTCAAGACGATCACTACCCTCCACTAGAATTGGTTATATTCATATTTTGAATATATAGTACATATAGTAATTTTCTGAATGACGCTTTATTCATAAATAAATATTGTATAGTAATCAAAAAGTAGCACCATGTAGTATACTTTGCAAGTGTAGTATAATCTATCCTCGGTCGAAACAGATTATGGGATGTCTGTACCTCTAAATCCCACCCTCAAATGAACTGCAGGATCCCAGGTAGAAATTTCTTAAGTTTCACTTGACAGTTGGTTAGTTAATAGTAAGTAAAAACTAATAAGAAAATATTCTTAAGGAATTCGCTACTTATTTGTGAGTTTAACTATTACAAGCTAAACTGGAGTAATACTTGTCTAGTATCCCCCGTGATTAACTTTTGAATATTGCTTGTAAGTAATTGTTGAGGAATTTGTAAGCGAAAACTTAGTCATTTCATTTAATGTGTGCGTACTAAAAATACAAGTTAAATGAGTATGAGTCTGGTAAGTATTCATCGCAGTACGTCTATATTGTATAGGTTATGACATTATTTTTTCAATAAAATTCACAATTTACCTTGCTTTGTTTCTTGGCCAAAATGTTGCAAAAGCATGTCACGTACAATTTATTTTTTAATCTACAAAGTCCTTTGATTACTTTCTTATTTAACATATAAATTCCTCGGAATCCCGCATAAGTTTTTGTTACCTGGCTTTCAAAAACCTTTTTGTATTCTCATTTTTGGTATTAGGTTTTTATATAACGGTTTTTGTGACAGACGGATCAACTGACGCCGACAAATTTTTTGGAATCGACGTTCAAGGCCCATCAACATCATATTTTATTGCTGAAAACCTTCACTCAAATTTGTGTACATATGTGAGATTTCAATTCCTAACAAAGAACTATCTATTGCCTCAAAAATAACTAGAGAGTGCGTTAAAAATACTTCAAAAGTTTAGTCTCACCAATAACTTAAATGGCGTAACATTACATTTCTTCTGAACACCTTACAAGTTTTCCTCAAGAGGTCCTCACTAGTTGAAAAGGAAAACTTACGAGTATCTCGAATAAAACGTTTGAAAATGTCTACTTGGGGATATATTTTTGACTGCAAAAAGTTTTTTCCGTAAGGATTGCTATATTATTGCGATAAGCAATATAGATAAAATAACCTCTAACTTGAAAAATATGACGAGAAACTTTAAAGGCATTACCGCTCTTCGTAAAGAACCAATGTCGGTTTTCTCAATTCATTGCAGTATTAACCCTACTTTGTAATCATGTAAAGGTAATAGTATCTTAACCCAGATTTCAGAGTCAAAATAACCTGCGATACAATCTCTCCCAGAGTCGGGGGAGTTTTTGTCGTCTACTAGTTATTACTCACAAAATACACAAAAGCACAAATAAGACATGTCATTGAAACTTCTAAGATTCAAGCTAAAAAAACATGAGTATGCATGCCGTAAAAGTCATTACAAGAATCAAACTGTAATCACACTTCACACTACCAATAAGCAAAAAATTGATCGCAATCATTTCTTAAAAACATCCGAAGATTGATCTAAAATCAAAAAACAGAGTAAACAAACCACCGCCCTGATTTCAGACTTACTGGTGTAGTGTCTGAATATTATTTTTAAGTTGATAGTGCTGTATTTCTGCGCTTTTCATACGTTTGTTTTTCATATCAAAAATACTAATGTCAGGCACTCATCAAAATAATTTATTACAGCTGATAAAAGAAAGTGTTTTCCCCTTTGCAGGAGGATAAAATTTTAATAAATTTCAACTCAAAATAAATAACACCATATTTCGAAAGCCTGTAGTCTTCTTCTTTCTTCTTTACCTATAGTCCATGATTCGCAAGCATTAGAGTGCTACGCTCCATACGTATGTTGAGCAGTTTCTTTCTGATTTCTCGATGTACATTTGAAACCAATAATTGTGGTAATTTAGCGAAAGCTTTCTTAGCTGGCCCTATTCTAGAACGAATATGGAACATTCTTTTGCAAATCATACGAATTAGAAAAAAAAAAATTTTAACACTTTTAAAGTCTTAAATTTTTTCTGTGGCATCTTTTTATTAATTTAATCGCCGCGTATATCGGGATTTTCGGAAAAAAAAATTTTTTTTGAGAGATATATTAATTTAAACTTTTTATAAAATTGGACAAAATGCTAAATTCTTTTGTGCTTAAAATTCATTATCTCCGGTGAAATAATCAAATCGATTTCGGGTCTGTTTCATTTTTTAGCTTATTACGTTAGATTTTCAGATAAATATTTTCATAATTTTTATTTTATTCATTAACTACACATATAAGCAATTTAATTGTTTAAACAATTTTTGCATGTTTGATCCCTCAGTTGGAAAATTTGGAAAAAATAGTATCATATGCCCTATGTCTCAATATAACTAGCGCATATTTAATAAAAGTGGAGACTTAGTTAGATCGGAAGATATTAAATATTTTTGAGCGCGCTACGTGTTTAATCATGTCCGAGTCGACCAAAAGCGCATTACGTCTCGAGACGTAACGTAAACCCCAAAGAACTCTCACATTAAAATAAATGGGAGATTAAACATTGGTCCTTCGAGCCGGATTTCTTTCACCGCGTGTGTATAAATAAGTGAACCACGTCGTAAAATTTGTGACAACATCAGTAGCAAAAACGCTAATAACACAGTGCAGTGTTTGTAACATTGAAAGCATTTGAGCATTTTGAACTTTCGTTATCGCGTGAGCATTACCAGTGTTTGTAACACTCAATGCATTTTAGCATTTTGAACTTTCGTTATCTCGCGTGAGCATTACCAGAATCTCACGAGAAAATTGTGCATTTACGTGAAATTAGTGTAACAAACTCTCTTACAACTCCATTAATCGAGTGGAATACAGAGGTCCAAGATACATCCAAGCACAAGAAACTGGTCCAGAATCTTGCAGCCACTGTCGAATTTGCTAATCTTCTGACAAGTCGGGCTAAAGGGAACGTCTTCACACAACTTCAGGGATCATCAGCAGCAGAGTCAGCCGAAACTGATCCAGCATCTTGCAGCCACCGTCGAATTTTCTGATCTTACAACAAGTAAATTCCTTAATTTGAAATTTGTCGTTGTCTTTGTCGTTTATATCTAGTAGAGTCTTGAATCCTTAAGATGGCGACAAAAGAGGCAAAGCTTAAAAGCTTGAAAGTGAAAATTAATAACGCACAACGTGTAATATCAAATTTTGAAGCACATCTGCGCAATTTCGTGCCAGAAACTCCTAAGGTAAAACTTCCATCATTAAGGACGTTCTCTTGCCCGTAGATGTGCTCATCCTACTCTATCATAGATAGTGGAATTACTGTTAAGCTTTCTAACCGAATGAGATGAGCACCGTTTATGCGCAAAAGTAACAAAATGTGTCTTTTACGTCGATTTGTGCGATTTGGTAACACCGCTTTCCTGTCTTTCTCATATCGAGTCGAAAGGTCGAAAGCATATGGTGTGAGAGAGGTTATATTATGAGTTTATTGACAGTTTGTAAATACTAATAAGATAATAATACTAATAATACTAATAATCAGCTGCTCGTAAAAACAAAGCTCTGGAAGCAATGTCAAATGTAAGCGTACACGCGCGCTGTTGATGCGGTGTTGCCAAGTCAAGTCACCATATTTACTTCAGCAAGCCGGCTAAGAATTTGTGTAACTGCGAGTTTCAACAACGTATATCTTTAAAAGTAGTGCCGGTACACGTATTTTTTATGATGGCATATGATTCCTTATAATCTCTAGTATAATATACTAGTTTTCCAAAAAAATCTAAAGAAAATTGTGCTTTTAATGTAAAGAAAGGTATCGCGAAACTGAACTACGCCTATCTAACACATGTTAAGAGATTCAACTTTGGAGCTTAATTTCTCGATTTTAAGTACCGGTCTTGATGCTAATCTTTTTACCGCTTTGTAGATGATGGTAAAAAGTACTTATTTACGAAGTTTAAAAGAAATCTAAAGAAAAGTGATTTTCAAGAGAACGTCCTTAAGTATACAGGCATTCAGTGGAAGCTATGACACGTGGCTAGAATTTCGTGACTTGTTCAAATCTCTTGTCGCGGACGATAAAACTATTGCCAATATTGAAAAATTGTGTCACTTAAAAGGATGTCTAACGGGTGAAGCTGCGGAAATCATAGATACAATTGAACTGTCGGCAGAAAACTAGAGTGTCGCGTGGGATTTACTAACAGAACGATACGATAACCTCAAAGTCATCCGCGAAAGCCACGTAAAGGCTTTATTAAATTTACGTTGCATATCAAAGGAATTTCCAATTCGTTCATTCCTTGATCAAATTCAAAAACACATTAGAGCTCTCAACGCTTTAAAGGAATCTGTAGAGGGTTGGGATACACTCTTAGTAGTAATTATTAAAGAAAAACTGAAGTCTGTTCTTCGAGAAAAATGGGAAGATCTTAGTAGTGAAATCGAAAACCCTACATATACAGAGTTGGTAGCGTTTCTACAAAAGCGTGCGCTTTTCGAAGACACCAAGGCTCATCAACAAGAATCATTGGGAAAAAATCAAAATTCGTCCGAAAGGAAACCCTTCGCACATTCTCGTCAAAAATATCGATCACAGCAAGTGTATGTGTCGTCAACTACGAAGCCCGCTTGCTCCTACCGTCAGGGAGATCACTTTGTTGCTTACTGTGAAAAATTCAAACATTTATCGTCCCAAGAATTTTTTGAGGCCGCGAATCAAGCATCGCTCTGCTTGAACTGCCTACGCGATAACCATCGCCTTTCGGAATGCTCGTTATAAATTCGTTGTGGTAAGTGTGGTAAAAAACACAACACTCTTTTACATTTCGGAAGGCGGTCTCCTATAGAATCTCCTTCTTTAGAGCCTAGTTGTCCAACTATGTCAACAAGAAAATCCGCAACCTACGCAGTCACGAGCGTTTCTTCTGAGGGCTTGCTGGCCACTGCAATCGTTGACTTATTCAATCCGCAAGGGAAATCAAAACCTTGTCGGGTATTTTTAGACACAGGTTCGCAAGCAAACTTCATAACCGAAGACACTGCATCCTTTTCAAAATTGTATAAAAGGGAAGTTGACATTTCGGTCACTAGTGTCGAACATACTTCCACCGGAATCAAGCATTCAGTTTCCGCGACTATGAAATCGCGCATTAGCAAATACCAAAAAAATCTCGACTTTTTCGTTCTTTCTCGTATCAAAACGAAAATGCCTTCTTTACCTTTGAAACGAGCTGACTTTGAAATCCCAAAAAACATCGTTTTAGCAGATCCTGAGTTTCACAAGCCATCTGGCATCGACGTTCTTCTCGGTGTCAAACTTTTCTACAAGCTCCTATGTGTAGGACAGATTGGATTAAAAAAATTTTCCCGACGTTGTGGTTTAAAAAACTCAGCTTGGTTGGATCGTAGCGGGAGAAATAAACGATCCCTCACCCTCAAATGCCGTTCAGTGTCACCTCGCAATGCACTCGACTTCCCTGGATGCCAGTCTTACCACATTCTGGGAGGTCGAGGAAATTCCAAAGTCAAAATTACTTTCTGCTGAAGAAAGGGTCTGCGAGGAACATTTTATAAATAATACGCAACGTAGCGCTGATGGTCGTTATATAGTTAGATTGCCCTTTAATGAAAATAAAGGCAAAATCGGAGATTCCATCTCCATGGCTTCTCGTCGTTTCAAATATGTGGAGAATCGTTTCATAAGAAACCCTGTTTTAAAACAGGAATATTCAAAATTTCTAGAAGAATATGAGGCTCTGAATCACATGTCGCTTATCGAAAATGTAAGTTGTGCTGAGCGAGGTTTTTATCTTCCGCATCACTCCGTGATAAAATCAGACAACCTCAGCACTAAAATTCGTGTCGTTTTTTATGGTTCCGCCAAAACGTCTTCTGGCATTTCACTAAATGATTCGCTAATGGTAGATCCTACGATTCAGGAGGATCTTTTTTCATTGTTATCTCGATTTCGTACGCATAAATATGCTCTCACTGCAGAATAGAAAAAATGTATCGTCAAGTCCTCGTTCATTCCGGCGATTCCATTTATCAAAAAATACTCTTTCGTAAAAATAAAAATGAGCCAGTCAATGTATATTCTCTAAACACCGTCACGTATGGTACTTCCTGTACTTCCTTACTCGCCATTCGCGCTATGCATCAGCTAGCCGACGACGAGGGAGAACAGCATCCTATCGCAGCCGCCATATTGAAAAGAGATTTTTATGTTGATGATCTCCTAACCGGCGCAAACACACGGCATGAGGCCACATTTCTTCGCCGTGATCTCAGTCAACTTTTAGAAAAAGGGGGGTTTTCTCTTTGAAAATTGGCCTCACATAACCCCAGTTTAGTCTCGGATGTTTCAGTCCACCCGTCTGATACGCACATGTCACTAGATCCAGATTCCAATATAAAAACCCTGGGAATTCAATGGAATCCTCGCGAAGATTTTATCTTTTATTCGGTCAACTTGTTGGATTTCCCAAAACAAGTGACAAAACGCTCCATTCTCTCTCAGGTAGCCAAATTATTTGACCCCTTAGGCTTACTAGGCCCTGTTTTAGTTAAAGCGAAAATCATAATCCAGCTTTTATGGAAAGCTGGAATTTCTTGGGGTTTTTCTGTTCCTCTTAGTATGAACACCATATGGACAGAATATAAGGGGCAATTTCCGCTTTTAAGTAACGTTAGATTGGATCGCCTTGTACTCGCTCCCGATTGCGGTAAAATTCAAATGCATGGCTTTTCTGATGCAAGTGAGAAAGCTTATGGAGCGTGTACCTATCTACGCTCCACTGATGTTCACGGCAAACATCATTCATTTTTAGTTTGCTCAAAATCAAGAATCGCACCTGTCAGCAGCAGCACCATTCCCCTGCCGCATTTGGAATTGTGTGCGGCCTTATTGCTCGCACAATTAGTCACAACCACTAAGAAAGCGCTTCAAATCACCTTTAGCAAGGTTTATCTTTGGTCAGATTCTACCATAGCTCTTCAGTGGATAAAAACTGAACCTCATACTCAACCTACCTTTATTGCTAATAGAATCGCAGAAATTCAAAGGCTTATTCCGCAGATTTGGTATCTCGCGGCCAAATGCCTCAAGAATTCTTAGAATCTCGAATTTGGAAAAATGATCCTCGCTGGATTTTGCAAGAGGAAACGCATTGGCCTGATAAAATACATGTTGATAAAGCACTACCAAAACGCTCATTTATCGCCGCACCAATTCACGTAAAAGTGGTGCAAGCTCAAAAGAATCTTATCGAGAAATTTAGTTCAATGGCCAAACTTCAGCGACACTTCGCCTATCTACTTCGCTTTTTACACAATCTAACAAAGTCGGTGGTAGACTTGTTCACTCAGAAATTCCCTACGAACAAAAAATAATATAATATCATAATATCAGCAACCATATCATTGCCAGTTGAAATAATACAGCCGATGCTCATTTTACTGAACTACCGTTCGAAGCACCTCAAGTGTCGGTGATATATTTATCCATTTCAGGTTAACCCACTGACACATTGTGATGCCCTGTCGTCGACAACGTTTTACTCAACTCCTTACTATTTCCTATGTAACGCTTATTGATAGTCACTTTGGGTGAATTAGGTATTTATCAAATTCATTTTACCCGACTAGGATTTAATAAATTGGTGATCCATTAACAAGCTTTCCACAGATAGACTTATCGGACACAGGTTCCAATCGCCTATCAGCTTGGGAGCACGCTCAAAAAATTAAGAGAAACCCTTTCTGTCCGCAGCATTCATCACCCACCTGCTGTCTCCTTTGCAATATGTAATATTCTACTATTTTTTTTTTTTTTGTACAATGCAATTTCTTTATCTCCTGTTGAACGCGGTTCGTTCAAAGGGGCCGGCATATTCCTACATAACAAATTCAATCACCATTTGTATTGAAGCTGATTCATACTTATCATAATAACCATGACAGAAACTTGAGTATTTTGTATTTTATTGTCTCTGGAAATTCCATAATCTTAGATTGTAATTTTATTTTTCCCCTGACCGCCGGGTCTTAACTAAGAGATCTCAATGTAAGAATTGTCTTGATATAGCTACTCCGGTTTATGATAGGAACATGCTTCATCCTTAGACTCGGTACATTCTAGGCACTTTATTTTATAGCTTCAAAACATTTGTCATCAAGATTGCCTGATTTTAAATTGAAAGACCTGCTCTGTTTGTACCTCGTATTTTAATCTCTTAGCTTTAAGTCCTTTACTATGGTTTATTTGCGAATCTTTATGCTCATCCTTCTAATTGCTCATTGATGGTCAGCTATGTCAAACTCGTTACAGTCCGTTTGGGTTTTCCTACCTATCTCCCCTACTCTACTCCTACCAAAGGGGGCTGTTCTGCTCCCTCCTCCTACAAAAATCCTTCCCTCTCTTAAAACTCGAAAATGTATTCTCAAAAACTTGCACCTTAATGTCACATTCTTATTTTGGTACAATTTGTCACTCGGTAGAGCAACAAGCTCCACGTTACACTTCTCAAATTAACATTCATCGGACTTGTCAAATTTCGAATAGTCTGCTCTTCTACCGCACTTGTTTTTTAAACTCTATTCACCACGCTCTTGTAATTGTTTACATGTTAATTTTATTTAAATATACAGAATCGCAATATTACAAGTTGTATTTTATTTCGTCACTGTCGAATCGGGTTAGCTTGCACGTAAACCCCAAAGAACTCTCACATTAAATAAATGCGAGACTAAACAGCTAGTTATATTGAGACATAGCGCATATGATACTATTTTTTCCAAATTTTTCTTCGGGGGGGGGGGGGGGGGTGAACATGCAAAAATTGTTTAAACAATTAAATTGCTTACATCTGTAGTTAATTATCAAAATAAAAATTATGAAAATAATTATCTGAAAACCTAATGTAAGAAGCTAAAAAATGAAACAGACCCAAAATCGATTTGATTATCTAAACCGGAGATAATGAATTTTAAGCACAAGAGGATTTATCATTTTATCAAAAGTTTAAATTAATATATCTCTCAAAAAATTTTTTTTTTTAGAAAATCCCAATATACGTGCTGGTTAGTTTATTAAAAAGAAGCTATAAAATTTTTTTTAAGCAAATCTAAATTCTGAACTCAAAATGGGTATACGATTTGCAAAAGAATGTCCCATATCTGTATTACAACGGCCATTCTTTGTGTTATGACTTCCTAGGTAACAAAATTCGCTACTTTTCCATATCTTTTCATTGTCTACTTGAACGTTCAATCGCTTATTTCCTGATTGCATCTTGGATAGCGATTCTACTTCTTCACTTTGTCCTTCCATCCATCTGTTTCGCGCTTTTCTGCATTTTCTCTGCAATTCGTTCCTTAGTCTCTTATATTTCGTTTATCCTTGCTCGTCTCTTTCATTCTTGTTTCTCTTCTATCATCATTAATCTGTCCTTGGCACCTTGTTTGTTGTCTTGAACTTGATACTACATTTTATAATAACTGGGTTTTAGTCATTGTCTATTGTATTTCTGCGCCCAGATAGCTCTTACGGTCTTTGACTTGGTTCCTAAATCTTTGCCTGACTAAAATGTAGTCTATCTGGTATCTCCCTATATCGCCACGCATTGTCCACATACTCGTATGTCTTCGTCTTTTGTAATTTTTGAAGAACCTGTCTCCACGTGTCATTTCATTCAAAAAACAGCTGTCTACGACACTCAAAAAAACTTGGAACTTGCACAAACATTAGTTTTTTCATTCCTAATTTTTTATTGTTGTTCACTACTCAAAACTGTACTTAATAAAAATTCGGAATAATAGTTGGGCCCAAATGAAATTTTTGTCAAATTTTTACGCAGAACCGATCGAACTGAAACTTTGAGGGCACATACAACTTTTGCCCGCTATTAGAATCTGTTCCTGGAAAAAAGTGTTTTTTCGGTCCACTCTACTAGAGATGCAATACACTTGCAGGAAATTTATTGCTGCAGACATTAAAATTTCTTTGAAAACAAAATAGATATATGAATATTTGTTTCAAATAAAACAGATATAACCTGAAATTCAATAATGGGCAACGCAGCTTTCAAAATTATGTGAAAAGGATAAATTGTACTTACGTACTATTTCCTACACCAATTATTGGCTTCTCTTATTTGCCTTCGAAACAGTATTTTCTTTCCCAATGTTACATTTAAGGTAGTTTTCATCCACAAAAATTAGACCTCAGGCAAAAATAGATAATTTTGCTTCAAAGAATAGCAATATTATTATTGAAGGGCTATTTTAAAAGAGAAAAGATTATTTTACAAGAAAAATATTTGAAACACAGAAAAATAATTTTATCAATAAATTTTATTTTTGACCCAACTTTTTTTCTTATCGCTTCTTACCAAATTTTAAAAAATTATGCGATTCTAATAAATCATGAATCATTTTTTCTCTACAAAATCTCTACAGATCACGTGGTTCTCAAATCTTGCGAGGCAGGAATGTGCCCGGCATTTTAAGAGCCCTTGCGTATATATGTTGATTGCTTACTTAACCATGCATTTTTCAAATATTTCATGAATTCTAAAATATTATACAGTTATACGGGGTACTTATGTTTTGCGTTCGATCCTGGGATAGAGGCGTGCCTGAGGACTCTCACTTTACTCAACTCTTGAGCAAACTGTGAACAACGGAGTGTGGAATTTCCACAAATATTCTCCATTATATGATCCGCTCTAGATGAAGATTTGAAATTATGCAAATGAAAATCTAGCAGCTTTTTTCTTTTTAATTTTTAGTCAACTGTTCTAGAGTTAACTCAACTGCTCGATTAATCTTTATAATTCTTTATTGAAAGAATACGCAAAAGCATTTTAAGCTTTCCCCCAAATCCACTATGTCCCCGTTTTACTCAACTTTTGATTAAATTTTCTCCGTGCAGCGTCATTGATGCGCTAAAAATGGGAAAAACAGTGAAAACTCACAAAAATAAAGCACCCCAACGTGAGAGGCAAGGGGACTCACAAAAATCAAGCACCCCAATGGGATCACCTTTTCGCCACGTCCACGTCATAGATCCTGGGTCATACTGAGAGCGAATGTCAGAATATTTCTTGACATCTCCGGAGATGTGGCAGTAGCTTGTTGCGTTTGTGGTAGAAATGAAATTTGACCTTTAAATAGACGTTCTACATAACACGAGTGCCTGCGAAATTTTTGTTATGTTTTTGACGTATTCTGCGCATCAAACTACGTACCAAAACCTTCTCAAAACTTGGCTAATACTAGAAATGAAATTTGACCTTGAAATAGAGATTTTAAAGGTCAAGCTTGACCTTTAAAATCTCTATTTCAGGTCTACGGGAATTTTTTTTACTATTTTTTACGTATTCAGCGCATCAAACTACATATGATAACCTTCTAAAAACTTGGCTTATATTGGAAATAAAATTCGACCTTGAATTGGCGATTTTCAAGGTCAAGAGTGTCTGCGGGAATTTTTTCACTATTTTTTTCATATTCGGCGCGTGAAATTACATAGAAATACCCTCTCAAACCTTCATGACAAATGAGACGAATTCTTTACAATGCACTATACGTTGCCTGCGGGGCTGGTCGATATATCGACCAGCAGTCAGGTCGGGGACTCTATCTAAGATATGCAGTGATTTTATGCATAAATTTTGCATTTTATAAGAGGTTGATTTGTACTGAAATTTCCCCGCAGGTAAAAGGTTAAGCAAGTATCATTGTATTTCCATGTAACAACAACAGTATTCTACACGAGAAAAAGGACACTCTATCAGTATCATTAAATTTGATTTGATAACAATTTTAAGGTAAGTTTATATCTCAAAATTGTTGATAGAATGTCTAACTTGTGCTCTTTCATGTCTTGTGACTAGTGACTATCAGAGGAAAAAAGTTCTACCGATTAAATTTGGGAGGAAAATGACGTACCTTTAGAAAACTACCTGAAGCAAAAAATATCTTTTTGTTTTTAATATGAAGTGAATGCTTAAACTTTTTACTTTTAAACATACCGCTACTATAACTACTACCTCTACTATTATTTAGATTTGACGGGTTTATAAATGAAGTAAGTACATAGTCCCTCGTATAAAGCATAAAAGTATTTAAATAAATAGCAGGGCATTTCTATGTGTAAATCACATTTTCTCAAAGTTACTATATTTGTTTTTAATTTCAAATGAAAAAGGAAATTCAATTTACTTGAGGCTCTATTGGGCTTAAGGAACACATTCTTCTTATGATACTCGCAATTCGCGCTAGATTTTTTGTATAGATTTCTGTAACTTTCTGATAAATGACATATTTGATATTATTTATTTTCTAAAGATGTCAATGAGGAAAAATAATCGCACTTTATTTATGTAAACGATTTTGCATTTCATCCCTTATTCCGTATCACACTATTTTGGTTAAAAAGTGAAATTTTTGATTTTCAACAGTGTTTTACCAAATCAAAACCTAAAATTTACGTAAAATGTCTTGATAAAAATTTGTAAACCTCATTCAGGCAAATATTTTTTTATTTCAATCTTTTTTTCGTACCTCACATATTTTGTTTAAAAAATGGAATTTTTAAATTTTAATCGTACTTTTTCAAATTCAAACAAAAAATATTCACTTTATTAGAAAGTATGTCAAAAAAAATTAGCAGACCTTATTGAAGCACAAAATTTTGTATTTTTACGTTTCTTTCGTATTTCACATATTATGTTAAAAAATTAAATTTTCTATTTTCAATAGTATTTGTTTAAATTAAAAAGAGAAATATATTAGGTGCGCAAGTAAGTTCCCGCTGTTTGTCAATAGATGGCGCCAGCAGTAAGTGCTGGTCGATTTTGACATGTCCAAACCGTCATGAACCAAGCTTAGATATACACGGAGAAACTCTTCATTGTGGAATCTAGTATTATTATATTTATTTTTACTAAAAGTCAATAGGTAGCGAGGCTATAGTAACAAAACTAGTTTTATTTACCATAGCGGTACACGGAGAGACTTTTTGTAGTAATCTGTGTAAAAAATCACCGTAAATTTTACTATTTTGAGGTAGCAAAGTAGGGAAAATAGGGAACTACGTGACTATTTCTTGTTGAAGTATTAAGATGTACTACTTTTATTTCGACTTGTTCTTTTTCAAAGGAGCAACTTTTAATATTTTCTGTAGGAAAATTAGTAAGTAGGATTAATTAGTAGAGAAAATATTTAATTATACAAAAATAATAGAGGAAATAAGTATTTAAAGCTATAAAAATAGCTAAAATGATAAGATAAATTACTATCGTTTGTAAGAACGTGAGTGTTTTATAAAAATGTTTTCAATATAAGCTATTTCTATTGAAATTTTTTTGATATAAGGTAGTACAAATCAAAAAATTTCTTTGTGAATACTCCTATCAACTGTAGTCATTTTTGGGTTTGTGTTTGCTTATATTCATTCGGCTGCCCGAACAAAGCCGAACGCTTTCGAAGGCTAGCCGACCAACGGTCACCGAGTGATTCCTATTTTTGTATATTTACGGATGTCAACGCATGTTTTGCTTCCCGACAATTCCCGGTATTTTATGTTGAATTATTACAGGTTGCAAGTAATGATTGATTTTATGCTCAAATATGATCATTTGGAAACTGAAAGCGCGTACACTCAGAAAAAATATTTGATTGAATCAAAAAAATTATTTGTTTGAAACACTTTCTTTGATGTAAAGAAATGTTTTGCTTTAATGAAACAAAATTTGTTTGATTCAAATAAAATATCTTTGGACTAAATAAATATTTGTTCGGATCAAATAAATTTTTGCCTTAAATCAAAAAAATTATATCTTTGACCATATATCAATGCATTAATTTCTATGTTTTGAAGAAAAATTAATTTGATTCAAACAAATATTTATTTGGTTCAAAGATATTTTGTTTGAATCAAACAAATTTTATTTCATTTGAACAAATCATTTCTTTACATCAAAGAAAGTCGTTCAAACAAATCATTTTCTTTGATTCAATCAAATCATTTTTCTGAGTGTAAGTATTTCAAATGTATAATTAAATATATATTGTAGCTTTTCATTATTAGAAATGATAGAAACGAAAATAATGATTAGTTTTAGGTTAGGATTGCCGAATATGATTTCCATTCAATACAAAAAGAGAAATTTTTCTGTTAGCAGTAATATTAAATTTTTATAATGGGAATATGAGCTTTTATTTATAAATTTGTAAAATTTACGAATGACTGATTTTTTTATATCATGGATCTGCAATCATTTCCTATTTTCGATAGGAAAAGTTATAAATATGGTTCCATTATCACAAAAGACTATGGTAATTCGGTTAGACAGAAGATGTGACTTAACTATTGTATTTTGTAAACAACATCCTTTTTCAGCAATTAATGAAACATTTATTGGGTTTATCTCAATATAATTCGTTCGATGTGACGATTAAGATTTTACTATTTCAAGTAATAAAACTTGCTTTTGTTTTTAGGCATAAGTACATTTATATCACCATTTTATCCAATATTATTAGTAACTCCATAGTTTAATATTCAAAATAGTAATTTCTAAAAATGTGACGTTATATCCTCGTTTCCTATTGACTTTTAGTAAAAATAAATATGATAATACTAAATTTTACAATGAAGAGTTTCTCCGTGTATGGTAACCCTAGCGGACCCGTGTGAGAGAATGGTCATAGAATACTCTGACCGTTCTCTGACTGTTCTATGACCGTTCTATGACCTCGCATTATTACGGCTAAGAACGGTAAAAAAGACATTAAAAGCTTTGCAATTATGATTCTGTGGCGAAATTTGGATTAGAAGGTGAAGCAATAAATACAATTATCTTATTTTTCAGCGATAAAAACTAGGAATACATCATGTACCTGTCATTGAAGACACAGCAGTGGTTCACCATTTGCGGAACGTCCCCACCAATAGTAAACCTTCACGGTAGAGACGTTCCGCCAATTGTGAACCACTGCACTGCCTTCAATGACAGGTATTATGTTTTTCTAGTTTTTATCGCTGAAAAATAAGATAATTGTATTTATTGCTTCACCTCCTAATCCAAATTTCGCCACAAAATCATAATTCCAAAGCTTTTAATGTCTTTTTTACCGATCTTAGCCATAATAATTCCAGGTCATAGAACGGTCATAGAACAGTCAGAGAACGGTCAGAGTATTCTATGACCGTTCTCTCACACGGGTCCGCTAGGGAAACAAACCGTTTTGACACATTTGTGATTTTGTTTTGGTGTCATATACTTTTGGTTGTGTGAAAATGTCTTATTTAATCGTAATTTGCGGGAAGTGTTAATTTTCTTCTTTCATTCGAAGAAAACGGCGGCTAGAGCGCATCGAGAGCTCCAAAAAGTTTACGGAGATGCTGCTCTAAGTGAAACAACGTGCCGTGATTGGTTCCGTCGCTTAAAAGACGGTGATTTTGTACTCAACTAACTAATTCAATTTTATTACCAAAATATACGAGATACGGAAAAAATTTCAAGAAATAAAATTGATTATTTCAAAAAGATTTACAACTATGGTCTTGAACATTCTTTCACAGGAGTTACATCTTTTATTTTTTAATGGAAAATATTATTAAAAATATTCAAAATCTCCCTCTGAGCAAAACTTTATGCGGAATACGAAAATAAAGTTGAGAACAAATTTAGTAAATTATATGTAAAGAACAACGAACACCGAGCGCAAAGCACAAGATCTATATACTTCGGAGCGCGAAGCACGCGATGATATTTGTTTTTGTTGCTTTCTTCTATTTATGCCGTTACTAGACAGCGAGTCTATGGTAACGCATCACGCGTGCTGGTCGTCACACGGCAATAACGAGGTTATTAATTAAACAATTAAAAGTCTGAGCGCAAAAATAGTTATGAACAAAAATGATAGGAACGACAATTTATGTTTTAGCTTCGTATCGGCAATTAAAAGTTTACTCGATATAATGCTGGTGATATAGCAAAGCGAAAACATGTTTTCCAAGTTATAAAATGATTACAAATGTTAAATGATTTGAAAAAGCGTTAAATGTGATTCCTCAAGGCTGCATTATATGTAAATGAATAATTAAAAATTAATCGTATTTGAAAATGCGATACAGTTACATGATATATAAGTAATACTTCTTTATAAGAAAATTAGCCCTGACTAATTTACTGATTTTGAAAATGAATAAATACGATAGAGAACTATCCGTGTTTCCATGGAAATCCTCAGCAGAAATCGGGCGTCCTTAATAACGTCAATACACTCGTTCTTACGAGGTGCATAGATGGTCGAGTACTTAGGTCGCGAGTCACCCTGTTGATTTGAAATAGCCACATGCGAGTACGCAGCATACTCTATTCTGCGCGTGTATCTGCAATAAATTCGCGGATTGGTTGTTTATGTTAGTTTCAATGTTAAGTTAAGTTAAATCTAATTTACGGTCTTAGAAGCGCGTTGCACGGGACAGCGTGGTCCATGTATTGCAGGAATGCGAATCTACCATAAATCATAATCGCTGCATGTATATACACATGTTGCGGAGATAATGGTTCTTTCGGGGTTAAGCAGTGGTGAGCTGGGGTCAACGGACGACCCTTGCCTGCCTGCGCTACTCCGAGGGTGACTGAGTCTAATGTTATTCATTCAAAAAGTTCTAAACCATCGCTCGCATTTTTTTAAATCCATGAAAAGAGACTCATTATATTCAAAAGAATTTATGGGTACAGTTCGAATCCTAAAAAGAAACGACCAAATTTGGACCAAAAAACATTACCCAAATCAAACAATCATGAGAAAAACCAACACAAAAGGAGGAAAGAAAAAAGAAGGCAACCTTTCAAAACCCCTTCCTTCTTTTTCTTTCTTTCGTCCTCTTTTGTCTTTATTTCCCACCACTATTTACATAAAAATAAAAAAATTGTAAACAACTTGCGCGGCGTTTCGGTTCTCTTCCAGCACCCTCTTTAAAGCTGGGATTCTAGAAAAAAATATTTAAAAATAATCTCCCATCACCTTTCATGGGGACCGAGAACTCCCCTCCATGAACGTGAACAGGAAAGTAAAACAACTCCTTGTGTGTCTCTCTCTATTAAATACCTGAATGACCCTAAGATTTGATTGAAAAACATATAAAAATTAGAATTGAACAAGTCAAGAGTAGACAGAGTAGTAATGTGGGCACAGATACACAAAGTGATCTATATTTTGGTCAAATCTCAAAAACAATTCGGTTTATGCTAAAAAAGTTTGAAATCCATACAATTTTTAGAATACCCTTTCGGACGGAAGGACTTATAACTATGGGTAAAGATGTCTTGAATAGATATGAAAAAAGTAGTGTGGTATATACCAAAAGAATCTTGGGAGAAAGTGTAATTACCATAATGTTTTTTCTGATCATAGAAAGGTATACACTGATCATGACTTTGACTGGAATAATGTTGAGATTTTGCATTTCGAAAATAATGCGGGAAAAAGAGAATTTATGGAGATGTTATATATAAAAAGAGAGGGAGCATATTCTATAATTTTAAAAACAGATTTGGTGAAGTACAATGGTTGTTATACTGAATGACGGCATGATGGGTTATATTTAAAGGCAATGTTTCACAGTAATATTCCTTGAAGTTTCTAGATTCTTCGAAGCCATTAACATTTTATTGAATGACTCTTAAGGTCATTCAGGTATTTAATAGAGAGAGAGGCACACAAGGAGTTATTTTAGTTTCCTGTTGGCGTTCATGGAGGAGAGTTCTTGGTCCCCATGGAAGGTGATGGGAGATAATTTTTAAATATTTTTCTCCATTATCCCAGCTTTGAAGAGGGCGCTGGAAGAGCACCGAAACGTCGCGCAAGTTGTTTGCAACATTTTTATTTTTATGTAAATGGTGGTGGAAAATAAAGACAAAAGAGGACGAAAGAAAGAAAAAGATGCAAATTGATTTCAAAGTACCGCTGATAAGTTATTAATTTTCAAAGGGAGGTGAAGGAGTGGGAGCCTCTCAGTAAAAACCGCCCCGGGTCTTAAAAACTCTTAGTATGACACTGAATAATTCAACACTAAATTTATTAGGATTTATATCATAGAATAGGCCTAATTACCGATAATTATTCCTTTCTAGATTGTAAAATAAATTGAATTATTAGAAAATTCATGCAATAGTGTGATTAAAATAAGCCTGATTTTAGCGGAATCTTGGAACACTGCAGCAGTACTGTCAGTTCACCTTCAGTTCCACTGATAGGCCAAAAATAGATGATAGTTTATTATCTAGTATAGGCCCAAAAACTAACGCCAAAGTTTTTAGCTTTATACTTTGGAATAAATATAATCATAAAAGCTTAATTCTTGCTTATTCTTGACAGAAGAAAAAAGGCTGGGGATTATAGGTTAGAAATGAGCTAGAGTCATAAAGCTTGAAATGTTTGCTGGATTTTCTACTCTCACGCTGAAGTAATTTCCTAGGAGGGTTTAAAGAAGCAATTTGCGGCGATCACGTCGAGGCGTATAATACCTCTTAATATGATATCGCTCATATCGGACAAACTTGTCCGAGAAACACAGAACACACGTATTCTCCAACTCGCGAATTACGATACGATATTCTATTTGTGTTACAGCAAATCACTTACTTTTTGAGCTCACAGTGACGCGTATTAGTAGCACCGCGTTGCATAGTCATTAATGTAAAACGGCATTATTCAGTTCGGTACTTTGTTTGCAATGTGCACAAATTGTGAGTACCGCATACCGTGCAAAAGAATGCACCTGTTCTCGCATCTACAGATGTATTTTTGTTCCAAAGAATCCAGTACGAACATTGGAAAATCGATTCTTACATGAAAACAAATAACTGCTATGTTTTAGACTATATAAAAGTGTACATTATTCTGACTCTTGTAAACAAATTTGAAGGACTAGCGGTCAAAAACGGATAAGGCGCATTTTAAAAACTTTTCAGAAGAACGAAAAAATGTTTGAATTTTTCAAGTTCCGATAGCTACACAGCCAATTTTAACCATTAAAAAAAATTTATATCGAATTTCACACTTTTGTTTGCGACTATAATTTGAATATTAGGTGAGGGAATTCGAAAATACAAAATAAACGCCTTTCAGAAATGGTTATTCCAACAAGTTTATTTGGGATGTGCCAAAGTAGATGAGCGTGCAGAGCGCGGCAACAATGGAGGCCAGTAGAAATCGCATCGCATCTTATCACCAAAAAAAAAAAAAAAAAAAAAAAAAAAATATACATGCTTTTGGCAGAAATTCTATAGATTCAATAGCATTTTTTGCTCAGCGTATGCATACATTTCATATACTATAGTTGTAAAGTTTACATTACAAATAAAATTTCTAACGCCAAGAAAATTTAAATCTAAATCTAATTGCCTAAAT
Organism: Diplolepis rosae; assembly: GCA_030998225.1. Classification (NCBI taxonomy): domain Eukaryota; kingdom Metazoa; phylum Arthropoda; class Insecta; order Hymenoptera; family Diplolepididae; genus Diplolepis; species Diplolepis rosae. The sequence continues at coordinate 1,176,152 of JAPYXD010000466.1, forward strand.
TTCAAGCATCGCACTTAGTAACGCCTATCTTACACCTAATACACATTTGAAATTTAGAAAATTAATTTATATATATATATTTATATATATAATATGTATCATAAAAGTTGAAGAATACTGCTCGAAGTTTGTATGAGAAATTTTATATTGAAAACAAAAAATAATTTACCATAAAAGAAATTTAATCCTAAAAATATTAAAACTTGTTGGATCATCATGCATATCTGACTGGGTCCTGATGATCAGAAAATCTAGATAATACTTAGAAGATATTTTCATCAAGCATATTTGATGGGTTTATGTGAGAATTGAATAGACCGACTATAGATATCACATTTTGACCATTTTTAATCGCGCTGACTGAATAAAGCCTAAGTTTCAGAATGATATTTTGTTTACAAGAAAGTTATTATTCAAATTAAATATATGAAAAATACAGTAAAAATTCAAAGGATCCGAATTGAAAAACAACCAAAATTAAATAAAATATAGATGATATAACTTTATTTTTACTGAACAATAACTGATTCTGCACTTGTAAAAATACTGAATTGCTAACCGCTGATTTGAATAATTCAAATTGTTTTGAGTAGAAAGTGTGACGAGTAGTTTTCACGCGAATAATTGCCGCTGAGGTAGATTCGAAAAGCGAAGTCAAGAGGCATGCAAAAAGCAGGACTCATTACCCTGTGATCTTATATGCCAGTTTGATTAGATTAAAGCACGTTTTACATACACGTTCGAATTGCGAGTTAATAATTGCTCTTTCAAAGAAAATAAAGTAGTATTTGAAAATAGAACACCATACATGCACTATCTCAGAATGTCAATTTCCATTTCCTTAAATAAACGGACGCTCTCTAATCCAAATTATTCATTAGGAACATAGCCTACATTGTGATGTCATAATTTATTTATATTAAAACGAATTATCTTTAATTAACGGTACAAGAAATTCTACTTATTTCTATTATATATTTATATACAATACCGGTTTATAAATTGGTCATATGATCATACATCAACATATAAATATGTTTTAAATAGCAGTTTTTGATAAAAAATTGATTAACAAAAAATTGATCATAAATTCATGTTATAAATAAATTGAATAATGGATTATTATGCGGACACGGTACAAAATTTATTTAATGAAATTAATAATCTTTAAAATCAATTGTTTTTTTTTTCGTTTAGAACATGTAAAACGGTCGCTGTTGAAAGAGAAAAACATTTTTTTTTTTTTTTTTTTTGATGAGGAGGAAAATGTCAATGCTAATCAACGCACAGAATCCCTTACGCTTACCAGTTCCTTTTCTTGCATTTGTGGCGATGTTAACCACAGCTTGGATGGCGTCCACAGTGGACCTGCCTTTCCTGAATCCGAACTGGTTTTCCGAGAGCCCGTTCTCCCCGACCAAGAGAGCCTGAAGCCGTTGTAGAATCAACTCCTCCAGAAGCTTCCCCATCGTATCCAATAAGCATATTGGTCTATACGACGAGGCAACCGCTAGAGGTTTGTTGCCCTTCCTCAGCAGGACCAATCTCTGCCTCTTCCAATCCGCGAGGAACCTCCCCTCCCGAAGACAGGAGTTAAAGGCTTCTAGGAGAATCTGCGGGTATGCCCCGATCACCTCTTTGAGGATCTCGTTCGGCACCCCGTCGATACCCGGCGCTGTATTTGCCTTAAGCCTTCCACTCGCTCTCTTTAGTTCTTCGGGGGTGAAGAGTTCCTCGCGCCGGACCTCGCTGGACCTTCGGTCCTGTCTTTGGAACGGCTCCCCGTGTGGGAACAAGCTTCGCACAATATACTTGACTTGATCGGGATTATCCAGGCCTGGGGTCTTTCTTCTAGCCACCAATCTCTTGGTGACTATTTTGAAGGCGAGACCCCATGGGTCCTTCTCGACCTCACCAATTAAGTCTTTCCAGCATTGAAGTCGGCTTTTCTTTATGCCTCGCCTCAAAGCTATTTTTGCCCCTTTTCATGCCTCGTGCAGCGTAGCATCCCCCTTTGAACGGGTGAATTTTCGACGCGCTGCGAGGCATTCTCGACGCAGGGCTGCCAACTGGTCGTTCCACCAGTACATCGAACCCATGGCTTGCCTGCGCTTACGGCGAGGCATCGAGTAGTCACAAGCCGCGACCACCTTCTGCCTCGCCGAGCGCACAGTAGCTTCAAACGACCCAGCAAACCAAGATTCCCCTCCTATCTAGGCGGGCCTCACCCCACTCGGGCGACTTACTGTTGAAGTCACTCCCTATGAGGGATCGCCCGATGGCCTCACTGAGGCTTTCCTCAAGGAGGATCTGGGTCTCAAAGACATCGAAGGGATCGCCGGGGGAGAAGTAGCAGCTGTACACACGCACACCCGCCACCTCCACCCAAACGAACCCCGCGTCGGTCTCCAGGAAGTCCCCGACGCCCAAATCAGGGTTACAAACAAGGATGCCAGCCCTCCTGGATGCATCCTGATACTAAGCAGAGTTTTCGGACCACTTGTACTGCACATCGGCCTCCCTCTCCCTGGCGGTCTGCATCAGGAGGGCCTGGGCATCCGTCCCCCTTCCGAGGTTGAGCTGCAGGAACTTCAATTCCTGCCTCTCAACCCCCGAAGCTCTTCCCGGAAGACCGGACAGGAGCCGATCCCTGACACATGGGCGACATCTTTGTCGCCCCTGTCTATGCATGTCAGGCACCTTGGTGGCGCCTTACAACTCCTGGCCAAATGTCCCGTTCCGCCACATCTCCAACAGACGTTTTTTCTGTCGGAGTTGTCGCAGCCCCGGGACCCGTGGCCGTACCCAAGGCACCTGCAGCAGCGGGCGACTTCCACTTCCACTTCCACCCGATCCTCAGTTTACCTAGCTGAAGCAGACGCGCGGCGTCTGCCTCAGCCAGGCGGATCACTGCAGTCTTCACCCTACCAAAGCGGGTGAAGAGCCTGCAGCACTCCTCAAAAGCCGGTCTGCCCAGTGCCAAGCACAGGGCAGACACAACCTCCTCTTTTTCAACGGTCTCGTCGAGGTCCCTAATTTCGAGGGACCTCGTCGAGACCAGGGCTGAAATCTCTGCCCTCTCCCCGACCGCCTGGTCAAGCTCCTTGCGGAAGGCCGAAACGTCTCCCCCCTTTTTGAGGACCAGAAGGACTTCTTCCTTCCTGGTCCTCCGGATAGACAGGACCTCAAGTCCTGCCTTCTGGGGGTCGACTTTCGCCTTCATTTCCTTCAAGATGTCGGCGTAGGACTGGCCGTCCTTCGCCGACACCTTGATGGCGTCGCCCGACCTGGTGGGCGAGGAGCGCTTCGAAGGTCTCTTGGCGTATGTACCCTGTGCTTCTTGCACAGGGTCCTTCGCCCTTCTCTCAGTGTCCACTTTTTTATTTTTGTTTTTCTTCTCTTTTTCCTTTTTGGCGATTACTTGCCAGTCCCCATCTTAATCGGGGCCTGGCTCTTGGCCACCTGCGCGTACGACGGTGACGGGCCGCCTTTCCCCCTCTTAGGAGTTCTTTCCTGAGGGGGGGTGGGGGCTGCCCTCTTCTCACCTTTGTTCTGAGGTTTTGGGGTGTCTCCCAGAGACGCAGAGCGCGGTCTCCGGAAGATACCTATTTTTTTCGAGACGGGGTGGGTCTCCAGCCTCTTCTGGAGTTCCACCCCGCTTTCAAGTAGGCACCTGTGGGTGTTGAGCATACCGCCCAACACCTCAGCTGCCTCATTTACAGAGTATTTAACAAAGCCAGGGTTATTCCTGAGCATACCCTTTTGTATTACGCTCAGGGCCCTGGCTAGCTTTTCCATTTTCTCATTTTGCTCCTTCAGGATGGAAGGACGTCCTTCAGCTCCTTATGAAGCACCCAAGTCGAAATTCCCCACAATATTTTTGCTCAAATCCATACAACATTTTTACCAGCGCATCGTGCGTAGAGGAGCGGGTCGGAATAGTTGGGAACGGGTGTATCCTCGGACCGAAGTCCTACCCCAGTTCCCTGAGGCCCAACCTCCGCTTAGCGTAAATAAATAAAATTATTGCATATTTCAATTACTAGTTAACGTTATTTTCAACGTAGAATAAGGACTAAAACATTTTGAATGTTTATTTTGCCTCATTCATGAGTTATAATGCTACTTTACGATAGCTTTACAATAGCTTTACGGTACAGCGTAAAGCTACCGTTCAGCCAGTTCGCTAGGGTATCGACCTTACCAACCTATGATTGAGAATTAATGTAACGTCTCGCAAGGCTAGATGGAATTTTTGAAATATAATTATTGAAGAAATTTTCTGTATTTAAATACTAAATTTTTATTTTTATTTAAATTATATTTAAAAAATTCCATCTGGTCTTGCGAGACGTTACATTAATTCTCAATCATAGGCTGGTAAGGTCGATATGGTAGAGTTTCGTTATCACGTATTGTGATACACTCTTCTAATGATCGAAATAATCGACTGAAATGATTTGGAAAAATTGATTAAATAGTTCATGATACATCCGTAGCCTAATAGGCGTTAAAAAGATTCTGTGAGAAAAGTTTTGGAACCTCCGTAGCTCAGATGACAGATCATTCGATCGGCAATCGAAAGGACCTGGGCTCGATACCTAGCGGAGTGGAAGCGTTCCTTTTTACACAGAAAATTTCTTTTAATAATTATATTTAAAAAATTCCATCTAGTCTTGCGAGACGTTACATTTATTCTCAATCATAGGTTGGCAAGGTCGATATGGTAGAGTTCCGTTATCACGTAGAGTGATACACTCTTCTAATGATCGACATAATCGACTGAAATGATTTAGAAATATCAATATCATTATCTTGTCATGCATATTGTAATTTGTACGAGTAATATTGCGACGAGCATATTCAAAAGGTGAGGCGGTAGGTACTGATCAATCAAGAGATTTTCTTGCTAACATGCAGCTCAAGGCTTCTAGACAGATGACACGCATTGAGTACACAGCCTATTTCATTTAGCAAACTTATTTCTACCACAATATTTTAGGCAAATACACAAATATATATAGCATTGGCCCCTGAAAGACCCTTTCTATATTATCTATACTCTATCAAGGTCATAAAGTGACAATCTATCGAGAGCATAATAACAGACGTTACGCTCAGTTAGTGAGGTCCTAACTAGAAAACACTGAGATAAATCGCTAAAAGTCCGAACGACATGAATTTGGGTCAATACAATAATAGACATGTTATCAAACATGTCACTTTGAAATTTAAAAATGGCACTTTCACTATAAAGCTAGAATATCTAACAGTTCCGACCATTTTCAGAACTAGTTAAATTTAATAATACTGCAAATGTGATACTTAATATCACGAATATCCCCGTGAAGTTTAAAGCCGAAAGGCGGTTCCGCGGGTGGTGTATTGGTTCGAGAGAGGGGGTTTTTTGGTTTTAACAGGTATGCCTAGACCCGTCCTAGGAGATTCCTGTATAACGTCTATAAAAGATTTTGCCATTTTTCCTCCTCACCAAAAAAAAAAAAAAAAAATATAATTAAAATCACGAAATTTAAAATTGCATTTTTATTAAATTTTAAATATAAATTTATTATAAATTTTACAAAACATATCAGAAAAAATGGGTATGTGAAAATAAACAAATTTAAATTTTTTAAATATGGAGTAAAATTACATATATGGATATTATAATATTTTATGTTTATGTAACGCCTTGTTTGCAAATTCAGTGTAAAATGGATTGTCCGTGAAGCTTATATACAAAATCGTTTTCTTGAAAAATAAATGCCTTCGTCCACTCGTGAAAATCATCATAAACGTCTCGAATTTTTTAACTAGGTACAGGACAATAGTCTTCTTCAAGGAGGAAAAGATCCTCTCAGGATTGCTTATAGAAAAAAATTTTTCGGTCAGCAAAGCCACATGTCCCGAGTCGGTTTTTAAAACAATTCAGATCATTCTGTGAAAGACGCCGGTAATAAAGTCTTCACGAGAATTTTTCATAAATGTAAAACTTGTTCGCGTTTTGCCATTGTGAAACAATTTGGCATCCTTCTTTAATAATAAACATTTTTTGAAAAAAATTCTGGTCGGTTCGTGTGCAAAATCTTTTATATTTTTTCATTGTATCCGGTTTTTTATTCATAGTGAACTTCAAATAATTTTTCAATTCGTGATGCTGCATACTGGACTACTTCATTTTGAATTGCAAGCTATGAGATAAGTTTTTAATTTCTACGATAATTCTTTTTTTTTAATTATCTTCTATATTCTAATCTTTTACAGAAATTTTAAATTAATCTTTGAATTTATGGCACTGAAGAGGGCCCCCATATGTGGCCGAAACGTTTGCCTTGATGTAAGACAGTAGGCACATTTCAACGTCCCTTGATTTATTTTATATTTTATTTTCCTGGAATAAGTCGAGGAATTTTGGCCAGACGGAAATCCAGAAAAATGAAGCGCGCGTTCGGTCAGGTCACTGCGATTGGCTGATGGACTCAAGAGAGGGTAAAATACATACGAGCCCCTTCTTTCTCCATCGGTCAATCGGGCCAGGGAGATTTTAATTGGAGCGCCCAATTTTTGCTATTAGTCAATCATATTTGACAAAAATTTTTATTGGCGCGTAAACTTCAGGATGATATGTATAAATATCGGGCCACTTTGTATTTTAGGATGATTCGAAGACTGAGCCTCTGAGAGACTACCTCCAGAGAACCTTAGCCCCCTCGGAGATAATAAAAGTTTTCTTTCATCTTACAAAGCCGTCGTTTTGATTTTTATTATTACGATCTTCCATCAGCCCTTTTTAGAGCTAACCTTTGACGAAAAGAAAAATCTAATTTCCGCCTTCTCAAACATCTCGCAGCATGGGCTCTCCGGCCCACTTGGTGAGTGGACATTCATGAAACGCCTGGGGACTTCCTCTCGCAGTTTCCGGTCTCCAGGGTGGCATACCGCCCTGGCGACTATCATCGGGACGCTCTGACTCCTAGGTGGAATACCGCCTAGGAGTAGACGTCTGAAGAAGACTCCACCCTGAGGTGGTATACCGCCTCAGGAAATAAGGGGGAATTTACCACAAGGTGGAATACCGCCTCGTGGTGAATACCTGCTTATTGTGGACGTCTCCAGATCCAGAAGGGGATCGGAGGCCGGATCCTGAGAGACATTCTCCTTCCGGTTCCAACGACACGTCTCTCGACCCTCCTGGACCATCTTTGAGGGAGTTGGGACGTCATCGAGACGTTTCGAATCTGGGGCCGGATCCGGGGAGACGTTACGTCCAGGAACCCATCCCACCAATTACCAGCGTCCCATCTCTCTTATCGAGGGAGATAGGGGATAAAATCCGAGACGTCTCCCATCTGAGGCTGAATTTAGGAAGACGTTACGTCCCGGAAGTCATCCCAACACTTGCCAGCGCCACACCGCCTTCTCCTCGGAAGATAGGGCAAGAAAAGCCAGACGTCTTGAATCTGAGGCCTGATTCAGAGAGGCAAGGCGTTCCGGAAGCCGTACCATTGCAGAAACTAAAGCATCTACAACAGCCTTTCTTTCTTTTTGCGCATTTTTAAATCTAATAATAATTTTAATCAAAGAAAATAAGAAGCAACTGACCCTATGCCAAAGAAATGAACAAACATTATATACACATAGAGTTAGATCGTTTTTAGTTGCGCAGACTAAAATCACAATTGGATCAACTATAATTATATTTGGGAAAACTGTCTTTCACCCAAATCTATTTTATAGTCCGTTTCAGGCCCAACTACACTTTGAGAGAAGTGCTGTTAGATTTTTTTTTGGAAATCCGTAGAAATGGTGGGGGAACGCCTTGAAAATCCGCGTTTTACCATAGATCTATGGCTGCGAGAGGGCGGGATAAGCGAACGTGACCGAGATATACATGTGCGAACGAGACAGACAGAATGGGGAAGTGAGGGGGGGGGGGGGGGAAGCTTGAGAAAATCGAGTCTGAGAGAGAGGGAGAAAAGCAGGCTTTGATATTTCTTATTAAATTATATCATACAATTTTTTTTAATCCTCGAAATTATATTTCCTTTGTGCGATAAAGGATTTCATTTCCCGACCACAGGAAATACTTTGACAGTAAAAGGACAGCATTTGAAACGATAATCCCCTAATAACTAATAATAGGGTCTATAGAATCTATAGACCCTGTCATTATGACCAAATCGTTCTCGTGAATTGCGTATGCGTCCCAGTGTATCGATATAAAGAACTTAACTCACCATGATAACCGAACTCTACCATATCGACCCTATCAACCTGTGATATAGAATTAACGTCATTTAAGATTAGATGGAATTTTCAATATATATTTGAACAATTTTTTCTGTGAAGAAAGGAACGCTTCCAATAATAATAATAAATAATCGCCTAAAATGATTTAGAGAAATTTGTATATAGTTTATGATATATCGGTGGCCAAATTGGCGTAAATAGATTCTGTGAAAAAAGTTTTGTGGAACCTCCGTAGCTCAGATGATAGAGCATTCGACCGGCAATCGAAAGGTCTTGGGCTCGATACCCAGCGGAATGGAAGCGTTCCTTTTTTCAAAGAAAAAATTGTTCAAAGATATATTGAAAATTCCATCTAGTCTTAAATGACGTTAATTCTAAATCAATATCCGTTAATTGATTACCCAATGCATATTTTAAAGCTCCGATAAACGCAGAACTAGCTGATTTAATCCAAACGGAATTCGGCAAAAGTGTACATTTTAGAGTCATGTAAGAATGCCGTATACTTTCGAAAACTCTGATGCAAGGGTATTTATCAATATTCCGTCGCAAGATCAGTTATGGTTATTTTGTTTACCCCATAAAACTTGTGCATCAATTCACTGACTAAAGGTGGCGATTTGTGATCAGATTCGATAATTTCATTTACGCACGACAAACGCGAACGGTTTTATTATTTTTTACAACAACTCTAAGAGAATTACAATATGTGCTGTCAGAACGTTCAATAATTCCTGGTAACAACATATCATTAATGGCCCTGCTTACCAATTCTCCATACGCGTGTGGTACAAGATATATTTTCCTGACAATAGTTTTATTTTCTTTAACTTGAATTACATACTCTAGGGTATTAGCACTTTCGTTTTTCTTACGAAAAAGTGTAGATCCCTGGCCAGTAGTAACGACACAAGCTTCCACGCGTCAAGGTCCGGGATGAGCGGATCGAGCATCCCGTTTGGCCCATGCCGATTTAACCTCTGGTATTCCACCTTCCAATCAGGGAAACTTAAACTCTGGTCTTAATCCGCGATAAGCCCAATCCAATTGCCAATCCCTCAGCATCGCGATCAATCCTCGTAAGTGGGTCAAATACATTGTTGTAATCCATACAAAAACAAAAACCGTAAGTGAATATTACGTGATTTTTCACTCTTGATACAAATAGAAATATAGTTTTAGAAAAATGGAATAAATATCAATGAGAACGATACAATGTTTGGATTTTGTACATTACCGCATCCTTATGTTTATTCTAGTTCCTTAATCTTACCGGATGTCCTGGAGCAAAAGCAAAGAAGAAGAGTACGTTCTGGCTGCTGAGGTCCTGGAAATCCGGGCCAAAATCGATTTGAGATTGTCGTGGTTCCAAAAAGGAATCACCCTTGTCCTTATGCGACTCACTCGCGCACACACCCTTTTTCTTTACTTTAACCTTATAGCTTTAAGGTGAGAAAGAAATGGATAGCTTTGAACTAGAAGGGAGGCAGTACTTTTAAATTGTCTGCCCTTGACCACTTTTGCCTCACAATAATCCTATTTATGGTTTCAGAAAATAGACTCCTCGTCGTTTTGAGATTCGATGAGGTGTAGATTTTCTTATCTAGTTAGTGCTTGCTTACTAGATTTTTGGCTCCATATCGCAACACATTATTGGTACTTGCGACCAATTGGCCACCGGCGAGCTCTATATAATAAAAACCCGAACTTAGTAGTGATAGTATTTTTGAATACTCTCAGTGTCACTATCCCGCGTTTGGCTTCCGTCGGAGAGAAGATTTTTTAAGTATTTACGTCCACCCAAGTACAATCCCCAATTTGTGGCCCTGGCTAGGTCTCTTCACGAATCTAAGTCAACTATCCAGGTGATAGGACGTACTTGTTCCGAACCGCGGACGGAAAAATTAGAGAAAAGTACATTCTCTACTGCCCAAATAGTTCTGGTTAGTACCAGGTTGCTCGAGTAACTGCGAATTTGATTGAATCTAGATTTGCCTCGAAGACTCGTATCGATGATGCTTAGGTTAGGTATTTCGATGATTTTTGGGTTTTTATGCGTGGCCTGATTTTTGGAAGGAGTTCATGCTGATCAGTAATTTTGCAATTACCGATTGCCTAAATACCTGGTGGCCTACTTGTGACTACTTGTTGCCTAATTACTTGATAGCCTACTTGCCATTACCTGTTGCCAACTGAAATTTGTGATGAAATGGTTATTTCTGATGTAGTTGTTATTTTTGGATCATGTTTCATGACACCAATAAATCAAATATTGATATGAAATAATTAAATCGATTCCTTTGATTATTAATTCTGGATTATGACACCTTAAATATTTTCATAATTAGAAAAAACATTGGTACAGATCCTTTTCAGAAATATCGTATGCACTGGCTATGGTAACTCATAGCTAACCAAGTTTGTTTATAGTATTTATAGTTTATAATGTTTATAGCAAAAGCACTGTAGTACTTATGCGGTTAACAAAAACATAATAGGAAATTCGGAAAGGGATATAGGGAAAAGTATAGAAAAACTAGATGGGAACTATTTAGGAACTATGGAAAAACTAAACATCATTGATGCTTGTATTTGAAGGATTTTCACATTTTGAGTCTGATTTTCATGTATTCTTCTCTCACAACGTAGTCAGATAGAGCTGAAAAATGATTATGTGCGCTAGCGTACTATTTTTAAATATTTTGATACTTGAATTTATTTCTTTAAGACTTCCGTTCTCCTTCTTGCTTTTACTTTCCAGTCATCCGAATCCTGTGCCAATTTATAATATTTTCCTACAGTTTACATTTATTTAGAAACAGTATGAATAAAAATTTTGAATAATTCGCGTTGTTTTGCAGTTCTAAGCAATGTACATATATATATTAGGGTGGTCCAAAAATGCATTGCAAAAATTTTTTTGATGCTAGATGCAAACGATCCCCCCAAAAAGTTTCGAAATCTAAAAAAATAAAGGTCCTATTTTGTCTTTTTTCAAAATTTTGATTTTATATGGTGCCTGTTGGGACTTGAAATTTGCATGGGAAAATGCATGGGAAAAAATCACTTTTTGGTATTTTTCGAATAATTGTTCAGGGTTAGGGAAAAGTTGACATTAAAGTTTTAAGTTAATTTCTATTTATTTAAATAAATTCTATTTGTTTAAATAATATGTTCTTCTATAAAATTCGTTTTGAATCTGTTCTCTGAGGTCGGAATGGCAGTTTATTATCTGAAAGTAACTTTATTTATTTCTTTATTTATTTATTAATTTCTTTCTATTGTTTTAGCAATTAATTATTATTATTTTCTATTTTTTTGCAAATTATGGGAAAAAAGTCAGCTTTTCTTCTGATAAACCTACATATTTGAATTTCAAGGTATCCTCTATACATTATCTAATAAATCCTAAATTGTTTAAACAAATTTAATTTGTATTAACAATTTTTTTTTTCAATTCGTCTAAAATTCTGGTTTTTTTAATAAACATATATATTTTAATTTCAAGGTATCTTCTCTACATTATCTATTATTATTATTACTTATAAGTGTGGCTGGGACCCAGAAAGGCCCCTGATGCTTGGGTATTCCGGTTGCATCACCATCTAAAAACCTCATGTGCGACCCCTCAGCCTGTGCCAAAGGGCAAGGACCTGGGCCACGTTTTTGGTCTGAATCACGGCTACGTCTATGGAGACGTAGCCCGTGAGAAACTGTCGTATGTCCCCAATTGCTGGACAATGGTAGAGTATATGGGTGGACGTTTCATTGTCTTCCCCACATAGTCGACAAAGTGGACTTTTAGCAAGCCCTATCTTATGTCTATGGTAGGCGAGGTTGCCGTGACCAGTAAGCACTTCTGTTATGGTCTTTACCTCGGTTCTACTAAGTTTGCGCAGATCTGCAGCTCGTTTGGGGTTTAGATATTCCCCCATGAGGGCTTTGGCTAGTTTGCATGCCGTTGCCTTGTACCACTCTTCCTGCTGTTTCTCGGCCAGCCACTTTTTAATGTCTTCTGTGGCCGACCTGTTCGAAATACCTATTACTGGTTCTGGACCAGATGGGTTTTGTTTTTTTGTCGCTAGCTTGGCTAGTCTATCCGCTGTCTCGTTGCCCTTGATACCCCTGTGTCCAGGAATCCAGAGGACTGTGACTCGGTTGTCTTCCGCTAGTTTGTTCAATGCTTCATAGCATTCCCAGACCAGCGTCGAGGTAGTCACTGACTTATCTAGTGTCGTAATGGCCGCTCTACTATCTGAGCAGATGCGGATGTTCCTGTTGCGACCATGATTCTGTGCGGCGTGTGCGCATTGGAATATGGCCGCCATCTCGGTTTGAATAACTGTGGAGTGGGGTCCCAGCGGGCCAATGAGGCGTGTGTCGCTGTTCTTCCCATAGACACCAGCCCCCGCACCCTCCCTGTTTTTGGAGCCGTCTGTAAACCAGTTGTCTCCGTCCCCTGGGAGGTGTGCGCGACGCACCCTCCAATCTTCCATATTCGACAAGCTTACCTTGTACTTTTTGTCGAAGAGGTACCGTGGAGACGTCCTGTCTCTTACCATTTTCATGATCGGTCTCTTCGCGATGTTGACAGTGGTTTTAAGTTTTTTCAAAATCACTGTATTAGGGTTTTCACCAATTCTCCAGGCCGCCTTGCTAGCCTCGGCTGTGATGGTTAGGTGCGGAGGCTCTAGCCTCATTAGTGCTCCCAACGCTGTTGTGGGTGAAGACTTCGAGGCGCTAGTGATCCCTCTAAGGATCACCCCTCGAAGTCTTTCCAACCTGGCCATGGCTGTATTCTGCTTGACTCTGCTCCACTAGACTATTGACGCATAGGTTAACCTGGGTCGCAGTATCTCTGTAAAGATCCACAGCAGTGTGTTGGGTTTCAGGCCCCAATTGCTTCCAATAGCTCGTCAGCATATCCAATGGGGTGACATCCTTGGTCGGTTAGTAGATGCAGTAGTTCATCCACCACTAGACTCCACAGCAGGGCAGATAGTACTCCTCCCTGCGGGCAACCTGAATCAACGATCCCTTGGAGGGTAATATTTCCTTTGGTAATCGTGATGTTCCTGTTTCCTAGCATATGGCAGGTCAGTCAACTACGGCTATGGGGACTCCTTGTCTTATCATAGCTCTCCTGATCAATTTACTGGATGTGTGGTTAAAGGCACCCTCAATATCCATGAATGTTCCAATAGCGAATCCTTTAAGGTTCATTTGGTCCTCAATCAGATTCACCGCTTTGCTCAGGGCACTTTTGGCCGAGCGACCGGCCCTGTAGGCATGCTGATCACTGTGTAGTGGTTTTACCGTCAGGATCTTATCGCGGATGTATCTGTCCACGAGTCAGACTGGCCCTAGCAAGTCTCACTAACGGCCCTATGATGGGGTCCCCAGCCCTCTGCAGGAGGACCGGGTAGATGCCATCCGGACCTGGGGACTTGAAGGGGTTGAAAGACTTCAAGGCCCATCGGACCCTGGCTGGGGAGGCGATCTCGCGGGCCAGCCGCCCGCGTAAACCCAATTGGGTCGCGGGCAGTGGTCGGCCCTTTTGGGAGTTCCACCCCACCTCCGTTGGACCTTTAAAGCCCGGGAAGTGCGCCATTGTCAGAAGGGTCAGGGTCTCCCTGTCCGACTCTGAGTACGTCCCGTCTAGTAGTCTTAGGGTGCTCAACATAGCTCCTGGGTTGCGGGCCAGTAGTCTGTTCAGCCTGGCCGCCTCCGCGCACTTTTCTATGTCCGAAAAGAAGGAGGTCCAGCTCTTATTCTTGGCCTCCCTGATTTCTTTCCTATATGCATCCCTAGTTGCATTGGATAAGTTCTTCCGTATTGCCTTTTTTGGCCCGTCTGAACCTTTCTCTAGTTTCTTTGCGAAGCTTTTCAAGCTTCCCATTCCACCAGTGGGTCTCCCGCGCTTTCTTGATTTCCGAAGGTAAGCAGTTGAGTTCGTACGTTGTGATGATGGCCGACGAGAATTGGTCAGCCGCTCTCTCAAGGGCATCTACGTCTTTGATTTCCATGGTTTTCCCGTGGAGTGCAGCTTGTAGGTATGTGGAATAACGCTCCCAGTTTTTTTCCTCGGGTTTCTGACCCATGCGGGGCCATAGAGTGCGTGTGATTCCAGTTCGTACAGTATTTGCATGTGGTCAGATAGAGAGGGTTCGTCTGAAACCAGAGGGTAATGTCGATTGCCTCTTGTCTCACAGAGTTCCGAAAGGTCGGTACAGTACCTATATTTAGAATATCCAAGTCAGTAGTGATTAGATAGTCCACTAGGTCCTCACCCCTTCTGTTGGTGTCCGTGCTACCCCACAGCTCATGGTGAGAGTTTGCATCGCACCCCAAGAGCAGAGGCAGGCCTCTTACCTTACAGTAGTCCACTAATGAGCGGACTTCCTCCGGTGGATGGGTCGCTCTGTCATGGGGAAAGTATGCCGATCCAATGACGAGCTTACCAATTCCTATTAGGTCGACTGAAGCCACCATGAGGTCTCTGGAGCAAAGATCCAGTAGTGGGACGATTTTGACGTTCTTCGCCAGAATGCATGTCCTCGGGTTGGATGCCTGGGGGTACCTGTAACAAGAAATGCCAGCCCCCCTAATCCCCTGATGACATCCCTATTTATCCACGGTTCTTGGATAAGTGAGATGCCTGTGTGCATCACAGCTATGTTTTTTTGCAGAACCGCAGAGGCACTTTTGCTGTGATGCAAGTTAATCTGGATAATGGTTAAGCCGAATGCAGCCATTTAGGGCTGTTCCGGCCTCTCCGTTTCCATGGCAGGCCCTTCCTGCTCTCGGCCACTTACCCCAAAGGCAATCTGGCCAAGATGGTAGAAGGGCCTGTCGTTGAGGCCTGCTAGGGCTCTCGCCTGAGACTCAGGGACCTAAACGATTAGGAGGTGTTTTAATCCTCCCGTCGCGCTAGCCTCCTGAGGTCTCTCATGCTTGACGATGCGCCAGGATGATGTTTTCAGCGAGGAGTTGAACCCCTCCAGACGCCGCAGGACGACAGCCGGGTCCTCCGGCTTCCCGGGGATCCAGGCCGTCGCCTTTAGCATCCTTTGGATATTCACCTCCTTTATTTTTCGTTAAATTCATAATTATTACCGTCGTGACTTAAGACGGTTCGCCCATCATGGGAGCCCTATTGCAGTAGGGGTACTATCCCCTCCTGTATAGATCCCTAGTTATGTGCGCCGAAGCCGAGAAGCGGCTTATTGGATGGTCGAACCTATCGGCGCACTTTAATAAAGCTAGTAAAAAAGGTTACGGGATAGGTCCGCGCCATAATGATGCTAAAGGTTTAACGTCATCCCTATCGACCGGGCGGTGCCGGGTCCGCCCCGCCACCTGACCCGGTCTTCAGGCTAGACGGTGTGCGATTTACCTACGCAGTGTTGGATATAAGGAAAAACTGACCAGGTAATCCACTGATGCATTTGCTCCACAAGGCGTCCTTACGCGCCTGAAGGTTGTGGAGCCACCATTCCAACGCGTGCGCCCGGCAGGCCCACCGCTAGGGAAAAAGCCTGTCTATAAGGCTCCCTTGACGGCCATCCAGACAGCGGCAACCCAGCTGTTGGCAGAGTCCTTTCAGCATCTACATATTTAGGGCGGAGCTCCGGAGGTTGAGGGGTGGAAAGAACGTTCCTGCAGCTCAACCTCGGGAGAGGGAAGGAATCCCAGAACCTTCTGATTCAGACTGCCAAGGGGAAGGGGGCTGATGTGTTGCTCATTAGTGCGCAACACAAATAGTCCGAAAACTCTGCTTGGTACCAGGATGCATCACGGAGGGCTGGGATCCTTGTTTGTGGCCCTGATTGGAACATCGAGAATTTCCTGGAGACCGACGCGTGGTTCGCTTGGGTGGAGGTGGCAGGGGTGCGTGTGTACAGCTGCTCCTGCTCTCCCAACGGTCCTTTCGAGATGTTCGAGACCCAGATCCTCCTCCTTGAGGAAAGCCTCATAGAGGCTAGTTGGCGGTCCCTTATCGCGGGCGACTTTAATTTTCAGTCGCCCGAGTGTGGCGAAGCCCGTCTAGATAAGAGGGGGATCTTGGTCGGCAGGATGGTCGCTATGAATGACCTGATTGTATTAAATCAGGGCAGGGATTTTACGTTCAGACGAGGAGCGGGGGGGTCGATTATCGACCTCACGTTTGCCGCGCCCCGTCTTGCCTCAAGGATAATCAACTGGTGTGTCCTCGAGGTAATAACCTTGAAGGACCACCAGTGCATTGAGTTTAGCATCCAGGAACGGAGTTACCCAGTGAATACGGGAAGGGGCGGCAAAGGAAGAAGCCCCTCCTGGAACACAAGAGAACTCAGCAAAGACAAGCTACAAAAACATCTTGAGGAAACCAGCCTCATAGATGAGCTTGGTTGGGCTAAGTCTGCTGGGTCGTTGGAGGTCACCGTGCGGGCTGCGAGGCGGAAAGTGGTCGCAGCACGTGAACACTCGATGCCTCGACGGTGGCATGGGCGTACCGGGGACTCAATGTATTGGTGGAACGACCAGTTGTCTGTCCTGCGTCGGGAATGCCTCGCAGCGCGGCGGAGATTCACCTGCTCAAAGGGTGATTCTCTGCTGCACGAGGCATGGAAAAAAGCAAAATCAGCTCTGAGGCAAGGCATAAAGAAAAGCCGACTTCAATGCTGGGAAGACTTGATTGGTGAGGTCCAGAAGGACCTATGGGGTCTCGCCTTCAAAATAGTCACCAAGAAATTGGTGACTAGAAGAAGGACCACGGACCTGGACAATCCCGATCGAGTTAAGTACATTGTGCGTAGTATGTTTCCACACGTGGGGCCGTTCCAAAGACGGGGCCGAAGCTCCTGCGTGGTTCAACGCGAAGAACTCTTCACTCTCGAAGAACTAAAGAGAGCGAGTGGAAGACTCAAGGCAAACACAGCGCCAGGGATCGACGGGTTGCCGAACGAGATCCCCAAAGAGGTGACCGGGGCATACCCGGAGATCCTCCTAGAAGTCTTCAACTCCTGTCTTCGGGAGGGGAGCTTCTTTGCAGACTGGAAGAAGCAGAGGTTGGTCCTGCTGAGGAAGGGCGACAAACCTATAGGGGATGCCTCATCGTATAGACCAATATGTCTGTTGGATACGATGGGGAAACTTCTGGAGGAAATGATCCTACAAAGACTACAGGGTCACATGGTTCGCGAGAATGGTCTCTGGGAAAACCAGTTCGGCTTTCGGAAAGGCAGGTCCACAGTTGACGCCATCCAGGCAGTAGTGGACATCGCCACTAAAGCAAAAAGAGGAACTGGCAAGCATAAGGGATTCTGCGCTGATCAGCATTGACATACGCAATGTGTTCAATACCGCAAGATGGAACATCTGCATCGAGGCGATGGTGCGGAAAAAGGTTCCAGACTACCTGTTGCGAATGATAGATGACTATCTGAGCAACAGGTGGGTGATAAACCTGCAGATCTCGACTGCCAAAGCCATCCAATGTGGGACCGCCCTGACTCGGCTCATGCCCAACATTGGTGGACTCAGGGAAGCTAAGAGAAGGCTGGTGGCGAGCGTGGTTAACTCGAAGCTGCTTTATGCAGCTCGGATCTGGACAAGTGCCCTTAACAACCATGCTATCCTGTAGAAGCTGTTCTCGGCACAGAGAGGTGTGGTGATGAGAATTGTCTCAGCATACCGAACTGTGTCGACGAGTGCTGTGCTGGCCCTGGCGAGCGTCCCGCCAATTGACATATTGGCGGAGGAAAGGAAAGAGGCCTTTTAGCTCCGTAAGGAGCTGACCTGCTTAACCAACCTGCAGGTAATCGCTCGGGCGAAAGAGGCTATCCGCAAGGATTGAAGGCGCAGACTCGTCGAGAAATGGCAGACGAGATGGCATGGTGACCAATCCGGGAGATGGACATATCGTCTAATCCCGGAGCTCACCACCTGGCTGGATAGAAAGCACGGTCAAGTCGGCTTTTACCTGGCGCAAGCGCTTTCAGGCCATGGCTGCTTTAATGCGTACCTGAAGCGCTTCAAGAAAAGAGACGACGAGTCGTGTAGCTACTGCGAATTTTCACCTCACGTTTTTGTGGCCTATGCATACATTTTTAATCAAAAAGTTGAAAAAATCTACGAAAATGAAGAATTTTCTGTTTAAAATAGTTAACTAAAAAAGCTACTAAATTTCCAATCAATACCTTAACTTGAAACTTTAAACATTTATTGACTACAAAATTTTATTGATATCTGAAAAGCATTCGCCTAATTTAAACATTTTTGAGATTATGTGAAATTCTTGGAAAATTCCAAGTAAAATTTTAAGTTAATAAATCTTTGCAGCTTTAAATTAATATATTAATTAAAACATGTTTGGGTTTTATAAATTTGATCAACTGCATCAATTAGAAAATTTTGCTTATGTGTTTGCTTTTTTTCATTGAAAATTCTATGCATATAAGCCACTTAAACGTAAAATGAGAACATTTTTATCTACTATCACCATGTAATTGAGAAAGTAGATTTTTAACCTTAATTTCTTATTACTTATTTTTATAAAATAAAATATTTTCCACTTAATTTTTTGATTGATATAGTTGATTCACGTACAACAAAATTTTTTACAAAACTATTTTATTTGGAATAAATATTTATATTTTATATAAGAGAAATCGTAAAGTGTAAAATAATATTACGTATTTTAAAAAGTTTTCTGAGTATTTTATTTGAATGAAATTTTTTTCAATGTTGCCTCATACCAAAGAAGAAACTCTATTGTATAATTTCGAGTGTATAATTAGATATAATTTATGTATTACTTAAGTATTTAAATATTTTATTTTTTAAACTACAATATCATATTTCACCATTCCTTAATATATAATATTCTCTACATAATTTTCTAATTGAACTATTTGATTTGCACAGGTAAAAAATATTGAAATTGATATTTTGTTGTGAAACTTTGAAAATTTATTGAGTTTAAATTTTAATAGAAAATCATTTTTTGAGTCTTTAATGCATCCTAAAATTTAAAATAAAATGTTTAGATATTCATTTTAAGTGAATGTTTTTGGAAATATCAAAGAAAGAAAGGTAATATCCTAAATGGTAAATTTGGTGATTTTAAATCTGTCGTCTGCTTCGCGCCACTTTGACACAAAGTCGACAGAAACATAATTTTCGATCTTGGCTCAACAGAAGAAAGCGTGAAATCGAAGCGTGGAAGTGGGGGACACACCGACACGGCGCGCTTGATTGTGTGTGCTCCCACATGGGAGCGTGGTGGGGGCCGCCAGCTCCCACGATCTGGGATCACTGTTTCTAACCTCTACTATAATAAAAGGCAGATTTTCTCTATTAAATCCAATTACTGAAGCTGGTTAGGTCTAAGCAAGAATTCGTACTCTGTCGGTACTTGACATGTTATCTAAGTCCGAAAAAAAAATTCATGACATCTTCAAGTCAGTGAATTTTACCTATAAGCTGTCAAAAATTACACTTCCGAATTCCAGCTCCTCCCAAATTTCAAGTGGCAGCTCAATCCAACCTTTATGCATTTACTCCCAAAATCCAAAAAAAGGAAGAAAGTGTCAAATTATACACCTTCACAGCGAATACATGTTAAAATAAAAATATATAATACATATAAAATTACAACTAAGCCATTTAAAATCAAAATTTCCAAACATCGAGTGCTCTCTCTCTCTCTCTTCCCCTCTCGTATGGGTTCTCTCTGTCTCGGAAATTTGAGAGAGAAACTTCAAATCTCTCATATTTCTCAAATGGTATTTTCGCAAGAAATTCCGAAGCCATAGCGTCTCAAAATCTTAAAATTTTCAACTTCCTGGGATCCGCTTCTTCGAAATTCCTCGATTTAAAATAAAATTAAAATTTTTTACTCAAGAAAATTTTAACTTGCAACGATTTCTCAAATTTTTCGAGGTCTACAGAACATATTCAATTCTAAAAATCTTTCAACCTTTCAAAGAAAAATTCCTCCCTTTACCCAATTTTAGTTCTCCAAAATTTCCCCTAAAAGGTTAAGTTCGTGTTCTCTCTCTGGGACGGGTTTTCTTGGTTTCGGAAATTTGAGAGAAAATCTTCAAATCTCTCAAATTACCGAATTAATATTTCCAACAACAAATCTTGTTATAACCTAAAATGCACTTTAACAAAACAAATGAAAATTGTTCCCAATGCTTCGCATTCCAACGATCGATGGCGTCGATGATCGAAGCATCGATATCTCGAAGCTCGTGAGTCGTCATGTCGGCCAGTGTACCTCTACTCGGTAGCCGGTTGTGCCGCATCTCTAACGCCGCTATCCTCTGGTTCCGTTGTCCTCGTGTCACGGATAAGAATACGCATTTGCTGGATAATGGTGTAATGCATCTTGTACGGTTCAATTTTTAGAATAAAATACTGAACTTCATTAATTTGATATAAAAAATATGATTGTGAATTACCGTGATTGGGTTCAAACCGCTTAGCTAGCTAGGCTGATTTTGTTTTCACACGAATTGGGACGGAATAAAATTCTGCTAAAAATTTATCTTTAAAGTCATCAAAATTGAGTAATGTGCATCGTTGAGTCTCAAGCCAAGCTTTAGATCTTCCTTCCAATGCACTATCAAGAACATTCAAACGACCATTATCTGGTATACTTTTAATGTTATAGCATTTTTCTAAACGTCCCAGAAATTCATTCAGATTACGCGTATCATCAAATTTAGGAGGTTTTGCCTCAACATTTGGAGCACAAAGATTATCCACCAATGATTGAATGGCGCGATTCTCGACATTTCCTCTATTCTTTTCAGTGCGTCATATATTTAATTCATGTATTATCGTTTCTTCGTCGGAGATTTCTAGCGATAATCTTCATTTTACGTGAAATTTATCAAATGAATTTTCACGCGAATATTTCCTTTTAGTGTAAGTTAAACCGGATAGCAACGTGCCACCCTTAGACCTACTTTGTTCTGGAGTATCGATTATTATAGACATCTATAACTATATCTATATAAATATCTATATTTATTTAACTTGTCTTCATTTCATAGGTGACCAAATGAAAATTCAAGCCTTCGTCAAGCAATGATTAAAATATTTATTATCTAATAAATATTTAACTAATAATGCCGGAAGCTAGCATTAACGAATTTGGGCAAGCGAATTATAATTCTATCATTATGCATATAATTATAATAAAAAAGACAACAAGCATGATTATACAATACATTCTTAAAAATAGTCAGTCACATTAAATAGTACAAGCATTCGTAATTAATAAAATCTTAATCAACCATAGACATATATAATTTATACAAGCATTCAAACATATATAATTTATACAAGCATTCACATCATATTAACAATAGAGATTATCAAGATCATACAAACTTACGTAGGTAAGAATCCAATAATGAACTGGAAGTATCGAGATAGTGATCCTGGAATCGTTCAAATGACGTTCTTCATAGGATGATTTTTATTCCATGGTGTAGGCGGCATCCACAATTCGTTACTAACAATGAGATGAATGGGATCCGTGGCTGTTTCTCTCAGACGTTTTGTTAAGTTTTCAAGCCAACGATATAGATCTCTCATTTGCAGAACGATCTTCAATTACCGAATTCCATGGGATTTGTTTCAGGTCCTTCATTTACTTTTAATAAGGGCAATTACAACGACAAGCTCCTTTATCGTTTTATGTAATATCACATTCAGTAACTCTCATTGAGGATATAAAGTGTCGCCTGAAATCAAGAAAATGATCTGGACGGTGCTAGATCTTCGTATCGACTAACTTCCTTAAATTCAAACCTCGCCAGGTAGGATTATGGATTCCCTCGAATCGACCTTTGACACTCTTCGAAACTCACATGTTACAATATCCCGTTAGCGATAGGCAGACGCCAATTATGCACTCCAAGATAAGGATTTAAACAACGATAGCAAATCAACACTACACACAATTATTGAAAATACCACTAGATGATATAATCTAATGGTTAAAAGGTGTACAAATAAGTTTCCGACGTTTTTCATCCAAAATTGAGCATTTATTGCAAAAGACGGAACCTTATGCTCTATTGTATTGTTCAGTATTGTTCATTGTATTGTTCTTCTTCCGTTTTTTTGTGGTGAGGAGGAAAAATGGCGAAATATTTTATAGACGTTGTACAGGACTCTCCTAGGACGGGTCTAGGCATACCTGTTGAAACTAAAAAAGAAACCCTCTCTCCAATCAATACACCGCCCGCGGAACCGGCTTTCGGCTTTAAACTTCGCGGCCAGTTGGTTACAGCTTAAAGTCACGTACGACTCTTCCGTCCTCTGTTCGCTCGGGACTCTCATCCGCGGACACATGCCCGTTAGGCAGGCCGCATAGCCGCGTCAACCAGGGGTGGAATACGAAGATTCCTCCCCCGAGCGCGGTGGACAGCCAAGTCCGCCCAAGACGCAGGACCGCAGGTGCAGGCCCCGATGCGATTTCTACTAGCTCTCGTTGTTTCCGCGCTCTGCACGCCCATCGAGCTCCCTTGTCTACATCACCAGGGTGACGAATGACTCGATAAGCATCCATATCTGTTCAGACTGGAGCATGAGAGAGACCATCGTGTCAGGAGTCTCTTTTCTTGAAGCGCTTCAGGTATGCATTAAAGCAACCATGGCCTGAAAGGGCTTGCGCCAGGTAAAAGCCGACTTGTCCGTACTTTCTATCCAGCCAGGAGGCGAGCTCCGGGATTAGACGGTGTGTCCATCTCCCGGTTCTTCTTCCGTTTGGCACGAATCTTGATCCAATAATGCTTTCAACTCCGCGTCTTCGTACACTTTCGGCCTTCCGCTACGTTCTTTGCCTTCGATGTCAAATTCACCGTTCTGAAACTTTTGAAACCACTCACGACAACTTCTCTCACATAAGGCAGCGTCACCATATGTTTCTACAATGAATCGATGCGCCTCAGCTGCAGATTTGTTCAAATTAAAGAAGTAAATCAAAAGTTCCCGCAAATTCCGCTTATTCGACTCAAAACTCGACATTTTCGCCCACAAAAGAATATATTATACTGATAAAAAAGCACTAATATTTAAAGGTTATGTTGTAGACAGATGTTTAACCTTACGACAGTGACGTTTTATATCTGTCAATTTCAACCAAAACTTACTAGTGACGTCAACTTTCGTCAAATGTCGGAAAATTATTCGTACACCTGATATTTCTAAATATAAGGAGATTCGAACTTATCCTTATTAGTGACTAGGTTGGAAGGATTAGTAAATAAGCGTAAATTACTCAGAAATATAATTCGTAAATAAGATGATAAATCAGGTGGCAGCTACAGGTGCCAAAATAATCCAATAAATCCGGGTGGGACTTAAAAGCAGAATCCAATCATTCCAAATTTGTAAACCAATTGGCTGGAGCCACTGATAATCCAAAATTGACTGCGCGGTTTACATATATGAACAAATATTCCCACTGAAAAATCTACAATGCAGTAATTGATGAGAACTTTTATAGTGCGGAAACCGAGCAGGGTACCACCCTGGAAAGAAGTAAGAACTTTTCTTTTATTAGCGAAGTAACAACGTCAAAGTCACTCTTTCGAGCAACGTAACAGTCTTGAGGATAGGTTTGAAGTTACTTTTGGGCAGTGTGTGACGTGGTAAAATTTACCCGTCACATTAAAAGATTTAATTTGTTAAACTCACCGATATGACAGGTGGGGTTATGTCCCGGGGGAAATAGTCGTGTGACGAGAGACCGCGCCTCGTCACTACCCGAGAGCACTCGAAAAACACTAATCACGCACTGCACGCACCTACGCTTCCTGTCCCGTCTGTTCCATGAGCGATACGAGGACAACAGCACCGGAGGACAGCAGCGTTGGAGACGAGATACAACCGGCTACCGCGTCAACGTAAACACTGGCCGCCATGACGACTTGCGAGCATCGATACAACGATGCTTCGATTATCGCCGCCATCGATCGTTGGAGAGCGACGCACGAGACGACCAGATGCCACCACGTGACCCGGAAGACGTACCCTGGGGCACATGGACCCCGGGACTTGATATTAAGTATCTTAGACATTTTGTGATACTAAATTTACGTCGTAGGATGTAAATGGACACTAATCATAATAGTGCCAATCGACTACACGCGCCGTTCGTTGTAATTGAGAGAACCGCGTGTTTGTAGAAAATATTTGCCGAGGGCAATTACTGTACTAGGCACGGGTTGCCTAGTCGTCTACTAAACATATGACATGTAACCTGCTTCCGGGTCCGCTACCTGTCATACAGGTAGCGTAAGTTGTTTTGTACTTAAATTTCTTTGGCAAGTGGTCCGGAACTGCCGGACATTATTGAATTGACACTGATGCTTGATGGCGTCCATCGCACCTACCGGAACCACTTTGCCTCTCTTTTTCTTTCTTATTCGCGAGTGCTCTCTTCTATATCAGTGACTTTTTTATGTTTGAAAAGAAAAGAATTGGTTAACTAAAGTAAATTGATAATAAATTCCGGTTCTCTCTGGTGGTGACGCGCGCCAATGAATTGATTCCGCCATATTGTCGCGTGGCTCGGGAATGTTCCGAGAATTCTGTCATTTTAATTATGCTGATTGATAATCATGTAGATGTTTTGGGCTTTTATAATTATTAATTTTTCTTTGTATCGAGTCCTAACAGAATTCTATAAATCTTGTACAGCCTCTTATTTTATTAATTAAATTCTGGTGTTATACTTATTTACCCGGTAAGCTGTTGTAACCTTACCTTGACCCTGTCTTGTTTTCAGTTTCGAGTCTCATCATTGTTTTGAAATAAATTTCGTCACTAACCATGGTGACTGGCGCTCAATAAGTCATTAAAAGAATATTTTATTTTCAGGTGAATTTTATACCGATAAAATTGGTTGGACCAGCCAAAAATTAGAGTGCTAGGTTACGGGTAAAACCTGCATCTCAAGTGTAAGGGCGCGGATAGAAGTTGGCAAATTACTGAAGATTTGCCAAATAATAGGTGCTTTTATAGACCTTGTTCCCGTCGATACTGACATGATTTTCGCCATTGATCGATCGATACTGCCCCGATGAGTAGCTTATCCCAGATGAGCGATTTTTAGTTTGATACTGCGCCGACCTTGGCCGTACCTTGCCCCAGCTATCTTCATTTCGATGGAGATTCCAACAGCATTCTTTATTCTGGATCGATACTAGAATGATGCTAAATTTATTTGAAACTAGTTCTGCGTATAAAGCGTAAAGGTCATTAACTGATTTTTCGCGAAAGTGCCTTTTTTATTGTATATCATTCGATTCTTGAAGAAATTTCGCGTTTTACTGTGTTTGTCATTTCAAAAAAATAGCAATGGTTTTTTAACCATTCATTCAATTTTCAATTCAATTAGACTTTTCGAAGTAATTAAGTGTCATAACTCACACGAAAATAGGAAGACACCTCAAATACGTTATCACTTTGCCAAGAAAAAGTACCGTAACTGCACTTGCGGCTTTCTTCTCTGGCAAGAGCATCGAAGAATACCCGTTGATCCAAACTAAAAAGGTCGTTATTATTTATACTGGTTGTTTTATAAAGGAAGCAGAAACCATTTTTCGAGGGCTTTTTGGCTCTATTGAATTTTTAATAGGTAATTGAATTAGAGAAGAAATTTATTTGCAAAAAACCAGTTGCTGTGTTTACCTGCAGTTTGATCTAAAATATAGGTTCTATCCCTGAGTTTTTTTGTGGTATAGCAAAACTCGAGAGAATGAGCGTGTTTGAACTTTCAAGACGAGTCTTCAGTAGTGCACCAAACGATGTAAATTTCTATTTAAACTGACTCCAAACCATTGCTAAAAGAGCCATAATAATATGAGCATAAGAGCAGTCGCATGCAATGTATTTTAGCGCAGTAGCAAGCGATACTAGTTTGTGAGGCGTTTCATTAGTCAGATAAAGCAATCAAGCAACCCGCTATCTCATTGACTGAATCCTGCATACGTACACGTTTTATATTCCCAGAATAGTAGCCTTAGGGATACATATTAATAAAAATGTATAAAATTTTGACATAGTTTAATCATGTTTTGGAAATATGATTTATAACTGCCAAACAGTTTCTATATGAGTAATTCTTCTGAGAGGGGTCTTTTGACCTTCTGGTTGAATTTTTCGGCACTATTCATGTTAATTTATTGCAAATGTGCGCAGAGGTAGAACTACTCGTGGCATTTTTCAAATTGGTGTTTAACTGCTTTTTAAATTTACAAGTAGTGAGCTCTTAAACTACAATGTTTCATCTGAAATTAGCATATCATTGAAATATTTGTCTTGTTTTAACATGCTTCAAAGAATTTAATTAAGCATTATTATGCAACATTACAAATTTTGATCAAAATCGGTTGGGTAAGAAAAAGTTATGCCTAGGAAGTGAAACCCACCATTAAAATAAACCCCAAGGGAGATATTTTCTAGCTCTGTTTCTGGAATCACTTTTAGGGACGTAATCAGTATAGAAATGCTGTGATTACAAAAATACAAAATAGGGTAAGAGCACCAACCGTTGGCACCCCTCTCTAGTTTTCTTAAAATAATGATAGAATACTTATATTTGTCGTATTTTTCCTAAGCCAGATCAACTCTGCTGTAATTTTTTCATGATATATATGCATACGTATTATTTCAAAAGTTGCATATATGCAACCTATATGAAGAAGTTACACTTTCATACGAATAAATAATAAAAATTAAATTATATTCTTACTTTTTAATATTGTCGCAATAACATTCCAAAAAAAGAAACTGCTTAATTTCTTTTGGACATTATGAAGAAACATTGTAAGTTTAATATAAGTAAAAAATTAGTTTTGTTAATAATTCATTCATGAATTTTGGAAGGGCTGCCAATAAAATTTAATGAAAAAAGTATCGTATCCAGATGCTAGCACCCAGTGCCAGCGTCTAGATCAAGCGCATACATATGGCGCACTATTTCTCAGATGTACCCAACCAAAAATTTGATTTTTTCTGATTGACCTGTAACTAAGGCAAAACATCGCCCTATTAGTTGGTAATTTAACCTCCAAAAATCTTTTAGGTTAAATGGAAATTGAAAAAGATAGAAAATGAGTAATTTTTGAATTTTGTGAAGATAGGCTGCATTCCAAATGATTATAACTACTTTCCTTTGGGATACAACATTTTTTAACTTAAATGTTTTCGATTCGTTTTTGAACGACTAATTGAATGGTTCAAACCGTTTTTTAAGAATTCCAAAATTTCACCCTCATGTTTAAAAATTTTAAATGTTATTGATTTTGATTAAGTTAGTCCCTTTTTCATCTCAAATTAAAGCTTCCGAATTCTGCTTTCAAAGCCGTCAAGCAGAAAAGTGTTTTTTTGTTCGTTTTCGAAAACTTAAATAGATAATAAACTCGATACACGGTCGGTGCTCGTGACTAACATACTTTTTTGTGCGGTTATTGTTTTTCATTAAAAATGTAATTCACAAAACAGGACTTGTATCGACCCTCAAATAATAATTTCACGTGATGTTGTTGTGAATAATTGGTAATGTGAAAAATGTAAAAAATATAAAAAAACCGTGTGAAATTTTACATAAAATTGTACAGAATACATCGATAAATTACCTAACAACTTCCTTAGGAATAACAATACATAACTTTAAGATACAACAACTAAAAAACTAGCATATATTTGTGTCTAATTGTTACTGAAGATATAGATCTCTTTACAAACTAAAGTTTTATTAAAGAAGAATGCCAGAATATAAAAAGAATGAAATCTTACATGTCTCGGAATATTCTGAGTCAACACGCGACAATAGGTCGATTTTACTCTATCTTATTGTGTCGTCACCTGAGAGAACACGAATTTACAGCCAAAAGGGAAAAATTTATGTATTACAAGTAACAATTGAAATTTAACCACCGCCAGAGAGAGGATGAGATAAATAAATAAAAGAGTATTTAGCTATGGCACAGATCTTAAGATGAACTCTCCTTCCATTTGAGTGGCACGAATTACTTGAATGTCTCCTGGAGATACATGTTAAAAAGAAAAATGACACGTGTCATTTTTGTTATGAGTCGCAAGAAGAAAGTGACGGAGGAAGTCGCGACGCCGGCAAAGTTCCCTGCCTAATACAGTAATTGCCTTCGGTACATAATTTTTGTTACGCGGTTCTCTCTAATACGGCGAATTGATTACTATCAGGCCGTGCAAACCTAATGGAAAGGTGGTGGACCGTTAGCAATATACATATACATGCATACGTAGGTTCTTTAAATGTGTATTTTTTGCTATTTTTTCATAAATAATCCTTTGTAATTTTATACTATATATGTACTTGCATCTATATCTTCAGTAACATTTAGACAGAAGTACACTGCCGGTCGAAATTACTTGTTCACTTGCTGTTTCAGCTATTCCTAAAGTGTCTTAATTTTTATAATAACAAATTGAAATTTTTCCCTATCATAAAATAAATGTTAATAAAATTTTGAAAATAACAAATAAAACAAAATAAAAAATAATAAAATAAACAAAATAAAAAAATTCAAGGGATTTTTTTTTTCACAGAAAAATGTCTTCAATTTATATTGGAAAATACCATCTAGTTTTAAATAACGTTAAATTAATTCTCAATCATAGATTGGTAAGGTCGATATAGTAGAGTTACGTTATTACGTACAGTGATACACTCTTCTAATGATCGACATAATCGACTGAAATGATTTAGAAAAATCAGAAAAAATAACAAAATGTTAATTTTATAAAAAAATATTTCAAAAAACGTGAAATATCAATCATTCTGAAAAATATTAACAACTCTGAAATTAATTAAGATTTTTAAAAGTTTTTGGTCTCATTTAAATGGTAGGTTTTCATAGCATTTTGCTAACTAATCAAGATATTTTCAGTTTTTTTTTCCTGGATTCTACCCGGCGTCAAAAATGATACAAAAAGGTCATAAAATTTTAAAATAGTGCCCAATAGTATTAAATAACGTTTTAGTATCTTCAATTTCTGTAATACTAAATATAAAGTCCTGAGGTCAGTGTGCCCCAGACTGTATCATCCGGGTCACGTGGTTGCAGGTGGTCATCTTGGGAGTAATGGCGGCGATAATCGATCCTTCGATCAGTCGAGGCTTGACAAGAATCGATCCTCGATTATGCGTCATGGCTCCCAGTGTTTATCTCTGCTCGGAACCTGTTACGTCTCTTCTCCAATGCCGCTGCTCTCTAGTGCCATCGTCCTCGTATCTTGCATGGAACATTCGGGACAGGAAGCATAAGTGCGGGTGGTGAGTGATAAGTGCTACGAGTGCTCTTGGGTGGCGACGAAGTGCGGTCTGTCGTCTCACGACTTTTTTCTCCGGGACATTACTCCACCTGTCTTATCGGTGAGTTGACTTTATTACTATTTAAGTGACGAGTAAAAATTTACCACGTCACAGTGTTTATCATTCTTGTGCGACTTATACAGGAACTGGTTAAACGAAGCCTGAGTATTAGCAGCGTGATGCAGGGAATGGCGGTCAAAATTCACCAACCCTACATGGAAATAAAGTGTAGCTGTGACAGGGAAGTTAATCCTTGTTACAGCTAAACATTTAACTGAAAACGAACGAGTGAATGTAATAAGATCTTTGAATCAGCTAAAGTAAATACCTTTGACCAATTCAAAGGTTTCAGCTATATCATTTGTTCGAGCCAGACATTATAGAATAGCTGGAACAGAGATATAAGAAATATCTGCTACCTGATGAAAAATATAGCTGAATTGACGTCAATTGACAGTTTGAAGTCAATTGAGATGTTTAGACACTTTAAAACTATTGTACTAAATAATTTGCGTGTTGATGTCAAAATTCAATGTAGTACTGTGTTTATCTAACATCACATTGGAAATAGTTCATGCAAAAATATATCTTAGTTTAAATAATGAGAAATAATAGATGAGAAACAAATCTGGCTTTTAAATTTAATTTAGTTAGAACAGCGATATTCACTTTCATAATACCATACGAACAAGTGACGACAATAAGAATTTTCATTCACATTCCATCGGAATCTTTCGTTAATTTCAAGATATAAAAACTATACTCAATTTAGCGAAAAAAAGTAATTTTTCTTATTTAGAAATTTTGTGGCAAATCCTGTTTTAGTTCACCAATTTATACAATGTAACTAAAAGTTTCACATAATCTAGTTGTATAGATTCTTGAAGTTCATTAAATTCTTGATTCTCTCGGTCGCCTATTCAAATTTTTTTCCGTGTGCTATGATATTTTTGGGGTATGTCGTTGATCACTGATTACGTATCCGAGAAATTCGATCTCTCTTTTGCCGAACTTACATTTATCGGCATTGATTTGTTGTAGGAGTTGGCTGTAAAGTCGTTGTAAACCTGCAGGGCCCGTAAAGGTCGGGCTTGCCCAGTGCTATATAGAGAGCAGAAACAACCTCTTCCCTTTTCACGGTCGCGTCAAGATCCTTGATTTCTAGAGACACCCGCGAGACCAAAGACCTAACCGCGGCCTTTTCACAGAGTACTTGGCCAAGCGCCTTTTCAATGGCTGAAACATCACCCCCCCCCCCCCCCTCCATTTTAGGGCCAGAAAGAGGTCTTCCTTCCTGGTCCTTCGAATAGCCAGAAATTTCATCCCTGCATCCAAGGGGTTCGCCTGCAACTTCATCTTTTTCAGGATTTCGGTATAGGACTGCCCATTCCTCGCCGAAATAATAATTGCATCGCTCGACCTGGCCGGTAGAGAGCATCCTGAAGTCTTTTTTTCTCCTACTCTCTTTTTCTGTGCCTCTTGCAAAGGTTTCTCCTTCTTTTTCTTCCTTCATTTTTTTCGTGCTTTCCACCAATTGCCAATTTCCAGCCTCCTTGGTATCTGACGCCTGGTAGAGTCAGCATAAGGGGTCAATGTACTGCCCTTCCCCTTTTGAGTAATTCGTTCCTCTGGGGGAGACGGTGCTAGCCTCGCTCTCATTGAGACTGACGATGCCGCCAACAATCACGGCAGCCTCACCATCTACCACCGCCGCTGCCTCCTTAACAACAGGCACATCATCCAATGCTGAGGACGCTGAGTTCTCAGCGCTGTTGGACCAAGTAACCGACCACGCCGCCTAACAACTCATTAAAGTTAAGAGTCGAAGAAGAACCGCAAAGTCATTCGCTGGATGACATAGAACATTCCCCAGTCTGGGAACTCAGGCTAACGTGTTCCCCGATTCAGCACTCGCCAGCATGAAACGCTCAGGAAGCAAAGCAGCACAACAAGCCTCGGTCAACACCGTGGCGGCTCTTTTCAAAAAGGACAAGGACAAGATTAGGCCCCGCAAAGAGACCACTAGGGCCCAAAACATAAACGTATTGTCATGGTATCTATAAAAGGTGGATCTTTCTGACCCCTATGCTGTACAGCTGTGGCAGTAATACTGTTTCTAGCTCTCTTCTAGCACTGAGAAACATCAAAATTTAGTTAAATTACATTGAACCAACCAAATATTCCAATTACTTTCAATAAATTGTAAGTATTTATTAGATTCATCTTCTATTATAATATTTTGTTTAATGAATAACATTTTTTTATGAGTGTGCTGAGAGATAGTATACTGTGATTGTATTTTGAGAACAAATGTATAATCACATTAGCGTTAACGCGTCACTACTTACACAGAAAAAATAAGTCCATTAAAAATAATGTGACTTTTTACGAGATCTCGGACTTGAAACAAAGTTATGTAAAAGTTCGGCCAACCAAATCTGAACAAATGATGAACTAATTCCTGAATATTTTAGATGAATTAAGAAAATTCTCCTAAAATATTCAATAATTTTCAAAAGGAATTGCATTGTAGGATTTAGTTCAAATGATATAGGAGAATGATGAACAAGTTCTTGAGATACTAGTACAATTCAACTGAAAAATTAAGAAAAAGTTACGGAAAAAGTGAAGAATGAATTATGTAAAAAGTTCTAAAGTTCTAAAAATAAAAAAAATTAAGTAATTAAGTAAAATCAAATAATCCTTTAATAATCTATAGACATAGGTGGCGCTTATATCGCAACACAATAAAGATAATTTCAATCACATTAACAAATTAACAAATTTTTATTTTTTATTTTTTATTAACAAATAGGGTTTGTTGGAGGTGAGCAGATGGCGCTGCTCTCTCTAAAGGGGAAAGCCCCAAATCAAAGACACCAGTACCTACGGGTCTTACAAAACTAAATAAACTAAATTCACTTGGCCGCAAGGCGACGTGTACAAGTGCTACGAGAAATTGTGATTGGTAGCCTGGGTGGCGTGCACCAATCAGAGCAAACTTAAAAAATACTCTTTACGGCTGCCAATGATAGCGTGCACCGTGGAAAGGAGTGTTTGAGATGACAGCCTAGGCAGCGTACGCCATGAGAGGAAGATAGACAGCCTGGGCAGCGTGCATCTCTCTCTTAGGAGGTAGGAATACCGTCTCTACACCTGGGCAGCGGACTAGAGAGCGGGTGGGGCACAAGAGGTTATAGTGGAGCCTTGACAGCGTACCCACGAGCACTACCTATCTTCTGGAGCCTGGGTGGCGTTCCCAGAAAATAGGAGAATTTAATTTAAATTAGAAATTACACTAGAGCCTGGTGTAGCGTACCTAGTGTTCTTCGATACTGAAATATTTTTACCAGACTGCTGCTGCTCCTCGGTGCCCCGTTGGTTGCTTCCGGAGGTACTGCTGGGACATGAGTCCCGACTGGAGATCCTGCTGATGGTTACGCACGCTAGGTTATAGCCTCACGGTTACGAGTCTACAGCGGTCAGGCTCGCGCTGCGAGCCTAGCGGTGACTGTTCGAGTCGCTGCCTCTGCAGATCTGCTACGCCGCGGAGAGCGTCTAGCGCTAGCATCCTGCATGCTGGCGCAGTCTGGGTCGACGTGACCGTTTCAAAATTATAATAAAAGTTTGTATTTCTCAAGATGAAAGTATTTTAAATTCAATATACGTTGCTGAAAAAAACTTTCATTACATGTAATGCAAGTTTGATAAAGAAATTTCTCACAGTGTATGTCAGGTATAAGAATTGTAGGATCGTTTACTATTGCAACACATAAAGTACTAATTTGCAATATTTTTGTTTAAAGCAGAAATGCTTTCAACTCTTTTTGTTGCAATACCATGATTTCCTTGATTCAACCCATACACTCTAAAAAATCTCTGTGATTTTACAATACTTTAATGGAATTTCATTACCAAAACTTGTTGTAAAATTACAATCGAGGTATTGTAAAGTGAAATCACAGTACTTGTAAACGGCCATTCCCGGTGAAGTGAAACCGTGAGCCATAATTTTTAATACTTTCATTTTGATAAATTGTCATCGTTTTGTAATCAAATGGTACCTTATCTTAGAGGTATGAAGAAGAAGTTTAAAAAATTTCCAATTTGTATTGCTTTCCGCGGCTAATGAAATGATTCAGGAGATGGCGGGGTATGTACGCGTGTTTATAATATATAATGTTGGTAAGCTTAAATTTTCTAGTGTGGGACAAATATGAAGATTAAGGTTACGTACGCTTTGGTGTGATCATTGACATTGTGATTCTTCATAAAAACCGATGAATCGTAAGTTATTCATATGTTTTATAATAGATTGGTTCAATGTAGTTTGCGCGTAACCTCCGTTACCAAAAAACCAGAAACGTTTTTATACTGGAGAGAAAAAATGTTTTAGCGTTACAAAACTTTCTACATAAGGTACGTATATAAGAAAAAAACTTCATTTGGACAGAAAAAAAAAAGAATTGATGGAAAGAAATTGCACGAAGCAACAGAAATTTCGAGGTCGTATTTTAACAAAAAAATTGCAGTCAGATCCAGATGCAAACTCTGTCGAAACTGCCAAACATGGCACATACGAGTGCCCACAAACATTTGGGAAGGCTCTTCGAAAAGCAATTGCTTCACTTCCGCAAAGTCCGACAAAACGTCGAGCTGTTGTTCAAGAAATTATGAAGGAGACGCTACCAGAAGTTTTTTTGTTATATCCCGAGAATAAAGAATCAAGAAAAAGCAGCTCTCCCAACGACGAAGTCAAACAAATAGTTCCGGAATTTTATTGAAATGATGCATTCAGCCGTCAAGCTCCTGGAAAGAGTGATGTGAAGTCAGTCAAGGATCCAACAACAGGAAAGCGCGAGAAAATTGCAATACGTCACATGCTAATGAACATTATGGATGCGTATTTTGAATTTACAAAGCAACACCCACAAGTAAAACGCTCAAAAACACTCTTTTTGAAACATCGACCGCAATTCGTGTTACCTGCAGGCAAAACTCCATTTAACGTGTATGTGTGTTAGAAACACCTCAATTTTTCGTTTCTTACTGAAGCGTTGTATGCTAATTGCGAGGGTTTTCCATATGACTACAAGATATTTTTGTTTTAAATGTGCTGCAATATGGATGACGAAAATTGTATGTTGAACAATTGGTCGGGTTGTCAATTCGATTCTTAAGTTTTTCTTTCGACAGATATAAATTTGTAAGTATGAATACCGGTGCAACAATGGAAAAACCTCAGTGGATTTGCATCTGCATACGGCTAAGGAGTATTACAGCGCTGTGAAAAAATTTTGCATGAAACCTACGATACCACCGTTACCGAGGAATGGCAGTAAAGTAATTTTTCGGAATTATAATAAAGGTGTTGTCAATCTGCTGTGAAGCTGCACCACCATCGATAGTGAAATTACAATATATCATGTTTTGAAAAATTGCTAAGAGGCACGAATTTCACAAAATGGCCCTGCATGAACAATAGAGCTCAGTTATGATTTTGGAGATAATTTCTGAGCCTTGAGTACAAGCAACGCTTAGTGGTAAAATATGTGTAAAAATAAGTCAAGTAAAGAGGTTTCCAATAGGGACATAACAATTTTATCTATGAATAAAACACAGAACTATTTGAGATATTGACTTCAAATTTATTGTGGTTGTAGTGCAAGCATTACATTTTATGAATGAAATTCGATATCGGTCATATGACCACCACGAGCCCGTTTACAGCGGTAGATTCTTTGGATCCAATTTTCCACCACTCTGGCACATATTTCGACCGGAACGTTGGCAATTCCGCGTTGGATGTTGTCTTTGAGATCGTCTAAAGTTACTGGCTTGTTGGCATAGACCAGTGACTTGATATGGCCACAAATAATCTTCGAACATAGCACGATAGCGCTCTCCATTGACGGTAACATGGCGGTCGTTTTCACCTACGGAAAAATACGGCCCAATCACACCTCCGGCATGAAAACCGCACCAAATAGACACTTTTTGCGGATGCAACGGTGTCTCAAGAAGCACATTTGGGTTTGTTGCTGACCAATATCGCATATTTTGCTTATTAACAAAGCCATTGAGCCAGAAATGAGCTTCATCGCTGAAGATGATTTTTCGATGGAATTCTTCATTTTCTTTAAGCTTTGCCAGAGCCCAATTGGAGAAGTTTCGGCATTTCAAATGATCAAGTGACTTTAGTTCTTGAGTCAATTTAATCTTGAAAGCATGTAGGCCAAGATATTTTCGCATAATACGCCACAGTGTCGTTTGAGCGATGCCCAATTCTCGAGAACGTCGTGGAATCGACTGATTTGGCTCATTTTGTATCGATGCACTTATGGCTGCGATTATTTTTTCGCTTAGAGCAATACGACGTCTTTTTGGCACCGGAACGTCCAATAGTGTAAATTTGGTCTCGAATTTATCCACTATAGCACCACGCACAGCCTGTCGGGTGGGACGATTATTGCGGCCGAAAAGTGGAGTAAGCGCCCTTAAAGTTGCGACCACCGACTTAGAATTTCGGGAGTAATTTTTAATAATTCCCTAACGTTGCTGGTTCGTGAACTTTACCATGATGATAATGTTCACTTTAACTAACGTTTTGACATTGACAGTTCATTAAAAAAGTTTAAGGGTGCGTTCATATAAAGATACGAAATTGTTATGTCCCTATTAGAAAACCCTTTAGATGGAGTTCAAAATCCCGATGCATTCAAAAATTTTGCATGAGGCAGGATAAAACTTTCGAATATTCGAATGAGTATATACAGTCTCCTGAGCAAACATAAAGTATACCAAATAGTTTCTACAGTCTCCCAAGTATATCGAAGCGTCACCCAAATTTTCCAGAAGAAGATACTGCAGTCAACCAAATTACTTAGAATACCCGAAGTATACAAAAAGTATGCTGCAGTCTACCAAAACACTTAGAGTATACTAATTAGTCTCCGTGATCTCTGAAGTATACCGAACAACCTCTCAAAGTATACAAAATTTATACAAAAGGTATGCTGTAATCTATAGTTTGCTAGAATTCACGATTAGCACAATACTAACTAAGTACTATTCGCTGT
Organism: Diplolepis rosae; assembly: GCA_030998225.1. Taxonomy (NCBI): domain Eukaryota; kingdom Metazoa; phylum Arthropoda; class Insecta; order Hymenoptera; family Diplolepididae; genus Diplolepis; species Diplolepis rosae. Next base: position 1,212,848 of record JAPYXD010000466.1, read on the forward strand.
GCCGATTTTCCAGAATGTTATCAAATATTTTGAAATAAGTTTTTGACATAGATTCGTAAATTCACTTATTTTATTTGCTAACTTCGAATTCGATCACCAAAATACGTCACCCAAATTCCATGACAAAATATTTTACTTGGTATAAGAACAATTAAAAAATTAAAAACTTAAAAAAATAAACATTTAAAATCCACTAATAATTAGAAATTTGTAAGACAGAAAATATTTATACATAACATTTTTATTTCGAACATTTTTTTATGTGTCGCATATTTTTAGTTTTATTTACAGAAACAATGTTCCTATATTGGAACATTTTTTTTTGGAAATTTTTTGAGTATACGAAACAGTATACACGGAGAGAAATGGATATTCAGGATGAATATCTAGGTATAACTATGTGAGAAGTATATTATATATTCGGTTCTAAAATATAGATATTCATCTACAATATCTAAGATATTAATTTCAAAATATTTCTATATTTTAGGTATTAAAACTGAATATTCAATTATTACAGTTGAATTTCTAAATATTAGAACTGAATATATAACATGCTTGTCACATAGTTGAATATATTTTTTTTCCGTGTACCTCTGTGCCGAAAGTTAGTCTCCCAGTATACTTTAAAAAAGGTCTGAAAGTATACCGATGGTATATTTGAGTATACTGATGATATACAGTTGTATATCGTATATACTGAAATTTAAAACTAAAACAAAACTAGTCAATTCACGACCGGCGTTTTCATATCGTATCTTTTCTCGTTCCTCAGGTACTGCTTTTGTTCCTTACGTCCGCTCAACAGCTGTGAAAATATGGCTTACATTTTTTCAATGTGCGACATTGGCAGGCTGCCTACGTTTATGACATGGCTAGTATTCATGTTCGCAATTTAAAATTCCTCACCGAGTAAGTACTACTACTGTGGGCAAAAACTAAGGTGAATTTTTAATTTAAAATTCGCGGGCTAACCGATTTGGGTAAACTCTTTTATTTTGATGTTGGTTTTACTGTTACTAACATCTGTGCCAAATTTCATGTCAATGTCATCATTTGTTATATAGTTACGTTTGTGTTTTCTAAACGACTAAAAATGATTTTTTCGATTTTTACAATTTATGAATTTGTTGAGCAAAGAAGTGCTATCACATTTTGTTTGCGGAATGGAATTTCAGTTGCGGAAACGTTCAGAATGTTGCAGAAGCCCTTCGGTTATTTGTCCATGTCGCAGAAAAATGTTTATAAGTCGTAAAAATACTTCAAAGAAGGCAGAGAACGTGTTGACCACTTAGGATGCCCCGGATGACCATCAACATGAACTGACGAGCAACACGTCAATCAAATCAAAGAATTAGTGCACAAAAATCGTCGATTGACAATTAGAGACCTTGTTGAAACTATTAACATTCCAAGAGGATCACTCGACATCGTTTCAAAAGATATTTTGGGCAGAAAACTCGTGGTTTTTGCATCACGATAATGCGCCGTCTCACACTGCACTCGTTCTTCGTGACCATTTCGACAAAAACTCAACGCATATCGTTCCGCAACCACCATATTCGCCTGATTTGGCTTCGTCTGACTTCTGGCTATTCCCCAAACTCAAAAGACCACTCCCAGGACACCTGATGACGCACCCAGTGGCCTGTTCTATGTCCCCCTGATCGGTTTCCGCTGAAACCAATGCAGGACCGGGGGGAGTAGAGGGTTAATGGTTTGTGTACAAAACGCAAAACTTCAAATTTTGGATCGTCAAAGTCATATTCTAAGCTAATTTTGTGTAATGTTTGCACTGGACTCTTGGTTATTGTAATATTTCTGCCTTCAATTTTTTCCTCCATTTTCTGAAACAGAATTTTCATACTTTTCGTGAAAATGTTTTTTTTTTCAAATTAACTTCAATTCTTAATTACTATGTTGTAAATTATATGCAATTTATTATGTGTGACAGGACTATTTCAAATTAGATCATTTCCATTTAATTCGTTTATATATATTTCGTTCGTAATATTCGCAAAAAGCAATGTTTTTTTACTTTGATTTCATATCCTAAGTTTATTCTACCAATATGATCAAAATACTGCTCAATGATATATAAACATTTATATGCCGGTTGAAATCGTTTTACTAATTCTGTTTCGCAAAATTGGCATTTTGTGTTTATAACTTTAATTTTACTATTGAATGCCAAGAATTTTCAAGGTTATAATTGAAGCGGAAAGGAATTTGTATCTGTAGATAGCATTATTCGCTAATTTTAAACATTGTGATTTTGTGGACGTATATTTTTTCTACTTCCGGTAATAAGGAAATAATTAAATAGATAATGGATTTTTTCTATTAAATTTGCTGTTATGAATTTCTGTCTATTGAATCTTTGGTTACTATAATTTCTAATACAGTTTTCTTGAACGTTTTTACAGAAATGAATAATATTTTTGTAAATGTTCATTAACTTATTTTATGTGCCTCCGGCGCGTAAACTCGCTTTTACGCTACAGTTGAGAGTAGCGTAATGTTGTGAATTACGATACAGAGGAATGTAATGTAAAATTTGAACTGAGTATGCTGGATTACAATACGCTACTACTACCCAAATCAAGAAAATCAAAATGGCCGGAAATAGTCGCGAAATATCAAGTGCAGTGGACGAAAATCATGATGCATACTAGATTAGATTCGAGTGTACGCATAAAAAGTCGTATACGCACCGAAGTCACATAAAATAGAATATGAGCCAATGCACACAATTCGGGTAATTACGAGACTCGCTTAAAATTCTCGTAGGACTGATCGCGCCTCGACTACGCCCTGGCTTCGATCTCCTGTGAGCATTGTCGCTCGTCGCGTAATAACCCTCATTATGCGCCTAGGAACATAATATACTATTGTAAACTGTGCATTTCATAAATGTCTATGTATGTCATTAAGTGGCTTTTTCATCATAAAACTTTATTTTTTCAATACTTTGAAAGTAAAGCCCTTTCTAGTTTTTAAATTTGATTTTTATGTAAAAGTCACTAAAGTTACATTTGTGGGCAAAAAGTGCGTTAGACAGTATGATAAATTGAAAAGAAATAATATTTCTCCATATATGTCACTTTTCTGCAGGTTATGTCCTAGAAAAATAAATAAATTAAATAAAAAAATTAATTTCCTGAAAATTTTTTTCTTTTTATTTTTTTTGTTTTCTTTGAACAATTGTTTGAGATCTGGTTCAAATTTATGCATTTTCTACATATAGGTACTAATTTTAAACGAATATTTGTTTGACTACCTTTATTTTAGAGTTTAGTTTTGTTTAAGCTATTGAATCTTCATATTTTTCATCCCAAAAGTCGTAAAGTTCTTGCATCAATTTTATTTGTTCAAATGCTGCTTCATTTTCAGTTATTATTGCTATATTTCATGTAGCTATTACTGTTTGATTTCCAACTCTAGAATATCATGTGAAAATTATTCTTTTGTTAACGTTAAAATCCTTTTAAGTTAGAAAATTATGAAAAAAATGATTACTCCAGTTCTGCATTATTTTCGATAAATTATTTAAGATATACTTAAGAACGTGATGGAATCTTTCCAAGGATCCATTTGATTGAGGGCGATAAGCAGTAGTCTTAAAGGGGTCCTCTACTCTGGTGGTTTCAAAAAATCGATTTTTTAAAAAAATTTCAATCTATATGTATGTGACAATACGCCACAGAAAGGATTTCGTGATAAGCAAGAAGAACTCTACGGCCCTGGTATAGCAGATTAATTCGTAAGTTACTACAATCAGGTTATACATCGTAATTGATCATTAAACGCGTTTTACCGAAAGTAGCGTTTTTTAGCTTTGATTATAATTTTGACCTTGATTGGAATTTTGACCTTGACTGAAATTTCTATTGAAATTTGAATTTGGATTGAAGTTTCTGTCAAAATTCGGATTTTGCTTGAAATTTCTGTTGAAATTGGAATTTTGATTAAAATTTCGACTGGGATTATTTTGATTAGAATTATGATACATATTCTGATTATTCCGATCGAAATTTGGGTTTTGGTTGAATCTATTTCCTTGGGAATAATTAGGGTGGGATGTGAAACTATTTATATCTCCATAATCGTTTCGACTCCCTTGTGGATTTAGGCTTCGCATTTTGTATCTCTTTTGTTAGACTTAAAGTGAGATCTGAAAAGTGGAAAGTGAAAAAACAAACGACTAGTTCTAAAAGACCATTTTATTGTGTAACAGTAAGAAAAGAAGTGGACGACATGAATATCGACGGGAAGAGATGGCGGAACTGAACTGTTCCGTAATATAACCTAAACTGATTGTTAGTTGATGTCGCTACAATCGATGAGCCGGGACTCGTTTGAATTGTCTAAAATTACATTCTAACACTTCCCCTCGAGTCCTGAGTCATAAAAAAATACATGGATAATTTATTAATTCACCGCAAGAAGTCCAGCAGATTCTATACACCAGTCATGCTTGCACCTAGCCATTCCCTTGGTCAGAAAATCCGCGATTTGATTCTCGGTAGATACATGTTTTAATTCAAAGGTTTTACCTTTGAGCATATCGCGAACAAAGGGGTGACGAATATCTATATGTTTACTTCTTGAGTGATATACAGGGTTTTCTGACAACTTTAACGCACTTCGAGTATCACAATACATGGTCAAAAGAGCTAAATTACTGAATCCTAACTAGCGCATGTATCTCTGCAAATAAATAGCCTCTTTTGCACACTCTGACATTGCCATGTATTCGGCCTCTGTGGTAGACAAGGCTACAGTACGTTGCTTTCGTGAATCCCACGATATCGGACTTCCGTTTGGCAAGAAAATATAGCCAGTGTGGGAGCGTCTGTCCTCTATACATACATACATACATACCCTATGATGGGTTTTCTGTTCGATTGGTAAGTTAATCCCGCGTTGATTGTGCCTTTAGGGTATCTTAGCACTCGTTTTGCTGCCTTCCAATGTTCGACGCCATAGCAATTGTTGAATTGTCCTAAGCTACTCACAGCAAAAGCGATGTCAGGACGTGTGGTGGTTGACAAGTAGGTGAGTGCCCCCAGGAGTTCTCTGTACGGTAGTCTTGTGTCTTATTTAGTATGTCTTTCGTTCTTTTTCAACTTCGTCCCAGTATCTATAGGAGTCGATACAGGTTTGCATTCAGTCATACCAAATCGAAGGAGAAGCTCTGTTATGTATCCTCGTTGACGCATGGATATCTGAGTTTTGGTCTGTGAAAACTCAATTCCTAAGCAGTAACTGACCGGTCCAAGGTCCTTGACCTCGAAATCCGTTGCAAGCTTTCTTCCTAGCTCAGCAATTTTCTTTTGGCTCCTCGAGGTAATTAAAATATCGTCTACGTAGACGACGATTAGAGTTACATCTTCCCCTGAACCGATTTGAAATGAGAAAGGGTCAGACATCGTAGGTGCTGCTCCATATTTTTGAGGGCATTGTCGAGCTTGACGTACCAGCTTCTGCCCGCCTGTCGCAAACCATATAAAGATTTTTTAAGGAGGCATACTTTATTTCGTTTGCGAAGCTCCAACAGTATGTTTTTTGCTTTATATTTGACTTCGTTCTCCTCTTCAGAATCGATGATGCTTTGCAAGGTCTCTTCAAGGTTTTTCGGTGTCTCCATCAGGATTTCCTCTTATAATTCTCCATTTAAATAGGCTGTGGCGATATCAAACTGTTGAATATTCATTCCATAGCGTGCTGCCAGAGATGTCATATTACGAATCGAACCAATCCGGGCAACTGGAGCAAAAGTATCTGAAAAATGAATTCCAGGTTTTTGGTTAAAACCTTGTGCTACTAAAGGTGCCTTTCTGCGTTCGAGTGTTCCATCTGGCTTCAGTTTGTTGCGCAAGACCATGCGACAACCGATGATTTCTCCCTGCGCCGGACGATCCACTAGTCTCCATGTATCTTTCTTGATAATGGATTTGATTTCTTCAACGATGGCCTGACGTCATTCATTAGCGTTGGGTCCTTCCATAGCTTCCGTCATTGGTACTTCAGAAAGGAACGTTTCTTCATTCAGTTCGGCAATTTCAGCCCTATCCGAATTCCTAGGCTGATACTGTTTGACAGGCCTACCTGGTTGGCCTGTTCTGATGATTCTTGGCCTGCCTCTACCTCTAGTCTCACTGAGGCTTGGTCTCGCGCTTGCAATGTCGTGAATTCCTTCTTCATTTCCCCCAGAAAGGTCTTGATCATCCGGTTGAAGTAATTCAGACGCATCTTCAAGTTCCGAAGAATCCTCTTCCTCGCCTGATTCACTTTCAGACGATGAAAAATTTTGTATATCAGGTAAATTTTCTGTGTATTGAGGTAAAATACCCGGCAGCCAAAGGTCCTCATGTGTGACAAGTCCGGCACTTTGCCCGTCCACAACTCGTACGGGGTTCTGCCGTTTAGGCTCTTAGACGGTAATCGATTACGAATGTAGTTGGCAGTGTTAACTGCTTCGGCCCAAAATGACTGCGGTAACTTTGAATCTAGAAGAAGGCATCTAGCAGTATCAAGAAGAATTCGGTTTTTCCTTTCGGCAGTACCGTTTTGTTCCGGATTGTACGGTACTATTAGTCTCCGAGTGATACCTCGTTTCTTCAAATACTCGTTGAATTCCAGGCTCGAATATTCGCCTCCGTTATCGGACTGTAAACACTTCACTGTCTTACCTTGCTGGTTTTCGACAAGGGCTATATATTCCTTCGTTGCGTTGGATACTTCTGCTTTTGATTTCAGGAACTTAACTTCACACCATTTAGAGCGATCGTCGATGAACTCGACGTAATATTTTGCTCCGCCCAAGGAGTTAACCCTCATAGGTCCGCATACGTCAGTATGAATTATGTCCAGTATTTCACTCTTTCGGTTCGAATTTTTTGGAAATGAGGTTCTTGACATTTTTCCTTGAATGCAAATCTCGCAATTTGGCATTGGTTTTGAGTTCTTAAGTAATACGCCTGTCACTGAATCTTTGTGTAAAGCACTTAAAATGTCTTTTGTATTTGCATGACCGAGTCGTTTATGCAACAATTTGAGCGAAATTTCCTTTTGTTTTGAATAAGCCGATGCGACACAAGCGCCCTCCTCGATCTCTCGCACAAAGTATAAGTCCCCTCTTCTGTGTGCAGAGAGTTCCACGTTGCCATTCGAGTCTAAAATTTCCGCACCATTCTTTTTAAAAATCACCGTATATCCACGGTCGGTAATCTTTGCAACCGGTAAAAGACTTGTTCTAAGATCTGGCACATGTGACGCGTTGGTGAGAGACACACTCTTTTTACCTTCTGAGATTCTTGCTACGAACTTCACAGTTCCCTTTCCGTTGATTTCAGTTATCGAACTGTTAGCGAGATTTAATATACCGTGATCAGAACTACTAATTTCGAGAAATTTTTTTGAATCATTGCAAAGGTTCGTTGTCGCCCCGCTGTCGAGACACCAATTCTGTGTCTGTGTAGTCGTTTGAAGCGCTGTTGTTTCCGCAATATTCAAACACAAGTCTTCAGTTAATTTGGCAGATTGTTTTCTGCTTTTGTAAAATCTGCAATCTGCTTTCTTGTGTCCCGTTTTTTAGCATATAAAGCACCGAAATTCAGTCGCGTTCTTCTCTTTTTCCGATTCTTTTCCACGCGATTCAGCCTTATTTCGACGACCAAAATTTTTATTAACAAACATAGCGTCCGATGTTTCCTGTCGCCCTCCGTTCTTTCGAGCGTCATCCTCTTCTATAATTTTTGAACGAAGAGCATCTGGTAACGGGAGATCGTCTCGTGATTCGATCGCGCACCTGAAATTCTCGAATTAACTAACTAACTATTTTAACTAACTGATCAAGATGAATTTCAATATTCATATCGCCCAGTTTATCCACCGTATAGAAGAAGTCGTTTAAGTGATCGCGCACATCGCTTCCCTCAGTCATCTTGTGTAAGGTTAACCTCTTCAAGAGCATCGCTTTCCTGGCCGGGCCTTGCGATTCGTAAATTTCACGTAATGGTGTCCACATGCTGCGAGAAGTTTCACAGTTTTTCACTTGTTTGAGTTCACTCGGAGATATCGATAAAATTATATCCGACCTTGCTTTTTGATCGTTTTTCTCCCACGCTTGCACCAGCGCGGCGTTCTCGTTGTTAGCACCAGGCTCCGGTTTTACATTTGTTCCGTTAACGTATTCCCACGAATCGAACTTCACTAGCACGGCTTGCATTTGTAACTTCCAAGTATCGTAGTTACTTTTATTGAGAAGCTCAATTCTTAAGACACTTGAGGAAACATGGTTGGATTTTTCTAGTCACTTTGCACGTGCACCGATTCGCGTCGTGTATGAACGTTCACTCGATTCTTGTAACTTTTTTTCTTTTTTTAAAGGCTCGAAACTGGGCCCATAACCTGTTAGACTTAAAGTGAGATCTGAACAGTGGAAAGTGAAAAAACAAACGACTAGTCCTAAAAGTCAATTTTATTGTGTAACAGTAAGAAAAGAAGTGGACGACATGAATATCGATGGGAAGAGACGGCGGAACTGAACTGTTCCGTAATATAACCTAAACTGATTGTTAGTTGATGTCACTACAATCGATGAGCCGGGACTCGTTTGAATTGTCTAACATTACATTCTAACATCTTTTAGGGTCTCCATTGAGTTCCCTGACCTTCCCTATTTCCCTCGTGTTGATTATTTCGTCTATTTGAGTTATTTCTTAACTGACTACCTTGTGCATTTTTATTTGTTAATTGTTGAACAAATTGAAAACAGGTTGCTGCTGTGTGACCTATTTTCTGACAGATTTTTACAAAATCTCGATTGTTATATGATGATTTCTCAACTTCTTGGAATAGTGAATGTTGTCTGTTTCCTCTTCGCAGTTCCTTTCTGGCTGTTAAATTTCTTTCTTCTCGTACTGCCCTTTCTACTATTTCGTTGAATTTACCGGCTGTTACTTTTCGTATTTCTAATTCTGGTTTTAAACCTCGGAGAAAACAATTGATCGCGTCTCTTTCCAGATTTCTTTCAAATTCAGCAGCTTCTTTGCCACTATTATTTTGTTTATGACATTCGAGGATTTCTGCTGCTATTTCTTGTATGCTTATTGCATAGGATAAAACACTTTCATTTTTCGACATATATATTCTACTTAAATCTCCTTCTAAATGGTATACACTTTTTGAAGGGGCAGAAATTGTTTTCAATTTTGAAATGAATTCTTCTAAATTATTATAATAATTTCCGATCATACATCTTCTTGCTTCTCCTGTAAGTTTGCTTCTTAATAATTTTACCAAATTTGCTTTTGAATTTGGGACCATTTCTTTGGCCTCTTTGCCAGCTTCAATAAAAATAGTTAATGGTACTTTACTTGATCCGTCAAAATATGGCACAATCTTTAAAGCATCTCGTAGAGATACTTGTTGGTTTGTTAGTAAATTCGTAAATTCGTCATTTCGGTAGATTGTATTGGTAGATTCTTATTTGGTAAATTATTTGGTGATATTTCTGTATCAGATTTTCTAGAGGTTGAATATGGGTGTGAAAATTTTAGCGAATTAAGAGCCTGTTCAATAGTTGCAGAGTCGTCAAGCGTAATTTGATTGATTTTATTTGATAATTATTCTCGAAATTGTTGCGATTCTAAATTAAGATTATTTAATATTGCTATTTGATTAAAAGATTCCGGAGTCCTATTTAGTTGCGATTTTGTTGCAAATGGATTTATTGATTCCTATCTTTTTTGAGGTGGGGTAAAAATTTTATTATTTGAAATATCACCAGATTGATTCGGGCATAAAGTTCTATCATCTAAGGTAGAGTATGCTGTGATGTTTTCAAATATTGATTTTCTCTTAGTGTTATATCCCCTACGGTGTCGGCAAATGATTGCTTAATTTGTGGTGTATCGTTATACGAGGTCTGTCCGGAAAGTATCGGGCCTACCTTCATATCTCCGCGCCATAGTGTTCAAGCGACCTCTGCGGGGCATGAACGTCAACAGTAAAGCCTCACGAACCTATGTATACACAGATAGGCGAGAAACTCGCCGAAAAGTAGTTAACCAATCGTCGTTCCCTATACCTATCGGTTGCGTGCTGACATCTGCCGGACGTATAGTTCATTCGCAGCGTGTCTTTGTTTACAAAGCTATTTTTGAGTTCGGAGGATTTTGTGATTGTTAAAAATGACTGAAAAACAAGATCAACGAATTTGCATTAAATTTTGTTTTTAACTCGGAAAAACGAGTTCGGAAACTATTTAGATGATGCAGAAGGCCTTTGGGAATGAGTGTATAGTATGAGCGAAACACGAATAAAAGAGTGGTATAATCGATTCAAAGGAGGCCGCACTTCTATTGATAGTGATTCTCGTTCTGGCCGACCTTCGATGGCAAAAACATTGGATAATATTGAGCGGGTGCGACTTGCGATTGAAGGTGATCGTCGATTAACTGTTCGTCAACTAGAAAATGATCTCGCAATTCCGAAAACTACTGTTTGGCAAATTTTGAACAAGATTTTAGGAATGACTCGCGTGTGTGCGGTGTCTGGCCTCTTCACCACGATAACACACCACGCATTCATCGAATCTTGTAAACACAGTATCGCATTGCTTTGAAAACCTCCGTACTCAAACTCAATAAACCACTCAAAGGACAGCGATTCTATTACAAAACGACGGTTGAAAATAATGCGATGAGCGTACTCAAGGCCATCCATAAAAGTGAGTTCCTAAAGTGTTTTGAGAAGTGGAAACATCGCTGGAACCGTGTTGTTCAATCAAGCGGGGATATAAAGGTAGGCCCGATACTTTCCGGACAGACCTCATAATTATCTCCTGTAATGATTATGCTATTATTTGGTTTGATAAAAGTTTTGAATTTATCAAAAAATAGATTTTTTGGATTTTCTGTTTCGATAATTGATTTACTTGGAGTACTGATTTTGGGTTTGGAAACATTTCCAACACTGATATCTAATAGATCACTTTTTTTTAAAACATTTCATGTTTCTGAATGTTTTGAATCCCTTGCAGTATTTTCCTGATTTTTTCGTTTTGGTTTAGGTGGACCTTGCGAAGTTTCTTCCATTTCTTTCGCTTAAGTTGGGTTTTTCCTTGCTTGACTACGAGTTACAGTGCCTTTATTATTTTTTTTTTGCAACTGGAATAATTTTTCGTTTCCTAACAATCTTTAATTAATTTAACCTTATTTTTCCCTGAAGTGCAAATATTTGTTATTCTGGGCAAAAAATTGAGCACCTGGATTTTAAAACTCGCCGCGCTCTCGGAAACAGGTAAAAGTATTGTCCACTGGGTCAAAATGAAGGTTTGAAAAAAATGTTTTTTAATTTAAAAAATTAATATATATTCGAATAGAGCATGTTCAGCCCCATATTTTTTCTAAGTGAAATTTTTTTATCCTTTCATTATTTTCTTCAATAAAAAATAAAAATACGAAATTTTTCCTTCGAGAAAAAGTGGTTTTTTAAACATTTAACTCGTCATTTCTCAGCAAAAAATGTATGAAATGATTTGAGATTTTCAGGACTTATATAAAACATACCACTAAAGCCGGTAAGGTCCTTTAAATAATTGAAATCTAGGAAAGGTTAACCTACAAAAAACTTCTATCGAGAAAGTTGTTTCCATATGTACAAAGAAATTTTTCTGAAAATTTGAGATTATTCGGATGAAAACTACAGGAGTTCTATGGATTATTATTAAAAACTTCTCGGCAGCCGCATCTCGCCTCGGGCATCGAGCAGGTGCCAAAGTGCAAGCTGCCGGTCGCATCTCCTTTTTTCAATGTTTCTATTTACAGGATCGTTACCTAGCGTGTAATTTAACAAAACAGTAAAACCCGCTTCATAGCCAATTTCGAAAAAGAAAATCTTTTTAAAAAATCCTGGTATTTCTTATCCTTTGCTATGTTAACGATTCACAATGGATCTGTTAGGATAGTGGTAGTGCTCCAGCTTTGTAATTATTCGAAGTTGCGTGCTCGATACTCGTTGACTGCATTATTTTTTTTTTTAATTTTATTTATCTAAATATTTATTACTTCACTTCTCTGATAAAAGTTTTTAGAATTATGCAAATATAATACTTTTTAACACTAATTTTTTATTTTAAAATCGCTTTTTCGACAATGTTTTTACCTTTTCGCAAAAAATCTTTTCTCCTACCAAAATTATTGATTTTGATTTTGTAATATTTTGTAATATTTGTATATTAATGAATATTTTTACAAATAATTCTTGTTTTGACCTCCGCAACTGTCAGAAAATAAATAAATTTTATTGGGAAGATCTAATGCAAGTTCTCGTTTAATAGAGTCCAGAAGAAGATTGCACACTGTGTTAGAACCTTTTTTTAAATTGCCTTCAATGAAAAAGTACATATAACTGCGCTTGTGATCACTGAAAACATTAACATTCAAAACGTGTAACCAAATTAAACGTCGGTAAAATTGATCTGAAACGGGAAGGTTAGGCAGCGGCAAATTTTGACCAAAATCAAATTCCAGACACAATGATTTCTTGTCGCTCAAAATTGATTTTTTCAAAGCTCTCTAATTTTCCTCGCTTGTTTTATGTCCTTTATACTCGTCGTTATCTTTATGATTTCTGTTTTCATAACAAAAATTAGAGACATCGGTGCGAGGTTTGGATAATCCGAAATTAAGATTGTGTTCAAAATATTTAATGTAAGTTGATTCACTAAATGGAGGTTTTAAATCACCTGTTTTTTGTGCATAGAAATCAATGAATAATTTGTACATTTTGCTTACATTTAAGGTAATAGTCTGGTAACTTGGGTTCAAAAAATCGAAAATTTTTTTTTTGCATAATTTGAAAGTACAATGTCTTGAGAATATACTGTGAAAATTTCAGACAGAAATTCGAAATATTTCGGGAGTTATAACGAGTTTCCTAGAGCGCCTCGGAGTCCAACCTTTAAGGAAAGATGTTTAGGAAGAAACACACAGAATAATAACGAGGCTTTTAATCATGTTTTGCACCAAAACATATTTTTTTAGGCCATAAAACGTTAGAAATTGCTGCATTCACTGCAGCATGTATATTTAACGAAGGATTTTTCCCAGTACTAAAAATATTAGAAGTCATGGACGTTACGCTTGGCCCGTGCGCTGTCGCGTTTGCAAAATCCTACAATAAATCTCGGATTGCAAAAGCGGAAAATGCCACAGCAATGTCATCGAAAGAAGCCCGAAAGAGTCGAAGAGCGGACAAAGTTGCGGAGAATGATGCCTATGAAGAGGATGAAGGCATATTATACGCTCCAGGCATAGACGATTGACGTAAGTATAAGTTTACTTATGAAAATTTGTTGTTGAACTTTAAACGCGTTTTTCTCAAAACATTGTTTTTCTGGTCGGCCCGGGTCCTAACTTTTTTTCTACTGAACCGATTGCTTTCAAATTTTAACAGGCTGTTCTACATGCTTATAGTTCTCGTCGGTACTAACGAGAAGTTTTTCACCCCTAACTTTTTATTTTACAACCCTTTCTTTGCTAAAATAAAAGGACTTTTTTTTTCAAAGTCCGCCATTTTGTTATTTTCCCTTGAAATTTAACTTCAGTAGTTCCGACCAGAATGACATGTCTATAGATTAAGAATAATCAAGAATATTCGATTTCAGATAACATCAAGAGCCAAAATCACCCGGGCCACCCACGTGCATTTTTTTGAGATTCCAACTTCGAGTGACAATAATAATAGTAATAAACTATTAAATTTTTTCAAATAAATTTTTTTTTATATTTTCAATATGTAAATAAAAACACTCTAAATATTCAAGATAATTCATTTTTATTTTCCTATAAAAAACCACCCTCCAAAGAAGTCATGAAAATAGGCATAAGTTACCAGACTACTACCTTAAATCTGGATTCTCAAAATATTGCAGCAACGACTTTTCTCGTCTATAATGTGATTCAGTATGCGGTATCATCAAACAATGCTCAAGAATCATTTTCTTAATATCGTCCGTCATTCGCAAACGATGATTCTCATGTGTACCCCGATTGTCTCCCAAAGTATCATTGTTTTTTAGTTTACTTTGAACAGAAGCGAAGCGACCTTTATTTATTTGTAATACACGACACAAAAAATTTCGACAAACAGGTTCATGCTTCGTTTGCGAGTGAAAACAATAATCCCAGTAAGTAATGGGTTTTCTTTGCTCATTATGCACCCCATTACCAAGCTTCGTTTTCATTAGAGAACTTAACATCAGATTTTGAGATTTATAATCACCTGCAGATTGCCAAAATGTCCAATGAAATTTTTGTTGCTCAGAAGCTTCAATTTTCTCGAAGCAGTTTTTTGCACAGCAAGACGTAACAATTTCAAAATTTTTGGCAGGTACAGTTTTCCCAGAATGTGATATGTACTCCTTTCCCTAGTAATTGAATATGTATTTATAACAAACAGTTAAAAATAAAAACAATTCCAACAATAGAAACGCTCACCTCGTTTTTGGCTTTTTTAATAATATTCTTTTTGTAAGAACTTTCATTTCTAGTTCTTTTTTTGCCATAAAACTCTTTATCATTTTTATCACACATCGTAAATAATTTATAAATAAAACATCTAAAACAACCGGACAAATGATTGCAAAAATACTGCGAAACGAATACAATTTGTAGGAGCCGAAATAAACATGAATCTTCAAAATAATGCTTTTATACTCTCTGCTTCTTTAAAAGTGTCCTTGAATGTATGTAAACAAAAACATCACAACAAAAGAGATGCGACCGACAACTTGCACTTTGGCGAGGCGAGATGCGGCTGCCGAGAAGTTTTTAATAATAATCCATAGAACTCCTGTAGTTTTCATCCGAATAATCTCAAATTTTCAGAAAAATTTCTTTGTACATATGGGAACAACTTTCTCGCTAGAAGTTTTTTGTAGGTTAAACTTCCCCAGATACTTTTTGTCGGCGAAGTTAGAAAAATAAGAAATACGGCGCGCATCAATTTGTTATTAAATATCTATAAACAATTGCATATTTCAATTATTTAAATGATCTTACCGGCTTCAGTGGTATGTTTTACATAAGTCCTGAAAGTCTCAAATCATTTCATACATTTTTATGTATTTGTGACCGAGGAAAAAGAATTGTGGGGAGTCTTATAAGGTAAAAGCACCAATAGCCGGACGTCTAAGGAAATGTCATTCAATTTTTTGTATTAATCGTTCTAAATGTGATGCGGAATCAAGAATTGCCGCGATTATTTTGATGTATGTGTCCTCCCTACTATAACAAAAAGTCCAGAGTTGTGTTAAATCTGAATAATCCATTTTAATAATTCTTTTCATTATATAATGATCTGGAGCCAATTCCCGGACGGGTAAAATGAATTGATCCAATAGCCGGACAGCGCTGCACCAATGCTCGGACAAGAGAATATTATAATTTGATTGATATAGATTTGATATTTTTTAAGCATAAGAAACACTGGGAAATATTTACGGAAACATTTTTTAGGTCTACGCTTATAAAAAAAAAATATGGAAAAGATTTTGCAAATAGAATATATTATATTTAGAGCATAAAGCACTTATTTTGTCAATCGTTTTCGCCTTATATCCTCAATCGCATTAATAATATCCGCTTTGGTATAAAGCTTTTTAATCTTTTTTTTTTATACTTTTTCCATGATCTATAATAAAGACACCAAATATATAAAACCCAGAAAATACATATGTTAAAATGAAAATACTTTCTCAAAATATCAGATTTTCAGCAAATCCATAATTCAAACATTATTTCTTTAAAAACTTATTCATTATCAATCATACTTTATCATTATTATTGAAAATTATCATTCAAAAAGATCAAAAAGTGGGGAAATTTCACTCTGAAATCCATATTTTCATTGTTCTCAATGTAAAATCAACAAGAAAATAAACGTCAAATGTCAATTGAGATTGGACTAATTAAAATATGTTTAAAGTAATTTACCTAATATTTTATCAGATAGATATCTTCTATGAATTGAAAACAATCAAATACTTACCACATTTCTCGAAAATATCAACAGCACTTTTTAAACTTCGTATTCGTTTTTGTAATAATCTTTTCGTCCGGTGACTAGAGCGAAAACAAAATAAGTGCAATGTATCTACGGAAACGCGTGCGGTTATTAGGCAAAACGAATATTCATTGACCTAATAACCGGATTTAGAATATTTAATTAAAGTAAAATTTTTTTAATTTTGAAAAATATTATGATGTAGATAAAGCATTTGACTTCAGTGTAACACGTATTAAAATGAAAAATGAGGGTAAATGGCAATGTTATTTGCTTAACAAAGACAATGTGTCAGTTAGTTTATAGAACAGATTTCGCTACATTTCGACCAGCCTTGTGCTTCAGTAGAGAAATATTTTTTTCTTGGCGAAGTTTTAATTTCTAATTCAACAAATTTTTCACTTTTTTAAAGTGTACGTTTCGAGGTTTGTATACGTTACACCAAAATAGCGATAAATGATTCATAAATCTCTAATTTTGAGAAAAATTCATGGCTCTGTCCGGCTATTGGGTACCGTCCGGCTATTGGTGCTTTTACCTTAGTTGATTAGTTTAGTTTCAAAATTTTTTGATTCAGAGTTATCTGGTGTTGATTTGGTCGAAAATGTTTCAAATTTTCCTTCTTCGACTTTACGAGCAGACTTTGAAATGAATTTTCTTGTCTTCTCTAACAATTTTTCGAAAAAATTCGAGAATTCAATATCACTTTTAATCTCCTTAACTTCTAAAACTTTCACAAGTGACTTAGTCGTAATTTTTCGGGAAGATTTAAAGGTACGTCTAAATGAGGGTGAAGACATTTAAAAATACAGTGTTTTACAAAATATGACATTTATATTTTTGATTTTGTAAATTGTATATTTTTCTTATTTATTAGCTTTTTTCAACAGCATATGTATTTGTGACCGAGGAAAAAGAATTGTGGGGAGTCTTATAGTTGATTGGTTTAGTTTCAAAATTTTTTGATTCAGAGTTGTCTGGTGTTGATTTGGTCGAAAAATTTTCAAATTTCCCTTCTTCGACTTTACGAGCAGACTTTGAAATGAATGTTTCTTTCTTCTCTAACAATTGTTTGAAAAAATTCGAGAACTCAATATCACTTTTAATCTCCGTAACTTCAAAAACTTTCACAAGTGACTTAGTCTTAATTTTTCGGGGACGTTTAAAGGTACGTCTGAATGAGGGTGAAGACATTTAAAAACACAGTTTTTTTTTACAAAATATGACATTTATATTTTTGATTTTGTAAATTGCATAATTTTCTTATTTATTAGGTTTCTTTCGACTGCATATTTATTTGTGACCCTGCTTCGAGCGACTGGTTATGCTATGAAGGGTTATGTCTTCAAGCAATTTCAGTCCCAGGTATTGGAATTAATGAAAATAAATTTTATTTTAATATCCTATTTTTGTGTAATTTTGTAAGAAATATTTCAATCCTGATTTTCAGAACTCTAATTTGAGCATAGCCGAACGTGTAACCGCTTGGCGCTGTACAATGTAACCCTCCTTCGAGCGACTGGTTACGCTATGAAGGATTATATCCTCAAGCAAATTTTGAAATATCAGTAATTAAAATTTGTTGTAAAATTTATTAAGTTAATCACAAATCTGTTTCTAAAACCGCCTGATACTATTCAATTCAACCCTCCTTCGAGCGACTGGTTACGCTATGATTGGTTATATTTTCAAGCAAATTTCAGGCCCAGGGATTGGAATAATTAAAAATAAATTTTATTTTAATATCCTATTTCGTGCGTTGTAGGAAAAATTGCCACCCTTATATTCAAAAACTATAATTTAAGGATAGCTGAGCGTGCAATTCTCTGATCGCTTTTTAATATAACTTCCCACGTAAGTGAAAAGCTATATCCTTAAACAGAATTTTTGGTTACAGTAATCGAAATTTTAGGTATAAATTTTATTCAATTAATTATAAATCTCTTTCTGAGATTCTAGTTTGGGGATAGCTGAGCGCGCAATTTGCTAGTCGCTGTTTAATATAACTTCCTACAAAGGTGAAAAGCTATATCCCAACACAAATCTCAGTCACAGAAATCGAAATCAATAAGAATGAACTTTTATTTCAAGATCATGTTTTGTGTTTTCAACAAATCGATAATTCGGTCATGAAATTTTAGCCAAGCTAGACTCAAGCACAGAATCTTGGGTAATTATGTCATTCACTGAATTTACGATAGCCGAAAATCATAATTTTTGTAATACAAAATTAATTAGGCCTGACTCAAGTCCAACTTCCTGCTTAATTCATGTAATTACAAAATTCTGATAATCGTCAAAAAGTTGAGTGTCATTTTTTGTAAACAGAGAAAAAATAAAAGTTAACAACAGTAAAATGAAAGCGCTTCGAATTTTGCCTTACCCCATGATGGTGAACGTTCGACGAATCCAAAAAGGACTTATAGTCTCTTGGTGCTCAATTTTTTTTCTGTTTAAAACTTGAATTTAATCCTAGTCAACAAGTGATGAATTTTTGTAGTACGGCCATTCCTAGGTAACGGTGGTTACGATGGTACTAGAAAACAGCCTTTTAATTGAACAAATTTAATTGTGATTTTCTTGTCTACTTTCATAAAGTTACTACTTAAGTAGCTGCATATAACATAAACATTTCATAAAATTATAATTGGTGTTTTTTGAGGTATCGGTGATTGATCACGGTAACGGAGATTACGCGTACGGTTTCTTCTTGTGTCATGCAATTTATTATCCATTAAGCTCTGCGATTTGTGAAAAGATATAATGTTTATGTTTTTCAACTGAACTTATGAAGTGTGCGTTGCTATGGAGAATCCTTGTCTTTAACAAAAAAGTCTATTTTTCTCATAAAAAAAAGTTTAAAATGGTAACGGAGGTTACGTTTAATAGTACCAGAGGTTACGAGTACGATACGAGTAACATATTTTGACTCCCGCAGGAGAAATGATCAATATAAAAGAGAGTTTTTAATAAATTTTTTTTATTATTCAAAAACTTCAATTTTATAAAACTGAGAAGTCGATGTCTGAGCAGCAAGAATGTGCCTTGCATCAGATTTTCGGAACGCATGAAATAACGAAAAAACCCAATTTCGTTCCTTCGCTCGATATGTATTCAATTTTCCGAACTTTGTCAAATCTCGAAGCCAACAATTTTTTATTCACTTGAACATCTTTTTCAAGAACAAACAGTATCGTAGGTTTCTTACAAAAAATTTTCGCAGCGCTGTAATACTCTTTAGCCGTATGCAGATGCAAATTCACTGATTTCACTTTTGTCCAAATCGTATTTTTTATGGAAGCACCATCTCCGTCGACGGCGCATTTGCCGTGGGATGCAGCAAATGTATCCCACTCGACAAAGAGAAACCCAAGTCCTCGTCTAAATAGCACAGATTGGAAATCGTGAATTTGCTTCTGAACTGATTTGCTGCATTATCTAAAAAAATTTCAGACGCAAAACTTTGGGATAATTTTGCTTTATCCTTGTAGCAATGACTTTAAGACAGCTCCAAACTGCGTACTTAGAATGATTTAGGTCGTCACTTATTATGGCAAGAGACTCAACTTGTCTCATATACAAAATGCAACAAGTGAAAGTCGTCACTGGTTTTTTTTTTTCCAATGTGCGCTTTGGATTTTGTTTTGAAAACTCAAGTTGGCGTTCTCTGAAAAATCAATTTGAACAACATCATCCTCGTTTTCTGCCAAATTTTTGCAAGCTTCGAAATAATTGCTTTGAACTTTTTTTATGAAACAGTGTTTATTAAAATTTGGTAATTCCTTATTCAACCAAGCAATGAAGTCTATGACTGAAATGTTTTCTTCGACAACTTGCAAAAATCCGTCGACGTTTTTCCATCGTTGCACCGGTATTGATACTTGTAAATTTATATCTATCGAAAGAAAAACCTGAGAATCGAATTGACAACCCGAGCAATTGTTCAACATACAGTTTTCGTCATCCACATTGCAGCACATTTGAGACAAATATATCTTGTAGTCATATGGAAAATCCTCGCAATTAGCATACAACGCTTCAGTAAGAAACGAAAAATTGAGGTGTTTCTAACACACATACACGTTAAATGGAGTTTTGCCTGCAGGTAACACGAATTGCGGTCGATGTTTCAAAAAGAGTGTTTTTGAGCGTTTTACTTGTGGCTGTTGCTTTGTAAATTCAAAATACGCATCCATAATGTTCATTAGCATGTGACGTATTGCAATTTTCTCGCGCTTTCCTGTTGTTGGATCCTTGATCCGTCACGCTTTCCAGTAGCTTGGCGGCTGATTGCATCAGTGCAAAAAAATTCCTGAACTATTTGTTTGACTTCGTCGTTGGGAGAGCTGCTTTTTCTTGATTCTTTATTCTCGGGATATAACAAAACAACTTCTGGTAGCGTCTTCTTCATAATTTCTTAAACAGCTCGGCGTTTTGTCGGACTTTGCAGAAGTGAAGCAATTTCTTTTTGAAGAGCCTTCCCAAATGTTTGTGGGTACTTTTAAGTACATTTTTTCTCTCCAATATAAAAGCTTTTCTGGTTTTTTGGTAACGGAGGTTACGCGCAAACTAGATTGAACAAATATATTATAAAACATATAAATAACTTACGAGTTATTGGTTTTTATGAACAATCATAATGTCAATAATCACACCAAAGCGTATGTAACCTTAATCTTCATATTTGTCCCATACTAGAAAATTTAAGCTTACCAAAATTATATAGTATAAACACGCGTACATGCCCCGCCATCTCCTGAATCATTTCATTAGCCGCGGAAAGCAATACAAATTGGAAATTTTTTAAACTCCTTCTTCTTACCACTAAGATAAGGCACCATTTGATTGCAAAATTATTACAATTTATCAAAATGAAAATATTAAAAATTATGGCTTACGGTTTCACCTCACCGGGAATGGCCGAGTACCAGATTATACTGGTTAATATATTTACTAGTTAATATATTTTTTCTAGTGCACTTTAGTGGGGGTTTTCGCCCACTCCACAACTTGTTGATTTTGTGAATTATGTAATTATGAATATAATTTTCTCATTTCGAGAACAACTACATATTTAAAAAGTTTAATATTTTGTAATGATTTTCTGAAATCCTTAATGTCGAGTATTAGGCGAAAATGTCATGGTGAGAAAAAATACTTTTGAAAAAAATTTTCCCTAGGAATGAATGCAAAATGGGTTGCTGATTGCTGTAACATTAGATCCATGTAAAATTTTGTTTGATTTTTTTGCAACAGATTTTTTTTTTAATTAACTTGAATGTTGGAGAGACACTGCTGCTCTAAAAATGTTTTCATGATTCGAAAGGAATTTCATGGTTGAAAACCTTTTGTCGATCCCATTGCAAGATTTGCCTATAATGTCGTTACCAAAGAGATCTAATTGCAGCCACTATTACTCAAGTAGCAATTAAGCCTTCCTCCCAGGGGTCATGCATCGACTCGGATCTCCGACAAAACAAGGTAGTAGTAAAAGCCGCGTTTCCGAGTATCTTAAAGTGCATGCACTAAGATAAACTAATCGGCTATGCCAAATAAAACTTGGCTACCTCATGTAACGTCATACAATAATTTATAATTTTACAACTCAGAAAAATGTAATTAATCTAAATCATTTGTTAATTTTTACATTCTAATCGAATATGATAAAATATTAGATTTGTGTAAAATTTGATATCTACTTGTTTAAAAAATTTTGAAACCATGATATAATTGTTCCTATAGAATTTATCTATTGAACTGAAATTTAAAGTTACAGTTTAAATTTCAAAGTTACAGTTACAGTACTTTAAAACCTGATAAAAATCGATAATCAAATTTCACTTTCCAGTCAAACTATTCAAGATACCAAAAAATGTTATCAGAATTCAAAATTGTTTACTTGAAAGAGATTTACACATTTAAAAAATAAAATTTGTATTTTCATATTAATTAATAGAAATATGAAAATAACGTTAGAATGAAAAATTATTTGTTTATAGAAAAGGTCTACTAACACGCATCTAAGAATTTTTTCAAATAATGTATATTTATCGTTTCAATAAAAAAATATCATTGTAAATGAAAACTTATGTTTAAGCCAAACTATGTTAGGTATGAAAAAACATTAGAATACAAAATTATTTGTTCGAAAGAGGTCCACAAATTATCATTTGTACAATTTTCAGTAAGATATGTAGTTTTTGTTTCATTTTAAAAAAACCACTGGAAATATATCATCCTGTTTTTTAGCCAAAATATGCAATGTACAAAAAAATTGAAGGCAAATTATTTGCCTTAAAATTATCTACGAATTTCACAAGGATTATTTTATTATTGCGCGTGTAACTTTCATTTTGATTATGACAAATGTTATTAAAAATATTTTAAAAATTTGAAAATCTTTCTGTGGAAAAAAAGACGCTTTCGACTGCGCTGGGATTCGAGCCGACCGGCAATCAAAAGACCTGAGCTTGAATCCCAGCGCATTAGAAAGCGTCTTTTTTTCCACAGAAAGATTTTCAAATTCTTTAAATATTGAATTCATTTGCATTTATTCGCGATATAAGAGCTTGAAATTGTCTACGAAGACACCTGTCGGGAACACATCCTATCTGATTCGTGACTAGTGATCCTCCGATAATGTAGGCAGTGACAAAAATTTCAAACTCAACTAATTAATTTGAAGTTATTAAAAATAATTAATTCCATTTCTTTTCTTTAAAACGCGAGAACCAGGTCCTTCTCATTACCTCAAAAGTTATACGCACTGAAGAACTCATTGCTGAAATGGCGTTGTAGGAAAATGTTCCATTAAGAAGTTGTTCACTGAATAATATGAAATTAAAATAAAGGATTACATATTAGGATATTACAAAAATATAAGTGGTTCAGCACTTTGTCCTCCCTTGGAACACTTAATTAATTACCACTTTAAAAACTGTTTGAGCTGTTATTTTATAAATATTCTGAGGAAAAAATTTTAATTCCGTTATTTTTCGAATAAATTAAAAATTTGTAAAATGTCCTATTAATTAATAATTACTGTAGATCAAAGTTTAATGCAGTTTTTTTTCAAGTACACTGCTGGCAAAAACTTAAGAAATAATTTATTTAATTTTATTATCTTTGAACGAAGATTATTCTTATTCTAAATTAAAGAAAATATTTCTGAAAGTCACATTACGTATGTACTATGCGACTGCGCAGACATTTATTTCTTTAGTTTAAAGAAAAAAAGCAATAAAGAAATTTCTTTAAATCAAAGAAACTTTTCTTTAACCGTATATTTTTTAATGAACCTCTCATTTATTAACTGCTAATTAGAAGTGTTGAAAAATTAAATAAGTTTTATAAACAAATGGCTCTACTTAGAAAATGAGAGATTAATTCAAAAAGTAAAGGTGGTAGAGTCTTTTGAAATTTTTTCAAAAAGAAAATGAGCCATTATTCCTTAATATTCTATCATTTTGAAAGAATATCTCGTGAAAACTTGTAAAGAAGTGCATTGAACTTTGACCTACAGTAATTGTTATTAAAAGAGACATTTCTAATATTTTTTCCCAAGGGCTCTCTAGTCACGGTGAAACTTCTTTAAGACACAAGTTTTTTTCATGCGTACTTATAGAATTATTTCTCCTTCTTCAAGCAAGAATGTTTTTTAATCAAAATGAGAAAGATTAAGTTTTTATATTTAAGCTGTGTATCATTAAACTTCTGGTGCTCAATGTTGCACAGATGCAACATCAACTTTGAGAATTCGTCAAACATTTTGAACATATTGAAACATCGAAAAATCAATTCCCAGGCTTCAAAGTGTTTCTAATAGCTATTTTTTTATATCAGAATGGTGAAATAAAATATCCACATGGAATTCCAATTTTTTTTAAACTGGGATCAAAATGTGAACGTTAGAGGGTTAATAAATGAAAACGTGTAAGAAAAAAAGATAGGCTTTCAATTAGAATCTGGTACCTATATCCGATTAGCCTTGAGTTGGGGAAGAATCGACCCTCTGAGAAAACATGACAATAGAGGCGGCGAAGCCCAATCATAAAGTGATTCGCCGTTGGCAAAGTGCAATCTGAATAAAATATACGATAGAATCGATAAATAAAGGACAATGTTCTTTTCACTGCGAACTGCAAGAAGAGGGAGAGGTAGAGAGAGAAAGAGAGAGGAAGGGGTGGGGGAGTTGCCAACTAAGGATATATCCAATTTCTATATTTAAATTAAGATTTTGTTTCATCATACATGATTTATCGAAAAATGTTCGATGGTTCACTTGGCTGTGTGATCTGACTTTTATTATGGTTATTTAACTGATAAAGAGGAAATTTTGTCTGTACATTTGGCACAATGAGGAGGTATTCTTTTGTTCCTCACTTCAACCCTCATCCCCATTCTGATCAACGATCTCCGTACTAGCAAGCAACTCGTCGACAAAGAGGCTCCTTCTATGCAAATTAAATGTTGTTTCCATAACCATTCGTCCGTTCCATTGAGTGAGGTTCGGTTCGCCCATTCGGTTCGCCCATTCGTTCGCTTGGTTCTTTGTCATCAAGGTAAAGGGGACTTTCACAAGGGGCCGCAGCATTCGCTACTCGCCCAACCACCCGCCACAAAACTCTCCGCACTCTTTCTCTCACCCCCATATTTCACCCCTACGGCCCTTCTCATCCCTCGATTCTCTCACTGTGCTTCTCATGGATTTCAATAAACGAAAGCTCCTCTGAGCATATGCTATTAATCAAAGGAAACTCTTCGCAGCCAACAAAATCAATTTCTCTCTTTTTGTTCCGAGACTAACTAGCCAAATAAACGTCCTTGATTTACAAATTTTCTACATAATTTGACTACACTCAAATCATTTATATTTGCCTTCAATATAACAGATCTTTTTTACGGAAAACAAGAAGAATTCAAGAACTAAATTTATTAGTTTTCAAAAACCTTAAAACTTTAAACAAAGTAACACTATATGCTATTGGAACATAATATTGTTCGAGTTGCGTTCTTTTTGGAACGCCAGAACTTGGATTAAATTTACATCATATTAAACGGCAAGTATCCTGCAGCTCTTGAGAGGGACAAGAAATCATTAAATGGAAGCCTGTCTCGAAAGAGCAGGTTGAAGCACGACTCGATGTCTTATAACCGGTCATCATCCAACCTTTATTTACCGTCCGAAGTATGACTATTCATACATTTATAACCGTGGATAGAACCAACTCAGGAGTATAACCACCCATCGGTTAATCGTGGATGTCGCAGCCATTGTAATTAATCGGCAATCGCGGCCACCTCAACTTCTACCAAGCAAATCGCTCTTGAATAATTCCAGTGCTTATCGCTTATTACAGTAAAGTGATCAGTATGGAAGTTGCGACAGAAGAAAAGCAACTATAGTTCGAGATCAATGCTTCTCTTGAAAAGCTTTTACGCGCACTAAATCCAGAACCTGTTCCAGTGTCTGTCTGTTGATCAATCTTGTTAATTAACACTCGTCCGAGGCCGATGAAAGACAAGATGAAAATTCCAGCATCTTGCCCCATCCTTCATCTTCAATTATCAAACGATTTGAACGACTTTTTAGAACTGAAGAGTATTTAACTCTTGATAAAGATGTGCGAAACTATATTTTAGAATTTTTGCTGTTTTACATGCTTTTATTTGCATATTAGTTTTTTTACTGTTCAAATTGATAAAATTGTTAAAAACGAAATTTCCAAAATATGTAGACGATTTATATTTTTCGTATCGCTGAATTCGAATTTGACCTTAGTATTTTAAAATTTCATAATGCAAATTGATAAATCTGATATTTTGAACTAGCATCTAAGATCATTCGCATCGATCAGAGATTATACCTGTATTTCTAGTTTATTCTATCCTGAATTTTCAAAAAATCTTGAATAAGCAAACTTTCAAACATTTTACAACTTCTTGAGCAAAATAGCCGAATTTTATGAATTTTATGATGTAATAGAAAATCATACTGTCTGACATTTTTTCTATGACAAAAACACACTATGAAAAAATAATGAGACGCAATAGAATGCTCCGCATGGATTCAAATAAAATCTTGAACCTTCTACCTTTAAGATACATAGCGATGAGCCGATTTTGATATACCTCGTCAGAGTTTATATATTCAAAACAACTTTCAACTATCGATATGTTTTGTACATACTTCATAAGAAATATATGAAAAACAAGTGACTTCCAAAAATGCAGTAACAGCGTCATTGTATCCAACCGATTAATTGAAAGAAGTGGCGAGCTTTGTTGCGCTGGAATCGGCGAGCGCCAGGTTGAAAAACTTATGTTAAAACATCTCTGTCTACCCTGATGGAGTATTTTGGATTCTAGATTTGTGATCAACAGGAAAAAAACTATCCAAATTACCTTCCCTTTTTTGTCACAATAAAATATATTGCTTTATACGTTTTTAAATAATGTAATACCTTTTAATTCTAAAAAGTCGTTCAAATCATGTAATAATTGAAGGTGCAGACTTACTCATAGGATAAGAAGATAATCTATTTCTTCATCACTCAAAAATTCCATATGAAAATGCATTTCCAGCTCCTTTATCTGGTTTCATGTTCCAGAATTCAAATTATAGTTCGTGAAAGTGACTTCTTGACCAGGAGGGAAACTAGTATGAAAATGGCAGATTTCCGTTGAGAATCAACGTTTGTTTACCGAAAGTAATCAGGCGACATCAAACGAGTCGATCATCAAGTAGAATTGTTTACTCAGCAAGCTACCCCAAGTTCCTGTTGGCTCGAGGGGCACGGTCCCGTGGGTCATAGGCGACCTAGGTGGGCCACTGACCCCATCTTTGTCACAACAATAATGTTAATTTAATCCCCGACCCTTGAACCACTACCTCTCCCGGCGACAATTTGCTGGCACACAAAAAGAGTTGACAAGATGAAAGGGAAATTGAGCCTATTGACACAGGAACATCCCTACGAGCTTCCCTAAGTTAGACTTTCGTCCCATGAAGCTGATTATCTCAGGGATCACGAATGGGTTTTGTACATATTCTTTTTATGCAGATCGAACAAAATGAATAGATTTGAAAAGAGATACATTAATACTTACCCTATACTTGCAGCACGTTAGAGACAATGTGCTTCGCAATCAAAAGCACTGTCTTTGGATCTTCAGAATGTCTGGTTTTTTTACTTTAGAGTATCGGAACTTCGTCATACAGTATTAACTATCAAGCTTTCAGTTAAATTGTTAGTTATTATAAATTTAATATGCCACCGGCTCGCAAACTCGTTTTTTCGCTACAGTAGTATATCGCAATGTAGTATATTGCGCTACAGAGGAATGAAATGTAAAAATTGAACTGCGCATGAGCCTATAGCCATGCAACGGAGCACAATCTTCTTCTTCTGCGTACAGCGTAAGCACCTTACTGGGAAAGCCTTGTATACTTGAACTGCGCATGCGTCTATTAAAATCCATTACTACTACACAAGATCGATAAAATCAAAATGGCCGGGACTAGTCGTGACATATCAAGTATAATGATTAGCGCCGCAAACAACTACAATACTAGATTAGATTCGAGTGTACGCATGAAAACTCGTATACGCACCGAAGTCACATAAAATAGAATACGTGCCAATGCTCACAATTCAGGAAATTACGAAACTCGCGACAAGGCTCGCAGGACTGATCGCGCCTCGGCTTCGTCTCGGCTTTGCCTCAGCTATGTCTCACCTACGCCTCGACTACGCCTTGGCTTCGATCTCCTGCGAGCATTGTCGCTCGTCACGCAATAACCCTCATTGTGCGCCTAGGCACGTAATATACTATTTCCTTTGACATGAAATGAAAACGAGTTCTCCTACCTTTGTCAAAAAGTCTACTACATTCAGACTTTACCCTGAGAAGACTTCGCAACCTCAAATTGATTCCTAAGTACATTAAATCAAAAGTGCTGAGTGTCTTCAAAAAGTTTAATTTTTTATTAATAGTCTAATAAAAATTCCTTGAACATTAGATGCCACTATGATTTTCTCATGCATTTTGTTTCGCTAAACTCCACAATCGCATTTTAAGTTTCATCTATAAACAGGCTTTCGAGATATAAATTTTTTCAATTGGAGCTTTACCACTTGGGCCATATCTCGAGTTAGAAACGACCAATCTGCTTGCAAAAGGTATCAAATTGAAGATTATTGGAATACCAACTAATATTACTGTATTTTTTTCACCAATTAGGTATTTTAAATAAAATGAGCTGAAATATTTGAAAAAATCGTTTTTTCAAGAAAAGTGGAAATACAAAAGTTACTTTTTCACCAAGGAAAAATAGAAATCGTAGAAATATGCCCCGTTTGAACTACCTACGTGGAGCTTGTATTTTCACCAAGAAAACAAGGTTCATACGGAAAAAATTTATGGTTAAGTAATAAAGTTATGATCATTTATTTACAAGTACCAAAATTAAACTTATTCTTAATTCTTAGACTTTTTCCTTAATCATAGCGTATATTGTTGTTCAATGCAATAAATTTACAATTCGTTTCGAAAAGAAAGTATTTGTTATGGATCTTTTAATCATTATGGTTTTATTTTTTATTTAAATTTTGAATTCAACAGTGTGATATCGCTGTTGTCAATATTATTCCATTTTCTTAGGTTGGCGATTGTTGCAAGGAGCAGGACCTTTCACATATGTCTGTTATTGTGTCTTATCAATTTTTTAATTCACATCATTGATTGAAATATTCCACATAATGAGTAAGAGAAAACGAGATTTCGAGTGCGAAAACAACTCATACGATTTCTACTATGTTTGCGGTGATTATGTCGTCAAGAAGAATTAACGCAAGTTCACCATCTGCCTTCAAGAGCATTATCTTCAATACTCAAAATAGCAGGTGAACATCTTGATATTCGTGCCATATAAATCTCATAAGATAGTCTTCTTGCTCGACAGAGTATGTATTGGGTAATAAGTTGATGACGAAAAGTGCAACTGTAGGTACATGAGGCGTCAATAATATCGATAGGTAAAGGGATTGATGACTTAAACTACCTACATGATCAGAAAAAGTGCAGTAACATTTGTTAGTCGTTCGATAATGTTCAATTTGATATCTTTTTTGATATTTTTTTTCTGTCTCGAAAGTTCCCAGACAAGCTAAAAATCAAGAAAACTAAAAATGTTTTATTAAACAACTCTTCTCTATTTCCTGTAATCTATGTCGAATAGAATTACTGTTTTCTTTAGGGTATTTCTTCAAAACAAAAAGTTTTTGGAGAATTGCTCATATTAGTAACCTTAAAATTTAAAAGTAACGCGTTAACGTTATTGTTAATATACAAGATTCTGCACGCCTGAAATATTTAAATTTGTGTGTGCACAAATTTACTCTTGAATACTCTTTAACTTGTTTGAACGAATTAATTTAGATGCCGATTTATTCGTCTGAATTTAAATCTGCTGCATAAGAGTATCAAAGCATTGATTTATTGAATTCATTTCAATTCTGTTATTAATAGGCATTCAGGTTATTCTGATTCATATGTATTTATCGAAGGGCACCCCACCCTTAAATGTTGATTCTGACGGATTTTCTGGAATAAAATTTGGCAGTACTGCTTTACCGTACTTTTGTTTGTAAAGATATAAAATTCATATACCCGAATAATAAACATATACGTGTCAGAAAATAATAATGATATTTTCTTGGCCCTGACAACTGGATTTAAAGCCATGTCTTACTTATCTGATCTCTATCTTACCGCCACTTTTTTTTCGCCCTCTGCATTTCCAAATTAATTGAGATATCGAGTCAAAACTGAGTAATTAAGTAAAAGGCAGTAAAGAACGTTTACCTTGTTTAAAATCTTTATAATCATAAAAAAAAATTTGTTTAAAATTTTTCTTTATCGTCTATAAACATTCATAGCGGACCGGTCCAGTGAACAATCAGAAAATTTAATTTATTTTAGGTTTCTACATATTTTCCACAAATTACTTTATAAGAAATCACGTGATCCACAATACTAAGAAAAAAAATCTGCCCGCTTCGCGGGCACATTCTCATCGCGCGCTTCGCGCGCAACTCACTTCGCTCGCAAGTTTGAGCGCGCCTAGGGCGCGCGATTCGATCGTCGCGCTTCGCGCTCGGTCTTGTGCTCTTCGCATACATTTAAGTTTATTTCCTATATTTTGATACTGAAGCTCAAACCAATTTTATAATAATATTACAGATGATGTGAATTACACATTTTCTCAAAGTCACTGAATTTCTTTTTGAATTTAAGTGAAACAGGAAATTCAATTTACTTAAGGCTCTATCGGCCTTAAGGAACACATTCTCATCATGACACTCGCGCTTCGCGCTCGATTTTCTGTATACATTTCAGTATAACTTTTTAATAAATTACATGATTAAAATAATTTACTTTCTTCCACATATCTAAGAAGGAAAAACAATCGTAGACTTTATTTAAGGAAACGATTTTGCAGAACAACGCTTATTTCGTATCTCACATATTTTGGTGAAAAAAATCGAATTTTTTCAATATTAAAAATCAAAACATAAAATATACATCCTGTCCCGAAATTTCTTTATCAGAATTTGTAGACCTCATTTAGGCAAACAATTTCCCATCTAAATGTTTTTTTGCATCTCACATATTTTCTCTAAAAATGGAATTTTTTCATTTTTATCGTATTTTTTGGAATTGAAACGAAAAATATATCTTTTATCAGAAACTGTGTTAGACAAAATTTGTAGATCTTTTTGAAACGAACAACTTTGTATTCTTACGTTTTTTTGATATTTCCAATATTATTGTTAAAAAATTGAATTTTGAATTTTCAATAGTTTTTTTTTTAATTAAAAAGAAAAATATGCATCTTATGAAAAAATGTTATAATTCAAATTTGTAGGTCTTTATGTATTCAATAATATTGTATGATAACGTTTTTTCGTATCTCGTATAATTTAACTGGAAATGGAATTTTGATATTGTCTTTTTTCGAATTTGAATATGCTGTAACATTTCTAATTTTGATTTAATCAAAAAATGTTATTAGGATAATTTGTAGAGATTTATGAGCACTATCAAAAACCAGGATTGGAATTTTTGATTTTTTCAAAAAATTATTTTCAAAAACACAAAAGTAGTGCTCCATCCCTCAATTTTGATTGGATGTGGCTGGTTAACGAACTTGTCCTTACTTTTTCGGCTCCGATAAAGTGTACCAAAGCTCAATTCAATCTGATAATTCTATCGAGAGTTATGCCGCACACGACCTACAGACAGACAGACAGACAGACACTTTCGTAAAAACCATTTTTTCTGACTCAGGGGGTCTCAAAACGTAAAGATTTGATGAAAATTTCGAAAGTCATTTTTCACATAAAACCAATACCTTCTCATCCATGATGAGAATGTAAAAATCAGTCATTCGTAAATTTTACCATAGTTCTTATTAGATTTTGTGAGCTATACATAGAGTATTTATACACATAGTTACATATTTACATACACATATACATATATACATATATATATAAATTATAAACATACCAATGCACGCTCCAATACTAATTCAACGCAACTTAACCTAACTGCACAACGCACACATTCATAAACGCATCGCAGTGATATGTCAATATTGTCAATTACAATGTAGCAACTTCATTATATACTGAACTGTGGAAACTTTTACGATTTGTGAGGAAAAGCTCGCTAGTCCCTCTGCTAGAAAAAATCTTGAGTTAGAAAGGCGCCATATTCAAATGTAAAAAAATGTATTACTATATCGGCTACGGACAAATAATCATAACGAGCACATGGAGCGATTCTCGGGTAATATCAGAAACGTTCGGCGTATCTGACGTCACTCAGCAGTACATTTAATATTTCCAATGGGAATTTTGACTACGTACTATTCCAATATATGATGTATTCGATTGCAAAATATTCAAGTCTTTCTCTCTTCATTGTTCATTACTATTGACAATGGTAATTTCTCTATACTATTTTGCAATGCATATTATTCAAAAGACCAATTCTTGCATAGATAGTTTTACTCTTTATTTATATAGGTATCACTTATTTCTAGTTTCAATTTGCCATCAAAGATATTGATCTTTGCACCTCTCAATGGTAATTTATAAAGGTGCACTATATTTACAATTCGTTCAGAAAATGTATTTCCTCCTACCGCTATGGTAAATAGAACTAGTTTTGTTACTATATTCTCGCTTCCTATTGACTTCTAGTAAAAATAAATATAATAATACTAGATTTTACAATGAAAAGTTTCTCCGTGTAGACTAGACATAAATCATTTGCAAATATTATTTTCATTATTTTTTCATTTTATGTAAGTTTTGCATGGATGTGACGTACATTAAATTCTGGTATTGACTTTAACATCCTCGTCCCAAAAGACTTCGAACTTCAAAGTTTACTCAAAGCGTATAAACAGAAACATGAACAAGAGAAACTGTAGAGATAGAATAGAGAAGAAGAGAAGGAGATAGATGTGAGAAGAGGGGGGCTTAAGAGAAGTGGGGATTTCTGAATTACTAGGAACAAATAGTGGTAGAGTAGAGCGCGATATGCACACCATGCTGGACGGAATGGAATGAAGCAGAACGGAACTGTAGAAAAAGGGTCGAGATATCCTGAATCTTCTGTGGATGCAAGTATCTGTCTTGGTTGCCGGGCGTGTGCTGGATGAAGGGTAAATTGAACTCTAGAGGAGGTTTCAGGGTGGCCCAGTAACGTATCTTGTGTGCATTTCAATCAGCTGTCGGGGGTTTTAGACAGATGTATAAAATTAATGGCCCACCTCAAATTTTTACGTAAAAGCTCAACCTACTTTATCTGAAAATTAATTTATGTATTTATTTATGATTAATGAAAGCAATTAAAAAGTTCTGAAGAAAAACTATTTAGAATTGATAAATTAATCGAATTTGAATTGGAGAGGGTGATTCGGCATCTACGGTACCTCAGTGAATGGGAGAAAACGAAGGTGAAGTGAGGGGGAGTAGAGGAGGAGGTAGTAAAGCTCTTCCTGGTAGCTCACATCAAAGAGCCGCTTTAATAGAAAGCCTTAGAGGCGTTTGTTCGAGTCTCCTCATCTGACTAAATATTCCTGACTGAAGGAGATATCGGTGGGCCAAGATACACACGCTCGGGACTCGCGAATCTTACGTACAGTACAAACAGAATCTATTGGTAGCTGCGTACCCGGTTTCCGGGGTTATGCTGATGATGACTACTGTAACGTCGCTTCCAAGAACAGTTACGATATTATAAACGTAAACTCGAAGCGATGCGATATCAAAGACCTAGTTAGCTCACATGACTGCATATTCAGAGAATTGATTGATCAAATTAATTGTCTTTAAAAAGTTTAACTTACTAGTAAAATTAAATCCATAAAGAATGTTTAGTGCTGAAAAAATTTACTAAGATATACAATTCATTACTCGGGTTGGCAAATAGAAGATTTTCTAACTAATTAATATCCTTTTTGGTGTCTCTCCTATGAAGCAGTTTCGTCAATAGATAAACTTTGAAAGTACGATTGCTGGTGGTTCGATGTCGAGAAGTAGAAGTTCCAATAGTTGATGAATGGAAGCGAAAGTTTCTTGCAGGGTTGTTGTATTTGTTCTGAAGTAATGAAGGAAATGAAGTTTAAGACTCACAACGTAAATAATTATGTTTATTCATATTTTAATTAATTTATCAGATTAGGGCATTGGAAAAAAGTCACTTTGATGCCAGGTTTTTCCAGTTGATTTGCTTTGAGAAATTCCTAGTGTGTTTGAAAAGATCTTAAGTTGAAATAAAAAAAAAAATTGTCGACTATAATGAGTTCATGATTCTCTAGTTTCGCCAATAAAACATTCAAGCTCTGGATGAAGCGACTCAATTACAGAAACTGCAACAGATTGTTTGCGGCAGACTGAATCCTAATGAGTCTTGTTTCTACCCTAGTACAGAGTTAGGCAACCTTTGAGGGTTTGTGAGAAAGGGTATCGCGTGCCATAAACTTAGAGTTGCGATACGTCCTGTGTCATGGTTAAGGGTCGAATCTAGAAGGGGTGGGGCCCGTCAGGGGACTCATTTTCAAATGGCCAAGGCCCACCCCCAAGTTTCCTTGCCTTGAACGGCCGGCGCTGATTGCAAACATCCCACGTCTATTTATATAGATTAACCGAAGCGAAACAGAGACCGAATATCCCTTTAAAGGATTACTTCCATAGAGGAGTCGGTATAGCGCATCCGATTCATTTGTATCTGTCAGAGGATAAGACGGGGGACTATTTAAATCAATCCAACGCGTTTGGCTTCTTTGGCATATCCGCAAGTATTAATAGGCGGATACACGAGCGTTTATTATATTTTCGCTGCTGTCACTCGAACGTTTAAACAATCACAGAGACCTTGTATCATTCGAATTGGTGACGTCGTCTGATAAAAAATGATGTTGGGTATTAATGACAAAATCCCAAGAGGAAAAGTATTGCAATGATATAGGGCGCTTATGATTGATGTATTCCAAACAAATTTAATTTCTTTCTTGAGATGATTTTTTCTTTCATTTTTGAAATTTTTTATATCTAATTCCTTTCTCAATAAAACAACCCCACTAATTACTTCCGTCTGTAAAAGTGAAGCTTTTAATTTGAATATCAAGGAGCGAAAGAGAGAGAGAGAGAGAGAGAGAGAGAGAATTGTGCTCCACAATTATTCAGAACCCAAAAGATTCACGAATTACCAGGATCTATCTGTACCGCTGTTTTCGAACAAGTCGTCCTCCCTTCAGACCTTCACGACCTCGCCAGTTTCCTTTCGCATTACCGAGTCGTCGTTTGTTTGAACGCCTACTTTACTCGGTCTTTCTCTTTTCATCTCTCTCGACCTTTCCGGTATTGTTTAAATACAATTTTGTCGTTTACTAATTAATGCACTCAACATCAAAGAAAATGTTTATTGGTTCATGTGATACTAAAGAGACGGCAACGAAGAGGTAAATTGCTAAGGGAGCGGTTCGAATTACTGAGGTTGCTTCTATTGGAACTTGGAAACGAGGCAACATTTTTTGTACTTTGTGTCTTTATTTGCAAAAAAAGCTTTTGGAAACATTAGTTTTTGAAAAATAAATTCAAAAAAACTAAATGTATGTTGAATATCAAAATAAAACTTCAAGTCTTGAATCTACTAACTTGTTTGAATTTATGTGAAACCAAAGGTACCTGACTGAACATTTTGTAACAGTTTCCAACACATTCCTTAATAGCACATTTATATTATTTTTGTTCGTTAAATTCAATTAAATGATCAAATTTCTTTATTTGGATAATATATCAATTATAATTGAAAAATCTATATACAAAGACATTGATAATTAATTATTAACGTCATGCTCCAACCAGACCACGTGACTATATTCCTACCTCACCCAAATTTCACATTTTTAACCCTATTTCCATGAAAAATGAGGTACCTGTTTAAAAATTTATGAAATTGAATAAAATGCACTAAGATTAGTCCGTCCAGTTATAAATGTTCATAATTATAAAAAACATATATCTTCGAAAAACCATAATTTTATAATTATAAACATTTATGACTAAACTACACAAACGATTAATGGGTTTTTATACATTGTAAGGAAAAGTTTTAATTCAAACCTAAAAGTCGGTTAATTTCGAGGTGTAACTATGTAATAAGACTATTAGAAAAGAAAAGACTTATGCGCTTATACACTGGACGGATAAATTGAAGCCAAAGTCGTTTGTTAGACGTATCAATTTTAAGACTTTTCTTCTGTGTAGATAAATATACCTCAAAGAGAATTAAAGAGACTATAATATCTTTATGTATTAAAAGACATGAGAAAAATACTGAAGTTGTAGATGAAGTCCAGGATTTCATAATGGTAGAAGAAAAATAGTTCGAGTAATTTTATTCAACTTTCGACCAAAGTTGAGACATATTGACAAGTTAGAAATCATTTAACAATATTGTAATTATTTGTAACGTATCAAATATAGCAGGATAAATCATAGTTCGGTAAAATTCAGAAGTTTAGACTAAAGTTCAAATAAAAGAAACTTGTGAAATTCATGCTTGACACATACGGTATTGTCCATGCGAATTAGCCGAGCTTTAAGATTTAGCCACAAGATGACTCGTTGCAAACATTAGAGGACCAGTGTAAAAAACGCTTGAGTTTCTCGTGCGACGTACGTGAAATTGGCTAGTATGAAATACATAAATTAATGTATTTCACACGCGTCATTTCAATTGTTCTCAATGCTTGGTACCTTTCACGTGCGCGACACTAGTTATTTTTCTCCGTGCATAATTATGAAAATGCTAGAGTCTTTTGTTTATTCTACACTATGCTTCACTCGAGAGTTGAGCAAACTGTGAGTCGCAAGAGTCGCTCCATCAGCTTTATCTATTCACGCAGAAAGGTAGTAAAGCGAAACGCGTTTTTGTGCTACAGTTGAGAGTAGCGTAATGTTGTGTATTACGATACAGAGGAACATAATGTAAAAATTGAACTGCGCATGCGCCTATTACTATACAACGGAGCATAATCTTCTTCTTATTCTTTTTCTTTTTCGTACAGCGTTGGCACCGTACTGACAAAGCCTTGTAGATTTGAACTGCTCATGCGTCTATTACAATACGCTACTACTACACAATATCGAAAGAATCAAAATGGCCGAAAGTGTTCGCGAAATTTCAAGTGAGATGGGCGATAATCACGGCAATTTCGACCTTTTCAGATTGGAATCGAGTGTACGCAGAAAAACGCGTTAATGCGCCGAAGTCACATAAAATAGAATATGCGCCAATGAACACAATATGGGTAATTACGAGACTCGCTTAAAATGCTCGCAGGACTGATCGCGCCTCGGCTTCGATCTCCTGCGAGCATTGTCGCTCGTCGCGTAATAACCCTTATTATGCACCTAGGCACATAATATACTATAATACGAACAGGCCAGGTCTAGTAAAAATCTATGAGAATATCATAAAAGAGGAACCAGAAGTAGGGAGAAGTGAAGGGGCTCTACTTTGATTTCAACTCTTAGAATCGCCTAGTTTGAGATCGTAAAATTTGATAGGGACAATTTCAAATTCACGTTTTGGAAGTCATAAAATCACAGTGGTCTCGTTTTAGATCTTTGTAAAGATCTTAGGCTGTGTAATAAGAAGGATCGTCGCCTTTACGGAAACATTCCTGTGCGGACTGTATATCTGTCTCATTTTCACTCCTGTGAACACCCTCATCCTTGCTATTACGCAGACACGCCGTGTGGATTAACCCGTAAATCAATTCAAGAATTTATAAAAGGCACCGTGAATATTCGGTTTGGCCAATTTTTCTTGCGTTCGGCACGAGTCTTCAGCAAGTAATGACTCGATTTCGGAATCATCGAAAAGTTTCTATTTTCCACCGCCATGCCCGTCTTCGACATCAAAATCACCGCTCTTGAAGCGCTGAAACCACTCACGAAAAGTTCTTTCACAAAGAGCAGCCTCAGCGTCAGTACTCGATAAGTCTAAGCTGCAGTTTTCTTCAAATGAAAGCAGAAAATCAAAACTTCCTCCAAATGAAGAGAATTTGACTCGAAAACTGACATTTTCGATTGAGAATAAATTTAAGACGTAGTTTACGACGTGGTTTGGTACGCTGTTTACTAAAGGGTTTCCCAATAAGGGTGATATGTTTTGAAATTGAAAAAAAACACTGAATATTCATTCGGAATTGATCGAAATCTTTTTTATTATATTGGATATTCTATGCCATTTATGATTTAAACAATATATCGGCGAAATGTCCCCCGAGACTTGAGCCAAAAATGCGCCTCATCAGAAAAGATGATTTTTTGATGAAAATTGGGATCATTTTCAATTGATTCCAGAGCCCAATCCGCGAACTCCCGACGCAAACGATGGTCATTAGGCTTCAGTTCTTGGGCCAGAATCATCTTATAGGGATGCAGGCCAAGATCCAATCGCAAAATACGCCAGGTAGTCATCCTGGACAGGCCCAATTCCTGAGATCGGCGTGGCACGGACAATTCACGGTTTTCCTCGATACTGGCCTGTACGGCGGCTATATTCTGTGTAGAACGTGCGGTACGCATACGATTTTTAGGCTTAGTATCCAATAGAGTAAATTCACTCTCCAACTTATCGATTATTCGACGAATTGAGAGCGCGGATGGAGCAGAATGACGACCATATTTTGCACGATATGCTCTTTCAACACCGACAAAACTTCTCGAATTTTGATAAAATAATTGGACAATTTCCAAACGTTGTGGAAGCGTGAAACTACTCATGATTAAATGGCAAACCTTACTGATGACAACTGACAGCAGACGTCAAAAATTTCAGTTCAAATGAGCCCGATAGGGACATTCAAAATCATATCACCCCTATTGGGAAACCCTTTATGTAGTTTACGACGTATTTTACAACGTAGCTTACGATGTGGTTTCTACAAACTATTTGTTCCGATATTCAAAAACACTGTTTCCAGTTTTAGATTATGGGAAAATACATAATTATTTAAAAATATTATCTTGTTTGATCCCAATTTCCGACGTAGTTTACGGCGTGGTTTACTACGTAGCTTACGACGTGGTGCCGTGTACGATAGTTTAAGACGTAGGTTACGACGCAGTTACGACGTGATTGACGTAGTTTTCAACGTCGGAATTTTCAATAGGGATACCAAGTACTCAACTTAAAACGCATAAAATAGTGGCAGAAACACCAAAAACCTATTAATATAAAGAGTTATAGACTTCCGGAGTGTCAGAGAAAAGAAATTAAAAGACCAGTGGAAGAGATACTGACAAAAGGTATAATACTTGTAGAAACATCCGATTTTCCATTTAACTCGCCAGTCTTGGTATCACCAAAGACTGTATACCTC
This sequence comes from Diplolepis rosae, assembly GCA_030998225.1. Classification (NCBI taxonomy): domain Eukaryota; kingdom Metazoa; phylum Arthropoda; class Insecta; order Hymenoptera; family Diplolepididae; genus Diplolepis; species Diplolepis rosae. The sequence continues at coordinate 1,251,900 of JAPYXD010000466.1, forward strand.
AGGTAAGAAAATATGGCGCATTGTCATCGACTTTCGCAAACTTAACCCTTTGTGTTCGAATAATTATTATGTTAGAAATGAATATTTTATACTAGTGAAGAGAAATTTTGATTCACCTTACAGATTCCACTTGATACCTATGGATTCAGAATCAAGAAAATACATGGCTTTTCTCACAAATGGAGGACATTTTTACTACAATAGAATGCCTTTCGGGCTCAAAAATGCTCCAGCGACGTTTTAACATATGATGGGCAAGCCATTAAGAGGGCTCATTGGAAAAATATGATTTGTCGATCTAAATGACATATTAGTATTTGGCAAAATATTAGGAAACTTAAAAAAAAATTTTGTTATTTTACTCAAAAGATTAGTCTTAATTTGAAACCTGACCAATGTGAGTTCTTACACTCTAAAAAGAGACTATTTACTGTGAAATTATTCCTTTCACCATTAAAGGATTTTCTATTCAAAATTGACACGGGAAGAAATCCTTTAACAGTTAAATGATTGTCGTTTCAAATGTTGTCCTTTTATTGTCAAAGTATTTCCTTTGGTCTGTAAATGCAATTCTTTGTCGTACAAGGGAAATATAATTTCGAGGATAAGAAAACAAATTGTATGATATAACCTAATAAGAAATGTACACAAGCCCAACTTTGACAAATGCGAATACTAAATCGATTACTTTTAATACTTTTAGATGCGCAACTAAGTCCCCGCTGATTTTTTAAATGTAAATTCAACTTTATTGTGAAAAAATGGTTACAAATGAATCATTCAAAGCATTACCCACCGTTAGCTACAACTTTTGCCCATCTTATTGGTAGAGCTCGGATACCGTTACGGTAAAAGTGTTCATCTTTTAAGGCTATCGACGAATCAAGCCATTTTTTGATGTCTTCATATGAGCGGAACTGCTGATCAGCCAGACCATGGGCCATCGACCGGAACAAGTAATAATCGGACGACCCAATATCTGGCGATTACGGCAGGTGGGGTAGGACTTCCCATTTGAGCGTTCACAGGTAGGTTTTGACGGGTTTGGCAACGTGAGGCCGAGTATTTTCATGCTGTAGAATCACTTTTTCGTGCCTCTGCTCGTAACGCAGCGGTTTTTCGCGCAGTGCTCGGCTCAAACGCATTAATTGCGTTGGATACCGTTCCCCAGTGATGGTTTCGTTCGGTTTCAACAGCTTATAATAAATAACACCGACCTGGTCCTACCAAATACACAGCATAACGTTTGCAGCGTGAATATGTCCCCATGACTTTCTTCTCTTTGGGTTGCTGTAATAAATCCATTTTTCATCACCCGTCACGATACGATGAAGAAAACCCTTCCTTCTTTGCCGCTGAAGCAGTTGTTCACAGGCGAAAAAATGACGCTCAACGTCCCTTGGCTTCAAATCATAAGAAACCGAAGTTCTTTATTTGGCGCGTAACAGTGATCCCAAATCGTGGGAGCTGGCGGCCCCCACCACGCTCCCATGTGGGTGCACACACAATCAAGCGCGCCGTGTCGGTGTGTCCCCCACTTCCTCGCTTCGATTTCACGCTTTCGTCTGTTGAGCCAAGATCGAAAATTATGTTTCTGTCGACTTCGTGTCAAAGTGGCGCGAAGCAGACGACAAATTTAAAATCACCAAATTTATCATTTAGGATATTACCTTTCTTTCTTTGATATTTCCAAAAACATTCACTTAAAATGAATATCTAAACACTTTATTGTAAATTTTAGGATGATTTAAAGACTCAAAAGATGATTTTCTATTAAAATTTAAACTCAATAAATTTTCAAAGTTTCAAAACAAAATATCAATTTCAATATTTTTTAGCTGTGCAAATCAAATAGTTCAATTAGAAAATTATGTAAAGAATATTATATATTAAGGAATGGTAAAATATGATATTGTAGTTTAAAAAATAAAATATTAAAATACTTAAGTAATACATAAATTATATCTAGTTATACACTCGAAATTATACGATAGAGTTTCTTCTTTGGTATGAGGCAACATTGAAAAAAATTTCATTCAAATAAAATACTCGGAAAACTTTTTAAAATACGTAATATTATTCACATATGAATTTTATTATAAAACTGTGAATAAAAGGTTTCAGTATTCAAAAAACCAAAATCACATCTAAATTTGCATACGAAATTACACTTCACGATTTCTCTTATATAAAATACAAATATTTATTTCAAATAAAATAGTTTTTAAAAAATTTTGTAGTACGTGAGTCAACTATATCAATTAAAAAATTAAATGGAAAATTGATTTCAAATTAATTAGGAGCAGTCGACCGGCAATCGAAAAACCTGGGCTCAAATTTCAGCGCAGTCGAAAACGTCTTTTTTTCCACAGAAAGATTTACAAATTCTTTAATATTTAAATAGAAAATAGTTTTTTTTTTTAAATAAGAAATTAAGGTTAAAAGTCTACATTCCTAATTACATGGTGATAGCAGATGAAAATTCTATACGATGTTGTTGTTAATAATTGGCTTTAGGGTCCAGAAATGATAACTCAGGAAGTCACATACTTTCAAACATTCCAAATCTAATCGGAGTCCTCATCAGTTTCTAATATTTTAAAACAGTGGATAAAATATTGCACATATGATCCCTATTTTGGAATAAACTTAAAAATGTAAAATATCGTGAGAAAATTTACATAAAATTGTACAGAAAACATTGGTAAATTATCTAAAAACTTCCTTAGGAGTAAAAATAAATTTCTAGCACATAACTCTGATGTAAATCAACTAAAAAGTAGTATATATTTGTTCCTAAATGCTACTGATGATATAGATGTAAGTACATATGTAGTATAAAATTACAAAGGATTATTTATGAAAATTAGCTTAGAATTGCTAATACGAATTCTACACTGTTAGTATTTTCTACCGCAATTTCCCAGAACATGTGAGTGGAGTTTTATTCAGCTACAGCCTCCCAAAATTTAGACAGAATTTCAGGAAATTCTGTTACTTTTTAGAAAATTTATAAAAACAATTTTTTTTATTAAACTTCAGTTCCAAAGTGTTGAATATTCTGTATATGTTTACCTGGAAATACTGATACTTGTAATAGGAATAATTTTACGTTTTGGTAACTGAAGTTCAATGCACTCACATGCAACTGAAAATTCATCCACATGTAATTGAAACTCAGTTACAGTTACACAATTGTATGATAATTTTATAAAAGTTCTGTTACAGCTTGGGAGTTTTTAAGATACATTTTTTGAAAATTCAGTTGAGCTCTATAATATTGAGAAAACTTTATTTTCTTAATATTATGTTTTGTTTTCAATTTTATTGATATTTTGTTTTGAAACTTTGAAAATTTATTGAGTTTAAATTTTAATAGAAAATCATCTTTTGAGTCTTTAAATCATCCTAAAATTTAAAATAAAATGTTTAGATATTCATTTTAAGTGAATGTTTTTGGAAATATCAAAGAAAGAAAGGTAATATCCTAAATGATAAATTTGGTGATTTTAAATTTGAACGTCTGCTTCGCGCCACTTCGACACGAAGTCGACAAAAACATAATTTTCGATCTTGGCTCAACAGACGAAAGCGTGAAATCGAAGCGAGGAAGTGGGGGACACACTGACACGGCGCGCTTGATTGTGTGTGCTCCCACATGGGAGCGTGGTGGGGGCCGCCAGCTACCACCACGTTCCCATCTGGGAGAAACACATGCAAACGCGGCGTGTCAGTGTGTCGGCTCTGCTACACGCTGCGGTCACCAGCTTCGTGTAAAGCCGAAGGTGCACGAAGACGGACTTGTAGTTAAATAATAGTTTGGTCACTACAATAATTTTTTCAAATTTCAAACAGCAAGACATTTATTTTAAAAGGTTCGCATACAAAAAACCTACTTCTGGTATATATATAAAGGATTTAGTCTACTGAAATTATAGTTTTCAAAACTGCAGAATATACAGGTGTAATCTGTATAAAACGCAATTATATGTATATAATTTACTAATTGTTTTTGTACAAAAAACAGATAGAATATATCGAATATACATTTTACATCTGCAGAATCTATGACATAACCCGTAAATTTATCGGTTTTATCTGCGAAATTTACAGGTTTTTATTTGCAATTAGGCTACTAAAACTTGAGATGAAAATATTTCTAACATAAAACTATGAATGTAAATTTTAAACATAAATTTTATGTACATCTCTTCTCAATGGAAAAGAGCTTGCCAACTGAAAATTGTTAAAATTTACGGCTTTGTTAAGAAGTATGAAAATTCGTAATTACTAATTGAAGCTTTGATTTTTGAAAAGCTAAAAATGTTTTAAATGTATATATTGATTCAAATTTTTCACATTTAACGTGTTAAAACTCTTGAATAATTTGACAGGATTTTTAAGATATTTATTTTAGGCATATGTTTTAAAAAATTTCAAAAAAAGAAATATTATATTTTAAACAACATATTTCATATATTTAAAATTGTCGTATACTTCGCGCCTCTATTGCACGATGTCGAGAGAGTTGAGAGAAACACAATTCTCAATTTCCACTCAATAACCGACAGCATGAAATCTGAAAATATATACGTGTTACAATCGTGCATCCTCGGCAATTCTCGACTTTCGTCGAATCAACAGTGCCGAACCCAAGAGCGGAAGCGAAGCCGAGAGAAAACGAAGAAGCAGTGGCAATCATCCAATTCTCGATTTGCGAGCGTGCCAGTGTCTCCAGAACGTGGGATTTTTTGGCCCCCACCACGTTCCCATCTGGGAGAAACACATGCAAACGTGGCGTGTCAGTGTGTCGGCTCTGCTACACGCTGCGGTCACCAGCTTCGTGTAAAGCCGAAGGTGCACGAAGACGGACTTCGTTACAATGCTTGAGTTTTCAAGTTATTTTTAGATTTCACGCTTTCGTTTATCGAGTCGAAATTAAGAATTGTATTTTTCTCGAGTACGTGCAAAAGAGGCGCGAAGCAGACGACGAATTTGAATTTACGAAGTATATAGTTCAAGAAATAACACTTTTCTTCAATTTCTTGAAGAAAGTCTGCATGAAATAAACATCAGTATGATCTTGGAAAATTTCATGAGGATTTCAACACTTCAAAAATAAACTTTCAGTGAAATTTAGTGACAATAAATGTATAAAATTTGAATTAATATATAATTTTCCATTCAAATTTATATACTTCTTACTAATTTTGTACATTTAACAATTTTTCAATTAGAACAATATTTTCTATCAAGATAAAATGAACATAAAATTCAAGTTCATAATTTATATTTTCAGTTATATGGTAGAAATATTTTCATCTCACATTTTTGTAGCCTAAGCACAAACTTTTCATTCCAAAACTTAAAATCTCTACGGAAATGGAAAATTGTCTAATAGCAGTAGATAAATTAAAAAGCTAAAATATCTGTTTATTGGTATTTCCATATTAACATATAAATATCAATCAACTTTAAATTTTACATAAAAATGTTCGTTCGAAGTGTTCAAATCTTGTTACAATTTGACAAGATTTTATGGAGGAGTGCAATCTTTTGGATGAAATATTTTGTAGTTCTTAATTTGTCTGTCCGTCTGAAATCGTAGTAAGATTTGAACAGTAAACAACAAATTTTCCAACAGAATTCAGGATCAATAATAATTGATTCAGGAAATACTTCAACTCTATAGAGCATTTTTGTATTTCGAATTCAAAATGTGTGCTTAAGCCACAAAAAAGTAAGCTGAAAATGTAGATATAAAACTAATTATGTCATGTTTATGTCTTCTTAATGGAAAATACTTTGCATATAATTCTCTAATTCGATATTTTTTTAATGTATGAACATTCAAGAAATTGATAAATATTCCATCTTTTTATAGGAACTAAAAATTTCTGGATAATGCTTTGATTGAGAAAGCTAAAAATTTGTCAAATATTGATATAAATTGCAATTTTACAATTGCATTATTTTTCAAATATTTTAACATCTCTTCAATCTTGATAATTCTTACCGAAGTTTATTTCATGTGAGTGACTTTTTCTTTTTCTAATGAAAGATTTCGTAATTCTAAATTCGGCCCAATTCGTAACATTGTAAAAAGATTTTAAAACTTCATAAAATTTTTTTCTGTTTTATTCAAAGTCAATAAATATTCAATGTTTGGAATCGAAATATTAAGTAAATGATTTTTAATTTCTGGGAATAAACTGCTTTAATAAGACAATCTTTCTTCTTTGTGAGAAATCTCAATTTTAAAATTAAAATTCTACGCATAGGATACAAAAACATAATATGAAAATACTTTTATTACAGAATTTTGAAATATACAAGTTGACCAATTTTTAATCGAGTAAATCGGCTACTTTAAGCAAAAAATTATGTTAAAAATATTTTATCAAAAAAAATAAGACACAGTAAATTACGGTTTAAAATCCACATTCATAGATTGATGGTAAAAGCAGTTTAAAGTTTTTTAATCTTACGTTTTAGTGACGTATGCACAGACTTTTAATCAGATAAATGAAATGCTTTATAGAAAGTCAAAATTTTCTTATTACTGCACTTAATCAAATTTATAAAGTAAAAATATTTTTTAATTGATGCTTTCACTCAATTCTTTAAACATTCATTAATTGAAAATTGTACTCAAAATTTAATCTTGCAGCGTTCCAATATTCCCACAATGTTACAAAATCTTATTAATCATTATTTTAGTCGAATTATTTTCAAAATATTTAAAAAATAAATGTAAATATTTTGATTAAATACTCTGTCAAATTTTGCATTTGACTGATCTTGCAAAATTGTTGACAGTTTTGAATACCGATAGAAGAAACTTTAAATGAAATTTTATGTCCATAAATGCTTAAAGTTCTATATAGAAATATCAACTACAACATTCTCAAATTTTATAAATAAACTACTAAATTCAAAAAGTTTCGGATTTTTTAAAAACTGTACAAATTTCAAATATGAATCAGTCAAAATCTACTGATTATCAGTGAAATTTGACTGATTTAAATAACTAAAAACAGGTTACTGTGAATCAGTCAAATTTCAGTGATTACTTCAGTGAAAAGTAACTGATTTAACAGTGAAAAATATTGTTTCCACTGATGATTCAGTGAAAAGGCAAATCACTGAATCAATCAGTGAAAATTTGACTGATTCAGATTTAGAGTGTATACAAATTTCAAATATAAAGTGTACTCTGTACATTAATCAAACAAATTTAGAAGATGAATATTTTAATAAATATTCCTAAATATTATTGGAATATGATACATATCGATTTAGAAAAACTTCTTCAAAGTACTCAGACATTTTTCTTATTTTACGACATTTTTGCACCATGTTTGACCTTTGGGTAGGATTCAAGAAAACAATTGTAGACATACTTTCATTACTTAGTAAAATACTATGAAGACTTGCTTTTTAAATTAAAGCGAAAACTTTTAAAACCTTTAACAATCGGTTGCATAGATTCTGCTCTAATCTTGGACGCAATTAGAGAAATAGGTTTTTTTGCTTTTTTTAGATCTAGTTTTTGCCTTAAACATAAAAGAAAGAAAACACATTTGAAATATTAAAATAAAAAAGCTGGTTCATTCTTAGAGAATCCCAAATATTCTGAAATAAAACAGCTGAAAATATGTTCAACAGTTTTTCATATACTTTTAAAATAAATATTTCTACGCTATTTACTGCAAAGTTAAATTAATATCACAATGAGTTTTTTTAAACATCGAGAAGAGACTTTTTGAAGATAAAATCTTCGTATCATCGTTAAAAAGTCTGTACTTTAGATTTTAATGAATAATTCGCAGATTATTATAATTATTACTAAATAATACTTAGTTTAAGTAACGGAAACATTTTCAAACGGAATAGTTATAACTTATTACGAAAGTGAGATCAGCGTGACAATTTTAACAGCTGATAATAAGTTCAACAATTTTGCACATATTTTTCGAATAAATATTCCTGCGCTAGCTATTGCGAAGTTAAATTAAAATAACATTGAGTAATTTTCAAACGGAATAGATACAACTTTTTACGAAAGTAAGATCACGGTGATGATTTCTTCAACTGGAATTTTGTTCAGTAGCTTCCAAATGATTTCCTAAGTTTTTAAAACTTTTGAAAAATATGTAGAATAGTAAAAAATTTCTACAAAAATAAAGAATGTTAACGTCATACTTAGCAAATATTTACCTCTTACCGAGGTAATTTAGAAGCCCCAATCTTCCTCGCTGACACCTGACAAGAAAACCAAGCGAGATAAATGTTCTGGAGTTAACCTGTTCTTTCTAGATGTGTCAATAATAGCGGCTTTCGAGAAAACATGTTCACATGGAACTTAGGTTGCTGGAATGGTTAAATTATTCAGAGCCACTGAGTAAATCTTTGGATAACAATTCGTTGACTAAAATACTGTAGAGGACACGAGTTCCTTGGAACTACTGGCTGTCGAATATAATGCCTGAGTTCAGTCGAAATCAGCCGCATGCATCAGCCCGTATTTCACGATTCTAACTTGACCCCCTTAGTGTCCTAAGTTGAATTCCTAAGTTATTTTGCCGAACCGCCACACGCGGCGCTAACTGTACCATCACTCCCTGAAAATTCACAGTAACATACGAAGAATTTAATATAAAAAATTTTAAAAATATATTATTCAATGCCATTACTGAATTTTAATATTAATACAATGTTTACGAAAAAAGTACTGTCAACCATATTTCCACACGGTCATTTAAACCAATAAAAAATTATATCTATTATCTCGCGCGTACTAACACGGCCATTATTAAGTATATAAGAGTAAAAAACCGTATTATGGTACTGTCTTAATATAAACAAAATACTTCTAAAAGTATTGACAGCAACGTTTTTACGCGTATATCATACATGTCAATTTAGAATGACTAACTAATTATACTCTTCGCGTTTTCAAGTTTAGTAATTGCATTACGGGTTTGTCTGTTTTTTTTACTAAAAATACAATACTTTCGAAAAAAGTATCGTCAACCGTAAATTCACACGGTCATTAAAGCTAATAAAAAACGCATGGTTGGTTTATGCGTGTACATTATACATGTTACTTAGAGGGCTTATTCTCGCGTATTCTAAATTATAAATCGAACTACAATATCATTTACGAAGAAATACAATATCTTCAAAGAGTATAGTCTTTTGTGTACTCACACGGCCATCACAACTATTTCCTTCTATATAAAAAATAAACTTACACTCAAGCGTATACCATTCTTTTCAATTGTTGGAAATGTGTCACAATGCAGATACATATGACGCTGAGAATTTCCGTACAGGCATAGTAAACCCTCTAAGTTTTACAACCCTACACTAAAAAAAGTGCCATAAAAAAATTGACCTGGTCCTGGGACCTGCAACTCCACTTGTTGGGTCTTGTATTGTCATTATAACGCGGTCATTATAACGCATATAAGAGCGAGTCATAATAACCCATAAATACCATTTTTCGCCTTTTCGGGATTAAAAATCGATATAAATACAATACTTCCAAAAGTATTGGCAACAACGTCTTTTACGCGTATGTCATACATGTCAGTTTAAAATAATTTAAAAAAATTATTTTCTTTGCAATTCCAGGATTAGTACCTGTACTACTGGAAGTTTTTTACTATAAATACAATACATTCGAGGAAGTATGTCCAAACGTAAATTCATACGGTCATTTAAACAAATAAAAAATCATATCTATTATCTCTCGCTCACTCACGCGGCCAGCATAAAGTATATAAGAGTGAGTCTACTATTATATTAACTCATAAATGCTATTCTTCGTGTTTCCAGGGTTAGAAGACGGTTTACGGTACTGTCTCAATATAAATACAATACACGGAGAAAAATAGTTGAAGTAATTTTACACAACTCTGTCGATTAAACTTGGGACATAAGGACATTTGAACATCTATTACATCCTAGTCGGGTAAAATCAATTTGATATATACCTAATTCACCCAAAATGAATGGCAATAAGCGTTAAATAGGGAATAGTAAGGAGTTGAGTAAAACGTTATCGACGACAGGGCACCAACATGCGTCAGTGGGTTAACATGAAATGTATAAGTATTGTTACCAGGCCAGATGATGACCTCCTTCCCCCAGGTTTAGTTACCCATATATGTAGAGGTTGATGACCTCCCCCTCCTAGGTTTAGCTGTCTATATATGTAGAGGTTCAGGCAGGCCTCGTCAGTTCTTCTCTAACATCTCTCAAGAATAAAAACATACAAAGTGACATCAGTTTGATGTCACTACCTTTAAAAATTAGAAAGTTTAGTTTTCACTATAACATTTTGTCGATTCTGCCACGATCCGCTTAAGTTCTCGGTTTTTAATTTCTACGAAAATCCACATAGAACACGGACCTGTGCGAGACTTGGAATCCACGGACCCAAGAAGCTAAAGAAACTTTACGAAGTTTTAAAAATAAGAAGAACTCCGGACTTCACTACGGTAAGCCCGAAAACAGGAATAAGTAGCTGATAATAAAAATTAGTTGGTGAATTTAGTAGCCACTATACCACGTAAATTATCAGTGAAAGATTCCATTAAAATTGAACGAGGCCCGCAATCAGGAGGAAGACGCATCTGCGTAGGTAAGCAGCCAACGCCCAGCCAGGCAACCGGTTAGCAGCAGTGAGAAGCTGACTCATCTCTAAGACACGTCAAGGAAGGCAGGCGGTCTACGGATCCCACATCAGGCCACGAGTAGCACAGTAAGCATTACTTCTAGAAAGTGAAAGTATTGTAAACAGTTCTCAATCGATCTTGGGCCTTAGAGTATAAATCCTCTTCACGTACGTTGCACGGCGACTGTACTACAGTACAGGTGAGGTAAAGTTGAGGCAAGATCGGGTTGGCTATACTCTGTGTGTTCACAAGCACTAGCCACCCTTAACAAATTAAGTATCACTACCTCAAAATCAGTAGCAGTTTGTAGCAACTTATACTGCATTTTGTTGTATTAAAAAATAAACATTTAAAATTTTATCGCGACATTCTACACCCGAGTCACAAACAATAGATAAGTAGGTACACTGGCGTTTGATAAACACCGAGATAGCACGCTCTATCAAACTGACTCATCCTACGATACGGACTCATCCTCTTTAAATTTCCCAATCACAACCACTCTCATGTCTCGAGCACAATCTCCCGTCAGGGCCCAGTCCCCCTCTTACACCACTGACGAATTACTAGTAAGGGTTCTCAGCCAAATGGAAACTCTGACTATCTCATTCAACGCCCTGAAAAAAGAAAACGAAAATAGGATAGATGAAATTTCAAGATTATCAAAGAAATTAGGAGGAGCAGGGACAGTAGAAACAAATAGTGAATTCCAGCAACGACCAGAAGCGACAGACGACCATTCTTCGGTCGAAGAAAAAACATTCCAAAGAAAAGAAACATTTAGACCAAGGCAGGAAAATATTTACGGTCAATCACAATTTTTCCCAACAACTGTCTCAACAGCACCACACGAAGAACGGAAAATGGGAGCCAAGTTAGAAATTGAAACGATAAAGCCAATTAACGGTCAGGACGACATGGGAGTAGAAGATTTGATAAAAACGGTAAAGAGAGCTAGAATAAGATGCGAAGAACCAGAAATTCTTCTAGATTTAATTTTAGCAAAGAAAATTACACACGCGGCAGAAAAAACCACTAGGTATATGCAAATAAACTCCTATAATGCCTACAATGCTGAGATATAAAATTTGGAACTTTCTTATATATAGTGACTGAATGAGTTATTCAGAGCTTGTGAGAGTAAGTGCCGTCAATAAAATTTTTGAGCCTTACTCAAGTAAAAATAAATCAACTTTTTTCACAAATGATTGATAAAATATTTTTAAAAATTAATATAATTAATCAATTATTACAACTATGATTATTGATATATATAATATAATTATTGAATTACATTTAGAATACATTTTTATTATAACGACGTATGAAGTTAAGTGAAACTAAATTTTCAAATGTACATTAAAAAATTGCATTATTATTAAGAAGTATTTTGTATAAAAACATTTAAAAGAAGGTTCTTTTATTTTCTGTGTTTTATATTTTCAAAATATGGATTTTACATTTGCGAATTCCAAATTATTATTCTGCCTGAGTAATTTATGTGATATTTCATATTTTATGTAGTACACTTATCGACTTTTTTTAATTTAAATTTTCATAATATCAATTTAATTTTAAGAATTAAAGTTTTTGAAATTATAAATTTTTTATGTGTGCCCAAGGCGCAGATTACTTTCATTCGTTCCTGCGTGAATAGATGTAGCTGTTGGAATAAATCTTGCGATTCACGGTTTACTCACCTCTCGATTGAAGCGTAGAGTAGAATGAACGGAAAGCTCTACTATTTTTGTGATTTAATAAAAGATTGGTGTTTTATAGTTATACTACGAGTATATATATATATATATATATATATTTAGAAATTTTTAATGCACGCTTTCAAACTTCACCCTACACTTCTGAATTTTACTCAACTTTGATTCATTTTCGAACATGTAATATATCACAAATAAATACAGTGATACTAAATAACTTCTAACTTGTCCTTATGTCCCAAATTTGATCGGAAGTTGAGTAAAATTACTTCAACTATTTTTCCCCGTGTACCTTTAAAAGTACTGGCAACAACGTTTTTTACGACTATATCATAATTGTCAAATTAAAAAGAACTAAAAAATTCTATCTTCGCGTTTTCAAGACTAGAAACTGTATTGTGGCCGAAACATTTGCCTTTACCAATTTCTATGATTAATACATACACTGTAAAGAATTTTTTGGGGAAAATTCCCCAAAATGTTAGAAACGCAAATTACACCGAAATTAGTGAATTTACCCCAAAACATTGGTGGAAATTTCCTCCACATATTTTTGGGGAATATTCCCCAAAAATTAGGAATTTTCCTAAATATTTGGGGAATATTTCCTAAAAGTTGGGAATTTTCCAGAATTAGTGTGGAAACTTCCTCCACATATTTTTGGGGAATATCCCCAAAAATTAGGAATTTTCCTAAATATTTGGGGAATATTTCCTAAAAATTGAAAAATTCCCAAAATATTTGGGGAATATTTCTTAAAAATTCGGAATTTTCAAAAACTATTGTGAAACTTTCCTTAATATATTTTGGGAAATATTTTACATAAACGGGAAATTTCCCAAATATCTTTAAGAAAATATCCTCTATAATTTAATTGGAAAATAAAAATACGGATTTAATGAATTTTTTTATAAATTACAAAGTTTATTTTGTTTACTTATACATCTTATTTCAAATCAAAGTCGAAAGCATTTTTTTTTCCACAGAAGGATTTTCAAATTCTTTAAATATACATATTATTATAATTGAAAATAAAAATCGAATTATAAATTGTTGCTGAAGCCTACAACATTTTCTATTAATTTCCCTGCCTTGGCATCTCTGGCTAATTTTTGGTACTTTCCACTTCTTTTGTGTCCTTGGATGGGATTGATATCTAAGAGCATACTGCAAAACAGAAGAGAAAGATTAATTAATGCATTAGATTGAATAATTTAAGAATAAATAAAAATACATTTCGTATACTTGAACCTTGCAAAAATCTGAAAAAATTCTGTATCAATCATCGATAGGTAACTAATGAATAGAATAATTCAGAAGAGTGATCGCGCAATTCAAACATGAACAAAATTTTCGCAATTTTTTGCATCGCGAATTATCCATCAAAAAATCTGCAAAAATTTACAAATGTGTCTTCTATTGGAAAGAACAACCCTGATTTTTTTCAAAATTTTCCTATGATTAGTTTAGCTAAAAAAAGAAAAAAACGAAAATGGTAAAATTCGCCATTACTCATTTAAAATGGCAGATAATGATCTGAAAATTTGGCAAAATAATCTCTTGCCCAACCACTTGCATATGGTTGATGCGAAATTTGATTTGGCCTTAAGGCCAATTTCACATGGAAACCCGGTTATGCCCTTTGTACGAAAAACGGCGAGTTGATTGTAAAAAATCGATTAATAATATTTAAAGAATTTGAAAATCTTTCTGTGGAAAAAAAGACGCTTTCGACAGCGCTAGGATTTGAGCCCAGGTATTTCGATCGGTCAAACTCACCTAATTAACTTCAATTTATTAATATTACATTAAATAAAATTGGAAGGTCCGCAATATTTTTAAAATATATCATTTATATTTATATCTCAATTTAAAAAAATATTTAAAACTTATCGTTTACGTTAACTCTGGAACTGGAATTCTGTGTTCGTTCACTCGTTTCAGATACACTTATGGATACAATTTTTGTGACGGTTGAAACTAAAATGATGGAAAGTAAAGGTAATGCTGGAAGAAAATTTGCTTGGGAAATTCCGGTTGTAAAACTATCGGCACATAATGCTGATGGGTACAATCTGCAGTGCGGGATTCATGGGAGAGTTGAAGGGGCTCCGAAATATACTGACGCATTCTGCATGTAAAGCTTAGGACAGGTTACAAAAACATTTTTGTTTTAATAACGAACAACTTTGTATTCTGACGTTTTTTTCGTATTTTACATATTATTGTTAAAAAATTGAATTTTGGATTTTCAATAGTTTTTTTTTAATTAAAAAGAAAAATATGCATCTTATGAAAAAATGTTACAATTCAAATTTGTAGGTCTTTATGTAGAAAATAATATTGTATCATAACGTTTTTTCGTATCTCGTATAATTTAACTGGAAAATGGGATTTTGATATTGACTTTTTTCGAATTTGAATATGCTGTAACATTTCTAATTTTGATTTAATCAAAAAATGTTATCAGGATAATTTGTAGAGATTTATGAGCACTTTCAAAAACCAGTATTGATTTTTTGATTTTGATTTTTGATTTTTTCAAAAAGTTATTTTCAAAAACACAAAAGTAGTGCTCAATCCCTCAATTTTGATTAGATGTGGCTGGTTAAGGCACTTGTCCTTACTTTTTTGGCTCCGATAAATTGTGCCAAAGCTTAATTCAATCTGATAATTCTTTCGAGAGTTATGCCGCACACAACCTACTACAGACAGACAGACAGACATTTTTCGTAAAAACCGTTTTTTCTGACTCAGGGGGTCTCAAAACGTAAAGATTTGATGAAAATTTCGAAAGTCATTTTTCACATAAAACCAATACCTTCTCATCCATGATGAGAATGTAAAAATTAATAATAAACAGGACTTATATCGACCCTTAGTATTAAAATTTGAATATTTTTGGTGTACTTAGTTGGCTTTAGGGTCCAGAAAAATGTAAACTCAAGGTTTCATATTTTCAAACGTTTCGACTCAGGTTGGAGTCCTCATCAGTGAGATTTATTTCTATAAAAAATACAAAGGAGGAAAAGTTATTAATTGCCGTGAGACGGATAAACATTGTGGTAAAAAAGTGATATAAAAGAATTGCAAGTGTGAAACTATAGAATTGTACTAAAAAACTAAATTTGCGATAAAGTAAGACAGTACAATAAGTGTGCAAAAAATTTTTTCTGTAAAATTACTGAAGAGAAAATAAAGAATGGCACGTGTGAAAGATAAAACATTGTGGTAAAACCGATATAAATAAATTGTACATGTGAAACTGTAAAATTTGTCTAAACTAAATGTAAAAGAACTGTGCACAAAAATTTCTTCCCATAAAAATACAAAAAAACTTGAACAATTTTGAACGTGTGACCGATGGACATTCTGTTGAAAAAATTATGTAAAAGAATTGCAAATCTGAGACTATAAAAATGGTATAAATATATACATTTTCTAAAGGGTAAAGCTATAAAACCTTGATTTGTAAAATTGCTAAAGATAGAAACTTAAAAGTAGCACGTGTGACGGGTAACATTGTGGTAAATCGATATAAACAAATTGCACAATCGAAACTAACAAAAAGGTCTAAGTAAAATAAGATTTACAAAAAAATAAACTGTACAACAAATTCAGTTCTGTAAAAATATGAAGAAGTGGAAGATTTTTTTTTAAAAATGGCACATTTGACGGATAAACATTATGGTAAACACGATATAAGTGATTTGTACATGTGAAGCCATGAAATTGGTCCAAAAACCAAATTTACACAATAAATTTATACAAAAAACGTACCACAAAATTGTTTTATATGCAAACACAAAGTGAAGCAGAAAAAATTTTTTAGCATGTGTGAGCAATGATTTGCTCTTATTATACTGTTTTTATTAATGTTAGTTAACTATTTTAAAATATTAATTAATATTCACCTTATTTTATATTCTATTTTCTTTCATTATTCATAATGTTTCAAACTAATTACAACTCTCATCAACTTTGTTCCTTGTTCAGAATTTTTCATTTTTTTCCATTTTTCAACTTAATTTCATCTCAAAAAAATAATATAAATGCAGTGATATGTGGACAATTAAATATAAAAATTCTAAAAAAGTTATTATTCAATGCCATAAAGGAATAAAAGATATATTAATATTTAAATGTTAATATCAGCTGAATGTTTCAAAATAGTTTTTGTACGAGATTGATATGAATGAAAAGGGGAAAATTTTATTTAAAATATTCAAATAATATTAATATTCAAAGTCTGATCTCTTTTATTTGTTTATGGCATTGAATAATATATTTTTAAAATTTTTTATATTAAATTCTTCGTATGTTACTGTGAATTTTCAGGCAGTGATGGTACAGATAGCGCCGCGTGTGGCGGTTCGGCAAAATAACTTAGGAATTCAACTTAGAACACTAACGGGGCGCCATTTTCTTTTCTGATGCATACGGCTGTAGAAATGTTACCAGAATCAGTGCTATCTTGGATAAAGTTAGCAACTTTTTCGTCGTGATGATACCATACTTCATCTTCGTCCTCTACTTCTTTCTCCACCAATATACTTTCCACTATATCGTGACATGTTTCCGTACATGTTCAATGTTTTATTGACCCACAATAATAATTTTGTAATAGTTAATTTGGCATGGGGTCAGTTTTGATACGGATTTATTTTTTTAAGTGATAGAACACATAAAAAATACAAAAGGCAAACGTTTCGGCCACAAATGGGGGCCCTCTTCAGTGCCAATTAGCTTAATAGTAACCTTTAAATATTTATTAACTAAGACATGGAACTTAATAATTATTGTATTTTTTGTTTTTTTGTTTTTTTCCTTTGCTTATTGATATTAGAAAAAGATAGTTCAGTGTCCTTTACTTCTGGTGCTCGTGAATGTGTGTGGTTTGCTGTGCGTGCTTTACCAAGGATCCACGTTATATTCTCCATCGTGTTGTTTCTTTCTTTGGTGAAATAATTGTGTTTATATATGTGCCCTTGAGAGAGTGCGTTCCGCGGTCGCATTTTTCACGGTTCCTGTGGGAGAGGATTACTCGTTGGAACAGTTTTTGGAACGGCCTGGTTCCTTCACACCTAGGAACTTGCTTACCCATAAGTCTGTCCGCATGTTTACTCTATCTTTTTCTAATATCAATAAGCAAAGGAAAAAAAGAAAAAAACAAAAAATACAATAATTATTAAGTTGCATGTCTTAGTTAATAAATATTTAAAGGTTACTATTAAGCTAATTGGCACTGAAGAGGGCCCCCATTTGTGGCCGAAACGTTTGCCTTTTGTATTTTTTATGTGTTCTATCACTTAAAAAAATAAATCCGTATCAAAACTGACCCCATGCCAAATTAACTATTACAAAAAAAAATACTTTCCACTGTTCCATTATTGCCTGTTGGTCAAGAATGCAAGCTTTTGCTACATTTGAAACATTGTTTAACCTTGCGTCAGATCTTTGACTGTAATCAGGTTCCAGTGTTACCTCCAACTAATCCTTACCTCTCCTCATGCAGAGCCCTGCATGCAGGGGTAAGGTGTGAATACTAAAGGAAGCGACCTGGTTTGCTGAGGACACCGTAGAAGACACCACTTCATGGTGCCATGCAGCCCTCGGCACAATAGTTAACAGCTTGGCTTGAGGGTTATTTTGAGAAGCAATGTGGAAAGTGCGCCCTTGAAATTACTACCAAACTTTGTTAACCTAAGAAATTTTGAAACTTTATTAAACAAAAGTTTATATGAAAATAATTATATGTAAAAAGTGTATTAAATTTCAGCCCAGAAAGTTCCAAGTTTTATGTCTGAGGATTGTAAGCGAGCGTGTGTGTGATTCGACGAGAGTGTATCGTTCTATATATGAGTGTAGTGTTAGGTTGATATATGTGATGGTCTATGTTTAAGTGTATTTGTGATGAAAAATATGATTAGCTGTGACTGACTGGTGTGTATGTATTTATATGCTGTTTATCTATGTATGTATCGGATGACTAATGGTAGGCTGGAGATAAGTATCATTTTTTAACTCAAAAAGACCATACTACTGCCGATTGAAGTCACACTCTCGATGCTCACAGTTTACTGAAGTATGGTTTGAAGCTTTTCGGGCGTCAGTGATATACTTATACATTTCACGTGAAGCCACTCACGCATATTCAGGCCTTGTCCTCGATCACGCGTTACCAAACTCTCTTTTATTCTCTACACTGAAAAAAAATTTCGACGATACAGACATAATTGTGGTTCCATGACCTATATTATATTGGAGATTCACCGAAATATAAATATAATAAAAAATTATCCGTACGAAATTTCAAGGTCTGAGGTGGGTTTTTTAGTGGGATATTCGTATTTCTATTTTGCGCCTCTCTAGTTGATTCAACATGGGCTCTTATGAGAAATCGCGGAGTTTATCGTGTATTATCATTGATATCTTTTCAACTGACGAACAGATCATAACGGGATTCAATTGTGGGTTCTAAAAGTAATAACAAATACGATGAAGATTGGAAATTGCTATGATTGTGATCTTTGGTTAGGTATGTGGCAACGTCGCATTCGTAGGTTATGTGCGCGAAATTTGGAATGTATGCGTTATATCTGTTCAGCAGCTCGTACCAACTGGTGATTAAAATTTGTTATGAAAATAATGTTTTTAATAAATGAAATATAACATATTAATTATTCGTATGATAAATAAACGAATTAAGTACATACAAACAACTTTATTTACATACATATCATAATACGTAGTACGTAAAATCTTTCTCAATGACATAATAAATCTGTCTTATTTTCACAGTCTTGAATCGATATAACAATTTTTCAATACATATCTATTATCATCACAATCGTTAATTAATTATTATTTAGAATATTCTTTGTATTTGTTCTTTGTATGCATCGATGACCATAGCTACCGTGATGTCAGAGGCAATCATTTTTTTCCTCATTTGGACGAATGTGCAGCTTTTTAATTCATTGTATAATTTCATGTCTGAGAAACATTTCTTAGGTACACCCGTGCGCACACGAAGAAACAAGATGCGACGTTGCCAGATCAAGTACTACTGTAGTCAACCTGCGTTTTTAACCCTGTTTTGCCTAGGCGGGTAGGTGAGTAACTCCCTTAAGACTCTCAGTAATCTTTTACTAAATGTCAAGGAGATATTGGATGGACTTACAGACAAATAGACACTAAACTAAGAACATTTAATCTTTAATAATATTATATCGAGATTACAATTATTTATTGAATGTGAAAAAAAAAGAAAATTGGAAAGGGTTACAAACAAATAGGCATTAACCTAAGAGCGTTTAATTTACTTACAATTAGGTGGTTGTTACTAGAACTCAGGAGGCCTCTGACATCCTGATAACCCTTAATCTACCAGTTCGAATGAGCGTAGTGAATCCGGGCAAGTTGATCTATTTTGGAAGTGGATTCTTAAACTCCGTCTGCTTCCCGAAAGCTGAAGACCGTTCTGCTCCTTCAACTCCAACTGAGAGTGGGGAACCAATCGTCAACATTCTGAAAAAGTAGAAATGTGACCAGGCCTTTTCAGAGTTTTCCAATAGTATATTATGTGCCTAGGCGCATAATGAGGGTCATTACGCGACGAGCGACAATGCTCGCAGGAGATCGAAGCCAAGGCGTAGTTGAGACGAAGCCGAGGCGAGATCAGTCCTGCGAGCATTTTAAGCGAGTCTCGTAATTATCCGAATTGTGTGCATTGGCACATATTCTATTTTATGTGACTTCGGTGCGTATAAGAGTTTTTATGCGTACACTCGAATCTAATCTAGTATTGTAGTTGTTTGCGGCGCTAGTCATTACACTTAATATTTCGCGACTAGTTCCGGCCATTTTGATTTTCTCGATCTTGTGTGGTAGTAGCGATTGTGCTCCGTTGCATGCCTATAGTCATTTTATGCGGGTCTTGGTCATAAGTCGGACAAGGCCGAACAACGAGGTCCCAATTTGGGTTTAATCCCCTATTACGGCACTCAAGCACGTGTACGAGTACAGAGATTTTATTGCACTGAGACCCGACTTAATACGCCCCAAGGACAATCTTGGTGCATTTGTGGTGGTAATCTGTCTAGCACATAAATATTTGTAATCAAGTGGCTGGCAGGCTCAAACATGCAGAGCTTCTGAAAGGAAAACCCCGCAAACAGAGCTCCAGGAAACTTGAATTATAAAACCCCAAATAACGTACGTGACCTTTCGCAAAGTGTTGCCTGGCTCAGAAATTGGATATTTCAATGACGGTTTGGGTTTTTCCAGGATGTCAGATTCCAATTAGGGTTCTAGTTACTGACAATTTCTATTTTAAAGAGAACTAACTAATTTTTAAAAAACTGAATAAAGAAAATCGTTTATACCAATACAGATTTAACTTACTCTATGGCTAACATGTTAAATGATCATTGTATATGATAATTAAAATAATCTAGGATGGACGGATTACGCCAAACGTAATCAAAACGTTTTTTATTTTACGTTCAAAGCGTAAAATATAGAGGAGAGAAAGGAAGAAAGAGGGGGTGAGTTCCGCAATAATCTCAGATGTCACTCCGCAAGCCTGATAATCATTGTTGTGCAGCCATTATTTCAGTAAATCAAAAACAGCGTGTGCCATAGTGCTTTCCATACCATTTATTAAAGGTGGTGCTCCTAAAACCTGCTCAACAGAATGTGGATTCGTAACAATCACGGGCAATCTTTCTATCTGTTTATTTCCTAAAATAAAAAGTTATAAATAAAAAAATTAAAAATCCTTAATCTCCGTTTCTTTCAACATATTCATTACATTTCTATGGGCAATGTCAAATAGATTTTGAATTTTTAAAAAAAAATCTAATCTATTTTTTTCCTGCTTCGAAGATTGTCTTGTTTTATTCTCTTTGTTTTTTTCTCTAACGACGCCATGTCTCAAAAAGATTTCGAATTTGTTTACAAATTCTGTGTTTCAAACATATTAGTATGTGTACGTACTCATCTCCGATATTTTGAAACCTGATCAGCGACGTTGTTCATATTTCCTTTGATAGTTTATCGACCAAGAAAATGATGATATGCAATCCGTACATATACTTCACGTTGTGATGGAAGTTTATAACGTGGGAATTTTCGTAACTCTGAACCAATCAACCATATTCTGGAATCTTTGAATGAAATGCGTAATTGTAAAACAATAGACTCCATAAAAAAATCATTATATTCTGTTGAAAGATCTCAACGTTTTCTTAAGAAATGCTGTACTACGCAATATAAAGTAGATTAATTTGAAAGACTTCATATTTTTTAAAGTATTAATAACTAATCATGAATAATTGATTTTTTTATGCATGATAAAATATAAGTCTAAATCTTTGAAACAAAGACTCACACTTTTTGAAAAAACATTGCAACAGTCGTGATTTCTACATTATGGGTGACATGGTATTTTGAATTGTTTGATTAAACAAATTTTCAGCAAAAAATCCATCTACGTCCACGCAGTTTATTACTGAAATGTATTTTTGGATTACCTAGATGTAATTTAATGTCATAACCATGCCCCGAATCGTTGAATCCTATTTTTTATAGACGATTATTCTTTTTATCATAAACAAAAGAAACGTAAAGTTTTTTTTTCTAAATTAAGTTTTTCAACTCGATATTCATAAACTATATGGATGGAAAAATATACCCTGAAAATTCCACGTCATTATCATTAAAACCCGAGAAGTAATGCAGTTTTCAACATTTGAAAAAAATTATCTAAAACTTGTTCGATTTTGCTCAAATTTTGAGGAAAATTCTTTTTTTAAGTAAGATTTGATATTTTGGGGTGCATGGAAATATAAAAGAAAATCTGCCCGCTCCGCGGGCACATTCTCATCATGCGCTTCGCGCGCAGCTCGCAAGTTTGAGCGCGCATAGGGCGCGCGATTTGATCGTCGCGCTTCGCGCTCCATTCTTTCTGGACCGCCTCGCGCTCGGTCTTGTGATCTTCGCATACATTTAAGTTTATTTTTTATAATTTAATACTGATGCTCAAACCAATTTTATAATATTAAAGATTACGTAAATTACTCATTTTCTCAAATTCACTAAATTTCTTTTTCAGTTTAAGTGAAACAGGAAATTCAATTTACTTAAGGCTCTATTGGCCTTAAGGAACACATTCTCATCATGACACTCATGCCTCGCGCTCGATTTTCTGTATACATATTCTCGTCAAATGCCTGTTTTAGCACACTATTAGAAAAAAACTTCAATTAATTTAGTTGAAGTTTTGTTTAATTATAGTTACTGAAAGTATCTTTAACCAAAAATGAATTAATTTCTAACCAAATTGAATTAATTTTCAATTAATTTTGCCCAAGTATTGGCCCGATCTTAAATTTCCTATTGGGTAATGAATTTAAACCATAGTAAATCCTTATTTGAACATCGTTTTATCATTAACCAAACACTCTAACCAATGTCTGTTAAAACTATTTATCCAAGTGCAGATCAGTACTGCATAATACGTCTCTATAATACAAGATTGGCCAGGCTAGTTCAGTACTGTATTAATAATATAAAAGTAACAATAGAAAAATAATAAAATTTAAAATAATACCAATGGAGGATGATCCTCGAATTGCTTTTATAGTGAGATTCTTATTGTGGCTTGCGCGTAAAGTTCGCATCAACTTGCGGTCCGGAATTTTTCAAAACACTATGCACGCGTGGTTTGCACGATCCTGCATATTTGCGAAAGACCGATTCACGCAGGCATCAATGTTAACTGCATAACTACGTATGACCAATGGAGCGATGTAGAGCCGATTATATCTGGCAGGCCACAAAGCCATTTTCGAGTGACCACAATGCATGCTGCAGAAAACATGTACGCACGCCTATTCACCAAGCCTCGACGCTTTGCAATATGCGCTTACGTGCCCTCAGAAAATTCACTCTAACCGCACTTATTAAGATGTTGTTGTTGGAATTTGAAGTATTTTTAGGAACGTTGTCTGAAACTCATTCTTCGGGAACGCACCATCTAAGGAAATACTGTTTCTAGAAAAACTGGGAAATCCTCCAATCAGCTTCTTCCTTCCAGGAAATAAGTTAGTTTTATGTATATATATGCAGTTACGCGCAAGAACTTGTCCTGAGAGATAAAATAGGAGGCAAAAGCAGAAGAGGAATCGTAGTTAGAAATTAGACAGGCTGTTTTCTTTATATAAACCTTTTTGAAGTCTGTCCTCTTAGAGTATCTACAAAATTATTTCGAGATGAAAAAAAAGGATTTACAATTAACCGCTTACAATGCAACGAAGCATAAAGTATCACTCTTTTATCGACCGTCTTAAAGTCGTTTTATCACAATATTCTATTTCCAATAATATCCCACTAATTTTAAAAATATGCACAACTCAAATAGGTGCCAAGAATATATTCTTGAATTAAGTGGGAGTGCGTCTAAAAACATTTTTAAAAATTACTAATTTGTTTGTAGGAACATATGTACTTTTAATATGTAACTATAAATTGACCTCATTCCCTATGTTGATGTTTTCAATTCGAATATTCATTTAAGGGGTCATTCTAGTTTAGGCACTTGAAAAAAGGCTAATTTTATGAATTTTTTTAGAGGTTGTTATTATAATGATTGATATAAAACTTGTTGGGCTTAATAAATACACTTATAAATTAAATTTATAATTTATTTTCTTTTTTTTCTATACTCTTTTTCTATTAGGTGTAATATAACTTTTCATCCGCCATTTTTCCCAAAATTTGAGACTTTATTCCTAAAAAGTGATTACCTATCATACTTTTGAACATTTCATTAATTTGTTTCGTATCTTAGACTTAGGAAAAGAGTTCGGGACTTTTTCATGAAAAAAATTTTTTTCATAGCGCCTCCTTTGAAAATCCGATTTTCAGTACCTGTAGAGCGGGTTGAAACTACGATTTTCAACCCTAGGGTTGAAAGTCGCTGTTTCAACCCGCTCCACAGTTACAGCCAATCAGATTCTCAAAAGAGTTGCTATGAAAAATAGTATACATTACTCGAAACAAAACACAGCGAAAGCATTTCGTGTGATTGCAGCCCTCGTTTCACTCGGGCAGAGCAAACTTCACACTCATGCAATCGCTCTGTTTCGCCCCTTGTAATGTAATATACTATTTCATAGCGCCTCCTTTGAAAATCCGATTTTCGGTACCTGTAGAGCGGGTTGAAACTATGATTTTCAACCCTAGGGTTGGAAGTCGCTGTTTCAACCCGCTCCACAGTTACAGCCAATCAGATTCTCAAAAGAGTTGCTATGAAAAATAGTATACATTACTCGAAACAAAACACAGCGAAAGCATTTCGTGTGATTGCAGCCCTCGTTTCACTCGGGCAGCAAATTTCACACTCATACAATCGCTCTGTTTCGCCCCTTGTAATGTAATATACTATTGTATAGTGGTACCCGTACAGAAATTTCAGTGTGATGACCTCCTGGCCCTAATGAGGTAAAATAAGGTCTTGATGAGGCGATCACGCTAGCACCTGATGAGAAATGAAACGCCTAACCTGATCAGAGCCACAAGGTTATAAACAATAAAATCAGAAATGGACAATTTGTTGAAACTCGTTCATTAAAAGACAATCGAATCCCAACGCAGTCGAAAGCGTCTTTTTTTCCACAGAAAGATTTTAAAATTCTTCAAATATTAATAGTATCTTTATAGCTTATGTAAATGTACCTTTTGGACTGATTCATTGCATAACTAAGGAATGGTAACAATGTAACTGTGTTTTCGAACACGTAACATGCTCTAAACTTATGGAATTTGTTAATAAATTTGCTTGACTTTTATTGTACTTCTCTTCACTTCATCAAACCCCCAAATTGAAATTAGACACCACAATAACATCGATGTGACTGATTTTATAAGTAACCCTCCCTGGTCCTCATCGGGACCGCAAAATTTGCCTCACTACGGCCTAAAGTGGCCAACGTCATCGAATAAAGTTTTTTAGTTTGGTTACAGGAGGCCATTCTGAAACAATCACCATAAAAATACAATTCCTTGTCTTTAGACGATTTATTACTCTAGGTGCTTGATGAAATAAAATAAAATAAGCACAACTGCTTATATAATATCATGTAGGATGAACCATATTGATAGCTAGAGTGGACGAACGCCTAAAGCACTGCCGCATGTTACCGCAGTCTGACATAAAACTAACTACTATAGAAAGTAGGTACATCTCTTTCTATCTCCCCTTTTCAACCAAATAGCCTGAGATGTTGTTATTGTAAGTTCAAGTTTCACCACAAATATGTACTAATAGGGTTGCCGTTTACAGTATAATTATACCTAAAAAGTAGAATTCTCGAGAGTTAAGTGAGTGGCTGCCATACTCAAATATACAGCAAAATTCAGAAACTCTCTATTATCGATTGAATGCTCTTACCTACTATTACTAAGTAATTAATTAAATTGATTAATCCATGCTGAATTCGTTCCAAACACATAAAAAATAATTCAGTAGGAAAGCCACTAACGAGGAAAAAATCTACTGACGTGGTAACATTGGTTTATACCAAGAGTGTTAAGGGGTTATACGCAGTCAGGATTTTAAAAAAAAACGATATTTTAAAATTTCATTTTCGTAATGTATATATATTCAAGTTTATACACACAAAACTTTATGTCAATCCGACAAATATTCTCGGAATTACGCTTACATTTGTAGAGACGCCTCGGAGTGCTTGAAAGTAAACAGAAAAGATCATTAGCCATTACCAGAAGATGTTACTGAGGCTGTGCGTCCAATCTACACAGATATCAGCAATGGCAAATTATTAGAAAAATGTGTCGGCGGCTTCAAACAGAATAATAAAGGAAGTTAGAATCAGCTAATTTGGAAAATCACTCCAAAAATCGGCCCGTGCGGTTCAAAAATGGTTGAAATGGCTGTATACATCGCTGCCTGTGTATTCAACGAAGGTACTGTATCACTTTTATATTATATTTTCTTGTGTTCTCAAAAAATGTTTATGTATAATTTTATGTAAATTTTCTCACTTTCTATTATTCACACAATACCAAAGTTGTACTCAAAAATAGGACTCATATGCGCAATATTTACTAGTTACTTTTTTCATATTTTAGAAATAAATATCATTGATGTGGACTCCAATCAGATTCGAGACGGTTGATTAAAACTACAGTTCATTTTCATTTATGGACCCTAAACCCAATCAACCAACATAAAAATATTATTATTGAGGGTCGAAATAATTTCTGTTTTTTAAATATTAGATAATTTCCAACTTGCCCATATATCCCAACTTTGTTCAAAAGTTGAGTAAAGTAACTCAAACTATTTTTATCCGTGTACAAACGTCATATTGGATTTGCCAATTTGATTTTTGCAATACGTCATATAGCTTCTCAATGTTCCTTTTATTAGTTCGCCATATTAAATTGTCAAAGGCGCCCATCAATTTTTGAAACTAGATGAAATTTACAAAATATTAAGCCCAAACACGATTGTTTATAGTTTTCACATATTTTGGGCAGCATGGGGTGTCCGGTTGAAAAATAATGGCCCATATACATCGAAATTGATTTAAGATTGAAAATTAGAACTTTGACTCACTACATAGACAGAAACTTTTTCAAATCAAACAAATGTTTTTTTTATATTTTGATTTCTTATGTCAAAGAAATTTTTATTTTATTTTACGTGAATTTAGATTACACAAACATAATTTCCTGTAAAAAACCTATGAAAATATATCAAAGAGAGAAAATTTGTTGCGTTTACATATACACTCTAGATTCCCTATAACGAGATTCCCTGTAACGAAATCTCTCTTTAACGAGCGCGTCACGCCTCCTTATAACGAGTAGACGATCTACCCCTCTTCCCCCACTACTACGGAATGAAGCGCGCTCGAATTTGAAAAAGTAATCAATGAGTTTGATGGCTTTTATCACAAATTAATGAGAAAATTATTGGTCAATTATTGAAAAATTACTTGATAGTGCAATTTTACAGTATTTGAAATAAAAAAGTTTATATTTAATTTTTCCAATCTGGAGTTTTCAATATTTTGAAGTAAAGTCGGTTATCGAACATTAAAATTGCATAAGTTTTTTTGGAAATTTTGATATTTCACACATTACTGTAGATAACTAAAATTCTCCCTTTTTAAACAATATGTGTAAAAAATTTATATAATTACAATTAATCAGTATGTATAATTCTGCGCAGTTTATTATTGTGTTACATGTGTTTCGAAACGCATTTTTTATAAATGAAAACCAACAGCAACATTTTAACATTTATAGTACTGTTTATTACATTAAAAGTTTGAATAACAATGAAATTGTGTTAGAAAAATACTTTCCATCAACACCGTGAAAAAATATGTAACGGTACATTTTTCCACTTTTGAGAAACAATATTGTACTATTGAAAGTACTCTGGCGTATGTATCGGATAGGAATTAATTCCAAACTAATCAGAACTATTCCGATTCACTCCGATATTTGTATCCGAGACAATGTGAATCATTCTGAACCAATCCGAAAAACGTTTTGTGACTCGTCTGATGAAATATGGTATAAAAATCGATCCGACCTAATCCGATTTAATCCGAGGCAACTATCCGAATGAATCCGAACCAATCTGAAACCAAGTTTTCAATCGAAGTCAATCCCAATAAATCCGAGCTCGGATTAATTTGGATTGAAAACTTGGTTTTTGATCGGTTCGGATTTAGTCGGATTAGGTCGGATCGATTTTTTACCACTTTTCATCAGACGAGTCACAAAACGTTTTCAGATTGGTTCGGAATGATTTGCATTGGCTCGGATACAGATATCGGAATGAATCGGAATAGTTCTGATTGGCTCGGAATGAATTCCTATCCGATACTTTCGCCAGGGTACATGTTCAGTCTTTTTAATGTCGAAAACGTTTATTAAAAATAAATTACGGAGAAAGAAATGCATTGAGGGCAATATTTCGAGCCTTCAAAAATACTTGTCGCTCTTCATCGGTGAATTGGTCGATTTCCCTGGTCCAATCGACTAAACCTTGTGCCATATTCACGATATTTTTGTTCGTTCGGCTCACATTTGGACTTGTCTCAACTTCCTCGTCTTCTTCCATGTCATTGGAGTTTGAACTTTGAAGACAATCTCGATCAATTGGCAAGTCCAGTCCAGCGTAGGTGTTTAAAAGCTGATTGTCAGTCATGACTTCAAAAGCAGGCTTTTCGCCTTCGTCTTCGAGCCACTCGATAACGGTAGCTGCTAAACAAACTTCTCCGCCAGGAACGCGATTGAGCAGGGAGGTCAATTCGGTGTTGGAAGGACAATTACTAAGAGAATCGGGCAAATGATTCGGTAGAAGCTTCTTCCAAATGTTGCGAAGAGTACTCTGTGTCAACGCGCCCCACGATTCCCTCAAAACAAACATGCAGTTCAAAATCGACCATTTTTTAACAGATTGGACAAATTCTGCATTTTTTTTTGTGATCGCGAGATAGCATTTCGTACAAGAATCCCGTTTTGTAACGACGTTTTAGCGCCAAAATGATACCCTGGTCCATCGGTTGCACCAAGCTCGTGACGTTCGGTGGAAGGTACATCACTCGGCCATTCGGATCAATCTCGTTCAATTCCTCCTCAGATGGATGCGTTAGAGCATTATCAAGTAACAACAGAATCCTGAAAATTATATTACGTATTATTATTTCATGTTAATTGATTTTATTATTGTCTTGTTGTTGTTTTTGAATCTAATTTTTATTTATTTTTTTTAATGTAATAATCGTTGATTTCTTATTGTTTATAATTTTAAATATGAATAAGATTTTGTAATTGTCTTTCATTTTCTTGTTATTCATTATTCTTGATTCTGTTATTGTTGATTATTTATTGTTTTTAATTTTATCATTGTGATTTCGTTATTGTTTTTGACTTTATCATTATTTATTTATTCTGGTAATATTATTGTTGATTTGTTATTGTTCTTGTTTTCATTACTGTGATTTTGTTAATTTAAAAAAAATTTTATTGTGGTAATTTATTCCTTTAAATTTAACTATTTTCATTTGTAAATTTTTTTTGAATTTTGTTATTGATTTTCTTACTAACTTGCATTTTATAATTACTTTGAATTAATTTTTAACTTCAATACTGTTATTTATTTTTATTCTGAATTTATTGTTTTGATTGTTCGTTTAACTAAGAATGCATATTGTAAGATGTATACCGTTTATCAGGCTTAGTTTTCCTGACGTTCATCAAAAAGACGTTTTTGAACCAATGCATAAAGGTTTCTTTCGACATCCACGCTTTTTTTTTGGTTAATGTAATCAATAGGGAGCTCCCGATTTCCAAGGGAATGGAAGCATCTTGGCTTTTTCGCTTTGCCGATTATCATCAAGGGGATTGCGTGAGTTCCAGTTGCTGAAAATATTAAAAAATACACCTGATATAACCATAGATATTTTTATTATTATATTATTATATTTTTAGTATTTTGAGTACATACCGTCAAATAAGTTAATTCTATGATAAATACGCACAGAAATCTTTTTTATACGTTTTTAACTATGTAAATAAATTATTCACATAGCCTCACTGACAGACTGACTGCGCGCATTATATATTGCGCATAACAGCGCGTTGCAACAAGTAGGATATGGAGGCGATCCCTCTCGCGCTCGTTACAGAGAGGTCTCCGATGCTCGAGCTTCTCGTTACAGGGAATCTCTCGAGTGTACTGATTTTACTGATATGCATTTATTGAAGTTACTACACTCATATTAGAAGTGAAATTTCTAGCGGCAATGGGGTTCAGACCTAATTCTATCTATTTAACCGCATATTATACACCTCTAGGTCGATATATAGAAATATATAATTAATATTGTCCTGGTTGCAAAACAAATTGTTCGAATAGAGATATGCTCAGCTTCCGGCTATGTTTTACGGGTTTTAATGTCACGTAGCAAAAAAATCCGTAAAAAATGTATCCTGTTCTATTTGAAAAAACTGACTTTCAGTCTAAATAGGGTGGTTTGAGACACTGTATTTTTTCATGGACACTGGAAAGAAAATAACAATGTTCAGTAAAAAGTATCGTCGATAGCTCCAATGTTAAATGATCTGAAGTAATGCAATCAAATAAAGGGTGATTCAATACGAGGTACTTTTTTCAATAGGAATTCTCGGGCATATCACGCGTGACAATTTTCATGTCCATATGACATTTGTGTTCGGTATTCATTGACATTTCACCATGAATAGACTTACGCCTGAACAACGTTTACAAATTGCAACGCCGGATTCCATAATCGACGGAGCGCGTGGCCTAGTAAGCAAAAATGCGCGAACTTTTTTTTCATTTAAATAAAAAATTCGGAAAAATGATCAAAAAGTCATTTTGAAATTTGAAATCACTACAACCGCAAGGCAGTGCCACTAGGCGATATAAGGAGGTCTTCCTGTAGAGAAGGAGATGTCGCACGCCTGTGTAGCTCAGTGGTCAGAGCAGTGGACTCACAATCGAAAGACCTGGGCTCGAATCCCAGCGCAGTCGAAAGCGTCTTTTTCCATAGAAAGATTTCAAATTCTTTAAAATTTGAATTTAATTTGCATTTATTTGCGATATAAGAGTTTGAAACTGTCTACGAGGACACCTGTCGGCAACGTATCCTATCAGATACGTGACTAGTGATTCTCCGATAATGTAGGCAGTGGCAGAAATTTCAAACTCAACTAATTAAATTAATATAAATTAACACTGAACGAAATTAATACTCAATGTTTAAATTGGTAATTAAAAATTAAACAAAATTAAACAAACTAACACTGAACCAAATTAATTGCTCAATGTTTTAATTAATAATTGAAATAACAAATTAAACAACTAACACTGAACTAAATTAATTGCACAATGTTTAATTTGAAATTGAGCAACAAACACTGAATTAAATGAATTGTTCAATGTTTTATTGAAAATTTCGTGATGAACAAATTAAACAAACTAACACTGAACTAAATTACAATAATTGCTCAGTGTTTCATGAATTTGAGAAAATCGTTTAAGTTTAAGACTTGATTGAAAATTTTGAGCGCTGAACAACTTGAGAGATTGAAATCAGAAAAATTATTGGAAAGTGAATTTGAGGGCTTAGAAAGAAATAAACAATTTTGACTTACTTGGATTTATTTTTTAAAATTGAAGTTCAGTTATAAGTTTTTATGTGCCTCCGGCTCGTAAACTCGTTTTTACGCTACAGTTGAGAGTAGCGCAATGTTGTGGATTGCGATACAGAGGAATGTAATGTAAACATTAAACTGCGCATGTGCCTATAACCACTCAGCGGAGCGTAATCTTCTTCTTATTCTTCTTCTTCGTACAGCGTTGGCACCATACTAACAAAGTCTCGTACATTCGAACTGCGCATGCTCTATTACAATACGCTACTACTACACAAGATCGAGATAATCAAAATGGCCGGAACTAGTCGCGAAATATCAATTGCAATGGTCGAGAATCATGATGAATACTAGATTAGATTCAAGTGTACGCATAAAAACTCGTATACTCACCGAAGTCACATAAACTAGAATATGTGCCAATGCACACAATTCGGGTAGTTACGAGACTCGCTTAAAATGATCGCAGGACTGATCCCGCCTCGGCTTCGTCTCGGCTTTGCCTCAGCTACGCCTCGACTGTGCCTTGGCCGAAGCCAATGACAATGCTTGCAGGAAATCGAAATTTCCTGCGAGCATTGTCGCTCGTCGCGTAACAACCCTCATTATACGCCTAGGCACATAATAGACTATTGTTCCTTCTCAATTAGGTCTCCGTAGCACAAGTTTTACAAATTCCTGGCTTAGAGCTATTCAGAAAGCTTGATATAGGGCTAAAGCCCAAGTTCACAGTGTGGCCATTACCATGTATTTTAGAAGGGTACTTAAAAAAGTGAAAATGAGCATCAGCACCGCCAAGTTTTGATAGCAAGAACTAATATCAATGCAAACGAAAACCCCGTCCCCCCAACCCGATGTATTCTAAGGAGCGGAAAATTTATAAAAATATAACAAGAATTTTTCAATATGAATCACATTGAACAGTTATATACTGTACTATTACACGGAAAAAAATAGTTGAAGTAATTTTACTCAACTCTGTCGATTAACTTTGGGACTTAAGGACATTTGAACATTTATTAGATCCTAGTAGGGTAAAATGAATTTGATAAATACCTAATTCACCCAAAGTGAATATCAATAAGCGTTACATAGGGAATAGTGAGGAGTTGAGTAAAACGTTGTCGACGACAGGGTATCACAATGCGTTAGTAGGTTAACCTGAAATGTATAAATATATCACCGACGCTTGAGGTGCTTCGAACGGTAGTTGAGTAAAATGAGCATCGGCTGTATTATTTCAACTGGCAATGGTATGGTTGCTATGGATACAACAGTTTAAAAAAGTTGAACTGATTTTCATGAACATTCGTCGCCTATTTATATGGTTTGGATCCCATATGTTCTATGAGCAAGACAAAAAGAGCATGAAGAATGTTTGGCTTCATACCGAGTGTTAAAAAGAAATTAATTGGATAGGTAAGGACTTGGGAAAATAATGAAAATGCGTTAAAACTATAAGTATATTTAGTGAAGTATATACACACAGCGCGCGAACCGTTTCTCACAGTACCAGGTTGGCCAGGAGACTCCCGTGACTTCCTCGCTCACCCCTACTCATAAGCTCGGGTACGCCTATTTCGCGCCCATCTAGAGTCCCTTTTTCAGTCACCGGGGCTTCCCGGTCGCATGTGTTGCCCAGACGTCTTCCAAACATTGTTAACGACGACGCACCTATACAATAGCCCGCTATAAACTATAAAGTATAGCTTTCGGTAGACATGATAAAAGGGATGAAGAAGGTTCTCACGAAAACTTATGGCCATCCCCAATCGCCTTGTTTTTTCCATACATTCATAAATCAATCAACACCAGAACATTCTGTCAATGTTACACCGAGTGTCTTCATATTCACTTGCCTTTTACAAAATTTATTTAAATTTTAAATCTAGTTTTTGATATTACATTCTCTCGATTTCTTGTACGGCAGATTCTATTTTAATTCCAACTCAAGTAACTACTTAAAATCTTGTATTTACATATGTCAATATTGCAAAACCACTCTTACTATTTTCTAAATCCTATTTGAGCTTAAGTCATGAAAAACTCAATTTCACCCTTTGAATTTCGTAAATTGAGGTTTTCTTAACTTTTACGCGGCTATATTTTAAAATAAAAGTTAGGATTCTAAAATATCGGAAAATATTATTTAGAAGAAAAATTCTAAAATCTGTAGAAGTTACTCTAGGTGCAGTACCTTGAGATTGGGGGAGCGTCCTTAGTTTGTATACTTTAACATTTTTATTGCTTTCCTGCACTGGGTCAGCTGCATACAAGTGTTCGCTTCCTATGTATACTGGGTGTCAACATTTTTTACGAATCATTATTTTCTATTTGTTACTCTATAAAAAAAAATATCCTAAATTTATATAGGATGTAACATTTATAAGAGAAAAAATATGCGGAATAACATTTAACATTTACTGCCATGTTTTTTGATCATTTTTCCGAATTTTTCATTTAAATGAAAAAGAAAGTTCGTGAACTGCGGTATCCTCTTTTTGCCTACTAGGCCACGCGCTCCGTCGGTTATGGAATCCGGCGAGTCAATTATGAAAATTTATTTCAAAAATCAGTGCTCAGTAAAAAATGTTTTTCGTGCTCTTCGACCATTTTATAGTGTTCATAATCGTCCAATTGAACGCGCTATTCGCGAACTAATCAATAATCAATCCAAAAACTACTAATTCATCCAGAAAAAAGCACTGTTTGGTGGGGTTTATGGGCAGGCGGCATCATGGGACCGTATTTATTTAAAAATGCGGAAGGAGTGCGTGTAGCCGTCAATGGCGCATGGTACAGAGCAATGATCAATGAATTTTTGTTGTCAAAAATTCAAGATTGTGGTTTAGCTGACTTGTGGTTTCAACAGAATGGTGCAACGTGCCACACAGCAGGCGAAACCATCGATTTATTAAAGAAAATTTTCATGAACATATCATCTCAAGAAATAGACCCACGAATTGGCCTCCAAAATCTTGTGATCTGACGCCGTTAGATTACAATACTTTCTGTGGGGGTATGTGAAATCACTTTTTTATGTTGATAAACCGCAATCGATTGATTGCAATATTGCAATTGCAATAAAAATGTCAAGTATACAAGATAAGGTCGCTCCCCCAATCTCAAGGTACTGCACCTAGAGTGACTTTACAGATTTTAGAATTTTCTTTCAAATAAAATAATCCGATATTTTATAATCCTAATTTTTATTTTCAAAAATTGCCGCGTAAAAGTAAAGCAAACTTCAATTTACGAAATTCAAAGGATGAAATTGAGTTTTTCATGGCTCATGCTCAAAATAGAATTTATAAAATAGTAGGAGTAGTTTGCAAAATATACATATTGTAAATTCAAAATTTTAAGTAGTTACTCGAGTTGAAATTAAAATAGAATCTCTCGAACAAGAAATTGAGAGAATGTAAAATAAAAAACTGGATTTAAAATTTAAATGAATTTTGTAAAAGGCAAGAGAATATGAAGAAAGTCGGTATGAACCCAAACATCCTTCATGCTCTCTTCGTCTTGCTCATAGAACATATGGGATCCAAAGCATATAAATAGGCGACGATGTTTCATGAAAATCAGTTCAATCTGGGCTTCAGCCCCATGTCAAGCTTTCAATTTGTTTATCTCAATTACCAATTAAATCTTTAAGCAATTAATTTAGTTCAGTGTTAGTTGTCTGTTTTATTCATTTCAATTACAAATTAAACATTGAGCAATTAATTTAGTTCAGTGTTAGTTGTTTAATTTGTTATGCCATTTTGTTGTAAATTTTTTAATAAAAAATATTTTTGAGAACTTGAATATATGTGTAATAAAGCCCTAAAATTTTATTTTGATCCATCACATACAACTCGAGAAAAAAATTCACAAAGAAAGCTTAGTTTTTCGGCGCGCTTGGGTGATGTAACCCCTTAAGTTGTGTACTTTGGAATTTCTAAACACGAATTTCACTAAACACGACTAGTTTCGCTATAATAGTGAAAACGCTAAGATGGCAAAGATTGTGTCAGCAGAGCCTTATGGGGAGCTTTTCAGTTTTTTTTCTAATCTAGATCATCTGGTTTAAGTCTTATAAAAATGTTACTTTAAATCTTCAATACCTAGATCTATGTTTATAATTAAAAATCAGAATTTTCAAATTTTGTAACTAAGAATTCCAAAATTAAGAAATGAATAGTTATGAAATATTATAAGTTGTCAAAATTTATGAACTGAGAAAGTATAAACATGCGTAAATATAACAACATTAAAAATTAAGTAAATGTGGTTGTGGAATATTGAAAAAGCCATAGATTGATGAATTGATAAAGAATGTGTAACAATATTGGCTACGCCACTGCCATCTGGGAAAGAAATTAGATAGTGTATGCATACTCGTGGATGGATAATGTTAGGTATGCAGTGTTTAAAGCTCACAATGCAAACTATAGTATATTAGGTGCCTAGGCGCATAATGAGGGTTATTACGCAACGAGCGACAATGCTCGCAGGAGATCGTAGCCAAGGCGTAGCTGCGGCAAAGCCGAGACGAAGCCAAGGCGGGATCAGTCCTGCGAGCATTTTAAGCGAGTCTCGTAATTACCCGAATTGTGTGCATTGGCACATATTCTAGTTTATGTGACTTCGGTGCGTATACGAGTTTTTATGCGTACACTCGAATCTAATCTAGTATTCATCATGATTCTCGACCATTGCACTTGATATTTCGCGAGTAGTTCCGGCTATTTTGATTTTCTCGATCTTGTGTAGTAGTAGCGTATTGTAATAGAGCATGCGCAGTTCAAATGTACGAGACTTTGTCAGTGCGGTGCCAACGCTGTACGAAGAAGAAGAATAAGAAGAAGATTACGCATGCGCACTTCAAATGTACAAGGCTTTGAATAAGAATAAGAAGGAGTTTGTGCTCCTTTGCATGGCTATAGGCGCATGCGCAGTTTAATTTTTACATTTCGTTTCTCTGTAGCGCAATATACTACATTGCCCTACTGTTAACTGTAGCGAAAAAACGAGTTTGCGCGCCGGTGGCACATAAAATAATTTATAACCTTTACATTGGTGTACTACTATCGGGTAGTTTTATTGCTGTCCATAAAAACGCGCTTACCAGGCATCCCTTTAGCGGCTTCATGACGCTTCCCCGACTTTGAAAAAACTTACATAAGCAATAAGAAATGCCAGGCAGTCAATAGGATGACTCTGCAGCTTTTCGAAGTAATGAAAAGACTTCTAGTTCTATAACGAGTTACATCTTCATTTACCACAGCATTCTCTTCGAATATGTTTATAAGAAGAAATAATTTCAATCTTCAGTCATAGCATAATAGAATTTAACAAATTGAAACATTTTGCTTCCTCAAAAAGAAAGAACTGTCATCGTAAAATTGTACGAAATTCAAATCTCTGAATAAGGTAATAAAAATATTGCCAAGATGTGATATTATACTTGGTTTAAAATACGTCTATTAGCATTCTTTTCTTATTTATTCAAATTTGAAAGAAAAAGAAGATTAATAAAACGCGTCTGATTATATATGTACATTATATTCAAAAGATTATAAGTTTTATAAATCAATAAATGAATACATTTTATATTTTCAAGATACAAAATAAAGATAAAAAAAGATAATAAATAGAATTACCATATCTTTAATCTATTGTTTTAGTCTGAAAGGATTTAATATTTTTATTTTGAATTTCATGAGAGAGATTAACTATGAACATTACTGGATCGGCCTTCATTAATTTTAATTAGAAACATAATTCTTTATGTTCATTTACGTGGAAGGAATCGATAGTCTGGTGTCAATTATGTTGTGTTGAATACAACTTCTGTATCAAAGAAGAATAAGAGGTTCTTGGGTAGTCTTTTATTAAAGAGGATTACTTGAATAAATTTTCGGATTATAACTATGGACTCATCATGGGCTTCATCGACGTTATCATACGGCGACCTATATTTCTCGCTCTTATTCTGTAGCTCGAGTAAGTTGGTAATAGGAATTAGCCATAATAAACAGTTATGCCGTTGGACAAGCGCAAGTATATCATATTATATATAACATCAATGTCTGATGCACTGGTTGCATAAAATTAGATTTGCTATTTTATGTCAAAGGCAATCCACAGTAAGAAAAACTCTTTCGACTTATTCATTTCTTAGATCGTATCTTATAATTCCCAAGCCTTTCAAGAAGCTGGGAAATAAAGTTGAAAACAGATGAAAATTCACAAAATAAACCAAGACTTTACTACAATTTAGATCAAAATGTACAATAAAATTGATATAATAAGTGTCCTTTATTTCATGAAGGCCTTTCAATTACTTTCAAACGGATAAACGTAACAGTATCGCGATCGGGCAACACTGTTTCCTTCCTCCAGCAGATCTACTGCACGTATTCAAGACACACACGCAACCAGCTTGGAAGCGTACGTGAAATCAAGTCGCCTGTATAAAACCATGAATGTTATTTATTAAAAAAGTTATTGAATCTACAAAGACATAGCATTAGTGACTATACGTATACATGCATACTATGAATTATAAGCTAGTCACGCACAAAAATTTTCATCATGTGGAGATTCGGGCCCATGAAATTTTTTCGAAACAGCAATCACGTAGACGTAGAAATTGATTATTTCCTTTAGGGTGCTTGTTTTCGGTGAGTTTCCTAGAATCTCACCATAGGGGTATTTATTTTCGATGAGTCCCATCGCCTATCACTATACGGAGTGCTTGTTTTCGGCGAGTCTTTAGCATTTCCAAATTTCTTGACCCCATCACTGCTACAATGGATGCTTTATCTGCAATAAATACAATTCCTTTCATGTTTTATTGTATTAAGAACTTCATAGCAATGATTTCCAGAAACGAGTGACATTTTGTCAATGGCAACATCTGCAGATACTAGGTAACCTGAATTTTCTTTCTTCGAGTACTGTTCTCAGACGAGTCATCTTTAACGAACCACGGTACGGTTAATCGACACGACATGCATTGTTACAGTGTAGAAAACCTACACTGGTTGCGTGAAATTGAGAGTCCCCATGCAAAACAAGACATAGAATTTGTCGACTCGTGCTCATTAGCGCCTAACTATATAAAAAATTGTTTCTAAGTTTTCATTTTTAAAACAGATCACACTAGCCTAGGTGCGAATTTAAGTCGGCAGCCAGAGTTTGTCGGTCGGGCCCAAGTCGGTCCTACTTTGTCAACCAAATTTTGGCAGCTGGAGTTGTGCTAACTGCGGTAGCTCCAAAGCACCTTCGTTCAGCAAAATTTGGTAGCCGATATTGGCAGCCAAAATCAACCTAACCGCCGGCTAAACTCTGGTCCAAACGTGGGTCAACCGTCGGATGAACTCTGGTGCATTATTTTAAAAGACCATAATAATACAGTCGGTCCGACTGTGGACGAGTGTTGGCCCGATTGTCCGCTGGATATAAATCGGCGTAAAAAAACTCATTCCACATTAACGCCGGGCCAACCGTGGCCCAAACGTGGGCCAACCATCAGATAAACTCTGAAACATTATTTCAAACGACCGTAATAATACACTAAGAGATTTTTTGTTAGAAAAAATGGTAAAAATAAATGAAAATTTAGTATAATATTGTTTTAAAATGGGGAATGCCGACGTTTTATTATATTAATTCATATTATGGCAGGCCTGTCCAGCAAGGGGAAATTTTACGGAATTCCCTAGAATCTCCTTACTTTCCAGATATGGCACTATCCCCACTCCTGCACTTTCCTCAGATTTAAAGAGCACCCGAGCCCTCTAAATTTGAGGAGAGAGCAGTAGGAGGGATAGTGCCACATCTGGAAAGTGAGGAGATTCTAAGGAATTCCTTATAATTTGCCCTTACTAGACATTGTATTATGACATCAAAATTCAATATAGTCATAACACTCTTTGAAACATGCAGAAGAAAAATTAGTATTTTAAATACCAAATATTATGAATCTCCATTCGAAAAGTTAAGAGTACGAAAAAATGATATTATGATTACTAAGTTTTCTCAAAATGATTCTAATAAGTCAGGCAATGAATATTATAGCCTGAGAAGTATATTTGAGAAATTCATATTATAAATATGAATTTACTAGAAACCTGGCGACGGGTAGCAAAAATCAAAACATGCTTTCTAGGTTTTTTGTATAATTCGTTTCAGAATGTCGCGCGAGTGCTTCCGTCGTTTTCCGATTGGCTTTCCAGGCGGAAAAATCGGTGTACTGCCATTCCTTACAACCGGTGCGGTACCATTCCGGTTGTAACCCGTGAGTAATGCCAGTGCTGCCGATCAGCACTGTGCCAAGTGTTGGCACACCACTGGGGCGGCACTGACTAAACACCGGCGCAGTACTGCTTTTCAGCGCTGGCAAACAACCAAAATTTGTGTATTGCCCAGCATCGGTGCAGCACTGAATCAGCACCGGCGCAGTACCAACATTCAGTGTTGGAAAACAACCAACTTTTGAGTAATGCCAAGCGTCGGTGCAGCATCGGTGTGGTACCGCTTTTCAGTATTGGCGATCAACAAATATCGCGTAATGTCAAGAATCGGCGCAGCACTGGATCAGCACCGGCGCAGTGCCACCGTTCAGTTTTAGCAAACAACCAACTTTTGAGTGATGCCAAGCCTTTCTATCGCCTTTCATTGACGACAAACATGTTAGTAATGTTATGAGCAGTACTCTAAAAAAAATCAATTACATTCTACACATTAGTTTGTGTGCCCGCATTGGTGTCATGGTAAGTAAAATTTCGTTGATCGAAAAACATTTTTATTGAAGTAAACCAAAGTTTATTGCTTGAATTAGTTAAACTTTCCATCGATTAGTTTTATGATTGTACCAAAGTATGCTGTGGTTTCATTCGAATGTTTTTGATGAATTCTCTGAATTACTTACATTTTATTGTTAAATCAATAAAAAGTTTCGATAAAACCAACAAAATAATTTTTTGATATAAAAAAAGAGATAATTAACAAATTTGCTTAAATATATTAAAAATAATTTAAATTGAAAAAGGGGGCGATCAATGATCATATTTATTTTAATCTGATAAATGTTTTTAAAGTACTACTGTTCAAACTCCGCCATTGCCGGTCCCAAGCCGGATGAGGAAGGAAGAGGGGGCACACAGACAGCAACATGACACAACACATCTACAGCAAGATGAATGATCGAGGCCATGCACGGAGCAGACGCGTCCTGTAGCTCACCAACGGTGACGACCGAAAGGTCTCTACCAGCAGCAGGGCTCTCGCCGTCAGGATGGCCGTCAAGGGGGCCCTATAGACATGCTTTTCCCTAGCGGTGGGCCTGCCGGGCGCACGTGCTGCGGAGGGTTTCTCCGCAAAACCTTCATGCGCGTGAGGACGCGGTGTGGAGCAAAGGCATCAGGGGACCTTAAACAGGTTCCTCGATGCCGCATGATTGAAACCGGAGTGAATGCGGGGGGCCCCTTAATCGGGGTATCGCCCCAAATGGGCATGCGGCGGTCACGCTGAACTTCCCACATGCCCTCTTCCGATCACATCACAACCACAAGCATGATACTGACACCCACACATACCAGAATACTAGGTTGTTCAAAAAGTTTTGAAAGCGGAAATGAAAATACGTTTTTTTTTTGGTGAAATCACTTCTATTGCTCAGTATAATCTCCCATAAGATCAATACATTTGGTCCAACGGTCTTCCAACTTGTTTATCCCATCATGGAAGTGACTTCCTGCAAGGCCTGCAAAATACTCCTCTACGACGGCTATAACCTCTTCGTTTGATGAAAAATGCTTCCCACGAAGGGATTTCTTGAGGTGTGGGAACAGCCAGAAGTCAGAGGGAGCTAAATCAGGCGAATAAGGTGGATGCTGCAACAATTCGTACTTTAATTCGGTTATTTTAGTGATGGTTTTTTGAGCTGTGTGAGCAGGTGCATTGTCTTGATGAAAAAGGATTTTTTTCTTCTGCAAACCGGGTCTTTTTTCACGAATTTTTGCATCATATTGATCCAAAAGGTTACAATAATATTCAGAATTTATTGTTTTGCCAGTTTGGAGATAATCCACCAACAAAATCCCTTTTGCATCCCAAAAAACTGATGCTAACACCTTCTTCACCGATTTCTGGACACGAACTCGCTTCGGTGCCGAAGTGCCTGGTTCACACCACTCCTTAGCCTCTTGTTTTGATTCAGGATCATGATGGAAGACCCTAGTCTCATCCATAGTGAAGAATCGACGCAAAAACTCCTTTTTATCCTTTCGAAAACGCTCCAAATGTTGCTCAGAAAGTCGCATTCGAACGTGTTTTTGTTCCATTGTGAGCGAATGCGGCACCCATTGTGCACAGAGCTTTCTGAAACCCAAAACTTCACGTAAAATATGACTCACACTGTCTAATGAGATGTCTAGGGCCTCTGCTAAATCGCTCTCGGTCAATCAACGATCTTCCAAAACCATATCCTGTACTTTTGCTATGAATGCTGGTGTTGATGCACTTTTTGAACGTCCTGAGCGTGGATCGTCTTCAACGCGTTTTCGACCACGTATAAACTCTAAAACCCATCGATGCACAGTTAGAAATGAAGGAGCAGCTTCCTTTAACACTTTCACCATTTTTGTATGAATTTCCGTTGCTGATAAAACTTCCAAAACAAAGAATTTTATCACTGCACGATATTCGGTTTTTTCCATTGTACAAAAATACACTGACACGTCAACTTCAAATGGCTTGTAAACAAACAATTAATTGACAGATTGGAATGACACTTTGGGTATGTTCATATGAAAGAAAAAATCTTAAAATGGCGTAGAAATTTTGGTTCTTCTACTGTATATAGATGTCGCTTACAAAACTTTTTGAACAACCTAGTAAATGGATTGCTGAGTGGATGGGCTGCGGCCGGCACCTGGTGGATATTCCCGATAGACTAGCCAAGGGAGGAGTAGTAGCCTCCCGACCAGGGTAGGACGCGATGTCAGTACCTTACCTCTGTGGAAGTAATATGGGTAAATGTAAGTCCCTAAGGTGATCGGCCGCGAAGGGCAAAGATCCCGTGAAACCGCATGTTAAACTGGGAAAACCGCTCACTTTTCTACTGTCTGGAGCCAATTTCGGGGTTGAAATCATGGACGCCCGAGCGCAGGAATGAAGGATTACCTGGTCAGTATTTCCTTATATCCGACGCTGCGTAGGATAAATCGCACACCGTCTAGCCTGAAGTCCGGGTTAGGTGTCGGGGCGGACCCGGCGCCGCTTGGTCGATAGATGTGACGTTAACCCTTTAGCATCATTATGGCGCGGGCCTATCCCGTAACCTTTTTCTAGCTTCATCTAAATGTACCGATAGGACCGACCATCCGATAAGCCGCTTCTCGGTTTCGGCGCACATAACTAGGGATCTATACAGGCGTGGATAGTAGCCCTACTGCGGTAGGGCTCCCATTATGGGCGAACCGTCTTAAGTCACGACGGCATTAACATGATTTCAGTGAAGAACAAAGGAGATGAAGAGGTGAAGGCGCCAGATGCGCATTCACACACTCCTCCAGGGGCTGGGGGATGGAAAGACGTCCTTCAGCTCCTGAAAGAGCAAAATGAAAAAATGGAAAAGTCAGCCAGGGCCCTCAGCGTTATCCAGCAGGGTATGCTGAGGGATAACCCTGGCCATGTTAAGGACCGTGTTAGCTAGGCTACGGAGGTGTTGAGCGGAATGCTCAACACCCACAAGTGCCTACTAGAAAGCGGGGTGGAAATCCAGAAAAGGCTGGAATTCCACCCCGCTTCGAAAAGGATGG
The DNA here is from genome assembly GCA_030998225.1 of Diplolepis rosae. Lineage (NCBI taxonomy): Eukaryota > Metazoa > Arthropoda > Insecta > Hymenoptera > Diplolepididae > Diplolepis > Diplolepis rosae. The sequence goes on from JAPYXD010000466.1 coordinate 1,295,346, forward strand.
GTACCTTTCGGAGACCGCGTTCCGCGTCTCTGGGAGATACCCCGAAGAAGCTGACAAAGGGGGAAAAGAAGAAAGAGAGAGAGTTTTCTGCGCCCTCTGCGCAGGAACCTGAGGAGAAAAAAAAGGTGCCACGGCGTTCCCTGGCCGCCAGGTCGGGCGACGCTATCAGGGTGTCGGCGAAGGACGGTGAGTCCTACGCTGAGATCCTGAAAGCAATGAAGGCTAAGGTGGATCCCCAGAATTCGGGAGCGGAAGTTCTCTCCATCCGGAGAACCAGGAAGGAGGAGATCCTCTTGGTCCTGAAGAAGGGGGGTGACGTCTCGGCCTTCGAGAAGGCGCTCGACCAGACGGTCGGGCAGAGAGCCGAGGTTAAGTCTCTGGTCTCGAAGAGGTCCGTTGAAATTAGGGACCTCGACGACACCATCACAAGGGAAGAGGTTGTGGCCGCGTTCTGTATCGCGCTGGACAAGCCAGACCTCGGAGACCAGTGCAGGCTGCAGAAGCTCTTCGGCGGTGTACAGACTGCGGTGGTCTGTTTAACCGAGGCGGATGCTCGAAGCTTGCTCGGGCTCGGTAAGCTGAGGGTGAGGTGGGTAAACTGCCGCATCCGGGAGCATGTCGAGGTTGCCCGGTGCTTCAGGTGCTAGGGTTATAGCCATCTGTCGCGCGGCTGCACGCTTCCAGGCAGGAAGGACGCCTGCTGGAGGTGTGGCGGCGCGTTGCACGTGGCCAAGAGTGCAAAGCTCCGCCTAGTTGCCTGTCATGCGCTGATAGGGGCGAAAAATATGTCGCCCATGCTTCGGGGAGCGGCTCTTGAAAAAAATATTTAGAGCAGAGCTCCGGAGGTTGAGAGCTGGAAAGTGAAATTTCTACAGCTCAACCTCGGGAGAGGGAAGGAAGCTTAGAACCTTCTGATGCAGACTGCCAAGGAGAGATGGGCTGATGTGTTGCTCATTAGTGAGCTGCTACTTCTCTCCCAGCGATCCTCTCGAGATCTTCGAGACCCAGGTCCTCGTCCTTGAGGAAAGCCTCAGAGAGGGTAGCGGGCGGTCCCTTATCGCGGGCGACTTTAATAGTAAGTCGCCCGAGTGGGGCGAAGCCCGTCTGAACAGATCTTGGTCGGCGAGATATCCGCTAGGAATGACCTGATTGTATCAAACCAGGGCAGGGATTTTACGTTCAGACGAGGAGCGGGGGGAGGTCGATTATCGACCTCACCTTTACCGCGCCCCGTGTTGCCTCAAGGATAGTTGACTGGTGCGTCCTCCAGGTAATAACCTTGAGTGACCACCAGAGCATTGAGTTTAGCATCCGGGAACGGAGTCACCCATTGAATTCGGGAAGGGGCGGCAAAGGAAGAAGCCCCTCCTGGAACACAAGATGACTCAGCAAAGACAAGCTACAAAAACATCTTGAGGAAACCAGCCTCATAGATGAGCTTGGTTGGGCTAAGTCTGCTGGGTCGTTGGAGGTCACCGTGCGGGCTGCGAGGCGGAAAGTGGTGACCACTCGATGCCTCGACGGCGGCACGGGCGTACCTGGGACTTAATGTACTGGTGGAACGGCCAGTTGTCTGTCCTGCGTCGGGAATGCCTCACAGCGCGGCGGAGATCCACCCGCTCAAAGGGTGATCCTCTGCTGCACGAGGCATGGAAAAAAGCAAAATCAGCTCTGAGGCAAGGCATATAAAGAAGCCGACTTCAGTGCTGGAACGACTTGATCGTGAGGTCGATCGTTGGATACGATGGGGAAACTTCTGGAGGAAATGATCCTTCAAAGACTACAGGGTCACATGGTTCGCGAGAATGGTCTCTCGGAAAATCAGTTCGGCTTTCGGAAAGGCAGGTCCACAGTTGACGCCATCCAAGCAGTGGTGGACATCGCCACTGAAGCAAGAAGAGGAACTGGCAAGCGTAAGGGATTCTGCGCGTTGATCAGCATTGACATACGCAATGCGTTCAATACCGCGAGATGGAACATCTGCATCTAGGCAATAGTGCGGAAAAAGGTTCCAGACTACCCGTTGCGAATGATAGATGAGTATCTGAGGGACAGGTGGGTGATATACGAGGGCGACAAATGGTCTCTTCAAGAAGAGATGACATGTGGCGCTCCTCAAGGATCGGGGGTGGGTCCACTCGTTTGGAACGTCATGTAGGATGACTTTCGGCGCATGGACCTACCTGCTGGCACGAGCATCGTCGGCTTCGCGGATGACGCACTTGTTGTGTGCGCTGCTGACAACGTCGGAATTCTGGAACTGAGGATTAATGATACTCTGTGGCGGGCAAAGCGTTGGTTAGATGGCAGAGGCCTGAAAATGCCCCTGAAAAGACCGAGGCTTTGCTGGTCACGGACAGGAGATCCTTCCAATATCCGAAGATCGTTCTCGGGGAACACGAAACCGAGTGGAAAAAGAGCATTAAGTACCTGGGAGTGCAGTTGGATCGAAGGCTTAGCTTGGGCGAACACCTGCAGGTCGCGACTGCCAAAGCCATCCAATGTGGGGCCGCCCTGACTCGGCTCGTGCCCAACATTGGTGGACCCAGGGAAGCTGAGAGAAGGCTAGTGGCGAGCGTGGTAAACTCGAAGCTGCTTTATGGAGCTCCGATCTGGACAAGTGCCCTTAACAACCGTGCTATCCTGAATAAGCTGTTCTCGGCACAGAGAGGTGTGGTGATGAGAATTTTCTCAGCATACCGACCTGTGTCGACGTGTGCTGTGCTGGTCCTGGCGAGCGTCCCGGCAATTGACTTATTGGCGGAGGAAAGGAAAGAGACCTTTCAGCTCCGTAAAGAGCTCACCTGCTTAACCAAGTTGCAGGAAATCGCTCGGGCGAAGGAGGCCATCCGCAAGGATGGAAGGCGCAGGCCTGTCGAGAAATGGCAGACGAGATGGCATGGTGACCAATCCGGGAGATGGACACACCGTCTAATCCCGGAGCTCACCACCTGGCTGGATAGAAAGCACGGCCAAGTCGGCTTTTACCTGGCACAAGCGCTTTCAGGCCATGGCTGCTTTAATGCGTACCTGAAGCGCTTCAAGAAAAGAGATGACGAGTCGTGTAGCTGCTGCGGATCCTCTGTGGAAAATGCAAAGCACACACTCTTTGTCTGTGCCAGGTGGGGCACGGAAAGGGAGGCCGTCGGTCGGGCAGTTGGCGCACAGCTCACTCTTGACACGATGGTCTCTCTCATGCTCCAGTCTGAACAGATATGGATGCTTATCGAGTCATTCGTCACCCTGGTGATGAAGACGAGGGAGCTCGATGGGCGTGCAGAGCGCGGCAACAACGGGGGCCAGTAGAAATCGCATCGGGGCCTGCACCCGCGGTCTTGCGTCTTCGGCGAACTTGGCTGTCCGCGTCGTTCAGGGGAGGAATCGCTTTGTTCCTCCCCTGGCCGGCACGGCTAGTCAGTCCTGGGCGAACGGATGACGGAAGAGTCGTACGCGACTTTAAGCTGGAATTAACCACCCGTGAAGTTTAAAGTCGAAAGGCGGTTCCGTGGGCGGTGTATTGGTTCGAGAGAGGGGGTTTTTTCGTTTTAACAGGTATGCGTAGACCCGTCCTGGTAGATTCCTGAACAACGTCTATAAAATATTTCGCCATTTTTCCTCATCACCAAAAAAAAGTACTGCTGTTCATCTTATTTTGACTTGGATGATGCATGATCCCAGATTACGAATTCTCTACGTCAGCTGAGTTATTATGCAAAATCGATATTGTCAATAACCCATACGGAAAAGTTGGACTTATGCCGGATCTTACGAACGGCATGGTACCGCGCCAGTTGTAAATAAGGAGCAATGCCAGTACTGATCATTAGTACCGCGCCGAACGTTGGCGCGGTACTGGGTTAGCAGTGCCCCAGTACGCAGTCCAAGTGCTGGCTGGAAGCCGACTTAGGGATTTATGTCGAGCGTTGGCGCGGTACTGATTAGTACTGCCCCAGTAGGGAGTCCATGTGTACAATTTTTCTTAATAGTACTTCATAAGTTGGAATAACTTATTGCGAACTTGAATGCATAAATTCGTTCTCAGATAAATTTCTTTGTTCCAGTGTCATCATATTTTTGAAATTGAGAAAACACCAAATTTTCAGATTCCGAACATACGTTGATTTTACTCTTGAAAACAAAAATTAAAGGAATCATAACCTGTATAAAGTATCACTAATATACTATTATAAAAGTTAATAATTCTAAAATGTATATAAATCTTTTTATTATGTAATGTTCTTTCATTCAAAAATTTGATCGCTTTCTTTCAAAAATATTTTATTTTAGAGAAAATCGATTTAATAATTAAAAATCTTAAAAATTTTAATCAGAATCATAAATCGGGATAAAATCTAAAAATTCCCGATTACACGGGGCCTATACACTTCTTACACGGCCCTGCAGTAGTTGAAGGTTATAAGCGCTATTTTCTTTCTTGTATTCCAAGCGTGCGCAGCCGAGAGGCTTAGTCGTTAGGTTAGTAATGCGTTAATTGTAAGTAGAGAGGGTTCTAGCCCGCAGCGTTAAGAATAAATTTTAATACTACCTATACGAGCGATTGTGTGGTGTAGAGGAGAATGTGTGTTTGTAGATAAGTTTGTATATAAAAATAGTAAGTTAGCGTCTGCTTGAAAGTAAATAGAGTTATGAAATGTACTAAGAATATTCATCGATTCAACTACTGCTCTTATTTGATTTACCTATGTTCCTACAGTTCACTTAACTTCAAAAATGACACTGGGGCCTTTACGAACTACGGAAAGTAAGTTAAAACGTAGTCAAACCTACTGAGATTTTTTTTCTGTATACGTGTAACGAAAAAGTACTGCCAATTTAATCAGAAAAAATTTTCTAGCTTGAAAACAGATTTTTTACTGTAAAAACAGTAATCTTAACCTTCCAAGCGAATATCCCTCCGTTGCCGTTAAAAACGGTAAATCGAACTCGAACTTTCCCTGTACTTTTTATCTTAGTACAATACAGATTTTCGGTACATTTTCCTGTACCGCCCCAGTACTAAAAGATAACTCCCAGCCGAGTGACTTTTTATACTAGTGCCAGCACCGCACCAGCACTGAAGGCCTGCGCTAGCGCAGTACCGCTGGTCAGCACTCGTGCAGCGCTGCTGGTCAGCACTTTGCCGGTGTTACCTTTCGAAGTTTTGCCAGCACCGCGACAGACTTCATGAGGATCTACTGTCAGCACTATGCCAGCGCTAGAAGTCCGCTGGCAGTGCTGGCGCGGTGCTTCGCCGGTTGTAAATTTCCGCCTGGGTTCTTAGGTTCGATCCAAGTCTGTCCAACTCAGTAGTAGCGTATAAGCGATATTTCTTTTAGAATTTGGCAAGCAAAAATAGCCGACAGTCTTCAAGCGTTAGGAATGCGTTTAATCATGCACACGGGGAAAAATATTTGAAGTAATTTTACTCAACTTTCGATCAAAGTTAGGACATATGTACAAGTAAGAAGTTATTTAGTAACTCTGTAATTATTTATGATATATTAAATGTTCAGGAATGAATCAAAGTTGAGTAAAACTAAGATGTGTAGGGTGAAATATGAAAGCGTTGTGTTTCTGTTAGTCTTTGTTTATCCTCTCACTTTTCCCTTTTAAATTCTAAAAAGAAAACCTGCACACACAAAATTTCTCTCTATTTCATCTGGCCAGACGCATTCTACAAACCCCTTCGAAACTTTAAAATCAGTCACAATTTTAACTTCTCAGAGTGAATTTCGTGTTAATATGTGTTGTTCAGAGTAACCCTTCAACAAAAAGAGGAAAAAAACTTTCAACCCTGGATTTTGTGCAAATTATTGGACTTCTCTATATTCACCTGAAAGGTTAGTCCCTAAAACTTTTTTGTTTTTGCGTTCATGAGATTGGAAAGTTTGGATATTTCAAATAGACTTATAAATTAATTGTTATAAATTACAGCTCTTTCCATTAAATTTGTAATCGAAGAATTTATTTATAGACACCGGTATAGATTAGACATTTAAAATGTGAATACTTTTATAAATCGTTTGATGATAGTTTCATAATAGTTTTTCAGACAAATAGCTCAAAAATAACCTTAATGTTCGAAATAAACCGATTCCTATTCAGCTTCACACCAAAGAATTATTGCAGATACGGGTATGGATAGGACATACCAATATATATATATATGTATATATATATATTATGACGCGCCTTACCGCCACTTAGGGTAATGGCGGCCAAGTGACGCCACAAATTGGCGACAAAGTAAATTTCTCATCATTCCATCGATGGTACGATATGAATAATTAACTCTCCTTAGATATAGCAAAAGGGCGCCAATTACCCAGAAGGGGTGATGACGAAATCCCCTGCCGTCTAGCTCCGTGGAGAGGGATTTCGTGGGGGCGAACTGATGCAGCAGTCACCGCCGGAAGGCTTTTGGAAATTGACGGTTAAGAGTGCTAATCTACTTCAAATAAAACTCATCATAATTACCATTTCACTGCCCAATGAAACTTTATTAAATTTGATACCCCCGTCTCTACAACTTTATACTCCTCCTCACACACTAACACTCACCCATTCGCACCATACAAAATGAAATAAACACCAGATTTTAATCCCTTTTTTCTATTCATCTTTGTATCACAGAGACGGAGAGAGAGAAACTGGTTTGCCCCAATCTTTTGAAGAGAATTACTTTTCAATCTCTTTTTTCTTTTCAAAATTTGGCACTGATACTACTTTCCTGAACGAACACTCGAGACAGAATGGCGTCTCTCCTCACGGCCCAGCTTCACTTTCCGCGTTCCACGTTCCATGACCGGGAGGTGCTGCCATCTCATGTTCTTTACCAAACCCTTTTATTATGGTACTGGATGCCCCGCACGCCTCTCCTCGCTATTGATTAACTTGTAATATTCATTTATTGATTCAGATCTCCTCCCGGCCAGAAAACTGACAAAATGGAGGAGTCTCGTTCCCTTGGTCGTTTTGTTATCGACTTCCAATCGATCTTCAGCGTGATTGGTAGAGGACGAGCGGTGAACGGCCATTCACTATTCTGGCTGGTTGCTATTGGTACACCTTCCCGGTCCAGAACCGTACGTCCTCGCTCTCCGTTTAGAGAGCTGCCATTCCTCCTCGCTATTTAATGTCTTTCTTTTCTCCTTCTCGATTTTATCTCTCTTTCTCTCTCTCTCTCTTCTAGAAAGGTTACGGAACATTACAAGGCTGAAATAACAACATTTTATTACAATAAAAATCAAATATTCGAAATGTAGACACTATACACATAACTTGTAACTTAGTAGCTTAGTAAAAGATAATACATTTTTTCCACCCAGATCAAGTTCTTCTTTCTTCTCGGGCTATCCATCAAGATTTAACCCTTTCCACTCGATCTGGCGTGGTCCTACTTACGTCAGGTTACTTACTAGTCACGTTGTGGATCCTGCCTTGTGTGTCTTTGTTCCTCTACACATGTCAGGTTAGGGAGTGCGTTTAAGTGGCAACATGCCACGTTACAATATATATATATATGAATATTCCAACATAGTTTTAAAATAGTTTTAGGTAAAATAGTTAAAAAGCTTATGAAATTCCACGTCTACTGATGCTCAATAAATATTTTTTTGACTTTCTGAAAATAATACAGCACGTGAGGAGTTAAAAAAAAAATTCAAGATTTTTTCAAATTCTCTACCTCAACTTCAACTTTCTGCATGACCTAGGAAATTTTCTTTCAAAATCTAAAAATTACGCGACATAAAGTCTCAAATCTTATCTTTAATTTAAGCCAAGAAAACTTGAAAAATACTCACGGGTAACCGAGATACGATAAAAATGTTCAATCGTATCTGAGTTGAATTTTAATCGACGATCACAGTTCTCGGCCGGTTTGTTGCTCGCCTCCTTCGTTGAGGCAGGACTGAATAGGCCACTCACAAGGTGGCGCTTAAGTGGAGCCCTCTTATATGTATTTTTGATTCTGTTCATTAGTAATTTTTATTTCTAATTATTCTAAATTTCAAAAAATATTTATTGTTATTTGTGATCATTAAAAATTATTTAAATCCAATATTATCCCTATATTAACGAATAGAACGATGATATGTAAACATGTTTTATTAATTGAAGTTCTTATAAACTAGAACATTAATAAAAATTTTAATAGTCATTGTAAATATCAACTAAGAATAACAGGAATGGAAATAAAGAAAACACTTTCTTGGATCAAAGAACATATAAGAGAGCTCCAACTTAAGCGCCACCTTTGTGCGTGGCGTATACGGTCCTGCCTCAACGAAGGAGGCGAGCAACAAACCGGCCGAGAACTGACAAATAGTTCAAAAATATATATATACATATTTCAACATAGTTTTAAAATAGTTTAGGAAAAACAGTTCAAACAAATGTGAATATTGTTATAAATTGTTCAAGAATGCTTTCAAAATAGTTTTCAGACAAATAGTACTCTTTTTTGTGCCATATTTTAAGCACTATAGTAATTCCGAGAAAATATGTGAAATTAGCGACATCATCTTTATTGTATTTTCTACATATTAATAAATATCACAGATTAGGGCTCCGATCAGAGCCGAAACGTTTGATTAAATTTGACTCAATCATTTTATTGACCCCTAAGCCAATTTTCCAACAACATACCATTCTATCATTATTAGTTCATCATATCGGAATCGTGAGTCGAAAGAATTTGTTTTTGTCTTATGCCATTTATATACATCATTTAAAGGAATGTGTATCAAAATGGTTTGAAGAATGAGGCAACGTAATTGGTCTTTAATGAAATAACTACAAAATTAAATTCTATACGCCTGAGAACTTGATACAAATAATTATACGCACACCCGTGTGGAAATTTTGAGTTGGGTCCCACTGGGCCCCATGTAGACTCCCTACAAAGGGCCAATAAAGTGGCACTATGTGGGGCTCAGGTAGGCCCTCTGTGGGGTCGTTATACAACCCCGGTGAACTCCATGGAGGTCCCATTGAAGTTCGCCATTCTGCTACCCTGATAGGGCATTTTTTAAACATTGGTTTGCGAATTAAATTTAGTCATTACACTGAAAGACTTTTCGTTAGAGAAAATCATAAAAATGAATTATATTTTAGTATGATATCGTTTCAAAATGAGGTAAACAGGGTTTACGTATCAGAAATGAATTTAGTGGTTTACAAATGGCGAAATTAATATTTCCGTTTGAATAAATGGAATAGATGTTCTACCAACTGCTATAAAACCTACGAGGATTTGAAATTTACCATACCTTATTTATGTTCACATATTTAAGTACACAATACTACACCATTTATAATCGCATACGCTTGAAAATAATTTTCAGAATCGCTTTTGTGTTCGAACCCTCTAACTCTTTCTATATTTTCATGACTAAACGCATTCCTAATGCCTAAAGCCTCTCGGCTATTCACGCTTGCCATATTCCGAAATGAATGTCGCTTGTAAGCCATCACTGAGTTGGGCAGACTTGGATCGAGTCTACGAAGCTATTCGGATAATGTCAAAAGCACTCGGACATTCTGAAACAAATTATACGAAAAACTGAGAATGAGTGTACTCTTTATTCTTCAAATGGAAATTCATAATATTTGCTATTTAAAATATTAATCTTATTTCTACACGTTTCAAAGACTGTTATCACTATATTGAATTCCGATGCCACAATATGAATAAATGTAATAAAACCTCGGCTTTCCCTATTTTAAAACACTATTATACTATATCTTCATTCAATCTTATCATTTACTCCAACGAAAAGTTTCTCAGTGTAGCAGTTGTGAAAAATAAAAAAACGTTTTTCGCGAATATTTTATAGCAATCGAAACTTCTCGATTTCGTCGTAATTCATTCTAATCTTTTTTTATAAATTATTTTTATTTTATTTTCAACTTAGTGATTGGACGTTGAATTTTTTGTGGCAAAAAAAAAATACGTAGGCCCTGCGAAAACACAGCTGGGCATTTCCAGGGTGAACTTAGAAAATTTTTAAAAACGAAAAAAGGGACAACCATTGGAGGCCCCAGCGAGGACTTTCTAGAGACACCAGCAAGGGCCCAGCGGGGCATGCTATAGAAGCGTGCCTTCGTGGAGGCTCTAGAGGGCCAACATTTAAAAATGGCTAAGCTGGGCAATTTCCACACGGGCAGGGGCTATACACAATTATATATATTTAACAATTTTAATATTTTTAGCCAACTCGCCAAAGTTAATCTTATTCCATAAAACTCTACAACTGAAACAAGGCCTGACATTTGAATTTTGGAAATTTCAATAAACTTTACAGAATAAAACTCTGTACGATAAAAGAGAAAACCCTACTGAACGTTATTTCATTAATAATAATTTTTTAAGCACAATGAAATTGTACATCTTACAACTGTACACTAAATTTTGTTTTTTACATTTAAATGAACTTTATTCAAATGTATGAGAAAATATTCTACACCCGATTAAATAATTTTTTATTAGCTTCATTTCAAGGCCATAATACAATTACCCTATTCCTACCTTACTTTTTTTAAACCAACTTTTGGACACACGAAATAAGATATCGGTTTGAAATTTTGAGGACTTAAATGAAAGGTACTAAGGAATGTTTATGTACTCAAAAAATAATTTTTTCCGAGTGGTGTGCTGAAGAATTAAAGCAACTGGCTGAGGACGCTGAAACTGTCTTCATATGCCCTATCCCCATGGATCAGCTGACACACGATCAGAAAGCGGCTTATAGACAAGCAACTGAATGTCACATATGCGAGAAGTCTATTCTTCCTGGTCAGATAAAGGTTAGAGATCATTGTCACGCTCATTTTATAATAAGAGATATTTGTACTTATTTTGATGGAAAAGTTGATCTTCTCCCATTAAATAAAGAAAAATATATTGCTTTTACAAAGCATGTCATAGGGAGTTTGGTTAGCTTTAGCTTTATAGATTCGTTTAGATTTATGGCTTCATCTTTAGAAAAACTAGCTTCATACTTAGATAATTATAAAATTGTATATTCCGAGTTTTCCAACGTAAGCAGTGGAATTATCAGATTACTGACACGTAAAGGAGTTTTACCTTAAGAGTATTTGTACTCGAAAGAGAGACTTTTAGAAAAAGAACTGCCATCGAAATAGCAGTTTTATAGTACACTCAATGATTTCAGTATTTCAGATGATGACTATATGCATGCTCAGAATGTATGGTTAGCTTTTAACTGTCAAAGTCTTGGTGACTATGTAAAATTATATATGAAAACAGACGTGTTGCTCTTAACAGATATCTTTGAAAATTTCCGAGAGCAGTGTCTAAATGCTTATAAATTAGATCCAGTACATTACTATACTACTTCTGGCTTGACCTGAGACGCTATGTTAAAGTATACTCAAATAAGATTAGAACTTCTGACTGACGTCGATAAACTCATGTTTGTTGAACGAGGTATTAGAGGCGGCATCAGTCAATGTTGCAACCGCTACGCTAAAGCCAACAATCCATATATGGACGTTTACGATGAAAATCAGGATCAACGGGAGCATATATTAACAATCGCAAAGTTCATACAATTCATGAATTCTTCCCAACTGTTCCACCAGGATATAAGATCCTTGAAGTACCATCACACGTCATTTACCTTCCAATTGCCGTGAAGACAATACATAATATTCAGCTCCGCATAGTCGATCAGGATGGAGACTTAGTAAATTTTCGAGGAGAAACTATAACAATTCGATTACATATTGAATCAATTTAATGGGTATTGTGTTCAATAGTAAAGTAGGTGGAAATTATATAAACAAGCCACCATGCAAAGAAGAAATCAGTCTTCAGTCAATTCACAAGCGACTCACATCTCAGAACGTGATTTTCCTGAAGCATCTCGGTCTCAGAGTCATACCTTACTGAAAGAGAAGAAAAAGAAGAAAAAACGACCGTTGATTCGCATTTTTTTGTTTGCTGTTGCCGCTGCTACAAAGATGGGAGAAACACTGAATATTTTAGTTCCAGTTATTCTTGATGAATCTTTAGCACAGTATGAGGTTCATTCCCATCAGCCCTATGCTTCATCGTCATTTGACAACAGTGATGAGATTGGAATTGCCATGTAACATCAAGATTTGTACATTCTTCCAAGGAAAACCTCATTGCATATACAAGGAAGACTTGTAAAATCTGATGGAACTAATGCGACAGCTACAGCTTTAGTTGGCAATGCTATCTGTTTTTTATTTCATGAGATTCGTTATGAGTTGAACGGTATTGAAATTGACCGATGCAAAAATGCTGGCCTTACCAGTATCATGAAGGGGTACGTTTCTCTAACTCCTAATCAGCTTCATTATGCTGAAAGTGCAGAATGGCCTCATGCGGATTTAACTGCCAAAATTACATTCAAAAATTCATTCAAAAATGAAGGTGGATACTTTGATGTAACCATTCCACTCAGCATGATCCTCGGTTTTGCCGAAGATTATCGGAAGATTATCGTTAATGCTAAACATGAACTCATTTTAACCAGATCACGCAACTGACTTCGATGCTATAATGCAGAACGTACAAGAAAATCCTGAAGAATTCAAAATTTTACTTAATAAAGTGGAATGGAAAGTTCTCCATTTATTTACTGCAGATCGTCACAAGTTGAAATTGTTGAAATTCATTGAGAAAGAGCCGCTTATAACACTGAGTTTTCGTACATGGGAAATGTATGAGTATCCTCTTATTCCTGCTACACAGAAACATGTGTGGATTGTGAAAACATCAACACAGATAGAGAAACCGCGCTATATTATCCTCGCTTTTCAAACAAATAGGAAAGATCAACGCAAAAAATATGCTAATCGCTTCGATCATTGTAGCATCACAAACGTAAAATTTTTTTTAAATTCACAATATTGCCCATATGGCAATCTAAATTTAAACTTTGATCAAAATCAATTTGCTCTATTATATGACATGTATGCTAATTTTCAATTTTCATATTATGGAAAAGAGCCTGAACCTCTGCTGACGAAAGAGACTTTCAAGAAATATGCTCCGCTAATTGTTATCGATTGTTCAAAACAAAATGAGTTTCTTAAACAGGCTTCAGTGGATGTGCGATTAGAATTTGAATCAAGTACTAATTTCCCAGCCAACACAGCAGCCTATTGCCTAATATTACATGATCGTATAGTTCAATATAAACCCATTAGTGGCCCTGTAAAAAAAATAATATGAGTTTGAGGTGGTGGGGTGAGTTATGAGGTAGAGAGGATGACAGAAGAGGGTATAAATAGCTGTTTCTGGCTGACAGAAATCATTCTTCTTCAGTCAAGATGGACTTCATCGTTGACGTTCAAGGCTTCAAGAGACCTTACAACGACTTTGTCTTCAAGGAGTTAGCTATTGTTCCTCTTCAGCAAGATTCTCAACCACTGGTATTTCTCTTTGATCCTCCCTGTCCGTGGAATTCATTGCCTGCAAGTTATTACAGTCAGAATTGCTGGTTGATGCATAACTATCATGCTATAGCATGGACTGCTGGTGACATACCCTACGAAGAATTACGATGCATACTTCAAGAGACATTGTCAGGTGCACGCACAATCTACGTCAAAGGCATGGAAAAAAAAGCTGGCTTGAAAAGTTTGTCATCAATGTACAAGACATCGAAGAACTTGGCTGCCCCTCACTAGAGAAGATAAAGCGAGAATCATTATTTCCATGTACCCATCACACTTTACCCATGGATGAAATCAACTGCGCAGCACAGAATGTAATGACTCTTAAGACATGGATTTTGAATCCACCACCACCACTACATCAATCTACACTAATCAACATGTCTAATGATATAGATGAAGTAGATAATGTAGAGAAAGTAGATAACAGCACTACATTAAAAGAATTTTATAATCAATGTGATTTCTTTTGTGTAAAAAGTAGGTTAAGATATGTTTTTTAAATAAATTATGTTAGATGTAGAAATATATTAATTTAATTATCATTTCCCTTCTTTTATTATATTTAAGCATAGTTCAATTAGTTTTAAATTAACTTCAATAATTAATGAATTAAGTTATTAGATTATAAGATCTATGTTTCTTAAATCATATATATATATATATATATGTATATATATATATATATATATATAAGTAAAGTTATCCCCACTCCTGTTTTTCCAACTTCTGTTTCTCTACCAACTTAGTTCGACGTGCTCGAGATCGGAGTGGGGCTATATGTTTGGTGGGGGTAGGCTTATAAAAGTTCTACAGCGAAGCAATTTAATCATTCCAATACCTCTCAAGTTGATTGAAGCTTCACGAGGAGGATGGATCTACAAAAGATCAACGCCATTGGCCGCACAGAGGAGTTCCTTCTCACGAAGCCGCTGTCTGAGTTGACCCCAAAGTGCAAATATGCTGTAACGAAACTCAGCAAAATCCAAACCAAGTATGGGTCAAGAATCGTTGCAGAGTTGAATGGTGAATACACCGTATTTTTACCAACAAGGCTCCTGAAAGTTTTAGAAGAGGCTCCTACCACGCTGGAGAAAATGCAAGAAGCTGCCTCTGCCAGAAGGCTTCAACTGCGCTACCTTGCGGGGCCATACACTAACGTAGAATTTAAATATGTGTCTTGAGTTATGTACATGAATATTGAATAAAAAAAAAATGTATTACCTTAATCTTTGATTTAAAAAAAAAACCATGCAAAATATGCAAACATGCCTCAAAACGAAGCCATGCAAACATGCATTTAAAAAAAGCTATGCAAAACGTGCGAACATGCATTTAAAAAATTTCACCATCTTTCCTTAAATTATATAAAATAAAAACAAAATGCTGAACTAATCAAGTGATAAAATATTACAAAAGAATTATGAATACAATGATAAACGAGTGAAATTCAATGCTAATACAAATTAATTATGTACATAGTGCAAAAGAAAATGAATAAAAGGATAATTGTGAGACGCTATGTTTTCTTGTTGAAAATGAGAAAAGCTCGCCTCTTTCTCTCCTCCATTTCTATTCGATGAGATGTGGATGAATGTGGTTTGTTACTAGATTCGGGAGTAGATTTAATAGATGTCTGTGGTGTGTGAGTTGGTTGAGACATAGATGTTTGTGTTGTGTGGATTGTTTCGGAAGAGGGTGTTTTGATTTTTTTATATGGTTTCAGTTTAAGTGGACGGGTTCTTTTTCTTTGGCATGGGTTGTGAAGTGGTGTATCGATTAATATAGCTGTCTTTTTTTCATTTGTGTTTGTGCTGACTTTTGCTTGTTCCGGAGGAGAACCCGGAGGAGGAGGCGGAGGAGGACAGGAAGAGATGAGTGACTCATCATCGTCACTCAGCATCAATTGCTCCTCCAGGCTTAAGTCAGGCTCCTGTTTTGCCCCCGACTTTAAAGTATCAAACAGACTGGTTTGAGCAGGAGTGTGACTTGAGCTTGGAGGTGCAACTGACGGTATGGTCGGTGGTGTGGTTAGCTCTATAATTCCTGGATGGATGGAAGGCTACATGTCTTCAACAATGCTTGGTGGGATGGAAGGTTGAGTAATTGGTTGTATTAATGGATAGAAGGGCAAAGGTATGAATGGGTTAGTGAAAGTGTGTATGTCTGGATGGATTAGATGGGACATAAGTATAGGGACGATTGGCTTTAGATATGGCTCGAAAAAAAACGGTGAAATAGTTGAAGGTAAAAGTTGTTGGATTGTTTCATGTGTAGGTGGAAATCCTGGATAGTTTCAGAAACTATCCACACAGTAAAAAAATCCAGGTTGAACCATGCTCAATTCCGACGTAAATACTTCTGGTGTTGAGTTCAGTTCCACCAATGAGCTTGGTTCTGGCGCTGAGCTTGGTCCTGGCCTGACTGGATCATACTGCTCCTGTTGGAGATAGAAATAGATTATATATATATATATATATATAATTTTTTTTTACATTAGTACATTAAGACAATTTTCACTTTAATTTTAACCGTTGTATTAGGGTTAATTTAGTATAATTTATTACATATATATACAATTAGTGCTACTTGAGGTCATCCCCCTTATAAAAACCCCTAAAATTTTCTCCGTTTCTGCGTATCTCTTACCGTTCTTGAGATATTTCAAAAGGCTCCACTAAATTTTAGTGTTTTTGAGAGCGATACGACATATTCAAACATACGTTTGAAAATTGCAGCTCTTTTCAACTTCAAAATAAGTTCCGTCACAGAAGACAATTGCTCTTGGTTGTTGCGGTTCAGGATATAGCTCATTTCCTTTCAGTATATATGGTCTATTTATAAAACGTAATGTATCCAGGAAAGGTTCCAAACGTTTGCCCATGTCGTCCAAATGTTGAAAGCAGCTTCTGATGTTCTGACTGACATTAATATCCCTTTTTAAGTAAATGTGAACTCGACACTGAATGCTGAGTCTGGTTATATTATGATTATTGTTGCAAATCAGAAAGGTTTGGGAACTAGTTTGAGTAAGGACATTAAGTCTCAAGCAAGAAGGATCTCGCTACATTTCCTTAATTTCACGAATAATAGAAATATTGCAATTAACGCAAATCCGAGTTTCTTCTGTTATTTCAAGAGGTTCTCTATTAGCAACGTCACGGCGCGCAATCGCTAATTCCCGCTTTCCTTCGTCTTCAGCTTTATCAATGCGACGCATTTACAACGGCATCATTGCCGAATCACAAATAAAGCAAGACATACGTCTTCTAAATGCCATATCTTCACAATTAATATTGTAGGTACTGGCAGTTTGTAAATCAGGGTAAGAACAATTACTATTTATTCGAAAAAAGGCTGAATTATAACAAAACAAATGAAGCAAAATCAAAATCATTCATCTGAAATAATGATTGGTATAAGATTTGGCAAATATTCAGAGATGATTCAGTTACTTAGAATCTTTACACTTTATGACAGATATTTTTTTCGTCATCAGCCCTTACGCCCGATACTTGCGAATACAAATGAAAATAAAAACATCTAATTGCAGAAGATCACATAAGACACGTATGATATTTCGGTTACGTCTATTACTTACTGCATAAAAGTCCCGATTGGAATTATTATATGCGGATATGCAGTCTCTGTATTGCCATAACTTCTGATTGGTTGATTCGTAAAGTACTCTAAGTGGAGATAATACCATTCTTATCGACACTTTCGCACGCGCGCACACACACTGACATTCATGCGCGCACACACACGCGTGCGCCCACACACACACAAACAAAATAAAAAAATATGAGAAAGCAGTTGACATTACAACATCTCAGAGATTTAACTGTTGGAGTGTATCAGGTTGGACTTGCTCCAGGTTATATACAGGATAAAATGTTGAGAGATGATACTGAACAATTAGAATTTGACGAAAGGAAAGATGAACTAGGAGTATTACGAGCACGGGTTCATTCTCGGTTTTGTGGCGCAAAAAAGCACCAGACTTTTATTGCTTACATAGATCAATTATAATTGATCTATGTAAGGCCCAATTCTTAGCTACTACTGTACTTGTAAAGCCGGTCCACTAGATTTCTGGAAACTCTTGAACATGCTGTGACCTTTAATCGGCTTTTTTCAGGGCCATATGATGTGTAAAGTCCGACCGAGATTCCTCCCCGCGGTACACATGGGCAAACGCTAATGCTGGCGGTATCGGCTTCTATTAAGGCATGCACGCACACACGCACACACACGCACGCGCGCGCGCGGACACACCAACAAAAACAAAAAATATAAGAAAATACGAGTAAAATATTCACATTTTACATGATTCCAGATTTGCTCATGCGCAAATATACTGACTGAGGTAGCTGAGATAGATTCTAAAAGTTTGCGATCAATGAGGGTCAAATATAAAGAAAAAAACTCTTTATGATGTCAAAATTGTTGCGACGTTTCGTTGGCTATGGGTTTGCCAACCTCATCGGGCTTTATTAAATTAAAAAAAACACCAAATAGTGAAATTTTCAAAAGTAGTCGAAAACGTGACTGTAAGTATCTATGTCCATTTTAGTTCATAAAACTATATACTATTGGTGAATTTACTTTATTACTTGATTTATATTGGATTCAGTTTATGATGGAACTATAGAGGTATGGTGGTCTCTGACAGCCGAACTGCCCATTATGGAGGGTTGTGCCCATTGAGACTTTTCTTTAGAATTCCAAGGGCTACAACATATCAAAAATTCAGACCATTTCACTGAAACCCAATTTGCATAAGATTATGGCGAGGTTCTTTCCTTTCAACAACCTGCTTCAGTTAAATAAACTGTTTTAATAATTTACCAGGAACAATTAATTATTATCACCACACAAAACACTCATTTTCATCCAAAATAGCCAGTCTCCGTTGAGTTCTGGCCTCTTTGGGATTCGTAAAAATCAAATCCGCTTAAAGTCCACTCCCAGGGGTGACGGAGACGCTTAAAATTAAATTGTGCAAAATTGAATAGCTCTCCCCAAAAAATTACCGCGTAATTTTTCAACATATTAAATTTATTTTAGAAACATCTACTCTGAAGTTACTTGAAACAAAAAAATTATTTTCTAACTGTTTGTACTAAATAAAATATACATTCCAAAAACAATTAATAATTTTTCATTTGAATGCTAGAAATTGTATATACATCAAAAACTTTTGAAGTTACAT
Source organism: Diplolepis rosae (assembly GCA_030998225.1). NCBI lineage: Eukaryota > Metazoa > Arthropoda > Insecta > Hymenoptera > Diplolepididae > Diplolepis > Diplolepis rosae. The sequence goes on from JAPYXD010000466.1 coordinate 1,314,016, forward strand.
TAATGTCCAATCTGAAATAAAGACACAATGCACGGACAATGAACCTCATCCATATTTAGTAAAAATTCATGAAAATACCATGATTTTGCATAGACCATAACATATATTTTTTAAAGTGGTTGGCACCACTGCTTCATGTTTTTAGTATCACAATTGAATCCCCTCCCGGCCTTGGGCGTGGAAGATATTTCGATGTCTCAAGATGAAAAACATATACAGACTGTCCCAAAATTCGATAGACATATTTTGAGAGTGTATTCTCTGGTAAAAATTAAGTCGAAAATACCCCTTGCAAAAAATAAAAAAGCATTTAGTTTTGTAGTAATTAAGGATTGAAGTTAAACCAATGAGGAGGGAAGATTAATAAATTGCGTTATACCTGAGCGCGCGTGTAGAAATTACTAAATTTGATACCGATTTGTGATGAGGACCCGATGAGGCTGACCACTTTAGGCCATAGTGCGGCAAATGTTGTGGTCCCGATGAGGACTAGGGAGGGTTACCCAGAGAAAAATTAAATTTTGGGTTCGAAAAGACTGCCACACTTTTTTAAACAGTGCTATTGAAGTGGGAAAGAATCCACGAATATAGAGTTTGTTCCTAGATATTTTAGCAACCATATTAAATTATACGACTCCTAAATATATTGACAAATATTTTATTTACTAACGGGATTAAGTGTCATTATATGCCACAGTTCTATACGTTTTGTCGAAGAAAGCAATGCTGAAGATATCTTATGATTGTATTTAGTTACAAAATGTAATCGTAATTCAAAGTTTGGTGCTCTCTTAAAGAAAATACATGTGCAGACCATATGCAGACGCAATGGAACTGGTCAAAAATTCGTCACAGCATAAATTGTGGAACGCACTGTGGAGTCTGTAAGTGTCATTTTGCGCACACTTCAAAACGTTTAGTAGTCAGTCCTATACTTCCAGAAGACGATGCATAAGCTAATGTACCTCGAACTCTCGTGATTCGTAGAATTTGGAAGGTTGATCACCATGCCGCCGCACCATGCGTCTCAGCTATCCATCCAGCTTATAACGGCTATTTTCTTTTTGTTACTCTAAGGGTGCGTAGCCGATAGGCTTAATCAGTAGCTTAGTATGCATTAGTTATAAGTATAGAGGGTTCGAACCCGCAGCGCTTAGGCATAATTTTAATATTGTTTGAATAAGCAATTATATGTGTAGTAAGTGTTTGCAACTTAATTTTCTCAAATTCATGAAACACTGAGCAATTATTGTAATTTAGTTCAGTGTTAGTTTGTTTAATTTGTTCATCGCGAAATTTTCAATAAAACATTGAACAATTCATTTAATTCAGTGTTTGTTGCTCAATTTGTTTATCACGGAAATTTTAAATAAAGCATTGAGCAATTCTATTAGTACAGTGTTAGTTTGTTTAATTTGTAAATTACGTTGCCGACAGGTGTCCTCGTAGACAGTTTCAAACTCTTATATCGCAAATAATGCAAATTAAATTCAATTTTAAAGAATTTGAAATCTTTCTGTGGAAAAACGGCGCTTTCGACTGCGCTGGGATTCGAGCCCAGGTCTTTTGATTGCCGGTCGACTGCTCTAATCGAATGAGCTACACAGGCGTCCAACACTTCCTTCTCTACAAGAAGACCTCCTTATATCGCTTAGTGGCACTGTCTTGCGGTTAAAATGTACACTGTGGGAAGGTTGTACGATCGGATTTTGTACATCATATAGTTCTTATAAGGATTTTCGTAAAATAACTAGAATTAAAAATATATAACTAGAGTTAACGAATTAAAAATATAATGACCAGAATGAATATGAAAAGATCTGAGTAAACAATTTGAAAAATGACTAGAATGAATGATCGAAAAATATTTTTTTGCAAAACAGGCACTAAAGTAGTACTTCGAGCCCCTGTAGAGCGGCTGTAAAGTTGTCCATTTACGACCAGCATGTTCATATTGTATCTGTTTTCTTCCTTAAGTCCTTCTTTCCTTCCTTATGTCCTACTTTTGTTCCTTACGCCCTCTGCACAGTTGCGAAAAATGGATTATATTTCCCCCCAAGCAAATACTTTACCACCTTTCGTACCATATTTATCAATATTATTGTTATAACATGTTACTATTCCACCGAGTCGTAATTAGACACTATCAATACCATTCTACAGACACTCGAAATACTTCTTTAGGACGTATTTTGCAAAAAATATACTATTTTGCAAAACAGGCACTAAAGTAGTACTTCGGGCCCCTGTAGAGCGGCTGTAAGGACGCCCACTTACGACCAGCATGTTCATATCGTATCTGTTTTCTTCCTTATGTCCTACTTTCGTTCGTTATGTCCTACTTTTCTTCCTATCGTCCTCTGGACACTTGCGAGAAATGGATTATATTTCCTCTTAAGCAAGTACGTGATAGGACCGCCAGATGGCGATAGCAGCTTTCAAGCTAACTCCTTCAATACTCACCAGGGAGCCATCTCGCACGTTCTGGGGTCAGTGCTTCCTATTGAATGAATTCCTAACAATTCTTTATTCTTCTGACGAAAACAACAAAAAAATCGTTTAATGCAATGAAAAAAGAGTTTTCATCAACTCCACTCGAATTGCTAAGAGAATCTGAAAAAACATCGATCTATTTGCTCCCTGAAAAGTCACGACATATCTACGAACAAACCTATAAATTTTTCACCGACTGGAGAAAAGAAAACAACGCAACAAAAACATCCTAGAATGTGCTGTTAGCCTACATGAGCAACTTGGCCGAAAAATATCAGCCTTCAACTTTGTGGAGCCAGCACTCAATGATGAAGGCTCTGATAAAACATATTGAAGACATAGGCATCGAGTTCTTCGTCAAGTTGAAATACTTTATCAAAGCCAAAAACAAAAACTACGTAAAGAAGAAATCAAATACCTTTACAGCCAAAGAAATTGAGAAATTTCTTCTTGAAGCTCTAGACCACAATTATCTTGCAACAAAGGTCCACAGAAGTAACTGCAGTGGAAGCCAGTGTCCAAAGTCAACCTATCGCCAATTTTCATGCTCAAACCTCTTCCGAAAGTTTGTTAGGTACGGCCATCGTGGATCTTGTCAGTGCCGAGGAAAGGTCCAAAATCTGTCGAGTATTTCTGGACTCCGGGTCACAAGCTAACTTTTTTACGGAAGCCACAGCTTCATTCTTAAAATCAGCCTGAAGCTGTGTTACAAAAAATTATCTTGGTTGGATAGTGGCAGGAGAAATAAATAGCACCGCTTTAAAAAACTTCAGCTTCAATTCCTGACACATTCGACTCCCTCAGACGCAAATATTACTAAAATTTGGAAAATGGAAGAAGTCCCCTCTAAAAAATTGCTAAGCCCAGAGGAGCAGGTCTGTGAAAATCACTTCAGAAATGAAGCCCTTTAATGAAAACTAAAACTTTAATGAAACCTAATTTATATTAGGAGATTCGCACTCGATGACTCTTCGTCGTTTCCATATGTTAGAAAAACGCTTCGATAAGAATCTTCAATTGAACGAAAATTATTGTACCTTTATTCAAGAATATAAGAAGTTAAACCACTTGCCGCTGAATAAAAGTCAAAAGCCCAGCTCTGGGTTTTTATCTTCTTCATCACGCTGTGATAAAAGAGGATAGTCTAACCACAAATATTCGTGTCGTGTTTGACGGTTCGGCAAAAACCCCGTCAGCGCATCATTGAATAAATCGCTGATGGTCGGTCCCACGATTCAAGGTGATGTTTTAATCCTTTTAACGCGATTTCGATCACATAGATATGCCCTTACCGCTGTGGCTGTGTTGAAAGAGGACTCTCTGTATTCAGTGGAACGCTCGTCGTAGCTTAACTGACTGAACTCTGTTGATTAACTATTCGAGGCGCAAATAGTAATAAGTTATAGTAATCCTTTTGTACGGGATTAAATGATTAAAGAGCGTTATTTTTTAGTATTAAGACTAAGACAAAACACATATATGCGTCCTTAGTCCACACTGATAGCTTTCGCCAAACGCATATATGCGTCCATAGCGCTCAAAGGGTTAATTTTTGATAAGGTCAACGTGGCAAGTTCCTCAAATGTCATAACCAAACGCTCGGTTCTTTCGCAGGTTGCTAAACTATTTGATCCCTTTGGAATGCTCGGTCCTATTATTGTAAAAGCAAAAATAACAATTCAGCTCCTCTGAAAAGCTGGCCTACATTCACACAGTCCAATTCCAGTGGATATCCATACAATGTGGCTAAGTTTTGAATAACAACTGCCTCTCATGGGTGAACTTAATTTTAATGGGTCAATTATTGCATCTGATGCAACTGAGGTTCAAATGCACGGTTTCTCCGACGCGAGTGAAAAGGCATACGGAACCTGTATTTACCTACATTCCACCGATACTCAAGGAAAGTATCATATCTCGTTAGATTTTGCCAAATCCAGAGTCGCGCCTGTGAATCTCGTGACTCTGCAGCGCCTAGAATTAAGTGCAGCGTTCCTACTTGCATGCTTATGCGCTGCAGTCAAACGAGCGCCTAAAATACAATTTAAAGCAACTTACTTGCGGTCAGACTCAACTATAACCTTGCATTGGATAAAAACTGAGCCTCATTTGTTAAAAACCTTCGTCGCCAATGGAGTTTCAGAAATACAGAACGTCTTGCCCTCGTGTGAGTGGTGGCATGTGCCTACTCAAGACAATTCCGCTGATCTCGTATCAAGAGATTTAACACCTTTTGAATTTTTAAACGCATCCATTTGGATAAATGGCCCTCAGTGGCTGTCGCTCGAAGACAGCAATTGGCTTCAGGAAATAATTCAGCCAATCGACATTCCTGAAAGGCGTACAATTGTTGTTTATCCCGTTTGCACAGAAATAAATTTAATTGATCAACAACTTAAGTCTTAGTCTTAAATCAGTTTTTGCGTATGTCCTGGGATTCCTTTACAACATAAGAAATCCCACGAAAAAACGCCGTAGACCAATTATCATAGTTGAACTCGAAGCCGCTAGTCGAGTTATAATTCTCTTAACTCAACTCGTTGCCTTCTCAAAAGAAATTTAATCCTTAACCCTCCGTTACCAATCATATGAGGGATTCCCTCAGTGGGGTCAGTTTTTTCGAAATAACTTCTAATTTACGCTTCACACAGTCTGGTCCGTTTAAATACCTTTCCACGAATTATTCCTGAAGCTTTTTGTAGCAATAAAAAATGTTCAAGTAGAATACTCATTCAATAATCACTTTTCAAAACCAAAGGTGACGTGAATTCTGAGGGAATCCCTCTATAGTTTGGGTTTCGTGCAATGGAAATAGCCTGAGTTCTAGAGTGCGGTGTTGCCACATTTTGATATTACACGTTCAGCTAAGTAGTCGCAACATTTGGCAACACTGCAGATGTTCTAACACGCAGAGGGAAATCCTCTAGGGTTTGGTAACCGTGTAACAATTTTTGAGTTTGGTAACGGAGGGTTAAAAAACGATGACGATCTTGATCGCAAAAGTCAATTAATTCCCTTAAAACCATTTTTAGATGAATTCGGAATCCTCAGAGTGGGCGGTAGACTAACGCGCTCGGAATTAACTGAGGAACAAAAACATAAAATTTTACTCCTATCTAATCACCACATAACTCTGCTTATCATACTCGAAGAACATAAACGGCTCAAACGTACAGGAACCCAAGCGACTTTATATTCAGTTTGAGAGCTTTATTAGCCTCTAAATGGTCGTAACGTCACGAGATTGATTATACACAAATGCGTTTGATGCTTTCGCGTAAAATCTCGCGAAGTTGATTACGTAATGGGTGATCTTCTACAAGAACGCGTTTCCTTCTCTCGTCCGTTCCTTAATGTCGGTGTCAACTACTGTGGTCCATTGCACATTAAGGTAAGCCGGTTCGTGATCGTAGCAAACTTAAAGTGTATATCGCCATCTTCATTTGCTTAGGTAACACAGCAGTGCATTAAGAATTGGTGAGCGATCTGACCACAGAGGCATTTATCGCTTGCTTAAAAGGACTTTTTGCTAGACGAGGAATTTAAAAAAAAAAAAAAAAAATCCGATAATGCAACAAATTTTGCAGGTGCCAGTCGTGAGCTCAGTGAATTGCACAAACTATTTCAATCGAAAGAGCATAATGAAACCGTACGGGAGTTTCTGGAGAATCAAAAAATAAATTGGAATTTTATTTCTTCTCGTTCACCGCATTTTGTCAGCCTCGCGCCACGCTCAACAATTGCGCCAGCACTTGTGAAAGCGCTTGCTTAAAGAATACTTGCATCCATTAACCATTCGCCGCAGGTGGCAGTTCAATTCCAGCCCGGGCATCGAACTTAGAACTATGGTTGTCATTAAGGAGGACAATCTGCTACCTCTCCAGTGAAAACTTGGACGAGTTGTCGCCACTCAGCCTGGTCCAGACGGCATCATTCAAGTCGCAATCGTAAAGACCGATACAGAAAAGTACAAAGGCTGCATTAAAAAGCTTTGTCCTCTTTCTATCGAGCCTTTCTCTCACGCCAATGAAGAAGAAAAGAAACCCTCTACATGAGTTATTTTTGTTGGGTTAACCTTCGATACAGATGCTTGTCTAATCAACCCAACATTCTCTCTATGCGTATTGTATCAAGCTCAAGTATTTAAAATTCGTAACTATTTTATTGAACGTGTCTGTTCAAAGGGGGCAGCACCTTGCGTCGCAACACTTTAATTTTATTTTTCCTACCTCTTGTTTGTCAATCTGCATCTTCTTGGAATGACCATGCCTCTATAGTCGCTAAACTATTACTAATCCTCTTATTTTTAAGTTTGTCACGTTCTCATAAAATTACTTTTCGTGCAACTAACAGCTAAAAAACTATTCCCCCAATCGTCTTAAATAGCTTAAAAATGTGAAAATTCTCGCCTGTTAGTTCCCAATTTAAAAGATTTGAAACCTTGCGACAGATTTGACATTTGTTGCCTGCAAAACTTCATAAAATGTCACTTCTTCAATTTGTACCTTATTGTCTTCTTTCGCCGTATAACCGGCAGTTGCAAGCCAGTAAGATAATGTTTCTGTATTTTTAAATTGACCCAATATATGCAGGTTCTCGCCTGCGGACTCTCAAATCTCCATAAGGCCCTAGCATAAAAATCCGCACTCCATCTAGTTTACGGCTTGTTTAATCCTAAAAAATTTATGATTTATGATCTCTATGTCAAACTCAATTCCACTTTTGACTTCTTATAAACAACATCACAAACTGACATCTCTTGAACTTGTAACATTATCTAAAATACATGTATCCTTTATTACAAGTGGTTTCTTCCGTGCGTTTAAACCTTCTCGCATCTTGATTCATTTATGAGTAAAAATAATAGTGAAAGGAATTGCTCTTTTTCGTAAACTCCTAAATCCTCAGGATAAAATATACACGCGGGAATGGCAATTATGTTCATAATATATACAACAAATTCTAGCGGAAATAATTTTGGCCAAATATATGATTATGCTCCTGTGGATGTTCTGTTCGTGTCTATGAAAAATAAGATTTTCTATAATTTCAAAAGTCGTAACTGGGTGCGTGCAAAGTGGAGACGAGGACAGATTACATTGGTCAAGCCCCAAAGTGTCCGAGCTCCGTAGCACACACGATATTTTTTGCTAAATACGTCCTAAAGAAGTGTTTCGAGTGTCAGAAAAACGGTGCTGTGGGCGTTCATTTACGACACGCTGCACTATAAACACTTTATAACAATAATATGTACAAGTACTCATTTTTGTTGCTTTGGCATAGGGTTAGTTTCTTCTTATTTTTTTTATTTAAAAATCGTCAATGGTAGATAGAGTTCTCAAGTAAAGTTTTCAAAGTTAAAATGGTTCGGGATTTATATTTTTGTTATTAGGAATTATTTTGGACATCTTTTGAAAAAATTTTCTCGGCTGGTTTCATTGCAATCTATTAAGTTTTGTCCGTGTTATCCTGTTGTTTATATACAGTGGGCATTACATGTACTTTCAATACGTGATTCGCATACTGGACTACTTTATTTTGAATTGCAAGATATGTACAAGATGAGCTTTCGAGCTTTATGATTTTTTTTTATTATTCCCTATATTTTAATATTTTACAGAAATTTTGAATTGATCTTTTGATTTATGGCACTGAAGAGGGCCCCCATATGTGACCGAAATGTTTGCCTTTCTACTTTTTTACTTTTTTCTCTATCTACCATTGATAGCTTTTGGATGAAGAAAATAGAAAGAAACTGATAAAAAAAATGAGTACTAATTCTATAATTTTTGGGTCAATATAATAACAGACATGTTCTCAAACATGTCAAGTTATAACGAAAAAAATGGCACATGCAGTTCTTTTAGTATAAAGTGGGATTTCTTATAGTTCTGACTATTTTATTAAATTTAATGAGAATTTCGAAATTTGATGCTTAATGTCACGAATAGAAAATGGTAAATTTTTTTTAAACAATCGCACATATAGATATGATAATAATTTATATTTCTGTAAAGCTTCCTTGCAAAATCAATATAGAATGGATTGTTTGGAAAGATGATATTTATCAACAAAAAAAAGATTTTCCTTTAAATATAGACGTTTGCGTCCACTTGTATCGGATTTTTAAACTAGTTATAGGACAATAGTTCTCTTCAAGAAGCTCTCTTCAACCTCTCTGGATAGCATTAAAAAAAAACATTGTTAGTCAGCAAAGCCACATGTCCCGGGTAGGTTTTTAAACAATTTCCATCTAGACGTTTTCGAAGTTAAAAATGGTTCCAGATTCATATTCTTTTTATTAGTAATTATTTTGGACATCCTTTGAGAAAGTTTTCCCAGCTGGTTTAATTGCAATTTACTAAGTTTTGTTCATATTATCCTGTTGTTTATATACAGTCGACTCTACATGTTTTTTCAACACATGATCTCATTAGTACCGCCCCACAGGATCTCAAAGTACTTCTTTAGTGCATGTTTTACAAAAACATTTTTTATGAAAAAAATTCAAAACTTACGGAAAATTACTTTGTGTAATGTTTTTCAAAAGAGAATTTTTGTTAACTATCGGTTGATACAAATTCGTAAAAAATGATTGCTTATTCATATATCATGCCTTATTTTTTCTGAAAAAATATTCTCTAAAACTCTAACATTTCCAATTTTGGAAGTAAAATTTTCATTGACTGAAATCAGTCAAACCTCATGTTCGCCGAAAACAATCCTCGGGTAGTGGAAGGATCTCCTGCCCGTGAAAAGCAAAGCCTCGGTCTTTTCAGGGGCCTTTTCTAGGCATCTGCTATCCAACCAATGCTTTGCCCGCCATAGACTTTATCTTGTATACTAAGGATGTATTTTTTTCCCTCATTTATTTCGGGCAAAGTTCCAAAAATGTTGAGTGCAATTTATTCATGAGGTTTTGTTGGAATATCTGAAATGACTGATTCTATTTGCTTTTTGACTCGAGTTGTTTTCTGGAGTTGGCATTTAGGGCATTTTATGATATTTTTAATTACATAATTTCTTTGTCCATTCCCAACCAAATTCCTAATTTCCTAGCTCTTTTTAACGTATTTCTTTTTCCTAAGTGGTTGGCGTGGGATTCTTTCATAATACTCTTTTTTTCTTCTTTCGTGAGTTCCCGAATATTATTGAAGACATATGTATTTGTATGTCTGGGTATAAGTTTGATAAAAATTCTCACATTCCTTGTATTATTTCTTTTGAAATAGGTGAGATAAGTGGATCATCAAAAGATAACATGATAATCGTTAGTTTTTTATTTGCCAATTTGTCAATAAAAAATCCTAGTTTTCCATCCTAGTTATGACTGGTTTAGTAATTGGTGTGTCAGAAATCTCCCTATCATGTGGTTCTTTTTCTATGTTTCCTGCTGTAATCCCCACGAGACTCATTGCTCGTTGTTGGGAAGAGTCGTAAAAGGCAATCGGCTATTTTTTTTCCAATCCTTAGTTTGAAGCGTCAGTTTTCAGGGTAAACTGTTTCTTAAAGCCTGTAAATCTTAACCCCGGGGCTGTCATTAAAGCGTTTTGTAAAGTATAAAATGCTTTTCCACAATCTTTAATTTGAAATAAATAAATTTTTTTATCGCTTTTATTTTCAAGGGGTTTAGTTTTACTCCATCTTTTGTGATAAGGTGTCCTAAATATTCAAGTTCCGGTTTTAAGTATTTGCATTTTGTGGGTTCTAATTTTAATCCAAGCTTTTCAATTTTGTCTAAGACTAATTCTAGGTTTTGGTTATGTTGTTGGAGGGTTTTTCCCAATACTACAATATCATCGATGTAGGCAAAACAGTTTTTTCCTATCAATCCTCTGAAAGCGTTGCCCATCATTCTCTGGAATGTGGCTGGTGCATTTCTCAACCTAAAGGGTTTGTGATTATCCCTGATTATACCTTTACTCAGTAACGTATCTGTTTTGGTTAAGGAGAATTCTTTATGTTTTTCTGGTAGTCTGTGGGATTTAAGGTTTACTATCTCTCCGCTTTTTAAAGTGATCTCATGTTCGGTCAGATTTGTACACGGTAGTGGTTCGTCTTCTAATGTGAATACTTCCAGGTATTTTGTTATAATTTTTTCCATAATTTCTTTGATATAATTTTCTAAGTGCGGAAATTTGAAATTTCTTAGTAATTTCGCTAGTCTATCACCCTCCCTATCATTCAAGGCTTGTCCTCGAGTCTGTGTCATTTTGATAGTTAGAATGGAGTAAAGAGAAATTTTATTGTCTATTTTAATTAGTTCCACTGAATAATTGTGGATTGGTGCTGTGAGGAAAACTATTTTCTATTTTATAGATTCTGTTTGGGATTTTTTCACTATGCAGGATTAATAAATACGTCCTCCTTTTCGTATTCTGTTCTGATTTTGAGGATTTTCGTTGAATTTGTGGGAATGAACTCTCCATCGTTGTGCAATCGTAGTTTCTTATTTCCCAGTACTGAAAATTTGGGCGTGATAGCATATTTATTGTATTTTTTAAAGAATTGTTCCCTGATTATTCCATCTTCTGGAATAGGGGAATGTTCAGGTATGATGTGAAAAAGTTGTTTCTTACCCAAGTACTCTATATACACTGCTTCTGTTATTTGGTGCTTGTCTTTTCCCATTACAAAGGTTTTAACAAATTTAAAGGGTTTGTCAATTTTTTTACTAATTCTTTTTCGATTAAGTTAATTCCGGCTCCACTATTGACTAATAATCTGTATCGTTTTCCGTTTCTGTTTCCGTGTATAGATTGGAGTCTTCCGGACATTGCAGATATCCGGCTGATTCCTTGACATTTATCTGTTAATCCACTTCTTCTTGTGTCATTTCGGGATAATCTATCTTTTTTTCCTCTTCCAGTATGTTTCTTACCGGTTCCAGTAGTCGTTTGGGGTGTTCTACCAGCCGAAAATTCTGGGATTTAGCGAGACATTGGACTGATAGATGGCCTAATTTCCCACACTTAAAGCATCAAATATTGGCGCTGTCGGCCAGTGGTGAATTTTGATTTACTGGTTTTCGTCCTAATATGTTAGCCTGTGGTCGAGTTCTGGTTTCCATGGCAAGACTTTGAGCTTCGGCTAAACTTGTTGGTTTTAGTAATCTTATTTGTAATTCAATTTCATTTCGTAACTTTAGCAGGTATCTATTGGCGTTTTCTGTTTCTTCTATTTTAATTCTGATTCTTCTTTCTAGAGGACTAGTATGTTATTCTTGGATGCTATAATTTAATTCATTAGTGATTTGTCTAAATCTGTGGATGAAACTTTGAACAATTTCAGTTATTCCTTGTTTGAAACTTTCAAGTTCAGAAATTATAGCTAAGGTGGATCCAGTTAGTTTCGGGTTTTTTCGTAGTGCATTGAATAGGTCATCGTAGGAATCTATTGGGATGAACCTTACCACTTTTTCGGCTAAACCTTTGATCATTTGTGCTATTATAAAATCTAATAGGATTTTAGGTTGGGATCAGCGCAGTTTGGCCCTTTGAATGCTTCTAATAAAATCTTCTACACCTACATCATCTTGTCTGTTTAGAACTGTAATAGTTTCAAGTATATCTTTCGCTTTTAGCTTATCTTCTCCTGTCATTCGTGTTGCGTATGTTTCTGTTCTTTCTTTTTCTTTTTCCTCAAGGATTTCTTGATTTCTCCTGCGTCAGTTATCTACTGCTATTTGTTTCTCTTCTTCTTTTTGACGCAGGTTTTCATCTTCTGTTTTGTCTGGGCTGTCCGTGACCACTTCTCCTAAGTAACCGAGGTTTTTAGCTAATTTGGATATTTCTTCCATTCTGTTCTCGTTTTTTCTCTTTTGCATATTCTGACCTATGGTTATAGCCTCAATTTTAGCAATAAGTTGGGCTAGTAACTCGTTAGTGGTCGCGATGATAGTGGATTGGGGCTGGACGGGTGGTTGTGCTCGTGACGCCATTGATACAGTATGAAAGAGATTTAATATTTCTTCTACGGAATCGTCTGTACTCGTGTCGTCTGTGTCAGTTGTGTACCTTGCATTTTGTGCTCGATACTTATAGAATGATTTCTCCCCATAAACTTTACCTCACCAATAGTAAAAGCTGGCTATGGCTTTGACTATTGTCTCCGTTCAACGTAAGTGGAGAGGATTTATACTCTTATGGATTCATTTGTATAATTTAAAGAAAAACTACTCACAGTTTATTTTTTATTTATGTTTTCTTTCAGCTGGGGCGAAGTTCGTTGCATTCTTGCTGAGCTTGATAGCGGCTTCGCAGACAATCGTTATTAAATTCCAACGATGACGTATACTTAACTTATCTTCCTTCCTTTAGCTTAAATTCCCTGATGCTGAGCGAAGTTCTAGGCGTTGGCTGCCTGATTCCTTTGGTTCACAGGTATGACTTCCGCCTGTTTGCAGGCCTCGTAGGGTTTTATCGCTGTGTGTCGCGTACCCTTTCACTTTAATTCCTGTTTAGCTTTCATTATTTTTGAATTTACGTAGGATAGCGCTTACTCAGTTTAGAGGCTAGTTTTATCCAAAACAGTTACTTACTTTTTTTGACGGGCTTCACCGTGGTGAAAGTCCGGAGTCTCCTTCTTTACTTAAATTCCGTAAAATTATTTAGCTCTTAGATCCGTAGATATCAAGTTCCTCAGGTCCGCAGGTGGATGATTTTAATTAATCGCGACTTTGAGCAGATCCTGGCAGGATCGCCAAAAATATTATGCTTAAAATCAATAAGACTTGTTTTAAAAAAAAAGAGAGTGGTATCCTAACTTGGATATCACTTAACTATATTTGAAGGTTCATATGTTGTTGCACGTAAAAGGCGTGCGGAGAAGTTGGCGAGCAGCGAAGCGCTCGGCCTAATATAGACTAACTACATTAATGGGTGTAACTCGTTGAATAACAGATGTATCTCATCGAAGAATGTCTAACATGGAATTAAATCAAATTAATATTGTATTAAATAACTCTATTGAATGGCGAGTCGCAAATCTAACGTGCACAACTTTAAAAATTTAATCATATTTTGAGAACCAATAAAGATTTTTCAATTTTTCTTATTTCAGTTGACAAGTGAGATTCCTATGTTCAGTACATTTTAATTTCAATTTTTTCTATCACTTGCCTGGACCATAGAGAGCTAAAGTTGAATAATGAAAATTTGCAAAAGTTCGAAATTAGGTCGGTCTTTCTTATACGCTAACTCCGTCTATCTTAATCAAGAATAAATCAAATATAGCTTATTCAACGCAAAATTTAATGAGCTTTCCAAGCCATTTAAATAATAGTCGCTGATTTTTTACTAAACTTATAACTTTTTTATATTTACTGCTCTACTGTTGTGATCATTCTAGTTCTCGAACGAAAAGATCATCGTAGAGACAGAAGCCTATTTTAACAAGTTTGACGAATTGTATTTTTACAGGAATTGAAGATATTTCCGGGACGTTGGGAAAAGTTTATCGCCCTAAAAGGAGATTATCTTGATGAATAAAGAAAGTTTTTCTTAAAAACTTACATCTTTAATCCTAACATGGGTACTTTTTAATCCGCCTTCGTATAGTGGTTCCCTTGACGGCGATGAAGGCTTCCATCCGCAGTTATTATTGTTTATTGAACAACATTTTTCTATCTCTTCTCAATTTTCCAAAATTAGGCACCCTCAAATTGATAAACGCAGAAAAATAGTTCAAGTAATTTTACTCAACTTCCGATCAAAGTTGGGACATATGGGCAAATTAGAAGTTATTTAGTATCACTGTAATTATTTATAATGTATCAAATGTTTAAGAATGAATCAGAGTTAAATGAAATACAGAAGTGTAGAGTAGAGTATAAAAGCGTTCATTAAGTATTTCTAAAAATATATATTATTACTTGTAGTATAATTATAAAAAACCATTCTGCGCCTTGGGCAAACATAAACATGTTTTTTTTTTCAAAAACGAGTCGAATTTTCAGTATACTGATTCATTTATAATTACTTCTTTATTTTGCACTTAAGTTTTTAGAATTAAATTGATTTCATGGAAATCTAAACACCAAATGTCTTGATAAGTGTATTACATAAAATATGAAAAATCTACATAGGATTTAGATTTCACGTAAATTTCTTAGGCACAGTAATAATTTTGAATTCGCAATTGTAAAATCCATATTTTTAAAACATACAACACAGAAAATAAAAGAACCTTCTTCTGAATGTTTTTACATGAGATGCTTTTTGATAATAATGCAATTTTTAATGTACATTTCAAAATTTAGCTTCATTAAACTTCATATGTAATTACAATAAAAATGTATATCAAATATACTTACTCTGAAAAGTTCTGAATAATTCTTGCAGTCACTGTGTAAGAAAGTTCCAAGTTTTATGTCTGAGCATTGTAAACGAGCATGTGCGTGATTCGACGAAAGCGTGTTGTCCTAATATATGTGTAGTTGTGATGAAATATATGACTGGCTGCGACTGTATTTATATGCTGATCATGTATGTATGCATCGGATGACTAATGGCAGGCTCGAGGTAAGAATTTTTTGTTATTTAAAAGAACCATACTACTGTTGGTTGAAGTATACGATGCTTTAAATATTCAATTTTTATATTTATATATTATATTCAATATATATTCAATATGAAGTTTAGTGAAACTAAATTTTCAAATGTACATTAAAAAATTGCATTATTATGAAGAAGTATTTTGTATAAAAACATTTAAAAAAAGGTTCTTTTATTTTCTGTGTTTTATATTTTCAAAATATGGATTTTACATTTGCGAAGTCCAAATTATTATTCTGCCTGAGTAATTTATGTGATATTTCATATTTTATGTAATTCACTTATCGACTTTTTTTTGTTTAAATTTTCATAATATCAATTTAATTTTAAGAACTTAAGTTTTTGAAATTAAAAACTTTTTATGTGTGCCCAAGGCGCAGATTACTTTCATTCATTTGGACTATGGTTCATAGTTTTTAATATTTTGTGTGGCCAATCAAAGTTGTTTGCTTAAAAATCAATTTTTTCAACTCAAAAATGTCGAACGCTTGTTCTTGTTCATAAGGTGTGAATTGATAAGGTCCTAACGTTAAGGTCTGGATAGGATCTTATACTAGTGAGAGGGATTAATCAGTGACAAGTCGTAGGATTAGGTAAAAGCACTCAGAGATCTGAGTGTCTCAAGGTGTGAAAAGACTGAGATAACTCTTAGTAATCTAAGATTAAGGCTCATGTAAATGCCTAAATTTGAAGTTTATTTCTGTAATTTTTTTTACGAGATAATAAAATGCAATTATTCCAAATTCGCAGTCAATAAAAGGTGTTCTCACTCATTAATTAAAAATTTCAAGAATTCGAAAGTAATCGAATCCCCAAAACACAAAAAATACAATCAAAT
This sequence comes from Diplolepis rosae, assembly GCA_030998225.1. Classification (NCBI taxonomy): domain Eukaryota; kingdom Metazoa; phylum Arthropoda; class Insecta; order Hymenoptera; family Diplolepididae; genus Diplolepis; species Diplolepis rosae. The sequence goes on from JAPYXD010000466.1 coordinate 1,329,901, forward strand.
TTGTACCAAAATCACAAGTAGAAATAACCTTAAGAAAAGAAACAAAAAAGGAGGAAATTAAAATAAAAGGAAAACTTTCCAAAACCCCTTCCTTCTTTTTCTTTCTTTCGTCCTATTTTGTCTCTACCATCCATCACCATTTACATAAATAATATATAAATATATAAATTCAATAAAACTTGAATCGTTTCGCAGAATCTAGAAACCTCAAGAATATTTACTGTGGAAATTTGTCTTTAAAGATAACTTATCATGCTGTCATAACAGCCATTGTACTTGACCAAATTCTCATTCAAGAAAAGGATCTTACCTCTATTTGACCTTGAAAATTGACCCCAAGGTCAAAATTGATGGTACAGTTACATGTCCTTCTCGGTCCTGATCAACCTTTGTCCGAACCATTTTTTCGTAGATAAAGTATTTTGTAAGATATTTGGAATTCTATATTAAAATGGGTCACCGTGTATGTATTCTCCCTGGGAATCCATTTTTGGGTCTTCTAGAGGCTTCCCCTACATTCAGGTGCGGCCGTTTGCTGTCGCTGGAACTCGTTGAGGTTGAGCACCGCCGTGCTGCATCTTGGTAGCCATTGTGGCAGTATTTCTTCGTCGGCATAGGTTGAAATGATGCTTGGAAGTCACGTGTTCTCCGTAAGATTGGTTCTAGGGTGGTAGATAGGAGTGGCTCAGTGGTCGCAGTCTCATGCTGTCGCAGTACTGAACTGTTTGCCTTTATCGCTCAGGATCTGGTAGGAAAAGGATCTGTGAAAAATTTTCTCTCCAAAAGAGTCGTGTTGCTGTGAATCGCAGATGCATTTGAACAACGTGGGCGCATTGGTTGCATTAATCGTGGGCCGTGTTTCTTCCAGGTTCAGCAGTGGTATGTTACGTGTTGGAGGGAGCATCCGTTCGAGGTCGAGTTCGCTAGGAGTAAGCGCACCTGGGTCAGGGTGGCGAGAAAATGCGTCAACTAATTCATTATTTTTGCTCGAGCAGTGTTCGACAGCAAAAAACAATTTGTCAAGAAGGCAAGCCCATCTTGCCAGTTTTGAGCGGCTGTCCTTTATTTGGCGAAACCAGGTTAGCGCCGTTATGTCCGTGCCGAGAATAAAGTGGTTAGTCTCTATGTATGGTCGGTAACGTTTGGTCGTCCAGGTTACAGCTAAGCATTTTTGCTCGTTACAATGATAATGCGATTCGGTTAGGGTGAATTTTGCACTCGCGATGATGATGCGTTTTCATTTTCCAGCGTCTTTTTGCATTAAGATTGCGCCCATTCCTTGGCCACCAGCATCTGTTTGTATGATAAAAGGGGGTGATGGGTCTGGACAATCCAGAGTTAGGGGTTGGCTCATCAGGTTCTTGATCTTCTCGGAGGATGCTTGAGAGTTGAGTTTGAATTGATCTTTTTTGTTTGTATTCAAGAGGTCGATAAAGTCAGCGGCAATTTCTGTGAACAGTGGCGCGTATTCACGCAACCAGTCGCAGATGCCCAGGAGCTTGCGTAGTTTCTTCCGATTTTTTGACGGAATGCCTTCCAGGACGGTGTGTACGTGTTCAGGTTGCGTTTGATTTCCTTCTTTTTGACCACGTAGCCTAGGTAGATCAACTTTCTCTGGCCGAAATAATACTTTTTTGGGTTCCAGGTGAGGCCGTAAAACTCTAGTTTTTCTAGAACTATGCCAAGCTGGACTAAGTGCTCCTCGACGGTGTTGGAATATATTATTATATCGACGAGGTAAGCGATGGCGAACTTCGGCCAGTACGTTCTTCGTAATTTGCGCATTAGCTTTTGGAAAGTAGATGGAGCGTCTTTTAACCTGAAAGGCATTACCTTAAATTGATATTGCTCCCCGTCAGCGGTTGAGAAAGCGGTACACTTTCGTAAGGGCCAGTAGCCGCTCTTCAAGTCAATCGTTGAGAATACTTTCGCGTTACCTATTTCCTTCAAGGTTTCGTGATTTCGTTTCGTTGTTCTTTAGGAGGATCTCGTGTCCTCTCCTCAGACTGGTACCTTGACGAAGTCCTTCTCTTGGCTATGCCATAAAAGGACGGGTGGGGAGGCTTAGCAGACGGCCCTTGGGTCATGGGGGTTGTAGTGTCCGGATGAATCGGTGAACAAATGCAGGGGCTCTATAGACGGGCATCTTCCCATTGCGTGAAGGGTGCCCTATAAACGAGTCTATCCCATGTTGAAAGCGGGGGACGCTATGAACGCGTCCATCCCCATGCACGAATAAGGATGTATGCCCCAGGCAGCGGCGCTGAGAATGAGTCTGTGAGTGTCTGTGAGGAATGAGTGAACTGATTGAATGACAGCGCCGCCTGACTGTGATATGTGTCCTTCGAATGTGAGAGGAGAACCTATAGACGGTCTCCCTCTTGAAAGAGACTAAGTGCGAATTTGTGTATGGAATCTCCTGAGGGACACTGCAAAACATCCGCCGTCTGTGACCAAGAACAGTCCAAACGATCGTTTCCGTATTGCATCCCACTAGGAGTGCTTCGTCGCCGAGTGGTGTCTTCCCCAGCCCACGAGGTAGCGAGGTTGATGTGAGCCTAGCTCTGCCGAGGGGAAGTGCCATGCGGGATCAGAAGCCAGCCCCTTCGGGACCTTGATCAGGTAGTGCGTATTGAACACAGGTGTCGGAGCCTGTGTTGCTTTGAGCGAGTCCGGTCTGTTCGCGCATTCCGGGACCGGCTAAGCCGAGGTTGGGCCTCAGGCAACTGGGGTAGGACTTCGGTCCGAGGGTACACCCGTTCCCAACTTTTCCGAACCGCTCCTCCACGCACGATGCGATGGTGAAATTGATTTATGAATTCTAATAAAAAAAACTGTGGGGAAAGTGGACTTGGGTGCTTCATCAGGAGCTGGTAATTTGAGGATCGGGTGGGTACAGTGCCGCATTCGCGAGCACGTGGAAGTCGCCTGCTGCTTCAGGTGCCTTGGGAACGGCCACGGGTCCCGCGGCTGCAGCAACCCCGACAGGAAAAACGCCTGTTGGAAATGGGGCGCCACGGGACACTTGGCCAGGAGTTGCAAGGCGCCACCAAGGTGCCTGTCATGCGCAGACAGGGGTGACAAAGATGTCGCCCATGTGTCAGGGAGCGGCTCCTGCCCGGTCTTCCGGGGAGAGCTTCGGAGGTTGAGAGGCAGGAATTGAAGTTCCTGCAGCTCAACCCCGGAAGGAGGAAGGATTCCCAGGACCTCCTGATGCCTGATTTGGGCGTCGGAGACTTCCTGGAGACCGACGCGGGGTTCGTTTGGGTGGAGGTGGCGGGTGTGCGTGTGTACAGCTGCTACTTCTCCCCCGGCGATCCCTTCGATGTCTTGAGACCCAGATCCTCCTCCATGAGGAAAGCCTCCGTGACGCCATCGGGCGATCCCTCATAGGGGGTGACTTCAACATTAAGTCGCCCGAGTGGGGTGAGGCCCGCCTAGATAGGAGGGGAATCTTGGTTGGCGAGATGGTCGCTAGGAACGAACTGATCGTCTTGAATCAGGGCAGGGAATTTACGTTCAGACGAGGAGCGGGGGGGGGGGTCAATAATCGATCTCACAATTGCCGCACCAGTTGGCAGCCCTACGTCGAGAATGCCTCGCAGCGCGGCGAAAATTCACCCGTTCAAAGGGGGATGCTACGCTGCACGAGGCATGGAAAGGGGCAAAAACAGCTTTGAGGCGAGGCATAAAGAAAAGCCGACTTCAATGCTGGAAAGACTTGATCGGTGAGGTCGAGAAGGATCCATGGGGTCTCGCCTTCAAAATAGTCACCAAGAGATTGGTGACCAGAAGAAAGACCCCGGGCCTGGATAATCCCGATCGAGTCAAGTACATTGTGCGAAGCTTGTTTCCACACGTGGAGCCGTTCCAAAGACAGGACCGAAGTTCCTGCGTGGTCCGGCGCGAAAAACTCCTCACTCTCAAAGAACTAAAGAGAGCGGGTGGAAGGCTTAAGGCAAATACAGCGCCGGGTATCGACGGGGTGCCGAACGAGATCCTCAAAGAGGTGATCGGGGCATACCCGGAGATCCTCCTAGAAGCCTCTAACTCCTGTCTTCGGGATGGGAGGTTCTTCGCAGATTGGAAGAAGCAGAGGTTGGTCCTGCTGAGGAAGGGCAACAAACCTCTAGGGGTTACCTCGTCGTATAGACCAATATGCTTATTGGATACGATGGGGAAGCTTCTAGAGGAGTTGATTCTACAACGGCTTCAGGCTCTCTTGGTCGGGGAGAACGGGCTCTCGGAAAACCAGTTCGGATTCAGGAAAGGCAGGTCCACTGTGGACGCCATCCAAGCTGTGGTTAACATCGCCACAAATGCAAGAAAAGGAACTGGTAAGCGTAAGGGATTCTGTGCGTTGATTAGCATTGACATACGCAATGCGTTCAATACCGCGAGATGGGACATCTGCATCGAGGCGATGATGCGGAAAAAGGTTCCAGACTACCTGTTGCGAATAATAGATGACTATCTGAGCGACAGGTGGGTGATATACGAGGGCAACAAATGGTCTCTCAAAGAAGAGATGACATGTGGCGCTCCTCAAGGGTCGCAGGTGGGTCCACTCGTTTGGAACGTCATGTATGACGATTTCCTGCGCATGGACCTACCTGCTGGAACGAGCATCATCGGCTTCGTGGAAGACGCAATTGTCGTGTGCGCCGCTGATGACGTCAGAATCCTAGAGCTGTGGATCAATGAAAGTCTGTGGCGATCAAAGCGCTGGTTGGATGGCAGAGGTCCTAAAATGGCCCCTGAGAAAACCGAGGCTTTGCTCGTTACGGACAGGAGATCCTTCCAATATCCGAGGATCGTTCTCGGAGAGCATGAAGTCGAGTGGAAAACAAGCATTAAGTACCTGGGGGTGCAGCTGGATCATAGGCTTAGCTTTGGCGAACACCTAAAGATCGCAGCTGCCAAAGCAATCCAATGTGGTGCGAACTTGGCCCGGCTTATGCCAAACATTGGTGGACCCAGGGAAGCGAAAAGAAGATTGGTGGCGAGCGTGGTCCATTCGAAGCTGCTTTATGCAGCTCCGAAACCATGCTATCCAGAAGAAGCTGTTCTCGGCGCAGAGACTTGTCGCGCTGAGAATAGTTGCGGCATATAGAACTTTCTCGACGAGCGCTGTGCTGGTCCTGGCGAGCGTCCCGCCAATAGATTTATTGGCGGAGGAAAGGCAGGAAACCTTTCAGATTCGCAAGGAGCTTACCTGCGCTGTCCTGCAGGAAATCGCTCGCGCGAAGGAGGCCATCCGCAAGGATGGAAGGCGCAGACTCGTCGAAAAATGGCAGATGAGATGGCATGGTGAGCAGACACGGAGATGGACCCACCGCCTGATCCCGGAGCTCGCCACCTGGCTGAACAGAAAGCACGGGGAACACGGCTTTTATTTGGCGCAAGCGCTCTCGGGCCATGGCTGTCTTAACGCGTACCTGAGGCGCTTTAAGAAGAGAGACGAGGAGACGTGTTGCTACTGCGATTTCCTGGTGGATAACGCAGAGCACGCACTCTTCGTCTGCGCAAAATGGGGTGTGGCTAGGGAGGTCCTCGGTCAGGCGTTGGGTTCCGAACTCACTCCTGACACGATGGTCCCTCTCATGCTCCAGTCTGAACGGTTCTGAACGCCCATCGAGTCATTCGTCACACTTGTGATGAAGACGAGAGAACTTGATGGGCGTCGAGAGCGAAACAACGGGGAGGGCCAGCAGAAATCGCATCGGGGCCTGCACCCGCGGTCCTGCGTCTCGGGTAGACTTGACTGTCCGCGTCGTTCGGGGGAGGAATCTGTTTGTTTCTCCCCTGGGTGACGCGGCTAGTCGGTTATCCTAGTGGGTGTTTTTGTGCTCTTACTGAACTATCGCATTCCATCATATTCTGATAGGAAAATTTCCGGATAATTTAATGTGCCCTTATTTGATCTAGCAACTGATATTAATAAATTATATATTTATTTGCGTGTGTAGAACATTTATGATTAAGCGTGAAACGAGATCAGATATGTTATACTTCCTTTTGTTTCTCTAGAATAGTACATACATTGTTAACCAAGTGGAGTGTCGACTAATTTCCGACTCATTTTACATACTATTTTCTTTTCATACCGCTAAGGGTAATGCGATTTCGAGGCCTGCTGCGACACAGCAAAAATGATCGATTCTACGATCAATTAATGCAACCACGACATCAGCAATTACGTGGCATTTCTCTTACGTAGACCACAGTAAACTAACAACTTAGGTTGGAATTCAAATATTTTCAAACTTCCTCCTCAAAAGTGTGAAAAAATAAGTATCACCACACGAACTCATTATCGATCGTCGAATTGATCATTTTTTCTGTATCGGACCAGGGCCCCAAAATCCCATTTACGCCGCGGGTATCAAAGAAAGTATATTAACTTTGAAAGAGTTTTCTTCAAATCTGGGACCAAATAGACCCCGCAATATTTCAAGCAAAGTATCTCAGAATGGTTTAAGAAGAGATGAATTTCGATCCCGCCTGATCCAACTTCAATAACACTCATATATATTTAATATATTATAGCGCATAAATTTAACAAATATTTCTTTCCCCTAAGTTCAATTTTTTAGATTAATTTGAATTTATAAATAAGTATGCGGCGCATCCTTGGGGTACTAGTCAAACGTACATATAAACGAACTTCAATCGAAGACAATAGAGGATGAAGGAAAAGAGGATAAGGTAAACCCTTAGACAAATAAAAAGTGGAATCGAATAGTAGTCCACTAAATAGTTTAATCTGCCAATGCAGATAATTAATGCCAATTAACAAAACTGTGGAGATAACTAGTGCTATTTATTGCCATGATGTAAGGTTCGCTTTTTTAATCAGGCTACATATGAAAAGAACAATCTCACACTGAATAAAATACATGGAAGCATTGCGTGACTCAATGTTTTAAACACTCAGAAGAATGTTTGTGTGTGGATTTCCATGTTTAAATGTTGATTTGCTCGTAAGTATATAATTTTGTGTGGAATTGTATTTCTATTGTAAGGCTATGAAGGTGTGCATGTGTATGTGTTGTAATTTCCTGTGATTATTTCAATTTATGTGAATCTAAGAAAATGTCTGTGTGATGAAGTGAACGAGCAAGTGGTTGAGAGGGAGAGGAAAAATGACTTTACGAGTACATTGTACCACGTATGAGTGTACGAGGCACACTGAGATCTGCCTGAACAATTATCTCTAATAACGCATGATACTATAAATCGGCATGTGCATACTAGGTCGGCGATGAAATCTGCCGCAAACTCAGGATGGAAGAAAATAGAAGCTGCTTTCTGGGCCTCTCCGCTTGGAGAAGAAATCTACCGGTTATGTAAGTAGTAGTACCGGATTGCAATTCCAATGATTTACAGTGGAAAAGGGAGAAAATAGAGGTAAGGGAGAGAAAAATGATGAAAAAATTCGAAATATCTAGCATTCTGGTTTTCTTTTATTTCTAAATGTTTTTAGTATTATTTCCACTTTATTTCGATTAAACTTGATTTTCATTCAGACTGAAATCGTTTTTATTAACTGATGTAATCACGAAAAAAATCTCTCAGATACACAGTATCCATGTCTCAAAATAACGACAGCGTACCGCATTTTGTAGATTTTACATATTATCTAATTTAAAAAAAAATTTCGTTACGTAAATTTAACAACCGTTTCTGTAGTATTTCCTGGAACGTGTTATATTTAAGAAAAGACAATTATTTTAATTTCTAGTCTACTCTTTTCTTAAATATAGTATCTTCATATGTCTTCTCTTTTAAAATATCGAGTTGTCTCGTCTTCAATAAAAAACTGATCTATGTCTAGTGAGATTTCTAAAAATTTTCAGAAAAAAAATCGATAGATTCGAAATATGAAAATTAAGTTATCAAATTTTTCACAAAAGAGTGGCCTATGATCTTTTAGATCTCCACAAGAAAACAAATTGGTACTCTCGATCAACTGAGTGAAAATCTCGCTACGTGCAAAGAGGCGATATACCATGATTTTTGTTTATTGTTTATTTTTTTGTAAAGTGATGCGCGTGGAATCAAGATCTTCGATCGACGGTGTCGAGCGCGACTTCCACTAATACTGTATTACTGTCTACTTTCTCGAGAATGTTATTATCAAAAAGTGATGGGAAGTGATTATTCATTGCTTATATTATGTACATGCTAATATTAATATATTATGTTCACATGAATTTGCATCTTACCGCTTTCAGAAGTGCCAAAGATAATTCGAAAACCAGCAATTTCGTTGTTACTCTGGATTTTTCAGAAAATTTCGCGTTTGTTGTTCAGGAAGCCGTTCAAGGTTTCCACTGGAATAATAATCAGGCAACGGTTCACCCGTTTGTTATTTATTACAAAAATAATAAAACTAATAAAATAGAATAATGTATCTTATGTTGGCATATCGGATTGCAGTACACATGTTTACAAAAAAATTAGTTTCATTTTTGAAAAAGAATTTCACATTCGTTAACGAAATTAAAGCAACATTAATTAATGCAACAGGTCCTGGAAAAGGATCCTGAGACGGTGTCGGAGGCACTTCAAAACGGATAGCCAGATGATCCTGTTTACAATCTGGCATCAAAAACGAAATTTTGACTGTTCAAAAACTTGATGAGAGGACAGTAGAAAATTTGAAAAACTTGGTCGTCTTTTTATTCCTGACCCATTAACGCCTGAACGGACGTTTTTTCCTGCAAACTTTCCATGTGTTTTGTTGGTTTTAAAAGTGATCGATCTCGATAGTTTCACTTTTTTTTCAATAAAATTGTTAATAACCTGATTAATAGCCTGATTATTATTCCAGTGGAAACCTTGAACGGCTTCCTGAACATCAAACGCGAAATTTTCTAAAAAATCCAGAGTAACGACGAAATTGCCAGTTTTCAAATTATCTTTGGCACTTCTGAAAGCGGTAAGACGTAAATTCATGTTAACATAATATATTGACATTAACATGTACATAATATAAGCAATAAATCATCACTTCCCATTACTTTTTGATAATAACGTTCTCGTAAAAGTAGACAGTAATACAGTATTAGTGGAAGTCGCGCTCGACGCCGTCGATCGAAGATCCTGATTCCACGCGCATCACTTTACAAAAAAATTCATATTTCGCGCAATTTTCGAGTGCGCACCTTAATTAAATACCTAAAATTTGCATAATACTCGGGGCTATCACTATGAACTTTTTCAGATTTTTCAAAGATGACGTTTTTTCAAAAAATCAATTTGTTTCAAAAAAACATTTTTTTATTATTAAATTTGTAGTAAAAATTTGTCCAAAAAATACTACTACATCGGCCATCTAATGATACGTTTGTGTAATTTTTTCCAGAATTTTTCCTATCTTCAGTTTTCGAATAATTGAAAAAGAACAAAAACATTTTTTTTGTTTTGTTTATCCCATAACTTTTTGAATAATGCATGTAATAATCTTAAATTTTGGGTTTCTTCATTATTCATGTTGGTCTATCAATCCTTAAAATTTCAAGTAAATCGGAAATATGGAGTCCTGAACCCGTCCGATTTGCCATGGAACACACCATATATTTATTAATATGAAGCATGGAAGTTCAAAAGCTGATAAGCGCCAATTTAAAAAATTTACAGGAGTGCAGAAGAACGTTCGCATTTTAGTTTTTATAATTATATATTTCAATCGATGCATAGAATAGGTAGTAATCGACCATAGGCTTTCCTAAACGAATGTGTTGTTGTTATAAAGATACACACGATTAAGTTATTTACAATGATAACTACACAGGTGTTTGCAGTTCAAAACTTGATATCTCCAAGCGGCGATTGATTATTTCGCTACTATGTGTTTATATTTATCATTGTTCGAATTGCTTCGCTCTTATAAGGATTAGACAATCAATGAAAGGGGCTGCAAGTAGAGTTACATTGCAATTTTGTGGTTTTGTCACTTTTCCACTACTTTTTTTAACGCAAAATGGAGCACACAAATAAATTTCTGATGTAAATAACAGCCTGGAGTCTAATACAGCTGTATACAAAAACAAATAGCATACAAAGGTACATACGATCCCGTAGCACCTTTATTCTATGATAGCTGTCATTCCGTGTCTCATTTGTCCAAAGACGGTAAAAGGAGAGTGTGGCTACCATCTGGAAGTCGGCCATCTTTGGTACACAAGCTTAAAATGCGTGCGAAATTTTGAAAAGTATAAAAACATACTAACTAAACTGTATATCTGTTTACAAGAGTATTGGAAAGATAAAAAATGTAATATGTTCAAATTGAAAAATATTTTTTTCCTTAATTAGGAAATATATATTTGTAATAAACAGACAATTGTAAATATAAAAAGTTACAAATACAATATATAATAAAAAACAACACAGCGTAAAGAAATGGAAAATATTTCTGGAAATCGAATAAATGATACGATGTAAAAAAAGAATTAAATTTTTAAAAAAATATATAAAACATATTAAGATAAAATCTATTTCAAGCAAGAATGTATGTGAAAAAATATTAAAGTATGTGTATACATAGGTATAGTAATTAAAAATGGTGAAAATCAATATTTAGATTTATAATCATTCCTAATTATAACATGAGCGTTATCTTAATTTAAGATTATATTTTTCAAAACCTGTTTACTGCTTTAAATATTTATCTTGAGAATTTTTAAGTATCATTAAAAAGTGAAACAAAAGAATACACGCTTGATAACTACGCAACTGGTAAATGGTGCTGAGCATGTCGAAGTACACTTGAGTATATCGATATATACATGGAAGACCGAAGATGTACTGGCAATGGCGGAGCCAATTAGTACTGCTTGGATCGATTGTCCACACTCTCCTTTTACTCTCTCTACATTTGTCCCTAGAAACTAGCCTGACGACCCGAACAATATTGAACGCCCAAAGACTCAATAGCCACTTGTCGGATTTTGAACTTCCGATACCAGTGGAGAACAAAAGTGCAAAATGGACCATTATTTTTTGTACATTAGATCGCGATAAAAATCGGCAACAGTTATTTCGTGTTAGAATTTGATTGTAGATCATAAAAATGAAAAAAATCGATTTTGAGAAAAATGTCGTTCATCAGCTTTTGAACTTCATTGCTTCATATGTGTTTGCATACAATAGTACATTATGTAACGCTGAGCCAAGCTTTGCCATACTCGGCAGAGGACGATGTTTTTCGTAAGTCAGTTTTACCGTCCAAGTAGAGTAAAAATCCGCACCCCCAAATATTCCCCCATTTGCTAATGTCATACCCTTGCATAAAGTATCGTATGCAACTCAGAACCAAGCGCGTACTCAACCTCGAAGGATGTTTTTTGTACGAAAACTGACTTTAGCATGCGCTGGTAAAGTCAGTTTTACCTTGCAAGTACGATAGAAATCCCGATCCCAAATATTCCTCGATTTGCTAATGTTATACTAAACAATTCTGGAATGACACGAAAAACGTGCTTCTGTTGCATAAATATTGTAAATATATTTCATATATATAGATATACAGGGTGTCTAAAGTCCCCGGACGGTTGGATATTTCCTCAGGTAAAATATTTCTCAAAAGAGTGAAGATCATTCCTGGAGTAAATTTCAACAAGGAATTCAATGGTAACCTTCATTTTGACCTTGAAGTTGACCTCCATGGCTTTTTCAAGGTCAAATTAATTTTTTAAAATGGATACCCCCTTTTTTTACATCTGCAATCAATAGAGCGGAAAATTCTACGTTCAGATACGTACCCAAGCCATAGGTCATAGGTCATAGGTCAATTAGAGGTTATTTGAAATAAACAGTTTTCCAAGAGGTCAGTGGAATTCTTGAAGCATTTTTCAACGGGGAATTCAATGGTGACCTTCATGACTTTTTGAAGGTTAAATTTTTTTTTTTAATGGAAATCCCCTTTTTTCATATCTGCAATCGGTAGAGCGAAAAATACTATGTTCAAGTACGTTCTCAAGTCATAGGTTAATTGTAACGTTCAAGGTCAATTAGAGGTTATTTGAAATAAACAGTTTTCCAAGAGGTCAGTGGAATTCTTGAAGTATTTTTCAACGGTGAATTCAATGGTGACCTTCATGACTTTTTGAAGGTTAAATTTTTTTTTAAAATGGAAATCCCCTTTTTTCATATCTGCAATCGGTAGAGCGAAAAATACTATGTTCAAGTACGTTCTCAAGTCATAGGTTAATTGTAACGTTCAAGGTCAATTAGAGGTTATTTGAAATAAACAGTTTTCCAAGAGGTCAGTGGAATTCTTGAAGCATTTTTCAACGGGGAATTCAATGGTGACCTTCATGACTTTTTGAAGGTTAAATTTTTTTCTTAATGGAAATCCCCTTTTTTCATATCTGCAATCGGTAGAGCCGAAAATTCTACGTTCAGATGCGTACCCAAGTCATAGGTCAATTGTAACGTTCAAGGTCAATTAGAGCTTATTTGAAATAAACAGTTTTCCAAGAGGTCAGTGGAATTCTTGAAGCATTTTTCAACGGGGAATTCAATGGTGACCTTCATGACTTTTTGAAGGTTAAATTTTTTTCTTAATGGAAATCCCCTTTTTTCATATCTGCAATCGGTAGAGCCGAAAATTCTACGTTCAGATGCGTACCCAAGTCATAGGTTAATTGTAACGTTCAAGGTCAATTAGAGGTTATTTGAAATAAACAGTTTTCCAAGAGGTCAGTGGAATTCTTGAAGCATTTTTCAACGGGGAATTCAATGGTGACCTTCATGACTTTTTGAAGGTTAAATTTTTTTCTTAATGGAAATCCCCTTTTTTCATATCTGCAATCGGTAGAGCGAAAAATACTATGTTCAAGTACGTTCTCAAGTCATAGGTTAATTGTAACGTTCAAGGTCAATTAGAGGTTATTTGAAATGAACAATGTTTTCCAAGAGTTCAGTGTAATTCCTGAAGTAAATTCCAACGAGGAATTCATTGGTGAGCTCTGTATTGATCTTTGTTACAGTGTCTTAAATATTGTAAAATCATATGTATAGGAAATTTTTCATTAAAAGTTCCAGGAGTTCTGATGAGAGTTCTGTTCCTCCCCAAAGAGTTATATCGAAAAGTCTTGTACCGTCTTTCGATACCTAAGTCAATACCTAAGGCGATACCATACGTCCTATACAGTTTTTCTATCTCCATACGAATATTACGAATTAAAACTAAATTTACGTATTACGAGTACATACTTACTATCTTTCGCTAAAAGATTATTATGCCGCAAGCTAAACTTTCGGAACGAGAGAGGGTATTATATTAATGATGCGTGGTTGGGGAGATCGAGTTCGATCTTATGATCAAGTTCGTTTGCTTTTTAATCGCACTTTTCGTAATGGAGAAGGGTTATATCCTGTCTTAAAATCAACAATTGAAAGAACTGTAGGGCACTTTATGAATCATAAATCTATCAAGGACCGTCAGAGAACTGGTCGGCCAAAATCTGCAGAATATGAGGAGATGCAGATGGACATAGCCCAAGCATTTGTTGAAAACCCACTCCTTAGTTTACGTCGAGCTAGTGATGAGCGTAACGTTGTTCCTGAGACAGTGCGAAATATTTTAAAAAGCATTATGTTCCATCCTTATAAAGTTCATCTGGTACAGGTGCTCAATGAAGACGATCCTGATCGTCGGGTTGAATTTTGTGAAATTATGAAGGACAGAATTGATAGAGATCCTCTTTTCTTGTACAATACAGTATTTTCATATGAAGCTACTTTCAAATTAAACGGTGAAGTTAACAGGCAAAATTGTAGATATTGGTCCGACACAAATCCTGATTGGATGTTGGAGAGTCACATACAATATCCACAAAAGATTAATGTTTGAGCCGGTATCTTGAATGATACATTGATAGGACCTTTCTTCATCGATGGTAATCTCAATGCCCGTGCATATGAAGAGCTTCTCAGAAACCAAATTGTACCAAGAATAAGGGAGATTACAGGCGATAATTTTCAAAATATTTGGTTCAGCAGGACGGAGCAGGGGCTCATTACGGTAGGGAGGTTCGAGCATATTTGGATACTCAGTTCCCTCATAGGTGGATTGGAAGAGGGGGTGAAATCGAGTGGCCTGCTAGATCTCCTGATCTGACGCCTCTCGACTATTTTCTTTGTGGTTATTTAAGTAGCAAAGTATACTCAACGCAACCCCAAAGCTTTGACGAATTGCAGAATCGGATTTTGCAAGAGGCTACTTTGATTGATAGGGAGATGATTCGTAATGCTGTAACTCATTTTTACAATCGCATAGCTTTTTGTCAAGAAGATCAAGGTTTTCAGTTCGAACATCTTCACTGAAGCGTAAGAGGATAGGGGACTCACGCTAATCAAGCATCCCGAAACGTGAGAGGCAAGGGGATTCACGCTAATCAAGCACCTCAACGGGAACAGATTTTACTACATCCACGTCGTTGTTCCTGGGTAAAGCTAAACGTAAACGTAAACCGCTTGGAAAAAAACCTTTAAAAAACCTTGAAGATCATCACCAAGTTCAATAATGAGCTCAACAATGAATTTTTCGTTTAAATTTACTTCAGGAATTACACTGACCTTTTAAAAACTTTGTTAATTTCAAATAACATTTAACTGACCTGGAACGTTACAATTGACCTATGACTTGGGTACGTACTTGAACGTAGAATTTTCCGCTCTATCGATTGCAGATGTAAAAAAGGGGGTTTCCATTTAAAAAAACAAAGTTGACCTTAAAAAAGCCATGAAGGTCAACTTCAAGGTCAAAATGTAGTTCACCATTGAATTCCTCGTCGAAATATACATCAGCAATTACCTTCACTTTTTTGAAAAATATTTTACCTGAGGAAATATCCAACCGTCCCGGGACTTTTTAGACACCCTGTATAAATATGTGAAGGACTGTACTCGGCAGTACACTCGGTCACGTTCTCCCCCACTAGCATACCGACCAGCACGCGTAAAAGCGACCCCCACTACTCTCCGCGTTCCCCCGCCACGCACGGATGGGTATAAAGGGAAGGCCGGAGAGCCGAGAAAGGGCAGTTCGCCCAGGGCGGCGAGCCGTGTCACACCGGAGCGTCGCACAGGGCGAGCGGCCCGGAGATGCCTCTCCTGCTGGGTACTCCCGCAGGAAGGTATCCCAAGCACCCTCCGACTTCCTGGTGGAGCCGGACTGAGCACTGGCGAATGGGCGCTCCCATGTCCAGTCTTCGGTGCGAGCCGGCACTTAGCTCCAGTTTCCCCTGACTAGGTGCTGCTCTGGCTTCACCAGGATGTGGCAACCACCCCCGACCGGACCAATCCCCAGAGGATGCCGCGTCGAACAGCGACGAATGGGTTCCCCCATTGTCGGCTTTCGACATGGGCCGGGAATCAGCTTCGGGCGCACCTGACTGACCCTCGCCCCGACATCCCTGGCTGAGGACGCCACACCCCGACCGGACTAATCCCCAGAGGATGCCGTGTCGAGCACTGACGAATGGGTTCCCCCATAGTCGGCTTTCGACATGGGCCGGGAATCAGCTTCAGGCGCACCTGACTGACCCTGGCCCCGACATCCCTGGGTGAGGACGTCAGACCCCGACCGGACTAATCCCCAGAGGATGCCGTGTCGAGCACCGAGGAATGGGTTCCCCCATGGTCGGCTTTCGACATAGGCTGGGAATCAGCTTTGGGCGCACCTGACTGACAATAACCGACCGACCGATCGACCGACCGACAAACCCGAAACCCCGGCCCCCTGGATACCGCCATGGCCGGGGTCCTGGGGCGGGGCGCGGATTTAGATACCGCTGGGAGCACCCTGCCCTAAGACAACACCGACTCAACCATACGGACGTTACCTACTCGAAGGAGAGGGGACAGGGGCGGTTATGAGCGCTTCCCGGAAGCCCGTGTTCAGGATTGTTTAAATATCACCGCGCGAACAATAAATAACACTGTTTTCATTTATTCCAGGAACACGAAACCAATAGGCCAGTGCCCGCTTTTGTTTTCCTCACACTCGCAACTATCTCCGCTTTCATTCACACGCGCATCCCGGCAATCACACACTCACGCTCACGCGCACACACACACACACCCGCACACACGCGCACCCATACACACGCACACCCACACACACGCACACGTAAACTCTGTTACACGGACACCGGCACAACACAACGATTTATCTTTATATCCACTCACACACACACATACACGCACAAATTCCGCTTTAAATCTCTTACCTTATCTATCATCATGTATTATTTTCTACTCGTCTTCTTTAATAAACTATATTGTAAATTGTACTTGACCGTTTCAACAATTATTTTCATTCCCTACTCCCCCACTCCTACCGAACCCTGGCTGACTGAAGCGTCTGGCAACCAGGGGGAAAGTAGAGAAATAAATAAAGCGAGCGTTCGGCCGGGAAAGGCAGTCTATCGTCCGATACCGCAGCGATCACATCGTGACAATAATCTCAGCAGCTCCAGCCATGGTTGGAAGTGATCTAAGCAAAAGTGATATACCGCGGTATCCGGAAACTGATGAATCTGGATCCACTGATGATGACTTTATTGCCTGTCTCACCCAAAAGGATGAATACGTGCATGCAAATATGCGGCGTGTAATATCAACTCATAAATATTGTTTTATAAGTCGATCCAGTGCAAGTCTAATGTATGTACCTTTAGAAACGCTGGATCTTTTTATGGTACGCAGAATGATGCCACAGTTATAAAGCAAGTGTTATAAGATCCCGGTCTTAAGTCTCTATTACGGCGAAATGACATATTTTTAGCAGACCGAGGCTTTCGTGATGCCGTAAACTACTGTACTGAAGAAGGCTGCATTGTACTCATACCTGCAGTTAAAGGTAAAAAAGCTCAACTGTCAACTGAAACAAACAAACTGAAACTTACCGCGTTTATTTTGATTATATTCCTACATGGAGAAAAATAGTTGAACTAATTTTACTCAACTTCCTTTCAAATTTGGGACATAAGGACAAGTTAGAAGTTATTTAGTATCACTGATTTTATTTGTGATATATTAAATGTTCGAAAATGAATCGAAACTAATCTTTTATTAAATCACAAAAATAGTAGAGCTTTCCGTTCATTCTACTCTACGCTTCAATCGAGAGTTGAGTAAACGGTGAATCGCAAGATTTACTCCAACCGCTACATCTATTCACGCAGGAACGAATAAAAGTAATCTGCGCCTTGAGCACACATAAAAAAATTTTAATTCCAAAAACTATAATTCTTAAAATCAAATTAATATTATGAAAATTTAAACAAAAAAAAGTCGATGAATGCATTACATAAAATATGAAATATCACATAAATTACTCAGGCAGAATAATAATTTGGAATTCGTAAATGTAAAATCCATATTTTGAAAATATAAAACACAGAAAATAAAAGAACCTTCTTTTAAATGTTTTTATACAAAATACTTCTTCATAATAATGCAATTTTTTAATGTACATTTGAAAATTTAGTTTCACTAAACTTCATACGTCGTTATAATCGAAATGTATCGATACCCACGTTCTAATATGTCGTATCCCACAAAATTTGAGAAATTGACTTTTTTTTAAAAATGGATTAATAATAATGTTTTACAGCTTATATTAAAATCTTGTGAGTCAAATTGTTTATTTAATATTTTTACATAAATATTCTAATATGTCGTATCCCACATGCCGATTTTCACGAATTCTAATATGTCGTATCCCACATCCATTGGTTAAGTCAGCGCCAGCGATGTGACAGTCAATTTTTATTTTGTGATTAGTCTTAAGTTTATTTTAAGAAATTATTTAATAAAATGAGCAAGAAGGTAATTACAAATAATATTTTTACAACTCCAATTGAATCTAGAGCATCCGCTGAAACCTCAGTTTGTAGATCGATTAAAAAGAACTAAAAGTAAATGGCAACAATTACAGGCATTAAAAAAAGTGAAGCTGAGAGATACACACTGTTTCTATAATAATATAAAATATATTGATGATACTGACTCTGCTTCTGACCAATCTCCATCAATAAAAAATTTGGAAGCCGAGAATAAAAATATAGTTAAGGTAACTAAAAATACTAAGAATAAGAAACGAAAAGCTAATCAAGTTAATCTTGGTGTTAAAAGCAAAGTACTGCGTACTAATAATAGATTTAAAAAACCTGAAGATAATGATATTAATTATAAAAAAAATTGTGATAATACCAGATGAAAGAGGACAAGAAATTTCCAACAATCTCAGCAAGAAAATGTACCTGAAGTAAAAAAAAAAAAATTAAGAGTGCTTAAAATGAAAAAAAATGTTTTAAGCAATATTAAAGATAGTAAAAATAAAATGTATCAATAATGTTATATTATAATAATTATGAATTAAACAATACAAAATAAGAGAGAAAAATGTTACGTATGGGATGGAACAACATTTAATTATAAAACGATTAAATCAATTTTCTTTCTAAAATACATTTTAATTTTTTCTTCTTGCGTAACCCACATAAATATCATAAAATTTATTTAAATAATTTTTTTTGCTTTAATTATTATTATTTATGCATTTTTATGAACGTATAAAACAAAAATTTCTTTACATTTATTTATTTATGCTAGCAAGACGTTTTTATCGTTTCCTGAAAAATTTTCCAAATGTGGGATACGGCATATTAGAACGTGGGTATCGGTATACTAAATGTAATTTAATAATTATATTATATATATCAATAATCATAGTTATAATAATTAATTAATTATATTAATTTTATAAAAATATTTTATTAATCATTTATGAAAAAAGTTGATTTATTTTTACTTGAGTAAGGCTAAAAAATTTTATTGACGGCACTTACTCTCACAAGCTCTGAATAACTCATGCAGTCACTATATAATTTTATATCTCAGCATTGTAAGCGAGCATGTGCGTGATTCGATGAAAGCGTATCGTACTATATATACTTAAGTGTAGTTATTAGGTTTATATATGTAAGGTTATATGTTAAAGTGTATTTGTAATTTGAAAAGTGATTGGCTATGTCTGAATGGTGTGAATGTATTTGTAAGTAATGTATGTACCGGATGACTATTGGCAGGCTCGAGGTAAGAATTTTTTTTTATTTGAGAGAGCCATACCAGTGCCACTACAAATAATACGCCCGATGCTCATTTTACCCAACTACGGTTTGAAGCACCTCAAGCGTCGGTGATATACTTATACATTTCATGTTAACCCACTGACGCATGTTGGTGCCCTGTCATCGATAAAGTTTTACTTCACTCCTTACTATTCCCTATGTAACGCTTATTGTTATTCACTTTGGGTGAATTAGGTATATATCAAACTGATTTTACCCGACTAGGATTTAATAGATGTTCAAATGTCCTTATGTCCCAAGTTTAATGAAAGAGTTGAGTAAAATTACTTCAACTATTTTTGTCCGTGCAGGCAAGCCACAGAGGGCATCACCCGGCAGGCATGGCATCTGAAACGACAACGTGCTGCAGCCCATGGTTTCCAATGCCGTCGTACCAATATTATTATAATTAATATAGAAAGGGCATGACGAGTTGGAATAATCCTAAATTACATTATATATTGTATATTACCATTGTCTAATTTGTAACTGCTGTGTTGCGCAGTGCAAACTCTTTGCAGTTTAAAAGCACCCCTCGACGTTTTAAGCCAATGGGGCAAGCCGACCGATAGATGCTCCTGCTCATTAGTTGCCTGGCGCTGTCGTCCTCACAAGACGAGTCCCCTGCGCAAACCTGAGCTTCGTGCGCGTGCGCTAGCCTTTCCAGCTGATGTAATAAAACTGCGCGACACCTTTGGCGCGCAGCTTTATTCTGTCGTTGTTACACGAGCGTCAATTAGCCTTCAAAAGGACTAAGATTTATTTTCTTTAATGGACGCCACTCCAGATTTTGACTTAGACGCAGTTAGGCGCGAGGTCGCGGCCAGCTCTCCGGTAAGTCTTTGAGACCTTATTCCTGGCAATAATAAACTTATTTCCTTAAACCGCGTGGCTGTCCGGCTTTCTCAGAGCCTATGTATTAGGCTCATATGCCATGTGCCATTATTGGTGACGAAGTTCCATTTTAAGTAACTTTTTTTTTTATTTATATTGAGCCAGGGCCTTGCATATTAACCAATAAATTGTAGCATTAGTTGTTTGATACGCTGCTTGATTAATTTTATTCTGCTTACGCAAGAGCTCCTATGTTTTAGGTTAGAATTCCTTCCTTAATCTAAAAACCTCACCTGATCCGAACTCCCGAATCCATTCCAGCCCTAGCCGGAATCCCTGCTTAGCTTCGCTTTTCGTTTGCATGCTAAGTTTTTATTTTCAGTGTCTCTAATTTTATGAATATGGCCACGGGAGACGCCAGGCGCTCATTCTAGAAGCCGCTTAAATAACGCCGGTGACGCTGAGGGTAAACCCGAATCCTCGGGTCCGCTTTGATAAATATTTTATTTTTCTTTTCGTTTCAGCGGAAGTCACCTGTTATATATGGCGCCCAACGGCTAAAATGAGCTCGGAGCATCGGGATAAATATTCACAAGTCTTTACTTTGTGAACAAGCTTCCTTTTATTCATGAAGCTTGAAAAATTTTTGGTGAATACTCAAGACTCAAATTTCAAATTGTGAGCTGATTTAAAATTTTCTTTCCCTTTGAATTTTATTTTCAGCTTATTGCGCTCGCTTATCCGCGCAGGATTTTGGATTATTTTATTTTCCAAATCAGAAAAATATTTATTATATGTTTCTATGTTTTTTATGTTTTATATGTATTTATATCAGTGTTTTATATGTATAAAATTTTATATCTTGTATTTTTTAAGCGCTAAAGCGCTTTACAAGAATAAAAGTGCTCTGCACTATAAAGCTACAAAATTAGCTAAAAGGGCGGGTAGACGGTGCTAGGTCGCGAACAATCGTGTACGCGAGTGAAGTGTTTGCCTATGTTTTTTCGGGAGTGCAATTATATAGCTGTTCGGTTGACAGGTTGGTTATTTTTAAATAGTTTACATTTAAAATCACGCTCGTTACATATCCTTTATAGTCTCATTAAATAGTAAAACTATTTATGAGACTATTCCAAAAATTTGGATAATAAGGAAAAACCTGAAAAGCATAAAAATCGAGTGAAATGTTCGAGATAATTAAAGTAATTCTCTTGCACCTGTCACTCGACATAGCTTGTGTACACAGCGTAAGACGCTTGACCACCTTCGGTACTACTCGTGACAGCTCGGCTCAACTCGCGTGACGTGGTCTCAGCCTGTAGCTGACGGTCTCTCGCAGTTGTCGCCATCTCAACTAGCTCGACGGCTCGACAAACTCCGTACGTCTTCGCTCGCGTTCGTGCCTCGCGGGAACCGACGCTATTACGAAGCAGTGAATTTTAGTTCTATCCATCTTGGCTTCTTGCCTCGACTCGTCGATGCGCTTGTAGACTTCGTGACTGCGCTCGGTTATTCTCGTGCTATTGCGGTCCTTTTCTAGCACCCGAACTGTCACTTGACACCACAGCGCGAGGAAATAAAGAAATTAATTTGAGTTTTTATTGAATCTTCAAATTTCTTTAGATTATTTGATTTTATTACAATTAAATTAATTTAAATTATTAATTATTATCAATTAATAAAATTATTTTAACTTAATTAAATTAATTGCTCATTGATAATTTCTAATAGCTCGATAATGGATTCAAATGCAACCGTATCGTCGGTATATACACTGGGCGAAACAGAACTGCGTAGACTCGCGAAAGCATGTAATATAAATGCAGGGGGGGGGGGGGTTGGTCCCAATTTTAAGAGACCGTGTAGTTCGCTATATTAAAAAGAGAGCGGGCGACACAAATATACCATGGGAAGAAAATGACATACTAGACGCGTCACAGTCACAAATACGCGATGATCAGACGGTATCTTGAAAACCGTCTGACCTATTGAACATTTTAGGCGCGACTGCGTTGAACGCCCACGGCCTAGCTATCTCCACCGCGACTACCACTTCGACAATTACGACATGCGCAGGCGCGTCCTATACAGCGTATTCACAGGTGTACACCGGAGCCTAGCCAGGGCCCGTTGCATCGCATTTTGAAAATGCATCCAGGTTCGTACCTATTACGCGCCAGGCCCCGAGCACAACTATTTCAAGCAATTTAGCGACGGAATCGCCGCCTTTCGTTCCAAGTCGCGTTATACCTTTCGTCATGCAACAAAGTTTCGACTACATGGGGATGTCAACCCCTAATGTTCACAGTAATTTTAACCCCTATGCGCCACACAATAACGGTGGCGCAAATGTATATAGTTCGACGAGAATTCCGCCAATAACATTGGATGAAAACCAAAATTTTAATCCCGCGCCTACCAACCCCTATAATCATAATTCGCGAGGTACCAACACTCGTGTTGAATTAAATAGAGACGTCGGTAAAGTAGTGCGCCAAAAGAATTTATAATTTAATGTCTCATCTAAGGCATGCGCGGAAGATTTTCTAACGCGAGTAGGTGAGTGCAGAATTTTTTTTCTACTTTTGGATATAGAATTAATTAGCGCACTACCATTGCTGTTGACAGGTGTCACTTTGCAATGGTATCGGCTGAAGAAGTCGCAATGGACATCATGGTCCACATTTAGAACAGCTTTCAGAAGTCAATTTGGCGACGATAATTTTGACCGCCGTGTAAGAGATCAAATCCGCACGCGCATTCAAGGCGCGAAAAATTGAAGACTAGCTAACTTGCCTGTTACGTTTATACGACAAGTTAGACGGTCCATACTCAGTCGAAGAGCAACTCGATAATGCTCAGACCAGAATTCAGGCGCGTAATAAAACGCAAAGATGTAGTCGATTTTGAAGAACTCGCACAAATAGGCAAGGATTGGGAAGCTGAATGGGCAACCATGCGCGATTACAAACCACCCCATGCGCCGGAAACGTCATTTTTACAGGAATTCGCGTATAAGGGAGAAGAAAGGCGGAACATAAGGGCAAGTTTGGCAGCTATGGACGCGAATTTCGAGGAGGAAAATATTCCCAGCGAAAAGACGCATTCACCCTCGGACAGCGAATTGCGACAAAATGTCACATAGCCCACCTAGGCAAAGAAGTCGTAGGCCAGGTAGAACAACTAGGGACAACTACGCGCAAAGACTTCCCCCAGCGAACAAGCGTAAACAAAACGTGGCGAAAATAAGCGTAGATGCGATTTCTCAAGCGCCATCTACTTCGGCGCGATTATATGGAGGATTTGCCTTTCTTATAGCACACCTGCACCTAACGACCATAGTATAATTAAATGTGCCAATGAACAGCAAATCTTTTGCTACAAGCGCGGTCGTGTGGGATTTAGAACCCTGGATTGTCCAACACCGGAGTGTAAAGCTTCCAAAATGCCTTCGGGAAACGCGAAACGGGCTCAGCGTTAAAGGTCAGCGCTGAACCTAGTCCATTTTTATCAGACCTTGTTACCAGCGTCTCTAATGAGTACTCTGTTTCTACATCTTTCTCGCCCTTATCGTATTCTGGCGGGGAGGGGGCGCGTATGTCGCCTGGCGAATCACGCGTATATCTCGATTCCGATAAGTTCTCGGAAAACGATTGCGCAGCCTTCAAATTTTATGAACAAGGCACACGATTTTTCGTAATATTAAAAATCGCCAACAGAGAACTCGGCGTGCTAGTGGACTTGTGTTCCACTAAATCCATTCTAGGTAAAGATGGGATAGAATTAGCCGCATAATTAATCCAAGAGATTAAACCCTCTGAAGTTAAAGCTATTCTATTCCTGAATGGTAGCATAGAGTCAGTTTTAGGGCAAGTGGCGCTACCTAGTACCCTAGATGTCGTCCAGAAATGTGTATAATACAAGGTGGTACCGAATTTTAAGTACCAATGTGTTCTGGGCATGGATGCCATACGACAATTTAGATTAATTGTGGATGGCAACGCTAACGTTATCCGTATGGCTTACGACGACGAAGTTTACCGCACAGCCACTATAGACTTATTGTCCAACTTGGCGTGGATAGACGACGATGGGTGCGCCGCGATGAAGGAACTCACCAAGACACAAATGGCTTTGGTAGAGAATTTCCTTAAGCGCGAGTTAAAGGTTTCAAAAAAGGAACTGGGTGCTACCCACCTTGACAAACATACCATTGACGTGGGTGACCATCCGCCCATCAAGCAGAAGTACCATGTTCGGTCTGCTGCTGTGATGGACGAGATGAACAAGCTGATAGACAAGCTAATTGAGCAAAAATTAGTTGTGCCGTCTAATAGTGCTTGGTCCTCATCGGTTGTTATGGCAAGGAAGTCGAATAGCACTTATTGTTTGTGCATAGACTCACCGCGTTCACGGTACCAGGACGCGGTCTTTTCTAATTTACTCGGATGCCTTTTGGACTTACCAACGCCCCTGCGACGTTCCAGCGTTTAATTGACAAAGTCATTGGTCCGGAATTGAAACCTCATGCGTTCGCTTATTTAGACGACGTCATAGTAGTGAGCGAAACCTTCGAGGATCACCTCAAATGGTTAAAAGAGGTATTAGATTGACTCGCTGCTGCTGGTCTCTCAGTCAACCCCGAAAAATGCCTATTCTTTCGAAGCGAGATCAGGTACCTTGGGTTCCTCATTAACAACGAGGGCGTCAAGGCCGATCTCAGTAAGCTGGCCCCTATTTTGGACTTTCCAGCGCCGCGAAATATTCGAAAACTTCGGAGTTTTTTCGGATCGGCAGGTTGGTATCGGCGTTTTATACCGACTTTGTGACCGTAGCAGAGCCCCTCTTCCGGTTTTTGAAGAAAGCGCAGCCCTTTGATTGGCAGGAAGAGCAGGAGGATGCATTCCAGGCGATTAGAACCGCCTTCAATACAGCGCCAGTAGTTGCTCGCCCAGACTTTGCGCATCCGTTTACTCTACAAACGGACGCAAGCTCCACGGTAGTTAGAGCAGTTCTGACCCAGACGATAGAAGGCGTAGAGCGCATAATCGCTTACGCCAGCCACTCCCTATCAGCCGCAGAGCGTAATTACTCAGTGAATGAGAAGGAATGCTTAGACGTCGTGTGGTCAATTAAAAAGTTCCGCGAATACCTGGTAGGATTCCGTTTCACGGTCGTGACGGACCATAGTAGCCTTCGATGGCTCAAACCCGACTGGGTGACTACTAGCCCGTTGGGCACTAAGTCTTTTAAAGTACGACTTTGAAGTCCAGTATAGAAAGGGGGCCTTAAACGTCGTACCGGACTTACTATCACGGCTTGAGGAGGTCGCCACGATGGACGCTTGGTATCTTAAGCACCTCTCGGATGTCCAGAAAAATCCGCGCGCATTCCCTATGTGGAAAGTAAAAAACAGACTCTTGTACCACCACCGCGCGAATAAATGGCTCGATCCCATTCTCCCAGATTTAAATTCATGGAAGATGGTCCTCCCTAAAGAGCATCATGCTGCAGCTCTGGCTGAGGCACATGATCAGCCTCAAGTGGGACATTTAGGGGTGGACAAAACATAACATCGTTTCGCCAACCGCTATTATTGGCCGGGTTTTTACCACGACGTTGCGTAGTACGTTAGGGTCTTCGATATTTGCCAACGTTGTAAGGTGGAGCAGGCAAAACCTGCTGGCGAGATGAGCCACAGGGTGATCGAAGAGCCATGGCTCATGGTTGGCGCGGATATTATGGGCCCTTATACACCCTCGTCCGCCCAGCATCGCTATGTTCTCGTTTTTCAGTATTTTTTCACGCGTTGGATAGAAGTCCTCCCCTTAAGGGGGTCGTCTACCTTCGCGGTTTGGAAAAATCGTTTTTTTTTGCATATTTTGAATGTGGATGTTATAAAGAACACGCCATATGAGGGATTTTTAAGAATACGCTTTCTTACGTAGGTATTGCCGATTAAATGGTAAGTTTCTCAAATCATATTTTACACTGTCATTTATCTTGAAACGTGATTTCCCAAAAGTTGCATTTTGCAAACTTTGTGATATGACTTCTTCTAGAAATATAGATAGAATTTGATCAAATTTTTTTTCAGTTATTCAATAAACATATAGCTATGTTTTCCTAGAGGCGATTTTCAAATTTTTACTTTGTTGAATTTTAACAGGCTCTAATAGGTCAAAAAACAGGTAAAAAATCGAAATTTTTCAAGAAAAATTGCGTAATATAAACACATTTTACAATAGAAAAAATCGGCTCTGGGAAAACATAGTCTGTGTAACACAGATTACAGACATATTTCATTTTATTGGTTTCAGACAGTTTTAAAGGCCAAAGTCTTAACACAAAGTTCTTAATGACATTTCTGCAGCGTTGAGCTCAAGGACGTTCGAAGGTCGCGGATGCATTTATTATCAAGTGAAAAATAGATTTTTTCGAAGAAAAAACATGTAATAATAAAAAAAATTTCAACTTGCGTGAATATCTTTAGTAGTGTTTTTGCAATTCATTCCCAAAAATAGGCTAAAATTCTCGGCTCGACAGTAGAGGACCCCCTTAAGGAATGCAAATGGCGCGACCATAACCAAGGCATTTAAAGGCCTGGTTATAACCCGCTGGGGTACGCCGAAGTTTTTATTCACGGACAATTACATATTACCGATAAGACGCCACCATACCACCCGCAAGCGAACCCGGTCGAACGAATCAACCGAGCATTGAAGACAATGATGATCTCGTTCATCAAAGATACCCAACGTAAATGGGACGTCCACCTTAACGACTTCCGCTTCGCGTTCAACACCGCGTATCATTCGTCTTTAAAAACCTCGCCATCGTTTTTAAATTTCGGCCGAGATTCGCTGCCCCGGGGCACTCTTCATGAGAAGCTTGAGCCTGCCACATCAGAACCACATCGTCCCGGGATGTCGACACCTGGTCCGAGAGAGTCTGAGAGCTGCTCGAAAAATTCTTTTATTTTATTTACTTTTCTGGCTGTTTTATTTTTTTTTTTGTTTCATCATTAACACCAGCTTGGAAGGCGCCACCAAAGAGATCGCTGTGTTACCATCGCAAGTCTGAGGAGTTCACAGGCAAGCCACAGAGGGCTTCACCCGGCAGGCATTGCATCTGAAACGACCACGTTCTGCAGCCCATGGTTTCCAACACCGTCGCACCATTATTATTATAATTAATATAGAAAGGGCATGACGAGTTGGAATAAGCATAAATTACATTATATATTGTATATTAGCATTGTCTATTTGTAACTTCTGTGTTGCGCAGTGTAAACTCTTCGCAGTCTAAACGCACCCCTCGACGTTTTAAGCCAATGAGGCAAGCCGACCGATAGACGCTCCTGCTCATTGGTTGCCTGGCGCCGTCGTCCTCACAAGACGAGTCGCCCGCGCAAACGTGAGCTTCGTGCGCGTGCGCTAGCCTTTCCAGCTGATGTAATAAAACTGCGCGACACATTTGGCGCTCAGCTTTATTCTGTCGTTGTTACACGAGCGCCAAGTAGCCTTCAAAAGGACTAAGATTTATTTTCTTTAATGGACGCCACTCCAGATTTTGACTTGAACGCCATATGCCAGGGCCTTGCCCATTAACCAATAAATTGTAGCATTAGTAGTTTGATACGCTGCTTGATTTATTTTATTCTGCTTACGCAAGAGGTCCTATCTTTTAGGTTAAGATTCCTTCCCTAACCTAAAAACCTCACCTGATCCGAACTCCCGAATCCATTCCAGCCCAAGCCGGAATCCCTGCTTAGCTTTGCTTTTCGTTTGCATGCTAAGTTTTTATTTTCAGGGTCTCTAATTTTATAAATATGGCGTCGGGAGACGCCAGACGCTCAATCGAGAAGTCTCCTAAATAACGCCGTTGACGCCGGGGGTAATCCTGAATCCTCGGGTCCGCTTTGATAAATATTTTATTTTTATTTTCGTTTCAGCGGAAGTCACCTATTATAGTACATTTATCTTCTAAAGTAATTGTCATGTAAGTTTTGGTTGAAATTGCCAGATGTCAACAACATAACCTTGAAACATTAGTGAATTTTTATCAGTATAATATATTCTTCTTTCTGCGAAAATGTCGAGTTTCGAACTGAATAAGCGTCATTTGCGGCTTCCTTGTCTCAGGAAATTGTGAATCCTTTCACAAACAAAAATGGCAAAAAATGGCGCAAAATTCCTCCGCGTGTTAAGCGCTTGCAACTCTGGAAAAACTATAATCATTGTTCAACGAGTTTCAAAAATATTTGATTTTTGAAAATCTCAAAGACATTCATTCATCTCGAATTATGAATTTGGACTGATCTGTTTTTCTACCTTGTTCAAAGGCCTCCAAAAGGCTCTGAATAGCACAAAGTTGTGACTCGTAACGATAACGAAAGTATTTCCGTACTTTTGAAGCTGGAGAAATGGCTTCCCTCTTGTTTTCATTTTCGTATCAACGGCTACCAAGTACTATGGCAAGAAAGGTCCCGAATCAATCGAGCGTTGGCAATACGGAAAATGGAAAAGGTGTCGTCAGAATCTTTCCACAAATACGTCACTAATGTGATATACCCATGAACAGTCAAGAAAGGGTTAGTTTCCAAAAATTATTTATTTGAATGGCCACACATCGCACGTACCGTACCTCCTTGTCCAATTTTCCAAGGAAAAGAATATTAATCTCACATTAGAGAATCAGCAAGCTAAAGGAGACCGGAGCACCAGTACATTTATCTTCTAAAGTAATTGTCATGTATAGCTATTGAACAAGTGGAAATTAAACTACCAGATACCCGAATCGTCACTGAAATCGTTTTGTTTACACGTTGTATCGTCAAAACTTATCGCAATGAAACTGATCTTGTGGCTCGTAAGTCAAATTTTGCAGACTTGAATTTTTCAACTTCATGCATGTTATAAATAATTTTTTTTTGAAGTTGAAAGTTTAGAATAAGTATACCCTTAACTAGAGTACTCTTAAAAAAATTATTTTTTATGGCGCCTCTTTAGAAAATCCGCTTTTCGGTACCTGCGAGCGAGTTGAAATTACGATTTTCAACTTTAGGGGCGAAACTTTAAAGATAGGGTTGCAAACCGCAGTTTCGACCCGCTCTACAGGTACCGAAAATAAAATTCTCAAAACAGTTGCTATGAAAAATAGTATACATTACTCGAAACAAAACACAGCGATTGCAAACGAGAGCTGCAGTCACACGAGTTGCATTCGCTGTGTTTCGTCCCTTGTAATGCAATATACTATTTCACCACTCGTGTTCGGGAAATTCGGTATTTGACGTCTGTAGAACATGGCGAATGGAGCTCATTCCACACGACATGTTTTTCCTCACTTGTGAGGAAAATGGGATTTCCCTAATGGCAATATGTCAAAAATCATTATGGCTGCGTTCATATATTGTTCTTAATGCGTTTACGCAGCGACATAACCCGGTTCAGCTATTGAGAATACCTCTGACTAGTTTTTTGATAGTCTCGAAGTTTAATAATCAATTTTAGTTTAATTAAGAAATATGGCCGAAGTATAATCGCCGCGGAAAAAAAACAATGAATGAAAAAAACCCCAAACTTCCTAAAATTTTAATGAAGGCTGCGAAAAAAAGCCAAAGAGCTATTAAATCCGTCAAAATCCAAATTCCGTTACGATAACGCGTATGCGTCATTCATGGAATGGAGGAAAATGAATAATTCGTCTTCATTCTCTGAGGAATGCTAACTTTTTCGAACTCGCCGAAAAAATAACCCATCAACTTTGTAGAGTGTTCATTCTATGTTGAAAACTACTCTAAAGTACAGACAAAATGACGATAACGGCACTCACAAATGTCTATCAGAGTATCGAACATATCGAACAATTCCTAAATTATTCAATCATGTTGTTACTATATTTTTGTATTGTGGCATTAAAAAATGAGGTTATGCGAATAGATAGAATATTTTAATGAGGACTTTTTCAAGGTAATAAATATGCACATTATGTATATCAAAAACTAAACTTATTATTCTGGCTAAAAATTTACAAGTATTTAAATATTTTCAATTCATTTGTTCTCCAATTTTGTCAATTCATAATTTGAGCTATCAAATGAAAAGTTGACAATGTTAAAATTTGAAACTAAAAAACTAAAATTTTTCGATTCACTGCATTTTTTAGTTTCTTAAATTTTCTATAAAAAAATATATGTTTATCTTAACTTTAAGTTTAAATTGTCAAATATATAAAACATTAAGTCAAATTTATTTTCGAATATTAGAAAATTTATAATTTCAAACAATTGGATGACAAAAATTTGTTTCATTAATTTTGCTTTTCCATCGTCGATATTACTTATTCTCTTATAAAAAAAAGGTTAATTTGGATTGTATTATCACTATTATTCCTAAAGGGGGTCGCCTACCTTTGCGCCTGAATTTCGGGCGTATTTTTGACGATGGATTGCGAAAAAACTACACATGATATTGACACAAAATTGTTTTTGTTTAATTAGTACATCATTAAAATTAAAAAAAAAATATATATTTTTTTTCATTATCTTGGCCTTGACGCGTCCTTGAATCGATCTCTGCCGGCGCGACATAGTAGACTTTGTGGCACGATTTCTCAGCTTCAGAACCTTGAAACATGAAAACAATCATATTTTTTTACTTTTTTGAAAGATTTTAAAATTTAACAAAATGGCAGCGATTTGAAAAAAAAGTTCTATTTTCTACCCTGTTTTTCTAGCTTAAAAAAGCTGTAAAAAATTGGAAAAAAATTTTTGTTCAAAAAGCTCGTGTCTAATCGTAGTGAGACGTTTTTTGAATACGAAACAATTTACAGATTTTCAATATCTTCGATAGTTCCGTCAAAATCGTGCCAACAATTTTAAAAAACAATACTTTCGAGAAAACGCGTTTAAAGATGAATGATGAGGTCGGGAGTATTTGAACCCGCATGTTTTCGAATAAATCCTTCATAAGGCATGTTCCTTATAGTGTCTAGATTTGAAATAAGCACAAAAAAAAATTCGATTTTTTGAAACCGCGAAGGTAGACGACCCCCTTAACATTGAATCTGATAGATTCACAGAGCACAGCTTCCGACGAACGTTGGCGATAATCTTGACAGATGTCGGTGCTGATTTAGTGACACTTACGAGTAAGAAACAGGAAGGATGGAATCCCTCAACTGTTTTAGACGGTTATATTAGTTTTTCTTAAAGTTTATCAATGAGTGTGTTCCATTATTATTCTAATCATATATCTCATAACAGGTTATGTCGAAAATTCGATCACCAGCAAAAGAAAAATTGAAGACTTCATATCATCGGCAATTAACTTTCCCTCAGATAATTAAATTAACCCAATAAAAAAATTGATAAGCCTAAAATATCCCCAAAGAAACAATTGGCTGGATCCAAAAGTTTTAATTTCGATTTTTCCGTAGCCGACACTGAAGTTTCCTCTTTCACAGTCGAAACAAGGATCAATTATCCGGTCATAAACATTAAAGACAGTAATGTTACTATAAACAATATTTATAAGTAAATTATGAAAAAAGAACAAAAACGAAATATCAGGTGTACAAATAAGTTTCCGCCGTTTGACGAAAGTTGGCGCCACCAGTAAGTTTTGATTGAAATTGACAAGTGTAAAACGTCACTGTCGTAAGGTTGGACATCTGTCAACAACATAACCTTGAAATATTAGTGAATTTTTATCAGTATAATATATTCTTTTGTGTGCGAA
The DNA here is from genome assembly GCA_030998225.1 of Diplolepis rosae. Taxonomy (NCBI): domain Eukaryota; kingdom Metazoa; phylum Arthropoda; class Insecta; order Hymenoptera; family Diplolepididae; genus Diplolepis; species Diplolepis rosae. Next base: position 1,361,633 of record JAPYXD010000466.1, read on the forward strand.
AAAGTCGAGTTTTGAGTCGAATAAGCGTACTTGCGGGAACTTTTAATAAACTTCTTCAATTTGAAAAAATCTGCAGCTGAGGCCCATTGATTCCTTGTAGAAAGATATGGTGAGGCTGCTTTAAGTAAGAGAAGTTGTTGTGAGTGGTTTTAAAAGTTTAAGAACAGTGAATTTGACATCGGAGGCAAAGAACGTAGCGGAAGGCCGAAAGTGTACGAAGACGCGGAATTGGAAGCATTATTGGCTTAAAATTCGTGCCAAATGCAAGAAGAACTTGCACATACCAGGTCTAGAAGTATGAAACCGGAATTTCCCTATTGATGGTGCTTGCCATCAGTTTAGGGACCGCACAACCGCTTCTGCAGCGCCATCTTCTCCCTGTAGCAGCTGAGAAAGACTTTCCGTAGGCAACAACCCAAGTTCGATATACCAGTGTATTTACTACAAGCATCAACATGTCGAGTTTTGTGCCTGCGAACTACGATTTGCGGACAGCACTGGTTTTTTGTTATCAGTTGAAGAAAACTGCCGGATTATTGAAGAAGGCAACACAAAGTCATTTTTCTTCACGATAATGCCCCATCACACACAGCGAAACGGGTCAAGGAAACGATCAAGACATTCAGTTGGGAAGTACTGGCGCATGCCGCTTATTCTCCAGACTTGGCTCCGTCGGATTACCATCTGTTCGCATCACTGGGACACCCTCTCGCTGAACAACGCTTCACTTCGTACGAAAATGTACGAGAATGGCTGGATAACTGGTTTGATTTAAAAGACGAACAGTTTTATTGGCGTGGCATTCATCACCTTCCGGAGAGGTGGGAAAAATGTGTAAATAGCAATGGAGATTACTTTGAATAAAATATTTTTGATCATTTTCATGCAACAGACGTGTAACTTTAGCAAAAAAAATTCCGGTTTCATACTTCTAGACCTGGTACATACATTAGGAGTGACTCAACAAGCAGTTTCACATCGCTTAAAATCATTTGGAATGATTCAAAAACATTGAAATTGGGTTCCATATGACCTGACACCGAGAAACGTTGAACACCGATTTTTCACATGTGAAATGCTGCTTTCCAGGCATAAACGAAAGGGCTTTCTGCACCGTATAGTCACTGGTGATGAAAAATGGATTCATTATGATAACCCAAAAAGGAAGAAATCATGGGGTCTACGTGGCCATGCTTCAACATCTACAGCTAAGCCAAATATTCATGGAAAAAAAACTCTTGTTCTGTGTTTTGTGGGATCAGCTTGGTGTCGTGTATTATGAGTTTCTCAAACCGAACACAGATGAAAATACCAAAGATTGGGTTGATTCGTGGATAGCCTCAAAAGCTGAAGCATTCTTCCGACTTAGTATCCGTATGCTGCCAGAAAGATGGGAAAAAGTAGTGGCAAGCGATGAACAATACTATGAATGAAACATAAGGTTCCGTTCTTTCACAATAAATGCACAATTTTTTATAAAAAACGGTGGAAACTTATTTGAACACCTGATATTATTGTTTACTTCGTGAAATCTTCCACAGTACAAAATGATAACTGTAAAGTAAGTAAAGCAGTTAATAATTAAAATATTATTTTATACTCAACAACTTGAAATTTTTACTGCAAAATGTATCAAACATTGAATGAAAAGTTTTTGCAATATTTTTGCGACAATGATATATTTTTTTGATTGCCATATTTATTTTCAGCCTGATTTTATTTTATAAATTTTTATCATTTAATTTTCGAACACTCGTGGTGAAAATTAGTATACACAACTCATGGAAAATCAAAATTTTCGGGGAGCGTGAAGTTGGCAGCACGAGGCCCCCCGAAAATACCTTTTTTCTTCATTTATTGTGCAGCATACTGTTATAACGACTCTTAAAGGAAAAATCTTGGGGAATATAGTAGTACAAGGACTGAGAGACACAAGTGCAATAACAAGAACAATAATAAATTTGTTGTGCAAGCACTGGGCCAAACGTGCTTTTCAAGTTTTCGGCAATTTTTGAAAAAGTTTTGGGATTTTAGAATTAAATTGGCTCTGTAATTCCAAATTCAAAGTCTTATTTAGGTTGAAATTTGATTTATTTCACCAATTATATTTGTTTTCCTAATTAAATTCAATAAAACGACTGGTATATTTACCTTATTAAAATCACACTTTTCTTGTGAGATTTTGGCTTCTACAGACTATGAATATTTATGATTAATTTCTTACCTGTAGTATCTAATATTCAGAAGAGTAGTTAATGTTTCAAATACAAATAAAGAGTAGAAAGTCTATAGGAGGTAAGCGCCTTTTTTGGAATTTTATACAAGCACGGAAAAATGTACGCATTTTTCTAATTCACGTTGGACAATGAGATCAATTTTTTTAGCGATATTCGATAACAAATCCAAATTTTGTCTCTTAATAGTAAACTGTTTGTGTCTTATAATTTTCCAAACTCCATGAGTCCAGAAAGTCCATAGAGGAGATAACTTCATGCTTTTTCCCTTATTTTTGCACTTAACCGTATTTTGCGATGTTTAATCGTGTTGTTTTTATTTGTTGTGGTTTTTCGTGAGTTTTGATTTATTATTATACTAGTTTTATTTCGCCTTTTCACCGATTCTTGCGGTGCAGCAACTTTTTATTTCCCACACTACGCCAAATCAAACGAAAGAATAAGTTATTATATATTATTCCATTCATAAAAATATAAGGAATATCGTTCTGCTTGCATTAGATTTTTAATTACTAATAGAAATAAACACTTATCGAAATTTACAAAAGCTAGCTCGCGCTTGACACTTTCGATCAGTGGTTGTAACAGATCATGCAAGCGAAATGAAAAGGATCTACGCCACAGTATTCGTTACTGCTTCCAGATTTCGGTTTCGATAGAAAATTCGAGTGAATTACTTTATATATGATCATTATTCTTGATGCTCTAAAATTTTTATTATCTATTTATACATCTGAAGAATGATCATACCTCTAATAACGGTATACATACGCGACCTTTTTATCTACGAAATCAGTAAAAAACTGATTCATCCTCTAAATTTCTGCAAATTATATTTCACTCTAATATAGTGATATTTCTCATTACAGTGAAAATTCCACTCTGAAAAATTTTAGAGAGTGGATTTATTGTTAGGATAAGTTATGAGTGAGAATAGTTTCACCTCTTAAGAGGGAAAAAACAGAAGTTTGTATTCTTAGTCAAACATATGTGAACTTATACAGAGTTACTGCCAAGTTTCATTCAAATAGATCTGCTAAAACTGATTACAGTAGTAGAAATATAAGTTTTTATGGGAATAAATAAATTGTTTCTTTCGTGGAATTACACGTAGAAACATGTAATTCACTTATAATAAATATTTCTCTATTGCTTATTAATTGCTATTATTCTTGTATTCTCTTATTTTTACATAATGACTGATATTTCCATATGAATTAAAAAAGATTCATCATGGAACAAGATAAAGATAATTATATAAACTTTGCCAACATTTCATGACCTTTATCATAATTTTAAAACGTCATAAGTTTATACTTGATTCTTTAAGAACTTTGGCACGGAGGAACATATTAGTTATTTTCGAAATGTATGCTCATTTTGAACACACATTTCACACAATAACGTTTTTTAAATTTGATTACTTCTAATTATTTTAACGATATAGTGTTTGCTCCAAACATTCAAAAAATAGAGACCCCTCTATGCATAATAAATTACAGTTTAATTTTGTGCAATTGAAATTTCGCTATTTGTGATAAGTTGTAAATTATTTTAGATGTTTGCTTTTTCTTCATAAAGAAATGCAAATTTTTATATAATTTTTTTAGTTGTAGATATTATAATTCCTTGTTTTCATCCTGTATGAGAGATAGGGAAAAGTGGAAGTTGTTTCGTAACTCGTAGAGATATGAAAAGTTTGAAGAAAATGGAAAGCAATTTTTTAAATTTCCGCCAGTCTAAAGAAGCTGACGGTGCCTCAGGATATGAGTTGGGAACAAACTTTACCTTAGCTTAAGGCCTTTATGAGTTCTACGCGTATCGCGTTTGTCAATCTGACAAGTAAGAGGTAACTTCAACCCATCGACCAGCAAGCAAAGTAAAATCGAGTTCTATATTCGATCAGACGAATTATAGGATAGGCGTAATTTCGTTACTTTACAAACTGAAATTATATTAAATTTTCTTCCGTCTTCCTAATATCCACATGTCAAGAGACAAATAAACAAAACTGACACATTTGGCTTGGATATGTTATCAAAACTGAAAGCATTTAAACTTCCTGCCAGTATTTTTAAATAAAAAATGATTCTAAAGTTCTTACAGAGTTTGCATTGTATCGGGTGTACAAAAAGTATCATTTGAAGATCAAGTCTTGATTTTCAAATTAAATCACCTACTTTGAGAGTTGAGTGTAAAATAATTTAATATTTTAATTAATTAATAATATAATATATATTCGTGATTTCCGATTGAGCACTTTTTGAACTGTCATTTTTTTGACAAAGTTATAGTTTTTGTTTTTTGTTTTTGCTTTCTGTTTTTGTGAGAGACTGTTTACTGTTCGCCATTTGTTTGACATTCATTAAAAATTCCTTTGTTGTCCTTCACAGGATTTTTGCCTATTTCACCGAGCTTGTAGTATTCTTCACTTCTTCTAAAGATATTTTTGTGCTATTACTTTAGTAAAAATTTCCTTAATTGCTTTTCAGTCGTTGTATTGGTTTCTTGTTTCTTCCTTGCATTATGTATTTTATTTCGTTCATTCTAGTTTTAAAAAAAATTGAATCATTAAATTATGCATCAAATCACAGTAAGTGAACTTATCTCTATCTTAATGATGAGAGGCTGAGGTGATAAAATGTGATCCTGTAATGATACGGTGACCCTTTTCAATGGAACTTCTCGAAACGCTCGAAATGTAATTTAAAAATTAACTGTTGTGAAAATAGTACAACGATTTGAGGAAATTGATAGCATGAAAGATAAAGCGAAATTAAGTAGACCGGCAACAGCAATAAATCCAAAAACGTCTTTAGATGTTTTGCAGTCTTTTGTGGAGATTCCTGAAACAAATGGTATTATCAAATGGTAGCATTAATAGGCAGAATAGTCGATACTAGTAAGATATGAACCCTTATTGGATATGAATAATTGGAATGATTTAAGGCAAAGGATTGTTAACGGAGTAAAAGTTATGCCTCGGGAAATGATCAGAAATGATGTTTCAGCATTCTACAGCCAAAAAGCCTACCGTCAAGAGGTATATGACCACCAATCACAAAAACCCATGATTTTTCAATCTCCAGGGGATTTCATACTCTTTATAAACTCTATACCGAAAATAAATTTTCATTAAATATTATTTGTCTAGTCTAGTGGAAGTCTCATTTATGGAAAGCAGGTTGATTAGTTAAAGTTTAGCCTCTATATACTAATAAAAAAAAGTATGATAAAGTATGAAGTATGAATGACAAAGTATGATGAAGTTATTCTAATATACATTGATTTATTGATGCACGGAGAGAAATAACTGGTGCCATGCACTCAAAAGAGACCAGTGTTTGGCAATTGTTGCTGTTCAAATAGTTGGTTATAAACTCGAGTAATAACTGCTCAAAATTCATGCGAGCTGCGCACGGTGATCTACAAAGACAAAATACTGTGTATTCACATATAAAGTATGTGATATTACAACATTTACGACTCATGCGACTTATAGTAGATACTAGATAGGCCAAAGGTGCGTTGAACTCCTTAGGCTTATATGAAGAAATTCTAGTGTAAGACATACGCCTTGAGAACGCTTGAGATTCACGTGCGCCACACGTGAAGCTGAAGCGTTTGGAACATAAAGAAAGCCATGCATCATATACTCAGCGTTCATGTGTTCGAGCTCCGAGTCGCTAGTGCTACACACACGAATATTTAATAGGTAGAGCATGAACGTTGTCTAGTGTCAAGCATTTGAATTCACGTGTTTGACAATCGTTATTCGACATGTGTGTAACACTTCGTGAGTTCCATGTGCATGGCACCAGTTATTTCTCTCCGTGTGGAAAACAAAATTTGCAACTATTTCTGAACTTGCCAAAATTTCTTGGCAATTTCGGAGCTAGTCCAGTAGAGGAAATGCAATCGTATGTAAGCTTTCCTGGCAGAAACCAGGATTAACTTGGCTGTTTAGAGTGACTCTGTGAGCCCATCTCTATGGAACAGTTACAAACGTTTGATGAAACATTTTAATCTACAAATTTCGACATGGAGCAACAAAGCTTCGAATTCAAAAAACAAATTTATCTTTGAAATGTACATAAAAATACATGAGTTTGATACACGCGTCTAAACTTTCGTTTCGTTTTATAAAATAATAAATTTCAATGGTGTGAAAATAAATATTGGGTTGGTAACAGTCATTTCGCTTTTTTCCGCTAGATGACTAGTCGTTCGAAGTCGTTTTTCTCTGTTGCAAAATTCAGACCGTATATGGTATTTGACAGCTGACGTTTCACAGATTATTCAGTAAAAAAAAGTTTCAAGTGTTGTTGTTTATTTATTATTTGACATTGATTTGAAATGGAGATTCCAGACGGTAATTTACGTCACATTTTACTTTATCACTTCCGAAAAGGTGAAAACGTAGTGCAAGCTTGGAAAAGCTTGTATTATGTTTATGGTGAAAAATCATTGACAGAACGCCAGAATTGGTTTGATCGTTTTCCTTCCGGAGATTTTGACCTCAAAGATGCACCATGCTCTGGGCGCACAACTGAAGTTCTCATAAAATTTGATAACATTTTAATCGAATTCAATCATTTTTAATCTTTATTTTAACCATTTGATTAAGATTTAATCAAATTTAATCATTTTTAATGCATTTATTCCTGCAGGAAACGCTAAAAAAGAATGTTTTCATATTTTATCCGTGAATTTTTGCCCTATCGCTAATATAGCGGAATTTTCTATTTTACCTTCTCCAATTTTTTTTCACCTAGAATTTTCGAAATCTAGTTGAAGCTGGTTTTTGGGCAAACCTCTGATTGGTCTGAAAGTGTGTTATTTTATTCATGAACGAAGCCTCATAACCCCTTGAGAGGAATCTCTTTTGTGTCCAAAAAAGGAGTTCTAATTATTTCAATTTTAACATCGAAAAGCTAGTAAGGTACCAGAATTGTGTGGTTTTGGTCTGCCAAACGCCGCTCCGCCACTTTTACAGCCTAATGCTTGTATTCAAACCGAGAATTATTTATACGCTATCTCAAAATATTTTCAACGATGAGCCTTGTTCTTTCCTTGAAGAGACTAGGCAATTGTTTTTCCAGAATTTTTATATTTCGTTTTTATCCCTACTGAAAAAACCTATATAGGTTCCTGTATAGAATCCTATGCCACTTCCTATAGGTGGCATCTATATGTGAAACATATAGGTGAATAAAAGTAAGTACTGAAGAACTTTTTTGGGTTGTCTTTGTTTATATACTATAAAGTAAAAAATAATTTCCACAATCAACTTATTCATCCTTAAAATTGTAACATCTCTACTTTCCCCCTGGGTGTTAAATGCTTTAGTCAGCCAGAGTTCGATAAGTGGGGTGGTAGGCGATGGAATAATTGGTGACGAATTGTATTGATTTAATTTGGATCTCTATTCAGAATATATATATATATATATTGCAGTAAGGAGGCATTGCTGCCTATTCTACTCGTATATCCGAGGTAAATTCACTGGTGCAGGACCCTGAAGATGTCGATAGGTGTACCCACATGATGTTCTGGCATATTTTTCACGGTAAAGCCATCTATAGATATCGTACTGCAAAAAGCAACCTTGATTATGACTTTTTGGTTCATTCCAAATTACTGTCATACAAACTTTCTAATTTGGATTGGAAATTCGGTTTGGATTAATCCCAGCTCAGTTTTATTTGGACTCAATTGTCAGACTCATTACGTCATATTGATATTTGAAAAAATGGTTGTAGTTTTAAAATCCGTCGTAGCTACGGTTCTATTGAATATAGTGTAACGTCCCTACTTTCACCCTGCTTACCAGATGCTTGAGTCAGCCAGGGTATGGTAAGTGCGGGGGTAGGTGATAAAAGAAATCGGAAACGGACGTTCAATTATTTATTACAAATATGTTTATTAAAGAAAGAAAAAAAATTTACAAAGAAAGAACTACAATAAAAATACTAAGTGTGTATGTGTAGACGTAAACCTGGCTTCATATTGTAGTATAATGTTTCCATAACCCTCTCGTTGTTCGCCTTCTTAACAGGGTGAGTACGTCCGTAGCTTGCACTCGTATGGGCACTCTGGGCTCTTTTTGCCGGTCACTAATCTGCTGGTCCAAGCTCTGTGTTCATTAGTACGTTTGGATTTGCTTGTCGACTGGTGCTAGGCGGATAGTCCAAATATGGGTTCTGGCCTGGGCGAAGGTGTTCAGGGGTGGATCCCGCTTCATGTTGGAGTGGTTGATCTTCTTCTTGGCTTAGACCTATTACCTCCTTCCGGGTTGACGACGCTAATAAGATTTCTCTTAGTCCGATTAGCTATTCCTCCATCTGCTCGAAGTCCTTTGTCCGGTCAGGATCCTCTTTGTAGTCTGGTGGATCCCTAGGCTTTTCTGCGAAAATTTCTTGGTGTTGTCGCGCAACTGACACCAACAGATGTCTAAGAACATAAGTTCATACTTATCTAACTCTTGGATGAGTTGTTCTTTGGCAAGTCGGTATATCCGCGAGACCGCCATGTTCTCTTTTCTTGATCTCTGGTGCTGGTGTTCTCTCTTCAATGAAGGTTCGGTATGTCGTGTCATGTAAGTGCGGTGTCTCTCTAACGAGAGCGTTGTCTCTCTAATGAGAATGGTTGTCTTCTCTAACGACAGCGGTGTCTTCTCTAATGAAAACGTTGTCTTCCTGACGAGAGAGGTGTCTTCTCTAACGGGAACGGTGTCTTCTTTAAAGAGAACGGTGTCTCTCTCACGAGAGCGGTATGTCTCCAACGAGAGCGGTTTTCAAGGTTTCAAGGAAGGAGTTTTTCAAGGACCACAAATCTGACAACTGATGTTGGACTGTGATTCCAGGAGGAGCTCGACTAACCTTGAGAGACAAACTTGGTTGTCAGCAAAAGCTATTATGTATAATTTCTTGGGAAACACGGAATCCAGAAACTACAACCACCTGGTTAACAATATTCTGCAGAATTTGCAGGAAATGAAAGTAAACATGTCACTAAAGATTCAAATTCTTCATTCCCACTTAGACTTCTTCCCAGAAAATTCGGGAGCAGTTAGTGACGAACACGGAGAAAGATTTCATTAAGACATCGCTGAAATCGAAAAGAGGTACCAAGGTAAGTGGAGTGTGAACGCTTTAGCAGAATACTGCTGGAATCTCATGAGTGATGATCAAAATGCTCATTATCGTCGAGCATGCAAGAAAAAGAGTTGCTTGTCCGTAGTGGCAGCTTATAATAACTTTTCGACAGGAGCTAACAACCAATAATGAAGAAGGTATATTTAAAAGTTTATAAATACTGTAAACTCTGTGAATATTGCTGGAACTATAAACTTTTTTGAAATTTTTCTGCATCAAATAAAGAAGAGAATGACACACTGTTGACTAAAAATAACTGATATTCAGTTAAATGTCTCTAAGAAACTTAGGAAACTCACCCCTGACTGACTGAAACAAGCGAAGCAAAAATTTTAACAAATAGCCTAAATAAATCTCATTTAACCTTCCAAGAGAAGCTGTACATCACCACTTCACTTGCTTCCTAAAAAAGACAAACAGTAGAGATGTTCTCATAGCTTCAACATCAGAAAAGTAACACCAGAAATATCTTCAGCAAGTTATTAAAAGGTTTAAAATGTGTGAGATTCTGATTCAGCCAGCGAAACGTGTTTGGCGAGCTCTATTTGTTAGATTCTTGGCATTCAAAATTCAAAGAAAAAGATGAGGCGATATTAAACTTTCCACAACTTTTTAATGACTTACTTCGCAGGAATTTAAAGGGAAAAAGGCTTATCCACTGGAGCACTGAAACTCTTCAAGCTTTCGAAAAATGCATCAGGAATTTTTCCTACCCAGCCCCGGATGCAGTGCTTCGGTTATTCACGGATGCATCAGATTTCGTGATTGGTGCTGTTCTTCGACAACATGTGCGGGAAGAATGCCAAGCCTTGGAATATTTTGTCAAAAATTTGAGCACTGCTAAATGTAAATATGGTGCTTATGAGCGCAAACAGAAGCAGGATCCTGAAATTCGGGAGTTACTTTAATGAGGTACAGCCTTACAAATAAAACAAGTACAACTTCTAGGGACAGATAAAATTTGTAATATGGCTTATCTACTTCCACAGCTCGTCCTTTTGTTAACAAAGCCTTCAGAAAAGCAGCCTTCAATTCCCTACATCAATTCAGCGCGTCAAAGTTTTACGTCATGTTTTATTACCTGTGGCAGCTTTTATGCCTCTAACTTCAAGATTCGAGCATTTTTTATGGACATCGTTGGACCCTCATCTTCTTTACAAGGATATAGATATTGCCTCACTCGTGTCGTCTGTAATCCAAAACGATTCCTATTGAGGATATTAAAGCAACCGCAGTTGCAAAAGCTTTCCTTTCTGGTAGGATTCGGACAGTTTAGCGAAAAGAATAAAAAGCAACTGTAGCGTGAAAGAGGAGAATACAGTTCTACACAACAGGGCTAGACTTGGCCAACATCAACTGCTGATACAAGAAGAAAAAAAAGGGATTCCAAAAATTCCGCGAAAATGGTCAGGACAGAATGCAAGATTTCCAGATCCACTCCAGAAAGGTTTCGCATAGAATATTTTTCCTTTTTTCTAACAAATTAACTTTTTTTCATCGCTACAATCTCATGATTTTTTCTTTCTAAAAATATCGTTTATTTCAGCATAGATTTTTTGTATCATGATGTCCTTATCTATATTAACTCGATAACTAGCAGAGGTGTGTATATAGCGACCTACTACATTAACATTATTTCCATTCTACTATAATTATAAATGTATTGGATCTATAACTTAATTCGTGCGGTTTATTTTCAAAATTTGAACTTTTATTTAAGAAAAACATATACAATAGTATTATTCAAAGTATTGCCCATCTGAAGCTATGGATTTTTCCCATCTTTCTGGCAATTTGTGGATTCCATCCCAAAATAACTGCGCCGGCTTGGCGGCCAAGAATGAATCAAGCCAATTTTTGATACCCTGTTCTGATGTGAACCGTATTCCAGTGAGGGCCTACTGCATCGACCGGAACAAATGGTAGTCAGAAGGGGCAAGGTCTGGGCTATAAGGCGGGTGGGGTAAAACTTCCCATCCACTGTTTTCCAAATAGTTCTTAACCGGAATAGCAACATAGGGCCGAGCGTTGTCATGATGGAAAATTATTGCTTCGTGTCTGGTCGCATGGCGTTTTTCGGCTATTGCTTTCTTCAAACGGATTCATTGTGTTCGGTAGCGTTCTTCATTGATGGTTTCACCCAGTTTTAGCAGCTCATAATAAAGCACACCCTTCTGATCCCACCAAATACAGAGTATTAGCTACGCGCCATGGATATTCGGCTTTGCCGTTGATTTGGCTGGTTGGCCGGGTTTCACATATGATTTATCGCGCTTGGGGTTATCGTAATGGATCCATTTTTCATCACCAGTAACAATCCCATGCAAAAATGACTTCTTTTTGTGGCGTTCCAGCAGCATTTCGGACATGCAAAACCGCCTTTCAACGTCTCTCGGCTTGAGTTCATGTGGAACTTAATTTCCTTGCTTTTGAATGTATCCGGCTGCTTTTCAACGTTCAAATTAAATGAATTAAGCTTCGAATTGCTTTCTCACATACCATATTCTCCAGATCTGGCCACCAGCGACTACTGGCTCTTTCCTGAACTGAAAAAAATGCTCCAGGGAAAGAGATTTCGATCCAATGATGCATAAAGTCAAATTTCTCGGAAAAACTGTGTTTTTCTTAGTTATACTGGGAACTCATTGAGTGATTCTTTAAATCAATTACACAGGTCTGCAAATAATGGGTTTGTATGATTTATCGCGCTTGGGGTTATCGTAATGGATCCATTTTTCATCACCAGTAACAATCCCATGCAAAAATGACTTCTTTTTGTGGCGTTCCAGCAGCATTTCGGACATGCAAAACCGCCTTTCAACGTCTCTCGGCTTGAGTTCATGTGGAACTTAATTTCCTTGCTTTTGAATGTATCCGGCTGCTTTTCAACGTTTTGAAATGGCTGCTTGAGTGACTCCCAAAGATTCTGCGAGCTCTTCTTGTGTTTGACAACAATCTTCATCGAGTAATGCTTCCAGTTCTTCATCTTCAAACTTTTTTGGCTGCCCAGGACGTTCTTTGTCTTCCAAGCCAAAAGCACCACTTTTAAATCGTGCAAACCACCTTTGGCACGTTCGCTCAGCTAGAGCATGTTCACCATTAACTTCACCACATAGAAAAATTATTCTGCAGAGTAATATATAGGATTGTTTCTAAATACTTCCGATTTTTAACAGTAAATAGGAATCGAGAGTTTTGTTTAAAAGTGTAAAATATACAAGGTCAAAACTTTAAAGTAATCAAAATAAATAATCTGAAATTTTGAAATACTCTATACTCTACAGTTTGTGATATTTATAATATTTTCTATTACAAATATAAATAATATAATAAAAATAAAATTTATGAGTTTTCTAGATAGTGTATGCTATTTTTCCACTTTCAAAATCTAAAATATAAAGGAATGTTTCTTAATTTTTTCGTAAATGCTATCATAATTGACAAAAAGTTACGTTTCAAAAGGAAATATTTTACTTTTTTAATCTACATTTTTATCCGTGCACCTCAAGAAACTTTGTGGTAAATATCTATCATATTTAAGATGAAAAATGATAAAATAAATTCTTCAACAATATACATAATTTTAAAAAACTATGCGTGAAAGTATTTTATTGCATTCGAAAGAGATTTATCTGTTTGAAAGGTAAAAGTAAAAGAGTTGTCGTGTGTACAGGTGGCCTAAGTGGTTCGCTATCGTAGGGCATTATAGTGTACGTAGCGTATTTAATGATGCTCTCGAGGCGCTTCACGGCACAGAACACGATCGTATACTGTCACCACTTCTCGGCCATTATAGCCCAACATCAGGAATAAAAATAAAAAATAATTAAATATCTTAATTGAGACAATTTATCAAGTTGTTGGGACAAAGCTACCATACTCGGATTCAGAAGTGGTAGCAGTCTGTGGTTTCTTGCATCACGTTCTGCCTTTATAAAGTAGAACTTGGTTGATTCTATAGTTCCTGAGGCTTCTGCCATCCAAATTCAATAACTGACGCACATTATATCCAGCGTGATTTTTATAGAAATAAAGAATTATGCTAAAAAGTGACAAAAATTCAAAAAAACTAATTTTTCGTTTAAAAAATGATATGAAAATTGTTATTTTTGAGCAATTAAAAAAAACTTCAAATGAATATTGAACTAAATAAACATTTTAATCAATAAAAAGTGACATCTTAAAAGAGATAGTAGTTTGTCGATAACTATTGCACGCCACACAAGACAAACAATCCTTGTTAACGAAATCTTAACCTCCGCTGACAGATCCTCATGGAAACAGCTCCTCACTGCATTTTCCACTTCGGCTCTTACATTGTAGGGTCCTAGGAGGCTCTTAGAGCAAGCCTCCCTGATTCCCTAATCTGTAGTACTCAGTTTCTCGGGATTGACTCTGCTATTCACCTTCTCCTAGGGACCTACAGTCGGCTCCTTTTATCGCTTGTGAAGTTCCGCTGTGGACCTCGGCGCTGGCTGAGAGGAGGTTTGGCTGCCCTCATCCACGACGTTCTTCTTCTTAGGCGAACTTACCTCCTTTATCTTCGAGGCCATCCTGACTCAGGTGGTACTCGAAGTGGTCGAGATAGATATCACGGGTATCCAAGCACATTTTCAGCTTCTCCAGTTCATTGAGCGCTCCATCAATGCCATCCCTAATGGGGAGGAATATTTTCTTCTTAGTCCTGCAGAAACTCCATATTCTGCTGGGCCTCTGCCGCCTTTTATAATATGCCCGTGTCTCTGTCGTAAAGCTCGTGCAGCCAATCCCGATGCTGTTTAGCCTGATATTTCTCTCTCTCAGGATTCTCCATAACGTCCTTTTCTCCACCAAACATCTCCTCACACATACTTTTACTTAAGTTTACATTCTCCATTCAAATCCCACGAGTAGCTAGGGAAGTATTCGGTCCGCTCCTGTAGAGCCTTGCGTGCAGAGGTAAGGTCTCTCTACTCTAGGAGGTGACCTGATTTCCTAGAGACACCGTGAAAGACACCACGCCCTGGTGCCATGCAGCCATCGGCATGGTAGTTAACACCTTGGCTTGGGGGTTATTCCTTCGGGACCATCTCCGAAACATTGTCCGCGACTGCTTATTTAAATTTTTATCCGTATTCAGCAGTAATCCTCGGTACAGGGCCCCCCTATCCGCAACCCAAGGGTACACCCGATCGCTTGTTCTAAGGCCCCCTGATCCTATAGATGGCACCACTGTTGTCAAATTCATATAATTCCTAGATAGTATCTATCTTTCAAAGTTGAGTGTCAAAATTTCATGACTTACTTTTTCTTTCTTCGCCTGTGGGTGATTGGTGTTTTCTTATTGCTGCTGGATTCTTTTACTGGACATGTATTTTTTGTGGACCAATGATATTAACTTTGTGCAGATATGGCTATTTGCTAGACACAGCAAGAAGCCACAACCAAGAAGAAGAAGAAGGAAATTTCATGACAGTTTGACGTTTAGTTCATAAGTTATAGAGGTTTTGGTAAAGCAACTTTGGTCATTTTCAAAGCAATGGATAAAAAAGAGTTTCGAGTGTTAATCAAATATTGCTTTTTAATGGGAAAAAATACTGTCGAAGCAAAGCAGTGGCTTGGTAAGCGTTATGGGGACATTGCACCAGGGAAATCAACAATCATCAACTGGTATGCTGAATTTAAACGCGGTCGTACAAACACCGATGGCTTTGAATGCTCTGGTCACCCAAAATCAGCAGTTGTTCTGAAGAACATAACAAAAGTCCACAGAAAAGTTTTGAGCGATCTTAAATTAAAGTTCCGTAAGATAGCGGACACCTTGAAGATATCAGACGGCAGTGTGTTTACAATTTTGCACGAATCTTTGGAGATGCGTAAGTTGTTTTCGAAGTGGGTGCTTCGTTTTCTCACACCCGACTAAAACAACAACGCGTCGAGAATTCAGAGCGCTGTTTGGGGCTCTTCAAGCGAGGTAAAGAGGATTTTCTGTGTCGGTGTGTATCTATGAATGAAACATGGATCCATCACTATACACCAGAAACAAAGAGATAGTCAGCTGAATGGACAGAATCTGGTGAAAGCCGTCCAAAGCGACCGAAAACTTAACAGTGGGCTGGCAAGGTTATTGCATCTATATTTTGGGACGTGCATGGTATATTGTTTATCAACTATTTTGAAAAAGGTAAAACCATTAACAGCGACTATTACATGGCGTTACTGGATTAATTGAGCGCAGAAATCATGAAAGAACGGTCACAATGCACCTTGCCACAAGTCCATGAAAACGATTGTCAAATTAAATGAATTAAGCTTCGAATTGCTTTCTCACATACCATATTCTCCAGATCTGGCCACCAGCGACTACTGGCTCTTTCCTGAACTGAAAAAAATGCTCCAGGGAAAGAGATTTCGATCCAATGATGCATAAAGTCAAATTTCTCGGAAAAACTGTGTTTTTCTTAGTTATACTGGGAACTCATTGAGTGATTCTTTAAATCAATTACACAGGTCTGCAAATAATGGGTTTGTATTTGTTGTTGGAAAACGAAAGATCATTTGCGAGGTAATTTTTGACGGAGAATCCGGATTCGGAAACAGAATCAGCCTATCACGTCAGGATTTTGAGATATTTGAGGTTATGTGCTCAAAAAATGGGGTTTTTCGCTACTTTTGGGGTTATGCATAGGTCGCAAGAAATTTTTTTGGTTTTTTTCTCAAATGTCATAATTTAGCACTACTATTTCCCTTCAAAATGAGCTATTGAACAGTCACGAGCGATTTTTTTTCATAAAGATACGGCCATATCAAGTTTTGACATTTATCCGAATGAAATGTAAAAATTGAACTGCGCATGCGCCTATAGCCATGCAACGGAGCACAATCTTTTTCTTATTCTTATTCTTGATCTTATCTTTTCAAGATAAATTTTCGAATGCAGAATGGTATGCACCAAAGAGTCAATGTGAATGCTCATAAGGTTGTTCGGATAAATGTCAAAACTTGATATGGCCGTATCTTTGTGAAAAAAATCGCTCGTGACTGTTCAATAGCTAATTTTCAAGGGAAAGAGTAGTGCTAAATGATGACATTTGAGAAAAAACCAAAAACATTTCTTGCGCCCTGTACATAACCTCAAAAGTAGCGAAAACCCCCATTTTTCGAGCACATAACCTCAAATATATCAAAATCCTGACGTCATAAGCTGATTCTGATTCCGAATTCGGATTCTACGTCAAAAATTACTCCAGAAACGACCCATAGCTTTTCAACAACTAAACCTTGCAGACCTGTGTTATTATTCGATTAAATTATTGCGAGTCCAAATTAGTTCGGTCCGTTTACAAAAGATTGCTCTGGCTGTTATGACTGTTTCATAGTGACAGCTGATTTCGGTGGATTTGGAGAGGTTAGAGATCTGTCAATAACATTTAGTTTATATCGCTTTGAGTTTCATAAAAAAAACCTTGTTCTTTACTGTATTGAATATATCGAATTTTATGTTAACTAAGGAGTATTCGCAGGAGGTTTGAGTTTTCTGATTTAATTGGAAGAAAAGTGTGGTTGAAGTGCATCGAATGCTTGTGGAAATTTATGGTGAAAATGCTCCAACGGATAAATCATGTAGATAATGGTTTCGACTTTTCAATAATGGTGATTTTAGCGTTGACGACAAGCCTCGCTGTGGACAGACAAAAAAATTCGAAGACAAGTTTCCGTACGATTGCAGTCTATGGGAATGATTCAAAAGCAGGGCAATTGGGTTTCGTACGAGTTGAAGTCGAGAAACGCCGATTTTTCAGCATGTCAATGGTCTGTCCAATGTTGCAAAATCGGTGGAAACCTGCTTGGAAACGCTTAAATGGAAGGTCCTACCCCACCCGCCGTACTCTCCAGACGTTACTCCTTCCTACTACCATTTGTTTCGATCCATGGCACACTGCATTAAGAGATGCCATTATTTTATGCATGCAAAAAATGAAATGCAAAATTTACTTCTCTAACATTAGTTAAGGCCATGAACCAATCGGATCACGTAACAATATTTCTATCCTATCAGCGTTTTCAATTTGTGTAACCCCATTTCTGTACAAAATGAGATAGCAAGTTGAAAATTTATAAGAGTAAATGAAATGCACTAAAATAAGTCTGTCTGGTCATAAATATCCATAATTATGAAAAAAAATGTCTTCGAATTTTTTTCTTCTAATAATTATAAACAGGCAGACCTATAGTAATGTAACACATCGTTCAATAAGTCCCGGGACTAACTAAGAAAACAAAATTTGTTTTGCAAAATTCATTTTTATTCATCAATATAATCACCTTCAAGTGCGATACAATCATTCCAACGCTTTTCTAACTTTTCGATTCCATGCTTGTAAAATGATTTGTCCTTGGCTTCAAAATAAGCTTCAGTTTCAGCGATTACTTCCTCATTCGAGCTAAATCTTTTTCCCTGGAGAATTTTTTTGAAATCAGAAAAGAGCCAGTAGTCGCTGGGGGATAGATCTGGAGAGTATGGTGGGTGGGGAAGCAATTCGTAGCCTAATTCAGACAATTTTGCCATCGTTTTCATTGACTTGTGGCACGGAGCATTGTCTTGATGAAAGGTGATTTTTTTCTTCTTCAAGTGCGGACGTTTTTTTGCGATTTCGTCCTTAAAACGCACCAATAACTCAATGTAATAGTCGCTGTTGATATATTTTTCCTTTTCAAGGTAGTTGATGTAAACTATACCGTGCGAATTCCAAAAAACTGACGCCATGACTTTGCCAGCTGACTGTTGCGTTTTCGGACGCTTCGGATGGCTTTCATTGGCTTCACGCCACTCAGCTGGCTGCCGCTTCGACTCCAGAGTGAAATGATGGATCCATGTTTCGTCCATTGTCATATACCGACGCAAGAAATCCTGTTTATTGCGAGTAAACAGTGACAAACAGCTCTCTGAATCGTCGACTCGTTGTTGCTTTTGTTCCATTGTGAGCAAACGTGGCACTCATTTGGAAAAGACCTTTTCCATGCTTAATTTTTTATTTTAAATCGTAGACACACTTCCAGTTGATATGTTCACCATATAAAATCTCACGGACTTTCAGTTTGCGGTCGTCTATCACGATTTTCAAAACTTGCTTAATATTTTCCGGAGTTACTGCTTCATTTGGCCTACCCGAGCGTTCCGCATCATTTTTATCAGTGCGACCGCGTTTGAAATTAGCATACCACCGGAAAATCGTTGTTTTCGACGGAGCACAGTCCGGATAACATTTTTCAAGCCATTGTTGAGCTTGCACAGTATTTTTCCCCATTAAATAGCAATGTTTTATCAACACACGAAATTCGTTTTTGTACATTTTGTACACAAATGCAAAAGTAGCGTCACTTTCATCACAGTAGCTTTGCTGTTTATGGTCTGATTGACGTGAAAGTCAGACACGTGTCATTTAAAGGTTAGTTCTTTTGAAAAACGAAGTGGATTTGATATTACTAACGCCATCTGTGGGTTAGTCCTGGGACTTATTGAACGATGTGTTATTTTATTTTATTCTACAAATTTTCAGTTACCTGTCATAATTTTTATATAAATGGGATTACACAAACTGAAATGCTGGTAAAGTAGGAATCTTGTCACTGACCAGGTTGGTCCATAGCCTCAAGTGTTTTGAGTAACTGTAACATTAAATGTAGTGTAAAACATAAGGTCCAGTAGTCCAGTTTACTTGACGTCCCATATGATTCACAGTTAAAATTCCTTTAAATGAACAACTACTGAGTAGTAAAATAGATGTATTTTCACAATGTCAATAGTTTTTCTGCGTATAGACATTGTACAATTGACATAATTAATGAAGTGCTTTTTACAGACAGACCAGTAAATTTTACTAGCCCTAAAACTACACTGTTAAAAAAAACAAAGTTACAACTTCTAATGGTACAATACAATAACATAGAAAATTTTGTGTACTTTTACCACGTGGATTATACAAACATTACCATTTCAAAATGGAAATCCCTATGAATCTTGTGACTTCACCACTTTCAGAATATGAGTAAGACGTGGCGTTGAAAAATTACATTTTTTGCTTGTGAATCTGTGACGTTTAAATAAGAGACCTGCATCCATAGTATCAAATTTCCAGAATATTGTAAAAGTTATGCGCCAATGTTTGATATGCCTCTTTTTGGAATCGCACGCAGCCATAATTAGAAGACGAAAATAAGTTATGCCCCAATAATAAAAGTATAGAAAGTAGTAAAAATTCCGTTTACGAACGTAACGAGTTATTGTAAACTTTGGATACCTACAGTACTGACAGGTAAAGGACTGTTAAGTACTATAACTATGATAATAATTAAATACGCAATTGTATAATACTATATATATATATACATGTGACAATCATATCGCAAGTACTGAGCTATTGACGTGATTCTCCTATATGGGTACGATTATTGGTTTTTAAAACTCGGGAGTCAACTTCACACTTGCACCACGAATTATTTTTGTACTTTGTGAAAATTCTTTTTTGAATTATTTGTTAGTGTTTGATATTCGATTTTGGTTGTTTGGGAGCCAAAATTGTTCTAAATATTAATATTTCAGAAATATTATTAGTTGAGGGTCCTAGATTCCTACTTTAATTAACATGATACTAATAAACGTGCACTTGTTTATTAGGCAGGATATTTAAATACCTAGAGTGCTGACAATCTATTTTTCATTGAGGATAATATTAAGAGGTTACATGGGTTTTGAAAGGCAAAAGAAATATTTTCTCTAATTTTTTTTGAACATACTAAATAAATTATTTCTTTCCAACTTTAGGCATATGAAATGTCAACATTTTAATAAAATTTCATAAAACTTTCATAAAAAAATATTCAAAATTGAGCCGTTGACAGCTAATTTTTTTCGGTTAGTAGGTGAGTATAGCTCGTGATTGAACGAAGGATTTTTTAAAAAATCGGAATTTGATTTTTTTACAGTGTTGTATGCAAAAAAGTACGATTTTCTGTAAAAACTAGGCCACGTATTGGCTTCTAAAATAAACTGTAATCGGAGGAAGAAAAATCCTTCGTTCAGTCACCAGTCAATCTTATCTACAGGAAGTGTACAAAATTTAAACAAGATAGGTGGATTAGTTCTTGACAAATCGTGTCCACCGACTTCAAAAATAGAGCTCTGAGAAAAACGCGTTTAAAATTTTAAGTTGAAATAAAACAGAAAACATTTTTTTTTCATCTTGCGTTAAATCATCTATTCCAGCCCCACAAAGCAAAGGTCCTGCTGCAACTGCAATGTTCAGGACATACTTTTGCTCTGCTTGAGACGAATTCTTGCCTTTCGAGTTCCAGACTCAGCTCTTTCCTCGGGTATGAGTATGCGATGTCATCTTCTTTCCGTGCATATTCGTGGCTATTTCGGCCAAGTTTGACGTTCATACCGTGCAAAAAAAGTTAATAGAGCTGATCTTTCTTCATTGAAAGTGCAGGCAGCCGTGAATGCAGCAATTTCAACTATTTTTAAAGGAATTTTAAGAGTGATTTTCCAAATTAGCTGGCTTAGACTCTCATTATTATTAGTTCCATGTTTTTAACAGTAGAATGTCTCTAAAGGCCTTTTCAAGATGCATACAAAAAGGCGACCCTAAAGGATTAGAGAAAGAGAGAAAAACAACAGTTAAGCTGGTGCCTTGATGAACCTGCGACGCGCCCGGCCGGTCGAACCGAATTGGAATGGTTTCAAAAGTCTCTCTCTTTTAAAGTTTTACTCCGATTGACTTCAATCTTTCGTAGAATCTTTTAAAGCTTGGATTTATTAAATCTCAAGTTTAAGATACATCATGTCCTAATCATTGTAGAAATAAAAACTTATTTTAAGGCCGTGGCACGGACGTGACTTCATCCGATGCTTTTCTTCCTTCCCATTTTTGAATTAATACTTTACTTAAATGGATATTGCATAGCAGGTAAGCGTAAAAGAAAGATAAAGTTATGTTTATCTACTATGAGAAATCAATTTGAGTTATGAATTTAGAAATGAGAAGGACGAAAAGAATTGACTGGCGTTACGTCTGCGACAAGGCCTTAAGGGGGCATGTCATTGATGTGGCTTTATCCAATACTTTTTATGTTTCCCATTCTTAAATTAATAACTACACTGGATTTTCCATAGCAGATAAACGTAAAAGAAAGATGAAGGTATGTTTATCTGCTATGGAAAATCCATCAAATTTATTAATTTAAGAATAATTAAAAAAATATAATACCTTCTTATATGTAATGAGAATGCAAATATCACGTAATATATATTATATATGTATAATTCACATTTGCGTGACATTTTTATTTATATAGAGCGCTTCCCGAACATTGCATGAATATTGCTTTGCAAACTTTGTTTAGTATTGCTTCGCAAACTTCTTTCAGACTTGCCATGCAAGCTTCTGTCAAGTTTGCCTTGCAAACTTGTGGCCAGGCAAAGATTTTCTTACATGTGGCAAGCTTGCCTAAACCTTGCCCTGCAAACTTCAGAACCTTGCATGACAAACTTGGGGAAAGCTTGCCGCAAGATATTGTGCAAACTGGGAAAGATATTTTTATATTCATAAATTTTATGGAAATCATTAAAATAATTAATATTAATAAACTTTGCTAACTATCCGGTAAAAAGGGTTTGATCGGTGGCATTGAACGACATTCACCTTTCTAGTACTTTTTTCGCAGAAAGCATTGTTTACATTGGTTCCAAATTTGCATTGCGGAGAACAAGTTTTCAAGCTGTCTCACTCCATGCATTACAGAGAAGTTCAAACCGAATAAATCCAACCCAATTTGAATCAACTTTCAATCCATCTCATCCTGTGCATTCCAAAGAAATTTAAATCAATCTGATATAAAAATTGACTGAATACTAAATCATAAAAGTTTTGTATTCTTATTATGATTTAGACCAACATATTAGTTTGAATGTTTGGCCTAACGTCGCCCTATTGAAAATGTAATTCTGATTTCTACGTTTGATAGTCTATTTCGTAAGAAGCATTGTATGGCATACTTAGGGGTATTGAAATGTCTGTTTCATTTATAATTCTATTTTAACGCTTTCCAGCCAATCTCTTCTTACCGTGGTTATTTGGAAAACTTATCTTCTTGAGGGGTGTAAAGTTTTTGCATTAAAAAATATATTCAGATTGGAAAAAATTATATCAAAAGAAACATTCTTCTATATTTATCTGAAACTTTACGACGTAATAAAGGACACATTAGCAGGTCGCTGAAGAGTTTAAATAGTTCTAAACAATGAAAAAAAATTTTAGTGTCGGTAAAACAGGAATTATTTTTTAAATTGTTCAGAAAAAATGAATGCTTACACGGAATGAAACGTATAGTTGCAGGCACTATATTCTGCTTGTCCGCACTATGCTATATGCAGCGGCTATGTACGACATTGCTGGTGCTACATTCGGATGGTAGCTATCCAGCATAGTGGCGTCAGCCGTCAGTCATGCAAGACAA
Organism: Diplolepis rosae; assembly: GCA_030998225.1. NCBI lineage: Eukaryota > Metazoa > Arthropoda > Insecta > Hymenoptera > Diplolepididae > Diplolepis > Diplolepis rosae. Next base: position 1,384,521 of record JAPYXD010000466.1, read on the forward strand.
AAGAATGGAAAATATGTCTATATTTCTTTTTTTCTTTTAGCCGTTATTCGATTATACCTGTGCTATAAATAATGTTTTTTCGATTCAAAATTCTTCGCGTTCATTAGACTAACTTAAACTATAATAAAATTCGAAAATATGTAATATTCATAATTATTAAATATGATTTCAACTTCATTTACAGTCTCCGAGTAACTTTTAAAGCACATAAAATCGACAATTATGGATGAAAAATAACAAATAATAATTAATAATGAATTTTAATTCAAATAAAAAATTGTTCAATCTTTAGTTCGTTTATTGTATTGTATGTCTGTATATAAATTTCGCATCATACATTCTGTAAATGATTATTTTCATATTGTTTAAAACTTAATCTATTTTAATGATTGTTTTTCATTTATTCGTTTTTTATATTTGTTATATGTGAACATTAATTTTTCCTCCCGTAATTTCATTACATTTGTATCATGTTGACGCGAAAATGAACGATTTTCAAGAATATTTTGATGGTGCTGGGTGAATGCGGTAAACATTACAGGAACGCCCAAGATTTGTATGCCGCTCGTTATCCGGATAGGCAACAAAAATCGCACATGGCTTTTAAGCGATTAGCTGACAGTTTTTGTCGTTTCGGTACAGTGAAAAAAACACGAGTCAAACGTCGTTAATGAAAATAATGCGGCTGCTATCTCAGCTTTTGCTGCACTAAATCCACATGCGAGCAGCAGGCAAATGAAAAAAAAAGAGTGGAATTAGTCAGCGATCTGTATTGAGAATCTTACATCAACACAAGTTCTATCCGTATCGTATGTCATTACATCAGGATTTGTACGGCAATGATTTCCTAAAACGCGTCAATTTCTTTAATTGGATTCGTAGGAAAATGCGCACAGTTGTCTCATTTTTGAGTCATGTGCTTTTTCTGATGAAGCTAACTTCGCAAATACGGAAAATGTGAATAGGCATAATATGCATTATTGGGCACATGAGAATCCTCGATGGATGATAACTGTACCATTTCAACATCTGTGGTCCATTAATTTTTGGTGCGCAATGTCGGCGATCACGTCATCAGTCCATGTTTTTTTGAAGGTCGCTGGACTGGGCAAGTTTACGCAAACTTTCGGCATAACGTACTGTCTCAGTTAATGGAAAACGTGCCCTTGCATGTTCGCATGAACATGTGGATACAACACGACGTTTAGACGAAGTTCAGTTGCACTACCTCTTTCCAGAATTTGTTTTGTGGACAGCCGTCATGAACAGATGTTTCAAATCAGACTGCATAAGGGCAAAAAATTGTTACGTTGAAGGTAATTTCGATGAGTTGAAAAATAATGTTCTTCGGTCTTTCTGTTTCAATTAGTAATTGTGAAAATGCCAGATGACCTAAAAATAGATTAAAAAGATCGTAACTGGTTTCAACAAACGTTGCATATTCAGAATCAGACTCGGATGCAAATGACAAGGAAAACTGGTGAAATAAAGGAAAGAGGAGAAAACCTACTTCACTAACGAAGAATATTGTATTGGATGCAAAATATATTCAAATTAAAAAATTTTTAAAATAAGGGTCAAGAAAATTCTTTACTAATCCAGCATTTTGAAAAACCTGATTCTATCTTAACAGAAAAAACAAAGTTACGTCTTAGAATAAAGAAAGATGATGTTTTACTCAATAAAAGTCTTAAGACCTACCCCTGAACACTCGCCATGTACACCAATAATGAATAAACGATTCTTTTCAAAACTGAATCCCTTACAAATTAGAAGTGGGATTTGAAATTCCAAGTGCCATAGTGAACCGCAGAAACGCGAGAGATTAAATTTTGGTCACTGATGCGAAAATTGAACAGTGTATGACGCTGGCTTGCCTGACGTCTCGTGATCGAACGCGCCTCGGGTCTTACGTGTTCCGAGCCTCATTCAGACTTCAAAGACACCCGTCTTCCTCTGAAGTAAGTAAGTAAGTAAGTAAGTAAGTGAAGCGGATGCAAAAGAGGCAACGTGTTCGTCTCGATGCTAGTGATTCTTCTGTGCAGTTTATAGAGACGTCTTCATTCCAAAAAAACCCTTTCGTTTGACTTTCTGTGACTTCCGTATTCATTTTCTGAGTGACCCTTCTGTACGGTTTATCGAGACGTCTACCTTCCGAAAAAAAACCTTTCGTTTCACCTTCTGTGATCGTGGCCTGTGATAGGTCCTTTCCTTAAGGAAATCTGTTCCCGTCGGGGAATAGAGAGCAGTGGTTCAAAGTTCGAACTCACCCGACGCCTGCACGTGACGGATCCTTCGGACAAATGGCTAGCGAAAGCCAATAGCTTTCAGAATGACGAGTACGTCGACAAAGGGAGCGAGTGCGAAAGGATGAGACCTTATGAAACGAGAACTGAAACTGGCCGAACGCGAAGTGGAACATTTAAGTAACTCACCAGCTAACATTCTAGTTCAACAACCACCAAGTCACATAAAAGTGAAAACGATCAGGGAATTGATCAGTGATTTTGACGGCGGCGATACTGATTTCCAACAGTGGAAAGAAAGATTTCAGCTTTTGTGCACAACTTGGGATTTGGATGAGGCAAATGGACGATTGCTGATGAGCCTTAAATTGAAGGGCAAGGCTCAGAAATGGCTACATTCCATATCCGAGTTTATTGGAATAACGCTACAAAATCTTCTAGCGGAGTTAAGTAGTATGTTTGATCATCGTCAAAACAAACTAGACCTACGTAAGAAATTTGAACATCGCAAATGGAAAAATTTCGAATCATTTAACAAATATTTCCACGAGACAATCATTCTGGCGAATGCAGCTTCGATCGATGAAGAAGATATACTTACAAGGAATGTCCCATGAGTGAAAAAAAAAACAAGTCAGATCAAGAGCGAGGATACGGAGGATGAAAAGGAATACTGCAACTGCTTCAAGACAGTCAAATATATATTTGACACTTCCGGAGAGAACATCAACCTTCAGCTCGCCACACTTCTGGGCACTGGTAGTCTAGTAAAGCTTTATCAAGGAAGCTTTCGTTCCAAAGGGAATCTTAGACACTTCGTTCATGCAGGGTCGTAAGTATAGTGGAATCAACAGCAGCGAATTTGAAATTCTAGGCGAGATTTCGGCGAGTATTTTAATTGACGGCGTAAAGCGCGAGAGCCAAAATTTTTTCGTGGTTCCGAATTCATCCATGAAATCATCTGTTGTGTTGGGTAGGAAAATATTTTTAAAAATCAGAATAAGTTAGAAAATTGAGAATGGAACTAAAACCGAAGTGATTCCTGAAATTTCTATGATCGAAATTTGAACCACCGACGACGACACGGACGTTTCGCTGAAAACCAATCCAAAATTAGATTTCAATTCGCGACAAAGATTGAATGATATGTTCGTAAATAAATATGTATTGCCGAACCATTCAGTGCAAATACTAGGAGATTGTCTTTCGCTAAAAAAGAAAATTTACGACAGATGTTCGATTCATTATTGAAAAGAAAAGTTATCTAACCAAGCGAGTCACCTTATGCCTCTCCGATTGTAATAATATAATGAAAAAGTGGACTTCCGAGGTTATGTCTTGACTATCGAAAATGAAATAAATTACTTTTACGCGAGAAATATCCACTTCCTTTTATCGAAGACGAATTGGACAAGCTTTGAAATAAGGGATACTTTACCTTGCTCGACCTCAAGGATGGTTTCCATCATATTCAGATTGCCAAGGACTCTGTCAAATATACAGCTTTTGTAACTCCGCTAGGGCAATTCGAATATCATAGAATACCCTTCGCGCTGTAAGTTGCTTCCGCGAAATTTCAACATTTTGTTGACACTGTATTCTCTAAATATGATAGCTAAGATAGTAGCCGTATTATTTTAATTAACAATTGGTCGACGGTTTACTCGTGTTTGTTTCACTCTACCCAAGACAGAGACGGTCAGCTAATCGCTTAAAAGCCATGTAAGATTTTTGGTGCCTACCCGGATAATGAGCCGGATACAAATCTTGGGCGTTTCTGTAATGTTTACGGCATTCCCCCAGCGTTCGTAATAATATTACGAATGACGTAATATTATTTAATAATATTACGTTCGCGTTCCGATGTACTCACATTAGAAGGTAATGCTTTACCAACTGATATGTCAACCGAAAATTCTTACTTTCTGCCGATGTCAACAATACCCTATCGATGTGTATTATCATGAGTATCGTAAGAAATCAAAAGAAATGGAAATTATTTTTCGACTATTTTCATACATTGCGTGATTGGAATGACCTTAAGTTGTAGGTCGCTGAATTCGTCTTAAAATCGGTAAAGTCATCGAAAAACAAATACATGGTTCCATTTAAAAAAGTGGAGTTGACCTTGACGTAACTTCAGCGCTTCCACCGATAAAAAAATAGGGTTGTCGAGTATTTATTCGTTTTAAATGCATAGATAAATTTAAAATAATAAATTCAATTTCATGATAATTATTCTTTTTTTAATTTTATTCATAACCTTATGAAATTTTATTATTATATAATTTTATATGATTAATATATTTATTATATTAATTTCTTTGATTTTACCTTTTTTAGTAAAAAATTATTTTTTATTATATATTTTTTATGAGGTTAGAGTTATTCCTACATTATTTTTAATTATAGGGTGAGGGGGGCAGTATCCCCATCGTTTCTTCGGGATGGTATCCGAGAATTAGCAGAAAAATAGAAAAAAGTAGTGACTAGTGTCGGACAGTACTTTGAATCATAAATAGGTAATCACTTTTTAAGAATAAGGCCTTTAATTTTTGGAAAAAAGCGTAAGCAAAGTTGTACATCAAATAATAAAGTACTTTCTATAACTACAATATGTGCATTTCTCATTACAAAAATGTAAAATTGTTTAAACCCTTAACGAGCCGGTGCTTCAGATTTTTTATTCTCAGTTTTTAGTCTGCGAAATTAAAATTAATTTTCTTTGAGTGCCAATAACATGAAAACAATTCTTTGTTTGGATTATTCTAATACAATACCTCTGAATTTACTCTTTTTTACAGAGATTGTCATGGTCATAAATTTAAACATGAACATTTGGATATATTACAAGCTTTTCTCAGTAGAAAATCAAGGTCTCTGTCTCGCCGACAGTCATTTAATTCCGATTGAAATATACAATATTCTACAACCTTCATGTTTGGTACAGAAAAACAACCACAGTAAATCACAATTAAATATTAATATTTGCAATAATTTTGACCATCAAATGACCAAAATTGGATATAAAACACTAAGAAACGATAAAAAAAACGATTTATAACAAATTTTTTGTAAAATATCAAAATAAAATCCAGAGAAGAAAGCAATGCAGAAAAATTTGTCAAAATTATTAATTTAGTAATAAAGTGTCGTATATAAATGGTGACGTTAGACTATACGGCCTTAAGGCCTCATGGTATAATGTACCAATTATATACGACCGCTTTATAGTTAAAATAATAATTTTAACAAATTTGCCGAAGAAGACAGTAATGCGTTACTTTTTTCTACATTGCTGTCCTCTCCGGAAATTTTATTTAAACTATTATTTTATCAACAAAGTGGCCGTATGTAATTAGTGACGTCAGACTCTACCACACGGCCTTAAGTAATAATAAAAAAGTATGTTAGTATTATGCTACAAACGTGTTTTGTAAACATGACAGCCTTCAATGATAAGGAAAATGCATTGTTATTCGTACTCATATTGTAACATCCCTACTTTCCCCCTGGTCGCCAGTCGCTTCAGTCAGCCAGGGTTCGGTAGGAGTGGGGGAGTAGGAAATGAAAATAATTGTTGAAACGGTCGAGTATAATTGAACATATAGTTTATTATTAACGATAAATAGAAAGAGAATACATAATAACGAAAAATAGAAAGAAAATACGGGATTACATATGAATATGTGATGACGGGGTGGGTGCGTGTATGTGTGCGTGTGAGTGTATATAAACATAGATTGTTGTGTGCCGGTGTCCGTGTAATAGAGTTTGATTTTACGTGTGCGTGTGTGTGTGCGCGTGGGCGTGTGTGTGTGTGTGTGTGTACGTGCGCGAAAGCGTGAACGTATGGTCGCCGGAATGTGCGAAAGCGGAGAGGAAGAGGTGAGGAAAAGCTGGGCTCTGGCCTATTGGTTCGTGTTCTGGAATAAATGAAAACAGTGTTTATTTATTGTTTGCGCTGTGATATGGAGCACGAGCCTCCGGGTAACGTTCAAATCACCTCCGCCGTCCCCCGTCCCACAAGTACGTACGGTCCGTCTAGTCGGAGTCAAGTCGGTGCCGTCGTAGGGTAGGGCGCTCCCAGCGGTATCTGGGTCCGCGCCCTGCCCTCAAGACCCTGGCCATGGCGGTATCCAGGGGGCCGGGGTTTCGGGTTTGTCGTTCGGTCAGTCGGTCGGTTATCACGAAAGAAGGGGGAGGAGGAGGTGGTCTCGCGTGATTGGTGGGGTCCGGTATTGGTCTTCGTAGCGCGTCCGGTCGGGTTCGGTAGTGTTTGAGTGAGCCAAACATTATTCTGGTTAGGGTCAAGTGCGGGTCAAGTTACGGTCAAGTGCGGGTCAAGTTCGTGCGGAAATTACCGGGTAAAGTGCGGGTCAAGTTCGTGCGGAAATGTCCGGGTCAAGTTACGGTCAAGTACGGGTCAAGTACGCGCGGAAATGACCGAGTCAAGTGCGGGTCAAGTTCGCGCGGAAATGTCCGGGTCAAGTGCGGGTCAAGTTGCGGTCAAGTGCGGGTAAAGTCACGAGGGTGGCGTTCTCACCACGGGATGTCGGGGCCAGGATCAGTCAGGTGCGCCTGAAGCTGATTCCCGGCCCATGTCGAAAGCCGACCATGGGGGAACCCATTCGTCGGTGCTCGACGCGGCATCCTCTGGGGGATTGGTCCGGTCGGGGTGTGACGTCCTCACCCAGGGATGTCGGGGCCAGGGTCAGTCAGGTGCGCCTGAAGCTGATTCCCGGCCCATGTCGAAAGCCGACCATGGGGGAACCCATTCGTCGGTTTTCGACACGGCATCCTCTGATGATTAGTCCGGTCCGGGGTGACGTCCAGACCGAGGGATGTCGGGGCCAGGGTCAGTCAGGTGCGCCTGAAGCTGATTCCCGGCCCATGGCGAAAGCCGACCATGGGGGAACCCATTCGTCGGTGCTCGACGCGGCATCCTCTGGGGGATTGGTCTGGTCGGGGGGTGACGTCCTCACCGAGGGATGTCGGGGCCAGGGTCAGTCAGGCGCGCCTGAAGCTGATTCCCGGCCCATGTCGAAAGCCGACCATGGGGGAACCCATTCGTCGGTGTTCGACACGGCATACTCTGGGTATTGGTCCGGTCGGGGGGTGACGTCCTCACCGAGGGATGTCGGGGCCAGGGTCAGTCAGGCGCGCCTGAAGCTGATTCCCGGCCCATGTCGAAAGCCGACCATGGGGGAACCCATTCGTCGGTGTTCGACGCGGCATCCTCTGGGGATTAGTCCGGTCAGGGTGGTTGCCACATCCTGGTGAAGCCTGAGCAGCACCTAGTCAGGGGAACCTGAAGCTAAGTGCCGGCCCGCACCGAGAACTGGCCATGGGAGCACCCATTCGCCAGTGCTCGGTCCGGCTCCATCAGGAAGTCGGAGGGTGCTGGAGACACCTTCCTGTGGGAGTACCCACCAGAAGAGGCATCCCCGGGCCGCTCGTCCTGTGCGACGCTCCGGTGTGGCCCGGCTCGCCGCCCCGGGCGAACTGCCCTTTCGGTTCTTCAGCCTTTCCTTTATACCCATCCGCGAGTGGTGGGGGAAGGCAGAGAGTAGTAGGGGTCGCTGCTGCGTGCGCTGGTCGGTATGCCGGTGGGGGAGAACGCGACTGAGTGTGCTGCCGAGCACAGTCCGTCACAATATTTTTGAATGGTTTAAATTTACGTAAAGTTAATTCCAATATAATCAGACTGTTAGCGAAAAATTTTTCACATAATTATAAATGAAATAAGTTGCATCAAAAATATAAGTAAAGTAATAATACATTTTTCTAAAATTAGAAATATGATGAAGATTTTAACAAAGAACCCTTCAGATTTTTCAAAGAATGAACACGTAGTGTTATGTTACAAGTGTCTTTCGCAAATTTGACAGCTTTCAATTACAAGGAAAATACATTTTATTAGTATTTATATTTCTGAATGGTTTGGATATTAAATTCTTTTGCTTTTTATTGTAACTTTATGAAAAGAACATTTTTACAGTTTCACATGTGTTAGTCGATTTATATTAATTTGCAGTCTGACAGTGTTTTGAAAGTTTTCTCGATTTTAAGATGTGATATTTTAACTTTGGCTGGTTTATGTGAATAAAGGTATAAAAAACTTCACATATCTTGAAACCTGCTTTAATAATTTTCAATGCAATCTTTATCCATTGGAAAGTATAGAAAAGATATCCAGCTATTAAATAAATATTTTTTCATAATTTTTAGTCATATACTTTCTTTTTAAACTCGCACTTTCTATTAGGTGCGCCAATTTCGCCGCTTCTCCCCTATAATTTTTATAAATCATTTGAAAAAATAAAATTCAAAGATTGGATATTTCTAAGATTTAATTTGAAATTCTGAATATACACTACTGATATATATATATATATACACTATAGCACTCGTGCCTGAAAACTTCTAAGCCAGTCAATGAAGTTGTTATGGACTATCAAGGGTAATTTTTTTTTTTACAAATTATACTATTATACAGTATCACTACACATGGATGAACATAATATGTAAATGTTGTTGAAATTAATTTTACACTGACAGGATTCGAACCTTAACTTTTACCTAACCTACATATATAACGCATCTTAACCTTATAAATCAAACCGCATGTCTACCGAAGCACTTGCGATATTTCCCAAAAAATGTTGGGTACATTACAAAAAATGCAAGGCGCCAACAATTTTATATAATAAAGAAATTTAAAGAATTATTACGTTTCCACATTTTCAAATGATAAGATTTTGAATAAATTAATTACTTAATTCTAAATGATTAAATATAAGAATTTTATAATTTCTGAAGTTTATGTCAATTTACAAAGTAATAAAAATTGTGCGTGATTCAGCTCTTCAAATTTTATTACAATATTTAGTTCAAAAACTTCAAATTTAATTTCTGATGTCGAATTACATCACAGTGCTTATAATAACTACTGGAGTTCTAATTTATAATTTCCGATTTGCATGAAAAAAGTATAGAAGACTGGCTTCATCAAGACGGCGTTCCATGCCACACAGTACGCAAATTTGGAGAATACTGGCTCCTACTTTACCGTTCTGGAAAATATTTTCGTTCCATTTTAATTATGCAAAATTATAGCCTCTGCATCAAGCTATTACCACTACATATGGTACTACGTTTGTGATTATCATCTCCTTTGAACCTCTATAAGAGAGCCTTCCAACGCTATAGTTGCTTCTTGAGCGTTTTTCACGTTTCACAATCTCCATGAAACGCTATGTAATCTTTGCAATATTTTTAACTTTTCTTTCAACAATTCACTTCTAAAGTGTAAAATTTGACACTACTTAACAGACCATTCAAGCTTTCACAAAAACGTAACATTCAGCAATTCATTTCAGTTGCAATTGATTACTCAATGGAAAAACTTGATGATAGTAGATGCGAAAGTACTGTTTCATATATCGATAACAATCAGATAACTTCTACTGATTTTAAACATAAAATTGGTGTATTAGCATGCATCGCTGTAATGAAAAGTGAGTATTTCTATATAAGTATTCTATATAAATAAGGAATTCAATAATTTTTTTATTTATAATAGTTATACAGACAAAAATTTTCATCCAAGAGCAACTTTTGCAGGGGATGAAACGATCATGTGAAAACCAAGCAATAGTGGATGAGCAATCGAAACAACTAATTATGGCAACTGTTGGCAGAACGAAGAACAAATTAGAAGATCCTGATGCATGAGACAGTGCTTGAAGTATATGGTTCAAGTATAGCCAACTATTAAAGTACTGGAAAGAGAACAAGCTGACCTCCAATCGATCTCAAATAATTTAATGATTTGCCGGGTGAAATTCCACAATTGTAGATGTAAATTATTTTCTTCAAATAAAAAAAGTAAATTAAGTTTGTCTTTTTTTTTTATTCACAGAATGGGAACTTAAAGCACACATTAGCAAGACAGCTGCAAATAAATGAAAATATTGGAAGAATGAAAAAGGACAATACTCATCGAAAGATTATATACGGAGAGCTGACTACAGAGCAAGCAACATGCCTCGGTTCATGAAATTTCTTACCTGGAATAGGTTCGATTGCTGCCGACAAAGCGGTAGACCAATTGTCAGAAGGCGCACTGGAAGCTTAATGCGTGGGCGGGCGTTCAAACTTGTAAAATTTCCGACGAAAAAAACTGTTTCAGAAAACGGCTGAAAATTTGCATACGTATTGAAGAGTATGAGAGAAAGTAAGGAAAAACAGGTCAGTTTTTGTTTGGTGGTATTTTATTTATAAGGGGTAACCACCCTTACGTGCATGTTATTATATTTCTATAAATTAAAGAACTCTATATTATACATATAAGTTTATATTTGTAGAAATACATAAATTACATATTTGACTCATGCAGAAGGTTAAAGAGATTAAGCTGATATTTATCTCGACCCACATATCTTTACGAATGTATTGAAATGTATATGAGGCTTAATGTATTTGTTTTTCAAGAGCAAGTTTTATTTTTAGGATGCGAACTTTTGTGAAGACTGCGAATAATCGTTCAGTGTTGCTTTCATCGTTCTCGAGTTTAAAAGTCTATTTCTTTGTTTCTGCAATGAAACCTATCAGTGGACTATCAAGTCTTGTAAGCATGCCTATAAATCCCTTAAATGTAATACAACTTTTGTTAGTTGCCTTCCAAACCATGAACATACCTGTCAGTGAAGTTTATGATGCAGAACGGCAACTGGCAGATCATTTCAATGAAATGATCTATGAAGTGAGCTATGAATGAGTTCAACGGCGTTGAGATTGTTGGAGAAAATACGTTAGACTTTTCAGAACCATATAAAGACTGGTAGTTTTCCGCTGTGGAAGACACCTATGCAGAGTGGACTCCTAAACTTGATTCTAAATCAGATGACGCTGTTTGTACGAGAGATGATGAAAATGTTGACTTCGATTATAAACAAAGAGCGGTGAAGTTTTGGAGAAGCGGAATGAAAAAAGCAATCGTGAGTTAAGTGCTGTTCAACATCGGTTGAGAAAAGTAAGTTTTCTCAGTACGTCAATTGAGGCGATAAGCAGGACAAGTAAATAAAGGCGGTACATACATGGAAAAGTTGCATCGTATTGCGGAGTACGCATTGAACAATTTTAAAAGTGCATTTGATGCTGGTATGATAATTCACGATGTAGACCTACAGAAGTGGGGTCTACATGCTAAAAATATCCTTGGTTTTGAAGAAACACGATTTAAAGCATCTGACTGGTGGGTTTGGAAGTTTAAACGAACTCACCGAATAACATCCAGAAAAGTCAATAAATTCATCACCACAAAAACATTAGAAGATAAGGAAAAGTTAAAAGTAAATGCGGAGAATTTTGTGAATGAAGTGAAGCCGTACATCACTCAATATGGGAGAGATAATGTTCATAACTCGGATCAAAGTGGATTCCAGTTCGAAATGCATTCTGGGAGAACATTAGCAATTGAAAGTACACGGCAAGTCGAATGTGTCGTCCAATCTATTTCTTCTACAACTCACAGCTACACTATCCAACCCACGATTTCTGTGGATGGAAAGCTTCTATCTCCACTTTATCTTGTGTTAAAAGAGCCAAGTAGAAAATTTGGACCCATTGTACAAGAAACCATTTTTCAGCCTATAAACGTTTTTGTAGCTGCATCCAAATCTGGAAAACTTACGTCTGGTAAATTTGTTTATTTTTAGTAATTTTTGCTCATAGATTCTTGGACTGGACACTGCCCAGAAGTTGTACGGAAAGCAACGCCCGCGTGAAAGAATGTTATTCCTATGATTATACCAAAAGGCACTACTCGAAAAGTTCAGCCCCTTGACGTCTACGGATTTCGCATATGGAAAAATTATGTGCGACATTTTTCAGATTCAGTTATACTGTTAGACTATGATTTAAATCTGCACATACGAAACAATATTATAAAGTTACAGTCTTTAGTACATAATCAATTATCTTCACCAAGGTATCACAGTCTTTTTAAATACTCCTGGTTTAAAAGTGGTTATGTTGCAGAAAAACCAGGGGAATTTGAGAATCCACTGGACTTTTCCTTCGAAACATTTTCCAACACGTTATGTGAAATTTCAGGATGTCAAAATGTAGCCGCAATTAGATGTTCGTGGTGCAAAAAATCTTTGTGTTTTGAACATTTCTTCGAAGAGCATCACTACTGTACCACGTACAATGAATAAACAAGTCTAATGATGATTGTTGGTCTGATAAATTTTATTTTATTATTGCCTTCAACATACATTCTTTTCAGATTTTTACGACATGAATTAGCACTCATTTGGTAATTTTCTTGTGTGATCTTAACTTCTTTTGGAGTAGTTTACCCCCATAAAATGTTTCGACTAAATTGAGCAATTTATATTTTTCAACTCTGTGTGAAAGAATTTTTTCTGCTTGGTTTTGTACGTGAAATTTACTTTATTTTGTAGAAATATAATAACACGCACTTAAGGGTGGTTAGCCCTTATAATTTAATTTCTCATGAAAATGCAAATATACGTAAAGTTTATTTTATTATCGCGTGGCATATATAGTTTTTTCAAAATTTTCAGCTTCAATTTAACCTATTTGGTAATTTTGTTGTATAATCGTAACTTTTTTGGGGGTATTTTACACCCATAAAATGTTTTGACTAAATTAAGCAATTTATATTTCTCAACCCTCTGTGTGAAAGAATTTTTACTGCTTGGTTCTGTACGCGAAATTTACTTTATTTTGTAGAAATATAATAACATGCACTTAAGAGTGGTTACCTCTTATAAATTAATTTCTCATGAAAATGCAAATATACGTAAACTTTATTTTATTATCGCGTGCAATATATATTTTTCCAGATTTTTCGTGTTGAAATAATGTCTGTTTGAAATTTTTTTGCATAATTAAAACTTATTGTGGGGTAGTTTACTCCCCAAAAATCTTCTTTATCAAGATTAAAAAATCACATTTTTCATCTCTCATAATGAGGATATTTTTCGAGTTGGTTTTATTGAGAAAAATTCTGTTATTATATGTGAAACAATTAAATGGGTATTTGGTACCGCACTTTTCGGGGGTGATTTTTACCCCCTAAAACCATTTTGGGCACGTAAAAAAAAATACGTGTCGCTTAGTTTTTTAAGTGCTACAACATATGTCCGAATGAACAAAATAGGAGGGGGACACCAACCTAGGGTTCCTTGTTAGTATAGGACTCTGTGAAGTTAGGTGGCCACAATAAATGATCTTGTGTTAGGGGAATAAGGGCTTATTAACTCAGCGGCGAAAGTGTGGCGGGTGGGGGGGGGGTACTAGGAATCATAAGGAGAAAGGGTATTTGTATTTTATTTGGGCAAAGATTTAGGAAACAAGCCGAAGACTGCATAAGAGCTATCCGTGTGCAGATATAGACAGTGACCACAACCCAGTTGTCAAAAAATGCAATCTCAAATCTCTAAATGCTGGTATAGAGAAACGCCGCTACAAATTAATAGAACACCCACTTATGCATAGGGGGCTGGCAGGAATAATTCTAGATGCAAAAGAAAAGGAAGACAAAAATTAGAATATGTGAAACAAATTATAAATGACGCAGGCTGTAGCCGATCCTGCAAAATGGAAAGATTCGCTTAGGATAGGATAGGTTGTCTTTATCCTAAATCCTAGGTTAGAATATTTTTCTGTTTCTGAAATTTTTGCTGCGTATAAAAAAATTGCGGCACTATTAGAGTATAGATGAGTCTTTTGAACAGAGAGAACTCTAGTGCTACTTGATATTATCTCTGACGATTTCTGTTTGCCATGGTCTCACGCACGGTTCTTGGTAGTGGTTAATCTGACGGCATCATGCGACGAAGGTGCGAACTCTATATGTGTCTTTTCCCACTGAACCGACGTGAATGTACGTGTTAGGGATGTAGCCGCTCTGAGAATGGAACAATCAGACGAGAATCAAGCGACCACTTGTTCTACATGCAAGAACGTCGGGCGCCGGTCTCCTCCAAGTGTACGGTTAGGTCCCTGTATGTCCGGACAATACTGTCGCGACAATTATTGCAATTATCTGAAACTCTGTCGCCGCGAGAATCCCAGTCCATTTCGATGTAAATCCGGTCCAGCTATTTCAGATTCATCGTGAGTGACGTGGCGTTTGCTGGAGTTGTGGAATTTACGTGGAGAGTGATCAATATTAAGAAACTTATAACTTCGCTACTATGCCAAATCCTATTTGCTCTTGTCAGTTGTATTAGGTTTCAACTATACTATTTTCTCCTTATGTATATATTTCTGTAAAGAAAAATAGTTTTTGTATGAATATGGTATTCTCTCAAGTATCATTCGAAAGATAAAATTAAGATTTCCAAAGAGGTTTAAGGTATGCAGATCCATGAGATGTTAACATAAGGTTCAATGACTCTTTCTACTCAACAATTTTAATCCATAAAATTTTTGAATGGTATTCGCGACTCTATTTTCGTAATCTTCTCCATTGATACATGCACAAAAAGACTACAGGAAACCACTCCTACAAGATGTAAACTTAAATATGTCATTAACAGCTACATGACTGTTTGGAGTTCGCAAAATATTATATAATACTTATAAAATGTCGGGAAAGGGTATGCTTTTCAAAAAGTTAGAGGTCAAGCGCTGTCTTTGGAACGTAGCTGAGGTTTATTGGTAGATGGTGGAGGCTGAGACAAAGAAGGCAAAATTCTAAAGAGCATACGTTGGAGGATATTCAACATTATGGGGTCTGAAGACAGAATAGGAGAGAAATCCGGGCGGCTAACGATGTATGGGATAGGGGGCGAAGAAACGTGTATCCTGGGACAAATGACAATGCTGGCTGCCGTTGGAGCTGATGAAGTATCTTCTGTATTTCAGCTTCTCGCCCCACCAAGCAAGCAAAACCCTCACCCCCGCTTACATCCGCGATAGGTTTGTGTCGTCTCTTTTCTCCTTATCCCTTCACTCTCTGTCTCTTTCTTCCTTTTTATCTTTCTCTCCACTCTCTTGTAGTCGACCGTTGTCGCCTCTCCCTCACGCCTCGACATCACACCTCAACCCCTCACCAGAAGTTATTGTTGCCGTTATAGAAACCCTCCACCGTAGCGTAGTTAATTGAGCAACGATTGTCGGCGCAGACTCCCAACCTCTTTTCTCTTTTCCAGCTTACAATCAAGTTTCCAATGAACAGTTTATAGGCTTCTCGAATTTCCAGCATTGCTCAGATCAAGATTTTATGAATAAAAGAGCTTGAAGTAGAATGACTAGCTTAATTTAGATAGAGCAACGCTATTGTCGGAAAATAAATCCTTCGAGCTGTACGGAACGTTTTATTTTATTTCAAATGCTTTCTGCTAAAATTTTTTTTACAGATTGTAAAATAGTTATATCTCAATTTGTTTAAAATTAACAATGCGTTTTGAAAAATAATTTGCTTACGTTATGAACTGATGTATTTCAAGATTAGGAGCAGACCAAAAAGTCGATGGGTATCACATATTGATTTACACGTGCTTAAGTTACCTTGGGCGCTTTTGCCTAGAAACCTAGTGACACTAACGTTGGCCTTCAAGCAATTCGTTCAATACTAAACTCATAATTCCATCCACAATCGCCCACGACCCTCACCCTTCCAATGAGGTTCGTTTGTAGCCCCTCAAACAATACAGAATCGTTTGGGAAAGTCCGAAATTCCCGGTGTTTAACGTAATTGTTCCAGAAAATATGCTTTACGTAATACCTTTTTCGATAACAAAACAATCTTTACATTCGATTCTCACATTTGAAATTAGCATTAAAAATAAATATTTGATTGTAACTAGTTATAAAATAAATTTCAATGTTTTTATACTTGGCTCAGTTAAAATCTGATTCCCAGAAAAAATCATGGCCACATAAAAGTTTATTTCTCGTTAATTAATTTATCCGCGAAATTCATTTACCTATCTTGTTATACCTTTGCATCTTTTCCTTGTCAGAAATTTGGGAAGTCGTTTCATTAGGGAAATGAAATGACTAATTGTATTATTTGAAAATAAATAAAAATGATAATATATAAAGGAGGTAGTAGTAAAGTCTTGATATACATATGTAATGATTTTAAATTATTGACATGAAACGTTACTTGCAAGCAAGGTGAAAAAAAATTGTTTTTTCTGAAGAATATATTCACTAATACGAGAAATAATTCAATTTAAAATATTTTTTACGTTTTTGGTTACCGAATTAAAGCATTTAAATATAATCAACGTATACCGATTTTTCGTCGATTTCGTTATTGTTGTCTATGGGCAAGTTCCTTAACTAGATACACCCAAAAATAAATCCATAACATTAAACATTTAAAAAATTGACAACTACTTTTTGATAATTTACGATATTCGAAAAACTTGAAATGATCAAATATTACATTTTAAATTTAAAGAATTTGAAAATCTTTCTGTGTAAAATAAGACGCTTTGGACTGCGCTGGGATTAGAGCTCAGGTCTTTCGATTACCTGTCTACTGCTCTAACCACAGAGCTACACAGGCGTCTGACATCTCCTTCTCTACAGGAGATCTCCTTATATCGCTTAGTGGCTCTGCCTTGCGGCTGTAAATTTTCTAGTCCAACTATGTGGGATCAAAAAACAAGTTAATATGTAAAATCATTTGTATCAAAAATGTCTACAAATGTTCATACAAATTTTTCTGATAAGATGTATATTTCTTTTTGGGATTGAAAAAAATACCATAGAAAGAAAAACATCCTACTATTGAAACAAATTATGCAATGCTATCTATTGCTTTTTACGTAATTACTCAGAGTTTCAACACGATATCTCAATTAATGTGGAAATGCGAAGGACGAAAAAAAAGTGTTAGTAATGTACAATGAGAAAAAAATGTTATTGAATCAAAAGCATTTCTTTCCAAAATCATGTATACTATTAATTCATAAAAATATACTACAAGAACCAATAAATATGTTACTAATTCTATAGCATATTGATTTGAATCCATGATATACATGCTTTTGGAAAGAAATGCTTTTGAATCAATAGCATTTTTTTCTCGGTGTAGGGTCATAAAATATAATATTTCAGTCACTGTTATTTATTGAAGTTCATATATACTGAATTGGAAATATTATAAAATATAATCAATATATTGTATAAGCTTGTTCATAATTTATTTTTTAATAAAATTATAAGAACCTTAAATTAAATTAAAATTCATAAAATATGCAAATGCGTGTTTGTGAAAAATACAATTAGGGTGCTTGAAATATTAGATTGTGGATAAAATTAGAATGGATCGGAAAATAAAAAATAATAAATCTGTTCACTTTTGTCCAACGAAACATTTTTATTAGTTTTGAAACTTACTAATATTAGCAGCATTTCAGACAACAAATTACAGACTATCGTAGTTCCAGCTAAAACTTTTATGTTCGAGTTCGATTGCAAACTTTATGATGTAGAGTTATGAATTGAAACTACTGTAAGATTGTAAGAGTCGGAAATTCAGTATTTATACCCATTATTATCTTCGGGCATTAAAAGCTAGATAATCAAAAGTTTTGAATCCATTTTCCTCCGTTTGCTTATACATATTATCAATACTTATATGGTAAAGTATATTGTAAAGTATTATCCTTCACTTATGAAACTTTTGACCGGTAGTGTATGTGATGGGAATTTAAAAATAGTCTCGTATCATTATTACTTTTAGTAAGAAACACAATTCTCCACTTTTTCAAGGAAATTAGTAATACACCTTCTTCTGAGAATTTTCGATTATATTAAAGATTCATATCTAGCAAATCCATTTAAATAATACTGAATGTGAGTGATCCAAATGTTAAAAAGACATTTTTCTCAGGAAAATTTTGATTGCACGAGGGTTTTGTATTTATTTTTTCTGAACTGAAAATCTCATCAATCTAAAATTGAATGTAAGTGATTCATGATTCAAAAATACTCCTCTTTTTGGTGATTTTAGCTTCCAAATACACTGAGAAAAAAGATTCTTAGATCCAAAGAAATGTATTTAATTGATTCCATTTCTTTGTATCAAAAATTTTGTTACCCAATTCAATTAAATATTTTTTAGAAGCATGAAACGCGTTCTCTGATTCAAAGAATAATTTATTTGAGAGCCATTTCTTCAATACGAAGAAATATTTCTTTGCTTGTGAATTTGAGCGAATCAACTCAAGCGAATCATGTCTTTGAAGCTAAGTATCTAGTTCATTTGACGCATTTGAATCAAATAATTTATCCATGGATGAATCAGGCTTTAGGTTTAGTTGAATCATGGGAATATTAATTTAATTGAGGCACTCATTAATTAATTTAGGGAGATATTTATTCTATTTAAAGATTTGATACATGTATATCAATGTAACGTTTCTTTATATCAATAAAACATTGTGTTTACATAAATATTTATTTTTTTAGTTGAAAGAAATGTTTTTTGTGAACAGTAGAATGCAAAAATTCATTCAAAAGAGAACATTTATTTCAAATATAATAATTTAAAAAAAAATATACATAATATTTCGATAACATAACTGCAAGTACGTTCAGTTAAAATTCATAATTTCTTTTATATAAATGTTTGGCATAATTGTTATGAATGCAAATATTTTTCAATTTGCAACCTATTTTGTAGAATTAAATGTTTATTAGATTTCCCCTAGGAAATATCCACCTAAATTATCAATAAAAAATAATTTAAACCAAAAAAAGTCAATTTATAAAAAACGAAAATTTTTTGTTGAAAAAACTATGGTATTTTTCGTTTAAAAAATTTGTTTATTCCATTTAAACGTTTAGCATAGTTGTTATGATTACATATGTTTCAAACTTGAAACATATTTTCCATAGAATTGAAAATTTATTATTCTCGATCTAAGAAACATTCGCTCTCATTATGAACTTGAAATGTATCATTCCAAATAAATACTCGTCCCACTATAGTATACATTTTTTTTTTATTCAACTGTTTGTAATAGTTGATACAAACATACATGTACTTTCAAATGTGGAATAGATTTCATAAGGTTGAAAATTTATCAGTCTCTTCTAAGGAAATATTCGTTTTGATTCACAATATAAAATATATTAGGTGCGCAACTAAGTTTCCGCTGTTTTTTTGGATGAAAATGCAACTTTATGGTGAAAAAATGGTTACAAATGAATCATTCAAAGTATTGCCCATCATTAGCTACAACTTTTGCCCATCTTTCTGGTAGAGCTCGAATACCGTTACAGTAAAACTGTTCATCTTCTGAAGCTATCCACGAATCAAGCCATTTTTCGATGTCTTCATATGAGCGGAACTGCTGATCAGCCAGACCATGTGCCATCGATCGGAAAGGGTAATATAATCGGACGGCGCAATATATGGGAAATACTGCGGGTGGGGTAGGACTTCCCATTTGAATGTTTCCTGGTAGGTTTTAACGGGTTTGTCAACGTGAGGCCGAGCGTTGTCTTGCTGTAGAATCACTTTTTCGTGCCTCTGCTCGTATTGTGTCCGTATTTCGCGCAGTACTCGGCTCAAACGCATCAATTGCGTTCGATGCCGTTCCCCAGTGATGGTTTCGTTCTGTTTCAACAGCTCGTAATAAACAACATCAGCGTTTTCGAAGGTTTTTGGGCTTTCTTCACACGGACGGTCGTCAACATCGAAATCACCGTCTCTGAAGCGACGGAACCAATCACGGCACGTTGTTTCACTTAAAACAGCATCTCCGTATACTTTTTGGAGCTCTGGGTGCGCTTCAGCCACCGTTTTCTTCAAATGAAAGAAGAAAATTAGCACTTCTCGCAAATGACGATTATTTGGCACAATATGAGATATTTCCACACAACCGAAAGTATATGGTGCCAAAACGAAATCACTAATGTGTCAAAACGGTTAGTTTACCATATGTCAAAGCTTGGTTCATGGTATTTTGAATGGGTCAAAATCGACCAGCACTTATTGATGGAGCCCGAGGCGCATGACTGCTAGTGCAGGCCTCAATGCGATTTCTACTGACCCTCGTTGTCGCCGCGCTCCGCACGCCCATCGTGCTCCCTCGTCTTCATAACCAGGGTGACGAATGACTCCATAAGCATCCATATTTTTTCAAACTGGAGCATCAGAGAAACCATCGTGTCAGGAGTAAGTTGAGCGCCCACTGCCCAACCGACCGCCTCCTTTACCACGCCCACCTGGCACAGACAGACAGTGTGTGCTCTGCATTGTCCACAAGGGATCCGCAGTAGCGACATGACTCATCATCTTTTTTCTTAAAGCGCTTTAGGTACGCATTGAAGCAACCTTGGCCCGAAAGCCATGGCCAAATAAAAGCCAACTTGACCGTGCTATCTAGCCAGCCAGGTGGCGAACTCTGAGATTGTGTCCATCTCCCGGATTGGTCACCATGCCATCTCGTCTGCCATTTCTCGACTAGTCTGCGCCTTCCATCCTTGCGGATGGCCTCCTTTGCGTGAGAAATTTTCTGCAGGTTGGTTAAGCAAAAGAGCTCCTTACGGAGCTGATAGGTCTCCTTCCTTTCGTCCGCCAATATGTCTATTGGCGGGACGCTCGCCAGGACCAGCACAGGACTCGTCGACACAGTTCGGTATGCTGAGACTACTTTTAGCACCACAACTCTCTGTGCTGAGAACAGCTTCTTCTGGATAGAGTGGTTGTTAAGGGCACTTGTCCAGACCGGAGCTGCATAAAGCAGCTTCGAATTTACGACGATCGACACCAGCCTTCTCTTAGCTTCCCTGCGGCCATCAATGTTGGGCATGAGCCAAGTCAGATCGGCTCCACATTGGATGGCTTTGGCAGTCACGATCTGCAGGTGTTCGCCAAAGCTGAGCCTGCGATCCAACTGCACACCTAGGTATTTAATGCTTTTTTTCCACTCAATCTCATGCTCCCCGAGAACGATCTTCAGATATTGGAAGGATCTCCTGTCTGTGAACATTTTCTCGCTTTGCTCCGTCAGGATCTGCAGGACGTCCTTCCATCCCTCAGCTTCTGAAGAAACTCCCAAATCCACTTTGCCGACATTTTTTACCTTCAAATCCA
Source organism: Diplolepis rosae (assembly GCA_030998225.1). Taxonomy (NCBI): domain Eukaryota; kingdom Metazoa; phylum Arthropoda; class Insecta; order Hymenoptera; family Diplolepididae; genus Diplolepis; species Diplolepis rosae. The sequence continues at coordinate 1,405,872 of JAPYXD010000466.1, forward strand.
TACATTTTTTCAGCAGCGCATCGTGCGTAGAGGATCGGGTCAGAATATTTGGGAACGGGTGTACCCTCGGACCGAAGTCCTACTCCAGTTCCCTAAGGCCCAACCTTCACTTAGCCGGTCCCGGAATACACGGACGGACCGGACTTGCTCGAAGCAACACCTGTGTTCAATACGCACTACCTGATCAAGGTTCCGAAGGGGCTGGCTCCCGATCCCGCAAGACACACCACCTCAGCAGAGCAGGTTTCTCTGTAAAAGAAAGGATTTGCTTTTATTATTTACACGCTCTATTTTACACATTATTTACAAAAACCTTACCTATAAAAGAAACGACATTTAATGCTATTAATTACAATGTCAGTTTCTAACCACTAGTAAGTTTATTTAACTGTTAATTTAATAGTTAACAGGATACGGTTTAGTCAACACGTGTTTCTCCCCTTTTTGTTTAAGTTGCTATCTACTATACCGACGCTCAGGTGGGCCCGGAAATATTTAAACTAAAGAAATAAGTTTCTTTACATTCCTTTAAATTTAAGGAATATTTCTTAAATACAAAAACACGTTTATTCATGTCAATAACATCTTTTTGGCACAAATCTCTAACTTACCATAGGCAATATTATCATTCTTTACATCTATTATTACTCAATACACTTTACTACTTGTCCATTTTAAACAGTAAATCACATCTTTGGAGAAAATAATTATTTAATCCTACCAAAAATTATCTCCTCATTTCAAAGAAATATTTCTCTCCATTTACAATAAGCTTATTACAAGCAAGGAATTATATATTGGAATGGAATAAAAATTTACTTGAACCAATGCAAATTTTTTTAAATGAATCCATTGTTTCTTTGAACATGCATCACATCATTTTACATCAAAGAATTTACTTCTCTTATCAAATTATTGCTACACAATGTTAATAACATATTTATATCATCTAATGAATATTCAATAGTACTAGGCAAACAATATAGTACATTTTTATAAACAATTGATTTTTTTTTAATTTGGAACTAATTTTTTTCCGATTTTTTTGGTTCTAAATCTTTGTTGAAGTTTTTTCAGTATGCAGGCAAAATTTTGGAATGGAAAAATACAAACTGTTGGTGTAATTAATTTATAAAATCTGTCCCGCGCGTTGCAACGAGCGAGCTCGCACGCTGCAACTACGCTTAAGCTTGATTAGGCATGCTAAGACTCGAAGCACGTGGGGCAGTGAATGCAGTAACCGCTGTTTTAGTTTTCTGTGAATGTTCCTTAAGTGTTCAATTATTTTGAATTAATACAGAAATGCCAAGCTCACGATTTAAACATGTCTGCTGCAATTCGTTTAATAAAAAAACCAGAGTGGAAAAAAGCAAAAAAAAAATTTGCGTCGCGTTTCATCCTCGGTACTTGAAAATTTTCAAACCGGATGATGTTCCTTGTACACAATGCAGAATAGAAGCAAATGAAATGGAGATGAAAGATTTTTGTTGTAAGTACATTCAAAGTAGTGCGTAGACTATTTCAAAACGAATCATTAGTTATAATGGTGAATTGATGAGTGAAGTTTTACGATAAAATTACTCTAAATAATACACTTAAGACGCAAATTTTTTTTTGTTGCTTTTTTCCACTATAATTTTTCTTATTAAATGGATTGCAGCAAACATGTTTAAATCGAGAGCTTGGCATTTCTGTATTAATTTGAAATAGGTAAACACTTGAGGAACCTACAGTTTTCATCTTTCCATTCCAAAATTTTGCCTGCCTATTGAAAAAACTTCAACAAAGATTTAGAAACAAAAAAATCGGAAAAAAAGTAGTTCCAAATTTAAAAAAAATTCAATTGTTTATAAAAATGTACTATAATCTTATTATAAAAAAAAAACAACGAAATGCGTGCTATAACTTTTTTGAAAGCTTGTACTCTTTCGCGCATTTCAAGTACAAGGGTTACATTTTATATTCAAAACTGCTTTTGCAGTGAGTTGTTGGCAAAAAAAAAATTTTCCCGAGTGCCAAACTTTAAAAAATTATATCTCGAAATTTTCAAGTATCACATTGAAAAAAAATACGTGTCGATTATTTTCAAACTAAAAAGGCAAAAAAAATGTTTCGTCGAAAAAATAATTTTGACTGTAAATCTCCCATGAAATAACCCATATATATCATAGATTCCTTAAGGAACACACATAAGTTTACATATGTACTGGCAGCACCCGTATTCCTGCCCTTATAATACATTGGCGGCACACAAGCGCAGAGGTTGTCTGACTGCACATTGTTCTCTGAGAGGCACCCGCTAATTGCGCATTGTATACCTTTGTTACTCTCAGGTCGGTTAACTCCTATCGACCTGCTATCTTCATATAAAGTAACAAAACAACGTAATTAATTACCAGTCTTTCTGGCATTGTTAGACGATAAATAACCCGCTCGAGACTCGCTCGCTTCTCTTCCCTCTTCCTCCCTGCCCTTCTACCTTTACGACTCGCGATCCCAGTCCCTGTGGCTCTATCTCTGTCTCACGTCCAATTAAAATATTCAGCAAGACAAACAACAATGAGGGGACCCTTTCTCCAGCCTTTTTACATTTGCGGCTCTTCTTTGGGAATCGCGTCGGTATTCTCTTGTCTTGTCAACAAGTGGACGTGGCTAAAACCTGTGACACAAGAAACGAATTGTTTTATTAACGAGTAATGGTAGTAACGCAAAAAGCTGAGGCGAATAGGAACAAGAAATAGTGTCTGTTTTGAGTATCTAAATTTTTAGGCTTATCTCGATTTGATTCAGAGCCTGATTTTGATATATGTCTTGTCTTGAACTTGCCTAGTCTCAACTTCCATCCTTATACTGCGATTCACTTCATATTAACTTTATTCTATTTTGAACAATATCTGACCTTGTCATGTAAATTATTTTCTATGCATGGATTGAACAACAAACTCATTTGTTGATTCTATGAGGAAATATTTATTATGATAATGTAATATTCATCTATATAATATAAATAACATAATATAATGTTGAACAAATTCTAATTTGTTTTTGTAGACGGTAGCACGCTTGAAATTACTTCCTGTCTACAGGAATTGTTCCTGTCTATTGTAGCGAAGTCATTGTAGTGCATGCATTAGATTCTCCAAACCGCAATGTATTTTCTAATAACAAAGTTTAACTCCGATCACTACGAGTTACCACTAAATTACCGCTGAGGGAGTTACATCCGCCATAATATTTTAATCAAAAAATATTTCGGAAAAAGTGCAGGCAGCGAAAGGCGAGTCTGAAATCTCCCGACAAGTAAAGTACGCTACCACTTGTGACTTCAGAGTCCATATATAGAACACAAGAAAACGCATTGAGGTTCGGAAGGCCTGGCATATATCTTAAAAGTCAATATACTAAAATAAAAATTACTATCCGAATCTACATCAATGTACCTTCATGATAATTCACCATAATTTTCGTCGTGGCTTTATTCAATTTTATTTTTCACAAAATTTCCAAACTAAGTACCTCATAAAATTCTTAATAAAAGATTTACAATAATTTTAGAGAACTAACTAGTTGGCTCCTTTTTTAGCTAGGCCCTATTATGGAAATTTATATAAGACCAACAAAAGCACGTCACGTTGTTCTAGCTAGGTCCTGATAAGATTATTTACATACACAGTGTGATCTAAAATAACCGAACTTTTTAGTTATAGAATAAAAAAAGCATGGTATTATGTTTCAAAGCTAATATTTATTCAAAATAGGATCCATTTAACTCAATACAACGTTTGGAACGATCAACCAATTTATCCATAGACTTTTTAAACTCGGTTTTGGGGATGCTCTTTAGAACCTGTGTCACAGCTGCTTGAATGGTTGGAACGTCATCTTATAAAGCTTCTTTCATTGCAGTTTTCACACAAATCTGTTTTTACATAAAAAATTCGTTGACTTTTTTGGTCTTGTGAGGTGGTGCAATTAACTAATGTGGAACAAAACGTGCACAGACCTTTCTTTTACTCAAATATTCAGTTAATATTGTGTAGATTGTACAGCAAGATGAACTTAATTCTTCTGCCAGCATTTTCACAGCGAAATTTGCATCGATAGCGATTATTTCACGTACTTTTTCCACTAATTCAAATAAATTCAAATATTAAAGAACTTGAAAATCTTGCTGTGGAAAAAGAGCAGTCGAGCGGCAATCGAAAGACCTGGGCTCGAGTTCTAGCGCAGTCGAAAGCGTCTTTTTGCCACAAAAATATTTTCAAATTCTTTAATATTTGAATCCATTTGCATTTATTTGCGATAAAAGAGTTTGAAATTGTCTACGAGGACACCTGTATGATACGCGACTAGTGATCCTCCGATACTGCAGTCAGTGACAAAAATTTTAAACTCAACTAATTAATTTGAAAATCATTTGAGTAAAATAAATGATATGATTACTCAATTGTTTTCATCTAGACAGGGAGCGTGGGATGTTTTTATTTTTATTATTTATGACAAAATAAAAACAAAATTCAAGCTGGGTGGATCAAGTTGTTAAATTAAGTTCAATGAATAAACAGGCTGATTTTGTTAGGGCCAGGCTACGTCCTATCTTGTAATTCATTTCTTTTCAAGGCTACCCAGCTAGATTAATGATTGGGCCAATAATTAATCTAAACATATATAAGGAATTTCAAAACGGGGAATCCAAACTCTCAACATATTCAGATGTTTCAATAATTAACTTCAAGTACATAAACACGAATAAATTAAATTATTGTATCTCATTATTTTTATACTCTATTGAAAAGTTTTTTATTTTTTTTCCAGGAAATCTTGGATGCGAAAACTCAAATTTTTACAGTTGCAATAAAAACTACAGTAATCATATCCCATAAGAGAATTGAAATTATCAAAACAGGCAAATCCCACTGCAAAGCAGAAACTTTTTTTAAAGAGTGACTGATTGTCATTGGGATCACTCATCAATTTATGACTCAATATTATCAATTTACGATTCATACTCACATGTACCTCAACCAGTAACATATAAAAATTTGCAATAATTTTCTATATTATGATAAAGATTTTGTAAGATTCTTTTAAGTAAAGTTTTTATTTTCCAAATTTATCAAAATAATAAAATTTAATTGATTTAAACAATCAATATACCATTATCAGATCATTACTTACCTTTTTTCATATTTTATTGAATTAGACTCTATATTATTCAATTAAAATGTATTTGCTTTGCGATCAGAATTTTTCAGAGATGCTTTGGCCTGAATTTAGTGTATATGCAGAGTGGGAACGAGTGGGTTACAGAATAGGAATATAGTGTTAAGACTTTAGTATACTGTATATAATCTGTTTCACCGACTGAGAAAAATGCATTGTATTGTAAACTATTTTATATTATACAATTCCTATTCTGCAACCCACTCGTGCCAACCCTATATATTGTATTCCAGTACTCGGTATGTACTTCAATGTATTAGACCCGTTTTCGGCATATACTTTTATATGAAATTTCAGGCATCTTTTTGGCCAAAATGCGTCTGTACTGCAATATATTCGGTATTATCTATTATGCCCATTTTCAGCAAGCTTAAAATTAATGAAAAAATTCAGTAGTCAAATAGTTTAGGCCGGCAAGTTCCAAAGTTAGCGTAAATGAAAGTCTATGGCTTATACATTGTGAACAAATTCGAATCACTCAAAAAATGAGAAGTTATGAACAGAAATAGATACATAATAGTACACAAAAATCAATTGTTCCAGGTGAATTACCAAATTTATCAACTTTCCAATTCAGTTAGATAGCCGCGCCCAATTCCGGTTCCCCACTCTGGTACTAGCTCAAAAAAATAATTCTCTACTCCACTCAAAAAAATAAAATAACAGAGAAGAGAAATCAAATGACTTAACTCAAAAAGATGATAACCGCGGGCGCCAGGTCTTTCTTGGACCATTCCTCAACCAGCGTTAAGTTAACGAAAAAAATACCCCAAAAAAATAAGATAACAAAAAAAGATCGGAGGAGTAGGCACTGACCCTAGCTCGATAAGTTCTTCGCCTTGCCAACTAGTGGTAGTTGGAAATTCCCGGATTGGATTTTCTCTCTACCTCGTCCAGACTCGACTCAAACCCAAAATGTCGGCGTCCAAAGTGGGAATCCGACGTGCTGCTAGCTCAGCCTCTTCGCTAGCAGAAAATGGTAGAGGTGAGGGTTATAAAAAACAACAAAGATCATAAATAAGTAATATTAAAATTATAATTCTAACCAAGCAAGTGTTCCGTTACAATAGTGTCGTATCACACATTCTCAGCATTCGACATTTTCGGCACTCCAAATATTTGAAATCTATTATTTACAATTTAGTGTGACTCTACGAACAACTCCACTGGCAAAAACGTGCCTATACATACAGCACTATTCCTATGAAGAGAAAAGTACAGACGCGTCAAAATTTTATCCGCGCCGACTCAACCAAAAAAGTGCTTATAGAAACTACAACCAATTACAATTAAATGTACGATAATAGGAGGACTATTATGAAGTCGCGGAACAAATTGACTCTACGAGTAATATCGTACTTCTACTAGCCACGCAGGCCACATTCAAAGCCAATATGGCGGCAACAGAATCTCAACACGTTGACTCGACCGCGTGGTTATGCAAACCGCACTCTACCGACAACCAAACAACAAAAAAGTAGGTTCACGGAGTTACAATAGTTGTCCGTCTCGACCCCGTAAAATTGTCTATCCACACTTAAATTTTGTACCAGCATAAAAAAAAGGGAACACAATTTCCTTTAAAACTATTACTTCAACATAGGTTCAGCCAAGGAACCCTTAACCGGACGCCAACGCGCCCATTAATAAAGAAAAATTCAAGAAAAATATTCCTGGGCTCAACCCGTCGTAGACAAAGTTCTTACCTTTAACAAATATTTTGCTCTAAATACCAGCCTCTGGCAGGTACTGCTCTACCATTTATCTGACCCCTGTTTTGGTCTTTTCTCTACGGAATTCTGAGTTCGGAAATCAACACATTCATGCACTCTGTCGCGTAACCAGAACAAAAGTGACAGCTCGCTCTTCTCTCCACCGTGGAGTACGAAAAAATGTCAAGATAGTCCATCGTTGTGCCATGCTTGTAACCTTAAGCTTCGTCCTCAATGCTCGCCGTGGGAGAACTGCTGGCCAGTTGACTCTTCTAACTTTCCCCTCGTCCGCCTCGTCGTCTGTTCATCTCCTTGTTGGTCCATATCCTCTTTCCCAATAACTCAGTGTCGTTCTCATTCGTTAAACAGTAGAAGTATTGAACAACACTCCGAACGCAGCCTCAGTAAGGGGATGCTGTGCCTCCGCCCTACCAAGGTCTCAATACATTCCAAAAATAGATATTCCAGGAGGATTGCTTCTCCTTTACAATTAAGGCGGATAATAGGTGACGGGAGGCACAACGTTAGACAATGAGCGAAATTAGACACATTCGGCCATTTTCCAAGAGAAAGTAAAAATTGCCAGGAACTTCAACTCTACAAATTAGTCAATTTCCACGTAAACCTGTCCTCTCGACGGCGGGATATGATTCATAATTTCATTAGATAAGAACTCTTGCTCGTACGAGTTGATAGCCCATTAGTTTAGCGTACTTTAACTCGGGGCCCCATGACTGAACATGCTTATTCAGAAGCAAACCAAAAAAAAATCAGGCAAGCAAAAACAACAAAAAGTTAGGAATGGTAAGAAGAGAGAACAACTCAAGTATAAGGTAGCAAAATTTTAATGTGCTGTCTGTGGCCGATAATGTCCCCAGTACAAAATTATGAGAAAACTAGGTCTCAACGTCTACAATTTAGTCATATAAAATCATATAAATCAACTTCTTCTGTACATAATATTATACAAAAAAATAAGAGCGTACTCGGCGGTTCTAAAATGTGGTAAATAAATAAAAAAATAGAGGGAAGAACAAAAAGGAAAAAGAGAAAGAAAAAACAATCGAGTGTAAATGGGCTCTACGGCTCGTTAGGCCCAATACAGTTCAGGGCCACAGCGCGGGCAGTCCCTAGCCAAGTATCCCGGCTCTCCACATCCGAAACAGAAAAAGCGCAACCGCCGTTGGCATAATGAAAAGCGGGGCGTGGTCTCCCGACAGTTCCAGCATCCCCTTGGAACTGATTCTTTAAGGGTTTCCAGGATCTTGGAAGGGGCGCCTGGTGGTCTTGGTATGTCCGGGCTAAGGAGGGGTAGGAGGGGGGGTAGGCTTGGCCCTTTTGGAGTGGGGATAGACAAAGTCTTCTCGACAGATGGGGGCTTCATCATAATCGGATGGTAGTTGGGGGGGCGTCCGGGGGGGGGGGGGGTTGGAGGTCACGGGATCTAAAGGGCAGGTTTGGATGTTCTTGTGAGCGACTAAGGGGCGGGCGGCTGGAACGTCCATAAAATAACGCAGTGTCTGCGTTCCTTCGTGGAACACAAGGCGGCGTGCTACGGAGTTTCCCGAGGAGCTCGCAGTTGCTTGGGTCCCCACGTTTCTTGTCAGGCAGGTGGCCTGTACTTCGGCGTCCCTAGCTGGCCATCGTACTTACATCCCGATGGTTCTTGTGGAGAGATTTCGACAGGGCACCAGATCATATTTTCGGATGATTTGCCGCATGATCTCTTCATCCGTGGGCATGTCTCTTAGTAGGACGGTGGACTGCACCTCCCTAGCCTTCTTCTCCACTCGGTGGCCCTCCTGAAGGACCGTGAAAAAGCCCGGATAATTTACAGGTACGTCTCTATAACAACGCGGCCAGAAGTAACGCGTCGCAATACGCATATAAGTCTTCTGGACTCCAAGGAGGGCCGATTGGGGGTCGTCGTGAGCCTCCCGCAACACGACCCCTCGCTCTTCGTCACTTGGGACCAGCTTCCACACATCTAAATCCTCCACTACACCCTCCAAAAGCGGGTTGGGGTGATAATGATATAACCTCCCGTCCTGAATTTTCCATGTGGGAAATTTTTCCGGAAAGTTGGTGACTGATAACGTTAGGCTAGCATACGAAATGACGCACTCATTCTCCTCAACTAGTTGGGAGAGCACGGCCCCTAAACCCGTGTTGCTAGCGTCCGTCTGCAACACAAAAGGGATTTCGAAATTCGGACATGCCAACACTGGGGTCTCGGACAAACAATGCCTAACCTGCTCAAAAGCCTGCTGCTGTTCCTCCCTCCATGCCAACGCTGTTTCTTCTTTTGCAGGCATGTAAGAGGAGACACTACAGTGGCGTAGTTTGGAATAAACCGGCGATACCAACCAGCCATGCCCAGGAACCTTCGGACTTCCTTCAGGTTACGTGGGACAGGATAATTCAGAATAGGCTCAATCTTGTCCGGATCTGTCTGCAGACCACTCTTGTTGACGAGAAAGCCCAGGTATCTCACCTGAGAATAACAAAACTCACATTTGTCCGGGTTGATCTCGAGCCGAGCCTCTTTGATCTTTCTCAGAACCTTCTGGAGCCACTCCAGGTGTTCCTCAAAGGTCTTATTGACGATTATGATATCGTCCAAGTAGGCGAAAGCGTGTGGCTCCATTTCTGGCCCGATGAGCCGGTCTAACAAGCGCTAAAACGAAGCCGGTGCGTTGGTGTGGCCAAAGGGCATTCGTTTAAATTGGAAGAGGCCTCTACCAGGGACAGTGAAAGCCGTCTTATCTCTACTACCCAACTCCAAAGGAATCTGAAGGAATCCCTTGTACAAATCGATCTTAGAAATGTATTTGGCGCTTCGCAGCTTATCCAAGATTCCATTCATTTGGGAGAGTGGGTACGAATATCGCTCGCATACAGGTCAAGTAATCAGAGACAGACTCCTTCTCGCCCTGCGTCCGCTTATAAATCTCCTGACGCAGTTCGAATTGGAAATCTGAATCACCATACCGGACTCTACATGCTCGGGAAAATTCCTCAGAGGTTAACCAGAGGTGTCTCGACCCTCTAAACCAGCTCAGAGCAATCCCTGTTAAGAAAAAGGGTATAACCCTCAGCATATCGGAGTCACAGATCGGAACGAGATCACGACCCTCCTCTATATGAAGCAGGAATGCATCTAGGTCTTCTTGTCGGGTGCCCCGAACCTAACATTCCATTTTCGCATTATCTCATAGGCCCTCGCAGGATTCAAAGGGATCTGTTCATTGTAATCGGCTCAGTCATCGCCCCGATAGGACCTTCGGTAATGTTCTTCTCTACGGTGACGTTCACTATATGGTTCTCTACTGGAATTGAGAGGTTGACCCTGTCGTGGGTCATATCGTGCTTCAAAAGTCGCTCGCGACCTGCGCATGTCTTCATGCACATCAAACTCGACTCTATTGGGGTGATGGTCCACATAACCGCGTCTAGCCGTGGGAGGAACGTCCTCACCTCTGTTGTAGGTACGCTCTTCGGCGAACCCTACTCCAACGCGACTAGGACCGTCTTCCTCCTCTAAATAACCCTCCCTCATACGTCGGCCGTTCGCCCTACTGTCTTCGCGAAAACAGGTTCTCTGATTCCATCTTGGATGTCGATCGTTCGTTGAGCAACCCTCACCAAAAGGGTTGGAGCGCATCAATATCTCCGTCGGTTCTCCCGCGAGCTTACGATTAGAAAATTCAAAGTCCGTTTGACACGCGACACTACTATAATTTAGCGCGGCTGCCGTGACTGATAACTCCACTCGGCCCGCGCTGGAGGTTCCTTATTGTCGCTCGAGGTATCGCGAGGCTCGGGCCTACTACGATCGCCCCTGTCTTCCGTCGTGTAAATTCCGGCCTCTGCCCTCTTGTCCGCGTGGGAGTCCATAATACTGTCAAGGCCTGCACGCTCGTATTTCAACAGTCTCTCTCGCAATATTGAAAAAGCACCGTCAATTCGCAGTCCCCGTTCCTCCAATTTCTCTAAGAGTTCTCCTTTATTGAGGTTATAAAACCAGGTGACAGCCCTCTTCTGCTCACTCATCCGAATGTTTACTTATCTGTTGAACAACGACCAAGGCTCTTCTAATAGTAACTCTGAGTCTCAATAGCGCTGTCCTCAGTGGAAGGAATATTTATCTCAACTACAATTAAAAATTTTATATTAAATATAAAAAAAATGCACAACTAAAGTGAGAAAATATTAATGTATTGATAATAAGTAATAATTAGTGCAATTTAATCAATTCATCAATTAATTCAATGATCAATCTTCATACAAAATATCCAAAAAAAATAAGATAACAAAAAAAGATCGGAGGAGTAGGCACTGATCCTAGCTCGATAAGTTCTTCACCTTGCCAACTCGTGGTAGTTGGAAATTCCCGGTTTGGATTTTCTCTCTACCTCGTCCAGACTCGACTCAAACCCAAAATGTCGGCGTCCAAAGTGGGAATCCGACGTGCTGCTAGCTCAGCCTCTTCGCTAGCAGAAAATGGTAGAGGTGAGGGTTATAAAAAACAACAAAGATCATAAATAAATAATATTAAAATTATAATTCTAATCAAGCAAGTGTTCCGTTACAATAGTGTCGCATCACACATTCTCAGCATTCGACATTTTCGGCACTCCAAATATTTGAAATCTATTATTTACAATTTAGTGTGACTCTACGAACAACTCCACTGGCAAAAACGTGCCTATACATACAGCACTATTCCTATGAAGAGAAAAGTACAGACGCGTCAAAATTTTATTCGCGCCGACTCAACCAAAAAAGTGCTTATAGAAACTACAACCAATTACAATTAAATGTACGGTAATAGGAGGATTATTATGAAGTCGCGGAACAAATTGACTCTACGGGTAATATCGTACTTCTACTAGCCACGCAGGCCACATTCAAAGCCAATATGGTGGCTACAGAATCTCAACACGTTGACTCGACCGCGTGGTTATGCAAACCGCACTCTACCGACAACCAAACAACAAAAAAGTAGGTTCGCGGAGCTACAATAGTTTTCCGTCTCGACCCCGTAAAATTGTCTATCCACACTTAAATTTTGTACCAGCATAAAAAAAGGGAACACAATTTCCTTTAAAACTATTATTTCAACATAGGTTCAGCCAAGGAACCCTTCACCGGACGCCAACGCGCCCATTAATAAAGAAAAATTCAAGAAAAATATTCCTGGGCTCAACCCCTCGTAGACAAAGTTCTTACCTTTAACAAATATTCTGCTCTAAATACCAGGCTCTGGCAGGTACTGCTCTACCATTTATCTGACGTCAAAGTAGTCCATCGTTGTGCCATGCTTGCAACTTTAAGCCTCGACCTCAATGCTCGCCGTGGGAGAACTGCTGGCCAGTAGACTCTTCTTACTTTCCTCTCGTCTGCCTCGTCGTCTGTTCATCTCCTTATTGGTCCATATTCTCTTTCACAATAACTCAGTGTTGTTCTCATTCGTTAAACAGTAGAAGTCTTGAACCACACTCCGAACGCAGCCTCCGTACAAGTGATGGTGCATTTATACCTCTGTCTGCCCGACCGGTGCGGACAGATAATACATAAGAGCAAAAAAGACAGACGTTTTGTTTGGCCTATTTTACACTGTCTGTCTCCTTTACTCTTATGTATTTTCTGTCCGCACCGGTTAGGCAGACAAAGGTATAAATGCACCATGAGTATGTAACGGTATTGCTGTCTTTTTCTTCATATCGTTCTGTCCCTCTCTAGTTGGTGACTGATACGATATGAAGGTCTGAAGGCTTGGGGACTAAATCCACCATTACCAGGGCTGGATGTCTGTTCCGTTCTCATCAGGAACTCGCCATGAATCTCGAACAGGGTTGGGTAGTTCCCCTCTGTCTTCACCGGAACTAGCCTAGGGTCTCATACAGGGTTGGGTTTCTCCTCAACCGGTATCCATGCTGGTCTCGAAATTAGTATCTGGGTATTCGTGGCAAGTGCGTCCACGATACTCAGGGCTGGGCAGCTTGCTCCTATTCTCACCGGAACATGCCAACTTCTTGAATAAACTATTATAGGACCAATGAAGGCGTCTCAACTGTAGATGTCCCTCCAGCAATGCCAGGGATGGCAAAGAGGCATCTTTAATGACTTGGAAGCCAATTGGCGGCGATTGACGCACGGTTTACCCACAGCTTTCCTGCAGCTTCTCAGAACCGACTATAGATGGCCGATACTGCTTCCTCGATGGTGGATCTCGATATGCGTGTATAATAAAACAAAAGAAAGACAGTTTAACCTTAATACTAACAATTGTTTAATATTATCAGACCATGGAGCCCCGAGCGAGTCTTCCGCAATAAACACGTAAACCACGTAAGTCTCGCGGCCTATAACATAGTGCTACAGATTACTTCCGCAGGTTGAAAGGTGGTTTTGTGAGTTGCAGATAATCTGCAACGTCACAGCTGACTAAAAGGTCACAACTATTTATTTTTAGTAAGCAGTACCAAAAATTTCGCAAAACTTACCAATGCTCAGAAGTCCATGGAACTTAGTATGCTACTAGTTTTTTTTTTTTGGGAAATTGATCAAATTCGTTAGGTTTGAGAAAAGTAATTATTTTATTTTAATATGTAATATTTCGTGTTATTATAAATCTTTGATAACAGTAAACTTTAAGAAATAATGTCACATACGAATAAGATTTTTCCTGCTTATCAACTGTTTTGAATCGTTTTGAAATCGTCACATAGATTGATTACTTAAAATTTTGCTTTTGTTCTTCATCAAAATGAGAAAAATTAAATCATGGTAATTTTAAAGTATAATTGTAAACTGTTGGGCAGTTTGTGATGAAAAATATGTCAACAATTATCATCCTTTGTTAAATTTTGAAAAACCATAATTAAGGTAGTTGTCGCGCCAAAAATCAGTCTCTGGAAAAAGAAGTTTTTCTATGATTTCAAGACTGGTAATTATATCATCAGACGTGTCATATGTAAGGATAGACACTCTTTTTAATAAAAAAAAATTAAAAATTACGAAAAATAATATTTTAATAATATTTTTAGTAATATGGTATTTCCTTATTATCGCTCCATACCAAATTTTCAAAAATGGTGCGATTCTGATAATCATGAATCATTTTTTTAGGAAAAGGATTCTCTACAACTTTACCGTTTCCGATTTTTGAAAATGAATCAATTATTATCAAATTCAGCAATTTGTTTATAAAAATTTCGTTTTGGAAAATTGTTTTTTAATGATTTCAACCATTAAAGAATTTATTTTCAAAAATCGGAAACGGTAAAGTTGTAGAGAATCCTTTTCCTGAAAAAATGATTCATGATTTATCAGAATCGTACCATTTTAGAAAATTTGGTATGGAGGGATAATAAGTAAATATCCTATTACAAAAAACATAATTAAAATATTATTTTTCATAATTTAAAAATTTTTTTTATTAAAAATAGTGTCTTTCCTTACATGTGACACGGCTGATGATATAATTACCAGTCTTGAAATCATAGAAAAACTTCTTTTTCCAGAGACTGATTTTTGGCGCAACAACTACCTTAAAGAAGTTTTTTTCCTAAAAAATTCTAACCCAAGAAAGTTTCCATCGACTTTAACCGAAATAAAATAGATAGAATGATGAATTTAACATTTTTTTCAAAGTTGGAATTACTATTTTAATCATGTACGGATGAAAAAATTCATCAGTTTCTAATTAAGATATTGAAATAGTTTTTAATACAACTATTCTCCGTTATGCCGAAAAAATATATATTTTTTGTGATAACTAAACTGGACAAATAGTAATAGCAATTAACGCACAGAGCTGGGTAAAATGTTTCTCAAAATGTATTTAAAATGTAAAATGCAAAATAGTTTCGCAAAATCTATTTAAAATGCAAAATAGAAAATGGTTTCCTATTTTCTATTCAAAATGAAAAATGCAAAAACGTATATTTGAAATAGGTTAGTACAAAATGCAAAATGGATTTTTAATAATCCAAAAAATTACATCAAGAATATTTATTATTCTTTGCGGATGTGTTAATTTGCTTTAAGTAGCGATTGCTTCTCGAATATTGCGTCCCCCATGGATCTTCTTTTTGGGCGCAAAATCATGTCTGCGTAACTAAATAGTAAAATAAAAGCAGTGTTTCGAAAAATGGCTGCCTGCGCGAGTAGCGCGTGTTGGCTTCCCACTGGAGAAATTCTGCCATCGGCTGTAAACTGGCGCGCTATTCAATATCGAATTAAATTAATTCGATTTTAAATCGCGCGTCAAATTTTGACCAATGGCAGCATTTGTCCGGTGGGAAGCCAACATGTGCTTTTACTTGTCCAGGGCAGAACCAAAAAAAACTAGAATATAGTATTTCAAGTTGAAAATAGGTTCAAAACCTATTTAAAATGGAAAATGCAAAATGGTTTTCTTCTTCCTATTTAAAATACAAAATGGAAAATGGCATTTTGCATTTCAAATAGGTATTTGAAATGGATTCATTTGAAATAGTTACCCAGCTCTGTTAATGCAATTAGTAAGTTTTACAAAAACGTATTGGTAACTTTTATTATATGTTAAGATCAATACAATTTGGGAATGCATGAAAATAGTCCCGGCTAAACAACGGACCAACTAATTGGATTTCGTAAGTTTTAATAAAAATTTTAATTATTGCTACATAGTTAATCTAGCTGTAAAAAACATACTTATGACCCTTTTTACATAAAAAAATGGGTAGCCACGACTAAACTTTCTCTCAGTGTAGGTTGTATATCAACAATCCGTTCGCTAATACAGAAAATCTGTTTCATTTGAGGGTGAAAGTCGAAAATGCTTATTATGAATGACATCAAGATATATATAATATATATATATAATATACTATAATAGTATATTATGTTCCTAGGCGCATAATGAGGGTTATTATGCGACGAGCGACAATGCTCGCAGGATATCGAAGCCAAGGCGTAGTCGAGGCGCGATCAGTCCTGCGATCATTTTAAGCGAGTATCGCAACTACCCGAATTGTGTGCATTGGCACATATTTTATTTTATGTGACTTCGGCGCAAATACGAGTTTTTATTGGCGTACACTCGATTGCAATTTGAAAAGGTCGAAATTGCCATGATTATCGCCCATCTCACTTGACATTTCGCGAATACTTCCGGCCATTTTGATTTTCTCGATCTTGTGCAGTAGTAGCGTATTGTAATAGACGCACATGCAGTTCAAATGTACAAGGCTTTGTCAGTATGGTGCCAACGCTGTACGAAGAAGAAGAATAAGAAGAAGATTACGCTCTGCTGCAAGAACTCCATAAACAAGGCTAGCAGGTTAATTGACGGTGAATAGGCGGCTTTATCTATTAGAGATGCAAATAGTTGTGACTTTTGGCAATATCAGACCAAAATGAGCACTGCATGAGGTATGAAATAAGAATAAAATCTACTAACTGAAAATCATTAGGGTCTCACGACACATAACTCCTTACTTTTCTCTTTTTCATTTTGTATACAAAGTTGTCCGAAATAGGAATTTACTGTTTATAATCAGCTGCGGGGCATATTTCATAACCGATTTTGAATTTACTTTTTAGAAATTCTCAGCATATACATGTATTTCTCGTCGAAAATTTTTTTTTGTTTGACTCTAATTGCTAAGATTTTTCATAAGAGTCATAATTTGTACCGGAAATTTCATATAAGTAAACAATTACTATTTTCATAAACATTTCTATAAACGAATTCTCATCTCATGAGTTTTTATCACAGATAGATTGATTTTTCGGACCAGAAGTGATTTATAATTGCCTTCAAAGTCGTTTTTAAACTCCAATCTTAATCAAACATATATAATATAGATTATCAGTAACAATTTTTATAAACAAATGTCCCAATCTGCCGTTTTATGGTAGAAAAAAACGATTTTCTTATCAATTACACAGCCCCACAAAAAAAGTGTCTTGAGCTAGAAATGAGACCCATCATTTCTTATGGATTTTGACCAGCTGATTACGAATCTGAAGGCCGTTTTATCGGGTTGTCCCTAGTTATCACATAACCTAAAAATTATTTAATTTCGTTTTTTATAATCACATGATTTTTTTGTATTTAAAAATTGTTACGTACGAATAATTAAATTTATTATAATAAAATATTAAATTCGATTATACGCCCGTTTGAGGCTCCAAACTGCCAAATTTCAATTTAGGAAATTATAAATTAAATAAACCAAAATTTGTTTTTAATCTGGGATCGTATTTGCCCTCTCCTCTGACTGAGGAGGCTATACCCTGCTTTTAAGAAAACCCTATTTGATATTTGGAAAAGAAACTTGAATACAGGAAGATTTCCAGTTTTAGTGTTTAATGTCCGTATAAAAAGGATATACAAATAAATACATATATTGGAACGATACCTTACTATTAGTTTTCCTTACATCTACCAGTCCCAGGAGAGTGCGAGAGAGAGGGAGAGATTTTTCCCATAGTTCCTGATTCGTCCTAGACTGGGCAATGGTTTTCTGTTGAGTGTTGCTCAAAATCACACTTTGTCCGATTTGCGAGTCGCGCATAGCACACGCGCACACAAATATTGTTTTTGCCACTTTCTATTAGGCTTAATAAGAGAAAATAACGGTTGGCTTTTAACCAGAAAAGGGTTGAGTGCTTTTAAACTCGCCCTTTTCGCCGCTAGAATTTTCCTATTAAATCTAATTACAATATTTTATGAAAAATTATCACTACCGTTTTGAGATTCGGTAGTATTAATTCTTCCGCGATTTCGCGCACCTTTTTGCCGTTTTTTTATTAAACGAATTGGACTTTAAAAATAGCCCGCCGAAGAAAGAATTTAATTCTGTTGCTTCTGTCCAGATGAAGTCTTTTGTCTTTTACGTCCGCCCGACACGATTCCAAAAATATAATTTCGTTAGAAAGAGTTTTACGGGTTCAATCAACTAACGAGGATCTAGGAACTGTCGATCTGGGCCGCAGACGGGCACGATAAAAGAAAAATATTTTCTTTATTATTCTAAGGTCTGAATCCGGTCAAGACACTCAGAAGACTGCGAATTTAATTTTGCCTTGATCCGTTTTACTAGTTCATCGCGAGGTGAGCATGGTAGGGTTTTTTGATGATTAAGGAATTAATGATTGGACAGAGGTAATAATGGCAGGGAGGATTTAGGAATTTGCACAAGTGCTGATATGGTTATTGCGCCATTTGCTGATTTTTAGAATGCAATTATTTCTCCCCTCTTTCTACTCCTATCGTGAGAAAGGAAATGTGCTCATCAATTTTTAGTATTTGATGCATGGTCATCAAATTGTAGAAACAATTTTAGTTTCCAATATATTTCAGAGTAAATCGAAATATATATATTTAATTAGTCTAGGCTTATAATCTTTAAGTGGACTAAAGCTTTGACATAATTATTTAAGTATTCAGATGAGCGTTGGGTTTTAGTTACAAAAAGCACGTGGCTTTTGTGGCGGGAGGTCAGCTGGCTAAAGCATTTGAGCAAGGATAGGTGCGTGAGGAGGAGATGCAATTATGAGATGAATGCTAGCCTCGCGATGCACAGCAGAGCGCATCAAGATTTTCTAAAAGAGACCAGTATATTAGGCATGTGCGTAGGCGAACGAAAGGAGGAATTGACAAACGGCAGAAAGCTGTGGCGATAAACAGTGCATGGGTGTACGTGTACTAGATATCTCTCTCTCTCTCCTTCGTTCTCTTTTTACTCTTCTATTCGTACACTCTATTGTGAGTCTGCTATTGCTTATTCTTTTTCCTATTCTATTCTTTCTCCGCTCATCCTAGTTTTTATATCATCGCTCTCACCTTACACTCATTCTTCGCTTTTCTCTTATTTCATACTTTTTAGATCATAGCGATTGAGTGCCTATGCACTCTCGCTATCAATTAATCTAGATTATAAAACATTAATGTATCTGAAAAACAAAAGGGGGAAATAGGATTATTTTTAAAAGTTTTATTCAAACTTTTAAAGTTTAATTTAAATGTATTTAAATAACCAGAATATGAATTACTCTACGTCTCAAGACCAGCTCGCATGACCAAAAATGCTGAATTGCATTAGCCACTGGAATGCAATCAGGTTACGAACGTTCAAAAGTGTGCAGTTCATTCACTTTTAAAGCAATTGATATTTCATAAATTAGATTTTGTATACTAATAAAACTTTTTCCAAAAAAATATTGCGCACTTTGGACCGCCCGTAACAAACCACATCGGAATTTTTAGTGTTTTCGTCCCCGACAAACAAGGGTGGTCTAGTGACGAGTACGGATAAGAATAAGGAATGCCTTATGTTGTTCAGATGCAGTCGCTTGTTTTCATCAAGCTGTGAGAGAATTTACAATGTCTAGGTATGTAGTATAGTAGATAAAAAAAAGTCCTACTCTAACAGTTCCATTTCCTAAAGAAAAACAATATAGATAGTACAGTAAAAATAATAACATATAAAAACAATATAAAACCAAAAAAAAATTTTTTTCTTTTTCTTTTTTTTTTCGGTGAATGTCTCTTAGATTCGAGAATTTTAATAGCCATGTTCCATGACTGGTTTTATCTGGTTCTTATGCTGGTTGGAGAGTCTGAGATGGTAACTGAATTACGGGGGTATTCGCTGGTCGTTCCCTTGGTGGTGCAGCAGGTATGACTGCACGAGTGGAGGTACTTGTTTCCGTGGTCGTTTGTGGCAGAGAGTTCTGTGCGGGAATTGGTTCTTGCTCTTCCTTGATGTTAATGGTGCTGAAGTCGACACATCGATCAGCCCTCGTCCCTGGTGAGCGTCGTTGATTGCAGTTGATCATTAGTTTTGAAATCCTGGGTAAGAAGATGTATATAAATAGTCCAATAGATATGAGGCCTAGTCCGAGGTAGGATCCGTGGATCATCCTTATTTGGCTGTCTCCTGCTCGTCGGGCCAGGCTGTAGTCATACAGTTGTTGTTCTATATGCTCCAAGGATTTGATTTGTAGAGATGGTGACAGCGCAGAGATGTTCAGGTGAAGCAGTGGTGCGTAGATCATTTCGGTTTCTCCCTTCCTGTTGGTGGTATCTGGGAGTGTCCTTTCCTTTAGTCTAAGGTCGCATCCTGGAGCCAGTTGGATTATGCCGGTTCCTTTTAAGGTGATCTGGTTGTTGGCCTGATTAGGACAGGTTGTTATGGCGATGGTCGGCTCTTGGAGAGAGTACAACCATCCGCCTAGGCTTCCTATTGAACTCCAATCAAACTGGTCTTCATATGTCACTTGAACGTTACAAATTTGGAAGGTGGATAGCGATGGATTCAGCAGAAGCTCTGCTTCGCAAGTTCTGAATTTCCCATTCTCGTTGACGGGTGAATTTCCTTGACAAATCTTATAAGCTGGTAGTTCGGTACATGCCGCAACATCCTGGTGGTTCATTAGAACATAAGTCCTCTGTGATTCTTCTACGGCGATGTGGGAGAATTTAGGTAGAATATATGCCTTCCCGGAGTTGTTTCCTAAGATGGCTTGGGGCACTGGAAGTGGATGTAGTTGATACATCAGGTGGTTAGCTCTTCCCAATAATGGTATATCCAATAGTATTTTAAGGACTCCTCCCTTGTATAATGAGGTGACGGTGGATACGCTAGTCAGTTCCTCGATGTCCACAATAGGTCCGGATATCGGGAAGGACACCTCTGGGCGATGGTCCTGGATGTCTCGGTAGATTAGTTCCAGTTGGCTGGGAGTCAATAGTCCTGGATGCATTTGCTTCTGTCTTGCATCGTGAAGGACACTCAAGATTTTGTCAGTTGCTCTTATGTAATCCTCTACAGCTGCATCGTTCGCTCGCAGGACTCGAGTTAAGGCTTCAGTGTATTTAAGCTCAGTGATCTTCCTGGTGGCTTGACCAAGTTCTTGATTGAGATTGGTGAGTTCATTCTTGAGCGATTGGAGTTTTTCCTGATGCTGTTGTGCTTGGTTGTGCATCTCCTCTAGTTGGGACCTAACCAAGTGGGTCTGTTGCCCTACTAGGTGTGAAATGTTGGTCTGAGCTTCATTTAACTCTTGGATTTTTGTCTCAATGAGCTGACCATCATCATAGGTTAGGAGTCCAGCTACGGGTCCAATGATTCCGCCAAGGAAACCTAGTAGTGGAGTTGCTCGTCGTCTTCGCATTGCTTTGGGTAAACGAGAGGGGAGGATCTTTTCGGCTCGTTGTTGCATCATTGTTGTCTCTTTCAGGAGTTCTCCTTGGAGCCTTTCGGCTAGGTTGACCTTGGATCCAAGAGCATGACTTTCGATAACTTGATGGCAGTGTTCTTCGTACCCTGGTTGGCAATGTGCGGCTAAGTGATTCATATTATTTTTATAGGATGATAGTAGGCTCTGGGTTTTAATGATGTCCATGAAGATGGTGATCCTCCAGGTACTGGTCGTCCACCTTACGGTTCCCAGATATTCATAGTACACCCCCGTACTATTGTTGAGTGGGGTAATCTGATACGTGGCTTCCTGGTGCTTCTGGCTGGTGGCAAGAAGAGGTAACAGAAAGGCGACCCATCGATATCCCATCATTGTCATTGAATTTTAGAATCTGTAAAGGAGGGGCATTAGATTGTCTCTTCACGACCGGTTGAGCACGATCTCGAGATAGGATATGCATTTTTTACTTCTAAGTATACTGGGGCTTTGTCTGGTTTCCCATGTAGAGAAGAGAAAAAAAAAAAAATTATGATAACCGTTTTATTTATTTTTTTTTTTCTTTCTTTAGGTTGCGCTGGAGTCTCATGGGATTCTAGTAATGCATATTCTTTCTCGGATTTTCTTCCTTTAGTCCTAATGTACCTAGCAGTGAGCAAGCAAGAGTTTATCCTTGTGCTTCATGATCCGTTCGCCGTCCTCTGTTTCCAGAATAACATTATTGTTTTCTGTGAAACCGGCGACGGCGTACGGCCCTGTGACTCGACTGTCGAATTTTCCGTCCCTAATTTCCTTAAGGGCGTAAACCGTATCTCCGATTTTCGCGTTGAGTGGTCTAATTTTCTTGTCGTATTGCTCTTTCGAGCGAGATTTTGCCCTGATGAGATTTTTGTGGGCAATTTTCTGGATCTCGGTTATTCTTACTATCAGGTCGCGTAAGTAAGATCCATAAGTTCCGAGTTCCGTACCCTGAGGAAACGAGCTGGGCGTCCTAGCGACTCGCCCGAAAACTAGCTCGTAAGGTGTGAAATTAGTGGCCTCATGTACTGACGTGTTATATGCGAACATGGCGAAAGGGAGCAATCGATCCCAATCGTCATAATCATCAGCATAATGCTTTATGTAATCCGTCAATACAATATGGCTTCTCTCGAGTGATCCGTTAGTTTGTGGTCGGTATCCGGAAGTAGTTAGTTGCTTCACGTTAAATAGTCTTTCTAGGTGTTTCATTAGTTTGCTTATAAAACTCCCTCCCCTGTCTGTTAGGATGTATCTCGGAGCGCCATATTGGGAGAAGAGAGTTGCCGCAACCGCATGAGCAATAGTAGTCGTTTTTAGGTCCGGTATGGCAACTGCAATGCAGTATTTACTAAAATTATCCTGCATTGTCAGGATGTGTCTATTCCCGTTTGGCGTTGTGGGCAATTTTCCGACAGTATCAAGTGATACCTTCTCGAATGGCTCAGCGGGAGTGTCAGTGATGAGCATTGGTTCACGAGTACGAGCTCGGACGAGTTTTTGTTCAAGGCAGCTTCTGCATCCTCGGATGAACTCACTGATTTCGTCCCGTAAACCAGGCCATGTATATCGCTCTCTGATACGGCGGTAAGTTTTCGTAATGCCCTTGTGGCCACCTATAAGGCTGCCATTATATTCGGCGATAATTTTGGGTCGAATTTCTACATGTGGAACTTCGATTTTTCCGTGGCAAAGCGTAATGGTGATGTTACCACCCCGGAATATTTCTGCCACGAGTTCCGTCATTTTATTTTGCGGTAACGATCCCAGCAAATCTCCTGAATTAGCCATACGGCAGGTGGTTTGACTGTCCTTTTCTAAAGCTGTTCGAAGGTTCCTTAATCCTTGCCCCACATCCTTCCAGTCGACATTGTCGACGTGTCGTCTTTTTATGACAACGGAATATGTTTTATGTCGGCCGTGCGGAGTGACAAGGATTTGTCCCTTCTTAGGGCGGCATCCCCAGAGGTCCTGTAGGTCAAGACACTCGGTAGCCACAAGAAGTTTCGCTATGGGGTTCGTAGGCTCGCAATCTTCGGATATAAAGTGAGCATAATTGTCGTGTCTGAAAGTTAAAGGTTCTGTCCATTGGTGGATGACATTAGGTTCATCTGTGCAGATGCTAATTGGTTTTTGGTCTGTATTTGGGAGATCCTTGTAGGGTCCGATAGAGGTAGGTGCGTCGTCCACATACGGCATCTTAACGTCAATGATGGAGCTAGGATGGAATATGGGACCTTCGACGGGTTCGTGAAATGGTTTTGTTTGTTCCAGTCTTCTTGGTTTCATTCCTGCTCCTCTTCCTATCGAGTCCTTCCTACCGTCATCTGGGTCGATGAATGACCTTGTGAAGGGCGTTGATCTGGCTCCTGGCGTCGCAGGGGCTGCTGGTGTCATGAGCAAGGACCTTCGGGGGGGCTGCTTCCCAATTATTGGGGACTCTGAGGAAGATTCGATTTCCTCAGGAGCATCCTTAAATTGGACCATGCTTTTCCTCGCCACCCCGGAATTTTTGTCAGGAAATTCCGTTGACTTGATTATCTGCCCAGTGGTTCTAGATTCGCCTGTGGTTTGTGCTGGGCTTGTAGAGGAACTGGGTGTGGTTTTCCAATCTTGCGGTGTGCATGCTTCCTTGCCTATTTCCTTTTCGTATTTTTCCAAAAAGTTCTTTACTCTATTGGAGAACTCGACGTCGTCATATTCTCCACAGGGATCGAGAGCTTCTAAGTTTTCCAGGAGCTCTTGGTCTTCTTCGCCTTCGGAGACGTAGGTGCACTGAGGTCGATGATCGTCCTGCATATTTTCATGATCCCACCATAGAGACTCATGAACGATGTTGGAGCTGTCGAGCCCTCGGTTTTCCATCGATTTATCTAGCTTTGAAAAAGATTTCTGCAGATCTTCTCTTAATTTGTTCTGTGGTTGGCATTGGCTGGTGGTATCCTCATCGGTTTCGTTGCTGCCTTCGCTGTCCAGTGGTTGTGGGAGGACATCAACGATCATTTGTTCAGGAGGTGACTCTTCTCCGTTGTTGTCGATAGACGGTAAGGCTTCAATACCCTCTCTGGCTAGTTTATCGGCCATTTCGTTTCCTGGGATTCCTTTGTGGCTTGGGACATGTTCCCAAATTACGTCCAACGGTTCCAGGGCTATTTTCATCTTTTCAAACTCGGATCGATTCCTAACTGGTTTATTCTCGTACGTTTTCCAGTCGTTTGCCTCCCATTTTGGAATCCATTCTGTGGCACTGTTCACTAAAAACTTAGAATCAGTCTTTATTCTCAACTTCTTGATGCCAGCCTCGTGAGCCTGTTGAGCTGCTACGGTTGCTGCTTCAATTTCGGCTGAGTTGTTTGTTTGACGTCCCTGGGAGGGGCGTGAAACATTTAGCGGATGGTTGGGTCCAAACCAGACTCCTATTCCCGCCCTTGGTTCACCACGTCCATTGTAACTGCACGCTCCGTCGACGTAAACATCTATGTAAGTGTCCTGTAATGGGGCTGACCAAGGGCTTGGACCTGGAAGTCTAGGGGGTGCACTTTTAGGAGCAGTGTTGTCCGTTTTCGCTACAAGGGTTGGCTTTAATTTCGGCAAAACACTACGCGATTCGCGAAACACTGGGGGGTCGGAGTCGTCACTATCCTCGTCATCTGACGATGGATCACTGGAAGAGTTTTCGTTTAACAATGGGGCCTCATTAATTCCTCTTCTTCTCGAAAGTCTTTTACCAATGCAACTTTCGTCAAGGTTGGTTGCTTTCGGTTCATTTTGGGGTTTGTGAGCTGCTTGGGGATTTTCAGGAGCCGAATCCTTTCTTGGCCTTCCCCGTTGTTTACGCATTGCTCCGGCTGAGGAGGACGGTTGTGGAGAAACTGTGGTTTTAGTCCTTACTGCGTTGAAGGGGATGGATCGGGGTACAGAAGGTTTTCCTTTGTTCCTTAGTGGCAACGCGGATTCCACACTGGATCTGGAAATGGATTGGTTCCTTAACTGTATGAATTTCTTTGTTTGAGTTATGCGTCCAGTAGAATCTGAGGGTTCCTGGCTGGTGGAGGAAGGTTCACCTCGACTAGGTTCTGCCCGCGATGCTCCGGAACGCGTTATTACTAATATCTTTCGGATGTCTGGTGGTTCTGATGTGGAGCTCTTAATGTCTGCAGAGTTTTTTTGCAGGGAAGAAGAATTGTAGGATTTATTGGAATCGTCAGAATCATAGGAGTCAGTTGAGTCAGAAGATTCTGAGTACTGTTCGTTAGCCACAGTGTTTCCTGACAAAGCTTCAACGCCTCTATTCAGTTTCCCTTGTTTATACTCAAACTTATATTGGTAATCCTGGAGTCTAAGTCGCCATCGCAGCAACCTTGCTCCTGGATTATTAATATAAGTCATCCAGTGAACTGGTTCGTAGTCGCAGGCCAGCACGAACTCCCTTCCATACAAATATGGGCGAAAGTTCGTGACAGCGTACAACACCGCCAGACATTCCTTTTCTGCTTTCGAGTAGTTTTGTTCGCAGGAATTCATCACCTTGGAAAAGTAGGCGATGGGCATGTCTACTCCATCCCTTTCTTGGGTTAACATAGCCCCGACAGCATGCTCAGAGGCATCTGTGGTTAGCTTAAAGGGCTTGTTAAAGTCGGGATATTGGAGTACGGGTTCGCTGCAGAGGTATCTGCGTATTCTTCGGAAGCTTTTCCGTTGTGAGCGTCCCCATTCCCATTTTGTGTCCTTCTTCAGGAGATTGGACAAGGGTTTTGCTAGTCTTGCATAGTCTTTTATAAACCTCCTATAGTATCCTGAAAGGCCTAGGAATTGTCGAATAGCCCGGACTGTCCTCGGTTTTGGAAATTTCCTAATAGCGGCTATCTTAGCAGGGTTGGGCTTTACTCCATCACGGCCGATTATATGGCCCAGATAAGCTACCTCGGTTCGTAAGAATTCACACTTATCCGGTTGAAGCTTCAGATGCGCTTCTCTTAGTCTATTGAATAGTCTTCTGGCTTTTGTATCGTGTTCTTCCAAGGTTTCTGAATGAATAACAATGTCATCCAGATAGACAAAAACTTCGGTCCCATGCATGCCCTTCAAAACGACGTCCATGAGGCGTTGGAAGGTAGCAGGAGCATTTTTGATCCCCATTGGCATTCGCAGGTACTCAAAATGTCCACGGGGGGTCGAGAACGCCGTTTTTGATCGATCGTCGGGATGCGTTTCTACTTGGTGGAAGCCACTGGCCAGATCAAACACAGAAAAGTACTGTGCATTCCCCAAGTGGTCTAAAATATCTGTGATGTTGGGCAAGGGGTAGGCATCCCCGATTACCTTTTCGTTGAGGGCTCTGAAATCAATAACAACTCTCCACTTCTTCTCTCCCGAGGCATCGAGCTTTTTTGGGACAATCCAAAGTTGAGAATTGTAAGGGGACTTAGAGTCGCCAATAATCCCGCTGTCGTATTGTCTTTCAGTTTGCAGAATGACCTGGTCTGTCGCATCGTGAGGATACCTATATTGTTTCTTGGCAATCACTTCGTTATCCATTGTTGGAATTCGGTGCTGGATCAGATGAGTGCTGCTAAGTCTCTCGCCATTTAGGTGGAAAATATCAGCGTAATCATCTGCCCACCTGAGGACGTAATCCTTCTCTTCATCATTTAAATGAGAAAGGCGCAGGTTCCTTTTGACTCTTTCGGCACGCTCTGCATAAGAGCTCGGATGTTCCTGTATGTCTAGGGTAGAGTACTCGAGTTCTGAGTCAGAGGTTTCTTCACCAGGAAATGTACAAAAATCGAACGGTATGACCTCCTGGGGGGCAATTTCTATATCTATATCGTCTTCAGTGGTATTGATGGCAATTGCGTGACAGACGCCATTGTGTGTCGAGACTGCTGCCTCTCCAAGGTAGAGCCCTTCAGGAGTGTTCAGCTTAGGCAGGTAGCCTTCAGCAACCTCTGGGTTCGTGACGCTTATAGCAATAGGTTGCCTAGTTCTAGCCCTAATTTTTAATATTCTGGAAAAAGGTTTGATTTCGGTTTTAAGTGATTTTCTAGCTTCCTGTGATTCTTGATCGATAAATGGAATCGGTGTGATAGGGTTAGAAGCAGTCACTAATGCGTTGTGCCGGAAGGAAATTTGAGCCTGTTCTTGCCTTAAGTAGGGTCTCCCCAGAATTCCATCTGGTGAAATAGGAATACTATTTTCCACGGCATGGAATTCCACTAGGGTGTTTAGTATCGAAAGGTTGATGGTGCCTATCGTGATTACGGGGTGGTTTGTTATACCGGTGATCGGGACTGATCCTTTTGGATCAAGAATTAGTTCTTGACGCAAGGCGCTCAGTTTAATTAAATTAACGTCCGAACCTGGGTCCACAAGAAAACTAGCTTTGCTGTTGCGGAACTCAGGGGCACTCAACTCAACAACGGGTGAGTCTTCGGTTTTGGATCTTGTTCGAAAGATCCTACTGAGCTGTCTTGGAAGTGGACTGTCTTCGGACGCTCTCGGTGAGTTTGATTCGTTGCCACGTCCGAGCGACGAACCTGCTGGGAGTTTAAATTCTCCGGAGGCCCTGGTGAAGTTGATCTAGGAGGTGTCATGGCTCCTGGCGGCCTACTATACCCGCGCCATGGTTGATTACTCCCGGGTCCGTTTCTATTCGGGGGTTCAGAAAGGTACTGCGGCATAGGTGGAAGGGGTGGGTATGAGTAGGGGTATTGGTAGGTTGGAGGGTATGGGGGGGATAAGAGTAGGGGAACTGTGGTGGGTATGAAGGGTACTGTGGCGGGTATTGATGAAATGGTTGATGTGGAGGTGTTGGATTGCGTGGGTTGGGGACTTCTGGTGCAACCTCGCCCTTTTCCCTTTCTGCCTTATCTGGCTTAACCATCTGTCTGGTATAAGGGCTAGGTGATCGGGCGCGTTCCGGGATTTTCTCGTTTTGCCGCATGATGTGGTAAGATGAAGCGGTGGGCCTTAGTCTTTCCGTTTGCCTTAGTCTTTCCTCTATGTGGAGGGCATGTTCGAGGGCTTCACTAAGGTCCTTCGGATTTCTGGTGTCTACAAATGTAGACATTTCGTCCGGGAGACCCTTAATGAAGGCGTCTAGTGCGCAATCCACTACCGGTTTCATCATGATGGTACTCTCACTTACTTCATGAGGAGTACCGGCATAATGAACCTGCGTATACTTATCCTCGATTGCATGTTTTGCCCCACTCAGCAAACCCTGTACTTGGTCGTAATAGTCGCTTACGGTTTCTGTTTGTTTCATCCGTAGGTTCACGATAGACTCGAAGTACTGATATTTCTTCGAAGGGGCGAAACGTTTTTTTAAATGTGCCATTAAGTCGTTTACCCGATTAAATCTTTTGTCCCTAACGCTTTCTCGCGCGACACCCTTGAGCTTACTTAAAACAACTTTTATGAAACCGGGTTCGGTGGATTCCGTGATGTATACTGCGCCGTTTGCGATGTCCTGTAAAAACTCCTTTAGTGGAGGATTTTTACCGTCAAATTGTGGTATGTGATAGGTGCTTTGTTGAAGAGTCATGCACTCTAATACCGAAGCCATAGCCGCACTAGCATCTAAATTCATTGATTGATTAGGAGGCGCGATATTAGGGTTGGGTCCGGATAATGAATTAGTGATATTCGGGTATGCTTCAGTACTTGATTCGTCAGGGTCGTTACCGATTGGCTCCCTAAGATTACGGGTTCGATTGTCGTTCGACATTTTAAAATGTGCTGAGAATCCGGAAAATTCGACGTAAATTTTGAAAGGTTGTAAACGTTTTTTTTTTAAATAGGTTTTTGTGTTCCTATGGGTGGACAACTTATGAGTATAGTGGTATGCCTATAATAGAATATATATACACGGACACTTATGCACAAAAATAAACAAGAACAATATACAGGTGAAAGAGAAAGAGAGAAAAAAAAATGTACTTGATAGTGGCCTGTTATTAGAACTGGGAATCTTCAGCTTGCGGTGACCTTTGTTTTATTATTATTTCAGCTGAGGCAAATTCAAGAGCCTCAAAATTTTGTCCTCGCTAGGAGCGGGAAAAAAAAAGCGAAAGGGGTGACTTTGAACCCTGTCTGGCGTCTTAAAGTTCGACGGTGCAAGAATCGGATTACTCTGACATTTGTTCAGTTTCTGATTCTGAATCAATTATGATAGTTTCAGCGTCAGAAATTTCGTTCTCCGAAATTGAGCGAAATTGACCCCTATTTTGGGCTCTTCCGATATTAACTTGGTTGTTTTCACGTGGGGGGTGATTCTCCTCTCTATAAGCTTGCCTCCTTTGTTCAAGGGCCTCGCTGATTTCCAAATCTATTATTGTAATTTGAGGGACTTCGCGCGTGATTTCAGGTGCAGGCACTTCTGTCCGTCGGTCAGGTAAGATCACACACACTGGAATGTTTCTTTCGACAGGAAATACTAGATTTTGATACAATGATGAGTATTTAGGTGTGCCTTGATGTTTCTTACCGGAAGGTTTTCCCCTTTTGGGTGGTTCCCGAAGAATGGGATTTTTTTGACAGGACATAGAGTAATGAGTATTCAAACGCTCGACGTGGACAACAGAGCCTACGTCTCACGTACGTACCACAGAGCGGAAGAATTTTTCAGAAGATTCAAATCAAAAGGGAAATTCTGGTTTGAATTTTCCTCTCCTTACTCTATGGAAAAAGGGGAATAATTAATTCAAACGCTCAACGTTGGCAACAGAGCCTATGTCTCACGTACGCACTACAGAGCGAAAGAACCACTAGAATTTTGATTGAATAAAACTCAATCAAAGTTCTGTTACATTATTCTCCTTCCACCGGTATATGGTATAGAATATATATATATATATATATATATATCTTCAATCGAAAATATAAAGATCGACTAGATATATACTTGGATTGAGGTTGTAAGAACTAGGACATAGAATAATGAGTATTCAAACGCTCGACGTGGACAACAGAGCCTACGTCTCACGTACGTACCACAGAGCGGAAGAATTTTTCAGAAAATTCAAATCAACAGAGAGATTCTGATTTGAATTTTCCTCTCCTTATTCTATGGAAAAAGGGGAATAATTAATTCAAACGCTCAACGTTGGCAACAGAGCCTATGTCTCACGTACGCACTACAGAGCGAAAGAACCACTAGAATTTTGATTGAATAAAAACTCAATCAAAATTCTGTTACATTATTCTCCTTCCGCCGGTATGTAAGATTTACAGGAAAAAACCCTGACAACAAATATTTGTTGTAGGCCTCAGATTGATTGTAGATTATGAAAGAAACAATAAATGATTTAAAAAGGGAAATATGCAATACGTGTGTGGTAAGGACTAATAAATGAGTATCTTCAATACTTGGAGGTGGACGCTTTTTGAGACTCTCGTTTCGCCTGCTGGAATTTTCTTAAGTTAATTTCTGCCTTATCGAGCAGATTTTCAAAAAAGAATGAAAATTCGTCGAAATTATTTATTTCTCTTATTTCAAATTCCTGCGGTTTGAAAGTTTGGGTTGGAGCCTCGGGTGTTGTGCTGCTAAGAGGTTCCCCAGAATCACGAGGAGTCACTTTCACCTTATCCAACCTCTGGTCAAATTTTTCTCTTGCTTGTCGACCCGCACGCGATCTATGTTTGCGCTTACAATCTTGATTAGCGATAGGTGGGGACATATGGGAGAGTCCAGAAGGAAAATTAGAATTCAAACGAAAATGCGATAAAAAAAATTGAAGTTTAAAATTCAGTCTCTCTGCTAAAGAGCACAAGAGCTTGAATTTCAGAACTGGCTTTCTGCTAAAGAGCACAAAAGCAAATTCTCAAAAACTCAATTTTTGATCGGAAAGAAGGGATTATTTTCTTTCTGTCGAATTAAGGCTTTCTGCTAAAGAGCACAAAAGATTTAATTCTAAGATTGACACTCTGCTAAAGAGCACAAGAGTAAATCTTTAATGAAAGAAAATGTGATAAAAAAAATTGAAGTTTAGAATTCAGTCTCTCTGCTAAAGAGCACAAGAGCTTGAATTTCAGAATTGGCTTTCTGCTAAAGAGCACAAAAGCAAATTCTCAAAAACTCAATTTTTGATTGGAAAGAAGGGATTATTTTCTTTCTGTCGAATTAAGGCTTTCTGCTAAAGAGCACAAAAGATTTAATTCTAAGATTGACACTCTGCTAAAGAGCACAAGAGTAAATCTTTAATGAAAGAAAATGTGAAAAAAAATTGAAGTTTAAAATTCAGTCTATCTGCTAAAGAGCACAAGAGCTTGAATTTCAGAATTGGCTTTCTGCTAAAGAGCACAAAAGCAAATCCTCAAAAACTCAATTTTTGATTGGAAAGAAGGGATTATTTTCTTTCTGTCGAATTAAGGCTTTCTGCTAAAGAGCACAAAAGATTTAATTCTAAGATTGAC
Source organism: Diplolepis rosae (assembly GCA_030998225.1). Lineage (NCBI taxonomy): Eukaryota > Metazoa > Arthropoda > Insecta > Hymenoptera > Diplolepididae > Diplolepis > Diplolepis rosae. The sequence continues at coordinate 1,437,440 of JAPYXD010000466.1, forward strand.
ACTCTGCTAAAGAGCACAAGAGTAAATCTTTAATAAAAGAAAATATGAATAAAAATTGAAGTTTAAATTCACTCTCTCTGCTAAAGAGCACAAGAGCTTGAGTTTCAGAACTGGCTTTCTGCTGAAGAGCACAAAAGCAAATTCTCAAAAACTCAATTTTTGATTGGAAAGAAGGGATTATTTTCTTTCTGTCGAATTAAGGCTTTCTGCTAAAGAGCACAAAAGATTTAATTCTAAGATTGACACTCTGCTATAGAGCACAAGAGTAAATCTTTAATGAAAGAAAATGTGATAAAAAAATTGAAGTTTAAAATTCAGTCTATCTGCTAAAGAGCACAAGAGCTTGAATTTCAGAATTGGCTTTCTGCTAAAGAGCACAAAAGCAAATCCTCAAAAACTCAATTTTTGATTGGAAAGAAGGGATTATTTTCTTTCTGTCGAATTAAGGCTTTCTGCTAAAGAGCACAAAAGATTTAATTCTAAGATTGACACTCTGCTAAAGAGCACAAGAGTAAATCTTTAATGAAAGAAAATGTGATAAAAAAATTGAAGTTTAAAATTCAGTCTCTCTGCTAAAGAGCACAAGAGCTTGAATTTCAGAATTGGCTTTCTGCTAAAGAGCACAAAAGCAAATTCTCAAAAACTCAATTTTTGATTGGAAAGAAGGGATTATTTTCTTTCTGTCGAATTAAGGCTTTCTGCTAAAGAGCACAAAAGATTTAATTCTAAGATTGACACTCTGCTAAAGAGCACAAGAGTAAATCTTTAATGAAAGAAAATGTGATAAAAAAAATTGAAGTTTAAAATTCAGTCTCTATGCTAAAGAGCACAAGAGCTTGAATTTCAGAATTGGCTTTCTGCTAAAGAGCACAAAAGCAAATTCTCAAAAACTCAATTTTTGATTGGAAAGAAGGGATTATTTTCTTTCTGTCGAATTAAGGCTTTCTGCTAAAGAGCACAAAAGATTTAATTCTAAGATTGACACTCTGCTAAAGAGCACAAGAGTAAATCTTTAATGAAAGAAAATGTGATAAAAAAAATTGAAGTTTAAAATTCAGTCTCTCTGCTAAAGAGCACAAGAGCTTGAATTTCAGAATTGGCTTTCTGCTAAAGAGCACAAAAGCAAATCCTCAAATACTCAATTTTTGATTGGAAAGAAGGGATTATTTTCTTTCTGTCGAATTAAGGCTTTCTGCTAAAGAGCACAAAAGATTTAATTCTAAGATTGACACTCTGCTAAAGAGCACAAGAGTAAATCTTTAATGAAAGAAAATGTGTTAAAAAATTGAAGTTTAAAATTCAGTCTCTCTGCTAAAGAGCACAAGAGCTTGAATTTCAGAATTGGCTTTCTGCTAAAGAGCACAAAAGCAAATTCTCAAAAACTCAATTTTTGATTGGAAAGAAGGGATTATTTTTTTTCTGTCGAATTAAGGCTTTCTGCTAAAGAGCACAAAAGATTTAATTCTAAGATTGACACTCTGCTAAAGAGCACAAGAGTAAATCTTTAATGAAAGAAAATGTGATAAAAAAAATTGAAGTTTAGAATTCAGTCTCTCTGCTAAAGAGCACAAGAGCTTGAATTTCAGAATTGGCTTTCTGTTAAAGAGCACAAATGCAAATTCTCAAAAACTCAATTTTTGATTGGAAAGAAGGGATTATTTTCTTTCTGTCGAATTAAGGCTTTCTGCTAAAGAGCACAAAAGATTTAATTCTAAGATTGACACTCTGCTAAAGAGCACAAGAGTAAATCTTTAATGAAAGAAAATGTGAAAAAAAATTGAAGTTTAAAATTCAGTCTATCTGCTAAAGAGCACAAGAGCTTGAATTTCAGAATTGGCTTTCTGCTAAAGAGCACAAAAGCAAATCCTCAAAAACTCAATTTTTGATTGGAAAGAAGGGATTATTTTCTTTCTGTCGAATTAAGGCTTTCTGCTAAAGAGCACAAAAGATTTAATTCTAAGATTGACACTCTGCTAAAGAGCACAAGAGTAAATCTTTAATGAAAGAAAATGTGTTAAAAAATTGAAGTTTAAAATTCAGTCTCTTTGCTAAAGAGCACAAGAGCTTGAATTTCAGAATTGGCTTTCTGCTAAAGAGCACAAAAGCAAATTCTCAAAAACTCAATTTTTGATTGGAAAGAAGGGATTATTTTCTTTCTGTCGAATTAAGGCTTTCTGCTAAAGAGCACAAAAGATTTAATTCTAAGATTGACACTCTGCTAAAGAGCACAAGAGTAAATCTTTAATGAAAGAAAATGTGATAAAAAAAATTGAAGTTTAAAATTCAGTCTCTCTGCTAAAGAGCACAAGAGCTTGAATTTCAGAATTGGCTTTCTGCTAAAGAGCACAAAAGCAAATCCTCAAATACTCAATTTTTGATTGGAAAGAAGGGATTATTTTCTTTCTGTCGAATTAAGGCTTTCTGCTAAAGAGCACAAAAGATTTAATTCTAAGATTGACACTCTGCTAAAGAGCACAAGAGTAAATCTTTAATGAAAGAAAATGTGATAAAAAAAAAATTGAAGTTTAAAATTCAGTCTCTCTGCTAAAGAGCACAAGAGCTTGAATTTCAGAATTGGCTTTCTGCTAAAGAGCACAAAAGCAAATTCTCAAAAACTCAATTTTTGATTGGAAAGAAGGGATTATTTTCTTTCTGTCGAATTAAGGCTTTCTGCTAAAGAGCACAAAAGATTTAATTCTAAGATTGACACTCTGCTAAAGAGCACAAGAGTAAATCTTTAATGAAAGAAAATGTGAAAAAAAATTGAAGTTTAAAATTCAGTCTATCTGCTAAAGAGCACAAGAGCTTGAATTTCAGAATTGGCTTTCTGCTAAAGAGCACAAAAGCAAATCCTCAAAAACTCAATTTTTGATTGGAAAGAAGGGATTATTTTCTTTCTGTCGAATTAAGGCTTTCTGCTAAAGAGCACAAAAGATTTAATTCTAAGATTGACACTCTGCTAAAGAGCACAAGAGTAAATCTTTAATGAAAGAAAATGTGATAAAAAAAAATTGAAGTTTAAAATTCAGTCTCTCTGCTAAAGAGCACAAGAGCTTGAATTTCAGAATTGGCTTTCTGCTAAAGAGCACAAAAGCAAATTCTCAAAAACTAAAATATTTTTTTTTTTATGGATAGGAGGGATTTTTTTTTTTTTATTATTTTTGGAAAGGAGGGTTAATTTAAAACAGGAAATTTCGACAGATCAATATCAATATGAAAAACACAACCTATTCAATTCGGGAATAATATTAGCAGTTACAAGTGGGTAGTGAGTGTGACTCCGCAACGTGTAACGTGGCTGGGTACAGCGCGAGACAAAATATCCCACCGCTGCCACCATCAGTTTGTTACGTACGAATAATTAAATTTATTATAATAAAATATTAAATTCGATTATACGCCCGTTTGAGGCTCCAAACTGCCAAATTTCAATTTAGGAAATTATAAATTAAATAAACCAAAATTTGTTTTTAATCTGGGATCGTATTTGCCCTCTCCTCTGACTGAGGAGGCTATACCCTGCTTTTAAGAAAACCCTATTTGATATTTGGAAAAGAAACTTGAATACAGGAAGATTTCCAGTTTTAGTGTTTAATGTCCGTATAAAAAGGATATACAAATAAATACATATATTGGAACGATACCTTACTATTAGTTTTCCTTACATCTACCAGTCCCAGGAGAGTGCGAGAGAGAGGGAGAGATTTTTCCCATAGTTCCTGATTCGTCCTAGACTGGGCAATGGTTTTCTGTTGAGTGTTGCTCAAAATCACACTTTGTCCGATTTGCGAGTCGCGCATAGCACACGCGCACACAAATATTGTTTTTGCCACTTTCTATTAGGCTTAATAAGAGAAAATAACGGTTGGCTTTTAACCAGAAAAGGGTTGAGTGCTTTTAAACTCGCCCTTTTCGCCGCTAGAATTTTCCTATTAAATCTAATTACAATATTTTATGAAAAATTATCACTACCGTTTTGAGATTCGGTAGTATTAATTCTTCCGCGATTTCGCGCACCTTTTTGCCGTTTTTTTATTAAACGAATTGGACTTTAAAAATAGCCCGCCGAAGAAAGAATTTAATTCTGTTGCTTCTGTCCAGATGAAGTCTTTTGTCTTTTACGTCCGCCCGACACGATTCCAAAAATATAATTTCGTTAGAAAGAGTTTTACGGGTTCAATCAACTAACGAGGATCTAGGAACTGTCGATCTGGGCCGCAGACGGGCACGATAAAAGAAAAATATTTTCTTTATTATTCTAAGGTCTGAATCCGGTCAAGACACTCAGAAGACTGCGAATTTAATTTTGCCTTGATCCGTTTTACTAGTTCATCGCGAGGTGAGCATGGTAGGGTTTTTTGATGATTAAGGAATTAATGATTGGACAGAGGTAATAATGGCAGGGAGGATTTAGGAATTTGCACAAGTGCTGATATGGTTATTGCGCCATTTGCTGATTTTTAGAATGCAATTATTTCTCCCCTCTTTCTACTCCTATCGTGAGAAAGGAAATGTGCTCATCAATTTTTAGTATTTGATGCATGGTCATCAAATTGTAGAAACAATTTTAGTTTCCAATATATTTCAGAGTAAATCGAAATATATATATTTAATTAGTCTAGGCTTATAATCTTTAAGTGGACTAAAGCTTTGACATAATTATTTAAGTATTCAGATGAGCGTTGGGTTTTAGTTACAAAAAGCACGTGGCTTTTGTGGCGGGAGGTCAGCTGGCTAAAGCATTTGAGCAAGGATAGGTGCGTGAGGAGGAGATGCAATTATGAGATGAATGCTAGCCTCGCGATGCACAGCAGAGCGCATCAAGATTTTCTAAAAGAGACCAGTATATTAATCATGTGCGTAGGCGAACGAAAGGAGGAATTGACAAACGGCAGAAAGCTGTGGCGATAAACAGTGCATGGGTGTACGTGTACTAGATATCTCTCTCTCTCTCCTTCGTTCTCTTTTTACTCTTCTATTCGTACACTCTATTGTGAGTCTGCTATTGCTTATTCTTTTTCTTATTCTATTCTTTCTCCGCTCATCCTAGTTTTTATATCATCGCTCTCACCTTACACTCATTCTTCGCTTTTCTCTTATTTCATACTTTTTAGATCATAGCGATTGAGTGCCTATGCACTCTCGCTATCAATTAATCTAGATTATAAAACATTAATGTATCTGAAAAACAAAAGGGGGAAATAGTATTATTTTTAAAAGTTTTATTCAAACTTTTAAAGTTTAATTTAAATGTATTTAAATAACTAGAATATGAATTACTCTACGTCTCAAGACCAGCTCGCATGACCAAAAATGCTGAATTGCATTAGCCACTGGAATGCATTCAGGTTACGAACGTTCAAAAGTATGCAGTTCATTCACTTTTGAAGCAATTGATATTTCATAAATTAGATTTTGTATACTAATAAAACTTTTTCCAAAAAAATATTGCGCACTTTGGACCGCCCGTAACAAAAATAGACAAGAAGTATAGTTCAGCGTGTTTTGTGTTGAGTTTTTTAGAACAAAAATCTGTTCAATTCAATAACTTTAGTCAAATTACTGAAAATGCCGATATTCATGTTTTTCCGAACGTTACTCTAACATTAAGGGGGCATCCCACCTTTCAATTTTCGAAAATTCGATTTTTTTTTTCATTTTTACTTAGTGTAAAGCCTTGGAATTCATGTAGAAACCTTCTTTTCCATCAAAAGATCGCATAAGTGGGCAGAACGAGTTTTCGGAGTGCTCTAAACGCTCTTTTGGCGCGTTTAAACGCGTTTTTTTCAAAACACTATTTTTTCAACTTGTCGGCATGATTCCGGCAAAACTACTGGACGGATTTGCTTAAACTTTTTTTTTTAAATGTTTACAAAACATCTCGCTATCGTCCCTAGCACGGACATGCATTCCAATTGTTTATTAACAATATTGTAGCAACGTTTGTGTTGAAAAACAGGGTGAAAAATGGAAAAAACATAAAAAATTCACTATTTGTTTATTTATAAACGAATTTTCACAATTTTGCTAGGGACGATAACCATTCATGCCCACTTTAAAAATAAATGTGGATTTACTGTTTCAGATCATCCAAACATGAGACATCGTGCCGACAAGGAAAAAATTGTTGACCATTCGGTCGGCCATAACTCAGCGGGGTGTCACCAAAATTTTCTCTTATACTTCAATAACCATATAACATAATGTAGAAAACTTGAAATGGTAAAATAAAAATTTCTGAAAGAAAAAAAATGGTGAAAAAAGAGGCCTCAAAGGTGGGCTGCCCCCTTAAACAAGTTAATTTCAGCAGCAACTTTGGAACATCTTTTTACATCGCGGGTACTGTTTGAAGAAACAGTATGTCATAATTACAATAAAACTTAGAATAAAAGTGTATTTCATTATCATCAAAAGCTACTTGGAAAAGCGAGCTTTTTTACTTTCAAAACTTCTTTTTATCAGCACTCTTGTTCTTTTTTGTTTATTTGATGGCATATCTCTGTTGATTGTCCAACAATAGTCAGCCATCACATTGATATCTCATCTTTCTTGGTATCTGCACTCCATTGCTTCTATACCCTGATAAAACCTTCCACCTTGCTCTTCACTGCAATCGCCCAGATTCTAAGGGAAATAATCAAGATGAGAATCCAAAAAGTGCAATTTTAAATTTATCATGCAACATAATTTTTCATAATTCTTAACCAATGTAGGTACCAATTGCTTGTAATATTTACTTTTTCGATTGCCTAAAAATTTTTTTACAAACTTTTTGAAGCTAATCCACGCTGCTCTTTCATCGTTTTTCATTTTTGAAATGAAAATGTCATCGTTCAGTACCTTTCGAATGTGTGGCCCATCAAGAATTCCGGCTTTCAGTTTTGCAGGTGAAATGTGGTCAAATTTTTGCGTAATATAGTTAAATCTCCTTCTTTTTCAAAGGTTTCACAAATTGCGTCATCAGACCAAGTTTAATATGAAGAGGTAGGAACAAGATTTTTCATCTATCTAATAAAGACTCTTTGATGAAATTATTCGAACCAGGTGTCATCTCGTTTCTTGTGGGACACTTTTGTTTGTTTGTAATGCTTCTCGCGATCTCGATTATTCCGCAAACACAAAAAGCAAGGATTCTTCGTAAACCCTCCTTGTTGTCCAAGTATGATTGTCGCAATCTTTAAATCTCTAAAAATTTTCCACTGATGATCAGCATATTTTATTTTTTTCTAGCAAGATTCTGATATTATCGTGTTCTTCTTTCATAGTGATAGAGTCATTCGCCGATTCTTTTGTACTTCATATTTGCCATGTACGTAGAAATATAGATCAGAGGACTTATCGCAATCGTGTTTTGTGGCGTAAGAGTTGCTTATTCAAGAAATATGAGTTTTTTTTGGCATTTATTATTTTGTTGTTTTTTGTGATCCATGTTTATTTGAAAAACCCACACGTTAGGGTTCCTGGCTCGGTCGTAGGTGAGTCCACTGTCCTGAAAGTAATATCCCTGATACCTCCTCCGGCTCAAGTATCAGGGATTTCTGACTTTGATGAGGACAATGTCAACTCATTGTCTGACACACTACGGCTTCATCCTCACACCCTAACGTCTCTTGAGAGGCAGTTATCATCGCTTCCAGTGTTCATCACGGCAGCATGTTTGCTTTCAGTTTTGCTCAATCATGGAACTGCAGTCAAAAGTAGAAAGATCCTTTTGCAGTTTTCAGTGACAAAGAACAAATTTCACGATGTTGTGTTATTGAATTATTATGAAAAAACTTTGATTGAATAAATTACGATTTGGCATTTGAATCAGTCTTGGATCCGAATTGTTTAATTATTTCTTCAATTTAATGATCAAGTTCAACTCCAACTTTTTCCCATTTTTGTAATAATCCCAGTATTATTATAAATATTGATTTATGCTGTACTGTGATGGTCTTCTTTCTATGTGACAATGATAAATACAGAAATTTTGTTTATAAAATTGTTCATAACAAACATATGGGTCATTTCATGGGAGATTTACAGTCAAAATTTTTTTTTCGACGAAACATTCTTTTTTGCCTTTTTACTTCGAAAATAATCGACACGTATTTTTTTTTTCAATGTGATATTTGAAAATTTCAGGATATAATTTTTTTAAATTTGGCACTCGGGAAAATTTTTTTTTTTCTAACAGCTCACTGTAAAAGCAGTTTTGAATATAAAATGTAACCCTTGCAATTGAAATACGCGAGAGAGTACAAGCTTTCAAAAAAGTTATAGCACGCATTTCGTTGTTTTTTTTGTAATAACAATATAGTACATTTTTATAACCAATTGAATTTTTTGTTAATTTGGAATTAATTTTTTTCCGAATTTTTTGTTTCTAAATTTTTGTTGAAATTTTTTCAATATGCAGGCAAAATTTTGGAATGGAAAAATACAAACTGTTGGTGTAATTAATTTATAAAATCTGTCCCGCGTGTTGCAACGAGCGAGCTCGCACGCTGCAACTACGCTTAAGCTTGTTTAGGCATGCTCGGACTCGAAGCACGTGTGGCAGTGAATGCAGTGACCGCTGTTTTAGTTTTCTGTAAATGTTCCTCAAGTGTTCAGCTATTTCAAATTAATACAGAAATGCAAATTTTTTTTTGCTTTTTTCCACTATGATTTTTCTTATTAAACGGATTGCAGCAGACATGTTTAAATCGAGAGCTTGGCATTTCTGTATTAATTTGAAATAGCTGAACACTTGAGGAACATTTACAGAAAACTAAAACAGCGGTCACTGCATTCACTGCCACACGTGCTTCGAGTCCGAGCATGCCTAAACAAGCTTAAGCGTAGTTGCAGCGTGCGAGCTCGCTCGTTGCAACGCGCGGGACAGATTTTATAAATTAATTACACCAACAGTTTGTATTTTTCCATTCCAAAATTTTGCCTGCATATTGAAAAAACTTCAACAAAAATTTAGAAACAAAAAATTCGGAAAAAAATTAGTTCCAAATTAAAAAAAAATTCAATTGTTCATAAAAATGTACTATATTTTTATTACAAAAAAAACAACGAAATGTGTACTATAACTTTTTTAAAAGCTTGTACTCTTTCGCGTATTCCAAATGCAAGGGTTACATTTTATATTCAAAACTGCTTTTACAGTAAGCTGTTAGAAAAACAAAAATTTTCCCGAGTGCCAAATTTAAAAAAATTATATCTCGAAATTTTCAAGTATCACATTGAAAAAAAAATACGTGTCGATTATTTTCGAAGTAAAAAGGCAAAAAAGAATGTTTCGTCTTAAACAAAATTTTGACTGTAAATCTCCCATGAAATGACCCATATATAATTTGTTCATCAATATTGTTGGTAACGTATTTCAATTGAGCTTATCTTAACAATAAATGATGAAAGAATCATTTTTTTCTACCCTGTAACGACAGGTTGTGAAATTTTTTATAGATAATGTTAGACAAATAGTTATTTAGTGTCTCATATCTAGTTTGTTCAATTTGTTCATAAAAATGTTTATAATAATTATCTTAAATATTAATAGAATTATTCTTGTTCTGTGAAAGCTGTTGCAATAATTTTGGCGAATGGTGAGTATATTCCAGCATTTTTTCTTAAGTTAAAAATTCACAAAACTGGAATGACCACTTTTTGTAACTTTTTTTGTTTATGCACTGAGAAAACTGGAGTGTCAACCTAAATATTTGGAGGGTGAAGCAGACTATATTTGAGGTTGAACTTCTAGATAGTGTAACTTATTACCTGTGAATTGTGAAAATAAGATGGTCAACTTGAATACTTTAGAGGGAAAAGTTGATCATCGCAGAGAGAAAAATAGATTATCGAAGAGGGAAAAATAGACTATAATCTACCTCAAAACTATTACATTTAAGCTTTCACAATTATTATGTTACTATAGCAAGTGAAATAGGTACTTAACAAATAGCTGGCGAAAATAACCCTCGTGACACTTTAACACGTAAAGGACGCGAAACCGGCAATGAGGTTAGAGTCCACGCTGGTGATATAGGAGGAAAAATAGGCGAACCCACGTGACTTTACAATTTTGGCGCGTATTTCACTAATCGATGGCAATGAAAACTACCACCGCGGGCAAAGAGGCGCGCGTGTCGCGCAACAAATATGGCCGGCAGTGGTATACATTTTTCTACAGCTGCATATGGATAAGTTCACAAAAAACATATAATGAAAATGGTTAAGTTTTTAAAAAATGGTAACTCTGCAGCTACATACACTGTGTGAATTTGCGAATGCCATACCGTCCTCAAGAAACCTAATAGAAGGTCAGAAAGTGGTGAATTCTGACATAATTATAATGAGTGGCGTGACGAGCAGAAGCAATGAAAGCATTGAGTTGTTCGCATTATGTCTTCAAACAAGTGCATTAACGTCAGGGCCACACACAATTACTGGTACACTAAAAATCAACGATTTGAACAATAATTATCTGGACCGAAGTGCTTTAAGCAAATTACCACTTGCTTGCTCTGATCTTTTATTTTTAATCTTCTAAGCCACTCTGCTCTTTTGTCGACAATTTCAAGGCTTCCGAACAAATTTTTGATTTCAATATTAATTCCACTCTCTGGCACTTCATGGAAACTTAAGTTCTTATTTTTGTTCATTCTCGAGTCACAACCTTTTACACAACATTTTGTTCTGCACTCCGATTTTCGCTGTTGAGGTGAAAATTCCATTTTGAAAACTTAAGAGGAATGAATTAAGATAGATAGGCCACAAGATATATGCTCTTTTAAAAACACTTTTATTAAGTTTATTGGCAGAATAATATTAAATTTCCATATGTCAACGTTAATGAATGTATACCACTGTCGGACATTATTATTGGTTTATGTTGCGGCCGGTGGAGTCGCATGCTAATTTTAAACTCCCAATAGTGATTCTGACACTCTGGTAACAGTTAAGCAGAATATCAAATGAGTGTCTCCCTAACCAAAGAGAAAAAATTTCGGAAAGAGTGTTAGTGTATGTATGGAAAGAGTATCTAGAAGTTCAGTCTGACTATCTACATTTTGACACTCAAAGTTTGACACTCCGGTTTCTTAGTGTGTATTGTTGCTCTGTGAGCAAAATTTAAACATCGCAATTGAAAGTTCTCTCAAAAAATTAAAAAAATTTTAATTTAAAAAAAAACAAAATTCAAAATCGCTTAAGAAATACGACCTGTAGCTGATTAAGAACAGGAAATTCTTATATCGGACCACTGTGCGACGCTGTGTAACAAATCGATAGTATTTATCTAGCGCAACTTATTGTTAGTAACAATCCATCTGACTTCCTCAGAAACGGTAAATTCTCCGAATTATGGATAAAATTAAAACTGAATAATTAATTTCGGATCACAAAACACTTATTTGATTTTTGTATTTATTCGAATACTTTTCTTAATGTAAACATTATTTGTGACGTTCCACGAAGAAAAGGCCCTGACGGAGCTCAGGAAAATACTACAGGACGGACAATTAAAGGAGCAATCCAACATAGGAACTCCTTCGGATGGTCCCACTTTGCAGTTGAATAATAACTTGAATTATTCAAATGAAAAAAGAATTCTTTTTTGTTATAAAAGAGCGACTTGAAAACTATCGACAGCGTTAACAATCGATTTTTTACGCGGAAGGGCCTTTTTCGCAAAACGTCACATTTCATGATTGCTTTTTGGGCCGATGAATGGGAAGTTAAAAGCGAGTTCTGTATTGATGAACAATAAGTACTATTCAAAATCATTGTACCCGTGTAGAAGGCCGTTACCAGGTCCTACTCAATTTGTCCTTTTACTATATATAATAACTCTTCTGAAAGTGTTATAAGTAGCAACGACTTAGAGGCTTAAGACGGGTGTAGTTACAAGACATTCTTTCTTATTAGCAAGACAACAAAGCATCAAATCACTTCTCCTTATTATTCTTTGACGATAATCCATTTTCCCCTCAGAATTCCCTCACTCTCTTCAATTTCTCAGCAATAACAATACTCGAATAACCATACTTGTTGTTTGAGATTTAAAAGCAGCGGCATTGTTTCGATGCAAAGTATTGTCTGGAATCGGCTAGAGTAGCTGTAAAACCGATTTAATGACAATGGTAATAAGTAACAAAAAGCTAATGAAAAAGCTGTCTGAATTCATTTGTGGTTGCTTCGCTTACATTCAGGTCGCACTAACTCGTCTAAGCCCTAAAGCGCACGTCTTACGCATTCTTGCATTCGACTTCATTACGAATGTTCTGAGCATTCGCACGCTGATCGCAGAACATTTAACAGGAATCATAAATATCTTGCAATTATAGTTTTCACATTTTCTTGAGCAGTTATAACATAAAAATGAATAACACAAATAATTCGCATATGGTATGACCGTGTCCTGGCAGCAGCGTAAGGCACAGAAAAAACGTGAAACTTATTTGTTTTATTTGTTTTGAATTTATTTTCGAATGAAAATGTGAATCAAAAAATTATTTTATATTTTTACAGAAATATTGAAGGAATAATAAAATTCATTTTTTAGATAAAGATAGTGAATTTTTACTACCCGTACATTTCTAGACAAGTAAAACCAGTTGGGATTGGGCTAATGCCAAAAAGTTGAAAAATATAAGTCTCATCAGATTGACACAATTCTATTATTTATTATTCAATTTTTAAATAATAATAGGACAAAGTACTTACATCAAAGTAAGTTTCAGTATAGTTCCAAAATTTTAGGCGCTTAGGGATAAAAATCGATAGTCAATAAAATTACGATTTATATAAATAAGACATAAAATGAGACCGCGAAAAATCAAAAGGTGGCATACGCAAGTCAGTTAGGGACTTAAACAGGAAGAAAGAAATAATTCGTTCAAGATTTCTTGGTAAAATAAAATTGGAGAAGGTAACAAAGCAAATTGCGGGACATCACCGATAGAGGGAGAAAATATGAGAAGATTCTTTTTTAGAATTTTTTTTGTTAATTACAATAGTAGATTGCATTGACCCTTGATTTAATTCATAATACTTGGTACGTTTGCATTGGCTTTAGGGTCCATAAATGAAAAGGTCTATTTAATCAGACGTTTCGGCTCTGATCGGATTTATAATTTAATAACATTTACTCGTAATATTATGCACGACGAATGAGGAATATTTATTATACAACAGGGTAGGTGATTTTATTTGTTCACAAAATCTGTAAAATATTTCATTGGAAAAGAATGTAAATAAACATTTTATGTCTGTAGTGACGAAGATATAAAATCATAAAATTCAATTCTAATTGTTAAAAACTTGGAAATTTTCATAACCTAATTATCCACAAGTATCACTACCGCTTTGCACTTTCGTGAAAAATACAAATTATTGTGAGTTCTTGAAAAAAAAGTGTCTTGAGAGAATACTAGTAATTTACTCGGATTAGATTGTAAATAAACATAACCAGAACAGACTATACGAATACAAATACGTCACGGAACGTGGTGAAATCTAAAGTTGATTGATAATAACTTAAATTTTGAATTCGAAGGTCTTTAAGAAAATTTACAACGTCGTTTCTGCAGTTTTATCTCCACTCGGTAACCCTTATAATTTAAATTATAACTCAAAAAAAATTATTAGAAAATTTTTGAAAAATTTATAATTCCCTAATATTTTTTTATTTTTCCAACAATACGCAAAATATTTTTTTTGTAGATTGTTTATCTAGACATAAAAAATTATTATTGATCTCTTAAATTGACATTTAAGTTCTTTTTTGAAATAAAATAACGAAAAAGAAATTCACTTCGAATTCAAAATGAGCTACTTAAGGTAGTACGATCACGAAAATTAGACCTCAAGCAAAACTAGATAATTTTGCTTTCAAGAATAGCAATATTATTATTGAAAGGCTAATTTGAAAGAGAAAAGATTATTTTTCATGAAAAAAATTTGAAACACAAAAAAATAATGTTATTAATAAATTTTATTTTTGCCCAAACTTATTTTCTTATTGTTTCGAGTCAAATTTTAAAAAATGATGCGATTCTAATAAATCATGGTTCATTTTTTTAGGAAAAAGATTCTCTACAACTTGACCATTTCCGATTTTTAAAATGAATTCTTTAATGGCTGAAATTATAAAAAAACAATTTTTCAAAACAAAATTTTTATAAACAAATTGCTGTATTTGATAATAATTAATTCAATTTCAAAAATAGGAAACGATCAAGTTGTAGAGAATCTTTTTTCTAAAAATTTATTAGAATCGCATCATTTTTAAAAATTTGGCTCGAAGCGATAAGAAAATAAGTTTCGGCTAAAATAAAATTTATTAATAACATTATTTTTTTGTGTTTCAAATTTTTTTCAAAAAAAATAATCTTTTCTTTTTCAAATTAGCCCTTCAATAATAATATTGCTATTCTTGAAAGCAAAATTATCTATTTTTGTCTGAGGTCTAATTTTCGTGATCGTACTACCTTAAGTCATTCAACTTCAGTATTTTGACCCGTTACTGGTGATCAAACATATTCGTATCTACAGAAAAATATTATTTTGAACTAAAAATTGTTAAACATTTACACTGATCCAATGAAGCCATGTCGCTGAATAAAAGTTGGCCGATCTAGGCATGAATCTGCTTTCGTATCCAGCCTATTCACCCGGTCTTGCTCTCTCGGACTTGCATTCGTTCCCCAAACTGTCGACGTCTGCGCCACCTCCCCTTGGTCTGACACCTTGACGGAATCCTCCTCTTGATTATGCCAAAAAAGACGGTCGAGGGTGCTTAGCGGACGGCCTCCGAGTCATAAAGATTGGTGAAAAAATGCAAGGGTGCTCTATAAACGGGCATCTTCCCAGTTGCATCAGCGGTGCCTTATAATCAGGTTTATCCCCAGCTGAAATAGGGGTACGCTATAGATGTGTTTAACCTTATAATTGGAGAAGAATGTATGTCCCAGGCAGCGGCATCGGGGTTGAGTCTTTGGGTGTCTGAAATGACTAAATGAGGTTGGGCCTTAGGTAAGTGGGGTAGGACTGTGGTCCGTTCCCAACTCTTCCGACAATGGACGCTATCCAGACAGTGGTGGGCATCGCCACAAAAGCAAGAAGAGGAACTAGTAAGCATAAGCTATTGATCATATCCAAAAATGTTTCAGACAAAAGTTTCAGTGTTCGAGAAGACCGTCATACTCGAACACCCTATTTTTTTATCGGTGGAGGCACTGAAGCTACGTCAAGGCCAACTCCACTTTTTCAAATGGAACCATGTATATTTTTTTCGATGACATTATTACCGATTTTAAGACAAATTCAGCGACCTACAACACAAGGCCATTCAAGTCACGAGAAGTATGAAAATAGTCGAAAAATCATTTTCATTTCTTTTCATTTCTTACGATACCCATGATAATACACATCGATAGGGTATTGTTGACATCGGCAAACAGTAAGCATTTTCTGTTGACATATCAGTTAGTCACGCATTACCTTCAAATGTGAGTACATCGGAACGAGAAAATGAACGATTTTCAAGAATTTTGATAATATTGATTTTTGATAATTATTAGATATTATTATTATTATATTTTGATATATTGATGATGCTGGGGGAATGCCGTAAACATTGCAGGAACGCCCAAGATTTGTATGCGGCTCGTTATCCGGATAGGCAACGAAAATCGCACATGGCTTTTAAGCGATTAGCTGACCGTCTCTGTCGCTTGGGTACAGCGAAACAAACACGAGTAAAACGTCGATCAATTGTTAATGGAAATAATGCGGCTGCTATCTTAGCTTTTGCCGCAATGAATCCACATGCGTGCAGCAGGCAAATAGAAAAAAAAGAGTGAAATTTGTCAGTGATCTGTATTAAGAATCTTACATCAACACAAGTTCCATCCTTTACATCCATTACATCAGGATTTGTACGGTAATGATTTCCTAAAACGCGTCAATTTCTGTAATTAGATTCGTAGAAAAATGCGCACAGATGTATCATTTTTGAGTCATATGCTTTTTTCTGATGAAGCTAACTTCGCAAATACGGGAAATGTGAATACACTGTAAAAAATTCAGTTGAAAATTACCACGTAGAACAGGGGACATAAAATTATTAGTGATTAACGTGGTAATTTTAACAAAATGGTGTAAAAATAATTTGGAACGGTAAAATCACATGCAGACAGTAACATTCCCTTAATCTCACTTTCAATGCAGTATAATTTTACGTTTCTTGTTGTAAAATTCAATTGACAATGTAAAATGACCGGGATGAATTTCATTGCGCATGCGCTATATATATCATTTGTAAATTAACACTGACAGTACACTGAGAAAAAAATGCTATTGAATCAAAAGCATTTCTTTCTAAAAGCATGTATATCATGGATTCAAATCAATATGCTATAGAATTATTAACATATTTATTGGTTCTTGTAGTATATTTTTATGAATTAATAGTATAAAATTAATAGTATTGAAAGCCGAATTTTTTAGTTTATTTTCTTAATTTAATACTTACCTTTACATTGTGAAAACGCGATATAAATGATAAATTAAATAAGAATTTGAAACCTGCTGCTATTGCACGAGAGTTGGCTTTCTAGGTTATAGAAGTTATATAATCACTGTTGCAGCGACGGGCGTTAAAACAAAAATGCATCATGAAGCGTAGAATTATAAAATTCTGATAGATTTACACTCAGTCTGCATTTTTACACTTTCATGGTAAAATAAATCGCAGTACGCATTGCGAATTTACTGACACGTTGTAAAATTACATTCAAATATACGTTACACTATGGTTGAAATTTACCATGTTTATCATGCGTAATTTTATGTCCCCTGATTCAAGTGGTAATATTAAACTTTCACTGCAAACTTCATACAAATACTGTGAAATCACACCGCTTATCGTTGCAAATTCACAATAGAGTCGTATTATTCCTACGTCAATCATAGTAAAATATTTTATAATCGATTGGTAATTTTCAACTGGATTTTTTACAGTGTAGGCATAATATGCATTATTGAGCAAATGAGAATTCTCGATGGATAAGAACTGTACCATTTTAACGTCCGTGGTCCGTTAATTGTCGATGCGGCATTTTCGGTGATCACGTCATTGGTCCATATTTTTTTGAAGGTCGCTGGACTGGGTAAGTTAGTTTTTTTCCAAACCTTTTAGGCGGTGGAACTATAAAATTTCAAAGTGGCAAACGTTTCGGCCACAGATGTAGGCGCTCTTCAGTGCCGGATTTTTTTAAGAGTAAAAACATTAAGGTATCGAAACCGCCTTAGAAAATATACCTTAAAAATTAATCATTAATAATTAACCTGAATTGCGTGCAATTTATGAGTTATTTAGTAACCTAAGAGTAATACTAATTTTTGTTTTTTTATTTTTTATTTTATTACTTCAATTAAGTTAGTAAATCATGCATACAAATTTGGTAAAAAACTTATGAAAAAGTGAAGGCCTGGTGTTGGGCGACCAAAGGAGAGGTGCAGTTTTTCGCACTAAAAAATTATTCCAGATTGCGTTCGTGAGAGTATGAGGTTTTCAACCACAAACAACACATAAAAACCCAAAGACCACCAAATCACAAGAACCACGAGAAGAATAGTTTTCAACTCTTTGGAAATGTAGAAGAATCGACGTTCGTCGAGGTCGTTCCACGTCAAAAAGTAGACTGATTTAGAGAAAGGAAATATGACATTTGAAGTATTATGGCAAAAATGCTTTTATGCATAAGGAAAAATGTGTTAAGAGGACTCCATTTTAAAAGTCCCCAAGCCTGTACAGTTCAAGAGCTTGTCCAAACACTTAGAGACGTCAAACGGAACAATAAAACATGAGAAATGGAAAGCACATGTTCATGTTGGTATTCAGGGAAATGAACAGTGCAGGTTTTTCCAGTATATTATCAATATGCATGTGTTGTAATAAACAATATGGACTGACTACGTATGATAGAAGTGGTCAGATATTCGTTGATACCAGATTCGTATTTTATAGTATTTATTGAGAGAAAAAAAAATTGTGGTATTGGTAATGTAGGATGAGGAATCCTTTTAGAGTATAATATTGCAAGGAAGTAACATCAATAATGACTCAAACTTAATTAGCTATTGCGAGAGAGTTATGTAACATTTACATAACAGTGATTGAAAAACTTTACATAACGGATTCCAGCCTCAAAAAATTGACATTTATATGTAGTTTTATGGTAAAAAGAGAAGTATGTGACAAAAAAACTATTGCGAAGGAGTTATATAACACTTACATAACAGTGATTAAAAATTGAAACTCCGTGTACAAACAGATGTAGTACTGTAGTACAGATTAAGGTGTATGACTAGTGACAGCCACACAAGAGTCATTGTAACATTAACGTAACGTAAACTGTTAAGTAAAATGTAACAGTAATGTAACATTTAATGTGACCAATTCCTTAAGTAAAGAATTCTAGCCGCGAAAACAAATATTCGTATGTATTTGCGTAACACAGGGGGAGATGTATGACAGCTAGCTATTGTGAGAGAGTTATGTAACATTTACATAAGAATAATTGAAAATTGAAACTCCGTGTACAAACAGATGTAGTGGAAGTGGGTAATCATTCTCTACAAGTGTATCTGTGATCAATTGTAGATTGCTATTGTGAAATTCTCTGTCTGATAGTAACAATGCTCAATCTACAAGGTTGTTAATTACGCTTTTTTTGTATCTGAGGGGATGATGGGAATTGAAATTGAGGTACCTACCCGACCATGTCGGTTTCCTGTACCAATTAAAAGAGAGTTTTTGATTCTGTTTCCTGGTGATAGTTATATCCATAAAATTAATGGCTCTCTCGGACTCTTTTTCAAGAGTAAATTTGCTATTCAGGGTGTTTGCGTTGAAAATTTGTAAAATGCGATCAACTTGTGTGCTTGGAGCGACGATTAAGATATCATCTACGTGACGAAGATAAACGGGTACTTCGAAATCTAGGTTAGCTAATTTTTCTTTTTCTAAGTCGTCCATTACTAAATCCGCAAGGATAGGGGAGAAAGGAGAACCCATTGGTAATCCTCGTTTTTGGAAGAAAGTGGTGCCATTAAATTCAAAATCTGTGCTGTTTGAGCATAACTGGAGCCCTTCTTCAAAATCTGTCCAAGGTAATTGTACTTTGGGACGAATCTCTTCCCACCTACTTTTTACCGAAGAGATAGCTGCTTCCTTGGGTACATTTGTGAAAAGAGATTCCACATCCAGGGAAGCGAGAACAAAGTTGTTGGGAATACTGACAGTTTTAAGTTTTTCAACTAATTCGAAGCTGTTGATTATTTTAGATTTTGGTGGGGTGGTGTTTTTGGATATGACACTACTAAAGAAGGAAGCTAGATTGTAAGTCGGGCTGCCTACATATGAGACAATGGGCCTAATCGGGTAGCCTTCTTTGTGGATTTTTGGTAGACCGTACAGTCTAGAGGGAACGGCATTGGAGGTCTTTAAATCTTTCACTAAGAAATTATTGATAAATTTTTTGTTTTCCCATTTTTTAATGAGTCCGTTTACTTTATTCTGTATTTTCATAGTCGTGTCTTTCGGACGAACTTGGTATGTACTAACGTCATGTAAAAGGGTTTCAACTTTTTCATTGTAATCCGTTCGCGTTAAAGCTACCGTTGTGTTGCCCTTGTCTGCCCTAGTGAAAACAATGTCTGGATTATTTTTTACGAAGATTCTTGCCTCTTTGATTTCTTTAGAAGGTTGTAAAAATTTTGATTTATGTTTACTACCTTTTTTCTTAAAATTGTTGACAACGTTTGTAATTTATAGTCGTAATTCGTCATGTGATTCAGGGCTTATTTTGTTGATATTGGATTCGATATCGGCAATGATATTATATGTAGGAATTTCGCGGTTTTGAAAGGTCACTCCAACATTTTTTCCTAAGCTAGCTGCTTTAGCAACATTTTCGGGGATTTGAACTCCGGTTAAGTTTCTGAACCATTTTTGATTTAGTTTACTGTTGGAGACAGTCTTTTGTTTGCATTTAAGAGAGTTTATTAAACTGTCTAATTTCTTTTTGCATTTAAATTTGTTTTCTTCAAATGGCGCGAAATTTTACTTGAATTAAACTGGAAAAATCTGTTAAAGACGTGGGAAGGAAAAATTGAGGCTATTCTATTAGTGAGAAAAAAAATAAAGATTTGAAGTTTGCACACATATATCACGAATTTCTAAATTCAAGATGGACCTCTGAAGTTTAGATAAAATATTACATAAGGCAGGAATACAAACAGTTTATAAGATGAATAACAAATTAAACTCACGAATCATAAAAAGAAAACTGGGAGAAAAACCCCCAAAAGAAAACATTAAGGGCGTTGTTTATCAACTTAATTGTAACGATTGTGATGCAGTTTACGTGGGTGAGACCAAGAGACGAATTAACACACGAATCAAAGAACATGAAAGTAACATTCGATTGGTCTCTGCCACTAATTCTGTCATAACCGGCCACAGAATTGATTCAGGTCATGATTTTGGGTGGAAGGATTATAGGATCTTAAACAAGGAATCGAATTATTTCAAAAGAAACATAGCAGAAATGCTACATATCAAGTCTAATAAGAATTGCATTAACAAACAAAATGATACTATTCGTTTAAATTCTATCCATGATCAAATTTTAAAATACATTTAAATTTCGATTTCTTGTTTTCATTCCATATTTATTAATATACTATTTACCCCACTCGATTTCTCTCATTCTGCCTTCTCAGCTGTTTCTTACTTGTAACCACTCTTTATCATACCATTTGTACTTTGACTACACTATCGACACAAGCAATGAATTCCTGACTTCGTCTTTTCATACAGGAATATTTTCATGACTAAATCCAGCTTGGATAGCTTATCGACTATTGCGACTTCACTATTGTAAGTTTTATTTACTTATTTTCATATAATAAATATTAATTTTTCTTTTAATTTTTACGTAAATTATAAAATTCATTTTTCATATTGTATTAGCATTTATTGTGCCTTGAAGAGGACCTAATGTGAAGGTCGAAAGCTTGGCGCTCTTGATTTTTAATAAAGGATCATTGGAAAAATTAAGTTCCTTTTTTTGGCTCTGAGTGACCGTTTTACTATTATACACTTGTAACACGGATCATTTCCTTCTAAATAATTTTTTTCCAAACCTTTTAGACGGTGGAGCTATAAAATTTCAAAGTGGCAAACGTTTTGGCCACAGATGTGGGCCCTCTTCAGTGCCACAAGGGCAACACAACGGTAGCTTTAACGCGAACAGATTACAATGAGAAAGTTGAAACCCTTTTACATGAAATACATGAAATAATTTTACAAATTTTCAACGCAAACACCCTGAATAGCAAATTTACTCTTGAAAAAGAGTCCGAGAGAGCCATTAATTTTATGGATATAACTATCACCAGGAAACAGAATCAAAAACTCTCTTTTAATTGGTACAGGAAACCGACATGGTCGGGTAGGTACCTCAATTTCAATTCCCATCATCCCCTCAGATACAAAAAAAGCGTAATTAACAACCTTGTAGATTGAGCATTGTTACTATCAGACAGAGAATTTCACAATAGCAATCTACAATTGATCACAGATACACTTGTAGAGAATGATTACCCACTTCCACTACATCTGTTTGTACACGGAGTTTCAATTTTCAATTATTCTTATGTAAATGTTACATAACTCTCTCACAATAGCTAGTTGTCATACATCTCCCCCTGTATTACGCATATACATACGAATATTTGTTTTCACGGCTAGAATTCTTTACTTAAGGAATTGGTCACATTAAATGTTACATTACTGTTACATTTTACTTAACAGTTTTCTATCTTCAATCTGCGTTACGTTAATGTTACAATGACTCTTGTGTGACTGTCACTAGTCATACACCTCAATCTTTACTACAGTACTACATCTGTTTGTACACAGAGTTTCAATTTTTAATCATTGTTATGTAAATGTTATATAACTCCTTCGCAATAGTTTTTTTTTCTCTTAATAAATACTATAAAATACGAATCTGGTATCACCGAATATCTGACCACTTCTATCATACGTAGTCAGTCCATATTGTTTATTACAACACATGCATATTAATAAAATACTGGAAAAACCTGCACTATTCCTTTCCCTGAATACCAACATGAACATGTGCTTTCTATTTCTGATGTTTTATTGAGCCGTTTGACGTCTCTAAGTGTCTGCTATAATTTTTAGATATGATCAATAGTTTAAATGCTATCGCTCTGTAACACTTTATGTACCTCAACATCTATAATAATTTCTCTATATAATAATATAATAATAATCTATATATCTATATAATAATATAATCTATGTTATAACTTTCTTTCTTAACAATTTTCTCTGAGATGCATTTGGAATTCGCAAATTCGAATTATGGAAATATAAATATTACGTTTCCAATGAGTTAATACCTGTGAAGCTGTACCCGCACTATTGAAAAAACCATGTTTTTTTAGAGTTCTGAGCTCCTTACGAATGGTCCTCGAGTTGCTGATTGCTTTAAAAAATATACTTACAGATAGATTTCTGTAATACTCCAAAAGTTCTAGAGTTTAGTTCTGCTCAAATTCAGACAAATTGGATTCTTAGGAAGTTAGATACAATTATAAACTTCAAAAATTTTCCCAGAAATATATCCCGACGTCCGAAATTTTCAATATCTTCAAGAGTTCTGATGAATGTTCTGTTTCCACCTGAAAGAGGTCTGCAAAAAAGCTTAATAACATTTTTTGCTGTGATCTAACAATTTGTCAATAAATATGTGATACATTTCAGAAAACAAATTTCATTTCAAAACATGGTTCCTTTTGAATATCTTTAATTTTTAAAAATATATATTCGATCTTAGGAAAAGACTAGTAGAAAGAAAACAGGGAAAAATCTGTGTTGTAAAATTCTGTCGACTAGCTAGGGTTAAATTGACGAGGACTACCTGGCCCATCATAAATACAACAGACTCACCAACACAAGTCTGGACCTTACTTCTACAAATTACTTCATATCCGTGAGATTTTTGCCACTTTCGAAAGTATCGATCCCCGTGTTGAATTTTACACAAGCAAACACGGCGTGACGGTGTGTCCCCACTTCATCGCTTCGATTCCACGCTGTCGGCTGTTGAGCCAAGATCCACAATTGTGTTTCTCTCGATTTTGTGTGAAGGAGGCGCGAAGCAGACGACAAATTCAAAATGACAGAATATACAATTTAAGATATTACCCATCTTTTTTAGATATTTTTAAAAACATTCATCTAAAATAAATATCCAAATATTTTTTTTTAAATTTTAGGATGATTTAAACACTTAAAGAATCATTGTATAGTGGAATTTAAAGTAAAAAAATGCTTAAAGTTTTAAAACAAAATATCAATTTCAATTTTTTCTTTCTTTGATAATTAACTGCTTCGATTAGAGAATTATGTGAAGAATATTTTATTTTAAGATATGATAAAACATAAGATTTAATTTAAAAAAATAGAGGGTTTGAATATTAAAACAATACATCAATCGTGTCTTAATTTGAAAACGAAATTATACAGGAGGGTTTCTCGGGTATAAGGCGACATTGAAAAACATTTCATTGGAATAAAACACTTTGAAAAGCTTTTGAAATACGTAATACTTTTATACGTGTGAATTTCATTAAATAACTATGAATAAAAGGTCTCAGTGTTGAAAAAACTATAATTATATCTAAATATCATACAAAATTACACCTTGCAATTTCTCAAATATTGAATAAAACTGGAAAATATGTCTCTCGAAGGAAATTTTATGTATAATACGTGACATCTTTTACATGACAATCACAATATATACACTACCTTTGGCAATTACAGGTTCACCCGTAATTTTAGCTATTGTTGAAGTGTCTTAATTTTTATATCAGTGTTTTTCAAAATATAAATTGCTATAACTTGGTCAATTTTCGACTAAATTGTTTGTTTTTTTTATCATTAGACGTGAAATACTTTACCGGAGCCAATGAATTAAATGAAACATGTCGTACCATTTTTCCCCGAAAGGAAATTTCAGCTAATCAGTTGTCGCGTCTCCCCTCCGCTCGGCCTACTGGCCGAGTGCCTAGGCCGTCAATGAATGCGCACCCACAATAAAATTGTCATGTACAAACGTAACATAATTCATAATTTTTTTCAAAATTATTAAACACTATAGTAATGATTTTTCTAATTAATTTAACACCAAATAAATCTCGATGTGCAAATTCGTTTGCGAATTCAGATATAATTTATGCCTTTTTCAAATATTCAAACCCTTTCTTTGCACAGACACTATCTTCGTAAATTATAGGTTCACCTTTTGTTTCAGCTATTGACAAAGCGACTTCATTTTCATAATAAAAGGTTAAATAAACTTTCCTGTTGCGAGAATGAAAGTTAATAAAATTTTGCTTATAATAAGCCCAAATTGAAAGCAAAATATTCATTTTGTGAAAGTATTCTACAAAACACGTCAAATTTCGATTTTTTAAACATTTTTAATGACTCTAAAAATAATTAACATTTTAGAAACTTTTTGGTCTTTGTTTAAAGGTAAGTCTTCATAGTATTTTGTTAACTGATCAAGGTATGTTTAGAATTCTTTTCCTGGACTATGCCCTAGGATCAAACATGGTACTAAAGTGTCAGAATTCTTACATTATAAATAGCCGATTTTCGGAATTTTTTATTTTTATCATTATTTTAAAATTATTTTATTTCTTTAATATATGTAAAAGGATTCTGCACAAAATTTGCATATTTGACTCACCAAAAGTGTAAATAATTGAAAATTATATTATTTATAATATTAAATGTTTTTTCAATTTGACATTTCATTATTCTACAGTGCAAGTGCATAAAGACTATTTTTGTGTGGTAAAGGTGATGAAAATATGTGCAAGTGAATTATATATGTAATTTGCCAAAGGAATAAGACTTTCTTAAATTAAAATAGCCTAGCCGGGTTTTCATGTAGAAACAGCCCCCAACCCAAATGAGATTTGGTATCAAGTATTCGTGTTACGTTCGAATAATTAAATTTATTATAATAAAAATATTAAATTCGATTATACGCCCGCTTGAGGCTCCAAACTGCCAAATTTCAATTTAGGAAATTATAAATTAAATAAACCAAAATTTGTTTTTAATCTGGGATCGTATTTGCCCTCTCCTCTGACTGAGGAGGCTATACCCTACTTTTAAGAAAACCCTCTTTGATTTTCTGGAAAAGAAGTTTTGAATACAGGAAGATTTCCAGTTTTAGTGTTTAATGTCCGTATAAAAAGGATATACAAATAGATACATATATTGGAACAATACCTTACTACTAGTTTTCCTTACATCTACCAGTCCCAGGAGAGTGTGAGAGAGAGGGAGAGATTTTCCCTTAGCTCCTGATTCGTCCTAGACCGGGCAATGGTTTTCTGTTGAGTGTTGTTCAAAATCACACTTTGTCCTATTTGCGAGTCGCGCATAGCACACGCGCACACAAATACTGTTTTTGCCACTTTTCTTTTAGGTTTAATAAGAGAAAATAACGGTTGGCTTTTAACCAGAAAAGGGTTGAGTGCTTTTAAACTCGCCCTTTTCGCCGCTAGAATTTTCCTATTAAATCTAATTACAATATTTTATGAAAAATTATCACTACCGTTTTGAGATTCGGTAGTATTAATTTTTCCGCGATTTCGCGCACCTTTTTGCCGTTTTTTTTATTAAACGAATTGGACTTTAAAATAGTCCGCCGAAGAAAGACATATTAGAAATATATTTTGTATACTTCAATATATCTTATTACATCCGTCCAGATGAAGTCTTTTGTCTTTTACGTCCGCCCGACACGATTCCAAAAATATAATTTCGTTAGAAAGAGTTTTACGGGTTCAATCAACCAACGAGGATCTAGGAACTGTCGATCTAGACCGCAGACGGGCACGATAAAAGAAAAATATTTTCTTTATTATTCTAAGGTCTGAATCCGGTCAAGACACTCAGAAGACTGCAAATTTGATTTTGCCTTGATCCGTTTTACTAGTTCATCGCGAGGTGAGCATGGTAGGGTTTTTTGATGATTAAGGAATTAATGATTGGACAGAGGTAATAATGGCAGGGAGGATTTAGGAATTTGCACAAATGCTGATGTTTTTTTCCCCTCTTTCTACATCTATCGTGAGAAAGGAAATTTGCTCATCAATTTTTAGTATTTGATGCATGGTCATCAAATTGTAGAAACAATTTTAGTTTCCAATATATTTCAGAGTAAATCGAAATATATATATTTAATTAGTCTGGGCTTATAATCTTTAAGTGGATTAAAGCTTTGACATAATTATTTAAGTATTCAGATGAGCGTTGGGTTTTAGTTACAAAAAGCACGTGGCTTTTGTGGCGGGAGATCAGCTGGCTAAAGCATTTGAGCAAGGATAGGTGTATGAGGAGGAGATGCAATTATGAGATGAATGCTAGCCCCGCGATGCACAGCAGAGCGCATCAAGATTTTCTAAAAGAGACCAGTATATTAGGCATGTGCATAGGCGAACGAAAGGAGGAATTGACAAACGGCAGAAAGCTGTGGCTAGATATCTCTCTCTCTCTCTCCTTCGTTCTCTTTTTCCTCTTCTATTCGTACATTCTATCGCGAGTCTGCTATTGCTCATTCTTTTTCCTAATCTATTCTTTCTCCGCTCATCCTAGTTTTTATATCATCGCTCTCACTTTACACTCATTCTTCGCTTTTCTCTTATTTCATACTTTTTTAGATCATAGCGATTGAGTGCCTATGCACTCTCGCTATCAATTATTCTAGTTTATAAAATATTAATGCATCTGAAAAACAAAAGGGGGAAATAGTTTTATTTTTAAAAGTTTTATTCAAACTTTTAAAAGTTTAATTTAAATGTATTTAAATAACTAGAATATGAATTACTCTACGTCTCAAGACCAGCTTGCATGACCAAAAATGCTGAACTGCATTAGCCACTGGAATGCAATCAGGTTACGAACGTTCAAAAGTGTGCAGTTCATTCACTTCTAAAGCAATTGATATTCCATAAATTAGATTAAATTCGAAGGAATTTGCCCTAGGATTGTTTTGTGCAAATTTTCAACCCGATAGCCACCATATTGGATGAGTTATCGCTGATTATGCAAATTCCGTGTTTTCCATTTTTTACCTCAACTAATAGTTGAAAAAATCTGAAAAAATTCACAGAATGTAGTCTTCTCAAGAGAAATTTCTGTAAATTTTTCGAGAATTTTTGCGCGTAAAATTCGCAAAGAAAAAATTTGACAACATATTTGCATGCAATATTTTCGATGAAAAAATTTGAGGACAAAGTTGAGTTTTTCGTCAATAATATGTCTACTGAAGATGCATATGTCATAATTTTGCCTGATTTTAAAAAGATATGGACTACACTTAAAAAATCGACAATGTCCAAAATTGACGGTTTCGATGGTACTCGTCGTTTGAAATGTTTTATTGCCGGTTTTTGTTGTACACATTATTCGTTTAATTGCTGATATACTCACATTTATAGTAATTTTCTTGAGTTTATGCCAAACATTGGTGGACCCAGGGAAGCGAAAAGAAGATTGGTGGCGAGCGTGGTCCATTTGAAGCTGCTTAGTGCAGCTCCGGTCTGGGCTAATGCCCAGCAAAACCATGATATCCAGAGGAAGCTGTTCTCGGCGCGGAGACGTGTCGCGCTGAGAATAGTTTCAGCATATAGAATTGTCTTGACGAGTGCTGTGTTGGTCCTGGCGAGTGTCACGCCAATAGATTTATTGGCAGAGGAAAGGCAGGAGACCTTTCAGCTTCGCAAGGAGCTTACCTGCGCCGACCTGCAGGAAATCGCTCACGCAAAGGAGGCCATCCGCAAGGATGGAAGGCGCAGACTCGTCGAGAAATGGCAGATGAGATGGCATGGTGAGCAGATAGGGAGATGGACCTACCACCTGATCCCGGAGCTCGCCACCTGTCTGAAGAGAAAGCACGGGGAAGTCGGCTTTTACTTGGCGCAAGCGCTCTCGGGCATTGGCTGTTTTTACCCGTACCTGAGGCGCTTTAAGAAGAGAGACGAGGAGACGTGTTGCTACTGCGATTTCCCGATGGATACGGCAGAGCCCGCACTCTTCGTCTGCGCAAAATGGGGTGAGGCAAGGGAGGCCCTCGGTTAGGCAGTGGGTTTGGGGCTTACTCCTGGCACGATTGTCCTTCTCATGCTCCAGTCTGAGCCGTTCTGGACGCTCATCGAGTCATTCGTCACACTTGTGATGAAGACGAGAGAGCTTGATGGGCGTCAAGAGCGAAACAATGGGGAGGGCCAGTAGAAATCGCATTGGGGCCTACACCCGCGGTCCTTTGTCCTGGGTGGACTAGGCTGTCCGCGTCGATCGGGTGAGGAATATTTTTGTTCCTCCCCTGGTTGGCGCAGCCATTCGGCCTGCCTAACGGGCGTGTGTCTGCGGGTGGGAGTCCCGGGCGAACGGATGACGGAAGAGTCGTACGCGACTTTAAGCTGGAACTAACTGTCCGTGTAGTTTAGAGCCGAAAGGCGGTTCCGCGGGCGGTGTATTGGTTTGAGAGAGGGGGTTTTTTGGTTTTAACAGGTATGCCTAGACCGGTCCTAGGTGTTACGTACGGGTGGCAGGGATAAATAAATAATTAAATATTATAAATAATAAATTAATATTTATTTAAAATATGAAAAAGTGTACGCGGAGGCTTCACAAACTGTAGGACACTTTTGTGTCCCTTCTTTTATTTTTAAGTAGGATCGTTTTCGGAATCCTTGCTTTCCCTACGGGCTAGCAAAACCGAATATAAAATGCTAGAATTTCGGTGAAATGAAAATATCTACTTAATTTCGAGGGGCTCGATCTAAAGGTTCTGCTTCTATTTTTAACAAAATATTATAAATTGGAATCGATACAGCTTACCGATACGTGGTTGCAATTAACACACACACACGAATTCTCGACACTTTTGCCTTGAAAATTTTATAAAAATTAAAAGATGGATGGTTTCGAACCAGAAAGAAAACAGTACTTTTAAATTGTGTTCTTTCTCCACTTTTAATCGTTTATAACCTTAATGTGGCTTCTCGAAAAATATCTTCTCGTCGTTTTGAGATTCGACGATAGGATTATTTTTCGGAACTTTGTTTTTCAACGCCAGGCTGTACACGCACAGTTAACTCTCGCGGCTAACCGACCACCGACGCACTCAAAATATTATTTCAGAAGCGTTGTGATAAAAATTTTACTTGTATAATTTTTTAGCGCGACAACCCCGTGAACGGCTTTCGTCGGAGGAAAGATTTTAGAAGTATTTACGTCCACCCAAGTGTAATCCCCAATTTGCGGCCCTGGCTAGGTCTTTTCACGAATCTAAGTCAACTATCCAGGTGATAGGACGTTCTTGTTCCGAACCGCGGACGGGTGAATGCAAGAACCGTGTCTTGCTCTTTAGAGTTCTTAGCCGGAGTAAGAAGCTCGTCAGACTGCGTTTTTGATTTCAAATTGATTGTTTTTTATGGAATTGTATCGATGTCATACAGGTGGGGAATAGTGATGACTTGGAATTATTTCTATGTGGCGTGATCATGTTTTCAGAAAAACGTTGGTTCAGATTCTTCTGGTAATGTATTACTCACTGGCCGACAATTTTTCAGCTACTCAAGCTTTAGGTATAATAAATAATAGGAATAGTGATTTAATGGATTGAGGTGATTCCAGGAATACTATTGCATGCATAACATCGATACCAGCGGTCAAAGATTTTAGCGCGTGGTCTCTAATATGCATAGGATCCATCCAAGTCGGTGCGTACAGGCGAGCGTAAGCTGCTTACGGCAGGCGTAAGGTGACATGACGTCACCGCAAGGGTTATACCTGCGCTTACAGCCACTAGGGTCCAGCTTACGTGTGTGTGAGCATTTTCGTTTTCCTTTTCCTTCTTTCTCCGTTATTTGTCCCACCTACCTGCATTCGCTGTCTTCTCGCATTCTCTTCTCTATCGTTCTTTACAAATTTTAAACTTCCACGTTTTTCTTGATCTTCATTCATTTCATTTACATTATTTTAATTCATTCTTCCATTCTCACGTCTTGCCTGGTTAATTTAATTTTAATATATATTTACATGCATACATTTAGGTGCCAATATCTTTTGTCATAATTGGCACGTAAATATATGCACACACATTCAAACATGGACACAAATCTAAACGCTCAAATTGGCATTATTATGAATAACCCTTGTTATATTATGCATAATAATAAAAGTATACAATGTACATACGTATACATACATATTCTATATACACAATATATAATATATATATAACATAGCATACACAATGTATATTATATTATTGATCACATACATATATATATATATACCTATTCTTAATATGTTTAGGTCCTTGAACCGACCCCTTTACGTGCCTCTGCTGAGCGTGCATAAGCGCTCAGGTTACGAGAATCGTGAATGAACTATTTATTGTTTATTAGTCTTGCGTAAAATACTTCGCTTGGGTGATAATAAAATATTATTATGAAATTACAACTTATTATAATTTTTAATATTTTATTCACGGTTTGCTCGTAACACTAGGAGAGTCCTGTACAACGTCAATAAAAGATTTCGCCATTTTTCCTCCTCACAAAAATAAAAAATAATAATTTTCTTGATTATTTTTTAATTCTATTATCGCTATATTGGGCCAGTATTCACTGATTATGCAAATTGTGTTTTTCGCATTTTTTAGTGGAACTGGTAATTGGAAAAGTATAGAAGATTGAACTCCGATTTATTTAAAGACATCTACGTTCATATTTCACGAACTTTTCATCCCGAAATTCGTGTTGGATAAGATAGCAAAAACGTCTGCATGCAATTTCTTCATAAATGAAAATCAGTGACCGAAGCCGATTTTTTTAGCGAATAATAAGTCTTCTAAAGAATCATATTATCTAATTTATTCAGATTTTTCAACAATGTAGACAGTAAAGTACACTATTTCATTACTTTGTTACGCCTATTACAACATTCTTATTACATTTCATATTACCTTAAATAGAAAAGAAAATAGTTACATTTGAATTAAATTATTCTATGTTATCACACAAAAATTGATTGTTTTGATGACACTTTTATTGTCTATACTTCTATACTTTTCTTTGTCCCAATAAACAAATTTTTCTTGCAGTACAGACAATAAAAGTTTCATTAAAACAATGAATTTTTTATGTGATAACATAGAATAATGTAATTCAAACGTAATTATTTTCTTTTTTATGTAAGGTAATATGAAATGTAATAAGAATGTTTTAATAAGTGTCACAAAGTAATGAAATGGTAACCTTTACTGCCTGAATTGTTGAAAAATCTGAATAAAAAAAAACCATCTTGTTTAAGCCACATTCTTTGTCTTACTGCTAAGTCAACGTTCTCCAATAGTCCAGGTAAATGGTCCCTTAACAACTCTGAGTAAGTGTGTCTGTCAACGTTTCCGTCAAAAAAGGAGGGTCCAATTAAATAGCCATTTACAATTCCGCACCACACCATAACACTCCATCAATTTTGATGATCCATCGGACTGTACCAGTGAGGATTTTCGTCCGAGAAATAATGACAGTTATGTCTATTGAGCTGTCTGTCGCTGTAGAATTTACTTTTATCTAAGAAAAGTACATATCAAAAGAAACTAGGATCATTCTGTACTATTTGCAAAGCCCATTGACAAAAATTAATACGCGCTACAATATAATGGGACCTTAAGGTAGTACTGTCGGTAAGTAGCTAATCAAATGAATACTTTTTCCCATTCGCTTCATGTAGTATCTAAATTTGTCAACGTCGCATAAGAAAGCGACTATACATGTGTCTATAGCAGATGATTTCTTACGATACGTGAATGGCGCGCGCTTTCACTTATTCTGCGACGTTGCCACATCTATCTAATCGCCGTCGGTTACTGGAGCAAAATAATATTTTCGCTTACTTAATTGGATTTTGATACGATAACACATATCCAATTAAGATGTTTTGACTTGCAAAATGATGCTGATATAATCAGTCAATGCACCAGTCATTTTTATTGAAATCTGAACGGTAGTTTTGGCAGGATTTGTAAATGAACTTGGTTTCCCATAAGGTTAGGTGTTAATCGTCTCAAGATGCAATTACTAATTACTCCCCTCCAATGTACTGAGATGCAGGATTTACCCGTGATCTGGCAACTCTTTGAACTAGCTAACCCAACTAATTTTCGCTTAGTTCGAATCTTTCCTGCAGATAAAAGAATTTGCTTTGCAATTTGTTGAGCGCCAGCCACTTCGCTTAGTGACAAAATTTTATCCTAATAACTTTGAGACTCCAAATCAACAACACCAAAAGCAAGGCGGCGTGACAATAAAGTCACAACATTTTGGCGGGTAAAATAAATGAAAGACACCAGAATTTAATTATTAAAATAAGTTGGCTGAACAAAGTTTATTATAATGAATTAGGACTCGATATAAATTGAAATTAGATACAAAAGCCAAAACATCTATATTAATATCAATAAGTATAAATAACATGACATAAATCTTGGAATTTTTCCAAGCCACGCGACAATATGGCGAATTTAATATATTAACGCGCGTCACCACCAGAGAGAACAAAAATTCAAAAGAGACTGAATTTAGTAATTAAATGTTTACCTTTGCGAGAGAGAATGAGGTTAATTACGAAATTAATGACACAAATATAAGAGAGAACTCGCGAATATAAGAGAAAGAGGCGAAGTGGTGTCGGTTTGTATGACAGACGCCAAGGTGCTCAATTTGAAATGTCCATTGATTCGGAATTCCGACTCACTTGCCAAAAGAATATAATTAAAATCAAAATTACGCTACATGAATTATATCGTCCAAGACCGGACAGTAATTTAAAACAAATTCGGCTTCCATCTGCAACAGGTCGAACTTCTAATGGTTTCCTCGGGAGGTTAGATTTTTTTTGAGAGGCAAAGTCACAACAGCTGGTGATTACACGAGTCGCAGGACCCAATCGCGGACCCGGAAGCAGGTCACATGTCACACATCTGCTAGACGACTAGGCAAGCCAGGCCTAGCATAGTAATTGCCCTCGGCAAATAATTTCTATAGACACGCGGTTCTCTCAATTACAACAAAATCAAAATAAACATAAAACACAAAATAAGCAAAGAAAAATAAGCAAAAGCACAGGTCGGGAGCCACACTGGTCCCGACCCAACCAAAATCATAGGCCTAAGAAATTATCATTTCCCCGAGTATTCGCCCTCACTCTGATCACCGCTGGCGACGTAAGGTTTCAAGTACCACACGTGCTCCTTACCCGCGTACTTTCCTCTGGCGTCCACCAGACGGAAAACCACCGGAGATAGCCATCGCACCACCTTATGCGACCCGGCAAACTTATCCGACAATTTCGCCGCGATGTCCTTTTCCTTATTGGACAAGACCCGCTCGCGTTTAAGGACTAAATCGCCAACCTTAAAATTTCTTTCGCGTTGGTGCTTGTCACAATACTTAGCTTGAGTCTCACAAGCGCGATCTAAATTTCTCGTAATAAAATCTCGTAGATGGGTCAATCTTTTCATTCTTTCCAGCCACTCAGACGGTTAAAAAACGCTGGGGTTACCCTAAGGAATCCGTGAACCGCGGTAGTGTAGGCGAACCGAAACTCGTGCAAGTGTAAATCCCAATCCTTATGATCGTCCCTAAGAAAGGCCACAATCATGGTTTTCAAGACTGGATTGACCCTCTCAGTGGGATTTGCCTGGGCATGATACACCGGATTAGTAGTATGAACAATGCCCAGATCCTTGCACGTCTTCCCAATCAGGCGGTTAGAAAACTCCGTGCCATTGTCCGTATGGACAACTTCCGGGGCACCCCAACGCGACGCGACCAGATCTTCGAACTGTCGCTTGATCGTGGGTCCGTTGGCAGTCCTAATTGGCACTACTTTCACCCATTTCGCAAACAGGTCCTGGAAAACCAAGACATACTTATAGCCCCTCTTGCTGCGTGGAAAAGGGCCCATCACGTCGCTCGCCACCACCGTCCAGGGTTGCTCGACAAGCATCTAGGGTGACCGATCCTATCTCCACGGCTAGATGTATTCTACCGCGAACCTCGTCGGTAGGGAAGATGCTGCTATTAAACTCTGTCTCCAGACCCTCACTCTGATGGAACTCATCCTCAACAAAATCTAATGAGTCCGAGTGAGGTGGCTCCTCCGCAATAACTTCACCCGAGTTATTTAGAGTTAAAAGAGCCGCGTCTGGCCCAGTATTCTCTACCAAGGTCTTAAGACTGGGAGATCTTTTAGCATCATCCACCCTGTTTACTAGAGCTTGGACAGTGATCTGGGTATGTTCTTCGGCTACGAATTCTTTACCCTGTCTCTAAAGTTCCTTATTCACTTCGCTATTCGTGGGCTTCTCGCTACCATCTTTTAAATCTACACGTCTATACGGGAGCTCACGAGGTTTTTCCCGATCTTTAACTTCTAAATTCCCGAGGTCCTTTTCAATATCTACAAAGCCTATTCATCGACGATTCGATCGCTAAATACTGAGTCGAACTCGTCGATGCCAGACATGTTCACGTCTTTATATCCTGGCATATCTATTGTCGTGAGAACTGTCGTAGTCGTTACCGGGCCCGAGACATTTGAAGTGCATCCGATAGTAATTTTATTGCCTAAATCGGAATTTTCTCCGGTCCCGGAAGAATGAGAGGCAGTACAGACATGTCTCACTGCTTCTTTCCCCCGTTTCCCGAGCAATTAGGGCAATTTCTAACAGTACAGCCCTCCGTTTTGCAGCGGTAACAGGCTATCTTTCTAGGTAGGGCACAACCTATTTGAAAGTGGCCCGGTTTTCGGCACCAAAAACAAATAACCTCTTTCTCGGTCCCAGAGTCCTTAGGGGCCTTTTTAGAAGACGTACTAGAACGTCGCTGACCTCCCCCGACCTTAAGATCTGACCCGGTATCTCTAAAATTCCACGGACTTCTGGGTTCTTCGCTCTTCTTAGGTGTGTCACCTGTGAATCCCATAGGGTAACCCATGTTCCTGACGCCGTTTACCTTCGTGTTTCCCTGGCCCTTGGTATCCCGGCTTCCGAGATGCGGTCATCCCGAGTTCATCGGAGGGGTTGCTGCCTCGGAAATCACCGAAGCCGAGGTTCGTTTGTGCGCAGCTGGCGTGGTTTCCGACCGATACGCGAAGTCGGGAAGGAAGGAACTTTCTGGTGGTGGTGGAACTCGGTATTCCTTGGCTGCTGCCCACGCCATTTCCCAAATTCAACCTATTTGGGTCAATTCATCAAAATCTCGGAATTCGAACTTCCGGATGACCTCTTTAAACTCCAATCTCAATCCGCGATAAGCCCAATCCAATTGCTCGACCAAAGGCATTCTATCTCTCAGCATCGTAATCAATCCTCGTAAGTGGGTCAAATAATCATTCACGCTTTCCTTCGGACCTTGCGTTCGGGTGAAAATTTGTTCTCGGATTCGTGCTGCGAAGTCACAGTTGCCGAAGTGGCCAATTTCGCCACTCATCATCGCTGATCTGGAACCACAATAGAGCTACATCCTTTAATAACAACGGCAAGGCTCTCAGCAGGAGGTCATCACTTATGGGAGTGATACCTCGGCATTCCTCCATACGGGTTAAAAAGTCTTCTGCGCTAGGTCCTGGTTTACCGCTGAAAGAGATCTTCCAATTATATACAAGTCTGCTGACATCCTGAATTTCGCGCCGGGGTTCAAACCGTGAGCTGGTAAGCCCTAATCCACGGTTTTCCGGGTAGCCACTCATGTGTCCACGTTCAGGCAACCCTTTATCCTCGTGGTAAAAGTCGTTTCTTGCTCCTCTACTACTGGGGAGCCGGTTATGTTGGCCCTGGTCATCGTGCGTCCTTCGCACTGGGTCTCCGTTCAAATTTAGGAACCTGAAATCCGCCTCATACCGAGAAAAACGGTTCAGTCCTCCTTCTGAGTCATACTCAACCCTGCTTGGCCCACGCGTATGCTCATCCGGTATCCCTGTCTGGTTGATTATCTCCAGGTTGGTGTCCAGGTTGAGGTGAAGGTCCAAACGTCCGTCTCTAACAAGTCTGCCACAGTTACTGAACCCCTCCGGTTCGCAGTCCAGTCAATCTACATTCGAGGAATCAATAGCGCCGTGCGGGGCGGCTGGTGTCACTAGAGGGCTAAAGTTTCTTCCCCCATGCGGCTTACCCAATCCTTCCCACACTGAGCTTGAAGGACAGGATTATGACAAAAAAATCTCGACAAAAACTGCGAATGGTGGGTGATTCTAAAGGCCTTTTCGATCATTTTCCCGTTGCCCAAAAAATCACAGCTGATCCCATCTTCGAGAAAACGCAATTTTTCGTTATACGATGAAATAAATGAAATAAAAGTGAAGTAACGCTTGAAAATACAATTGTTTCATTAATCCGGGATTTATTTAATCTACAATCATATGATATTATATTTAAATTTGATTAAAATATAATTATAACTAAATGTGTTTTGATGAAAATTCAACAACAGCTTTTTGCAATCGCTCAATATATGGTGGATCTTAAATCATATTTATTTTGTATTCAGTCCAAAATTTCAGAAATTCTCGATTAATTGCTTCCCCTGCTTATTCAGGCATGATTCCTAGACCCAAGCCCGACAGAAATGTTAAGCACTGTTCAATATGATCAAAAATAACGTAAATTGTAAGGGTTTGTGAAACACCAGTACCCATATGCATTTTTTTTACGTTCTCGATAAGATCGGGGGGAATTTTCATATCCACATTTTTCCTTCCAAAACAACTGTTCACGCAAGATTCATGGCCTTGAAAGCTGAAATAAATGGCCCTAATCGCAACTGCCCGATGTCCTTGTAAATATCAACGTCGTCCAATTTTTCCGCCTCTTAAAGAAGTTTTCAGCATGTCTGTCTATTACCGGTGCTAATTAATTCAACCTCATCCAGGGCTTCTTCCAATTCCGGGTCCGATAGCTCCGATAGGCACATCATGACCTGCTCCGGCGTGGGATACGCGAGAATCTCTCCTACCAGAGACATGATGATTGTTATTGTTCCTCTGGTCAATAGCAACACTAACTAGTGATGTATATCTCGCAATCCAAAATCGCTCGAATAACTTCGGAAGATAAATTCTACGTCATAATTTTCCAGGACCAAAAAAAGATATTTTTCCCACCGTTCCGAGTATACTATTTATTAAAGCTCGAAAAAGAATCGGAAAGTGGCGAGAAGCACTGCTGCGTAATGGCAGCAGCAAGCAAAATTTACAAGAGCCCGGAAATGCTCGAAAGCAGATAATAATCGCCACCAGCAATGATCAGATGCCCAGAGAAAAAAAATGGCAGCAATAGAAACAGGGTAAAATAGGCAAAAGGGTATGACAGAAATAAATCGTATAGATCTTTAAATGAATTCAGGTAGAAAATCAATCCAAAAAAAAAAAAGGTAGCACCAGATCAAAAAATGTCAAGTGAAGAAAAAAAGCACATATCATATCAAGAAATCCAGCGCCAATAACGGCGAAAATCACTTCATCCTCGGTATATCCAAAATCTCAGAAGCCTATCAAATCAGTAACCGCAAATTTCACTTGAGAGTCCATTGAAATTCACGATTTAATCTTGAATTTCGTTTCCGCATAAACTAATAACCATGAAGTAACTTTTAAAATCTGTCTTTACTACCCCGATAAAGTCTATTCGGCCAACTTAATCACGAATTCAAAATTCTATTTTGTTCACAGAATCCTATTACATTTATTCAATTCTAATAAAGTTACAAAATCCTATTAAATTTATCTTATTTTGTTTATACGAAACTCATTTGACACAATTGTAAAATTTACTTACAAATCCATCATAAATTCGAACTCTCAAAATGTCAAAAATATTTCCCCAAAATTTTGATTCCGAATCTATCTTCAGAATTTTCTTCCGACGAATACCTTCGACCAAAATAACCGGAAAATTTTCTAATAAGTCTTAATAATGTTCCCGAGTTAAATCTGAAAAATCTTCTAGGCCGATAATGATAGTGGTCGGTGACTCTCGACCTTGCTTCGCGACTCGGAAGTTTACTTCCGGAAAGAGAAATGAAAATATTACTTCTCTTGTGCAAAATTTCCAATAAAATCTTAAAATTCTTATTTGACACCTTCTAACCTCGCCAATAATAAAGGTAGATATTCTCTATTAAATGCAAATTCCAGAGCTGATTCGACACAATCAAGAATTCGTATACTGTAGGCATCTGACAGGTCATTCAAAATTTAAAAAAAAAAGATATAATCCAAGATCCTTATGTCTGCTTAACCTTCTTCTAGCAAGCTGTCAAATGCTACTATGTCCGAAATTCATGCTTCTTGCAAACGTACGATATCAGCTTCATGTCGATTTTATCACCTTTACTAATAAAATCAAAAGGAAAAGAAAATATCAAATTGTACCTTCAATGCCAATACACATTAAAATTAAAAAATATATAATACATATAAAATTATAGGTAGGCCATTTAAAATCAACATTTCCAAATATCGAGTGTTCTCTCTCTCCCGCTCTCTCGTATGGGTTCTTTCTGTCTCGAAAACTTGAGAGAGAAACTTCAAATCTCTCAAATTTCTCGAATGGTATTTTCAAGAGAAATTCCGAAGTCGTGATGTCCCAAAATCTTAAAATTTCCAACTTTCAAAATCTACCAACATTCTTAAATTTCCATTCTTGAAAATTTATAAATTCTAATAAGTTGTCTTGGTTTCGGAAATTTAAGAGAGAATCTTCAAATCTTTCAAATTGCCGAATTAATATTTCCAACAATAAATCTTGTTCTAACCTGAAATATACAATACCGTCGGAAATTGTGCGCACGGTGCTTGTCATCGCTATCAAAAATTACTGCTGACTTTGAACCACGATATCTCGGTGAAAAAAAGAGATAGGGCATTTGTAAAAAAAACAGTTGAAAAGCTTATGAAATTCCACGCCTAGTGCCGCTCAATAAATATTTTTTTGACTTTCTGAAAATAATATAGCACGTGAGGAGTTAAAAAAAATCCAAGATTTTTTCAAATTCTCTACCTCAACTTCAACTTTTTGCATGACCGAGGAAAAATCTTTTCAAAATCTGAAAATTGTACAACATAAAGTCTAAAATCTTAAATTTAATTTAAGCCAAGAAAACTTCAAAAATATTCATGGGTACCCGAGATAAGATTAAAAATGTTCAAACGTATCTGAGTTGAATTTTAATCGACGATCACGATTCTCGGCCGGTCTGTTGCTCGCCTTCTTCGTTGAGGCAGCACCGAATAGGCCACGCACAAAGGTGGCGGTTAAGTGGAGCTCTCTTATATGTTCTTTGATCCAAGAACGTGTTTCCTTTATCTCCTTGTCTTTCGTTCTTAGTTGATATTTACAATGACTATTAAAATTTTTATTAATGTTCTAGTTTATAAGAATTTTAAGAAATAAAAAATGTTTACATATCAATGTTCTGTTCGTTAATATGGGGATAATATTGGATTTAAATAATTTTTATCAATCTCAAATAAGTGTCACGTCCCGTGACCGTCGCTATTTATTTATTTCATAATACCAAAATATGTAAAATTAATAAAAGATTTTAACAAAAAACATGCATAAGCAACAGCTATTAAAAAGTATTGATTAGACGAAAATTGAATGTACGAAAAATAAAATTGTAATAGAAAGAGAAATAGTAATGAACTTATAAATAGAAAACATCGTGAACTCTTAACTACCTGTTAATAAGGGAACCCCATCGGAATGTCCTAAGTACACAAGAATATCGACAGGCGCAGCAAATGATAGAAATTAAAAAATTAATCATCTCAAGAAAAAGGAACGTCGGGGAAACCAGAATAAGGAAACTAAGTCTCCCCTTTTTTCTTCAGTACATAAAGAAATGGCAACCCAAAGGAAAAGAGGCCAGCTCAGACACGTGCCAAGGTCAGGCCAACATCAGAAGAATATTAGCGGGGCAAAATTAAACATAGTCAGTATCGCCAAAAAATATAAAACCCATTAATCACCACCTAGAAGTTCCATGTCAGTATCGATCAAAAGGTAGCCAGTATCGACCGAAAATTAGCACATAAAAGTACCTGCGAATCTGCGAATCTTCAGTTGCCGTCGGGTCTATCTTCAGAAGCGGAACTCCTCCCGAAAAGTACAGTTGCCGCCGGGAAATCTTCAACGCCGGAACTCTGCTCAAAAACGTAGTTCCCCTCGGACCATCTTAAAATTTAGAACTCTCTACCGAAGTTACCCCGGTCAACTCAGTCCATCTTTG
Source organism: Diplolepis rosae (assembly GCA_030998225.1). Taxonomy (NCBI): domain Eukaryota; kingdom Metazoa; phylum Arthropoda; class Insecta; order Hymenoptera; family Diplolepididae; genus Diplolepis; species Diplolepis rosae. The sequence continues at coordinate 1,477,910 of JAPYXD010000466.1, forward strand.
TCAGTATCTTCCTCGTCAATTCAACATTACATAGAAATTCAATTTAGTGGAACATTGTTCGTGAGTTAAAAAGTGGAACCTGTGAACGGTTTATATATTGAAGTGTCTACGATTCGAATACACCGAGGCTCCACATCGTATATATTGACAGGTGCATCTTCAACTCACCCTGTGGGATCGTCACTAGTCCAGCCCGAAATAGATTTGTGGATTTAAGGCCCACCTGTCACAGTTTCCCTACTTGGATTTTGATCTACCTGTCAGAATTTCAACGCATCGTAAAGTGAATTAGAAGGTGTGTACCCCTTCCGGATTATCAGTGGTTCCAGCCTGGATTCGAGTAAGTCCAATTTTAATATATGACCCGAGGAAAAATATGAAATAAAGTACTCCAACAAAAAAATTTGTTAATCGACACGTGCACATAAATCCCGTTCCCTGGTGGGATAGTGACTGTGAAAGAATCAAAAGACAAAGAAAAGCAGCTTTCAAAAAGTGGCGCTTTAGTAATGATTTACCTGACTATATTATATATAAAAAACTTAATGTTTAAGCCATCAAAACCTTTAAACTAAAAAAAAAAGAGTTTCAAAAAGTTTGCCAGTACTATTAATTTTCGTACCAACATCTCCTACGTTTGGAATAAATGTAAAATTTTTTAAAACAAATGGACTAAAGTCCAACCGTCGAATATTAAGGAATAACTTGCAACAAAAAAACGATGTTCAGGTAGCCTTAAACAAAATTTGTCCACCCTGGTGTGAAACAAACCCTGACTGGATTCCTAAATGCAAAAGCAATTCATTTTTAGACCAACCTTTTGACCCTGCTGAATTTAATTCCGTTCTAGAAAATAAAAAGAATACAGCAGCATCTGGTCTCGACGGTATTGACTATGAAGTTATCAAAAGCCTTCCCTTTGACTATAGGTTAATATTATTAGACATTTTCAACGAAATATATTGAACTAATAGTTACCCTAAGTCATGGCAAGAATCTTATATTCATTTTATCAATAAACCAGAAGAAAAAGGTGTTCGACCTATTGCTCTCACATCCCATCTAGACAAACTCTTTGAATCTCTTATTAAAAATCGTTTACAGTGGTACTGTGAAGATCAAAATATTATGCCAAACAATCAGTCTGGATTTAGGAAAGGCTGACCTCATGTTACAAGCAGACCAAGCGCTCACAAAAAAAAAGACCTACTAGCTGTCTTTCTAGATGTATGTGGAGCTTTTGATAATGTCAACTGCGATATTCTACTTCAAAAGCTTTCCTCTATCGGTTGTTCCGTAACTCTCGTAAAATATGTTAAATTTTTAACCCATAGCTGAAGTTTATTTACAGCATCACTCGGGAATGATTACAGATATAGTTTCAAAGGCGTCTCACAAGGAGGTGTCTTGAGCCCTCTTTTATATATTATTTACGTCAAGAATATTGCAATTGGCATTCCTAAAAGCGTCACAGTTTCTCAATTTGTAGATGATATTTGTTGCTACTGTAAATTTTCTTCATTTCGTATATGTAAAAATACTACTGAAAAAGCTGCGGAAATATTGAGAAAAATTCTGTATAATTTAGGATTAGACATAGCCCGTGATAAAACCATACTAATACATTTCAATAATAAAAACATACCACCTGGTGAAACCCATCTTAAAATTGGCGAACATACAATAAAATCCAGCGATACTGTTAAATTTTTAGGCCATACGTATGATTATAAACTTTCGTTTACGCCTCACATCAATGCATTGAAACAAAAGTGTGCTAAAAAAATGAACATTATTAAATTTGTATGCGGAGTAAAGTGGGGTTCAGACCCCAGTACTTTACTCATACTTTACAAGAGCTATATTCGTTCACTGATTGACTATGGCTCATTTATCTATTTCCCAAAATCTCAGCAGCATGTCGAAACTTTGGAAAAAATTCAATTTGCCAATCTAAGAGCACTAATGGGCTACCGCATTTCCACACCAACCAATGTTATTATTGCAGAATCCAAGATACAGTCTATTCTTGAACGCACAGCAGCTCTATGTAAATCCTACTTGATTAAAATCCTTCCAAACTCCAATCTCGCTATTTACGATACTGTACGTAAAACTAATTCTTTTCTTATCAGGAATCAATCAAACCTCACTCAAAGAATACTAAATTTATGCATACGCGAAATATGTCAATTAGAAATTCACACCCAATCTAACTACAACATATATTGTTTTGATCATAAAACTTTAGTCACAAGTATTGACATAAACATGAATTAGGATCTAAAATGAAAGAAGCCCCTGATCCAAATCGTCTTTTACACAATTACTTAAAGAAATTAGAAGCCCACCCCCTTTTCACCGACGGCAGCAAAAACTCAAACCACTTCGTAAGTTTTGCTTGTATCTATCCTGACCAGAATCGTAACCAAAGAAGATCTATATCTAAAACTGCTTCTGTTTATACAGCCGACTGTATCGCAATTTATGAGGCTATGATGGTAATAAGTGAAAGCGAACATGACAAATTTGTAATCTTATCAGATTCGTTAAGTGCACTGTTAAGTTTAAAATCCGTCAATACATGTATAAAATCTAACTATTATATTCTCGAAATTAAAAAGAGTTACAACGAGATAATTGCGAGATATCCAGGTAAATCTATAAAATTTACCTGGATACCTTCCCACATTGACATTGAGCACAATGAAGCTGTCGACTCTTTAGCAAATACTTAAACTAATGGTCCTATACTATTATTATACTATTATACTATTATTCCTTTTACAGACTATCATCAAGAATTAAAAAGATATTCTTTCCTTAAAACAAACTTATTCATGATAAATCAGGCAAATTTTAAAGGTAATAATTATTTCAAACTCTACTGTAAAGTCTCAACAAAAACTTGGTTTTCACAAAAAAATACTCCCAGAACCTGTTAAAACCAAAAAACCCCCTCTCTCGAACCAACATATCACCCGCTGAACCGCTTTTCGGCTTTAAACTTCACGGGTGGTTGGTTCCATTAAAGGCGCGTACGACTCTTCCGTCATCCGTTCGCTCGGAACTTCCATCCGCGGCCACACGCCCACTAGGATAACCGACTAGCCGCGCCACCCAGGGGAGAAACAAACAGATTCCTCCCCCGAACGACGCGGACAGTCAAGTCTACCCGAGACGCAGGACCGCGGGTGCAGGCCCCGATGTGATTTCTACTGGCCCTCCCCATTGTTTCGCTCTCGACGCCCATCGATCTCTCTCTTCTTCATCACAAGTGTGACGAATGACTCGATGAGCGTCCAGAACCGTTCAGACTGGAGCATGATAGGGACCAACGTGTCAGGAGTAAGTTCGGCACCCACCGCCTGACCGAGGACCTCCCTAGCCACACCCCATTTTGCGCAGACGAAGACTGCGTGCTCTGCGTTATCCACCGGGAAATCGCAGTAGCATCACGTCTCCTCGTCTTTCTTCTTAAAGCGCCTCAGGTACGCGTTAAAACAACCATGGCCCGAAAGCGCTTGCGCCAAGTAAAAGCCGACTTCCCCATGCTTTCTCTTCAGCCAGGTGGCGAGCTCCGGGATCAGGCGGTAGGTCCATCTCCCTGTCTGCTCACCATGCCATCTCATCTGCCATTTCTCGACGAGTCTGCGCCTTCCATCCTTGCGGATGGCCTCCTTCGTGCGAGCGATTTCCTGCAGGTCTGCGCAGGTAAGGTCCTTGCGAAGCTGAAAGGTTTCCTGCCTTTCCTCCGCCAATAAATGTATTGGCGGGACGCTCGACAGGACCAGCACAGCGCTCGTCGAGATAGTTCTATATGCCGAAACTATTCTCAGCGCGACACGTCTCCGCGCCGAGAACAGCTTCTTCTGGATAGCATGGTTTTGCAAGGCATTGGCCCAGACCGGAGCTGCATAAAGCAGCTTCGAATGGACCACGCTCGCCACCAATCTTCTTTTCGCTTCCCTGGGTCCACCAATGTTTGGCATAAACCGGGCCAAGTTCGCTCCACATTGGATGGCTTTGGCAGCTGCGATCTTTAGGTGTTCGCCAAAGCTAAACCTACAATCCAGCTGCACCCCCAGGTACTTCATGCTTGTTTTCCACTCCACTTCATGCTCTCCGAGAACGATCCTCGGATATTGGAAGGATCTCCTGTCCGTAACGAGCAAAGCCTCGGTTTTCTCAGGGGCCATTAAGACCTCTGCCATCCAACCAGCGCTTTGCTCGCCACAGACTTTCATTGATCCTCAGCTCTAGGATTCTGACGTCGTCAGCGGCGCGCACGACAAGTGCGTCATCCGCGAAGCCGAAGATGCTCGTTCCAGCAGGTAGGTCCATGCGCAGAAATTCATCGTACATGATGTTCCAAACGAGTGGACCCACCCGCGACCCTTGAGGAGCCCACATGTCATCTCTTCTTTGAGAGACCATTTGTCGCCCTCGTATATCACCCACCAGTCGCTCAGATAGTCATCTGTCATTCGCAACAGGTAGTCTGGAACCTTTTTCCGCATCATCGCCTCGATGCAGATGTCCCATCTCGCGGTATTGAACGCATTGCGTATGTCAATGCTAATCAACGCACAGAATCCCTTACACTTACCAATTCCTTTTCTTGCATTTGTGGTGATGTTAACCACAGCTTGGATGGCGTCCACAGTGGACATGCCTTTCCTGAATCCGAATTGGTTTTCCGAGAGCCCGTTCTCCCCGACCAAGAGAGCCTGGAGCCGTTGTAGAATCAACTCTTCCAGAAGCTTCCCCATCGTATCCAATAAGCATATTGGTCTATACGACGAGGCAACCCCTAGAGGTTTTTTGCCCTTCCTCAGCAGGACCAACCTCTGCTTCTTCCAATCTGCATCCTTCCCCCTTCCGAAGTTGAGCTGCAGGAACTACAGCTCCTGCCTCTCAACCTCCGAAGCTCTTCCCGGAAGACCGAGCAGGAGCCGCTCCCTGACACATGGGCGACATCTTTGTCGCCCCTGTCTGCGCATGACAGGCACTTTGGTGGATGGCCAAGTGTCCCGTGGCGCCGCATCTCCAACAGGCGTTCTTCCTGACGGGGTTGCTGCAGCCCCGGGACCAGTGACCATACCCAAGGCACCTGAAGCAGCGGGCGACTTCCACGTGCTCGCGAATGCGGCACTCTACCCACTTCATCCTCAGCATACCTAGCTGAAGCAGACGCGGGGCGTCTGCCTCAGCTAGCCGGATCACTGCAGTCTTCACCCCAACAAAGCGGGTGAAGAGCCTGCAGGACCCCTCGAAAGCTGGTCTGCCCAATGCCAAGCACAGGGCACACACAACCTCTTCTTTTTCAACGGTCTCGACAAGGTCCCTAATTTTGAGGGACCTCGTCGAGACCAGGGCTGAAATTCGCGCCCTTTCCCCGACCACCAGGTCGAGCTCCTTTCGGAAGGCCGAAACGTCTCCCCCCTTTTTGAGGACCAGAAGGACTTCTTCCTTCCTTGTCCTTCGGATAGACAGGATCTCAAGTCCTGCCTTCCGGGGTTCGACTTTCGCCTTAATTTCCTTCAAGATGTCGGCGTAGGACTGGCCGTCCTTCGCCGACACCTTGATGGCGTCACCCGACCTGGCGGGCGTAGAGCGCTTCGACTTAGGAGTGGCAGTGGTCCCCTGCGCTTTTTGCGCCGGGTCCTCCGCCCTTTTCTCCTTTTTTTCTTCTTTTCTTTTTCTTTTCTTTTTCTTTTTTCTTTGTGCGTGGTCTCTGAAAGATCCCCAATTTCTTCATGGCGGGGTGGGATTCCATTTTTTTTTTAATTCTCACGCCGCTTTCCAGGAGGCACTTATGGGTGTTGAGCATTCCGCCCAACACCTCAGTGGCCTCATTCACACTATCCGTTACGTCGCAAGGGTTGTTTCTCAGCATACCCTGCTGGATGATGCTGAGAGCCCTCGCCAATTTTTCCATATTATCATTTTGCTCCTTCAGGAGCTGAAGGACGTCCTTCCATCCCTCAGCTCCCGAAGAAGCACCCGAATCTGTATTCCCCACCGTTTTTAAATTTTTTTCCATAAGTTCGCTTCACCAGCGCATCGTGCGTAGAGGAGCGGGTCGGAGAAGTTGGGAATGGGTGTACCCTCGGACCGAAGTCCCACCCCAGTTTCCTGAGGCCCAACCTCCGCTTCGCTGGTCCCGGAATGCGCGGACAGACCGGACTCGCTCGAAGCAACACAGGCTCCGACACCTGTGTTCAATACGCACTACCTGATCAAGGTCCCGAAGGGCCTGGCTTCTGATCCCGCATGGCACACCACCTCGGCAGAGCTAGGCTCACATCAGCCTCGCCACCTCGTGTGCCGGGGAAGACACCACTCGGCGACGAAGCACTCCCAGTGGGATGCAATACGGAAACGATCGTTTGGACTGTTCTTGGTCACAGACTGCGGAGGCTTTTGTAGTGTCCCCCAGGAGATTCCATACACCAATTCGCTCTTAGTCCCTTTCAAGAGGGAGACCGTCTATAAGTTCTCCTCTCACATTTGAAAGACACATATCACATTCACATTCACTCGCAGACTCATTCTCAGTGCCACTGCCTGGGGCATACATCCTTCTTCATGCATGGGGATGGACGCTTTTATAGCGTCCCCCGCTTTCAACTTGGGATAGAACCGTTTATAGGGCACCCTTCACGCAATGGGAATATGCCCGTCTATAGAGCCCCCTGCATTTGTTCACCGATTCATCCGGACACTACAACCTCCATGACCCAAGGGCCGTCTGCTAAGCCTCCCCACCCGTCCTTTTTTGGCGTAGCCAAGAGAAGGACTTCGTCAAGGTACCAGTCCGAGGGGAGGCAAGGTGTTGAATTAGTCACTACTTTAGTTTGACATTTAAAACTTCTTGTTTGTGATATTCTGGTGATTTTTAATTAAGTGATTTGCTGCTTGTGAAGTACTTTTGTTCCTGATGTTTTGTACTATTTAGTGATATTCTTCTATATTATTACTTAGGTCTTTATTGAATTGGATTCTATTATTTAGTAACATACTAGTCACAGCATGTACATACTTAATTTTCATGTATAGTAATATCTGCATTCAGTATCAATTATATTTTAGGGTTTGTTTCTTTTCCAATTTTATTATTTTCTGATAAATTAAAATGTTCCTAAACGACCAAAATACAATAGTTTATAATTTTTGTATATATTTAAAATTATTTCTATTACTTCTTTCAGTTAGAGCAACTTATTACTCCTGAGAAATTTAAATACGCCCACAAGATCGAGTAATTCAACATTTTTTAAAACAGAAGGGGATAGAGCTTTTTTTCAGTTTTTAAAAGCGTTTATGTACAGGTACATAAGGGTTAAAATATGAAACGCGAATTAATCTATACTAAAAATAGTTATTATATGTGACTGTCATTAATAGTTCACGTTCAGAACGTGAAATAATTTTTACACTACTCCAAGGTACGTTTACTTGTTGAATTCTGTAATCTATATTTAATAAATTTATAATAAATTTATATTTAATTATAGTTAAGAAATAAATAGATATGCCTTTTTAAATATATACAACATTATATACCATAATAATAAATATTGCTGAGTTATATTTTAGTATTATTCAATAAATTTAATTTCGTTAGTTTAATTATGTGTACTATCAAGACTAATACTGGTAAAAAAGCATGGATTACATATTGTTTCTTTAATATTTACACTTTTCCCTTTTTAATATATTTGAATTTACCGCAAAATTCTTTGTAATCAACCTAAGTAAAGATGGCGTCTCAGCCTTCAATGAAGCACACGACTTTGCATTGATTGTGCATCCAGTGTATTATAGAGATCAGTGTTAATCACCAAACAACCCGAGGTTTGAAGACTGACATACATTAAGTCATACATATATCTGTGATAATAACGTCATCTATTTTATATCATTGTACCTTGCATTGTACCATTGTAACGCGATTGAGTTATTAGTGTACCAACTATCTACAGATTGTTGAACAATAGAAAAAAATAAAGAAGAATTTATTATTGAGCCAATAAACCCGCCTACCAATTATTTTCACGCCTTTGGGTCCACAAATTAAGGGGGTAGATCACAGTAAATTTTTTTTATTGGATAATAGTAAACTGCAAGAAATAATTTTACAGACGAATTAGACTTTTCCTGCTTATCAACTGTTTTGAATCGTTTTAAAATCGTCACATACATTGATTACTTGAAATTTTGCTTTTGTTCTTCTTCAAAATGAGAAGAATTAAATCATGGTAATATTAAAGTATAATTGTAAACTGTTGTGCAGTTTGTAATGAAAAACATGCCAACAATTATCATCCTTTGTTACATTTTGAAAAACAATAATTAAAAAAGTTTTTTTCCTGAACAATTCTAACCTAAGAAAGTTTCCATCGACTTTAACCGAAATAAAATAGATAGAATGATGAATTTAACATTTTTTTCAAAGTTGGGATTACTATATTAATCATGTACGGATGAAAAAATTCATCAGTTTCTAATTAAGATATTGAAATAGTTTTTAATACAACTTTCTACGTTATGTCGAGAAAATATATATTTTTTGTAATAGCTAAACTGGACAAACAGTAATAGCAATGAACGCAATTATAGTAAGTTTTACAAAAACGTATTGGTAACTTCTATTATCAGATCAATACAATTTGGGAATGCATGAAAATAGTCCCGGCTACAAAATGGACCGACTAATCAGGTTTTGTAAGTTTTAATAAAAATTTTAATTATTGCTACTTAGTTAATCTAGCTGTAAAAACTAAGTGTTTAGATGATACAGAGTAAAAAACATACTTGTGACCCTTTTTTACATAATTCGCTCGCAAATTTGAGCGCGCCTAGGGCACGCGATTCGATCGTCGCGTTTCGCGCTCCGTAATACTCGATCGTCGCGCTGCGCGCTCCGGAATTTTTGAACGTCGCACTTCGCGCCCCGTTTTTTCTGGACCTCGCGCTTCACGCTCGGTCTTGTGCTCTTCGCATACATTTAACTTTATTTCTTATAATTTGATACTGAAGTTCAAACCAATTTTATAATAATATTACAGGTGATGTGAATTACACATTTTCTCAAAGTCACGCAATTTCTTTTTGAATTTAATTGAAACAGGAAATTCAATTTACTTAAGGCTCTATCAGTCTTAAGGTTGAATGTAAGTCCCATCCCCGTACAAATAGTAGAGTCCCGTGGGGCGCCGTTGAGCTATGCTGTTTTGAAAAAATTTCATGGGCTCGCATGGTGAAAATTTTTGTACGCTACTGGCTTAGAATTCGTAGTATGTGTGTATACATATAGTCACCAATGCTATGACAGCGGCTGACTCGTAGATCGTGCAACACTGCAATTTAAACCTAACTGTAATATGGGTTTGAATAGCTGGATGTCAAAGGTTATTGTTAACAGTTAAAAAAATGTCAGGTCAAGTGTGATGGAAAGGAAAATTTATAAAGAACAAAACTTTAGACTATAAAGTGCGTCGAAATTCGGGACTGCTTGAAGCGAGGAAAAGAAAATATTCTGCCGTCAATTTCACGTATGCTTCCAAGCTGGTTGTGTGTGTGTGTGTGTCGAGACCTACAGCTACAGCCAATGTTCGCAGAACGTCGGCGTTAACGGCTTAAGTACAAGCTTAAGAAAGGGAACAGTGTTGCCGAATCGCGATACTGTTACGTTTATCTGTTTGAAAGTGACTGAAATTTAAATGTTCTAAATTAGATTTACTATAAATCTGCACGGTGGGGAGATTTGATGTTTTTTTCAAAAATTTATATTTTCAAGCAGCACAAATACCGACATTTTTTAAATTTCTCTACCAGAGCGTTTAATTACTACAAATTAAAATGTGCAGAGTGCCTATGCATTGCCCATGAATTACGTGTTGAAATAGTCAACTTTGACATTAATTATCTCTGCATCGGTATGGTTGAAAATTTGAAATTAATTTAGCATATAAATAATTATTCTATTTAAATATCAGCTCCTTTTTTTAAAAATTCTACCAGAGATCGATTTTTTTACATACAACCTTAAGTAACACATTCTCATCATGACGCTCGCGCTTCGCGCTCGATTTTCTGTATACATTTCAGTAATTTTTTAATAAATTACACGATTAAAATAATTTATTTTCTTCCAAATCTCTCAAAAAGAAAAAACAATCGTAGACTTTATTTAAGGAAACGATTTTGCAGAACAACTCATATTTCGTATCTCACATATTTTGGTGGAAAAAATCGAATTTTTTTAATATTAAAAATCAAAACATAAAATATACATCCTGTCCCCAAATGTCTTAATGAGAATTTGTAAACCTCATTTAGGCGAACAATTTTTCATATAAACGTTTTTTTGTATCTCATATATTTTGTCTAAAAATGGAATTTTTGAATTTTAAACGTATTTTTTGGAATTGAAACGAAAAATATATGTTTTATCAGAAACTGCGTCAGACAAAATTTGTAGATCTTTTTGAAACGAACAACTTTGTATTCTCACGTTTTTTTCGTATTTTACATATTATTGTTAAAAAATTGAATTTTGGATTTTCAATAGTTTTTTTTTTTTAATTAAAAAGAAAAATATGCATCTTATGAAAAAATGTTACAATTCAAATTTGTAGATCTTTATGTAGAAAATAATATTGTATCATAACGTTTTTTCGTATCGCGTATAATTTAACTGGAAAATGGAATTTTGATATTAACTTTTTCCGAATTTAAATATGCTGTAACATTTCTAATTTTGATTTAATCAAAAAATGTTATCAGGATAATTTGTAGAAATTTATGAGCACTATCTAAAACCAGTATTGAAATTTTTGATTTTTTCAAAAAATTATTTTCAAAAACACAAAAGTAGTGCTCAATCCCTCAATTTTGATTGGATGTGGCTGGTTAACGAACTTGTCCTTACTTTTTCGGCTCCGATAAAGTGTACCAAAGCTCAATTCAATCTGATAATTCTACCGAGAGTTATGCCGCACACGACCTACAGACAGACAGACAGACACTTTCGTAAAAACCATTTTTTCTGACTCAGGGGATCTCAAAACGTAAAGATTTGATGAAAATTTCGAAAGTCATTTTTCACATGAAACCAATACCTTCTCATCCATGATGAGAATGTAAAAATGGATAGCCACGTCTAATACTTTCTCTCGGTGTAGCACATCATTAGTTGGAATTTTCTTATTGCAAACTTGAATACATGATTTCGTTATGAGATGATTTTCTTGATTTAAAAGTTTCATCATGTTTTTGGAACTAAAAAAACTCAAATTTTTTAGATTCTGAACAAACGTTGATTTTACTCTTGAAGGCAAAAATTAAAGGAAACATAACCTGTATAAAGTATCACTAACATACAATAATAAAAATTAATACTCAGAAAATTTTTATAATTGTTTTTATTATGTAATGTTCTTTAATTCAAAAATTTGATCTGTTTCTTATAAAAATATTTTATTTTATAGAAAATTCTTTCTTGTATTCCAAGCGTGCGCAGCCGAGAGGCTTAGTCGTTAAGTTACGTAAGGTGGCTTATGTGTTTGGTGTCGTATGAAGTGAGGGGCACCGTGGGGGCACGTGTTACATGAATGCTCATTGCTACTTTATTTTTTAATAATCATATGTATTATAATTACATCTGAGTAGAAGGGTAAGAAATCGCGGAAATGTCCCCTGAAAAAAGCGATAGTAAAAATTTATTAGTTTCACCTCGAGGTGGTTTTTTATATTCTGTACTTTTCTCGCAATTTTCTCTTGATTGAAGCCGTCAACCCTTTGTTTTTATAATACTAATAGATTCCTCGAAATCGAAAATACTATTATATATTTGATTTATGTGGACTTGTGTTTTGTTCCCCAACAGGGCTGCGCCCTGGACCCCCCTCCCCCCGGGCAATTTCGCATTTACTTCATGAACTCACTCAAGCCGCCAAATTTCATGTTCTCATCGAGAAAAATAGTATAGCACCTCGAGGCGAAAGTGCTCATGCAAACTCGCGTGACGTTCGCGGTACTCGGTCGAATTGATCGCGACTTCGCGTTATCTCACGCGCTGACAGCCCTCGGCCTCAGGCTGTCATTCTCGCGTTCGATAACGCTCACTCGCGATCAATTCGGCCTCGTGCGGCCAACTTCATGTTCGTCTGCATTCGCTCACTTTCGCCTCTCTACGCGTAATGTACTATTAATACTGCCTAAACAAGCGTTTGTGTAGTGTATAGGGGGGTGTGTGTTTGTAGGTAAGTGTGCATATAAAAATAGTAAGTTAGTATCTACTTGAAAGTAAATAAAGTTTTGAAATCTGATAAGAATATTCATCGCTTCAATTACTGCTCTTATTTGATTTACCTATGTTCCTGCAGTCCACTTAACTTCAAAAATGACATTTGGGGCTTTTACGAATTACGGGAAGTAAGTTAAATAGGATTCAAACCAATTGAGATTTTTTTTCGGTGTACGTGTAACGAAAAAGTACTATCAATTTACTCAGAAAAAATTTCCTAGCTTGAAAACGGATTTTTTATTGCGAAAACAGTAAACTTAATCTTCCAAGCGAATATCCCTCCGTTCCCGTTAAAAACGGCAAATATTAGAGTCTTAACTCGTATTTTCCCTGTACTTTTTCTCTCAGTGTGGAAAATCCTTTTTATTTATTATTTTTTCATTGAGACACCTGAACAAAATTGGTCACGTGACTCTGCTGATATATGCCCTTAAATACAATGTCGAGGTCCAATAGGGCCCTCATGGTGTCCTTTTTTGTAGGTGGGCTAGTGTAAGGGCTGAACTCACTAAACCCCGACTAGAAAGTCTAGTGGGGCCCACCTCGACAAAAGCGTTACGTTACCGACGGGGCTCTGACTAGTTTTCTACGCTAGATCCCGACTAGAAATAGGGGAATCTCGTCAGAGCCCCACTAGGGCCCTATCGAAATTTCTACACGGGATAGTCAGTTTGGTGAAAAAAAGTAATTTCTCATACTGCCTCTTTTGAAAATCAAATTAAATTCTTAAAACAGTTGCTATGAAAAAGAATATGCATTACTTGAAAAATAACACAACGGATTCAACGAGTTTAAACTTCATACTCTTTGCAATCGCTACGTTTCATCCCTTGTAATGCAATACACTATATCTTATCTAATACTTTTATGATATATAATTTATTTGAAAATTTCACATAATCTAGTTTATATATGATAGATTCTTTAAGTTGAATAGTTATTAATTTATAGTTATATTGATAACTATAATTATTTATTAATTATATTGAATTTTTTAAACATTTTATAAATAATTTATAAAAAAAAGTACACTGGTACTCTCGCAAGCTCTACATAATTCTTGCAGTCACTATATAAGAAAGTTCCAAAATTTATGTGTCAGTATTGTAAGCGAGTGTGTGCGTGATTCGACGAGAGCGTATCGTCTTATATATAAGTGTAGTTATTGGGTTTATATATATATGATGTTGTATATTCAACTGTATTTGTGATGAAAAATATGATTGGCTGTGACTGAATGGTGTGTATGTATGTATGTATCAGATGACTAATTGCAAGCTTGAGGGAAGAATTTTTTTTACTGCTGCTTGAAGTAACATGCCCGATGTTCGTTTTACCGAACTATCGTTTGAAGCTTCTCGAGCGTCAGTGATATACTTATACGTTTCACGTTAACCCACTGACGCACATTGATACCTTGTCGTCGACTACGTTTTACTCAACTCCTCACTATTCCTTATGTAACTCTTATTATTATTCACGTTGGGTAAATTAAGTATTTATCAAATTCATTTCACTCGACTAGGTTTTAAAAATGTTGAAATGTCCCAAGTTTAACCTACAGAGTCGAGTAAAATTATTCCAACTATTATTCTCCGTGCACATAGAAAAAAAAACATTTATCAGACGCCATTTATCGTACATGTATAAACTCATACGCCTTCCTCCCTAATTCAAAGGCTCCCCTTCAGAGTCGAGGGTATTTCTCACCGAGGGCAACAAAACAATTGTATTTCCGAGTAGATTACGCAGAAGCCCATGCAATATCAGCACGGATATTGTCTTATGAAATGCCGAATTTCGAGCAAGACGTGGAGGGAAGTGGGTGGAATGAGTCAGCAATGGTGTGAGTGCCGGATCTTTTCCTTCATAAAGGAGCAGGTGTAGTAGCAATATGTCAATAGAGATAAATAATATCGTCTAAAACAATCTATGTGTCTCAACACTAGTCGGCAGTTCTTCCCAACTTTTAGTGCTCACACTAAAAACTGTCACTGATAAAATCTCTAATCAGGAGTAAAATTCACAAGTATCGGAATAAAAATGTTACACTGTGTCTTGAATTTCAACGTATTTTTGCTAATGAGATTTATTTGGTTGAACCAAATTGTAGTCGAACTAATTATCTTTGGCATTTCAAAAAGTGCTGTACCGCGTACGTTTGCCCACAATGGAACAAAAACATAGTCGTGAGGATATTTCAATCGAGGCTTTGCCGATATTTCACAGTAAAAAAGCCCATTTTCTGCGTCGATTCATAACCATAAAACATGAGCCCATTACTTTACATCTGAGACGTAGGAACAGTCAAAACAATGGACTAAAAGGGAAGAATCGGCTCCAAAGAAGGCGAAGACAGTTCTATCTGCTAGTAAGATCATGGCATCAGTTTTTTGGGATGCATGTGAGATAATTTTTATTGATTATCTTTGAAAAGAAAAAAAAATCAACGGCTAGTATTATGCGAACTGATTGTATCGAAAGTGTATTGAGCTAAACGGAGACTACGTTGAGAAATAAAGGTATTTTTTTCCAAATGTTTTGGGTTTTCTTTGTTAGGTTGGGTATTTCTGGGACTAACCTCGTAATAGAATATCAAGTGTGTTGCTGATCTCAACTATTCATAATACGTGTATTATACATTCTTGAGATGTTTCTTAGTGTACTTTAAGGGGGGTGCATACCTGAAACGGGCAGTTGTTGAAAAAATATGCAGTTGTAAATCTCAATTTTGTGCAGTTCCAAAAAAGATTTAAGTAACGACTAAATGCAATAAAAGGATATATAAATATTGAAGATTGAAGTGGCATTGATTAAATTAACACAAATATTCATCATTAAATACATATTATTAAACACTCTGAAAGTAATAAGGGAAAAAGAGAATTTATGGAAATGTGATATATAAAAAGAGAGGAAACATATTCTATAAATATAAAAACGGATTTGGTTAAGTACAATGGATGTTATGACTGCATGATAAGTTATCTCTAATGACAATGTTACTAGTAAATATCCTTCAGGTTTCTAGATTCTGCGAAACAATTTAAAATTTATTGAATTTAATTAATAAATAAATTTATTGGGTCTTTCAGGTGCTTGGGAGGGAGGGATGCACGGGGTCTTGTTTCAGTTTCCTGTTCGCGTTCCGTGGAGGAGTGTCTGCGTCCCCATGGAGGGTGATAGGAGACAATTTTATTTAAATAAATTTTTTTTCTTGTAGTGTTACAGCTCTGAAGAGGGTGCTGGAAGAGCACCGAAACGTCGGCAATAATTTAAAATTTATTTATGTAAATGGTGGTGGGTAATAAAAACAAAAGAGGACGAAAGAAAGAAAAAGAAGGAAGGGGTTTTGGAAGGTTGCCTTCTTTTTTCTTTCCTCCTTTTTGTTTGTTTTTCTCACGGTTTGTTTTCTAGTGTTCCGTTGAGGTGTGGTGATTATGGTCCAAATTTGGTTGTGTTTTGAGGATTCGAGTGGCTTCGAGTCCTTGAAGTTTTTAATTGACAATCCAGTTATTCGTGAAATTTTTAAATGCAGAAATAATTAGCAGAGAGAATTTAATAAATTATAAATATAGGATTATGAACAATTGTTAGCAAAAATTTTTAATTCATTCGATTTTTGTTGCGATTGTGTTCAACTCATTCGATTTGAGAAGACCCATTTAGTTAATACACGTTGAAAGGTTTCAATCACCTCTCTTATTTTAAGTATTTGTCGAATTCATATTTATTAAACTTCTATATTATCATTCTGAATAATAGGCAAACAAATCGTATACGTTCACTTTAATGGTCTAACTTTAACAATTTGCATAAAATTACTCGAAAATCCTTCGCTGAAGTCTTCCAGCGCTGAAATAATTTCCTTATGGGTATGAATTCGGCACTTGTCTACTCTAAAATCACCGAACTTCTAAATATAAGTTCAAGCTTTTTTCTACAAATTACACTCTAGAAAACTTCAATCTTGTTTGGTGAATTCCAATTTCATCTGTTTTCTCAGAACTTCAAATGCTGCTAACTGTTTCAATAACAATTCGACAAAAAATATAAAAGTCTTACAAAATGATCATCATTTTTTTGTGAAAGAACTTCAGCTTTTGGAAATTAAACGATGTTAAATGAATGAAGCCAAAGGAAGTGAGTAAATAAAAAATTGTATTACAAGCTTTCCGAGCATTTTTGTTTCAAACCTCATTTTTTATCTTTTCATTCATTTTTAGAATAAATTTTCTGCATTATCGAGCAGAAAAAATTACTCCAGAACAAGTTATCATGCAACAAAATAACAAATTTATTTAATAATTTCTCTCAGATGATAATTTAAAGGAGTGCATCGGTATAAATTTCTATTTGTGTCTGCATTTTATGATTCCATAACCCTTTATAAGTTTTTCAATCGACGCGACGCCCTATTTAAACATCTTGAGAATTACGGAAAATACAGCTCAATGTGTCAATAACGTTCGACACTGATAACAGGGAAAGTCCATCGTTCTTGTATTCAATGATGTGATAAAAGAAGTTCAGTTTCCGATAACTTTTTTATATTTCATTGTTCCACGAATACTTCGAAGTTGGGATACTTGAAATTGAATCATTTCAACTTTGGAAAATTCCACAAAATAACATACAAATTTTGAAAAACTTTCTTATCAAATTTTATTAACAAAAAATAACAACTTTTTTACCAATTTTTAACTTTTCCCCGGAAAATGGCCACCATTTCTACACTTTTTAACTTTTCTCGACGCTTTTTGGTTAGCGCGAAAGCTACATTCATGGACTTGAAGATGTGCACAAATATTTTTATGTGCCACCGCCGCGCAAACTCGTTTTTTCGCTACAGTTAACAGTAGCGCAATGTAGTACATTTCGCCAGAAAGGAATGAAATGTAAAAATTGAACTGCGCATGCGCCCATAGCCATGAAACGAAGCTCAATCCTTCTTATTCTTCTTCTTCTTCGTACAGCGTTAGCATCTAACTGGCAAAGCCTTGTACATTTGAACTGCGCATGCGTCTACTAAAATCCATTACTACTACACAAGATCGATAAAATCAAAATGACCGGGACTAGTCGTGACATATCAAGTGTAATGACTAGCGCCGCAAACAACTACAATACTAGTTTAGATTCCAGTGTACGCATAAAAACTCGTATACGCACCGAAGTCACATAAAATAGAATACGTGCCAATGCACACAATTCGGGTAATTCCGAGACTCGCGACAATGCTCGCAGGACTGATCGCGCTTCGGCTTCGTCTCGGCTTTGCCTCGACTACGCCTTAGCTTCGATCTCCTGCGAGCATTGTCGCTCGTCCCGCAATGACCCTCATTCTGCGCCTGGGCACGTAATGTACTATTTCAGACCATTTGTACGAGTTGAGGAGTGGTTACCATAAAGGAGAAACAAAACATCGAAATTACAAAAATGTTATGTCAGAAAATTTCTCATTTATTATTATTTTTATGTTTGGCATATATTGTTCACAAAGTGAATAAATATGTCTCCAAATCGCGCATTACTACGTTTTTTTAGGTCAGTGTAGATGGGTGAAAAGATATTCTAGCTGAAATTCGAACGTCGATGTGTGAATTTTCGATGAAAAAATTGTTAATCAAGGGATACTATAATTTTTAGCAGATGTGATTTATGTCAATAGTACGTCGCAGAAACGTGTGTAACTGTCGCAAATGTTAGGGCTTTCCATAGTAAACGATTAATTGACAAACATTGACAGACACTTTGTATTATCGAGTGGCACTGTGCCATGTTTACAAGTTGATCTCTCCTCCAACAACCTGCGTATGGTCATTTCCTGTGAGACCCTAATGTACGTTCCAGTCCATTTGGATCTAATTGGGCGTAGTTTACACAAACAACTAGAAGATATCGCTTTTTTATGAACATTTTTTTGACCCGCAATAAACTAATAATTAAAAGGCTGAGCAACAAAATATATACATATATTGATTCTTGAGATGTAAAAATTTATAAAATTTTACTTTCCTGAAATGATTCATGAAAAATGTAGAATATTTAAAAATTTCATTGATTTTAAAGTTTTGACAAGGAAATTTGAATTTTATAATTCAAGGATATATTTTGAAAAAATTCTGTGAAAAAAGTAACGCTTCCACTCCGCTAGATATCGATCCCTGGACCTTTCGATAGCCGGTTGAATGCTCTATCTCAGCTACACGCAGAGAAAAGATCAGTAAAATTTACAGGAAGTTCGGTACTTATTTGGACAACATAACTTTTCAGTAAATTTTACCAGAAGTTGAGTTCAATTAACAGATTTTCTGTACGTTTTACTCGGCGTCCAGTAAACTCTACTGAATACGAAAAAATCTGAGTTAAGTTGATTGTACTGTACGCTGAGTAAATTGTACAGAAAATCTGTTGATTGAACTCAACTTCTTGTAAAATTTACTAAAAAGTCATGTTTTCCAAATAAGTAAGGAACTTCCTGTAAATTTTACTGATCTTTCTTCTGCGTGTACGGAGGTTCCACACAACTTTTCTCACAGAATCTATCTACGCCTATTTGGCTACGGATATATCATAAACTATTTCCACTAATTTTTCCAAATCATTTCAGTCGATGATGTCGATCATTAGGAGAATATATATATATATATATATATATATATATATATATATATATATATATTGAAAATGTCATCTAGTCTTAAATAACGTTAAATTATTTCTAAATCACAGGCTGATAAGGTCGATATGGTAGAGTTTCGTTGTCACAGTCATGATACGCTCTTCTAATAATCGACATAATCGACTGAAATGATTTTGAAAAATTAGTATCAAGGTTATTGTTTTCAATGAGAAAATTTTCGCTTAGAATTAGCAGCATTTTCAAAATATATAATTAACGGCAAAAGATTCATGGCATGAAAATTATGTTTCCATTTAACAAATATTTCTTCAAAAATTTGTTTAGGAACATTTTTTAGAATAATTTTTAGGATTTTCAAAGGAAACTAAATGGACTAATAGTGTTACTAGGAGCTAAGGCACGCGTTTTGGGCGAGCACAGAATACTTCGGTTGAGTCGCAAAATGGCCAAGCTCCGTATCACACACGATATTTTTTGCAAAATACGACCTAAAGATGTGTTTCGAATATCTGTAGAGCGGTATTGAGGGTGTCCATTTACGATTCAGTGGACTACGAACATGTTATATTCATAACATGTATAAATATAGTATTGGTGGGAAATTTAAAATTGCGTACATAAAAACGAGCCATGTCGGAGGTTACGATATGTTCGAGATATTCCAGCTTTATTTTTCCAAAGTGACATTTCTTTGGATTGCAGGAGAACCGATATATAATATCACCAAACGCTCGAAAATGTGTGCTAGATGGTTTAGATGATCTTCATCGGTTTTTGAGTTAACTATCAGGTCATCCAAGTAGGCAATCACGAATTTGCGCCAGAAAGTCTCTAGGATTCCCTTCCTTATATTTTTGAAGGTACATGGGGCGTTTGTCGAATCAATTGATTGATTGATCAATTATGCATCTGATAGATATTCTTGCAGAATTTTAGCGCATTTCACCAGATAGTTTCCGAGTTATGATTAATTGAAGTTGACTACTTTTCGATATGTTTACACGGAGAAAAATGGAGTGTCAAATTTTGAGTAATAATTTTTTCTTCGTAGTTAGAAAAACCATAATATTATAGTCTATTCAAATATCGACAGAGTGTCAGGTTTACACTCTAAAATAGTTAACTGAAATACGAGTATGATTGCAAATGATATGATCAAGTGATCAGCGCCGTTACCACCACTTTTCAGAAAGAACGCTGCTAGTCATTGCCGGTGCCATGTCGTGTGTTTGGTGTCTCGGAATGAAACATATACTTGAAATATCGGTGATAACTGCAGTACTTCACATCAAAATCATTTTCGGAAAATCGATAAGCATGTATTTCACTCAATGTAGGAATTATAATTTCAATTTGAGTCGAGACTGTTAAGGGTTATCCTGACAGATTTTAGGTTACACAATTAATGTTATATATATATATATATATATATATATATATATATATATATATATATATATATATATATATATATATATACTTGTATACAAGTATAACAATCCTGGGTGTAAACCTGAGTATCCCAGGAACATTAGCTCGATTATTTCGGGGTGTCAGTTTGATCATCATGCAGTGTCTACTTGAAGAACCAAGAATATTCAAGTCGAATGTATAGGATTGTTATAACTGCCATGTTGATATAATCAAAAGGACCATCTCAAATAGTCAAAATAATTCTTTCGGCTCGCAAATTTTTTTTATTGTATAAAAAATTAATTTGATCACGTACCGTATAAAATCAGCGTAATGTCGGTGTTTCTAATTATGCATCCATATAATCTGTGCATTAACAAAAAAACTAACATCTAAGTACAATTTTTTGACACATTGTCTGGGCGAAGAAAAAAAAATCTCTCATGAAGAATTGGAACTGTGGGTAAGAACTGATAGGAAAATTTCTAGGTATTTTCATTTTACTTATTCTATTTATAAATTAAAATTTTTGTTTAATTTGTAGAAATTGTCTAATCTTAAAAATTTGGATTTTTTAATTTATAAAAACTTTTAGCTAAAATTTGTAAATAAGTGCGCAAGTGAAATAATAAAATGTCCATTTTTTAAAAAAGTTTTATTATATGCACTATATGGATGCATAATTAGAAACACCGACATCACGCTGATTTTCTACGATACGTGATCAAATTAATTTTTTATATAATAAAAAAATTTGCGAGCCGAAAGAATCATTTTGACTATTTAAGATGGTCCATTTTATTATATCAACATGGCAGTTATAACAATCCCATACATTCGACTTGAATATTCTTGGTTCTTCAAGTAGACACTGTATGATGATCAAACTTACACCCCGAAATAATCGAGCTAATGTTCCTGGGATACTCAGGTTTACACTACAGGATTGTTATACTTGTACTTATACACTGGGAGAATCAAGCTGAGCATCAAGTTTTGACACTCCAGGGATAGTACAATACACCATGTAGAATGTTATCCCATAGTTAAAACTCAAATATAATCAGTTTGACACTCCAGATGTTCAAGTTGACAGTTCATTTTTTTCCTTGTAGCACAGGCTTAATGGGGCCGTCTCGAAAAATGTTGTCGTTACGATGAAAAAGTTGCTGTAGCTAAATAACTACATTCGACAAATTGCTCAAATTGTAAGCAAAACCAATTTATGTATGAATACATAATATATGAAAATCTGTAGAGGATTGACCAGCTAGGATTAAAGATATTCGTACTCAAACTTTCAAGTTTTCTTATGATTACTCACGCAAATGAAACGTGTCAACGTAGCACATTGAGAAAAGGTTAGTTTGTCTCGCGCGCTAATATTCGACACAATTTTGTACTAAAACTTTTTTCGTTGCAGTTTACATTTTTTCATTTAAAGGAACTAATAAAATAAATCAAACAATAAATATTATTACAAAATTAATAATAATTATTTATTTTTTCTAATTGTTATAAAAATATAAAACAGAGGTTTACATGCGCATAAAATATGCAAATAACAGGAACAACTCTTATAAATTACAAATAAATAAGTATTATTGGATACTTTTAAAATGATTTAATAGTATTTTTAGGGGATGCTTTATTTTCAAGTGAGCTAAAAATCTAATCACAGCTTCTTCTCCTTCTTTTTTATGAATTTCTTTTGAAGTTTCGTGAGAAATATTCGAGGTAACAAGTTTTCTTATACACTCTTTTATCAAATTTTAAATCAAAATAATAGACCCAACTTTTATAGGTAAATTGAAAGTCAGACTTTCCATATCCACTCCACACAGTTTTCAAAAGTAAAATAAAAATGATATAATTACATTTGAATCCAAAAACTCATATCATTTTTGAATATACACTCGAGATTCCTTGTAACGTAAAGCTCGAGCATCGGAAACCTCTCTGTAACAAACGCGAGAGGGATCCCCTCCATATCCTACTTGTTGCTAAGCGCTGTTATGCGCATTATATAATGCGCGCAGTCTGTCTGTCAGTGAGGCTATGTGAATAATATATTTACATAGTTAAAACGGTATAAAAAAGATTTCTGTGAGTACTGAAGATGGAATTAACTTATTTGACGGTATGTACTCAAAATACTAAAAATATAATAATATAATAATAAAAATATTTATGCTTATATCAGGTGTATTTTTTAATATTTTCAGAAAAAAAGAAATTACACTATCAAGTAATTTTTCAATAATTGACAAATAATTTTCTCATTAATTTGTGATAAAAGCCATCAAACTCATTGATTACTTTTTCAAATTCGAGCGCGCTTCATTCCGTAGTAGTGGGGGAAGAGGGGTCGATCGTCTGCACGTTATCGGGAGGCGTGACGCGCTTGTTACAGAGAGGTTTTGTTACAGGGAATTCCGTTATAGGGAATCTCGAGTGTATAATAAAAAGTTAGAGCTTCATTAATCAGAATGGTGATGAAAAATACTATACTAAACAATAAATAATTAAGGTTAAGCTATAAAATAAAAAGTGGCTTCAATATTTATGACCCTGGGGTTCGCAAAAAAATACAGGTAACAGCTTTTTCAGAAATGTAGTTTTTTTTACTCGGTATGATAATCCAGTTCTATTTCGTCTCCACAGATATTTATTTTTATGTAAAGAATATGAATTTAATTTGCATTTATTTTATTTATAATTAATTTTAAATCATTCATTTTTATATTTCATAATATATTGTTTTATTTGCATAATTGTCAATCTGAAAAAATCAACTTCAAAGCGCCTCATGAACTTCTACAAATTCATGTATAATATCCTTGCTATTTCATTCACCGCCTTTCCTCGCAAAGCTCGCGTGCTCAAAAGATTTTGCAACTTTTTTTTTTAAGTCGCCGATGAGCCCCTTCTTTTGACAGAAAGTGCTGTACGAGGGACAAAAGGAGAAAGAGAAGGCATGGAAAAAGTGTCTGTTGGTTTACTTGTAATTCTTCTTCCTTCTGCCCGTTCCCTCTTCTTACAAACCTTGCGTGACTCGTGAAGTCTGTCATTATTTCTTTTTATTACATGGTAGTACCTCTTTTCCAGTACTAAGTCGATCGTACTTGACACTTGATAGCGGAAGTATAAATCTCTATCGAACGACGTATATTACATCGCGCGTTAAGAATTGCCTTAGAATATGATTGTTGAGCGATTAAAAATAAATCAAGAGAACCAATACGCCCTGCGTATACACGAAAGTGGTTCGAATCGTTTGGTAAAAAGTAGACAGACTCGATACCCGAGGTTAGCTAGCAGCGGGGGTGCAATTAATGGTCATGAGAAATCGATTTATATGAAGTTCCTCTGCACAATATTCTGACTAGAGATTCCCTTAAGCAATTTCAAATAGTTTTCATTGATAAAATTAATCGAAAAACATTAATTTCCTTGTTGGAAATGTAAGTAGGTACTTACAATTCTAGAATAGTATTAAATCCGAAATTGAATAATTTTGAGGCAGCTACTAGAAAGTTTTATTAAATAGAGTTAATTGTAAAACTGAAATAGAATCTCAATAATGCAAATAGACAAAAGGTTGTCCTGAATAAAACACGCTTATTTGCATAAAAATCCAAGATGCACGCTCTCAGATTAAATCTTCCTAAATCGTTACAGTGACATGTATCTCCCTTCTCTTTCCATTCCCGTGGAATGGAAGTTAATTAAGAATAAAAATCCATCGACAAGATAGACGTTAATCAAGCGCGAAGTTCAATCCGGTAAATAAAAGAAATTAATGCATATGATATGTAAAGTGGTAATGGACCTCGCACAGGTTGGAGCCTCTAACGGGTGAACGTGTTGCAGATACGATGTTCTGTGTGCAAGGGAGGCAGGAGCGGTAGAGATGAGAAGTCAGTATGAAGGAGAGGGAGGGGCAGAAAGCGCCGCCGGGATGAGGACCAACCGCCACTGCTTGCGTGTCGAGGCTTAATGAATGCAAACCACGATCCGGAGGCAGCCAGCTCGACCTGTTGTTTTCCAGTTCAGATAGCCTATAATTTTTATTGTCACGGGAGAAATAGCAGCCTGATGGAGGCACAGCTTATCTCGGTTCTCGTTTTGCGTCCCAGTACCGTGTTCCTTGCGTTTTGTTGCCTTCGCTTCAGTCTCTGCTTCCCTCTCCTTTCCGCCTTTACAGCTTCTCTTATTCTTTTCTTTTACAGATATCTTTCTTTTGTCTTAAGCCAGGAGCAAAGCTCAAGCCAGCCCCTCAATCAACACGCCCCTTGACCCCCTTTGATTTTACAAAACAAATTGGCCTGATACAATTTTAACACTAATTAGGATTTAGTTTACTTTTTATACATTCAAAGGATTTGTTAAATTATGATGGTAGGACTTCTCTAATATACAATATTAAGAAAGTATTTCCTCTTTCGAATGAGTGGTGCGATAGTACAGAACTGACAAGTCTTCCTTGTTCTTCCATTCAGCCTAATGCCCCGGTATTCAGATAGTTCTGTTTAGTTTTCGAACCATTTCCATACATAATCATATTTTAATTCATTTAATGGAGGATCAAGTGACTATACTTTCAGTAGACGTTTAGATGGATATATGAGAATAATCATTTTAACTGAAATTTTAAAGATTAAAATGATGTAAGAAAGAAAATCGACAAATATTTTTAAAATTTTCAAAGCCTCAGTGACAAAGAAGTTATAATAACCAATAAAAACGTAATGCAGAAAAAAAATACGAATAATCATAAACGCGTTAACGAAGCTGTCTTTCTATATGCTTCTAACATTAACTATTTTGCCAACAAGGAGGTAAATAACACATTTGTATTTTACCATACACTTGAATAGGTTATTTGTATAAGTGTGCATGGGTGCGGTGTAATCGCGCTTGCAACTCGACGTATGCTGAGAAAGATTCCACATCTACCACGCCGGGGTGCCGTGCTAAATAATGCAATAATAAAAGAATTATGGCAACTTAACGATACTTTATGTATAATTATGTACCTGAGCTACGAACCATACAAACACAATACCCTTTCCGAAATGTGGTTGCACTTTAACACAACACAATTCTAGCAACCTCAAATGAAGGCCGAAGATTTTAAAATGCTTACATCTATGTATATTGATTTAACACCTAGGAAAATCATTCAGCAGACATCAGAACGTATAAAGAATAGAATAATTGACTGGAAGAAGCAAAGGTCTCCAAAGGCTATTCAACTCTCTCGGATCAATGTATAAATAAGATACCTTTTTATAATTGTATCTTATAATAAAAATATCAATATGAGCATTTATTAAACATCTATAGATTTTATGGACACAATTGTCTAGAACCGTCTAAGCTCAACTGGCTAGTGTTTGAACAGAGAAAAGTTTCACATATTAACAGCCTAATTTAGGTGGTTATATATTTCATTAGCTACGTTTATTCAAAATCAGTGCATTGTTAAAAATAACAAAATGGATTTGAGCTTTGTGGCATAAGTAAAGTCACGCTTAAGGGGGAAGACTCATGTAAATGACCAAAAATGAATATTATTTATTTAAGGCTATAAAATAAAAACTATTCGACAGATCTTTTTCAAATTTTCACGATATATTATCTATACTTTATAAATCTAAAAATCACAGTCAAATTTGGAACTTGATACAAAATGGCGGACTTTAATGGCGGAAAAGTAACTATATTTTCACAAGAGTCCCCAAACGGTGTGCATGATTGCGTAAGCTGCATCCATTGGAATCTGAAAAATGACAAAGATGTTTATTTTTTATGATATTCTGTACAAGATGAATGAAAAAATTTGAATAAAAAATGCAGCATTGAATATTTTTAACATGATTTTTAAAAAATTTTGAATTTTGAGCATTTTTTTCTTGTTTAATTGTGCAAAAAGTATTGTTTGATTTAACATATTTGAAAAAATAATCCATACAAATTGTAGATAATTTTTTCACCTAACTACCTACAAAATATGAGATCAATCGAATGAGTAGTTTTTGTGTAATCCTGCACACCTATTTTTAAAATATCGTTTCGAGAAAAACGCAATTAAAGTTTTGGAGCTGAAACAATCATGATATTTTACTACTTACTTATGTTTCCTTCTAATCTGCAATTCCTGTGCCATACAGCAGCCCTTCTGATTCTTCAAAGTATTCATTTTGTTGCAATAAAAAAAAATCGATTTTTTAAAATCATTTACATGAGTCTCCCCCCTTAAAGCCACGCGTAATGTATACATATAACACATACAGCTGAGCTTTATTAGCCTCTTCATGTGACTGTTATAGGAAAAATACCACTCTTCTTATTTCACCTTCAGTTTTCACAAAATTTGCACGGAAAACATTTAATCTGTAACAATAACTAGAGTTCACTGAATGAAAGATATTCTAAGTGTGAGAATATAAAATTCATATATGAATATTCTTAATAATATCCTTACTTAAGTGCAAGGAGTTCTTATTTTAAGAATGTCTTCTAACAAGTGAAAGGATAGTCTTCTTGAAAATGAGTAGGATGTTTTTAAAATTAGAATATCGTTTTTTTTAGTGTGGAACAGTACTTCACATATATATATATGGCTAACTTTACTACAAGTTACATAAACTTACCTGAGACCAATTTTATAACAATATTACAGATGATGTGAATTACACATTTCCTCAAAGTCACTAAATTTCTTTTTGTCATCGCGCTCGATTTTCTGTATGCATTTCAGTACATTTTTATAAATTACATGATTAAAATAATTTACTTTCTTCCAAATCTCTCAAAAAGGAAAAAAAATCGTAGACTGTATTTAAGGAAACGATTTTGCAGAACAACGCTTATTTCGTATCTCACATATTTTGGTAAAAAAAATCGAATTTTTTTAATATTAAAAATCAAAACATAAAATATACATCCTGTCGAGAAATGTCTCAATAAGAATTTGTAGACCTCATTTAGGCAAATAATTTTCCGTGTAAACGTTTTTTTGTATATCACATATTTTGTCTAAAAAAGGAATATTTGAATTTTAATCGTATGTTTGGAATTGAAACGAAAAAATATGTTTTATCAGAAGCTGCGTGAGACAAAAATAGTAGATCTTTTTAAAACCAACAACTTTGCATTCAAATTTGTAGATATCAATGTAGAATAGTATATTACGTGTCTAAGCGCACAATGAGGGTTATTGCGTGACAAGCGACAATGCTCGCAGGAGATCGAAGCCAAGGCTTAGTCGAGGTGTCCTGCGAGCATTGTCGCCATTCTCGTACACAGAGAGAAATTTTAGGTTTCACTGACCAAAGTTTTTTTGTTAAAATCGTCTTTACAAAAATTTTAAAGTTCTCATGACAATCATGGTAGTGGCTGTCATACATTGGAAAAGTGTTTACTCCAACTGCAAGGAACGTTTCTGAGACCACGATTCTGGTACTTGAAATACCATAGCGCTGCGGTTATAGGAACCAAAGTCCATCGTAAAGCCGCGCATAGAGTTTAGTTAAAATGACTAAGTCTACGGACAGTAAATACCCAGCCAAAATTATTTTTGAGGTTATAGGTATGGTTCTCTTAGTTATCAAAATACGAATTTAATTTGATTAGAGAAAATAAAGTTTCACCGAAAAGATCTAAGAAAAATAACCCGGTATAATGATATTTATGATAACTTTCGTCGATTAAGTTAAAAAATTGTCACTTTTTTCATCACCATAAACTTTTTTTGACTGACTATAGTTTTGACAAAATACGACGAGACAGCAACATTGGAACGCATTGCACTGTCCCCGAACAAAATCGCTTATCATTCAGAAAGAATTGTCAAACTATATTTATAATAGAATTATTTACCTGATGATGCTTGGCACGGTGAAATATAGTCCAGGAATCGAGAACGAGAATAGGCAGGATTCAACTTAGGCTGCATATCTTTTTGGAAGTAACTACTTTAATAGTTGTCACGACAGGCTTACCTCGTTGTAAAAAATGAAAGTTATACTTGATTTGTCTAGCGCAACAGCGAACGCTGCGGTTGTAGTAACCAAAGGAGCTTGGCAGTACACATAAAGAAAATGTACGTGTACTAACCGTTGGGGTACGTATAAAGCTGATTCTAATCATCAACTTTGGTCACAACAACCGAATATACAAAAAAGTCCAAATTACTGTTATGATAACTATAAAAGTAGTAGCTTCTCTCAACTTTTTTGGTCAAGGCAACTACTGTACAAAAAATTTATGTGCTATGTGCACAGGAACCAAAGCCGATTTCTCTCAGTGTAATTTCCCGAATTGTGTGCATTGGCACGTATTCTATTTTATGTGACTTTGGTGCAGATACGAGTTTTTATGCGTACACTCGAATCTAATCTAGTATTGTAGTTGTTTTTGGCGCTAGTCATTACACTTGATATTTCGCGACTAGTCCCAGCCATTTTGATTTTATCGATCTTGTGTAGTAGTAGCTTGTTGTAATAGAGCATGCGAAGTTCAAATGTACAAGGCTTTCTCAGTAGAGTGCTAACGCTGTACGAAAAAGAAGAAGAATAAGAAGAAGATTCTGCTCCGCTGTAAGACTATATGCGCATGCGCAGTTCAATTTTTACATTATATTCCTCTGTAATGGAATACACAACATTCCGTTACTCTTAGCTGTAACGGAAAAACGAGTTTCCGCGCCGGAGGCACATAAAATAATTTTGTATGATAACTTTTTTCATATCTCGTATAATTCAACTGGGAAATGGAATTTCGATATTGACTTTTATCAAGTTTTAACATGCTATGACATTTCCAATTTTGGTTTAATCAAAGAATGTTATGAAGATAATTTTTAGAGATTTATGAGCAGTATCAAAAACCAGTATTAGAATTTTTCTAATTTTACTCAACTTCCGATCAAATTTGGGACATAAGGACAAATTAGAAGTTATTTAGTACAATTGTAATTATTTTTGATATATTATATCTTTAAAAATAAATCACAGTTGAGTAAAATTCAGAAGTGTGACGCTACTAAACTAGTCGTGTATAATATACACCTGTACTTTACCCTTCTTTTAGTGTATTCGGACAAACTAGTCTCAAAGCAAACCTGCCAATATTTGAATTATATTGACCATTTTTTTACCATCCCTAAATAGCAAGTATCAAAAGTTTCTCATGAATTTTATTCAAAGGGCTTAGGAGGGTAAGTATGCAAAAGTTGTCCCGCGCGTACCAAGTTCATACCAACACTATAAATGGGCACTCTTGTAAAAGTGATTTTTGTCGTATACGGCTGAACCGATTTTCCCGAAAAAATATGTTTTAGAAATATACCTCTATTTTAGTATGAAAGACACTTAAAGTGTTCACTTCAACTCATATTTCAATTCAATTTTTCATAGGGGTACTTAATAGCTTAAGAATCAAAATCTTGCGTGACGCGTATAGCGTGTAGTAATGCCTCAAGACTTGAAACATTGCGGTTCGATACAAATCCTTTTCTCTGATTCTGATATTCCATTTCCTTGTTTCTTTGCTAATAAAAGTTTGGTTAGAGTAAGAATTTTATTTTGCCTTTCTTTGAAAATCGGTAATCTTCAGTATATTAAATATTTCAATCAGAATTGCCTGCAGTGAGCCTATGAATATTAGTTTCTAGAGTTCACTACGAGGAGGTTACAGTAAGTTTTTCAACTCTATTTCTAGTGCTCAATTGTAGTGAGTTTCCTCGCCTATCACCATTCGGTGTTGCTTATTATTTCAGTCATCATCGCTGTCACTTTCAATGACTGGAACATAGTAGAGCTTTCCCTTCATTCTACTCTACGCTTCAATCGAAAGTTGAGTAAACCGTCAACTGCAAGACTTATTCCACCAGCTAAATCTATTCACGCAGGAACGAATGAAAGTAATCTACGCCTTGGGCACACATGAAATATTTTTAATTTTAAAAATCTGTTGAATTTTCACCATACTGATGTTTCAAGCTATTATAATTAATAATCAAAATCAAAAAATCAATTGAATACATAGAAAATACAATTACAGTTTTTTTTTTTTTTTGGTGAAGAGGAAAAATGGCGAAATCTTTTATAGACGTTGTACAGGACTCTCCTAGGACGGGTCTAGGCATACCTGTTAAAACCAAAAAACCCCTCTCTCGAACCAATACACCACCCGCGGAACCGCATTTCGGCTTTAAACTTCGCGGGCGGTTGGTTCCAGCTTAAAGTCGCGTACGACTCTTCCGTAATCCGTTCGCCCGGGACTCCCATCCACGGACACACGCCCGTTAGGCAGGTCGACTAGACGCACCAACCAGGGGAGGAATAAAAAGATGCCTTCCCCGCTTGACTCGGACAGCCAAGCCCGCCCAAGACGCAGGAACGCGGGTGCAGGCCCCGATGCGATTTCTACTGGCCCTCGTTATTCCCGCGCTCTTCACGTCCATCGAGCTCCCTCGTCTTCATCACCAGGGTGACGAATGACTCGATAAGCATCCATACCTGTTCAGACTGGAGCATGAGAGAGACCATCGTGTCATCTTCCTTTCCTCCGCCAATAGCTCTATTGGTGGAACGCTCGCCAGGACCAGCACAGCACTCGTCGACACAGTTCGGT
Organism: Diplolepis rosae; assembly: GCA_030998225.1. NCBI lineage: Eukaryota > Metazoa > Arthropoda > Insecta > Hymenoptera > Diplolepididae > Diplolepis > Diplolepis rosae. The sequence continues at coordinate 1,508,929 of JAPYXD010000466.1, forward strand.
ATGCTGAGACAATTATCAGCACCACACCTCTCTGTGCCGAGGACAGCGTCTTCTGGATAGCATGGTTGTTAAGGGCACTTGTCCAGACCGGAGCTGCATAAAGTAGCTTCGAATTTACCACGCTCGCCACCAGCCTTCTCTTAGCTTCCCTGGGGCCACCAATGTTGGGCATGAGCCGAGTCAGAGCCGCTCTATATTGGATGGCTTTGGCAGTCACGATCTGCAGGTGTTCGCCGAAGCTAAGCCTTCGATCCAACTGCACACCCAGGTATTTAATGCTCTTTTTCCACTCAATTTCATGTTCCCCGAGAACGATCTTCGGGTATTAAAAGGATCTCCTGTACGTGAGCAGCAAAGCCTCGGTCTTTTCAGGGGCCATTTTCAGGCATCTGCTATCCAACCAGCGCTTTGCCCACCACAGACTGTCATTGATCCTCAGCTCGAGAAGTCCGACATCGTCAGCGGCGCACGTGACAAGTGCGTCGTCCGCGAAGCCGATGATTCTCGTTCCAGCAGGTAGGTCCATGCGCAGGGAATCGTCATACATAACGTTCCAAACGAGTAGACCCACCCGTGACCCTTGAGGGGCGTCACATGTCATCTTTTCTTTGAGAGGCCACTTGTCGCCCTCGTATATCACCCACCTGTCGCTCAGGTAGTCATCTATCATTCGAAACAGGTAGTCTGGAACCTTTTTCCCCACCATCGCCTCGATGCGGGTGTTCCACCTCGCGGTATTGAACGCATTGCGTATGTCAATGCTGATCAACGCGCAGAATCCCTTAGGCTTACCAGTTCCTCTTCTTGCTTTAGTGGCGATTTCCACCACTGCCTGGATGGCGTCAACTGTGGACTTGCCTTTCCGAAAGCCGAACTGGTTTTCCGAGAAACCGTTCTCGCCGACTATGTGACCCTGTAGTCTTTGTAGGATCAATTCCTCTAGAAGCTTCCCCATTGCATCCAATAGACAAATAGGTCTATAGGATGAGGCATCTCCTAGAGGTTTGTTGCCTTTCCTCAGCAGGACCAACCTCTGCTTCTTCCAGTCGACGAAGAACCTCCTCTACTGAAGACAGGAGTTGAAGGCTTCCAGGAGGTTCTCCGGTTATGCCCAGATCACCTCGTTGATGATCTCTTTTGGCACTCCGTCGATCCCCGGCGCTGTATTTGCCTTAAGCCTCCCACCCGCTCTCTTTAGTTGCAAGATAGACAACCAATTGTTCCACCAGTGTATCGATTCCTCGGTACGCCCGTGCCCGCGGCGAGGCATTGAGTGGTCACATGCTGCGACCACTTTCCGCCTTGCCGCACGCACAGTGTCCTCCAACGTCTCAGCAGACTTTGCCCAACCAAGCTCATCTATGAGCCTGGTTTCTTCAAGATGTTCCCGAAGCTTGTCCTTGCTAAGTCCTTTTGTGTTCCAGGAGGGGCTCCTCCCCTTGCCGCCCAGTCCCGCATTCACTGGGTGACTCCGTTCCTGGATGCTAAACTTAATGCACTGGTGGTCAGTCAAGGTTATTACCTCGAAGACGCACCAGTCGCCTATCCTTGAGGGAAGACGGGACGCGGCAATCGTGAGGACTATAATCGAGCCCACGGCTCCTCGCCTAAACGTATAATCCCTGCCCCGATTCAATACAATCAGATCATTTCTAGTGACCATCTCACCGACCAAGACTTCCCTTCTGCCCAGACGAGCTTCTCTCCACTCGGGCGACTTACTATTAAAGTCGCCTGCAATAAGGGACCGCCCACTAGCTTTTCTGAGGCTTTCTTCAAGGAGGAGGATCTGGGTCTCGAAGATCTCTGAAGGATCGTTGGAAGAGAAGTAGCGGCTGTACACATGCACCTTCGTCACCTCCACCCAAACGAACCCCACGTCGGTCTTCAGAAAGTCCTCGATGCTCAAATCAGGATTACAAACAAGGATCCCAGTCCTCCGTGATACATTCTGGTACCAAGCAGAGTTTTCGCACGAGTTGTGTTGCTTGCTAATGAACAACACATCGGCCCTCCTCTCCCTAGCAGTCTGCATTAAAAGTTCCTGGGCTCCCTTCCCTCTCCCGAGGTTGAGCTGCAGAAACGCCACTTTCCACCCCTCAACCTCCGGAGCACCACCCTAAATACTGGGCAAGAACCGCTCCCTGAAGCATGGGCGACACCTTTTTCACCTCTATCAGTACAAGTCAGGCACCTAGTGGGAGCTATGCACCCCTTGGCTACGTGTGACGCGCCCCTTCACCTCGAGCAGGCATCCTTTATGCCTGGAAGCGTGCAGCTACGCGACACATGGCCATATACCTGGCACCTGAAGCACCGGGCTACCTCGACATGCTTGTGGATGCGGCAGTTTACCCACTCCACCCTTGGCCTACTGAGCCCAAGCACTGCACTGCACACCCTGCACTCGTCCCCGAGGTCTGTTTTGCCCAGCGCGATGCACAGCGCGGCGACAACCTTTTCCCTTGTGATGGTCTTGTCGAGGTGACTCCCCTTCTTGAGGACCAGCAGGATCTCATCACTCCTGGTTCTCCAGATGGAGAGTACTGCTACTCCTGCACTTTGGAGGTTTACTTTAGCGTAGGACTCACCGTCCTTTGCCGACATCCTGACAGCGTCGCCCGACCTTGTGCTGCGGCATCTTCCTCTTGTCTCTAGGTTCCTGCGGAGAGGGCACAGGAACCAACTGCCATTCCCCATCCTTCTGTGGGGTCTGGCCTCTGGTGGCCGCAGCGTAAGTGAGCGATGTGCTGCCCTTCCCTTTCTATGGAATACGATATTCAGGGGGAGAAGGCGCAACCCTCTTTTCACCCTTTGTAAGCATTTTTGGGACATCTCCCAGAGACGCAGAGGGCGGTTTCCGAAAGATACCTATCTTTTTCGAGGCGGAGTGGGATTCCAGCCTCTTCTGGACTTTCACCCCGCTGTCTAGAAGGCACTTATGGGTAAGGAGCAATCCGCACAACACCTCAGTAGCCTCATGGCTTGGGTTGTTTCTCATCGCACCCTGTGGGATAAAAAATTTTCCATTTTTTCGCTTTTTTCCCTCAGAAGCTGAAGGACGTCCTTCCATCCATCAGCTCCTGAAGAAGCACCCAAGTCCACTTTCCAAACCGTTTTTAACTTTGAATCCATAAATTTGTTCACCAGCACATCGTGCATAGAGGAGCCAGTCGGAATAGTTGGAAACGGGTGTACCGAAGTCCTACCCCAGTATCCTGACGCCCAACCTTCACTTATCTGGTCCCGGATTACACGGACAGACTGGACTTGCTCGAAGCAACACAGGCTCCGAAACCTGTGTCCAATACCCACTACCTGATCAAGGTCCCGAAGGGGCTGGCTCCTGATCCCGCATGGCATACCACCTTGGCAGAGCTAGGCTCACAGCAGCCTCGCCTCCTCGTGGGGCGGGAAAGACACCACTCGGCGACGCAGCCCTCCCAGTGGGATGCCATATGGAAACGATCGTTTGGACTGTTTTTGGTCACAGACTGCGGAAGCTTTGCAGTATCCCCCAGGAGATTCCATACACTAATTTGCTCTTTGCCTCAGTCAAGAGAGAGACCGTCTAGAGAGTCTTCTCTCACATTCAAGGGGCACATATCACAGTCATGCGGCGCTGATATTTATTCAGTCCACTCATTCCTCGCAGGCACTTGTACTCTCATTCTCAGCGCCGCTGCCTGAGGCATACATCCTCCTCCATACATGAGGATAGACGCGTCTATAGCGTCCCCCACTTTCAACCTGGGATAGACCCGTTTATAGGGGACTCTTCACGCAATGAGAAGATGCCCGTCCATAGAACTCCCTGCATTTGTTCGCCGATTCATCCGGGCAATACAACCTCCATGGCCCGAGGGCCGTCTGCTAAGCCTCCCCACCCGTCCTCTTTTGGCATAGCCAAGAGAAGGACTTCGTCAAGGTACCAGTCCAAGGGGAGGACCTTACACAACTCTAATACAGTGATGTTTGTTGTATTAGAATGCACCTACAGAAAATCAAGATCTTTTTTAGATATATGATTCTTGATTATATGAGTTCATCAGCACTGATTTCCTTATCGTATGTATAATTTCTTCTGAATCTAAGACTGCATTAGAACTCTTTCAGGGGTCGTATTTGAATTCGTCGTAGTAAAATAGAGTCAACAATATTCATAAGTTGCATTGGTCCGCTGAATATGAAGTTCAATGCGTTTACAAGGTCGATTTACTTTTTTAACCTGCCCCTGAGCAGTAATGAAATTCCTTCCCTGCCACCTTCCCCATTTCAGCATTGAATTTGTTCGTCAAATGTTCACATATTGAGTGAATTACTGAGTTAACTAAGAAAATTAAAAATTCATAATTGATTGAACTGAAAAATTTAATTTAGATATTGACTTTCTTGAAGTTTTAACACACATTTGTTTCAATAATTAGTTGAAAAATGCATTAAGTTTGGTAAGTAAAGGAATAGGTTTTATCGTGTTGTGTGAAAAAAATCTTTAAAATTATAAATGAAGTTTGATATCATGGTGGAAAAATCAGTAGAGGTTAATACTATAAAATATAACATATTTGTTTCAATCAAAACCAGTAATGCTTTTTGATCTTGTAATCTAACCTCAAGTTTTACATTTTGTCTCGTGAATAAAATTAAAAGTTATATCCAAAAAATAGTATATTATGTGCCGACGCACATAATGAAGGTTATTACACGAGGAGCGACAATGCTCGCAGGAGATCGAAGCCAAGGCATAGTCGAGGCGTAGCCGAAACGAAGCCGAAACAAAGCCGAAACAAACCTGAGACGAAGCCGAGGCGCGATCAGTCCTACGAGCATTATAAGCATATTCTATTTTATGTGACTTCGGTGCGTATACGAGTTTTTATGCGTACACTAGAATCTAATCTAGTATTGTAGTTGTTTGCGGCGCTAGTAATTACACTTGATATGTCACGACTAGTCCCGGCCATTTTGATTTTATCGATCTTGTGTAGTAGTAATGGATTTTAATAGACGCATGCGCAGTTCAAATGTACAAGGCTTTGCCAGTAAGGTGCTAACGCTATACGAAGAAGAAGAAGAATAAGAAGAAGAAGACTGTGCTCCGTTGCATGGCTATAGGCGCATACACAGTTCAATTTTTACATTTCATTACTCTGTAGCGCAATATGCTACATTGCGCTACTGTTAACTGTAGCGAAAAAACGAGTTTGCGCGCCGGTGGCACATAAAAATATTTTATTTACTACCTAATACAAATAAGTGTGAGAAAATATAGTCTTGTGTTAAATTATGAAACTCGAATGTTAAATTGGAGACTAATATTCCAAAATGCTGCACTTTATTTACTCAAATTCAATTTTGAGGTCATGTTAGCAAATGCTAATCACTGATTACAAGTATGGAGGAACGAAAATTATTGATTAAATAAGGCTAACTAATGTTTTAAGATTTTATCACTGTTGGTGAAATCGTCTCGCAGCCTAGTAAACTTTCAAGTATAATATATAAAATAGGTTCTTTTGTAGCGAAATTAAATAACAATTAAGTTCCTTTGTAAAAGTGATTTCTTAATGAGATATTATACCAAGAACCTCATTGTTTCGAATTCTTTGGACCCAAAAATCAGTCTCTTTTGATACTCGATTTTTGGTTTGTTTGGCAGACAAAAATATACCAGAAGAGAAAGAATTTAAACAAGAGTTTTAATTTGTTGCATTTAATTAACCATGAGGTGCGTATATAAATTTCCCTCACCTGGTGAATGATATTAGTACATACACGTAGATGGAGTGAAATAATGCTAGAGGTACGAAAATGACGGTGATTTTTTTTATCAAAAGATAACAGTTTGGCGTCCGGAAACCCGAGCAGTTATTCTTTTGTCGTGAAGAATGAGAATCTATGCTTTGGGGACGGTAATAATTGACCATCAGCTTCTCAGATTTCGGGCGTAATGAGAACGGGATACGGCTTATTAGTCATTCCGCAAAAGAATCATCCTCATTCGCTTAATATTCTCATGTCCTCGAATTTAATAGGCCACCCTGTAGTTTGAAAGTTACCACGATATTTAATTCTTATTGCTTCAAAGATTCTTTCAGACACTCAGATCAGTTCAAGAGATATACAAAAAAAAATATTTTTCGCATGTTTTATATCGTTTTGGAATATTCTTTAGAGCTAAAAAATACTTCAGATGTTATTTTGAATATTTCATTGGTATTCTATGAATCAATAATTATAAACTATATTTATGAAACTTCCCTGTTTGGAGAAATAATTAGAATAAATGTTTATTATGACGTGATATATTTGAGAAGATGTCTGCTATTATATTGACCCAAAAATTACAGAATTTGCACTTGAGTGCTATAAATTAAAAGATTAATTCAAAATTTCTGTAAAAGATTAAAATATAGAAAATAATTAAAATAAAAAATCATAAAGCTCAAAAACTTATCTTATAGCTTGCAATTTGAAATGAAGCAGTCCATTATGCACATCACGTATTGAAAAAAACATTCAGAGCCCACTGAATATAAACAACAGGATAACACGAACAAAACTGAATAAATTGCAATTGAACCTACCGGGAATTTTTTTTCCAAAAGATGTCCAAAATAATTCTTAATAACAAAAATATGAATCCCGAATCATTTTTAATTTAGAAATCTTTATTTGAGGACTTTATTACCGGAGTCTGTCACCGATTGAGCTTTTTAGTTCTCCAGCTCGATAGAAACTGTTTAAAAACCTACCCGGGACACGTTGCTGTCCTAACTAACAAATTTTTAATAAAATGCTACTATAAAATTGACTGTCCGGAAATTTATATTGAAAACAATTTTCCCTTAAAAATATAAACGCTTTCGTCCACTTGTAAGAATTGACACAACCGTCTCGAATTTCTTAACTAGGTATAGGACGATAGTCTTCTTCAAGGACAAAAAGAATCTCTCAGGATAGCATTTTATGAAAAATTCGCCAGTCAGCAAAGCCACATCTCCCGGGTAGGTTTTTAAACAGTTTTTATCTAGACGGAGAACTAAAGAGCTCGATTGGTGAGAGACTCTGATAATAAAGTCCTCAAATAAAGATTTCAAAATCAAAAATGGTTCGGGATTCATATTTTTGTTATTAAGAATTATTTTGGACATCTTTTGAAAAAAAATTCCCGGCCGGTTTAAATGCAACTTACTAAGTTTTGTTCGTGTTATCCTGTTATTTATATTCAGTGGACTCTAAATGTTTTTTTAAATATGTGATATGCATACTGGACTTCTTCATTTTGAATTGCAAGCTATAAGATAAGTTTTTGAGACTTATGATTATTTATTTTAATTATTTCCTATATTTTAATCTTTTACACGAATTTTGAATTAATCTTTTAATTTATGGCACTGAAGAGAGCTCTCGTATATGGCCGAAACGTTTACCCTTCTTCTTTTTTACGTGTTACTTTATCTACCATTCATAACGTTTGAATGAAGAAAATAAGAAGAAACTGACTCTATACCAAAAAAACAAAATTGAGTGCAAATTGTTTATAATGTTTATAATCATAAGAAAAAATTTCTTCGGAAAAAGTAATTTTATAATTATTTATGACCAGACAGAGCTATTTTAGTGCATTTTATTTCATTTCATGAATTTTAAATTCGGTATCTTATTCTGCATGGAAATAGTTACACAAAGTGAAGTGCTGGTATGGTAAAAATCTATTCACGTGCGGTCTATTCATTGGCATGAGGGGAGACAAGGTGTTAAAGTAAGGTCAATATCAAGTACAGTTATTCCAATGAGACATATCACTCCTCTCCTTTACTTATACAGCTGATATGTGAATTGTATCGTTTTTGCCCGCAACTTTCTTATCCCATTTTTACTGCCACGATTTCTTTACTCCGCTTTACCTCTCAGTTTCTCATTTATAGCTGATCCACTCATTATCAACATAGCTTGCAGAAAGAGCTTCACGTGTTACAATTGCATTAAGGATTTTAGTACACAACAAATGACATTCATTACAGATAACGAGGATATCATTGAGCCCAAAATAGCTAGGACGAAACGTGATGAGCTTAACCTTCCACCACTCCAGTTTGGCTATAATTCCAGATTGGGTCTTAACTGTAATTGCTTAATTTCTAATGAGATACAACCAATCCCCGTTCGAATGTCTTAGCACAGACTGAAAGTCAGTCGTACACTGCTGTGCAAAAGTTGCCGGGCACTTGTTTTTAACTATTCACATAGATATTCTAATTTATAAAATACCTAAGAATGAATTTTTTCCTTAAAATAACATGTAAGGTGACAAAATTCTGCATTTAATGACCCCAAAACGAAGTGTTTTATTCAATTATTAACGAAGATATTGCAAAAACTATCAAGATTGCAAAGTTTTCTTGAATTTCGAACAACTCTTGAAGCAATGAGCACTTTTCAACTTTTCTCAGCTTATTATAAAGCTAAATTTACATAGACTATTAGCAACGTATCAGAAATATTAATTAATGTTAATATTAATATTTAAATAATATAGTAATATAATATATAAGATAATATAATATTAAAGATTAATATTTTGATAGATTTTTTCTTGATACAATTAAAGTTAAAATTTAGAAAAACAAAGTCGTGAGAATACAAAGGATTCTCATTATCGAAAAATGGATTTTAAAAATGATAAAAATGGATCAAATGAAAAAAATACAAAACATCATTAAAAAACACAATAAAATTATCTTCAAAATTTCATTCATAAATAATTTTACTTCGAAGTTTAACAACTCTTTTGTTCTGAGCTCAGATTTTGGCTACATTCAAGAAAAAATGATTACAATTTACTTGTTACACTACTGACATTCAACGTAAATCTCATTTTGTAATGAGTCAAGAAAAGTTAAAATTATTCATTATTTCATTTAGAATTTGGTTACCTTCTATGTTATTCAAAGGAAAAAATTCATTGCTACACGGAGAAAAATAACTGGTGGCGTGCAGTCGAAAGATACCAGTGTTTGGCAATTGTGGCTGTCCAAATAGTTGAACTTATAAACTCGAGTAATAAATGCTCAAAATTCATGCGAGCTGCGCATAGTAACCTACAAAGACAAAATACTATGTATTCACATAAAAAGTATGTGATATTACAACATTTACTACTCATGCGACTTATAGTAGATACTAGATGGACCAAAGGTGCCAAACGCTTATGTTTCACGTGTGGCACTCAAGCGTTGAACTCCTTATATTAGGCCCCGTCCATTGGCTATACCGAATTCGATATCTACATTCTAGTATAAGACATACGCCTTGGGAACTTGCACACGTACGAATATTTAATAGGATGAGCAAGAACGTTGTCTAGTGTCAAACATTTGAATTTTCGTTTTTCACAATCGCCATTTGACATGTGTGTAACACTTTGTGACTTCCATGTGCATGACACCAGTTATTTCTCTCCGTGTAGGTATTCTATAAATTAGAAGCTTTTATGTGAATCGTTAAAAACATGTGCCGGGCGACTTTTGCATAGCAGTGTTTATCATTTTTAATGTCCAGAATAAAATTGATAAGTTATTTTCAAAAGATAGCGTGAAAGTTTATTTGTAACCAATACCTATATTCCCGAAAACGTGAAATTTCTTCATCATCAGATAGATAAAAACGCTTTGTTACTACTGGATTCAAGTAGATTTCTCTATTGAATAGATAAAGTAAAGTCAAATGAGCAGTTTTAAATTTGGTACATTGCACCTATAAAAAAATCCTCATCCAAGAACTCTTCACATATTGTGATCCTGCTTTCGAAATGACAACTCGATAAACATGTGTACAAAAGATTTGCTTGCTTCCATATACTAATTGAGACACAGTCTGATTGACAACTTTCTCAATATTTCATTTAGTTATTTGAATAGATACAGTATAAGTGTGGCTAATCCGATTATAAGTGTAGGTTTATCTGCCATTGACAATTGGAACGATATCGTTCCAATGTCGGTTTTCCAGTACTAGATTCCGACACTGAACCGATATCGTTTATCCCATTGAAACGAAATCGTTCCTACCAGGTGTTTAAGCTTGAACCCGCTGTTTTTCAGTCAGAAAAACGCATGTTTTTTCCTAGAAAGAAAAAATAAATTTATTCAAAGTACTTACCCTCGCTAGCTACACATTTTTCCCATTTCTCGGGAAATTTGTGGATACCACGCCAAAAAAATGTCTTCTCTTTCGAGGCAAACCACTCTTCAAGATATTTTCAGACGTTTTCATAAGAATCGAAGTACTGCTTAGAGAGAGCGTAACTATCGACGAAAACAGGTGTTAGTTGGAAGAGGCCAGGTCTGGTGAACAGTAGAGTTCTAAAGAGTTTATGTGACCGAGAATATGTCTGGGAGCACGGGAATATGACTGAGAATTTCTCTGATGAATGTGCTCTTCGAGAATTTATGAGAATTTAAAAAAAAATTTCCGTAACGGTTCAAGCTTTCAATTGTTTTTGATAAATGCTTTGTTGTGGAGGTTCGTGTAACGTGCGCAATAAAAATGAAAAAAAAAGAATATAGTTTGGAATTTTTTTTTTTAAATTATTGATAAACAAAATAAAGCTTCTTTCAAGTGCAAATACTGTGATCAGATGTATAGAAAGCATGCCACTCGACAAATAGAGCACTTAAAAAAATGCATAAACTGTCCCGAAACTGTCAAACAATTATTTAAATCACAGCGTAATTTGTGCGAAGAAAACTTGAATTACTTGTTCTTTATGTTTGAATTTAATATAATGGCTATAAAAAATTTTTTTTAATATTGAATTCCGATAAAACTTGACATTTTTCGTAGTTTATTTTTATGAAACCTTCACTATTGCAATTCATATTGTTTGGAAATAAATTTACAATATTATGAGGTTTAATGATAAAGAAAATATTGGTGAAGGTATGGTAAAATTCCCTTAAATTCTCTGTAAATTCTCAAGTTGTCTTAAAATGACGGTCACAGTCACGAGAACGTGACCGGATTTTAAATGTCCGAGAAATTTGGAACTCTAGTGAACAGGACGTGCAAACCTAATGGAAAGGTGGTGAACCGTTTACAACTAGCGCCGCGTACAGTACTGCACATGAACTATCATTATGTGTGCACGTGTTAGTATATATACATGCATACGTAGCTTCTTGGAATGTGTTACAGAGAATATATTCAAATATAATTAAAAGACAATTGAAGATTTAATGCAAAATTGTGAAAATGTAATTCAAGAGTGAGAAGTTAATATCAACTCACTCTTAAATTACATTTTCACAATTTTCACTTGAACCTTGGTTTTGTCGTAATGAGTAAAAATAAAAACTATCTGTAATTTGTATTTTTATTTTCAGAAAATATACATAAAATTATTGTATTAGCTTCAATACCTTCAACCTTAAAATGCCTAATGGATATGTGATATTTAGGAAATTAGCGAATTTTATTGATTTTAGATTTCTGCATGCTTGTAGCTAAAGTACATAAAATTTCTTTTTAAAATTTGGAAAATGGTTTTTGGTGTTGGTTTAGGATTTTAAAAAAAGTTCAATTTTAGAAAAATATATCGGTCATTTCTTTTATCATTAAAACCAAAAGTTTCATAAATTTTCTTTTCTGCGGTGAAAATTGATCGAGCTCAACTTTTTTCGAAACTAAGCGAACACTTTGTCGAGTCGAGATAGCTCTCTTCTGCGTTGTATGCAAGTCTTCTGCAAGTATATCCTTGCTGGTTCCTGCTTCTGGATTATCCTCTGATTCTTTTTTCTGGAATATAGATTAGAAGCATTTAATTTCCATGAATATTTGAAATTTATTTCGTAGGTATTTTATTCTTATGAGTTATAGGTACAAATTAAATGAAAATCGTTTTCACGGTACTTTTATTTTTCACTTCCTTATCCTTAATTTGTAGCCTTTAAGAAATTAAAATTAGTAGTAACCTTTTCGTGCTGTTTTTGAAGTCAAGTTTTCCAATAGGTACAATTAATCATGCAGAAACATTTTAATGTTTCTCAAATAACACGCGTTTTTTCCATATGAGCAATTCATTTATATTTGACGCTCATATTACAAGTTTATGTGCTACATTTCAATTTTTTACTTTAAATGATTTATCAGAATTTTTTAATAATAAAAAATATCTGAGCACTACACTGTTAGAAATGTTCTGGAATTTGCAAAATTTTTATGTTACAAATGTAGCATAAAATTTGACGATATTTATGATGTTTATGAGTAAAGCTATCTTAAAAGTGCGAAAAGTGTACTGAATTATCTGAAATTTTATTTTAATTTACAAAGCTGTAACTAAATAAAACTCCAGTCACATGTTGCGGAAAATTGCGGTGGGAATTTCTGACATTGTGGAATTTGTATTAGCAATTCTTAGCTATTTTTTCATAAATAATCCTTTGTAATTTTATACTATATATATACTTACATCTGTATCTTCAGTAACATTTAGACAGAAGTATATACTAGTTTTTTAGTCTAGGTATCTCAAAATTATGTGCTAGAATTTTATTGCTATTTCTAAGGAAGTTTAAGATACTTTATCGAAGTTTCCTGTACTATTTTATGTAGATTTCCTCACGGTTTTTACATTTTTTTACATTTCCAAAGTTTACTTCCAAATTAGGGCTCATATGTGTAATATTTTATTTATTGTGCTTAACATTTTAGAAATAAAGATCACTCATTAGGACTCTGATCAGAGTCGAAACGTTTGAAATAACCTTTTGTTTCGTATGCCTTCTCCAGGTTTTTCTATTTCGGGCATCAAAATTTTAAACTCTGATGGGAAAGAAACTGCTGCGGGTTTCATATTCACATCACTTTGACGCGACATATTGACCAATCTCTGCATGTTGCTTCCGATAAAGCAATGTCACCATACGCCTCCACAAGCATTCGATGCGATTCGGCAGCCGATTTCATCAAATAGAAGAAGGAAAGCAGAGCTTCCCGCATATACTCTTTTTCTGTCAAAAAACTAGACATGATTACAAAATGTATTTTGTTGTATGAAATTGCTGACGATGTGCACTGATTGATATTTGCAGATGTCAAACTCACAAAAAAAGATATGGTGTGTAATACGTTCACTCACGCCTACTATGAGCAAACAGCGAATTTAATCTTATACACCTGGTATGTAGGGTCCTTAGTACTGAATTGCGGACCTGAAACCGGTATCGATTCAATAGCGGCATGATATTAGCAATCCAGTATTAAATTGCGGACTTAAAACCATTGTTGAGTCGACATTAGGTTTCAATTTTTATTGAATATGAATAAATAAAGACGAGGAAAACCCGAATTTCTAAACTATCAATGAATTTTTTATAATCACTGTTGCAAATTGTATTTCGTAGGAGTCATAATTATTTCCAATCGAAAATAATGCTCTTATTTATGCAATTTTATTGAATGTTTTAATCGGATAAGTTATTCATAAAAAAATTTCCTGATCAGCAGTATAGTTCTTTGTAAAGGACTTTCAAGTGAAAATGTTGTTTTTTTAAATGTATAAATGAAACAAATAGTTAAATTAAAAATTCACATGGTCCCTAGCGTACCCGTGTGAGAGAACGGTCATAGAATACTCTGACCGTTCTATGACCTCGCATTATTACGGCTAAGAACGGTAAAAAAGACATTAAAAGCATTGCAATTATGATTGTGTGGCGAAATTTGGATTAGAAGGTAAAGCAATAAATACAATTATCTTATTTTTCAGCGATAAAAACTAGAAAAACATAACACCTGTCACTGAAGGCGACTTCAACTGCTCTCAGTAGCATTTTGCGCGCTAAATTTGAAAACAGAATTAAACATTGAGAAATACAAATGTATAAGATAAATGAATTTAATAATGAACTTTATGTAATAAAAGTAGCTGATATTAATTAAAGTTGCATGAATAATGTAAAGTCTCTGATGTCATTCAATTGCAATTTTTTACTTTTGTACATGATGCGACTTTACCGACCGCCGTAACAAATTAAACAAATCATTTGGATTAAGAAATGCAAATGTGTAAAATAAATAAATTTAAAAATGACATCTGCGTAATAAAAGTTGCTGATATTAATTAAAGTTGCATGAATAATGTAAAGTCTCTGATGTCATTCAATAACCATTTTTTACTTTTATGCATGATGGGAATTCATGGACCACAGTCACAAATCCTAAAAAGTATTGATAAATGATTTAGGGTAATTCAAAATACGCAAAATAAGAGAAACAATACTTATAATTTGACAGTATTTGTATTTGCATTATTTTGGGTGATAATACCTCTAATATACAGATGTATATCCAATTGGAAGAACTTAAGATCATGTATCAACCAGTGCAGCTGACTAAATCAATAATATCAGTTTCCCCCCAGGATTTTCCCATAAAAATGAATTATGTTATTTGAAAATTTAGGACATAATGAAGGTCATATTAGCGGCTGTCATTAGACTTTAATTACTTTTAAACAATAAAAAATAATAATTCCTGTTTTACCGACACTAAAACTTATTTAATTGATCAAAACTAATTAAAGTCTACAGCCATCCGCTATTGTGTCCTTTATTATGTCCTAGAGTTTCAGCTGAAAAAATTCATTATTGTTGAAAAATCTTGGGGGATTGATATTATTGAGTCAATAGCAAAAAAAAAGTTTTTCTATACAGAATTATGTCGAATTTACAAAAGAGCACGGTATACAATTAAAATTAATACAAGTGCGTCTCCTGAAACTAAAATCATATAAATATGCAATTATACATACAATATCATTCAATTCGATTAGAGTTATGTTATTTTTATGTTTTTTTTAGTAGATAATTGTGAATTTATATATTTCATTTGCTATGTACATTTTATTAAAAATTAAATTTCCCATTGATTTAATAAAATTAAGTTTGTTCTCACATCAAATTGATTAAGAATCTAATTCCAAATAAGATCTATATTAAAAATAAATTATATAAATCCACAATAATGTTCTAAAAAATATAACATAATATTACGCTTATAGCTAACACAAAAATGAATTCTATGACTAATTCAGAAAAACTTTTTTCATAGCGCCTCCTTTGAAAATCCGATTTTCGGTACCTGTAGAGCGGGCTGAAACTACGATTTTCAACCCTAGGGTTGAAAGTCGCTGTTTCAACCCGCTCCACAGTTACAGCCAATCAGATTCTCAAAAGAGTTGCTATGAAAAATAGTATACATTACTCGAAACAAAACACAGCAAACTTCACACTCATGCAATCGCTCTGTTTCGCCCCTTGTAATTGTTGTTGTTCCCCTCTTTGTGGTATAGGAGTGAGGGAGACAGTTAGAGTGAGAGAGAGCGACGAGAGGAATGCCTCGCCTCGCTCTAGTTATTTTCTAAGTTGGAGAGGTTAGAAAAGAAAGCAGGCGTCTTTCCAAGGTAAAATCGAGGATTTATTTCTAACAATTAATTTACAGGCTCTTACTAAAATAATTCTTTTAATTTACGCTTAATTCGCTCGTTGCGCATTGGTTTGTACGGGTGCGCCCTCTGTCGTAGAGACGGGGAGCGTGTCAATCCGATCGGAGAAAGCAGGATCGGGATGTCTAAAACATCCTTGAAGATGGCGCGGATATCGTCCGGTGTCGTGGGCTGCTTATTCCTCCTCGAGGCGGTAGGTTT
The DNA here is from genome assembly GCA_030998225.1 of Diplolepis rosae. Taxonomy (NCBI): domain Eukaryota; kingdom Metazoa; phylum Arthropoda; class Insecta; order Hymenoptera; family Diplolepididae; genus Diplolepis; species Diplolepis rosae. The sequence continues at coordinate 1,524,641 of JAPYXD010000466.1, forward strand.
TACGGGCGTATCGGGAGGTGAAAAGATGGATCGTGGCCTTATCGCTGGTGCGACCACCTTTGTGGGAGAGGCGATCCGGGCGGGTTTCCAGGGCCCCTCCTGGGTACGTGACCGGGTAGCAGGATCAGGCCGTGAGTCGATATTGGACACGTACGAGAAGTACGTATATCCGCCTGACGCAAGGGGCCTTCGTGGGGGGGGGGGGGGTCGGTGAGCGTCGTAGTCACGTATATCTGACTCGGGCTCAGGGGAGAAACTCCCTAGTGGCGCCCCTGGGTCGACAGGGGATGAAGGTCGTGAGGTCCAATCAGGGGCCGGGAGTACGGCTGGAATTCGTGCCGTGATTGCTTGTCGGCGGAGAAGATGGGCTTCGTAGACCCTGGTCTGATGTGGCAAGACGGTGCGTATCTGTCCCGGATCTCTCTGGTAACCGGGTCGAACCGGCTCGGTGGCGTATCCTGGCTGAAGCAACTTCGGCCGCTGATGGTACTCCGCAGCCCTCGCGAAACTACGCCGCTGATTATGCTTGCGACCCTGTAATATTTATCAGATCAGCCGATGGTCGTGATGGAAAGGGAGGAAAGCCCCGCTTCCGTTAGTGAGAAAGAGAGAGCGAATGACGAGAAGTATGCTTCGCCTAATTCACGTGAAAAGAGAGAGGGGGGGAACAACGAGAGGTATGCCTGGCCTTGTTCCCGACGAAAGCGACGAGAAGCTACTTCGCCCCGGTTCCGCTAGTGAGAAAGAGAGAGTGAAAGAGAGTGAACGACGAGAAGAATGCTTCGCCCCGTTCAAGAGAAAGAGAGAAAGGGAGAACAACGAGAGGTATGCCTCGCCTTGTTCCCAACGGAAAGCGACGAGAAGCTACTTCGCCCCGCCTCCGTTAGTATTTTTTTTTTTTTTTTTTTGGTGAGGAGGAAAAATGGCAAAATCTTTTATAGACGTTGTACAGGACTCTCCTAGGACGGGTCTAGGCATACCTGTTAAAACCAAAAAACCCCCTCTCTCGAACCAATACACCACCCGCGGAACCGCCTTTCGGCTTTAAACTTCACGGGTGGTTGATTAAAACTTCACGGGTGGTTGGTACGCCTCCGTTAGTATAGAAAATGGTATATTTGTCTAGGTAGAAATAATTATGACTTACCATGCTTTTCTTAAGAGTTGATTTGGTAGAGTATATTTATCGAGATTGGATCTAGCCCGTGGTGAGTGGAGCGTTAAATCTGATTTTCCAAGCGAAGGGACCCCTTTTTATATCCGAAGGGCTCGAAGGGAAAGTGCGTGGGGGTAGGCGCAAGCGTGGGGGTGTCCGAGATGCGTGGGCATGATGCACTTGGTGGCATCACCACGCGCCAATCGAGACGCTCCGGCGCTTTGCGCATCCCCTCCGCGCCGCGTGCATCGTGCTTTCCGATAGACTGGGTCCGCTGAGCCAATCCTCGGCAAGCACGCGCTTTTCTTTCCCTTGAGTCGTTCGATGCGTATCCAATGGGCCCGTTCGGGAAAATGCTACATTTACAAATAATTCTTAAACTAACTTAATTAACCTTATCAATATATCTTTATACTTTAAAAATACTAGAATTGATTTTAAAAATTAATGAATATTTATACGAACTAAATTAATCCTTAAAACTAATTTTCTAAGGTCCCACCAATGGCTTAGACGGAAAATTGTAAAAATCTAAACAATTTCTAAATATTAATAATTTAAGAATCTAACTTATGTCTAAAAATTGTAAAAGATCTGGGAAGTTTGAATCTATTTAAAAAGTAAATTAATTTTCAACTTGTTCTTGTGAATTTATTTATTGAAATTCTGGTAACGGTAAGGCGCATGACAACGGGTTGGCCGGCCCGTGACAGTAACTTACCGTAACCGAGAACTTCTCTATGCATCAATGATGGCGGGTGACGCTTGGACGCCGTAGAAAAAGATGGAGGATACAAACATGGGAGGATAGAAAGAGAAAGATAGAGTTGGTGAATATGGCGTCCAAGTAAACATTGATGCTTAGTGACTGAATGGAAAAACTTAATCTTCTATTAAAGAAATTACTTCCCAGTTCTTTTCCCTTGACATGAGCAAATCAAAGGTCAGTTAATAAAAACTAAAAAGACTATTATAAGCTTGTTTTACAGCATTTACAACATTCCAAGAAATTTTATGATATAAGTACGCACTTGTATTAATTTTAATTGTATACCGTGCTCTTTTGTAAATTCGACATAATTCTGTATAGAAAAACTATTTTTTGCTACACTGAGAGAAATCCTACTAGTTATGCTGACTAAAAGGTCACAACTATATATTTTCAGTAAGCAGTACCAAAAATTTTGTAAATGCTACTAATTTTTTTGGTAAAATTGATCAAATTCATTTATTTTGAGGAATGTAAATATTTTATTTCCATATGCAATATTTCGTGTGTAAACATGACTTGCAATTCTTTGGTAATAGTAAACTTCAAGAAATAATTTTACAGACGAATTAGATTTCACCTGCCTCTCAACTGTTTTGAATCGTTTTGAAATCGTTACATATATTGAGTTCTTAAAATTTTGTTTTTGTTCTTCATCAAAATGAGAAGAATTAAATCATAGTAATTTTAAAGTATAATTGTAAACTGTTGTGCAGTTTTTGATGAAAAACCTCTCAACAATTATTATCCTTTGTTACATTTTGAAAAATAATAATTAAAAAAGTTTTTCTCCTAAACAATTCTAACCTAAGAAAGTTCCCATCGCCATTAACAAAAATAAAATAGATAGAATGTGAAATTTAACATTTTCTTCAATGTTGCAATTACTATTTTAATCATGTACGGCGCGCCTCGCGCTCCGTAACACTCGATCGTCGCGCTGCGCGCTCCGGAATTTTTAACCGTCGCGCTTCGCGCTCCGATCTTTCTGGACCTCGCGCTTCGCGCTCGGTCTTGTGCTCTTCGCATACATTTAAGTTTATTTCTTATAATTTAATACTGAAGCACAAACCAATTTTATAATATTAAAGATGATGTGAATTACTCATTTTCTCAAATTCATTAAATTTTATTTTCAGTTTAAGTGAAACAGGAAATTCAATTTACTTAAGGCTCTATCGGCCTTAAGGAACACATTCTCATCATGACACTCGCGCTTCGCGCTCGATTTTCTGTATACATTTCAGTAACTTTTTAATAAATTACATGATTAAAATAATTTATTTTTTTCCAAATCTATCAAAAAGAAAAAATAATCGTAGACTTTATTTAAGGTAGTACGATCACGAAAATTAGACCTCACGCTTAAATAGATAATTTTGCTTTCAAGAATAGCAATATTATTATTGAAGGGCTAAATTGAAAGAGAAAAGATTATTTTTCATGAAAAAAATTTGAAACACAAAAAAATAATGTTATTAATAAATTTCATTTTTGCCCAAACTTATTTTCTTATCGCTTCGAGCCAAATTTTTAAAAATGATGCGATTATAATAAATCACGGTTCATTTTTTTAGGAAAAAGATTCCCTACAACTTGACCGTTTCCGATTTTTAAAAATGAATTCTTTAATGGCTGAAATTATAAAAAAACAGTTTTTGAAAACAAAATTTTTGTAAACAAATTGCTGTATTTGATGATAATTAATTCAATTTCAAAAATAGGAAACGGTCAAGTTGTAGAGAATCTTTTTTCTAAAAAAATGAACTATAATTTATTAGAATCGCATCATTTTTAAAAATTTGACTCGAAGCGATAAGAAAATAAGTTTGGGCAAAAATAAAATTTATTAACAACATTATTTTTTTGTGTTTCAAATTTTTTTCATGAAAAATAATCTTTTCTCATTCAAGTTGGCCCTTCAATAATAATGTTGCTATTCTTGAAAGCAAAATTATCTACTTTTGTCTGAAGTCTAATTTTCGTGATCGTACTACCTTAAGGAAACGATTTTGCACAACAACGCTTATTTCGTATCTCACATATTTTCGTGAAAAAAATCGAATTTTTTTAATATTAAAAATCAAAACATAAAATATACATTCTGTCGAGAAATTTCTTAATAAGAATGTGTAGACGTCATTTAGGCGAATAATTTTTCATCTAAACTTTTTTTATGTATCTCATATATTTTGTCTAAAAAATGGAATTATAGAATTTTAATCGTATTTTTTGGAATTGAAACGAAAAATATATGTTTTTTCATAAACTGTGTAAGACAAAACTTGTAGATCTTTTTGAAACGAACAACTTTGTATTCGTACGTTTTTTTCATATTTCACATATTATTGTTAAAAAATTGAATTTTGGATTTTCAATATTTTTTTTAAATTGCAAAGAAAAATATGCATCTTATGAAAAAATGTTACAATTCAAATTTGTAGGTCTTTATGTAGAAAATAATATTGTATCATAACGTTTTTTCGTATCTCGTATAGTTTAACTGGAAAATGGAATTTTGATATGGACTTTTTCCGAATTTAAATATGCTGTAACATTTCTAATTTTGATTTAATCAAAAAATGTTATTAAGATAATTTGTAGAAATTTATGAGCACTATCAAAAACCAGTATTGAAATTTTTGATTTTTTCAAAAAGTTATTTTCAAGAACACAAAAGTAGTGCTCAATCCCTCAATTTTGATTGAATGTGGCTGGTTAACGAACTTGTCCTTATTCTTTCGGCTCCGATAAAGTGTGGTAAAGCACAATTCAATCTGATAATTCTATCGAGAGTTATGCCGCACACGACCTACAGACAGACAGACAGACAGACACTTTCGTAAAAACCCTTTTTTCGGACTCAGGGGGTCTCGAAACGTAAAGATTTGATGAAATTTTCGAAAGTCATTTTTCACATAAAACCAATTCCTTCTCATCCATGATGAGAATGTAATAAATCAGTTTCTAATTAAGATATTGGAATATTCTCCGTTATGTCGAAAAAATATATATTTTTGTAATAACTACACTGGACAAATAGTAAAAGCAATTAACGCAATTAGTAAGTTTTACAAAAACGTATTGGTAACATCTATTATAAGCTCGATACAATGTGGGAATGCATGAAAATAGTCGCGGCTACAAAATGGACCGACTAATCAGATTTTGTAAGTTTTAATAAAAATTTTAATCATTGCTACTCAGTTAATATTGCTGTAAGAACTAAGGTGCTTAGATGATACAGACTAAAAAACATACTTGTGACCCTTTTTTACAAAAAAAAATAGGTACCCGGGACGAAAAAGAAGAATCTCTCTTCAGTCTCTCGCGTCTCCCCAGTCTCTTTTCGAGTCTCTCTCCGCGCAACCAGGTAGACTCCGCAGAGACTGGCGCGTCTTTACTGGGTCTCTGAAAGCAATACTCAAGTCTCGGGTAGAGAGACTGAGTATCTGTGCGAGAGATTCTTAGGAGACTACCAAGTCTTTCGTAAATCTCGGAATCAGAATCTTTAATCTCTCTATGCTTACACGGAGAACATTTATTTTAATAAAAAAAATACTTCTTCCAGAATTCACTATCTAAACGATTGTTTACATTCTATACTTACATATAGACGACCAGAATGTCGACTCAGTTTGGGTACAGGGTGATATAAGGTTGAAGGTCTTAAGTATATTAATTCTATACGCTTACATAAACCTAACTAATACAAGTTAATAATAACGCCGCAATGTATAAGATATATCGCTCGCTTCACGCTGACAAGTAAAATTCGAACTCTCCTTATATACTAACTAGGAGCATGTATCACCACTTGTGAGAGAATATTAGTGCCGGCCTCAAAATTCCCCTGCCCTAAAATCTGCCACTGAAGGATCAAGAAATTTTGAGGGCCCCAAGATAATGAAATAAAAATTTACATGTGAAGTAAGATTTTGTCTAGTATTAAATGAAACAAATAATTGAGTAGCAAAATAGATTTTTTTAAATTATTTATATTTTCAGGATCAACTAATTTATTTTTATTTTATTTCCGTATATCGATTAGTTGAAAAATTTTCATGTATAGTAAAAATATGAATGAAAATCTACTTTTATTTGATCAGTCAAGTTCAATCATCAATAATATAAATAATATAAATTTTCTCAAGCAATATCTAATTTATTTAAAATAATATCAATGAAAGTAACAAATTTTTCTATAATATATGAAAAATTGAAATTTGTTTACAATTTTTCATAATAATTTTTGTTGGGACATTAAGCATTTTATTATTTCATACTAAAGTTACAGTGAAAACTATTATGATTTTCAGGCGTCAATTAAATGTAATATTCATTTTTTATTCAAAGTTAAAAAATAATTATTGATTCACGTTTTGTAAATAAATTTACAACATAATAAAAGTTTTTAAATAAATTATATTAGATAAATGAATCAATGTTACGAAAATAAATTTTGGGGAAAGAAATAGACTAAAGAATATGAAAAATTAAAAATACAGTGTATTGCTTTTATTAATTTAAACTTACATCCAATTTTTTTGTATATAATATTGTCCATCGCGCAATTTGTGAGCCGTGGTAAGCGTAGCTTCAGTAATATTTTTAGATTTTCAGATTCTGTGCAAAAATATAAAAATTCATATATTGGAAAATATGAAAAAAAATTCATCTGGGCCAAATTATTATAGTGAATTATTTTTAAGGTTTAGTTTTGAGTAATGAACAACTGTACAAAATTTGTAATTATAAAACTAATTTTTTTGCAAATTACAATTTCTTGGAAATGTTGAAAAAACATGTTTTCAGGATTTTCGTAAAAAAAAATTGATCATATTGTGTTGCCATTCCTTCAGCTTAAGCCAAAGAAGCATGCCTTTATGTTATTTTCATGAAAGAAAATTCAATTCGCGAATCTAAATACCTGAAGATTGCTTAAATGACAAAATTTTCAATGTGATCAACTTTTTTTTTTAAATATTTTTTCAAACAAATTCAAAAAACAGCTGTTTACGACACTTAAATAAACTTGTAACTTGCACAAACATTAGTTTTTTCATTCCTTATTTTTTATTGTCGTTCACTACTCAAAACTGTACTTAATAAAAATTTGCCATAATAATTGGGCCCAGATGAAGTTTTTTTCAAATTTTTACACAGAACAAAAGATATCCGATCGAACTAAAACTTTGAGGGCTTACTACTGTATTATTTTCTATTATTGTTTATAAAGAGGAGGAGGCAGTAGGAATGAATTTATTTGATATAATTATCGTTAGTACTTGTAATGATAGAATATGAAACATTTCTTTTCTAAATGCATTATATAATGGATCAAGTTTTTCAATCTTGGAGACTAAAATCTCTGAGACAGAGATTCAAGTCTCCGCGAGACTGAGTTTCAAAAAGAAAGACTGGCTCACTTTTTATTGATCTCTGGCCGGGAGATCACCGAGACCGTGAAAGACTGTTGGGCTCACGAGAGAGACTGACGGAGACTATCAGAGACTCATATAGAGACTGGGGAGACGCGAGAGACCGAGGAGAGATTCTTCTTTTTCGTCCCGGGTAACCACGACTAATACTTTCTCTCAGTGTATTGACTCAATAATATTAATTCCCCAAGACTTTTCAACAATAATGAATTTTTTCAGCTGAAACTCTAGGACATAATAAAGGACACAATAGCGGATGGCTGTAGACTTTAATTAGTTTTGAACAATTAAATAAGTTTTAGTGTCGGTAAAACAGGAATTATTATTTTTTATTGTTTAAAAGTAATTAAAGTCTACAGACATCCGCTAATATGACCTTCATTATGACCTACATTCTCAAATAACATAATTCATTTTTGTGGGAAAATAATGCAAATGCAAATACTGTCAAATTATAAATATTGTTTCTCTTATTTTGCGTATTTTGACGTTAATGTCATTATTAAATTAATTTATTTTACACATTTGCCTTTTTTAATCTAAATGATTTGTTTGATTTGTTACGGCGGTAGTTAAAGTCGCATCATGTACAAAAGTAAAAAATTACAATTGAATGACATCAGAGACTTTACATTATTCATGCAACTTTAATTAATATCAGCAACTTTTATTACGTAAAATTCATTATAAAATTCATTTATTTTACACATTTGCATTTCTCAATCCAAATGATTTGTTTGATTACTCACAGCGGTCGGTAAAGTCGCATCATGCACAAAAGAAAAAAATTACAATTGAATGGCATCAGAGGCTTTAAAAAATACTGCTTACATTATTCATGCAACTTTAATTAATATCAGCTACTTTTATTACATAAAGTTCATTATTAAATTCATTTATCTTACACATTTGTATTTCTTAATCTTTAATTCTGTTTTCAAATTTAGCGCGCAAAATGCTACTGAGAGCAGTTCAAGCCGCTTTCAGTGACAGGTATTATGTTTTTCTAGTTTTTATCGCTGAAAAATAAGATAATTGTATTTATTTCTTCACCTTCTAATCCAAATTTGGCCACAGAATCATAATTTCAATGCTGTTAATGTCTTTTTTACCGTTCTTAGCCGTAATAATGCGAGGTCATAGAACGGTCATAGAACGGTCAGAGAACGGTCAGAGTATTCTATGACCGTTCTCGCACACGGGTCCGCTAGAGTTTCTGTAGAATTTTTGATTTCCATTGTCTTGATGGAGGGGGATCTTTTTCTTTTTCAAATAAGGACGTGTTTTCTTAATTTCTTCTCTCAACCGGTGCAATAACGACGCATAATGCGCTCCAGTTATCGTTTGTTCTTTTTCCCAATAATCGGTGAAGATGATTCCGCTATATGCTTGTGGCCTCAACTATTTCGCGCACTTTGATTCGTCGATTTTCTCAATCATTTCGTGGGTAGTCACTTCCACTGAACGTCTCGAACGATTATATATATATATTTATATACACTACCGGTCAAAATTGTGGGACCACCTACAAAAATTGTATTAAAAACATGCTCGTCTTTGAAAGCGGCTATCTCCGTGAAAAATTAAGTTAGAAATATTTTTAAGAAGGCGTTTGAAATATTATGTAATTTCGCGTCGAAGAAGCTCTATTTGAAGTATTTTTATCAAATAGAAGCCGAGATAGCGCGTGAGAAAGGCCGATGTAATTTCCCATTTTGACAAATTTTCACTTTTAAACTTCAGCTTCCTGCATACTTTAGGGAAGTTATAGGAAAAATTTAAAAATTTTCTAAAATAACGCCTAAAGCCTCAGCTATAGCTTGAGCCCAAAAACATTTAAAAATTTTCATTAGTTTCCGAGATATGACTTTATTTGTTGAGCAATACTCGAAAGATTTTTGAAGCAGCGTTTCAGCCGGTCGCTCGACTCACGAGACACTGTCAGGGCGCAATAAGCGGTAGGCGCCAAACGGGGCACCACGATTCGGAGAATATTTATTCTTTTTTTGATCTCTTGTCACTCAAATACATTTTAATTGTTTCCAAAGTTTCCAAAAATAATAATAATTTGTTACTGCATTACAAAATTTGAATTTAAACAAATTTTAAATAAAATATAATATTTAATGAAAAACAAATTTAATTGTTTGAAAATTATCCTCTGATTGTTACAAATTTTTCATTCTTAACACCAAAATTTATCCTGTTTTTTCGTGTGTAAGTTGATAAAAAAAAGTTAATGAAGCGAGAAATTTTATTTACGAAGGGAGGCGTATTGATGACCTAAAAGTTCTTCGCAAAATCTTGAAATGCCAAAAGTGTCAGCAATTAATTTTCTTGGAAAATATGACGAATGAAAGTCGAAGAGGGTTAAAATGTTTGACTGTAGCTCACGTTCATACAGGGAATTATCACTCAGTAAACGAAGGAACAAAACGTCTCCTTTGAGATCAACAACATAATGATGTCACAACAGATGCAGTTTTAGGTAAGAGAATTGTAATTTTCTATAAAAGTGGTAATTTTTAAAAAATACTCTCCAATATGAAGAACTCATATATGATTAGTTATTTTAGGTACGTATCATGCTGGAGTAGCATGCACAGAGTTGAATAAAATTTTGGCATGTTTAGATATACATAACGTATCTCCCACATTATTGAGAAAATATGAGCAAGAAGTTGGGTCAGCTATTGAGAAAGCAGCCAAACGTAGTTGCATATCAGCAGCTGAAGAAGAGCGTAAACTAGTCATTGGGAAAATGGAAGAATTATGCACTGAACTGTTAATAGTTTTACAGTTTTGATTATTATTTTAATTTAGATCAACTTTAAGGAAATTAGTTAACTAATCATGCAAATAATTAGATTTATACAATGAATTTATACATTTTTATTTTGCTAGTATATACGTATAGACAAGAAATTTTTAAAAGTACCATCAAGTTCTTCGATGAACAAGTTTATTTCTGAATATTGTTGTATTAATGTTTCATGTAACTAAATTTGAATAAATTTTGATTCATCGATGAAATTTAAGTTTTATATAAAATAAGTTTATTATAAAATAAACTACAAAATTAATTGATCATTTGCAGTGATTTAAAGTTGCGATTGTAACAGTACACTTGAATAATCATCTGTATGTTTTATATTGTATTTATTAATATAAAATAAAAAAATGTAACAACATACAATAATTTTATTTTCAAAGTATGACAAAAATAGTTTAAGCTTATGCTGTACTATATATATATACACACATGTACACACAATAAACTGAATTTTTTTTATGAACGAAAAAATTGTCTCATAATAATTTATTTATTGTATATTCTAACTAAACTTTTCTTTTAGGGCTGAAGAAATAAGTACAGACTTTTTAGACGAAAGTTTAATTGAAAAAATGTCTACGCTTGATAAAAATAAGAATGACAAAGAGTTTGATCAACTCATTTCTTCCAAAGTAATTATTATAGTCTTGTGACGTCCTAAGTTTTAAATTATAATATATATATTTCTTATCTAAAGTCTAGAGCCAATTACCCTAACTATGTTCCTCTGTTTATTGTTAAAATTAACAATTAACCGGGTAGAAGACAAGCCAAATGAATCAAATTACAATTGATGTTAATAATAATTTATTAATAAAAATACAAATTTTATTTTAACCCAAGGGAATTTTAATTGTTGGTTGCAGGCTGTTTTTCATTTGGTTGGTCGAGTCTGATTGCTCCAACCTTAAAGAAAAACACACCGTGAGTCTAAAGGCCTCAAAAAGAAAAGAGAGAAGAGAACTTTAATAAAAACAATGTTATTTCGACTTACCGATTGTTCTTGATGTTGAGGCCTCTTGAAAACGATAATCCTTTAGGTTCTGTTGATCCTCTGCTAATCGGGCACCTCCCCTAATTATCCTTGTTGATCAACAGTGGCAGGGGAATCCTTTGTTTAACGGGTATCCTTATTTTGATACCTCGATGACAATGGCACTAAATCCAATGTAATGATATTCACTCCGTTGTTGATAGATTACACGGAGAAAAATAGTTGAAGTAATTTTACTCAACTCTGTCGATTAAACTTGGGACATAAGGACATTTGAACATCTATTAAATCCTAGTCGGGTACAATCAATTTGATATATACCTAAATCACCCAAAGTGAATAACAATAAGCGTTACATAGGGAATAGTAAGGAGTTGAGTAAAACGTTATCGACGACAGGGCACCAACATGCGTCAGTGGCTTAATATGAAATTTATAAGTATATCACCGACGCTTGAGGTGCTTCAAACCGTAGTTGGTAAAATGAGCATCGGGCGTATTATTTGAACTGGCAATAGTATGGTTCTCTCAAATAAAAAAAAATTCTTACCTCGAGCCTGCCAATAACCATCCGGTACATACGTAAACAACTTACAAATACATTCACACCATTCAGACGTAGCCAATCACATTTCAAATTACAAATACATTTAAACATATAACCTTACATGTATAAAACTATTAACTACACTTATATATAGTACGATACTTGGAACTTTCTTATATAGTGACTGCCTGAGTTATTAAAAGCTTGTGAGAGTAAGTGCCGTTGTTACGAGCAAACCGTGAATAAAATATTAAAAATTATAATAAGTTGTAATTTCATAAAAATATTTTATTATTACCTAAGCGAAGTATTTACGCAAGACTCAAATAAACAATAAATAGTTCATTCACGGTTCTCGTAACCTGAGCGCTTTTGCACGCTCAGCAGAGGCAGGTAAAGGGGTCGGTTCAAGGACCTAAACATATTAAGAAAACTCAAAATTAAAACAACAATCTCCATGCAATGGGAAAGATTGTTTATAATAATAAATAAGGTTATAGGTATATATGTGTATATGTATGATCTATAATATTATATATATATATATGTATTGTATACTTTTGTTATATTATTATAGATAATATAACATGGGTTATTCATAATAACGCTAACTTGAGCGTTTAGATTTGTGTCCATGTTATAATGTGTGTGCATATATTCACGTGCCAATTATGACAAAAGATATTGGCACCTAAATGTATGCATGTAAATATATAATAAAATTAAATTAAGCAGGCATGAAGTAAGAATGGAAGAATGAATTAAAATAATGTAAATGGAATGAATGAAGATTAAGAAAAACGTGGAAGTTTAAAAATTGTAAAGAACGATAGAGAAGAGAATGCGAGAAAACAGCGAACGCACGTAGGTAGGATAAATAACGGAGAAAGAAGGAAAAGGAAAACGAAAAGGAAAATGCTCACACACACGTAAGCTGGACCCTAGTGGCTGTAAGCGCAGGTATAACCCTTGCGGTGACGTCATGACACCTTACGCCTGCCGTAAACAGCTTACGCTCGCCTGTACGCACCGACTTTGACGGATCCTACGCATGTTAGAGACCACGCGCTAAAATCTTTGACCGCTGGTATCGATGTTATGCATACAATAGTATTCCTGAAACCACCTCAATCCATTAAATCACTGTTCCTATTATTTATTATACCTAAAGCTTGAGTAGCTGAAAAATTGTCGGCCAGTGAGTAATACATTACCAACAGAATCTGAACCAACATTTTTCTGAAAATATGAAAAATCGAAAAGGTGTCAGATTCCAAAAAATTCTAAAGGTCAATCTAAAATCCTGATATTGACCTACGACTTGTTAAAATTCTGGAATAATCCAGAAATTATCATTAACTAATAAAATACCAAGTCAACAAAAATTCTCACTTGGCAATAGACATGAAGAATTTCAAAACTACCAAGTATTTAGGTCTTCAATATTTCCAAATTCTTTCTCAGCAAAAAATTCCTCTTCAGAGAAATCACGCCACATAGAAATATTTCCAAGTCATCACTATTCCCCACCTGTATGACATCGATACAATTCCATAAAAATCAATCAATTTGAAATCAAAAACGCAGTCTGACGAGCTTCTTACTCCGGGTAAGAACTCTAAAGAGCAAGACACGGTTCTTTGCATTCGCCCGTCCGCGGTTCGGAACAAGTAAGTCCTATCACCTGGATAGTTGACCTAGATTCGTGAAAAGACCTAGCCAGGGCCACAAATTGGGGATTTTACTTGGGCGGACGTAAATACTTCTAAAATCTTTCCTCCGACGAAAGCCGTTCACGGGGTTGTCGCGCTAAAAAATTATACAAGTAAAATTTTTTAATCACTACGCTTCTGAAATAATATTTTGAGTGCGTCGGTGGTCGGTTAGCCGCGAGAGTTAACTGTGCGTGTACAGCCTGGCGTTGAAAAACAAAGTTCCGAAAAATAATCCTGTCGTCGAATCTCAAAACGACGAGAAGATATTTTTCGAGAAGCCACATTAAGGTTATAAACGATTAAAAGTGGAGAAAGAATACAATTTAAAAATACTGTTTTCTTTCTGGTTCGAAACCATCCATCTTTTAATTTTTATAAAATTAACAAGGCAAAAGTGTCAAGAATTCGTGTGTGTGCGTTAATTGCAAACACGTGTAATCGGTGAAAAATGAACAAGAGTGACTAGTTTTAGTCACGCATCACAGAATTTTTAAAAGCCCAGTTGAGTCAGAAAATTAAGGGTGACATCGAAGACAGCCTTCTTCTCCAACCCTTGTCCTACCAACTGGTGGAGTTAACTACAAATATCGGTAAGCTGTATCGTTCTCAATTTATAATATTTTATTTGAATATAGAAGCAAAATCTCCTGATTGAGCCTTTCCGAAATTTAGTAGATATTTTCTTTTCATCGAAATTCTAGCATTTTATATTCCTTTCTAGTAGCCGGTAGAGAAAGTAAGGATTCCGAAAACGATCCTACTTAAAAATAAAAAAAGGGACACAAAAGTGTCCTACAGTTTGTGAAGCCTCCGCGTACACTTTTTCATCTTTTAAATAAATATTAATTTATTATTTATAATATTTAATTATTTATTTATCCCTACCACCCGTACGTAACAAACTGTTGGTGGCAGCGGTGGGATATCGGTCTTTCGCGCTATTCTCCACCGGCTAAGTTTACTAGTAACTCTCTGTTACTAGCAAACTTTTACTTTTCCAAATTTTCTTGTAATTTTATTTTCCATTTCAGCTTCAAGAAAAAGAAAAAAATTACAATTTTTCCGAAATTTTAAATTCAATTAGTTCTGACATTTTTCAAGTCTGGAACTTTAAAAATTTTCTTAAAATTTAATTTCTTCATATATATTGATGTGATATTATAATATAATACATATATTATATTATTGATTATCCAAACTCCACTACCCTTAATCTAATCCTGATAAAATTCTTAAATTGAGCGAAATAGGTGAACCACCGCGATAATCCCGCAGGGGGTGCCAATTTCGACAGTTTCAATTCTATTCCCGCGATAGTCCGCCGAAGGGATTGAAACTTCTCAATTTAAATAATCCTTTCTCTCCAAAAATAAATAAAATTGAGTTTTGAGAATTCGCTTTTGTGCTCATTAGCAGAAAGTTAATTCTGAAATTCAAGCTCTTGTGCTCTTCAGCAGAGAGACTGAATTTTAAACTTCAATTTTTATTCCAACTTTTCTTTCATTAAGAATTTACACTTATGCTCTTTAGCAGAGTGTCAATTCTAGAATTAAGTCTTTTATGCTCTTTAGCAGAAAGCATTAATTCGAAAAAGAAAATTATTTTATTTTCCTAAACTTGTGTTCTTGAGAATTCCCCTTTATGCTTTTCAGCAGAAGGTTAATTCTGAAATTTAAGCTTTTATGCTCTTTAGCAGAAAGTCTAAATTTTGAACATCAATTTTATTCCAAATTACTTCTCCAAATTATTTTTCGTATGATATACAAGACATATATTATTGATTATTGATTATTGTTATTTATTAATTTAATTGCATTGATTATATATAATTGTAGATATTATTATTATATATAATTATATATAATTATATTGTATTAATTTAATCCAATAATTATTAATTATCAATTGTTTAACACTATTGACATTTTATCAATATAATGTATGTTGTAATATAATGTTATAATTCTATTCTTTTTGCCTGGTGATTATTGTTAATTAATTATTGATAAATTAATTCTAATCATTCTGATTAGCCACTTATTGACCACCAAACTATCCTAAAGTGATCTGGAGTCAAAATTAAAATTTTGTGGCCATTTTTAATTTTTTTTTCTCTCTAAATTTATACTTCATTTGTCGCCCATTACATTCTAGAATAAAATAAAAGTTAATAAGTCACTCAAGGGTTTGACCTTGAGGCTAACTTGTGAGACTAATATTTAACCTTATTTTATTCGAAATCTATCATTCGATTCTTATTACATGATTCATACTTTCCTTTTAAAATAAAATAAAAGCAATCAAGTCACTCAAGGGTTTGACCTTGAGGCTATCTTGTGTTACTTAACAACGGCTTTATTTTATTTGCATTTCCCACCCCCCTAGTTATGGTACCTTATCCTAGAATAAAATAAAGGCAATCAAGTCACTCAAGGGTTTGACCTTGAGGCTAACTTGTGTGACTTAACATCGACTTTATTTTATTTACTATTTTTTTTTTTTTTATAAATATTTTTTATTACTTTTTACTAAACAAAATGAATCAGGTTTTTCTCTCTTAAAATTTAATCAGTGTGTGAAGATCATGTTACGATTTGACTAACGCATAGAAGAACCACTACCCGAAATCCAATCCTGATGAAATCCTTAAATTGAGCGAAATAGGTGAACCGCCGCGATAATCCCGCAGAGGGTGCCAATTTCGACAGTTTCAATTCTATTCCCGCGATAGTCCGCCGAAGGGTTTGAAACTTCTCAATTTTAATAATCCATAGTAGTGTTTTGTGCGAAATAGGTGAACCACCGCGATATTTCCGCAGGGGGTGCCAGTTTTGACAATTTCAATTCTATTCCCGCGATAGTCAACCGAAGGAATTGAAATCACACGAAACACTCTAGCAACCCCAATTACACCCTGAGTTAGCTAGGCTAGTAAGGAGTTTGTGCTTGAGTCTAGCTTTACTAATCTGTCTGCTTTAATTGTGTCGAGATTCAAACCTTGACTGGTTTTCGTCTCGGGACAATTATTTGAACTCGGGTTATTTCCTTTCTCTTTTATGCGTTTAGGGTAATCAAAAATTTATTTAAAACCCAGTCTGATATACAACTTTCGGTTACATTTTTATTAGGAAGTAAAAGAGAGAGAAATTTCCTTCGCCTTTTTCCTACTAACTTCATGTCGCATCTACCGGTGGCCATTGACATCTCTCGCCGAAAACGCCCTAGAGGAGGAAGGGACTTGCGCCAAAGAAAGCAATTCGCAGAATTTCAGGGGCAGGTAACGCAGTCAATTATAAGTGAAAATCCGGACCAAATTCGCGAAATTAAAAATTTCGACGAATTTTCAAGTCTGTTCGAATCTCTTCTGGAACGAGCAGAAAGTACAATTCAGAAAAAAACGTCTAAAAAGGTAGACTCGTTACAGGTTCCGGCCACGTCTCTCAAATTCAAACAAGTGTATGAACACAAACCTCTAGTTAAAAAACCAGGCCAAAAGCTCTGCGAACCTCAATTTTCAAAACATTCAAATCTAGAATTAGGAGTACCTGTCATAGACCTAGCATCAGAGTCCGAGTCATCCATAATAAACTTATCCTCAGATTCGGAAACAGAAGTACCAAGTGACGCGGAAACAATAGTTCCTGAGAGCTTAGAGTCTATCGACAGGACCATACTGATTAGTGACTCCGAATTCTAAGCCACATTTAAAGAAGTAAAAACCTAAAGCCTAACACTAATCTAAGGTTACAACATTGTTTTCGAAACTCGATTACAAGATTTTGCTTCTCGTTTAAGGTGTGATAGGCGCGCCATATTAGAGTGTGGTACAACCCTGCACAGCTGAGCCAACAACGGCTCCACGAGTTTCACTTATAATTTATAAATTGCCGTACAATCACCATAGCAATTCCTTCAGGCAAAGCCTTATCAGCACATACGAATAACTCAGATGTGTCCCGGAATTGGCATATGCAACCGGTATAAACTCAGGTAAACCACGCGTAACCTGTGCAGGTTGGCAAACCCTCCCTAATATAGCGCCTAACTCTATTTTAGAAATTAAGGTATATAACATAAGCTATTGTGTCACATGTCTGTACATATATTTATATATTAAGCGTCACAATATTCCGGGGTGGTCTACGATACACGTTGGCCTAAAAACATTTTTTCTCTCCTATATCGATTTTGCTAGCATTACAACAACATGCCTAGAAACGTAGATCGGAACCCGTCCCAACATGGGGACGACCACGGTCGAAACAACTTGGATACGGATCCCGAACAGGATACTCAAATACTCTTAAACCAAAGTGTCTCGGATTCATTAACCGGAGACCCTGCGAATATTCCGACCCCCGCGTCCTATCTCAATTTAAATACGAGCGCGGCAATGGCATCGGTATTGGAGTGTATGACTCTGCAACAGAGTACATACCATATCCCCCAATTCGACGGTAAAAATCCGCCCCTAAAAGAATTCTTACAGGATGTCGCAAACGGAGCAGTATTTGTAACCGACATTACAGAACCCGGTTTCATCAAGGCCGTGTTAGCCAAGCTCAAAGGTGTAGCTCGGGAAAGCGTCCGCGACAAACAGTTCTCTAGGGTAAAGGACCTAATAGCGCACCTAAAGAAAAGATTCGCGCCGACGAAAAAGTACCAATGGTACTTCGAATCTATCGTTAACCTCCGGATGAAACAATCGGAAACCGTGAGCGATTATAACGATCGTGTACAAGGCCTTTTGAGTGGCGCTAGACACGCGATTGAGGAAAAATATACAGACACGTACGGACCCACCAAAGAAAGCGCCATTATGATGAAGCCAGTGATCGACTGTGCTTTAGACGCCTTTATTAGGGGCCTACCAGACGATATATCAATTTTTGTCGACACTCGCAATCCAAAAGATCTTAGTGAGGCATTTGAACACGCCCTGCATGCCGAAGAACGACAGACGTATACTGAGAAAGCAAGAAACGCTGCGTCATCCTATCATATCGCGCGGCCCAGAGAATTTGCGTCAGAGCGTCAACGCTCACCAAGCCCCTTCTCAAAGCAAATGGAACATACGGAGAAGCAGGTAAAATTCGAGAGGCCAAATTCAAAGGGCAGCACAACTCTGACAATAACAGGACCTAGCACTCCAACAAACCAGGCCCCAATGTATACATCCATGTACAGTCAATACCATTTGCCCTACCCTCCTTATCAACCTAATTATCAGTCTCAATATCCTTATTCCTTTCCTCAATACCCATTAAACTACCCATATCCACCCCACTACCCTTACCCTACTCATCCCGCCATGATGCAATGTCCACCAGTCGAAAAGAGTCATAAAGCACCCGGCAACTCGTCGTGGCAAGGGCAAAGCAAGACTACAGGAAGCATGACTCCTCCCCGGTCAGCCTCTCCAGGAGCATCAGAAGCTTTAAACTCCAAATCGACTCATCGCTCGGACGCTGTGACGAGTCACTCAACTATACAAGAGCGTCCCAAGTTCGTCCACTTCCAGGAGAACTCCGTAGGGTCCTTCGAACGGGACGCAGCCAAGAAGACTCACCAGTAGTTGAACTAACTGCATCCGAATTCCGAGGTCCTAGGGCTACCTTCCTGGTCGACCCAGGTTCTGACGTGAATCTTGTGAAACTTCACGCTTTACGCCTGGATATGATTATCGAACCCCTGAATTCTATCCTTATCACCGTCATAACCAACGATCCTGTGAAAAAACTTGGTACAGTGAAAATCACGATTTTTAAAAGTCCTGTAGAATTTCACGTCGTAGGAAACGAACTCCCTATTTCACCCGATGGAATCTTAGGACGACCATACTTAAGGCAGGAACAAGCACAAATTTTATTTAGGTATAATACTCTAGTCACCGTATCCAACCCTATCACGCCGATTCCATTTGTCGACGCGGAATCACAGGACGCCAGCAAAGCCCTTAAATCGGAAATCAAGCCTTTTGCCAGGATCTTGAAAATCAAAGCAAGAACCAGGCAACCCATTGCGATAGACGTGTCCAATTCGGAAATCCATCAAGGATACCTGCCAAGGATTGATACCCCAGAAGGATTGTACATAGGTGAAGCAGCAGTCACCGCTCAAGATAGCAAGTGTCATGTCCTCGCTATAAACACCACAGAACAAGACATAGAATTTAATGTCCCACCACAAGAAATCATCCCCTTTGATTTCTGCAGATTCCCTGGTGAAAAATTCTCGGAATCGGAGACAGAAGACCTGTCTGAATATCCTCAGGAACAGCTGGGAGAAAGTCATTCCGATCGCGTGAAGAGAGTGATACAAAGTTTACATGTGTCACACCTGTCACCTGAAGAAAAGGATTATGTATTCAGCTGGGCAGAAGACTATGCTGACATCTTCTACTTAAATGGCGAGAAACTCACCTCCACTCATCTGATCCAGCATCGAATTCCGACCATCGATGATAAAATCATCGTTAAGAAACAATATAGGTCACCTCACGAGGCTACTGAGCAAATACATGCCCAGATGGAGAAACAGTATAAAAGTGGCATCATAGGCAGCTCTGAGTCTCCCTATAACTCACCACTTTTGATCGTCCCTAAAAAACTCGATGCATCCGGCGAAAGAAAGTGGAGGGTTGTAATCGACTTCCGAGCCCTCAATGAAAAAGTAATAGGAGATGCCTATCCACTGCCCAACATTTCAGACATTTTCGACCAGCTTGGAAATGCCCAGTACTTCTCGGTGTTCGACCTGGCAAGCGGTTTCCACCAAATTGAAACACACTCTGAAGACCGAGCAAAAACCGCTTTCTTATCATCTAGAGGACACTTTGAATACCTTCGTATGCCCATGGGGATCAAGAACGCACCGGCTACCTTTCAGCGCCTTATGGATACGGTGTTAAAAGGCATGCATGGAACAGAGGTATTCGTCTATTTGGATGATATTGTGGTATATGCAGAAAATCTCGAAGAACATGATAAAAAGGCAAGAAGACTTTTTGATCGTCTTCGGAGTGCTAATCTGAAACTGCAACCAGACAAGTGCGACTTTTTACGAACGGAAGTCGCCTACCTAGGGCACATCATCGGGCGTGAAGGGGTAAACCGAACCCGGCTAAAATTAACGCCATTAGGAAATTTTCTAGACCCACTACCGTGCGAGCAATCCGACAGTTCCTGGGGCTCTCTGGGTACTACCGAAGATTCATCCAAGATTACGCGGAATTGGCAAAACCACTCTCCGACCTTCTCAAAAAGGACGTAAAATGGGAATGGGGAAACAGACAAAAGAGAAGCTTTAGAAGACTTCGCAGGTATCTCTGTAGGGAGCCTATTCTCTTATACCCAGACTTTCAGAAGACATTCAAACTAACCACGGATGCCTCCGAGCACGCGGTCGGAGCAATATTAACCCAAGAAAAAGACGGAGTAGATATGCCCGTGGCATACTTCTCGAAAACGATGAACACTTGCGAACAAAGGTACCCTGAGGCCGAGAAAGAGTGCCTCGCCGTGTTGTACGCGGTAATGAATTTTCGCCCATACCTATACGGACGAGAATTTATTTTGGCTTGCGACTACGAACCTATCCACTGGATAACCTATGTTGAGAACCCTGGAGCACGTCTCCTGCGATGGAGATTACGGCTCCAGGATTACCAGTATAAGTTCGAGTACAAGCAAGGGAAATTAAACAGGGGCGTTGAGGCTCTTTCTGGAAATCCAGGCGCAGAAACGGATTTAGCAAGCTCAACCGAATCCAGTGAAGATTCTGATGACTCTGGCGGAATGAGTCAATCCCATTCCCCGCCCAGGAGGAGATTCAATCCTGAAGCTGCCAACTCAAACGGGAACATTCTAACTAGAACTCGCAAACAGGTGTTAGTGATCCGCAACAAGGCTGAGGCAGAAAAGTCAAGGCCCAACACGAGGTCATCCACCATGCAGAGAGGACTTGAACATCTCGAATCAGCACCTGGTACTTCCGGTCGAATTCCACCCTCCACAAAACCAAAGACGGCGAAAAGGGAAACTACTGTCGACCGAAAGCCATCGGTAATAAGAGGCAAGCCCATAGTCACCAGGTCTGCTATATTCAAACCAACTAAATCCAAAACCATTAGCACCATCCTGCCGGAGGAAGGCCGTCAAACGGCGAAACGCAGGGGAAGACCACCTAATTCTTCTTCCACGATGCCGAAGGTAAGCTCCGATGAATCCTACGCGCCCCCAGTAGGTCGGGTAGGCCCCAGCCTGAACGAAAGTTGCATCGCGAAACGGCTCTCGCGGCGTCGAGGAACAACGGGACTCCCGAGAACGCCCACGAATATCCATGAATCTTCCTCCGAGTGCGAACAATCTTCAAGCGATGACAACAGCGAAGATTCAGACCCTCCTGTGTACAGGAAGTCACACAGCCTTCTCCCAAGCCTGGCATTGCGCACAGATCGCGCGAAGAGCTGTTCTCCACCGAAGAGTGCGCCCCCGTGCGTTCGAGCACCGAATCCTTGGTTCCCTCCCCTCCAGGAACCCTATGTAGACGTCTTCGTCGACGGCGCCTGCAGCTACAATGGGAGAGGTAAACCCAGGGCTGGCATCGGCGTCTGGTTCGGCCCAGACAACTCATTGAATGTCTCTCGGCCAGCCCGGGGTCGGCAGACTAATAACGCCGCTGAAATCAAGGCCGCTGTTGAGGCCGCTAGAAGGGCTCAGGAGGCTGGAATAAAGAAATTAAGAATTAACACTGACTCCAAATATCTAGTCAGCAGTGCGACGGAA
Source organism: Diplolepis rosae (assembly GCA_030998225.1). Classification (NCBI taxonomy): domain Eukaryota; kingdom Metazoa; phylum Arthropoda; class Insecta; order Hymenoptera; family Diplolepididae; genus Diplolepis; species Diplolepis rosae. The sequence continues at coordinate 1,546,882 of JAPYXD010000466.1, forward strand.
TGGATCCCGACGTGGGAAAAGAACGACTGGAAAACTGCTGAGAACAAACCTGTTAAAAACCGAAACGAATTGGAGAAATTAAAAAAGGCACTTGAGCCAATCGAGGTCATTTGGAACCATGTCCCAGGGCATAACGGCATAGAAGGCAACGAGGCAGCCGATAGGCTTGCCCGTGAAGGAATCGAAGGAAGAGCGATGTTTGGTTCTGAATCTGAAGAAGACACTGATAACTCTAGTGGGCCGTTGAAGGCAATTGTCGACATTCCGCCCTTGCCTATAGACAGTGACGAGAACAGTAGTGATGAAGAATTTGATATGGAAACCCTTAAAAAAGATTTACAAAAATCATTCTCTCAATTCGAGAAATCTGTGGGGAGAAAAGGACTAGACATATCCAACATAAACCCTGACTCACTCTACTGGGATCATGAGGGCATGGACACGAAGAACGTTCCGGTATGTACCCATGTGTCAGAAGGTGAGGAAGACGAAGAACTATTGGAAAACCTGAAGGCCCTTGACCCCTGTGGGGAGTTCGACGATGACGCTTTTCCCAAAAGGGTTCAGAACTTCTTAGAACAATATGAAGAGAGGATGTCCGGATCATCTGCCAAACCAGACCAGGCGGAGGAGGCCCTCTCCAACCCACTTCAAAGTCTGGAAGAAGGAAGTGAAACTAACGGAAAAGAATCTTGGTCACCTAGGCTTCATCCAAGACATCCCGGTGTGGAAAGGAAAAGCATGGTGAGATTCAAGGATCTCCCTGAGGATATCGAATCCCCAATAATTGGAAGGCAACCTTCAAGGAGATCATTACTCCCAACTCCAGCTCCGTCTGCAGCCCCAGACGCGAGGTCGACACCATTCTCAATCGCGAAAGAAGAGGAAGGAACGGATACGAACAAGAGCCCAACAAGAAGAGGCCTGGACCTTAGACCACGGCGACTACAGCGTTCGGAGACGTCCGAAACGACCACCGTTGGCTCCACTCCATTTTCTAGCTCTTTAATCGATGTTGATATTCCTTATATCGATCCACCGTCACCCCCTTCCTTGGAGGAAAAGCCAGAAGTGCAAAAACCTATTCTGAATTGCACGGAGGTGCACAACATTAAGCACGAGTGGACAGAACCACTGACTTACCGACCAGACAACTACGCGCATTTTCTTTCTGAAGACTGCGAGCCCACAAACGCTATTGCAAAGCTGCTTGTGGCCACCGAACGTCTTGACCTCCAAGACGCCTGGGAAAGCCGACCCAAAAAGGGGCAAGTCCTGGTCACTTCGCACGGACAACACAAGACCTACTCGATCGTAGTGAAGAAACGACACTTTGATGAAATTAACTGGAAGGATGTGACTCAGGGGCTGAAAAATCTCCAGCTGGCCCTTAAACGGGACAAGCAAACAACACTGCGAATGGCAAATTCAGGAGACCTCCTGGGCTCCTTGCCTCAGAATAAAATGACAGACATTCTGTCTGAAATATTCCGGGGTGGTGACATAACTGTCACACTTTGCCACGGGAAGATTCAGGTTCCACCTCCTGAAATGAGGCCCAAGATAATCGAAGAATACCACAGCAGCCTCATAGGAGGCCACAAGGGCATAACCAAAACCTACAGGAGAATTAGGGAGCGGTACACCTGGCCCGGGCTGAGAGATCAAATCACGGAATTTATTCGAGGTTGTAAGAGCTGTTTTGAACAAAAACTCGTGCGAGCTCGAACCCGGGAACCCATGCTCATCACCGACACTCCGGCCGAACCGTTCGACAAGGTGTCTCTCGATACAGTCGGTAAATTACCAACTACCCCTAACGGAAATCGCCACATTCTCACGATGCAGGACAACTTCAGCAAGTACTGCATCGCGGTCCCTATACCAAACCTCAAGACCACCACCATCGCACACGCCGTCGCGACGACCCTCTTTTCGCAATATGGCGCTCCTAGAGCCATACTTATGGACAGAGGAGGAAGTTTTGTAAGCAAACTCATGAGGAAATTGGAATGGCTGTTCAATATCAAACAGCTGACGACTTCAGGCTATCGACCTCAGACCAATGGTTCGTTGGAACGAAGTCATATTGTACTAACGGATTATATCAAACATTACGCGAGCGACTTCGATGACTGGGATCGTCTGCTTCCATTCGCAATGTTCGCCTATAATACCTCGGTTCACGAGGCGACCAACTTTACACCCTATGAGCTTGTGTTTGGGCGATTAGCTAGGACCCCTAGCTCCTTCCCCCAGGGCGAGGAACTGGAAACCTACGGCTCCTACTTGCGTGACCTGATAGTCCGACTATCGGAAATACAGAAAATCGCGGCACGGAATTTGGTCAGGGCCAAACAACGCTCAAAGGAATTCTACGATCGCAAATCTCGACCCTTGAAGGGTAAAGTAGGTGACCAAGTCTACACAATAAATGAAGTTAGGGAAGGGAAATTCGACAGTAGGAGAGAAGGACCGTTCACTATTGTCGGGTTTACGGAAAACAATAACGTAATCCTAGAGGACAAGTTCGGGGAGCGCTGCATGAAGCACGCCGACAAGCTTTTGATCTTTCATGGATGAAGTATTGGAGGTTTGCTGGTGTGCATCATAACCAGGTGCTGAAGTTGAGGACATGTCGCCAAGGAAAAATAACTAAAATAAAAGTATAATAAATATATATATACATATATGTATTACACCAATAGAGAGGACTTCCCTCGAATCAACCCTGTCGACTTGTGCCCAACTTCCCATACTAGAACTATGACTAACGACAATAAAATTTCACAGGTAACATCATGGAAACCACCATTCTATTATTATTTCTGGCAGCAAGTGCCATGCTCAAAAACACCATCAGCCAAGGGAGCGAGACCTACCGGATCCTGCCCTTTGAGGCCAGTACCGGCCTCTACTACGAATACCAGGGCGTAATGAGGCGCAGAGTTTCCACCTGGAGGATCACCAGCTTCCTGGACACTCAGAAGCTATGCCTTGGATTGGAGGCGTATAAATCACGGCTAACTGCGCTCACTGCAATGTGCCAACCAATGCTGGGAGCTGAATGTCAACAGCTAATAAAAAGTTTCCATCTGGAAAGTAAATGGGAAGCTGCCTACAAATTACATCAGGAAATAACCCATGAGGCAGAAGAACTAAACCGACGAACCGTTCCCAATTACCAGCACACTTGCCCCATTGGCTAAGACCTCGAAGAACAACCCCAATGCTAGGATTTCTGGGAGGCATCGTCGGCCCCGTCGCTGGCCTTCTCACATACGACGATGGTCAGCAAATCGAGGATGAAATTAATAACCTCAACCAGGTGGCTGCTAATCTATCACACCTGGTAGGGAAACAGACTCACGTAGTACGAGCACAATTCGAGGAAATACAAGGACGATTTAATATCTACGAAGAACGTCAGAAAGAATTAAAACACCAGCTCACCGAGATCCAGAAAGGCATGTATGAGATGTCTTCTTCTGTATTCAAACTGGAATACTCTCGGGCACTTTCAAACACGCTTCACGTTCTGGAGGCAGGACTCGATGAGCACCTTCGAGCGGCCGATCGATTGCTAGAAATTATCCATTACGCCCGTCGAGGACAGTTGCATCCCTCATTGCTGACTACAGAAAAATTGCAACCAATATATCGGGACCTTCAATATCACGCTCCTGCATTTGCCTTTCCTCAGCCCAAATGCCTCAGCAGAGGCAGGTAAAGGGGTCGGTTCAAGGACCTAAACATATTAAGAAAACTCAAAATTAAAACAACAATCTCCATGCAATGGGAAAGATTGTTTATAATAATAAATAAGGTTATAGGTATATATGTGTATATGTATGATCTATAATATTATATATATATATATGTATTGTATACTTTTGTTATATTATTATAGATAATATAACATGGGTTATTCATAATAACGCTAACTTGAGCGTTTAGATTTGTGTCCATGTTATAATGTGTGTGCATATATTCACGTGCCAATTATGACAAAAGATATTGGCACCTAAATGTATGCATGTAAATATATAATAAAATTAAATTAAGCAGGCATGAAGTAAGAATGGAAGAATGAATTAAAATAATGTAAATGGAATGAATGAAGATTAAGAAAAACGTGGAAGTTTAAAAATTGTAAAGAACGATAGAGAAGAGAATGCGAGAAAACAGCGAACGCACGTAGGTAGGATAAATAACGGAGAAAGAAGGAAAAGGAAAACGAAAAGGAAAATGCTCACACACACGTAAGCTGGACCCTAGTGGCTGTAAGCGCAGGTATAACCCTTGCGGTGACGTCATGACACCTTACGCCTGCCGTAAACAGCTTACGCTCGCCTGTACGCACCGACTTTGACGGATCCTACGCATGTTAGAGACCACGCGCTAAAATCTTTGACCGCTGGTATCGATGTTATGCATACAATAGTATTCCTGAAACCACCTCAATCCATTAAATCACTGTTCCTATTATTTATTATACCTAAAGCTTGAGTAGCTGAAAAATTGTCGGCCAGTGAGTAATACATTACCAACAGAATCTGAACCAACATTTTTCTGAAAATATGAAAAATCGAAAAGGTGTCAGATTCCAAAAAATTCTAAAGGTCAATCTAAAATCCTGATATTGACCTACGACTTGTTAAAATTCTGGAATAATCCAGAAATTATCATTAACTAATAAAATACCAAGTCAACAAAAATTCTCACTTGGCAATAGACATGAAGAATTTCAAAACTACCAAGTATTTAGGTCTTCAATATTTCCAAATTCTTTCTCAGCAAAAATTCCTCTTCACAGAAATCACGCCACATAGAAATATTTCCAAGTCATCACTATTCCCCACCTGTATGACATCGATACAATTCCATAAAAATCAATCAATTTGAAATCAAAAACGCAGTCTGACGAGCTTCTTACTCCGGGTAAGAACTCTAAAGAGCAAGACACGGTTCTTTGCATTCGCCCGTCCGCGGTTCGGAACAAGTAAGTCCTATCACCTGGATAGTTGACCTAGATTCGTGAAAAGACCTAGCCAGGGCCACAAATTGGGGATTTTACTTGGGCGGACGTAAATACTTCTAAAATCTTTCCTCCGACGAAAGCCGTTCACGGGGTTGTCGCGCTAAAAAATTATACAAGTAAAATTTTTTAATCACTACGCTTCTGAAATAATATTTTGAGTGCGTCGGTGGTCGGTTAGCCGCGAGAGTTAACTGTGCGTGTACAGCCTGGCGTTGAAAAACAAAGTTCCGAAAAATAATCCTGTCGTCGAATCTCAAAACGACGAGAAGATATTTTTCGAGAAGCCACATTAAGGTTATAAACGATTAAAAGTGGAGAAAGAATACAATTTAAAAATACTGTTTTCTTTCTGGTTCGAAACCATCCATCTTTTAATTTTTATAAAATTAACAAGGCAAAAGTGTCAAGAATTCGTGTGTGTGCGTTAATTGCAAACACGTGTAATCGGTGAAAAATGAACAAGAGTGACTAGTTTTAGTCACGCATCACAGAATTTTTAAAAGCCCAGTTGAGTCAGAAAATTAAGGGTGACATCGAAGACAGCCTTCTTCTCCAACCCTTGTCCTACCAACTGGTGGAGTTAACTACAAATATCGGTAAGCTGTATCGTTCTCAATTTATAATATTTTATTTGAATATAGAAGCAAAATCTCCTGATTGAGCCTTTCCGAAATTTAGTAGATATTTTCTTTTCATCGAAATTCTAGCATTTTATATTCCTTTCTAGTAGCCGGTAGAGAAAGTAAGGATTCCGAAAACGATCCTACTTAAAAATAAAAAAAGGGACACAAAAGTGTCCTACAGTTTGTGAAGCCTCCGCGTACACTTTTTCATCTTTTAAATAAATATTAATTTATTATTTATAATATTTAATTATTTATTTATCCCTACCACCCGTACGTAACAACCGTCAATAAAATTTTTAAGCCTTACTCAAGTAAAAATAAATCAACTTTTTTCATAAATGATTAATAAAATATTTTTAAAAATTAATATAATTAATCAATTATTATAACTATGATGATTAATATATATAATATAATTATTAAATTACATTTAGTATACATTTTTATTATACGACGTATGAAGTTTAGTGAAACTAAATTTTCAAATGTACATTAAAAAATTGCATCATTCTTAAGAAGTATTTTGTATAAAAACATTTAAAAGAAGGTTCTTTTATTTTCTGTGTTTTATATTTTCAAAATATGGATTTTACATTTGCGAATTCCAAATTATTATTCTGCCTGAGTAATTTATGTGATATTTCATATTTTATGTAATACACTTATCGACTTTTTTTGTTTAAATTTTCATAATATCAATTTCATTTTAAGAATTTAAGTTTTTAAAATTAAAAATTTTTTATGTGTGCCCAAGGCGCAGATTACTTTCAAACGTTCCTGCGTGAATAGATGTAGCTGTTGGAATAAATCTTGCGATTCACGGTTTACTCAACTCTCGATTGAAGCGTAGAGTAGAATGAACGGAAAGCTCTACTATTTTTGTGATTTAATAAAAAATTGGTTTTTTATAGTTATACTACGAGTAATAATAAATATATTTAAAAAATTTTAATGCACGCTTTTATACTTCACCCTACGCTTCTGAATTTTACTCAACTTTGATTCATTTTTGAACATTTAATATATCACAAATAAATACAATGATACTAAATAACTTCTAACTTGTCCTTATGTCCCAAATTTGATTGGAAGTTGAGTAAAATTACTTCAACTATTTTTCTCCGTGTAGTTTTCCCGAGCACGTAGAAATTACGGCTACGGAGATTTAATACGATACGGCGACGAAAAACCGGTTCTAGTGATGCTGCTCGATCTTATGCTCCCTTAGACTGGTGTTTAGGCCTTGCAGCCTGGCTTATATTGTCGTCTGTAGTTTCAACTCGAAGGTAGAAAGTATGGGAATTTGAGTTCCATGGTTTCAATAGCTTTTTCGAAGTCCATTAGAATCTTAGGTGTCAATATGGTGAGTTGAGACTATGGGCCAGTTTGCTGGTGTGCTGCGTTGGTGAGCTTAGGGACTCACACCGATTTTCCAAGTCCGTGTGGCTCATGCTTTCGTGGTGTGGGTGTACTCACATCTTCTCAAGGGCTGTGTAAACCCGTACCACCAGGTTTTTAGGTAGATTTAGTCGCAAGGGTCAAGGACATTATTTGTATACATAGGTAAGTAATAGAGTAACTATAATACAATTGTTGTACATAAATGGTGATTATGATTTGTTTATAATTCTATTAATCTTTATATTTAAACATTGCCTTTGTTTATAAAATAACATAACTATTTAAATAGTTATTAAAAAGAACGCATTTTATAAATAATTGCTGATTGGTGATTAACATCAAAGAAGAATATTAACAATAATGATAATTATTATAAATATTATTATTATAAAATTTGAAGTAACATTATTATAATATTTGTTACAATTTTTAATAACAATATGAAATAATTATAATGAAAGTGATTGATAATTATTGCAAATCAAAAAATGGAAGTAACATTGTTATTATTTAATATTTGTTGCATTTTGACAATTATTCTTAATAACAATATAAAATATTAATAATAATAGTGATTAATATTAATTTTAAATACAAAGGTTGAAGTAATATTGTTGTTATATAATATTTGTTGCATTTCGTTAATTGTTATTATTAACAATAGTAATAATAATAATTAATAATAATAAAAGGTAATATTTGTTGTAATTAGTATTTTATCAATAAAATCAATTGTTTATTGATATTTTAGTTAATAGTAATAAATTCAATTAGATGTATCTTGCAACAATATTTATAACAATAATAAAACGTTTTATATGATATAATAGCATAATAGTATTATATAATTATAATATATAACATAACTGTCATGGATACGTGACAGTCTCGTACGATATGGGCTGGTTGAAAAGAGGCAATGGACGATCGTATGATAGTTTAAATGGATATGGAGCCATTATTGGATTTCTAACAGGCAAAATATTAGATTATCGTACGCGTAATAGGAAATGTCATTTGTGTGATTTAGGCAAAGAAAAAACCGATCTCGATTGTCGGAAAAATTTCTCTGGCAGCGCGAAAGCTATGGAGGCTGACGCAGGAGCAGAGCTACTGAATCGTAGCGATATTTTAAAGGATGCTAACTGATATGTGAAAATTATAGTAGTTGAAGAAGACAGTTCGTTAATAGCTGCTGTTAATAGGGAAAACATTTACAAAAATAATGGTCGAAAAATATTTAAATTGACTGGCAGAAATCATTTTAAAAAAAATGTATCTAAAAAGTTGTATACTTTGAAAACTAAATATAAAGATTTAAACAAGAAAGGCCTAATAAGCCACATAAAAAATGTTTCTCTTATGCTGTCGCTCAAAATGAAGGAAACGCTGTTAGATTATCTGCTGCTGTTTGTTGTATCCCTGATCACATGTATAATGCATATGAAAATTGCGGTACTTGGTGTAAAAAAAATCAGACACGATATCTGGTATATACGAGCAAAAATTTATTTTTAAAAATGAAGAGCTTTATGAAGAACTTGCACAAATGTTTTCAATATATCCTAATAATGCATAGAAATAATGTGTATCAGCTAGTAGTCGATCGAATGAATCGTTCAATAATATAGTTAGTCATAAGTTTCCGAAAAATAATAGCTATAGTACAAGTCCTTCTGGTGATGTTCGAGTTGCAAGTGCTGTGATATCAAAGAATGAAGGTAATAACTATTTAGTAAAAGTAAAGCAATCTTTAAATGTGCCAATAAGTAGTTACTTAGAAAAATTGTGTCAAATAACAGATAATAATAGACTAAAAAGACCTGATAAAGCAAAAAATATTGAGACGAAAGTACGAAGGATAGAGCTAGCTCAAAAAAGAGAACAGCTAAGGAAAAGTTCCCGCATTATCAATCGAAAATTGCAAAATAGTATATTTTGATTTGGAAACATCTGGTCGGGATAATTTGGCAGACATTTTACAAATTGCTGCTATTGTTGATGATAATATATTTTGCATTGCGGATGACATTTTGATGAAGAAAATGGTATGAAGAAATGAGAAAAAATTCTACATCTTCAATATTTATAATTTTTTTTTGAAACTGAGATCGCGCAAAAATTTGCAATATCCTTCAACTATCAGTGCTCAAAATTGTTAAAATTCAACAGGGCATTTTTAGATATTAATTTTGGTGACTGACCCTTCCAAAATGATTGATAAAACGTAAAAGTGTCTTGAAAATAAGAGTTTTTCGGTAATAAACCTCATTTATTGGATTATTCGAAGCTTATTATAAGTTCAGATAATATGTATTGAATCTCCTAACAAAGGCTGATGCAAGGATTAATTTCAAAAATCGCGTGTCCAATATGGCGGCCTCGAAGTTACTAGAGCACACTTACTTCTTATATTTATCGACGAATTTTTGGTTTCTATGAACATATTATAGGTAGGAATCATATTATTCATACTCTCGTATGATATTTAATCAAATTAGTGATTCCGCCAATTGTGAACCACTGCATTGCCTTCACTGACAGGTATACGATGTTTTTCTAGTTTTTATCTCTGAATACATAGTTACAAAACTTCCCGATGGGGGCATGTGTGTTCCCTGGGTGCAAAATGGCGACGTCTAGTACACGATTCTTATAAACCATGGATGCTGCCATGTTGCACCCAGGGAACACACGTGCCCTCATCGGGAAGATTCCTAACTAAGTACTTGGCAGAACTTCATTTCGTGTTTTGTGAAGTACGGTCATAAGAGATTGGTCTCCTTATATCTAGTCTCCATGTATACTATAATGTCGAGATCGAACAAATGATACCGCTGTAACCGTTAAATTGGTCAAAGGTATTCACTTTAGCTGATTTAAAGATCTTCTTACATTCACTTGTTCGTTTCCAGCTAAATGTTTAACTGTAACAAGGATTAACTTTCATGTCATAGCTGCACTTTCTTCCTGTGTAGTTCCAAATTATATTCTCACATTTCACTATCAGTTCCACTTACTAAAGAGTAAGTAGATAGGACTAAGTAGAATTTTAACTCCTGTCGTGTGATTTATAAGAGTGTTTTCTTTTCGTATTGTTTTGGTCAACACTCAGATTCCTACATATTCGTTATTTATTTTCGCAATAAATGAAAAAACTTCTACTTCTGTCAGTTAAAATTCATGTTATCAAAATTCGATCATATCGAAGGAATGATGTTTGTTTGCTCGCAATATCTTTTTCCAATTCTCGTGTTTTTTTTTCATCTGAAATATAGTATTATCTATACTTTGTTGAGTCTATATTATGGTACAATATATCTTCTATGATAGATCAATCTTGATAAGAATGTTTTTGAAAACATACAATTAAACCAAGATCTCGTGATATGATTTCAGTCCAGTTAACAAAATGTTCGCTTAGTGGGTGCATCATGAAGGCATTTATGCTGACTAATCCGCACGACATGCCTCTGGGTCATGACGCAGATGCGTCTTCAATGGAGGTGTATAGGCGTCGCTCATCACACGAGGCCCTTGCGTGAAGGCATGAGACAAGCACTCAGTGCCTGTGCAATACAAGTTCTAACCTAGAAGTGTACCTGAAATAATACACTTATTCCAACAAATAATCCAATTATTAAAACATTTTTAAACGCATTTTCCGGAATTGACTTCAGTTCTCACTGCAAATTCTCTTTTATGTCTTCTATTGACTGAAAAACGGTGCCTTGATTTGGTAGTTTGAGTTTTGGAAAGAGAAATAAGTCGACCGGAGCCATATCAGGTGAATACGGTGGTTGTTCGATGATATTTGTTGAGTTTTTGACCAGAAATTCGTTCACAATGATAGCCTCGTGAGGTGGTCTTTCGGAACTAGTCGAGCAGCAACGCGTTTCATGCCCAAACAATCGTTTAAAATAGTGGAAATTGATTCGTGAGGCACAAAAACGTTAGTGGCTATCTCTCTTAAACTTAAATGACGATTCTCAGTCACCATGTCCTTCACTATAGCGATGTTAACTTCAGTTGGAGACGTTGATGACTGACCGTAGCGAGGAAAATCTGCCACCACATCTCGACCGCTTTTGAATGCACTGTACCACTCATATGCACGTGTTTTTGATAAAATCGAGTCACCGTAAGCCTTCTGTAACATTTCCAGCGATTCCGCATATGAAATTTCATTATCAAAGCAAAATTTGAGACCAATTCTTTGTTCAATATTCTTATCCGCTGGGAAATCGCGAAACACACTTGAGATAAACTGACAACATTGAGCACTATGAACAAACTAAATAACAGATTGCGCTCGAACTCTACGTCAGTATAGAGGACAGTGGTGCCAACTTAGCGTCAAAAAGGTTTTTGACAATCTCTTTTAGCGGGCTTTTTGAATGATCAATTCCCAGTACTTTTTTGACAGAATGTAAGTTAGTTCATCATCACTAAATACCTTGAACAATCACTTTTTTGATTAATGTGGAAAACAATATGTATATATATATATACAGGGTGTCTAAAAAGTCCCGGGACAGTTTGATATTTCCTCAGGTAAAATATTTTTCAAAAAAGTGAATTTTATTCCTGAAGTAAATTTCAACGAGGAATTCAATGGTGACCTTCATTTTGACCTTGAAGTTGACCTTCATGGCTTTTTCAAGGTCAAATTGGTTTTTTAAAATGGAAACCTCCTTTTTTTACATCTGCAATCGATAGAGCGGAAAATTCTACGTTCAGATACGTACCCAAGTCATAGGTCAATTGTAACGTTCATGGTCAATTAGAGCTTATTTGAAATTAACAAAGTTTTCCAAGAGGCCAGTGTAATTTCTGAAGTAAAATTAACGAGAAATTCATTGGTGAGCTCTGCATTGATCTTGGTTACAGCGTTTTGAATATTTTAAAATCATATGTATAGGAAATTTTTCATTAAAAGTTCCAGGAGTTCTGGTGAGAGTTCTGTTCCTCCCCAAAGAGTTATATCGAAAAGTCCTGTACCGTTTTTCGACACCTAAGTCAATACCTAAGGCTGTAAGGCTGTAAGGCGCTTTATAAGGACCTTCAGAGAACTGGTCGGCCAAAATCTGCAAGATCTGAGGAGATGCAGATGGACATAGTCCAAGCATTTGTTGAAAACCCACACCTTAGTTTACGTCGAGCTCCTGAGACAGTGCGAAATATTTTAAAAAGCATTAATTTCCATCCTTATAGTACAAATTTCATCTGGTACAAGAGCTCAATGAAGACGATACTGATCGTCGGGTTGAATTTTGTTGAAATTATGATGGACAGAATTGATAGAGATCCTCATTTCTTGTACAATACAGTATTTTCAGATGAAGCTACTTTCACTTTAAAAGGTGAAGTTAACAGGCAAAATTGTAGATATTGGTCCGACACAAATCCTGATTGGATGTTGGAGAGTCACACACAATATCCACAAAAAATTAATGTTTGGGCCGGTATCTTGAATGATACATTGATAGGCCCTTTCTTCATCGATGGTAATCTCAATGACCGTACATATGAAGAGCTTCTCAGAAACCAAATTGTACCAAGAATAAGGGAGATTACAGGCGATAATTTTCAAAATATTTGGTTCCAGCAGGACGGAGCAGCGGCTCATTACGGTAGGGAGGTTCGAGCATATTTGGATACTCAGTTCCCTCATAGGTGGATTGGAAGAAGGGGTGAAATCGAGTGGCCTGCTAGATCTCCTGATCTGACGCCTCTCGGCTATTTTCTTTGACCTTATTTAAAGAGCAAAGTATACTCATCGCAACCCCAAAGCTTAGACGAATTGCAGAATCGGATTCTGCAAGAGGCTACTTTGATTGATAGGGAGGTGATTCGTAATGCTGTAACTCATTTTTACAATCGCATAGCTTTTTGTCAAGCTCAAGGTTTTCAGTTCGAACACCTTCACTGAAGCGTGAGAGGCAAGGAGACTCACGCTAATCAAGCACCCCAAAGGGAACAGAATTTACTACATCCACGTCGTTGTTCCTGGGTAATGCTAAACGTAAACGTAAACTGCTTGCAAAAAGCCTTGAAAAAAACCTGAAGATCATCACCAAGATCAATACAGAGCTCACCAATGAATTTCTCGTTGTAATTTACTCCAGGAATTGCACTGACCTCTTGGAAACCTTTGATTATTTCAAATAACCTCTAATTGACCTTGAACGTTACAATATACCTATGACTCTGGTACGTATCTGAACGTAGAACTCTCCGCTCTATCGATTTCAGATGTTAAAAGGGGGGTTTCTATCCAAAAAAAAAAGTTGACCTTGAAAAAGCCATGAAGGTCAAAATGAAGGTCACCATTGAATTCCGCTTTGAAATTTACTTCAGGAATGACCTTCACTTCTTTGAAAAATATTTTACCTGATGAAATATCCAACCGTCCCGGATGATATTGAAGTTTGAGACGTCTCAAACTCAAACTTGTGACGAATTGTGAGACGAACTATTAGGTAGAAAATTCTTCTATGAGACGGAAATTTATCCCTAGATCAGGTAACGAAGGAAGACAATAGAAGCAATAAACATTACCTCTATAAACCAAGGGACTCTTATACCGAAGTTTGGGATAAAATTTACCTAAAGGAAACCCTTGTCACTGATCAGCATATTATGACTTTTAGGTTGACACAAAATTATCATAAAAAACTCTGCTCATATGTGAACGCTACTTATGTAATGTCCGCGAAGATTGGATATTCGCGTGTATTAAAAATCTGCCCGCTTCGCGGGCACATTCTCATCGCGCGCTTCGCGCTCTGGAATTTTTGAACGTCGCGCTTCGCGCTCGGTCTTGTGCTCTTCACATACATTCAAGTTTTTTTATTATAATTTGATACTAAAGCTCAAACCAATTTTATAATAATATTACAGATGATGTGAATTACACATTTTCTCAAAGTCACTCAATTTCTTTTTGAAATTAAGACAGACAGACAGACAGACAGACATACAGACAGACAGACAGAATGGAAACCCACTTGATGTAACACTTATTCCCTAAATTGAAAAATATGTAGTGTCACAGACATGTTCAACGAAAACAATAGAATAGTGGAAACAAATTTAGAAAGAATTCGATGTACGGAACAATCCGTTGATATGTCGATACTAATTATGTAATATAAATAAAGGATTCCGATTCTTGGAATTAGAAAACATTTTGACAATCTGCATGAAAGATGAAGATTTTAAAAATAATATATTCTCTTTAATGTCATCAAAACATGACTTTGTAACACTAAGAACAAAAAATTACAACATGTATGTACGCATATGACAATAGGCAGATAAAGAAAAGATAGAATGCAGTTTTCTTCGTAAATAAAGATACATGACATAATGCAGAAGTGCATTAGGATCAAACAAGACGTTAAAAGACACCTTAGGATAAATAGGATGACTCCGTTGTGAGGAAAGCAAACATTCCCCATCCTTAGATATGAGCTAACTCACTGGACGATAAAAATGAATGTGATGCAACCCTTGTTTCAAACTTTTAAAACGGGATAGGTTAGAGAAAGATTTACTCAAACAAGCTTCAATGGATTTAAACAGCACATCATTTTAAAAAATGGAAAAAATATGTCTTTGTTACACTGAAAACAATAAAGTTACATGTTTGCATGCATATGAGAGTAAGGAGATGAAACATCGATAGAATCTACCTTTTTTCGTAAATTGATATATATGACATAATGCAGAAGTGCATTACGATGAGATTAGATGTCAAAAGACACCTCAGGATGAATATGTACAGTCCGATGTGAAGAAAGAGAAAATTTCATATCTTCAGATATGGGCTGACTCACTAGACGGTCGAAATGACTGTGATGTAACCCTTTTTTTCAAACTTTTAAAACTGGATTGTTTAGAGAATGATATAAGGAATCGATTAAACCCTGTTAAATAGCTCGCGTTCAATAAGAAGTTACTTTTTTAAACGAAAACAATAGAGAAAATTTGTCTCTTTTTAAAAGTTCTAACACGCCTTTCTAAACATTCCAAATTAATTGAATCTTAGCCCAGGTAATAGAGGGAATTCTCAACTTTCTATTGCATATGTAAAAAAGAACATGAAATGCATAGGGGTTGAGATTTCGCTGTTTTCCTGAGTGCATAAATTCGTCTCACTTGCAAGAAATTGAAATTTCTAAGCTCGAACTTGAGACGATTTGGCCCAACAATTTTTGTCAGCCAGCTCGAAGTCGAACCCAAAAGCAGGTAGTGGGTCATTACAATAGAGTCAATAAACCGTACGTGCGGCGCACTCTTAATTCTAAATTGATATTATCCTTCATTAACCCATGAAATTGAACATTATAGAGTTTTTTCGCGAAACACATCATATCAGTGTAATGTCACATATGAGAATGCAACTTGTGGAATGCCCATAAAGTGGCTGTAATTTTAATAAAAAAGTAATCTGAAGTGTTGAATTTGAATCAAACATACTGTTTTGGAAAAGTAATAGAGTAAAAAGTTATGAATACTGAGTATCTTTTGATTAATCTTCTATGAGCAATGATTTAGAATGACTGCACAAATTTGTCACAAATATTTAAAAAACGTCAGTCCCTTGCATGCAGATAGTATGATTTTACATCATACTTTATTTATATGCGTTTCTGGGTGAGTTACGTTACTTTTTGTGAACGTAAAAAGTTGTAATAAAGTTAATTTTTATAAAAAGTAACTTTTTAAGCTTAAAGTTACTGGAGAACAAACAGATGATGATGATTTGAACGAACTTCAAGAATTTTGAGAAAAATATTTTCTCTTTAATGTTATCCTGACATGTTTGCCGGTACATGTGAACAAAAAATCTTGTTGGTCTCTTTTTATTTCCTCAAACAAACTTCAATTGATTTAAACAGCACATCATTTTAAAAAATGGAAAAAATATGTCTTTGTAACACTGAAAACAATAAAGTTACAACATGTTTGCAGGCATATGAGAGTAAGGAGATGAAACATTGATAGAATCTACCTTTTTTCGTAAATTGATATATATATATATATATATGACATAATGCAGAAGTGCATTACGATGAGATAAGATGTCAAAAGATACCTCAGGATGAATAGGTACAGTCCGTTGTGAAAAAAGAGAAAATTTTATATCTTCAGATACGGGCTGACTCACTAGACGGTCGAATAGACTGTGATGTAACCCTTTTGTAATTTTGGAAATAACATGTTCTGTTTAATGTTACCGTGACATGTTTTCCGGTAAATGTGTTCAAATAATCTTGTTTGTCTCTTTTTATTGATTTAAACAAGCTTTAATTGATTTAAACAAGCACATCATTTTAAAAAATGGAAAAAATATGTCTTTGTAACACTGAAAACAATAAAGTTACAACATGTTTGCAGGCATATGAGAGTAAGGAGATGAAGAAGTTATAGAGTCAACCTTCTTTCGTAAATTAAAATACATGATATAATGCAGAAGTGCATTACAATAAGGTAAGATGTCAAAAGATACCTCAGGATGAATAGGTACAGTCCGTTGTGAAGAAAGAGAAAATTTCATATCTTCAGATATTGATGTCCCGGATGTTAGAAACGCAAACATAATATTTTAAAAAATAAAAGTTTTGCTGAGTTTTTCTAGGCGAGTACAGCAATAAGCCCATATCACATTTTTTAATCAGATTAATATTTTCCAAATGAAAACTCATTTTCGAAATACACAATCCATCACCGACCCGGGATTTCACAAAAATGGGAATTTTGTAAAACAAAAAAATTTGCTGTGTTGTGCTAGGCGAGTGCAACAATAAATCCCAATAACATTTTCTAATCAGAATAATATTTTTCTAATTTAAACTCATTTTTAAAACATAGTCCATCACTGATCCGGGATTTCCCAAAAATAGAAATTTTGAAAAACAAAAAGTTGTGCTGCGTTGTGCTAGGCGAGTACAACAATATACCCTCATAACTTTTTCCAATCAGATTAATATTTTTCAAATGAGAACTCATTTCTCAGAGTTCCAAGAGTTATGTTTAGAGTTCTGGATTCTTCTCAAATATTTCTAAAAACTAGTCCAAATACATTTTATTATGAAATTAAAATTCATAAATCTGTGGTACATCAAAGTATTCGAATAATTTTTGCAAATCTCATTTTCAACAGTTCTAAGTGTCCGGTTAAGAGTTCTGTATTCAACTTAAATAATTCTACAAATAAGTCTGAACACATTTTGTTCTAAAATCGAAGTTCAAGAAACTATGACACTCCAAAGTTTTCAAAAATCTGGGTTTTGAGAGTTCCAAGAGTTCTTTTTAGAGTTCTCTATTCCAGAAATCATTAATGAACTTCTCATTGGAAGTTTTTTCAATTATAAAGTTTCCTTGATACTTTTTCTCAGCAAACTAAAAAAAAACATGTTTACCGACCGGGCTCAATTTGCCATTCAATATTGTATTATTAGACAAAAGGGGACTTTCAGGTTTTTGATGACATTGACGACATCACTAGACCTAGGGTGACTATAATTGATATTCGAAAAGTAGGACAAAAAAGTTTGAAAAATGAGGACAAGGTAGGATGTAGCGCCATCCTATTGAAACCACAAGACAGTTACACCAATATCTTGAATTTTTGGCGGCAAAAATTCATTGATCATTGCTCTGTAGCAAGCTTTATTGACAGTAACGTGTGGAGAATACTCTTTGTTTAAAATTGCGCGAATTTAAAAGAGTGATTATTGAGGGGAACAGGTTGGATTTGGATTTCTCGGAGTTCAACCAAAAAATTAGAGACTCTATTGACGTCAAAAAATGTCGAAACAGATTGTTAACATGCAAAAAAATTTACACGTGGTAGGTTAGGGGTAGTTTCCGACGTAAAGGGTTGGAGCCCAAAAATCGATATAGACATTTTCGAAGAGTCTAAAACTCAGAGAGTCTTCCTAGGCCTTAAATTTTGCAAAAAGATGATTTTTAGTGAAAGTCGTTTCTACATGGCCATGCAGGGTTTCGATTTGGTGTTAAGGGTTGGAGAATAAAAATCGATAAGGACACTTTTGAAGAGCCCGAAAATCAGAAAGTGCTTGCAGACGATAAAGTTTACAAAAATATGTTTTTTAGTCAAAGTCGTCTTTACATGGCCATGCAGGGGTGCATTTTGATGTTAGGCGTTGGAGCCCAAAAATTTATTGAGACATTTTCGAAGAGCCCAAAAATCACAAAGCCTTCCTAGGCAAATTTCTTAATAAGAATGTGTAGACCTCAGTTAGGCAAATAATTTTTCATCTGAACTTTTTTTATGTATCTCATATATTTTGTCTAAAAAATGGAATTATTGAATTTTAATCGTATTTTTTGGAATTGAAACGAAAAATATATGTTTTTTCATAAACTGTGTGAGACAAAACTTGTAGATCTTTTTGAAACGAATAACTTTGTATTCTTACGTTTTTTTCGTATTTCACATATTATTGTTAAAAAATTGAATTTTGGATTTTCAATAGATTATTTTTGAATTAAAAAAAAAAAATATGCATCTTATGAAAAAATGTTACAATTCAAATTTGTAGGTCTTTATGTAGAAAATAATATTGTATCATAACGTTTTTTCGTATCTCGTATAATTTAACTGGAAAATGGAATTTTGATATTGACTTTTTTCGAATTTGAATATTCATTTCTAATTTTGATTTAATCAAAAAACGTTATCAGGATAATTTTCAGGGATTTATGAGAACTATCTAAAACAAGTATTAAAATTTTTGATTTTTTCAAAAAATTATTTTCAAAAACAGAAAAGTAGTGCTCAATCCCTCAATTTTGATTGGATGTGGCTGGTTAACGAACTTGTCCTTACTTTTTCGGCTTCGATAAAGTGTGCCAAAGCACAATTGAATCTGATAATTCTATCGAGAGTTATGCCGCACACGACCTACAGACAGACAGACAGACAGACACTTTCGTAAAAACCCTTTTTTCGGACTCAGGGGGTCTCAAAACGTAAAGATTTGATGAAATTTTCGAAAGTCATTTTTCACATAAAACCAATACCTTCTCATCCATGATGAGAATGTAAAAAAGATTGACGAAGAATTTGAATATTAAAACGGAATAGAGAAACCAAAGAATCGGTATGAGCAAATCGTTCCACTAAGACAGCTCTTTAAAACATTTTTAGAAATAGGAAATACACTTGACTCGATTATTAATTACATAGGTTCTTTGAGTACTTCGAGTACCCTTATGTCTAATATAATGCAAGGAAAAGAATGGAAGGACAACATTAAACTATGTATGCCCATGTATATGTTTTTCGACGCGTATGAAACCGGGAACAGTCTCGGTTATTACAGCGGCATTAATAATCTTGTGCCGCCTACGTTTCTTTACACTGCATACCATTTGAATATCGAAGCTTTTTACGAAATATGTTTCTAGCCATGGTATTTCATTACGACGATCTAAAAAAACGGCAATAAAGTTGTTTTTTCAACATTAATTGCTGAATTTACTTATGTAGCTGATGAAGGAATCGCAATTGAAACTATCAGTAAGAAATTACACGTATACTTCATTCTGACAGTAATTGAAGGTGCCAACCTTGGGCTTAACGTACTTTTAGGTTATAGCGAAAGCTTTTCTGCCAAATTTTACTGTAGATCCTACAAGATGTCCAAATGTCAAGCACAGTATTCTACTATATAGGATAATCCCCCTTTAAGAAAACAGAGACTGTTTACGTTAATGTTGTTAGAAGTAATTCTTTTAAAACAATAGACATTAAAGAAAATTGTAGAAATGGTAGTGTCACCCTCCATATTAATATAATAAAAGATGCTGGTTTACGATCAATGAGGGTCAAATATAAAGAAGAAAACTCTTTATATTTACCTTCTCATCTATGATGAGAATGTAAAAACACCAAATATTAAAATTGTCACACACAAGAAAAATAAACATTAAATTAACTTAACATCCAGAACATACACAAAATTGTTAAAATTTTACCTTTATAAAAGAAGTTTAACTCATGATGAGTAATGTCGAGAAAAAAAAATTATAATAAAAGTCATGATTTACTTAATAAAATGACGTGATTTCATGGAGTCGACGACACTTTGTCTACTAAATTATTACATTCAAACAGTTAACTTAAAATATTGACAACAGTTATTGTAAACACAGAATTTGAAATGTAAACAGACATCAGCTGGAAAGCTATCATGAATTTAATCTATTAATGTCACGGGATTTAGGAATTAATAACGAGGGTTGATTATTAATACACCTTCTTTACTTTCAAATGAGTGATTTTAATACATTCTACGTGTTCAACAGGAATCACGTAGATTCAGTTGAGAGTGACAAAGGTCTGCCGTAGCCTAGACACACTTATACACTGCTTACAGGAATGCAGGGTTGTCCTAAGGGACCCTCGAAGATAGTAGACAATGGTAGTGGGGCGAAATAGCGGTATTACACTCTCTAGACTAATACAAGATACTGCGAGCGTTACACTCCCCGTCTTAGAATGAAATTAGTCTCTAATTTTAAGCCTAAGGGTTCTCGGTCTAACAATCTCTGTCTCTGGAATCGCTACGTATTCTGCTTGAACGATAGCGTCAGCTGTAGGTGTTACATGGACTTGTGGTGTCGCGTTAACAGTAGTTTTCACGCAAAATAAGTTGATGCATAGATTTTTCGGGATTAGCTTAGAGATACATTTGAAAACGCCTATCTTATAAGTTACGTATGCTGTAATTATGCCTATTGAAATATAGCCTATGTATCTTAAAATATCGCTGGCGGTTTCCCTCCAAGAATGTGTTCGTCTATCATTCCTAATAGTTCTCATCGTCGCTTCTATATTGTCTAATGTTGTTCTAAATTCGTTGATTTTAACAGGCATCAGTGATTCTAGTATAGCTGGAAGATTATCATTCAACAATTCTAATTCGGCCGCCTCGAAGGGTAGTGATACATTTTTCTTGTAAAATACATTCTTTTTTATTGATATGGAGTTTGATAATTTTAGAATAGATTTAGGCGTTTGTATTATACAATTACTTCCTGCTATGTACGTAGCGGCACTTAAAGTTATTGTTTCGGTACGATCGTCGCATATAGTATTTATTTCGGTGGTTTCCTCGGGTATTAGTATGTATTGGTTCTCGCCATACAGTGGAATATAAACTAGTTCCTGTATTTGAAAAATGGATATTTGGCAAACCTGACTATCGAGTGTTTTGACGCTTGATTTAAATAGTTCGCTTTCGCAAGAATGTATTTCGCTTAAAAGGTAACTTGGCTGTGTTCTCTTACAAATTCTGATGTCATCTAAGTGCTTACAATCTCTAATTAAATCCCTATCACTTGGTACGTAAAAACTATTTTCTTGATTAACTAGTATTATTTCGTGCGTTGGAACGGCGGCTACAAATGTTTTACCATGAGGTTTAGGTATAGGGATCAAGTGTAAACATCGCAAGGTTTCAGGTTCTAGGATGGGCACTTGTAGGCAGTAAGTTAGTCTTTTGTCAATTATCGTCACAGAGAGATCTGATATGTCAATTATATGCTGGTAGTTGTATTCTACCAGTCGGACAGGATATTTGAAATTTTGTTCCTCTTCGAGTTTTTTGAGCTCTTCGATGAGTTGCTTTGGCGTCAACAATTGGGGGTGCACAATCCCGTGCTTTCCGTCGTTGATGGCATTAATCAGTAAGTTAGTGTCTTCACTGATTTCTTCTATACTGATGGTACAACCTAGTAACTGGTTTGCTAAGTGCATATTTTGCTGATTCCTATTGGTGGCGTTTACTAACCGATTCAATTCGTCTAGACGATTTTGCGTTGCAGAATTCATTTGTTCAATATCGTGAGAGGCAGAGTTTAACAAATTGCGGATGATAATCGTTTGGTTACCTATGCTTTGGGACATCCTAGCATTATCCTTAAATAATTGGTCCATATTTTCGTTTATAAGGATGAGGTCGTTGTCATCCAAAGTACCAAATAATGCTTTCGACGCCACACCTATTCCGTTTATTAATCCTCTTTTTTGTCGGCTATACAGATGAGAGTACAGTAGCTTGAGTCTATCGAGTCTTCCGGCGAGTAATTTTATCTCTGCGTTTTCGTAACAGTCTCCCTTACATTGATCTTGTGCATATTCAAGGGCTGTGTCGACTTGGTGCAGACGATCGTATAGATTCTGACTGCCAATCACAACTATCACTTTCCATGTTTGATGGTATAGTTTGGTTTCTCCTAAATTTTCTGCAAAAACGGTGACGTCTTGTAAGGGCTTTGTTGTTATTTTTGCTGTAGAAGTAGCAGCCAGTAACATCATCAAGAAGGTTTTCATCTGAAAAGATTTAAAATTGTTCTTTAAGCCGATTTGCATGTACAACGATTCGTTCATTATTGAAAAGGATCTCATAATTGTTACTGGGTAAGACTTTAACTATCGTAGCTGGGCCTTTCCACTCAGGGCTGAGTTTATTCTCTTTAGTATTTAATATTTTAACCAGATCACCGGGTTCGAAAAGTCTTTGAGGTAATGCTATACGAGAGTCCTGTTGTCTCTTATATCTTTCTTTGTTTCTTTGTATGGTTTCTTTAGCTCGGCGCAAATAACGTTCGTGTCGTTCTTGCCAGAGTTTGATTAACTCGGGATATCTTAAACTTGGTGTGGTAGCTAAAGCAGAAGGTACATTGGCACCTCGGCCGAATGTTAGTTGAAACGGACTGAATCCGGTCCCTTCGTGAGTCATAGTGTTATACGCCATGCAAAGAAACTTAAGAGTATCATCCCATTGTACATTTAAGTCAGACATAGCCGTTTTAATGAGGTCTTTAATTGTTGCATGTGTCCTTTCGAGAGATCCATTCGACTGGGGATGGAAGGCGGTGGTTTTTACGTGTCTAATTCTAAACAGGTTTTCAAAATTTTGGACTAGCTCCGACAGAAAATTCTGTCCCTGGTCTGTGAGGATGTGCTTAGGTGATCCAAATATATATATATATATATATATAATGATCAAACAAACTCTCGACAATGGTTTCGGATGTTGTGTTTTTTAATGGAATGAGAACAAGGTATTTTGTTAACATATCTTGAATAGATAATATATATTCATGACCCTTGTTTGTCATAGGGAGAGGACCAAATATATCCATAGCGATTTTATCATTAGGATCTATCGGGGTATCAGGGATGATGCCTTCAACCTTTCTCTTTACCCGAGTTAGCTTCTGTGTTTGGCACACGTCGCAAGACTTGACATATTTGATAATGTCATCTTCCATATTGGGCCAAATGCCCAATTCTCTTGCTCTCGCAATGGATTTGTTCTCACCGAAGTGTTGGGCCATGATGGATCCGTGGCTTTCGAGTATGATTTGTTGTCTTTCCTCTAGAGATAAATCCGTGGTTGGGCGGTAGCAGGTATGTATTTTTAGTTGAGGATATTTATAGCTTACAAAGGCAATGAGTGTCTTCAGCTTGACTCGTTCGGTACTGGTAATCGTGGGGTCATCGAAATGTAGTAGGAGGATTCCGAGTTTGCGCTCAATGGTTTCTATGACTACTGAGTTAATTGCGATCAACCATTTACTTTCGTGGTACATTCCCATACTAACGACCGAGGGTTTATTCGTTGTCTCGTTTCGTTAGTCACCTCCAGAGTTTGCCAGTAGCGTTTGGCTTCTCAACTTCTCGTGTTTCAGTTGGCTGGGAGAACCATCTGTAATATTCGTCTCTTAGTTTTTTCTTCTCTTCATTGGGTTGTTCAGACTCAGGTTCAGATTCATCGAGTGATAACGGTTGTATAGAAAGAGGGGTAGGAATTCTTGGCGGTTGTTCAATGATTTCAGGCGTTACCAAGTCTCGTCCCTGTGCTTTTTCATAGAAATCGATGTCAGGTAGTTCTGCCTCAAGGTCGAGAATAGCTTTCTCTAACCCCGTTGGTAATGGGTCGTTTTGGATGGGAAATATTCGAGACAATGCATCCGCAGCTTGATTTTCTGAGCCTTTTTTATATTCAATTTCGTACTCATACTCCTCCAACTTCAATCTCCATCTCATTAAACGTGAGGAAGGATCCTTGACGTTAATGAGCCATTTGAGGGCTTGGTGGTCGGTCAAAATTTTGAACTTCCTCCCTAATAGATATTGTCTTAGTCGTTTAACAGCCCATACTATCGCTAGGAGCTCCTTCTCTGTTGTGCTGTAATTAGTCTCTGGTGAATTTAGTGTCTGGATATCTCAGAACTGGGGCTGAGCATAACAAGTGTTTCAAATCGTCAAACGCATTTTGACACTGAATCGTCCATTTAAAAGTAGAGTTTTCTTTGGTGAGCTCGGTTAATGGCTTAGCAATTGTACTGTAATTAAGTATGAATTTTCTATAGTAACCAGATAAACCGAGAAAGCTCTTAACTTCAGTTGGTGTGGTGGGTAGTTTAAAGTTAACGACTGCTTTTATTTTTTCACTATTAGGTTTTACTCCCTCCGACGTTATTACATGTCCCAAATACTCAAGTTCTGGTCTTAAATATTCACACTTATCGGGTTGGAGCTTTAATCCAGTTTTACGTAATCTTTCAAACAGGGTAACAATGTTCCTATTATGATCCTCTAGTGTTGAACCAAAGACAATGATGTCGTCCAAATATGCAAAACATATACGCTGGTATTCAAAATGTCCATCAGGTGTGGAAAAAGCAGTGTACTTTTTGGATTCTGAATCCATGGGTATCTGGTGGGATCCAGAGCTGAGATCAAAGGCTGAAAAAAACTTGGCTTTTCCCAGATGATCAAGGATATCGTCGATCACCGGTAAAGGATATGCGTCCTGGTCAGTACATTCATTTAGTTTCCTGAAGTCAATGACTATACGCCACTTTTTTTTGCCTGAGGCATCTGTTTTTTTTTGGTACTACCCAGATAGGCGAATTAAAAGGTGAATCGGAGTCTTTGATGATCCCCTTTGTTAGTTGATCTGTCATTTGTGAATGGATTTCATTTTTATGACATTCTGGTGGTCTGTAACTTTTGATATTGATGGTTTTCTCTTCTTTAAGTACGATTTTATGTGAAGTCAAGTTGGTGCAGGGTAATGGGTCTCCTTCCAGTGTATAAATATCGTGATACCCTGATATGATTTTAACAATAGATTCTTTAGTTTTATCCTCCAGATGGTTCAGTCGTGAGCATTCTAATACCTTCATAGTTCTGTTTAAAAGTTCCTGTTCTGTAATATACATTACGGGGGCTTCCTGAAATTCAATTTGAGTCGGTCTTATGTCGAATTCGTGTGTTTGATATGTTTTATACTCGTTTGTTGGGTTTGAAAGGGGTATCTTGATGGTTTGATCTACTATTTTATAAATAGAATCAGGTAAGAGTTCATTATTCAGAAGTACTGCGTTATTATTAGTGAATTTGGCTGGAAACGTGACTAATTGTACACTATGTGGTGGTATAATTATACCGTCATCTATAAGATCATGTCTTTTTTTATTCAAATAAAGAGCATCGTTGGTAAGATTGTACCGGTATTTGTGCAAAAAGGGTAGTCCCATTATGCCATCTTCTGGTACAGGAAAGTCTTCATCGACTACATGAAATGTATGATGAACTCCTAGGTAGGGAATAATTATTTCATGCGTGGATGTGTGTTGGTCGTGACCCATCAAGAATTTTTTTACCTTTGCGATCTTCTGCAAGTGATTCGGGATATTCTGGTTCTTTATTATGTTTATTGATGACCCTGAGTCAACCAATAGTCTGGAGTTTCCCAATCCGTCTCCTCTGATGATTGTTGATTGCAATCTTCTTCCGGATACTGCGGATACTCGTTCAATCTCTCCTCCTTTTTGTCGTTCTGACCCACTGCTATATCCGTTTCCTCCTGACCTTGCACCATATTTACCCGTTCAGGAGGTCGTGTACCGAAATTCCCCTGTGGAAAATCCTGAGTTGATTTGAATTTTGTACACTGACTCTGTGTATGTCCGACTTCCTTACATCTGAAGCACGTTATTTGACTTCTTTCCTGTGGAAGAGGCCCATGGTTTGGTAGATATGGGGGCTTGTACGCGGCGGGACTGTTGTGGTAACTAGAACTTGAATTTCCATTAGGTGGGAATTTGCGTGCAGGATAAGTGTAAGAACTCGAATTAGCCCTTTGTGTAATGTTACTTGGTCGAAGGACAGTTTTTGCTGTCGTTACCGCCTTATTTCGAAGCCTCTCTCGGTGCCAGGCTTCGGCTTCCAGGGCATATTGTTGAGCCTGAACAAATGAAGTAGGTCTCAAAGGTTGCACCTGGGTGCTGATTTCATCGCGCAAATTCATTATATATCTTTTAACAGCCACTTGCTCCTCAAGTTTTATGGCTATATCCCTCTCGGACCGCCTTCGGTATTCTCCATGAATCGCGTAATTGAGTTCATTGAGTAGCTGTCGAAATCTAATATTATAATCTTGAACGGTGTTAATATTTTGACGACAATTTTCGAGGCGGCTTCTACATAGCTCTATGGAGCTTACAGGGGCTAAATTCCTTTCTAGTGCGTCATAGAGGTCATCATAATTTTTTATATTTGCGTACCTAATTGCCCGTTTGGCGTGATCTATTATTTTTTCCGCGATTACGAAGCGCAGTAGAAGATCGGGTTCAGAACAATCATTGCGAGCCCTTTTAACGCCCTTTATGAAATCGCGCACGCCTATGTCATCGCGTCCGTTAAGAACTTCTATCGTCCTTATAAGGTCTTTGGCAGGGATGAGAGTCGCTGACAAGCGCTGCTGACCGCTGCACGGTCGTGTTCTGATGCCTGGGCGAGGGGAGGTTGGAATTTTCCGGCGACCGTGTGAAGACTTTGTTCTCTTCCCCCTCTGAGTCGGGAGTCGAAGTCCGAGTTTCTCTCGATGGGCCTTCGTCTTCAGTTAACAAGGCATTTGTTTCGCGAGCAAGCAATTTAATTTCATCCGCCCTTTTTAAATTTTCGTTATTTAAAATACGTATGCTCCCTTCCAAAAGGCTTAACTTCGATAATATTAATTGTAGATCGCTCTGTGCTGTAGATGGTGGATCTGTCAGGTTGGATGAGGTTTGGGAAGGGTTATCTTTCGTAGGTTCAGCCATTTCTAAATTTTCGTCTTTACAAGGCGATGGGGTTTCGCGAAAGTGTTGGCGGTAGACGTGAAATGCCAGCTTAATATTCTTAATATTCCTAATTTTCCTATTATATTAAAACGGAATTTTCCGACAAATCTATTCGCAAAATTCGGAACAACAAATATATTTTTAATATTGAGAACAGTAGATCTATTTGTAAAATTAAAAATGACAAATCTATTTGTGAAATTTAATTGAAAAATCGCAACGCAACAGTATATTATTTATTTATATTAATTTTCGTTTTTTGTTTTTATTTATTTACTTATTTCTTTATTTATTTACACACCTTTCTTACTTCCTTTCGCAGTCAGTAAGTTATAGGAAGTTTGAGTTTTGCCGCTGCTCTGGACCGTAGTGAGAGTAGCTACTGACACTGTAAGGGTGTGGCCACCAACACGTGGCTTGCTGGAACGACGCGTTGTCTCAGCTTCCTTGTAGACAGCTATCATCTATCCACAGGACTTATCGTCTCGCACGACGTGCCTTTTAATTTGAAAAAATGCACAAAAGCACTCCACTGGTTCGTCACAATGATCACACAGCGTTTGAGTCCGTAGAAACTTTTCTGTGGATCCTGGCAGGATCGCCAAAATTGTCACGGGATTTAGGAATTAATAACGAGGGTTGATTATTAATACACCTTCTTTACTTTCAAATGAGTAATTCACATCATCTTTAATATTATAAAATTGGTTTGAGCTTCAGTATTAAATTATAAGAAATAAACTTAAATGTATGCGAAGAGCACAAGACCGAGCGCGAAGCGCGAGGTCCAGAAAGATCTGAGCGCGAAGCGCGACGATCAAATCACGCGCCCTAAGCGCGCTCAAGCTTGCGAGCGAAGCGCGGGATGAGAATGTGCCCGCGAAGCGGGCAGATTTTTTTAATTTAATAAAGCCTGATGAGGTTGGCAAACCCATAGCCAACGAAACGTCGCAACAATTTTAACACTATAAAGAGTTTTCTTCTTTATATTTGACCCTCATTGATCGTAAACCAGCATCTTTTATTATATTAAAGAAAATTGTCTTCGATCTTGCGAAACTTTAATTAATTGTTCGAATCTAACAAGCGTCCGCTTATTAGCATAAGCCATTTGAAAAATAAAGTTATGAAAATGTCAGCAGGCGAAATGGTGAATTTGATTAGTTATGCTCCAATTATGTTTGGTCGCTTTGTGCCAGAACCAATGAGTATTGGAAAATGTTCATCAATTTGAGACGAATTCTGTGTTTATTATCTTGCAAATATTTTGATATTGACTGGCTTGACTACTTAGAATATTTAATTTCTGAGCACCATGAAGAATTCATGAAACTTTTTGGCCCATTGAAACCTAAACGTCATTTCATGTTGCATTATCGACATATAATAGTACTGATGGGTCCACGTGTTCATCTTCAAGCAATCAGGGGCGAATCAAAAAATAGAGAAGGAAATTTAACTTCAAACGCTTTCGCGACACAAGTTAACATATGCCATACAATTGCACTGAAAAAGCAATGAATGTTTTCATATCCGCTAATATTAAATAATGGATTCAATTCCCGGTTTCCGAGCGGTCGCTTGAGAGAGTTAAGCGTAGAAACAACAAATGAATTAGTGAATCAGACCTCTTATGTGCCAGATGATTTTCTCATGGTAGATACTGTTAGTATCTTCGGTACTACGTACAAAAATAACTTCACGATTGTTATTGAGTTCAGCGAAGAGTTTCCCATTTTTTCAAAAATCGAAGAGATTTTAATTTCTACGAAAATGAGTTCTATTTTATTTTACTGCAATGTTTACAAAACTGTAGAATATGATGAAAATTTTTCTGCATATGAAGTAGCTAAATCACCAGATAAGAAATTTGTACCGCAATATAATTTATATTGCTACCACCCAGATTGCTTATATACTCATAGCAATAAAATGACGTACGTAATAACAAAATGTGACATTGCGTAATAAACAGTGTTTCCAATTTAAAAAAATTTACTTGCTACATATTTAATTTGGCTGTATCTCAAGTTAAATATGCTTTGAATGTAATTTTGTCAGCAATTACGCTTGATAAAGTACTCTGGCATATCTATATATTACGGGTTAGCATCCATTTTTCTCAGTGTGTAGAATATTAGAGTCCTTTTCGATTTGTAAGTGAGTCAGGGAAAAAATCTTTACACAAAAGGGCTCAAGTGTCAGGAGTCATGGGCGTGAGCACTATACACGTTTACATTCAGAAAAAAGATTTGATTGAATAAATAGCAGTGTGCGGGATTCGTGCGAACAGAGCAGGCTACTTCGAAAGCTCCCACGATATTTTGAAAACGAATGTTGCGAATGATAGATAACTATCTGAGCGACAGGTGGGTGATATACAAGGGCAACAAATGGTCTCTCAAAAAAAGGTGACATGTGGCGCCCCTCAAGGGTCGCGAGTGGGTCCACTCGTATGGAACGTCATGTACGACGACTTCCTGCGCATGGACCTACCTGCTGGAACGAGCATCGTCGGCTTCGCCAATGACGCACTTTTCGTGGATGCCGCTGACGACGTCGGAGTCCTAGAGCTAAGAATCAATGAAAGTCTGGGGCTAGCGAATCGATGGTTGGATAGCAGGGGCCTGAAAGTGGCCTCTGAGAAAACCGAGACTTTGCTCGTTACGAACAGGAGATTTTTCCAATACCCGAGGATCGTTCTCGGAGAGCATGAGGTCGAATGGAAAACAAGCATTAAGTACCTGGGCGTGCAACTAGATCGCAGGCCTAGCTCTGGCGAACACTTAAAGACCGCAGCGGACAAAGCCATCCAATGTGGAGCAAACTTGGCGCGGCTCATGCCAAACATTGATGGACCCAGGGAAGCAAAAAGGAGACTGGTGGCGAGCGTGGTCCATTCGAAGTCATATTTTTCTATGGACAATAACCTTCAAAAATGCATAATTACATTCTGCCAAAATAATAGCATCATAGTTGTTTACCTCAGTGAAAAAGGCGAGTTTAGTTCCAAGTAAATTGCATTTGCGGCATTCGTTGCTTTTCTTATTTCATCAAAAGAAAAAAGCAGTTAAAGCTCATCGATTGCTGGTAGAAACT
The DNA here is from genome assembly GCA_030998225.1 of Diplolepis rosae. Taxonomy (NCBI): domain Eukaryota; kingdom Metazoa; phylum Arthropoda; class Insecta; order Hymenoptera; family Diplolepididae; genus Diplolepis; species Diplolepis rosae. The sequence continues at coordinate 1,577,230 of JAPYXD010000466.1, forward strand.
TATGGTGAACATGCTCCAGTCATTAGAACATGTGAGACATGGTTTCGTCAAATTAAAAGTGGAGATTTGAATTCAACAGACAATGAACATCCTGGTGCAGCGAAAAAGTTCGAATACGACGAATTGCAGGCGTTATTGGATGAAGACCCAACCCAATCGCAACAACAATTGGCACAAACACTAAATGTGCCCCGAGGAGAAACTTGCCAACGTTTAAAAGCCATGGCAAGAATCCAAAAGTATGGAAAATGGGTACCACACCATCTGAACGGTAAGACAATGGAAAATCGAAAAACCATTTGTGAAATGCTTCTTCAACGGTTCGAAAGGAAATCTTTTCTGCGTCGAATTGTCACGGGGGACGAAAAATGGATTTATTTCGAGAACCCGAAGCGGAAAAAATCATGGCCAAATCGCTTTGGCCGTAAGACAAAGCTCTGTGTTTGGTGGGACCAGTGTGGTGTGGTGTACTTCGAGTTATTAAAACCTGGTGAGACGGTGAATACGGATCGCTACCGACAACAAATTATCAATTTGAATCATGCGTTGATCGAAAAACGGCCAGAATGGGCCCGAAGACATGGAAAAGTTATCCTACAACATGACCACGCACTGTCTCATACCGCTAAAGTGGCGAAGAACACATTAAAAGCATTGAATTGGGAAATATTATCGTACCCGACGTACTCTCCCGACCTCGCCCCGTCCGACTATCACCTTTTCGCATCGATGGGACACTCAATCGCAGAGCAGCGCTTCGCCAATTTTGAAGCAGTCGAAAAATGGCTGGTCAAATGGTTTGCCTTGAAAGAGAAAAAGTTTTTTTGGAATGGTATCCATGATTTGCCTGAAAGATGGGCAAAATGTGTAGAATCCAATGATCAATACTTTGAATAAAATTTTTTTGAGATTTCGAGATTTTGAACTGTCTCGACGAGTGCTGTGCTGGGCTTGGTGAGCGTCCCGTCAATAGATTTATTGGCGGAGGAGACTTTGCAGCTCCGTAAGGGGCTTACCTGTACCGAACTGCAGGAAATCGCTCGCGCGAAGCAGGCCATCCGCAAGGATGGAAGGCACAGACTTGTCGAGAAATGGCAGACGAAATGACACGATGACCAATCCGGGAGATAGACACACCGTCTAATCCTGGAGCTCGCCACCTGGTTAGATAGAAAGCACGGTCAAGTCGGCTTTTATTTGGCGCAAGCGCTCTCAGGCCATGGCTGTTTTAACGCGTACCTGAGGCGCTTTAAGAAGAGAGGCGAGGAGATGTGTTGCTACTGAGATTTCCCTGTGGGTAATGCAGAGCGCGCACTCTTTGTCTGCGCAAAATGGGGTGTGGCAAGGGAAGCCCTCGGTCAGGCAGTGGGTGCCAAGCTCAATCCTGAAATGATGGTCTTTCTCATGCTTCAGTCTGTGCGGAACTGGACGCTCATCGAGTCATTCGTCACACTTGTGATGAAGACGAGAGAACTCGATGGGCGTCGAGAGCGTAACAACGGAGAGGGCCAGTAGAAATTGCATCGGGGCCTGCACCCGCGGTCCTGCGTCTCGGGCGGACATGGCTGTCCGCGTCGTTTCAGGGAGGACTCCTTTTATTCCTCCCCTGGTTGTCGCGGCTAGTCGATTTGCCTAACGGGCGTGTGGCCACGGATGAAAGTCCTGTCCGAACGTATTGGTTCGGTAGAGGGGGTTTTTGTTTTTAACAGGTATGCCTAGACCTGTCCTAGGAGAGTCCTGTACAACGTCTATAAAGGATTTCGCCATTTTTCTTCCTCCAAAAAAAAATAAATAAATAAAGTGAAAGAAATTATCGTGAGTTGTTAGAAAAGTTTATGAACGGTGAATTTGACATTGAAGTGAAATTTCTCCACCGTATGTGTAATATGCACTATAGTCCGTAGACTATTTCACAGCACTGCATCCAAACAACACCGAACTTGAATTTTATTTTATTTTCCAAACTCTTTTCGAGAATCCGTCGAGTTTGAATCTGTAGAATCGTTTCAATGAATCCTGGCAGGATCACCAAAATTCTATGTCGGGGTATGTTACAGAAGTAAATAAATAAAATTATATTCTTGGATATCAACTATTTATTAATAATCGTTCCAAACGTAGAGATGCGATGTCACACGTAACACGAACTGTCTAACGCTGACTCTTTTCCTTTGTTAAGAAAAGGTAATTTGGGAAAACGGGAAAGTGTCACGATTAGTCCTTAGGGATGCGTTTTGGTAGGGATGCTGCATGGCGAGTTGTCGTTACTACATCCTAGATAGGTTAGAACGTCATTTCCTTTTTCTATCCAAATTTTGGTTTTTCGACGATTCATTATTTGTTGGAGTCACGTCTGCATTGTATCTAGGCTTTGTTTTAATGCATTTAAATTTTCGTGGTAAAGAGATTCTTGTACAATAGGTAGCTGTAAATTTAGTAGCTCAAATTCTGATTGATCGATGGTGTATGATATATTTTTCTTCAATTTGATATCTGTATTGTGTTCGATTGACTTAAGCATTTTCAGGATTGATTTTGGCGTTTGTATTATGCAATCAGAATCGCTATAGATTAAACTAGATTTCGAAATTACTACGCTTCGGCTCTGTAAATTACATAAGGTGTTTAGTTCTATTTCATGTTCTGGAATGATGATATATTGGTTAGGATCTTTCAACGGTATGAATAGTAGTTCTAATATTCTAAACGCTGAGAATTGACAAATTCGGTCAGAGATTACCTCACTTTGATTGCGGAGTCTACTAGTTTCACAGTTCTGTATCTCGATAATTAGATATGATGGTTGAGTACGTTTACAAATTTTTATTTCCTCTAGGTTTTTACAATTTTGTAGGGTATTTAAGTCGCTATAAACATAAAAACTTTTCTCAAGGTTTATTAGGATAATTTCATTGGCTGGGAATGGTGCGATAAAACTATTTCCATGGTGGATAGGGATTGGGATCAGATGAAGTGTGTGTAGGTCTTCGTGTTCTAGGACGGGTATTCTGAGAATGTATACAAGCCTTTTATTGATTATCCCAATTGAAATTTTTGAGATGTCAATAATATGTTGGTAGTTTTGTGGGACAAGTTTAACAGGATATTTGGTATTTAGATCCTCCTCGATCTTCCTCAGCTCAGAAATCAAGGTATTAGGTGTTAGAATTTGTGGATGTATTATCCCATGCTTTCCGTCATTGATGTCATTGTTTAACAGGCTTAGGTCTTAGCTAAGTTCTCCGACAGCCATAGCGCACAGCGCAATGATATTTTCCACAACGATATTCTTCTGGTTGGTATTTGTCGTGTTGATAATATCATTAAGTTGCTTGATGTGGCTCTCTGAGTGTTCACTGAGGAGCTACAGATCATGGGAAGCTGAACTGATCAAGGTTTTCATTATCCTAGTTTGGTTTCCTAGTGTTTCAGCCATAACTCGATTGTCTGAGTACAGCTTGTCGAATTCCTCACTGATCATCTTCATGTCATCTTCGCTAAGGGTCCCAAAAAGTTTTTTTGAGATTGATCCGATGGCATGTAAAATCCCCCTCTTACTGCGAGCGAATCCCAGTATTTGCTATAGAGTTCTCATAAGCTCTTCCAGTCGATATACACGACATCTTAGTGCCTTCAGCTCACATTCTTCCGCACATCCAGCACAGTCCGTGAGCTTTGTCACAGGACTCACGAATTTGTTAGAATCTTTGATCTATACCTGTCGTGTCGATTCCTATGATCAAATTCCACGTATAGTGGTACAACTGAGTGGTTCCCAGGTTCTCTGCATATAACATCGTGTCTTGGAGAAACCTGGTGATTCACCAGGTGAACCTGAAATTCAGTAGTTGTAAATCTTAAGTCGATCGGCATGAACTACGGAACTTTCATTATCGAATATAATTTCATAATTGTTATTAGGAAGTACTTTAAATATAACTGCAGGGCCTTTCCAGTCTGGACTCAGTTTGTTCTCTTTGTTATTTTCTATCATTACCAGATCCCCTATGTCAAATAATCTTCGAGGTAATACTATCTTCACGTCTTGCATCCTTTTATAATTTTTTTTCGACTTCTCAATTCGTTCCAGAGCTTTTCTAATATATCTTGCATCCCGTTCTTGCCACAACTTCACCAAATCTGGGTATTTTAAACTGGGTGTGGTAGCAAGTAGCGATGGCATGTTGGCATCTCTTCCGAAGGTCAATTGAAAGGGGCTCCACTCAGTGTGGAGATCTGACATGGCGGTCCCAATTACGTCTGTAATTGTACTGTGAGTACGTTCCAGAGCACCATTGCTTTGGGGATGAAACTACATAGTTCTAACGTATTGAATCCTCAAAAAACTTTCGAAATTCTGCATTAATTCGGATATCAGATTTTGACCTTGGTCAGTCAAGATGTGCTGGGGAGATCCAAATATGTAAGTAAAATAATCAAATAAGTGCTCGATTATAGTTTCCGAAAGTGTATCCTTTAATGGAATCAGTACCAGGTATCTTGTGAGCACATCCTGAATAGATAAGATATACTCCTTACCCTGTCCATATCCCTAATTCTCTAGCTCTTTGGATAGAATTTTCTCCAAAGTGCTGTGCCATCATGGACCCGCGACTTTCCCTGATTATCTGATTGCGATCCTCTTGGGTTAATTCCATTGTTGCATTATAGCATGTAAGGATTTTTAATTGGGGATATTTGAAGCTAATGAATGCAATAAATATATAAAGCTTCACGCGCTCTGTGGAGATTACACCGCCCGTGTGACCGCTTTTCGGCTTTAAACTTCACGGGTGGTTGGTTCAAACTTAAAGTCACGTACGACTCTTCCGTCATCCATTCGCTCGGGAGTCCTATCGGCGGCCACACGCGCGTTAGACAGGCCGATCAAGGCGCCAGCCAGGGGAGGAATAAAGCGATTCCACCCCTGAACGACGCGAACAGCCAAGTCCGCCCAAGACGTAGGACCGCGGGTGCAGGCCCCGATGCGATTTCTACTGGCCCCCGTTGTTGCCGCGCTCCGCACGCCCATCGGGCTCCCTCGTCTTCATCATCAGGGTGACGAATGACTCGATAAGCAACCATATCTGTTCAGACTGGAGCATGAGAGAGACCATCGTGTCAGGAGTGAGTTGTGCGCCCAGTGCCCGACCGACAGCCTCCCTTTCCGCGCCCCACCTGGCACAGACAAAGAGTGTGTGCTCTGCATTTTCCACAAGGGACCCGCAGTAGCGACACGACTCATCGTCTCTTTTCTTGAAGCGCTTCAGGTACGCGTTAAAGCAACCATGGCCCGAAAGCGCTTGCGCCAGGTAAAAGCCACGTTGACCGTGCTTTCTATCCAGCCAGGTGGCGAGCTCCGTGATCAGACGGTGTGTCCATCTCTCGGATTGGTCACCATGCCATCTCGTCTGCCATTTCTCGACAAGTCTGTGCCTTCCATCCTTGCGGATGGCCTCCTTCGCGCGAGCGATTTCCTGCAGGTCGGTACAGGTAAGCCCCTTACGGAGCTGCAAAGTCTCCCGCCTTTCCTCCGCCAATAAATCTATTGGCGGGACGCTCACCAAGACCAGCACAGCACTCGTCGAGACAGTTCAAAATCTCGAAATCTCAAAAAATTTTTATTCAAAGTATTGATCATTGGATTCTACACATTTTGCCCATCTTTCAGGCAAATCATGGATACCATTCCAAAAAAACTTTTTCTCTTTCAAGGCAAACCATTCGACGAGCCATTTTTCGACTGCTTCAAAATTGGCGAAGCGCTGCTCTGCGATTGAGTGTCCCATCGATGCGAAAAGGTGATAGTCGGACGGGGCGAGGTCGGGAGAGTACGTCGGGTGCGATAATATTTCCCAATTCAATGCTTTTAATGTGTTCTTCGCCACTTTAGCGGTATGAGACGGTGCGAGGCTTTCCTCAAGGAGGAAGATCTGGGTCTTGAAGATCTTAGAAAGATCGCTGGGAGAGAAGTAGCTGCTATACACACGTACAGTAAACGTCCACCTAAATAAACCCCGCGTCGGTCTCCAGGAAATCCCCGATGCTTAAATGTGCTGTACAAATTTCACTTTCCACCCTTCAACCTCCGGAGCTCCGCCCTAAATATCGGGCGAGAACCGCTCCCCGAAGCATGGGCGACATCTAAAGGGCGACTTGCTAAAGCGCAAGTCAGGCACTGAGGGGAAGCCTTGAACTCCTTGGCCACGTGCGACGCGCCACCACACCTCCAGCAGGCATCCTTTCTGCCTGGAAGCGTGCAGCCGCGCTACACATGGCCATATCCCTGACACCTGAAACACCGGGCAATCTCGACATGCTCTTGAATGCGGCAGTTCAGCCACCCCACCCTTAGCCTACCGAGCCTTCCCTTTTTTGGGAGGCTGATCTTCCTGCGGAGAAGGTGCAACCCTCTTTTCCTCCTTTGTGAGCTTTTTTGGAGTATCTCCCAGAGACGCAGAATGCGGTCTCCGAAAGATTCCCATCCTTTTCGAGGCGGGGTGAGATTCCAGCCTCTTCTGAAATTCCACCTCGCTTTCTTGAAGATACTTATGGATGTTGAGTATCCCGCTCAACACCTCTGTACCCTCGTTTAGGCTGTCCTTAACATGGCCAGGGTTATTTCTAAGCAAACCCTGCTGGATGACGCTGAGAGCCCTGGTCAATTTCTCCATTTTTTTGTTTTGCTCCCTCAGGAGCTGAAGGACGTCCTTTCATCCCTCAGCTTCTGGAGAAGCACCCAAGTCGACTTTCCCCACTGTTTTTAATTTTTCATCCATAAATTTAATCACTAGCGCATCGTGCGTAGAGGAGCGGATCGGAATAGTTGGGACAGGGTGTACCCTTCGGACGGAAGTCCTACTCCAGATTCCTGAGGCCCAACCTCCGCTTAGCCGGTCCCGGAATGCGCGGACAGACATCAAACTCGCTTCCTTGTGGGCCAGGGAAGACACCACTCGGCGACGAAGCACTCCCAGTGGGATGCCATACGCATCGGATGTTCTTGGCCACAGACGGCGGAGGCCTATCTTTGTCTTTCAGGAGATTCCATACACCAATTCTTTCTGCACCACATTCAATAGAGAGCCCGTCCATAGGTTCTTCTCTCACATTCGAAGGACACATGTCACAGTCTTGAGGCACTGACATTGATTCAATTCACTCATTCCTCGCAGGCACTCACAGACTCATTCGCAGCGTCGCTGCCTGGGGCATACATCTTTCTTCATGCATGGGGATAGACGCGTCTATAGCGTCCCCCGCTTTCAACCTGGGATATACCCGTTTATAGGGCACTCTTCACTGCAATGGAAAGATGCCCGTCTATAGAGCCCCCTTTATTTGTTCACCGATTCGTCGGGACACTACAACCTCCATAAACCGAGGGTCGTCTGATAAGCCTCCCCACCCGTCTTTTTTTGTCAAAGCCAAGAGAAGGACTTCGTCAAGGTACCAGTCTGAGGGGAGAACCTATCGGTTGCTTGCTGACATCTGCCGGACGTACAGTTCATGCGCAGCGTGTCTTTGTTTACAAAGCTATTTTTGAGTTCGGCGTATTTCGTAATTTTTCAAAATGACTGAAAAACAATGTCAACGAATTTGCATAAAATTTTGTTTTCAACTCGGAAAAACGAGTTCGGAATCTATTCAGATGATGCAGAAGGCCTTTGGAAATGAGTGCATCAGCAAAACACGAATAAAAGAGTGGTATAATCGTTTCAAAGGAGGTCGCACTTCTGTTGATAGTGATTCTCGTTCTGGCCGACCTTCGACGACAAAAACATTGGTTGAAAATAATGCGACTAGAGTACTCAAGGCCATCCCTAAAAGTGAGTTCCAGGACTGTATCGAGAAGTGGAAACATCGCTGGAACCGTATTATTCAATCAAGTGGGGATTACTTTGAAGGATGCCACCCACCCGATGATGAAAAGTAACGCCAGCGCGGAGATATAAATGTATGCCCGATTCTTTCTGGACAGACCTCGTATAGCAACATGGGTGTCCATCTTGAGATAAGATGGCTCCACAACCGATGTTTGATGCGTCTGTAGTGAGAGCAAATTCTTTCTCGAAATCGGGATACCTCAAAACAGGCGCACTGCACAGGGCAATCTTTAATTTGATGAATTCTCCCTGACATTCCGAGGTCCACCCAAATGTATTCGATATTTTTGTGAGCTCTGTAAGTGGTTTAGCAATAGTTGAGTAGTTTTTAATAAATTTTCGGTAATATTCTGAAAGTCCTAAAAATGAGTAGACTTCCATAGGCACTCTTTGGAATTCGAAACTCTGCAAGTGCCTGTAGTTTTGCAGGGTTTAGCTTAACTCCATCTTTAGTGATCACGTGCCCTAGGTATTCGATCACTGGAAGTTGGTATCCATCGTGGTCCGTGATTTCGTTGACTTTCCGAAAGTCTCTTACAACTCGCCATTTTTTTAAGCCGGATGCGTCAACTTTTTTTGGATCTTCCCACAATGGTGAATTATAAGGATATTCTGAGTTCCGGATTACTTTTTTGGTTATCATGTTACTGACTTGGGTTTGAATCTTCTTTTTGTGATACTCTGGAGGCTTGTATGAACGGTTATTGACAATCTTGTGCTGTGTAAGGACTATTTTGTACCGTGTCAATTTCGAACTTGGTATCGGGTAGCCTGGTAGTGAAAAAATGTCGTTGTATGAATGTATAATTTTTTCAATATTTCCCTTAAGAGTTGGTTCGATATGGTTTAGACGAGTGTCTTCTTTCAGTAGTTTTAATCGTTTGGACAACTCACCATGAGTTATGTAATAAACATTTACTTCGGGGGTCATCATTGTAATATACTCGGATTTAAGTTCCTGTAAATCTACCCTTTTCGGTTCTCAAGAGTCGTTTGATATGGGTATGGTTATTGTTTGATTTTGGATTTTAAATATTGGATCTAAAATGTGGGGGTTGTCAAGAATTACAAAGTGGCCTTCATGTTTATCTACAGGAATTCGGACTGGTCTTGTTTGATTTGGGGGCAAGAATATTTCGTCGTTAAACAATTCATGTTCGTGTAAGTTCAGTTTCAATGATTTATTCGACAACCTATAGGTTTATTCGTGCATAAATCGTAATCCTAGTATACCGTCTTCAGGCATTGTGAAAACATCAGAGACAACATGAAATGTATGAAACTTGCTTAGGTATTCTATTATGACTTCATGCTCAGATACTTGCACATCATTACCCATTCTGAACTTCTTCTTGAAAGGCTCTTTAGGAATAGTTTTAGGCACGTGAGATTCTTTAATTATATTCATAGATGATCCTGAGTCCACGAGGAGTCGTATGTTGCGTATAAATCCACGAGGTTGAATGAGAACTAATTGCAATCGTCCTGATACGTGAGAGACTTAGTGAATTTTTCTTCGTGGTTCCCCGGTGGATATTCGGGTTCCGCGAAAGATTCTTCGGTCTCGGTGATGTTGTGAATTCTTTGGGCTGGGCGTTTTTGGTAATGTTGTTTTATTGACAAGGTTCGGTCACGATCGATTTTTTCGCGATACAAGATTTCGGCTTCTAAAGCTTCTTGTTGAGCTTTGTTTATATTTTGTGGTTTTAGGGGCCTTACTAGTGACCATGTTTCGTCCCGAAGATTCATAATATACGTTTTAATCAAGGCCCTTTCCTCAATTTGCAAAGCAATTTTCCGAGATTTTTTATTATCATGCCCGGCATGGACCGCATAATTAAGTTCGTTCAAAGCTTGCCGGAATCGTTGATTATAAATTTGAGCGGTGTCATTGTTCTTACGTCAGTTCTCTAATTTTGTCCAGCATAATTTTACTGCCGTACAATTTTGTCCGACATAATTCTACTGACGTACCTGTGTTCAAATTTTGATTTAGGATTTATGAAGTCTAGCAATAAGTCGGGTTGAAAACACCTAGCTTTTGCCCGCTTTACCCACCATATAAAGTGTTGAACTCCTCTAAATCGTCCTGACCATTGGCATCTTCTGCCGTACGAACAAGATCCTTAGCGGCACTTTCCACGGTGGCAATGGGACCCCGGGCCAGAGTTTGTGGCGAGAACGTTATACTCGCGAGTGGCCTGTGTGACGTAGCAGGTATACTGCCCCCATCCTCAGTCTTCCGAATCGCTGCTTTCTTTTTTTTCGAAACTGTCTCTCGTTTGACCATTCTTCACGCTGGAATTTTTTCCCGTATCATCTTCCGTGAGCAACGTGTTGTTACCTTGACGAGACACTATTTTTATTTCCTCCACTCTTTTCGCATTTTCGTCGTTCAAAATTCTAAGATTTTTTTTAGTAAGATTTGGTTTTCTTCAATGAGTCTCAATTTTTCTAGAATACTTTGAAGACTTTGACTGATCTGAATAAGGTTGAACTCAAGATTTGAGGAATTAGAATGAGACATTGTAAATTATTATTAAAATTTTCTGAATAAAAGGGACTTACAAACATTGCTGCGAGTGTTAGAAGCGACAGCTTGCGTAGAAGAACGTTGTTACGAGTACCCAGGAAACAAAAAACCATTCACTTGCGTTAAATTTGAATGGGCTTTGAGGTGTTTTGAATTGCGTATCTGTCACTGGAATTTCAGCATTAACAGACTGAAAACCAATATTTCCGATAGAAAATAATGTATTTGAAGTGAACAATCGTTTACAATACAATTCGTATTCTGTTTTTATTGTATTTCTCTTATTCAGAGTGACCTTTTAAGACTTCCATTTCATTTGGAATTTCAACCGATTCATGCGAACATCAATGAATCGTACATTGCCATTAGAAATTATTTGAGGTTAAACAGTCTTATTCAACCCTATTCACTTAACGATTTAACCAATGTCGAATGGCAGATTTAAGACATTGCGCACAAATGTCAGATTCCAAGTGTCACCATCCGATTGAATTTTTATTTCCTGAATATGCAAATGACAGATACACAATTCAAAGAGACGCGCGTTCTATCGTTTTTTTTTCCTGGGTAGAGGGATGCGAAGCCTCAAGGAGACGTCACGCTCCTGCGTGGGATAGTGAGCTGCGTGAGATCGTGAGATGCGTTTCCAGTGGTGTCAGCTTGGCTGAGTGGCGTCTCTCCTTCTCTAGGACTTTTCCTACAGATATACTATCAAGGCTACTTGATTCAGTCTGATTGCGTATTATCTGGTAATTTACCAGTGAAAATTCTTCGTGTAATATGCACTATAGTCCGAAGACTATTTCACAGCACTGCATCCAAACAACACTGAACTTGAATTTTATTTTATTTCCCAAACTCTTTTCGAGAATCCGTCGAGTTTGATTCCGTAGAATCGTTTCAATGAATCCTGGCAGGATCGCCAAAATTCTGTGTCGGGTTATGTTACAGAAGTAAATAAATAAAATCACACGAATCGTCTAACACTGACTCTTTCTCTTTGTTAGGAAAAAATAATTTGGGAAAACGGAAAAGTGTCACGATCGGTCCTTAGGAATGCGTTTTGGTAGGGATGCTGCATGGCGAGTTGTCGGTACTATCCAGCTGACCCATACAAAAGTAAAATACATATAATTTGTAGACTCGCCACAAGTGATTTCGTGAGTGAGTTTATCATGAAGAGCAATCAACATGAGTCCACCAGGAAAAAACGATCCCGTGATTCATTCAAAAATACCAATCGTCAGTGATTATTACGTAAAATTTTTACTGCTTGATTCAGATTGAAATATTATGCTAATTAATCAATTATAATAAAGCTGGAGCTCTGCATTCTACCTTTGTTTTAAATAAATTACATTCGAAGATACTTTACAGTAAACTAATTTTAAGGAAGGTTTTGGTTTTTGGTATAATACTGGGAATACAAACGGGGTTTGGTCTTCCTGTGTGTACCTTTGTGACTCCGCGGGCGTACAAGTGTCTCGGAACCATCGGTCGGGGATCGTGATTTCACGCGCATCACTTCACACAAAAATGCATAATTTTAACAATTTTCGAGTCCACCAAAAATTTAAATGCTCAACATTTGTACATGACTCAACGTATTTAATACGAATTTTTTCAGATGCATAAAAAACGGTTATTTTTCTCTTTTTTAACAATATGTTTGCAATTTTTGTTTGTTTGTTAGACAATCTAATAATATGCATATGTGAATTTTTTCTTGTTTCAGTTTTCAAATAATCAGGAATAAAGAAAAACATACATTTTTGCTTATACTGTTCACAATCCAGTTATTAAAAAATTATTTATTTTCTCAACATTGTTATTTTTCTGACATTATTTCACCATTTCCCTTTGATTTACGGCAAATATTGCATGTATAGTTGCTGAATAATTGGTTTTCATCGTGGAGGGGTAACTACATAATATAACATTCTCAGCCTTGATTAACAGGTCCCACTTGGAAATTATTGCTTTAAAATCATCTAGTTCGTAAACAGACACCTGTTTCTGCTAACAACTTGTTAATAGTACCTAACTCGATACGGGTTTGAGAGATACATTAGAAAGGGAAAACAAACCGTTTCATGAAGCCGAGTGTAGGTAACGTCTAGCAAGAAAACTGGACATTTATTTTAACTTCACTGCTAGAAAAAAAATGGATCAAATTTTATATGCATCATATTGAAGTACCCATACCTTATTCAAATTTTATGAATTTGTACCAAAAAGTAACTGATAGGTACGTCGTTTTAATTCAGACACTCAGTGCCTGTCTTTGTTATTGTGAAATGAAAATATTACGAACAAAACAAAAAAGATTGGGATTCTTTTCACACTTCAACGAAATTTTCTCAGCTCATGCAAACTCAATGAAGAAGACTCAGATTCTAAATAGATATGTGCGCCTCATATCTACTAACCAAATGAAAGTAGAGGACGTAAATAAGAAAAGAAAAAATATAAAAAACCCAATCGAAGGAAAAAAGATTGAAAGTAGGGCTCACTGATAAGGAACAAAATATTTTTCTGGTTATAAATCACTTGTTTGAAAATTAATAATATTAAGGTAACCCAATATTATGTTTTCAACGGAATCCACAAACAAATTGCAGTCTACGTAACGATCTTCTGTTTGTTTCAAGCTTAAAACCAATTTTGACGCTGATTTTCACTTAATTCCTATAATTCACCTTGTAGTAGAGAAAGAATTTATGTTCATTACTACATTATTTTTCGTAGTAAAAACCGGGAAAAATTGAACATTGATATCCTAAATAGCACCCAGAAAATGTTTCAAAAAATTGAAAATGGTTAATATTAAAGTACTCAATATTAACTTAGATTTTTTGTTCCAAATTCACCTAAAAAATTAAAATTGTTTCGTTCTGATCCAACCGCGTATTTACATAATAATTAAGATCGAAATCGCAATATAATAATTGCCTCTTTGATTAGAAGCGTCGAAGGTGGCTTTCCTTATTAATTCTGAACCGAAGTTAATCTTCTCTATAAAATATTTCCCTTTATAATTACTGGATATTTTCATTCCATAGAGAAGAAGTAAAATGGTAAAGTGGCTTAATCGTTATTAACAAAATCGACATCAAAAGATGCAATTAAATAATTTATCATCGTAAAGCTCGATCCTTGGCGTATATTGTAAATGACAAAACGTTAACCAATCGTGAACGTCTTTCAGTTAACGTTAATATCGATTAATTAACCATCGACTACATGTACCTTCTTCTTGATTCTTTTCGTTCATTGAAAATATTTTCTTGAATCCTCACAAGACCTCAAAAATCCTCTTCCATATTTTTTTATTTCGGAATAATCATTCAATAAAATTTTTATATTTAAAGGATTTATCAATAATTTTTTGAATAAAAGTTCAAGTGAACCATTATTTTTTTGAAAACTCAAATCACCTACATGAATATAGTCTTATCTAAAACTTATCGGTGAGTCTCCAATCATTAGTCTGCCTTTAGTTAATTTTTGTACACAACATACATTATCGAGATCTTTACTTCTTTCACCTGATGGTATAAGATACTGTTTTATATTATCATCTCATGAAGTAGAATATTGTATATTATTTTTTTTATTATTGGCACACGTTAATAAATAAGTTGAATCTTCTTCTTCATCATTAGCTGATGTAAATGATAAATCATGAATATTTTCTTTATCTAAATTTTTTACTTCTTCTTCGACAGGATCAACTTTTTATATTCTCGAACCCACTAACAATTTTTTCCTTCGGGTGTACAATAAGTTTAAGGGTTTCATTTAACATTCATCCGTCTGTGTCCTTGCCCAATTTTATCAACTTATGTTTACGTCGAATTTTTTATTAATTTCTTCAATGTATGAAAAAATCGAAGTCTTGTCGATATCTACCTTGATTGGTTTCATTATCTTTGTCAATGACAACGGAGCCATATTTGTTATTATTTCACAAAACTGAACACGATTCTTTACATTTTAAATAAGACATATCTGTATTTATATGAACATCATTGATATGTTTTAAGTTAATTTCATCTTGCCTGAAAAGTACTAGAAAATTTACGTTATTACGAATCAAGTGTTTTGGAATTCGCTTGTACGTCTGACACAAGTAGAAATAATCAATAAGTCTGTGTCAACCCTCAAAAAAAATGCTTGAACATTATTTTTTTTTGTCGCACACTACATCATCACATAAAATTATTGCGTTAGGTTCAGCTTTATTTCGTTAATTAACTTCTTCGTGTTCATTGAATGGAATATATTTAATAAGGTAACGTAAGCGAAGCATTCTTTTTTCCACAGTTTAATGGGCCACAAGAAATAGCTCGTACACTATTTGGTTATAAATTTACATGTCGTTCTACTTCTCTCTTCCATTCTCGCGTAAATTTATTAAAATTTGCCACCGCTAATTTTGTGTACTGTGCTTCAAACTCCATCTTGACAGAAAATTATTGAAAACTATAAATGGCATGCTTTTAAAGGTTTTCACTTCATTCTGAAAATTTTTCTGAAAAAAATATAAACATGGGTACAGAGAAAAGTGTAACCAGTTATAGAAAAGTTGTGAAACGAAATAGACGTGGCACAGGACGTCTGAATAATGTTATAAATACCCGGATAGCATTCTACAATTATGTTATAATTTCCCAGTAGAATCCAGGTTCGTCCGGATAAAGTGCCGAGCTTATGATGGGAACCTACTCGGGATCTAAATAGCGTTTTACCCGGTTCAAATTCTCATAAGCACGACGCAATTCCCATTCTAGACTTTTCTGGTGTGGAGTTTTATAAAAAGTTTCCTGATTTCGATTAAATAAGAGTGAATGTCCTGGTTCTGTTTTTGGTTGCAGAATTTAATTTTTTGTTCTATCTAATCCAAAATTTTTTCGTCCATATATGACCCTTGCAATACTTTTCGCACTGTATAGCATCCGCGAAGACTTCGGCTCCATAAAGCATGATGGACTCAGCGGTACCAAGCAACAAGCGTCTCACGCAAGGACGAGAGTCCCCGATTTTGGCCATCATCCGGCTTAGAGACGATGTCACTTCGGCCGCCATGTCCGCTACCTTTCGTATTTGATCCCAGAAGGTGAGCTTTGTATCTAGCATCATTCCTAGGTATCTGATAGCCGCTTTTGTTCCGGCGGTTACTTCACTGACCTGTATAGAAAACAGACGAGGAATCCTCTTCTTCGTGAGGAGCACGATCTCGATTTTAGTGATCGCTAGCTCAAGCCCACGTTCTAGCATCCAGCGGCGCACACTAGACATAACCTGACCGAGGCATATCTGGTTAACATCGACATCCCATGCCGAAATAACATCTGCCACATAATCTGCATATCCGATCAGGAAACAGCCCTCAGGCATCTCAAAGCAGAGAATGCCATCATAGGACGCATTCCATAGATCGGGGCTCAGGATCAAGCCCTGGGACACCCCAGTGGTAAGCTGTTTACGTCTTGGTCCTCAAGGTCCTCCGACATAAGTGGGTCTGCTGACCGCTTGGGATGCACAGGGAATAGGGTATCGACAATTCTGTCCATCGTTTCTGCTGCCATCGGGGCATTCTTAATAAATTCCCTGAGTTTTCACATAACGATCTTATACCCTAGACCCCACGGATCGCTGTTCAGATCATCCCTGAGTTTGTCACAACACCGGCATTTGCTAGTTTTGATGGCCCGTCCCAGGGCCTTTTTCGCCGTTCAATATATAAAACTCCTAAGGGCGAAATCGCGGTCGCTCTTTCTGCCACGCTGGACCGTGCGCCTAAGCTTAAGGCACTTCTTCCTGAGCTCCGCGATCTCGTTCGTCCACCAGTAAGCAGGACGTCTACCGCCACAAGCTCTGTTTCTTGGAATTGCCACTATCAGCTCTCCTCCTACGTCTCGGAGCATGTCATCCAGGCTATCCAATTTAGCCTGGAAGTCACCAATGCTCTCATTTGGGGTGAGGTAACAACTGATAATGCTTATGTCGTTGGTTCTCCCCGAGGCAAAGCCTTCGCCTGACTCATGTTGAGCTACCGGTTGCCTTTGTGGGTCAAGAATCCAGATAACTGTTGTACCAACCTCGTCGTGGTACCAACCCGTCCCAGCTTCGTCTCGATACTGTTGGCTGATGATGACGATATCAGCATTCTTCTCGAGACGGATCTGGGCCAGCAGGTTCTGCGCTGTTCTGCTCCTGTTTAGTTTGGCCTGCAGGAACTTCATGGCTGGCGGCTAAACTTGGCCAGAGCCTCACGGAAAACCCTGCACGCGCCCGAGCCTGCTGTGTGTGCCGTGACGGTGCCAGAGCACAAAAAGCACGTTGGGCTGGACATGCAGTACACTGCCTTGTAAGCCTCACCGCCACATTTGTAGCACAGAGAGCTATGGTCAGGCCCCTTACAGGTCCGGCTCTTATGACCGCAACCGAGACCCCTGAAGCAGCGCGTAACCTGCTCCTGGCTCCTCAGCCTGCAATTGACCCATCCTATGTGGATGCGCCCTGTCGCCAGAAGGCGTACAGCTGACTTCTCCTCGATAGAGAAAACAGCCATGCACTACCCGGCCGCATTTGGTCTAGTGAGCGCACTTCAAATTGCCCCTCGTGTTCTTGCAACTTCGCGTGCAGAGCTTGCTGCACTTCCTCGCTTGTTGTGAAGCTATCCACGTCTCTGATCTCCAGGGTTACCCTCGAGGACGCGGACACTGTCAGCCTCCTCTTTTTCGATAAGAACTTTGCCACTCCTTGTCTTGTGGATGGCTTTGATGCCCATATCACACCTTATGGGATCGACCTTACTGCGGAACCCCCCCCCCCTCCCCCCATAACTTCCGCATAAGTCTTGCCCTCAGCCGGCTTCAGAGCGATCGCTTCTGAGCGGGGTCACCTGTGTGCCGGCTTTCTTGGATTTTTGGGTGTAGGTGGGGCATTTCCGTCCCTCTACGCTCCTTCTTCTGTCCTTTCTGCTGACAAGGCTTTTTTCTCTTTTTTGCCTTCTGCTGGACGACGGACCTTCTTCGGAGGCCTGATTTTCTGCAGATGCTTCCCCCTTCTTCTTTTTTGCCAATTTGGCACCTTCCGATGGTGCAAAAGGGGGAGTAGAAGCCTGCCTTTTGCTGCCCATACGTCCTTCTGAGGCTGCAAAGGACGTTAACTTTCTCCTCGCCTCGTTTCCATTTCTATCCGCCTCCTCCAAATTATCTATTATCGCTTATAACTGCGGAAGTGCATTCTTCCCGTCTTTGCTGAGTTTTTGCTGTCATTGAACAGCAGCCATCATGCTTTTTATGAGCACATGCGTCCCCTGCAAGCGCTCCTCGCTCTTTATCTCCGATTCCTCGATTATCCGGCGAAGTGTCGCCACATCCTCCTTCGTTACCGCTTTATTGCCCGGCGTGGGCGCTAGGAACAGCAATATGTGTCGGCGTGTTTAACGCCTCCTCGTTCTCCTTACTATTCTCTTTAATTTAGTTTGACTGCATGTTATTACGTAGTCGTTTTTAAAGACGGTTCGCCCATCATGGGAGCCCTTCTGCAGTATGGCTACTATCCCCGCCTGTCTAAATACCTTATTTTGTGTGCTGAAACCGAGAAGCGGCTTATCGAAATGTCGATCCTATCGGCACATTAAATGATGCTACAAAAAAGGTTACGGGATAGGCCCACGCCATAATGATGCTAAAGGTTTATAACGTCACCCCTATCGACCGAGCGGTGCCGGGTCCGCCCCGACACCTGACCCGGACTTTAGGCTAGACGGTGTGCGATTTATCCTACGCAGCGTCGGATATAAGGAAATACTGACCAGGTAATCCTTCATTCCTGCGCCCGGGCGTCCATGATTTCAACCCCGAAATTGGCTCCAGACAGTAGAAACGTGAGCGGTTTTCCCAGTTTTACATGTGGTTTCACGGGATCTTTGACCTTCGTGGCCGAACACCGGAGGGACTTACGACTTACATATTACTTCCACGGAGGTGAGGTACTGACATCGCGTCCTATCCTCGTCGAGAGGCTACTACTCCTCCCTTGGCTAGTCTATCAGGAATATCCACCAGGCACCGGCCGTAGCCGGTGGAGTGAGAGATTCTGGTGTGAGTGGGTGCCTTGTGTTGTGCATGTGGTTGTGGTGTGACCGAGAGAGCGCACGAAGGAATTTCATCGTCATTACCGCATGCACATTTGGGGCGATACCCGGATTAGTCTGCATTCATTTATTTGGCTTCAAAGAGGCTGTTCAAGGCCCCGCGATACTTTCGCTCCACACCGCGTCCTCATGCGCTTGAAGGTCGCAGAGAAATCGTCATGGCGCCTACGCCTGGCAGGCCCATCGCTAGGAAAAAGCCTGTCTATAGGGCTCGCTTCACGGACATCTCGACGGCGACAGCCCTGCTGCTGGGAGAGTCCGAGTCTCTCGGGTGTTTGGTGTGTTATGTTCAGTGTTGCTGTAAATGTGTTGTGTCATGTTGCTATCCGTGCTTCCCCTCCTTCTATCTCATCCGGGCTTTAGACCGGCAGTGGAAGAGTTACAACAACAACAACAACAACAACAACAGCAATAATAATAATAATAATAATAATAATATTTTTTTTCAGGAAGGGAGAAATGCTTTATGCACCGTCGCATGAATGCATCTCGGCCCTTCGTGTTAAGTACACCCCGCGTACTAAAAAACCTCGATTATTGTCACCGCGTTCGTACGCTTTACCCCGAATTGTTTGGCACCCCCCTCCCTTTTTTGCTTTTATTAGATTATAGCGTAGAAACCACGGCGAAGTGACGATCCCTAGATCGTTACAACCTTTTTTGCTTATGTTTAACGAATATGAAAAGAAACTGAATAAAATTATGAGTGACATACCTTTCATTCATACAGGAGGAGTTTTCATTTCTAGAAACTGGGTACCCCCCGCCCCCCCACCTTTATCCAGGAATACGGGTCTGAGCTGGCAGTCAGTCGGTACACTCCGTTTTTAGGACGCTAGGACCTTGTAATGGTATATAGTTGTATTTCTGTTTCGAAGTTTACATATGTCGTAGAAGATCTGGCCCAAGACAGGCCTGGCGCAAAGTGCCGGAATTGGGTGTGGTAAATTTTAAGAGATAGGGAAAAAACCACATCACAGCCGAAAATAAAATAAAAGAAAAAAACATAAATAGCGGGGTCCCATAAGGATCTGTGCTATCTTCTACACTGTGGAACGTTCAATATGACAGCCTACTGGAACTGGAACTGCCGGAAGAAGTGAAACTCATAGGTTTCGCAGACGATGTGGCAATTGTAGTCACAGCGCGGTCAGAAGGCATGCTAATGAATGCTGCAGATAATAAAACATAAAACACTAAGGATAATAAAATGGATGAGGGTGAGGAGACTGGAACTAGCACCTCACAAAACGGAAGCAGTTTTGCTAACTACAAGGAGGAAGTTAAGTCCGATAAGTTTCAAGATTCAAGACGCCGCGATTGTACCTAGCAAGGCAATAAAACTCCTGGGGGTGTGGCTAGACTCCAAACTAGACTTCGCTGTACACGTGGATAGGACCACGCAAAAAGCAGAGAGAACAGGAAACTTTCTGTTGGAGTTCCGTGGAGGAGGGTCTGCGTCCCCATGGAGGGTGATAGGAGACACAACTTTATTTAAATAATATTTTTCTTGTAGTGTTACAACTCTGAAGAGATTGCTGGAAGAGCACCGAAACCTCGGCGAAAATTTGAATTTTATTTATGTAAATGGCGGTGGGTAATAAAAACAAAAGAGGACGAAAGAAAGAAAAAGAAGGAAGGGGTTTCGGAAGGTTTTTTCTTTCCTCCTTTTTTGTTTGTTTTTCTCATGGTTTGTTTTCTAGTGTTCTGTTGAGGTGTGGTGGTTTTGGTCTAAATTTGGTTGTGTTTTTTGTGTTTTGAGGATTCGATTGATTTCGAATCCTTGGAATTTTTAATTGGGTATAGAACCATCTCAGCAGAAGGGATAGGGGTCATAGTTGGTATCCCACCAGTAGACCTACTAGCCAAGGAAAGGATCGAACTATATGTAAAAAGGTGAACGAAGCAAGATCAGGGAAAATTTGGTGCGTAGCTGGCAGGAAAGGTGACACAGGGGAAAACATGGGTGATGGACATACAAGCTCATCCCAAACATCAAAGTATGGTTGAAACCGCAACACGGAGAGGTGGACTATTTCATCATACAAGTACTTTCGGGCCATAGATGCTTCCGCGACTTCTTATACAAACGTAAACGGTCGCCGAAAGCCAGATGCATCTACTGCGAAAGCATAGACGACGTAGAACATACAGTGTTCCAATTTGCCAGATGGGAAGTAACTCGAGCAGAGTATGAATACACGACAGGGACGAAACTAACGCCAGATAAATTGATGATAAACTTGCTAAAATGCCAAGAGACCTGGGATACGACGTGCAACTTAATCCGGTATATTATAGAAAACAAGGAGAAAGAACTGCGAGAACAAAGCTGACATGGAGCCTAAAGACACCACCAGCATCGAAGTAATGCTAACGCGGTTTCCAATGCGTGGAGTGGGGAGAAAAGAAGGGGAGGGTTTCAGTCGGTACAAAGTCGACACTGCCCGACCATGAACTGGGCGTCTTTTTGAAGATTTCCCCTCCTCTTATTAAAAAAAAGACTGTATGGTAGGGTCTGACGTCACTAATTACATGCAACTACTTTATTAATGGAATAGTAATTTCAACAAATTTTTTGGAAAAGACAGCAATGCAGAAAAATGTAACGTACTACTGCCTTCTCCGGAAAATTTGTTAAAATCCAGTGAGAGTGATTTTAAGGAGGGAAATAGGTTTAGATTACTCAAAAAATTGAATTTTTTTCTATGTCATAAATTGTTAGTAAAACTATCGAAGAATATGTTCCCAAAGTTTCAATGAAAAATTTCAATTTGTTCCGGTGCTACAATCGTCTTTAAGCGGATGCCGACAACATCGACGTAGCGCCTTGGAGACAAAGGAAGCTCGGAAAACTCGGAAAGATGAATTGCAAGCTCAAAATGAAATTCATGAAGAAGAAGTAGGATCATTATATGGTGCTGGAATCGCTGATTAATCAGTAAGTACAAAAATTTATCTCATTACAGTCTCGACTTTGTTGTTTTCTTGAATTTTATTTTTAAACGCGTTTTTCTCGAAATGACTTTTTTCAAATTTGTGTACAGTCTAGCTTAAAAAGTTTCCGACCGATCGCTTTAAAAATTGGCATATACTTTTTTTGTAAAATTACGCTCTATGTAAACCTAAATCCGAGATAAAATTATTGTTTTAAATATTTTTAAATGCCAAAAAAGTAGCAAAAAAAGCCAAAAAATCGATGTTTTATGTTTACACACCTGTAAAAAAGTTAATTTGCGATTTTTTTGGGTGGAGTTAGGTTCACATAGAAAAGAGATATGTTACTAAAGTAAATTTAAATCCCTGTTAATTTCAGATGAGAACTCTGGCCTCCAGAATGTGCACAAACTGTCACTTCTGATGGTGACGCTCCATGGGCAGCAGCTGATACCTTCCATGTTTACCAACGAAAGGCTTCAAAAATTTCACAATATTTTCTTAAATATATATACAAAATCGTCATAAAGTCTAAATAAATTATATACATTTCTGTTTTTCGAAAAAAATTCATAAAAATTATTGAAAAAACCACCCTCTAAACCTATTTCCCCCCTTAAACGTGTCTTGTTTTCGACCGGATTGTCTCTTGCCTTTATTTTTAAAATTTTAATTTAAAATGACTGCCGTACTTGACTTCGTCCGTTCAAGAGATCTTGACGACCAGGCCCATGTGCTAGTGATATCTATAGCATAATGATAATAATAATATGAAAATTATATTAAAAAGATTATGATACAAAGTTCTTCATAATGTTTTATAAAGATTACAATAAAAAGATAATAATACAATTTTTTATGATAATATTATGAAGAATGAAAACGTAGAAAACTTTTCTTAACAATAAAAACACAAAATACACAGATCTATATCCTGAAATATAAATTGAATCATATTGAATTCAATTAGAGACAATAACTTATATTTTTGTGATTGGCTTACCTTTTCCTTGAATTGTGTGATGAGTGACAGAACAAGCGAACTAAGGGCAATTTCACTTTGCTTGATTGAGTTGACCACATGTTATAGACTACCAATGAGGCAATGACACTTAAATTGATTTAATTGGCATTGAGTGTTTAATATTCACGAAAGAAACAGCGTAAACTCACCCAGAGCCTCAATATTGCATCTACATTTTAGAAAAGTTTTAAATAAAAAAAATAACTACATTCTCATCCAATCTTGTTCAAAAATGTAACAGATTTGCGTATTATTTGTGAATCAAATTTTAATTACTTTCGTGATCCCAGCTCAATTTGTTTTCGAATAATCAGGGAAACAGTTTATTTGAAACACACAGACACATTTTTTTCAATGTCTCTTATTCTCGTAATCCGATGGTCAAATTGTGCCAACATGCATTAATGGCCAAAAAATGGGTGAACTCTTGGATAGTCTCAAAAGACGTTTCGTTTTTCTGACGCGAAATTCATGCGCTCTTGGAAATATGGGAAAAAGTAGTGGCTAGCGATGGACAGTACTTTCAGTGACATATTTTTCACTAATTTTTCAGAATGAAGCATTAATTTTCACGACGAAAACAGCGAGAACTTATTCAATATCCTAATAATAAATTGAATTCTCCACTTTTTCTACGGTACCTCTTAGTAATAGATTTTTTATTATCTGTAAAATATTATGCCAGTTTTTCGAAGTTGTTTGGCATGAAACTAAACGATTCGATAAACCTGAGCTTTACATTTGTGTTATTAACATCTATAAAGAAAGATATATATTTTGTGTCCAAACAGGCGGAAAAAATCGCATTCCATGCTTGTGCGTAGAGCGGCATGCAGTCAATTGTGCCTCGGCGTCAAAATCAGGAGAAATTTTCATACCGCCCGCTTCAAAGGGCGATAATGTTCATACCGCCCGCTTCAACGGGCAAAATGTTCATACCGCACGGAACTTGACTGCCCGCGGCTAACTACGCACTCGCACGCAACGCGACTTTTTCCACCAATTTGGACACAAAACGTCGTGCGTACCTCGAGCGACATGGTAGCGATGTAGCCCTTGGTACACAATCTACTATTTCTTCATTTACTAGCAATAATGTAAACTTCCCTTCGAAACTAGTTGCAAAAATTTTAATAATCATATGTAAGTTGTAACCAGATAAACTATGAAAACTTATAGGGGTTACATGTAAGTTTTTATAATTTACATGACAACCTTGATAAGGTGGTTCCATGCTGCGACCAGTTTCTGCCTCGTCGCCCACACTAAGTCTCCCAACTATCCAGCAGGCTTCACGCAATCAAGCCCATCAATGAGCCTGGTTTACTCAAGGTATTCCCGAAGCTTGTCTTTGCTGAGTCGTCTTGTGTTCCAGTAGGGGCTCCTTCCTTTGCCACCCCTTCCTGTGTTCACTGAATGACTCGGTTCCTGAAGACTGAACTCAATGTACCTAGGAAATTAATCCTAATAGCTCGGAAAAAATTGTCAATCCTTTTTATTAGTGAAGTAATTTTTTTATTGCCTTAATTCTAACACATTGTTGGAATGTTGGAAGGTGAGATTTAGGAAAATCGAACATCACTTTAAAAAGGATCACGTTAGATTTTTTCACCTCAGCATTGTGGAAAAGGGTAGAGTTTATATTCAGATTTTAAAATAAAATATAAGTCACGATACCAGGATGGTTGCTGGCACCCAGTGACTTATTTAAAGTAATATTAAAATGAAAATAAAAGAATAGAGAGGAAATAAAGAATTGAAGAAGGAAGAATACGTTAAAGTAATCTTTAATTGACTTACTTTTTTTATTGAGTTTTGATAGACAAGTCTTTCCTTGGGTGAAATCGTTGAAACGCTCCAAAATTTGAATATTATTGAATTTTATTTTATATTATTGAATTTTTATGTTTTTTACAGAATCTGTCGCTGTATATAATTTTCCTAATAAAAAGTCTAAGGTAAATAAAGGTATATAGTCGTTTCAAAGTACGCTTATAAATCTTATTTAAAAGTCGATATCTAGACTTGATCTTATTCTAAGATGTCAAAAATATTTACATAGAAGTTAGGACATAAGGTAAGAGATAGTTATTACAATTCAAGAGTCAGTTTCGCAAAAATAATTCTATTACTATTTGAGTTATTTATTATAAACAATTATGAAAAAAAAATTATTACTTGCGTGCATTTCTCGTTGAAAACATTTTTTTTTAACTCTAATTGCTAAGATTTTACATGAGAGTCATAATTTGCACCGAAAAATTCACATAAGTTAACAATTACTATTTCTTTAAATATTTTTATATAGGAATTCTCATGTTATGAATTTTGTCAGAGATAGATTGACTTCTTAGACCAGAAGTGATTCATAATTGCCTTCAAAGGCTTTTATAAACTTCAATAGATTGTTAATAACAATTTTTATAAACAAATCACCCAATCGGCCGTTTACTCCCATAAAGAAAATTATTTTTCTTCAATTAAAGTTGGAATGACATGTTTTGTGACTATTAACCAATAAAAATAATTATAAAATAATTTATATTATCGTTTTAAGCATTTTTCAACAAAAAACTTTGATTTATCACTTTTTCGTACATAAAAGCCGTTTTACACTAAAATCATCTATCAATAACCTAACACTAGATATGAGAAACTAAATAAAAATGTGTGTAATTGAGGGTGTGCATGCAATAACCGCCTAGGCACTCGGCCAGTAGGCCAAGCGGAGGGGACACACGGCCTCTGATTAGCTGAAATTTCTTTTCACATCAAATTACATAAAGTACATCAAATTTTAGTCAAATCGGTTAATATTTACCCACTAAACATGGAGCTAGAAATTTCTCATGGGATTTACATAGGAGAAATCACACGGAAACGAAAAATCTGCATCACTTTTTCAATTTTTATTTCAGTCATTCTATTTCCGTGGACAAAAATTTGCATGGTATGCTTAAAATATCTTCATGATCAAAAACTCAAAATTTAGAAAAATCACAAAATTAGGTGGCCGCCATTTTTTGATTTTCCAAAATTTTGAGTTTTTGACTATGAAGATATTTTAAGCATGCCGTGCAAATTTTTGGCCACGGAAAGAGAATGACTGACATAAAAATTAAAAAATTGATGCAGATTTTTCATTTTCGCGTGATTTCTCCCATGTAAATCCCATGAGAAATGCCAAGGCCCATGTTTGATGGGTAAATATTGACCGATCTGGCTAAAATTGAGCGTACTTTCTTTTTTTGGGCATGCGTATCTTTGCCACTTCCTAAATTATTAGAGGATCACTAGTCGCGTATCAGATAGGATATGTTGCCGACAGGTATCCTCGTAGACAATTTCAAACTCTTCTATCGCAAGTAAAGCAAATTAATCAATTATGTATTGACAATTTTGTTCGATAACCTTCTGCTATCTTTCAGTCAGCTTCATAATTCCGCTTTCGTAGAAATTTTGGTTCTTAGAGGCAAAAAACTGAATCAAATAATTTTTGACAGACTCATTTGAATCGAATGTTTTTCCATTCAAATGGAATAAATGATAATCGGATGGTGCAAGGTCATGACTATACGGTGGATGAGGCATATCTTCCCAGCCTAATTCCAATAATGTTTTGCGAGTGACCAAAGATGTATGTGGTCTGGCATTTTTTTTCCTAGGGCGGGTCTAGGCATACCTGTTAAAACCAAAAAAAACCCTCTCTCGAACCAATACACCACCCGCGGAACCGCCTTTTGGCTTTATACTTCACGGGTGGTTGGTTCCATTAAAGTCGCGAACGACTCCTCCGTCATCCGTTCGCTCGGAACCTGCATCCGCGGCCACACGCCCACTAGGATAACCGACCAGCCGCGCCACCCAGGGGAGAAAACATACAGATTCCACCCCCGAACGACGCGGACAGCCAAGTCTACCCGAGACGCAGGGCCGCGGGTGCAGGCCCCGACGTGATTTCTACTGGCCCTCCCCGTTGTTTCGCTCTCGACACCCATCAAGTTCTCTCGTCTTCATCACAAGTGTGACGAATGACTCAATGAGCGTCCAGAACCGTTCAGACTGGAGCATGAGGGGGACCATCGTGTCAGGAGTAAGTTCGGAACTCACCGCCTGACCGAGGACCCCCCTAGCCACACCCCATTTTGCGCAGACGAAGAGTGCGTGCTCTGCGTTATCCACCGGAGAATCGCAGTAGCGACACGTCTCCTCGTCTATCTTCTCAAAACGCCTCAGGTACGCGTTAAAACAGCCATGGCCCGAGAGCGCTTGCGCCAGGTAAAAGCCGACTTCCCCGTGCATTCTGTTCAGCCAGGTGGCGAGCTCCGGGATCAGGCGGTAGGTCCATCTCCCTGTCTGCTCACCATGCCATCTCATCTGCCATTTTTCGACGAGTCTGCGCCTTCCATCCTTGCGGATGGCCTCCTTCGCGGGAGCGATTTCCTGCAGGTCGGTGCAGGTAAGCTGCTTGCGAAGCTGAAAGGTTTCCTGCCTTTCCTCAGCCAATAAATCTATTGGCGGGACGCTCGCCAGGACCAGCACAGCGCTCGTCGAGATAGTTCTATATGCCGAAACCATTCTCAGCGCGACAAGTCTCTGCGCCGAGAACAGCTTCTTCTGGATAGCATGGTTTTGCAATGCATTGGTCCAGACCGGAGCTGCATAAAGCAGCTTCGAATGGACAACGCTAGCCACCAATCTTCTTTTCGCTTCCCTGGGTCCACCAATGTTTGGCATAAGCCGGGCCAAGATCGCTCCACATTGGATGGCTTTTGCAGCTGCGATCTTTATGTGTTCGCCAAAGCTAAGCCTACGATCCAGCTGCACCCCCAGGTACTTAATGCTTGTTTTCCACTCGACTTCATGCTCTCCGAGAACGATCCTCGGATATTGGAAGGATCTCCTGTCCGTAACGAGCAAAGCCTCGGTTTTCTCAGGGGCCATTTTAAGGCCTCTGCTATCCAACCAACGCTTTGCCCGCCGCAGACTTTCATTGATCCACAGCTCTAGGATTCTGACGTCATCAGCGGCGCACACGACAATTGCGTCTTCCACGAAGCCGATGATGCTCGTTCCAGCAGGTAGGTCCATGCGCAGGAAATCGTCATACATGACGTTCCAAACGAGTGGACCCACCTGCGACCCTTGAGGAGCGCCACATGTCATCTCTTCTTTGAGAGACCATTTGTTGCCCTCGTATATCACCCACCTGTCGCTCAGATAGTCATCTATCATTCGCAACAGGTAGTCTGGAACTTTTTTCCGCATCATCGCCTCGATGCAGATGTCCCATCTCGCGGTATTGAACGCATTGCTTATGTCAATGCTAATCAACGCACAGAATCCCTTACGCTTACCAGTTCCTTTTCTTGCATTTGTGGCGATGTTAACCACAGCTTGGATGGCGTCCACAGTGGATCTGCCTTTCCTGAATCCGAACTGGCTTTCCGAGAGCCCGTTCTCCCCGACCAAGAGAGCCTGAAGCCGTTGTAGAATCAACACCTCCAGAAGCTTCCCCATCGTATCCAATAAGCATATTGGTCTATACGACGAGGCAACCCCTAGAGGTTTGTTGCCCTTCCTCAGCAGGACCAACCTCTGCTTCTTCTAATCTGCGAAGAACCTCCCATCCCGAAGACAGGAGTTAAAGGCTTCTAGGAGGATCTCCGGGTATGCCCCGATCACCTCTTTGAGGATCTCGTTCGGCACCCCGTCGATACCCGGCGCTGGTCTGGCATTAACTTGATGGAAGATGACGCCTTCACGAGTTGCCAGTTCTGGCCGCTTTCTCTTGATTTCTTTGTCCAATTTCATCAGCTGGCGACATTGGACATTCGAATTGATAGTTTGGTTTCTTGGGAGCAGCTCAAAATAAACAATACCTTTGGAATCCCACCAAACACTCCCTTCTTTTGATGAATATCGGCGTTTGATGTCGATTGTGCAGGCTCATCTCGCTTGCTCCATGATCTTTTTGGCACGACGTTATCGCAAGCAACCCATTTTTCATCGCCCGTTATGATTCGCTTTAAAAATGGATCGGTTTCGTTACATTTCAGCAGTGCATCGCAAATGGAAATTTGTTTGACGACTTGAATTTCGTTCAACTTGTGAAGAACCCAAATATCGTGCTTATTAACGTAACCAACTTGTTTTAAGTGTCTTTCAACGCATGTATGTGATATGGTGAACTTCTCTGCAATCTCTCGTGTCGTACTACGCGGATCGCCATGCGCTTTTTAGCTAAAAGAAAATTGCATGATTCTTGTGTCTTAATTCCACTTGATAAAATCGAAAATATGCACATCAAATTCTTGCAGGTTTAATGACCTGGTGTTGGTCAATGCTTGAAAATTGATTGTAATTTCTAAAACCACCTTGAAGTTATTAAAAAGGGCTTCATATGTTAAATCCGTGCTAATAATGGTTCAGATTTAAAATTGTTATCTATTTTTAATAGTAACAATTTAAGTTTTAAAATTTCTGAGCTATAGAAAACAAACCAACGTAGAACGCGGGTTTGTTTCTGTCAAGAATCAGCTGTAGCATAATTGACGATAGCTGCAGCATCTGTAGGGATTGCTAGAGGAAAGGGATATAAATATGCATGGACCTCAAGTTGCATTGCTAAGAACTATGATGGTGTCACTGTCAATCGTCACGGGACAACAAGCATGTGAATCATGATCACGAGGAGTAGATATAAGCACTCGTGCGTTGCGTTAATGAGTGTAAAAAAGACGGAGTGATGGCCAATAACATAGGTCGCAGTAGTCGAATCTCTTTGAAACTTAGCTCTCGGGACGACTCTCTTTCCTTTTTCCAACCTATTTACCTTAATGGGGGAAAAATTTTCGCAGGTTAGTTCTTTTAAATCTACAGCATCTAGCATTAGATTAACGTTTTCATGATGGACACAAACACAAACAGTATGCGTACCACTGGTTCCAGCGAGTATGCAATTTCGGGGTCTAAGCTGAGAGAATTTTGATAAGCAAATTTTAACTGTAGGATGCTGAACCTTAAAATTTGCATATAATTTAGAAAGATTGCACAGAATTAAATTTTTTTGAACGTGCTCACGGGAGCCATCATCTTTTTTTACGGAAACGAAATCTTCCATGCCAGGCATCATACGACTATTCTCATCATCAAGGTAAAATTTGTTGACCAAATTTTCAATCTCGAAATCTAAAGTTTTACCTTTTTTTAAATTCGGAGAAGTTAAAATAACATTCTCAGCTACTAATTTCTTAGCCTTTCTAGTTTGGCGTTCAGAATCACCAAATTCTTTAGTCAATCTTCTGTGGCCCCAAGATTTCGAAGCAAGAGTTAAAAGTAACACTTTTTCTGAATTACTTGCAGATTTTTGAAATTTTTCTTCCATTTGTTCAAGAACCTCCATTCCGGCGTAATGATTTCCATCAGAACAATCAGATTTAGATTTTTCAAACTTGGATGTCGAAGGATGGGCAAAGATATCGTCGTCTTCCATTAAAATATCATTATCGAGAATAGGAGGTGAATTATCGTTGATCTCTGAAGCATCTTCAATTGTTGGATCAGTATGAGAATACAAAGAGGATATCAATGCAAGTTGAGAAATTTCTTTTCTGCAATTTACACACAGTTTCGCATCGATGGGTATACTGGGATACTTTTTTTGAAGAGTTGCAGAAATTGTTCTTAAACTGCACGGATCACGCTTGTGATTTTCCTTAGAAAAATGATTGTAACAACGACGACCCAAGCTGGTTCTTCTTGGCATGATTGAAAATTGCGCAGAAGAAAAAGCTAAGTTGAGGCACTGAATAACAATGCGAGTCCAACGACGGAAAGTGGGTAAGTGTTCGAAATATAGTATTCAAGTAATACTATGTCTATTTTGAATAATGAGAAAAGTAAATGAGAATAAATAATATACGTGAAAGTACAAACCTGCAGTATTATGACGTCGGAATAAGCCGAAGCTGAATCGCATAAAAGAAATTTCTGATCGAAAAATAATTGGGAATTATAATAACTGACAATGAGTTTTATTGCGAGAAAGGTATCGAAGACATCCATCTAGTGGTCAAATGTGTGTACTAATTTTTTCGGCGGGTTTTTCGAATTCTCTCTAAAGTCTTAAAAATGAAGTATCGACATAAAAGTGGGTTTTACTTGTCCAATAAGTAATAAAAATTATTACCGTGAAATAATTCATAACGATAATAATTATTTGGTTAAAAAATTCAGTTTGTAGTCGATTATTTGTAGTCGACGAGAAACCGTACATTCTGAATTTGAAGCATGGGCGCTCGCGAGGCAGAAGCCACGCGCAAGGAGTGTTATATATCTCCACCAATTTCTTTCACTCTACTTTCGACCATGGCTCGTTTTAAAGGGAAAAAGTCAAGCTTTTTTTTAAACATAATTTTGTAGAGAAAATTAACGGCCGCACTTGAAGAAAAAATTCAAAAATATGTTTAAAATTAAAAATGAAGGTCAAATAATTTTTTAAATCCAAAACCATTGGTTTCAGCATAAAGCTGATGAAAAAAAGTTTCCAAGACCTCCATAAAAAAATTAATTTGGATAACTTTTGTAGAAGTTATGGTTAATTGAGTATCAGCATGCGCGGTAAAAGGTTGTACAATGGAGCCTCTGTGTACTGACAGCCCGTCGTACTAGAGACGTTCTCTTAGCGGGAATTAAAAGGGGTTCACTAGGACAATAATTTCGCGGACTTTCAAGGAAATCGGAGACAAAAAGTTTTTAAGCGGGTACACTTGACGTATTTAGTCCCATATCTTAACGTCATATTGCTCCACGAAGGGTACAAGTTCGTTGACATGAAAATTTACTGCTTCAATATATTTGTTTTTTATTTATATATCTTCATTTTTTCATTTATTCATATATATGAATATATTAAATTACATATAATTATATATTCTTTAAAAATATATTTTCATAGCGCCTCTTTTGATAATGCAATTTTCGGTACCTGTAGAGCGGATTGAAACTGCGATTTTCGAACCTATAGGATTGAAGCTTTAAAAGTAGTGTTAAAAATTTCAGTTTCGACTCGCTCTACAGTTACATCAAATCAAATTTTCAAAAGAGTTGCTATGAAAAATAATATGGATTACTCGAAACAAAACACAACGGATTCAACGAGTATGAATACAGCCCTCATTTCGCTCGGGCAGCAAACTTCACACTCGTTGCAATCGCTGTGTTTCGTCCCTTCTAATGCAATGTACTATTATATGTTCGAAATGAAAATTTGATCCTTTTCGCAGATCATAAATAAAAATTTTGAAGCTTAAAAAATTTATAGGGATATATTTTACATTTTTTTCACAGTGCATGGGCAAATCTTAGAGTCGCGTGCATGCGAAGCAATGTATAGGTCGCGCGGCAAACCAGTATAGTTGTCTCACCTATTTCGGAGTATCGCACATTCAGTTTATCTATAATACCAATATCTTATAGTCACGACAGGTATTTTGCTGAACTAAAATTATGTATAGTCCTCTCAACTATACTGTCTTTTCCGTGCAATATTTTAGGAATATTAATTTTTCCCCTTTTTGTGTATCTACCTGTAGAGCATGAACTTCCTGAAATTGAAAAGTGAAACAAAAATGGAACGCTTTCATGGTTTTTAGTTTTAATTTTTTAATTTGAAGGAATTTGGCGAAGGACCTAACAGAATCTTCACACAGTTATATGTAACTGAAAATTCTGTTACACTTTTTAAGTTTTGAGATGAATCTACAAAAATTCAGTAAAGTTCCGTACGTTTTCGTATGTTGATGCGATGGAAGGGACCATTAACGGTTCTAACAATATGCGGCTTTCAGAAAGCATAAAAGTGACCTTAAAGTAAGGAAAGTTTCAAAAAGTAAAGATATTTACTATTCAACTGAATGAAATAAGCTAAAATATTGAGCAAATACGTAAAGAAAATTTTAATAAATTATAATATCATTTGAAAAAATTTTCTGTGAAAAAAGGAACACTCGGACTCCGTTGGAAATCGAACCCAGGACCTTTCGATTGCCGGTCGAATACTCGATCATCTGAGCTACGGAAGTTCCACAGAACTTTTCTCACAGAATCAATTTACGCCTCATTCCGCTATGGGTAATTCCATCTAGTCTTGAATGATGTTAAGTTAATTTCAAATCACAGGTTTATGAGGTTGATATAGTAGAGTTCTGTTATCACGGTGAGCGAATCACTCTTCTAATGATCGACATAATCGACTGAAATGATTCAGAAAAAATTAAATATAAATAATCCTGATTTAGCATAATATTTTCTTGATGTGGAAGGATTATTCTGTTCTTGTGAGATGGTCGTGCGATTTCTTCTGCCGCCTTTGGATCTCAGGCACCGGATAGCCACTGCCTAATTGGAGACTCTATATTACCTTCTCTCAATTCCTTTTCGATGGTATGACATCTGAAAAATAAATAAAAATTAGAGGAGAAGGAAAAGTTAATACGCTTAAAATATTTGTATTCGAAAAACTCGAAATTTATGAAATTTCGTAAAATTGTGATAACTTTGATATAAAACATTCAACTTATATAAATTCTATCAGTAAAAGAGTTATAACATTATAAAAAATTACAATATGACATCACAGTAAGTGAACACTTAATTCTTAAATTACTTTTTGATATCATAAATTATTGCATATGTTAAAATTATGTTTAAAGAATTTGAAAATCTTTCTGTATCGAAAGACCTGGGCTCGAATCTCAGCGCAGTCGAAAGCGTCTTCTTTTTCACAGAAAGATTTTCAAATTCTTTAAATATTGAATTAATTTGCATATATTTGGGATATAAGAGTTTGAAATTTTCTACGAGGACACCTGTCGACAACGTATCCTATCTGATACGCGACTAGTGATCCCCCAATAATGTAGGCAGTGACAAAAATTTCCAACTCAACTAATTAATTTAAAATAAGTTAAAATTATGACTAGCAATTTGTTATATTCTGCATAAAGCAAATAAGATTAAATTGCAAAAATATTTGAACTTCTGTTCACAGCTTCAGGTCGGCTTCGCCTGAAATCATCTAAACACTTCCGGTATTAATCATGCCTCAGAATTTGTGAACATTTTTTCCTCAAAACCTTATAGCTAATATCTACTTTTGATTCCATCTAGGTTCAAGAATCAATCATTGGATTTTATCGATACGAAAGTTGGATTAATTTTTGTGTAATCCACAATGAACCGTATAATTGCAATTTTTTACGGAAGGCCCTGATCTGTTCCAATGCAAGATACATTCATCACTTATAAGCACAATTATTTGAATTGTATGTTAATTATTTACCTTTTCCCTTCTTTTCCAACCGGAGTTCAACAAAAATTCTTCTTTTGTTCGTAAATAGAGCCTTCAAATAAATATCTATCGCACTGTTACAATACTTCATTTATTGCATGAAAACAAATGAAAGCAAACAAATCACCTGACTAATATCATCGATAGGTATCGAATAATGTACTTCCAACTAATAAATTTTTCTTTCACAAACACTTTTAAACAATAACCTTTTTTATCCTCTGAAATAAGAATAAATCAGAAGATACTAAATAGAGAAATACCATCACGCAAAAAAGAAAATGCTGGTGATCAGTAATCGATTGCTGAATATGCATAAATATTGCGCCAGGTAAAAGCCCACTTGACCATGCTTTCTATCCAGCCAGGTGGTGAGCTCCGGGATTAGACGGTGTGTCCATCTCCCACATTGGTCACCATGTCATCTCGTCTGCCATTTCTCGACGTGTCTGCCCCTTCCATCCTTGAGGATGGCCTCCTTCGCGCGAGCGATTTCCTGCAGGTTGGTTAGGCAGGTCAGCTCCTTACGGAGCTGAAAGGTCTCTCTCCTTTCCTCCGCCAATAAGTCAATTGGTGGGACGCTCGCCAGGAAAGGCACAGCACTCGTCGATACAGTTCGGTATGCTGAGACAATTCTCATCACCACACCTCTCTGTGCCGAGAACAGCTTCTTCAAGATAGCATGGTTGTTAAAGGCACTTGTCCAGATGACACATGTCATCTCTTCCTTGAGAGACTATTTGTCGCCCTCGTATATCACCCACCTGTCGCTCAGGTAGTCATCTATCATTCGAAGCAGGTAGTCTGGAACCTTGTTCCCCACCATCGCCTCGATGCGGGTGTTCCATCTCGCGGTATTGAACGCATTGCGTATGTCAATACTGATCAACACGCAGAATCCCTTACGCTTACCAGTTCCTCTTCTTGCTTTAGTGGCGATGTCCACCACTGCCTGGATGGCGTCAACTGTGGACCTGCCTTTCCGAAAGCCGAACTGGTTTTCCGAGAGACCATTCTCGCGGACCATGTGACCCTGTAGTCTTTGTAGGATCATTTCCTCCAGAAGTTTCCCCATCCTATCCAATAGACATATTGGTCTATACGATGAGGCATTCCCTAGAGGTTTGTTGCCCTTCCTCAGCAGGACCAATCTCTGTTTCTTCCAGTCTGCGAAGAATCTCCCCTCCCGAGGTCAGGGGTTGAAGACTTCTAGGAGGATCTGCGGGTATGCCTCGATCACTTCTTTGAGGATCTCGTTCGGCAACCCGTCGATCCCCGGCGCTGTGTTTACCTTGAGCCTTCCACCCGCTCTCTTTAGTTGTTCGAGAGTGAAGAGTTCGTCGCGCCGGACCACGCAGGAGCTTCGGTTTAGTCTTTGGAACGACTCTACGTGCGGAAACAAGCTTTGCACGATGTACTTGACTCGATCGGGATTATCCAAGCCTGGGGTCTTTCTTCTAGTCACTAATCTCTTGGTGACTATATTGAAGGCGAGACCCCATGGGTCCTTCTTTACCTCACTGATCAAGTCTTTCCAGCACTGAAGTCAAATTTTCTTAATGCCTTGCCTCAGAGCTGATTCTGCGTTTTTCCATGCCTCGTGCAGCAGAGAATCACCCTTTGAGAAGCTGAATCTTCGCCGCGCTGTGAGGCATTCCCGGCGCAGGAGAGACAACTGGTCGTGCCACCAGTACATTGAGTCCCCGGTACGCTCGTGCCCTCGTCGAGGCATCGAGTGGTCACATGCTGCGACCACTTTCCGCCTCGCCGCCCGCACGGTGTCCTCCAACGACCCAGCAGACTTAGCCTAACCAAGCTCATCCATGAGCCTGGTTTCCTCAAGATGTTTTTGTAGCTTGTCTTTGCTGAGTCGTCTTGCGTTCCGGAAGGGGCTCCTTCCTTTGCCGCCCCTTCCCGTATTCACTGGGTGACTCCGTTCCCGGATGCGAAACTCAATGCCCTGGTGGTCACTCAGTGTTATTAATTGGAGAACGCACCAGTCGACTATCCTCGAGGCAAGACGGGGCGCGGCAAACGTGATGTCGATATTAGACCCCCCCCCCCGCTCCTTGTCTGAGCGCTAAATCCTTGCCCCGATTTAATACAATCAGTTCATTCCTAGCGGCCATCTCGCTGACCAAGATTCCCCTCCTGTCCAGACGGGCTTCGCCCCACTCGGGCGACTTACTATTAATGTCGCCCGCGATAAGGGACCGCCCACTAGCCTCTCTGAGGCTTTCCTCAATGAGGAGGATCTGGGTCTCGAAGATCTCGAAAGGATCGCTGGGAAAGAAGTAGCAGCTGTACACACGCACCCCCGCCACCTCCGCCCAAACGAACTCCGCGTCGGTCTCTAGGAAATCCTCGATGCTTAAGTCAGGGCTAAAAGCAAGGATCCCAGCCCTCCGTGATGTATCCTGGTACCAAGCAGAGTTTTCGGACCATTTGTGACTGCTCCCTGGCAGTCTGCATCAGAAGGTCCTGGGTTCCCTTCTCTCTCTCGAGATTGAGCTGTAGAAATTTCACTTTCTACCCCTCAACCTCCGGAGCCCCGCCCTAAATATTGGGCAAGAACCACTCCCCGAGGCATGCGCGACATCTTCTTTGCCCCTATCAGCACAAGTCAGGCACCTAAGTGAAGCCTTGCACTCCTTGGCCACGTGAGACGCGCCCGCACACCTTCAGCAGGCATCTTTCCTGCCTGGAAGCGTGCAGCCGCGCGACACGTGGACATATCCCTGGCACCTGAAGCACGGAAAACCTCGACATGCTCTCGGATGCGGCAGTTCACCCACCCCACCCTTAGCTTACCGAGCCCGAGCGAGCTCCGAGCGTCCGCCTCGGTTAAATGGACCATCGCCGGTGGACCACACCACCGAAGCGCTTGTACAGCCTGCACTGGTCCCCGAGGTCTGGCTTTCCCAACGCGATGCACAGCGCGGCAACAACCTCTTCTCTTTTAACGGTCTCGTCGAGGTCCCTAACTTCGAGAGTCCTCTTCGAGACCAAGGACTTAACAGCGGCCTTCTGCCCGACCGCCTGATCAAGCGCCTTCTCGAAGGTAGAGACGTCACCCCCCCCCCCTTTCCAGGACCAGGAGGATCTCCTACCTCCTTGTTCTTCGGATGAAGAGGACCTCAGCTCCCAAATTCTGGGGGTCCACCTTGGCGTTCATGGATTTCAGGATCTCGGCGTAGGACTCACTGTCGTTCGCCGTCACCCTGATAGCATCGCCCGACCTAGCGGCCGGAGAGCGCCTCGGCAACTTCCTCTTATCCTTAGGGTCCTGTGCAGAGGGCACGGGAACCCTTTTTTCCTTTTTCTCATTCTTCATTTTTTTTCTTTTCCTCCACCAGCTGCTCTTCCCCAACCTTCTGTGGGGTCTGGCCACTGGCAGCCGCAACGTAATTTGGCGATGTTCCGCCTTTTTCTTTTTTGGGGAGTCGATCCTCGAGGAGAGAAGGGGAGCCCCCTTTGTCGGCTTTTTTGGGGTATCTCCCAGAGACGCAGATCGCGGTCTCCGAAAGATACCCATCCTTTTCGAGGCGGGATGGGATTCCAGCTTCTTCTGGATTTCCACCCCGCTTTCTAGAAGGCATTTATGGGTGTTGAGCATTCCGCTCAACACCTCTGTGGCCTCGTTCACGCTATCTTTGACAAAGCCAGGGTTATTTCTCAGGATACCCTATTGGATAACACTGAGGGCCCTGGCTAACCTATCCATCTTCTTACTCTGCTCCTTTAGGAGCTGAAGGACGTCCTTTCATCCGTCAGCTTCTGGAGGAGCAGCCAAATCCTTGTTTGCTGCTGTAGTGCCCGGCGTGGGCGCTGAGACAGCAGCATATGTCGGCGTCTTTAACGCCTCCTCTTTCTCCTTACCTTTTTCTTTTTATACACTTGTCCTCATAATAATAGTAGTAGTTTCTAAGACGGTTCGCCCATCATGAGAGCCCTACCACAGTAGGGCTACTATCTCCGCCTTAATGAATCCCTAAATGTGTGTGCCGAAACCGAGAAGTGGTTTATCGGATGGTCGATCCTGTCGGCACCTTTGATGATGCTAATGGAAAGGTTACGGGATAGGCCCGCGCCAGAATGATGCAAAAGGTTTAATGTCACCCCTATCGAACTAGCGGTGCCGGGTCCGCCCCGACACCTGACCCGGACTTCAGGCTAGACGGTGTGCGATTTATCCTACGCAGCGTCGGATATAAGGAAATACTGACCAGGTAACCCTTCATTCCTGCGCCCGGGCATGTATGATTTCAACCCCGAAATTGGCTCCAGACAGTAGGATCGTGAGCGGCTTTCCCAGTTTAACATGTGGTTTTACGGGATCTATGCCCTTCGCGGCCGGACACTGGAGGGACTTACGGTTACTCATATTACTTCCACAGAGGTGAGGTACTGACATCGCGTCCTACCCCGGTCGAGAAGCTACTACTCCTCTCTTGGCTAGTCTATCGGGAATATCCACAAGGCGCCGGCCGCAGCCCCTTTCATTCAGCATTCCATTCATTCTGGTTTGTGTGAGTGTCGTTGTCGTGCATGTGATTGTGGTGTCACCGCAAGAGCGCACGCGGAAGGTTCAGCGTCAACGCCGCATGCGCATTTGGGGCGATACCCCGATTAAGGGGCCCCCCACATTCACCCCGTGTTTGTTTATGCGGCATCAAGGAACCTGTTCAAGGCCCCCCGATGCTTTCGCTCCACACCGCGTCCTCACGCGCTTGAAGGTTCGGAGAAACCATTCCAACGCGTGCGCCTGGAAGGCCCATCACTAGGGAAAAGCCTGTCTATAGGGCTCCCTTGGCGGCCATCCTGACGGCGACAGCCCTGCTGCTAGCAGAAACCTTGCGGCTACATGCAGGACGCGTCTGCTCCGTGCTTGGCCTCATGCATTCGTCTCTGCGAGACCCTGCCTGTCCGCAAAACGCTCTCTCAGGTCTTGAGTGTGTTGTGTTTAGTGTTGCTGTGAATGTGTCGTATTATGTTGATGTCCGTGTAACCCCTCCTCCTTTCTCATCCGGGCTTGGGACCGGCAATGGCGAAGTTAACACAAAGTCATTTTTGTGCACTATAATGCCTCATCACACACAGCGAAACGGGTCAAGGAAACGATCGAGACGTTCAGTTGGGAAATACTGGCGTATGCCGCTTATTCTCCAGACTCGGCTCCTTCGGATTACCATCTGTTCGCATCACTGGGCCACGAGCTCGCTGAACAACGCTTCACTTCGTACGAAAATGTTCGAGAATGGCTGGATAACTGGTTTGATTTAAAAGACGAACAGTTTTATTGGCGTTGCATTCATCACCTTCCGGAGAGGAGGGAAAAATTTGTAAAAAGCAATTGAGATTACTTTGAATAAAATATTTTTGATCATTTTCATGCAACAGACGTGTAACTTTTTGCAAAGAAATTCGGGTTTCATACATCTAGAACTGGTACTTCATACCCGCTTTTTATATTTTCAAACTCGAAAACTCGCTTTCGCTACGCTGCCCGAAAAATAGTATGTGAACCTTGAGCAAAAACGGGCGTTTGTGCCTTGTGTAAAGTTGAAAAACCCTCGGCTTATATTCCTAATATGATGGATTCAGAAAATGATATATTGTTTTATTTTTAAGTCTGACCAGTATACACTGATAGATTTATTTTTATACATGACAGTGATAATGATGAAAATGTTCTCATGCGAAATATGGATATTTCTGTGCGTTTATTTGAATAGGAACGATTTTCAACTGATTTTTTTGTTAAATTAATTTATGTGCCACTGGCGCGCAAACTCAATTTTTCGCTACAGTTAACAGTACGCAATGTAGTATATTGCGCCACAGAGGAATGATATGTAAAAATTGAACTGCGCATGCGCCTATAGCCATGAAACGGAGCACAATCTTCTTCTTATTCTTCTTGTTCTTCGTACAGCGTTAGCGCCTTACTGCATACTGTACATTTGAACTGCGCATGCGTCTATTAAAATCCATTACTACTACACAAGATCGATAAAATCAAAATGGCCGGGACTAGTCGAGACATATCAAGTGTAATGACTAGCGCCGAAAACAACTACAATACTAGATTAAATTCGAGTGTACGCATGAAAACTCGTATACGCACCGAAGTCACATAAAATAGAATACGTGCCAATGCACACAATTCGGGAAATTACGAGACTCGCGACAATGCTCGCAGGACTGATCGCGCCTCGGCTTCGATCTCCTGCGAACATTGTCGCTTGTCACGCAATAACCCACATTGTGCGCCTAGGCACGTAATACACTATTATGTGCCTCCAGCGCGTAAACTCGTTTTGACGCCACAGTTGATAGTAGCATAATGTTGTGTATTACGATACAGAGGAATGTAATGTAAAAATTGAACTGCGCATGTGCCTATAACCATACAGCGGAGCGTAATCTTCTAATTCATCTTTTTCTTCGTACAGCGTTGGCACCGTACTGACAAAGCCTTGTACATTAGAACTGCGCATGCTCTATTACAATACGCTAATACTACACAAGATCGAGAAAATCAAAATGGACGGCACTAGTCGCGAAATATCAAGTGCAATGTACGAAAATCATGATGAATACTAGATTAGATTCGAGTGTACGCATAAAAACTCGTATTCGCACCGAAGTCACATAAAATAGAATGTGTGCCAATGCACACAATTCGGGCAATTACGAGACTCGCTTAAAATGCTCGCAGGACTGATCGGGCCTCGGCTTTGACTCAGCTACGCCTCGATTCCGCCTTGGCTTCGATCTCCTGCGAGGATTGTCGCTCGTCGCGTAATTACCCTTATTATGCGCCTAGGCACATAATATACTATAATATATGTTTTCAAAATTGTAAATTTATTTTTACCTGTGAAAAGTGAAAGAAACTTATAATTTCAACTATTGAAAAATCGATAATTGCTTGGCGCATGCACCTTCTTTGCGATAATCATTAACATCACTCAGCTCATGACAAAGTGGCGCGAGTCAGACGACAAATAAAAAATCACGAAATATATCATTTAGATATTACTTTTCATTCTTAGATATTTTTAAAAACATTCACCTAAAATGAATATCCAAACATTTTATTTTAAATTTTAGAATGATTTAAACACTAAAAAAATCTATTTCTATTTAAATTTAAAGTCAATAAATTTTCAATGTTTCAAAACAAAATATCAATTTCAATATTTTTTAGCTAAGAAAATCAAATAATTCGATTAGAAAATTATGCAGAGAATATTATATATTGAGGAATGATAAAATATTATATTGGAGTTTAAAAAATAAAATATTAATATTCCTTGAGCAATACATAAATTATATCTAATTATACACTCAAATTTATACAGTAGAGTTTCTTCTCGGGTGTAAGGAAACATTGAATAAAATTTCATTCAAATAAAATACTCTGAAAACTTTTTGAAATACGTAATATTATTCACATATGAATTTCATTATAAAACTGTGAATAGAAGGTTTTAGTATTCAAAGAACCAAAATTACATATAAATTTGAATACGAAATTACACTTTACTGTAATTTCGTATTATTTGAATGAAATTTTTTTCAATGTTTCTTTATACCAGAGAAGAAACTCTACTGTATAATTTCGAGTGTATAATTAGATGTAATTTATGTATTGCTTAAGCATATTAATATTTTATTTTTTAAACTCCAATATCATATTTTATCATTCCTCAATATATAATATTCTTTAAATAATTGTCTAATTGAATTATTTGATTTGCATTGCTAAAAAATATTGAAATTGATATTTTGTTTAAAAACTTTGAAAATTTATTGACTTAAATTTCAATAGAAAATTATTTTTCAAGTGTTTAAATGATCCTAAAATTTAAAATAAAATGTTCAGATATTCATTTTAGGTGAATAAATATCTTAAATGATATATTTCGTGATTTTAGATTTGTCGCTTACTTCGCGCCACTTTGACACGAAGTCGACAGAAACATAATTTATCGATTTTGGATCAACAGCTGACAGCGTGAAATCGAAGCGAGGAAGTGGGGACACACTGACATGGCGCTCTTGATTGTGTGTGCACATGTGTGCACATGGGAGCGTGGTGGGGGCCGCCAGCTCCCACGTTCTGGGATCACTTGAGCTCAAGTAGTAGTTTACACTGTCGTCGGCTGTTGACTTGAAATCGAGAATTATGTTTCTCTCGACTTCGTGTGAAAATCAAATAATACAAATCGTTAAATTTATTAAATGTGCAGCTTCTTGCAAGAATTTTTTTTAAATAAATGTATATCATTTTTTGATGAAATTCGGGGATATTTATTAAAATATTGATAGTTTGGATTTTTAAATCTAATGTATAGAGTACAGTCATAATTTGATATTTGACGACATTTCAGTACCATGTTTGTCCCTAGAGCAAAATCCAGGAAAATAATTCTAAAAATATTTAAACTAGTTAGAAAATATTATGAAAGTAGACATACCTTAAAAATCATACTAAAAAGTTTTTAGAATATCAATTATTTTTAGAATTATTAATATTGTTTAAAAAGATCGTATTTTGAAGCGTTTTGTAGTATGATTTTACAAATGAATATTCTGCTTTTAACGTTGGCTTATTATAGGCAAAATTGTATTAACTTTCATCCATGCATCATGAAAATTTATTTAAGCTTTTATTATAAAAATTGAGTTTCTGTAACAATAGATAAATCAACAGGTGAACCTTAAAGTTCCAATAGTAGTGTATGATGTGTAAAGACTGGGTTTAAATATTTTTAAAAAGCATACATTATGTTTGAATTCGCATACGGATTTGCACATTGAGATTTATTTGGTCTGAAGTTAATTAAACAAACTATTGCTATAGAGTATAATAATTTGGAAAAAATGTATACATTACGTTACATTTTTACATGAGAATTTAGGTATATAGGTGTATATGTAAGGTTTGAACATTCAAAAAATACATAAAGTATACCTTAATTATCACACGAAATCGCACAATAACTTTTTTTGGTATGGAGCAAAATTGACAAATATCATAATAATAAAATAATTGGAAAATACTTTTAAAATACGTAACGTTTTTTACATAACTTGTTAATATAAAAAGTAAGACATTTCAATTATAGGTAAAACTACAGGTGAACCTGTAATTTCCGAAGGTAGTGTATATATTGTAATTGTCATGTAAAAGATGTTACGTATTATACATAAAATTTCATTTGAGAGACATATTTTTTAATTTTATTTAAAAATTTTATTTGAGACATATTTTTCAATTCTATTTAATTTCAGAGAAATTGCAAGGTGCAATTTTTGTTACAAATTTAGATATAATTTTAGTTTCTTAAATACTGAAGCCTTTTATTCACAGTTATATAATGAAATTCAAATTTAAAAAGTATTCTGTATCAAAAACTTTTCAAAAACTTTTTATAGTGTTTTTATGTGAATGACATTTTTTTCAATGTCGCCTTATACCAGAAAAACCCTCCTGTATAAATTCGTATTTCAATGTAGATACAATTGACGTATCTGTTGAATATTCAAACGCTCCATTTTTGAAAGATAAATCTCATGTTTTATCATATCTTGAAATAAAATATTCCCCACATAATTCTCCAATCGAAGCAGTTAATTTACATAGATAAAAAATATTCAAATTCATAT
Source organism: Diplolepis rosae (assembly GCA_030998225.1). NCBI lineage: Eukaryota > Metazoa > Arthropoda > Insecta > Hymenoptera > Diplolepididae > Diplolepis > Diplolepis rosae. The sequence goes on from JAPYXD010000466.1 coordinate 1,620,811, forward strand.
TTTCTTTTAAAACTTTAAATCCCACCAGAAAATGATTTTTCAAGTGTTTAAATCATTCTAAAATTTAAAAAAATATATTCAGATATTTATTTTAGATGAATGTTTTTGAAAATATCTAAAAAATAAGGGTAATATCTTAAATTATATATTTTGTCATTTTTAATTTTTCGTCTGCTTCGCGCCACTTTCACATGAAGTCGAGAGAAACATATTTCTCGATCTCAGCTCAACAGCCGACGACAGTGTGGAATCCAAAGGAGGAAGTGGAGACACACCGACACGCCGTGTTTGCTTGTGTGAGGATCCACACGGGTCAGTGGTGGGGGCCGCTAAGTTCCACGATTTGGGAACACTGGCTGGTAGGCAATAGGTTCTGGGCTCAACTCTCGCTGCACGGAAAAAATAAGTACTGAGAAATTTACTTAACAGTCCTCGACTTTTGGACAGGACAAATTTTTCCGAATATCCTATATACTTTTTATGAAGAAACTTAGAACTTCATCGAAAAAAAGAAAGAATGTCCTAGATTAATTCAAGCACAGTCAAAAAACGAAATACTTACAAATTTTATTGTATAGTTTTTGAAAAAATTATATAAATGCTAATACTTCTTCTAAAAAGTGCTTCAGGTTTCAAAAGAATTTGGATAAAATAATTTGGTGAGAAAGAGATGAATGCCTACTATACAAATCAAAGAAAAATTCTTGGACTGTACTTGAAAATCTTGTGGAATTTTTACTGGCACGATGCGCAGTTGTCAGTGTCAGTTTTTTAGATGCGTACAATTTTTATTACTTTGTTAACTGACATAAAGTTCAGGAATTATGAAATTCTTATATTTAATAATTTAGAATTTAATAATTAATTTATATATAATCCCATCATTCAAATATGTAGAAACATATTAATTCTTTAAACTTATTTATTATATAAAATTGTTGATGAAATAAGGCGCAGAAATTTTTCACACGGCCCTGCTGTGCGGTTTGATTTATGAGGTTAGACATAATTATAATTTAATATTGAATCTTAGAAATATCCAATCTTTGAACTTTATTTTCTCAAATAATTCATAGAAATTATACGTTTTGTGTACTTAGAATTTTGACGGACTTTCATCTGAATACTGTTGGAAAGTTCTTTACTTTTTCCAGGATTGTTAATCTAATTGTACAAGAACAGTACTTCTAGTTTTATGTAAATTTTGAATGTATCTAAAAGTCGAGCACTCTGTCATGTAAATTTCCCAGTACTTATTTTTTCCGTGTGCTTCCGCTTTATTTGCACTTTAAAAAAATTAATAGTATATTATGTGTATTCGCCAACCTGCCACAGTGTCGCTAGTTATTGGTCTATGCCAGTCTAAGCGGCTTGTATTCGCCAGTGATCCCAGAACGTGGGAGCTGGAGGCCCCCACCATTGATGCCTCAAGCTCATTGTTTCTTCCTCATTCAACCAACCTATGTCAGTAGAGCGAGAAAGAAGTCATGAGCTGGTGGGGTCTATGGTGGGGGCCGCCAGCTCCCACGTTCTGGGATCACTGGTATTCGCCACTTCCGACAGTGTCACAAGTTCACAGTGGGTCCACTCATATAGGAGAAAAGAGGAACGAATTATAATGTTTGCTATCAACAAGTGATGGCGCTACTGTCGCTTCCGATGTTATTTTTAACCTGCTGTAACCATAGCAACCATATCATTGCCAGTTGAAATAATACAGCCGATGCTCATTTTACTCAACTACCGTTCGAAGCACCTCAAGTGTCGGTGATATACTAATACATTTCACGTTAACCCACTGACGCATTGTGATGCCCTGTCGTCGACAACGTTTTACTCAACTCCTTACTATTTCCTATGTGACGCTTATTGATATTCACTTTGGGTAAATTAGGTATTTATCAAATTCATTTTACCCAACTAGGATTTAATAAACGTTCAAGTGTCCGTAAGTCCCAAGTTTAATCGACAGAGTTGAGTAAAATTACTTCAACTATTTTTCTCCGTGTAATAGTACAGTATTTAACTGTTCATTGTGATTTATATTTAAAAATTCTTGTTGTATTTTTATTCTTTCACAAATTATTTTCAACTTTAAATCATTTAAATTTATGAAATGAATTTCATACAATATATTTCAAAATTTTCCGGTCTTTGGAATACATCGGGTTGGGGGGACGGGGGTTTTGTTTGCATTGATATTAGTTTTTGCTATCAAAACTTGGCGGCGCTGATGCTCATTTTCACTTTCTTAAGTACCCTCCTAAAATACATGGTAGTGGCCGCACTGTGCACAAGTTTCTTCGGCCCTTCCGGCTTGCGAGTCGCAAGCCGGACGGGCCGAAGAAACTTGTGACACTGTCGGGAGTGGCGAATACAAGCCGCTTAGACTGGTATATAGTAGACCAACAACTAGCGACATTGTGTCAGGTTGGCAAATACAAGCTTCCGTACAAAGCTGAGATGAAGCCGAGGCGCGATCAGTCCTGCGAGCATTTCAAGCGAGTCTCGTAATTACCCGAATTGTGTGCATTGGCACATATTCTATTTTATGTGACTTCGGCGCATATACGAGTTGTTATGCGTACACTCGTATCTAATCGGAAAAGGTCGAAATTGCCGTGGTTATTCTGGCTATTTTGATTTTCTCGATCTTGTGTAGTGGTAGCGTATCGTAATAGACGCATGCGTAGTTCAAATGTACAAGGCTTTGTCAGTACGGTGCCAACGCTGCACGAAGAAGAAGAAAAAGATTACGCTCCGCTGTATCGCAATAGGCGCATGCGCAGTTCAATTTTTACATTAAATTCCTCTGAGCGTAATACACAACATTACGCTACTCTCAACTGAAGCGTAAAAACGAGTTTATGCGCCGGAGGCACATAAAATTATTTAAGTTTTATTTATTTGAGGGATGAATCAATGAAATCAAATAGAGTGTTCAGACCCATTCCATTATGCAAGGGGCACTATTTATATTTTGAACCTTAGTGACACTGACTGTTCTCAGGTGCCATCTAACATTTGCACTGGAAAGTTTGACATTTTTTACCATAACCACCTTTAGAACCCGTGTAGAAATTTCCATATCTTTCCTTATTTCAAGTTGGGTTCTAGTGGGGCCCGGGCTAGAATTTCCTAATATAGTGAAAACTGGTAGGGGCGCTGTTAGCACCCGATTAGTCAGGTTCTAGTGAGGAATTCCTTGTTTCGCTTAAGTATGGAATAGTATTTTACGTGCCTAGGCGCACAATGAGGGTTTTTGCGTGACAAGCGACAATGCTTGCAGGAGATCGAAGCAGAGGCGCCATCACTCCTGCGAGCATTGTCGCGAGTCTCGTAATTTCCCGAATTGTGTGCATTGGCACGTATTCTATTTTATGTGACTTCGGTGCGTATACGAGTTTTTATGCGTACAGTCGAATCTAATCTAGTATTGTAGCTGTTTGCGGCGCTAGTCATTACACTTGATATGTCACGACTAGTCCCGGCCATTTTGATTTTATCGATCTTGTGTAGTAGTAATGGATTTTAAGACGCATGCGCAGTTCAAATGTACAAGGCTTTGCCAGTAAGGTGCTAACGCTGTACGAAGAAGAATAAGAAGATTGTGCTCCGTAGCATGGCTATAGGCGCATTCGCAGTTCAATTTTTACTTTTCATTCCTCTGTAGTTCAATACACTGCATTGCGCTACTGTTAACTGTAGCGAAAAAATGAGTTTGCGCGATTTTGGATCAACAGCTGACAGCGTGAAATCGAAGCGAGGAAGTGGGGACACACTGACATGGCGCTCTTGATTGTGTGTGCACATGTGTGCACATGGGAGCGTGGTGGGGGCCGCCAGCTCCCACGTTCTGGGATCACTTGAGCTCAAGTAGTAGTTTACACTGTCGTCGGCTGTTGACTTGAAATCGAGAATTATGTTTCTCTCGACTTCGTGTGAAAATCAAATAATACAAATCGTTAAATTTATTAAATGTGCAGCTTCTTGCAAGAATTTTTTTTAAATAAATGTATATCATTTTTTGATGAAATTCGGGGATATTTATTAAAATATTGATAGTTTGGATTTTTAAATCTAATGTATAGAGTACAGTCATAATTTGATATTTGACGACATTTCAGTACCATGTTTGTCCCTAGAGCAAAATCCAGGAAAATAATTCTAAAAATATTTAAACTAGTTAGAAAATATTATGAAAGTAGACATACCTTAAAAATCATACTAAAAAGTTTTTAGAATATCAATTATTTTTAGAATTATTAATATTGTTTAAAAAGATCGTATTTTGAAGCGTTTTGTAGTATGATTTTACAAATGAATATTCTGCTTTTAACGTTGGCTTATTATAGGCAAAATTGTATTAACTTTCATCCATGCATCATGAAAATTTATTTAAGCTTTTATTATAAAAATTGAGTTTCTGTAACAATAGATAAATCAACAGGTGAACCTTAAAGTTCCAATAGTAGTGTATGATGTGTAAAGACTGGGTTTAAATATTTTTAAAAAGCATACATTATGTTTGAATTCGCATACGGATTTGCACATTGAGATTTATTTGGTCTGAAGTTAATTAAACAAACTATTGCTATAGAGTATAATAATTTGGAAAAAATGTATACATTACGTTACATTTTTACATGAGAATTTAGGTATATAGGTGTATATGTAAGGTTTGAACATTCAAAAAATACATAAAGTATACCTTAATTATCACACGAAATCGCACAATAACTTTTTTTGGTATGGAGCAAAATTGACAAATATCATAATAATAAAATAATTGGAAAATACTTTTAAAATACGTAACGTTTTTTACATAACTTGTTAATATAAAAAGTAAGACATTTCAATTATAGGTAAAACTACAGGTGAACCTGTAATTTCCGAAGGTAGTGTATATATTGTAATTGTCATGTAAAAGATGTTACGTATTATACATAAAATTTCATTTGAGAGACATATTTTTTAATTTTATTTAAAAATTTTATTTGAGACATATTTTTCAATTCTATTTAATTTCAGAGAAATTGCAAGGTGCAATTTTTGTTACAAATTTAGATATAATTTTAGTTTCTTAAATACTGAAGCCTTTTATTCACAGTTATATAATGAAATTCAAATTTAAAAAGTATTCTGTATCAAAAACTTTTCAAAAACTTTTTATAGTGTTTTTATGTGAATGACATTTTTTTCAATGTCGCCTTATACCAGAAAAACCCTCCTGTATAAATTCGTATTTCAATGTAGATACAATTGACGTATCTGTTGAATATTCAAACGCTCCATTTTTGAAAGATAAATCTCATGTTTTATCATATCTTGAAATAAAATATTCCCCACATAATTCTCCAATCGAAGCAGTTAATTTACATAGATAAAAAATATTCAAATTCATATTTTCTTTTAAAACTTTAAATCCCACCAGAAAATGATTTTTCAAGTGTTTAAATCATTCTAAAATTTAAAAAAATATATTCAGATATTTATTTTAGATGAATGTTTTTGAAAATATCTAAAAAATAAGGGTAATATCTTAAATTATATATTTTGTCATTTTTAATTTTTCGTCTGCTTCGCGCCACTTTCACATGAAGTCGAGAGAAACATATTTCTCGATCTCAGCTCAACAGCCGACGACAGTGTGGAATCCAAAGGAGGAAGTGGAGACACACCGACACGCCGTGTTTGCTTGTGTGAGGATCCACACGGGTCAGTGGTGGGGGCCGCTAAGTTCCACGATTTGGGAACACTGGCTGGTAGGCAATAGGTTCTGGGCTCAACTCTCGCTGCACGGAAAAAATAAGTACTGAGAAATTTACTTAACAGTCCTCGACTTTTGGACAGGACAAATTTTTCCGAATATCCTATATACTTTTTATGAAGAAACTTAGAACTTCATCGAAAAAAAGAAAGAATGTCCTAGATTAATTCAAGCACAGTCAAAAAACGAAATACTTACAAATTTTATTGTATAGTTTTTGAAAAAATTATATAAATGCTAATACTTCTTCTAAAAAGTGCTTCAGGTTTCAAAAGAATTTGGATAAAATAATTTGGTGAGAAAGAGATGAATGCCTACTATACAAATCAAAGAAAAATTCTTGGACTGTACTTGAAAATCTTGTGGAATTTTTACTGGCACGATGCGCAGTTGTCAGTGTCAGTTTTTTAGATGCGTACAATTTTTATTACTTTGTTAACTGACATAAAGTTCAGGAATTATGAAATTCTTATATTTAATAATTTAGAATTTAATAATTAATTTATATATAATCCCATCATTCAAATATGTAGAAACATATTAATTCTTTAAACTTATTTATTATATAAAATTGTTGATGAAATAAGGCGCAGAAATTTTTCACACGGCCCTGCTGTGCGGTTTGATTTATGAGGTTAGACATAATTATAATTTAATATTGAATCTTAGAAATATCCAATCTTTGAACTTTATTTTCTCAAATAATTCATAGAAATTATACGTTTTGTGTACTTAGAATTTTGACGGACTTTCATCTGAATACTGTTGGAAAGTTCTTTACTTTTTCCAGGATTGTTAATCTAATTGTACAAGAACAGTACTTCTAGTTTTATGTAAATTTTGAATGTATCTAAAAGTCGAGCACTCTGTCATGTAAATTTCCCAGTACTTATTTTTTCCGTGTGCTTCCGCTTTATTTGCACTTTAAAAAAATTAATAGTATATTATGTGTATTCGCCAACCTGCCACAGTGTCGCTAGTTATTGGTCTATGCCAGTCTAAGCGGCTTGTATTCGCCAGTGATCCCAGAACGTGGGAGCTGGAGGCCCCCACCATTGATGCCTCAAGCTCATTGTTTCTTCCTCATTCAACCAACCTATGTCAGTAGAGCGAGAAAGAAGTCATGAGCTGGTGGGGTCTATGGTGGGGGCCGCCAGCTCCCACGTTCTGGGATCACTGGTATTCGCCACTTCCGACAGTGTCACAAGTTCACAGTGGGTCCACTCATATAGGAGAAAAGAGGAACGAATTATAATGTTTGCTATCAACAAGTGATGGCGCTACTGTCGCTTCCGATGTTATTTTTAACCTGCTGTAACCATAGCAACCATATCATTGCCAGTTGAAATAATACAGCCGATGCTCATTTTACTCAACTACCGTTCGAAGCACCTCAAGTGTCGGTGATATACTAATACATTTCACGTTAACCCACTGACGCATTGTGATGCCCTGTCGTCGACAACGTTTTACTCAACTCCTTACTATTTCCTATGTGACGCTTATTGATATTCACTTTGGGTAAATTAGGTATTTATCAAATTCATTTTACCCAACTAGGATTTAATAAACGTTCAAGTGTCCGTAAGTCCCAAGTTTAATCGACAGAGTTGAGTAAAATTACTTCAACTATTTTTCTCCGTGTAATAGTACAGTATTTAACTGTTCATTGTGATTTATATTTAAAAATTCTTGTTGTATTTTTATTCTTTCACAAATTATTTTCAACTTTAAATCATTTAAATTTATGAAATGAATTTCATACAATATATTTCAAAATTTTCCGGTCTTTGGAATACATCGGGTTGGGGGGACGGGGGTTTTGTTTGCATTGATATTAGTTTTTGCTATCAAAACTTGGCGGCGCTGATGCTCATTTTCACTTTCTTAAGTACCCTCCTAAAATACATGGTAGTGGCCGCACTGTGCACAAGTTTCTTCGGCCCTTCCGGCTTGCGAGTCGCAAGCCGGACGGGCCGAAGAAACTTGTGACACTGTCGGGAGTGGCGAATACAAGCCGCTTAGACTGGTATATAGTAGACCAACAACTAGCGACATTGTGTCAGGTTGGCAAATACAAGCTTCCGTACAAAGCTGAGATGAAGCCGAGGCGCGATCAGTCCTGCGAGCATTTCAAGCGAGTCTCGTAATTACCCGAATTGTGTGCATTGGCACATATTCTATTTTATGTGACTTCGGCGCATATACGAGTTGTTATGCGTACACTCGTATCTAATCGGAAAAGGTCGAAATTGCCGTGGTTATTCTGGCTATTTTGATTTTCTCGATCTTGTGTAGTGGTAGCGTATCGTAATAGACGCATGCGTAGTTCAAATGTACAAGGCTTTGTCAGTACGGTGCCAACGCTGCACGAAGAAGAAGAAAAAGATTACGCTCCGCTGTATCGCAATAGGCGCATGCGCAGTTCAATTTTTACATTAAATTCCTCTGAGCGTAATACACAACATTACGCTACTCTCAACTGAAGCGTAAAAACGAGTTTATGCGCCGGAGGCACATAAAATTATTTAAGTTTTATTTATTTGAGGGATGAATCAATGAAATCAAATAGAGTGTTCAGACCCATTCCATTATGCAAGGGGCACTATTTATATTTTGAACCTTAGTGACACTGACTGTTCTCAGGTGCCATCTAACATTTGCACTGGAAAGTTTGACATTTTTTACCATAACCACCTTTAGAACCCGTGTAGAAATTTCCATATCTTTCCTTATTTCAAGTTGGGTTCTAGTGGGGCCCGGGCTAGAATTTCCTAATATAGTGAAAACTGGTAGGGGCGCTGTTAGCACCCGATTAGTCAGGTTCTAGTGAGGAATTCCTTGTTTCGCTTAAGTATGGAATAGTATTTTACGTGCCTAGGCGCACAATGAGGGTTTTTGCGTGACAAGCGACAATGCTTGCAGGAGATCGAAGCAGAGGCGCCATCACTCCTGCGAGCATTGTCGCGAGTCTCGTAATTTCCCGAATTGTGTGCATTGGCACGTATTCTATTTTATGTGACTTCGGTGCGTATACGAGTTTTTATGCGTACAGTCGAATCTAATCTAGTATTGTAGCTGTTTGCGGCGCTAGTCATTACACTTGATATGTCACGACTAGTCCCGGCCATTTTGATTTTATCGATCTTGTGTAGTAGTAATGGATTTTAAGACGCATGCGCAGTTCAAATGTACAAGGCTTTGCCAGTAAGGTGCTAACGCTGTACGAAGAAGAATAAGAAGATTGTGCTCCGTAGCATGGCTATAGGCGCATTCGCAGTTCAATTTTTACTTTTCATTCCTCTGTAGTTCAATACACTGCATTGCGCTACTGTTAACTGTAGCGAAAAAATGATTTTGCGCGCCAGTGGAACATAAAATCTATTTGTATCTGGCCGGGCGCCGACTAGAGAATCCCTACTTGTAATATTTGTCGTTAGGGTTAGGTCCATTAGATACAACATAACCTTTATTCTATATTCCCATTAAAATTTGATCGTATCTGAGAAGAACGGAGATTTTATGAACACGGTCTTGGATAAGATCAATACTTAAGAGGAATCGAGCACTTTTAAGAAAACTTTTTTATAATGTTGACTCAAATTCGCATGTAATCATAATAATTATATGCGAGCACGTGTGAGTATGTGTGTGTATCTGATTGTGTCGAGGTAGTAACAATAACTAAACATGTATTTCAATTAACATGGAGTGAATACTAAAATCAATTGAAACTTTCATAGTAAACATAAGCAGTAGAAGTTGCTATATAAGAGTAATTAGAAAAAAAAATTAATCATAAGTAAATAAGTGTACTATTTTTTTTTAATAGTACTTCATTAGATGGAATTACTGATTGCGAACTTGAATGCATAATTTGGTTATGAGATAATTTTCTTGACTCAAAAGTTTCATCATATTTTTGGAATTGAAAAAACTCAAATTGTTTCGATTCTGAACATACGTTGATTTTACTCTTGAAAAAAAAAATTAAAGTACTCATAACCTGTACAAAGTATCACTAATATACAATAATAAAATTCAATACTTCTAAAATGTATATGAATCTTTTTATTATGTAATGTTCTTTAATTCAAAAATTTGATCCCTTTCTTTCAAAAATATTTTATTTTTTAGAAAATTGATTTAATAATTAAAAATCTTGAAAATTTCAATCAGAATTATAAATTGGCATAAAATTTGAAAATTCCCGATTACACGGGGCCCATACACTTCTTACATGGCCCTGCAGTAGTTGAAGGTTATAAGCGCTATTTTCTTTCTTGTATTCCAAGCGTGCGCAGCCGAGAGGCTTAGTCGTTAGGTTAGTAATGCGTTAATTATAAATAGAAAGGGTTCGAACCCGCATCGTTAAGAATAATTTTTAATACTGCCTAAACGAGCGTTTGTGTAGTGTAGAGGGGGTTGTGTTTTTGTTGGTATTTGTGTATATAAAAATAGTAAGTTAGTGTCTACTTGAAAGTAAATAATCCTGCAGTTCACTTAACTTCAAAAATGACACTGGGGCCTTCAAAAACTGCGGAAAGTAAGTTAAAAAGTAGTATAACCTACTGAAATTTGTTTTCGGTGTACGTGTATCGAAAAAGTACTGTTAACACTTAGCCGACCGCACGAGCCACAGAGAACTGTTCAGTTGGGGAGATCTCCCCGATCGGTAGGCTGAGTGATAATTTACTCAGAAAAAATTCCCTAGCTTGAAAACAGATTTTTCGCTGTGAAAACAGTAAACTTAATCTTTCAAGCGAATATCCCTGCGTTGTCGTTAAAAACGGGAAATATTAGTCTTAACTCGAATTTTCCCTGTTTCCTCTCAGTGTGGAAAATCCTTCTTATTTATTATTTTTTCAGTGAGATACCTGAACAAAATTGGTCAAGTGACTCTGCTGATATATGCCCCTAAATACAATGCGGATGTCCAATAGGGCCCTAATAGTGTCCGCCACATTTTGCACTCATCGTACGTGAGTTTTTGAACTTAAATTTCAATGAAAGATGGATTGGACGAGAAGGTCCATTCGAATGGCCCCCCTGCTCACCAGATCTAACATCACCTGATTTCTTTTTATGGGGTTATATTAAAAATGTAGTTTTTGCTCAGCGACCCATAAGAGGAGAAGATACGTCCACGCCGTTGTTTCTAGGCAACGCTTAAAGTAAGGGCAAAGTGTTTTTTTTTTGTAACTATTTACAGAGAAGTGACATTGTCAAGATTGTCACTTTTGTGATTACATAGTCACAGTCTTTACATCTTATCCGAAGCGATTGTTACTGTCTGGGTGTGTTTAGGGTACTGTATTTTTTATTACTGCTTCTAGAAATGATGCTTCCCTTACATGAAATCTAGACAGTCACTCTTTAGAAACTTTCAAGTACCTAGATTTTGATTCGCAGTAGTTGTCAATAACTTTTCAAAAACCCATTGAAGTAACTTCATGTTTGAAGCGTTACAATCATTGGATGTTGAAAAGTTTAAAACTCACCACCCAATCATGTCTAAAGTGGGCACCTCAACATTAACCAGTCCAATACTTTTAGAGGTGAAATTATGTTACTAAAAGAAATGCAGTGAATTGTACTGTAAGAGGGTGTTCTGATCGATCGGTTTCAGAAAATCGATTTTTTTTTTCATTTTTTCAAAGATTAGGGATCTAAGCACGATTCAAAGATGTACGACTTGTTTTACTATGGCAATTACGTCAAGAAAGTTAAACTCAATTTGTCGTTTTTTTCATTGGAAACTTTAATCGCGTTTTTCTCAAAACTACTTTTTCCAAACTGGTTCCCACGATTTCTAAGAAACTAGTAGACGGATTTTGATGAACTTTTTTTTTAAATGTGTGGAAATGTACTGGCTATCTTCTGACGGACGTTTTTTCCCCTATTGTTTATAACAAATGTTTGATGAATTCTGAATGATGAAAAAAAGGTGAAAAAAACGATTTTTTTTACTATAACCCGACATTTTGAAAATTGTAATTATAAAAAAAAGCTTCCGCCAGACGACAACTACACCACCATAGATTAAGAAAAACATTTACTCTTGCGTTTCAGACAAGCCATTTTTGAGATTTGGTGGAAACCATCAACCAACTTTTTTTAGAAGGCCTATGTTCGCAAGGGTGCAGTGGCCAAACCGTGCAAATTTTTTCATACAAGTTTCCCGAATTTTGTAGTCTAAGGGTTAATAAAACTTTCAAAAGAAACCGCATTAAAAAACCAATTATAGTTTTCTCACAGTAAAATTCCAAAGAATGCTTCGAAATACGGCCAATCCATGAGAACACCCCCTTAATATCTATTCTACAATATCTATAAATTCAAAGTGGAGTACAAAGCAGTTAAATATACTAAGAATTGCTGGATGAAATGGTCTGCATTTTGGAATTTCTATTAAAACGCTTGGATAGAATGGTAGTCTCCAACAAATTATCTTAAGACCGTGTAGTGAGGTCTGACGTCAACAATTACATACGACTATTTTATTAATGAAATAATAATTTCAACAAATTTTCCGGAGAAGACAGTAATGCGTTACATTTTTCTACATTGCTGTCTTCTCCGGAAAATTGATTCAAATTATTATTTCATTAATAAAGTGGTCGTATGTAATTGGTGATGTCAGACCCTACCACTTGGCTTTGAACATTCTTTTTTATGTTAATTCCAGTACGATAGTCATTGAATCGTACATTATAATATTTTGTTGATTATATAATATTAGGTGTACAACTTTTCTTCCGCCATTTTCTCCCAAAATTTAAGGCTTTATGCTTAAAAAGAGATTACTTATTCATGATTCAAAGTACTGTCCGTCGCTAGCCACTACTTTTTTCCATCTTCCTGGTAATTGTCGGATTCCAACTCGAAAAAACCATGCATCTTTTGTGGCGATCCACGAATCTATCCATTTTTTGAATCACATTTCCGCTCTTCATAAGAGCGTAAGAATTATGAAGAAGAATTATTATTAGGAATCAAGAAATATGAAAAGCGTAAATGCTGATGAGCCAGGCCGTGTGCCATTAATGTGATAACTTTGTCGTGTCTCTTTTGGTACTGTGGCCGTTTCTCCTTCAATGCTGGGCTCGGACGCATCGATTGCGTTCGATACTGACCCCACTTTGATGGTTTCACTTCGTTTCAACAGCTCATAATACACCACACCGAAATAATCCCACCAAATGCAGAACATAACCTTCGCACCGTGAATATTCGGTCTGGTCATCGAAGTTCGGGCATGCCCGGGAATTCCCCACGATTTCCTGCGCTTGGGATTATCGTAGTGGACGCATTTTTTGTCTCCGGTCACAATGCGATGTAAAAAACCCTTCCGATTTTGTCTTTTAAGCAGCTATTCAAAAGCAAAGAAACGCCGTTTAACATCTCTTTGCTTTGGCTCGTACGGAATCCAATTTCCTTGCTGTTGCATCATTTCCATGACTTTGAGGCCTTCCGAAATGGCTTAGTGAGTCATTCCCAACGATTCTGACAATTCTTCTTGCGTTTGGCAAGATTCTTCAGCGAGTAATGCCTCCAATTCGAAATCTTTGAAAATGTTCTCTTTTGCGCCGCCGTGCCGGTCCTCGACATTAAAATAATCGCTTTTGAAGCGTTGAAATCACTCACGACACGTTCTTTTAACTAAGAGCAGCCTCATCGTAAGTATATAAGAGCATTCGGTGAGACTCAGGCGCAGTTTTCTTCAAATAAAAGCAGGAAATCAAAATTTTCCGCAAATCACGAGAATTTAGCTCGAAAACTGACATCTTTGATTGAGAATAAATTTATGATGTAAACATAAATTCACTAATGTGGTGGTGTCGTTATGTTGATAGATGTCTAAGCTTAATGTATGACATTTTTGATCTGCCTACTTCGACCAGCACTTACTGCTCGCAGCCATCTATCGAAAAACGGCGTTGCATTTTGCTTTATAAATTTTATGAAATATATTGTAAAATAAAAGTTAGAATAATGTATAAATAATTGAAACTATGTATTTATACCTTGAATTTCTCATCGTACCTTGACAAACCTCATTGTTGATTTGGGTTTTCCTTTAACGTTATGTATCAGAAGGATAAATTAGATGTGTTGAACAATACGCACCATAATTTCTAATTCAAGAAACTTTTGCTGAATACTGTTATGGAGATCGAATATTCATTTCTGCTTATATAAAAATGTTTGACGTTTAATTAAGTGAACATATTCCTTGGCTGAGTTGTCATATTTATAGAATTTTTCAAAATCTTTAATTTAACAAACATCAACTTTCTTTTCAATGGTTTTTGAGAAAAATGACGCCCCCTTCTACTTTGAGAATAAAATAGGTGCATATTGCTGAGCACCCAAAACCCTATGTTTTCACATGGATATTTCCACCTAGCTTGTATTTATTATATTTGTGCCTCTTATTTGGTCAGATCATCAACAAATCCAATATTTATCAATATTCTTCCGGTCTGAACTAATTTAAAGAAAAATGTGTATTGTCATTTTAACATTAATGGTTGATTAATTCACTTTTTCAGATCACCAACTCCCAATTTTAATACGGTACTCTTGTGTTTGTAGAGTTGAATTACTTTTAAATAAAGTTGTCGTTGGTAACTGCTACTGCAAGAATTTGAAATTCCTGACAGTTAAATAAGTGCGGGCAGTATACTAAAAACACGTGTGATCATGGTTAGGGTCAGTAGTGGATGCTCTATAAAGTTTAAGATCAAACAAAACTCAGGGTCAGATTATTTTATATTATAAATTATTACCAATTTTTTAGATTCTTGCCTCAAGTATACATGTCTGCTTTTTTCCTAATCTTTTTTGTTCTCGTTTTTTTTAACGTTATCTATTTACGAAAGTTGTATATACTTCCAATTGTATGATATAAATCACTTGAAAATTTTGATTAAAATAATTTACGCTGCTGGGCCACGAAAATGTTATTTGTATCACAAGCGGAACTCTTGAAACTGATTGAAGGAGGAAGCAGCAGCAGTAAGGAAAGGGAGAAAAAGAGGAGTTAGGATCCCCAAATCTCTCTAAGAGCCATGTGGTAATCTTAGCCTAACAATTCTCTTTTAAACGAGATTTACGTTCTAAGAGCATTCGTAAAGGAGCGCCGATTGATTGATATTCATGGGTAACAGAAAGAGGAATGAGAGCTATCCCAGCTCTGTAATCCGTTAAGAAACTTTTATTCTGTCTTCACAAGGAAAGCCTAATCTAAAAAAGTATTTTACTGTGAAATACAAATTATTTTTTCCAAAACGAGTAAAGCATATAATGACATATATTTTCATTTCAAGCTTTTCATTTATTCCCTTTTAAAAAAAAACTTAAATTACTTTTAAGTTCGGCGAATAAGTTTCAGTAAAAATATGATAGAAAGATTTTTTGTGATTGATTTCGCGCCTCTTCTTAGCACGTGTCACTTACGTTAACATTTTTACTGCTGTAATGATTTTTTTCTCGTTTCACATAAACTGATTTTTGCTTTGCCTATATTATCATTTATAACTTTCGTCTAATTTTCCTTTTAAAATCAAAACATTAAAAGAGTTAGAATCATATAGATTTCAATTTAAATAATCATAGCCATAAATTCAGCCATAACAATGCAGAATTGTTAGGGACAAATAATTGGATTATCAATGAAGTCTTGTTTTGTTTTTATAAAAAATAGAAAGTTCGAAAATGATTTTCTGGATCATTCATGGTTATTTGAGTGGATCTTCCAAAAAGCGCTAAAATGTAAAAGTTGGTCAGATTAGGCAAGTATTTTTCTGAAAACAACCATTTTCTGCAGGTTTAGATTGTTACAAGTTGGGACTCCGCCCTTGCCCCCCCCCCCCCCCCACCTAGTTGGGCCATATAGATAGCCACCCACTAGTCGTAAGGGTCTTGTCCGTTAGACTGAGACAGTCTCTTCCCAACGTTTGAAAAGGCAGTTTCTAATAAAAGAAATCTCGAATAAAGAACGTTATATCAGAAAACAAACAGTGAGTAGCTGTTTTGGGTAAAATTAGCCGCTGAACCAAGTAAGCGCTATTCTGCGTAAATCCAAAATCAGTAAAAACAAAAAAGGTATTTGATCCAAAGTGTAAGCGACAAACCGCTGTAAAAACCCCACGAGGCCGGTAATCAGGCGGAAGAATCATCTGCTTAGAGGAACAGAATCTTCATCTTCTTAAAAGTGTCAGAGCCCTAAATCTCTCTTAAGTGCGTTAAACGGGGACAAAGGCAAAACAATTCTACGAAAGTTTCGCCTATGGCAGAGTTGGAGTAGAATTTCACATACAGCATACTCTTTGTGATCAAGAGCACTACTGTCCGTTAATAAACCTAAATCCCCCAATTGATGATAGGGGAATTGTTGTAGCACGATTGCCTTTATTATCATGTGTTAAAAACACAAATTACATTCAGACGAATAAATTCAAGGAAAAACTAGTAAAGTACTTAAAATAAAAACAACAGGAAAATCAAATAATATGAATAGGCCAAGAACAAGTCCTGAATGGACTAAATACTATTTAAAACCGAGAAATAGAAGTTCCCTATTAAAATTATAACCCAACACCAGAAAAAAAAACAGAAAAACTAATATTCGAAAAAATAACATCAATTTGTTCTTGAGAGAAGCACTTCAAACAAAAAAGGGGATGGAGCATTAAAGAAAAAATACAACAAA
Organism: Diplolepis rosae; assembly: GCA_030998225.1. Lineage (NCBI taxonomy): Eukaryota > Metazoa > Arthropoda > Insecta > Hymenoptera > Diplolepididae > Diplolepis > Diplolepis rosae. The sequence continues at coordinate 1,637,298 of JAPYXD010000466.1, forward strand.
TTATCGGTACTCTTAAAAACTTTGAAAATCGATCATTTAGAACCACAAATTGAAGAAAACATTAAAAAAATTATATGTCTATATCAAGAGGTATTTACACTCCCATTCCACCCTTTACCTTGTACCAACGCCTAGGAGCCGTATTATCACAAAACGGACACCCCTGCCTTTTTATACCAAGGACACTCAATTAAGCAAAGGAAAATTATACATCCTCTGAGAAAGAACTCTTAGCCATAGTGTGGGCTATGAAACGACTCAGACAATATCTGTTAGCAAAAAAATTCAAGATACAAACAGACCATCGTTCATTGGTTTGGCTTCACAATGTTAAAGACCCTAGTTCTCGACTACTGAGATGGAGGTTACGCATGGAAGAATATGACTATGAAATAAGTACGTCAAAGGGAAGAAAATAATGTAGCCGATTGCTTATCAAAGTTATTCCCAGTATATTCGAATACCATTCAGCAATCAAAGGACAATGCTGATTCAACACCAGAACAATTAGAAAACGCATTACCGGACACTGAAATATCCGACAGCCCAGTAATCACCAGAGACGAACTGTCAGTTCCAGAAAACAGAATTAAATTAACAACAAGAAGAATGAGGGAACCATCTGAATATCGCCAAGTACGAAAGATAAACACACTATTATTTGACCAATTTATACTATAGGGAAATTATGGAAAGAAGTAACTAAGTAAGACTTATCGGTGTTCCACGAAGAAGAATGGCTCAAGAAGTTTTGAAAGTTAATTGAAAACTCAATAGAGAAGAAGGTTTCAACGGAATGAATAAAGAAATCATAGAATATGTTAAGAAATGCCCTGTTTTCCAACTAGAAAAAACAACAAGAATCAAAAATCAAAAATCAAAAAACCATTCAGGAATTTGAACAAGTTCACCGAACAAGGTATCACTTTGACAGCGCCGAGGAAAATTATCAGCATCTACATGACATGAGTTAAATAACGGTAGGAGTAATAAAAGGACTATTTACCTATGTAATACAAATACCAGTACTAGAAAAGGAGGAAGGATCATTACAACACATAATCCCAATTCCCGGAAAAATCCACGATATGCACATCTCCCTTATATCAAATTATGACTATGTATTCAAGTACTGGGACTGAGACGTACCGACTGACTTAACATTAATACAAAAATGTAAACAAATAGTCGACTATAAAATTTATGAGAGAAACCAACCTAATATCAAGCTAATAGATTCTTAAACATGTGAGTAAAGTATACTTAAAATATATTCAGATGTAAAATTTAATAGGTCGCTGTATTTTTTACATAGAGAAAATTTATCCCTGTGTTTAACGGATATATCATAATACCACTAGAAAAATTAACGAGTTATATACACTTGTGTTCGACAAAAAAAGCGGATTTTTAGGATTTCTTTTTGGAAAAACAACACATTTTTTTTAAAAAACTGAACGCCTATTTATTTATACATGTCGAAAAACCTTTCACGAATTTTTTCAAAAAAAAAAAATTCATAGCTGGAGACAATATTGCCATTGTGCTAAAACACAATTTTCCCGACATCTCTTGCGGTGAGCATGATAAAGAAGAAACTGCTTATCTGAAATACACAAAACAAAAACAAAACTGTAGTTGGTACCTTTAAGCAGTGCGTGAACGAAGGATTTTGCGAAATTAATTTTTTTACAAAAATGGTGATCGTTTTTCTAAAAAGTTTGATTTTCGAACGTCTGAGCTTTCGGTTTTTGCAGCAAGAAAAAAAAGTTTTGCTTGAAATTTAAAATCCTTCGTCCACTCAGAGGCTATTATTGTTGTTAGCAAGCCTGCAAAAATTCAGACTGATCTGGTTAACGGTTCTCGAGAAACTGTGCTCACCGCAACCGCACTTTTTGAAAAATCAAGTTTCGAGATAATCGCGTGTAAAGGCGGACTTGCAGATTACTCGCAGTTGCAGGTAGCGCGCTATCAAGAGCTGCCAAATCTATTCTACTGCTCAGATCTGTATGATTTTTTGGAAAAAGATTCTCTGAGATATGTACTTTCAGAAAGTGCAATAAAAAATTTTTCGATTTTTTCAATCAACACAAGTGTATATAACCCCTTAACGCTAGACATATCTTGTAAAGACTTCTTTAGAACGATAGAATTAATCAACCTAGAATTATGATACGAAATTCGACAGAGATGACATAAGTAAATTAAAAGAACAATTAATTCATCTGCCTTAACAAATGAACAACGAAGAACTCCGATAAGCGTTTATACGACACGGAAAATATATTATCTGACAAAACAAACTATAGGTGACTAAAAACCCGGAAAGAAACAAGTCTGGAATGAATACAATACCTAGGATACGGGGCTCTACTTTTAGAAGACCTATTTACTCTTTATAAACTAGATATCCTCGATTGCATCAAATTATGTATCCCTAAACGCTTAAGTTTATTTTGCGTCAAAACTACCGTAGAAACACCAACATACGTAGTTAATTATAGTACAAGCGAACAACCTTTAATACAACCTGGAGTCCCTAATAAACTAAAAAGAGTAAAAATCTAGAGGTCTAGACTCAACCTAACGGGAGGACTGTTACAAGTTGGGACTTCGCCCTCATCCCCTCTACCTAGTTGGTACATATGGATAGTTGTAAGGGTCTTGTTCGTTAGACTTAGACAGTCTCTTCCCAACACTTAAAGAAGCAGTTTGTAATAAAAGCAATCTCGAATAAAGAAAGTTATATCAGGAAACTGATATAACTCAAAATTGAAATATGGTATCATTCTTTATTCAAAATTACAAGGTATTCAAAAAATTTTATTCGTTTTGAAATATTCCAAACAAAATGTATTATTATGAAAAATGTTAACATTAAAAATATTTAATTTTAGGAAAACAATTAGAATTTTATTGAGGATTATGGCTAACTTAATTTCAAGCTGTGTTGAATTGTCCATTGATTTTCTAATTTGAATATGGGTCATTCCAAATCAGATTTACAATCAAAATTTTGATTCACCTGAAAATTTTTTTCCTCGTTCTAGAAAGGAAATAAAATGACACGTATTTTTTTTCAATATGATATGTAAATTTTTCAAGTTATTGATTTTTTTATTTTCAATGTGCAAAAAATGTTTTTTTCAATACTGCTTCTAATATTCAACGAAGAGTATAGAATACATAAATGAAATATGCCATGGGATCTACTATTAAGTCCATGCTTTGATGAAAACTCAGAAACGGTATTTAGTACTTTCTATGCAACAATTAAGTAAACAACTGGAATTATCTCAAAAGGGACATGTTTGAATTAAATCATTTTTTGTGTAATTTGTTCGTTAAGTACACAGAACTTTGTGTCAAAATTTGGTAGTGGACCGTTTGATACTTTTCGAGAAAAAAAGTTTTTTGTGTGACCGCGCGCTTGGAGGGCGCAACGCGAAGTATAGAGTCGAGCGCACTCAAACATTTGTAAGTGAGTCTACCATATTCCGATGAGGATTTTATGCAGTTCCCACAAATAAAAGTCGGTAAATAATAAAAAGTCTTTTGAAAAAGAAACACTGGTTAATTCGAAAGCAGTCATGTAATTTATTAACAATGCACTTTTACATCCAATACTTTCAAATAAATGAAAATTCAATTTTGTCAGTTTCGCGGATTTTTTTTACTTTTTTCGGGAATTTCTTCATTTTAAATATGCAGCTGAAAAGCTGATAGTTTGAAAAGTTGGACAACGAGAGTAAGCTCTGGTTTGCAGTTCACGATTCGCAACTGGTTCAACACAGCGTATTTTTTGCGTATCTGGTATCGTTTTACAATCATCGAAACGTTTTTTCAAAAAATTAGCCGCTTCATTGTAAGATTTTTCAGTTCTGTAGGCAACGGAGATATTTGATAACAGAGAATCGCAAAGAACCCATTCGTAGAGTTGTAATAGTGTCGTTATTTGATCATTCACAGACCTTTGAAGACTAGCTTTTCGTGCTTGTCTTTTCAAGGCTCCTCTCGCGCCGTCACAGGGACCCTTACCATAAGCTGTGGCTTGAAAATGCCATATCGCAGTTCGATCGAAGTCTTGCTTATGGTAATATATTGTTGAAAAGTGTTTCGAACTTTTAAATTGTTGAGGAGCTCCATCAGAAAAATAAATACAATGCTTTATAGTTGGACGAAAGCTCGAGAGAAAATCGTTGAATGCTTTCAAAAACACGAACACTGCCACCCATGCTTATTACAATCAGATATAATAACCAATGTTTTGTGTTTAATTGAGTCTTCGTCGTTGTATTAGAAAACTATTGGGAAAAGCGTGACTTGGTTATTGTTCCAATGAAAACCAGGGACAGAATTTTGGACTACAAATGCGTAGTTTTGAGCAAAATCACATATAACGAGACATTGCTCACTCTGTAGATTTTTTTTTACAAATCTATAATAACTTGATTGTTGATGAGCTATGTAAGAGTGAGAAAGAAATTTTTTTCCATATGAGTAGAAATTATTAATGAAATCGTCAACTGGAATCTTAAGAGTTTCTAATGTTTCCCGAGGTTGTGAAACCCAGTGTTTGTAAGATACTTCGCTGATTCCATGTGATTGAAAAACTTCTTTCATGACATTGATGAGGATATTTTTTTCGCGACAGCTCTGACATTTCCCAAAGAAACATTCATCTTTTGGATTTGAACACAGTGATAATAAAAAAACATCTCGGTAATTGTCCACGCAATAGTTATGTGCTTTCATCAAACGTACAATGTGACTTCCTGCAAATGATATTTATTTGTAAACGTTAAATTTTCGATTGAAATATTAAAAAATATTGTCATAAATAATATGAAAGCTTTTGTTATTACCAAGCGCCATAAGGTTCATATTCTCATGAATCGGGCAAACGCACACAATGTGCGTTCCGCCTGAACCAGCCGAAACGCAATGTTCTGGTCGCAAGGAACAGAATTTTGCAAAGCCGATTTTGATGTGAGGATTCTCGCTGATAAACTTTGAAAAAATTTGCTTTAAATTTCCTGTTATGAGACGTTTTTGTAAAATCATTTTTTTCCCACCGATTTTGACGGACTTTGTATCTTTCTGCCCAGGCATCACAGAACTCACATCATCGTATTCATAAAAATCTTTGACTTTCTGCTCAGTTTCCCCAGAAATAACTTTTCCTGTAATATTTTACAAAACAATTATATAGTTTTGTAAATTACTTCTTTGCAAATAGAAAGATGAAAAAAATAGTAACCAAGTTTTTTTTGGGAACAGACAAGATTCCACTTTTTGAATGAAACTCTGGCTTTTTGCACTAAATAACGTGAGGTATTCATCAATCGAGCAGTTTTATTGACGCTTAAATGTAGTGGGAGAAGTGTAAGAATTTGAACTTTCTTCTGCTGGTTTGTGCCTGAAGCATGGAACTCCGTTTGAGTTTAGAAAATGTGCGAGAACCCTGGTCGAACTCATCCTATGAATTTCAAATAACCAAGCTCAATTTCATTGATATTATGAACTTAATGAAAAAATTGAGAAAATGATTTCATAAAAATAAACTCACTTCTGAATAGGAGCTTGGTAGCGAGAAACTATCATCATCACTATTTAAATAATCTACGATTTCTGTGTCGTCATTTATTTTATCATCAGCATCTGACTTCCGTTTGTCATTCATGAGTGAATCTGTTTTGGTTCGTTTAAGCATTAATGAAAAAAACCAATGTAGAAAGATCGATTCAGATAAAATTAGTTCAAAAAAAGTAGGATTGATAAATTTTACTAGGATAGTTTCCATAATTTTCAATTCACAATTTCGAACGATTAGTTAAAGTTTAAAAATTAATATATTGAGAAAACATTATGTTTTAAACCACTTAAATCCTTTATTGACATCCATTTTGCATAACTTTTTTCTACATGGAGCACACACGAGATCTTCTGGTTTCAGCGAATCAAATTTTTCAATTAATGATCCAGATACACGACGCAGATTTGTTCTATTAGCTTTTGCACTGTGTGATTTTTTATTAAAAGTATTCGAACACCGTTCTTGAAACTTTTTTCCCGACATTTCTTTACAACTATCTTAACCAAAAGTCATTGCATGGTACACTAACAAATCAGTAACTGGAGAAAACCGGAAAGCTCGAAAAAGGATCACTTAGTAGGCTCTGACTAGTCTCAGCGCGCTCGACTCTATACTTCGCGTTGCGCGCTCCAAGTGCACGGTCACACAAAAAAATTTTTTTCTCGAGAAGTATCAAACGGTCCACTACCAAATTTTGACACAAAGTTCTGTGTACTTAACGAACAAATTACACAAAAAATGATTTAATTCAAACATGTCCCTTTTGAGATAATTCCAGTTGTTTACTTAATTGTTGCATAGAAAGTACTAAATACCGTTTCTGAGTTTTCATCAAAGCATGGACTTAATAGTAGATCCCATGGCATATTTCATTTATGTATTCTATACTCTTCGTTGAATATTAGAAGCAGTATTGAAAAAAACATTTTTTGCACATTGAAAATAAAAAAATCAATAACTTGAAAAATTTACATATCATATTGAAAAAAAATACGTGTCATTTTATTTCCTTTCTAGAACGAGGAAAAAAATTTTCAGGTGAATCAAAATTTTGATTGTAAATCTGATATGCAATGACCCATATTTTTATTGCCAAATATTCTCGCTGTAACACATTTTTATCTAAATTTAAATGTAGATCAGTAACAATTCCGAATGCTAATGTTTCCGTGTATACATTGGAAAATAATAATGTAATTACATGAGTCTACGAGGGGTATTTTGAAAGTTTTGTGCAAGTGATAGAATGAAAAGTTTTAGTCAAATAAATTGTTTCATTGTTTTTTAAAATATTCTCCTTTGCATCATATACAATTTTCCATTCGTTCGAGCCAATCAGTAAAGCACTTATTCCGCTCAGAAGATGGTATGCTCAATATGTGAGATATGAAAAAAAAAATTTTCTTTATAAAATATCTTGCTCAAAATTTCGTAAATGTATCGAAAGATAATAAGGAACGTTTGTGGACTTCGTTTCAGTGAAAATTCCGCATTTTTAAAAATTTTAAAATATAAAACTGAAATGTTATCGACAATTACAGATCTGTAACTACATTGCCAAGAAGATTGAAATATCTGCTTGAAATTTTTGAAAATGAATCAAAATGTATTGAGACAGGTCTGTTATGTCTTGAATATTTATGAAAATATTTAAAAATTTAAATAAGAGTAAGTAATTTTGGCAAATTACCGACAGTGTTAGATCAGTGCAGCAGAGCTTAAGACGCTGAGTTGGAATTAAATATTTTATATTTGTTTAAATGCACTATGTCTATTCCTTCCAAATTGTATATATGGAGGAAAAAATCGAGAGCAGGGGAGTGAATTGGTCACGTAACGTGCATGGCCCATGGCCTCAATGAACATTCTGTGTTGATTTGTTGGAAGTATTGAATTTCGAAAGTAGTATTAGTATATATATATATTGTGACGTTGCAAAATTTTGCAACTCACAAAAGTTGTTTTTCTTGATTAAAAAAATATTTTCTTAACCTGTCTAATTGAAATATTATAGAAAATTTTGATTGTTATATAAAAGAAATTACATTTAGACCCTTTAATTTTAAGTACTAATTCCATTTAAATTTTCTTTATTTTATGAAATTCTGACATCGAGGCTGAATTTAGAAGAAAAAGTATATGAAAATATTTGGAGTGGCTTTAGAAAATATTAAAATGGATTTTCTCCTGCTGCCTGTGTTCCTTTTCTATTTGAATACTCCCACCATCCTGTCCTAACCTATCTCAAGTATGGATGTGAATTACTTCTGGTCGTACCCAAGGAGTAATTGGTAAATTTTGAAATGCCATTTGTACATTTGCTGGTGCCTTAGTACAAAATGACTTCTTCACCTGGAGTGAAATTCAAGATCACATGTCCTTGGAAGGTTTTATCATTATATTCAAGCTATGCGTTATGAATCTTCTGTTGCCGGTGGAAGCCAGGCCCGTATAAGTAGATTAATGTTTCTGCGTGCCAAACCGATCGGATTATTTTCTTGATGCTTTGGTAGCCAGCCTGTTTGATTGCTGATATTGGAGAATCGCAATGATAATCTACCACCGTTTGGACCGAATTAATAAGAATTTAATTATTTAATTCAGAAGTAATTCTTTTGTGAAGATTGATCGTCTTCAAGATTATGTCCCTGATTTATAGGAATGCATCGAATTTCAGCCAATAGAATTTGAAAACAAAGCACACCTGAAACCTGTGGATACATAACATTAGTCGTCAAGGAAATAAATAAAGTTGGGAATTCTTTACCTTTTCGTCAGCAGCTTCTGAAGTGTAAAGACCTATTTAAAGTTTTCTTCCGGTTTCATTAAATAAATCACTATTATTATAAAGATCCCGCCCTACTTAAAAGATAGTGAATCCAGTATACCATATACTTATTGAAGATCTAGAAAATTATTGGATTCAACTTCTGTTGGTGAGATTTCTTTTCAATTACCTTTCGAAAAGTTTTGATTTGATAAAGCTAAACTTATTTATTGTGAATAATTGTGTTTCTTTTGTAGTAAAAGTTTAGTTTTTGAAAATCTGTTAATTATGATAAAGATTTAGTGTCTTTATAATTGATTGTTTAGTATTACTCTTATACTTCACAAATTTCTCGATTGGACTCTCTTGATTAATGTTGCTTTTGCTCCACACCGCGTTCTCACGCGCTTGAAGGTTCGGAGAAACCATTCCAACGCGTGCGCCCGGCAAGCCCACCGCTAGGGAAAGCCTGTCTATAGGGCTCCCTTGACGGCAACAGCCCAGCTGCTGGCAAAGTCCTTTCGTCTACTACCGTTGGTGGGCTGCAGGACGCGTCTGCTCCGTGCGTGACCTCACGCATTCCTCTGGGCGAGACGCTGCCCTCCCGCGAAACGCCCTCTCGGGTGTTGGGTGTGTTGCGTTCAGTGTCGCTGTAAGTATGTAGTGTCGTGTTGCTGTCCGTGTGTGAATATCAAATTTTTATATTATATATCCTTTTGTCCCCCATTAATTTACAATCCTGTAAATCATAAATTTCATATAGAACCAATCTTCCAAGTTTATGAATCAAATTTAATTGTCTAAGTCTTGAATATTGGACGGAAAGGTCCTAACTATTTAAGTTAGTTCTCCCCTTTCTTCCCTTGAATTATTTGTGTTATTTGATAAATTTATATTATTTAAAATTTCCCTCCAGATCCTTTTCATTATTATTCATGTAATAAAACAATGTAACCTCGCTCAATTATCAAACAATGTAGTTAGAATTCAACGTATTCATGTTATTTAAAATAAATATTAAACATTGAACTGTTCATTTCGTTTAATCTTTAGTAATTAGTCGTCTTTTGATTATCTCTTCCCTTGGTAAAGAACCACCCCCTCTACTATTATCCAGAAAGGGACTGACTAGCCAATTCAATTTCCCAGAATGTTATAATCCGTAAATTAATAGAGATTTGATTAATTGTTTAATATTGGGACTTTGTTGTATTTTATCTTATTTTGTGAATAGACTAAGGTAAGTCTGGCGCCCATAATTTTCTTTTGCTGATTACATAAATACGGGTAATAACTTTCTGAAGGTAACCTATATTCATCTGGCAGTGTGCTTTATGTGATTTTAAATAATTTATTTAATAAAAATCACGGTTACAATATATATATATATATATGTATCGTCAGACAAGACAGGGTTAAACTCTCGTGCTCTTGGTGCACTCTCTAATGATCCCGATGGTTTGCTTTATGTGATTCCATTACACTTCCTTGTGGGTGAACCGTTGTTTTTCGTTCCTGAGCCGTTGATATCTTTCTTGAAGGAGAATGGTTTGACACGTTGGTAATTGGTTCAATGGATTCCTGATCAGTATTGGAAACGGTGGACGGTAGAATATCAGCTAGAATTTCAACCAGGAAGGAACGAAAACAAACATGAATGCTGGATTAATCGAAGCTGAGAGAAATGTCGCATCTTGTTCGAAATTGGGCATGTTGTTTGAAATTGATTCCGTGTTACATTTTTTGACATGTTCTTTTAGAACCAAGTGTTAGTTTGATTTTTTAAAACGTTTTCGAATTACATCTTCAACGCTACTAGTCATTGGGATATCAACTTTGGACTCAAGAGTACTCAAGTACGGAACACATTTATCCAAAATATGATTATCGCAAAATTTGACATAAACTTGACTTTTAGATTTAAAAATCTCTTTAAATGAGTCTTCTAAGCCACATTTGTGACCTCGTACTTCAAGGAATCCATAGTTTAATGAGTCGTAAATGTTTCGAATTAGATCTAGTACTTTGTCACTTTTCCACGTAAATTTAGTCTTTTTCTTAAAAGGTTTGAAAGATATTTCTTTCTGTAATCTGATGAGTTAATAAACTATTTTTACACGTTTGACAGTCGGGATTTTGTATTTCTCGAAGTAAATTGACGGCAATAAACGCTAGTCCGTTTTCGCTGAATGTAAAATGATGTGGCTTAAATTTCGGGAGATACTTATACTTTTTTTTCTGGTCTAGATGAACGACCTTTTCTATATATATATAAATATATATAATATATTTTAATTTCCCTTCTCTGTTATTAGCGAATACTATTTTACAACGAAAAAGAGAATTTCTGGTACATTTTAATACATGTGGCACATCGAAAATTGCAACAATCGTTTGTCCATTAACCCTCTGAGGGGCACATTTTTGTGCTCGACTTGCAATGGGTATCAATGGTGTTTCCATAGATTTTTGGGGTCGCTGATCACGTATCCTGTATCAGAATTTCAAAATTCAAAACGGCGGAATCGAAAGCAAATAAGGGGGATAGATAAAATGGACTCAAAATAATGACATTCATAATAATTTTATAATAGTTTATAATATCAATTCAATCCTTCTGGAATTGAGACAGTGAATTTGATATACATGATCATACTCTCACAGATTGAATCGGATCAAAGATTGCTGATTTCACAAAAAAAAACTCTCCAGTTCTCTCCTCTCTGCGTGACCCTGAACAAACGACGTGGACATAGAAAATTGCAATTCTAACCTAAAATTTTCCGTCTTTGATTGTTTATAAATAATTAAATAAATAAATTTTTTAATTTTCAATCAAAGAATTACAAATCGTAAGTACTAATGATGATGTAGAAGTTTATTCGAAAGCGATCGAGCTGAAAACGGTCGCAGTATGGATGAAAAACTGAAAAAAGTTTGATGTATCATATATGATACGCTGCCCCTCAAAGGGTTAATCATAATGCAAAAAGTTTCTTTTTCAGATTTATCAGAGTACTCTTTACACAATTGATCAATTGCTGCAAAATTAGTAGGCCCTTGATCATAAACTGTACTAAATACTGTTAGACCAATTTTTTTATGGTGAGAAATTATTTGAACGATAATGTTTTTTAAATTAATTTTAGATATTGTATCGGTCATGAAATAGTACGCAATGACTTGCTTCCAATTACTCCAACCTAAGTGTCCTAAATCTTCTAACCCACAAATCTTTTGTTTGACAGAGTCATATTGGAGACCAAAATGAAGTGAAATTTCATCGAATAATAAAGAACAATAACAATCAAGCTCATTCATATTTTTGGCCTTTTTTTGTAGGTGGTTCAAAATTGATTGATTCATGCCAGTGTCGCATGAACTGTGGTAGACATCGTCACAAATGTGTGGCGCTGAGGATGTCAGAATCCTAGCGCTGTGGATCAATGAAAGTCTGTGGTGGGCAAAGCGTTGGTTGGATAGCAGTGGTCTGAAAATGGCTCCTGAAAAGACCGAGCCATGGCTGGTCAGGGACAGGAGATCCTTTCAGCATCAAGTACCTGGCGGTGCAGTTGGATCAAAGGCTCAGCCTTGGCGAACACCTTCAGATCGCAACTGCCAAGTCCATCCAATATGGAGCAAGCTTGGCTCGGCCCATGCCCAAGATTGGTGGACCCAGGGAAGCAAAGAGAAGACTGGTGGCGAGCATGGTGCATTTGATGCTGCTTTATGCAGCTCTGGTCTGGGGCCCCAGAAAACCATGCTGTCCAGAGGAGACTGTTCTCAGCGCAGAGAGGTGTTGTGCTGAGAATAATCTCAATATATAGAACTGTGTCGACAAGGGCTGTGTTGGTCCTGGCGAGCGTTCCTCCAATAGATTTATTGGCGAAGAAAAGGCAGGAGACCTTTCAGCTCCGCAAGGAGCTTACCTGTATAATCGACCTACAGGAAATCGCTCGCGCGAAGGAGGTCATCCGCAGGGATGGAATGCACAGAATCTTAGAGAGATGGCATGGTGAACAGACCGGAAAATGGACCTACCGTCTGATCCCAGAGCTCGCCACCTGGCTGAACAGAAAGCACGAGGAGGTCGGCTATTACTTCGCGCAAGCGCTCTCAGGCTATAGCTGTTTCAAAGCATACCTGAGGCGCTTCAAGAAGAGAGACGAGGGGACGTGTTGCTACTGCGATTTCTCTGTGGATAATGCGGAGCACGCACTCTTCGTCTGCGCTAAATGCAGCGTGGCAAAGGAGACGGTTGGTCAGACAGTGGGTACCGAACGCACTCCTAAAACGATGGTCTCTTTGATGCTCCAGTCTGAGCGGATCTGGATGCTCATCGAGTCATTCGTCACATTAGTGATGAAGACGAGACAGCTCGATGGGCGTCGGCAACGAGACAATGGGAAGGGCCGGTAGAAATCGCATCGGGGCCTACACCCCCGGTCGCGCGTCCCTGACGGACTGATCTGCCACGTTGGTGATTTTGCGGTTGAATATTTTTACCTGGAAATATTTCATCAATAATATAAGATATGTTGTATTTGTCAAATGCTTCTTTTTTACTGGGGAAATTGCAAATCTGAATAAAATATTACTCGATTACAACATGTTTCTCATAATGAATTAATTTCTATAATTTAGATTGAATAAAATACTCAAATCTCCTAAATTAATTGAAAGTTCACTCAAAATAATATCACAGCATTACCCACGCAGTAATTGGGGTTTCAGCACTAAGCGAGGTTTCGGCAGTAATTGGTGTGCGGGAATTCATACAAACCCGCTGTAATACCTGCATGGGATATTTTTATCACATTCGCATTTTTTATATAAATTTAGTTTCTTTCCAGGATTTAAGAATTGCATCCTACTTGATTAATACCAAATACTGCTTTACAAATTAAATTGCGAAGATTTTTTCATCTAAAAACCTTTTTTTATCTTTGAAAAACGTCTTGACTTTCGAACCACAGTAATTAAAATACTGCTATATCAATCTTAAATTTTTTGATTATGTATTTAAGATTGAAAAGATCCTAAATTTAATGAAAAAGAATAAGACATCGTTTTGAAAAATTATAAACATGTAGAGAAAACCTTCAAAATCCTGTCAGATCCTGTGACCGGACCTATTTTAGATTTTAGATTTGGGTGACTTCTAAGAAAAAATCAAAAAGCCAGATGCTCCAAACTGCTCCCCTGACATTCAGCACGTGTTTTTTTTTATAAAAAAACATATTTTGTTAGAGAAAGTACAGATTGTACGTTATAAATGCAAAATATAGACATGTGTTTGCAATATAAGTAATAGGACTTTAAAAGATGTATACAGTACCAACTTAATTGTATGGGTTCAGAGCCCTAGATAGCTCTAATCAGGCCCAAACAATTTTTTCTCTGATGAACCGCCATTTTTCATTATGGATTTCAAATCTATGTCCAAAAATAAACAAATTTCATAATTTCACATTTTTGGCTGAATATCTTTTGAAACGCCCAAAATAGCATTCAAAGGTATGATAATTAAAAAAATAAATATGATTTTGGGCCTTTTATAATGAATTTATTAAAAAAGAGCCTAGTATGGAATGTTTCCATTTTTAAGCACACACTCAAAATCCACATAAAAAATTAATGTTATTAGAGAAAAAAATTGGGAGTTTAAAAAGGATTTCACATGACCAGAAAATATAAATATAAATGAATTTTTGGTAGATTCTGGGCCATAGTGAATAATGGGTCGGCCTTCTTCAATATTTGAAGCATCTAGTGATCGATCAAAACGGAAGAAGACTGAAAAGCTACGGAAACAATCAACAGCAGCAGAATTATCAGTTGCTACTTAAGGGGTTATATACCTTTTTCTGGCTGAAAAAATCAAAAGAATTCGTATTGCTTATTTTTAAAGTACATACTTTTAACAATGTTTCTGCAAAATTTCATCGAGATCGGTGCAATAGAACCTAAGATACGGCCGTTCATAGCGCACAGTTTCTGGAACTACTTAATGTCCACCTAAAACTTCAAACGCGATTATCTCGGAATCGTATTTTGCAAAACAATGCCATCGCGGTGAGCACGATAACTCGCTAACCACTACATCGATCAATTTGAAATTTGGAGGGGTTGTTTTTACTTACAATAGCTAGTTCGCGAACGAAGGAATTTTTTTTCAGACAAATCCTTCTGTTTTTTGGCGGAAAACTCAATTTTTCGATCTTAAAAATCGGCTTTTTTGGAAAAAAATATCACTGTAACTGTAAAAAATTTTTTTTTTGTAAAATCCTTCGTTCACAAACAAGGTCACACTATATACTAACGTAGTTTTTTTTCAGCTGAGCCGTTACCGTTATTTCATGCTCACAGTAAGCCATTATAAACAAAAGGAGTTCTGCGGCAAGGAGTGTACCTTCCCTAACTTTCCGAATTTTCACTCGAAATTATATACAAAAACCCATTAAGAGATGTACGTTTTGAAACTTTTTATCGCATTTGAATAAAACTATGGTAACATGATTAAAAAAAATAAGCAAAAACCCTGTATTTCCCTAGAGAAAAAGGTATGTAACCCCTCAAATGAGCCTTCGGGATAGGGGAAAATTAGATGCTATCAAAATTGTGAAAGACGTCATTTTGATAATAAAGTACAGACGATTTAACAGATGACGAGCCATAGACCTGTAGATTTTATTGGAATAAACATATAATTTTCTTGTAACAAAGTTGTTCAATTTCACTCCTTGTATTGATTAATACTCTAATATTGGAAAATTTATTTAAATAATAAAATTAATATATTTTTCTACTTTTTTGACTTTAGATGACGAGTTGAAGCCAAGAGATGTTGAACGGCGTTTATTTGCTTGTGAACAGCTTTTTCAAAGACAAAATCGGAAATTATGTTCTGCCAAACTGTTTTGAATAATTAAATTCTGGTTTCTTATTTATTTGCATCAATTGCGTTCGATACTGTTCCCCAGTGATGGGTTCGTTTGGTTTCAACAGCTTATAATAAATAACACCGACCTGGTCCCACCAAATACACAGCATGACCTTCGCAGCGTGAATATTCAGCCGAGACGACGACGTAGAAGCATAACCCGGGAGTCCCCATGACTTTCTTCTCTTTGGGTTGCTGTAATGTTTAGCACGGATCCTCATCGAGCAATGTCTCCAATTCAGCGTCTTCGAAGGTTTTTGGCCTCCCTTCACGCGGACGGTCGTCAACATCGAAATCACCTCCTTTGAAGCGACGGAACCAATTAGGGCACGTTGTTTCACTTAGAGCAGCATCTCCGTAAACTTTTTGGAGTTCTCGATGTGCTTCAGCCGCCGTTTTCTGCAAATGAAAGAAGAAAATCAACACTTCCCGCAAATGACGATTACTTAGCACAAAATCAGACATTTCCACACAACCAAAAGTATATGATGCCAAAACAAAATCACTAATGTGTCAAAACCGTTTGTCTACATTATGTCAGCTTGATTCATGACGTTTTGGATACGTAAAAATCGACCACCAATTATTACTGGAGCCATCTATCAACAAACAGTGTGAACTTAGTTGCGCACCTAATACTAAGTCGTACTATCAGTTATTGTGAAATACTTCAATTAAAATTGTTCTTCAGTACTTTGTCAAATTTCAAGATTAAACTGACGATCACAGGTGCACTGACGACTACTGAGTCATCTGCCTTAAAGTGACTGGCGTCCAACGAGAATTTCTTATGTGAATATTTTAATCTTTTTAAGTATTGGTAAAATTGGTAAAATTGGTAAAATTGGTAAAATTTTGGGTCTAGCCGAGAGTGCATGTTCCGGGTAAAGAACCTGTACCTTAACACATTTGAATTAAATTCATCAGATCATGTTTCCACATACCCCCAAGGCCATTGACCATCTGGCCCACGTGAAGTCGATGACTGCAGTTACAATATGTAAAGTTATTCAGAAAATTATAACTAAAATGGATTTCTGGTACTAGACAAACCTTGGTTTTTTCGTTCAATCTGTTTGGTATCGAAAATGCATTTTAGTTATTTTTTTCTGAATATTCTTACATACTGTGATTGCAGTTACCGACGTCACGTGGTTCAGTTTCACCACGGCCTGAAAAAGATCAGGATTTAAGACAGTTAGTCATTAAATCATTGCAACCGAAGGTTGCGGGGAAAATATACTAATTTTTAAACACCAAGAGCACAATCATAAATACAATTTTAATATAATTTTGATTCGAAAAACGTCCTAGAATACCTACAAATGTTTGACGACTAGTTCAGAGAGGGGTACGCTATAGACGCCTTCACCCACATGAATGGGGAAGGATGTATACATGGCATCGCAGCGTGAATGGCGCGAATGGAGCTATGTGTGAACTGGCGGATGGAACCTCCTGAGAGGACACTGTAATCTTCTGCAGCCTGCGACTAAGAACAGTCATACTGATCGTTCCCGTATGGCGCCCCACTGGCAGTGCCCCGCCGGCTGGTGGTGTCTTTTCTGACCCGTTAGAATTAGAATTAGTATTGAACACAGACGTTGGAGTCTGTGTTGCCCCGAGCGAGTCTGGTCCGTCCCTGTTTTCCAAGACCGGCTAAGAGGGGTGTGGGCCACAGGGAACTGGAGTAGGACTATGGCCCGAGGGTTCACCCGTTCCTAACTACTCCGACCCGCTTCTCTACGCACGATGCGCCGGTAAGAAACATTTATGGATTCCAAAAAAACAAAAAAGGAAACAAGGAGTGTGAGATTCTTTAGAAAGATGGAGTATTGGGAGACATCCTCCAGCTCATGAAAGTGTTGGAGAGGCTGCCGAGGTTTTGGGCATCCTCTTTAACACTCACGAGTGTTTGATGAAAAGCGGGGTGGAAATCCAAAAGAGACTGGAATCCCACCCCGCCACGAAAAAATGAGGATCTTCCAGAGACCACATTTGGCGTCTCTGGGAGATACCCCAAAAATCCAGGCGAAGGGTGAGATAATGGAAGCCCCCCCCCCCAGGAGAAAACTCCAAAGAAGGGGAAGAGCGGCCCGTCACCCTCGTATGCCAAAGTGACCAAGAGCCAGACCAACGCCGACATCCTAAAGGAAATGAAGGCGATGGTCGACCCCTGGAGGGCAGGACTCGGGGTCCTGTCTATCTGGAAGACCAGGAAGGAGGAAGTCCTTCTGGTCCTCAAAAAGGGGAGAGACGTTTCGGCCTTCCGCAAGGAGCTCGCCCAGGCGTTTGGACAGAGGGCTGGAATTTCGGCCCTGGTCTCGACGACGTCCCTCGAAATTAGGAACCTTGACGAGAACGTTGAAAAAGGAGAAGTTGTGTCTGCCCTCTGCTTGGCACTGGACAGACCTGCACTAGACGGGTCCTGCAGGCTCTTCACCATCCTCGGTGGGGTAAAAGCCGCATTGATCGAGCTGGCGTAGGCAGACGCAGCGCGTCTGCTACATCTAGGTCCTTTGATCCTTTGATCGGGTGGGTTGCGTGCCGCATCTACGAGCATGCGGAAGTCGCCCGATGCTTCAGGTGCCTTGTTTACGGCCATGGGTCCTGGGGCTGTGGCATCCCCGACAGGAAGAATGCCTGTTGGAGATGCGGCACCACAGAACACTTGGCCAGGAGCTGTAAGACGCCGCCAAGGTGCCTGACGTGCTTAGACACGGGCCAAAATGATATCGCCCATTTTTCTAATGGCGGCTCCTGCCCAGTCTTCCGGGAAGAGCTTCGGAGTTTGAGAGGTAGGAATTGAAGTTCCTGCAGCTTAACCTCGGACGAGGGAAGGATTCCCAGGACCTCCTGATGCAGACTGCCAGGGAGACGGGGGTCGATGTGTTGCTCATTAGTGAGCAACACAAATCGTCCGAAAACTCTGCCAGGTATCAGGATGCATCAAGGAGGTCCAGCATCCTTGTTTGTATAGCCCTGATTTGAGCGTCGGGTGTTTTCTGTAGTTTAATGCGGGGTTCGTTTGGGTGGAGGTGGTTTTTGTGCGCGTGTACAGCTGCTACTTTTCCCCCCAAAATCCTTTCGAGGTCTTCCAGACCTAGATCCTCCTTCTTGAGGAAATACTCAGTGAGGCTGTTGGGTTGTGCCTTATAGGAGGCGACTTTAATAGTAAGTCGTCCAGCGGGGCGAGACCCGCCTAGTTAAAACGGTCGCTGGTGGGTCCACTCGTTTGAAACGTCATGTTTATGTACGTCATTTTTATGTTGCATTAAACGCGCTATCGAATACTGGCTGTAGTCATCAATTATTGTTAGGATATACCTTTTATCAGCTGCTGTGACTGTCCTCATGGTTCCACAAAGATCTGTATGTATCAAATCCAATGTTCCCGTAGTCTTGCTTTCTGAAATCTTTGGAAAAGGTTTGCGTGCTATTTTTTCTTTTTTTTACACAACACACATAAGCCTTACTCCGCAGTCCTTAACCCTTATACCTGTCGCAAGTTCATTGTTCTCGAGATGCTTAACTGCTTTTATATCTCGATGATCTAATCTTCTGTGCCATTCGTGCTGCCAATCTTTTTTATGTTGATCTTCCGTTGTTGTCAAATATACCTTTTCTCAGTTACCAATTTAAATAAATTATCATGTCCTTCCTCCGGAGAGTATTTTGCAATCCGATCCCGAAAATAGTACTTGATGGCCATTTTTCGTGATTTTTCATACCGATAGCAAGTTACTATCGAAAGAAGGTACGTAAGGTATTACCTTACCATCGCGTTGACCTGAGTTTTATGCTCATTCAAACACTTTATTATTCCTGACTTGGGCTATAATATTTCGTTTTTCTAGACGACTAGTTGTATTAAGCGGTTTAAAATTCACGCTTAACTGCTATGTGGCTTGATGCACCTGAATCTATTAACCATACCTCTGAATTTTCTTTTCTTGATTCTCCTGTCATAAAATATGAGTTTGCGTTATTGTCCGATCCTAAAGCTTTATTTTCTTTTAGCTTTTGGCTATACAGAAGTGATATTTTCTGCAGTCTTTTTTCTGTTGACCAGATTTCTGACAAAAATAGCATTCATTTTGTCGATTTGAGTTATATTTTTCATTGGAAACTTTCATTGCTGTTTCCTGTGACGAATTTCGTGTGTTGGAAATTCTACGTCTTTGATGACCATCTATAAGTTTATCTTTCACAAAATCTAAAGTAAGGTCACGTTCTAACCTTGATTCTAGTGTTGATACCAGTGTTCTATATTAATCAGCTAAACTTACAAGTAGCATAGCAGCAACTACATTATTCTTCAGCGTTTCGACAAGTGCTGCCAATTTGTGAAATAAATTGAGCATTGTGTCCACATGCACTTGCATATTGACATTTTCTTCTAAATTCAAGCTGCAGATTTTCATTAGCAAAAATACCTTATTCGTTAAAGTTGATTTTTCATGCTGTTTCTTCAATAAATCCCAAACTTCACGAGCTGTTTTTGCTTGCCATTAGTGGATAAGATCTTCCACAAGTAGACCAATAGTAGCGCGGGCTTTATTATCATTTTTCTTCCACTTTACGGTTAATGTGACAGGCACTTCTTCAGTTATGTTTTCACAGAGCCCTTCCTTAATAAGCAACAACTCTAATCTGTATTTCCGCACCTAATAGTTGTCACTCCCGAGCTTCTCAATTTTGGAACCCGTATTGTCTGCCATGTCCACTTTAAATTTATCCTTAGACGTACTCACTTACACTTTATCCCCTTTTGTTTCACTTTAGCTTATCAATCGCAATATGTTTTTGTCTGCTGGCACCACTTTTCAATGTTAAGAAAAGAACTGTCACCTTTATGTGGATTGCACACATAGAAAAAAATCTATTACCAGGATATCTAAATTTCTGGGCCCATAACCTGTTGGCAGAGTACACTTTATAGTTTATATTAAACACTAATCGAGTGAGGCAAAACGCATTAGATAAAATAATTAGTATATCACACTTTGATTGATAGTAAATATATTTATATAAGAAAAAATACAAAAGAAACTTTCATGTATACGTGTACAAGAAATTGTGAGAATAGACCTTACGCGCCGATCATCATGACAGGTCTGACTGTTTTTTTTTTTTATTGAATCGCTGCACTTCTAATAGTTCCAATATTTTTATCTTCTTTTTCTTTTCCCTGTTATTTTTCGTCAATCTTTTCTTTTTTTATGTGAATCTTCCATTGCTTCATTTTCAATTATGTCAGACATCATTTTTTTCAAATCACACATACCTTCACACATAAAGGGTTTCCCAATAGGGGTGATATGATTTTGAATGTCCCTATCGGGCTCATTTGAACTGTAATTTTTGACGTCTGCTGTCAGTTGTCATCAGTAAGGTTTGCCATTTAATCATGAGTAGTTTCACGCTTCCACAACGTTTGGAAATTGTCCAATTATTTTATCAAAATTCGAGAAGTTTTGTCGGTGTTCAAAGAGCATATCGTGCAAAATATGGTCGTCATTCTGCTCCATCCGCGCTCTCAATTCGTCGAATAATCGATAAGTTGGAGAGTGAATTTACTCTATTGGATACTAAGCCTAAAAATCGTATGCGTACCGCACGTTCTACACAGAATATAGCCGCCGTACAGGCCAGTATCGAGGAAAACCGTGAATTGTCCGTGCCACGCCGATCTCAGGAATTGGGCCTGTCCAGGATGACTACCTGGCGTATTTTGCGATTGGATCTTGGCCTGCATCCCTATAAGATGATTCTGGCCCAAGAACTGAAGCCTAATGACCATCGTTTGCGTCGGGAGTTCGCGGATTGGGCTCTGGAATCAATTGAAAATGATCCCAATTTTCATCAAAAAATCATCTTTTCTGATGAGGCGCATTTTTGGCTCAAGTCTCGGGGGACATTTGACCGATATATTGTTCAAATCATAAATGGCATAGAATATCCAATATAATAAAAAAGATTTCGATCAATTCCGAATGAATATTCAGTGTTTTTTTTCAATTTCAAAACATATCATCATATCATCTTCTGGATTTCTTCTCCGTTTTTGCTATTTTTTCATGAATTTAACAAGAGCAATTCATGTTTATATTGAATCTAAATTTTCGATTTTCTTGTAAAGTAAAACTATTGAAAAGCAGTCCATCAGGAAAGGCTTGGTATCATCAATCATACTTTTTTCTATCTTTAATGCTACTATGTGCATAATATGAGCCACGCACGACAAAAGTGATGTATAATCAGCTGATAGTTTTTCGTCGTGCAGCACACATCAAAAGTTTAAATTTATATAATTTACAATGTCGCAACCTCTGTTCCATTCAAATAGAAGTGCGTACATTGATGCCCACGACCAACCTAGAACTGTTGCTCCAAAATGTGGCCAAGTATTAAATTGTTGAATAACAAAAAATTTATATTTTTTCAGGAACTTTCTTATCACCGTCGTCCTCTTCTCTAATTAAATGAATTCCTTCTTCAAATTCATGAATTTTTAATTCACCCTTCACTTTATTCTTTTCTTCATCCTGATTTTCCTTACCACCGTCGTTCTTTGTTTTTTTGTGCCGACAACAATAGTATACCAAGATCATTCTTTTCAAATCTGTAATCAGTACCATCTTCAGGGAAATAATTGTCATTTTTCAATTCATGGTTTTAGAAATTTTCTTTGATACTCTTTTCATGTTCACTTTCTCATAAAGGCTTCCTCCTCTTTTATCACAAATTATTCTGCCTCTTTTGTTTGAAATTTATTTTCGTATGAATAAGTTTTGTTTATTATCTATTATCTTATTATTGTCCCGTCTCATAATTACTTCCTGGTCATTCGAAATACTTTCTTCCATTTCCTTTAAAGATTGAAATAAAATTACTTTTACTTTATACAGATTTATAAACATTGCTATTTTAAAGTCTGTTCCGTATTGCGAATTTGTACCCATGAACTATTTATACGAACTTCCAAGGCAACTGGTTCGTCTTTCCTATTTTTAAGTTCGCGAAACAACGAAAACCATTCCTCTGGAGTAGTTTCCTGATGGTTTTTTTTTACTTTCCTAACAGTATTTGAATAGACTTTAAAGCAATATCTGTTTCCCATATACGACGAATACGGTGCATGCTGTTTTAAATTCGTTTGAGACCTAACAAAAAAATAAAGATACAATTGACAATTGAGATGCCAGATAGTATTGTCGCACATAAAACATATAGGAAGTTTTGGTAGATCTCACATGCGTTGATGTGACAAAATGTAATTTAATATATTTTTCTTTGAATAAATTATTTTTTATTTTTTACCATTTTGGAAATATCTCCAAGAAACTAGTTTTTTTGTAAAATCAAAAATATCCTTTTTTGACTTCAATTCGGGTCAACTTAACTAATTTTTGAAACTTTTAAATGAATCAAAAAGAAAGTTACCTGCTACATGGAAAAAATTATTTTTCAGAACCTCCGGTACCAATTAAAATGGACTAAAAAATACTATTGGAGGCTATACCGGCCGACAACTCAATTTCGGAGTGAGCGGATGCATGTCGCATAAAGTACTAATTCAGAGATTTTTCTCTTCGCATATTGGTTTTTAAACAGAATAAATTAAAAACAATTTTTGCTTGGCCTCGATAAGAAATTCTGCCACCATTCTAATCTAATGAATTACATTCTGTATTGAAAACTATGAAGCAGGTTCAAATATGGCTATAATAAGTATTATAATTGTTGAAGGTGATGATTAGCGTAAGAAAAAGGAATTCGTGTCTCGTATAGTTCAACTGGAAAATATTTTTTAGACATTCACTTTTCTCAAGTTTCAGCATACTGTAACTTTTCTATTTTTGGTTAAATCGAATTTTTTTTAAAGAATAATTAGTAGAGATTTATGAGCATTATCAGAAACCAATATTGCAATTTTTAATTCTTTCAAAAACAAGAAATGCAATGAATTTCTAAAATTACTAAAATAAAACATTATGTGACAAGTGCATGAAGTAGGTGATTCTAGATGATTTTTAGACTCAATATTTCTATAATCTATAGTCCCTCCGAAAATTTTTTCTCAGTGCAGGCATGCGAAGTTCCCATGCAAGGCTTGTAATAATAATATTAATATTTTAAAAACAAAATCACTCCTGGACGGTCCCAACTTCATTTCTAGTAGAAGCGAGGATTTCAGAGTATTTTCCCACGTAATTTGATGGATCGAATATGAAAAAAATACTGAAAAAAATCACTGAGGTATCCTTGACCTTGAAAATATACGGTCAAGGTCACATTTCATTTTTTGCATAAGCGAAAGTTTAAGATGGCTTTCCAGCGTCATCGATGCGCTGAAAATGGGGAAAACAGTGAAAAAAACCTAAAAGCACCTTTGACATTGAAAATGTCAATTTCGAGGTGAAATTTTATTTTCCAGCACAAACGCAGTGAGCTTCAACCTCATATCTGAAGGTTAAATAAAATACTGCGGCATTCATTCTCTGCATGATCTGAGATCAACGAAGTGAACGCGAAATTTTTTATGTTGTTTACGTATTCAGCGCATCAAACTACGTACGAAAATCTTTTCAAAACTCAGCTTATACTAGAAATGAAATTTGACCTAGAAATAGAGATTTTCAAGGTCAAGGGTGTCTGCGGGAATTTTTTGACTATTTTTTACTCATTTCGCGCATCAAACTACATATGTACGAAAACCTTCTAAAAACTTGGCTTATATTAAAAATCAAATTTGACCTTGAATTGGACATTCTCAAGGTCAAGGTTTTCTGCGGGAATTTTTTACTATTTTTTTCATATTCAGTGCGCGAAATAACGTAGAAATAGCCTCTCAAACCTTCATGACAAATGAGACAAATTTTTTACATTGCACTTTACGTTGCCGCGGGGCTGGTCGATATATTGACCAGCTGTCACGTCGGGGACTCTACCTGAGATATCCACTGATTTTATATATAAATTTTACATTTCATAAGAGGTCGATTTGTACTGAAATTTCCCCGCAGCTAAAAGGTTAATATTTTCTGCCCTGAATTCTCCTAAAAGGAAAATAAGTTAGCAAAAACGATCTTATACCGCAGCGCATATACTGACCAAAACGAAGGGAGAAAAAAATCCACATGCTTAGATCGTAAAATAACGTTGACTATTGCTAGCGGGAATTACAATGCATCCTTCCTTTTTCCTTATTGTAAGGAAAGGTTTTTCGATTTTTTTCTTTCATCCGAGATAAAAGTAATACTTGTTATTTTATTTAACCATTTAGTGTCAAATTTATTTTTTACTAAAACATTTAGATGAAAAAACAAATATCAAAATATATATCTTTCATTAATTTTTTTCGTATAGGGAAAGAAGTTTGAGTTTTTAATTTGACTTTTATGCAACAAAAGAAAAGACACTGCGAACTTCAGTCACGTAATAGTTATTTGTGAAAAACACCTTCTTTAATTTATACCACTACATAATTGATATTATGTAATAAATTTGTTTGCATTTAGTTAATTTATTGTGTGCACTACAGTGGAGGTATCCGCTAAATCGTCAAACATTTTTTTTTTTTGGGGGGGGGGGAGGAAAAATGGCGTGATCTCATATAGACGTTCTACAGGACTCTCCTAGGACGGGTCTAGGCATACCTGTTAAAACCAAAAAACCCCCTCTTATGAACCAAAACACCGCCCGCGGAACCAACTTTCGGCTTCAAACTTCACGGGTAGTTGGTTTCAACTTAATGTCGCGTACGACTCTTCCGTCATCCGTTCGCCCGGGACTCCCATCTGCGAACACACGCCCGTCAGGCAGGCTGACTAGCCGCGCCAGCCAGGGGAGGATCAAAAGGAATCCTCCCCCAAACGATGCGAACAGCCAAGTCCGCCCGAGACGCAGGACTGCAGGTGCAGGCCCCGATGCGATTTCTACTGGCCCTGCCCGTTACTACGCTCTCGACGCCCATCGAGCTCTCTCGTCTTCATCACAAGTGTGACAAATGACTCGATGATGCGGTAGTTTACCGACCCCACCCTTAGCCTATCGAGCCCGAGCAAACTCCGGGCGTCCGCCTCGGTTAAACGGACCACTGCAGTCTGCACATCGCCGAAGCGCTTGTACAGCCTGCACTGGTGCCCGAGGTCTGGCTTACCCAGCATAGCGCGGCAACAACCTCTTCTCTTGTGACAGTCTAGTCGAGGTCCCTAACTGCAAGGGACCTCTTCGATACCAAAGATTTAATTTCGGCCTTCTCCCCGACCACCTGGTTGAACGCCATTTTTACCAAAAATTAAAATTAAAAATTACTGGAGCTGTGGAGTGCACGAGTACATTATATACTATAAATATTGCTTGAATACGATCACAAAAATGAATGTAAAAATGAATCCGACGGAAAATAGAAGAAAATCAGAGAAATTACTTTATGAAGCAGAAGATAATGTTGGAAATTGTGTTTACTGCTTGTGTCCTTGTCGGGGTCGAAGTCCAATCAGGTGCATTCAATGTAATAATGAAATGTATATCGATTTTTTGCATTTGGGATTCAATGGTTCTGACGCCAAAACTACCGATAAGATCAATGTCCACTCAGTACAAAAGAAAACCTATTCCAGAAAAATATGCATGTCAGTTCTGCAAAATATGTTTAATAGTTGTAAAGTAAATTTTATTTCTAGACGCAATTATTTTATTCTTGTCTCATTTCCTGAGTATACAAGTATACCTCGACCTTAATAAAACATAGTAATTATTGTTTATTTCAAATTTAGATGTAAATTATTGGGTGCGCAACTAAGTACCCGCTGTTTTTCTGAGGAAAATGCAACTTTATTGTCATGCTGTAGAATCACTTTTTCGTGCCTGTGCTCGTATTGTTGCACACGATAATTAATTTATAAAGGGTAGCTACCGATAGGTGTATTTTATTATATTTCTGCAAAATAAGGTAAATTTCGCATACACAACCGAGCGGAAAAATTTCTTCGCAAAGAGGGTGGGAAAGTGTAAAGTTCTCATTTGAGATAACTATTTTTATGGGGGTAAATTATCTCAAAAGAAATTACGATTATACAAGAAGATGACGAGATAGGTGTAAATTGAAGCTAAAAAGTCTGAAAAAATATATGTAACACACGATAATAAAATAAAATTGATGTGTTTTTGCATTTTCCCGAAAAATTACTTTATACGTGGTAACCACCCTTAAGGAAGTTTCATTATATCTTTGTGAACTGAAATAATTTTCGTGAACGAAATCAACACGAAAAATGTTCTCACAATGAGAGGTAAAAAATGTGAATTTCTCAATTTCTTCAAATTTTTATAGGGGTAAACTACCCCAAAATAAGTTACGATTATACAATAAAGTTACCAAATCGGTATGAATTGAAGCTAAAAAATATGAAAAAAATATATGTCTAACTCGATAATCTAATCTAATGATTAGAAAAAAAAACAATTTCGTCAAAGGTTGACCGAGTAATAGTAATTTATGTTTTGAAAGATACTGATTTTCAATCATTTTTTATGTCGAAAATTTGAGCGTTTTTAATTTTTATCTAAAAAACTATTAAGGCTGCATAAAAATTCTATTGAGATAAAAAATTTTTCATGGCAAATCCTATAAAATGGTATTTTTGTTTTTGTGAATGACCGAAAAAAAATTTTATCACAATTTTCGTACGTGGACATTATTCTCTGCTGAATCGTAATAGGCGCATGCGCAGTTCAATTTTTACATTATGCTCCTCTGTATCGTAATAAACAACATTACGTTACACTAACCATCCAGAGACGATTGAGGCCTTGAAATATGAAATTGAAGTAGCCATTCATGGGATTGAAGCCCAAACAATCGAAAATGTACTGAAAAATTGGTTTGATCGAATGGGGTACTGTAAGACCAGACATGGCAGTCATTTGAATGATGTTGTGTTTCATTCTTAAATGGAAAGGTTCAATCTTCCTAATAAAAGCATACTTTTGAAAAAATATCCATAAGTTTTTTTCTTTATAGCCGATTCAAATTCCAAATATTAGATGTCCCACCCTGTAAATCATAGCCTAAAAGTATATCTGAATCTGAAAATTTTCGTACATAATTTTTCCATATGCGAAATCCGTAGACGTCAAGCGGGTGAAGTTTTCCGGAAGTGGTTTTTAGTATAATCATAGGAATAATATTCTTTCCAACAGGCGCTTGCCGTAAAACTTCTGGGTAGTGTCCAGTCCAAGAGTCTATTAGCAACACGTTTGTCGGTCCTACCTTCGGGAAAAAAAAAATTTTCCAACCAGTTCTGAAAATTTTCTGCAGGCAAAATAATTTGTAAAATTTAATGAATGTAATAAATTTATTTTATCACCAAAAATCATTAAAAATAAACAAAACCAGACGTAAGTTTTCCAAATTTGGATGCAGTTAGAAAGACGCTTATAAGCTAAAAATTGCTTTCTTGCACAATGGGTCCAAATGTTTCGCTTGGCTCTTTTAACATACATAAGATAAAGTGGAGATAGAAGCTTTCCATTCGCAGAAATCTTGGGTTGAATAGTGTAGAACAAATAGATTGGACAACACATTCGACTTGTCGTGTACCTTCAATTGTCAATATTCTCCCAGAATGCACTTCTAACTGAAATCCACTTCGATTCGAGTTATAAACATTTTCCCTCTCATATTGAATGGTGTAGGGCTTCACTTCATAGACAAAATTCTTCGCACTTACTTTTAGCATTTCCTTATCTTCTAATGTTTTTCCAGTAATGAATTTATTGACTTCTCTGGATGTTAATCGGTAAGTTCATTTAAACATCGGCACCCATCAGTCTACATCGTGAACCATTGGGTTGGCAACAAAGTCATTTCGTTTTTTTTCATGATTTTCAAAGCAAGTTTAATTATACAAATAACAAACATCAATCAATTATATATTGATCATTTTATTCGATGACCTTTTTCCATATTTCAGTCAGCTTTATAATTCCGCTTTCGTAGAAAGTTTGGTTCTTAGAGGCAAAAAACTCAATCAACTCATTTTTGACAGCCTCATTTAAATCGAATGTTTATCCATTCAAATGATTTTGAAGTGAACGGAATAAATGATAATCGGATGGTGCAAGGTCAGCGCTATACGGTTACTTTACTTCTCAGCCTAACTCTAATAATTTTTTGCGAGTATAACCTTCTTTTGATGAATAACAGCTTTTGATGTCGATTGTGCAGGCTTATCTCGCTTGCTCTATGATAAAATAAAATAAATAAATGAAATAAATTGCACATCTCCCGCTTGAAATTTTAGTTAACATTTCCAGCTTGAAAATCTAGTTGGCTTTCCAGATGCGAGTTTCAACTAGAAATTTCAGCTGGAATTTCAAGTCGCTTAATCTATTGGGATTTCAGTTGGATTTTCCAGATGGAATTTACAACTGAAATTTTCATCTCAAATTTCAAGCCGAATAATCCAGTTAGATTTCAGCTGAATTTTCCAGTTGGGAAACTCAGTCGAAATTTCCAGTTGAAATATCCAATTGGATTTCTAGTCCGTTACCTCATGCCGAGGATTGAGGTAGAGTTTGCGGACATAGATTCCAGCACCGATGCCGAAAAGGTCGAAGAGCCTATGAAGAGGCTTTGTCGATCATGGATCGGAGCTAGCACTGAAGGTGTCTCTAACCAAGAGACCCTTCAGAGGTAACTGAAAGGCGCATGTCCGTCTGGAGTAGACGTGGGCCCTGAATTGATCGAAGCAGGAGTTGCTGACCTAACCTCCAAAAACACTTCAGCCATATAAGTTCGCATGTATATGATAAAAACTTATAACTGGACCAGTTATGTTACTTCACGGATAATCATTCGTATAAAAAAAATATGTGACCTATCACTAGAAGAGGAACCTAAGGCTGGAAAAATCGATTTTTGTGTTTTTGCATTTATGAATAGTTTTAAAATTATTCGTTTCAATCGACGAATCCAAAAAATTATAACTAATTTACTCCATCCGTAATTAAGCTCCAAAGTACCCGAAAAATAGCGTTCTTCGTTTTTAGGCTTTCTCTCAAACGCTCGCCCTGTAAAATCTTGTCTAGCAGCCTTAAGTCCTTTTTCTCGTGACAGGTTATACATAGAGTTTGGCTATGCATCTGAGTCAGACAAACTTTGTTTGAATTTTATCTGCCAAAAGATGTAAAAAATTTCTTGAACTGTCGCAATCAATATTAAAATCAGGAGAGAATTCCGATTTCCATATTTTCAGCAAGATAATTTGTAAAATGAAAAAGTCATCTTACATGAACTTTTACAGGAATTTAGTCATATGGTCCGGTTTATTTATGGCCTTAATATGACTTATGTTTTATGAATAACACCAAGTTAAAGCATCTTTAAAAAGACTTAACGTCGTTTTAAAACTACCTTAATTTTTTTGATGAATCGTTATGACTCAGTTGCTTCAATGTTTGATATATTCTTAACAATTTTCATCCAATTTTTTCTGATTATTCAAATTAGAAATAAACGAAATCTTTCGTAATGATTTAGACTAAGATCGGTTAATTTCCATGTAGTTTATCGAAGTGATTTGTCAATGAATGATTTGATTTGACAGTTTGGACGGAATCAGCAGGGTGTACGTCACATTAGACGATGTATCATCCCAAAGAGCAGCGTAGTGCGTCTAGAATTAGACATACAAGATTAATATTTGTTTTCGAAATAAAGGTTCTCTGTAAACTGCCTGTCAAGGGAACTATAATAGAAAAAAGAGAGGAGGCTTTGCGTAATAGCAACTCATTACACTCTTATCTACTTGGACACAGGTTATCATAAGAATTGAAAACAAAAGAATTAGAAGATGAAGTATTAGAAAGTGGGAGGGAACGAATGGACAACCTATAATCAAGGCGTTTGTTCCTCGCGTCTCGGGAAGAATGTGTCTCGAAAAATTGTTTAATTTCCATTTGTTTCCGAGGTTTATTTTGATATTTTGAGGGTGCTATGTCTGGGCAATGAAAAGGAAGAAAGAAAAGAAAAGAAAATTTTTACAATTTATAAATGTGCAATAATAATTTTTAACAAAATGTTTTTAAAAAAATGTTGACTTAGTGGAAAAAATGAAAATTTTATTTCAAAGGACTTTGAAATGGATTTTTAATTTCCTAAAATACATCTTCTAAAAAATAACAGAAAGACCACCTTTCCTACTATTGTTATTAAGTTATATTTTCTTTCAACTCAATCTGTCGAAAAACGCCACGAACTTTTTTGACTAACTAATATAATATTGAATCGATTGATCTCGCTTGAAAGAGTTTTTTTTTGACAGTTCAAATAAATATTCAATAAAGCAATAATGGTTAATTCCCGTTCAACAGAAATGTCACGAGTTGTATAGTAGGTACATACATTTGATTCAATAAAATATCTGCTTTTGAACGACATCCAATAAATAAATAGTATAATCTTAGATTCCTGAGTATTTTCCCTGTCAGTGTAAACTCAATCAGGACCTGATAAGAAAATACTAATTTAGCAGCAAGGCATACCCTAACAAAATCCAGAAATAGATATTTATGCTACAGGGGAGGAGAAGGATGATTCTGACGAGTGTGAAGTTGCGCACGAGCGAAGCGAGGACGCGAAAAACACGTGTGAGAATCATCGTGTTCCCTAAGCCAGGGTGTGCGCAACCGTGCCCATTGGCTCTCTTGACACCCGGGGGTAAGACAGGGTGCCTTGCACGGTGCCTCGGGAACACCGGGCGACCTTCCCGAGTACTTAGCCTTAATCCTGCAAGCGGGGCTCTGCAGGGTCGGACCTTATGATTCCCTAGCTTCTCGTGGGACTAAAATGGAACCTCAAAACAAAAATAAAAAAACTTTAATTAGCAAGGTGGAGGAGGCGGGAGCTGGGGTGGATGCGGAGCTGGGCTTGCAAAGGTCTAGCACAAATCCACCCCTGCAAACCGCCCCTGAGGAATTAATGTGGTCCCTCAGCAGATTGCGATGGAAGAGGATGCAAACCAGCAGGTAACTGCTGGGACATCCTCTGATAGGAAGAGACTGACCGGGTCTCAGAAGAGGAAGCTGCGGCGGCAGGCCCTTCGTGCTAACGAAGCGGCTTGTAGCACCGTAGCTCTCCAGTCTCCTGTGGCGAGCACAGTGGCCCCCAAGAGACGAAAGGACTCGAAGGACACTCCCCCGCAAGGGATGAGGAGTCCGAAGAGGCCCAAGCCGGCGCACCTGCCGATGACGAATACAGAGTCGGCAGGCGTGGGGCTTTCGGCTGCTCAGAGGACCAACCCTCTGACGGTGATAGTGGCGGACACCGGTTACCCGGAGTCGGTCCTGTCACCAGAGCAGTTCGAACTCTTCAGGGAGGCCACTTTGCAGGCCCTGGACAAAGAACCGGCCCGCACATGGCCGAGATTTGAGACCTCCTTTTGCAGGGGAGGTGTATTCATTTTCGTGGCGTCAAACCCAGAGGCCAAAGCATGGCTAACCAAAACGGTGGCCGAGCTAAGGCCCTGGGAAGGCGCCAACCTGAAAGTAGGCGGGGTGGAGATACTCCAAAGGATGCTTAAGGCGACGGCCTGGATCCCCGGGAAGCCGGAGGACCCAGCTGTCGTCCTGCGGCGTCTGGAGGGGTTCAACCCCTAGCTGAAAACATCATCCTGGCGCATCGTCAGGCATGAGAGACCTCAGGAGGCTAGCGCGACGGGAGGATTAAAACACCTCCTAATCGTTCAGGTCCCTGAGTCTCAGGCGAGAGCCCTAGCAGGCCTCAACGACAGGCCCTTCTACCATCTTGGCCAGATTGCCTTTAGGGTAAGTGGCCGGGAGCAGGGAGGGCCTGCCATGGGAACGGAGAGGCCGGAACAGCCCTAAATGGCTGCATCCGGCTTAACCATTATCCAGATTAACTTGCATCACAGCAAAAGTGCCTCTGCGGTTCTGCAGAAAAACATAGCTGTGATGCACACAGGCATCTCACTTATCCAAGAACCGTGGATAAATAGGGATGTCATCAGGGGATTAGGGGGGCTGGCATCTCTTGTTACAGGTACCCCGAGGCACCCAACCCGAGGACATGCATTCTGGCGAAGAACATCAACATCGTCCCACTACTGGATCTTTGCACCAGAGACCTCATGGTGGCTTCAGTCGACCTAATAGGAATTGGTAAGCTCGTCATTGGATCGGCATACTTTCCACATGACAGTGTGACCCATCCACCGGAGGAAGTCCGCTCATTAGTGGACTACTGTAAGGTAAGAGGCCTACCCCTGCTGTTGGGGTGCGATGCAAACTCTCACCATAAGTTGTGGGGTAGCACGGACACCAACAGAAGAGGTGAGGACCTAGTGGACTATCTAATCACTACTGACTTGGATATTCTAAATACAGGTACTGTACCGACCTTTCGGAACTCTGTGAGAGAAGAGGTAATCGACATTACCCTCTGCACCGGGAGCTTTAGGGATAAAGTAAAGAAATGGAGGGTTTCAGACGAACCCTCTCTATCTGACCACATGCAGATACTGTACGAACTGGAATCACACGCACCCTCTGGCCCCACATGGGTCAGAAACCCGAGGAAAACAAACTGGGAGCGTTATTCCACAGGCCTACAAGCTGCACTCCATGGGAAAACCATGGAAATCAAAGACGTAGATGCCCTTGAGAGGGCGGCTGACCAATTCTCGTCGGCCATCATCACTACGTACGAACTCAACTGCTTACCTTCGGAAATCAAGAAGGCGCGGGAGACCCACTGGTGGAATGGGAAGCTTGAAAAGCTTCGCAAAGAAACTAGAGAAAGGTTCAGACGGGCCAAGAAAGGCAATACGGAAGAACTATGGAACTTATCCAATGCAACTAGGGATGCATATAGGAAAGAAATCAGGGAGGCCAAGAATAAGAGCTGGACCTCCTTCTGTTCGGACATAGAAAAGGGCGCGGAGGCGGCCAGGCTGAACAGATTACTGGCCCGCAACCCAGGAGCTATGTTGAGCACCCTAAAACTACCAGACGGGACGTACTCAGAGTCGGACAGGGAGACCCTGACCCTTCTGACAATGGCGCACTTCCCGGGCTTTAAAGGTCCAACGGAGGTGGGGTGGAGCTCCCAAAAGGGCCGACCGCTGCCCGCGACCCAATTGGGTTTACGCGGGCGGCTGGCCCGGGAGATCGCCTCCCCAGCCAGGGTCAGATGGGCCTTGAAGTCTTTCAACCCCTACAAGTCCCCAGGCCCGGATGGCATCTACCCGGTCCTCCTGCAGAGGGCTGGGGACCCCATCATAGGGCCGCTAGTGAGACTTGCTAGGGCCAGTCTGACTCTGGGTTATGTCCCCAAGGCTTGGAGAGGGACAAGGGTAATATTTATACCTAAAGCAGGCAAGAACGGATGGACATCTCCGAAGGATTTCCGACCAATCAGCCTTACCTCCTTCGTACTAAAAACGGTGGAGAGACTCGTGGACAGATACATCCGCGATAAGATCCTGGCGGTAAAACCACTACACAGCGATCAGCATGCCTACAGGGCCGGTCACTCGACCGAAACTGCCCTTAGCAAAGCGGTGAATCTGATTGAGGCCCAAATGAACCTTAAAGGATTTGCTATTGGAACATTCATGGATATTGAGGGTGCCTTTAACCACACATCCAGTGAAGTGATCAGGAGAGCTATGATAAGACAAGGAGTGCCCATAGCCGTTGTTGACTGGACCTGCCATATGCTAGGAAACAGGAACATCACGATTACCAAAGGAAATACTACCCTCCAAGGGATCGTTGACTCAGGATGCCCGCAGGGAGGAGTACTATCTCCCCTGCTGTGGAGTCTAGTGGTGGATGAACTACTGCATCTACTAACCAACCAAGGATCTCACCCCATTGGATATGCTGACGACATCCTAGTCATAGTACGCGGAATGCATTTGGATGCACTTATGGGCGTAATGCAACAGTCACTAAAAGCTGTGGATACCTGGTGTAGAACAACAGGACTCTCGGTGAACCCAGGTAAGACTGACGTAGTCATTTTTACCAAGCGGTATAAATGGAGTACATCTAGAACACTGGAACTGAAAAAGCAGCGTCTAGAAATTTCTAAGAGCGCTAAATATCTAGGAGTTATCTTTGACAATAAGCTCACTTGGAAAGACCACTTCGATAACAAGTGCAATAAATTTATATCAACCCTCTGGCTCTGCAGAAGAGCTATTGGCAATAATTGGGGCTTGAAACCCGACACACTGCTGTGGATCTTCACGGCGATTCTGCGACCCAGACTAACGTATGCGTCATTGGTCTGGTGGAGCAGAGTCAAGCAGAAGACAGCCATGGCCAGGTTGGAAAGACTTCGAGGGCTGATCCTTAGAGGCATCACTGGCGCCTCGAAGTCCTCACCCACAACAGCGTTGGGAGCACTAATGGGGCTAGAGCCTCTGCACCTAACCATCACAGCCGAGGCTAGCAAGGCGGCCTGGAGAATTGGGGTAAACCCTAACACAGTGATTTCGGAAAAACTAAAAACCACTGTCAACATCGCAAAGAGACCGATCATGAAAATGGTAAGAGACAGGACGTCTCCACGGTACCTCTTTGACAAAAAGTACAAGGTAAGCTTGTCAACTATGGAAGATTGGAGGGTGGGTCGCGCACACCTCCCAGGGGACGGAGACAACTGGTTTACAGACGGCTCCAAAAACAGGGAGGGTGCTGGGGCTGGTGTCTATGGGAAGAACAGCGACACACGCCTCATGGTCCCGCTGGGACCCCACTCCACAGTTCTTCAAACCGAGATTGCGGCCATACTCCAATGCGCACACGCAGCACAGAATCATGGACGCAACAGGAACATCCGCATCTGCTCAGATAGTAGAGCGGCCATCACGACACTAGATAAGTCAGTGACTACCTCGACGCTGGCCTGGGAATGCTATGAAGCATTGAACAAACTAGCGGATGACAACCGAGTCACAGTCCTCTGGATTCCTGGACACAGGGGTATTAAGGGCAACGAGACAGCGGATAGACTAGCCAAGCTAGCGACGAAAAAACAAAACCCATCTGGTCTAGAACCAGTAATAGGTATTTCGAACAGGTCGGCCACAGAAGACATTAAAAAGTGGCTGGCCGAGAAACACCAGGAAGAGTGGCACAAGGCAACGGCATGCAAACAAGCCAAAGCCCTCATGGGGGAATATCTAAACCCCAAACGAGCTGCAGATCTGCGCAGACTTAGTAGAACCGAGGTAAAGACCATAACAGAAGTGCTTATTGGTCACGGCAACCTCGCCTACCATAGACACAATATAGGGCTTGCTAAAAGTCCACTTTGTCGACTATGTGGGGAAGACAATGAAACTTCCACCCATATACTCTGCCATTGTCCAGCAATTGGGGACAAACGACAGTCTCTCGCGGGCTGCGTCTCCATAGACGTAGCCGTGATTCAGACCAAAAACGTGGCCCAGGTCCTTGCCCTTTGGCACGGGCTGTGGGGTCGCGCATGAGGTTTTTAGTTGGTGATGCAACGGGATTACCCAAGCATCAGGGGCCCTTCGGGGTCCCAGCCATATTTATAATAATATAATAATAATAATCATCGTGTTCCTCTCATGTTGCATACATTCTTTTTCTCATGCATGCACAGAAATGGTCACTTTTCTTGCCTGAAACGAAACACACGAAAAATCTCAGTCAGAATATTCGACAAAGACAATTTATCACCAATTGTAGGTTATCACAACGATGAAATTGAATGCCCATACTTTCAAGTTTCCGAAACGGACTTACGTTTTGGTCCGTTAGATGGCGACTCTTGATAGTGCAAAAAATAACAAAAAAATCACGGTGATAAGGCAAATCATGCATTCGTTCCCCCATAAGCGGCAGTAATTGATAATTTCCACGATAATTATTGATAACTCCCGCATTTTTCGTGTGTACCCCAAAAAGGGGATTTTCTTTCCGCGTTTCAGGCAAAAAAGTGATACATCACAGATTGTGAAAAAAACAAAAATGACTTTAATACACATAAGTGAAGACTTAAAAAGCAAATATTAAAAATCGATTGCTAATCTGTCATTTACATTTAAAACAAAAATTCGTGAAAATTGGATTATTTTTTGTTTCTTAACTAAAATTATTTTTTCTTTCTGTTATCATGCCAAACTAGAATATTGATGTGTATTTAAGTGCAGAAAAAAATCAAAAACAAATACTAAGAAGTTACTTTGTGATGATACATTATAATGAAACATTTTTTAAACTTATAATTGATGTAAATTTCAGTGTAGATATTAACCCTTTGCGCTCGAAAGGGGACTCCCAATCACCACTTGGTTCGATGTGTCAACTCGAGAGGTGACTTTACAGCACCAATTGGTTTGATGCAGAAACTCGATTAGCGATAATGTCTATTTACAGTTGATTTTATGTTTTGAATTAGCAAAGTATCTGAAAAAACGCCTTGAGTTGCTGGTTGCTTGTTCGCTCAAGCGAAAAAGGCATCGAGCGCAAATGGTTAGACTTTGTTCAAAAATGAATTCTAAGGGTATTTCTGATAAGTTTTTCTTGACAGTACGAATTTATACGTACCTTTGGAAATATTTGGATTGAAATCACTTTCTTCGCATACTTCCATTTCGAAGCTTGAAAAAAATGTCTGTCAAAATCCACTGATTGGCTTTTTTTTCGTAAACAAGACAAAAAAGATTCTACGTCGATCGAGTTGAGAAAGAGTAGAATGGATCAAATATGATAATTTGCGGTTACAATAAAAGAAAACATGGCCTTTTTTGAATGAAAAATCAAAATTTGCTTCTTTACACTCTCATGTAGGATAGATCTTTGCCTCATTATCATTTTTATCACAAATTTCAAAAAACCACAAAAAAACAGTTAAAACAAAATATCACGAGCCAAAGTCGTTCGGAACCATCGATTAGAAAGAAACTTTACTTTTAATGAACTGATTTCGTCTCGAACGTATATCGAAACTCAAAGCATTATGGTCATTATTTTAAAGATTAGACATATTTATTGATTTAGGATTATTTGTCACTAAGCCAATGAAGTTTATACAAAGTGTGATCTACAAAAGTTATTGGCATTTTTTGAGAAGAATCAGAATCTACTTTAGAAACGTGAAATGTAGGAACTTGTAACTTAAAAACTGGCAGAATAATTTTAGTAGCGAGAAGTTGGATTCCTTCGTAAATCTTGAGATTTTTCGCTAGTCGATATAAATTCCGTTGCACTCGGCCATGTTTAATAATAAATTCCCTGTCAAAAGTGTAATGAGAAGAGGAGACGGCGAGAAAACGAGTCAAATGCTCGTACTTTACGAAAAGGGGGAACAGAGACGTGAAGAAGAAGTAAACTAAAAAGAAAGAAAGGCCGAGGAAGGCCAAGCAGAGGATACGAGAGAAGAAGTCAAGAAGAAGAAGAAGAACCTTGTATAACGTGTGGCATTCCATTACAGTGGCGCGGACATTCCAACTTGGAACTTTTTTTATTTGACCATGAATATACTAGACAATTAATAACTACGCTCTTGAGCATTCTTAATAAGCTATTTTGAATCAATCTGGAGTCTGAGACAGAAGAGATATAAATAAGAGAGTTAATATATAAGAAAATTAGATAAGCTATAATGAAAGTAGCAAAAATCACTATTCACAGGATTTTAAATCCAGATTTTTCGATTGAGGATTCTGCTTCATTAACTTCAACTGACAAGAGTATTTTATTTTATTTACTTATAACTGAATACTTTAATTTTTCAAAGAAGTAAGTCACTTTTTCGAAAAACACATTTATTTTTCATGGATGTTAATATCGAAATTGATGTTTAAATCATAAATAGCATACACCCATGGAATGCGTACATAACTGTTTGTAAACTAGAAAATTTAGCATATATTATAATTCAATTTCATAACTGATTTTAATTTTTCAATTCTCCCAATTCTTCTCATTCTCCAGCTGATTCGATTAATCTGTCAATACTGTACTAATTTTATGCCAAAAGTGCTGAACCGCACTTTTTTCTCATATAGGTCTTTACTTACTTCGAAAAATACAAATTTTAGATTGACATTATCAAATTAATTTGTAATTGTTTTATAATCTAGTTGTATAAATATAATGTATGGTATAACAATAAAAAACGGTATTAATTCTGTCTTAGATTTGTTCTGATTCCAGATTATTCTGCACGTAAATAGGGAAATTTTGATGTTCAGTATTTTCGTACTGATGATCAGAATGTTGAACCGTCGGCATTAAAAAATTCTGATTATCAGTGTTTTTCTACTAAAGCTCAGACTCTGCACATGTCCATTATCAGCCTTATGCTCGACGCCATTGCTAATATTACTTCTACGTGTCAGAAGTGAAATCCTGATAATCAGAATCTCGCATTTTACTCTTCGGACAGAAGATACTCGGTATCCACGGTAAGCCACAAACAACTTTAACTAAAAAAACATATTACAAGACATTTTTTGTGGAATATTATTCAATCATAATATGCACGCATTTTAAGGAAAAAAAGAAAATTA
The DNA here is from genome assembly GCA_030998225.1 of Diplolepis rosae. NCBI lineage: Eukaryota > Metazoa > Arthropoda > Insecta > Hymenoptera > Diplolepididae > Diplolepis > Diplolepis rosae. The sequence continues at coordinate 1,676,189 of JAPYXD010000466.1, forward strand.
TTGAAGACATATGTTTATGTTGAGAGTAGGCTTTGAGGTCCAAGGTTTCATAAAAAATTCAAAGTTTTACTGTAAAACGTAATTACGTAGAGCTTTACGTTTTACGAAATCAGACATTTCGGCTCTGATCGGAGTCCTCATCAGTGATTTATTTTTATTCTAAAAAATACATGAAACAATTTTTGCTAACTTAGGGTTTCTTTAAAGCAGAATTTTGTAATTTTCGTTTTTCCATATAAGTCGATAAAAAACATGAAATTGCTTCAGAATAAAATACGTTAAAACAAGAGGTAGAAAGAATTTGACAATTCCTCAAATTCTATATTTCCTAAAATTGATTTTACCGAAATTTATATGAGTATAACCAAATTACCAATTGCTCTAATTTTTATATTTCTGATTTACCACATAATCTAATGTTTATATGTCCAAATAACTATGTATCCGAATTTTTATTTCTCCGAATCATTATTTGACATGATTTTCATATTACCAAAACATCATTTAACCTAATTGTTATTCATCCGAATTATCATTTGTCATAATTTTTATATTTCCGAATTAACTTCTACTTTAGCGAATTGTCATGTTACAGAAAAACCTTATGACCTGATACACATCCGGCCGATAAATAATAGCGTGAAATTCAAATCCAGCTAATTGAAATATTTGATTTAAATTATTTTAAATTCTGATTGGCTGAATTTGAATTTCGCGCCATTATTTTTTTGCCACATGTGTATTAGGTTTTTCTGTAACATGATAATTTGGTGAAATGGAAATTAAGAGAAATAGTAATTCGGAAATATAAAAACTACTACAAATAATAATTCAAATAAATAACAATTAGTTTAAATAAAATTGATTATTGAAAATGTACACAAAATGTACTCTAGTCTTTGTACACAAAGTTAAGAAAATGCTTACATCTATACTGCCGTCCAAAGTAAAGAGACACTTATGTCACTTTTTTGACGAAAATCAGATATTTATATTAATCGATTTGTAAGAGAATTCTACATCTACCTGCATAAACGAGAATTTGGAGAGATGAATATTTTTTTATTTTATTGCAAGTTATATGCTCATGGAGAAAGAACTAAGTCCCGAAAAAGTTGTGTCTGGCTTACAATAGGTCATCACGTTATAGCTCAGAAATTAATGGTCAATAAAAGTTCAGGATATGAAAGAAAATGATCGGGAATGCGCATTTTTAAAAATTAGTAAACATTTTTAATTATGCAAGGGTTTGTGGGTTGAAAAAATGAAGTAAAAAGATAATACAACAAATGTTATAATATTATAACTGTGTAATGTATGAAGGTTTCTGTATTCGTTTAGTACAAAAGGTTATCAAAAATTCCTATTATTAAAATTTTTTTTCAAATTTGATTTTTGTATAAAAGCGCTCCCACAATTTTTCTTTTCATGTCATATGAAAAGTACCCGTATATCATCCGAAAAAAATTGTCGGTGACTAACTATTTTATTAAATCTGAAATCAAAATTATAAGTTAAGCGCCACTCACTTTGCTCAAGTGGCAAAGTTAATGTAGAACAAGGGGAGACTCAAAATTAACATAAATATAGACGAAGTGGAGTAAAATCAAAGCCACAAATATTCATGTGGGTATTTTAAATAAATCTACAATTGAAAATAAGCTGGCAAAAGAAGATTTATCAAGTTTGATACAGTGGTTCGTTAGTGTGAATGCCATTTAATTAAGATGAAAAACGGTCAGGATTTACAAGACTCGAAATTTTTCAAATCTCCTTATTTCGATATCCTAGACGCACATAATTTCATATGGCCGAGGTTATCACAGAGGCGCTACCTGAGAGAGAACAATATTAAGCTACTAGCCACGAGAGTACCCGCGAAAATAAAAAGCGAAGATAGTCAGAAGCTTAATTCTTTTCTCAATTATTTCATCGAGTTCCAGAACTTATCTCTAAAACGAGTTCTACCTGTTTTTGAAATCTGGCACGGTAATTATATTATATAATATATATAATCCCACCGAGAGATGGTTTCAAGTCAACTAGACCTACCAAGTCGAAAGCCGGTCACAGGAGGAAATTTTATCAACTTTCTATCTCTCTCTCTCAGTTTGTACCCATCAAAATAAAGGTTAATAATTGTAAATTCAGTAATTTTCGAGTTTCATTTTAGTTAGCTACCCTCATCCCAGTTTCGGTTTAGAAATCCTCTGGATTTCTTTACCGATCTAAAACGAGGGAAAAATAAAATATATTATTAAAGGAAGGTAAGTGTCAGGACGTCACATACCCCCTTAATCATTTTGGTGCATCGGCCGGGAAAACAAAAGCTAACTGAATGAGAAAAAATTAATAAAGTGATAAATTAATAAAGTGATGAATTAATAAAGTGATGAATTAATAAAGTAATAAAATTAATGAAGTATTTAATTAATTAATAAAAATAAATAATTAAATTTTGGGTACAAATTTTTTTTTTAAATACATATAAATATATTGTAGAAAGAGAGAGATTATATTTATATGTAGAAATTCTTTCTCTAATTGAATATAAATATTATATATATAAGCATACAAACTATGACTTTTAGTAGCAGTTAAAAAAAAGTGGTATTTAGTGTTAAATAACAAAATTTAAATAAACGAATAAGATAATAATAATATAAATACAAAGAAAATAAATGAAATTTCTTTTTTCATATTTTTAAATTAAAATTTGTTTCTGGAAATTATTAATAAAATTCTTCGAAAATTTTCAATAATATTTTTGTTCCATTTAATAATAATAATTTTTCGCAAAAATTACATAAAATTTTCTGGAAAATTTTCAGTAAATTTTTTCGCAAATTTTCAATAAATTTTTTTTTTAAATCTTATTACAACATAACATTTTTTATTTTTCCGAATTTCTGCAAGTGCACAGATTATTCAGGGCTTGTGCTTGAGTCATCCTTGTCTAATCTGGTACTGCAAAAATTCATCATTTGTTAACTAAGATTAAATTCAAGTTTTAAACAGACAAAATAGAGCACACGAAATCATAAGTCCCCTTTGGATTCTTCGGACGGTCACCATCATTTGGGTGAGGCAAACCTCGAAGTGCTTGTATTTTACTGTTTTAACTTTTATTTTTTCCTTTGTTAACAATAAAAACACACAAGACATTGTTATTTTACTCGAATTTCTGCTAGTATAAAGATTATTCAGGGCTTGTGCTTGAGTCATCCTTGTCTAATCCGGTACTTCAAAAATTCGTCACTTGATAACTAAGATTAAATTCAAGTTTTAAAACAGAGAAGGAATTAAGCACACAAAATCATAAGTCCCCTTTGGATTCGTCGAACGGTCACCATCATTTGGGTGAGGCAAACCTCGAAGTGCTTGTATTTTACTGTTTTAACTTTTATTTTTTCCTTTGTTAACAATAAAAACACATAAGACATTGTTATTTTACTCAATCCTTCTTATTCTTCTTCTTTTTCGTACAGCGTTAGCATCTTACTGGCAAAGCCTTGTACAATTGAACTGCGCATGCGTCTACTAAAATCCATTACTACTACACAAGATCGATAAAATCAAAATGGCCGGGACTAGTCGTGACATATCAAGTGTAATGACTAGCGCCGCAAACAACTACAATACTAGTTTAGATTCCAGTGTACACAGAGAAAAATAGAATCTGGTCATAATGACTAGGAATAATGTAGTTGGAAATAAAAAAGTGACTGTAACGAGGGAGACTTGTTGTCGCTACTTGACCCATGGCTACAGTAACATGATTTGTAGCCATGGTAGCCATATTCTGAATACCTGGTCGTGGCGACTAGTTAACATCGTTGAAATTGTCCTTAACTCTTAAACCTAGCTATGAGAACTTGAAACATTGAGTTGTCATAGCTAGAATAACGTAGTCGCTATAACCAGTGCAGCAAACTTCACACTCGTTGAATCCGCTGTGTATTGTTTCGAGTAATGCATATTATTTTTCATAGCAACTGATAGCAACTCTTTTGAGAATTTGATTTGATGTGTCAAGCGGCTCGAACTGTGATTTTAAATCCTACTACTTTTAAAGTTTCAACCCGCTCTACAGATGTCGACAAACAGATTTTCAAAAGAGGTGCTATGGAAAATACAATGTTCCACGTAGTGATTTCATGCATTTGATTTTAGGAATTTGATTTAACATAATTTTATAGATGTCACTTACATATAGTGACTGTGACAACATTACATAGTCGCTGTGACTACATTACTTAGTCACTGCGACCACTTTTAGTACCTACATTGACGGGCCAACCATTGCTTGAATTCAACCACAAAAAGTAGTTAAGGACATTTTCAACTACATATATCACGTCACTATGCCCAGGATTTTTTCTCAGTGTACGCATAAAAACTCGTATACGCACCGAAGTCACATAAAATAGAATACGTGCCAATGCACACAATTCGGGTAATTCCGAGACTCGCGACAATGCTCGCAGGACTGATCGCGCTTCGGCTTCGTGTCGGCTTTGCCTCGACTACGCCTTAGCTTCGATCTCCTGCGAGCATTGTCGCTCGTCCCGCAATGACCCTCATTCTGCGCCTGGGCACGTAATGTACTATTGTATCCGAAGTTTCGGTTACTGTAATCAAAGATTTGTTTAAGGATATAGCTTTTCACTTTCGTGGAAGGTTATATTAAAAAGCGATCAGCGAATTGCGCGCTCAGCTATCCTTAAATTAGAGTCTTTGAATATTAGAATAGCAATTTTTCCTATAAAAACTACACAAGTATACTACACATCAAATTTATTTAATAAAATATTTTGTTTAGAAATCTAAATTAAACAAAAAAAAATTCAATCAAACAGCAACTAAAATGAATTCTTTAAATAAATAATAAAATACGTGTATCAGTAAATTTGTTTAAAGAAATATATATATATATTTGTAAATAAATATATATATACAAGTTAAAATACACATAAGTCATAGTTTGTATAATACTGTATTTTTACATGTCTTCACCTCCAATTAGATATACCCTTAAACGCTCCCGAGCAGGAAAACATATAGACGAGTTAAAACTACCAACTTGTGAAATAAGAGAAATAAAAAACGACGTAGAATTTTCTGGTTTATTTGAACAATTGTTAGAGAAAAGAAGCAAATATATAAAAAAAAGACTTTCGTGTAATTTAGACAAGGACAAAGATACAATCGAATCTGTACCAGAAAACTTTGAATCGAAAAATCCCGAACCTGAATTAATATTAACTGAAAATAAAATTTCTAAATATCTTCCCCCAATTATCGAAACTTTAAATATTTTTTCTGACTCAGAACCTGAAGCAAGCTCGAGTAATTTTGTTCCTAATAAAAATAAAATACCAAATTTGAGGTTCTCAACATATCCTCAGATTCAGGATCTGAAACAGAAATTGAGGAACCCAGTTTTGCGCACAATAAAAACTTTTTACCCAAAATAACAAATATTTGCAGTTTAGGGAAAAATAAAGTTAAATTAATTAAAGATTTTAATGAAAAAATTATTCTATTTTTGCAAAAAAAGGGGTAATAATATTAATAATATCAAATAAATTATTTTCGAAAAATATGAGAAATATCAATGTCGGTTCCATCACGAGACAGCAGTAAAAAAGGCACTGTAACTCGTAGTCAAGCAAAGAAAAACCCAACTTTAACAAAAGAAGTTGAAGAAAGTTCCCAATTACCACTTAAACCGAAACGAAAAAATCAAGAAAATACTGTAAAGGATTCACACCATTCAGAAACGTCAAGTATTTTAAATCAAGGTGATCTATTAGATATCAGTGTTGGAAGCATTTCTGATCCCGAAATCAGTACGTCAAATAAAACAAAAAACCAAAACAGTCCACTTTTTAATAAATTGAAAACTTTTATCAGATCAAATATTTAACAATCCAAATTTAGAATTTGAACAAGTTCAAGAAACTTTACCGAATAAACTCAATCAAATTACACCTGACAACATTCAACAGGCTTTTGATTCACTAAAATCTTCAGACCCGTATTCAACCTCTAGGAAGTCTAATAAAGAAATTTTAGCAAATAATTTACCAAATAATTTACCGAATATTTTACCAAATAACCTACCAATACAATCCTTCGAAATGATGAATTTACCTACAAATCAACAAGTATCTCTACGAGACGCTTTAGAAATTGTCCCATACTTTGATGGCTCAAGTAAAGTACCATTTACTCTTTTTATCGAAGCTTGCAAGGAAGCCAAAGAAATGGTCCCAAATGCAGAAGCTAATTTAGTAAAATTATTGAGAAGAAAACTTACAGGAGAAGCAAGAAAGAAGATGTATCATCGGAAATTATTATAATAATTTAGAAGATTTCATATCAAAATTAAAAACCATTTTTGCCCCTTCAAAAACTGTATACCAACTGCAAGGAGATTTAGGTAGAATATATATGTGGGAAACGGAAAGTGTTTTATCCTACGCAACACGCATACAAGAAATAGCAGCAGAAATCCTAGAATGTCATAAACAAAATAATAATGGTAAAAAAACTGCTGAATTTGAAAGAAATCTAGAAAGAGACGTGATCGATTGTTTTCTACGAGGTTTAAAACCAGAATTAGAAATAAGAATAGGAACAGCCGATAAATTTGACGAAACATTCACTATTCCAAGAAGTTGAGAAATCTCATAATAACCGCGAATTTGCAAAAACAAATAAAATAAACTTAGCACGAGAGGAACAAATAAAATGTCAAATCTGCCAGAAGATAGGTCACACAGCAGCAACCTGCTTTCAATATGTTCAACAATTAACAAATAAAAACTTACAGGGTAATCAGTCAAGAAATAACTCAAATAGACAAAATAATCAATATGATGGAAATAGGCTAGGTCAGGGAACTCAATGGAGACCCTCACAGAGATACCAGGTGCAAAGCCTAAACCAGCAAGGTAGTAGAAACAACTATAGAGATATAAATAGCTTCCCATCCCACCTTAATTTTTCCCAAGGAAACAGATTTAACCAAAACCCAAAATTTAATCGAAATAACCAGAATATTTATCGCAATTTTAATCAAAATAATCAAAGTCGAAATTTTAATCAAAATCCGAATTTCAACAGAAATTTCAATAGAAATTTCAACCAAGGACAAAATTTCAACCAAGGTCAAAATGTTAATCAAGGTCAAAATGTTAATCAAGGTCACAATCAAAGTAAGAATTTCAATCAAAATCCGCATTTTAATCAAAGACCAAATTTTAATATGAATTACAGTCAAAACAGAAATCAAAATGCAAATTTCAATCAGAACCTAAATCCAGGTCAAAATTTTGAAGTTATTTGCTATTTATGTAATACACCAGGACATACATCTAGGAATTGCAACAATCAAATGAATAAAAATCAACAATTACAACAACAACAACAACAACAACCACAACAACAAGAATTTAATCACCAGGAAAACACCAATGCCCTTCCCGGAACGGGTGCACAAAGGAGGGCTTAAACAAACAATTAAATGCACCTAATTTCATTAAAAACAAAACTGAAAAAGTCAATTTAAGCACAAGTAATACAATTCCTCATATAATTTTATCAGCTGAAGGATTAAAAAAGCCCATACACATGATGATGGATACAGGTATCTATCTACATGATAGATACAGGATCAAATTTAATCAAACAACAAGCAGTCAAAACAAACGTGAAAATAAATGAATTTGAATGCCTAAAACTAACAGGTATAAATGAACATCCTGTATTTACACTTGGCCAAATAACGATCAATATTTTCGGTTACTTGACCACTCTCAACATAATACGGAACGAAGTACCTATAGAACATGATGGTATATTAGGTATAGAATTTTTTAGAAAGAATAACGCAAAAATAAATTATGCAGAAAAACAACTTCAAATAAATAATGAAGTTTATCCCTTTGAAATGCAAGAAACTATATTGGTACCAGCAAGAACAATTTCAGATTTTTATGTGAGAATAAAAAACAGTGAACAAAAACAGGGATTCATTCCACAATTACACCTATGCAATGGAATTTGTTTAGGAAATGCAATTGTTTCTAATAATAACAATAAAGCGTACCTGAAAATATTCAATACAAACACACAATCTCAAAGATTAACTATACCAACTACTGAATTAATAGACTTTGAAGAACTATCAATACATGAGAAAACAATAAATCAGAATGACAGAAAATTAAATTTAGGAAATGAAAATTTTAATTTTTCACAACAAATTTTTAATGATTTAATTACTCAGATTCCACAAACAAATGATTATCACCAATCATTCAATATTTCAAATAAAAATCGAGAAAACGCAATTAAGGAATTATTAAGATTAGATCATTTAAACAAAGAAGAAAAACAACATGTTGAAAATTTGATTGAAAAATATGCAGATCGATTCCACATACCAGGAGAACCCTTAGGAGCAACAACTGTCTTACAACACAACATTCCAACAACAGATGATCAACCGATATTTTCAAAACAATATAGATTCCCTCTGGTACATAAAGAAGAAATTTCACGTCAACTAAATGAACTAATTGAAAATAAAATTATTAAACCCTCACAATCACCATATAATACACCTGTTTGGATAGTACCTAAAAAATTGGACTCACATGGAAATAGAAAATGGCGAATAGTACTTGATTTTCGCAAACTCAATTAAAAAACGATTAGAGATTCTTACCCTTTACCAAATATAATCGATATTTTAGATCAATTGGGATCTGCACAATATTTTTCCGTATTTGATCTAGCTTCCGGATTTCATCAAATAAAAATGAGCCCTGAAGACTCTCATAAAACAGCTTTTTCAACCCCTTACGGACATTATGAATTTGACCGTATGCCATTTGGTTTAAAAAACGCACCTGCTACCTTTCAACGATTAATGGATTTAGTTATAACAGGACTTCAAGGAAATGAATTATTAGTCTACTTAGATGACATTGTTTTATATGCAAATTCCCTAGAAGAACATGAAGAAAAATTTAACAAACTAATGGAAAGATTAAGTGCAGCAAATCTCAAATTACAGCCAGATAAATGTGAATTTTTACGACCAGAAGTTGCTTACTTAGGACATATAATAGATAAGGAAGGAATACGACCTGGCCCTAAGAAAATAGAAGCAGTAAAAAAATTTCCAATCCCAAAAAATCCTAAAAACATTAAACAATTTTTAGGACTAGCTGGTTATTATAGGAGATTTATTGATGGATTCTCTAAAATCGCAACACCCTTGAACCAACTTTTAAAGAAGGATATGAAATTTATCTGGTCAGAAAAACAACAAAAAGCATTTGAACTTTTAGAAGAAAAATTATGTGAAGAACCTCTTTTACAAAGACCAGACTTCTCACAACCTTTCATTTTGACAACTGATGCGTCAGGATTCGCTATAGGAGGAATACTTTCCCAAGGTAAAATAGGTAAAGATAAACCTATAGCTTATACTTCTAGATCATTAAATGATTGTGAGAGAAAATATGATACATATGAAAAGGAAGCATTAGCAATTATTTATTGTGTAACATATTTTCGCCCTTACTTATATGGACGAAAATTTACCTTGGTCACAGATCATAAACCATTAGTATGGTTTCAAAAACTCGAAAGACCCTTGCTCACGAGTAACCAGGTGGAAATTAAAGCTAGCAGAATACGATTTTGACGTTATATATAAGGCAGGTAAGAACAATGTAAATGCAGATGCTTTATCGAAAAATCCTATTGATTTAGAAAATGTAGAAAATAATATTGAAATAAATTTAATCAAACAAAAAAATGCAAAATGCATATCTGATTTAAAATATCATGAAAAGGTACCAGAAACAAATCTTACGTGCTATGAAAAAATAGAATATGATGTAATTGAAGGAAATATTGAAGAAAATAATTTTAAGGAATCTAAACAAATTTATGAACAAGAAGAATATATCTAAAAATAAGAATAATCGAAGAAATTTTGATGGATTAAAATATAAGGCTATTAAAGACGAAGATACTGATTATAGTTATTTAAAAGGAAACAAACAAATACTGACAAATGATGGAAATTTAAATAGGATATAAGAAATAAAAAATATAATGATGATATAAATTATGATGGTATAAATTATGAAGATATTGAAAAACAAAAAATTTGTGAACATTTTCGAGAAATCGAACAATCATACGAAGAAAATTTAATTAAAAATGTTGGTAATAATAAACGCTATAATAATGATGATGTTGATGCAGAAAAAATTGATAGAAGTGAAACTGAAGAAATTAAAGAATTATTAAATGAAGAATATTTATTGATAAATGATGATGACAATGATGAAAACTGATGTATTGAATTAGATTTTAAGGATATAAACAAAGGAAAAATTTATGAAGATAATGAAAAAGCTATTGAACAATTGAACGAAGAAGATTTATTTAACGTAATTAATAAAAGGTTGATTAATATAATAATGAACAAAATGAAAAATGAGGGAAATGGAAATAAATTGATCAATGAACAAAATATTTCGGAAACATTTGTTTCACAATTTTCGAAATATGTCATGGATTCTATTCCAATTTTATTAGAAAATAAAAATAAATGTTATGCTATGCAAACAAGGAGCCAATTAAAAAATTTGACGAATATAAATATGGATAAAAATGAAGATACTATGACAAGTAAACTATTAAAAAATGTTGAAGTAACAAATAAGGTATAAAAGAAGCGTGGAAGGCCACGAAAGATTATTCAAGAAGTAAAATTACAGAAATCAATTAAAAAAAGAGGTAGACGGAGTAAAGTTATGAATAAATTAACTGAAAATGATAAGAAACGTAAATTTATGGAATCAGAAGATGAATCAGATTCTGATCCAGATTATGATGTTAAACAAGAACCAAAAATAAATAAGAAGAAGAAAAACTCTCCGAAAAATGAAAATGAAAAATTAATACAAGAAAGTTATTCTGAATCAAATTCGGACTTATCAAGGGAAGACGAAAAAGAAAAAGAAATCCAGGAAAATTTTCAAAACGTAGAACATGAAAACGAAAATGAAGAACCGGACATACTAGAAATAGATAATTCTGAAAACTCTGATGAATACGATCTCACAGAAGAAAGGCCATCCCCAGACCCACCCCCTGATCAACCTTCAACATCCGGATTGCCTAGGATACAGAAAAATATAATTGAATGCCGCGACCAATTGATGATGAGAAAAGATAATTATGCATATTTTGTAAGCAATAAAGGAGAACCCCGTGATGTAGGCTCTAAGCTCTTGAGAAAATGTGGAAAATTACCAAATTTCAAAAATTTACAAAAAGGGATAATCCAAAAATTACGAAAAGGAAATCAATACCATTTTATACTTCCAATCGAAGATGAATTTAAAGCAAGTCTAGGAGAAACAACTAAAGATATCAAATTAGCAATTTATTCTCTCCATTCCATGGTAGAAGAATTAAATATTAAATCAATTAGTATTGCGAAATCACCACATATTAACAATGTTTTGTGGGAAGAAATTTTAGTCACATTAAAAATAGCATTTTTGGATTCAACAATTAAAATAATAATTTGTAATGGAATCACACAATACCCTACAAAAGAACAAAGAAGCCAATTAATTGAAGAAGCTCATTCATCTGCCATAGGAGGACATAAAGGAGTAACAAAAACTTATAATAGAATCAGACAAAGATACTATTGGGAAAATATGAAATTGGACATACAAAAATATATACAACTCTGTTTAGAATGTCAACTTAAAAAACTTTTTAGGGTTAAAACAAAAACCCTATGATGATTACTGATACCCCAGGAACAGCATTTGAGAAAATTTCAATGGATATTGTTGGAAAGTTACCAACAACTTCATCACAAAATCAATATATACTTACTATTCAAGATACTATAATTTTACTAAATACTCTTTAGCAATCCCACTCCGAAATCATCAAGCTGGAACAATAGCAGACGCTTTTGTTAAGAAATTTATTTGCATATATGGCTCGCCAAAAGCGGTTTTAACCGATCAAGGAGCAGATTTTCTAAGTAATTTAAGGGAGTATGGTGGATAAGACTATTAAAAATGAGAATTACTTGTAATTTTGACAGAACGAGTATTATAGCTTACTTGAACTATGGTTCAAATTTGGTGACCCTTCAGAACCTCAAACCCGAGAAATTAGTTATTGAAAATAACATGTGATCTTATGGGAAAATACTGTTTTTTAAGGATTATTTAAAAATGGGAAAATTATGAAAAAACTCTGAGATACGTGGGATTTTTTTTACAATTTTCCCATTTTTAAATAATTTTTAAATATCTTTATAATCTACAAAAACAGCATTTTCCCATAAGATCACATGTTATTTTCAATAATTAATTTCTCGGGTTTGAGGTTCCGAAGGGTCATGAAATTTGAACCATAGTTCAAGTAAGGTATAATACGCATTCTTCAAAATTACAAGTAGTTCTCATTTTTAATAGTATTGTCCACCATACTCCCTTAATGAAAAAAATGGCAAAACGATTCCAAATACGTCAATTTAAGACTACTGCTTACCACCCTCAATCAAATGGATCCTTGGAAAGATCCTATCACGTTCTTAAAGAATATCTTAAACAGTTTATCGAAAATAATGCAGAATGGGATGACTGGATTGAATTAGCAATGTTTTCATATAACACGAGTGTTCACGAAGGAACGAAATGCACACCTTACGAATTAGTCTTTGGGAAATTAGCACGTTTACCATCAAGCGATCCTTTACCAGAACATGAAAAAATGGAAACTTACGATATGCACATGACAAAATTAATTACAAAATTACATGAAATGCGTGGAATAGAAAGACAAAATTTAATAGCTGCTAAAGAAAAATCAAAGGAATATTACGACAGAAAAATTAATCCACAAAATATTAAAATCGGAGATAGTATATTTTTACTGGAAGGTGGTGAACTATAGAAATTCGAAAATCAATATTCAGGACCATACGAAGTACTTGAAATATTAGGCAAAGGAAACATAAAAATTTCAGTTAAAAATAAACCAAAAACTGTCAATATTAATAGACTTAGACTTTCATATATAACCCCACCAGCAACTAATCATAAAAAGAAAAATTAAATATAAAAGCATTATGGTCATACTTATTTATAAATGGAATATTTAATTTCGACGACTAAATTGTACCAAATTGATCTCAAGATACAACAAATTCAGAAATAATGAGACATAATTTTTTCGTAAGTTCCTAATTTACAAGGATTTTAACGTTGACAAAAGAATAATTTTCGCATCATATTGTAGAGTGGGCAATCAAACAGTAATAGCTACAGGAAATATAGCAATAATAAATAGCTAAAAAAGAAGCAGCATTTAAACAAATAAAATTAATACAAGAAAGTTACAACCTTTGTGAAGAAAAATATGACGATCTGGAAACACAAAAAACTAAATTTCCAAATAAGAGCACTCAAACAGATTTACACCAAAAATTGGTACCCTTTTGTAAAACATGTAGAAGCTTCAACCATACCTCATACAATCGTTCAGAGAAAACAACGAAAACTAAAAAGCCAACAATTTTCAAAAAATTTGTAAACCTTTTTGCATAATCAAAATATCACCTATGGATTTATTTTAACAAATGAATTTTCTTCCAGGTTCAATGTTAATACCATCTGTTTTTCTTGTTCTAGGACATAGCCATCCGAGAAGCATTATATATGAAAGATACTTTATTCTTTTCGTAATTAAAGTTCGTAATTAAATGTCTAAATTTTTGCACAATGAGTCAGTTTTTACAATTATCATATAAAAACTATTTTGATCATTTTACCAGTCTTTATCTTCAAGCCTTGCACAATTAAAATCTTTGGAGAAGGTAGTCATTTAATGTTTTACATGGATATTTACAAAAATACTCAGTTTTTGAAGTATACTAATTGCAATATTAAAAAAAAGAGTAAAACGCTATCGATGAAGAAATATTAATAATAAACACAAACAAAATGAAAATGACTAATTCTTCTTCTCCTCTTTTTATAATATAATTATTCTTCACGTTTTTGATAAATTTATGAATGCTTTCCATTATGAATTTCTCTCGTGTACTATGATAATTATCGATACCGAAAATTTTCCTAAAATTTTCTTAAGATAATATATTCCCTTCTGCTATGGAAGCGAACATGTTCTATATTTATAGAAAAATACTATTAAAATTTTCATTGAATTTAAAGTTTTTCGTTAAAGTAAATCTTATCCATGATATTCTAAAGCAGAAGGTTCTCTAAAATAAAATACAAAGTATCTGTTTAGTAATTTGAATATAAAGAACAAGAAATGTTATGCACCACTTAAGACGAAGTTAAAATGATATACAAAGTAAGCTTGGAATACGATTTTAAATCTTTAAATGTTAAGATTATTCAATGCGTACAATTTTTAATAATATACCAATATTTATGGCTATATGTACTATTGAAAGATGAAAAAAAAAGAGTCTAAGCACAGTTCAACATAAAAGTTACCAGAAATTTTGTACAGAGACTATTTATTTCTTTTATGAAATTATATAATCTGATTTAAAAATAATCTGCGTGAAATTATATTAAAATCAATTGGTTGTATTCAATGATTATTAAAACAAATTTTACAAAAATGTTGACATTTTAAATGCTTTTAGAAATATGTATGTAGATAAGCTTGAAATAGAATATGTTATATTACAAAGTATATGTCTTACAAATAGATAAACGTTTGATTGAAGCAAATATTGAATTATTTGAGGAATGAAATAGTTTATATGCAACTATACAAATTTATTCATAAAAAGAAAACAAAATATAATAAAAATACAAAAAATGACAAATAAAAAAGTATTTATGTGTGTAATAAAAGTCAATTAAAATTCTAATCACATTTGCTCATATCAATATTTTTAATCGCTAGTGCTTCATTATGAAAAATGTTTAATCAAAATATGTTAGATTGTTTGAATTTAGGAATGCGGAATAATGCATGTTCACGAATACATATTAATAAATAAAATATTTATGGGTCTAATAAATGTCATTCGACATTACATCTAGTTACAATATCAATTTATGTGTGGTTAGCGTTTTTAGACAGATAATGTTTAATCAATATATATGCTGAATCGTTAAGATAAAATGAAAATAAAACGAATCATGTATGTGTATGTATACAGATTAATTCATAAAAATAATAACAAAGCAAAAAATTACAAAAATAATATAAATAGTATGTAGTCATATCTAGCTCTATTGACATATTTATCAAATTATTGAAAATTATCCATTAATATGTATGTTTTAGGGTTTTGCGAACAAGACTTTTAATCGCGCCATTGCACTAATTAAATTTTAATGAATGAAAAATATACAAAAACAAATATAATATTAAACTTTTCAAAACATTTGAATCAAAATTTTATATTGTATCCATTTAAAATTATCGTTGTCCGAATATTTAAAACAATCTATCGATATATCTCGTAATAATATTAAAAGCTTCATTGTGTGGGTTTTTTGCACTAAATATTCGAAAGTTTTAATTCAAACCATTTTGAATGTCATCACTATTAATTGTGCGAAAACATGTCTATGTATTAAAATTCAATGTATTAAATTTAATGTATTTGCGAAAACACAAATATTAACCTATCAAAGTATCAATGTAAACCACAGACGATAAGAATAGCTACAAGTCATTTCAGCGAAAATTCTATTTTAACAAGAATTCTACTCAAAAGCGAATGTTAACTTAATCATTTCAAAAAGTTCAAACACGGTCATTGCATCCCCGTGTTCGAACTTAAGGGGGGAGATGTCACGTCCCGTGACCGTCGCTATTTATTTATTTCATAATACCAAAATATGTAAAATTAATAAAAGATTTCAACATAAAACATGCATAAGCAACAGCTATTAAAAAGTATTGATTAGACGAAAATTGAATGTACG
This sequence comes from Diplolepis rosae, assembly GCA_030998225.1. Taxonomy (NCBI): domain Eukaryota; kingdom Metazoa; phylum Arthropoda; class Insecta; order Hymenoptera; family Diplolepididae; genus Diplolepis; species Diplolepis rosae. The sequence goes on from JAPYXD010000466.1 coordinate 1,692,238, forward strand.
AAAAATAAAATTGTAATAGAAAGAGAGATAGTAATGAACTTATAAATAGAAAACATCGTAAACTCTTAACTACCTGTTAATAAGGGAACCCCATCGGAATGTCCTAAGTACACAAGAATATCGACAGGCGCAGCAAATGATAGAAATTAAAAAATGAATTATCTCAAGAAGAAGGAACTGTATTAGTTCGAATCTGACCTGAAATTAAGACGTCTATTTCAAAATCGTTGGGCGCCAGTCACTTCGCTTAGTGACAAGATTTATACACTAGGGATAGCATCATCACAAGGCGGGATGAAGACAAAGTCACAACAGTTTGACGGGTCAATTAAATGAAAGACGCCAGAATTTAATTATTAAAATAAGTTGGCTGAATAAGATTTATTGAAGTGAATGGGGACTCGATACAAAATAAAATTTAATAACAAAGGCCAAAACATCTGTATTAATATCGATAAGCATAAATAAAATTACATAAATCTCGGAATTTTTCCGAACCACGCGACAATATGGCGAATTCAATTTATCAACGCGCGTCACCACCAGAGAGAACAAGAATTTAAAAGAGACTGAATTTAGTAATTAAATTTTTACCATCGCGAGAGAGAATGAGGTTAATTACGAGATTAATGACACAAATATAAGAGAGAACCCTCGAATATAAGAGAGAGAGGCGAAGTGGTGTCAGTTTGCATGACAGACGCCAAGGCGATCAATTTAAAATGTCCATTGGTTCAGAATTCCGACCCACTTGCGAAAAGAATTTAATTAAAATCAAACACGCTACCTGAATTATATCGTCCAAGAACGGATCGTATTTTAAAACAAATTCGGCTTCCATCTGCAACAGGTCGAACTTCTAATGGTTTCCTCGGGAGGTTAGATTTTTTTTGAGAGGCAAAGTCACAATAGCTGGTGATTACACGAGTCGCAGGACGAGTGAAGTAGGAAGAGGCGACGCCGGTAGAATTCCTGACCTGACCCATGAATTACATGCGTGACCCAATCGTGGACCCGGAAGCAGGTCACATGTCACACATCTGCTAGACGACTAGGTAACCCGGGCCTAGTATAGTAATTGCCCTGGGCAAATAATTTCTATAAACACGCGGTTCTCTCAATTACAACGAATAGCGCGTGTGGTACATTGGAACTATTATAATCAGTGTCCATTAATATCATACGACGTAAATTTAGTATCTCAAATGTCGAAAATACTAAATATCAAGTCCCGGGGTCTATGTGCCCCAGGGTACGTCTCCGGGTCACGTGGTGGCAGCTGGTCATCCTGTGCGTCGCTTTCCAACGATCGATGGCGGTGATGATCGAAGCATCGATAGATCGTGGCTCGAAAGTCGACATGGCGGCCTGTGTTTACATCGACTTGGTAGCCGGTTGTGCCTCATCTCCAACGATGCCGTTCTCTGGTGCTGTTGTCCTCGTGCCGTGTATGGAACAGACGGGACAGGAAGCGTAAGTGCGGGTAATTAGTGTGAAATGTTTTCGAGTGCTCTCGGGTGGCAACGAAGTGCGGTCTCTCGCCATACGACTTTTTCCCGGGGACATAACCCCACCTGTCATACCTGAGAGTTTAGTGACAATAAATTCGTTTAATTTGACGGGTAAATTTTACCACGTTACAGTACCCTAGGTCCTCAAAAATTTAACCGAGTCATTTCTGGCTTAATGTTCACCAGTGATTTCAATTTTATCAATATCTGAACGGTATTTCCATTTACGACAGTACTACCTTAAAGCTTGCGTTAAAGTAATGTGGTAAGCATGATAGTTCAGAGACCTTAAAATTTTTGACCACTTTGGTTTGTAAAAAAATTTTCAACGATTGTTCCTGTTACGATATTTTTTCACAAAATTTTAAATTTTGAGATTGACTACAGTATTATTGAAACACAATTGGAGATATGTACTTTGAAGTTAAAAAAAGTTGACAAAATTACAAGTATTTAGATTTTTATATATATACTTATTATTGTTATTTATAAAAAAATGTATGGTTGTTATTCTTATGGTTTTTTTTTAAAAACTATTGTAGAATTCTATATACTCAATATAATTTATAAAATCTGATGAGGATGACATATAGTTTCATCGAAAAACAAAATTTAACTGTCTAAAAGATACCTACGTTTGTAATTACTATGTAGCAAAACTTGATGAATCAAAGATTCTACTACAGATATAACTATGTTTGACAAACAAATTATTTTTATTTCTTGTTGCATACAATTAATCGTTACGTTTACAATGCAAAAATTGCAATGGATAGAACTGTGAAATTTTTCACTCGTAAAATGTTTCTATTTCTATAAAAATAATGGGAACAAGTTTGCCTGGATAACTGGGGCAAAATTGTCACCATGCAACCGGTTGGGAATAATTTCATTATAAATTAGTTCATCCAGAAAAAACATTTATTCAAATTTAGGAAATTGTATTATTAACTTTATTTCTTCAATTCGAAGTGAAAACAACTAGACGATGTAAGGAGGTCATTCTGTGGAGAAGGAGATGTCGGACGCCTGTGTAGCTCAGTGGTTATAGCAGTCGACCGGCAATCGAAAGACCTGGACCACTGCATTTGAAATCGTCTTTTCTTGCACAGAAAGATTTCCAAATACTTTAAAATTTGTATTTATTTGCATTATTTGCGATATAAGAGTTTGAAATTGTCTTCAAGGACACTTATTGACAAAGTCTCCTATCTGTAACGCGACTAGTGATCCTCCGATAATGTAGGCAGTGAAAAAATTTCAGACTCAACTAATTAATATGAAATCATTACAGCCGCAAGGCAGTGCATCTAGGTGATATAATCAGGTCTTCCTGTGAAGAAGGAGATGTCGGATCCCTGTGCAGCTCAGTGGTCAGAGCAATCAATCGTAGGAGGCGCTATGAAAATAATTTAAAAACTAAAAACAAAACGGTATTGCTTTTTACGTTTCATACAGCATTCCAATTTTGAAACAAAATATACAAAAGCAACAAAAAAGTAAATTATGAAGCTTACATGTTTTACTGTAGCACAATTACTATTGTAATTACGCTATAAATTTTGTGCAGGTCTATTTTTTCTTGAATATTGAAAGTTTTATTATGATTTTTACTATTGCATTCCTATTATTGTACAAATATTTTTGATACTTTTGTATTGGAAATCCCTATGGGTGATCAAAACCTATATACTACAGGGTGGGCTATCTAACATTTGGAATTTGAATCGGCTATAAAAAAAAAAACTTTTGGATATTTTTTCAAAAGTATGGTTTTATCAGAAAGATTGAACCTTACCAGTTAAGAATGAAACACAGCATCATTTAAATGACTGAATGGCTGGCCTTACAGGAACCTATTCGATTAACCCAACTTTTCTGTATATTTTCGATTGTTTGGGCAAACGATCAATAAGGTCAATAAGCAAAATTCTCGCATTAGAAGCTTAGAAAATCCAAACGTCATCATTGAGAACCTAATGCACACAGAACGAGTGACTGTTTGGTGCGGATTTTGGTACGGTAGCATCATTTGGCCATTTTTCTTCAAAAATGACCAAGGCAAACGTTTCATTGGCAAACGTTATCGTGCCATGCTCAACGAATTTTTGTTTCCAAAAATTGAAGAGGATGACATGGACGACATTTGTGGGAGGCCGATAAAGATGAGTGTTACGCCAACCATCCAGAGGTTAAATCTTTCTAATAAAACCCTACTTTTGAAAAAATACCCATACATTTTTTTTATAGCCGCTTCAAATTTCAAATGTTAGATGGCCTATCGTGTATTAGGAAATTAATACTAATTATATATTACAATTTGTATATTGTAAATATTTTTTAGTTATTGTATATTTCATTTACATGCAGCTTATGCATATAATGGTATTATTAATTTCAATATACGTAAGCTTTTTAGGTTGCTTTTTTTGTAAATAATGTTCCTTGTACCTTCTATTTTCATGTTTTATTATTTATTTAATGCGTCCTAAACAGGTTCATTTAAGGTGTGAAGTAAATGTACCTAACCATATTTTTTACTCACATTTAGGTATTCGAACAGAATTAGCAAGCTTGTGAACAATGTCAAAGGTAACATTTTAGTGGAGTTTTGTAGAAATTATGCTCAGAAATTCAAATAAACACCGTAATGGTAGGTGATATACAACAGATGAAAAACTGTTGAGTGTCTCAATTTATAAATGATAGGCTACAACTGATAGATATTTAGGAACATTCCTGACACTTCCAAATCCAACGTCAGTCAACAAGCTACTCACTCAAATTTGTCTTGACACCGGTGTCTGCGAGAAAAGTCAAAGATTGGTTTTGAGGATTGAAGAATGAATCACACGAATAAGTATGCAGATCGTGCACTCGTGTTTATGTTGAGAGGAATTAAAAATGGCCGGAAAGCTCCTCTCAGATCCAAGTTTTGTGTTGGGCAAACGACGTACGAGCAGTTATCATGGTGTATCAAGGATGTTGTCAGAGCCGTTACGTGAATCCACTATTGTATTTTGTATACATATATATGATTAAAAAACAACAAACAGAAGCTATAAATATAAAACCTTACCATGACAACCTGCATGCATGCAAAGGTATGAAACATGAGTATCCGAAGAGTTTATTTTTTTTACGCTACTTGCAGGAGCGCCATCTCTTGGGAAGTTCCCGTACTTAATCAATGTACTCCCGTAAAAAAGATGCTCATTTTCAGTTACATTAGTTTGGTCTCCTTATGTCTATTCTCCATGTAGAAATGCGTCCAATTTACTCGCCATGGCGGCTAAATTTGCGCGGTAATATTACAATCTACTCTTGATATGTATTGGTTATTTGTTCCAGATTTTAAATTATATTTGAATAGCTAAAGTCACTTGTAAAACATTTTATTAGTTTTAAACTAATTTTGAGGTACAGATAGAATATATATCTTATTTTTTTACACTGCAATATAGCAAAATATGTTTATTAAATTGGATGGATTATTAAAAAACGTCATTATAAAGAATTATGAACATTTTTTATTAAAGAACACGCGTTTATAATTTAAATATAAATATGAATTAAAACTTACAAATCGTCAGAACAATCAGAATATTAAGCCCGTTAAGCCAATTGAAATCCTTCTACGCTAATTTACCCGAAAGTGCCTCCATGATAAATTACACAATTTTTGCATAATACGCTTCGGTTTCATGCAAAAGTCTTTTTCCAATAGTAAGTTTATATACCTATCAATGAATACATTGAGCGACTTCTCGTTAGAGTAAATCATAAAAATGAATTATATTTCAGATAATATCGTTTTAAAATGAGGCAAACAGGGTTTACATATCAGTTATTAAAATAGTGATTTTCACGGGGTAGGGTTAATATTTTCGTGTGAATGAATGGAATATATATTTGAATTGTATTTCATTTGATAGCGGGACATTCGCGAGATAATTTTCGCGCATTTAGGACTCTATTTATTCGATAATGGCACGAATATTCTCTTTGAGTTCTTGAATTGACTGAGGAGCATCAGCATAAACCTTATATTTTAGGCAACCCCGAAGAAAAAAGTCTAGAAGTGTTAAATCGCATGATCTCGGCGGCCAATTGTAATCGCCATTTCGAGAAATCATTTGGTCTGGAAACTTTTTGCACAAAAGATTGATGGTTTCGCCACTTGTGTGGTACGTAGCGTCGGTTGTTGGCAATAAACATCGTCCATATCCATATCTTCCAATTCTGGCCATAAAATTTCATTAATCATGGTTCGATAGCGCAATCCATTTACCAAAACAGCCGCTCCAGCTTCATTTTCACAAAAATAGGGCCCAATGATCCATCCTTCCCAAAAACCGCACCAAACGGTTATACGTTGCGGACAGAAAGGCTTATCAATAATCATTTTTGAGTTTTTCGAGCTCCAAATGCGACAATCCTTCTTCTTATCATAGCCCCTGTTGTATTAAAAAAAGAAAGAAATATTCTATTGGTGCTAGTTTTAGACATGTGTCCATAAAATAGGAGCATAGTTATATTTCGTCATAAATCTCCTAGGTATATCGTGAAAAAATAGAGGAAAAGCTTTTTGAGTGGACACATTTTCAAGATCAATCTATTTTTATGGTAAGCAAAGTAACATAGCGAAGTGAAAGCGGGTTGAAATTCGAGAATAGTCTTTTCCTGTAAGTATGGCAATATTATAAGTCCGGTTGTAAAGTTTTCACGAAAAAAATATACGAGAGGACTGTTGAAGGGAAGACTTCGGTTCTAGTTGATTATAGTTGCAGCTTCGAAGCGAGACGCATGTGCTGCTTGATTTGCCTCTCTTTTCTTGTAATTTTAACAATAAAGATTTTCTTAAGTTTATATAATATCGAGCATTTATTTAGTTTTGTGTGACACAGATTATTTTAATGAAAATATTATATTACCCCAATCCATTATAAAACAGCTCCCAAGGTGAAAATAAGCCTCATCGCTCATAATGATTTTGTTATGAAATTCAGGTTCATTTTCATTCATTTTTGTAGTGAATTTTAATAATTTCAATGTGTTGTTGAAGCGTGTATCGTACCATTTTTATTAGCAGCATAGTTTTTAGTTGTCATCTGTCAAACAATAACTTCAAAATCCCACTTTCGTAGAAAGTTTGGTTTCTTGAGGCAAAAAACTGAATCAACTCATTTTTGACAGCCTCATTTGAACCGAATGTTTTTCCATTCAAATGATTTTGAAGTGAACGGAATATATGATAATCTGATGATGCAAGGTTAGGACTGTACGGAGGTCCATTATAATGTCATTTTGTAAAATAGATGAAGTATTTTTGATATTGTTGGGAGAATTTCCAATTGTTAGTTCACTGTGACAATTTGCGGGGGATAGTATTGGAAGTTCTGGCATTTTCTTCCTGCAATTTACACATACTTTTTTTAAAGAATTGCAGAAATTGCTCTTAATTTGAGCGAGTTCTTCTTGTGCCCAGTTTTTAAAAAGGGATTGTTACAACGACCACCCAAGCTTCTTCTTCTCGGCATGATTAAATCAATGTTTAATGACTTTTTTAAAATCTGAATAGATTAGAAAGAAAGTATCTAAATAATATAACTATAACTAATAAAACGTGTCTAACCACTATAAATGAGACATTCAATAAATTCAGTAAGCTCAATCCTTACTGTTTCAAGAAATATTATTCATGAAAACAAAATTTGCTTTATTGTAACTATTTGAAATTATCAACGCATCCAATTGACAAAAGGATCCACTTCTATATATGATAAAATTAATAATAATAATAATTACAAACACGCTATACACATTAACTGAGAATTTCCAATTCTAAATCACATAGATCATTGTCTATGGCGAGTTTTCTCTAAACTAGTAACACAGAAAAATGATTTCTACTGCGAGAATGGTATCCATTTAAGGTCAAAGACTGAAATGAATATTTTTCATTTGTTTCTGGTGGAGACATTCAAAACAAATAAAGAACATGTGACTCCGGAATTATATTATAATATCGCGGCGCGGCAGCCGAGCGCAAAAATCCTCTTATAAATCCGAAAGAATTTTTTGGCCCACTTTCTACCTTGGATGATTTTTGAGGGAAAGAATGAAACTTTTTATTTAACCCTCCGTTACCAAACATATGAGGGATTCCCTCAGTGGGGTCAGTTTTTTCAAAATAACTTCTAATTTACGCTTCACACAGTCTGGTCCGTTTGAATACCTTTCCACGAATAATTCCTGACATCTTTTGTAGCAATAACAAATGTTCTAGTAGAATACTCATTCAATAATCAATTCTAATGGAAATAGCTTTAGTTCTTGAGTGCGGTGTTGCCACATTTTGATGTTACACGTTCAGCCAAGTAGTCGCAACATTTGACAACACTGCAGATGTTCTAACACGCAGGGCAAATCCTCTAGGGCTTGGTAACCGTGTAGTAATTTTTAAGTTTGGTAACGGAGTGTTAAAAAATTTCAAAAAAATTTAAGGGGACGCATTTAGAAAAAACTCAAAAATATGTTTAAAATGGGGAAAATGAGCATGAAATATTCTTTTATTACAAAATCATTATTTTTAACAGAAAGCTCATAAAAAGCGTTAATGTCGAAAATTTCAGCCCCTGTATGCTGACAGCCAGTCGTACTAGAACTGTATCCATTAAAAGATCAGTCCACTAGGACTGCAATTCTGTGGAGTTTCAAGAATATTTAAGACAACAATTTTTTAGGCTGGTACACTTGGAAAATTTGGCACCATTTTTTCTCATTACTTAATTTATATACAATATATATGTATATATAAGGATGGTAAATAATCAGTGGAAGCAACACGATTAAATTCGTCTCAAATAAAGAGTTTTATTAGTTTACTTACATAATTACAATATTTACAAAGTGAGCACGTTTTGTACTAACCTAAAATAAAGAGAATCAACAATCAAAGCTATTGCTTCACGGATCTCTTCAACACCTTTAAAGATTCAACACTCTTAATTATTATTGTCGACTAGGTTTTTATATCATTAGTTTATTTTACAAACTGTTATTAATTATAAACTTAGTAGATTATTTTATATTTCGAGTCAAAGCTCGTGTAGGATTTTCTCTCTTCTCTTCATAAGTCTCTTGTTCTCTATCAGCTGTTATCGTCACGAGGTGGTCACTTACTCGTAGTCTAGGATCATGCGTACAAAGCTTACATATATATATATATATATATATATATATTTATTTATTTATTTATTTAATAAAAATTGAAACTATACAAATTTTTCAGATAAAATCTCAATGTAATAATTTAGAAATAATTGTTTATTTCAGCGTTAAAAGCGTTAGAACGATATCGTGTTAATCAATTAAAAGTGTGAGAATGTAATTCTCACACACTAACGATGTTTCTCTCTCAAGGGTAGATATCTTGAATGAATTTATCTCTTTGTTGGTTCCTTATTGTTACGTACATGACGTCCTGTGGATGTATACGTCTATTATCTCACATTAAAAGAAGCTGAGACGTTCGTGTAATGTAAATCATTCTCTGCTAGCTTTTGAGCATTATAACACACAGCGTCCTGAAGGTAGTGCAAATAAATCTACGCTACGCGTCAAGAGTTCTCGGACTATATATTGTACGTAAGTCTATTGGCGTAGGCATCCTAATTCTTATCTTATTATAGTGAAATATAGAGCACTAATACAAAATAAATTTTTTATTTTCAGAAAAGTTTTATTGATTTATCAACATTTTTAAAATTCAAATAGGATTTCAAGACAGTTTTCAAAGAAACAATATAGGGGCATTTGAGAGAATCAAAATAAAATTTGTGTAAAATTCGGCTCTCTGGCCTTCCCTTTATACCTATCCGCGCGTGGTGGGAGAAGGCGGAGAGTAGTGGGGGACGCTGCTGCGCGCGCTGGCCGGTATGCTGGTGGGGGAGAACGTGACTGAATTTACTGCCGAGTACAGTCCGTCACAAAATCAAAATTGAAACCACCCGCCGAGCACAAGCCGCCAAGCAATGGCGCATGATGATGTGCCTCCGCCTCAGAACAGGCAATCGACGGGCCATACCCTCGATCAAATGAGGAAATGGAGCTGCCATTTCGACGGCAGAGGCGTTTATGAATTCCCGGAGCGGGTGCGCGAGTTTCAGAAGGCCTACCAGTTGTCTGATGAGAAACTGCTGCGGGGTTTTCCCGAACTCCTGCGAGGAGACGCACAGTTGTGGTACCGAAACTGCGCGTCCTCCATAACCACCTGGGAAGAGCTAGAGCAAGGCCTCAGAGACTTCTATCCATCGCTTGGGGAAAGGAGACACCTGGACCAAAAAATCAGCGAGCGACGGCAGGGGTCCAGAGAGTCAATACGCAGCTACACCACGTCGCTACTCACCCTTATACGACGACGAGGGAGTTTTAATCATAAAAGGATCATGGAAACCTATACCACAATATGAAGCCAGGGTTGCGATTACTCATGGAGCCAAGAGAAGCCACCACCCCGGAAGAACTTATTCAACGAGTCCAGGAGATCGAGGAGGTCCAGGTACAACTAACCCGAGATGGCCCGACTGAGACCAAGGCCGGGGGCAAATTCAGCAGACTAGTACACCCCCTGCAAGCGGCATTCGTAAGGGAGGAATGCTGCTGGAAGTGTGGACAGCGGGGACACAACCGTATCAACTGCCGCAACCCACCCAAACGGTTTTGCTCTTGGTGCGGCAAGGAGGAAATCCTAACCCGAAAGTGCCAGTGCCCGAAGTCGGGAAACGACAGGCGGACCGGGCGGACCTGACCAGCAGCCCGGTCCGAGAAACCAGCAGTACCGACCCGAGGCACTTCATCAAAGCAAAGATAGGGCGCAAATGGACAACCGCCCTTGTCGATCCGGGATCCGTCCAGTACTACCTCGACCAGAAGCACGCACAACAATGCCGACGAGAAGGCTGGGAGGTAGCTGACAGCGGCGAAACGGCCGTCATGGCGGATGGGACAATCGTCGACCTAGGAGGAAAGATCACCATTACTATCACCGTGGCCAACCAAAGAATCTAGGCTGAATTTATGGAATTACCCAGCCTGAGTCCAGGCCTCCTACTCGGGATGGACATACTATCCCGACTTAAACTACAGATATTTCTCAATGGAATCGAGATCGCGCAAAAGGGCAACCAGGACCCGAGACACACCTGTGCCATCGAGTGACCCATTGCAATGGAAAACCTGGGCAAAGGGGAGAAGGCCCAGGCCGAGAAATTTTTAAACCGACAGTTTAAACGCTTTGAACAGGTCAAGGGGGTTACTCCCCCCATAGAGCACGAAATAAGACTCGAGTACCCAACGCCTATTGAACAACGATACCGCCCGAGAAATCCCGCCATGCAACAAATTATCAATGAAGAACTCGACAAAATGCTCAGCGACGGAGTGGTCCGGCCGTCAAAAAGCCCATGGAGCTCACCGGTGGTAATCACTCGTTGGAAGGACGGCAAACCCCGATTTTGTGTCGACTTCCGCAGTCTCAATACCGTGACAAAAAGGGACGCATACCCCCTCCCGCAAGTAAACGCTACACTTTATAGGCTCCGAGGAGCGCGGTACCTGTCCACTATCGACCTCAAGAACGGCTACTGGCACGTGTCATTAACGTGTCACTCACCGCCTTTACAGTCTCGGGACGAGGCTTATACGAATTCAACGTTATGCCTTTCGGTCTTCATTCCGCGCCGTCCAATTTTCAGAGACTGCTGGATCAAGTGATCATACCTGTCATGGCGCCCCACGCATTCGCCTACCTCGACGACATAGTGGTGTGTGCCACCACCTTTTCGAAAATGCGTGCCACCAACGTGGAAAAACCCTGGGAAATGGTCTCTACCGACCTGATAGGACCATTAGCGCGATCCACGGCTGGCTACACTTGGATTTTGGTCACACAGGACCGCTGTACGAAGTGGGTCGAGCTACACCCTCTGAGAAAGGCCACCGGAAGAGCAGTAGCAGAGATACTAAGGACCCAGATTTGCCTGCGGTACGGTTGTCCTAAGGTCGTCATATCCGATAACGGACGTCAGTTAACGAGCCGTGAATTTCCGGACCTCCTCTCCGCACTGCACATCAAAAATCGACCAGCGCCATCGTACGTACCGCAGTGTAATCCAGTAGAGAGGGCAAACCGGGTCATCAAAACTATGATCGCACAAAACACGAAGAAAAACCAGAAGAATTGGAATAAGAACCTATCAGAACTAGCGTTTGCCTATAATACGTCCCAGCACGAAACGACTGGACACAGCCCGGCATACCTGAATTATGGCCAGGAATTGATTAGCCCTGGCAGTCCAGCTCGAGAAGCCACGCTTCCACAGAGAGACGGGCACGAAGGACGAATTAGGAAATCGCAGGATGCCTTGGAGCTTGCAAAAACCAAAACTGCCCAGAGCTTCCAGAAGCAATAACGGTACTACGACCTGAGGCGAAGAGACTGGACACCGGCGGTGGAAGACCGCGTGCTCAAAAAACTTCTCAGACAAAGCTGCGAATTTTAATGCAAAACTGGCCGAAAAATACGATGGACTGTACATTGTATAGTAGAAACTATCACCCGTCATAGTAGACCTCCAAGACGATCGAGAAAAGTACCAACGAAGTATACACATCAGCAAGCTAAAACCGTACTACGAACCCGTCAATATGGTCGGGAGACACCTATACAGCGAGGCAGGGAAGTGCAAACCAGCAGCAAGGGTTTGCCACGAGGGGAAACAGCCCTAGAAAGGACCCCCACCATATCACACCCCTCACACCAGTCGACCCCGAGGAGAAAGACACCCGAGACAGGTCATTCTTCGATATGACGTTGACGAGAGCAGATTGCTCCTGCAGCGAAGATTACTGGCAGATTCAGGTGCCCCTGACTGACCCTGGCCCCGATATCCCTGGTGAGGACGTCATCCCCAGACCGGGGGACTTGACTCAACCTAGACAACGGACTGGACCTACATTTTCACGCGAACTTGACCCACACTTGATCCGAACTTGACCCGGCATTGACCCGCACATGTTGACGCGAACTTGACCCGCGCTTGACCCGCACTTGACCCGAACATTTTGTCGAGAACTTGACCCGCACATTTTAATGCGAACTTGACTCGAACTTGGCGTGAACTTGACCCGCACATTTTTACCCGAACTTGACCCGCACTTTGCGCATGTTCGACCGACTAGAACGCGGCTGAAACCGACCGAACGCACGCCGAAACCGACACCGGGCTCAACCAATCACGCGACACCGCCTCCTCCACCCTCTTTTTAATAACCGACCGACCGACCTACTGACCGACACACCCGAAACCGCGGCCCCCTGGATACCGCCATGATCGGGGACCTGAGGCAGGGCGCGGACCCAGATACCGCTGGAAGCGCCCTACCCTATGACGACACCGAATCGACTGCACGGACCATACGCACTCGAAGGAGAGGGAACAGGGGCAGTTAGGGGCGCATCCCGGAAGCCCGTGTTCCGGACAAATTATGTGTCGCAGCGCAAACCGTGGACGAACATGACCTTTCTTTACATTTTCATTCCAGAATCACGAAACCAATAGGCCAGCACCCACTTGTTCCTCACAGATCCATCTCCGCTTCACGCATTCCGCTTACATTCTCACGCATTCCAGCAGTCACACACACACACACACACACACACGCGCGCGCGCGCGCGCGAGCGCACACACACGCACACGTAAACTCTTTTACACGGACACCGGTACACAACGAATCATTTAGTTTTATATTCACTCACACACACACATCCATTTAAATCTAGATGTAGTTATATTTAATTGTATTTCTCTTATTTTTCTATTGATATAAACTATCTTGTAAATTGTATACGACCGTTTCTACGTTTATTTCATTCCCTACTCCCCCACTCCTACCGAACCCTGGCTGACTGAAGCTACTGGCAACCAGGGGGAAAGTAGGGATGTTGTAAATTTAATTTTGATGAAGTCACAATAATAGACAGGTCGGATAACTACAAAAAACGCATGATTCTAGAAATGACTCACCTAGCCAGTATCTCACATTCTGTAAATCAAAGGACTGGTACAGAAAATTTATCAGTTTTTTTTTACGTCTTTTAAACAACCAAATTTAACCCCATTCAAAATTTATATTAAAATCCTGAAACACATAAATACACAAACTTCCTGTAAACACCAAAATATGCCGACGATACCGTTATGTCTCCGGTTACAGTTTATGGTCTTCGCTCATTGTCCTAACAGTCCAGCCATCTCCAGCACATCCTTTTCTTTCTCCATATCAAATCCCTAAAAGGCAAAAAATCTTACCCTCCACTCTAATCCTACTATGCATGCCTAAAAACCAAAACATAACTCAGTTTACGAGTCAACCTCCCAGGAGAAAAGTGTGTGCCGTCTGAGTTATGTGGTTTCCCAGAAAACGAAAAAGGAAAAAATTGGATAATAATAACTTTCATACAAAAAATCATATTTTTAATCAAGGTTAGTCCTATTTTTTTTCATATATATTCTGCGATAAAATTTAAAAGTTTGGATAAATTGTGCACAAGTTTAAAAAAATACTATACCTACACATTTGAAACTACTAAACATTAAGCACTAAGACATTACTATTAAATTTCAATAAAATTACCCCTAGAATATTGTTTCGCCATTTCATATAAACTTGCAACTTACTTTCTTTTCAAAATTGTATAATTTATAATCCCAATTCATCCAGTTTGTAATCAGAAAATTTCAATGTAAAATTTCACTCAAAAAAACTAGGCAAAAAAATTTTGAATCATTCCATGTACAATTGCATCTTAATTTCTTTATACAATTTATAATTGTTTAGCATGTTTTCCAATTTCTTTACACAATCTATAATTGTTTACAGTGCTTTCCAAACTCTACATTATACGAAAGAAACTTCGGCCTATAATTCTGTGCACAAGGTTGTTCAAGCTAAAAAATATTTTCTTACATCTACTTGTAAAGCAAAAATTGGCAATTTATTCCCAAAAACTGTATTTTATAAGGAAGCAGTGTTATTCTCATTGCTTGACATTAAAGAAATATTTACATAGGTATTTTTATGTCTTTTCTGTGTACATTCTGAATAAGCAGCCTCATTATCACCCACAATTGAGAAAACCTTTTGTATAGCACTACAGACTCCTTAAAGTTCTAAGTCATTGCAAAAAAACTGTCAATTTTTCAGTTCTTCTTCTTTTTTTAAAAAAAGTACCACAGTTGGAAAAAAATTCAAAAAAATATGCTAAAGACCAAAAATGTTAATTAAATTTTTACAGATTTCACTTCATACCAAAATAAATTTGGATGTATAATTTTACGAAAGAATATAAAAAATGTTTATATCTACATATTTAAGCAGGAGTTGGCAATTTTAACGTTTAAGAATGTTTAGTTTTTTAAAAATTATTTTATCCTGTGACAATGTTGCCTTCAACTAGCTATGCAACATAGAAATAATCACTGATATATTTCAATATTTAGCTTCATATAAAGAAAAGCCAATGCGAATAAATCCTTATAAAAAATCAAGTTAATCACCTCAATGTATACACGCATAATATGTCAGGTTTTCAAAGTTTCCCTATCTCATTTCTACAGAAATAATGTTTATACCCTTAAAATTAAAAACTACACCATAAAAATTTCAATCTACAATTTCATGCACGAATGTCAATTTAAAAATATTTTTTATGCTTAAACATGTAATTCCAACCTTCCAAAAAATGTTTTTCTGGTATTTGAATACTTACGTTATGTAAAAGAAATATTTACGTTAAAGTAATCTCAAAATTTATTTACCCACATGTAAAAATGATAATTACTTGAAAAAAATTTTATACAAGAAATCCTATGTTAGCAAACCTTTTTTCTGTATTTTTCAGATTAAAATAAAACCCGTGATGAGGGTTCCGATCAGAGCCGAAACATTATGTAAAACTCTGAGTTTTTTATCGACCTTGGACCCTAAAGCCAATTACCAACATCAACATATATCTTCAACTTTCCCAAAGTTTAATGATTAAAACAATATAATATCCAATGAATTATTGAAGAATAAAGTGCAGCATTAGATATTACGATGTCAGGAATAAGATCTAATTGTAAACAGGTTGTAATTTTCTTTATTACTTTCATATGATTATACATGTAGCTCCACTAACGCAGGAATCAAACACAATAAATTACGAATCGTAAATGAAAAGTTACAGTATAATATAGTTTACAAGGTAAAAAAGATAATTCTGATGGTCAGATTTCCATACTAAAGACCAGTAACTGGGCTTCTTCATTTTACTGTTGGACGAAAAAAAGATGAATATCAGTAATTTACAGTTCTCATTTTACGCAGTCTTATTTGCTACACGGAGAGAAATAACTGGTGGCGTGCACTCGAAAGAGACCAGTGTTTAGCAATTGTAGCTGTTCAAATAATGGATTGAGTATTTCGACATTTGTTGCTCAAAACTTTAGTTTCTGAACGTAAAAAACAGTAAGACCGCTATTTAGTAGTTATCAAGATTAAACACAGTATTTAAAGAACTTGAAAATCTTTCTGTGAAAAAAAAGACGCTTTCGACCGCGCTGGGATTCAAGCCCAGGTCTTTCGATTGCCGGTTGACTGCTCTGACCATTGAGCTACACAGGCGTCCGACATCTCCTTCTCCATAGAAAGATCTCCTTATATCGCCTAGTGGCATTGCCTTGTATTTAGTTAATTATCTGTTAAAATTGTTATAAATTTAGTATTTTAAACGGAAAATTAGATATTGAAATATATGTATATAATTTATTCAATTAAAAATTGTGTGGATAAATACAAAATTTGAAAAAAATGCATACTAAAGTTCAATTCATTTTCATAGAGTAAAAATTCTTGAATAAAATATATAGAATAATTTATATCACCATCACGAATCACATTATTTAAATTTATATATAAATAAATATACCCAAGCAGAAATCATGATACTCTGCCGATTGCGACGATCGGTTAAATGTTGGTCCAATGTAGGAGATCGACTGTTGATTGCCAACGTTGGTACAATTTTGGGATGTACAAGGTCTATTCAGCCCCGGTAGTCGACTGTAAAATACCAGCGTTTTTACAATGTTGAATGTACAACAGGCCCAACCTTCTTCCGACTGTGGAAAAATTAATTTTCCGACAGTAAATGTACAAGGTCCACCCAGTGTCTAGTCGACTGATAATTAACACTGTAAAATACCAGTGTTTGTACAAAGATGATTTGACACTGGTATATCACATGCTTTTAAGGTTCGCAGCTCCTTGCATAGGAAATTTTTATGTGTATCTTCTGGAAATAAAAATATTATACAAATTACAGATATTTTTTATTTTTACTTATTACGACAAAACCAAGATTTAATGTAAAATTATGAAAATGTAATTCAAAAGTGAGAAGGCAATATCAACTTCTTACTCTTGAATTACAATTTCAAAATTTTACATTGTTGTGCGCAGCGCTAGTTGCTAATCGTCCACCATCTATGCATTAGGTTTGCACGGCCTGGTAG
This sequence comes from Diplolepis rosae, assembly GCA_030998225.1. Classification (NCBI taxonomy): domain Eukaryota; kingdom Metazoa; phylum Arthropoda; class Insecta; order Hymenoptera; family Diplolepididae; genus Diplolepis; species Diplolepis rosae. Next base: position 1,709,369 of record JAPYXD010000466.1, read on the forward strand.
ATACATATGTGGCGTGGAACGAAGAAACTTGGCTAACAGCACCAAAGACGAAATTTGAGTTTTTCGATGATTTTGAGAGACAGAAGCATGCTCTATCGAATGGGCCTATGCACAAAGCTGTGCGATCAAAAGTGATCGAAATCTAATGCATTTGATCTCGCGTTTATTTTTATTTCGAACGGACACGTCTCAGAGAAACGCGATTTTCTCGAAAAGTTAAAAGGTGCTGTTGGCCGGGTTTCTTCGTTCTATGCCACATATATTCATTTTCAACATGTAAAAAATCTGTATGACGTGATAAACTTTACCCGTCACTTAAAAAGTTAGACTCGCGTGAAGGTTATTGCCACGTAGGGAAACAGTCACATAGCGAAGAGCAATAATTCGTCACCTTCAGAGAGCACTCTGTAGAATATAGAAATTTTTCATTTTGATAATTATGCTCTGAGAAAAAAATTGGAAATGAAAAGCTGTTTTACGTTGATAAACTATGTTTTTGAAAACTTGAATCGTGATCACTCGGTGAAATGTGAAGTAAATCCTTTGAATTTGCTTTTTTATCATAACTGTGCCTCAGCGATGCCGAAAACATTTAAAAGATCGTCGACTTATATTTTTAAAAATAATATTTCATTAAAAATGATGTCAGTCCAATCTGATGTTTCCCAATCTTTGAGGGAAAAAAGTATGTTATGAACTTTTAGTGTTATAAAAATTTAATCAGCAAAGTTGTTTTATATTCTATGAAGAAGTTTTTCCTAAAATATACAATGAATATAATATAAATTATAGCAGCAAAAGAAATTAATCCACGTGTCGAGTTTGACTCGATTTGTAAACGCGCGCATGTTCTATGTCATATTTATATTGAAAGTAAAGTTTACTTATTACATAACATTATGTAAATGAATTAAATAAACATTACAAGAAACATTACAAGAAATATTTCCCCATATTATAATGGCTTAAGGTTAGATAAGATAAAATATAAATTAGACATCATCACCTCTTTCTGTTAAATCAAATCCTTCATTTATTCAAAATTAATTAGTCTTTTTCTCTTATTCTAAGTAGTTTCCGAAGTCAATGACAAACAAACTTCTTTAAAAAAAATTTCAAGCAGAAATGGAAAATAATCCTACACAGAGAAAAAAGTCTAACTATTATAGTAAGCTGAGCTCTTCCTATCAAAGCGCCAAACGTAATGTGCAAAATTGGTATGAGCTTCTATCAATATTGGAATCAACTCATGCATTTTTAGCATCGAATGTCTTATACTATGAAAGAATCAAGTGCATACCATTATTGCTAGTGTCATATGCTGTGTTGTAAGAGAACTCATGCTTAATTAGGATGAGTTTCTTGCAACCATAGCAAGGCGGATTACGGGCTATTTTGGCAAGGGACAACTGCTCTATAAGCATGAAACTTAGTGTTTTTTTAGCATGGAAGGAACCTTGCTTAGAATGTATAAATTTTTCACCAGGATAGCAGGAACAAAACCTGCTACAAAAGCATGACTACTGTTCTTGCTATTATGGTCAAATTTTATTGTATGTGTGAGACGATAACAAAAACGCAGCAAATAAAATCGTTAATCTAAATCAAATATTTCTAATTTAACTACGAGGTATTTTTTTATTAATTTTGGAAACTACTTCTTTCTTATAGCTATTCAAAAATGCTAGAACGTTGTACACAAAAATGCTCAAAGGCACAAAGTACAATATATTTTTTTAGCAAGTCACTTGCTAAAATTCAGTTTGAAGCGCCATAAAATATTTATCAAATTACTTACTGGTATTTATTCGCAAAAATGCTGAGGAGCAGCTTAGTGGGTACGTTCTAATTTTTAGTAAGTCACTTCCTAAAATTTAAAATAGAGCAATATAAATTATTCATCTTAAGGTTTACTCGTATTTATACACAAATATGCTTAGAAACAGAGAATGAGTTTAAATTTTCAGGAAGTTATTCTTACAATTCAATTTGTAGCATTATCAAAAATCTTAATTGATATTGATAATTCGAAACTGTTTTATTTTTTCATTGAAAATTGAAAATACTCGGGGCTTTCTACATTTTTGATCCTTCACTGGTAGACTTGGGGGCCTACAATATTTAACCAGCCATTTTTCTCACAAACAGTGATGAATTTTCCCAGTTAGTATATAACAACAGTTCAAACTTTTAGTCTCAGCAAAAAGTGAGCGATATTTAGACACATATCTGCATACTGTTATGTTCATAAGTGTTAGGTTTCGAATGCGTTGTATCAGTATAGATATAGTTCACAATAAGGCATTTCCTCTCCTGTATTCTAACGGTGCATGAGTTCACTTTACTTTACCACTTTACTTGCTGGGATTAAGCAAGTAATTTACAGTATAATAGAATTAGACTTGCTAGCAATTAGTAATATCAGTAATTCTTTTTTTGCGTTTAATAAAATGCAGTCTAGAGCTTAATTTGCATCTGAATAGTCGCTGGCTTGCATCTTGCTAAATTCTCTACCCGAAGACTTTACAAAACTGTTACAGTTCTAACTAGCCGCTAGATATATAACGTCTAGTCTGCCCCAGATCTGAATCTAGACGGTTTATTCTGGATCCAGACCAAGAATCTTCTAGAGGGGATGATGTTCAATTTATATTTTTTCTTATCCAACTTTGAGCCATTATAATAAGGGAAATATTTCTTATCATGTTTATTATAATATTTATTTAATTCATTTACATTATGTTATGTAATGAGTAAACTTTACTTTCAATATAAATATGACATAGAACATGCGCGTGTTTACAAATCGAGTCAAACTCGACACGTGGATTAATTTCTTTTGCTGCTACAATTTATATTATATTCATTGTATATTTTAGGAAAAATTTCTTCATAGAATAAGAAACAACTTTGCCGATTACATTTTTATAACACTAAAAGTTCATAACATACTTTTTTCCTTCGAAGATTGAAAAACTTCAGATTAGACTGACATCATTTTTAATGGAATATTATTTTTTAAAAATACATGTCGACGATGTTTTTAATGTTTTTGGCATCGCTGAGAAATAGTTATGAAACAAAAAGAAATTCAAAGAATTTACTCCACATTTCACCGAGTGATCACGATTCAAGTTTTAAAAAACGTAGTTTAACGACGTAAAACAGCTTCTCGTTTTAAATTTTTTTCTCGTAAAATAATTACCAAAATGAGAAATTTTTTTCATTTATTGACTTCTTAGTGAGATTCAGTATATTTGTGATCTAATGAACAAACAGGCCCACAAAAAAGTGGTCTGAACTTTACATGTGTACAACCTAGAAGCTTTTTCGTGCGTGAAATAAAACCTCCGTGAAACCTCAAGTTTTGCTAAGTTATGCACTTATACACATCGCAACACCGCGAACAGTGACAAACTTTGAAATAGCTATTTGTTTGACATGTGGAGAAAACGAGAAATTGTCGATGAGTGTGAAGTTTGCAACACGGGTTGAAGGCGAGTGCTGCAATCATACAAATTGACAACCGTTTGTTCTCCACGAGTGAATCACGTTATTTTTCACAATTTTGTGAGAATTGTACTATCACCGTCTGTTTGAAGACGGGAAAATGGCTATGCTCACCACGTATGGGGAAACTAGCAACTGTTGTGAAATCAGCCATTTACCCGTCTCAAAACAGACGGTGGAAGGACAATTTTCACTAGACGTCTTGGGAAAATACTTTTTCACGTTCGGTGAAATTCAACAATTTTCTTGATCAAGGCCAGCGCGAATTTATGGTATTCTTATAATTCTCCTGAATTCTAGTGAATCCCTTTAACATTAGAACTACCGACGATCGAGGTATACTTACTTCTACTATGTCAAACAAGTCATTTTGACCCCCCTTGGTAGTTCTAGTGTTAAAGTCGGTGAGGGGAAATTGAATAGTAATAATTAACTGTTCTTATATTTTACTAAAAGTCGTGATAAAATTCTAAAACAATTACATAAATTATATCCAATTTTTAAGCATGAAATTTGAAAACCTTCAAAATAACGGTCTTGGTAGTTCTAGTGTTAAAGTCTTCAGAATAAAATCTAAAACATACTTTGTAAATCTGTATTAATGACAAGAGTCATTGATTGACTATTCAAGTGAATAATTAAAAATTACTAAAAGAAATATTGAAATAAAAAGAATAATTAGTAGCAATTTTTAATTAAATAAATTAGTTACCCACTTCTCAGTAATTCAGGTTTAGAGAGTTTGGAATACATTTGCAATTTAATTACTTCGAATTATTATTATTTCATTTTGAAATAAAATTTTTCACGGCGCGTTTTGAACTCTAGCTTTGACATGGTCATCGAATTGGAAATTCTAAGTGAGACTTTGGAGCGTCGGTGAGATTTGAGATCAATTGCGTTCATGTTGGAATTTCTGAGTGAATTTTTAATCATGTTCCTTAATGTGTGAGAATCAAAATGAATAGAGTCGGAAACGCAAAAGTGAGGTGTCTCTCGATGCTGATAGAAAAAACTGACGTGTGTTAAAACCACGTGGATGGAGTAAAACTTTTGAAGTCGGAAAAAATGGTGCATATTTGATGAATAAAACGGTACGCGTTAGAAAAGAGAAATCATCAGACTATACATCATGTTTTTGCATAATGCAAAATGACGTTGGAGGCTCAATTTGACTAATTTTACTTTACGCGCGTTATTATGTACTTACAGAGGAATAATGCAATATGTCTATAATAGCGTACGAGAAATAAAACTTGTCAAGCTGAACCTTTGACTTTTTAAATTGTGTCCACCTTGTTAGCCATGGTAATTTAATTAGCTTTCAATAAGTTGTAACAGATGAAGCAACGTAACCCAGATAACATTCGCGTTTTATATATGATATCATTTAGAGATAATTAGTGAGTCAACTGGTGATTTCAAAGATGCACACACTTGCATGCTCACATTGAGGTCATATAGAGATCACTTTTTGAGTCAATAGAAAATCATCATATGATTCACCTTATGATATAAAACATTTTGGCATTTAATACGGCCGTCGCTTGCTCCTTTGATTCTAGGAACTCCGTCGACGGCGAACATAGCCAGACGGTATTGTTGATAGCCAGCTAGCGCTTTCCCCTTGCGCGCCTTCTTCCTTCTCCTTGTCTCCTTCGTTCGTTCGAGCGCACTCTCCTTCTTTACCTATCTCCTTCTTTCGCTTTTCCTCTTTTCTTTTCTAATTGAAAGCGCTTTAGGATAATCATTCTTCAAATTCCTTCGTTTTTAAATAAGTTGCAAATTATTTGAGGACGTGGAAATTGAAGATTGAGATCCAACAATACCTAAGCTTGTATTTTTAATTTCAAGTTCATTAATTTTTACAAAATCAAAGTTTATTATTTTTATTTTTAAAACTAAAATTTATCTGCTTTTGCCTCGGGATTCCTTTGAAAAATTCATTAACATATATCATAGTTCACTTTTATATAAATTGTATATATTGTCACGTCCCGCGACGCATTAGAATGTACTATAAGCACGGGCTAGGTTATTTGAATTGATTTTTATATTTAACTTTAGAATTTTATAATATTAAATTTATAATTCAAATAAACTTAAATTGTCTTACTTTATAATCATTGTGTCTTTTCATTGACTTATCCTCATCCCTAAGCGAGGATCATTCGATCCTAACTTAAAACGAGGAATCTTCGATCAAAGTAAGTATTTACGTACTTGTGACGTAACAATATATTTTACTTAATTAACTTCATATATATATTTGACTTGATTGATTTTATTTGAATTACAAATATTTTAAATAGAATTCGTAGAATTCTATTAAACTGGATTTAACCAGTAAAGACTCCCCGCCTAGGGTTTCGAGCAACGGGCATTGGTCGTTACTATGACGACATCGACACGTCCCGCCAATCGGATAGCTCAACTCGAAACTCGAGGAGGAGGAAATCGAACCGACATAGGAGATCGTTGACAAAGGAGTTAGTCGATCCTTGATCGAGACCTTGAACAGCCAAATTGATTTTACGACTTGTGCGATAGATTAAAGTTTGAGTTCTTCTTAAACCCAGTGGTTTTTTCTTTTGAATTCCTTCCTACTACGAGCACGAGTGACGAGAACAGCGCTCCTGCGGAACCCGGACATCTGCAGCCTCTCATCAAAATCCTTCCTGATTCCTGAGCCTGATCCAGTTGCCGTCTCCAGGATTGTACATCTTCCGATTCGTGGTGTGTCGCGTCGCGTCGCGTGGTGCAGTGCGTGAGTTTTCGGTCAAACTCGTGATCCATACTCAACGGGTGCCAAGGGGACAGCTGGTAAGACGACAGGTGTCGGACCTTTTAGGGTCATAACCGTCGATTTGCGTTGCCCTCACGATCGATTGGGCGTGGGCCCTGCTGTGCCACGACCATCGATTTAGCACTCGTTCGCCGCGCTCCTTCCCCCAACGCGCTCCGAATTCCTGGCGAGTCGACGGGCGTCGAACTCTGCGCCGCCACGACCGTCGATTCAGCGCTTGGATCCCGCGCTACGCGCCAAAGTGATTGCCGGTTTCCTTGCGCGAGTATAATCCAATGAGCGCATGACTCTTTAACATCTCCGATCGCCGCTTTGAACGACCAAACCCTGAACGCCGTGCGCGTGAGGAACGCAGGTTCTTAGCAGAATTAGTCACCAATTCCACGCCAGCTTTGGCCGTTCGGTCCGTCGTTGCCACCCCGGAGGTCCAGAAACGGGGAAAACGCCGCGGCAAACCCCAGAAGCGCATGAGTAAGAAGCGTAAGGAGAAGAAACGGCGCCAGGCTACCGCCCAGGCAACCCCGCGTGACGTGATCCGTCGTTCCTCGCCCCCATCCGCGCCAGGTAGCGCCGGTCATTTTAAACTTCCGCCTTTAGCTCCCCCTAAGGTCCCTGCTTGGACCTCGTCTCTTCCAGTCCTGAACGAGCCACCTGTAAAGGAACTGCCTGCAGCCATCGAACTTTTTCGCCGATAATTGCTAAGCCCCTCTGACGGGGATACAATTTTTATTCCGGCCAACGAATCGCCCGAAAAATTCTCGCCACCCGCACGGAAGGCCCTACAAAAGGTCAAACGTACACTCTTCCCTCTCAATCCTGGCTCTTCCTCGGCCGCGTAATTCAATCCGAAAGGCGACTTAACACCGCTAACCCCAGAGCGAACAAACCCAGAAGACCAGGGTTAACACTTATTGCACACAAGTCTATGCTGACACTGAGGTCATATAAAGATCACTTCTTAAGTCAACAGAAAATCATTATATGATTTCCTTTATTGACGCTTGTTTTTCTCGAAAATGAAAAATATTCAGGTCCACAACAAATAATATATACACAAGACATTTTTTGTTCTTAAATTTCAAAATTCCAAAATTCCAATAGTATGTATTTCGATAACTAAATGACAAAAGTGTATATTAATTCCAAAATTTATAGAAAAAAGGAAATGATGAAAGTAACATCAATTAATTCTCGAACTTGAAAAATTTTCGTTCAAAGGAAAATTAAATTAATCAGTATCGGCATCGCATGTCTCATCAATATTATTCTCCTTATTGACACCCTTGTTCATGGAACAAGTAGAAGAAGCCAGAAAAGAATTTGGCATTTTTGCCTGATCATTCGTCGTCGATTTCTGCATCTTTTTATAGTTTTTGAAAGTTTGTTTTTTCGCCCTGAGAATTTCTTGCACACCATGATGGAAAGCACCTGCTCCCTTGTCATAGTTTAAGAATTTGTGGCACACCACAGCTTCTTTATGTAAAAAACAAAATCGCAATTATTATATAGTAAAACATTTATTGAATGAGTCTTCAATTTACTTTACCAAAAATGAGATTAGCCGCTATAGTTGCTCCGAAATTGTGTCCATTTTTACACTTTGCCTGCATCGTGATATTTGCCATGACTTCACGAGTCATCAAGATACACGTGCATATCCTGACGTTAACTCTTGACGTGCCACCACGCATGATGTGTTTGAAGTGAGCCTACTGAAAACGTAATTGTTATAGAGTGATGTAAATAAACGTATCAAAAGTGAACTATTTAAAATTTTAATCATAATATACGTTATCAACTGTTTATCGCGTATTAAATTTTTTTACGTGTTATTTTTTATAGGTAATTCTATTTTATGTACATTTAATATTTGATTTAAAGTGTATTATATGTTTGATTTTGTGTATTTATATGATGTTTTGCATTTTGTGTATTTATATGTATTTATAGATTTTGTGTATTTATATGTATTTATTGATTTTGTGTTTTTTTTTATATGTCTATTTCAAAATATATTTCATACTTCGTTTATCTTTATTTATTTTTCATTCTTATATTTTCTTGGCGAGCTTTTTCAACGCTTTTTTCAGTCTAATAAATTTCAGCTTAAATCGTCTAAATGGAATTTATATTTTGTTATTGTATTGTGACCTTGCAAAATTTTGCAACTCACAATGATTAACAAAATATATGATTTGTTAATATTTAATTTCGGAATGTTTAATTTTGAATGATTTTATCAAACTAAAGAGTTCCTTAAGGGCTGTACGGTACTCCAGGACCAGGGCCTATATTTAGAATTTAATATTAAGGATTTATTGCTGTGTTTGTTTTATTGTTTTATTTATGTATATCCGAGAGCAACGCGGGACGTGTAGGGAATTAAGGACCGGAAGGACGAATTCACGACTTACGCTGTCGCATGGCCCGAAAGGACGTCGATTTCACCGACTTGTGCCGAAACTACCACTTTTAAGTTTTACCGCCTATTTTCTAACAACTACCGACAACGTCAACCCATGAAATGGGCACCCTTCGAGGAGCCCCTAGGACTTGTGCTGCGTTTCCTGTCTCAAGAATCCTAGATGACTCTTTCACCTGGCATGAAACCTCGAAGACCGAGTTATGGGCAACTCCAGTCTCGACCTCCAGTTCACTAGCGAGGCCCCTATAGCCCAGGCCCATGACATGCCATCCTTTCATTGGATCCCCGCAAGACTCCTCATATTATGGATGAGCAAGGGAGTCCCACACATTTTGATTACGATATGGATGTCAACCTCTGCACTCGATCATAGCAGAAGTGGGCCGCCAGCCAATCAGCGCGACCGACCCGCGGTAGGGGAAGCGACAGGAAGGCACGAGCGACCGTCAAGCGACATCCTATTTCGTCAGCAGCCTTTGAGGAAGCCACTTCCTTCGCCGCAACGCATCGCATCCTCCAGTTTTGTGCAAATTATAAAGTGTATTTCCTTGTGTTTTGGACTTTTGAAGATTGTTACGACCCGGAGACAACGAGGCCATCGTCCTCAGTCATCGCTTTTGGCATTGTTGCCTTAATGGAAGGTGAGGCCGCATTATTTTATCCTTTCCAGGAACCCTACCGACACGTGGCTACCCATCTTTTTCGATCCCTTTATTTTAACGAATTTTCGACCCAGTCCCTGAGTACCAGACGAAGTAGCCTAACCCCAAAGGTTATCCCCCCCCCCTTTTTTTGATATATTGTAATATTCCAGAATTCTCCATTTTCGACTCTGACCCCCCCCCCCCCCTATTTATGTATAAGATCTAATATTGTTCTTGTGCTATACTGATTTTTCCCCGTTTAGCATCCTTTTCTCTGTATATAGCTGTAAGTTGACGCTACTAAATGTCGTTTAAACGAGGTTGTTCATTTTGATTAAAATTCGTTTTATCTCAATTTAACCTGGCAGTCACTTCATTTGTGTGTTGAAGAAACCTTTTCTTTGGCCCATTCCGCTCCAGAAACTCTCCCACTCTACCGAGTGGGCTTGGTGCCGAAGGGGAGCTATATCACATTGAAAATAAAGTATAGCATTACAGTATATAGAATAAGTTTTCGAATTTCTTCTTAGTATTATGGTATACAATTGATTCACGATTGGAAAGGATTAAAAACATTGCAGTACTAGGCACGTCAATTGTAAATCTTCGTATTGTATGATCGCACTGAAAGTTGACGATCTCAATCGTATATGTTCAATTCAAAAATCTACGATTGAAGCGTCCAAATTATGGCAGTCATTTGCAATCGTAATTTTTGAATTCAATCGTAATCTTCGAATCTTGAAATCGGGAAAGAGCGATTAAGTACAATTCAGGCAATATTCGCTGCTATTGTATTCAATCGTAATTTTTCTATCGAGGAATATCCTGCAGGTCGGCGCAGGTAAGCTCCTTGCGAAGCTGAAAGGTATCCTGCCTTTCCTCCGCCAATAAATATATTGGCGGGACGCTCGCCAGGACCAGCACAGTGCTCGTCGAGATAGTTCTATATGCCGAAACTATTCTCAGCGCGACAAGTCTCTGCGCCGAAAACAGCTTCTTCTGGATAGCATGGTTTTGTAAGGCATTGGCCCAGACCGGAGCTGCATAAAGCAGCTTCGAATGGACCACGCTCGCCACCAATCTTCTTTTCGCTTCCCTGGGTCCACCAATGTTTGGCATAAGCCGGGCCAAGTTCGCTCCACATTGGATGGCTTTGGCAGCTGCGATCTTTAGGTGTTCGCCAGAGCTAAGCCTACGATACAGCTGCACCCCCAGGTACTTAATGCTTGTTTTCCACTCGACTTCATGCTCTCCGAGAACGATCCTCGGATATTGGAAGGATCTCCTGTCCGTAACGAGCAAAGCCTCAGTTTTCTCAGGGGCCATTTTAAGACCTCTGCCATCCAACCAGCGCTTCGCTCGCCACAGACTTTCATTGATCCTCAGCTCTAGGATTCTGACGTCGTCAGCGGCGCACACGACAAGTGCGTCATCCGCGAAGCCGACAATGCTCGTTCCAGCAAGCAGGTCCATTCGCAGAAAGTCATCGTACATGATGTTTTAAACGAGTGGACTTACCCACGACCCTTGAGGAGCGCCACATGTCATCTCTTCTTTGAGAGACCATTTGTCGCCCTCGTATATCACCCACCTGTCGCTCAGATAGTCATCTATCATTCGCAACAGGTTGTCTGGAACCTTTTTCCGCACCATCGCCTCGATGCAGATGTTCCATCTCGCGGTATTGAACGCATTGCGTATGTCAATGCTAACCAACGCACAGAATCCCTTACGCTTACCAGTTCCTTTTCTTGCATTTGCGGCGATGTTAACCACAGCTTGGATGGCGTCCACAGTGGACCTGCCTTTCCTGAATCCGAACTGGTTTTCCGAGAGCCCGTTCTCCCCGAACAAGAGAGCCTGAAGCCGTTGTAGAATCAACTCCTCCAGAAGCTTCCCCATCGTATCCAAAAAGCATATTGGTCTATACGACGAGGCAACCCCTAGAGGTTTGTTGCCCTTCCGCAGCAGGACTAACCTCTGCTTTTTCCAATCTGCGAAGAACCTCCCATCCCGAAGACAAGAGTTAACGGCTTCTAGGAGGATCTCCGGATATGCCCCGATCACCTCTTTGAGGATCTCGTTCGGCACCCTGTCGATACTCGGCGCTGTATTTGCCTTAAGCCTTCCAGCCGCTCTCTTTAGTTCTTCGAGAGTGAAGAGTTCTTTGCGCCGGTCCACGCAGGAACTTCGGTCCTATCATTGGAACGGCTCCACGTGTGAAAACAAGCTTCGCACAATGTACTTGACTCGATCGGGATTATCCAGGCCCGGGGTCTTTCTTCTAGTCACCAATCTCTTTGTGACTATTTTGAAGGCGAGACCCCATGGATCCTTCTCGACCTCACCGATCAAGTTTTTCCAGCATTGAAGTCGGCTTTTCTTTGTGCCTCGCCTCAAAGCTGTTTTTGCCCCTTTCCATGCCTCGTGCAGCGTAGCATCCCCCTTTGAACGGGTGAATTTTCGCCGCGCTGCGAGGCATTCTCGACGTAGGGCTGCCAACTGGTCGTTCCACCAGTACATCGAACCCTTGGCTTGCCTGCGATTACGGCGAGGCATCGAGTAGTCACAAGCCGCGACCACCTTCTGCCTCACCGAGCGCACAGCAGCTTCAAACGACCCAGCAGGGCAGACCCAATCAAGCTCATTGATGAGCCTGGTTTCTTCGAGGTGTTCGCGATGTCTTTCCCTGCTGAGTCGTCTGGTGTTCCAGGAGGGGCTTCTTCCTTCGCCGCCCCTACCCTTATCCACCGCCTGACACAGTTGTTCTAGTGTAAATTCGATGCACCGGTGGTCACTCAGGGTTATTACCTCGAGGACCGACCAGTCGCTTATCCTTGAAGTAAGGCGAGGTGCGGCAATTGTGAGATTAATTATTGACCCCCCCCCCCGCTCCTCGTCTGAACGTAAATTCCCCGCCCTGATTCAAGACGATCAGTTCGTTCCTAGCGACCATCTCGCCAACCAAGATTCCCCTCCTATCTAGGCGGGCCTCACCCCACTCGGGCGACTTACTGTTGAAGTCACCCCCTATGAGGGATCGCCCGAAGACCTCACGGAGGCTTTCCTCAAGGAGGAGGATCTGTGTCTCAAAGACATCGAAGGGATCGCCAGGGGAGAAGTAGCAGTTGTACACACGCACACCCGCCACCTCCACCCAAACGAACCCCGCGTCGGTCTCCAGGAAGTCCCCGACGCCCAAATCAGGGTTACAAACAAGGATGCCGGCCCTCCTTGATGCATCCTGATACCAAGCAGAGTTATCGAACCACTTGTACTGCTCACTAATGAGCAGCACATCAGCCCCCCTCTCCCTGGAAGTCTGCATCAGGAGGTCCTGGGCATCCTTCCCTCTTTCGAGGTTATTATTTCTTATTTCTTATATTTATTATTTTTTTAATATATCTTATATTATTCTTGTTCGTTATATTGCGATACTTTCATTTAATTAATTTGAAACTTACGCTTCTTCAATATCGAATTCAGAAAGTTTACCATGACTTGTACAATTCACATTTCTTTCGTTACGGTTAGAAATTTCCGTTAGTATTGTACATTTTCTTCCTCAGAGTCCGAACTATTCGTTGTTCCTTCATTTTTTTTTTTTTGGATTCCGAATTGTTCATCGAAGATTCATTTTTTCCGTTCGATTCCAAATTGTCCACTGCTTTTATTCGATCGTTAGGGTCCAAATTGTCCATTGTGCTACAGAAACGATGCCTATTGTTATTCTTACTCGCAATTTTCAGAAATAAATCCTATGTAGTACTTTCATCTCAGATCATCACATGGTATATTCCCAAGTGGGATTTCTACAAATCGTGCATAAAAATCTCGAATGGAAGGTTCTCGGAAGGAATTTTGAACAGAATTCGCCCATAAACTCGTAATCCCAGAAATACACTGACCTTTTTTATCATCATTACTTCGAAACGTACCTCTTCTCTTCCACGCATGTAGAAGTCAGTGCTTTGTTTTTGTCTGGCCATGTTTCTCTTTCTGGTAAACCTTCAGCTGCCTGCTTTTCTTGTTCATGTCCCTTACGTTATACTTTCAACACAGCAAAATGTGTTATTAGGGCAGTGTATTATTGGAGGGCTTACACGTTTGTTTTTAGAGACACATCGGCAGCAGCACGTAATTCATCCAGGTTTTCCAAAAATGTAATCTTTTCCTTTCTTTTTTTTGGGGAAGGGGGAGGTACGTCACTTTCATCGGTAGTGTTGAAGTGCGCTGGTCTTCGATGCGTTCTGTCTAGAACTGTAGTCCCCAGTATTTTGCATTTTTCTTTTTTGGGTTCGTCTTGTTTTATGGAACCTGTGGATACGGACTTGTCCTTTCCCTTGATTGCGGTATTGTTCAATGTTTTAGGTGACATGATTTATATCTGCAAAAATTGAAACGTCTTCCCGTGAAGAATGTAACAAATGTCAGGTTTTGTTTAAATTATAAATTTTGACCTTGATTTGGGTTATTATTCGCCTTCAATTTAATTTATACAGATTGTAATGGTACTATTTTCGGTGTAAGTTTCTCTTCGCACCGGAAGAAAAAGCACGGCAATTTTTTCTTTAATGTAAATTTTAATGAATTTTATAAAAAGGCTTTTTATAGGATTTATATATTTCTCTTCCCCCATGCTACGATGAGGCTCTTCTGAATCCTCAAAATACTCAAACATGTATATGGAAAATTCTAATCTCTGTTCTACGAAGAACATTTATCGAAATTTTAACGAGCTTTTCAAGACTGACGGAGGGATTATATTTTTTTGTATTTTTGTCAAAATCGTATGAAAGTTGATTAGGGTTAGTAATAACGAAGCAGCGGTGCATCTTGTTTTGTTCTTCAAAAAAAACAATCTTAACCCTTGAATAACTGTTTAAAATTACATTTTAATTTGCTGAACATTCAGGGTACAATCAGCGGCGTGAGCATAACAGCAGCTATAAATTCATTTTCGAATTCGATCTCTTCCCTTCCCTCTGCTCCTTCACATTTAGGCATAAGATAGCATTTGGCCCTAACATCTTGCAAATTTATCGCTGTTATGTCGTTACGAATATTTTTGCAGTGATACAATCCTGCAACATCAGAAGTGTAACCCATATTATAAAATGGCTCCCGCTGTGTAAATTCATTAACGATGAAGAATGTGTCTCCTTCGAATTGCACAATGTTGCGAATTAGACATATGCTCGAATTTCTAAAAATGCAACAGTTGTCTCGTTGACTCGTTTCAAATCTTATATCATCTACTTGTAATTTTTTATGTTGGAAAGATAGACGAGCATTGAATGTTTCCATTAAAGGTCCATCAACATGTTCCACAGACGGATTTATGGCAATATTTTCAATTTCGTGAATCAAAGCTAAATCGTTTTTTTCGTGAAATCGATTGTAATATTATTCAAGGACTGCTCCTAGTTTACGGATTTTTTTAGTGATTTCCCGCATATTGTTCTCGTAACGGAAAGCACTATAGGATTCCACATTGCCTAGCTTTTGGACATCATCCACGACGTACAAAAGCCCATGCAAATTATATGGCATTATATTTTCTTTGTACAGTTCTTGTCAACCCTCAACGAAAATTTTCATCGCGTTTTTGCAAAATGCAATATTATTGTCTTTTAAATTGTCGTTGCTGAGAATATAAAGAACTATAAAGGTATGAAATGAGGAAAAGCGAAGAAGGAGTGTAAAGTGAGAGCGATGATATAATAACTAGGATGAACGGAGAAAGAATAGAATAGAAAAAAGAATGAGTAATAGCAGACTCGCGACTATATCACCGCGATAGAATGTACGAATAGAAGAGGAAAAAGAGAACGAAGGGGGGGAAGAGAGAGAGAGAGAGATATCTAGTTCACGTACACCCATGCACTGTTTGTCGCCACAGCTTTCTGCCGTTTGTCAATTCCCCCTTTCGTTCGCCTATGTACATGCCTAATATATCGGTCTCTTTAAAAATTTCTTGATGTGCTTTGCTGTAGATCGCGAGGCTAGCATACATTTCATAATTGTATCTCCTCCCCATACACCTATCCTTGCTCAACTGCTTTAGCCAGCTGATCTCCCGCCACAAAGGCCACGTGCTTTTTGTAACTAAAACCCAAGGCTCATCTGAATACTTAAATAATGATATTAAAGCTTTAATCCACCTAAAAATTATAAGCCTAGACTAATTAAATATATATATTTCGATTTAGTCTGAAATATATTAGAAACTAAAATCGTTTCTACAATTTGATGGGCATGCATAAAATATTAAGAATTGATGAGCACATTTCCTTTTTCACGATAGGAGTAGAAAGAGGGGAGAAATAATTGCCATCATTTTCCACCTAAATGGCGAGAGACTTAGCAGCACTCATCTGATCCAGCACCGAATTCCAACAATGGATAACAAAGTGATTGCCAAGAAACAATATAGGTCCCCTCACGATGCGTCAGTCCAAGTTATACTACAGATCGAAAGGCAATACAATAGCGGGATTATTGGTGACTCTAAATCCCCTTACAATTCTCCACTTTGGATTGTTCCAAAAAGGCTCGATGCCTCGGGAGAGAAGAAGTGGAGAGTTGTTATTGATTTCAGAGCCCTAAACGAAAAGGTAATCGGGGATGCCTACCCCTTGCCCAACATAACAGATATTTTGGACCACTTGGGGAATGCACAGTACTTTTCTGTGTTTTATCTGGCCAGTGGCTTCCGCCAAGTAGAAACGCATCCCGACGATCGATCAAAAACGGCGTTTTCGACCCCTCGTGGATACTTTGAGTACCTGCAGATGCCAATGGGGATTAAAAATGCTCCTGCTACCTTCCGATGCCTCATGGACGTCATTTTGAAGGGCATACATGGGACCGAAGTTTTTGTCTATCTGGATGACATTGTTATTCACATAAAAGCCAGAACATTGTTCAATAGACTGAGAGAGGCGCATCTAAAGCTTCAACCGGACAAGTCCGCATTTTTACGCAGCGAGGTAGCTTATCTGGGCCATATAATCGGCCGTGATGGAGTCAAACCTAAATGTCCGGGCTATTCGACAATTCCTAGGCCTCCCAGGATGCTATAGGAGTTTTATAAAAGACTACGCAAAGCTAGCATAACCCTTATCCAATCTTCTGAAGAAGGACACAAAATGGGAATGGCTCGAAAAGGATGGAGTAGCTATACCCATCACCTACTTTTCCAAGGTTACACATTCCTGCGAACAGAACTACTCGATAGCAGAAAAGGAATGTCCAGGAATCCAGGAATCCAGGATTATCAACATAAGTTTGAATATAAACAAGGAAAACTGAATAGGGGTGTTGAAGCCTTGTCAGGAAACCCTGTGGCTAACGAACAATACTCAGAATCTACTGACTCAACTGATTCCTACGATTCTGACGACTCCAATAAATCCTACAAATATACTATATACTATATGTTTTCACATAACTAATTTAAACTACGTACCATCTACTTTGCTAAATAATGGTTATCCTTTAAAACTTTCAAATGAACAAATTTTTCAACGTTACAGAGAAATGATTTCCAATCAGCAAAAAACTTTTTCTATAAATAAAATTTATGACATAGATAATCAAGAAAATAGAAATATCATAAATTTTCCATATATTCAAAATTTTCAAGAACAATTAAGCAGAATTTTTAAAACATCCAAACTACAAATAATTTTCACTATTGACAGAAAAAAAATTTTCCAACACTTAAAGATAAAACTCAGAGAAAATTTAAATGTAATATGAGTTATCAAATTATTTCATCAAATGTAATAAAAAATATATTGGACAAACATGTCGTTTTTCACACAACAGATTGCTTGAACACGCAAGATCAGTTAAAAATGATGAAAACAAAACTGCATTTGCAGAACATGCTATTACATATGAACATTCTGTCTATTTTAAAAATACTAAAATTTTGGATTTTGAAAATAACCTGAAAAAAAGATTAATTTTAGAGATGATTCATATTCAAAAAGAAAATTCCATTATTAATTACAAAACAGATACAGAAAATCTTAGTGCTATCTACTATAATATTATCAAATGTATAAAAAAATGATCTATGTAATCAATTTGTTCCAAATTATTTCAGTCGATCATGTCGATCATTAGAAGAGTGTGTATCACTCTACGTGACAGCAGAACTCTACCATATCGATCTTACCAACCTGCAATTTAGAACTAATTTTAACGTCTCGTAAGACTAGATGGAAATTTTTAATTTAATTTTTGAAGAAATTTTCTGTGAAAAAAGGAACGCTTCCACTCCGCTGGGTATCGAGCCCAGGTCCTTTCGATTGCCGGTCGAATGCTCTGTCATCTGAGCTACGGAGGTTCCACAACTTTTCTCACAGCATCTTGTTGTTAAACCGCCAATTCGGCGAAGGATATATCATGAACTATGTAATCAATTTGTTCCAAATTATTTCAGTCGATCATGTCGATCATTAGAAGAGTGTGTAACACTCTACGTGACAGCAGAACTCTACCATATCGATCTTACCAACACTATACACGTCATAATTGCTATGAATACACCTTTATAATTGCAACATTATCAAAACTAAAGATGTAACGTATTATTTAAAAAGATGCTGCTTTTAAAAACATATTAGAAAATATAAATTATTCATCAAAAGAATTGATTGTGAGTAATAGTTTTCATACATTTGTTCTTTATTCAGTTGTACACATACTTCCTACATTATTTTTATATTACAGGTCGCAATTTTATCATTTTAACCTCAATTTTTTGTTGACAAGCAATTTGTATGCTTTCTTATTTTTAATAAATTTTTAATTTAAAAAAAGTCCTATGCTACAAAACTTTTATCAACAAAGCAGGATTTTTATACATATTTATAATTTAAGATGGATTTTTATAAAAAACTTTTAAACACATTGATTACTATAAAATTGACATTTGTGTTTCTCTTTTTCTTTCAATTTATGTTTGTAACTTTTCTTCCTTTTTCTGATAAATAATAATGTTAAATATTCCTTTGTAGCCTTGATAAGGACCAAAATTTTGGTCGAAACGTCTATGATTTTCCAATAAAATCTATACAACACCGGAAAAGCCACTTATACCTTCCCCCGATAGAAATGTCGTAGGCAACATTTGTCAATAACACATCCATCGGATTTACCGAAATTTATACATAATTGACCTAAGATACGAACGCAAAACGCTAAGATTTTGCATGCATTCAAAATGAGCCTACTGACAGAGCAAAATCTGCAGCATAACAGATCATTCGTATTGAGACCTTCCATTCCCTTACTACCTCTCCATTACAGCAGCATAGTGTATGCATCAAATGTAGCATTCTGAAAGATGCATTTAGGCTGCTTTTTTGCACCACGCCATTATAAGCCGACACAGCATATGATGCTCAAATAAATGTGTCACTACTCATGACTTTAAAATAACATGTGGGAATATTTGTTGGGTTGGTATAGAATATATTTGGCCAACAAGTTGATCACACCAGTGCAAATTTATTTTCAGGCTACTTAGTGAAATTGAAAATTAACATTGACTACTGCTTACACAAAAATTATTAACATTAATGCAAAATCCTAAACTTCGTTTTTTTTTCGTAAGAAGGAAACTAACCTCAAGTGCCTCACTGACATCACGAACCAAACAAACAAAAATTCCCGCGTTAACGATTTTCTGATGAAAATGATCGAAACACATAAAAATGTTGTAAAAACCAAAAGAAGTAGAATAATATTACAAAATAAAAGCAATTTATCCGAATAACACTTGGCACGTCATACAATAAAACCTAACATTCAACGAAATAGATGTATTATTTATGTAATCCCAAAAATGTATTCCGCAATTTGCAGCCATCGATAATATTTTCGAAGAGTTCATGCGTATAAATATTACGTAAACCCTAAAAATTTTTTGTACGAATTTCGAATTCTGTATTTTTAATGTGATGCGCAGCGATAAAATTTTCTATTCACAGTTATTAGGCAAATTTCGGAGAAACTTGCTGTCACACAATACAATACAAAAGTGTCAATAATGCATAAATATGAAAGTAAATCTCGAATCACTGTTAACTCTGTAATCATTGAAACATCCTATACGAGTTCACGCACTCCAACGCATGACACTGTGATGTTGCCTCTATTGACAGAAGTCTGCAGCGTCTTTAATGACTGACTGAATGCTCATTCATGGCAAAATCGTATTCAACACGTGATTGCAAAAAAAACACGACAAGATGTGACCCCATATTTCTGTGTTATGCCGGCATAACATTTTAACGCGTTAATCACACGTAAATCCACAATGAATAGTACACTGGAAATACTCGACAAATCTTTTTCGTGAATAAGCACAAATAAGTATCAATCATTAATACATATAAGTCTCTCATTTCAATTGACGAAATGTTGAGCTCAATCTTTTTCTATCGGGGTCCAAAATAGAAATACCGGTAACACCAAAATTTTTTAACAGATGTTCTCTATCATGTTCTGTAGTATTTACCAAATTTTCAGAAAGGTATTTTGTGAAATAAAAGAATTATCTTATACGGACTCTTACAGGAATTTGGTCACGTGATCTGGTTGATCCATGGCCTTAACGTAAATGCAAAATGACAGCTTGTTTTTGTGGTAAGCGTGGTTCATTTTTTTCTCATTTCATGTTCTTTTTATGTTCTTGTTGAGTTTTTGTAGATTTTTATATTCTTTTTGCAATTTTTTTCTTGATTTTTGTGTAAATCGAATCTCGAGCAATGCGTCGATTTTCAATCGAAGAGTACTGCGATATGAACCTCATTTTTGGGTTGTGGAAGAGAAGCAACTGCTACGGAGTACGCTCAATGATATCCTGAAGTCTCAGGTTGAGAAGAAATTTGAATCTCAAGTTGTGATCACCGAATTTTCCGGTTGCAATAACCAGAAATATTAGTTGTAAGAATTTACAAAAAGAAATTTTGAGGTTATGTTTAACTCCACGTGATTATTTTACTATTCTTTTAATTCGAAATTTTTGTTCTGATTACGATAATTTAAAACGAATGATAGTTAATAACGAATATTACTTACTATTGGCGGCAATGTTATTGCTGATGATAATTGATGAAAAACAAAATCACACAGCAATCACTATGACCGGATCAATGAAACATTCAATACTTTATGCGCCTGCGCAGCAAGATTTCAACGGTACCAATGAAGACGACACGACTAAGATTTTTGCTTACAGTAACCAGTAAATTTTTTACAATTGCCGCAGCGGTGTACGTGATTTTCTAGTGACTAAAACCCGAATTCCCGTTTGCCTAAAGTCTTTCATTGTAGTTACGGTACATAATTTTTCTAGTTAAATACTTTTCTAAACAGAAAATGTAGTTGTCACAACTGTAAGAAGAATATTACAGTTGATCAGCTTGCTATGACTAGTTTTGTTCATTACTGCAACTAAATTCCCTGGTATACTAACTGTTGAAGGTATGTTATCAAAACAACATCATAAGTGACTACATTTACCGGTTCCAACAACGAGAGCTTATTTCTCTCTGTGTAGAGCCTGACGACTTTCAGAAAAGGCGAAGTTTCTCTCACGTTATTTCAAAATTTTATCTCTTTTTTCCTCGTTTTTTTTTTTTTTTTTTTCTTACCTCAATATTTTCAAAATGTAATGTTTATAAACTTTTTTTTATTATTATTGAATTAGTTATATTAAGTTCGTAATTCGGGAATTTTTGTGACAGTTGAAGATGAATAAAGGGCCCTTTAGCTTTCATGCAATTAGGAACCGATGTTGTTTTCTCGTCTGCATTTATGTCTGACTTGCTACTGTAGGCAGTATCTTTAGTATTCAATAAAAATAATCTGTTTTATGCTTCTGCATATTTTCTTGTGGAGAAGATAAAGAAACTTGTGAACAAGCATTACAAAATAGCGCCAAGGCACTTATGGACTCAAATGTGAACCCTAAACGAGAAGCGGAAATACGCAAGCTCGGTAGGAACGACGTGAAGGTCCTAACATAACTGTTCACAGGGCACGGAAGTCTCAGTTACCACAGACACAAGATAGGGCTCGCCGACAGTCCCATCTGGCGTTTGTGCGGAGAGGATGACGAGACACCAAATACCATCCTCTGTCGCTACCCCGCAATTGCGGGTAAACGTCTTTGAGGACTGGAAGAAGCAGAGGTTGGTCCTTCTAAGAAAGGGAGAGAAGCCTCTAGATGGAGCTTCATACCATACATCAATGTGTCTAGTGACAAAAGTGGGGAATCTGCTAGAAGAATTGATTCTGACTTATAAGCGCTAGGGATTCCGTGCATTGATCAGCTTTCATATACAAAATGCCTTCAGCTCCGCGAAATTGAAGAACTCGCTCTTTCACTCTTGCGTTTGAAAGAGACAAGAATATCAAATATTGTACAACTAAGGCCATCCCACGGAATGATTGATAACTAAAATCGCTTGTCAGCGCTTCAACTGTTCGACCAAGCAACGTACATTCATTTTGGGAATGCTTTAATCTTGTGTGTGTTATAATAAAAAATAATAACGGCAAGAGTTCCCTTACAACCAAGATATTAGGCCATTCCTAACTACAAACGTAGTGCCCAGCGTGTTCTCTCAGTTGTAAGAATTCTCTCGCTGAAATAGGATGAGTTTTTTCGCAACCATAGCAAGGCGAAGATCGAGCTATTTTCGCAAGGAATATTGCTCTGACAGAATATGACACTAGCAATAATGGAATGCCCTTGATTCTTTTATAGTATAAGACATTTAATGCTGAAAATGAATGAGTTGATGCCAATATTAATAGAAGTTCATACTGATTTCGCACATTAAGTTCGGTGCTTTGATAAGAAGAGCTCAGCTTACTATGAAAATTAGATTTTTTTCCTAGTGGGCCAACAAGATCCATTAATATTCTGTAGTAGATAGATAGGTAGTAGATGCAGTAGTAGATGGGCCAATGATTACCATTTGATTTCTAGCTTTAACTCTGGTTGATCATTTCAGTCCACATTGTAAACAGCCTGGAATATATTTCTTAATATCCACTTTCACATTTCCCTAGAATTTTTGGTGGCGAATTCGATTACAAGTTTTTGAGACGCCTCCATGATCTTATAATGCTAAGCAGTGAGCTTCTTCAATTAACTGTGATTGTTGTTCTTCTGTCGAATATTTCGTGATTCCATTACATGAACTATCAGATGTGCACAGTGCATATACATGCACACGTAGGGTCTTTAAATGTTAGAGAATTTCTATGCAAATTAGTGAAGGAGAAAGAATGATCGGGTGGCCAATGCAGGCCGATTTATGGCGTCATAAACATTCTGATAAGACTGGCGACTTACGAATGCATATAGTCAAAACAAATGGGGAATGAGGTGCCAGATGTCTCCAAGAGGACTCACTTTGCTCTGGTTGCTTGTCCTGATCACTTGCTCTGAACATTCTTATTAAATATTTGTCAAATTTAACTGTAACTGATAGTTTAAATATATAATTATATTAAAAGGAATTGGACTAATTACTCCTTACAGATCAGAAGTGGGATTCAAAATCGTGCGTGCCGCGCAAAAAATTTCACTAGTTAGAACTTAAAGTATAAAGGTGCTGTGAAAGTACAAGCTATAGTGAAAATAAAATGTTGTGATAATCTCACCACACATATCTTCTTACAGAAGCAGAAAAGACAGACGTTCGCGAAGTCGAAGTCGACATCGTTCACGTAGTCATCGTCGAGAGTACCGAGATAAAAAGGACCGATCAAGGCATGAGTCGGAACGGACCCATCACGATCAGGTAGACGGAAGTAAGCAAAGGATTCGTAGCCCATCAAGTCCTGCATACAGCAGCTCTACGAGTCGTGAGTCTGATTTTGCCAAATTGACAGCAGTCTTGTCAGGTATTGTGTCCACAGGTTCTAAGCGATCAACTTATGTTGACGAAAAAATATTACCAGAATTTGATCCTGCGTTAAAGAATTTCTCTGCGAGTGAATGGGTACAAAAAGTTAATATGTGCGGGGAAATGTATGACTGGGACAACAAAACCATGTTATATCTTGCCATTTTGAAGTTAAAAGGTAATGCTAAGCTCTGGCATGACGGATTACAAAATTCATTATTGACTTGGGAGGCCTTTTCTTTAGAAATAGTTAGACAATTTCCAGGAGAAGAAAGCTTCAGGAAATTGATGGAAGACGCGGTTATTTTTAAAAGCACACTGGGTCAAGATCTTCAGACATACTGCTTTGCGAAATTGGGGAAAATTAAAACTAGAACTTCCAGAGGAAAAATTAGTTGATTTGATTGCGCAGGGTATTCACGACGAATCAATTCGGACAATTGTTTTAGCAGCTCGCTGTAAGACCGTTGCGGATTTAAATAAATGTTTAAGCGTTTTCCCCAATTCAGTAAAAATAAAAGAAACAAGAGATTCTAAAGTATCAAAAGATTTTAAACGTTCATTTTCTAATAACCCTGAATCAGATAAATCTAAAACTTTTCTGAATGATGGTTGTTTCAAATGCGGTAAAAAGGGTCACGTAAAGAAATTCTGTCCCCAATCTTTAGAGGGCGATATTTTAAAAGTTCAGATTGATGAGATTTCGAAAAATAAAGGTGAATTTTCTAAATCCTATCAGAAAAAAGAATCTATTAAAAAGAAATGTACGTTTTGTAATCACTTAGGTCATACGGAAGATCAATGCTATAAGAAAAAGATTAAGAAAAAGAAAGAGAGATCAGAATGACTAACCGCCCGTCCCGCCGCTGAAGCAGAGTCTTTATCGGTTCTAGAAGTAGAGGCGATGAAGATAAACAAGCCACTAAAAATGTGCCGCATAAACGATAAATAAATACTATGTTCAGTAGATTTAGGCAATGACTGTTCTATTATTACAGAAAGTGAGGCTCGATTATTAAATTTAAAGTTTGAAGAAACTAACGAAGTATTGTCGGGATTTGATTATTCCTTAGTCGTTCCAATTGCATATTCAAAAATTAATTAAATTATTCATGATATTGAGCTTAAAATAAAGATATTTATCGTGCCAGACGATCAGTTGTCAAAAAGGGTTTTAGTAGGTCGTAATATAATAAAAACGGGAATACAAGCAATCACTGACGCATCATGTACGTGATTTATCAAGGCACAAGATACAGACTCTTCAAGTAAAGCGATTGACCTTCTTACGGTAGAAAATGTAGAAACGTTAAAATCTATTGAAGAAAAAGACGTACGTTGCGAGGACTTAGGCGAGGGAATAAAGAAAAGATTAATAAGTCGATTAAAAATTAATTCAGAAGCGCGAAAAGAAAAAAGGGTTGTGGCATACAACAGTCGCAAAACTAGTCCTGAAAAGCAAAGATATCACTCATATGATTTAGAAACCTTGGCAGTGTTCGTTGCCTTCAAAGTATTTCGCGTATACTTATTAGGAATTAAATTCACAGTTGTCACAGATTGCAGTGCTATTCGCGCGACTGCAAATAAAAAGAATATTTAACCACGGGTGGCTCGTTGGTGGATTTATTTTCAAGATTATAACTTTGACATTGTATATCGTCTGGGTGCTCAAGTAGCTCACGTTGATTATCTCAGTAGGAATCCCGTTGAATGTTTATCCGTTGACATAACGTCGGCAGAGTGGATAAAGGTTGCGCAAATTCAAGATCACG
Organism: Diplolepis rosae; assembly: GCA_030998225.1. NCBI lineage: Eukaryota > Metazoa > Arthropoda > Insecta > Hymenoptera > Diplolepididae > Diplolepis > Diplolepis rosae. The sequence continues at coordinate 1,734,475 of JAPYXD010000466.1, forward strand.
ATATCAAAGTGATACGAAAAATTTTGGAATCCGGCGATAGAAGGTCAGAAGTAAACAGTATTTCGAGAAGTATGACTTAAAAGCAGGTGTAGTTTTCCGGAGAACCGAGGATGGAAACAAATGGTTGGTACCTCGTATGTCCCGTTTGAACATTGTTAAAATGTGCCATGATGATCAGGGACACTTTGCTTTAGAAAAGACTTTCGAAAAGATCTGTGAAAATTATTGGTTTAAGGGAATGAGACGATTTGTTTCTAAGTATGTGAAGGCTTGTTTTAATTGCCTTTACTATAAATCAACATCGGGGAAAAAACCAGGCTTCCTTGACCCAATTGAAAAAGTTTCTATTCCCTTTCATACATTGCACCTGGATCATGTTGGCCCATTCATTCGTACAAGAAACAGGAACACACAAATATTAACGATTATTGATGGATTCACTAAGTTTTGCATCCTCGAGCCTGTGCACAGTACAAAGACAAAAGGCGTCATTTAGGCACTGGACCAGTTATTCGTCCTGTTTGGAGTTCCCACACGAATAGTAACTGACAAGGGAACTGCATTTACTTCTCACACTTTCCAAGCATTCTGTCAGGAGTACGGAATTAAGCACATTCAAAATGCTGTCGCTACACCAAGGGCCAACGGTCAGTGTGAGAGATTAAATTGCACGGTACTAAATTTATTGGCGGCAACCTGCGCTGGAGAATCAGAGGATTCTTGGGACAAGCATGTGAAGAAAGTTCAAAGTGCAATCAATTGTGCCATCAATAGAACCACCAGAAGGAGTCCAGCACATCTTCTTTTGGGGTATAAACCCCTTGACCGGCTAGATCTTCAGGAACTGAGGAGAGAAGCCAAACAGCGTACAGACCTGGAGCAAGCAGAGCAGAAAAGGAGGTTTGATGCACGCAGATTCAAACCACCGCATTACAACGTGGGGGACGTTGTAATGGTAGCATCCAGTCCGATAGCGACCGGAGCGAGCAGAAAGTTGGCGGCCAAAGCAAAGGGACAGTTCAAGGTGACTGTAGTATTGCCCAATGATCGCTACGAGGTCCAGGATTTGAGGGACTTGAAGAAGTCGACCAATCGACGGAGCGTAGTGGCAGTAGACAGTCTACAGAAATGGGTCACGTTTGACGCTATGGAGTAGACTGGTAAGTTGGATTGTACTTGACGAAATGTCTAGTATTTCAGTCGGAGTCAGAAGTTGCGAGGCGTATATCCTTGGTCAGGATATACGTAGAAGGAACTTTTGGCAAGGCTGTTGACCGAGGCCAAGTCTAGAATTCTCAGGTATGATTTCTGGTCAAGATCATACGGATTCTGAGTTTATAGGCGGAGGCTAGGACCAAGGGCAGTCGGAGTCAGGGTTGTTTTGGGCTGACTTGTCACTGGTCACGCTCTTAGTTGTCAGGACCCCTGGCGAGGCTGGCGACCAGGTTAAAATCCTTCATCCTATCCCGAACACAAATAATGTTCCACGATTTCAATTTCCTTCTTTAGTCTCCTACAGAGATAACCACTGTGTTGCAATGGATGCCCTCACCGACTTGATCACTCCAGTGGAAGGTGTCTGTTGCCTTGCATTGCTTATCTACACTAGTATTCATAAAAGTAAAAAGCATCATTTATTTGTTATAGCCTACAAGCAAACCGTTAAGCTTGAGGTCGAGGACGACCATATGGTCAGGGAGACCGAATGAAGGAGTAAGAATGATCGGGTGGCCAAGGTAGGCCGATTTATGGCGTCATAAACATTCTGATAAGACTGGCGACTTACGAATGCCTATAGTCAAAACAAATGGGGAATGAGGTGCCAGATGTCTCCAGAAGGACTCACTTTGCTCTGGTTGCTTGTCCTGATTACTTGCTCTGAACATTCTTATTAAATCTTTGTCACATTTAATTGTATCTGATAGTTTAAATATATAATTATATTAAAAGGAATTGGACTAATTACTCCTTACATTAGAAAGAAAATCTTCTTACTTCAGTTATATTATCTTGTGTGTTAATAAGTATGAATAAAAAAATAACAAATACTAGTTAAGCTAATGACATGTCTTTAAATTAGCTATCAGCTCAGGAAACTTTCATAAATGTCCTTCTAATTGTATTATCCATCGACTGTTATGCTGATTTAGCAAAACAAAAGGTTTGTTTCAAGGATGTATATTAGTGTGCGTTCAAACGTTCGGAGAGTGCTCGTATGTGATCAAACAAACAAAACACGTGTTGCCGGCATCGATTTAATTTATTTTTTTTATATTTATAAATTTTATATAAGGTGTACAACTTTGCCGCTTACTGTGTGACAGTTTTAATCTGTCGATTTTGACTAGCAATTACTGCTGCAGCCATTTATCGAAAAACGGCGAAAGCAAACTTGTACACTAATAATAATTGATATGTAGATCTATGAAATTCGTTATTTGATACAGTTTTAAAATCTTAAAATCAACCACTGATATAATAGTTTATTTATCCCTAACCTCTGAAACGCATTTAAACAATTTTTTCGCAACAATCTCTGTAAAGAAGAGTCAAAACCCTAATTTTCGTAATTTGGAAAAATTTTCGTGCGAACGATTGTTTTCAAGATAAACAGGCTTGAAAGTGCGCTTGCTATGTCAAAAATATCATTTCTTAGAAAATTAGAAAAATCGTATACTTGTAACAAAATTTTTTTTGTCCAAACGAAAAAATACGTGTCTATTTATTGTTGATAATGAACCGAAAAAAAATGATCTCGTTCAAATCTGCGACATCGACTGTCAATCTAATACGGAATGACCCTTATACATTCTGTTCCTCCTGGACTTTTCATCCAGAATTATAACTGCGTAATAAAGCAGTGACTGATCTGTGAAAAGTTTTTCGGAAATTTTCTCCAAATTTTCAAGACGCAATAAACACTTAATTGTCAGTCATTTTTCCAAACAACAACTGTAGTGTATTCTTTTAGTGGCTTTGATGAATTTCCATATTTCCTAATCAGTGGGAAAAATATTTACATGCCATCGAAATATTCTTTTTTTAATCCATGAAAAGTATTTCAATTCATGGGGAAAAAGTTTTCCTATTCAAAATGGTGAATTTTATTTTTCCAATTAGAACCTTGATCAATAAAATTTGCATTGTTTAAACAATATTTTTTCATGTTGATGACAATGATTTCTCTCATAAAGAGAGAGGTTACAAAAAGTGAAACTTTTTTGAAATTAAAACAGCTCCTCTTGATATATTTAGAGTAAAACGGCCCTCGTGAAAAATGCAAGTTTTTTTGCCCTGATAGTTTGCCCTAACAGCTGACTTTCTCTTCCCATTTTCCGCGTCTTTATATTAGTAGCTTCGACTTGGCTACTATAAAGAACAGAGTATTTGTCGACCTATTGTGTCGGCCAACTTCCTCTTCCCACGTTTTGTGCATTCATCAACGCATTCATCAACGCATTCATCAGCGCATTCATTCATTCTGCTAGAATTGTCTTCTAATTGTTGCTGTTCAAAGTTTATTTTGATGGCTTTGGCATTATATTTCACATTGAAAACTTCCCATAACTACACTCTTATGCAGATCTTGAATCTTGAAACGAAAGATTTTGCCCTGCTCCCCCTCAAAATGGCTTTAAATGCAAAAATGTATTAAACCTTTGGAGTTAATTTAATAGTATTAAACTCAGAAATATATTCAAGATCACGACAAAATTATACAAAAAGTTTCTGCAAGTTCTACATTTTTTGAATTCTGAAATGAGTTTCACAAAAGTGAATTAGGTTTATGTATATTCTGATGCATCCTGAAACACCCCATTATACTCGGGATGTTCCGAAGAGCTCTAAGACAACCTGCTTAACCTAAAATCCAAACAATAATTTTAATTCTTCAACTTAAGTGAAAAATGGTAGAAATAATAATATCACAATCAAGTATTCTAACTTTTAGATAATAACGCTGAATCTGGGTAAATATAATACATGCTTTTTTTATGTATAAAACTTTAATTTGTAGAGATTTTTTCAAAAATTATACTTGCTTAATGGCTGTCAAAACTATAGTCTTATGCAAATGCGGACAGGCTAAAATTTTCGATTCAAGGTGCACCCAGAGCAAAAAACTTCTGCAATGTAGTGCATGAAGATCAATTACTCTCGATACTGAGAAGAGTCTCATAATTCGCGGCTGTCTAAGGAGTATATAATTTTCAGAATGTTCTTGCGATTGTGAATACAGTAGAGTAGAGTGACTGGAAAGGGGGCTATAAGTCTCATCCCCTCACTTTTTCAACCGATCGTGGTTACCAGGTTTGGTAACGGAGCAGCAAAGCACTCCCACTGCGAAAAAGAAGTAGGGGGGTGCTTCAGGGGAGAGCAACGTTCCACTTTAAGGTCGAGGGACACGTCCAGTCACAATAAAATAAAAATGTACAGTATTAATTCTTTCTCGAACCCTCTTCTCGTATCTACACGAATATTAAGAACATGTGTAGAAACATGTTTGGTAAAAAGATGATTTGTCCATAGATGGCGTGACATTTTTTCTGTAAAACAAAATTTTAAAGAGAAATTAATCATATAAAAAGCATAGGTTGAAAAGTATTAAAGGTATTTAATTATTTTCATTTATACATGTATTTAAAATTAACGATAAAATAAGACGGAAGTTGTTTTTATTGAATTTTGAAGTGAATAAAGTGAAGTCTATCTAATGTCCCGCTTGAAACTTGAAGATGAGGTGCAAATTTTTCCATAAAATGTGATCAGCACAATCACTGACATCACTTGAAACATTGGCAAGACCAGTCCAGCTAATAATAGCAACAAAATGACGCTGTCCTGGTAATAATAGGCGAAATCATGGGGCTGTCTTGGCAATGTAAATACTGGTCGAAATACTATATTGAAGGTGGAAGACAGTTAAGTCAATGAATGCAAGACTGTAGATCTAAAATATAATGCGACCACGCACATTGTTATTTGTTCCTGAATTCTACGCAGTTTGAAAACATAAGACGCTCACTTACATTCTCATTTGTTTCTGAATTTCAGGCAGTTGTGAAACATAAGACGATCACTCACATTTCATTCGTTTCTGAAATTTGCTATTTTCACTTTTTCATCATTTGTACACATTTAAGGAAATGATTAGCTCCATTTGTTCTTATTCCTCAATATAAACTACTTCGCAATAGATACATCGTACAATAGATACATGCGTCTACATCGCATATGTAAAACTGGATTTACTCGTAAGTTTTTATGTTTGCATAATACGTGTGCATAATACTTTGATGAATTAAAATAAACATGGCTGGAGGAAATAGAATACATTTTCATGTATGTGATCTTCGATTAGAACCTCGCGTAATAGTGCGTATTTCTGAAGAACTGGATGCACAAAATTGGCAGATCGCAATTCTTTGTCGAAGTAATTTTAACCATCCGCCTCAAGAGATACAAGATAATACTTGTATATGTGTAAGTTGCAATCGAAGGATTAACGCAGAAATACGTGAAGTAGAACAGAATGAAGAATGTTTCAGACTAAATGTAATGAAGCAGAGGAAGCATGGTCCTTGCATATTTTGCAATCGGTTGGAAGATTTTGTAAGGCTTTCTGCCAAGTGTAGGGTTAATATTTTTACTATGAAAAATATCTACGTCCCTAAATGAGCTAGCTGCTGTTTCCAGCATTTAGACACTAATAGCTTTATACTTCAGAGTACTAAGATAGTCGAACGCAATGCATAAGGGACGTGATTTAATTAAGCCAGCCATTGTTGTAGCTCCAGATGAATATATATATCCATGGCCCTTATTTCTCGGACTCTAGGAATAATGATCCATCAATGCTTGGAAACGAATTTCAGATGGATGCGGCAGGTCTTCAAGAATGGTTTCAAAATGGGGAAAAATTCATAGTGGATTGTGGCTACAGAAATGTTTTACCATTACTCAAAAACTTGGGTATTCATCATAAAATACTCACCCTTGTAGAGCCAGGACAACGTCAACTTAATACTCAAGCTGCTAATGACTCCAGAATAATCACAAAGATAAGGTGGCTAGTAGAGGCGCGCAATGATCATATAAAATCTGTTTTTCATTTCTTCGAAGGGACTTTTTCCATGAACCATGCCATCAACATCAGAGACTCTTGCCGAATTACCGGCGCGATTCTCAATAAATATCGAGAGCCAATCGTCACGGAGGGAGAAACTGCTGCAGTAGCGGAAAGAATGTTAGAAAAGTTTCGTGCACCTAATGTAATTCAAGCTAGAGTTGAAATGGACAACCTTCACGTGAGAAACGCTCGGTTGGCTCAATTAAACGAAAATCATGTACCCTACTTTTCAAGACTCGATTTCAATTATTTGATGGACCTGACAATGGGAATACATCAACTAAAGCTTAAACCTACTTACATACATAGACGAACTATTGGATGAACGTGGAATCATTAGAGTGCGCATGTATTCTCGATTCAGAAATGTTACCGAATACCAACTATGGATAGCATACATTGAAGAAGACATTAATAGGCAAGAGAATGAGGACTTTGCAGATGATGCAGTTATCCAATTTTATTTTTTCATGGGAGGTTTGAAAAGGTCTTTTAACGAGGTTCACTTTGTTCTTGTTCTACCAAAGAAATTCTTTTTAATGGAAAAAACCTTTTAGATATGCGTAATACGTTATTACTAGGTCAAAAAACTGCAAAATATATATACGATATAAAATAATACTTGTGATCTTCTTTCTGCTCTCCATGATAGAGAAGTGTGTACTACTATGAAAACATTTTTTTCTCATATAGCCTGGATATTTTTTTTTCAAAAATAGTAACACAACTAAGGCTAATTAGACACGAACATTCTAATAAAAATATTTTCAAAATGTGTCTGCGACTATGACACCCTCAATTCTCAATTCGAAAAATTCAAGGTGATGGTTTTTGCATTAAAAGAAGCGAAAATTCTCCAAACAAATATATATTTACAAGTACATCCTATTTTATCATATATCAATTGAAAATCAATCCCACTGCTCATTTTTCGAAGATAAGGTAAGGTCGAAAAACAAATTTCTCCCCGTAGCTTCCGTCCAGCAGGCGCAATTGGACTGGTTTTTTGTATGTTTTACTTCTGCACCTAAAGTAACCGCTTTTGGTCAAATAAATCATTTTCGAGTGTGCGCTTATACGGTAATGCTCTTTCTTACGTATAATTCCGTTGTAAGAAAGTCAAAGGACACTTCCTATTCATACCAAAATTTTATATTTTTTTCGATGAAAATTGAATATTTAGAGCTTACAATCATTTATTTGAAGTTGAGAAAAATACGACTACGATTTTGGAATTTATCAATGAACTTTTAACAAATTTTACTATGGATAAAAATATTCCAGAATGTTTGAGAGTAATCAAAATTTTTTTCGTCTGTGTTTACTATCAATTATAGAGTACATAATTTTGGAAAATTAAGAAGTAATAACAAGAGGACTGAAACGAAGTCATTTTCATCGAGAAAATATCGTCCTGTTTTAATAATCACAGCAACTACTGCAATTTTTGACAGTGTGCCGATGATACAGCAAGCTAAAATTTCTCTACATTTAGCGAATTTCCGTCATCGTTCATCATTAAAAGTTGCTTTCTACCTTCGAAATGTGTTCATTCATATTCAATTCAATGATTACAAGATAAGTTAGCCTTGTCAAAGAAAAATATTATTTCTTCTAGCATTTGATAGTTTCCAGATTCTCTTAAGGTGCTGATTAAATCAAATTTCTCTCCGTGTATGGTATTTTTCTTCGAATGACTAGAAATACCTATAAATTAAAACAAACGTTCTGATTATTAGACATTTTTTTAGCGTGCGTGTTTAAAAAAAATTAAGGCAATAAAAATGCGGGTATGAATTAATACACTGTTATATTTCGGCAGCTTAAATGATTGTTTTTACAAACCTTGGAAAAAAAAATTGTAAGTTTTCATACGTTTCAATTTTTTTATGCTACTTTTTGTTGTGTTACGATGTTTATTTAATCAATCTCAATTATTCACGTTACAAAATATTCTCGCTATTTTACAACAAATGGCGTTACCAGAATTGCGTGGGTATAGTTGAAGATGGTAACGCATCTATAAAAAGTACTATAAGAGAGCTCGAAATCCAGTCCATGTAATTCGGACGAAGAATAAGCAACTTGTTTACATAGTGTTAAACATATCGCATTTCATGCCACAAAAAGAGTATTTGCGAGGAATTTTACTGCACTACTTCAGTGAAAAAAAATCTGCAGCTGAAGCACACAGAATTCTTTCTACAACTTACAGCGATCGTGTTCTGTTGGAAACAGCATGCAGAGATTGGTTTAGACGCTTCAAAAATAATAATTTTAATAATGAAGATAAAGAATGCTTTGGTGCACTGAAAAAGTTTGAAGACGAGGAATTGAAGGCGTTCTTCATGAAGACTCATGCCAGACGCTGGCTGAACTGGCAGAATCATTAGGAGTTGATCATGCAACAGTTGTGAATTGTTTAAAAGCATTAGGAAACATTCAATAGCAAGGAAATTGGGTGCCTTACGAGTTGAGGCCGAGCGATATCGAACGGTGTCTTTTCCCGTGTGAAGAGCTGCTTCACCGGCAGAAAAGAAAAAGTTTGTTTGCTTCGTATCGTGAGTGGTAGAAAATTGTGGGGTAAGCCCGGCCATGCATCGACATCGTCCATGGTTCCAAGCTTCTGCCCTATATTCGGTGGTATCAGCTGAGTGTAGTTTATTATGAGCTGCTTAAACTGAACAAAACCATCACAGGAGACCGCTGTCGACCACAATTGATGCGTTGGAGCCGAGCATTTAGGAAAAAATGGCCGCTATACAAGCAGATGACACGACAAAGTGATTTATTTATTAACTAATACATGCAATTAAAAAATATATGGTATTTTTTGTTTTTTTGTTTTTTTCTTTTTGCTTATTAATTAAAAATAGAATAAACATGCAGAAAAACTTATGACTAAGCGAGTTCCTAGGTGTGAAGAAACCAGGCCGTTCCAAAAACTGCTCCAACAAGTAATCCTCTCCCACAGGAACCGTGAAAAATGCGGCCGCGGAACGCACTCCCTCAAGGGCACATATATAAACACAATTATTTCAGACCAGAAAGAAACAACACACTGGAGAATATAACGTGGGTCCTTGGTAAAGCACGCACAGCAAACCACACATATGCACGAGCACCAGAAGTAAAGGACACTGAAGTTAAAACAATCAGAACATTGCAATTGGTACAGAAAAATTTATTTATTTTCTCAAAAACCACAGAGATGACAGACGGATGTAAGTCCACCACTCTTCCACATGGCTAGAAGAAAACTGATTTGGGAATAAGTCGTGTTTAGGAAGACAAGTGTTCAGAGTTTGACGTATATGGAGAGCATTCTCCATGATAGGTCAGGTTCCAACACCAAGGGTTATACACAGTCAAAATTTACTTTAATGTCCCCGGCACTTGAGATTTCTATGTGCTCAAGCGTCTAAGGAAAGCAAACCCCTACCACGTGTTCGAAGAATTCTGTAAGGAAAGGCACTCAATACGGTCCCGGCGTCGTAAAAATTATACACATTTTTGTGGATATAGAAAGTAAAATGCAGCTAAAGTGGAGATTCACGAAAAATTAATTTCCTGGTTTTTCGAAACCTCTGATTCTTAATAACTGGAACCCGGAAAAATACAATATTAAGTTTATAAGTATGATGTCCGAGTTTTTCGGATTATAAGACTGTTGTAAAGTGGTAAAATATTACGCGAGCTATTCAAACTCTGATTTGAATAGAGGTCAATTAATACGGTAGCACTACGGATTCTGAGACTAATAAAAAGTTGCAAAGTGATGCGCGAGCACTTCAGACTCTGACTTTAAGTGAGGAGGCCAAGTAATGCGCGAGTTCTTGGGTGTATGAGAATTTTTATAAAGTGGCCAAGACTCTGACTTAAAGTAAGGTGGCCAAGTAATACGCGAATTCATAGGAGTATAAGAATTTTTCTAAAGTGGCCAAGTAATAAGCGAGATTTCCGGACTCTGACTTTAAGTAAGGTGATCAAGTAATGCGCGAGTACAATGGACCTCAGGACTGACATAAATACATAAGTGGCCTTGTAATACGCGAGTTAGACGAAGTCTGTCCTGAAAAGAGTGGCCAAGTAATGCGCGAATTCTTAGGAGTATAAGAATTGTTATAAAGTGGCCAACTAATACGCGAGATTTACGGACTCTGACTTAAAGTAAAGTGGCCAAATAATGCGCGAGTTCTTAGGAATATAAGAATAAATCTCAAGTGCTGGGGACATTAAAGTAAATTTTGACTGTGTATAACCCTTGGTGTTGGAACCTGACCTATCATGGAGAATGCTCTCCATATACGTCAAACTCTGAACACTTGTCTTCCTAAACACGACTTATTCCCAAATCAGTTTTCTTCTAGCCATGTGGCAGAGTGGTGGACTTACATCCGTCTGTCATCTCTGTGGTTTTTGAGAAAATAAATAAATTTTTCTGTACCAATTGCAATGTTCTGATTGTTTTAACTTCAGTGTCCTTTACTTCTGGTGCTCGTGCATATGTGTGGTTTGCTGTGCGTGCTTTACCAAGGACCCACGTTATATTCTCCAGTGTGTTGTTTCTTTCTGGTCTGAAATAATTGTGTTTATATATGTGCCCTTGAGGGAGTGCGTTCCGCGGCCGCATTTTTCACGGTTCCTGTGGGAGAGGATTACTTGTTGGAGCAGTTTTTGGAACGGCCTGGTTTCTTCACACCTAGGAACTCGCTTAGTCATAAGTTTTTCTGCATGTTTACTCTATTTTTAATTAATAAGCAAAAAGAAAAAAACAAAAAAACAAAAAATACCATATATTTTTTAATTGCATGTATTAGTTAATAAATATTTAAAGGTTACAATTAAGCTAATTGGCACTGAAGAGGGCCCCCATCTGTGGCCGAAACGTTTGCCTTCCTAATTTTTATGTCCTCTATGACATAAATAATTAGAAACTAAGCTGACCCCAAGCCAAAATAAATATTACAGAATTATAACTGTGGGTCAATGTAACAAGGAACATGTACGGAAACATGTCACGATATAATGCTACTTAGAAATGTTTACATAGGAAGTTCTACTCCACCCGCTGTATTAATCAGACTGCCCGTTCTGATTATCACTTGTTCTGATCATCACTTATTCCAATCCATGACAGATGGCCTGGCTGAGCAGTATTTCCATTCTTATGAAGATGCCAAAAAATGAGTCGACTCTCCGATAGCCTCAAAAGACGTTTCGTTTTTTTGACGTGTAATTCATATGCTGGCAGAAATATGGGAAAGGGTAATGGCTAGCGATAGACAATATCTACAGTGACATTTTTTTTAATGATTTAAAAAAACAAAGCATTAATTTTCATGAAAAAACCAGCGTAAACTTATTCAAAATCCCAGCTCAATTTGTTTTCAAACTATACACATGTTATTTGAAAGCCTTAGTTTCGTACTCCTACGGTCAAATTGTGCCTACATACATTAATGTATATATATTTTATTCATATACAAACACTCGATGTTGGAAATTTTTATTTCTACAAAGTTTGCTCCATTAGGATGTAAAAAAAACGATCTTTTGAACACTAATCAGCACGTCGTAAATCGTAAATACTTTAGACGTCACCGAGTAAGTTGTACTGTCCGCGTCTATATTCTGAAATTTTATTAAAAAATAATTGGCGAAACAACCTTCCGAATTTACAATCAGACCCCCTCTCTTGTAAACACGTCATAAATCTCTTACCATCAAAGAAGGCAAAAAAGCGAGAAAAGTCGTGTAATAAGCGCAACGCGGCGCCAATTAATATTAAGCGGTGTTAAATCCATTTTACTACTAGCGGGCCATAAAGTGGAATTTATTGCCCCGTGCGGGGCAAACAAATCCACTTTCTGACCCTATAGTAGAAAAAAAATCGTGTGCAACACGGTAAACAAATTTATTTTACTCGTGTGGTTGTTACCCTCGCTTTGCTCGGGCATCAAACTTCACACTCGCAAAATAAATTTTTTTTTCCCTAGTTGCACAATGTACTATTAATCCATATTATAGAGGAAGCAAAAGCACTCTCCGGAATTAAAATTTGAAAATAGTATAGGTAATTTCTTTAATTTATTTAGGTGGCATAATAAAATGAACATAATTTCTAGAGCTCTACAAATCGATGATCCCGAGCGACTTTGACTTAACTCACAAACAAGTAAACAAACTGTCCTAACTGATAATCTCCGTTTCCTGTTGACTCAACTGAAAATTTTTCTTTTGTGATTTTTTGAAATTTGTGATAAAAATGATAATGAGGCAACGACCTATCCTACATGAGGGTGTAAAGAAGCAAATTTCGATTTTTCATTCAGAAAAGGGCATGTTCCCTTTTATTGTAACTGCAAATTATCATATTTTTTCCATTCTACTTTGTCTCAATTCGATCGACGTAGAATGTTTTTTGTCTTGTTTACAAAAGAAGACAATCAGTGGATTTTGACAGAAATTTTTTTCAAGCTACGAAATGCAGGTAATAGAAGAAAGTGATTTTAATCCAAATATCTCCAAAGGTATCTAGAAATTCGTACTGTCAATAAAAACTCATCTGAAATATCCTTACAATTCCTTTTTTCACAGTAAATTTCTTCAAAAATAAAAATGGAAAAAATTCCACCCAGTCTTACGAGATGTTAAATTAATTCTAAATCACAGGTTGGTAAGGTCGATATGGTAGAGTTCAGTTATCACGTAGAGTGATACATTCTTCTAATGATCGACATAATCGACTGAAATGATATGGAAAAATTGGTTAAATAGTTCATAATACATCCGTAGCCTAATAGGCGTTAACAAGATTCTGTGAGAAAAGTTGTGGAACCTCCGTAGCTCAGATGACAGAGCATTCGACCGGCAATCGAAAGGACCTGGGCTCGATACCCAGCGGAGTGGAAACGTTCCTTTTTTCACATAAAATTTCTTCAAAGTTTGATATCTATACTGAAATTTATATCAATTATAAGTTTTAGAAATGTTTCATTGTAATGGTGCATCACAAAGTAACTTTTTGTATTTGTTTTTGATTTTTTTTTCTGCACTCAAATACACATCAATATTCTACTTTCACATGATAATCTATCTATCTTTATTAATGATTACAACAGGAAAAAATATAAAATAATTTTGGGTAAGTAACGAAAAAAAATTAAAGGGCATAGCCGGGTTTCCAGGTGAAATCGGCCTTAAAACCAAATCGAATTTCGCATCAACTATATACTATTAAAGCACATTTTATAATAACAGTAGACAAATGAAAAAAACAATTTTTTTTGGTAATCAATCTCTAACACGGTTTACTGCTGGAATTTTTCCAAAATTTGCAAATTTTTTTCCGAATTTTTTTTGTTGCGAAAAATCGAAATTTTTACATGCATTGTGAAAAAATGGTTGATTGTCGTTATTCGCAAGTCGAAATAGTGCTGCTAAAATTATCTTGTTCTACTAGCGGGCCCCGTGCGGGGCAAACAAATGCACTTTCTGACCCACTAGTAGAAAAATCGTGTGCAACACGGGAAAAACATTTATTTTACTCGTGTGGTTATTACCCTCGCTTTGCTCGGGCATCAAACTTCACACTCGCAAGATAAATTTTTATTTTCCCTTGTTGCACAATGTACTATTTCGTATTCTTGAATATTTTGCGAATATACAGGTTAAATTAATTTCTCTTTGTTAAAAATAACATACTCATTTTACCATACAAGACATCGAAAATACCCTCAAATCGTCCTCTATTTACTTTACTTTTTGAAATTTTAATGAGCACAAATAATAAAAAATGGTTGTAAATTAAATAAGTAATTAACATGGATTTCTGGATAGCAAAAAATTTTTAGCAGTTATTTTGCATTGCAATACGTACATTTTCGTTACATTTTTTTATAAAGTTTTGCCCGTTAAAAAATTTAGTCCGTTCAAAAACTGTCCGTTTTAAATAAAAGTGGTATGCAAAATGTAAAATTGATTTTCCTACAAAAATATATTTTTCTAGCATCGAGTTTTTACAAATATATCTAGATGGTTAATTGTACTTTCATAGCCTAGCTTTCATTTGCCTAGCATAAAATTTTTTTCAATTTTAAATTAGCCATCATCACTGTCTTCGTTTATAACTGTAAGTTTTTAGGAAAACCAATTTTACTTTTAGTATACCATTTTTATATAAAACGGAAATTTTTTGAACGGACTAAATTTTCAACGGGCAAAACCTGCATGTTCGAAAAATATTCAAGAATACGAAAAGATATTTTTAGTAGCACTATTTCGACTTGCGAATAACGACAATCAACCATTTTTCACAATACATGTAAAAATTTAGATTTTTCGCAACAACAAAAATTCGCAAAATATTTTACAACATTTTTGCAAAAATTTCAGCATTAAACCGTGTTAGAGATTGATTACCAAATAAAATTGTTTTTTTCATTTGTCTACTGTTATTATAAAATGTGCTTTAATAGTAAGATGTTGGAAGAATGCGTATTTTGACGGTTTTTATTTTTTTTTACCCCTGTCCACACCTTGCAAAAATCTTCAAAAATTCTGTTTTAATCATCGATAGGTAACTAATGAATAGAATAATTCTAAAGAGCGGTCGCGCAATTCAAACATGAACAAAATTGCGTGCCAAAATTTTCGCAAATTTTTGCATCGCGAATTATGCATGAAAAAATCTGTAAAAATTTACAAATGTGTCTTCTATTGGAAAAAACAACCCTGATTTTTTTTCAAAATTTTCCTATGATTAGATTATCTAAATAAAGAAAAAAACGAAAATGGTAAAATCCACCATTACTCATTTAAAATGGCAGATAATGATCTGAAAATTTGGCACAATAATCTCTTGCCCAACCCCTTCCATATGGTTGAGGCGAAATTCGATTTGTTTTTATGGGCGATTTCACATGGAAACCCGGCTATGCCCTTTTCGCGAATTTTTGTTTTAAATGTAAATGACGGATTGGCAATCGATTTTTAATATTTGGTTTTTAATTCTTCACTTCTGTGTATTAAAGTCATTTTTGTTCTTTCACAATCTGTGATGTATCGTTTTTTTATAATTATATTAAAATAAGGAAAATTTATAAGAGTAATATTTTTAAATAACTCGCAAACATGATACAGCTTTTTCTCTAAAACTGTCAAATAAGAGTTACAATAATTTCTTGTAAGATGTTAGATATGTTACTATTCTTGAAATACTTGTTTACTCATTTGTAATAATCATTAAGTAAAGATAAGTGTACCAGTTTTTAAACTTTTAATAACAATTTCAAAAATTTTCACTAAACTTCGCATATTTCAACGGAAAGTTCTTTGAACATTTTTACACTGAGATTCGAATCCGAGACTTCATAATAAGTTTAATAATTTTAAATGAGCTTATTCTTTCCGTGTGTTGCCAAAATGATAAATATTCTGCGCTTAAGGCGGTATTCTAGTCTAGAATTTTGAAAAAATCGATTTTTTTCCGGTCCTGCCACGTTAAATCTGGCGGCCCACAGTGGTACAGAATCCGAAAAAGCTGGCCAAAATTAAAAAGTTTGCTTTGCAATAATTGCATTTGTATAAAATTGTATTTGAACAAGAGAAAGGTCCAATGTATGGAGCAGGAATCGCCGATTAACGAAATGTGAGTAAAAACTGCCTGCAACTTTTCTCAAATCTTTAAACGCGTTTTTCTCGAAACTACTTTTTCCAACACGTTTGACATGATTTCTCAAGTTCTAATGAACCGATTAACTTGAAATTTGGCGTGGACCTTCTTTATAAAGGGTTTCCCAATAGGGGTGATATGATTTTGAATGTCCCTATCGGGCTCATTTGAACTGAAATTTTTGACGTCTGCTGTCAGTTGTCATCAGTAAGGTTTGCCATTTAATCATGAGTAGTTTCACGCTTCCACAACGTTTGGAAATTGTCCAATTATTTTATCAAAATTCGAGAAGTTTAATCGGTGTTCAAAGAGCATATCGTGCAAAATATGGTCGTCATTCTGCTCCATCCGCGCTCTCAATTCGTCGAATAATCGATAAGTTGGAGAGTGAATTTACTCTATTGGATACTAAGCCTAAAAATCGTATGCGTACCGCACGTTCTACACAGAATATAGCCGCCGTACAGGCCAGTATCGAGGAAAACCGTGAATTGTCCGTGCCACGCCGATCTCAGGAATTGGGCCTGTCCAGGATGACTACCTGGCGTATTTTGCGATTGGATCTTGGCCTGCATCCCTATAAGATGATTCTGGCCCAATAACTGAAGCCTAATGACCATCGTTTGCGTCGGGAGTTCGCGGATTGGGCTCTGGAATCAATTGAAAAGGATCCCAATTTTCATCAAAAAATCATCTTTTCTGATGAGGCGCATTTTTGGCTCAAGTCTCGGGGGACATTTGGCCGATATATTGTTTAAATCATAAATGGCATAGAATATCCAATATAATAAAAATGATTTCGATCAATTCCGAATGAATATTCAGTGTTTTTTTTCAATTTCAAAACATATCACCCTTATTGGGAAACCCTTTACATCCCTCTATCGTTGGAAGTAGGATCATGTGAAAATTTTGATTTTTACTATTTTTAAAAAATTTTAAACTTTATAAAAAACAGGGCAAAAACAAACTTTTTTTTCAAACAGTCGCCATTTTGTGAAATTTTTTTTTTTTTTTTTCCTAGTTCAGGCGATAGCGATATTCTTACTCATTAAGAATCTATTTTATTTTTTTTTTCAGATCACCAGAAGGGTTGGGATCGTGTCAATATGGACGCACCCTTTATTCACCCCCGCCACTTAACCAGCCTGTAAATTTGTAAATTTAAAAATTTTTTTAATTTTTAATTTTTTTTTGTATTGTTAAAATATTAATAAATATCTCATAAAAAATGGATCGTAAAAATATTTTTAGTTTTTTTTATAGAATTTAAAAAACACCCAAAATTTGTAACTCTAGACTAGAATACGCCCTTAAATTTGAAAACAAAAATAAAGCATGGAAACCAATGGATAAATAATTATTGAATAATTCTTTAATAAAATTGATGTAAATGGATGTTGGAAGGGTAGACTACATAAGTGGTGGTTTTGGAGGTTGTTGGAAAGCTCGTAACGTTCTGCGGTACAGACGCAAGGCTATGTCCTAATCTGCCTGACAGCGAACTTTGTGACGTGACGTGAGTGTTCCAGACAACCTAATTACACCACAACATAGTCTGCGAACCGGGCCACACCATCCATTTTCTTCCCTCCACGCCACGAGCTTCTGCCACAAAGAGTTACCTCTTCTCCTAACCCCTGAAACTGAGGAATGCACCCTTTTCCAAAAACGAAATATTCACAATTTCTATTGTATTCATAGAGTGGAAATGACATTCCTTATTTTCGAATCGTAAATAAGGCTACTCATTTTTAATGTTTCTTCAGCATAAATTCAATGAAAGTATTCATGAGCTAAAGGAACACTGAAAAGAATTTATTGAAAAATATTCGCGGCTCTCAAAAGGGGATCTTCTCAATTTCTTTGCGTAGAAGGCACAAATACTTTATACACAACTTCATAATGTCGCTCAAAAAGCAAATCAGTAACTCTCACAAGGAATTAAATAAAGGCAAAGAAAACAAATTTTTCAATTTTAAAATCTTTCTTTCTAGAATTACACATGCGATATTTTCCACAAAAATATTAATCAGCTATTACCAATTTCAGAAGAAAAGCACAAACGCATTTTCTTGTTATCCGATTCAATAAAGCTATATACAAGTATATACACTATTATTCAAAAATAAATTCATGAAAATGTAAAAGTAATTCGTCACTCGCAGCTTGGACTGCGTTCTGACTTGATGATGAAGCCGCAAACAACACAACAGACTATGTCTCCGTCAGAAGTCGCTGAGCCAAAAACAACATAGAGAAGAATATTTCGAGAAACTTTACTCAACTTTCATGCAAAGTTAGGACATATGGGCAAGTTGGAGATTACTTAATATTTTCAAATTAGATAATTGAGTTTGAAATTTCTTCCACTGTGGGGTAAGACCTCCCATTACAGCATTTTCAAGCATGTCTTGACTGGTCTTGCAACATGTGTCCGAGATTTGTCATGCTGGAGGATAATTTTGTTGTGTCTCTTTCGGTACTATGGCCATTTCTTCTTTATGCTTGGCTAACGCATCAATTGCGTTCGATACCGATCCCCTGTGATGGTTTCACTCGTTTCCAACAGCTCATAATTATTGGGGCTTATTGGGGCACTCCCAATGATTCTACCAATTCTTCTTGCATTTGGCACGAGTCTTCAGCAAGTAATGCCTCCAATTCGAAATTTTCAAAAACTTGATCTTTTCCACCGCCATGTCGGTCCTCGACATCAAAATCACCGCTCTTGAAGCGTTGAAATCACTCACGACACGTTCTCTTACTAAGAGCAGCTTCGCCGTAAGTACTTAAGGTAGTTGTTGCGCCAAAAATCAGTCTCTGGAAAAAGCAGTTTTTCTATGATTTGAAGACTGGTAATTATATCATCAGCCGTGTCATATGTAAGGAAAGACACTCTTTTTAATAAAAAAAATTTTTAAATTATGAAAAATAATATTTTAATTATGTTTTTTGTAATAGGATATTTCCTTATTATCGCTCCATACCAAATTTTCAAAAATAGTGCGATTCTGATAAATCATGAATCATTTTTTTAGGAAAAGGATTCTCTACAACTTTATCGTTTCCGATTTTTTAAAATAAATTCTTTAATGGTTGAAATCATTAAAAAACAATTTTTCAAAACGAAATTTTTATAAACAAATTGCTGAATTTGATAATAATTGATTCATTTTAAAAAATCGGAAACGGTAAAGTTGTAGAGAATCCTTTTCCTAAAAAAATGATTCATGATTTATCAGAATCGCACTATTTTTGAAAATTTGGTATAGAGCGATAATAAGTAAATATCCTATTACAAAAAACATTATTAAAATATTATTTTTCGTAATTTTAAAATTTTTTTTTATTAAAAAGAGTGTCTTTACTTACATATGACACGGCTGATGATATAATTACCAGTCTTGAAATCATAGAAAAACTTCTTTTTCCAGAGACTGATTTTTGGCGCGACAACTACCTTAAGAGCATTCGATGAGCCTCAACGGCAGTTTTCTTCAAATGAAAGCAGGAAATCAAAACTTGCCGCAAATGACGAGAATTTGGTTTGAAAACTGACATTTTCGATCGAGAGTAAATTTATGATGTACACACAAATTCACCAATGTGGTGCTGTCATTATATTGACAGATGTCCAAGCTTACTGTGTGACATTTTTGATCTGCCTATTTCGACTAGCACTTACCGTTGCAGCTATTTATTGAAAAACGACGGAAGCAAAGTTATACACCTAATATATTGCATTTCCTTCCCTCCCCATCTTCTTGAAAATTTCGGGAGTGCCTATTTAGTTTTTTTCTATTTGTTGAAGATATGTCTTTAGTTTTATTGAAGAAAAGATTAGGGTAGATTGGCCAGTGAATGACCACGTGCCAATGAATGACCGCTTTATAATAATATCAATTTTTTAAATCTAAATAATAATTCCATGTTTTTAAAAAATTCTATCAGATTCCTTAGTTATTAATATAACCAATTCAATTTATTTGCTATAAAAGAATATTTAATAAAATTTGTAAAAAAATAGGTAAGTTACCGCGATAGTCAATTTCTAAAAAATCATGACATTTTTAGCTATTAACCTCAAAAGATTGTATTTTATAAAGTATCTATTAATTCAAACTTTGAAATAAAAATTTAATACAAATATTATCCTAGTATATTAGAGTAAAATTTGAGCTTTAAAATACGGCCTTCGTGGTTTGTAAAATTCAAAATATATGACATAATTTGAAAATTGTTACGGTTATTTACTCATACTTCAATATAGTGTCTTCTTCCAGTAAATGACCGGGCGGTCATTTACTGGGTCGATAAGAATTTGCAACGACCAGTCAGTGACCGCTGAAAACTCAACTGTGATAGTTAGGTTTGGTAAAAATAAATATACGTTAATAATAAGAGAATGTTGAGTATCGCTTCCTATTTAATTTGTATAAATGCCTAAAATTCAACAAAAAGTCACAAGTAATCGTACCAGAATTAGCCCTTTCAGTAAAAATGAAAGTCAAAAGCAATTGACACCAAGAGTATACAAAGAGTGCACCGAAGAAACAGAAAAAAAGAAGAAAGAAATGCAAGAAAAAAAAGAGTTAGCTTTGAAGAAAAAACAAGAAAAAGAAAAAGAAAAAATCTTCCCGCTTTGCGGGCACATTCTCATTGCGCGCTTCGCTCGCAAGTTTGAGCGCGCCTAGGGCGCGCGATTCGATCGTCGCGCTTCGCGCTCCGTTCTTTCTGGACCTCGCGCTTCGCGCTCGGTCTTGTGCTTTTCGCATACGTTTAAGTTTATTTCTTATAATTTAATACTGAAGCTCAAACCAATTTAATGATATTAAAGATGATGTAAATTAGTCATTTTCTCAAATTCACTAAGTTTCTTTTTCAGTTTAAGTGAAACAGGAAATTCAATTTACTTAAGGCTCTATCGGCCTTAAGGAACACATTCTCATCATGACACTCGCGCTTCGCGCTCGATTTTCTGTATGCATTTTTGTAACTTTTTAATAAATTACACGATTATTGGTAAATTTATTTTCTTCCAAATATCTCAAAAAGGAAAAACAATCGTAGACTTTATTTAAGGAAACGATTTTGCAGAACAACGCTTATTTCGTATCTCACATATTTTGGTGAAAAAAATCGAATTTTTTCAATATTAAAAATCAAAAAATTAAAATATACATCCTGTCGAGAAATTTCTCGGTAAGAATGTGTAGACCTTATTTAGCCAAACAATTTTTCATCGCAAAGTTTTTTTTGTATCTCACATATTTTGTCTAAAAAATGGAATTTTTGAATTTTAATCGTATTTTTTGGAATTGAAACGAAAAATATATGTTTTATCAGAAACTGTATGAGACAAAACTTTTAGATCTTTTTGAAACTAACAACTTTCTATTCTTACGTTTTTTTCTTATTTTACATATTATTGTTAAAAAATTGAATTTTGGATTTTCAATAGTTTTTTTTTAATTAAAAAGAAAAATATGCATCTTATGAAAAAATTTTACAATTCAAATTTGTAGGTCTTTATTTATTCAATAATATTGTATCATAACGTTTTTTCGTATCTCGTATAATTTAACTGGAAAATCGAATTTTGTAATTGACTTTTTTCGAATTTGAATATGTTGTAACATTTCTAATTTTGATTTAATCAAAAAATGTTATCAAGATAATTTTTAGAGATTTATGATCACTATCAAAAACCAGGATTGGAATTTTTGATTTTTTCAAAAAATTATTTTCAAAAACACAAAAGTAGTGCTCCATCCCTCAATTTTGATTGGATGTGGCTGGTTAACGAACTTGTCCTTACTTTTTCGGCTCCGATAAAGTGTACCAATACTCAATTCAATCTGATAATTCTATCGAGAGTTATGCCGCACACGACCTACAGACAGACAGACAGACAGACACTTTCGTAAAAACCATTTTTTCTGACTCAGGGGGTCTCAAAACGTAAAGATTTGATGAAAATTTCGAAAGTCATTTTTCACATAAAACCAATACCTTCTCATCCATGATGAGAATGTAAAAAATGTTTTAGAATTAATGTTAAAGCAACGAGCTGAGATATTTGGATTAGAAAGTTATACTGTTACAAAAAGCGCCCTAAGAAAAGGATTAAACAAGAAGTATTAAATTGTATTACTAACGATAAAGAAATGTAATATCAATTCATAAAATTTATTAATTAAAAACATTTAATATATAGATTAAGAATAATAAATTAAATTCATTTGATGTATTGGCGTTGAATTCTACTTGTAATTTTGAATGATGTTAAATTATATTCATATAACTTTATAAATGTGTTCATTAATGTTTAAGAAAAAAAATAATGAATATAAATTATCAATGTTCTTTCAAGAATAATTTTTCTATAATTATTTACCCTACATAATCATTCAATAAATAATTACTTTATTTTTCATTCTGCATTTTAAAATAACCACATAACCATAAATAACGTTTGCGTCAAAAAGCACTGGTCATTCACTGGGTAGGCATCGGTCATTCATTGGGTGTCAGTGGTCATTCACTAGGCAAACTAGTAATTATTAAAAGAAAATTCATTTAAAAATATTCAATAGAAATATTAACAAATTAATGTATTTTCTCATTAAATTTATGTGTCAAGCAACACATTGATCCATACAATATACTCTTATTCCTTATAATAATTTTAATATAGTGCATTGAACATCGCAAAAATATAAACCGGTCATTCACTGGCCAATCAACCCTATGAGTTAGATGAAAGTTTAAAATTATGCATTGATTTCGTAAGAGATGAAGTTTTGTAAATACATAATTTCTTATTAACAATATGATTATTATGAACTTAATTTCTAGATAGTGAAACTTAATATAGAAATTTATGATTAATATGACTAATTTGTAACTCAGTTACAGTAGCTCAGTAGTTAGAGCAGCTGACCGGCAATCGAAAAACCTGGGCTCGAATCCAAATGCAGTCGAAAGCGTCTTTTTCCACAGGTAGATTTAAAATTCTTTAAAATTTAAATTTATTTGCATTAGTTGCGATATAGGAGTTTGAAATTTCCTACGCGGACAGCTTTCGGAAACGTATTCTATCTAATACGCGACTAATGATCCTCTGATAATGTAGGCAGTGGCAAACATTTATAACTCAACCACCTAATTTGAAATTATTTAAATAAATTATTATTGTAAACCATTTTATTGACTCTAGGTGGTTCTACACTTTTTAAGTTACACTTTCTAACTTATACTAGCTACTTTTACACTTGAACTCTTAGGCGGTAAGATACTCGGTACTTCCAGAGTGTCTTGTCAAGTCTTGACGGTGCCTAGACGCGACTGACTAATTGTCACTTGAAGGCCCTTTTTATAAGCAGGGAAATTGAGGGGAAAATCGCAGTAGAGGGAGTACTCGTTTTTTTATTATAGGTTTTTCCTATTACTTTTCCTTCCCTTAACTCTGTACTTGAGTTAGTACGTCCTTGGGGGATGGGTCAGCGTCGTTTTTCTTCCTCACTCCTATTAGAAACTCTCTCTCACTCTTTCTATCTAGTTGGTACTTGAATGGGTTGGGAAGGGGTAGGCGTAAAGAAGCGCTTTAGTTTTCTCCGCTTTTCGAGCTTTCTCTTAGCTTCTCTGTAGCCTGTGAGTTCGCATCTTGGGCCCGGAGGAGAGAGAGGGGAGAGGGCTGTGTAGGTACTGCTAACTTACCGCCTAGGAGAGAGCGAGAATGCATGCTTGAGAGACTCCGGACTTTCTCTTCCTGCCATTCAAAAGGGTGTCGAAGCGACTTAAGGACGTTCTCTTGAAAATCACTTTTCTTTAGATTTCTTTCAAACTTCGTGAATAAGTACTTTTTACCATGATCTACAAATCGGTAAAAAGATTAGCATCAAGACCGGTACTTAAAATCGAGAAATTAAACTCTAAAGTTGAATCTCTTAACACGTGTTAGATAGGCGTAGTTCAGTTTTGCGATACCTTTCTTTACATTAAAAGCACAATTTTCTTTAGATTTTTTTGGAAAACTAGTATATTATACTAGAGATTATAAGGAATCGTATGCCATCATAAAAAATACGTGTACCGGCACTACTTTTAAAGATATACGTTGTTGAAACTCGCAGTTGCACAAATTCTTAGCCGGCTTGCTGAAGCAAATATGGTGACTTGGCAACACAGTATCAACAGCGCGCGCGTACGCTTACATTTGACATTGCTTGCAGAGCTTTGTTTTTACGAGCAGCTGATTTTTGTGAAATAAAAAATCCATTTTTGTTGCGAAATTTATTATAAATCTTATTAGTATTTACAAACTGTCAATAAACTCATAATATAACCTCTCTCACACCATATGCTTTCGACTCGATATGAGAAAGACAGGAAAGCGGTGTTGCTAAATCCACAAATCGACGCAGAAGACACATTTTGTTACTTTTGCGCATAAACGGTGCTCAACTCATTCGGTTAGAAAGCTTAACAGTAATCCCACTACCTATAATAGAGTAGGATGAGCACATCTACGGGCAAGAGAACGTCCTTAAGTTTATGGCCAGGACAAGCGGCTTCATAATATTTACCGCCTAGAAGAGGCGCGTATAACAACTAAATAATTAAAAATTGTCTCGATCTGGAAGAGCAACGTAATATGAAATACTTTTAGATAGATGAATCACCCGGAAGAAAATTCTATCTAGAAATGAAAATTTCACGACAATCAGGATTAAGGCTAGTGAAATGAGACATATAATCCATCAAACGCATAGCAACAAAATTTGAGGTGTTTCATCTTGAAAAAACAACTTCAGGTGCACTTAAACCCTTTCACTTTTATTCAAAAATTGCTTTTACTCTTCTGGGGTTATTATTATCAATCCGTCCTTTAACACAATATATTACAAATTCATTTCAGATGTAACTGTAGGTACCAATAATATTAGATTATCAATCATATATAGGCAGTGGAAAAAAAATTTCGAGCATGCTTCCATGAAATCCATAAAGCGCTCAAAATAACGACGATTCGTTCCCCTAAAAAAGGAGAAAAAATCTAAAATTTAAAAAGAATTCTCGGACATGTAACTTTAATTAAGCTCCTGTGAGTATAGAATGCATGCGTGTGTTAATTTATTTTCAAAATGGTAAGGATGGTATGATTTTGCAACTGAATAACGTCGAGGAAACCTTACCTCTACATACATTATTCCAAATGTTTCATTTCTACAAAATTTAACTACTAAAAAAATTTCGTTGAATATGCAAGAAGCGCTCAATATCAATCGAGTCCCTGATTAGGAATAATGGATATCATGAAATTTGACATAGACGATAAAGCTATCTAGGGTCAAGTCAGGTTACACACATAATTTTCCATAAACATTCCTGTCTAGATCTTTTCAGTTGGATCAAATTAACATATTCTGCTCCAGATTTGATAAGCTTAACTCCCTGTAAAGCTCTGGCAATCATATAATTTAATTATCCACTTTAGTTGAAAATATAGCGGAAAACTCGATTCCTCACATAGTGAATAAATTTCAAAGTTCACAGCACCTGAATTTGCAGAGATTTTAACGATTATCATTAAGCGGCTTTAGAAGAAAAGCAGCTGTGATTGAAGTCGACGGATTTATCATTAATCAAGTCCTTCGTTTCTTACAATACAAGCATTTCTTTTCGTAGCAAAAAGGACAACGCAAGAAAGAAAACAAAGTAAAGAGAAAGAGAAAGAAAAAGAGATTCAGATATTGATATTTTATAAAAGAATAGGATAAGTCAACCCCTTTCCGAATTATGTGATGTGGCATAAAGGCATAGCATTTAGCCCTAAACGCAAAATCATCATGAGTAACGACAATGATTCTCCTTAAATTCTTCCATTGAAACTTTCTCAGTGACAAATTATGTGGAAAGTGTAAGAAGTATTCGTTACTGTTAGTACCCTTCCGTGCTGATCGAATGCAAATTAAAAACACTTTCAATCTTAGAGGTCATGTAAGGGAGATGTACCAGGTACGGGACGGGTTTTGTTTTTCAGCAACATCTTTTGACTGAGTTAACATTTTGGGTTCATATAAGGATCAAATTAAAGCTAATGTATTTACGCAACTTTTATCTTACAATGGTATATTAATACCATACACAGAAAAAAATTATTACCATTTGCATAAGGTCATGTTTTTCGGACCAAAAAATTTTTGGCACCAGGTGCGGGACACCTAGAAAAATCCGCTAAAAACGAGAAAATATGAGGTAAAAACACCGCAAATAAAGAAAATGTCAATTTTTACTAATTCTGAAAGATTTCAGTGGCAAAAAGGAATATAAAAAATGGTGTTTTATCATTACTTCAACCTAATTGGCAAATGGACAAAACCAAATAAAAATATCAATTTAATTCTTTAAAACACTTTAGTTTGATAAAAATGTCAATACATGACAGTAAATAAGCCAAAAATACATTTTATGTAAAAAAATCCAAATGTCCCATACCTCGTGACACAAGCTGTCTCGCACCCGGAACATGACGCCACTTTTAGATGACGCCATAAATTTATGAAATGTTCGCAAATTGGCTAAATGCAGCATTTCATCATAAAATAGATCGAAAATACTAAATTTATATGCAAAACACTCACCTTGTCATAAGGAACATTTGACACTACTTCAATTGGCCATATTGGTATTTTAACATTGAAAGAATCAGCTGTCCCGCAACTGGTACATCTCCCCTATAAATTAGGTAAGGCGTTTTTTAGAAATATCAGACCCCTCCCTCCTAAATCCATATGTCAGACCGCGATAGCGTGGAAAAATTCTAGGAATGTTGGTCAGCTTCCCTCATTTGCATGTGGCGCATCCACCACCACAGCAGTGGTAATGACACGTGCTGTCTTCTCAGAATCACTTTACTCTACAGTACCGTTTATACTAATCTAATCTAGCGCTTTTGGGTGTTTTGAATGCATTTTAAAATATTAGGCCGTAGAGATAAGGGTATCGATTAACCTATTGAAGCCCATGGCTAAACCATCAGAGAGAGCCGAATTGTTGATATTGGGATGAAAGCATTTGACCAAAAGATAATTATCCGTGAGAAATTTTTTTTGTAATTTGAACAATTTATAAAAAGATAGAAATTCAAGAGAAGTAACAGCGTCAACAGATTCTCCGGAAACAACTTAAAAGTATTTGAGCATATAATAAATAGAATTATTTATTGTCAAATGCATAAAGTGGATTTCTTTATTTCGACACCAGCATGCGTAGATTTAGATCATAAAAATATGTTTGTATGCAAATATTCATTATTAAGTACTTTTAGCTAGCAGGGTATAGGTAAATTTGTTGAGACTGGTCAACAAAATATGACCCATGTGTTCATGGAATAAGATATATCATTTCCAGAATAGTTTTCTGTGCTGAATCCAAATCTGGCCTCTTTTTTTCTCCGGCACGTCAGGTTTTTGAGATTTTTTGAGTTACATTTTTTTTCGCAAAATCAAAAATCGTATTATAAAAGTTCGAAACTTCAAGAATTAGAAATCGCTTAAACCCCCAATGTACAAAAAAACAGACTAAATTTGGACAAAAAAATATTTCTCAAAATAAACAATTATGAGAAAACCAACAAAAAAGGAGGAATGAAAAAAAAGGCAACCTTCTAAAACCCGTTCCTTCTTCTTTTTTCTTTCTTCTCCTTTTGTCTTTTTTACCCACAACCATCTACATTAAAAACTACTCGCCGATGTTTCAGTGCTCCTCTAGCACCCTTCTCAAGGCTGAAATTTAAAAAATATAAAATAAACTCTATGTCACCTATCACCTTCCTTGGGGACGTAGAAGCCTCCTCAATGAATGCCAAAAAGAAAATAAAACAATTCAAAAATATAACCCATCATGCTATCATAACAACCATTGTACTTTACTAAATCCGTTTTCAAATTTATAGAATATCCTCTCTCCCTTTTTATATATAAAATCTCCATAAATCCTCTATTTCCCTTATTACTTTTAGAGCGTAAAATTCCAACATTTCATTTTGCACTTTTTACAAATCAATTTATATACCACATCACTTTTTTCAAACCTTTCCAAGACGTCTTTGCCCAAAGTTATGAATGTTTCCATCTTAAACGGTATTCTAAAAATGT
Source organism: Diplolepis rosae (assembly GCA_030998225.1). Classification (NCBI taxonomy): domain Eukaryota; kingdom Metazoa; phylum Arthropoda; class Insecta; order Hymenoptera; family Diplolepididae; genus Diplolepis; species Diplolepis rosae. The sequence continues at coordinate 1,762,445 of JAPYXD010000466.1, forward strand.
ATGGATTTAAAATTTGTTTAACATAAACAGAATTGTTCTTGAAATTTAAACAAAATATGGAAGAACAGTGTATAAAATAGTATTATGTTCATCAAAGGCTTTACTTTGTGTACCCATGTCTACATTACTATCCTGTCTACCCCTGACCTCTTCAGCTCTAACCTTTATATGTTTCTCAATGAAATCTTGTGGGTAGTGATTAAAAAATAAATTTTTTTTAACAATAGGGGAGAGGCGGGGAGAATCGGGTAGTGCCGGCCACTTAAGCTTTTTTGATAATAACTTGGCTTATAGGGATCGAAATTGAAATTTAGAAGGTTAGTTATAATCCCAATGCTCCTACCAACAACATACCAAGAGAAATATAGGAATTAAACATATTTTAGAAGAAAGTAAAGTGATTGAAGTGAGATTTGAAATAGGGTACTATAAAATAGTGTCGGGTAGCCCCGGCCATCGAAAAAACTGAAATATTTGGACATTTTATCATAGAAGAATAACGGGAAACGTATTTTATCAAATCAAAATTTCGAAATATTCTAAATTAGAACTTATAGAAAAATTGTTTGTCATGAATAATAGAATATTATAACATTTTATAACGTATATAAACATAAGCTTAATTAATTCATAGCCAATGAGCCAAAATTAACCAAAATTGCCAATTCATTTAAAACAGAAACATAAGGTTATATATAAAAGTAAATATAATTTTGCACCTCAAGCAGAAGAAAATTACTTTTTTGGCTTTTTTCCATCATTTTCCTTCTTTTAAATTTTCTTATTTTTAAAATTCTCTTTCTTGGATTTATTTTCAATTCTTTTTCTTTCCTTTTTTCTTCCGTTGCCTCGCTTGCTTCTTTCATCCTCTTTTCTCTATCTTCTTTTTATTGAATTCGTTTAAGCACATTTTCTTTCTTTTTCATTTCAGTGGCTTTCTTTTTCTCCGCTTTTTCCTTCTTTTGCTGCTCTTTTTTATCTTGAGCCTTATGCGATAAAGCTTGATAGAATTCGTCGCTGGTCAGAATTTTAGAATGCTGGCCTCTCCGTTTTCGTCAAGTAATCCTGCGCTGTGTAGAGTCAGGAAGCGGCATCAGTTGTTGAAGATGTGAGACAATAGTATATTGCGTGCCCAGGCGCACAATGAGGGTTATTGCGTGACGAGCGACAATGCTCGCAGGAGATCGAAGCTAAGGCGTAATCGAGGCGTAGGTGAGGCGTAGTCGAGGTGTAGCCGAGACGAAGCCGAGGTGCGATCAATCCTGCGAGCATTGTCGCGAGTCTCGTAATTTCCCGAATGTGTGCATTGGTACGTATTCTATTTTATGTGACTTCGGTGCGTATAGGAGTTTTTATGCGTACACTCGAATCTAATCTAGTATTGTAGTTGTTTGCAGCGCTAGTCATTACACTTGATATGTCATGACTAGTCCCGGCCATTTCGATTTTATCGATCTTGTATAGTAGTAATGGATTTCAATAGACGCATGCGCAGTTCAAATGTACAAGGCTTTGCCAGTACGGTGCCAACGCTGTACGAAGAAGAAGAATAAGAAGAAGATTGTGCTTGGTTGCATGGCTATAGGAGCATGCGCAGTTGAATTTTTACATTTCATTCCTCTGTAGCGCAATATACTACATTACGTTACGGTTAACTGTAGCGAAAAAACGAGTTTGCGCGCCGGTGGCACATAAATTCATTTTCTTGACAAGAATTTTCCTCTGCCAAATTTTATCCACCATCTTCCAATTCAACGAGTTCATGTCGTTGATTATAACAAGAAGCAGTAGGTGCACTGATTTCCTGAGCATTATTCTGAGGTAGATCCGTGATCAAGGAAGGTGCAAATTCAGCATCCATGAAGATCTTCGGATTGAACGGTGTTACGAGCAAACCGTGATTAAAATATTAAAAATTATAATAAGTTGTAATTTCATAAAAATATTTTATTATTACCCAAGCGAAGTATTTACGCAAGACTCAAATAAACAATAAATAGTTCATTCACGGTTCTCGTAACCTGAGCGCTTTTGCACGCTCAGCAGAGGCAGGTAAAGGGGTCGGTTCAAGGACCTAAACATATTAAGAAAACTCAAAATTAAAACAACAATCTCCATGCAATGGGAAAGATTGTTTATAATAATAAATAAGGTTATAGGTATATATGTGTATGTGTATGATCTATAATATAATATATATTATATATGCTATGCTATATGTATATATATAATATATATTATATATGCTATGTTATATGTATATATATACTATATATTATATATGCTATGCTATATGTATATATATAATATATATTATATATGCTATGTTATATGTATATATATATACTATATATTATATATATTGTGTATGTGGTATATGTATGTATATATATATATATATATGTATTGTATACTTTTGTTATATTATTATAGATAATATAACAAGGGTTATTCATAATAATGCTAACTTGAGCGTTCAGATTTGTGTCCACCTAAATTTATGCATGTAAATATATAATAAAATTAAATTAAGCAGGCATGACATAAGAATGGAAGAATGAATTAAAATAATGTAAATGAAATGAATGAAGATTAAGAAAAACGTGGAAGTTTAAAAATTCTAAAGAACGATAGAGAAGAGAATGCGAGAAAACAGCGAACGCACGTAGGTAGGATAAATAACGGAGAAAGAAGGAAAAGGAAAACGAAAAAGAAAATGCTCACACACACGTAAGCTGGACCCTAGTGGCTGTAAGCGCAGGTATAACTCTTGCGGTGACGTCATGACACCTTACGCCTGCCGTAAGCAGCTTACGCTCGCCTGTATGCACCGACTTTGACGGATCCTACGCATATTAGAGACCACGCGCTAAAATCTTTAACCGCTGATATCGATGTTATGCATGCAATAGTATTCCTGAAACCACCTCAATCCATTAAATTACTGTTCCTATTATTTATTATACCTGAAGCTTGAGTAGCTGAAAAATTGTCGGCCAGTGAGTAATACATTACCAACAGAATCTGAACTAACATTTTTCTGAAAATATGAAAAATCGAATAGGTGTCAGATTCCAAAAAATTCTAAAGGTCAATCTAAAACCCTGATATTGACCTACGACATGTTAAAATTCTGGAATAATCCAGAAATTATCATTAACTAATAAAATGCCAAGTCAACAAAAATTCTCACTTGGCAATAGACATGAAGAATTTCAAAACTACCAAGTATTTAGGTCTTCAATATTTCCAAATTCTTTCTCAGCAAAAAATTCCTCTTCACAGAAATCACGCCACATGGAAATATTTCCAAGTCATCACTATTCCCCACCTGTATGACATCGATACAATTCCATAAAAATCAATCAATTTGAAATCAAAAACGCAGTCTGACGAGCTTCTTACTCTGGGTAAGAACTCTAAAGAGCAAGACACGGTTCTTTGCATTCGCCCGTCCGCGGTTCGGAACAAGTAAGTCCTATCACCTGGATAGTTGACCTAGATTCGTGAAAATACCTAGCCAGGGCCACAAATTGGGGATTTTACTTGGGCGGACGTAAATACTTCTAAAATCTTTCCTCCGACGAAAGCCGTTCGCGGGGTTGTCGCGCTAAAACATTATACAAGTAAAATTTTTATCACTAGGCTTCTGAAATAATATTTTGAGTGCGTCGGTGGTCGGTTAACCGCGAGAGTTAACTGTGCGTGTACAGCCTGGCGTTGAAAAACAAAGTTCCGAAAAATAATCCTGTCGTCGAATCTCAAAACGACGAGAAGATATTTTTCGAGAAGCCACATTAAGGTTATAAACGATTAAAAGTGGAGAAAGAACACAATTTAAAAGTACTGTTTTCTTTCTGGTTCGAAACCATCCATCTTTTAATTTTTATAAAATTAACAAGGCAAAAGTGTCGAGAATTCTTGTGTGTGTGTGTGTGTGTGTTAATTGCAAACACGTGCAATCGGTGAAAAATGAACAAGAGTGACTAGTTTTAGTCACGCATCACAGAATTTTTAAAAGCCCAGTTGAGTTAGAAAATCAAGGGTGACATCGAAGACAACCTTCTTCTCCAGCTCTTGTCCTACCAACTGGTAGAATTAACTACAAATAACGGTAAGCTGTATCGTTCTCAATTCATAATATTTTATTTGAATATAGAAGCAAAATCTCCTGATTGACCCCCTCGAAATTAAGTAGATATTTTCTTAAACGATCCTACTTAAAAATAAAAAAAAGGGACACAAAAGTGTCCTACAGTTTGTGAAGCCTCCGCGTACACTTTTTCGTCTTTTAAATAAATATTAATTTATTATTTATAATATTTAATTATTTATTTATCCCTACCACCCGTACGTAACAAACTGTTGGTGGCAGCGGTGGGATATCGGTCTTTCGCGCTATTCTCCACCGGCTACGTTTACTAGTAACTCTCTGTTACTAGCAAACTTTTACTTTTCCAAATTTTCTTGTAATTTTATTTTCCATCTCAGCTTCAAGAAAAAGACTAAATTACAATTCTTCTGAAATTTTAAATTCATTTCTGACATTTTTCAAGTTTGTATCTAAAACTTTTCTTAAAATTTAATTTTTACATGATTTCATATATATTATAATATAATACATAGATTATATTATTGATTATTCAAACTCTACTACCCTTAATCCAATCCTGATAAATTTCTTAAATTGAGCGAAATAGGTGAACCACCGCGATAGTCCAGCAGGGGATGCCAATTTCGACAGTTTCAATTCTATTCCCGCGATAGTCCGCCGAAGGGATTGAAACTTCTCAATTTAAATAATCCTTTCTCTCCAAAAATAAATAAAATTGAGTTTTGAGAATTCGCTTTTGTGCTCTTTATCAGAGAGTTAATTCTGTAATTCAAGCTCTTGTGCTCTTCAGCAGAGAGACTGAATTTTAAACTTCAATTTTATTCCAACTTTTCTTTCATTAAGAATTTACACTTATGCTCTTTAGCAGAGTGTCAATTCTAGAATTAAGACTTTTATGCTCTTTAGCAGAAAGCATTAATTCGAAAAAGAAAATTATTTTATTTTCCTAAACTTGTGTTCTTGAGAATTCCCCTTTATGCTTTTCAGCAGAAGGTTAATTCTGAAATTTAAGCTTTTATGCTCTTTAGCAGAAAGTCTAAATTTTGAACATCAATTTTATTCCAAATTACTTCTCCAAATTATTTTTCGTATGATATACAAGACATGTATTATTGATTATTGATTATTGTTATTTATTAATTTAATCACATTGATTATATATAATTGTAGATATTATTATTATATATAATTATATATAATTATATTGCATTAATTTAATCTAATATTTATTAATTATCAATTGTTTAACATTATTGACATTGTATCAATATAATGTATGTTGTAATATAATGTTATAATTCTATTCTTTTGACTGGTGATTATTGTTAATTAATTATTGATAAATTAATTCTAATAATTCTGATTAGCCACTTATTGACCACTAAATTATCCTAAAGTGATCTGGAGTCAAAATTAAAATTTTGTGGCCTTTTTAATTTTTTTTTTCTCTCTAAATTTATACTTCATTTGTTGCCCATTACATTCTAGAATAAAATAAAAGTTAACAAGTCACTCAAGGGTTTGACCTTGAGGCTAACTTGTGTGACTAATATTTAACCTTATTTTATTCGAAATCTATCATTCGATTCTCATTACATTATTCATACTTCCTTTTAAAATAAAATAAAAGCAATCAAGTCACTCAAGGGTTTGACCTTGAGGCTAACTTGTGTGACTTAACAATCGGCTTTATTTTATTTGCAATTTCCACCCTCCTAGTTTTAGTACCTTATCCTAGAATAAAATAAAGGCAATCAAGTCACTCAAGGGTTTGACCTTGAGGCTAACTTGTGTGACTTAACATCGACTTTATTTTATTTACTATTTTTTTTTTTTTTTTAATATTTTTATTACTTTTTACTAAACAAAAGTAATCAGGTTTTTTCTCTCTTAAAATTTAATCTGTGTTTGAAGATCATGTTACGATTTGACTAACGCATAGAAGAACCACTACCCGAAATCCAATCCTGATAAAATCCTTAAATTGAGCGAAATAGGTGAACCGCCGCGATAATCCCGCAGGGGGTGCCAATTTTGACAATTTCAATTCTATTCCCGCGATAGTCCGCCGAAGGAATTGAAATCACACAAAACACTCTAGCAACCCCAATTCCACCCTGAGTTAGCTAGGCTAGTAAGGAGTTTGTGCTTGAGTCTAGCTTTACTAATCTGACTGCTTTGTCTCGGGACAATTATTTGAACTCAAGTTATTTCCTTTTTCTTTCATGCGTTTAGGGTAATCAAAAATTTATTTAAAACCCAGTCTGATATACAACTTTCGGTTACATTTCTATTAGTAAGGAAAAGAGAGAGAAATTTCCTTCGCCTTTTCCTACTAACTTCATGTCGCATCTACCGGTGGCCATTGACATCTCTCGCCGAAAACGCCCTAGAGGAGGAAGGGACTTGCGCCAAAGAAAGCAATTCGCAGAATTTCAGGAGCAGGTAACGCAGTCAATTATAAGTGAAAATCCGGACCAAAAAAATCGAATCTCTTCTGGAACGAGCAGAAAGTACAATTCAGAAAAAAACGTCTAAAAAGGTAGACTCGTTACAGGTTCCGGCCACGTCTCTCAAATTCAAACAAGTGTACGAACACAAACCTCTAGTTAAAAAACCAAGCCAAAAGCTCTGCGAACCTCAATTTTCAAAACATTCAAATCTAGAATTAGGAGTACCTGTCATAGACCTAGCTTCAGAGTCCGAGTCATCCATAATAAACTTATCCTCAGATTCGGAAACAGAAGTACCAAGTGACGCGGAAACAATAGTTCCTGAGAGCTTAGAGTCTATCGACAGGACCATACTGATTAGTGACTCCGAATTCTAAGCCACATTTAAAGAAGTAAAAACCTAAAGCCTAACACTAATTTAAGGTTACAACATTGTTTTCGAAACTCGATTACAAGATTTTGCTTCTCGTTTAAGGTGTGATAGGCGCGCCATATTAGAGTACGGTACAACCCTGCACAGCTGAGCCAACAACGGCTCTACGAGTTTCACTTATAATCTATAAACTGCCGTACAATCACCATAGCAATTCCTTCACCGGTATAAACTCAGATAAACCACGCGTAACCTGTGCAGGTTGGCAAACCCTCCCTAATATAGCGCCTAACTCTATTTTAGAAATTAAGCTATTGTGTCACATGTCTGTATATATATTTATATATTAAGCGTCACAATATTCCGGGGTGGTCTACGATACACGTTGGCCTAAAAACATTTTGTCTCCCCTATATCGATTTTGCTAGCATTACAACAACATGCCTAGAAACGTAGATCGGAACCCGCCCCAACATGGGGACAACCACGGTCGAAACAACTTGGATACGGATCCCGAACAGGATACTCAAATACTCTTAAACCAAAGTGTCTCGGATTCATTAACTGGAGACCCTGCGAATATTCCGACCCCCGCGTCCTATCTCAATTTAAATACGAGCGCGGCAATGGCATCGGTATTGGAGTGTATGACTCTGCAGCAGATTACATACCATATCCTCCAATTCGACGGTAAAAATCCGCCCCTAAAAGAATTCTTAGAGGATGTCGCAAACGGAACAGTATTTGTAACCGACATTACGGAACCCCGTTTCATCAAGGCCGTGTTAGCCAAGCTAACTAAATTAAACTACCCATATCCACCCCACTACCATTATCCTCCTCATCCCGCCATGATGCAATGTCCACCAGTCGAAAAGGGTCATAAAGCACCCGGAAACTCGTCGTGGCAAGGACAAAGCAAGACTACAGGAAGTATGACTCCTCCCCAGGCAGCCTCTCCAGGACCATCAGGAGCTTTAAACTCCCAATCGACTCGTCGCTCGTACGCTGCGACGAGTCACTCAACTATACAAGAGCGTCCCAAGTTCGTCCACTAACAAAGCCCTTAAATCGGAAATCAAACCTTTTGCCAGGATCTTGAAAATCAAAGCAAGAACCAGGCAACCCATTGCGATAGACGTGTCCAATTCGGAAATCCATCAAGGGTACCTGCCAAGGATTGATACCCCAGAAGGATTGTACATAGGTGAAGCAGCCGTCACCGCTCAAGATGGCAAGTGTCACGTCCTCGCTATAAACACCACAGAACAAGACATAGAATTTAATGTCCCACCACAAGAAATCATCCCCTTTGATTTCTGCAGATTCCCTGGTGAAAAATTCTCGGAATCGGAGACAGAAGACCTGTCTGAATATCCTCAGGAACAGCTGGGAGAAAGTCATTCCGATCGCGTGAAGAGAGTGATACAAAGTTTACATGTGTCACACCTGTCGCCTGAAGAAAAGGATTATGTATTCAGCTGGGCAGAAGACTATGCTGACATCTTCTACTTAAATGGCGAGAAACTCACCTCCACTCATCTGATCCAGCATCGAATTCCGACCATCGATGATAAAATCATCGTTAAGAAACAATACAGGTCACCTCACGAGGCTACTGAGCAAATACATGCCCAGATAGAGAAACAGTATAAAAGTGGCATCATAGGCAGCTCTAAGTCTCCCTATAACTCACCACTTTTGATCGTCCCTAAAAAACTCGATGCATCCGGCGAAAGAAAATGGAGGGTTGTAATCGACTTCCGAGCCCTCAATGAAAAAGTAATAGGAGATGCCTATCCACTGCCCAACATTTCAGACATCTTCGACCAGCTTGGAAATGCCCAGTACTTCTCGGTGTTCGACCTGGCAAGCGGTTTCCACCAAATCGAAACACACCCTGAAGACCGAGCAAAAACCGCTTTCTCATCACCTAGAGGACACTTTGAATACCTTCGTATGCCCATAGGGATCAAGAACGCACCGGCTACCTTTCAGCGCCTTATGTATACGGTGTTAAAAGGCATGCATGGAACAGAGGTATTCGTCTATTTGGATGATATTGTGGTATATGCAGAAAATCTCGAAGAACATGATAAAAAGGCAAGAAGACTTTTTGATCGTCTTCGGAGTGCTAATCTGAAACTGCAACCAGACAAGTGCGACTTTTTACGAACGGAAGTCGCCTACCTAGGGCACATCATCTTGCGTGATAATCATCGGGCTATAATTAACGCCATTAGGAAATTTCCTAGACCCACTACCGTGCGAGCAATCCGACAGTTCCTGGGGCTCTCTGGGTACTACCGAAGATTCATCCAAGATTACGCGGAATTGGCAAAACCACTCTCCGACCTTCTCAAAATGGACGTAAAATGGGAATGGGGAAACAGCCAAAAGAGAAGCTTCAGAAGACTTCGCAGGTATCTCTGTAGGGAGCCTATTCTCTTATACCCAGACTTTCAGAAGACATTCAAACTATCCACGGATGCCTCCGAGCACGCGGTCGGAGCAATATTGACCCAAGAGAAAGACGGAGTAGATATGCCCGTGGCATACTTCTCGAAAACGACTAACACTTGCGAACAAAGGTACCCTGAGGCCGAGAAAGAGTGCCTCGCCGTATTATACGCGGTAATGAATTTTCGCTCATACCTATACGGACGAGAATTTATTTTGGCTTGCGACTACGAACCTATCCACTGGATAACCTATGTTGAGAACCCTGGAGCACGTCTCCTACGATGGAGATTACGGCTCCAGGATTACCAGTATAAGTTCGAGTACAAGCAAGGGAAATTAAACAGGGGCGTTGAGGCTCTTTCTGGAAATCCAGCCGCAGAAACGGATTTGGCAAGCTCAACCGAATCCAGTGAAGATTCTGATGACTCTGGCGGAATGAGTCAATCCCATTCCCCGCCCAGTAGGAGATTCAATCCTGAAACTGCCAACTCAAACGGGCACATTCCAACTAGAACTCGCAAACAGGTGTTAGTGATCCGCAACAAGGCTGAGGCAGAAAAGTCAAGGCCCAGCACGAGGTCATCCACCATGCAGAGAGGACTTGAACATCTCGAATCAGCACCTGGTACTTCCGGTCGAATTCCACCCTCCACAAAACCAAAGACGGCGAAAAGGGAAACTACTGTCGACCGAAAGCCATCGGTAATAAGAGGCAAGCCCATAGTCACCAGGTCTGCTATATTCAAACCAACTAAATCCAAAACCATTAGCACCATCCTGCCGGAGGAAGGCCGTCAAACGGCGAAACGAAGGGGAAGACCACCTAATTCTTCTTCCACAATGTCGACGGTAAGCTCCGATGAATCCTACGCGCCCCCAGTAGGTCGGATAGGCCCCAGCCTGAACGAAAGTTGCATCGCGAAACGGCTCTCGCGGCGTCGAGGAACAACGGGACTCTCGAGAACGCCCACGAATATCCATGAATCTTCCTCTGAGTGCGAACAATCTTCAAGCGATGACAACAGCGAAGATTCAGACCCTCCTGTGTACGCGAAGAGCTGTTCTCCACCGAAGAGTGCGCCTCCATGCGTTCGAGCACCGAATCCTTGGTTCCCTTCCCTCCAGGAACCCTATGTAGACGTCTTCGTCGACGGCGCCTGCAGCTACAATGGGAGAGGTGAACCCAGGGCTGGCATCGGCGTCTGGTTCGGCCCAGACGACCCATTGAATGTCTCTCGACCAGCCCGGGGTCGGCAGACTAATAACGCCGCTGAAATCGAGGCCGCTGTTGAGGCCGCTAAAAGGGCTCAGGAGGCTGGAATAAAGAAATTAAGAATTAACACTGACTCCAAATATCTAGTCAGCAGTGCGGCGGAATGGATCCCAACGTGGGAAAAGAACGACTGGAAAACTGCTGAGAACAAACCTGTTAAAAATCGAAACGAATTTGAGAAATTAAAAAAGGCACTTGAGCCAATCGAGGTAATTTGGAACCATGTCCCAGGGCATAACGGCATTGAAGGCAACGAAGCTGCCGATAGGCTTGCCCGTGAAGGCATCGAAGGAAGAGCACTGTTTGGTTCTGAATCTGAAGAAGACGCTGATAACCCTAGTGGACCGTTGAAGGCAATTGTCGACGTTCCGCCCTTGCCTATAGATAGTGACGAGAACAGTAGTGATGAAGAGTTTGATATGGAAACCCTTAAAAAGGATCTACAAAAATCATTCTCTCAATTCTAGGAATCTGTGGGGAGAAAGGGACTAGACATATCCAACATAAACCCTGGCTCACTCTACTGGGATCATGAGGGCATGGACACGAAGAACGTTCCGGTATGTAGCCATGTGTCAGAAGGTGAGGAAGACGAAGAACTATTGGAAAATCTGAAGGCCCTTGACCCCTGTGGGGAGTTCGACGATGACGCTTTTCCCAAAAGGGTTCAGAACTTCTTAGAACAATATGAAGAAAGGATGTCCGGATCATCTGCCAAACCAGACCAGGCGGAGGAGGCCCTCTCCAACCCACTTCAAGGTCTGGAAGAAGGAAGTAAAACTAACGGAAAAGAATCTTGGTCACCTAGGCTTCATCCAAGACATCCCGGTGTGGAAAGGAAAAGCATGGTAAGATTCAAGGATCTCCCTGAGGATATCGAATCCCCAATAATTGGAAGGCAACCTTCAAGGAGATCATTACTCCCAACTCCAGCTCCGTCTGCAGCCCCAGACGCGAGGTTGACACCATTCTCAATCGCCGAAGAAGAGGAAGGAACGGATACGAACAAGAGCCCAACAAGAAGAGGCCTGTACCTTATACCACGGCGACTAAAGCGTTCGGAGACGTCCGAAACGACCACCGTTGGCTCCACTCCATTTTCTGGCTCTTTGATCGATGTTGATATTCCTTATATCGATCCACCGTCACCCCCTTCCTTGGAGGAAAAGCCAGAAGTGCAAAAACCTCTTCTGAATTGCACGGAGGTGCACAACATTAAGCACGAGTGGACAGAACCACTGACTTACCGACCAGACAACTACGCGCATTTTCTTTCTGAAGACTGACAGCCCACAAACGCTATTGCAAAGCTACTTGTGGCCACCGAACGTCTTGTCCTCCAAGACGCCTGGGAAAGCCGACCCAAAAAGGGGCAAGTCCTGGTCACTTCGCACGGGCAACACAAGACCTACTCGATCGTAGTGAAGAAACGACACTTTGATGAAATTGACTGGAAGGATGTGACTCAGGGGCTGAAAAATCTCCAGCTGGCCCTTAAACGGGACAAGCAAACAACACTGCGAATGGCAAATTCAGGAGACCTCCTGGGCTCCTTGCCTCAGAATAAAATGACAGACATTCTGTCTGAAATATTCCGGGGTGGTGACATAACTGTCACACTTTGCCACGGGAAGATTCAGGTTCCACCTCCTGAAATGAGGCCCAAGATAATCGAAGAATACCACAGCAGCCTCATAGGAGGCCACAAGGGCATAACCAAAACCTACAGGAGAATTAGGGAGCGGTACACCTGGCCCGGGCTGAGAGATCAAATCACGGAATTTATTCGAGGTTGTAAGAGCTGTTTCGAAGAAAAACTCGTACGAGCTCGAACCCGGTAACGCATGCTCATCACCGACACTCCGGCCGAACCGTTCGACAAGGTGTCTCTCGATACAGTCGGTAAATTACCAACTACCCCTAAAGGAAATCGCCACATTCTCAAGATGCAGGACAACTTCAGCAAGTACTGCATCCCGGTCCCTATACCAAACCTCAAGACCACCACCATCGCACACGCCGTCGCGACGACCCTCTTTTCGCAATATGGCGCTCCTAGAGCCATACTTACGGACAGAGGAGGAAGTTTTGTAAGCAAACTCATGAGGAAATTGGAAGGGCTGTTCAATATCAAACAGCTGACAACTTGAGGCTATCGACCTCAGACCAATGGTTCGTTGGAACGAAGTCATATTGTACTAACGGCTTATATCAAACATTACGCGAGTGACTTCGATAACTGGGATCGTCTGCTTCCATTCGCAATGTTCGCCTACAATACCTCGGTTCACGAGGCGACCAATTTTACACCCTATGAGCTTGTGTTTGGGCGATTAGCTAGGACCCCTAGTTCCTGCCCCCAGGGCGAGGAACTGGAAACCTACGGCTCCTACTAGCGTGACCTGATAGTCCGACTATCGGAAATACAGAAAATCGCGGCACGGAATTTGGTCAGGGCCAAACAACGCTCAAAGGAATTCGACGATCGCAAATCGAAAATAAAAGAAGTTAGGGAAGGGAAATTCGACAGTAGGAGAGAAGGACCGTTCACTATTGTCGGGTTTACGGAAAACAATAACGTAATCCTAGAGGACAAGTTCGGGGAGCACGTAATGAGGCGCAGAGTTTCCACCTGGAGGATCACCAGCTTCCTGGACACTCAGAAGCTATGCCTTGGATTGGAGGCGTATAAATCACGGCTAACTGCGCTCACTGCAATGTGCCAACCAATGCTGGGAGCTGAATGTCAACAGCTAATAAAAAGTTTCCATCTGGAAAGTAAATGGGAAGCTGCCTACAAATTACATCAGGAAATAACCCATGAGGCAGAAGAACTAAACCGACGAACCGATGCCCAATTACCAGCACACTTGCCCCAGGGGCTAAGGCGACGAAGAACAACCCCAATGCTAAGATTCCTGGGAGGCATCGTCGGCCCCGTCGCTGGCCTTCTCACATACAACGATGGTCAGCAAATCGAGGATGAAATTAATGACCTCAACCAGGTGGCTGCTAATCTATCACACCTGGTAGGGAAACAGACTCACGTGGTACGAGCACAATTCGAGGAAATACAAGGACGATTCAACATCTACGAAGAACGTCAGAAAGATTTAAAACACCAGCTCACCGAGATCCAGAAAGGCATGTATGAGATGTCTTCTTCTTTAGTCAAACTGGAATACTCTCGGGCACTTTCAAACACGCTTCACGTTCTGGAGGCAGGACTCGATGAGCATCTTCGTGCGGCCGATCGATTGCTAGAAATTATCCATTACGCGCGTCGAGGACAGTTGCATCCCTCATTGCTGACTACAGAACAATTGCAACCAATATATCGGGATGTTCAAGATCACGCTCCCGCATTTGCCTTTCCGGTTCCAGGGCCCAAAATAAACGTTGAGGACCTCGCCCAGGCAGCAACTACAACAATTACCTGCAGGAATAAAACGCTCACGGTATGCTTGGACGTTCCTCTGCTAGAAAAGACCGACTACAATCTGTTGACTACATTCTGTACCGGTGATCCAATCTATTCTGAAAAATGGTTCGGGAAGAGCATATGTCTGCTCCGAATTTTCTCACTTAGCTATGGCGGACTCGCAACGGACTTATCTCCTGATGAAGGAAAAGGAAATGGAACAGTGCAAGGAACTAAGAGGATTCTACATGTGTCCTGAGAACCTACCAGTACGCGAAACATCTACTTATGCATCCTGTGAGATCTTCCTATTGAACAATCCTACGGCCGAGTCGCTCCGACTATGCGAAGTCCAGGTGACCTACAGGAAACGTCCCTTCTTCAAGCTTCTGGAGACTCTAGGCGGCTGGATCTACTCTTTCCTGACGAAAACTGCAGCTGAAATAACTTGTCCAGCCAGAAGGACTTCAAAAATACAGCTAAACGGAGTGGGTATCGTGCAGATTGCCCCAGGATGCTACTTGAGGACTAGCGGATTGAGCCTACCATCACCAGGCTCAAGAGCACAGGTTTCTGTGGTTACCTACGAGCCGTACCTCCACCTGAACCTATCCGAGCTATCACCGGTCCTGCTTCAGAACAAGCAACTTTTGACTCTAACCCCAACTTCAAAGAAACAGCCTGAAGACAACCCGACTGAAGAAAGCAGGTTTGAAAATACTGACGAGACGTTGAACAAACTTGAAGACCAGCTCAACGGAATCAGTTCTCAAGAACACAGAAGAACCAAGCAGATCATCCTGACCCACGGCTCCTACTTCGGGACAGGACTCGTCTCCATAGGTTTAATAACCTACTTTGGTCGCGCCAAACTGATAACGGCAGTGACAAATTGGAGGCCATGCCCAAAACGAAAGGGTAAAGCCGAAGATCAACCAGCTATTCGTTTGGCTGAGGAACCAGCGGGCAATCAAGCCGCTGATTCCCATTCAGATGAATTCAGAATAGAACAACGATGCACCACCACCACGAATACACCTGCTCCAAAGAACAGGACCGCACCAATCAGTACTTCCACATCGAAGGCAGCTACCCGATTACAAGCACAAAGCTTGTAGCCAATGTAAAAGGAAAACGGAGGAAAAGTTAGGCTAATTTAAACCCGAATGTTGGGACGACGACATGTCGATCACAACCATTAATTGTTTTCTTTTTCTTCTTTTTAATGTGATACACAAATTGAATTTAATGCTAACGTAAGAGGGAAAATTCCATTAATTATGGATTATTATCAACGATTTAGTAATTTTAATTGATTTTAATGGAATGTCCAAATTGTGTGTGAGGCCTTCCTTGAACCACCCCTGCTCTCGGTGACGAAAGCGCAATATTCCGGTGTGGTTTGTTAGGAGCAAACCGTGATTAAAATATTAAAAATTATAATAAGTTGTAATTTCATAAAAATATTTTATTATTACCCAAGCACGCTCAGCAGAGGCAGGTAAAGGGGTCGGTTCAAGGACCTAAACATATTATGAAAACTCAAAATTAAAACAACAATCTCCATGCAATGGGAAAGATTGTTTATAATAATAAATAAGGTTATAGGTATATATGTGTATGTGTATGATCTATAATATAATATATATTATAAATGCTATGCTATATGTATATATAATATATATTATATATGCTATGTTATATGTATATATATATACCATATATTATATATATTGTGTATGTGGTATATGTATGTATATATATATATATATATATATATATATATTATTATAGATAATATAACAAAGGTTATTCATAATAATGCTAACTTGAGCGTTTAGATTTGTGTCCACCTAAATGTATGCATGTAAATATATAATAAAATAAATAATAAAATAATAAAATTGTCGGCCAGTGAGTAATACATTACCAACAGAATCTGAACTAACATTTTTCTGAAAATATGAAAAATCGAATAGGTGTCAGATTCCAAAAAATTCTAAAGGTCAATCTAAAATCCTGATATTGACCTACGACTTGTTAAAATTCTGGAATAATCCAGAAATTATCATTAACTAATAAAATGCCAAGTCAACAAAAATTCTCACTTGGTAATAGACATGAAGAATTTCAAAACTACCAAGTATTTAGGTCTGCAATATTTCCAAATTCTTTCTCAGCAAAAAATTCCTCTTCACAGAAATCACGCCACATAGAAATATTTCCAAGTCATCACTATTCCCCACCTGTATGACATCGATACAATTCCATAAAAATCAATCAATTTGAAATCAAAAACGCAGTCTGACGAGCTTCTTACTCCGGGTAAGAACTCTAAAGAGCAAGACACGGTTCTTTGCATTCGCCCGTCCGCGGTTCGGCACAAGTAAGTCCTATCACCTGGATAGTTGACCTAGATTCGTGAAAAGACCTAGCCAGGGCCACAAATTGGGGATTTTACTTGGGCGGACGTAAATACTTCTAAAATCTTTCCTCCGACGAAAGCCGTTCGCGGGGTTGTCGCGCTAAAACATTATACAAGTAAAATTTTTATCACTACGCTTCTGAAATAATATTTTGAGTGCGTCGGTGGTCGGTTAGCCGCGAGAGTTAACTGTGCGTGTACAGCCTGGCGTTGAAAAACAAAGTTCCGAAAAATAATCCTGTCGTCGAATCTCAAAACGACGACAAGATATTTTTCGAGAAGCCACATTAAGGTTATAAACGATTAAAAGTGGAGAAAGAACACAATTTAAAAGTACTGTTTTCTTTCTGGTTCGAAACCATCCATCTTTTAATTTTTATAAAATTAACAAGGCAAAAGTGTCGAGAATTCGTGTGTGTGTGTGTGTGTTAATTGCAAACACGTGCAATCGGTGAAAAATGAACAAGAGTGACTAGTTTTAGTCACGCATCACAGAATTTTTAAAAGCCCAGTTGAGTCAAAAAATCAAGGGTGACATCGAAGACAACTTTCTTCTCCAGCTCTTGTCCTACCAACTGGTAGAATTAACTACAAATATCGGTAAGCTGTATCGTTCTCAATTCATAAAATTTTATTTGAATATAGAAGCAAAATCTCCTGATTGAGCCCCTCGAAATTAAGTAGATATTTTCTTTTCACCGAAATTCTAGCATTTTATATTCCGTTTTGGTAGCCTGTAGAGAAAGCAAAGATTCCGAAAACGATCCTACTTGAAAATAAAAAAAAGGGACACAAAAGTGTCCTACAGTTTGTGAAGCCTCCGCGTACACTTTTCACCTTTTAAATAAATATTAATTTATTATTTATAATATTTAATTATTTATTTATCCCTACCACCCGTACGTAACAAACGGATGTATTCCAGTGGAAGCAAATCCATTTGTAGCTATTTCCATCCTGCAAACCTTCTTATATGCTTCGTTCACCAGACCAGCGACGTTAAAACGCTTGTTTAAAAGGTTTCATGAATGTCCGATCAAGAGGTTGCAATTTGTGACTTGTGTGTGGGGGTAAACTTAGAAGATGCACATGATTAGCACGAGCGTCATCGATGACATCCAGGTCCTTGTGACTGCCATGGCCGTCCAATACGACGAGAATTGGAGAATCTTCTGTCGGTCTTGTTATTTCGACAAAAATTTTAAGCCACACAAGAAAATTTTCTCCATCCATCCAACCATTGTGCTGTGCAACGCCTACACTCCCTTCAGGAGCATTAATCATTAAACGCATATTTATCCTTTTTCGCGGGAAAACGAACAGAGGTGGAATGAATGCGCCTGCTAGACTCATGCAAAATAGAATTGAGATGTTTTTTTCCCTTTCTGCCGGGGTGAGCTTCCCTACCTGACGCTTTCCTTTCAAAGAAATAACCATCGTGTTACCTTAAACGCAGTTTACCCCTGTATCGTCACAATTGAAGATTTGGAAATGTTGGAAACGATGTTTCTGATCAAGCTCTTGGTATTTTGAAAAAAAGCGCTCAGCCTGAGGCTTATTGAGACCAACTGCACGTGCGAGACTAGTTGATTCAGGCTTGCGAAGTGATAATTCAGGATGTCTTTTTACAAACCATAATAAAAATCTTTTCCTGACAGTATTGTTTTTTTGAGAATTTATGAGGAATTTTGAAACTTTCAGCTAAATTGAAAGCTAATTTAAAAAATTCTTTTCGAGATAGAGGCATGAGACGATTATCGAGATCAATCATATAATCAACAAGTTTTTTTTCATACGCGTCTGTAAAAGTCCACTCAAATCTTCTTAGTTTCGAAGACATAGTGACTTCCAATCACTGTTTTATGTTATAAATCTTATCCTGTAAAGTAGTTCGAGGAGCATTAAATGCCTCCGAAATTTTTCTTACTGATGAGTTTTTCTCTAAAGCCAATTTTACAGCTCTTATCATACTCTCTTTCGTCCATTCCCCATGATTTGTAGATTTCTTCCTGAATTTAGGTATTTCTAAAACGAGCAAGTATAATTTTATTTGGAAAATTGATTTGAAATTACAAGAAACCTTCAGCAGAATCCAAACACTCACTGAAAATAAATAATCTTCACGTGCAAGACAAACAGGTTATTTCATTATATATAAACCTCAATTACTTGAATTTATTTCTGGTTAGGAATTTATCAATTTTTGACATAAAACAAATGAAATTGAGCATGCAGAAAAATGTGGCCAGGGCTACCCTACACGAAGTAGTGAGGGCTATCCGACTCTGACAAGTTTCAATAAAACTGCTGTAAATAAGAAAATACGCAAAAATATTAAACAAAAATTACAGGTCACATAGTTCGAAAGTGAATTTATATATCCCAATCAGAACCAATCTGATATTTTTTTGAGCTTTATAAATATTTGATAATAAAGATGGTACATATTTCTCAAATTGCACCTGTTTTCTAGAAATAAAATATTTACACAGGATTTTTTTTAAGCCGGTGAAAGACACGAGTCCATATCTTCAAAATTACGCTTTTGCACAATTTTGAAAAATAAAAATGTTAATTTATTTTCGCAGAGAGTACAGTTCATTCAATGTCATGAGTGGCCGGGGCTACCCTATGGCCGGGGCTATCCGACTCTCCCCTATCTAAATTTTTTAAACGAAATGATTCATGAGATAAACAAACCGATACCCAGATTTATTTTGACGTACCTTTAGCGAGTGCGTACAAAGTGCAGTATCTCTGATGCGTTGGACAAGTATAGTATCTCGATACGCCGTTTTGCAAGTGTAGTATCTTTTCAGGACTCTTGAAATCTGTAGTAACTTGTTTTTTCTTTTTTAGAGAACGCAGCATTACAGAATTTAAAATAAATTTAAAAATTATCAATTGATTCTATCCTCGGATTTAACAGTTCAAAAAAAAAGTCATTTTATATTCGAAAAATTCCATATCAACGCCTATAGATACGAATATTATCCGGCCAACAATAATGTAAAAAGAATGATGTAAGAATGATGTAAGATAAGGATAGAAAAATGAATCAACTCGATAAAAAGAGAATTGAAAATTGATTTCCAGCAAGTGATAAAAAATAAGTAGTACACTTCTCTAGATTGCTAAGTAAAAATACGTTCAAACTTCATTTTATTCAATGAAAAGTAATGACTTTTGAATAAACTGTTTTTGTATAAGAATTATATAAATTATACAGCTTTTTGACAAAGAAATTCCAGAGCGTTTTATTCTTTACATTTATTTTTTGTTTCTTTTTGGGGGGGGGGGGGGGGTAATGAGGAAAAATATTGAAATCTATTATATACTTTGTACCGGACTCTCCTAGGACGAGGCTAGGCATACCTGTTAAAACCAAAAACCCCCTCTCTCGAACCAATACACCACCCGCGGAACCACCTTTCGGCTTTGAACTTCAAAGGCGGTTGGTTCCGGCTTATAGTCGCGTACGACTCTTTCGTCATCCGTTTTCCTGGAGCCCACCCCCCGCCCTCAGCCACTCGTCGATTAGACTGGAGCATCAGAGTGACCATCGTGTCAGGAGTGAGCTTAGCACCCACTGCCTGACTGACGGCCTCCCTAGCCACGCCCCACTTTGCGCAGACGAAAAGTGCGTGCTCTGCATTATCCACAGGGGAATCACAGTAGCAACACATCTTCTCGTTTCTCTTCTTAAAACGCCTCGGGCATGTGTTAAAATTGCCATGGCCTGAGAGCTGTTGCGCCAAATGAACTAAAAATAATCTAAATAATAAACTAAATAATAAACTAAATAATAAAAACAATAAACTTCCCCGTTATTTCTGTTCAGCCAGGAGGCGAGCTCCAGGATCAGGTGGTAAGTCCATCTCCCGGTCTGCTCACCATGTCATCTAGTCTGCCATTTCTCGACGAGTCTGCGCCTTCCATCCTTGCGGATGGCCTACTTCGCGCGAGCAATTTCCTCCAGGTCCATACAGGTGAGGATCGGGTGGGTAGAGTGCTGCATCCGGGAGCACGTTAAGGTCGCCAGATGCTTCAGGTGCCTTAGGTATGCCCACGGGTCCCGTCTTGCATAACTTTAAGGGCCATGCCCAGCCTCTCCATTTTCTCACTTTGCTCTTATAGGAGCGCATCGTGCGTAGAGGAGCCGGTCGGAGAAGTTAAAAACGGGTGTACCATCGGACTGTAGTCCTACCCCAGTTCCATAAGGCCCAACCCCCGCTTAGCCGGTTCCGGAAAATACGGACGGACCAGATTCGCTTGGGGAAACACAGACTCCGCCCTCTGTGTGCAATACGCACTACCTGATCAAGGTCCCGAAGGGGCTGGCCCCTGATCCCGCATGGCACACTATCTCGGCAGAGCCAGGCAGACATCAGCCCCACCTTCTAATGGGTCGGGAAAGGCACCACCAGACGGCGGGACACTCCCAGTGGGGTGCCATACGGGAACGATCAGTTGGACTGTTCTTAGTCTCAGGCCAGTGTCTCCAGAACGTGGGATTTTTCGGCCCCCACCACGTTCCCATCTGGGAGAAACACATGCAAACGTGGCGTGTCAGTGTGTTGGCTCTGCTACACGCTGCGGTCACCAGCTTCGTGTAAAGCCGAAGGTGCACGAAGACGGACTTCGTTACAATGCTTGAGTTTTCAAGTTATTTTTAGATTTCACGCTTTCGTTTATCGAGTCGAAATTAAGACTTGTATTTTTCTCGAGTACGTGCAAAAGAGGCGCGAAGCAGACGACGAATTTGAATTTACGAAGTATATAGTTCAAGAAATAACACTTTTCTTCAATTTCTTGAAGAAAGTCTGCATGAAATAAACATCAGTATGATCTTGGAAAATTTCATGAGGATTTCAACACTTCAAAAATAAACTTCCAGTGAAATTTAGTGACAATAAATGTATAAAATTTGAATCAATATATAATTTTCCATTCAAATTTATATACTTCTTACTAATTTTGTACATTTAACAATTTTTCAATTAGAACAATATTTTCTATCAAGATAAAATGAACATAAAATTCAAGTTCATAATTTATATTTTCAGTTATATGTTAGAAATATTTTCATCTCACATTTTTGTAGCCTAAGCACAAACTTTTCATTCCAAAACTTAAAATCTCTACGGAAATGGAAAATTGTCTAATAGCAGTAGATAAATTAATAAGCTAAAATATGTGTTTATTGGTATTTCCATATTAACATATAAATATCAATCAACTTTAAATTTTACATAAAAATGTTCGTTCGAAGTGTTCAAATCTTGTTACAATTTGACAAAATTTTATGGAGGAGTGCAATCTTTTGGATGAAATATTTTGTAGTTCTTAATTTGTCTGTCCGTCTGAAATCGTAGTAAGATTTGAACAGTAAACAACAAATTTTCCAATAGAATTCAGGATCAATAATAATTGATTCAGGAAATACTTCAACTCTGTAGGGCATTTTTGTATTTCGAATTCAAAATGTGTGCTTAAGCCACAAAAAAGTAAGCTGAAAATGTAGATATAAAACTAATTATGTCATGTTTATGTCTTCTTAATGGAAAATACTTTGCATATAATTCTCTAATTCGATATTTTTTTAATGTATGAACATTCAAGACATTGATAAATATTCCATCTTTTTATAGGAACTAAAAATTTCCGGATAATGCTTTGATTGAGGAAGCTAAAAATTTGTCAAATATTGATATAAATTGCAATTTTACAATTGCATTATTTTTCAAATATTTTAACATCTCTTCAATCTTGATAATTCTTACAGAAGCTTATTTCATGTGAGTGACTTTTTCTTTTTCTAATGAAAGATTTCGTAATTCTAAATTCGGCCCAATTCGTAACATTGTAAAAAGATTTTAAAACTTCATAAAAATTTTTTTTCTGCTTTATTCAATGTCAATAAATATTCAATGTTTGGAATCGAAATATTAAGTAAATAATTTTTAATTTCTGGGAATAAATTGCTTTAATAAGACAATCTTTCTTCTTTGTGAGAAATCTCAATTTTAAAATTAAAATTCTACGCATAGGATACAAAAACATATTATGAAAATACTTTTATTACAGAATTTTGAAATATACAAGTTGACCAATTTTTAATCGAGTAAATCGGCTACTTTAAGCAAAAAATTATGTTAAAAATATTTTATCAAAAAAAAATAAGACACATTAAATTACGGTTTAAAATCCACATTCATAGATTGATGGTAAAAGCAGTTTAAAGTTTTTTAATCTTACATTTTAGTGACGTATGCACAGACTTTTAATCAGATAAATGAAATGCTTTATAGAAAGTCAAAATTTTCTTATTACTGCACTTAATCAGATTTATAAAGTAAAAATATTTTTTAATTGATGCTTTCACTCAATTCTTTAAACATTCATTAATTGAAAATTGTACTCAAAATTTAATCTTGCAGCGCTCCAATATTCCCACAATGTTACAAAATCTTATTAATCATTATTTTAGTCGAATTATTTTCAAAATATTTAAAAAATAAATGTAAATATTTTGATTAAATACTCTTTCAAATTTTGCATTTGACTGATCTTGCAAAATTGTTGAAAGTTTTGAATACCGATAGAAGAAGCTTTAAATGAAATTTTATGTCCATAAATGCTTAAAGTTCTATATAGAAATATCAACTACAACATTCTCAAATTTTATAAATAAACTACTAAATTCAAAAAGTTTCGGATTTTTTTAAAAACTGTACAAATTTCAAATATGAATCAGTCAAAATCTACTGATTATCAGTAAAATTTGACTGATTTAAATAACTAAAAACAGGTTACTGTGAATCAGTCAAATTTCACTGATTACTTCAGTGAAAAGTAACTGATTTAACAGTGAAAAATATTGTTTCCATTGATGATTCAGTGAAAAGGCAAATCACTGATTCAATCAGTGAAAATTTGACTGATTCAGATTTAGAGTGTATACAAATTTCGAATATAAAGTGTACTCTGTACATTAATCAAACAAATTTAGAAGATGAATATTTTAATAAATATTCCTAAATATTATTGTAAAGCTTGAAAAAACTTCTTCAAAGTACTCAGACATTTTTCTTATTTTACGACATTTTTGCACCATGTATGACCTTTGGGTAGGATTCAAGAAAACAATTGTAGACATACTTTCATTACTTAGTAAAATACTATGAAGACTTGCTTTTTAAATTAAAAGCGAAAACTTTTAAAACGTTTAACAATCGGTTGCATAGATTCTGCTCTAATCTTGGACGCAATTAGAGAAATAGGTTTTTTTGCCTTTTTTAGATCTAGTTTTTGCCTTAAACATAAAAGAAAGAAAACACATTTGAAATATTAAAATAAAAAAGATGGTTCATTCGTAGAGAATCCCAAATATTCTGAAATAAAACTCCTTTCCACACCACCACGGAGGTAGAGTTTAAGGCTTGTTTTTTTTACGCTTTATCCCCTGTAGGCCTAGTCCACGTCCTACGAAACGAATAGGGTTTTTGCTTTCAAGTAAAAAGAAAAAAGGAAAAAAATGAAGCAAAGTGGTAAAAAACGCTACAAATGTAGCCTGTACTTCAGGCTTGCCTCTATGAAATGCCAGTATACGTCGAACAAAAATGTTTTGTTTTAAATCAAATAATGAAGAAGTTTGATTAATTCGGGATGATTTGGGGTGCTTGATTATTGTGAGTCCCCTTGCCTCTCACTTATGCCCAAAGCGTGATATTACTCAATTTCAGTATGTTTTCTTACTCACAAAATAAAAATTAAAACTAAACAATTTCCATACCCGAGGAACGCGAAGAAAGGAATAAAGAACGTATCTCTGATATAAGAAATAATATGTCGTTATTTTGTGAGTAAGAAAGGGGTTTGAAATTGATTAACGCCATGCCTTGGCCATTAGAATTAATCCTCTCCTTCGTGAGCGAAGAGCGACAAAACACTTTCCCTATCACTTTCTGCCATCTCATATAGATTTTCGGTCATTAATTGCAAATCGCCTTTAGGGCTGATCGAGTAACACAAATTGAGTTGACCGTCCTGTTTCCTAAGCGATTTCTTTTGGGAGTTTTCGCGTCCGTGAGCATGGAGAAACCTCGCTCCGCCTCAGCATTTGAATGAGGAAGACTCCGAACATGATTCAATACTGAGTTCAAATTTGGAAAAAGTTTTTCTCCTGTACTCGTCGAAGATACACCGATACTAGACCACATTTCGTCAAAAGATAAATTCGACCACTTTTCTTTGAGTTCCTGTCTGATTTTGAGTAAAGAATCCCACTCTTTTTGTACACCTATTCTATCAAACGACCCTAAATCTTGACAAACTTTCCAGACCCTAGGAAAAGTTTCCCTTCGATCAGCATAGAAAGCTACTTGAGGCCGGAAAACAGCAACGCAAGACAAAAAGATGTCATCAAAAGGAAGTCGATTGCGAATTTCTTCGCTTGCTGTGACATAAAATTTCAAGCAATTACGAAGAAATAGATCAACTTCTACTATTTGCAATTTCTTGTTTGTAAGTTGCTGCTGGAAATATTCTCGCGTTTCCTTACCAACGTCAATGTCTTGAAGCGGCTTTTGATTACTAGGATCTGCAAAGTTAACATTTCTAATGATTTGAAAGAATAAATTCGGTTGAAGAAGACCCTCTTTCAAATAACTGCTAAGTATCCATACGAAGAATTTAGCCGAGTTTGGCTGGAGTTCCTGAACCATTGTTTCGCGACTTTGAAATTTCGCATTGTATACGTTGAACCTATTCAAAGTAAATTTCAAGAATTGGAAATATGCGAGTGTCAAAGGATTCTGCATTTTTCCTAACAAGTCTTTGGCCTTCTCTACCTTCTCAGATACGAGGACCATAAGATACTGAAGAATAACTTCCCAATTCTTTATTATAATATCTATGCATCGATAGCGGACAAGCCAGCGAGCTTCAGAATGACTAGGAATTTTTTGATAGTCATTTCCTAATTCCAAAACAATCGATCAAAAAATAGCCGTTCGCTTGGAGCTAGCATTAAGAAAAGCTGGAAAATCTTTGATTAAATCCTCTACATCTGGGATTGTGGCACAAGCATATTTTGCTACAATTGCTGACGAATGCAAGACACACGGGAAAACAATTAAACGGGGACTTTTTTCCTTTAATTTTGTTTTAAATGATGACCTATTGCCGACCATCACCTGTGCATTATCACAAGCTAAAGCACAGATATTAGATAAAGGGATTTTCTACCCGGACAATGCTTTTTCGAACGCATCAAAAATTTTAGAGGCAGAACAATCCGAAGCATTTACATTAATAAGCTGGAGCAATTCCACCCTGAGAGAAAATGTCGTTGGCTCCACATATCGAACCATTAATGACAGCCACTTTTCTAGAGTCCTGTCGGTCGTTTCGTCTTCGTACACTGAAAATGATTGCTTACGCAAAATATTTTCCATGCGATCAGTTTCAGCAGCACATACGACGTTATTTACAACTAGGACCATTTTAGTGTGGCTCAATCTAACGACTTTTAAAACCGAAGGTTCCATATCTTGGAAAAGTCCTATCAATTCTGATGAAATCGCGAATGGTAAATTATGCTCTACGAAAAATGTACTAATCCTAATCTCTGCTTCTTGTACTTTCTGTTTGAAATTAACACTTTCCGGAATCGTGGAATTTGTGAATTCTGAAGCAGAAGAACTTGCTACACAAGGTTCAACACTGCAAGAATTGGCAGTTACATTAGAAGAATTTTCACTTACTACTCCATAACATTCTAATTTATTTGAAAACTCTTGCTTCTTTCTGTGTGATAAAGATGCTTCATGCTGTTCAATTTCCGATTTGCCACATAGCAACGTTTTATTGCAAATTTTGCAATGAAATCTTGTTTCATCTGCTAATGTAACCACCCACTCTCTCCACGACGGAAATTCCTCAAACCATCCCAACTGAAAGTTTTTTGCATTTTTCATGACTTTTCTAGCGGGTTGACATTCGTTTGAACCAGAGTTCAAACGGTGGTCAACCTTCGTTTGAACCTGGCTGTCCTTCAAAACACTCGAATTTGGGTCAACCGGATTACTCATTGTGAACAATAAATTATACGACGAAGGAAAACAGAATTATTTGAAAAGAATTAATAAGATGAAAAGTCGATAAAATTGAGCGAATGTGAATAATTTGTAATCTGCACACAAATTAAGTTTCACAAAATAATCTTACCCACAAGCATCAAACAATAACGTACGTAAGAGCACTCACGTATCACCAAATAATAATATAATATTCTTACTTTTGCCGTTTTCAATAAGGAATTACGATAAAAATATGAAGAATCCACACTCTTGCCTTCTCAAATAACGCATAAAGCGAGAATCAAGTATATCTTAGAAGAAAACAAAAGAAGGTTGCTATTATTATTTGTTTTCGTCTCCAATTTGACCTCTATACCGTTCGTTTGCGATTTAAAACATTGGTAACTTTTTGGCTATTAATCTGATTGAGCTACAACTTTTCAGAAAACTTTCTTTACTAAAGTATTAAAATTTTTCTCCTGTAGATAGTTTCAGAAAATGTAGACACTTAATACAATATTAATAAAATCGTAAAATTCTGAAAATTTCTTAAGCTAGCGCGAGTGGAAGTAGAGAAAACAATTTTTTTTTAAATGTACTTCTCCCAATTACTTGAAAAATTAGAAGTTTTAAAAATTTTTGCAAAAGGAAAAACGATGTGCCTTGAAAGTGTGTACAAGTCCTTGAAATTCAAATTCGAACGATTTTTATAATAAATTATCCTGTACATTTAAAGATACAATTTTTGTATTTGGAATAAGTTTTCTGCAATTACGAAAAAATTTATTTAGAGTACATAAAATTTATTGAACTATTACTGGTAAACTCTACCTCCGTGGTAGTGTGGAAAGGAGCTTTATTTCAGAATATTTGGGATTCTCTAAGAATGAACCAGCTTTTTTATTTTAATATTTCAAATGTGTTTTCTTTCTTTTATGTTTAAGGCAAAAACTAGATCTAAAAAAAGCAAAAAAACCTATTTCTCTAATTGCGTCCAAGATTAGAGCAGAATCTATGCAACCGATTGTTAAAGGTTTTAATAGTTTTCGCTATAATTTAAAAAGCAAGTCTTCATAGTATTTTACTAAGTAATGAAAGTATGTCTACAATTGTTTTCTTGAATCCTACCCAAAGGTCATACATGGTGCAAAAATGTCGTAAAATAAGAAAAATGTCTGAGTACTTTGAAGAAGTTTTTCTAAATCGATATGTATCATATTCCAATAATATTTAGGAATATTTATTAAAATATTCATCTTCTAATGTTGTTTGATTAATGTACAGAGTACACTTTATATTTGAAATTTGTATACACTCTAAATCTGAATCAGTCAAATTTTCACTGATTGAATCAGTGATTTGCCTTTTCACTGAATCATCAGTGGAAACAATATTTTTCACTGTTAAATCAGTTACTTTTCACTGAAGTAATCAGTGAAATTTGACTGATTCACAGTAACCTGTTTTTAGTTATTTAAATCAGTCAAATTTCACTGATAATCAGTAGATTTTGACTGATTCATATTTGAAATTTGTACAGTTTTTAAAAAAATCCGAAACTTTTTGAATTTAGTAGTTTATTTATAAAATTTGAGAATGTTGTAGTTGATATTTCTATATAGAACTTTAAGCATTTATGGACATAAAATTTCATTTAAAGTTTCTTCTATCGGTATCCAAAACTTTCAACAATTTTGCAAGATCAGTCAAATGCAAAATTTGACAGAGTATTTAATCAAAATATTTACATTTATTTTTTAAATATTTTGAAAATAATTCGACTAAAATAATGATTAATAAGATTTTGTAACATTGTGGGAATATTGGAACGCTGCAAGATTAAATTTTGAGTACAATTTTCAATTAATGAATGTTTAAAGAATTGAGTGAAAGCATCAATTAAAAAATATTTTTACTTTATAAATCTGATTAAGTGCAGTAATAAGAAAATTTTGACTTTCTATAAAGCATTTCATTTATCTGATTAAAAGTCTGTGCATACGTCACTAAAACGTAAGATTAAAAAACTTCAAACTGCTTTTACCATCAATCTATGAATGTGGATTTTAAAACGTAATTTAATGTTTCTTATTTTTTTGATAAAATATTTTTAACATAATTTTTTGCTTAAAGTAGCCGATTTACTCGATTAAAAATTGGTCAACTTGTATATTTCAAAATTCTGTAATAAAAGTATTTTCATAATATGTTTTTGTATCCTATGCGTAGAATTTTAATTTTAAAATTGAGATTTCTCACAAAGAAGAAAGATTGTCTTATTAAAGCAGTTTATTCCCAGAAATTAAAAATCATTTACTTAATATTTCGATTCTAAACATTGAATATTTATTGACATTGAATAAAGCAGAACAACAATTTTTATGAAGTTTTAAAATCTTTTTACAATGTTACGAATTGGGCCGAATTTAGAATTACGAAATCTTTCATTAGAAAAAGAAAAAGTCACTCACATGAAATAAGCTTCTGTAAGAATTATCAAGATTGAAGAGATGTTAAAATATTTGAAAAATAATGCAATTGTAAAATTGCAATTTATATCAATATTTGACAAATTTTTAGCTTCCTCAATCAAAGCATTATCCGGAAATTTTTAGTTCCTATAAAAAGATGGAATATTTATCAATGTCTTGAATGTTCATACATTAAAAAAATATCGAATTAGAGAATTATATGCAAAGTATTTTCCATTAAGAAGACATAAACATGACATAATTAGTTTTATATCTACATTTTCAGCTTACTTTTTTGTGGCTTAAGCACACATTTTGAATTCGAAATACAAAAATGCTCTACAGAGTTGACGTATTTCCTGAATCAATTATTATTGATCCTGAATTCTATTGGAAAATTTGTTGTTTACTGTTCAAATCTTACTACGATTTCAGACGGACAGACAAATTAAGAACTACAAAATATTTCATCCAAAAGATTGCACTCCTCCATAAAATCTTGTCAAATTGTAACAAGATTTGAACACTTCGAACGAACATTTTTATGTAAAATTTAAAGTTGATTGATATTTATATGTTAATATGGAAATACCAATAAACACATATTTTAGCTTATTAATTTATCTACTGCTATTAGACAATTTTCCATTTCCGTAGAGATTTTAAGTTTTGGAATGAAAAGTTTGTGCTTAGGCTACAAAAATGTGAGATGAAAATATTTCTAACATATAACTGAAAATATAAATTATGAACTTGAATTTTATGTTCATTTTATCTTGATAGAAAATATTGTTCTAATTGAAAAATTGTTAAATGTACAAAATTAGTAAGAAGTATATAAATTTGAATGGAAAATTATATATTGATTCAAATTTTATACATTTATTGTCACTAAATTTCACTGGAAGTTTATTTTTTGAAGTGTTGAAATCCTCATGAAATTTTCCAAGATCATACTGATGTTTATTTCATGCAGACTTTCTTCAAGAAATTGAAGAAAAGTGTTATTTCTTGAACTATATACTTCGTAAATTCAAATTCGTCGTCTGCTTCGCGCCTCTTTTGCACGTACTCGAGAAAAATACAATTCTTAATTTCGACTCGATAAGCGAAAGCGTGAAATCTAAAAATAACTTGAAAACTCAAGCATTGTAACGAAGTCCGTCTTCGTGCACCTTCGGCTTTACACGAAGCTGTTGACCGCAGCATGTAGCAGAGCCGACACACTGACACGCCACGTTTGCATGTGTTTCTCCCAGATGGGAACGTGGTGGGGGCCGAAAAATCCCACGTTCTGGAGACACTGTCTCAGGCTGCAGAAGATTATAGTATCCTCTTAGGAGGTTCCATGCACCAGTTCACTCATAGCGCCATTCACCCCATTCACGCTGCGATTCCACATATCCTCCCTTCCCCATTCATGGGGATGAACGCGTCTATAGCGTACCCCTCTCTCAACTTGGGTTAAAACCCGTTTATAAGGCACCCTTCAGGCAACTTGGAAGATGCCCGTTTATAGAGTCCCTCGCATTTTTTCACCGATTCATCGTGACACTACAATCTTTATGACCCAAGGGCCGCCTGCTAAACCTCCCCACCCGTCCTTTTTTGGGCAAAGCCAAGAGAAGGACTTCATCAAGGTCCCAGTCCAAGTAGAGGTTTATTCTTCACATTGTATCATATACAGCGTTCATTTGTTTCTTTTTTCTATCTTTGTCTAACCGACGGATTTCTCATCTCTATTGTATCTCTCTTGCACCGCAGAATTCTGCGGAAACAAATGAACGCTTATCAAATGGTGCTTTCAAGTTCACTGAACACATGTCATGTGCACCGAAAATAAAAAGGCACCTCTTAAAGACAGACCTTTCTAAGTCTTCCATAACTATTTCAGCTAACATTGAAAAAATAACAGAACCTATTGGAGTACCAAACTTTTGTTTACGGAATTTACTATTAACTTTAAATTTACTACAATTCATGAAAAAATCTAATCCTGTCATGAACTATTTTTCATCTATCTTTGTATGTGATTTAACCTTGATCCATCTATTTGAAATAGCTTTTTTGACCAACTCTAGCGGAATATTCGTAAGCACTGCAGCGATATCTAAAGAAACCATCACATGATCATCAGGTATTGTCTTTATAACTATATTATTTTGAAATTCCCAACTATTTTTACAGTATAATTTGACTTTGGTAACGAATCTTTATTAGTATATTAGAGTTTTGTTCTAAAAAAGTAGTAGGGTTGTTAATAGTTGATATAACTAGTCTCAAAGAATAGTTTTCCTTACTAATTCTTATAATTCCAGAACATCTAGCCTCGTTGTATTCTCCATGTCCCTTATGTATTCCGACCTTCTCACGATAAGTGGTATTACCCTTGTCTACATTTGTACACATCAAGTCTTTGTTTTTTGTAAGGAAATCTTTAGTAATTTTCAGGTTGTTAATAAATTTTCTATCTATGCTACCAATACGCAAACTTTTTTTCTCATTTAAGCCCTTGGATAAGTGCAAAATCGTGTTCTCAAAATCTTGCTGAGCTGAAGTGGGAATTTTAGGTATATTAGCTTTAATATCCTTGACAATTTCTATCATTTGCTTTGATTTATCATTCATCATATTACTACTAAAACCTTAACCCAATCTACAAATATCTTGTACAGAATCTGGCATTTAAATGTCAGTGAAATTTACAAACCAAGGATCACTATTTTCTCTCTCAAAACCCCTATGTAAATTTAGGTTTTGGTTTTGGCCACTACTCTGCTCCAAAAATGCACCATTTAATTTTTTAATGTGACCTCTATCATTGTTCAGAAATCTATTATTAAGAATAATTGCATGCTTTGAAAGATCAATAATAATTATTTTCTGTGGCAAACATTTTTTAATTCATTCCTCATTATAAAAACTCTATTCTTTAAAAACTTGATATGATTAGAGATAACCTTGATTTGTAAACTTAAAAGAGAACATTTAAAATTGTTGAGACTGTGTTGAAATTTTCTTTCACACTAACCAATAATGGAAAATGAAATCCTTCAATTTGGAATCCAAATTGAATATCTTTTTACCCTAGCGAACTGGCTGAACGCTAGCTTTACGCTGTAGCGTAAAGCTATCCTAAAGCTATCGTAAAGTAGCATTATAACTCATGAATGAGGCAAAATAAATGATTAAAGTACATTATTAAAGTATTACCTATTATTAAGAAATTTTCTGTGAAAAAAGGAACGCTTCCACTCCGCTGGGTATCGAGCCCAGGTCCTTTCGATTGCCGGTCGAATGCTCTGTCATCTGAGCTACGGAGGTTCCACAACTTTTCTCACAGAAACTTGTTAATGCCTAATCATGGCTACGGATAAACCGGGAACTATTTTCTGATACTATATATATATACTATATATACTATATACTATATCGACCTTATCAACCTATGATTCAGAATTAATGTAACGTGTCGCAAGACTAGATGGAATTTTTTATCATAATTATTAAGAAATTTTCTGTGAAAAAAGGATTTTTAAAAAGATTTTTTCAGAAATTATTATGATTAATTTTATGCATTAGAATAGTGAAGATTTTTCATATGTTATTTCAGTCGATAGAGTAGTATACTTTAGAACGTAAAATATTCGTATTAATGACTTTCCGTCAAGCTTATTATAATACGCATGCAACTTTGACACATTAGCATGATTTATGTTATTGATTTTATTATTTACTACACTTATTTGGCAAAGCTGCATTTCCTAATTATGAATTATATTCGTAAATCTTACGCGCCAATTACTTGGGCTCTGCGAAGTCGCCTTTAGCAGAGTTCAAGGACAGACACTTTATTTTAAAAATTTTTAGCGTTAATAAATAAAATTATTGCATGTGTCCGTTACCTTTTAACGTTATTTTTAACGTAGAATAAGGATAAAAACATTTTGAATATTTATTTTGCCTCATTCATGAGTTATAATGCTACTTTACGATAGGTTTAAGCTGTAGCGTGAAGCTAGCGTAAAGTAAAAAGTAAAGTAGCGTAAAGCCAGTTCGCTAGGGTAGGTAAAACATTATTCCAAAAAATTCTTTTAGTTGTTACCAGTCTATGTTATTAATAGTGAGAATGGTGGCCTTCCATGTATTTTTTTGAAAAGATGTTCTATAGGAAATCAAAAATCCATTTCAAAGTCCTTTGAAATTAAAATTTCATTTTTCTCCTAGATATGTAGTCAACGTTTCAACTGAAGCTTCAGTCCTTATCAAGACTAAAAAATAATAACATAAATATGGATGACGTACATAGAAATGATAAACAAACAGTCCAAAGTTACGATACAAAATATTAAAATGCTACTACCTTCGAAAAATCGTTGCGCAGGAGTCAAATTTTAAAATTGAGACATCGATTGGCGTATAATTTTGGTGTTAACATTCGTTGTAAAAAACATTTTTTTGATAAAAATTATTAATATTGCACATTTTTAAAATTGTAGACATTTCCTTATATTCCGTAGATTGCCAAAAGATATAAACATCTCATGGTTAATTTCAAGTATTTTAATTCTGATGTAAAGCATTTTAGAATTTGTAAAAATATCATATTGTAGGTTATGTAAATAATAAAATAGTTAGAATTCTAAATATAAACAATATTAATCAGATAAGAAATATATTTTTAATTGATATATTAAAACTATGTATTTTAAATGAAAATTAGTGTTAATAGAGTAGTTTTTAACTTACACAATTTAATTTTGTAACGAATAAATTAAAACTTTTAGCAACAAGCATCATGGATTATCCATGACTACTGATCAAAAATATAAATGAGATGTTAGGTTAAGATCGATTAAAAAAGTATAAGTTGGGTAAATTTTTTGGAATAAAAAATTTGTAAATTAATAGATAGGTAAATTTATTAATTAAAGAGTTTAATAATATTGAAATAAATGTCACTTGAGTTTTCAATATCTATTCTGAAATTAATAGATTTATTATTTTTTTTATAGGAATACTTTCTAGGCAAAGTCTCTTTCTTTAATTTTGTAAGTATTCTAAAATTTTTAATTCTTTGAAGTCAGAAGTGTGTTTAAATTTATGTCCATGTTGTGCTAGAGCAGGACTATTGGCATTATAATTCGTAATCGATTTTGCATGTTGTAACATTCTAGTATGTAAAAATCTACAAGTATGTCCAATATATGGTATATACTATTGCATTGTATGCATTTAATTTCATAAACTACATTATATTTTGATTTTTTTGGTGTTGGTGTTTTAATAGACATCAAAATTTTTTGCGGAATAGTATTGTCATAAATGAAAATGTTCTTGAAAATTATTTATGTTAGGCAAAGTGATAATTTTTACATTCTCATCATGGATGAGAAGGTATTGGTTTTATGTGAAAAATGAATTTCGAAATTTTCATCAAATCTTTACGTTTTGAGACCCCCTGAGTCAGAAAAAATGGTTTTTACGAAAGTGTCTGTCTGTCTGTCTGTAGTAGGTCGTGTGCGGCATAACTCTCGATAGAATTATCAGATTGAATTGAGCTTTGGTACACTTTATCGGAGCCGAAAAAGTAAGGACAAGTTCGTTAACCAGCCACATCCAATCAAAATTGAAGGATGGAGCACTACTTTTGTGTTTTTGAAAATAATTTTTTGAAAAAATCAAAAATTCCAATCCTGGTTTTTGATAGTGCTCATAAATCTCTACAAATTATCCTCATAACATTTTTTGATTAAATCAAAATTAGAAATGTTACAGCATATTCAAATTCGAAAAAAGTCAATATCAAAATTCCATTTTCCAGTTAAATTATACGAGATACGAAAAAACGTTATGATACAATATTATTGAATACATAAAGACCTACAAATTTGAATTATAACATTTTTTCATAAGATGCATATTTTACTTTTTAAATCCAAAAAAAATATTGAAAATCCAAAATTCAATTTTTCAACAATAATATTCGAAATACGAAAAAAACGTAAGAATACAAAGTTTGTTGTTTCCAAAAGATCTACAAATTTTTTCTCACGCAGTTTTTGATAAAACATATATTTTTCGTTTCAATTCCAAAAAATACGATTAAAATTTAAAAATTCCATTTTATAGACAAAATATGTGAAATACAAAAAAAAACGTTTAAATGGAAAATTGTTTGCCTCAATGAGGTCTACAAATTCTGATAAAGAAATTTCGGGACAGGATTTATATTTTATGTTTTGATTTTTAATATTGAAAAAATTCGATTTTTTTCACCAAAATATGTGAGATACGAAATAAGCGTTGTTCTGCAAAATCGTTTCCTTAAATAAAGTCTACGATTGTTTTTCCTTTTTAGATATGTGGAAGAAAGTAAATTCTTTTAATCATGTAATTTATTACAAAGTTATACTGAAATGTATACAGAAAATCGAGCGCGAAGCGCGAGTGTCATGATGAGAATGTGTTCCTTAAGGCCGATAGAGCCTTAAGTAAATTGAATTTCCTGTTTCACTTAAACTGAAAAAGAAACTTAGTGAATTTGAGAAAATGACTAATTTACATCATCTTTAATATCATTAAATTGGTTTGAGCTTCAGTATTAAATTATAAGAAATAAACTTAAACGTATGCGAAGAGCACAAGACCGAGCGCGAAGCGCGAGGTCCAGAAAGAACGGAGCGCGAATTGGTTTAAGCTCAAACTTGCGATATGCGCGAAGCGCGCGATGAGAATGTGCCCGCGAAGCGGGCAGATTTTTTTAAATTCTTTTGTGTCAATGGTTTCATTTATGTTTTGATTACGATATTTATTAATCATAAGAAATTTATATTTCTTGGCTATTTTCTCATTTAATAAAACAAATGGATATCCATTTTTGATTAAAGTTTTTTTAACTAAATTTAAATTTTCGCTGCGGTATTTTTCATGTGATAAAAGTAAAGCTCTATCACTTTAAGTATACTTGATACCAATTTTATTTGACAGGCTATGATTTGAATAAAAATTCAAATAACGTCCAGACCAAATAGATTTTCTGTACCAGTTGTAATAATTTTATTATTTGCAACTTTTATATTGAGATCAAGAAAATTGATACTATGATTGGTTGACTTTTCCATTATAAAGACTAATTTTGGATGTATTTTGTTGAATTTATCTAGAATATCATTTATTTTATTTTTAGGTAAACAGATTAATGTATCATCTATATAAAAATAGTAAAATTTAATGTAATAAGTTAGTTCGTTTATAATTGAGGGTGCGCATGCAATAACCGTCTAGGCGCTCGGCCTAGACGCGACAACTGATTAGCTGAAATTTCATTTCGGGGAAAATTCGGCTTATCAGCTGTCGCGTCTCCCCTCCGCTCGGCCTACTGGCCGAGCGCCTAGACGGTTATTGCATGGGCACCGTCAATTTTAGTTTCAGATTCTTCCATTACAATATCAGCTAGAGTGGCTGATAGTCGTGATCCCATTGATAGGCCGTTCCTTTGTTTATAAATATTATTATCGTAATTACAATAAGCTGAACCTAGACATAAAAGTAAAGCTTTGTTAAAATCATTCTAATTTTAAAAAGTATGTTTTTCAATAATTTTCTATGTTTTTTTGATAGGTTTAAGAATCAAATCCCAAGTAATGTTCGTATACATTGATACAATGTCTAATGAAATAATAGTGAAATTTTTAATCCTTCCCTCGGACTGGTATCTTGACTTTGCCAAAAAAGGACGGGTGGGGAGGCCTAGCAGACGGCCCTTGGGTCATGGAGGTTGTAGTGTCCCGAAGATTCGATGAACAAATGCAGGGGGCTCTATAGACGGGCATCTTCCCATTGCGTGAAGGGTGCTCTATAAACGGGTCTATCCCAGGTTGAAAGCGGGGGACGCTATAAACGCGTCTGTCCCCATGCATGGAGAAGAATGTATGCCCCATGCAGAGGCGCTGAGAATGAGTCTGCGAGTGCATGTGAGGAATGAGTGAACGGAATGAATGTCAGCGCCACATGAATGTGATATGTGTCTTTCAAATGTGAGAGGAGAACCTATAGACGGGCTCTCTCTAATGAGGCTAAGAGCGAATTGGTGTATGGAATCTCCTGAGGGACACTGCAAAACATCCGCAGTCTGTGACCAAGAACAGTCCAAACGATCGTTTCCGTATGGCGTCCCACTGGGAGTGCTTCGTCGCCGAGTGGTGTCTTCCCTGGCCCACGAGGAGGCAAGGTTGATGTGAGCCTAGCGCTTCCGAGGTGGTGTGCCATGCGGGATTAGAAGCCAGCCCCTTAGGGACCTTGATCAGGCAGTGCGTATTGAACACAGGTGTCGGAGCCTGTGTTGCTTCGAGCGAGTCCGGTCTGTCCGCGCATTCCAGGACCAGCTAAGCGGAGGTTGGGTTTCAGGGAACTGGGGTAGGACTTCGGACCGAGGGTACACCTGTCCCCAACTTTTCCGACCTGCTCCTCTACGCACGATGCGCTGGTAAAAAGATTTATGGATATTAAAAAGAAAACGATGGGGAAATAGGACTTGGGTGCTTCTTCAGGAGCTGAGTGATGGAAGGACATCCTTCATCTCCTGAGGGCGCAAAGTGAAAAAATGGACGTCTTGGCCAGGGCTCTCAGCGTTATCCAGTAGGGTATTCTGAGAAATAACCCTGGAGACGTGAAGGACAGCGTGAACGAGGCCACAGAGGTGTTGAGTGGAATGCTCAACACCCAAAAATGCCTTCTAAAAAGCGGGGTGGAAATCCAGATGAAGCTGGAATCCCACCCCGCGTCAAAAAAGATGGGTATCTTCCGGAGACTGCGCTCTGCGTCTCTGGGAGATACCCAAAAAAGCTGACGAAGGGGGAGAAGAGGGTTGCTCCTTCTCTCCCCGAGGATCAGCTTTCCAAGAAAGGGAAGCACATCGCCATCTTACGCTGCGGCCACCAAATGCCAGACCCCACAAAAGGATGGGGAATGGCAGCTGGGGCAAAAGAAAAAAAAAGAAAAAAAGGAGATCTCTGTCCTGCGTCGAAAATGCCCTACAGCGTGGCGGAGATTTAGCCGCTAAAAGGGTGATCCGCTGCTGCGCGAGGTATGGAACAAAGCAGAATCAGCTCTGACGCAAGGCATGAAGAAAAGCCGACTTCACTGCTGCAAAGACTTGATCAGGGAAGTCGAGAAAAACCCGTGCGGTCTCGCCTTCAAATTAGTCACTAAGAGATTATTGACTAGAAGCAAGACCCCGGGCATGGAAAATGCCGATTGAGTCAAGTACATTGTGCGCAGCTTATTTCCACACGTAGAGCCGTTTCAAAGTCAGGACCGGAGCTCCTGCGTGGTCCAGCGCGAAGCACTCGCCACTTTCGAGGAACTAAAAAGAGCGGATCGGAGGCTTAAGGCAAATACAGCGCCGGGGATCGACGGGGCGCCAAACGAGATCCTCAAAGAGGTGATCGGGGTATACCAGTAGATCCTGTCTTCGAGAGGGAAAGTTCTTCGTAGACTAGAAGAAGCAGAGGCTGGTCCTGCTGAGGAAGGGCAACAAACCTCTAGAAGATGCCTCATCCTATAGACCTATTTGTCTATTGGATACAATGGGGAAGATTCTAGAGGAAATGATCCTACAAAGACTACAGGGTCACATGGTTGGCGAGAACGGTCTCCAGGAAAACCAGTTCGGCTTTCGGAAAGGCAGGTCCACAGTTGACGCCATCTGGGCAGTGGTGGACATCGCCATCTGGGCAGTGGTGGACATCGCCACTAAAGCAAGACGAGGAACTGGCAAGCGTAAGGGATCCTGCGCGTTGATCAGCATTGACATACGCAATGCGTTCAATATCGCGAGGTGGAACATCTGCATCGATGCGATGGTGCGAAAAAAAGTTCCAGAGTACCTGTTGCGAATGATACGTGACTGTCTGAGGGACAGGCCGGTGATATACGAGGGCGACAGGTGGTCTCTCAAAGAAGAGATGACATGTGGCGCCCCTCAAGGGTCACAAGTGGGGCCACTCGTTTGGAACGTCATATATGATGATTTCCTGCGCATAGACCTACCTGCTGGAATGAGCATCATAGGCTACGCGAATGAAGCACTTGTCGTGTGCACCGCTGACGACGTCAAAATCTTGGAGATGAGAAATAATGATAGTCAGTGGCGGGCAAAGCGTTGGTTGGATAGCAGATGCCTGAAAATGGCCCCTGAAAAGACCGAGGCTTTGCTGGTAACGGACAGGAGATCCTACAAATATCTGAAGATCGTTCTCGGGGAACATGAAATCGAGTATATTAACATTTAAGTAAAAGGCTGTATTCCTCTTAAGATGAAAGTATTTTGAATCTAGTATGCGCTAGTGAAAAACAAACTTCCATTATATGCGATGAGAGTTTGATACAGAAATTTCTAAGAGTATTCTAACAAATTTTACCTGAGTAATAATTTACCAAACTAATTCGAAATAAAAACTAAAATTTGAATAAAGACAGGATCATTATAAATATAAATGACGAAAACTGATGGGTAAATATCTGCAGACACTTATACAATCACAAGTGTTATATTTCTATATTATGGTTTATATTATATTGTTTCAGATTATTAATGTAAATAATCAAAACTAACGAGTGAATATCTGTATGAATTCATATAATCATACATTTTGGTTTGTATAAATTTTAAATTATACTTAGAATTACTACAAACAATGCGAATTCTTCAAAATTTTAATTCATTTTGTTTCCAAATTAAGGTAAACTGTAGGAAAATATTATGAATTGGCACAGTATTCAGATGTCCAGAAGGTAGGAGCAAGAAGTAGAACACAAATCTTGAAAGAATAAAGTCACAAACGAGAATATTGAAAAATAGTATGCTAGCGCACAGTCATTTGTTTAGCTCTATTTGGCTAATTCGTGAGATGAGAATACATTATAATCCGACTCACAACATGAAATATCCCTCAAACACGACTATCAATAATGTTTGGTTTTTCCATAGTTTCTAAATAGTTTCCATCTAATTTTTCCATAGTTTTCCCTATATTCCCTCCCAAAATTTCCTATCACTCATAAGTACTAGGTTACTTATACTATGAACACTATAAACTATAAATACCATAACCAAACTTTGATAACTACAAGTTACCATAGCCAGTGCATACGATATTTCTGAAAATGATCTGAACCATTGTTTTTTTCTAATCATGAAAAATATTTAAGGTGTCAGAATCCAGAATTAATAATCAAAGGAATTGATATAATTATTTTATATCGATACTAGAATTATTGGTGTCATGAAACATAATCCATAAATATCAACTAGTATATCAGAAATAGCCATTTCATCACAAATTTCACTTGGAAACAGCTACCAAATAATTAGACAACAAGTAATAACAAGTAGGCCACCAGGTATTTAGGCAATCGGTAATTGCAAAATGACCGATGAGCATGAAATCCTTTCAAGAATCAGGTCACCCAGAAAAATCCCAAAATCATCGAAATACCCCACCTAAGCATCATCGATACGTGTCTTCGAGGCAAATCTAAATTCAATCAAATTCGCAGTTACTCGAGCAACCTGGTACTAACCAAAACTACTCGGACATATACTTTTTTAAAGATCCACTAAACTACTATTTTTACATTCTCATCATGGATGAGAAGGTATTGGTTTTATGTGAAAAATGACTTTCGAAATTTTCATCAAATCTTTACGTTTTGAGACCCCCTGAGTCAGAAAAAAAGGGTTTTTACGAAAGTGTCTCTCTGTCTGTCTGTCTGTCTGTCTGTAGGTCGTGTGCGGCATAACTCTCGATAGAAATATCAGATTGAATTGAGCTTTGGTACACTTTATCGGAGCCGAAAAAGTAAGGACAAGTTCGTTAACCAGCCACATCCAATCAAAATTGAGGGGTTGAGCACTACTTTTGTGTTTTTGAAAATAATTTTTTGAAAAAATCAAAAATTTCAATACTGGTTTTAGATAGTGCTCATAAATCTCTAAAAATTATCCTGATAACATTTTTTGATTAAATCAAAATTAGAAATGTTACAGCATATTCAAATTCGAAAAAAGTCAATATCAAAATTCCATTTTCAAGTTAAATTATACGAGATACGAAAAAACGTTATGATACAATATTATTGAATAAATAAAGACCTACAAATTTGAATTGTAACATTTTTTCATAAGATGCATATTTTTCTTTTTAATTAAAAAAAAAACTATTGAAAATCCAAAATTCAATTTTTTAACAATAATACGTGAAATACGAAAAAAACGTAAGGATACAAAGTTGTTCGTTTCAAAAATATCTACAAATTTTGTCTCACACAGTTTCTGATAAATCATATATTTTTCGTTTCAATTCCAAAAAATAGGATTAAAATTCAATAATTCCATTTTTTTGACAAAATATATGAGATACATAAAAAAAGTTTGGATGAAAAATTATTTGCCTAAATGAGGTCTACACATTCTTATTAAAAAATTTCTCGACAGGATGTATATTTTATGTTTTGATTTTTAATATTAAAAAAAATAGATTTTTTTTTACCAAAATATGTGAGATACGAAATAAGCGTTGTTCTGCAAAATCGTTTCCTTAAGGTAGTACGATCACGAAAATTAGACCTCAGACAAAAATAGATAATTTTGCTTTCAAGAATAGCAACATTATTATTGAAGGGCCAATTTGAATGAGAAAAGATTATTTTTCATGAAAAAAATTTGAACACAAAAAAATAATGTTATTAATAAATTTTATTTTTGCCCAAACTTATTTTCTTATCGCTTCGAGTCAAATTTTTGAAAATGATGCGATTCTAATAAATTATGGTTCATTTTTTTAGAAAAAAGATTCTCTACAACTTGACCGTTTCCTATTTTTGAAATTGAATTAATTTTTATCAAATATAGCAATTTGTTTATAAAAATGTTGTTTTGAAAAATTGTTTTTTTTATAATTTCAGCCATTAAAGAATTCATTTTCAAAAATCGGAAACGCTCAAGTTGTAGAGGATCTTTTTCCTAAAAAAATGAACCGTGATTAAAATCGCATCATTTTCAAAAATTTGGCTCGAAGCGATAAGAAAATAAGTTTGGGCAAAAATGAAATTTATTAATAACATTTTTTTGTGTTTCAAATTTTTTTCATGAAAAACAATCTTTTCTCTTTCAGATTAGCCCTTCAATAATAATATTGCTATTCTTGAAAGAAAAATTATCTATTTTTGTCTGAGGTCTAATTTTCGTGATCGTACTACCTTAAATAAAGTCTACGATTATTTTTTCTTTTTGAGAGATTTGGAAGAAAATAAATTATTTTAATCATGTAATTTATTAAAAAGTTTCTGAAATGTATACAGAAAATCGAGCGCGAAGCGCGAGTGTCATGATGAGAATGTTTTCCTTAAGGCCGATAGAGCCTTAAGTAAATTGACTTTCCTGTTTCACTTAAACTGAAAGAAGAATACAGTCATTAATCTTTTCGAAGATAAATTGAATTTTATTTCATTTCTTTCTTGCATTTTATTATTTAATACATTCCGATATTAACATTCCAGCTCGATTATCATTAAACATTTTACATCGTTTAAATCAATATGAGCTAAATGTCCTTTTTGAAAACACCTTTCACATGCATTAGTCCATTTTTGCAAGCTTTCTTTACTGATTTCATCACTTAGTTTGAAAATTTTGGATTCCGGGGTTAAGCTTTTTTCTTCTATTTCTTCTAAAAATACGTATCTTGTGGAAAGCATTTCCAAGAGTTTAGTTACTGCATTTTGCTTTGCAGATTTTTTTGAGGGGCTGTTTCTCCAATACAAGAAAAAGTTATTTTATTTTTAAAGATTTCGCAAGTTGCTTGGAACGGTGGCAGTTCTTGGTGTTTTCCAAGCGATTCTACAATATATGAGGGTTCGGAAAAATCATACTTCTCTGCTTATCTCGTTTAAAACTTGTACAGCAGTACCTTTCGATAGGTCTCTTGTCTGCAAGGCCATTGTTTTTATCTGC
Source organism: Diplolepis rosae (assembly GCA_030998225.1). Lineage (NCBI taxonomy): Eukaryota > Metazoa > Arthropoda > Insecta > Hymenoptera > Diplolepididae > Diplolepis > Diplolepis rosae. The sequence continues at coordinate 1,805,537 of JAPYXD010000466.1, forward strand.
AAAAGAATTACCTGTTTGAGTTGATGATTAAATTTATTATAATTCTAAAGTTAGTTAGTTTTTTTGTTAATAATTTTGTGTTTGTTGATGTATTCACTTTCCGCTTTTCCTAAATCAAAGAGATATTTCATGCAGAGAAAACAGTGGTCTGTTCTAAGATGTACCAAAAAAGTTTGTTTTTTTCTTTTTTTTTTTGCCGATAGAACATTTTAATTTATTCAGGTTTGTCGTTACATTATGGTGGTTAAGGAAATGTACTGATGTATATGCAATATGATTTTAAACAACGAATAAAAATAAAAAGGGAAAATTTTTTAACGAAAGCTATTTGTTGTTATTATAAATAACGGTGGATGCTTCGGAATCGACGTAGTTACATAATGCTTCTTGTTGGCACAAATAAATTACACGTTCGGCACAAGTTACGCATAAATCTGCTCTTTGCTGCATGTAAAAAATTTGTGTATCGCAAAGAGAGCAGTCGAGGCTGGATAGTTTGAAGGTATAATATAAGTCTTTAGTGACTGTGATCTATTCGGACAGGTAATGTTATTTCGGTTTCAAAGAAGCTAAGTTTTGTCATCCAACAATCTTCGCAAACAAGTTTTTTTTTCAAGTAAATTCATCTGGAAATTCTCGATAAGGGTTGTGCAGCAGTATTCTGACCATAAATGATGATCAAAATACGGCTGAACATCCTGCTCGCTTGCTCTAACTTCTTCTGCTTCGATTGTTTCGATTTCTTGGGGCAGCATTTTTCTAAGGAGAAATTTACAATATTTAAAGAATTTGAAATATTTGCAAAATTTTACAATTTTTTGTATTAAAAATTCTATTAAAATTCACAAAATCTTTTATGCGCGAATACATGCGTGGAAGGTACATGCCTACAAATCATGCAGGGATGTTTCTACCACAACTTCGTTTCCTTGACTAATTTTGAATTTATTATTTAAACATGTGTCGATGCATTCATTACAATTAGCTGCTATTTGTCGCGGATTGATTAATAGTTCTTGACAACCATAAAAATTTATATATATTATAACCAAAATTATTGGTTATGATATTGAATTTAGTTGCCTCGAGGTCATTTGACTGCCGCTGAACTGATTTATTTAGTACGATTTAGCCAATATAATATTCACGGGCGCCAGCTCGTTTTTTTTCGGAGTTATTCTCAGAGTAAACGAGCAAAGTTAGGTAATTGAAGCTCGAGACGAATTGAATGAATCGTTACACTTACGGCTAGTACAGTACCGCGGAGATGTCGGAGTCAGAGAAATAGCACTGAGTTGACATGATTTAATATAAACGAAATTCAGATTTATTAAGGGGTTACGCCACCCCTGGGACCGAAAAATGATGCTCAACCTAATAAAATTTTTTTCAGCAAGTCAAGCCATACGCTGTTAATTTGGAATTGTAGTTTTTACTATACAACTCATAAATGAATGAAAAAAAATTATAACAATGAACTTTTATAAAAAATAGCGGCCATATTCTTCGATTGGTTTCCCTCTTTTTGCGGGTCAGCTGAAAACGGTGAATGCGATGGAGCTCGTAATTTTCATCTCCCTGCAACAAATTTTTGTTTTCTTAATACATAATAAATACGTTCTGGGATGACGTAAGGATTTTTAAAAATTTTGATTTTTGGATGATTGACGAACATATTTATAAAAAAGAGTACTTTTGACCTATTTTTTTCCGTTAATTTTAATTATATTTCAAAAAGTAATCATTATTTCGCAAAACCGATACGTCATCCTGAAAACAATTAATTTACGAACATTTAAAAAAAAAATTGATCAAAATCGGTTGAGAATCGGTGAAGATATCGTGTTCACCGTATTGAAAAATGCAGTTTCGAGAAAAACGTGTTTAAAGTTTAATGACTAAAACGGCAAGAAACTCAGTTGAAATTCTATTATAAAGTTCAAGTTTTTAACATGGATTAATATCATGTTTTTTTAGAGTATGAATTGCGAATCTAACAACTCAATTATTGCTAAAAATTGTTTAAACTATTATTGTAAGTGAATAATATTGAAAAATTGAATTTGAAGCATCAAACATATGCTTTTCATAATTTCGGACGTTAATTTTTACAATTTGGGTGTCAGTTTAACTATAAAATTTTGTTTCAACTATGTTTAAGGTGCAATGTTGCATTTAAGATGTTATTTACCGAGATACGTGACATTCAGTACAGTTTGGTGTGAAGCAGCCTAAAATACATAAAGTTAATGTATTTTAAATGTGTGCACGACAAAACAAAAAACACAGTTGATGGGAACGTTTATTTGAAACGAATTTTCATTCTTTTTACGTATTTTATAATATATACAGGGTGGCCCAAATTCCACGGAGCATGCGCGTTTCGCAAAAAAATGAATTTTACAATAATTTGTTGCATAACATTATTTAAATAAATTAATATTGCAAAAATAGTGTCAAATTTGTTATCAGTGACCTGAGAAACGATGAAAAACATATGCAACTTGCTTATATTTTAATTTTACAACATAATTTGTTTAAACAAATTATTAAGAATAATCTATTCTCAAAAATTAATGACAGACTCGTAACCAGCAACAGAAAAAACTGAAGAAACAATTTTGAAAAATTATGTATAATGCGTACAGTCATGAAAATTCTCAAAAGATCGAAATTTCCAACTCTTTTTGTGAAAATCGATCGAAAAACTGCTTTGAATTTCAAATTTTTTGAAATTTTTTTTATTTTTCGGAATTCTGGGACTATGGAGAACAACTTAAAACAAAAAAAAAATTTTCGATTTTTTTGAAGTTCAGGGGTGGCGTAACCCCTTAAATAGCGACCAATTGAGGTAACTCGATCGTTACATGAGAATAGCCATTCGAACCATTTAAACTTATCAAACACAGATTATTACCCGTCGACGGTTGATTATAATTAAGCAAACCTTTCACTAAGAATTAAATCGAATATGTGAGTTACGTATACTAATTCGTCAAAACAAAGGAAGAGAGTAACAAAGATTTCGGTTACCTGCTGCTACTCGTCTTTTATATGCTGGGCATCTTTTTTACTCCAAAATTCCCTCTAGTCTTTCCAGACGATTTTATTTCCTTTGCTCCAAAATAATGAGGTTTAACCTAGACGATAGTTTGATGTGCAGGCTAATAAGCCGAATCCAATCAACAAAACTTCTGGACTACAGCCAGGGTCTGAAGTCAAACTTTTAAACGCTCAGCGCGTACTCGATTTTATGCGTACTTATAATTTTCGTGATACCACGAACAACGCCCAGAACAGAGTGGCAGAGGCTCGTTTCTTTTCCAGCCTCGTGGCGTGCACGAAAAGGCGGCGCCACGAGTCTTAAATTATTATTGATTTTACTTAAACTAAGCTATTGGATAACTCGTCGACGGTCGATAATTCCCACGGTGATGCGCTCGGCCCAGAGATGATGCCAGGTGTACAAGGTCCAACAGCTGACGGCTGATCCAGGGTTGAAAGTGACAGTTGTGCAAGATGTCATCTTCCTGATCGTTCATGTGCACGGGAATCACATCGATGCACTTTGATCAGGATCCTCTTAGGGCCTTTGCGATGCAGAAGTAGACGTCGGAGTTAAGACTGTGTGAGTTTGATGTTCTGAGCCTCTATGGCTCAGTATTACATATGTGAACAAAAATAAATAGAAAAAGGTGTGAAAGTGTTTTTAATTGAGTGTAATTTCCCGAGACGCGGATTGTTGTTTTATTGCCAGGTGATTGTTCAAGAGCTCATTAGCTCCAATCGGCTGATCGACTTTATGCAAACAGCTAGAGTGACTCTGTGCTGGAAGTTCAACACGGAAAAAAAAGGTAAATCTCGGTGCATGTGCGTGGTAATAATATACCACGTCACAATATATATATATATATATATATATATGCATTCCAATTTACAAATGGAATGCCATGAGTTAAAAAACTCACAGTTATTTTGAGTTTCCTGATCTAATTTCCCGAAACAGAATCGACAATATCTTTTTGTGGTTTGGTGATTATAATATAATAACAATGTCGAGGGTTCTAATTCGAAGCAACTACTCTGTAATAAGTGCACGTATGCTATCGGATTTTCTCTCGGACATACACCGTCTACTGGTCCAAGATGGTTAACAATAGGTTCAGTTGGAGTTGGTATCATTTTCTACAAATTGTTAGAATATATTTTATTTATTAAGGTCTGATAAGGAGATAGAATAAAATTTTTTGAATATATTTTCTAATCATGCAAGGTAAAAGATTTTGCTAGAAGTATTTCACTTTCCGTCAGAAAAACAACGTTTATAATACAGTTTGTTATTTCTTTAGTTAGAAACATTAAAGGCGTGGGTACAAAAATTGTCCTTCTGACGGTATAGAACTTTTAACTATTATGCACGTGATTTTCAAGAAAAGGAAAGATAGAATATACCTGTATCTGAAAAAAAAAATTTTAAAGTGACTTTAAAAAAAAGGGGGTAAAAGGAAGATAGAATAAAGGAAAGGTCAAAAGTTGAATGAAAAGTCGGTCAGTAAAGGTTTTGTCACTGAGCTTAAAGGAGTTTTTTGTATAAGTTCTATACGTGTTGGCGTTTTGTTTATTTTTTTTGATATTTTTTGAATTTTCAATAGTATTAATCCTAAAATTGTAATCATAAGTAAAGTGATAATAATTAGAGCTAATGTTAATTTATGTGCAATAGAAATAAAAATAGATGGAATAATTTTTTGAATGTTAGCATATTTTGTAAGGATAAAGACATGGTTTTCGAAGATTGATTATGGCATGTCTTCTTTTTCTTTAAGAAGAAGTAATACCTTTTTTAGTAAGTGAGCCTCTTGAATAGAGATATTATATCAAAATGGTGAAATTATAGCAAGGGAAGTAGTTGATTTGCTGACTGGAATTGAATTATCCATTATATTCAAATGGTTTTGAAGATGGTAATATGGAGTTGATGAATCTAGATTGCAACCTGATTTTGTTTGCAAAATTCCTATTCCTTGGAGTGTGATTAAGGACTTAGGGCTTTTTCGACATGATAAGAAAATTTGTCGGGGAAAAATAGTTGAGTATAGCCATCCATGATGAAATTGCAATGGTGTTAGAAAGGGATATTCACTAAAACTGATGAATATTTCACACTTGTATGGTTGAGAATTTAGAAACATTGATGTTTCGCAAATAGGATTGTTATCGATATTAGATATAGATCTTGGTGGGTGACAAAATGTTTGGAATCCATTTTGATAACATGCATTGAGGAAATTTTCATTTGTTGTGAAGTATGATTGGTTATTTGAAGAAATAGCGAGATAAGAATTTTGAGGTTTTATGTAAATAGAAGAAATTACGTCAGTATTAAAATCGAGATGTATTGGAATTGGATGTGGTTTAAATAATTGATATTCTTCAGCAGATGGGATTGGTATAGTCATAATAAAAATCAAGTACTTATCGAAAAAGAAGTATTGTATTTTAGAAAATGGAAGGACCATAGAAAAAAAGGATGTTGAAAGGTGTGGGTCTTCTTTTTTGGAATTGAAGTCTAAGAAGGTATCAGGAAGTAGCATAGGGTGCCATAAATTAGTTGCGGCATGGGTAATAGCTTCTGAAAGTTGGTCAAGGAGTAAAAGAAGAGATTGAGAAATTTCATGCAGGTCTTAAAGCCAATTTGCTGCTAATATTCGATACAGGTGAATATTTGGATCTTTTTGAGAATTATGCAATTTTTTGTAGGTCATAATGTTGTGAAGTTTTGAAGAAAGATTTGTAACTTTTTGGAAAAATGGATTTGGTATTAGAAATAAATTTTCTTTGGGCCAGTAAAGGGAGGTTTCCCGTCTCATTCTTAATTCTAAAAGTACTTTTTGTATCTGTTGCAGGAATGGATCATTAATTTGAGAAATATTCGTGATATTACGAGCTTGTCTAGATATAAATGATATTTCTTCAAGAAAATAGTTGATTTGTTGTTCTATAAAATCAAGTTGTGTCTGATGATCGTATACATTACAATTATTGGCAATATTTGAAAGTATGCAATATTCATATAATTTATGTGAGAAATCTAGTATTTTTTATTCAAGTAAGTCTGGTTGAAAAATATCGATATAAGATATAAAATGATATTTTTCAGAAAAAAGACGAACTTTTGAAATTGGTTCGAAATGAATCCCTGAAGAATGAGAAAATTGTAAGTCTATGAAGTATTTTTCTGCTTTAGAGAAAAGGAGTGGAATTAAAATTGAACACACTGTGGATGCTAGTTGATTAACCCTTTAACGCCCAGATGTGCAGAATTTTCACGTTGACTACAATGTCATACCATTTATAGATAAAAGATGAAAAAGGATCGGAAACTCCATATCCTACCGTTTTTGGGGTCACTCTTCCGAATGGCACAGTCAGAATTCTCAAAAAATGAAGCTAAACCCTTTATTTTCCCAAAAATACCTGAAAAAACGCTATTTTTGGGGTACGATTTTTTTTTTAACTTAAATTTTCACTATATTCCCGACACTTAGGCAACTTCTAACTTATCAGAAACGTGTTCTCAGGACTTGTACTTTTAAAATATGCATTGAAATTTTTTGTTTTTCTTTGTTCTCTAATTCAAAATGGCGTCTGGACGTTTGAAATTTTTTGAAATTGAGAATATTGATCCTATTTCGGATTTTCCAGGTTACTTCGTAGTGTGATCATATAAATAAGGTATTACGAATTTTGTCTCACCGATTGTGATTGGCGGAAGCAATAGTAGCCCATAAAATTAAAATTCAAGATGGCGGCTGCCATGAAGCTAGTAGAAATATGTATATTTCGAGTTTCATTACAAACCAGGGTGGTGTAAGATTTGCCAATAAGCAATCTCATTGGTTTTAGTCATCCCTAATTCGAATCTTAGGTGAGTTTTTCAAAATTTAAAATGGCTGATCCAATATGGCGGACCCGTTATGTAAAATTTTATATTTCTGAAATAAAAAAATACTGCCGCATTCTACGCAAAATTTGATGTCAAAATTATTCTTGATGTTTTTTTGATTACAAGAGCTGTTTTCGAGAAAAAAATTCCAAAGTTATGAGGCTTCCCGAAATTATTCAAAATTTACATATATCTATATTTTTTGTCTCAGACTTTGCTAATATTCCATAAAATAATGTTAATATGAATCATGCATTAAACTTACTTATAATAATATGTCATTCTGATGCTGGTGTAACTTACTAAATATACTATAGAAGTAGATGAACATTTATAGATGAATGGTAGGGTGTGAAAGAGACACTAATAAATGTTGGGAAATTAGTAAGTTCGCCTGCATTTTATATTTGCTGATACTCTATCTTACCATAAAAATCCATAAATTTTGATTTGTCATACATACTCAAATTTCTAATAATTTCGGGAAGCCTCACAATTTAAGAATTTTTTATCGAAAACAACTCTTGTAATCAAAAAAACATAGAGAATAATTTTGATTTTAAATTTTGAGTAGAATGAAGCAGTATTTTTTTATTCCAGGAATATCAAATTTTACATAACGGGTCCGCCATATTGGATCAGCCATTTTAAATTTTGAAAAACTCACCTAAGATTCGAATTAGTGATGACTAAAACCAATGAGATTGCTTATTGGCAAATCTTACACCATCCTGGTTTGTAATAAAACTCGAAATATACGTATTTCTACTAGCTTCATGGCAGCCGCCATCATGAATTTTAATATTATGGTCAAATATTGCTTCCGCCAATCACAATCGGTGATACAAAACTCTTAATAACTTATTTGTATGATCACACTACGAAGTAACCTGCAAAATCCGAAATAGGATCAATATTCTGAATTTCAGAAAATTTCAACGTCCAGACGCCATTTTGAATTAGAGAACAAAGAACAACAAAGTATTTCATTGCATGTTTTAAAAGTACAAGTCTCGAGAACACGTTTCTGATAAGCTAGAAGTTGCCTAAGTGTCGGGAACATAGTGAAAATTTAAACTTAAAAAAAAATTGTACCCCAAAATTAGCGTTCTTCGGGGATTTCGTGGAAAATAAAGGGTTTTGCGTTATTTCTTGAGAATTCCGATCCTTTTTCATCTTTTTTCTATAAATGGTACGACATTGTAGTCAACGTGAAAATTCTGCACATCTGGGCGTTAAAGGGTTAAGGAAATTCATTAGGCTTCTCAGAAGGCTGAAAAGGAAAAGTAGGATTAATATTGGATAAAATAGGATGTTTCATGTGGTTGGATTTAGATCTAGAAGTTTTTTTGAGAAAAGGGGAAAAAAAGTCTACTAAATGTTGAGGAGTTTCTTGGTGGAACTTAAGGCGGAAATTGGGTTGATTTGTCTACTTTAAAAATATTCCGTCTACGGCACTCTTTTGTAGCATGCATTTGAGTGTTACAAAATCTACAGGAATTTTCCCAAGGTATTAATTTTGGTCTTGGATCGGTTCGAATACTTTGAGTTTTGGTTTTTTGCATTTTTCTATCGCCATTATTATAAAATTTTTTGTCGCAGAGATCGTATGATCTCATTAGTAGTAATAGTAATTTTAAAGCTACTCTGTTTTCTGCTAATTCACTAGTAGGGCCGGCTTGTATAACAAAATGTTCATTTATATTAATTTGTGCAAGGAAAAATGATTTTGTTTCCGAATTCCGATCAGGATAGACTGTATATTGCGGTAACGGCAGTCCATATTTTATCGTGAAATTCCTCAAAATTTCTACATGATTTAAAAATCCCATGGAGTCTGTTCGGTATTTCTTTTTTGGGTAACTTGGTACGTATGTAGGCTCGTCGTGGCAATGCTCCATTGTAGTTGATTTCCTGAATCGGTATGGAATGTTTATATTAGAATTTATTCTACTGGTTGGGAGGTCTATATCCGCATTCAAAACATTTTTTAAAGCTTTTCGTAGAGAAAGATGATGCAGTATGATTATTATTTTTCATTTTATATGAATTTGTATTTTTAACACGATTGTTATTTGAAGTAATAGGTTTTGTTATTTGGCTACTCGTTGAAGGTTTTGGATCGTTTATAGCTGATTCTTGAATTGTTACATGCAAATGTTCTAGTGAGTTTATCAAACTTAGTTCACATTTCTCGTCTTCATGCGAAAGAGAATTAATAATTTTTATGGCAGCAAAATCCTTAGCTGTTTCTATCGAGTTTGCTATTCTTATTTGTTTAATGTTGTTAATGAAACAAATTGCTATGTATGCTGAATCTTCTGATGAAGTTTTTACTCGTAATACCGTATATTTTGGATATGAAAATTTGTTTTAAGTGCAAATTTCGTTTAATTTCTTGAAATTTCTACTAATAAAATTTGGTTGGTCATTTTAATAGGTTTTTTCCGATTCATTAATTAAATTTTGATATACATTCCGTGCTACCCTTTGTTTAAAATTATCTTTATCTTTGTCACTACTCATAATTATGTAATTTTTATATTGTAAATTCACGTGAAATAAATACTCATTATTAATGGTTTGTTCAATGAGTATTTCGTAATTGAGGGGTGGATCTCCTCTTTGTTGAATGAGTTTGTTCAATAGATTAGTAAAAGGAACATGCGACATTCTGAATATGTTATATTTGGATAGAGTAGTGTGTTCTACTAAGTTCTTCTTTTAGTTCAGAGTGAGGATAAAGAGTTGTGTTTGTATCATTGTGATCTTTACCTGAAGTAGTATTTGGGTTATACGTTGAACTTTTAGGTGCCTCTTTCGAGTTATGTGGCGCTGGAGCTGTTAGAAGAAGTTGATGGCTCTCAGCAGGAGGGCCAGAAGGTCGATGGGTACCTAAGTGTAATAAGAGGTTAGTGACCGAATACCAGAAGGAGCCTAGTAGATGGAGAGACCATCCAAATAATCTGTGTAGCGCGTATCCATGAATAATGGTATCCGCTATCAATTTAATCCCTCTAATTATTATTATTAATCCAATTAGGCCTGCACAAGTAGTTCCAAAACTTGTAAAAATTGTCTTTGTTGAATAATTTTATTTAGTAAGGTTGTAAAAGGAACATGCGACATTCTGAAGATGTTAGATTTGGATAGAGTAGTGGGTTCTACTAAGTTCTTCTTTTAGTTCAGAGTGAGGATAAAGAGTTGTGTTTGTATTATTGAGATCTTTACCTGAAGTAGTATTTGCGTAATACGATGGACTTTTAGGTGCCTCTTTTGAGCTTTGTCGCTCTGAAGCTGTTAGCAGTTCTTGATGACTCTCAGCAGGAGGTCCAGAAGGTCGATGGGTACCTAAGTGCAATAAGAGGTTAGTGACCGAATCCCAGAAGGCGCCTAGTAGATGGAGAGACCATCCAAATAATCTGTGTAGCGCGTATCCATGAATAATGGTATCCGCTATCAATTTAATCCCTCTAATTATTATTATTAATCCAATTAGGCCTGCACAAGTAGTTCCAAAACTTGTAAAAATTGTCCAAAATCTACCCCATGCGGATTCAGCAATTTTATCAATTACATCTTCATTAAATAAATTCGTAAATGATATTCCTTGATTAATAGTTGGATTTCCTGTTATTTCTCTAGCTAAAGAATTTAGAATCATTGGTTTTTCTGCTGGAAACATAATATGATCTCGCAGTTTATCAAGATCAGATTGAGAATTAATGCCACTTCTTGCTAAGGATGAAGGATTTGTGTATTTCCAGGTTGCTTTTGTGAAAGGTTTAACTATAGTTGGTGCTATGGATTCGACAGGATTTGGAAGTAATTTGTACCATGTTTCTCCAAAAAGGTACATTGGTGGAAGGAAAGAATTGCAATTTGTTTGGATACCAGATTTTGTTAATATATGAGTTCGTGGAGAAAGAAAAAAGGATTGATTTCCTCTAAATATTGGTAGTTGCAGATAACATTCTTCAGTTTTGCGATATTTTACTTCAACTGGTATACATTTTACGATATGTATTAATTCTCCTGCAATTACTGACATATATCCTGGGCCTTTCATTAAATGATATACAAATTCGTCTGGTGATTGGGTTGCTAAGGTTAATGTATTTCTAAAAACTTGCTGTTCAAGTATACAGTGTTGAGTAAGAACGTAGCGATAAAGTCTATTTATTTCAGTGCGTAGGTGTCTTTCCACATATTTGAATTTAGAGTTAACGTATGTAAAAATATCCATATTTTGAACTTCTAAATGTTTATTTTATAAAAATGAATTTCCAGGTCTGGTTTCAAAAATTAAAAATGTTGGATGTTTGGTTTGTATTAAAACGTAACTGCAAACTGGTTTTCATAGTGCTTCCATTGAAAATCCGATTTTCGGTACCTGTAGAGCGGGTTGAAACTACGATTTTCAACCCTAGGGTTGATAGTCGCTGTTTCAACCCGCTCCACAGTTACAGCTAATCAGATTCTAAAAAGAGTTGCTATGAAAAATAGTATACATTACTCGAAACAAAACACATCGAAAGCATTTCGTGTGATTGCAGCCCTCGTTTCACTCGGGCAGCAACCTTCACACTCATGCAATCGCTCTGTTTCGCCCCTTGTAATGTAATATACTATTTCTTGCTTTTTCAGCTAGTACGAAAGTTATATCTTCAGTCGTTAAAGAATAAAATGTTTCAGAATTGACTGTCGTGTTGTCATATGTTTTATTTGCTGGTCCTTCATAAATAATTTCATATTTGTTAAAATTACATACGTCATTAGGTAACGTATCCCAGAATGTTTGTCCATATTCTACGTCTGTGCAGAATGTGTCTGAAAGTGTACATGTTATTCCAGGTCCTAATTGAATTTTATTTGAATTTAAATGAATAGTTGCGTAATGTTTTTGTAGAGTTATTTTGAATATAGCTTGGAGTACGACATTATTCCATGTTCCGTATGGGTCAGAATATTGTGTACCTGTATAATCTGCATTAGGTGTTACAGAACCTGCTAAAGTAACGCTATGAAATGAAGTTTCATTTACTTTTAACTTTGATATCTGAAGAGAAGAATAAAAATGTTCCTAATGTGTGCATTTGATTACATTGATCTCGTGTAATATCTTGTATATATTAAAACGTTTTTTTTTTAAATAAAAGTAATCTCGAAGGACTACAGCGCTGCTACCTAATAGATAGCCCAGTCCCCATCGTTGTCCAGAATGGCCTGGCACCTTTTCGGCATGCTTTCCACTAATTTTTCAGCGTAGTCCGTTGGTCATTCTTGACATATCTTCCTGATTTTTTGCGAGAGCTGTTTCAGGATGAACACACGTTTTCCCGCAAGCTTCCTCTTTATACACTCCAGACATTTTTGATTGGATTCGCATCGGGGGACTGTGATGGCCAGTCCAAAGTTGTGATGCCATTTTCTGCTTTCCAGGCGGTTCAGAGACGGCTTCGATGTTTCGGGTCGTTATCTTCTTGTAAGATCCAATCGGTCGTATCGGCTCCAAACATCTTTGTAGCAGACCTTAGAAGACCACATTCATATATTTGGAGCATTTTCTGGGCATTCAAGTTCTCGGTAAAGAACTCTAAACACCCAAAACCGCGCTGTGAGAAGCATCCCCAAACATGGACCTTCACGAGGTGTTTAACGGTTCGCTGAAGTAATCTATTGCCAACGGTAGACCAGGCATACTTTATGGGAACCTATGCTCAGAACGACGCTTCATCAGAAAAAATGACATTCGACCAGTCACGGTCGAGATTTTCAGCAGCCCATGCCTTTCGTTTTTCCATATGGGTTTCTGAAAGCAGGGGTTTTTGCCTCGTCCTACGGTATTTTATATTCGATTCAGCCAGACGCTGTCGAATGGTGTTTATACTGATGTTGACTCTCTTTTCGGCTAGAATAGCCTTGGCCTCCCGTAATTGTAGGGTGGGGAGACGCTCGAACAGCTTTATGATCGCTTTATCCTGCTTGCTCGTTGTTGCTCGCGCTTTGCCTCTTTCAGGCAGATCGTCGACTGTTTTATTGGCTTTATAACCCTCAACCCACTTCTTCACGAACGATTTCGACTTTTTGATGTATTTAGCAGCGGCTGTATAGGACATAAGTGGTCCCTTTGGATGGGAACACAAGAAGACCGCTTCAAAACGTTTCGCGTACACAGAACTCATTATGACTCACGTCTGCTCTCTCCGACGATTCGAACGCTACTGAATCGCCTTGGTAATTGAGCCGTAGTCCTTTAAATGTACTTTCATTAAAAAAAAAAAATTTCAAAAATCTCTAATAGTTTTCGAAAAATCGAGAACTCGCTCTTGTTGAACAGACTGTAGATCGCATTCTCCTACCTCTAGTAAAGATAATGTCGTGATATTTGATTGATTTGAACCGCAATCGAAACCTATAATGGCTTAGACTGTTATATAGTTGAAGTTGCAAGTGAGCAATGCCAAAAAGAAGCCTCGTAATCCCATCTCTGGAAAAAGGAGGTTCCAATTATCAGCTTTTGTAATATAAGAATAGAAAGATGTTTTATCGTTACATATGTATATTTTTGAAGTTATTGATTTACTTTTTGTATTTTGCATTCCTAATTCATTATATCCAACATGTCCACTATGACAATGTGATTTGATAGCCGTAAACTGAGAATTAAATTTTGGTATGCGTTCGGTCCTCTTGTTTTGATTGTTGAAAAAACGTCTTTTATTATACCTGGATTGTTTAGGTTTCTGCTCCATGTGCGAATATTACAGTCATCTTGCTTAAAAATTCCAGTTTGAATTAAGTATGGTCAGAGAGCTACCATGTCGATAAAACAGGGAACTATTTCAATGAGATCATCTATGCGTTTGCGATGAATTTGTTCCATTATATCTGGAATAATGTGTTATATCAAAAATTTCATTTTTATTTTTTTTTATATATATATATTTTATTTTATATAGAAAATATATATTTTCATTAAAAAAAATTTATTTTTTATATTTTTACTATTTATCGACAAAATAAAATTTCTATATCTTTATTTGAACTGATACATATATATTATTTATAATTAGTAAAGCTATTTTGTTTCATTTTTATTAATTTTGTACTTGCACATGTGAGCGACACAGTCTATTAATGTGAAATACAGTAGGTTTGCCTTTATAGCTTATTTTTACATTCCCTTTTCCTAACACTTCCAATATTTCATAAGGCCCTGTATAAGTTTTTAATTTTACTTCCTTTTAATGAAAATACGTTATCTCCAATTTTTACTTCTAAAGGATTTATTTTTTTATCATAATATAATTTCGATTTTTCTTTTGCTGAAATAAGATTCTCTCCTGCATGTGTTCGCATTTCATGTAGTTGTGCTACGAAATTAATTAAATAATCGTCATACGTTTGTAATATTTCTTGTTGTGTTCACTGGAAGGTTCACGAGCTAGTTTACCATAAACCAATTCATAGGGTGTGCACTTTGTGCCTTCATGTACACTAGTATTATATGAGAACATTGCTAGTTCAAGCCAATCATCCCATTCTGAATTTTTTGTAATAAATTGTTTTTCTTGGAGAAGTCATAAAAGTATCATTCTCATCAACTTGTAAATATTTTGATTCCTCTTTGTTCTCTTTGTTTCTTGTGAGAGCGTATGCATTTACATTCGTTTTCCCTGCTTTGTAAATTACATCAAAATCATATTCTGCAAGTTTCAATCTCCAATGTGAAACTCGTGAACAAGGGTTTTTAGAATCTTGAAACCAAACTAAATGTTTGTGATCAGTCACTAAACTAAATTTTCTCCCATACAAATAAGGACGAAAATGAGTTACACAAAATATTATAGCAAGATCTTCTTTCTCATATGTATCATATTTTTTCTCAGTATCACTTAGATTTACGTGAAGCATACGCTATTGGCTTATCTTAACCTATTTTACCTTGTGATAAAATACCTCCTATTGCAAATCCTGAGGCATCTGTTGTGAGTATAAAAGGTTGAGAAAAATCAGGTCGTTGTAAAAGTGGTTCTTCACATAATTTTGCTTTTAAAATTTCGAAAGCTGCTTGTTGTTTTTCTATTCAATTAAAAGGTGTATCTTTTTTCAGAAGTTGATTTAAAGGACTTGCAATTTTTGAAAATCCATCAATAAATCTTCTATAATATCCTGCTTAGCCTAAAAATTGTTTAACATTTTTCTGTGTTTTTGGGACTGGAAAGTTTTTTACAGCTATTATCTTTTTTGGATCTGGACGTACTCCATTTTGATCAATTATATGACCTAAATATCCTACTTTGGGTCGTGAAAATTCGCATTTGTCTGGTTGTACTACTGTGATCAAATTGAAAGGTGAATTTTAAATTTAAACTTCCCGGGATTTTTCGAAACTGAAGATTTTTTTTCCATAAGTTGGTAGTACTGTTAGTGACATCTGTGCCAAATTTCACATCAAAATATTTATTACTGTGAAGCTGTTCGCAGAAAAAGCCCGGATTTATGGGACAACAACTCTTGGCGTGATAATGCACCATCACACACGGCACTGGTTTTACGCGATCATTTCGTCAAAACTTCAACAAATATCGTTCCGCAACCACCGCATTCACCTGATTTAGCTCCGTGTGACTTCTGGTTGTTCAGCAAACTCAAGAGACCGCTCCGGAGACACCGTTTTGACTCGATTGAGGAGATAAAAACCGAATGAAGGGATGAAATTGATTTGGATAAATAAATAAAGATTTTTCATTTTATAACAAAATTCACCTTTCAATTTGATCACAGTAGTAAGTGAAGATTTGCTTTTCTAAGTCTTTCTGCTAAATTGTTAAATTTAATTTCGTGCTTTTATAGAGTATTTGCATATATAACTATGTCATCAAGATATACAAAAAGTTCCGTTCCGATTAATCCAGTTAATGTTAAATCCATTAATCTCTGAAATGTGGCTGGTGCAGTTTTTAAACCGAAAGGCATTCTATCGAATTCGTAATGACCGTGAGGTGTAGAAAATGCGGTTTAATGCGAGTCTTTTGGATTCATTTTTATATGGTGATAACCGCTAGCTAAATCAAATACTGAAAAATATTTTGCTGATCCTAGAGAATCAAGTGTATCGTTTATATTAGGTAGAGGATACGAATCGCCAATTTTTTTTTCATTTAATTTACGAAAATCAAGAACCATTCTCCATTCTATTTTTCCTTGCGAATCAGGTTTTTTAGGAACTATCCACACTGGAGTGTTATATGGTGATTGTGAGGGCTTTATTATTTTATTTTTTTAATAATTCATCGACTTGTCTTGTAATTTCTTCCTTGTGAACTGGGGGAAATCTATATTGTCTTGAAAAAATTGAAGCATCATCTACAGTAGGAATTGAATGTTGTAATACATTAGTAGCTTCAAGTGGTCTTCATGGGATTTTAAATCTGGCTGCATTATTTTTAATTATTTTTTCTACGTGTTCATATTCATCTTGATTTAAATGGTCTAATCGAAGAAGTTTTTTAATAGATTCTACTCTGTCTTCGTCTGTTACATTATAAATTTTGCACGAGCTAATTAGAGAATTGTCAGTTCTTAAAAAGTTATTTAATATTTTACTTGATAAATCTTCGTTATTTGATTGTTTAAAATTATGTAATTTTTCAATTTGTTTATAACATTCCTGGTCTTCAAAATTTTCTAAATTAACTATTGGGACGGATAATGTTATTGGTATTTCATTTGTATTTACAAATTTTAAATAAGCTTTTCCTCTGTGGTTTTTTACAACTGCGTCACCTACGTAGACGCCATCTTGGATATGTAATCGAGGTACATACCCTTCACTCTTTTCTGTGTTTTTTATATTAACATAAAATGTTGTAACTGTTCGAGCTGGAATAGTAAATGTATTGGCAGATTTAAAAGGGTAACAATGGTTCTCAATTTCTCAACATTTTTAAGTATAGCTTATATTTACACTATTATCTTGAAAAAATTCTGATCCTAATACTCTATCTTCTTCTACCGGGACTTCATTGGGAATAATGTTAAATATCGTTGGATAACCGAAAATGTTTATTTCTATCTGTTCTAATGTGTAACGTGGTAAATCATTAATTCCTGTAAGTTTTAATACGTTTTAGCTATTTATTGGTATTTCAGGGTTGAGAACCTTTTGTTTAATTAAATTTCGAGCAGCACCAGTATCAATCATCAGGTGTGTTGGACTTTTTAAACCTTCCGTTGATATTATAATTGAAGGAATTGAAGTGGACTTTGAAATATTTATTGTTGTTGTTGTATGATCGTTAGAAGTGGATGCCAGTGGTTCTCGATTTATGCTTTCCTCAGTGCACCCTTGCTGGGGAGAGCTTTGGAGTTTTCCTGATGAGCTGTTTGTGATTGGTTATTTGGTCGTATCTTGCAATCTCGTACTGAATGACCGGGGTTTTTACAGTAATTGCAAATTATTTCAGTGTAATTTGAATTTTGTTGAGTGTTATTATTCTGTAAAAATCTATTTTCATATGGTTTATTTCCATTTTGAAACTGTCTTAAGTTGAAGTTTTTATACTGTCCTGAAGTCCATTGTCTATTATTATCATTATTATTGTACTTTCTAGATAATTTATTATTATTATTATTGTATCTTTGCTGTAAAAAATGATTATTATTGTTTCTATAATTATTATTTCTATTTTGCAAATTGTTATTGTTACTAAAATTATAATATTTATTTCTTAAAAATTGTTGTTCGGAAAATTATTGTGATTGTTTCTTGGAAAATTATTATTATTACTTCTTTGACCATTTAAATTATTATATCTTTGTTGGTTAGGATACGAAAAATGTTGTTTATTATTAAGAACTGCCTCTTAGGCTTTACTTAAATAAAAACATTTTTCAGTTGTGTGAACTGGTGTTTTACAAATTAAACAAACAAATTTATCTTCGCGTGCTACATTAAACCAAGTAACCTTATTATTTTTATTATTTGCTTGCTCGTTGCGTTTTAAATATTCCATATTATTATTTTTTCGTAGTGCGGAATTTGCAGCTAATCTTCGTTCAATATCAATACTGTCGTTAATGACTTCCCTAAAAGTATCCTTTTCCTCTACACGAATTTCTAACGCGGGACGCAAGCCGCGTATAAAACATTGTATTACATCTCTTTCTAAATTTTGTTTAAAAGCATTATCTACCTGACCGGCATTATTGAGTCTGTGAGCATCTTCTATTCTGTCAGCAATTTCTTTAATTCTGGCGGCATAGGAAAGGACATTTTCTCTTTCCCACAAATTTGTTACCTAATTCTCCCTGTGACTGGTACACGCTTTTCGCAGGGGAATATACTCTTTTCAATTTTTTTATCAATTCCTCTATTGTTGCATAAGTTGAACCAAAAATGCATTTTCTAGCTTCTCCAGTTAATTTACCTCTTAATAACCTTGCGAGGTTTTCTTGAGCTACAGGTGTCGGTAGCAATGCCTTTGCCTCCATGCAACCCTCAATAAAATGTGACAATAGGAGGTTGCTTCCGTCGAACAATGGGACCACCTCTAGCGCGTCGCGTAAGGATACCTGCTGGCTGTTGGGTATGACTACGGCCATTTCTTCGTTATTTATTATTACTGGATTATCTTGATTTATGACTTCTGTGTCGCTTTTGTCGTCGTCGCTGTCATTCTTACTAATTATAGATTCGCGTGCCAATGAGGTTTCCAATCTTTCTTTCAAAGTTTTATTATCTATCGTTATTACTGTTGAGCTTAGCAAATTGAATTCGTCAAAATAAGATAATTCTTACTAATTATAGATTCGCGTGCCAATGAGGTTTCCAATCTTTCTTTCAAAGTTTTATTATCTATCGTTATTACTGTTGAGCTTAGCAAATTGAATTCGTCAAAATAAGATAATTCGTTCGTTAGAGTTTGATCTTGATTACTAGATCCTGTTACAATGCTTAAATCTGGACAGAAACTTGAATGGAACCCGCTAGTTTTTTCTGAATTTTCACTTGATATATTTTGATTATTAATTAGAGTCTTGTCTAAACTTGAATCATCTAACTTAAGATTGTTATCTAATTCTTGTTCTGTAGGGATTGGATCAGGGATATTTTGGCACTTATTATCAGTTAAATATTCTCTATTCCTAATTGGTTTTATTTTTAAATTACCCTTTTGATTCAAATCTACTATTTTTGCAAGCTGACTATCTTGTTTAGCTTGACTACGTGTTATAACTTTTGGGGTAGATTCTAAAGGGGTATTTGGTTTTTACATTGAGGAATTATAAATTTACAATATTTTGTATTTTTTTTTTACATTCTCATCATGGATGAGAAGGTATTGGTTTTATTTTATTTTTTTTTTTGGTGAGGAGGAAAAATGGCGAAATCTTTTATAGACGTTGTACAGGCCTCTCTTAGGACGGGTCTAGGCATACCTGTTAAAATAAAAAAACCCTCCCTTCTCAACCAATACACCGCCCGCGGAACCGCCTTTCGGCTTCAAACTTCACGGGTGGTTGGTTCCAGCTTAAAGTGGCGTACGACTCTTCCTTCATCCGTTCGCCCGGAACTCCCACCCGCGGCCACTCGCCCGTTAGGCAAACCGACTAGCCGCGCCAGCTAGGAGAGGATGAAAGATATTCCTCCTATCAGTTCCTTTTCTTGCATTTGTGGCGATGTTGACCACAGGTTGGATAGCGTCCACAGTGGACCTGCTTTTCCTGAATCCGAACTGGTTGTCCAAGAGACCGTTCTCCCCGACCAAGAGGGCCTGAAGCCGTTGCAGAATCAACTGCTCCAGAAGCTTCCCCTTTGTGTCAAATAGACATATTGGTCTATACGATGAGGCATCCCCTAGAGGTTTGTTGCCCTTCCTCAGCAGGATCAACTTTTGCTTCTTCCAGTCTACGAAGAACCTCCCCTCCCAAAGACAGGAGTTAAAGGCTCCTAAGAGGATCTCCGGGTATGCCCCGATCACCTCTTTAAGGATCTCGTTTGGCACTCCGTCGATTCCCGGCGCTGTACTCGCCTTGAGCCTCCGACCCGCTTTCTTTAGCTCTCTTTAGAAGAGTTCTTCGCGCTGGACCACGCAGGAACTTCGGTCCTGTCTTTGGAACGTCTCTACGTGTGGAAACAAGCTCCGCACAATGCTGGAAATACTTGATTGGGGCGGTGGAGAAGGACCCATGGGGTCTTTCTTCTAGTCACCAATTTCTTGGTGACTATTTTGAAGGCGAGACCCCATGGGTCCTTCTCGACCTCACCGATCAAGTCTTTCCAGCATTGAAGTCGGCTTTTCTTTATGCCTCGCCTCAAAGAAGCTTTTGCCCTTTTCCATTTCTCATGCAGCAGAGAATCACCCTTTCAGCGGGTGAATCTCCGTCGCGCTTCAAGGCATTCACGACGTAGAGCAGCCAACTGATCATTCCACCAGTACATCGAGCCCTTGGCTTGCCTGCGCTTGTGGCGGGGCATCGAGTAGTCGCAAGCTGCGACCACCTTTTGCCTCGTCGAGCGCACAGTGTCCTCCAACGACCCAGCAGGCTCGACCCAACCAAGCTCATCGATGAGCATGGTCGTCTCGAGATGGACTCTAAGTCTCTCCCTGCAGATCCGTCTCGTGTTCCAGGAGGGGCTCCTTCCTTCGCTGCCCCTGCCCTTATTCACTGCTTGGCACCGTTGTTCTAAATCAAATTCGATGCACCGGTGGTCACTCAAGCCACCTCCACCCAAACGAACCCTGCGTCGGACTCCAGAAAATCCCCGACGCTCAAATCAGTGCTACAAACAAGTATGGCGGCCGTCCTTGATGCGTCCTGAAACCAAGAAGAGTTCTCAGACTATTTGTACTGCTCACTAATGAGCAGCACATCGGCCCCCCTCTCCCTGGCAGTCTGCAGCAGGAGGGCTTGGGCATCCTTCCCCCTTTCGAGGTTGAGTTGCAGGAACTTCAATTCCTGCCTCTCAACTTCCGAAGCTCTTCCCGGAACACCGGGCAGGTGCTGCCACCAGAGACATGGGTGATATCTTTATCGCCCCTCTCCCCATCTTTTTCGTGGCGGGGTGGGATTCCAGTCACTTTTGGATTTCCTCCCCGCTTTCTAGTAGGCACTTGTTGGTGTTAAGCATACCGCAGGTGTGACAAGGACACAACAACTATTCACTCTTTTTGGCACTGAGTCTAAGATTCCTTCAAGGATAGTAGAACGGACCATGGTAAATTTATGACTCTCGGGTATTCACACTGTCAAACTGCACGGTACAATTATCTTACGCTGAGAATCCTTTTCAGTTTTTAGAAAATGCCACATTTAAATTCTGCTCACAAGACTAGTCACAGTGCGGCCACTACTATGTATTTTAGGAGGGTACTTAAAAAAGTGAAAATGAGCATCAGCGCTGCCAAGTTTTGATAGCAAGATCTAATATCAATGCAAATGAAACCACCGCCCCCCCAACCCGATGTATTCCAAAGAGCGGAACATTTTGAAATATATTGTATGAAATCCAGTTAATAAATTTAAATGATTTAAAGTTGAAAATAATTTGTGAAAGAATAAAAATATAAGAATATTTAAATATGAATCACAATGAGCAGTTAAATACTGTTCTATTACACGGAGAAAAATAGTCAAAGTAATTTTACTCAACTCTGTCGATTTAACTTGGGACTTGAGGACATTTGAACATTTATTAAATCCTAGTCGGGTAAAATGAATATGATAAATACTTAATTCACCCAAAGTGAATATCAATAAGCGTTACATAGGAAATAATAAGAAGTTGAGTAAAACGTTGTCGACGACAGGGCATCACAATGCGTCAGTGGGTTAACCTGAAATGTATAAAAATATCACCGACGCTTGATGTGCTTCGAACGGTAGTTGAGTAAAATAAGCATCGACTGTATTATTTCATCTGGAAATGATATGGTTGCTATGGTTACAACAGTTTAAAAATAACATCGGTAGCGACAATATCGCCACCACTTGTTGATAGCAAACATTATAATTCGTTCCCCTTTTCTCCTATATGAGTGGACCCACTGTGAGACTAGTTTTCCATTGGCGGCGTGTCCTTTGTATATTATATTTTTTGGTAACGTCACGCGTTGCGCTGTCTCCCTCTGCGTGTGACGTAGTTATACCTCTCTTTTCAATAGATGGTATTCTCTCTCTTTCAGTGATTTCCCCGGATTTTTCTCTAGACCTAGCCTGTGCCTATAGTACATTCTAATACGTCGCGGGACGTGACAATATGATATTTTTACAAATTCTAAAATGCTTTACATCAAAATTAAAATACTTGAAATTAACCTTAAGATGTTTATATCTTTTGGCAATCTACGGAATATAAGGGAATTTCTACAATTTTAAAAATGTGCAATATTAATAATTTTTATCAAAAAAATGTTTTTTACAACGAATTTTAACACTAAAATTATACGCCAATTGATGACTCAATTTAAAAATTTTACTCCTCCGCAACGATTTTTCGAAGGTAGTAACATTTTAATATTTTGTATCGTAACTTTGGACTGCTTTTTTATCATTTCTATGTATGTAATTCATGTTTATGTTATTATCTTTTAGTCTTGATGAAGCTTCAGTCGAAACGTTGACTACTTATTTAGGAAAAAAATAAAATTTTAATTTTGAAGGACTTTGAAATTGATTTTTGATTTTCCATAGAACATCTTTAAAAAAAATACCAGAAAGGCCATTATTCTCACTATCAAAAACATTATTCCTTATACATTTTAATAAATAATTTCTTAGAAAAATATTAATTCTCATTTTGTAATTAATATCACACCGCAGTCTCACTTTCACAAATGCTTTAGTTCTAAATCTGGTTCTGATCCCACTTAAAACATCGTCCGAGGCCGAGTACGCGTTTCGCTTCAAGTTGCATACAATACTTTATGCAAGGGGAGCATGTTTCTCGCGTCATTCCAAGAGTGTTTGGTAATATGAACAAAT
This sequence comes from Diplolepis rosae, assembly GCA_030998225.1. Lineage (NCBI taxonomy): Eukaryota > Metazoa > Arthropoda > Insecta > Hymenoptera > Diplolepididae > Diplolepis > Diplolepis rosae. The sequence continues at coordinate 1,828,476 of JAPYXD010000466.1, forward strand.
CCGGGAATATTCGGGGTGGGGATTTTTACTGTACTTGGGCGGTAAAACTCATGAATTGCGCGTGCGCAAGCGCTGGTAATGTTAGTATAGTTTAAAATTTCATGAATTCGAAATCGTTCAAACCCTAAAAATACAAAAAGAAACGACGAAGTTTGGGCCAAAAAATATAATAATAGGCGAATTCATGGGTCTGTCCTGGCAATGTAAATATTCTTTGAAATACTATATTGAAGGTGGAAGATAGTTCAATCAATGAATGTAAGACTGTAGATCTAAAATATGAGACGATCACGCACATTGTCATTTGCTTTTGAATTTCATGCAGTTCTAAAACATTGTCTCACTCACATTGTCATTTGTTTTTTAATTTCATGCAGCTGTGAAACACAAATTTTCATCCTTTTCTGAAATTAGCTCTTTCCACTTTTTCATCATTTGTACACACCTAAGGAAATGCTTAGTTCCATTTGTCCTTGTCCCTCAATATGACTATATTGAGGGACAATATAGACTATGGATATTAATAAAGACTACTTCGCAATATACGAAAACAAATATACATGCGTCTACATCGCATTAGTTAAGGTTGTCCTGGAACGAGTTTTAGTGTTTTTATTGTGGTATAACTGTGCCTTATCCTTTAGCATTGCATTTCAATTCCGCTGCAAACTGCACACGATCAAAATGTATACGGATTTTAATTCTTTAATATCGTTCTTAAAAATATCGACAATTATACGCGTCATTCCTGGCAACCTGGCTTTCGCTGTCTCTTTCGCTCTTATGATTACTGTATTGTTCTCACTCGGACTCGTTGCTTGTATCGGTACAGCCGCGAGCGAGCGTTTTTAAGCTATAAAACGCATAGAGCGAGTTTGACAGTTGATGTCAATATGAATGTCATTGCGGAGAAAAAATTATTTAGGTGGAAGAACAAAACGTGAGTGACGCAGTGTATTTAAAAAGAAAAAGTTTGAGTGGCCGAATGAAACGGGGAGCCGATCAATACAAAATCAAATGCCACAACTGCCTTTTTTCCAATGGTGTTTACATGGACAATTATCGTGATGATCAAAACGGACGGAAAATTTTGAAAGTAAGCTGCAGGATCGTATTCCCTTTGTTCCTATCTTTATATGCAAAATCAAAGAAGAAAGTATAGTTCTAAAAAGAATAAAACAAATTGTAATTACATTAAATAAAAAGTAAAAATAAAATCTTTCCTGGGTTAATTAACGCTGCCATGGGCAGTGCTCAAGTCAACAAATTTTTTGCTGATCTAAATGCACCACTCATTTATGAGCACACGTATAAACGTCACGACAGAATTGTCGGCCTAGACATTGAAAAAGTTGCAAAAGAAAGCTGTCAGATGTTGGTGTCATGTCTACACCATGGTCAACATGATGTAAATATGATAATGTATTTTTCTCAAATCAAACGCTAGTTTGATTCAAAATAAATATAAATTGAACGAATTTTTGATCAATTGTGAATAACAATTCTATGATCCACATTAAATGCGTACGAACCTAGTAAACCGCATTCCACATTGAGAACATTAATTGGGCAATTTTTGGGCAAATATTGAGTTCAGACCAAATATTTGACCAATAAATGCCAAATGAATGTTCTTGATTGAGCAATAAAGGACGTTAATTGGGCAATTATTAGGCAAATATTGAATTCAAAACTAATATTTGCCAAATAATTGTCCAATTAACGTCCTTAACAAGGAACTTGGTTACCTGGGAAACTTCATTTAATATCCTCGTATCAATTATTTACTATATCGATGGTCTCGAGCGACTTTGACTTCACTAGCAAAGAAGTGAACAAACTGTCCTAACTGAAAATCTCCGTTTTCTTTTGAATCAACTAAAAATATCAATTCCATTTTGAATGAACTGAAATGACTCGTGATATTTTGTCATAACTGTTTTTTTTTGTGGTTTTTAGAAATTTTCGACAAAAATGATAATCAGACAAAGATCTATCCTATATGAGAGTATAAAAAAGCAAATTTCGATTTTTTATTCAGGAAAGGGCATGTTCCCTTTTATTGTAACTGCAAATTATCATATTTGTTCCATTCTACTTTTTCTCAACTCGATCGACGTAGAATGGTTTTTGTCTTGTTTACGAAAAAAAAGACAATTAATGGAGTTTGACGGACATTTTTTGCAAACTTCGAAATGGAGGTAATCGAAGACAGTGATTTCTTTCCAAATATTTCCAAAGGTATATATAAATTCGTACTGTCAAAAAAAACTTATCTGAAATATTCTTAGAATCCTTTTTCGAACAAAGTTTAATATCTATACTGAAATTTACATCAACTATAAGTTTTAAAAATTTTTCATTGTAAGGCTGCATCACAAAGTAACTTTTTGGTATTTGTTATTGATTTCTTTCTGCACTCAAATACATATCAATATTCTAGTTTGGCATGATAATCTAATCAACTTTATTAATGATTACAATAAGAAAAAATATAAAATAATTTTAGGTAAGTAACGAAAAAAATTAAATATTCACGAATGTTTGTTTTAAATGTAAATGATGGATTGGCAATTGATTTTTAATATTTAATTTTTAACTTTTCACTTATGTGTACTAGAGACATTTTTGTTTTTTCACAATCTGTGATGTATCGCTTCTTTATAATTATATTGAAATAAGGAAAATTTATAAAAGTAATATTTTTGAAATAACTCGCAAACTTAATACAGCTTGTTCTCTAATAATGTAAAATAAGAGTTACAACAAAATGTCACAAGCGATTTCTGTTAAGTCAAAATAGAACTGCCATTTTCAGTTGAGTCAAAATGGAACGGAGATTTTTAGTTAGGACAATTTGTTCACTTGTTTGCGAGTTAGGTCAAAGTCGTTCGGCACCATCGATGTTAAATATACATTGAATAATTTCAAATGTACAAATATTTAATGATGAAATCAATTTCAATCTGGCATAAAATGATAATTAATTAAATTGCTTTATGGAAAAAGCTTTTAGTACAATAGCTTTTATTGCACGACTAATTGTATATAATAATTTGCTAATACATACTAAGTCTGCGCCAATTATATTTCATATGCTTTAATTGATTATGCTGGAATATGGAAAATGCATTTTATAATTTTGAATTTACGAAAAGGAAAATTGTATCCAATTTAAATGTACTTTCATAGACATGCGTTTATAAAATGTTATTGGTATAATCAATTGTAAGTGAAAATTTTGCGATGCACATCAAATGTGTACAACTTTTATATGACACTTTCACGTGTTTGAATTAAGCATGTGTTCATAAAATGTTTGACTTATTTCAAAATCGCAAGAATAAATGTGTTCCTTTTATAATTTCTCTTATCATTTTCCTTTCCTACAGACCTCGAAACCTTGGAAAGATTTTCCTTTTACCCGAAATGACAGAAAATGACTGTTGCAGCGACAATCCATGACTATATTAAGAACTTATTTCTCCGTCATTCTTACCGCGTGCAAAAATATTTGACACGAGTTTCAACAATGCAACTCGAAATTTTTATTTCGGAGCCTCGTTGGAAATTCCATTTTCACATACTATTCCGATTTTTTCCCTCAAAAGGCGCCTCTGAATACATTTCGACGATACCAAGCCAACGGCCCCCGCTTATAAAGGTCGTGTGCGAATCGCAGTTTCTTATGACATGGTGTGGTTTAAACGCGGTGCAGGTCGTAATTATAATAGTTTAAGTTGCGGTTGTTTGTTTGGGTATTTCACTAAAAAAATCATTGACTACGGATGTGGAATTCGAAAATGCAAAAAATTTGATTTGGAGCATTCACCCACAGACGACGATTTCCATCTTATTTTCGCTGGGGCTGCAAAGGGAATGGAAAGCGATTTAGCTGCGAGTCTCACATGAAACAGCGACGTTCTGAAAGATCAAATGTGCAGGTCGGTATTTTATTGGCGATGACGACGCGTCATCGATTTCAAAAGTTCGCGACGCTTTCTCGCACCCCGTCGTAAAATTCTCAGATTCTAATCATACAGGAAAGGCATTAATGAATCAGTTGTATAAGTTGAGGCCAGAGCACAAAGAGTTAACGACTGAAGCTATTAATTATCTAAAGCTATGTTTTTCCTATGCGATTGCTTAAAAAGTAGGGCAGGCTGATACTCTAGCACAGTCAATCGAAGCAATTCCTCTACATGCTTGTAATCAGCATGACTATTACACGTCCTGGTGCCGTTATAGCACTGAAGGAGAAGCGTACGAGCTCAAGACAATTCCGGGCGGTTTTAAAGATGAGCCACTCCTTGAACGTCTCGTGAAATTATTTAACTCGATCACGGAAAAATGTGGCAAATTCGCGCATGGATCGTCTACTCAATGGAATAAGAATTTCTATCACGTCACAGAAAGCCGAGCCCCAAACACAGGGTGCTACGGATTAAGCGAGTCTGGTGATTTTCAAGTAGCTGCATCAGTTTGCAGTATAAATATTGGACCCTCTTTCACCAAAAAAGTTGGAACTGTGTTCAATTTATCTCCAAGCACCCGGAGCTCCAAGGAATTTTTTGATAACATGACATTGCAGAATAACCGCAATGCTCTGAAATATCGGCTTAAGCAAGAAGAAGAGGTTTCTTATAGTCCTGGGATGGGATTTAACGACCAAGATTTTGTCAATGAATCTCCGTCTTCCATTACATCAGTCGTAACATCGAGTGACCTTGACGATTCAATCAAATTACCGTACAGAGCCGAAAAAATTATGGTATTTGACCTTGAAACGACGGGTTTGGCCGCAAATGCAGAAATCCTCCAAATCGGAGCAATTTGCGATACAAGCCTTTCAATATTCATATCGAGCCTACAAAACATATAGCTGCAAGCGCCTCTGCAAAAAATTTGTTGAGAAAAATCGGTGGCGAATTGTTTTTCTTGAGTAAAAAAGTAGCATCCGAAACACTTCTTTGTGCTCTCACTCGTTCCCGACAATTTCTTACAGACTGCGAACCACCGTGCATTCTTGTTGCCCACAACTGTACATTTGATAAAGTGCACCTGATAAACAATATCACGTCGGTAGGAATGTATGACAACTTCGAGCCCATGAATCATGGTTTTGTCAACACTCTCAAAGTTTTTCGGGACGTATTGCCGAAACGATGTAAATATAATTTAGAGTCATTAGCATGGGACTCGGGGGTGAATACCACTGGTGCTCTTAACGCGTTAGTCGATGTAAAAATGTTGTGCAGTTTGCTTGTAACTCATCGAACCCTTGAATCGAAACTGCTCGAGTGCAAGCAAACTTTAGCTGAATACACGAAAATTGTATGCGCGGAAAAAGATCTAGTTGCCGTTGCTTCGATTTTTTGTAAAGACACGAAAAAACAATTTATCGCGCTGGTTTGAGAATGGAAACTTTGAAAAATGCTTATGAAATAAATGGCCATCAGCGAATCGCCGATTTGTTGTCAGAAAAAAAAATGGTAAAATGCGCGTTAGCAAATCGAAAACAGTTATTCAAAAAGTATTTGATCTCTTGCAAAAGATAACGCAATGATGTTATTCAATTCCATAACCGGAAACTTTAGTTTTTAATTTAGATCTAATTTTGTATTCGCCAAATTTTGTATTTCGTACTAAAGATTAGAAATTTTATGTTATATTTACTCGCTTTTCCGACAAGAATACATTATAATAATGTTAACAAGGAGTAAATAAAGACACGATGTGAAATTATAAATCGTTTGAACATTAAAAACTATTTCCCTTGCTTCTTATTAAAAAAATAAAATGCATTAATATTGACAATACACTCGAACCTCCCAATGGTAAAATTGATTCTCTCTTTTTATCTCCTAATTGTCAAATCGGTCCCCTCTCTTCAATTTCCATGCAACGAATAGAGATTGAAGAGAAAATACCTATTTATTGATTGAAAGGTAAAAAGGAAAGGATGTCTGTGCATTTGAATCGCGCGCTTGGCAGTGAAAGCGACGTTACCATGATTCTCGAGTACAAGCGTCAAATTTTGTGAATTTCCCAATTGAATCCAGTATACATTTTCTCCTGCCAGCAGAATCATTCTGAAACTCCGCGTACTACATTTCGATTTTAGAATTTGATAAGGTGACGTAAAGCACCATAAACTACATGTATTATATGATGTCAGATCGCAATTCTTCGTCGTAATAATTTTAATCTTCCTCCCCAAGAGATACAAGATAATACTCGTATATATTTTTGTAGCTCAACGTGGATATATATTGGGATGGCAACAAAGTCACTTCGTTTTTTCATGATTTTCAAAGCAAGTTTATCAATGCAAATAACAAACATTAATCAATTATGTATTGACGATTTTGTTTGATGTCCTTTTGCCATCTTTCACTCAGCTTTGTAATTTCGCTTTCGTAGAAAGTTTGGTTCTTAGAGGCAAAAAACTGAATCAACTCATCTTTGACAGCCTCATTTGAATAAATTTTTCATTCAAATGGTTTTGAAGTGGACGGAATAAATGATAATCGGATAGTGTAAGGTCAGGACTATACGGCGGATGAGCCATCACTTCCCAGCCTAATACATTTTATGCAAACAATGATGAATAGCTGATGTCCGATTACATTGTAATCTTTAAAGAAGTAAAATTCGGTAGGAGACCTTCAGATGATTTTGAAAATAGCTCAAAATCGACAAAAAGACGAAAAGTTCTTACAATCTAGGAAAATTATTTTGAAATTTAAATTTAGCATGCGTTTCTAGATCACTTACGATCTATGGCTAAGACTAAATTCGTTGAAATCATTAGTGAGCTATTGTCTCGTAATGATGAAATGGCTCTTACTCAATTAGAAGCAGACGAAATTATACCTTACACTGATGATGAAGCGTTAGCATTAATAGAAGATTTAAAATTGACTGGAAATCAGTATGAAACTATTCTTATTCAGGCACAAGTTAAGAATGCAAATATTTATTTCCTTTACAACCGCCTGGCTGATGTAAAAAGGAGATATTATCCTCCAGATTGTGCATTTAAATTAACAGAAGATAACTTCAGCATTAGCACGTAAGCACTGATGAGTCACATAGCATCCCGTTATTTTTCAAATGCCTGACAATCTATATTCGGATATGACCAAAGACAGAATTTTTTCATAAAATACACTTTGTACAACACAAGCATGTTTTTCTCGCTTTTTTGACGCGTGTTTTGAGGGCATAAAGTTTGTCATTTAAGCCCTAGGGCGTAAATAGGGATACTGTGCTTAAAAGTAGTCATTTAAGCACCCCCCCATTCCCTATTTACGCCCGCAGGGCTTAAATGACAAACTTTACAAAAAGCGAGAAAAACATACTTTTGTTGTATAAAGTACCGTGTACAAAACGGGGGTAAGATCATTTAAAATCTCGTGCGATGTTTACTGTTCTCGGCTTCCACTCGCATTGCGCACTCTGCTTCGCCTCATGCGCGCTCACCTTCGCCTAGAAATGTAAACATCGCACTCGCCTTAAATGATCAACTTTACCCCCTTGTTGTATAATGTACTATTAAAGTATGGTTTCGATAGTACACCTAGTCATGACTCATACAAACAAGCTTTAAGTAACTCAACGAAATCAGATTGAAGCAATTCGATGTTTTGGATGATTCAACTGGCCTTAGATATGAAGAACAGGGAAACTACTTCTTCTACAAGAGTTTCGACCTCTGAAGTAGCACAGATTCAGCACCAAATTACTAAACTAAAGCCAACAAGTACTCAGTTTGGTGAATGTCGCGACCGATACAAAGAAACCCATAAAATGACAATGACGATGATAGACGGGAAAGTGTGCTGAGCGCTTTCTAATACTCTATTATCATCATCATGATACAAATGCGTTGCAAAGCCGTCAATAATAAATAGTTTAGCAAAAGTGCTAGTTCTACCAGAAAAGACCGAACACTTCTGTTTTGGTCTTTTGATCCTTTATATGCGAAGATACGCTTTATGAAAACTATCTTGCATTTAGCATATCGGTTGGGTTTTTGCGAATAATTGATACTGCCAAAAAGAAGGACACAAAATGAATTTTAGGTGGTAACAGGCCTAGTTGTAGATGTTCCGAAACATAGATCTAGGACGTCTAATAATAAAACACAGCTCGAAGATTTTTCTAGAAGCCTGAGTTAAGTTCATAAATCAGAGGGGTTAACAAGGAGTTAATCATAAGATTCAGTAGTCCTGAAATTTGAGAGCTATTGCCTGGTTAACGTCTCGTTTTTGTGTCATTTGTAGTGCATTCTTTATCGGTTGTTTTACATTCAGAATTGGAATCTACACTACTGCTTGTGCATTTATCATGTTCTTACGCTGCTTTCGTTTTTAAGTCTTGGAATGAGATGTGCCAGAGTCTACTGAAATGTCTGCAGTTTTTTCCATTTGCGGTCCTATTACCGAAGAGACTCCATTGTAAGTCACTGATTTTTTACTGAAGATTCCCCATTAAAATCTATGCTGCTATTTTTCATGTCTTGCAACTAAGACGATTCACATCGAGCTTGTCAGCGATTTGACTACCGAAGCATTTTAAGCGGCCCTCTCTCGATGTTTTAATAGAATAAGTAAGAGCTATGATCTTTACTCCGACAGTACAACAAATTTTATAGGCGTAAGAAATGAAATCGAAAAACTTCAAAATCTCTTGCAATCTCAAGCTCACAAAGATTCTGTAAAACGATCTCTTGCCCGAAAAAATATAGCTTAGCACCTTATTCCGCCTAGATCTCCACATTTCGGTGGACGCTGGGAAGCAAGCATAAAATCTTTCAAGTAAAACATTCTGCGCGTTATCGGCGGAAGGTTATTACTGTATAAAGAATTACTGACTTTCGCATTCAGGTAGAGGCAATTTTAAATTTACGCCCATTGACTCTCGTCCTTTCTGATCCTAACAACCTCTCCGCCCCCACACCAGGTCATTTCCTTATAGGTGACTCATTTAAAAGCTTGACAGAGGAAAGCTTGGAAGAAGTACCTTCAAGACGTTTATCGTCTTGGCAACACGTTCAGCAGACGTGCCTGCATTTCTGGAATCGGTGGTACAAGGAGTACCTGAACAGATTAAATGTGAATAGAAAATGGTATAACGGCAAATCCACCAACGAGACGATCGGGGATCTCGTGATATTACCAGAAGATAACGTACGTCTAATGCAATGGGTTCTTGGCAGAAATATGGTATTGCTAACCATCGAATATTCGGATATTTCATAACGTATGTGTCTTCTTTAACTCTATGAGTATCTCTTCATTTCAGAAACTTCCACATATTTATTGTATTTCATGTATTCTGTATATTATTCAAAATCTTAAATTAGCTTGTGTACTGTATCGATATTTTTTATTAAAAAAATGTTGCGCTGAACGTGGGTGTTCAAGTGGGTCGGAATATGTTAAAGCCTAACGTATTTTTCTTCTTATTTGTCTGGATTTCTTATAACTACACTTAGTGAAGGATTGCCGTCCACTTCAAAATGAGCATCTTTATATTACAGCAATAATATTTAAGATAGGTCAAGACAGATGTCCCTCGATTGCCATTTTCAAGATTCAAACCATCTGTTTACGATTGAGAAAACAGATTTCTAATTTTTATTCTGGGTTTTTGCACATTGGCAAAAACACTTTGTTTATTACTTCTCTTGCCTTTTTCCACTTTCGAAGTACCTTACTTCAGGTATTTGAACCTTTGCAAAGCTATGTAATCGAATTCGTCACTAGCTACCCCACCTCTAAACTATATTATTTCTTACCCTAGAGTTCCGAATTTTATCGACGAAGAGACGATGATAGATGAACTAAATATGACACGAATGCGTGACGAAATTAGAAGACCATCACGATTAAATGATCGCCGAAATGATCAACTTGTAGAACTTCGAGAACAAATAGCGCATAATCAAAGTGTAAACACTGAAGAGAATAGAGAAAATGTCGAGAATCGCGTCATTCAATCATTGGTAGATAATCTTCGTGCTTTAAATATTGAGGCAAAGCCACCTAAATTTGATGATACGCGTAATCCGAATGAATTTCTGGGACGTTTAGAAAAATACTATAAGCTTAAAAGTATACCAGATAATGGTCGTTTAAATGTTCTTCATAGTGCATTGGAAGGAAGATTAGAAGCTTGGTTTGAGACTCAGTGATGGAAATTACATAATTTTGATTATTTTAAAGGTAAATTTTTAGCATAATTTTATTCTGTCCCAATTCGTGTGAAAACCAAATCAGCCTGTCTGTCTAAACGGTTTGAAACCAATCAGGGTAATTTACAATCATATTTTATTAATCAAATTAATGAAGTTCAGAATTTTATTTCCAGAATGGAACCGTATGAGATGCATTACACCATTATCCAGCGAATACCTATTCGTATCCATGAGGTTTTGTCAACGATTGATTTTTCTGATTTTGATAGGATTTCACAAGCGTTGTATCAGTTGGATTTGACTTTTTCGGACAAAGTGAATATACAAAAACGTCAGGCAAGCAATAGCCTCCATTCGCGGAGCAGTTCTGAGAATATAAAAAATACTATAATACTTAGAACTTTACAAAATGTTGAAAAAAATTGCAGTTCATGCAGCGGTTGCAGTGGAGTAAATGAAAGGGTTAGTGCATCTAATTCTCAAATAGATTCTCATTCTTTTATTTAATCCACATCAAAAGTTCCAAGTGATCAAGTTGATCAAAATCGCACTATATCCGTTCCTAACCCGAACATTCCACCACCATCTAATTATGGACGATCTCACCATGTAAATTCAATAAACTGTAGAGGTAATTTAAACTTATACTAGGCGTGATGTTTTCAATGGGAAAGTCGCGCCCATACTTGTATGGTGAGTTTGGTGATCCTTCTGAAGGGATAGAAGCTGAAACTTCTAAAGAAATAGAGAAGATTTATTCTAAGATTGCCACCTGTCATAGAATAATAATATCGTTTTTTGAAGTTCCAACCCCAGCATTAATACATACTGGTAGTCAAATAACTGCAATTTCTAAGAGTTTTTATGAATATTTAGAACCAAACATTTCTTTATATTAACAAATCGTTTTAACCGAAATTCTACACTTTATTCATTCAGATCCTTGTTCCTTAAGGGACCATAGAGTGATCATCAACACAAGCTAACGTATAAGCTTGTCTTGTTAGTGATCCGCAACGCAATACACGACATCAACAAGTTCGTGGAATTTCTCTTATGCAGAGTAAGCTAAACTAACAATTGAGGGTAGAAATTCAAATATTTCCAAACTTCCCCTTCACTACTGTGTAAAAGTAACTTTTATTACGCGAACTCATCATCAATCGTGGAATCGATCATTCTTGGTGTTTCGCGCCAGGGCCCCTAAATCGCATTTCCTGCTGAGGTATCGAAGAAAAATAATTCTTATACAAGGTACATGTAGTGACTCTTATACTTCTGATAAGTGCATGTGGTAGTGCGTTGGTACTGCAGGGCTTCATTCACATTCTCTTACTAAAGCAATGACTGCCCGTGAGTAGTAGACGTTTACCCGCAATTGCGGTTCAGTGGCAAAGGATGTGAGTTGGTGTCTCATCCTCCTCTTCACACAGACGACAGAGGGGGCTGCCCGCGAGCCCTGTCTTGTGTCTGTAGTAGCTGAGGCTTCCGTGCCATGTGAACAATTCTGTTAGGAATTAAACTTCGTTCCTATCGAGCTTGCTTATTTTTCTTTCTTGTTTGAGGTTCAAATTTTTGCCCATAAGTCCCTTGGCTTGCCTGCAGCTGGTGGCATTTTTTCACTCCTTCGGATGTTTGCTGGTCAGCTAACTATTGAACAACCTATTGAAAAATCTTACCGTTTGTATACCAGTTGTCCCCGTCACTAGGGAGCCATTCCACGCTGTTATCCCACTCCTGTCTCGTGGATAGGCTCACTCGTTACACGGATCCATAATTTCGTAGAGATTCTTCCACCGAGTTCCATGTTTATTCTCCAGAAAGATAGAGGTTTTCTTTCTCTGCTAGAGCTTCCAATGCCAGCGTGAGTGTCGACTTCAAGGCCCCGCGATGCATCTTAGGATCAGATCTCTGATTCTTTCGAGTCCAGATTTCGCTGTTGACAATTCATTCCTGCTCCAGTATACCATCGCTGGATAGGTTAGCCTCGGTAGCAGAATTTCTGTGCAGGTCTACATTGGTGTATCTAATTTCAAGCCCCAGTTTTTCCCTGTGGCTCTTTTATACAGCCAGAGGGTTGCAATTTTGCACTTGTTTTCCAGGGACTCCGGTCCCAGTCCGTTTTCCTTAGATCATTTCGCTAGTATACAGGCCCTTGGTTTGGCTGCCTTGGTGTCCCTGTAACAAAAATAAGCCCCCCCCCCAACCCCTTGATAGTACCACTCAGTACCCAAGGCTCTTAGACCAGTAAAATACGTGTTATCCTCACAGTCGTAGCCCTCTGCATAACCGCAAGTGCGCCATTACTGTGATGTAAATTAATTTAGGTAACAGTGAAACCAGAAGACTCCATTTACGTCTGCCACCGCTCTTCACCTGTTTCTACAGGCTCCTCCAGACCTCAAACGGCAACTCGGAAGTTGATACGCCCGGATTCATAGAAGGGCCTGTAGTTAAGGACCGCCAGACCCCTTACCTGGGACTCAGGAATCTGCACTATTATATCTCGATGCCGCTCGCGCCTGTCGATTCATCAGGGCAAAGTTTCAAGCGTGGGGTTGAAATTTTCCATCCGCCGAATGACCACAGATGGTTCCTTCAGGTAGCCTAAAATCCACGCAGATCAAACTGCTCCGCCGCCAGAACCATCGTCAAGAGATTACATCTCTGAACAGGTCGTCAGCCCAGCACCCGACGACTCAGTGTCTCGTTGACTGGGCTAACTTATGCATTTTTACCCGCTTAGACACTCTTCCTGGTGGGATGTCCTTCGAACTCTTCCGTTTCTTCGAGCCCTCCGTACTGGTAGTCGATGTTGTTCTTGCCGAACCTCCAGCTCTCTCAGGCCCTCGTCTAGCCTCCTGAGCCTCAGCTTTATAGAGTTCCTTTCATTCATATCTTCATTCATTCAGGCCAGTGGCCGACTGGCCCCATGTCTGGCACGATTAAGTCTCCGTACCAACTACAAGGTGTTACAGCCCCTAGGGGATATTTATGCACTTCAATCTTGCTTAGATTTTTCTACAAAAGACTCGATTGCACTGCGCTAGTTTGGGCATTATTGCCATGCCTCCAAGCTGCCATGTACATTGTGCAAGAAAAGTACCAGGAATTGTTAATTTAAATGCACAATTTTCATTTATTCATCAATATTCATTCTGTTGCCGTCAAACTAGGCCTCATTTTATGCAATATACATATTCCAGCATTCTTCACAGTCTTCGAAACACTTTTTATAGGCACTTTCCAGTAAGCATTCAGCTCTTTCCACGAATTTTGTTTCATGGCTTCAATCCAGTCAAAACGGGTATCCCGGTGCGGTAAGTTTAGTGTCGGAAACAGAATAAAGTCACTGGGCCAGATCTGGTAAATACGGTGGTTGATCGATGGTATTTGTTGCGTTCTTGGCATTGAATTCGGTTGCAACTGTCGCTCTATGCGATGGCGCATTATTGACAAGTGAAATCCACGAATTGTTCTTCCAGTAATCTGGCCATTTCTGACAGATTTGTTTACACAAACAGTGAGCATTATGTTGACTTTTGAACGACGCTGTTGTGGTTTTTTCGGTTTCGGCTCGTCTTTTGTCCCTCATTCTGATGTCCGTAGACCTGTTTGCATGCCAAAATCGTAGATCCATGTTTCGTCATCAGTTATCATGCGTTCCATGAATGGGGGATCAGAATTGGCGCGGTCCAGCATGTCTCAAGAGACCTGCTCACGGTACTGTTTTTGAAGAAAATTCAGCTCTGTTGGAACAAGCCGTGCTGCGACGTGTTCCATACCCAAAATATCCATCAAAATCGAACGAACCGACTTGTAAGGAATGTTAAGGTCCCGAGCTACCTCTCTTAAGCTGGAATGTCGATTATCGAGCACAATTTCCTTCACTCTTTCGATGTTTTCATCGGCTGATGAGGTCGAAGGTCTTCCAGAACAACACATGTCTTCTACGATCTCTTGGCCCTCCTTGAACGCTTTATACCAATCGTAAGCCCATGTTTTTAATAAAACTGATTCACCATAAGCCTTTTGGAACATTTTTATCAAGTCGGCACACGAAATTCCAATCGCAACTCAAAATGTATTTTATGTATTTCACCGGGACTTAGTTTCAGTTAGACATTTCAAATCTCCGTCACTGAGGACGCTACATATGCTGTATACACAATAAAATTCCACATCACCAATGTGCCACACACACCAGCTAGCTACACTACCGTCGGAAATTGTGCGCACGGTGTTTGTGAGCGCTATTAAAAATCATTGCCGACTTTGAATCACGATATCTCGGTGAAAAAAGAGATCACGGGTCTTGGCCGGTTTGTTGCTCGCCTCCTTCGTTGAGGCAGGATCGAATAGGCCACGCACAAAGGTGGCGCTTAAGTGGAGCTGTTTTATATGTTCTTTGATTCAAGAACGTGTTTCCTTTATTTCCTTTCCTTTCATTCTTAGTTGATATTTACAATGACTATTAAAATTTTTATTAATGTTCTAGTTTATAAGAATTTTAAGAAATAAAAAATGTTTACATATCATTGTTCTATTCGTTAATATGGAGATAATATTGGATTTAAAATTTTTTTAATAATCATAAATAACAATAAATATTTTCTTAAATTTAGAATAATTAGAAATAAAAATTACTAACGAACAGAATCAAAAATACATATAAGACAGCTCCACTTAAGCGCCACCTTTGTGCGTGGCCTATTCGATCCTGCCTCAACGAAGGAGGTGAGCAACAAACCGGCCAAGAACCGTGATCGTCGATTAAAATTCAACTCAGATACGATTGAACATTTTTAATCGTATCTCGGGTACCCATGAATATTTTTGAAGTTTTCTTAGTTTAAATTAAAGATAAGATTTTAGACTTTATGTCGTATAATTTTCAGATTGTGAAAAAATTTTCCCTAGGTCATACTAAAAGTTGAGGTAGAGAATTTGAGAAAATCTTGAATTTGTCTTTAACTCCTCAAGTGCTGTATTATTTTCAGAAGGTCAGAATAGTATATTATGTGCCTAGGCACACAATGAGGGTGATTGCGTGACGAGCGACAATGCTCGCAGGAGATCGAAGCCAAGGCGTAGTCGAGGCGTAGGTGAGGCATAGTCGAGGCGTAGCCGAGACGTAGCTGAGGCAAAGCCGAGACGAAGTCGAGACAAAGCCGAGACGAATCCGAGGCGCGATCAGTCCTGCGAGCATTGTCGCGAGTCTCGCAATGTCCCGAATTCTGTGCATTGGCACATATTTTATTTTATGTGACTGTGGCGCGGATACGAGTTTTTATGCGTACATTGGAATCTAATCTAGTTCTTATTGTAGTTGTTTGCTGCGCTAGTTGTACGAAGCGGGCGCAAATTGGCGACTAGTCCCGGCCATTTTGATTTTATCGGTCTTGTGTAGTAGTCAGTGCTAACGCTGTACGAAGAAGAAGTGAGAAGAAGAAGAATAAGAAATAGATTGCGTTCCACTGTACGAAGAAGAAGTGAGAAGAAGAAGAATAAGAAATAGATTGCGTTCCGCTGTAAGACTATAATGCACATGCGCAGTTCAATTTCTACATTGTATTCCTCTGTAACGGAATATACAACATTGCTTCACTCTCAGCTGTAACGGAAAAACGAGTTTCCGCGGCTGAGGCACATAAAAATATTTGTTGAGCATCACTAGACGTGGAATTTCATAAGCTTTCCCACTGTCTTTTTAAGAATGCCCTATCTCTTTTTTTCACCGAGAAAGTCGGCAATGGTTTTTAATAGCGCTCACAAGCACCGTGCGTACAATTTGCGACGGTAGTGTATTTCGAAATACGGTAGTTTGAATGCATTCTTCCATAGCAACAAAAAATCAACAAGGCTAATAAATTGAAAAATGTGTTTAAAAATTTTTGATTGAAGTTATTTTGTAATTAATGAACAATCCTAAAAGATCATTTTTTTCAGTTTAGTACAAAACCCTGTAAAAATTGAATTGATTTATGCAAATTTTATGGAAAAATGAAAATTATTCTAATCGTCTTTTTATTGCCTTTACAGCAATAGTATATCAAAAGGTTTCCTGAATTCAAAAGAATTCTCGTGAATATAGTATAGTAATATAAATAGTTAGCTTGTGTGCGTGACACATTGGTGACACAGAGTTTGATTGTGTGTATAGCGTATGTAGTGCCCCCAGTGACGGGATTAGAAGTATCTACCTGGAACACAATCATGGTGAAATAGGTACATGGCAGCTTGGAAGGTCCTAATTAAGGCGTTTAGATCTTAGCGCTATGCCAAAATTGAAACGATTATTGTTTTGAACTACTTTGTTATTTCTGTGTTGACTCGGATTGATTCAAATTGGAATTTCACTAATGATTTTGGATTAAGTCAGATTAACACTAGATTTACGGACTGAGACAATTTGACTCATTCAAAATTCTATTGCTATATATATATAAAACTGAAAAATGTTTTCCATGAAGTTTTTAATAATAAATCTTTTATTTCAATTTAGTTGGAACTGTTTTTTTGCAAAAAGCTTCAATTTTGTTGTATGAGTCAAATTGGAGTCAAAATAGGTATATAATTAACACTCGTAAATCTAGTGTTAAGGCTTAAGACGGATAGAACTTTTATGAATTTTAGATTGAATTCCTGTTATTAGGCATTGGTGCAAAAATATTTTGGAATGGTGTGAAATAAAACATATTTAAATTTTTTAAGTCGAAACTGACATCAGAGAAAAATACAGTTGTCACAAATAAAACATGCTTAAGATTATTTCATGTGTTTTATATCCTATATTGTAATGAAATAGAAATAATCGAAAGCAAACAAGGATATCAAAAACATAAATGTGTCATAGCTTAGGATCGATCGAGGGTTTCTATGATATATATTCTAACAGCAAACACCCAGCCTTCCGAACATGGAAATACAATTATGAAACACTATGGCATACGGTGTGCTACATCGTAACGACGCTTGATTGTATAAGCTGCCGGATATTGTGTTAAATGAACATTATTAAATCCACAAATGGAATTTGCGTTTCCCTCTCTTAGATTCCCAGATAGAACATTGATTCAAAAGATGTCACTAGAATTGAATAGAATCTTCTACAGAATAGATAGTTGTGTTTTCTATACAATTAAAACGTGTCAAATTAAATTATTTGGAAACAGTTTTAAAAATATAGTTTACTTTTATACTCAATATTGCATGCCATATGTGAAACTTGGAATAATCATTGGCGTACCGGCTTTTGTTACAATATATGAGTTTTCTCCTGCATTTCGAAAAATATGTGCAGTGCTTGCTGATTGGCATCAGAGTCCATAAATAAAAAAAATTGTCGTTTTAATCAAATGTTTCCACTCTGATCAGAATCCTCATCAGTGATCTTTATTACTTAAATATCAAAAAAAGGAGCTCAAATATTGCACATCATTCCTATTTTAAAGTAAACATAATCTTTGAAATACCTAAGCTAAGAAGCTAGACAAAATTTAAAACGATTATTTGTGAAAAAATAGCTATAAATTTCTATACGAATTCTAGTGTTCAAATATTTTTTTTAAAATATTTATCCCAACAAAAAATTCTTTTGATTCTTCTATGTTTGTAAAATATCAAAAGGAGGTAGCGAGAATAAAGCAGACTCCGATAAACTTCGAATGAAAATTGAATTATATCAATGATTTTATAGTTTAAAATACAAAACTCTCTAGTTTTATCAATTTTCAGTTACACTTATACATAAATATGGTCTAGTTTTTTAGCTTAGGTATTTCAAAGTTCATGTGATAGAAGTCAATATTGATTCCTAAGAATTTTCCTGCGTTTTGATCGAAATTTTTTCTGTATAATTTCATGTAAATTTATTCATGTCTTTATATTTTTTACAATAGCAAAGTTTACTTTAAAATAGGAATCATATGTGCAATGTTTCAGCTACTTTTTTTTATATTAAAGTAATAAAGATCACTGATGAGGACCCCGATCAAAGTCGAAACGTTTAATTAAAACTACCCAAGTGGGGTTCCAGTATTGGAACAATGTCGTTCCGATGTCGGAAGCCGACATTCCAGTGTCGGAACGATATCGGTTTTTACCCAACTATTTAATTTTTGAGTCTTTTGTCTTTGCAATCCACACTCACTTTCAATTATTTTGTCTCTCACTAAATGTCTTTTTAAGATACGATGCTTCCTGGTGTACTCGCGTGATCGTTTCCAATTTTTTTCAATTTTACTATTTATATCAATTATTTTTCCACCACACCGATATATAAACAGCCTTTACGTTCAAAAAGGAATAAGACACTACTTGAGTAAGACATTTCATACCTGGACAAGCAACGAAAAATAAGCGGCTGGCTACCAGATGTTTCTAAATATCCCTTGCAAAGGATATTCTTAAATCTTCTAAAATACTTTATCTACGAAAAAATGGTTCGGGCAAAGGTTGACCAGGACCGAGGGGGACATTTGACTGTACCATCAATTTTTGACCTTGAGGTCAATTTTCAAGGTCAAATGGAGGTAAGACCCATTCCTTAAATGAGAACCCCTATTTTTGACTGCGGATTTGAAAAAAGCGGCAAATAAGTAGAAGACATGGCTGATTGGCGCTAACAAGCGTGCTGTAATGTCTCAGTGATTCTAATACTTGGTAAAAATGATTTTTCTGTTCGCGTGAAACGACGATTTCATTTTAACCTTACTTTTGTTAGTTAGAGAAAAATTTAGATATCTTCTTAATTAACATTTGGAAACGGTTTCGTTGCAAGAAAATGGTAGTTAATAATGGAATGTTAAAAGATTGTGGTAGATGATTGTGCTGAGCTCTAATATTTCGAGTTGCGTTTTGGTAAGTCCCCTTGCCTCTCACGTTCTGGGGTGTATTTTTCTTTTTGCCTCTAACGATCTGATGTGTTTTTTTATGTGAGACCTCTTCCTTCTCACGTATTTGTCGCTTTTTGGTGTAATTCGCCTCTCATATTACGAGTCGCTTTTCGATGTGAATCGCCTTGCATCTTACGTTTTATGGTGATTTTTGGTGTAAGTGTCCTTGCCTCTCACAGTGGTACTTAAGAAATGATTTTTTATGTTCATCGTGCCGTTTTAAAATTTCATTTAGAAAATATCTAAATTGTTCTCCAACTATCAAAAAGTAAGAATGAAATAAGATTCTTGTTTTACGTAAACAGAAAAATCATTTTTATCAAGTATTAGAACCACTGAGACACTACTAATCAGACACTGATTACAACAGCACGCTTGTTAACGCTGTGGGTAGTTAGCGCAAGGCACTCATGCTCTTATGACCTTCTATAATTCAACTAATAACATGCTTTCCATCTCACGATACCTCTGTACGATTTGTTTTGAAATATTTGATCAACATCTTTTGAATTTTAAAATATCTGTCAGTATTTATGGTATTTTTGAAAACTACTTTTTTGAAAAATTAAAAATTTCATTTTCTGATCGTAATTTCTGATAGTGTTCAGAAAGCTGGACAAATTACCTTTATAAAATTCTTCACTCTAACCAAAATTGAAATGTTACAGTATTTTACAACTTGAAAAGAGTCAATAATGCATGAAGTTTGAATTTAAACTCTTTGATAAAATGTATATTTTTCGTTATTATTTCAAAAAGTACGATTTCGAATAAGAAATTCTATTTTTTTATAAATATACGAAATACGAAATAAATGTCAGAATACAGAATTGTTTGCTTAAAGAGTTCTATAAATTTGTATCTACGCATTTTTTTCGGATTATGCATGAGATAAATGAGTAGGAACCAAAAATAAAACGCACAATAAAAATATATGATGCGGAAAAATACGAAAATACGAATATATATGTTTATTATTGAGAAATATCAATATAGGTTTATACTGAGTCTTTCTTTAAATCACGAATCCTAGTTTCATGCTTTCGATTATAAACATCGAGCGCGAGTGTCATAATATGAATCCATTTGTCAAAGTCAAAGTAACTTTAAGCAAATTTAATTCACACTTACAATATTATAAGATAAACTTGACTGTATGTGAAGACTAAGACCGAGCGCGATGAAAGTGTGCCCGTGATCCCCAAGAGAACAAGGCAGACTTTCTAAAAGTCAAATTGTTGCATTGCTAAAGTTTACAATTCAGAAGCGTCTTGTTGAAAGAAAAGTTGACAATATTGCGAAGATTACATGGCGTTTAAACAAAAGAAATACTTGCTAATAGAGGAGCTTGGAAATCGCGCTAGAAGCAACTTGCGTTGGAAGGCATCGCATGCGCAGTATGTATTGGCAAGAGCTTTATGTAGGAGCTATGACTTTTTAGAACCAAATTTCGCGTGATGTCACAGTTTGAAATGTTGTTTCAGATGGGACTTTCATTTATTTGGTTTCAACTTATGGATACGAACACGGGTTGATTTGGATTGTCGAAGAAAGCTTCGGAAACAGATTTTAGAATGCCATAGAATAGCGCAGACTCGCACGAAATGAAATATAATGTTAAACTTGTACCACATACATAATTATATATATTAAATACATAATTTTCTAGACGAAACTTGTATACAACTCATGTATGATAAAATAATGTTCAAAATGTTCTTTAACTCTTTTAGCAGAAAATCTTCAGGGACTCTAACAGAATTTGACAGAATATATGTATCACGAATAAGCTTATTTCAATAATTGCATGTAGCTTACAACTTGGGAAAAATCTTTCTTTTTTAGTTTGTTTCAACATTTCAAAACTGACATCTAGACATTTCAGAAGATTTATTCTATTTACATTATCAATAGATGCTTTCCATCTCAGCTCAACCGGTCCATTCGGGACACGAATTTATTTTTTAACGAAACTCAAATATGTTGCTCTTTGATCGAAATAATGAGACACGTATTTTTTTTGGGCCTAAAAAAAAATTTCTGAGATTTATCGTTAATTTCGTTTTTGGGGTAAAAATCTATTTTTTTAATTATTCGCGAGAACTTTTTTTTCAATTGTCTATAACTTCGTAAAAAATTGACCGATTTTAACAATTTTCACAATTGCTTATTTATTGTTATTAATTTTTCATTTAGCAATAAACAAAAATTAAAATTTTTTTTTCTAAATTTAATATCTCCAAAAGTGTTTTTTTTCTCTCAAACTTTTTTCGCATTAAAAAGACACCTTGAGTTTCAATTCTACCGAATCTCTAATAGCTAAAACTTTATGTTTCCAAGTTATGATTTTTTGAAGCAGAAAGTCGTTTTCTTCGTAAAAACGTGAACTGCACAATGAATATCAACTTTATATGTGCGTCCACACATTATCGCAAACTCTAATATAAATAATGGAAAAAGTAAATATCTCCTTTTCTGCAAGTTTTTTTTTCTATGCATTGAAAATAAGGATGATCAAATTTTATATAATTTAAAAGTAAACTTATATTTAATTTTGTATTTATCACACTTATCAGATGAAATAGATTTTAATGTTGGAAGAAGTAGAACCATTATACTCTACTGGTGGCTTTTTCTCAAATTATTGAAAAAGTAGTGTTCAACAAATCATTTACATTTTCTCAAAGTCACTCAATTTCTTCTTGAATTTAAGTGAAACAGGAAATTCAATTTACTTAAGGCTCTATCAGCCATAGGGAACACATTCTCATCATGGCGCTCGCGCTTCGCGCTTGATTTTCTGTATACATTTCAGTAACTTTTTAATAAATTACATGGTTAAAATAATTTACTTTCTTCCAAATCTCTCAAAAAGAAAAAACAATCGTAGACTTTATTTAAGGAAACGATTTTGCAGAACAACGCTTATTTCGTATCTCACATATTTCGGTGAAAAAAATCGAATTTTTTTAATATTGTCACGTCCCGCGACGCATTAGAATGTACTATAGGCATGGGCTAGGTCTAGAGAGAAATCTGGGGAAATTACTAAATGAGAGAGAAAACCACCTATTAAAAAGAGAGGTATAACTACGTCACACGCAGCGGGAGACTGCGCAACGCGTGACGTCACCAAAAAATATAATATAAAAAGGACACGCCGCCAAGGGAAAACTAGCCTTGTGAGCAAAATTAAGTACGGCAAATTTCTAAAATCTTAAAAGGATTCACAGCGTGAGATACGTGTTTAGTTCAGTTTTCCGAAGAAACGTGTCGTAAATTCTCCGATTGCACTTTCAATCTTTGAAATGATCTTAGAGTCAGTGTAGAGTGAGATAACTATTCTTGTCCTCCTCACACCAGTGGGATATTTGTTTCTGTCTTCCTCATACCAGTGGGATACCTATTGCTGTCTTCGTCGCACCAGTGGAAGAATCATTCTCTCTCCCTCACACCTGTGAGGATCATTCATAAAAAAGGGACTATTCACAACTCAACAAAGTTACCGAAAATTTTCTCTACTCTTTACCTATTCCCTGTGCCATTGTTTGAATCTCTGTAAAATTTTAACCTTGTTTTTATCTGTGTTAGTTCAAATAAATTCAATTTGTATTACTTCACTAATCGTTGTGTTCTTTTCATTGACTTATCCTCATCCCTAAGCAAGGACCATTCGATCCTAACTTAAAACGAGGAATCTTCGATCAAAGTAAGTATTAATAAATAAATAAATGATTATGAAATATTATTTCAACTTGAAAACTTTAAATTTCAATAAAATAGATTTGTTAGATCACAAAGGGATTTGACCTTGAGCCTAACGTTAATGATGTAATAATCAAATCATTTCTTTGAAATTTTATAATTGACATAAATTGTATAAAATAAAATAAGTTTGAAAAATCACGCAGGGATCTGACCTTGAGGCTAACCTAAGTGATTAAGTAACTTATCTTATTTAAAAAATAATTCTAATTTGTTAACTAAGTTTTGATTTAAGTTAAAACAAACAAAAAAAAAACAGCACACGAGAGCATAAGTCCCTTTTGGGTACGTTGAACGGTCACCATTGATTACGATCATTGGGTAGGGCAAAGTTCGAAGTGCTTGTGATTGTATTGTTTATGACTTTAATTTTAAATCTGTTAAGGAACAAAATATTTTTAATTGCAAAAAAAGATAATTGTTCAAGGATTTGTACTCAAGTTAACTTGTCCAATATAATGAAAATAATTTGAATGATCATTTTTATAAACAAATTTGTTTAATTGTTATAAACAATTTATAAATAAATAAAATAATTATTTTAATTTTACATAAAGGGCACATGCAGTTGGTAAAGAAAAATATTTTATTATTTTAAGAAATTTATTATTAAAAATTATAAATTTACAATCAATTGAGCGATTATTTATTTAATTTAAATATTTGAAATAATTATATTCTTATATCATTATTTTATTTCCAAATGAGGAAATACAAATTTCATTTCAAATTATATTGTTATTAAAAATAAATAACAAATTAAAAATAAATTTTATTAATCTTATTTTATTTTATTTTATTTGAAAAACAAATTTTATATATAGTTTTTTTTATTGTTATAAAAAATTAACAATCTAAGACAACGCTCAATACAAATATTGTAAATTTATAATGACTCAATGTCAAAACCAAATATCCCTTTAGAATCTAACCCGAAAGTTATAACACGTAGTCAAGCTAAACAAGATAGTCAGCTTGCAAAAATAGTAGATTTGAATCAAAAGCGTAGTATGAAAATAAACCCAATTAGAAATAGAGAATATTTAACTGATAATAAGTGCCAAAATATCCCTGATCCAATCCCTACAGAACAAGAATTAGATAACAATCTTAAGTTAGATGATTCAAGTTTAGACAAGACTAATTAATAATCAAAATATATCAAGTGAAAATTCAGAAAAAACTAGCGGGTTCCATTCAAGTTTCTGTCCAGATTTAAGCATTGTAACAGGATCTAGTAATCAAGATCAAACTCTAACGAACGAATTATCTTATTTTGACGAATTCAATTTGCTAAGCTCAACAGTAATAACGATAGATAATAAAACTTTGAAAGAAAGATTGGAAACCTCATTGGCACGCGAATCTATAATTAGTAAGAATGACAGCGACGACGACAAAAGCGACACAGAAGTCATAAATCAAGATCATCCAGTAATAGTAAATAACGAAGAAATGGCCGTAGTCATACCCAACAGCCAGCAGGTATCCTTACGCGACGCGCTAGAGGTGGTCCCACTGTTCGACGGAAGTGAAAATGTACTTTCCTATGCTGCTAGGATAAAAGAAATTGCCCACAAAATCGAAGATGCTCACAGGCTCAATAATAATGGTCAGGTAGATAATAATTTTAAAGTAAACCTTGAAAAAGACGTAATTCAATGTTTTATGCGCGGTTTGCGTCCTGAGTTAGAAATTCGTGTTGAAGAAAAGGATACTTTTAAAGAAGTTATTAGCGACAGTATTGATATAGAACGAAGATTAGCTGCAAATTCCGCACTACGAAGAAATAAAAACATGGATTATTCAAAAAGTGACGAATCAACTAAAAATAAAAATAATAAAACAACCCGATTTAACATAGCACTTGAAAACAAAACTATTTGTTTAATTAGTAAAAAGCCAGGTCACACAACTGAAAAATGTTTTCATTTAAGTAAAGCTCAAGATGCAGTTCTTAATAATAAACAAAAAATTTTTCTGCGTCCTAACCAACAAGGATATAGTAATTTCAATGGTCAAAGAAGTAATAATAATAATAATAATTTTTCAAGAAACAATTACAATAATTTTCCGAATAATAATTTTTTAAGAAATAAAAAAATTAATTTTAATAACAATAACAATAATAATTTGCAAAATAGAAATAATAATTATAGAAACAATAATAATAATTTTTTACAACAAAGATACAACAATAATAATAATTTTCCTAGAAATTTTTACAATAATAACAATAGTGTTAATAATAATAATAGACAATGGAATCCAGGACAGTATAAAAACTTTAACTCCGGACAGTTCCAAAATAAAAAAAAATCATATGATAATAGATTTGTACAGAATAATAACACTCAACAAAATTTAAATTATACTCCATTATATTATATTACCATTATACTCCAGCACGGGTGCACTGAGGAAAGCATAAATCGAGAATCACTGGCATCCACTTCTAACGATCATACAACAACAACAATAAATATTTCAAAGTCCACTTCAATTCCATCAATTATAATATCAACGGAAGGTTTAAAAAATCCAACACACATGATGATTGATACTGGTGCTGCTCGAAATTTAATTAAACAAAAGGTTCTCAACCCTGAAGTACCAATAAATAGCCAAAACGTATTAAAACTTACAGGAATTAATGATTTACCACGTTACACATTAGGACAAGTAAAAATAAACATTTTTGGTTATCCAACGATATTTAACATTATTCCGAATGAAGTCCCAGTCAGTGTCTCCAGAACGTGGGATTTTTCGGCCCCCACCACGTTCCCATCTGGGAGAAACACATGCAAACGTGGCGTGTCAGTGTGTCGGCTCTGCTACACGCTGCGGTCACCAGCTTCGTGTAAAGCCGAAGGTGCACGAAGACGGACTTCGTTACAATGCTTGAGTTTTCAAGTTATTTTTAGATTTCACGCTTTCGTTTATCGAGTCGAAATTAAGAATTGTATTTTTCTCGAGTACGTGCAAAAGAGGCGCAAAGCAGACGACGAATTTGAATTTACGAAGTATATAGTTCAAGAAATAACACTTTTCTTCAATTTCTTGAAGAAAGTCTGCATGAAATAAACATCAGTATGATCTTGGAAAATTTCATGAGGATTTCAACACTTCAAAAATAAACTTTCAGTGAAATTTAGTGACAATAAATGTATAAAATTTGAATCAATATATAATTTTCCATTCAAATTTATATACTTCTTACTAATTTTGTACATTTAACAATTTTTCAATTAGAACAATATTTTCTATCAAGATAAAATGAACATAAAATTCAAGTTCATAATTTATATTTTCAGTTATATGTTAGAAATATTTTCATCTCACATTTTTGTAGCCTAAGCACAAACTTTTCATTCCAAAAACTTAAAATCTCTACGGAAATGGAAAATTGTCTAATAGCAGTAGATAAATTAAAAAGCTAAAATATGTGTTTATTGGTATTTCCATATTAACATATAAATATCAATCAACTTTAAATTTTACATAAAAATGTTCGTTCGAAGTGTTCAAATCTTGTTACAATTTGACAAGATTTTATGGAGGAGTGCAATCTTTTGGATGAAATATTTTGTAGTTCTTAATTTGTCTGTCCGTCTGAAATCGTAGTAAGATTTGAACAGTAAACAACAAATTTTCCAATAGAATTCAGGATCAATAATAATTGATTCAGGAAATACTTCAACTCTGTAGAGCATTTTTGTATTTCGAATTCAAAATGTGTGCTTAAGCCACAAAAAAGTAAGCTGAAAAGTTTTTTAATCTTACGTTTTAGTGACGTATGCACAGACTTTTAATCAGATAAATGAAACGCTTTATAGAAAGTCAAAATTTTCTTATTACTGCACTGAATCAAATTTATAAAGTAAAAATATTTTTTAATTGATGCTTGCACTCAATTCTTTAAACATTCATTAATTGAAAATTGTACTCAAAATTTAATCTTGCAGCGTTCCAATATTCCCACAATGTTACAAAATCTTATTAATCATTATTTTAGTCGAATTATTTTCAAAATATTTAAAAAATTAAAGTAAATATTTTGATTAAATACTTTGTCAAATTTTGCATTTGACTGATCTTGCAAAATTGTTGAAAGTTTTGAATACCAATTGAAGAAACTTTAAATGAAATTTTATGTCTATAAATGCTTAAAGTTCTATATAGAAATATCAACGACAACATTCTCAAATTTTATAAATAAACCACTAAATTCAAAATGTTTCGGATTTTTTTAAAAACTGTACAAATTTCAAATATGAATCAGTCAAAATCTACTGATTATCAGTGAAATTTGACTGATTTAATTAACTAAAAACAGGTTACTGTGAATCAGTCAAATTTCCCTGACTACTTCAGTGAAAAGTAACTGATTTAACAGTGAAAAATATTGTTTCCACTGATGATTCAGTGAAAAGGCAAATCACTGATTCAATCGGTGAAAATTTGACTGATTCAGATTTAGAGTGTATACAAATTTCAAATATAAAGTGTACTCTGTACATTAATCAAACAAATTTAGAAGATGAATATTTTAATAAATATTCCTAAATATTATTGGAATATGATACATATCGATTTAGAAAAACTTCTTCAAAGTACTCAGACATTTTTCTTATTTTACGACATTTTTGCACCATGTTTGACCTTTGGGTAGGACTCAAGAAAACAATTGTAGACATACTTTCATTACTTAGTAAAATACTATGAAGACTTGCTTTTTAAATTAAAGCGAAAACTTTTTAAAAACCTATAACAATCGGTTGCATAGATTTTGCTCTAATCTTGGACGCAATTAGAGAAATAGGTTTTTTTGCTTTTTTTAGATCTAGTTTTTGCCTTAAACATAAAAGAAAGAAAACACATTTGAAATATTAAAATAAAAAAGCTGGTTCATTCTTAGAGAATCCCAAATATTCTGAAATAAAACTCCTTTCCACACCACCACGGAGGTAGAGTTTACTAGTAATAGTTCAATAAATTTTGTGTACTCTAAATAAATTTTTTCGTAATTGCAGAAAACTTATTCCAAATACAAAAATTGTATCTTTAAATATACAGGATAATTAATTATAAAAATCGTTCGAATTTGAATTTCAAGGACTTGTACACACTTTCAAGGCACATCGTTTTTCCTTTTGCAAAAATTTTTAAAACTTATAATTTTTCAAGTAATTGGGAGAAGTACATTTAAAAAAAAAATTGTTTTCTCTACTTCCACTCGCGCTAGCTTAACAAATTTTCAGAATTTTACGATTTTATTAATATTGTATTAAGTGTCTACATTTTCTGAAACTATCTACAGGAGAAAAATTTTAATACTTTAGTAAAGAAAGTTTTCTGAAAAGTTGTAGCTCAATCAGATTAATAGCCAAAAAGTTACCAATGTTTTAAATCGCAAACGAACGGTATAGAGGTCAAATTGGAGACGAATAATAATAGCAACCTTCTTTTGTTTTCTTCTAAGATATACTTGATTCTCGCTTTATGCGTTATTTGAGGAGGCAAGAGTGTGGATTCTTCATATTTTTATCATAATTCCTTTTTGAAAACGGCAAAAGTAAGAATATTATATTATTATTTGGTGATACGTGAGTGCTCTTACGTACGTTATTGTTTGATGCTTGTGGGTAAGTTTATTTTGTGAAACTTAATTTGTGTGCAGATTACAAATTATTCACATTCGCTCAATTTTATCGACTTTTCATCTTATTAATTCTTTTCAAATAATTCTGTTTTCCTTCGTCGTATAATTTTTGTTCACAATGAGTAATCCGGTTGACCCAAATTCGAGTGTTTTGAAGGACAGCCAGGTTCAAACCAAGGTTGACCACCGTTTGAACTCTGGTTCAAATGAATGTCAACCCGCTAGAAAAGTCATGAAAAATGCAAAAAACTTTCAGTTGGGATGGTTTGAGGAATTTCCGTCTTGGAGAAAGTGGGTGGTTACATTAGCAGATGAAACAAGATTTCATTGCAGAATTTGCAATAAAACGTTGCTATGTGGCAAATCGGAAATTGAAAAGCATGAAGCATCTTTAGCACACAGAAAGAAGCAAGAGTTTTCAAATAAATTAGAATGTTATGGAGTAGTAAGTGAAAATTCTTCTAATGTAACTGCCAATTCTTACAGTGTGGAACCTTGTGTAGCAAGTTCTTCTGCTTCAGAATTCACAAATTCCACGATCCCGGAAAGTGTTACTTTCAAACAGAAAGTACAAGAAGCAGAGATTAGGATTAGTACATTTTTCGTAGAGCATAATTTAACATTCGCGATTTCATCAGAATTGATAGGACTTTTCCAATATATGGAACCTTCGGTGTTAAAAGACGTTAGATTAAGCCACACTAAAATGGTCCTAGTTGTAAATAACGTCGTATGTGCTGCTGAAACTGATCGCATGGCAAATATTTTTCGTAAGCAATCATTTTCAGTGTACGAAGACGAAACGACCGACAGGACTCTAGAAAAGTAGCTGTCATTAATGGTTCGATATGTGGAGCCAACGACATTTTCTGTCAGGGTGGAATTGCTCCAGCTTATTAATGTAAATGCTTCGGATTGTTCTGCCTCTAAAATTTTTGATGCGTTCGAAAAAGCATTGTCCGGGCAGAAAATCCCTTTATCTAATATCTGTGCTTTAGCTTGTGATAATGCACAGGTGATGGTTGGCAATAGGTCCTCATTTAAAACAAAATTAAAGGAAAAAAGTCCCCGTTTAATTGTTTTCCCGTGTGTCTCGCATTCGTCAGCAATTGTAGCAAAATATGCTTGTGCCACAATCCCAGATGTAGAGGATTTAATCAAAGATTTGCCAGCTTTTCTTAATGCTAGCTCCAAGCGAACGGCTATTTTTCGATCGATTGTTTTGGAATTAGGAAATGACTATCAAAAAATTCCTAGTCATTCTGAAACTCGCTGGCTTGTCCGCTATCGATGCATAGATATTATAATAAAGAATTGGGAAGTTATTCTTCAGTATCTTATGGTTCTCGTATCTGAGAAGGTAGAGAAGGCCAAAGACTTGTTAGGAAAAATGCAGAATCCTTTGACACTCGCATATTTCCTATTCTTGAAATTTACTTTGAATAGGTTCAACATATACAATGCGAAATTTCAAAGTCGCGAAACAATGGTTCAGGAACTCCAGCCAAACTCGGCTAAATTCTTCGTATGGATTCTTAGCAGTTATTTGAAAGAGGGTCTTCTTCAACCGAATTTATTCTTTCAAATCATTAGAAATGTTAACTTTGCAGATCCTAGTAATCAAAAGCCGCTTCAAGACATTGACGTTGGTAAGGAAACGCGAGAATATTTCCAGCAGCAACTTACAAACAAGAAATTGCAAATAGTAAAAGTTGATCTATTTCTTCGTAATTGCTTGAAATTTTATGTCACAGCAAGCGAAGAAATTCGCAATCGACTTCCTTTTGATGACATCTTTTTGTCTTGCGTTGCTGTTTTCCGGCCTCAAGTAGCTTTCTATGCTGATCGAAGCGAAACTTTTCCTAGGGTCTGGAAAGTTTGTCAAGATTTAGGGTCGTTTGATAGAATAGGTGTACAAAAAGAGTGGGATTCTTTACTGAAAAGCAGACAGGAACTCAAAGAAAAGTGGTCGAATTTATCTTTTGACGAAATGTGGTCTAGTATCGGTGTATCTTCGACGAGTACAGGAGAAAAACTTTTTCCAAATTTGAGCTCAGTATTGAATCATGTTCGGAGTCTTCCTCATTCAAATGCTGAGGCGGAGCGAGGTTTCTCCATGCTCACGGACGCGAAAACTCCCAAAAGAAATCGCTTAGGAAACAGGACGGTCAACTCAATTTCTGTTACTCGATCAGCCCTAAAGGCGAGAGCTGAAACAGCTAGAACAACGAGCATCACTTCGAAGCATTTGCAATTAATGACCGAAAATCTATATGAGATGGCAGAAAGTGATAGGGAAATTGGTTTGTCCCTCTTCGCTCACGAAGGAGAGGATTAATTCTAATCGCCAAGGCATGGCGTTAATCAATTTCAAACCCCTTTCTTACTCACAAAATAATGACATTTTATTTCTTATATGTGAGATACGTTCTTTATTCCTTTCTTCGCGTGCCTCGGGTATGGAAATTGTTTAGTTTTAATTATTAGTTTGTGAGTAAGAAAATATACTGAAATTGAGTAATATCACGCTTTGGGCATAAGTGAGAGGCAAGGGGACTCACAATAATCAAGCACCCCAAATCATCCCGAATTAATCAAACTTCTTCATTATTTGATTTAAAACAAAACATTTTTGTTCGACGTATACTGGCATTTGATAGAGGCAAGCCTGAAGTACGGGCTACATTTGTAGCGTTTTTTACCACGTTGCTTCATTTTTTTCCTTTTTTCTTTTTGCTTGAAAGCAAAAACCCTTTTCGTTTCGTAGGACGTGGACTATGCCTACAGGGGAT
The DNA here is from genome assembly GCA_030998225.1 of Diplolepis rosae. Classification (NCBI taxonomy): domain Eukaryota; kingdom Metazoa; phylum Arthropoda; class Insecta; order Hymenoptera; family Diplolepididae; genus Diplolepis; species Diplolepis rosae. The sequence continues at coordinate 1,859,799 of JAPYXD010000466.1, forward strand.
ACCACGTAAAAAAAACGAGCCTTAAACTCTACCTCCGTGGTGGTGTGGAAAGGAGTTTTATTTCAGAATATTCGGGATTCTCTAAGAATGAACCAGCTTTTTTATTTTAATATTTCAAATGTGTTTTCTTTCTTTTATGTTTAAGGCAAAAACTAGATCTAAAAAAAGCAAAAAAACCTATTTCTCTAATTGCGTCCAAGATTAGAGCAGAATCTATGCAACCGATTATTGAAGGTTTTAAAAGTTTTCACTTTAATTTAAAAAGCAAGTCTTCATAGTATTTTACTAAGTAATGAAAGTATGTCTACAATTGTTTTCTTGAATCCTACCCAAAGGTCAAACATGGTGCAAAAATGTCGTAAAATAAGAAAAATGTCTGAGTACAATTTTCAATTAATGAATGTTTAAAGAATTGAGTGAAAGCATCAATTTAGATTTCTCACAAAGAAGAAAGATTGTCTTATTAAAGCAGTTTATTCACAGAAATTAAAAATCATTTACTTAATATTTCGATTCCAAACATTGAATATTTATTGACTTTGAATAAAACAGAAAAAAAAATTTTATGAAGTTTTAAAATGTTTTTACAATGTTACGAATTGGGCCGAATTTAGAATTACGAAATCTTTCATTAGAAAAAGAAAAATTCACTCACATGAAATAAACTTCTGTAAGAATTATGAAGATTGAAGAGATGTTAAAATATTTGAAAAATAATGCAATTGTAAAATTGCAATTTATATCAATATTTGACAAATTTTTAGCTTTCTCAATCAAAGCATTATCCGTAAATTTTTAGTTCCTATAAAAAGATGGAATATTTATCAATTTCTTGAATGTTCATACATTAAAAAAATATCGAATTAGAGAATTATATGCAAAGTATTTTCCATTAAGAAGACATAAACATGACATAATTAGTTTTATATCTACATTTTCAGCTTACTTTTTTGTGGCTTAAGCACACATTTTGAATTCGAAATACAAAAATGCTCTACAGAGTTGAAGTATTTCCTGAATCAATTATTATTGATCCTGAATTCTATTGGAAAATTTGTTGTTTACTGTTCAAATCTTACTACGATTTCAGACGGACAGACAAATTAAGAACTACAAAATATTTCATCCAAAAGATTGCACTCCTCCATAAAATCTTGTCAAATTGCAACAAGATTTGAACACTTCGAACGAACATTTTTATGTAAAATTTAAAGTTGATTGATATTTATATGTTAATATGGAAATACCAATAAACACATATTTTAGCTTTTTAATTTATCTACTGCTATTAGACAATTTTCCATTTCCGTAGAGATTTTAAGTTTTGGAATGAAAAGTTTGTGCTGAGGCTACAAAAATGTGAGGTGAACATATTTCTAACATATAACTAAAAATATAAATTATGAACTTGAATTTTATGTTCATTTTATCTTGATAGAAAATATTGTTCTAATTGAAAAATTGTTAAATGTACAAAATTAGTAAGAAGTATATAAATTTGAATGGAAAATTATATATTGATTCAAATTTTATACATTTATTGTCACTAAATTTCACTGAAAGTTTATTTTTGAAGTGTTGAAATCCTCATGAAATTTTCCAAGATCATACTGATGATTATTTCATGCAGACTTTCTTCAAGAAATTGAAGAAAAGTGTTATTTCTTGAACTATATACTTCGTAAATTCAAATTCGTCGTCTGCTTCGCGCCTCTTTTGCACTTACTCGAGAAAAATACAATTCTTAATTTCGACTCGATAAACGAAAGCGTGAAATCTAAAAATAACTTGAAAACTCAAGCATTGTAACGAAGTCCGTCTTCGTGCACCTTCGGCTTTACACGAAGCTGGTGACCGCAGCGTGTAGCAGAGCCGACACACTGACACGCCACGTTTGCATGTGTTTCTCCCAGATGGGAACGTGGTGGGGGCTGAAAAATCCCACGTTCTGGCGACACTGGTCCCAGTAGAAGAAGATGGAGTGTTAGGATCAGAATTTTTTCAAGGTAATAGTGTGAATATAAACTATACTTCAAAATGCTTAGAAATTGAGAACCACTGTTACCCTTTTAAATCTACCAATACATCTACTATTCCAGCTCGAACAGTTACAACATTTTATGTTAATATAAAAAATACAGAAAAGAGTGAAGGCTATGTACCTCGATTATATATCCAAGATGGCGTCTACGCAGGTGACGCAGTTGTAAAAAATCACAAAGGAAAAGCTTATTTAAAATTTGCACATACAGATGAAAGACCAATAAAATTATCCGTCCCAATAGTTAATTTAGAAAATTTTGAAGAACAAGAATGTTATAAACAAATTGAAAAATTACATAATTTTAAACAATCAAATAACGAAGATTTATCAAGTAAAATATTAAATAACTTTTTAATAACTGACAATTCTCTAATTAACTCATGCAAATTTTATAATGTATCAGACGAAGACAGAGTAGAATGTATTAAAAAACTTCTTCGATTAGAGCATTTAAATCAAGATGAATATGAACGCGTAGAAAAATTAATTAAAAATAATGCAGACAGATTTCAAATCCCAGAAGAACCACTTGAAGCTGCTAATGTATTACAACATTCAATCCCTACTGTAGATGACGCTCCAATTTTTACAAGACAATATAGATTTCCCCCAGTTCATAAGGAAGAAATAACGACAAGTCGATGAATTATTAAAAAATAAAATAATAAAGCCCTCACAATCACCATGTCACACTCGTGTGGATAGTTCCTAAAAAACCTGATTCTCAAGGAAAAATAAAATGGAGAATCGTTCTTGATTTTCGTAAATTAAATGAAAAAAAAATTGGCGATTCGTATCCACTACCTAATATAAACGATATACTTGATTCTCTAGGATCAGCAAAATATTTTTCAGTGTTCGATTTAGCTACCGGTTTTCACCATATAAAAATGGATCCAAAAGGCTCCCATAAAACCGCGTTTTCTACACCTCACAGTCGTTACGAATTCGATATAATGCCTTTCGGTTTAAAAACTGCACCAGCCACATTTCAAAGATTAATGGATTTAACATTAACTGGATTAATCGGAACGGAACTTTTTGTATATCTTGATGACATAGTTATATATGCAAATACTCTAGAAGAGCACGAAATTAAATTTAACACTATAGCAGAAAGACTTAGAAAAGCAAATCTTCACTTACAACCAGACAAATGCGAATTTTTACGACCCGAAGTAGGATATTTAGGTCATATAATTGATAAAAATGGAGTACGTCCAGATCCAAAAAAGATAATAGCTGTAAAAAACTTTCCAGTCCCAAAAACACAGAAAAATGTTAAACAATTTTTAGGCTTAGCAGGATATTATAGACGATTTATTGATGGATTTTCAAAAATTGCAAGTCCTTTAAATCAACTTCTGAAAAAAGATATACCTTTTAATTGGACAGAAAAACAACAAGCAGCTTTCGATATTTTAAAAGCAAAGTTATGTGAAGAACCACTTTTACAACGACCTGATTTTTCTCAACCCTTTATACTCATAACAGATGCCTCAGGATTTGCAATAGGAGGTATTTTATCACAAGGTAAAATAGGTGAGGATAAACCAATAGCATGTGCTTCACGTAGTCTAAGTGATACTGAGCAAAAATATGATACATATGAAAAAGAAGCTCTTGCTATAATATTTTGTGTAACTCATTTTCGTCCTTATTTGTATGGAAGAAAATTGACTATAGTAACTGTACATAAACCTCTAGTTTGGTTTCAAAATTCTAGAAATCCTTGTTCACGAGTTTCACGTTGGAGATTGAAACTCGCAGAATATGATTTTGATGTAATTTACAAAGCAGGAAAAATGAATGTAAATGCAGACGCTCTCTCAAGAAACCCCATTGATGATAACAAAGAGAAATCAAGATATTTACAAATTGATGACAATGATACTTTTATGACTTCCCAAGAAAAAATGTTTTCCAAGAAAACTTTTACAAGAAAAAAACAAGAAAACTCTAAAAATGAGGTAAGACCTTCAAAGCGAAGAAATTTCAATCCAGAAATCGTACCAGACGACGTAGATCGTTTTATCGAAATTTCGGAGGCCCAAATATTAAATATCGACTCAAAAATCCCAGAATATTTCCAGGAATTTCTTAGTGAAGAATTATTTAGTGAGATTGGTAAGAATATTTTAAAATACACAAATTTATTCAAAAATATGGCTTCAAGACTTATTTTTATGACAATATTTTTATTAAGTGCAGTGTTTTCCAAAAAATACGAAAATTTATCATGGAAAACTATTACTACGAGAGTTTAAAAGAAAATACAACAATAAAAAGCAAAAAATTTGAATGGAAATGAAATTCAAGAAAAATTAGACGAAAATTTTTCTTCTAAACCTCTTGTGAAAAAACCACGAGGTAGGCCAAGAAAAAATCTACTTACAAATTTGAAAAATATTCCCTCTCAAACAAAAAGAAAGAGAGGTAGACCAAGAAAACAAATATATGAAGATGAATTACCAGAAATAAATATGCAAAAGGGAAGCCGAACAAAAGTAGAATCAGATTCCGACTCTGATCCTGATTATTTAGATTATTTGAAACAAACTCAAGCAAAAAACAAAAAGAAGAAGAATGCCAAGAAGCCAAAAAATATTAATGAATTTGAAAGTGAAGAATGTGAGAATTATTTTTCAACCTCAGAAGATGAAATCAACGACATTGAAACCTCACACGAAGGAAATGATGAAGAAAATTATGAAGAAAATTTGGAAGATAATTTTGAAGAAGATTTTGAGGAAAACCAAGAAGAAAAATTGGTAAAAGAATTTGAAGAGCCTTATTTTAATGAACATTTGGAACTAAACCGAAGATCTCAAAAAAATTCTGGAAAAAACGATAATGATCATGATGATTGTAATCGTCCACCCCCAGAACACCTCCTCCTATAGTATAAACTCTCAAACAGAAAAAATTATAACGAAGAAAAATATAGTCGAATGTCGCGATCAATTAACTATGCGAAATGATAATTATGCATATTTTGTTACAACAAATGGAACTCCTCGCGACAACGGATCAAAAACATTAGAAAAACGTGAAACTTTACCAAAATTTTAAAATTTACAAAAGGGGATAGCAAAAGAGATTAAAAAAGGAAACTACTACCATTTTGCACTTCCAATTGAAGAAGAAACTAAAGATAATTTATCTGAAACTTTAAATAATATAAAATTATCAATTCATTCATTACATAAATTATCTCAAAAATTTAAATTACGATCTATTAGTATATCAAAAACTTCCACAATTAATCATATACTTTGGGGAGAAGTGAAATCAATTTTCGACTCAATTTTCTCAAATTCAACTACAAAAATTATAGTTTGTAATGGAATAACTCAATATCCAAGAAAATAACAACGAACTCATTCAATTGAAGAAGCTCATTCTTCAGCATTAGGAGGCCATAAAGGCGTTACAAAAACTTATAGCCGAATTCGCCAAAAATTCTTTTGGGAAAATATGAAAGTAGACATTCAAAAATATATTCAAGGCTGTTTACAATGTCAACTGAAAAAATTAATCAGAGTCAAAACAAAAATCCTATGGTAATCACTGACACACCCACTACTGCCTTTGAAAAAATATCAATGGACATTGTTGGTCTACTACCTGGGACAAAATCTGGTAACTTATATATTCTAAAAATACAAGATAATTTTACCAAATATTATTTAGCAATACCTCTTCCTAATCACCAAGCTAGTACGATAGCAGATGCTTTTGTGAAAAAATTTATTTGTATATTTGGATCGCCAAAGGGAGTACTTACTGACCAAGGCAGAGATTTTTTAAGTAACTCATTAAAAAGATTGGCAAAACGTTTTCGAATTAAACAATTTCGTACCACAGCTTTTCACCCTCAATCAAACGGATCATTAGAACGTTCACATCATGTTTTAGGAGAATATCTCAAAAAATTTGTTGCAAAAAATTCAGAATGGGATGATTGGCTTGAACTAGCAATGTACATGAAGGCACAAAATGCACACCCTATGAATTGGTTTTTGGTAAACTAGCTCGTGAACGTTCCAGTGAACCTTTATCACAACAAGAAAAATTACAAACATATGACGATTATTTAATTAATTTCGTAACACAACTACATGAAATGCGAACACAAGCAAGAGAGAATCTTATTTCAACAAAAGAAAAATCGAAATTATATTATGATAAAAAAATAAATCCTTTAGAATTAAAAATTGGAGATAACGTATTTTTATTAAAAGGAGGTAAAATTAAAAAACTTGACAGCCATTATACAGGGCCTTATGAAATATTGGAAGTGTTAGGAAAAGGGAATGTAAAAATAAGCTATAAAGGCAAACCTACTGTAGTTCACATTAATAGACTAAAACGCTCACATGTGCAAGTACGAAAGTAAATAAATAAAAATAAAAACAAAATATCTGTACTTTAATTATAAAAAAATATATATATATATACAAATACAATTTAAATAAGATATAGAAATTTTATTTTGTCGATAAATAGTAAAAATATAGAAAATAAAATTTTTTTTTTATGAAAATATATATTTTATATATAAAATAAAAAATATATATATAAAACAAAATAAAAATGAAATTTCAGACATAACACATTATTCCAGATATAATGGAACAAATTCATCGCAACCGCATAGATGATCTCATTGAAATAGTTCCCTGTTTTATCGACATGATAGCTCTCTGGCCATACTTAATTCAAACTGGAATTTTTAAGCAAGACGACTGTAATATCCCCACATGGAGCAGAAATCTAAACAATCCAGAAATAATAAAAGACATTTTTTCAACAATCAAAACAAGAGGACCGGACGCATACAAAAATTTAATTCTTAGTTTACGGCTATCAAATCACATTGTCATAGCCGACATGTTGGATATAATGAACTAGGAACGCAAAATACAAAAAGTAAATCAATAACTTCAAAAATATACATATGTAACGATAAAACATTTTTCTATTCTTATATTACAAAGCAAGCTGCTAATTGGAACCTCCTTTTTCCAGAGATGGGACTACGAGGCTTCCTTTTGGCACTGCTCACTTGCAACTTCAACTATAGTATATAACAACAGTCTACACCATCATAGGATTCGATTGCGGTTCAAATCAATCAAATATTACGACATTATCTTTACTAGAGGTAGAAGAATGTAATCTACCTCGATCTTAAGTACATGTTGGAAGAACTTTCTTACAACTTTTACAATTAACCGGATTTTCAAATACAAAAGTAATACAATGCAAAATAAAAATTCGACGCGCCATTTCTCATTGTGGCATGAATTCTCACAGTTCCATAGTTGCAAATGGCCACAGTGAATATATAAATGATGTTACACGAGATCAATGTAATCAAATGCACACAATAGGAACATTTTTAGTAACCTCTTCTCTTCAGATATCAAAGTTAAAAGTAAATGAAACTTCATTTCATAGCGTTACTTTAGCAGGTTGTGTAACACCTAATGGAGACTGTACTGGTACACAATTTTCTGACCCATACGGAACATGGAATAATGTCGTAGTCCAAGGCATATTCAAAATAACTTTACAAGAACATTACGCAACTATTTATTTAAATTCAAATAAAATTCAATTAGGATCTGGAATAGTATGCACACTTTCAGACACATTCTGTACAGGCGTAGAATATGGACAAACATTCTGGGATACATTACCTAATGACGTATGTAATTTTAACAAATATGAAATTATTTATGAAGGACCAGCAAATAAAACATATGACAATACGACAGTCAATTCTGAAACATTTTATTCTTTAACGACTGAAGATATAACCTTCGTACTGGCTGAAAAAAACAAACAAACTAGTTTGCAGTTACGTTTTAATACAAACTGAACATTCAAAATTATTAATTTTTGAAACCAGACCTGGGAATTCATTTTTAGAAAATAAACATTTAGAAGTTCAAAATATGGACATTTTTACATATGCTAACTCTATATTTATATATGTGGAACGACAAATATTTAGAGGAAATCAATCCTTTTTCCTTTCTCCACGAACTCATATATTAACAAAATCTGGTATCCAAACAAATTGCAATTCTTTCCTTACACCAATGTACCTTTTTGGAGAAACCTGGTACAAATTACTTCCAAATCCTGTCGAATCCATAGCACCAACTATTATTAAACCTCTCACAAAAGCAACCTGGAAATACGCAAGAAGTGGCATTTATTCTCAATCTGATCTTGATAAACTGCAAAATCATATTATGTTTCCAGCAGAAAAACCAATGATTCTAAATTCTTTAGCTAGAGAAATAATAGGACATCCAACTATTAATCAAGGAATATCATTAACGAATTTATTTAATGAAGATGTAATTGATAAAATTGCTGAATCCGCATGGGGTAGATTTTGGACAATTTTTACAAGTTTTGGAACTACTTGTGCAGGCCTAATTGGATTAATAATAATAATTAGAGGGATGAAATTGATAGCTGATACCATTATTCATGGATACGCGCTACACAGATTATTTGGATGGTCTCTCCATTTACTATGCGCCTTCTGGGATTTGGTCACTAACCTCTTATTACACTTAGGTACCCATCGACCTTCTGGACCTCCTGCTGAGAGTCATCAAGAACTGCTAACAGCTTCAGCGCCACAAAGCTCGAAAGAGGCACCTAAAAGTCCATCGTATTACGCTAATACTACTTCAGGTAAAGATCACAATAATACAAACACAACTCTTTATCCTCACTCTGAACTAAAAGAAGAACTTAGTAGAACCCACTACTCTATCCAAATCTAACATCTTCAGAATGTCGCATGTTCCTTTTACAACCTTACTAAATGAAATTATTCAACAAAGAGGATATCCACCCCTGATTTATGAGATACTCATTGAACAAACCAATAATAATGAATGTCTATTTCACGTTAATTTACAATATAAAAATTATATAATAATGAATAGTGGCAAAGATAAAGAAAATGTAAAGCAAAAGGTAGCACAAAATTTAAATAATGCCTTAATTAATAAACCAAAGGAAACAAATCAAAACGTTTAAGCAAATTCTATTAGTAAAAATTGCAAAAAATTAAACGAAATTTGCACTCAAAATAAATTTGAGTATGCAAAATATACAGTATTACGAATAAAAACCTCGACAAAAGACTCACCATACATAGCAATTTGTTTCATTAACAACATAAAACAAATAGGAATAGCAAACTCGATAAAAACAGCTAAGGATTTTGCTGCCATAAAAGTTATTAATTCTCTTTCGCTAAAAGACGAGAAATGTGAACCACGTTTGATAAACTCACTAGAACATTTGCATGTAACAATTCAAGAATCATCTATAAACGATCCAAAACCTTCAACGAGTAGCCAAATAACAAAACCTATTACTTCAAATAACAATCGTGTTAAAAATACAAATTCATATAAAATGAAAAATAATAATAATAATCATACTGCATCATCTTTCTCTACGAAAAGCTTTAAAAAATGTTTTGAATGCGGATATAGACCTCCCAACCAGTAGAATAAATTCTAATATAAACATTCCATACCGATTCAGATAATCAACTGCAATGGAGCATTACTACGACGAGCCTACACACGTACCAAGTTACCCAAAAAAGAAATACAGAGCAGACTCAATGGGGTTTCTAAATCATGTAGATATTTTAAGAAACTTCACGATGAAATACGGGTTGCCGTTACCGCAATATACAGTCTATTCTGACCCAAATTCGAAAACAAAGTCATTTTTTCTTGCACAAATTAATATAAATGAACATTTTGTTATACAAGCCGGCTCTACTAGTGAATTAGCAGAAAATAGAGCAGCATTAAAATTATTTGTTACTACTAATGAGATCATACGATCTCTGCGACGAAAAATTTTATAATAATGATGATAAAAAAATGCAAAAAACCAAAAATCAAAGCATTCAAACCGATCCAAGACCAAAATTAATACCTTGGGAAAATTCCTGTAGATTTTGTAACACTCAACATCCTATTTTATCCAATATTAATCCTACTTTTCTTTTTCAACCTTCCGAGAAGCCTAATGAATTTCCATAATCAACTAGCATCCAGAGTGTATTTAATTTTAATTCCACTCCTTTTTTCCAAAGCAGGAAAATACTTCATAGACTCACAATTTTCTCATTCTTCAGGGATTTGTTTTGAACCAATTTCAAAAGTTCGTCTTTTTTCTGAAAAATATCATTTCATATCTTATATCGATATCTTTCAACCAGACGTACTTTAATACAAAATAATAGATTTCTCACATAAATTATATGAATATTGCATACTTTCAAATATTGCCATTAATTGCAATTTACAGGATCATCAGACACAACTTGACTTTATAGAACAACGAATCAACTATTTTTTCGAAGAAATATCATTTATATCTCGACAAGCTCGTAATATCACGAATATTTCTAAAACTAATGATCCATTCTTGCAACAGATACAAAAAATACTTTTAGAATTGAGAATGAGACAGGAATCCTCCCTTTACTGGCCCAAAGAAAATTTATTTCTACTTCCAAACCCATTTTTCCAAAAAGTTACAAATCTTTCTTCAAAACTTGACAACATTATGACCTACAAAAAATGGAGTAATTCTCAGAAAGATCCAAATATTCACCTATATCGAATATTAGCAGCAAATTGGCTTAAAGACCTGCATGAAATTTCTCAATCTTTTCTTTTACTCCTTGACCAACTTACAGATGCTAATACCCATGCTGCAACTAATTTATGGCACCCTATGTTACTTCCTGATACCTTTTCAGACTTCAAATCCAACAAAGAAGATCCACACCTTTCAACATCCCTTTTTTCTATGGTCCTTCCATTTTCTAAAATACAATACTTCTTATTCGATAAGTACTTGATTTTTATTATGACTATACCAATCCCATCTGCTGAAGAATATCAATTATTTAAACCACATCCAATTCCAATACATCTTGATTTTAATACTGACGTAATTTCTTCTATTTACATAAAACCTCAAAATTCTTATCTCGCTATTTCTTCAAATAACCAATCATACTTCACAACAAATGAAAATTTCCTCAATGCATGTTATCAAAATGGATTCCAAACATTTTGTCACCCACCAAGATCTATATCTAATATCGATAACAATCCTATTTGCGAAACATCAATGTTTCTAAATTCTCAACCATACAAGTGTGAAATATTCATCAGTTTTAGTGAATATCCCTTTCTAACACCATTGCAATTTCATCATGGATGGCTATACTCAACTATTTTCCCCCGACAAATTTTCTTATCATGTCGAAAAAGCCCTAAGTCCTTAATCACACTCCAAGGAATAGGAATTTTGCAAACAAAATCAGGTTGCAATCTAGATTCATCAACTCCATATTACCATCTTCAAAACCATTTGAATATAATGGATAATTCAATTCCAGTCAGCAAATCAACTACTTCCCTTGCTATAATTTCACCATTTTGATATAATATCTCTATTCAAGAGGCTCACTTACTAAAAAAGGTATTTCTTCTTCTTAAAGAAAAAGAAGACATGCCATAATCAATCTTCGAAAACCATGTCTTTATCCTTACAAAATATGCTAACATTCAAAAAATTATTCCATCTATTTTTATTTCTATTGCACATAAATTAACATTAGCTCTAATTATTATCACTTTACTTATGATTACAATTTCAGGATTAATACTATTGAAAATTCAAAAAATATCAAAAAAAATAAACAAAACGCCAACACCTATAGAACTTATACAAAAAACTCCTTTAAGCTCAGTGACAAAACCTTTACTGACCGACTTTTCATTCAACTTTTGACCTTTCCTTTATTCTATCTTCCTTTTACCCTTTTTTATATAGACTCAAAGTCACCTTAGAAATTTTTTCAGATACAGGCACATTCCGTCCTTACCTTCCTCAAAACCACGTGCATGAACGTTGTAAATCCTATACCGTCAGAAGGACAGTTTTTGTAACCATGCCTTTAATATTTCTTACAAAAGAAAAAAAAAACAACAAACTGTAATATAAAAGTTGTTTTTCTGACGGAAAGTAAAATACTTTTAGCAAAATCTTTTACCTTGCATGATTAGAAAATGTATACAAAGTTATTATCCAACCTCCTTATCAGACCTTAATAAAATAGATCTATTCTAACAATTTGTAGAAGATGATAGCAACTCCAAGTGAACCTATTGTTAACCATCTTGGACCAGTAGACGGTGTATGTCCGCAAGACTATCCGATAGCATACGCGCACTTATTACAGAGTAATAAGTAAGAGTAATAAAAAGAGTAATAAGAGTAATAAAAAGAGTAATAAGAGTAATAAGAGTAAAAAGTCTGCAAACCAAATTGCAGCATCTAAACTCTTGGAAATGCTTTCCACAAGATATGTATTTTTGGAAGAAATGAAAGAAAAAAGCTTAATCCCAGAAACGAAAATTTTTAAAATAAGTGATGAAATCCGTAAAGAAACCTTGCAAAAATGGACCAACTCTTGTGAAAGGTGTTTTCAAAGAGGGCATTTAGCTCATAACTGCCGCAACCCCTTACGTAATAAAAAATATATAATAAAATATAAAATAAAAAATTATTGATGAATTTAGTTATTAACAAAATAATCATATGTAACCTTATGTTAAGTTCATAATATTTAAAAAAAAACTATGTAATTATTTATAACAAAAAAAATTATAATATTAAGATAATATAAATTTTTATGACATCCAAAAAAAAATGGTCAATATTGAAATGTATCAAATAGTAGAATACAAATTGTAAAACAGACGCCGAAATGAATGTTATATTTTGTTACTATAGCAGAAAAAGAATTTGAATGTATCTTCAAAAATATTAATGAATGTATTCTTCTTCCGAAGATTCGATCGCGGATGCTTCACCCCCGCGCTCGAACTAGGGGGGAGGTGTCACGTCCCGCGACGCATTAGAATGTACTATAGGCATGGGCTAGGTCTAGAGAGAAATCTGGGGAAATTACTAAAAGAGAGAGAAAACCACCTATTGAAAAGAGAGGTATAACTACGTCACCAAAAAATATAATATAAAAAGGACACGCCGCCAAGGGCAAACTAGCCTTGTGAGCAAAATTAAGTGCGGCCAATTTCTAAAATCTGAAAAGGATTCACAGCGTGAGATACGTGTTTAGTTCAGTTTTCCGAAGAAACGTGTCGTAAATTCTCCGATTGCACTTTCAATCTTTGAAAGGATCTTAAAGTCAGTGTAGAGTGAGATAACTATTCTTGTCCTCCTCACACCAGTTGGATATTTGTTTCTGTCTTCCTCATACCAGTGGGATACCTATTGCTGTCTTCGTCGCACCAGTGGAAGAATCATTTTCTCTCCCTCACACCTGTGAGGATCATTCATAAAAAAGGGACTATTCACAACTCAACAAAGGTACCGAAAATTTTCTCTACTCTTTACCTATTCCCTGTGCCATTGTTTGAATCTTTGTAAAATTTTAACCTTGTTTGTATCTGTGTTAGTTCAAATAAATTCAATTTGTATTACTTTACTAATCGTTGTGTTCTTTTAATTGACTTATCCTCATCCCTAAGCGAGGATCATTCGATCCTAACTTAAAACGAGGAATCTTCGATCAAAGTAAGTATTTAATCAAAAAACGTTATCAGGATAATTTTCAGAGATTTATGAGAACTATCTAAAACAAGTATTAAAATTTTTGATTTTTTCAAAAAATTATTTTAAAAAACAGAAAAGTAGTGCTCAATCCCTCAATTTTGATTAGATGTGGCTGGTTAACGAACTTGTCCTTACTTTTTCGGCTTCGATGAAGTGTGCCAAAGCTCAATTCAATCTGATAATTCTATCGAGAGTTATGCCGCACACGACCTACTACAGACAGCCAGACAGACACTTTCTTAAAAACCCTTTTTTCTGACTCAGTGGGTCTCAAAACGTAAAGATTTGATGAAAATTTCGAATGTCATTTTTCACATAAAACTAATACCTTCTCATCCATGATGAGAATGTAAAAACACAGCAACATTAATGTATCGTGAATTTCGAACGAAATATATCAGAATAATCTCGTATAATAATAAGCGTAGATATATATATATATATATATATCTAAGCCTGATTCAGTGAACGGCCATAGAGTCGCAGTGACTATTCACTGATGGCAGCAGCTATAAGTGTTTCACTGAGAATCAGTGAAATTCGACTGATGAATCAGTGGAAGCTTCAGGTAGGAGTAATAAAACCAGCAATATATGTGTAGATGAAAGTTTTGAACTCGCGAATTCAAAAGTTATGTTCACGTGACGTATTCACTGATTCCTCAGTGAAATCAAAGCAGGACAGTGATTCATGAGTTGATATATTTTCACTGATATAATCAGTGACTATTTCACTGATTCAGGTTTAGAGAGTACTTATTAAAAATGTGTACATTGAATACCAAGCTGTTGCTGAAGACTTTTAAGTACAAAATCGAAAAAAGCGTGCAATGAAATTCGTTGTTAAGTTGAAAACATTCGATAGATCATATCTAAGCACAGTCAATTTGTCATAAAGAATAAGTAAAAATTATTTGTTATATTTAGAGTTTCACAATATAATCGTAAAGGACAACTATAAATCGTTATACCATACACGTTGAGCATGTAAAGTTGACATTCATTGTGCAGTCCGCGTTTTTACGGAGAAAACGACTTTTTACTTCAAAAAATCATAAGTGGGAAACAAAAAGTTTTAGCTACTAGAGATTCAGTAGGGTTGAAAAAAAGTTCTCGCGAATAATTGAGAAAATAGATTTTCACCCCAAAAACTAAATTGCCGATAAATCTCAGAAAATTTTTTTTTCGGCCCAAAAAAAAAATACTTGTCTCATTATTTCGATCAAAGAGCAACATATGTGAGTTTCGTTAAAAAATAAATTCGTGTCCCGAATGGACCGGTTGAATTGAGATGGAAAACATCAATAATTTTTCACGGTATAGCGTAGATTTAGAAAGAAGTTAATGAAAGTTTGTCCACTTGCTTCCCAGCAGCCTACTCGCGTGAGACCAACTGTCAGCTTTTCACCCTTCTCCCATTCCTGAAAAGGCCATGAAGGGTCATGTCAAAAAATATAATGATGAAACCGCAATGACGAGTTGAGGAATAGAAGCTTGGGCCATGCCATGAAAGAGGGAAAGATAGTTAGTGAAAAGCGGATGGACCATGATGAATGTGGTTTTGTTTGGTTAAGTATAATCGGACACGTGCTGCGTACGCCTAATATCCGTTCTGACTACTTATTTCTTAATCATTAACCTTTCAACCAACACTGCATGGCCGAAGGTAATTCTTTGTGATGCATAACTACTCTACGTTTACAATTTCTTTAATATTCTCGATCTTCTGTACTCGCTTAGGTGTTTATTCACATTGCAGTAAAAATTCTAACCACTCGAGAAAGGCAGCTTTTTAAATTGCAACAAACCATGACATAATTTTCTAATATTTATTCGGAAACATTCTACAGTGAAGAACTGTCGATTTACTTTTACTGAGCTATCACTTTATCTACCGAATCTTGGTCTCTCAATAGACAAATGACAAACAAAATTCCATTTCAAGTTCAAATTATTTTTGTATATATGCTTGCCATAAATCCATATAATTTATTATTCTAGATCAAATACTATTTATCTATTACATTTAAGACTCATAAATGCGAGGAAAGTACATATCATGTATCTTTAATCATTATACACACTATTTATATTTTGAGCCGTGGCAACACTGAATGTTCTCAGGTGCCATCAGACAATGGCACTGAAAAGTTTGACATTTTTGACCATAACCACCTTTAGAACGTTTTGTCATTTGAGCGTTATTTGTGTTGTTTATAGTGAATTGAAAATTGTGTCTCAGCAAAAAAATGGAATTAACTCGTGAAGTTTTTCGTGCGATGATTTATTACGACTTTTGACATGGATTATCAAGACAAGAATACATCGATCAACTTATTTCCACTTTTGGCGATGAAGCCCCATCCTATGCCACTGTGACATGCTAATATAAAGAGTTTATTCTTGACCGCCATTCGCTCACCGATGCATTTATTTGTTCTCATTGGATCCTACATAATTTGACAAAAGCCCAAAAAGACGCAAGAGTTGATTGGTGCAAATAAATGCTCAAGAAATTTTCGAACGCATGCAAAAGTGTATATATCATTAAGGAGAATACTTTGAAAAATAATAAAGCCATTTTTGATGACAAATTGCTGTTTTTCATTATTAGGCTCGAAATATAAATAGTGCTCCTCGTAATATATAATTATTTAAACCAGGATATGTTTGAAGATCAAATGTTGGGTTACATTATTTTTATGATTCAAAATTATTTATCCGGGCACTGTACTTGAGAGAAATAACCTGCCCTTCCAAATCAGTTCATTCTGCCCTTATTAACCCTTTCAGGGGCGGTGGGACGATTATGTACCACCTTTTTTGTCTTAGTTTATTTTATATTTCCGATAGATTTTGGCATTTTATCTATGCAAATATATACTTATTAGACTCTTAGAAGTCTGATTTATTATAATCTGGTGAAAAATTGCATTATTTTATTTATATATTTGTTTGTTATAAAAAAGTAACACGAAAAAACACGTTTTTTTCAGAAAAAAATCGTTTTTTCCGTAACCTGAAAAGGTGAGCTTCTGATGATTTTTTGACGTATTCTACACACTTAGTTTTATGATATATATTTTTTTCGGATTTTTTCGTACCCTAGTTTTTTCAAAAAAATTTTGAAATATTTCGAATAATGAATTTTTATTCATATTTCATAATTTACTTATTTATTTAACATTGTTTACGGGAAAATTATTTATAATTTCATAAATATATTTATTCAACTTTATAACTCTAAGATCTTATGTCATCATTGAGGTCCTAGTAACTTTCTTTACACTAAATGGTCAATGTGCATGTTACACGTACTATCACTCTGGCACCACAACAGCGGATAAAAGTTATACAATTCTTTTGTTCACCATTTAGTTTTCAGTATTTTCCATAGCAAAATTTCTTAATCAGTTTTTACCGTGACTGCTAAGTGAATCTTAGTAAAAAGTGTTATTGCGGCGAAATAAAGTGATACGCTCGCAAACGACAGACCTAACATAAGTCATTGAAACAGTACCATTATCATCATTATCATTGAACGTCTATTTAAGAAAACCTTAACAATAGTATTATTCAAAGTATTGCCCATCTGAAGCTATGACTTTTTTTCATCTTTCTGGCAATTTGTGGATTCCATCCCAAAAGAATTGCGCTGGCTTGGCGGCCAAGAATGAATCAAGCCAATTTTTGATACCCTGTTCTGATGTGAACCGTATTCCAGTGAATAACTCCTTACTATTTCCTATGAAACGCTTATTGATATTCACTTTGGGTGAATTAGGTATTTATCAAATTCATTTTACCCGACTAGGATTTAAAAAATGTTCAAATGTTCATAAGTCCCAAGTTTAATCGACAGAGTTGAGTGAAATTACTTCAACTATTTTTCTCCGTGTAATAGTACAGTATTTAACTGTTCATTGTTATTCACTTTTAAAATTTCTTGTTGTATTTTTATTCTTTCACAAATTATTTTCAACTTTAAATCATTTAAATTTATGAAATTAATATTAGTTCTTGCTATCAAAACTGGGCGGCGCTGATGCTCATTTTCACTTTTTTAAGTACCCTCCTAAAATACATGGTAGTGGCCGCACTGTGATCGGAGCAAATGGTAGTCAGAAGGGGCAAGGTCTGGGCTATAAGGCGGGTGGGGTATAACTTCCCATCCACTGTTTTCCAAATAGTTCTTAACCAGAATAGCAACATGGGGCCGAGCGTTGTCATGGTGGAAAATTATTGCAATTTTTAAAAATTCAAGAACTTTAAGAATCGACTCCAATTACAATACTGAAAAATTATTAACTCTCTCCCGGTCATAATGACCGTTATTCCCTCGGAGAAGGAATAACCAATCACACTGCTCATAGTGATAGAAAGGAATGACTGTTACAACGATATTTATGATTAATTTAACCTTACCTTATTGCTGGCATAGATACAGCAATATCAGATTTGTATTTTAACCATCCGATTATAACTGAATAAATATGAACGAATCAACCATATTATTGGTTGCTAAGGAAAAATGTATTGTTCGTCTTCCCATATTATATTTTTGATTCCACCAGTTTCACTTACAATATTTTGATTTCTGTATTCAACATCCTTCGTTGTTCAAAGACACATATTATTTTATAAATACAATTATAAATTCCCAACCTACAACCGAATGGCTAAAACTCCCGAACCATTTCTATCAGTGCACTTACACGAACTTTTCTGTGTTAGTGCGATCCAAACGCGTTCGTGACTACCAGTACAGTATCGTATTTCTATCTGTGAGCGTTCAAGTCCCATTTCGACAAGAAATTTTATAATATCAACCACATTTTAAGTTCTACCTGCCGAAAATAATTAATCAGTGATAAAATCGATTAATGTATGGAAAATAAATGAAAATTTAACGAACAATGAGGATTCTCTAAAATGAAATTCAATATGTCCAACTAAACCTAAAAAGTGACGTCTATAGAATCGAAAATGAAAAAAATATTCTTTAGAAGAAAAATTGACATTCGTCATACACTACTGAAGTGAGCTGATTCAATCAGCTGCTGTAACCAAACTGGTTGACAGATCGCGCTCATTTTTGGCATAGTTATTAAGTACAGTGCTAACAATATACGAAAAAAACTGAAGATGATTTTCGTCGCAGAGTCAGAACGTCTTACGTATTAAGCTGATCTACGGTTTCTGATGTTCTTGGAAATTTCTTTCTCCGGGTAAGTGCTGATAGAAAACGTGAAAAAATAAAATAAAGTCTGTATAATTTAATAGCATTGTGTTTTATTTACAATCTTAATGAGAGTACGCAAAAAAATTAGAATAGAAATAAACATTTGAGGATACTAGTCAATTTGTGAAATATAGAACTGCTACTTTTTATTCGTTGGCACAACTATTTTCTTGTTAAGGTTATAACTCGGGTTCCTGAAGAAACATGTGGGTAGTAGCATCAACAGAAAATAGTTATGCTAACTATTAAAAGTAGCAGAACTATTTTTTACAAATTGAATAATAGTATCATCAACTGGTAGTTTCTTTTAGTGCGGTGGCTACTCAAATGTGTAGTTGTAAAGACCAGTCTCCTTTACGAGGATAGCTAAGCTTCTTTATTAGTAATGCCAACGATATTCACATGCGAATACACCCCCAGTGGCTTTGAGTATTAACTCTATTTGCAGAAATTTCTAATAATGTTATCCGCCACTGGCAACTTACTGTCGCTAACAGACATTAGTAAAGGTTTGGATAAAGTTTTTTTCTTTCCGGGTATGGTTTCACTTTTTTATTCTATTTCAGAAAATGGACTCCTCATCGTTTTGAGATTCGACGAGATGTAGATTTTCTTATCTAGTTAGTGCTTGGCTTACTAGATTTTTAGCTCCAAATCGCGACACACTAATGGCACTTGCGACCAATTGACCACATGGGAGCTTCTATATAATAAAAACCCGAACTTAGCAGTGAGGGTATTTTTAAATACTCTTAGTGTCACTATCCCGCGTTTGGCTTCCGTTAAAGAGAAGATTTTTGAAGTATTCACGTCCGCCCGAGTACAATCCCCAATTTGTGGCCCTGGCTAGGTCTTTTTACGAATCTAAGTCATCTATCCAGGTGATAGGACGTACTTGTTTCGAACCGCGGACGGGCAAAGTAGAGAATAGTACATTCTCTACTGTGCGAGTAGTTCTGGTTAGCACCAGGTTGCTCGAGTAACTGCGAATTTGATTGAATTTAAAATTTGTCTCGAAGACTCGTATCGATGATGGTTAGGTGGGGTATCTTGATGATTTTGGGATTTTTTTGGGTGGCCTGATTTTTGGAAAGAGTTCATGCTGATGGGTAATTTTGCATTTACTGATTGCCTGAATACCTGGTGGCCTACTTGTTATTACTTGTTGCCTAATTACTTGATAGCCTACTTGTCATTACCTGTTGCCAAGTGAAATTTGTAATGAATGGTTATTTCTGATGTAGTTGATATTTTTGGATCATGTTTCATGACACCAATAAATCAAATATCGATGTAAAATAATTAAATCGATTCCTTTGATTATTAATTCTGGATTCTCACACCTCAAATATTTTTCATAATTAGAAAAAACAATGATTTATATCCTTTTCAGAAATATCGTATGCACTGGCTATGGTAACTTGTAGTTATCAAAGTTTGTTTATGGTATTTATAGTTCATAGTGTTCATAGTATAAGTAACGTAGTACTTATGAGTGATAGGAAATTTTGGGAGGGAATATAGGGAAAAGTATGGAAAAATTAGATGGAAACTATTTAGAAACTATGGAAAAACCAAACATTATTGATAGTCGTGCTTGAGGGATATTTCATGTTGTGAGTCGGATTATAATGTATTCTCATCTCACGAATTAGCCAAATAGAGCTAAACAAATGACTGTGCGCTAGCGTACTATTTTTCAATATTCTCGTTTGTGACTTTATTCTTTCAAGATTTGTGTTCTACTTCTTGCTCCTACCTTCTGGACATCTGAATACTGTGCCAATTCATAATATTTTCCTACAGTTTACCTTAATTTGGAAACAAAATGAATTGAAATTTTGAAGAATTCGCGTTGTTTTGTAATTTATGTTCCAAATATATATATATATTTGAAACATAATATAGTATAATTTAGAATTTATATAAACCAAAATGTATGATTATATGAATTCATACAGATATTCACGCGTTAGTTTTTATTATTTAGATTAATAACCTAAAACAATATAATATAAACGAGAATATAGAAATATAACACATGTGATTGTATAAGTGTCTGCAGATATTTACACGGAGAAAAATAGTTTAAGTAATTTTACTCAACTTCCGATCAAATTTGGGACATAAGGACAAGTCAGAAGTTATTTAGTATCACTGTATTTATTTGTGATATATTAAATGTTCGAAAATGAATAAAAGTTGAGTAAAATTCAGAAGTGTAGGGTGAAGTATGAAAGCGTGCATTAAAAATTTTTAAATATATATATTATTACTCATAGTATAACTATAAAAAAACCAATCTTTTATTAAATCACAAAAATAGTAGAGCTTTCCGTTCATTCTACTCTACGCTTCAATCGAGAGTTGAGTAAACCGTGAATCGCAAGATTTATTCCAACAGCTACATTTATTCACGCAGGAACGAATGAAAGTAATCTGCGCCTTGGGCACGCATAACAAATTTTTAATTTCAAAAACTTAAATTCTTAAAATTAAATTGATATTATGAAAATTTAAACAAAAAAAAGTCGATAAGTGTATTACATAAAATATGAAATATCACATAAATTACTCAGGCAGAATAATAATTTGGAATTCGCAAATGTAAAATCCATATTTTGAAAATATAAAACCCAGAAAATAAGAGAACCTTCTTTTAAATGTTTTTATACAAGATACTTCTTAATAATAATGCAATTTTTTAATGTACATTTGAAAATTTAGTTTCACTAAACTTCATACGTCTTTATAATAAAAATTTATACTAAATGTAATTTAATACTTATATTATATATATCAATAATCATAGTTATAATAATTGATTAATTATATTAATTTTTAAAAATATTTTATTAATCATTTATGAAACAAGTCGATTTATTTTTACTTGAGTAAGGCTAAAAAATTTTATTGACGGCACTTACTCTCACAAGCTCTGAATAACTCATGCAGTCACTATATAAGAAAGTTCCAAATTTTATGTCTCAGCATTGTAAGCGAGCGTGTGCGTGATTCGACGAGAGCGTATCGTACTATATATATATATGTAGTCATTAGGTTTATATATGTAAGGTTATATGTTTAAGTGTATTTGTAATTTGAAATGTGATTGGCTACGTCTGAATGGTGTGAATGTATTTGTAAGTTGTTTATGTATGTACCGGATGACTATTGGTAGGCTCGAGGTAAGAATTTTTTTTTATTTGAGAGAAGCATACCGATGCTCATTTTACCCAACTACGGTTTGAAGCACCTCAAGCGTCGGTGATATACTTATACATTTCATGTTAACCCACTGACGCATGTTCGTGCCCTGTCGTCGATAAGGTTTTACTCAAATTCTTAAAATTCCCTATGTAACGCTTATTGTTATTCAATTTGGGTGAATTAGGTATATATCAAATTGATTTTACCCGACTAGAATTCAATAGATGTTCAAATGTTTCAAATTCAAATGGGCCGCGCCACCCAGGGGAGAAACAAACAGATTCCTCCCCCGAACGACGCGGACAGTCAAGTCTACCCGAGACGCAGGACCGCGGGCGCAGGCCCCGATGCGATTTCTACTGGCCCTCCCCGTTGTTTCGCTCCCGACGCCCATCAAGCTCCCTCGTCTTCATCACGCGTTAAAACAGGCATGGCCCGAGAGCGCTTGTGCCAAGTAAAAGCCGACTTCCCCGTGCTTTCTGTTCAGCCAGGTGGCGAGCTCCGGGATCAGGCGGTAGGTCCATCTCCCTGTCTGCTCACCATGCCATCTCATCTGCCATTTCTCGACGAGTCTGCGCCTTCCATCCTTGCGAATGGCCTCCTTCGCGCGAGCGATTTCCTGCAGGTCGGCGCAGGTAAGCTCCTTGCGAAGCTGAAAGGTTTCCTGCCTTTCCTCCGCCAATAAATCTATTGGCGGGACTCTCGCCAGTACCAGCACAGCTCTCGTCGAGATAGTTCTATATGCCGAAACTATTCTCAGCGCGACAAGTCTCTGCGCCGAGAACAGCTTCTTCTGAATAGCATGGTTTTGCAAGGCATTGGCCCAGACCGGAGCTGCATAAAGCAGCTTCGAATGGACCACGCTCGCCACCAATCTTCTTTTCGCTTCCCTGGGTCCACCAATGTTTGGCATAAGCCGGGCCAAGTTTGCTCCACATTGGATGGCTTTGGCGGCTGCGATCTTTAGGTGTTCGCCAAAGCTAAGCCTACGATCCAGCTGCACCCCCAGGTACTTAATGCTTGTTTTCCACTCGACTTCATGCTCTCCGAGAACGATCCTCGGGTATTGGAAGGATCTCCTGTCCGTAACGAGCAAAGCCTCGGTTTTCTCAGGGGCCAATTTAAGACCTCTGCCATCCAACCAGCGCTTCGCTCGCCACAGACTTTCATTGATCCTCAGCTCTAGGATTCCGACGTCGTCAGCGTCGCACACGACAAGTGCGTCATCCGCGAAGCCGACGATGCTCGTTCCAGCAGGCAGGTCCATGCGCAGGAAATCGTCGTACATGACGTTCCAAACGAGTGGACCCACCCGCGACCCTTGAGGGGCGCCACATGTCATCTCCTCCTTGAGAGACCATTTGTCGCCCTCATATATCACCCACCTGTCGCTCAGATAGTCATCTATCATTCGCAACAGGTAGTCTGGAACCTTTTTCCGCACCATCGCCTCGATGCAGATGTTCCATCTCGCGGTATTGAACGCATTGCGTATGTCAATGCTAATCAACGCACAGAATCCCTTACGCTTACCAGTTCCTTTTCTTGCATTTGTGGCGATGTTAACCACAGCTTGGATGGCGTCCACCGTGGACCTGCGTTTCCTGAATCCGAACTGGTTTTCCGAGAGCCCGTTCTCCCCGACCAAGAGAGCCTGAAGCCGTTGTAGAATCAACTCCTCCAGAAGCTTCCCCATTGTATCCAATAGGCATATTGGTCTATACGACGAGGCGACCCCTAGAGGTTTGTTGCCCTTCCTCAGCAGGACCAACCTCTGCTTCTTCCAATCTGCGAAGAACCTCCCTCCCGAAGACAGGAGTTAAAGGCTTCTAGGAGGATCTCTGGGTACGCCCCGATCACCTCTTTGAGGATCTCGTTCGGCACCCCGTCGATACCTGGCGCTGTATTTGCCTTAAGCCTTCCACCCGCTCTCTTTAGTTCTTCGAGAGTGAAGAGTTCTTCGCGCCGGACCACGCAGGAACTTCGGTCCTGTCTTTGGAACGGCTCCACGTGTGGAAACAAGCTACACACAATGTACTGGACTCGATCGGGATTATCCAGGCCCGGGGTCTTTCTTCTAGCCACCAATCTCTTGGTGACTATTTTGAAGGCGAGACCCCATGGGTCCTTCTCGACCTCACCGATCAAGTCTTTCCAGCATTGAAGTCGGCTTTTCTTTATGCCTCGCTTCAAAGCTGTTTTTGCCCCTTTCCATGCCTCGTGCAGCGTAGCATCCCCCTTTGAACGGGTGAATTTTCGCCGCGCTGCGAGGCATTCTCGACGTAGGGCTGCCAACTGGTCGTTCCACCAGTACATCGAACCCTTGGCTTGCCTGCGCTCACGGCGAGGCATCGAGTAGTCGCAAGCCGCGACCACCTTCTGCCTCACCGAGCGCACAGCAGCTTCAAACGACCCAGCAGGGCAGACCCAACCAAGCTCATGGATGAGCCTGGTTTCTTCGAGGTGTTCGCGAAGTCTTTCCCTGCTGAGTCGTCTCGTGTTCCAGGAGGGGCTCCTTCCTTCGCCGCCCCTACCCTTATCCACCGCCTGACACCGTTGTTCTAGTGTGAATTCGATGCACCGGTGGTCACTCAAGGTTATTACCTCGAGGACCGACCAGTCGCTTATCCTTGAAGCGAGGCGAGGTGCGGCAATTGTGAGATCAATTATTGACCCCCCCGCTCCTCGTCTGAACGTAAGTTCCCCTCCCTGATTCAAGACGATCAGTTCGTTCCTAGCGACCATCTCGCCAACCAAGATTCCCCTCCTATCTAGGCGGGCTTCACCCCACTCGGGCGACTTACTGTTGAAGTCCCCCCCTATGAGGGATCGCCCGATGGCCTCACGGAGGCTTTCCTCAAGGAGGAGGATCTGGGTCTCAAAGACATCGAAGGGATCGCCGGGGGAGAAGTAGCAGCTGTACACACGCACACCCGCCACCTCCACCCAGACGAACCCCGCGTCGGTCTCCAGGAAGTCCCCGACGCCCAAATCAGGGTTACAAACAAGGATGCCGGCCCTCCTTGATGCATCCTGATACCAAGCAGAGTTATCGGACCACTTGTACTGCTCACTAATGAGCAGCACATCAGCCCCCCTCTCCCTGGCAGTCTGCATCAGGAGGTCCTGGGCATCCTTCCCCCTTCCGAGGTTGAGTTGCAGGAACTTCAATTCCTGCCTCTCAACCTCCGAAGCTCTTCCCGGAAGACCGGGCAGGAGCCGCTCCCCGACACATGGGCGACATCTTTTTCGCCCCTGTCTGCACATGACAGGCACCTTGGTGGTGCCTTACAGGTCCCGGCCAAGTGTCCCGTGGCGCCGCACCTCCAACAGGCGTTTTTCCTGTCGGGGTTGCTGCAGCCCCGGGACCCGTGGCCGTACCCAAGGCACCTGAAGCAGCGGGCGACTTCCAGGTGTTCGCGAATGCGGCACTCTACCCACCCGATCCTCAACTTACCTAGCTGAAGCAGACGCGCGGCGTCTGCCTCAGCCAGCCGGATCACTGCAGTCTTCACCCCACCAAAGCGGGTGAAGAGCCTGCAGGACCCCCTCAGCCGGTCTGCCCAATGCCAAGCACAGGGCAGACACAACCTCTTCTTTTTCAACGGTCTCGTCGAGGTCCCTAATTTCGAGGACCTCGTCGAGACCAGGGCTGAAATTTGCGCTCTTTCCCCGACCGCCAGGTCGAGCTCCTTTCGGAAGGCCGAAACGTCTCCCCCTTTTTGAGGACCAAAAGGACTTCTTCCTTCCTGGTCCTCCGGATAGACAGGACCTCAAGTCCTGCCTTCCGGGGTCGACCTTCGCCTTCATTTCCCTCAAGATGTCGGCGTAGGACTGGACGTCCTTAGCCGAAAACTTGATGGCGTCGCCCGACCTCGCGGCCGGGGAGCGCCTCGGCAACTTTCCCTTTGTTTTGTGTTCCTGCGCGGAGGGCACAGGAACCTCTTTCTTCTTCTTCTCTTTTTTTTTCTTCTTTTTCTTCTTCTCCACCAGCTGCCATTCCCCATCCTTTTTTGGGGTCTGGCCTCTGGTGGCCGCGGCATAAGACGGCGATATGCCGCCCTTCCCTTTTTGGGAAGCCGATCTTCGGGGGGAGAAGGAGCAACCCTCTTCTCCCCCTTTGTCAGCTTCTGGGGGTATCTCCCAGAGACGCAGAGCGCAGTCTCCGGAAGATACCCATCTTTTTTGAGGCGGGGTGGGATTCCAGCTTCTTCTGGATTTCCATCCCGCTTTCTACAAGACATTTATGGGTGTTGAGCATTCCGCTCAACACCTCTGATGCCTCGTTAACACTGTCCTTTACGTGGCCAGGGTTATTTCTCAGCATACCCTGCTGGATGACACTGAGAGCCCTGGCCAACTTTTCCATTTTCGTGCTTTGCTCCTTCAGGAGCTGAAGGACGTCTTTCCATCCCTCAGCCCCTGGAGAAGTGTGTGAGGGCGTATCTGACGCCTTCAACTCTTCACCTCCTTTATTTTTTAAAATATTCATATCAAAACTGTCGTGACTTAAGACGGTTCGCCCATCATGGGAGCCCTACCGCGGTAGGGCTACTATCCCCGCCTATATGGATCCCTAGTTAGGTGCGCCGAAACCGAGAAGCGGCTTATCGGATGGTCGATCCTATCGGCACATTAGATGAAACTAGTAAAAGGTTACGGGATAGGCCCGCGCCATAATGATGCTAAAGGTTTAACGTCACCCCTATCGACCGAGCGGTGCCGAGTCCGCCCCGACACCTGACCCGGACTTCAGGCTAGACGGTGTGCGATTTATCCTACGCAGCGTCGGATATAAGGAAATACTGACCAGGTAATCCTTCATTCCTTCGCCCGGACGTCCATGATTTCAACCCCGACATTGGCTCCAGACAGTAGGATCGTGAGCGGTTTTCCCAGATTAACATGTGGTTTCACGGGATCTTTGCCCTTCGCGGTCGAACACCGGAGGGACTTACGGTTACCCATATTACTTCCACAGAGGTGAGGTACTGACATCGCGTCCTACCCTGGTCGAGAGGCTACTACTCCTCCCTTGGCTAGTCTATCGGGAATATCCACCAGGCGCCGGCCGCAGCCTCATTCACTCAGCGTCCCATTCATTCTGGTGTGTGTGGGTGTCGGTGTCGTGCATGTGATTGTAGTGTGACCGCAAGAGCGCACGCGGGAAGTTCAGCGTCATCGCCGCATACGCATTTGGGGCGATACCCCGATTAAGGGGCCCCCCGCATTCACTCCATGTACGTTCATTCGGCATCAAGAGACCTGTTCATGGTCCCCTGATGCTTTCGCTCCACACCGCGTCCTCACGCGCTTGAAAGTCGCAGAACAACCGTCGTGGCACGTGCGCCCGGCAGGCCCATAACTAGGGAAAAGCCCGTCTATAGGGCTCCCTTGGCAGCCATCCTGACGGCAACAGCCCTACTGCTGGCAGAGTCCTTGCGGCTACTACCGTTGGTGGGCTGCAGGACGCGTCTGCTCCGTGCTTGGACTCATGCGTTCACCTCGGCGAGACCCTGCCCGCCCACAGAACGCTCTCTCGGTTGTTAGGTGTGTTGTGTTTAGTGTCGCTGTAATGTGTTGTGTCATGTTGCTGTCTGTGTGCCCCCTCCTCCTTTCTCATCCGGGCTTGGGACCGGCAATGGCGGAGTTAGGTAAAATTTGTTAGAATACTGTTAGTTTCTGTATCAAACTTTCATCGCATATAATGGAAGGTTGTTTTTCAGTAGCGCATATTATGTACATTCAAAATACTTTAATCTTAAGAAAAATACAGCTTTTAACATGAATTTTAATATACTCTATGCATATATTTTAATAATGCTAACTTTAATTTTGATATACTTTGATTGAAAAGTTATCTAATTTAATACGAATGTATACCAATTTTTTACAATATACAATTGCATTGACTTTAATCTACCATTTGTATATTTAATTACATCAAAATCAATAACATCTTAGTGATGAAGTTATATAGTAATAATTTTAAGTTAATAACTATTTGGCTCAAAGTAGCAAGATTGGAAATTTCTTTCCTGAACTAATCATTTTTTAAAGTCTTCGACGCGAGCAATGATGAGCAGCATCAGTGGTCTTGTCAAGGTGCTCAGGTTACGGGCGCTTAAAGTGGCATACAAATTTAATTAATGATTTATTATTACGAATTTTTGGAAAAATTCCGCCGCCTTGATACCATCGTAACAGATCTAAGATCAATGGCATGTGCGCGAAATTTTTTTTTTTTTGCTATTTCGATCTGGGAGTTGGTATATCTTTGTTGTTAGTGCACTGAGTACGACACAAATATCATCACATATCGCAGAAACTCATCTCATTTTCAAGAATACTTGAATGTCAAAAAAATGATTTATAGTTAGTATCTACAACAGGATTAGCACTCGTTTTTTTTCTGTAGAAAAATGAATATTTTACTCATTTACTGCTATAAATTTATAATATATTGCAGATTGCTACTTTACATTCAAACTTTATTATTCTCTAGGATTTTCACAGTACGTATATATTCTTTACTATTTTCATTTTTCTTGACTATTGATCGAACAGTGTATCATACTTTAACTTCCATAAAATAGCTGAAAATGAAGCTTGGAGTAGTGTCGAGTCCGAACCAGAAAATGAAATATTAGAAAATGAAGACTTCGGCGAAATCGATTCGGAGGACTTTTATTATAAGGAAACTCAAATGTTTGAGGACGCGCATTTTTAACCATTAATCAAAGATTTTGAAGGTAGCTCTGAAATAAATCCAAATATCTCCTTTCGGGAAATAGGTCAATCGATTATTTCAATTATTTTTGTGATTCTTCTTTGCTTCAAAAAATTATAGAGGAGACGAATCGTTATGCAACTCAAAAACCTATCACTGAATCTTTCCACATGAAAGCTTGGTCCCCTGTCACAAAAACAGAATTGGCAAATATTCCTGGCCTTTCGATTCTAATAGGCCATGCCCAGAAAGGCGATCTGCAAAGTTATTGGTCCACAGAACTTTTGTTACACACTTCAATTTTTGGTCAAATAGTGTCTCGCGATAGATGTATTCACATCCTGCGATGTTTATAGTTTCATGATAATGAAGAAATCGTAAGTCATCCTTTAGTGAAAATAAAGTTAGTAATAGTACACGTACAAAGTAAATTTTCGGCAGTTCTTACTCCAGGGAAAAATCCGTGCATAGATAAAAGTCTATTATTATGGAAAGGTAGGCTTCGATTCAAGGAATATATTCCTTTGGAGAGAAATCGCTTTGGCATCAAGCTCTATACGATTGTAGACTGCGAGACGGAATTCGTATTGTGTTTTGTTGTTTACACTGGCGCAAACACTGATTATGAGAAGTTTGATCTGAGTGTTACTGGCGATATTGTAGCTTACTTTTTATAACCTTATTTTTATAAGGGCCATGTTGTATATATAGACACTTTGGCACTCACACTTTGGCAGAATTTTCACATTATCGTGACACAAGTATGTGTGGCACCATGAAAGCAAATAGAAAGGGAATGCCAAAGCTTGAAATCAAGATAGTATGCCCCAGTTGTGATACTCCTCTATGCGCAGCACCATGCTTTGAAGAGTATCACACAAAAGATACATTACCATAAAGTCAATCATTCCGACGTGAGAGGCAAGGGGACTTACGAAAATAAAGCACCTCAACGAGAGAGGCAAGGGGTCTCACAAAAATCAAGCACTCCAATGGGATCACCGTTACGCCACGTCCACGTCGTTGATACTGGGTCATGCTGAGAACGAATGTCAGAATATTTCTTGACATTTCCGGAGATGCAGCATAACAAGAGTGCCTCCGAATTTTTAAAATGTTTTTTACGTATTCAGCGCATCAAACTACGTACGAAAACCTTCTCAAAACTCGGCTTATACTAGAAATGAAATTTGATCTTGAAATAGAGATTTTCAAGGTCAAGGGTGTCTGCGGGTTTCTTTTTACTGTTTTTGACGGATTCAGCGCATCAAACTACATAGGAAAACCTTTTAAAAACTTGGCTTATATTAGAAATAAAATTTGACTTCGAATTGACGATTTTCAAGGGCAAGGGTGTCCGCGGGAATTTTTTTACTACTTTTTCATATTCAGCGCGTGAAATTACATAGAAATGCCCTCTCAAACCTTCATGGCATAACAATTCCGCTAGCTGAAATTTGTACGATGAAGGAAATTGAATTGGTTTTGTTGTTCCCCAATGACACTCATCTCCTTGAACCCCTCGACGTTGCTCTTTTTTCTACATTGAAATGCACCTGGCGAAGTATCATCAGAGATTGGCGGATGGAATCGAACAGCTTTCAGAAAAAAATTCGCACAGAAGATTTTGGACCCCTTTTGAAAAAAGCTGTCGACAACATTGATCTGCATGAGATTATGAAAAACAATTTCAAGAAATGTAGTCTTTGCCCATTTTCATCCGAAGCACTTGCACACAATAGATTATTCAAGAAGACCGAAGAAGGACATATGAAGCAAAAATCCACATTGGTTCTGGCAACTTTTTGTCTCTATTATAGTTTTTTATGCCCTTTCAGGAGATCACCTTAATTTTTCCGGCGAAGATAGGAATGAAGAATGTGTCGAAGTAGTTTTCATTGAGAACTACGATTACAGTTTTCCCATTATCAGCGAAGACACAGACTATTCCGTCAACATAACGGCTCAAGAACTTTTTGATAAGGCCGGCAGAGCAACAACAAGATCTCGAAGATCTTGTTATTGTTTTTGCTGAAGATTAAAAGATCTGTTGCTGTTTGTAATAAAATAATAAACAACGAAAACTGCTAGTCAATTTTGAAGTAAATCTATTTTTTATACTTTTTATCTTGATTTGATACTGTTGCTTACCTATACCCGAAATCTGAATGGCACGTTCGTCTCTATTTTGTCCGGCATCAGTCTCGAAAACCGTCCATGGACCATCTTCTTCTGTTGCTGGTCCTCGAGATCGTCGCCCGATGAAACAGAGACTAATGTGTCGATCGGGTAACTTATAATATTCTCGTGCTTTGCACATTATCATTTTTTTGTTTTGCTTTATAGATGTTTTTTTCTTTTATATTTCAGGCCGATCAACACTAGCAGTGTAGATGTAGCTACTGCGACGGATGAAATCAATGAATTAACGGAGAATCAGGATGAAGGTTAATTTGAATTTTCACAATAACAATTAATATTGTTGTGAATGATTGAATTGAAACGCATTTTATTATAGAACATGCCGACCACATCCCTCTAACCGCTTCATCTCCTTGCAAAAAATATAAAAGGAAACCGAAGATTAAAACGCGTCAGATACTTGGAAAGTCTACTTTGAGCATCTCGATGAACAAAAAATAAAACTTCAAGAAGAGATTGAAGACCGGGAGAAACAGCGTCAAGCCGTAGAGGCCAAGAAACGCAGAGAAATGGCAAAGGCCGCAAAACAGGTTCAACATGAGCGTCAAAAAGCCGAAAAAAATCAAATCCACTTCTATAAAAAAGGAAGGTTTTTTTCTATTGGTTCCTTGCAGAATGCTGACAATTACTAAAAGACAGCAAAGTCTTCATAAGATGTGTCGATCTCCCAAATAATGTACGTAGGTACCAAGTGTATTTTTATGAAAACGTAAATCACTTAATATGTAACGCGATCTGCGAAAAAGGACCTCAGCGTCCAAAAATCATTTTCCAGATTATGTTCGTTTCAATTCAATCCAATGTCCGTCTTTAAGATTATAAAATCAGAATGATCTTGTATGCAATATATTTTTTTCAGTAAGACTTTTGCAATCAGTGGTTCGAAAGCTCATATAATTGTAAAATCTTCCCTGGGACGCTCAGGCCTCTTTTCTCAGATGGGGAACGCTATGGATCCGTCCATCCCCATGAATGGAAGAGGACGCATGTCCCAGGAAACGGCGCTGGGGATGTGTATGTGAGTGTCTGATCTGAGTGTCTAAGTTGATTAAATGAATCGAATGGAGACGGATGAAGGACAACGCCGCGAGATTAGAATGAATGTCTTTTGAACGCAAAAGAAGATCCTACAAAAAGCCTCTCTCCTAAATGGAAGTAAAAGTGGACTGGTGAATGGAATCTCCTAAAAGGACGCTGCAAATCAGGAAGTGCTTATTGAACACAAACGTCAGAGTCTGTGTTCGCCCGAGTGAGTCTGGTCTGTCCGGGTATTTTGCGACCAGCCAAGCGGAGGTTGATCCGCAGGGAACTGGGGTAGGACTGTTATCCAAGGGTACACCTGTTCATAACTATTCCAACCCGCTCATCTACGCACGATGCGCTGGTAAAATTATTTATCGATCTTTTGAATTTGAATTTGACGAGGAAAAAGAAGTTGGAGGCTCACTCGCAAGTTGTGCGACAACAGAAGAACCCGAAGAAAAAACAAGAGCCGGGGTGTTTTTCAGAAGACGAAGGATGGAGAGACATCTTCCTGTTTATGAGAGACCAGTATGAGAAAATAGAGAAGTTGGGCGGGGCCCTCAAAACCATCCAGCAGGGGATGTTGTGGAACATCTCATCCTTGGTCAAAGATAGTGTTGGGAAGGCTGCTGAGGTTTTCGACAGCCTGGTCAACATGCATAAGATACTAATAGAAAGTGAGGTGGAGGTCCAAAAAAAGATGGAAGCCCACCCCATCACCAGAGAAATGGGAATCCTCCGCAGACCACGTTCCACGTCTCTGGAAGATATCCCGAAACCGCTAACGAAGGTAAAAAAGAAAAAAGAGAGGAATCAGAAGAGAGAAGTGGGAAAAAAAGTACGATGTGTGCCGGTGGCACAAGGAGAAAAAGAAACGAAAAATGCGCCTGAACGCCTCTCGTCCGCCACATCGGGCAGCGCCATGTAGGTGTCGGCAAGGGATGGCAAATCCTACGGCTACATCTTGAAAAAAATGAAGGCGAGAGTTAACCCTTAAGAGGCAGGACTCGAGGTCCTGTCTATCCGAAGGACCAGGAAGGAGAAAGTCCTTCTGGTAAGTGTGGCGGTAGGTGATGGAATATCTGGAGACAGATATATATTAAATTGGGACATTCGAGTGTCGTAAAAGTCCGTACCGAAAATGCAAGGATTAGACATCAAGCTTAAAGGTGTGGAAGACTTAAAAACTACGATTAATTGTTCTACTTCTGCGAAAATCAAATCTCGAATTAATGACATTAATTCTGAAGTATAATTCCTCATTTTCAAGGAAGTCTCATATAAAATTCCCTCTTTTCCATTGAATAGAAAGCAATTTCAAATCCCACACAAAGTTGTATTGGCTGATCCCAAATATGACAAAACAGCAGACGTCGATATTTTGATCGTCGCCGAGTTTTATTATGAACTTTCACGTACTAGTAAGGTTCGTATGCCCGGTTAAGATGCGGTACTGCAGAAAACCGAACTTGGCTGGTTGATCGCAGGGCATTATGGTAAACCGTGATCTTTACAAAAAGATCCAATTCAACTTTCATGCAATCTTATGAAATTTCAAGACTTCCCAATTTTATGTGAACTTGACAAAGAGAACTATTCTAAATTACGCTCAAAAAAATATCAAGCGTGCGAAATACATTACGCATCAAATACTACGTGCGACGAGACGCACCGATATGTGGTAAAGCTCCTGTTCATCGAGAAAACGGATTTTCGCGTTGACTCGGGAAATTCAGGACGATCTGTTTTCAATCATAAGTCGATTTCTGTCCGCTTTTATATTTCCTCACTGCCGACATTAAACAAATTTACCGGCAAATTCACGTCAATCCACAGGATACTACATCCCAAAAATTTTGTGGCGTGAAAATCCCACTGAACCGATCAAAATATACGCTTCAAACAGGGTTATTTTCGTAACAGCTTGTGTGCCATTTCTTGATACAATGTAATTTCCACATATCGCATACAAAGAAGAAAACGCTGAAAAAAAGCAATAAAAAAGGTACAGCGGCTCTGTGAACGAGTAAATTGGTTTTTGGTTATTGAGGATCTGTCACGTCTCACGACGTATTCAAATGCATTTTGTACACACTGGCTAGGTCTAGCAAAAATCTATGAGAAAATCAATAAAGGGGAATCAGGAGTGAGGAGAAGTAAGGAGAAGTAAAGGGGCCCTTCTCCTCTAGAAAAATATGACTACGTCACGATTAACGCTGACCGGCAATTTGTAAAGAAAAATATAAAAGAGGCCCACAACAAGAGCGAGCTGTTAATTCTTCGCCTAGTTCGTCACTTGAATTATTCCTTTAAAATTATCACCGGGGTCGCGAAAATAGTGCAGTGCTGTTTCTTCAATCTAAACTCCAAAAATCGTAAATTCGACCGGGTCAATTTAAAATCCAAGTTCGCAAGCCATAAAAGTAAAGAACTTTGAGCGTGGTCATCGATAAGGTTCGCCGCCTTTACGGCACATACCCGCGGGGAATATAACTACGTTATATATACCAGCCTGTGCCTACATTCGTATATCAATTGTATTAACAATTTTGTCAATTTCAACTTATAATCATTTTAATAAATTCTATTTGTATTATTTTGATAATTGTTGTGTCATTCATTGACTTATTCTTACGCTTAAGCGTAAATCTTTCGATCCTAACTTAAAACAAGGAACCTTTGATCAAGGTAAGTATTTACTCAATTGTAACGTAACAAACTTCCTTTTTTTCTGGTGCATCAGCCCGGGAAACACAAGTCAATTGAAGTTTAACACGTTGCTTATTAATAATGAATAAATGAATAAATAAAAAATATTATTTCATCTTGTAAACTTAATATTTCAATAAAATAGATTTGTTAGATCACAAAAGGATCTGACCTTCAGGCTCACCTCGATGATACGTTGAACGGTCACAATAATATCGATCATTTGGGTAAGGCAAAGATTGAAGTGCTTGTGGTTGTATTGTTTATAACTTTAATTTTGACTCCGTTAAGGAACGGAATATTTTTATTTGCAAAGATTGTCCAAGGGTCTGAGCTTGAGCCTCACTTGTCCAATCTAGAGAAAAAAATGAATTGTGCATACCTGAATCTTATCTGATCCTTGTTATAAACAATTTTATTTATCTGAAACAATTTATGATATAATATTGGATCTATAACTTAATTCATGCGATTGTTTTTTCAAAATTTGAACGTTTATTCAAGAAAAACATGTACAATAGTATTATTCAAAGTATTTTCCATCTGAAGCTATGACTTTTTCCCATCTTTCTGGAAATTTGTCGATTCCATCCCAAAATAACTGCGCCGACTTGGCGGCCAACAATGAATCAAACCAATTTTTGATACCCTGTTCTGATGTGAATCGTATTCAAGGCAAGGTCTGGGCTATAAGACAGGTGGGGTGAAACTTCCCATCCACTGTCTTCCAAATAGTTCTTAACTGGAATAGCAACATGGGGTTGAGCGTTGTCATGATGGAAAATTATTGCCTCGTGTCTCGTCGCATATTCCGGTTGTTTTTTGGCCATTGCTCTCTTCAAACGGATTAGTTGTGTTCGGTAGCGTTCTCCATCGATAGTTTCACCTGGCCTTATCAGCTCATAATACAGCACACCCTTCTGATCCCACCGAATACAGAGCATTACCTTCGCGGCATAGATATTCGGCTTTGCTGTTGATTTAGCTGGTTGGCCGGGTTTCACATATCATTTTTTGCGCTTGGGGTTGTCGTAATGCATCCATTTTTCATGACCAGTAACAATCCGATGAAAAATGACTTCTTTTTGTAGCGTTGCAGCAGCATTTCGGACATTCAAATCGGCCTTTCAACGTCTAGGCTTGAGTTCATGTGGAACCCAATTTCCTTGCTTTAGAATGTATCCGGCTGCTTTTAAACTTTTTGCAATAGCTGTGTGAGTGACTTCCAAAGATTCTGCGAGTTCTTCCTGTGTTTGGAAACAATCTTGATTGAGTAATTCCTCCAGTTCTTCATCTTCAAACTTTTGTAGCTGCCCAGGACGTTCTTCGTCTTCCAAGCCAAAATCGCCGATTTTAAATCGTGCAAACCACTTTCGGCACGTTCGCTCAGCTAGAGCATGTTCGACATATTTGAGTGAAAAAAAATATTGTCGTTTACGCTTCAAATGAATGACATATACTGAAAAAGACGCACAATGACAGTAGCTTTCCAACGCATATTCGTAATATTGGAACGATAAAATAATAATCAAGTTACGCCATCTGTCAGCAAACCGCACGAATTAAGTTATAGATCCAATAAATTAATGCAATAGATCATTACAATTTACAAAAAAGGCACGCGTCATTGGCACAGAAATATATTAGGTGCGCAACTAAGTTCCCGCTGTTTTTTTGTTGAAAATGCAACTTTATTGTGAAAAAATGGTTACAAATAAATCATTTAAAGTATTGCCCATCGTTAGCTACAACTTTTGCCCATATTTATGGTGCAGCTCGAATACCTTTACGGTTAGTGTTCATCTCTTGAGAATATCCATAAATCAAGCCATTTTTCAATCTCTTCATATGAGCGGAACTGCTGATGTTACCATGTACCATCGACTGGAAAAAGTAATAATCGGACGGCGCGATATCTGGGGAATACGGTGGATGGGGTAGGACTTCCCATTTGAGCACTTCCAAGTAGGGTTTAACGGGTTTGGCAACGTGAGACCGTGCGTTGTCATACTGTGGAATCACTTTTTCGTGCCTCTGCAGGTATTGTGGACGTTTTTCACACAGTGTTCGGCTCAAACGCATCAATTGCGTTCGATACCGTTCCCCAATGATGGTTTCGTTGGGTTTCAACAGCTCATAATAAATAACATCAGCGTCTTCGAAGGTTTTTGGCCTCCCTTCACACGGATGGTCATCAACGTGGAAATCACCGTCTCTGAAGTGACGGAACCAATCACGGCACGTTCTTTCACTTAGAGCAGCATCTCCGTCTGGATGCATGACGTTTTGGATATGTGAAAATGGACCAGCACTTACTGCTGGAGCCACCTATTGACAAACAGCGTGAAGATAGTTGCGCACCTGATGTATATTGTTATGATTTTAAGAAATGTATTATTTAACATTATAATTTTACAAGAAAATTGAGCGATTATTTATTCATTTGAATATTTGATAGAATTATAGTTTCATTGCATTATTTTATTCCCTGATAAAAAAGTACAAATTTTTATATTGTTATAAACAAATACATATAATTAAACAATTTAAATTAAATTTTCAGTAATTTTATTCAGTAACAAATTTTATGTGTACTTTTTTTAATTTCTATAAACAATTGGTAATTAACAATAAATAATCTAAAATAACGCTCAATAAAAATAAACTAAATTTGCAATGACTCAATCTCATAAATAATAAATACAAAGATATTTCCGACCTTTTTCCTGCTGAACAAGAATTAGATGACAGTCTTCAACTAGGCGATTCAAATTTAGACAAGACTAATTAATAAAATCGAAGCATATCAAGTGAAAATTCTGGTAAAACTAGCGGGTTCCATTCAAGTTTCCGTCCAGATTTAAGCATTGTAACAGGATCTAGTAATCAAGATCAAACTCTAACAAACGAATTATTTTATTTTGACGAATCTAATTTGCTAAGTTCAACAGTAATAACAATACTGAATAAAACTTTGAAAGAAAAATTAAAAACCTCATTGGTACGTGACTCCATAATTAGTAACAACGACAGCGACGACGACAAAAGCGACACAGAAGTTGTAAATCAAGATAATCCTGTAATAGTAAATAACGAAGAGATGGCTGTAGTCATACTCAGCAGCCAGCAGGTATCCTTACGCGACACGCTAGAGGTGGTCCCTTTGTTCGACGGAAGTAACCTCCCATTGTTACACTTTATTGAGGGTTGCAGAGAAGCGAAGGAAATGCTGCCGACACCTGCTGCCCAAGAAAACCTTGCACGTCTGTTGAGAGGTAAATTGTCTGGTAAGGCTCGAAAATGTATTTTGGGGTCAACTTATGCAACAATAGAGGAATGAATAGAAAAATTGAAAAGAATATATGCCCCTGCGAAAAGCGTATACCAGTTGCAAGGAGAATTAGGTAATACATTTATGTGAGAGAAATAAAATGTTCCTTCCTATGCCGCTAGGATAAAAGAAATTGCAGACAAAATCGAAGACGTTCACAGTCTGAATAATAATGGTCAAGTAGATAATAATTTTAGGCGAAACCGTGAAAGAGACGCAAATCAATATTTCATATGCGGTTTGCGTCCTGCGCTAGAAATTCGTGTAGAAGAAAAGGATACTTTTAGAGAAGTTATTAACGACAGTATTAATATAGAACGAAGATTAGCTGCAAATTCCTCACTGTGAAAAAATAAAAGTACTAGGTTGTTCAAAACGTTTTGAAAGCGACATCTATAGAGCAGTAGAAAAACCAAAATTTCTACGCCATTTTAAGATTTCATCTTTCATATGAACATACCCAAAGTGTCATTCCACTCTGTCAATTCATTGTTTGTTTACAAGCCATTTGAAGTTGACGTGTCAGTGTATTTTTGTACAATGGAAAAAACCGAATATCGTGCAGTGATAAAATTCTTTGTTTTGGAAGGTTTATCAGCAACGGAAATTCATACAAAAATGGTGAAAGTGTTAAAGGAAGCTGCTCCTTCATTTCCAACTGTGCATCGATGGGTTTTAGAGTTTAGACGTGGTCGAAAAAGCGTTGAAGATGATCCACGCTCAGGACGTCCAAAAAGTGCATCAACACCAGCATTCATAGCAAAAGTACAGGATATGGTTTTGGAAGATCGTCGATTGACCGAGAGAGATTTAGCAGAGGCCCTAGACATCTCATTATGCAGTGTGAGTCATATTTTACGTGAAGTTTTAGGTTTCAGAAAGCTCTGTGCACAATGGGTGCCGCATTCGCTCACAATGGAACAAAAACACGTTCGAATGCGACTTCCTGAGCAACATTTGGAGCGTTTTCGATAGGATAAAAAGGATTTTTTGCGTCGATTCATCACTATGGATGAGACTTGGGTCTTCCATCATGATCCTGAATCAAAAAAAGAGGCTAAGGAGTGGTGTGAACCAGGCACTTCGGCACCGAAGCGACTTCGTGTCCAGAAATCGGTGAAGAAGGTGTTAGCATCAGTTTTTCAATTGGATGCAAAAATTCGTGAAAAAGGACCCGGTTTGCAGAACAAAAAAATCCTTTTTCATCAAGACAATGCACCCGCTGACACAGCTCAAAAAACCATCACTAAAATAACCGAAATAAGTACGAATTGTTGCAGCATCCACCTTATTCGCCTGATTTAGCTCCCTCTGACTTCTGGCTGTTCCCACACCTCAAGAAATTCCTTCGGGGGAAGCATTTTTCATCAAACGAAGAGGTTATAGCCGTCGTAGAGGAGTATTTTGCATGCCTTGCAGAAAGTCACTTCCATGATGGGATAAACAAGTTGGAAGACCGTTGGACCAAACGTGTTGATCTTATGGGAGATTATACTGAGCAATAAAAGTGATTTCACCAAAAAAAAACGTATTTTCATTTCCGCTTTCAAAACTTTTTGAACAACCTAGTATTCCGTCCACAATATAGTCAATAATATCCTCGTCAACAGAAGCTGCATTCGCCAAAATAATCTTTTCATGGGAAATAATCCTTAAAGGATTCGGAAGTTTTCCAAGTGCGAGTTTCGAATTTTTTCCGAAGGTCTTATCAGTTTTGACGATGGTCAAACATATTTCCTAACTCGGTCAGAAGGTTTTGTACTGTCATTCCAATAAATTCAGATTTGGAGTGTAACCATTTTTGAGCCTTTCCCTTAAGTTTTATGCTCAACAATAATCGTCCATTTGCATCATCTAGCTCGTATGTAGTACACAGAAGGAGAAATTGTTCTCTTCATTTTCGGAAGTTTGTGTCGTTACCGTCAAAGTCCCTCAGAAGGTCTTTTATGGTGTTCACGTTTATGTTACGTTGTGGTTGCTGAGGTTGGAGGTTGGCTGGAGAAGATCGCAGAAGTTCCAGTTCTCGACTTGCAACTTCCATCTCTCTTTGCATTATATCCCGTTCTCGACGAAGGACCTCGACTTCACGTTCAACTTACCCCTGTCGTTGTCCTTGGTTTATTGAGATTCCCATCGCTCCGTGGTCGTCGGTCTCTTCAGGCTGATCTATTGGTTGAAAAGTGTTGGCTTCTTCTAGCCATTTGCCTGATGGATCCGACTCCTGTAGACATCGGATAATTTCAGACTTTGAACCATTGGTCAGTATTCCCCAGTTCAAACAAATTTCATTGAGGGTTGTTACCTTGAATCTGGTAGGATCCATGGTGCCATTCACAAATTTGCGTGTAAGTGCCACTACACAATACAATTGCGTATTTGTCAGAAGACTGCTTCACATACGAGTTTTTATAAAGATATTGTTGCAGGAGATAAAGTAGCACGCGACAGAAGGATGCTTCGCTCAGAAGTTTTATTTTCAGAAGTTAATGGTGTCAATACAGAAGGATGCCTCCACATACACTGGTCAGCTGTTTTCGCTTTTTTAACACTTTTGCTACAGCGCCCCACTACGTTCTTTCCCGCGAACTAAATTTGGGTTCCCGATCCCGCTATTATGCAGGATTCAACACGTCGAAAATTTTACGGACCTCGACACAAAAACTCTTAAAAAGTACCAGTTCGAAATTTTGGGATTCACCCTCGTGCACTTCACATGTTCGATACAGAGGTTCAAAGAAAAACTGAATTCTCTTTAGAATCCGGAGGTCACAGGAGCACGGAGATAAAAGGCAGGATTGAACACGAGGCTTACAACGAAGCTAGCGTCAAGTTTGCTCGTCTTCCACATGATATATTAAGGCCCTCACGTTTACGCGATCTACTGTAGACACTTGGGGGTTGAAATCCCACTTCTAAAGATTGTAAGAGTTATATTATATTTAGCATAGAAAAATGAATACATCATTATGGCACAAGGGTTACAATGGAACTGAACCTTAGGTCTATTTACCGAGGGGGCGTCCAGATAGTGGCGCCAATATCGCTAAAATTCAAACGTACTATATAGTTATGAACCATATAATTCAATCTCATAGGTATATGAAGGATAATATTAATTTTGAATTATAGTACGCCGCACATACAGTCTATTGCCTCTATTGTCATGACCCACTACCTGCTTTTGCGTTCGACTTCAAACTGACCGACAAAAATTTGGTTCGATTCGACTTATAGCATATATGCATATATGCAATATTTGCGGACTTCGCACATGTAGGGTTAAAATGTAAGAAGAGTTTTCTACGAACATTTTTCGTTAACCTTGAAGTCATAAAATTTTCGTCTGTCCCGAGGGTTCTATGCATCTAAATTTCATCCTGAACTGAGGTATAAAAGTCCTTTGGTTTATAAAGGTATTGTTTATTGCTTCTATTGTCTTCTTCCGTTGCCTGATCTAGGGATAAAATTCCGTCACTTATAAGAATTTCCTTCCTTATATTTCGTCATCACAATTCGTCACAAGTTTGGGTTTGAGACGTCACAAACTTCTATATCATCTGTCTGCGAGGAGCAAATATTCTAGAAGAGACCAGTGTTTTCTTTGCACTGAATATCTCTTTGAGTTAGAAAACGCGGAAAACGAATAAATCAACTCTGATCTATATACATAATTATTAATAAAATAAAAAACTAATTTCCACTTGAATCAATTCAATCATCAACAACTCAAATAGTTATTTTTACTGCAGGTAAGGAAAATTGCAATGCAACAAAGAGATTTGACGAAAGGTAGCGCAGTACAAATACTCAATAAAATAAGCATTGAGTACGATTTTGCAGTACCAACGTACACAGTAAAATCGCTTAGAATACAACAGGAACGTATTCTTATTATATCAGGAATAGAAATTCAATGTATCTCTTCAAAGCATTAACCAATGTATTCTTCTTCCAAAGGTTTGACCTTTCTAACTAATGTACCAACCAGCCTGTGCCTACATTCGTATATCAATTGTATTAACAATTTTGTCAATTTCAACTTATAATCATTTTAATAAATTCAATTTGTATTATTTTGATAATCGTTGTGTCTTTCATTGACTTATCCTTACCCCTGAGCGAGGATCATTCGATCCTAACTTAAAACGAGGAACCTTCGATCGAGGTAAGTATTTACTCAATTGTAACGTAACAGATCTATAAAATCTTTTAAAATTAAACACCTATGCCCATATACATGTAGTTTTGCTCCGGAATCAATATAAACCAATATAAAACCGCAAAGTAGATTTGACGAACCTTGAAGTTGTTTCAAATATTCAGAATTGTCGTTAGTACCCTCTGCTAAAATTTCTGCAATGGTATCGAACTGACAGGTATCGCACACTATATATTTACAATTGTTAAGTTCAATAGGTTTTATAAAACTACTACCATTTTTTAAAAGCATAATTGTATTTTTGGAGCTTGGAAGAGCAGGAATGTTTTGACGAATTTCAATATCTGGACACCGCTTGAAAACTTTCGAAGGCTTCCTACCTTTTAACTCGCATTTTCTTTTCTTTGATTTCTGTTAATTGAACTTCGAATCAAGCTCACGACTTTTATTGAGTAAAAGTTTATCTTTGTTTAATCTATT
This sequence comes from Diplolepis rosae, assembly GCA_030998225.1. Classification (NCBI taxonomy): domain Eukaryota; kingdom Metazoa; phylum Arthropoda; class Insecta; order Hymenoptera; family Diplolepididae; genus Diplolepis; species Diplolepis rosae. The sequence continues at coordinate 1,902,643 of JAPYXD010000466.1, forward strand.
ATGCCAGATTTATTTTTCTTTCAAGATAGAATCAGGTTTTCCAAAATTCTGGGTTAGTAAAGAATTTTCTTGATCCTTATTTTTGAAATTTATCATAAATTAGATTTTGCATCCAATACAATATTCCTCCTCATTGAAATATCCTCTTCTTGTTCTTCATTTCGCTAGTTATCCTTCTCATTTATATCCAAGTCTGATTCTGAATCACAACGTTCTTGAAACCAGTTACAGTCTTTCAGGCCTGTTTTTAGGCCATCTGGAAGTAATAATTAACAAGAGTCTGTTTCGGCATTCTCACAATTACTAATTGAAATAGAAAGACATTCATTTTGGAGAACAAGTAAACTGCTATGTGCAAGTATTTTACTTTTGTGGTCAAAGCAACTTGTCAGTTTACTAGCGATGTCATCAACTACTTGATTGGTAACGTCCGGTATATTTGGTAGATTTTTTTCTTAGTCGGTCATACGCATAGGAGCTGTCACGATAGCAGATGCTGTTATTTTTGTTTTCTCAAAGAGTGCTCCGAACCATTCCAACATATTCACGTCTGCGCCAGGTTCATGATAAACGAAACAGCTGGAGTTTCTCGGCTCAAGATTCAAACCAGTAGACTTCATTTTCTTATATTTTTTAAATCTTCAGATTCCTCATCGGGTATCAACTTTATTGCTTTGTATTCTTCAGTTACTGTATAATTGAGTAACTTCAGTCTTGCTCTTTCAGCAGGAGACGATAATTTGCTACTGACTGTTCTACCATTTTAATCGGTGAAAACCTTCACAGGATATCATAAGAGCAATACAGCGGATAAGAAATTTTTTTATTGTTTTATTATCTTTTGTAAATCATTTTGAGCGACATAAACATCTATGAAGTGTGCTACGTCAACTCTGCTAAAAATCGCCCCAGGACGATCTCCACTATTTTTATTCGTTAAAAACAAAAAACATCCTCGCACATTCAGACAGTAACAACTGACACTGTAATACCATAAAAATGTATCACTATTTCAAAGAAAAATATCACAGTTGAACTTTGTCTAAAGCAATGAATATGATAGAACCTATGTCGGGAGTTCTGGATGTAGTTCTTGGTCTCTGCATTCTTGCAGTGATTTACGCAAAACGTCACTACTATACAAAATTGGTGGTTTCACATCGTCTAATTGAATTAATTTTTTAGCAATATTTCTTCTGCAGTTGGCAGCTCCAATAATCTTGCATTTTGCATTTCACAGTTGTCCCTGAATATCTTCGTGAAAAGAAACGTCTCTTGTGTCTTGAAATAAATATACAGAAAACCGCAAATCTTTACCACGAATTGGTTCTTTTTCTGCAATGGCTTGAAATCTATTTTTACACTCCCTGCTCTTGCACTTTCCAATTATATACAAAAAGGGTTTACTTAGATTCAAAAAAACTATGGCCTTTTTGAGAGTAAATTCACAAGGCATTAGATACTGCTTCCAAAAACTATCAGTTACAATATCAGACCATACACCTGGTGGTAGAACCAAATATTCTCGGTCATTGTAGGCACGAATGACTGATTTCATTTATTGGCATTTGAACATGTAGAGTAGATAAACGTATCATTGCCTACAGTTTCTACAATTACAGTCTTATCATCATCATTGTCATGGATAGGTTCAATATTTGGTTCAATGGTATTGCAACTTTCTGTTATATTTCTTCTTATATCTTCAACGCTAATACCCAAATTTTCAAAAACCTTGGTCTCAAGTTCTCTTCTATCATTTGATAAATTAATGTAGACGTTGTGGGATGTCCATTTATCGTTTACCTATAAGCAAAATTGTATTAACTTTCATTCTCGCAACAGTAAAGTTTATTTAACCTTTTATTATGAAAATGAAGTCGCTTAGTCAATAGTTGAAACAGGTGAACCTATAATTTTCGAAGATAGTGCCTGTGCAAAAAAAGGGTTTGAATATGAGAAAAAAGGCTAAAATATTTCACGTCTAATGATAAAAAAAACAAACGATTTAGTCGAAAATTGACCAAGTAATAGCAATTTATATTTTGAAAAACACTGATATAAAAATTAAGACACTTCAACAATAACTAAAATTACGGGTGAACCTGTAATTGACGAAGGTAGTGTATATACTGTAATTGTCATGTAAAAGACGTCACGTATTATACATAAAATTTCCTTCGAGAGAAATATTTTCCAGTTTTTCAATGTCGTCTTATACCCGAGAAACCCTCCTGTGTAATTTCGTTTTTAAATTTAGACATGATTGATGTATTGTTTTAATATTCAAACCCTCTATTTTTTAAAATCAAATCTTATGTTTTATCATATCTTGAAATAAAATATTCTTCACATCATTCTGTAATCGAAGCAGTTAATTATCAAAGAAAAAAAAATTGAAATTGATATTTTGTTTTAAAAATTTAAACATTTTTTTACTTAAAATTCCACTAGACAATTATTTTTCAAGTGTTTAAATCATCCTTAAACTTTCAAAGAAATATTTAGATATTCATTTTGGATTAATGTTTTCAAAAATATCTAAAAAAGATGGGTAACATCTTAAATGATATATTCTGTCATTTTGAATTTTTCGTCTGCTTCGCGCCTCCTTCACACAAAGTCGAGAGAAACATAATTGCGGATTCTGTAATATTTATTTTGGCTTGGGGTCAGCTTAGTTTCTAATTATGTATGTCATAGAGGACTTAAACATTAGGAAGGCAAACGTTTCGGCCATAGATGGGGGCCCTCTTCAGTGCCAATTAGCTTAATTGTAACCTTTAAATATTTATGAACTAATACATGCAATTAAAAAACCCCCTTAGATATAAAAAAAAGTGTAATTAACAACTTGGTTGACAGAGCAATTTTACTTTCAGACAAGAAATTTCAAAAAAACAACCTTAAATTAATTACAGATACACTAGATGAAAATGACTACCCACCTTGTTTCACACAAGACATTATTAACCAGAGACTTCTTACCCTTGAACAAAAAACACGATTAGGCAACAATCATATCGACATAAACGCGGAAATCAAACCTTTCATTAGCATTCCTTATATCGAAGGTCTGTCAGAAAAAATATCGGGAATCCTACACAGCTACAACTTGAAAACCGCGTATAAAAATCAAAAAAATCTAAAAATGATATTCAAGCCAACCAAAGATAAAATTCCTAAAGAACTATCGTCCAACATCGTCTACAGCGTTCCTTGCAAAGGGAATGATTGCAAAGCCGTCTATATAGGTCAAACTAAAAGGTTCCTTAAAAACAGGTTAAAAGAACATAAAAACAACATTAGAGAAAGCCCTAATAAACAAAATGCACTAACTAAACATACAATTGAGAAAGACCATTTCTTCGATTTTGACAGAACAAAAATCCTAGCTAACGAAATAAACTATAAAAAAAGATTACTGTTGGAAATGTGTCACATTGCAGGTACGGACGATGCAGTGAATCTTAGAACTGACATAGAAAACCTTTCTAAGATTTACAACCCTATACTTAAAAAAGGGTCATAAAAAATCTGACCTGAGAAATTGGGACTCCACCATGTATTTCAGTGGTCCCTTCAGGTTTTATGATCGCACATCTGGCCACTTTATCTGGGCCAGATTTTGTTGAAACTCACGCATTACTTGGCTACCTTATTTAGGTCAGAGTCCGGAAATCTCGTGTATTAGTTGGCCACTTTACTTTAAGTCAGAGTCCGGAAATCTCGCGTATTAGTTGGCCACTTTATAACAATTCTTATACTCCTAAGAATTCGCGCATTACTTGGCCACCTTACTCAATGTCAGAGTCCGGAAATCTCGCGTATTACTTGGCGACTTTATAACAATTCTCTTACTCCTAAGAATTCGCGCATTACTTGCCCACCTTACTTTAATTCAGAGTCCGGAAATCTCGCGTATTACTTGACGTCTTATGTATTTATATCAGTCCTGTGGTCCATTGAACTCGCGCATTACTTGGCCACCTTACTTTAAGTCAGAGTCCGGAAATCTCGTGTATTAGTTGGCCACTTCATAACAATTCTTATACTCCTAAGAATTCGCGCATTACTTGGCCACTCTTTTCAAGACAGACTTCGTTTATCTCGCGTATTACTTGGCTACTTATAAAAATTCTTATACTCCTAAGAACTCGCGCATTACTTGGCCACCTTACTTAAAGTCAGAGTCCGGAAATCTCGCGTATTACTTGGCCACTTTATAAAAATTCTTACACCCCTAGGAATTCGCGCATTACTTGGCCACCTTACTTTAAGTCAGAGTTCGGAAATCTCGCGTATTAGTTGGCGACTTTATAACAATTTTCTTACTCCTAAGAATTCGCGCATTACTTGGCCACTCTTTTCAAGACAGACTTCGTTTAACTCGCGTATTACTTGGCCACTTATAAAAATTCTTATACTCCTAAGAACTCGCGCATTACTTGGCCACTTTACTTTAAGTCAGAGTCCGGAAATCTCGCATATTAGTTGTCCACTACATAACAATTCTTATACTCCTAAGAATTCGCGCATTACTTGGCCACCTTACTTTAAGTCAGAGTTCGGAAATCTCGCGTATTAGTTGGCGACTTTATAACAATTCTCTTACTCCTAAGAATTCGCGCATTACTTGGCCACTCTTTTCAAGACAGACTTCGTTTAACTCGCGTATTACTTGGCCACTTATAAAAATTCTTATACTCCTAAGAACTCGCGCATTACTTGGCCACCTTACTTTAAGTCAGAGTCCGGAAATCTCGCGTATTAGTTGACCACTTTATAACAATTCTTATACTCCTAAGAATTCGCGCATTACTTGGCCACCTTACTTTATGTCAGAGTCCGGAAATCTCGCGTATTACTTGGCGACTTTATAACAATTCTCTTACTCCTAAGAATTCGCGCATTACTTGCCCACCTTACTTTAATTCAGAGTCCGGAAATCTCGCGTATTAGTTGACCACTTTATAACAATTCTTATACTCCTAAGAATTCGCGCATTACTTGGCCACCTTACTTTAAGTCAGAGTCCGGAAATCTCGCGTATTACTTGGCGACTTTATAACAATTCTCTTACTCCTAAGAATTCGCGCATTACTTGACCACTCTTTTCAAGACAGACTTCGTTTAACCCGCGTACACTGAGAAAACAGTTTTGTCAAATCAACAAAAATATTTTGTTAGTATTTAGCTAACAAAATTCCTTTGTTGTGCCAACAAAACATTTTGCTATATCAATCAAATTTTGTTACTTAAACAAAATGTTTTGTTGGGACAACAAAATATTTAATCAGGACAACAAAAAAAGTTTTGTGGGATACATTTTTTTCTCAGTGTATTACTTGGCTACTTATAAAAATTCTTATACTCCTAAGAACTCGCGCATTACTTGGCCACTTTACTTTAAGTCAGAGATAGAAAATCTCGCGTATTAGTTGGCCACTTTATAACAATTCTTATACTCCTAAGAATTCGCGCATTACTTGGCCACTCTTTTCAGGACAGGCTTCGTCTAACTCGCGTATTACGAGGCCACTTATGTATTTATATCAGTCATGAGGTCCATTGAACTCGCGCATTACTTGATCACCTTACTTTAAGTCAGAGTTCGGAAATCTCGCGTATTAGTTGGCGACTTTATAACAATTCTCTTACTCCTAAGAATTCGCGCATTACTTGGCCACTCTTTTCAAGACAGACTTCGTTTAACTCGCGTATTACTTGGCCACTTTAGAAATTTCTTATACTCCTAAGAATTCGCGCATTACTTGGCCACCTTATTTAAAGTCAGAGTCCGGAAATCTCGCGTATTACTTGGCCACTTTAGAAAAATTTTTATACTCCTATGAATTCGCGTATTACTTGGCCACCATACTTAAAGTCAGAGTCCGGAAATCTCGCGTATTATTTGACCTCTTATGTATTTATATCAGTCCTGTGGTCCATTGAACTCGCGCATTACTTGGCCACCTTACTTTAAGTCAGAGTCCGGAAATCTCGTGTATTAGTTGGCCACTTCATAACAATTCTTATACTCCTAAGAATTCGCGCATTACTTGGCCACTCTTTTCAAGACAGACTTCGTTTAACTCGCGTATTACTTGGCCACTTTAGAAAAATTCTTATACTCCTATGAATTCGCGTATTACTTGGCCACCTTACTTAAAGTCAGAGTCCGGAAATCTCGCGTATTACTTGACGTCTTATGTATTTATATCAGTCCTGTGGTCCATTGAACTCGCGCATTACTTGGCCACCTTACTTTAAGTCAGAGTCCGGAAATCTCGTGTATTAGTTGGCCACTTCATAACAATTCTTATACTCCTAAGAATTCGCGCATTACTTGGCCACTCTTTTCAAGACAGACTTAGTTTATCTCGCGTATTACTTGGCTACTTATAAAAATTCTTATACTCCTAAGAACTCGCGCATTACTTGGCCACCTTACTTAAAGTCAGAGTCCGGAAATCTCGCGTATTACTTGGCCACCTTACTTTAAGTCAGAGTTCGGAAATCTCGCGTATTAGTTGGCGACTTTATAACAATTTTCTTACTCCTAAGAATTCGCGCATTACTTGGCCACTCTTTTCAAGACAGACAGACTTCGTTTAACTCGCGTATTACTTGGCCACTTATAAAAATTCTTATACTCCTAAGAACTCGCCCATTACTTGGCCACTTTACTTTAAGCCAGAGTCCGGAAATCTCGCGTATTATCATGTTTACTCTATTTTTAATTAATAAGCAAAAAGAAAAAAAACCAAAAAAATACCATATATTTTTTAATTGCATGTATTAGTTAATAAATATTTAAAGGTTACAATTAAGCTAATTGGCACTAAAGAGGGCCCCCATCTGTGGCCGAAACGTTTGCCTTCCTAATTTTTATGTCCTCTATGACATAAATAATTAGAAACTAAGCTGACCCCAAGCCAAAATAAATATTACAGAATTATAACTGTGGGTCAATGTAACAAGGAACATGTACGGAAACATGTCACGATATAATTGTGGATCTTGGCTCAACAGCCGACAGCGTGAAATCGAAGCGAAGAAGTGGTGACACACCGTCACGCCGTGTTTGCTTGTGTAAAATTCGACACGGGTCACAGTACTATTAACTATCAGTACTCGAAATATTTGAATACCTCACCTAATGAACGAATGCACGTTTATTAGTATCATGTTAATTAAAGTAGGGCTCTAGGACCCACAAGTAATAATATTTCTGAAATATTAATATTTAGAACAATTTTGAATACCAAACAACCAAAAAAGGCTTTGTAAAGATATTTCAGATAAGGTTTTGTTCACAGTACGAATTTATACGTTCCTTTGGAAATATTTGGATTGAAATCACTTTCTTCGATTACTTCCATTTCGAAAATTGAATAAAATGTCTGTCAAAACCCACTGATTGTCTTTTTTTTCGTAAACAAGACAAAAAACAATCTACGTCGATCGAGTTGAGACAAAGTAGAATGGAACAAATATGATAATTTGCAGTTACAATAAAAGGCAACATGCCCTTTTTTGAATGGAAAATAGAAATCTGCTTCTTTACACTCTCATGTAGGATAGATCTCAGATAGATTTCAGTTAAATCAAAATAGAATTAACGTTTTCAGTTGAGTCAAAAGGGAACGGAGATTTTCAGTTAGGACAGTTTGTTCACTTGTTTGTTGGCGTCAAATTTTTTTCATAGATTCGGCTTACTTAATGCGCGACAAGGCGTTAAGGTGGCTCGATCGTTTTTGAAAAAAATTACAGATTGCCCTGAAACTTAGAGATTATCTTAATAAAATATGCTAGACTCATTTGGGAAAAGAAATACCGTGGTTGACGATGTCAATGCCGAAAAAATCGCTACCGAAAAAATGTCAGTTTAACACGTAGTCTTATGGGATTCCTCATCAAAATCGGCGAAACTCCGGAACAAAACACAAGTCCCCATAAATCAAATATATAATAGTACTTTTGATTTCGAGGAATCTATTAGTATTATAAAAACAAAGGGTTGACGACTTCAATTAAGAGAAAATTGCGAGAAATGTACAGAATATAAAAAACCGCCTCGAGGTGAAACTAATAAATTTTTACTATCACTTTTTTCAGGGGACATTTCTGTGATTTCTTACCCTACTACTCAGATGTAACTATAATACATATGATTATTAAAAAGATAAGTAGCAATGAGCATTCATGTAACACGTGCCCCCACGGTGCCCCTCACTTCATACGACACCAAACGCTCAAGCCACCTTAAAAGTGCCCACGCACGGATTATCCCCGAACCTTTCAAACTGTAAAGACGATTTTCCCGAAACTATGTTTTTGCAATTTGTGGGTGAGATAAAAAAGAATCTACTAAGCAGATCAAGTGAAAATTTTAAGTGAATTATCTACAAAGATTACTCAAAGTACCCACGTAGCGGTTTTTTGAAATCTCGATTTTTTACACCTCATAACATCACGAAAAAATGCATGAAAACAATTAATTTTCGAGAAAAAGACCGCCATTTTATTAATTTTCGAAATTTTGACAAAATCTTAGGTGGGTACCTCGATCTTTCAACAACAAATAAAGAGATTTGTTTCTTCCGTGTTTTAGACGACTGGTTCAAGCGGAATCTTGCCTACATTTTCATCATCACTTTTTGAGCAGGCCACTTACAACGCCCTGAGTAAATATTGGGCTTCAAATTACACTTTTAAAAAAATGACACAGTAAAATAGAAAAATAAAACTTCAAAATAACGTATGATTCGTTAAAAAATTTTACGTAGTTCACTAAAAAAAAAATTCCTGAAAAAGCTCTCGAAGTACCGCCGGCACACAGGTGGACTCCCTTAACAGTCCTGTTACCTGTAAATACTTTAGGTATTTGAATACCCTGCCTAATGGAAAAGTGCACGTGCATTAGTATCATGTTAACCGAAATAGGGCTGTAAGACCCTTAACTAATAATTTTTCTGAAATATTAATATTTACAAGAATTTTAATTATCAAGTGACCAAAATCGAATATCAAATACTAACGAACGAGCAACAAACAATTCACAATAAAACTTTTGTAAAATATTAAAATAATGTGTGTTGCAAGCATGAAGTTGTCATCCCAATTTAAAAACATCAATTACTAGCTTGATTTTGACTATCAAATTGCCAAAATTGACTATTGAACACATCAAACGATTCTATAGAAACAAAGTTAGTTTTTTCATAGTTGCTGTGCCATCTTTACGACCATGTCTCCACCTAGGTTTTTACATACTGAGTTGGAAGGTTTTGTATTGGTGGTTAAATTTATTGAACCTCTCCATAACTCTCCAACTTGTTATCTTGCCTACGAGGGTGAAATCTAGGATGGTTCCTCTATACCCAAATTATCTGAAAGTGGCCGTTTTCTCAGTATTAAAAACCACGAGTCCCAATCTTGACGTCATTTTCAAAACTCTTTTAGCTCTGGAGTCCGGGTGTAGCATACTCCACTCCAAGGCCCTAGTGTTGAGGTCATTGGCTACCACGACCTCGACTCTATATTCCGTACGGCATCTTCGAGCTCATCCAGTATATTCTGCAACTTTTTGAGGTCCTCGTTTGGGGTGATAGCTTTGTACTAGGACCTTAGTTACATCAGGCACCCATTTATCTACGATTCCGAGGTTGTCCACAAAATTACGTCAGGTTCCCTTTATTATTGTATTGTTCACTTAGAATTAATACGACCGCTTTTTACTCTATTCTGAGTCGCGCAAGACGATTGTCGACTGTCATTTTTTCGCGAAAACGAAAGAAAAACAACAGGTAATAACAGAATTAATACGTCTTTCATATATTCTGCGATTCTTCCTGTCATTACCTGCCATTTTCCTATCGCTTTGGCGAGAAAATAACAGGAAAAAATGATATGATTCTGTCAATACTGTACGTGCAATATCTAGCTACAGTTGGCTCATTCCTACAATCATATTACTGGTTACAATTCTGGTTTAGTACTACTCCTGTGCCGAAATACCAATACTGGCATGCAGGTGTAGGCGCAATACTGACATTATACACTGTCAGTATATCTATGACACGTAACTTGTGCCGGCTGAATAGTGGCACAGTACAGACAATAATTCAACTAAAAGTACAACATCAGTACTAGCAAGCCAACACTTGTGTACACGTACTGGCCCAGTATTTCCTAAGTGAAATAGATTGATACTTATGGGTTAAAAATTAAAACGGAAGTTAAAAACTTAAAAAATATGGACTATTCAACAACGGATTTAAGGCAACGGATCAACCGAAACGCTTGGAAAAACAATGCTTTGATGATTGGTTTTCACATTAGCATTTGCTTTATGAATCACACTTACTTTTTTTAATTGGTGGCATATTTGATGAAATATCATCAGAAATGAAATTATTTATTGAAATTTAATGAAATCATTTATTTATGATTATGTTTTAAAAAAATAATCCTGACATCTTCTTTACAAATGCAGATAAAGGCAATGCCACGGTATGCTTACAAAAATCTACTTACTATACAAAAATGCTCAACCTTCTTTCTGATACCTCTACTTACACTCCAATTCAAAAAAATCCCCTAAAAAGTTGCAAGATAACACTCATAAGGTTCTTAAGGGTCTCAATGACAACAATTTTTTAAAATACAAATTTCATAATAACCAACTCACCTTAACGAATACTGTATTAGCGAAATTTTATGGTTTACCCAAAATTCATAAAATAGATTTGCCATTCCGCCCTATCATCTCGTTGATTAACAGTCCTACACATTTTTTAGCAAAAATTATATATCATGAACTAAAAGAGATTATAAAAGTTCCTAATTCTCATATAAATAATAGTTTCGAACTAAAAAGTAAATTAACAAATGTTAACCTTCTCGATGATCATGTTTTAATCTCACTCGATGTTAGTTCATTGTTTACAAATATACCTTGTGATTTGGTTTTGGAGACATGGTAATGGATGGCAGACATGGTAATGGATGACTTGGAAAGTGATTGCTTACGAATTTTAAAAGATAACCATAATTGCTCTCTCCTCTTTTATTACAGATACGTCGATGACACCATTTTATGTGTACAAAAAAAACATATTGAGTTAATCATCAATACTTTCAACTCCTATCATCAAAATTTACAATTTACTCACGGATTACAAAAAAATAATTCAATCAATTTCTTAGATATGACTCTCATCTCTAAGGACAACCATATTATTACTAATTGGTTTTAGAAGCCAACTGCATCTGGTAGATTTATCAATTACTGTTCAAATCATCCACTACAACAGAAAAGAAACATTGTATACAACTTGATAGATAGAGCGATTTTGTTGTCCCATGAATCCTTTCATCATACCAATTTAAAAAAAGTTGAACAACTTCTAATCAACAATGATTATCCAATTAATTTCATTGATAAGAACATAAAAATACGTTTGAGTAAAATTAAATATCACTCTTCTAACAATTCCAATATTAGAAATAATTCTTTATACCCACAAAAATACCAAAAAAAAGTTTGTCTTCCCTTTTCAAATAATAATTTTATAACATTATTTAAAATTTTAAAAAAATATAACATTTTTACGATTCCGTTAGTGGAAAAAAGTTTAAAGTCAATTATCAAATTAGGAAAGGATTTTACAGAAAAATGGCAACAAAATAACATTGTTTATGGCTTCAAGTGCAATAACTGTCCTGCCATATATATAGGTGAAACGGAAAGATCTCTGAGAACTCGTATTAATGAACATAAGAATAACAAAAATAGCGAATCTGTTGTATTTAAACATCGGGCTGAATTTAATCACGAGTTTGATTGGGAACATGTATAAATTATTGATTACGAATCTGATTATAACAAAATATTAACATCTGAGATGATTCATATAAAATGCAACCAATTTAGTATCAACAAAAAGGAGGACATATTTACTTTAAATAGAATTTACTTCCCATTATTAGAATTATTAGATTCGTGATTGAATTTCGCATTAAACTTCTTACGAATAAGTTGTTATTTGTGTTAGTTTCTTCGTTAAAACTTATACTTAAACTCTCATCGATGTAGTCCTTTAGTATACAAACTCTGTTTGCTCGTCTTACACTGAATATAATGACGGACGCAGCTTTTAATTATTAACGATATGTAACTTTTATAAATTATTTTAACTAATTTATTATGCTAATTCTTGTTTGCTTTTTTATTATTTATTTGTTATTTGTTTAATGAGATGCGTCTTTTTCAAGTGTTTTTTTGTGTTTTCAATAAAGTTTAAGCCTGATGAGGTTGGCGTACCCGTGCCAAGGAAACGTCGCACTTGACAACGCAACATTCTGTCGTTCGTTTCTTCATTTCATACCTTGACTGATCGATAAAAATCTTTCTAAGAAATGAAAAAATATGCGGATTTGGCTATTTTTCTGCCTCTCTTGATAAATAATGTTTTCTTGTATTCTATGGAATATAGATATTGAGAGTAGAACTTCATAGTCGTATAATTGAGGAGCTGACGACTTTACTTCACTACTTTATACTCCATAAATTCACATCTGAGCATATTTTACACGTCCTCAAAAGAAAGCTCAAAAGTGTATAGTAGAATATAAAAGTACTGAAGACCGGAAATTAACTGTTTTACGTCGCAGAAAGTCGAATCAAGTCGATCCCATTCTGCCGGTTTTGGGATCGAGTCTTTGTCTCATTTGTCGAGCCCAAACTTGGTATAGCCAGAGATGGAGTTACAAGTCGGATTTCTTTGTAGCACATCTTGCAACCGATGTTTCGTATAGACATAAGACGAACTGACGGCGCAAGTACGAAGTTTAATGAGAAACGCTCAACGTTTCGTGATCATTACGTGGGGAAAGAAACACTTCCGTTTGTCTCGGTTGATGCTTAATCGAACTATCGATCGAGACCTGGGGTAAGAATAGAAGTAAAAGATCTTTTCTGCACGATCTGTGATGCATGATCTATTTTAAGTAGTTGCGAACTCCACGCAAAAATGTAGGGTTAAACTCAAGCCAGCATAGAAATTATCGTGAAAGGATAAATCCAGTAAATATTTGTTCGTGATGATTTACCGACAGATTACCACTCCAGAATACTTTCTAATTATTACCTGATCACATCGAGAAGGAAATAATTTTCATTCTGGAGTTTTATTTCAGTTTTAGTTTTCTAACAACTTTGTAACAAGAAGTGAAATAAAATCATTACTTTCGGATCAACTCACAGCGCCAAGAATCCCAAGAAGCTGGCCATAATGAAAAAGAAAAATTTGTTTTTTAGGTATTTGAAGATTCAAATGATCGTAGCGGTAACTTCTAGCATCGCTTAAGATCGATATTTCAGGACAGGTGTCGCTCTGATCCGACTTTTGCCTTTCCTATACATGGGCGCAACGTGTTTGTCCTTATTCTGCCAGAATACTTTCAGCACTAAAAAATCTGTATTGTAAAAAATTAAACTATTTGATTTTCCGAATATTGCTTATAACCCTTGAAAAATTAACCTCTATTTCGATTTTGTGCAATTGCGAGTACAAATAGTGTTTTACTTTAATAAGATTAATATGTAAAATCACGTTATTGCAGTGGAACCTCCTTCGTGTCGCACTTGTTAGTGTTGTAGTCGCCTTCGTGTCATTTAAATGCATTTAATGCTGCATTTAAATGGTGTCTAGTCAGTCTAATACGTATATATCAGTGATATGTATTTTATAAGTTAGATTTATCAATGTTTATGTATATTAATGATATACATGCTGAATTGGTGAATATGGAAATCACACGGTAAGTTTTTAATATAATTAAAACGTATCTGTAGTGTATAATTCCGATTGATAGTACTGGTTGACAAAAAAAAAAATTCTCGAAAATCACAAATCGTGTGATAAAAGAGTGTAAAAAATCTTTTAAACGGAAACAAATACATGAATTCGATTCGTTTCTTAACGCAGAATCCATTGCATGAATAAACATAGAAATCTTCACAGACTGGTATTGATTGATACAACGGTTCAGGTGAGTATTATTTTAATATAAATTCTAACATTATTTTACGTTTAGGATATAGTATCATCATCCTCACATTTATAAACATAATTAAAAATATCTGTTAGGTAGAATACTAGCCTCCGAACGTTGCAGCCCTCATACAACCCATGGACCAGGCGTAATATTGAGAAAACAAAAAGACGGTATCGAAAAAATTTATTAAGTGTACTTATTGAAAAACAAAAAGAGGGAGTTTCTCAGTTTATTAAAAAGTTTAACTTGGAAGACTGTAGCTATAAACTTGCGAATGCATGGGCGAATTGACACAACAAAATTTATAAAGAGCATGGAACAAGTTTTTTCTAACATCAGATATTGAATCTCAGTCTCAGACATCGAGCTATCACTTCTACAAATTAACCAGATTTTCAAAATCGCACAAACATTTTTTTTTTTTTTTTTTTTTTGGCGAGGAGGAAAAATGGCAAAATCTTTTATAGACGTTGTACAGGACTTTCCTAGTACGGGTCTAGGCATACCTGTTGAAACCAAAAAACCCCCTCTCTCGAACCAATACACCACCCGCGGAATCGCCTTTCGGCTTTAAACTTCACGGGTGGTTGGTTCCATTAAAGTTGCGTACGACTCTCCCCTCATCCGTTCGCTCGGAACTTCCATCCGCGGCCACACGCCCACTAGGCAAACAGACTAGCCGCGCCACCTAGGGGAGAAACAAACAGATTACTCTCCCGAACGACGCGGCCAGCTAAGTCTACCCGAGACGCAAGACCGCGGGTGCAGGCCCCGATGCGATTTCTACTGGCCCTCCCCGTTTTTTCGCTCCAGACGCCCATCAAGTTCTCTCGTCTTCATCACAAGTGTGACGAATGACTCGATGAGCGTCCAGAACCGCTCAGACTGGAGGATGAGAGAGACCATCGCGTTAGGAGTAAGCCCGAAACCCACTGCCTGACCGAGGGTCTCCCTTGCCACACCCCATTTTGCGTAGACGAAGAGTGCGTACTCTGCGGTATCCACCAGGAAATCGCAGTAGCAACACGTCTCCTCGTACCTCTTCTTAAAGCGCCTCAGGTACGCGTTAAAACAACCATCGCCCGAGAGCGCTTGCGCCAAGTAAAAGCCGACTTCCCTGTGCTTTCTGTTCAGCCAGGTGGCGAGCTGCGGGATCAGGCGGTAGGTCCATCTCCCTGTCTGCTCACCACGCCATGTCATCTGCCATTTCTCGACGAGTCTGCGCCTTCCATCCTTGCGGATGGCCTGCTTTGCGCGAGCCATTTCCTGCAGGTCAGCACAGGTAAGCTCCTTGCGAAGCTGAAAGGTTTCCTGCCTTTCCTCTGCCAATAAATCTATTGGCGGGACGCTCGCCAAGACCAACACAGCACTCGTCGAGACAGTCCTATATGCTGAAACTATTCTCAGCGCGACAATTCTCGGCGCCCAGAACAGTTTCCTCTGGATAGCATGGTTTTGCAGGGCATAAGACCAGACCGGAGCTGCATAAAGCAGCTTCGAATGGACCACGCTCGCAACCAATCTTTTTTTCGCTTCCCTGGGTCCATCAATGTTTGGCATAAGCCGGGCCCAGCTTGCTCCACTTTGAATTGCTTTGGCAGTTGCGATCTTTAGGTGTTCGCCAAAGCTAAGCCTACGATCCAGCTGCACCCCCAGGTACTTGTGGCGATGTTAACCACAGCTTGGATAGCGTCCACAGTGGACCTGCCTTTCCTGAATCCGAACTGGTTTTCCGAGAGACCGTTCTCCCCGACCAAGAGAGGATCTCTTGAAAATCTCGTTTGGCACCCCGTCGATACCCGGCGCTGTATTTGCCTTAAGCCTTCCACCCGCTCTCTTTAGTTCCTCGGGAGTGAAGAGTTCTTCGCGCTGGACAACGCAGGAACTTCGGTCCTGTCTTTGGAACGGCTCTACGTGTGGGAACAAGCTCCGTACAATTTACTTGACTCGCCTCAAAGCTGCTTTTGCCCCTTTTCATGCCTCGTGCAGCACAGCATCCCCCTTTGATCGGGTGAATTTTCGCTGTGCTGCAAGGCATTCTCGACGCAGGGCCGCCAACTAGTTGTTCCACCAGTACATCGAACCCTTTGCTTGCCTGCGCTTGCGGCGAGGCATCGAGTAGTCGCAAGTCGCGACCACATTCTGCCTCGCTGAGCGCACAGTAGCTTCAAACGAACCAGCAGAGCAGACCCAACCAAGCTCATCAATGAGCCTGGTTTCTTCGAGGTGTTCTCGAAGTCTTTCCGTGCTGAGTCATCTCGTGTTCCAGGAGGGGCTCCTTCCTTCGCCGCCCCTATCCTTATCCACTGCTTGGCACCGATGTTCTAGAGTAAGTTCGATGCACCGGTGGTCACTCAAGGTTATTACCTCGAGAACCAACAGGAATTCTTCCTGTCGGGGTTGCTGCAGCCCCAGGACCCGTGGTCGTAGCCAAGGCACCTGAAGCAGCGGGCGACTTCCACGTGCTCGCGAATGCTGCACGGAACCCACCCGATCCTCAATTTACGTAGCTGAAGCAGAAGCGCGACGACTGCCTCAGCCAGCCTGATCACTGCAGTCTTCACCCCACCAACGCGGGTGAAGAGCCTGCAGGACCCGTCAAGTGCTGGTCTGCTCAATGCCAAGCACAGGGAAGAAACAACTTCTTCTTTCTCAACGATCTCGTCGAGGTCCCTAATTTCGAGGGACCTCGTCGAGACCAGGGCTGAAATTTGCGCCCTTTCCCCGACCGCCAGGTCGAGCTCCTTTCGGAAGGCCGAAACGTCTCCCCCCTTTTTGAGGACCAGGAGGACTTCTTCCTCCCTGGTCCTCCGGATAGACAGGACCTCAAGTCCTGCCTTCCGGGGGTCGACTTTCGCCTTCATCTCCTTCAAGATGTCGGCGTAGGACTGGCCGTTATTCGCCGACACCTTGATGGCGTCGTCCGACCTGGCGGGCATGAAGCGCTTTAACTTAGGCGTAGCGGTGGTCCCCCGCGCTTTTTGCGCAGGGTCCTCCACTCTTTTCTCCTGTTTTTTCTTTTCTTTTCTTTTTTTTTCTTTCATTTCTTTGTAACCACATGCCAGTGCCCTTCTTTATTCGGGGGCTGGCTCGTGGCCACCTGGGCATAAGATGGCGAAGAGCCACCCTTTCTCCTCTTAGGAGTTTTTCCATTGGGGGGAGGGTGCGGATCTCGTTTGCCCCATCACCTGATTTTTTGGGGTATCTCCTAGAGACACCGAGCGTGGTCTCTCAAAGATCCCCAATTTCTCCATGGTGGGGCGGGATTCCATTTTTTTCGGATACTTACTCCGCTTTCTAATAGGCACTTGTCGGTGTAGAGCATACCGCTCAACACCTCAGTTGCCTCGTTCACCGATTCTTTAACGAAGCCAGGGTTATTCCTCAGCATACCCTGCTGGATAACGCTGAGGGCCCTGGCTAACTTTTCCATTTTTTCATTTTGCTCCTTCAGGAGCTGATGGACGTCTTTCCATCCCTCAGCCCCTGGAGGAGTGTGTGAGTGCGCATCTGGCGCCTTTACCTCTTCATCTCCTTTGTTCGTTACTGAAACCATGTTAATGCCGTCGTGACTTAAGACGGTTCGCCCATCATGGGCTACTATCCCCGACCGTATAGATCCCTAGTTATGTGCGCCGAAACCGAGAACCGGCTTATCGGATGGTCGATCCTATCAGAACATTTAAATGAGGCTATAAAAAGGTTACGGAATAGGCCCGCGCCATAATGATGCTAAAGGTTTAATGTCACCCCTATCGACCAAACGGTGCCGGGTCCGCCCCGATACCTGACCCGGACTTCAGGCTAGACGGTGTGCGATTTATCCGACGCAGCGTCGGATATAAGGAATCCTTCATTCCTGCGCCCGGGCGTCCATGATTTCAACCCCGAAATTGGCTCCAGACAGTAGAAACGTGAGCGGTTTTCCCAGTTTAACATGTGGTTTCACGGGATCTTTGCCCTTCGCGGCCGAACACCGGAGGGACTTACATTTACCCGTATTACTTCCACAGAGGCAAGGTACTGATATCGCGTCCTACCCTGGTCGGGAGGCTACTACTCCTCCCTTGGCTAGTCTATCGGGAATATCCACCAGGCGCCGGCCGCAGCCCATTCACCCAGCAATCCATTTATTCTAGTATGTGTGGGTGTCAGTATCATGCTTGTGGTTGTGATGTGACCGGGAGAGGGCATATGGGAATTTCAGCGTGACCGCCGCATGCGCATTTGTGGCGATACCCCGATTAAGGGGCCCCCCGCATTCACTGCGGGTCCAATCATGCGGCATCAAGGAACCTGTTTAAGGTCCCCTGATGCTTTTGCCTCACACCGCGTTCTCACGCGCTTGAAGGTTTTGCAGAGAAACCCTCATAGCGCGTGCGCCCAGCAGGCCCACCGCTAGCGAAAAGCCTGTCTATAGGCCCCCTTGTCGGCCACCCTGACGGCGACAGCCCTGCTGCTGGTAGAGTCCTTTCGGTCGTCACCGTTGGTCAGCTGCAGGACGCGTCTGCTCCGTGCATGGCCTCGTGCATTCATCTGGGCGAGACACTGCCCCCCTCCCCTCAAAAGACTCTCTCGGATGTTGAGTGTGTTGTGTTCAGTGTCGCTGTAAATGTGTTGTGTCATGTTGCTGTCTGTGTGCCCCCTCCTCTTTTGTCATACGGGCTTGGGACCGGCAATGGCGGAGTTCAGCACAACAAATTACAGGACTTCCAAACTGCACAATCAAATTTGTGTCGTAATTGTTAGAAGAAGATGACAAAGAAACAGGATGGCAGATCCTTAATGATGATGAAGTTTCTCAGAGGTTAACATCATATTACCCTTAGAAAAATTTGATGCAAACATTCTTTAAGTCATTAGTGTTGACCTGATTATGGATTTTTTATTTTATTTTTTATTTGTGGAACGTCTCCACAATTAAAGTTGACCTGATTGGTTGGAGTGACACACAACTATACTTCTATCTCTTTCTAACAAATAGTCAATCCTGACGGTGAAGACATGGAAAGTGATGAACCACTGCACTGCCTTTAATGACAGGTATTATGTTTTTTCAAATTTTTAGCATTAATAAATCAAATTATTGCATGTTTCAATTACCAGTTAACGTTATTTTTAACGTAGAATAAGCATAAAATATTTTGAATATTTATTTTGCCTCATTCATGAGTTATAATGTTACTTTACGATAGCTTTACGATAGCTTTATGCTATAGCGTAAAGCTATCGTTCATCCAGTTCGCTAGGGTTGATGCTAATATTGGTAGAAGCTCATACCAATTTCGCACATAATGTTCGGTGCTTCAATAGGAAGAGCTCAGCTTATTATAATAGTGTACCCCCCTGAAGGGGCAATAAAATCTACTTTATGACCCGCTAATGGAAAAAGAGTATTAGCGCGGAATTCCGCTCCACTACTTTATTCAGAAAAAATCTGCAGCTGAAGTACATAGAATTCTTGCTGACTTACAGCAACCATGCTCTGTCGGAAACAACATGCAGAGATTTTTTTAGACGCTTTAAAAATAATGATTTTGATGTTGAAGATAAAGAACGGTCTGACCCACCGAAAAAGTTTGAACACGAAGAATTGTAGGCTGTGGGCACTCTATGCTTTAGAATTTTTGCACACAATTTTATTCATGTTTGAATTGTGCGACCACTCTTTTGAATTATTCTATTCATTAGTTATCTATCGATGATTGAAACAGAATTTTTGCAGATTTTTGCAAGGTGTGGACGGGGGTAAAAAAAATAAAAACCATCAAAATACGCATTATTCCATCATCTTACTATTAAAGCACATTTTATAATAACAGTAGACAAATGAAAAATACAATTTTATTTGGTAATCAATCTCTAACATGGTTTACTGCTGAAATTTTTGCAAAAATTTTGCAAAATATTTTGCGAATTTTTTTGTTACGAAAAATCGAAATTTTTACATGCATTGTGAACAAATGGTTGACTGTCGTTATACGCAAGTCGAAATAGTGCTGCTAAAAATATCTTTTCGTATTCTTGAATAATTTTCGAATATACAGGTTAAATTAATTTCTCTTTGTTAAAAATAACATACTCATTTTACCATACATGATATCGAAAATACCCTCAAATCGTCCCCCATTTACTTTACTTTTTGAAATTTTAATGAGCACAAATAATAAGAAAAGCTCGTCAATTATATAAGTAATTAACTTGGATTTCTGGATAACAACAAATTTTTAGCAGTTATTTTGCATTGCAATACTTACATTTTCGTTACATTTTTACATTCTCATCATGGATGAGAAGGTATTGGTTTGATGTGAAAAATGACTTTCGAAATTTTCATCAAATCTTTACGTTTTGAGACCCCCTGAGTCAGAAAAAATGGTTTTTACGAAAGTGTCTGTCTGTCTGTCTGTAGGTCGTGTGCGGCATAACTCTCGATAGAATTATCAGATTGAATTCAGCTTTGGTACACTTTATCGGAGCCGAAAAAGTAAGGACAAGTTGGTTAACCAGCCACATCCAATCAAAATTGAGGAATTGAGCACTACTTTTGTGTTTTTGAAAATAATTTTTTGAAAAAATCAAAAATTTCAATACTGGTTTTTGATAGTGCTCATAAATCTCTACAAATTATCCTGATAACATTTTTTGATTAAATCAAAATTAGAAATGTTACAGCATATTCAAATTCGAAAAAAGTAAATATCAAAATTCCATTTTTCAGTTAAATTATACGAAATACGAAAAAACGTTATAATACAATATTATTTTCTACATAAAGACCTACAAATTCGCATTATAAAATTTTTTCATAAGATGCATATTTTTCTTTTTAATTCAAAAAAAATCTATTGAAAATCCAAAATTCAATTTTTTAACAATAATATTCGAAATACGAAAAAAACGTAAGAATACAAAGTTGGTCGTTTCAAAAAGATCTACAAATTTTGTTTTTCACAGTTTCTGATAAAAGATATATTTTTCGTTTCAATTCCAAAAAATACGATTAAAATTAAAAAATTCCATTTTTTAGACAAAATATGTGAGATGCAAAAAAAACGTTTAGATGGAAAATTGTTTTCCTAAATGAGGTCTACAAATTCTCATTAAGACATTTCGGGACAGGATTTATATTTTATGTTTTGATTTTTAATATTAAAAAAATTCGATTTTTTCACCAAAATATGTGAGATACGAAATAAGCGTTGTTCTGGAAAATCGTTTCCTTAAATAAAGTCTACGATTGTTTTTCCTTTTTGAGAGATTTGGAAGAAAATAAATTATTTTAATCATGTAATTTATTAAAAAGTTACTGAAATGTATACAGAAAATCGAGCGCGAAGCGCGAGCGCCATGATGAGAATGTGTTCCTTAAGGCTGATAGAGCCTTAAGTAAATTGAGTTTCCTGTTTCACTTAAATTCAAAAAGAAATTGAGTGAATTTGAGAAAATGAGTAATTTACATCATCTGTAATATTATTATAAAATTGGTTTGAGCTTCAGTATCAAATTATAATAAATAAACTTGAATGTTACTTTTTGTATACCACTTATATATAAAACGGAAACTTTTTGAACGGACTAAATTTTCAAGGGGCAAAACCTGTATATTCGAAAAATATTCAAGAATATAAATTGATAGTTTTCGCAATACTCTTTCGACTTGCGAATAACGACAATCAACCATTTGTTCACAATGCATGTAAAAAATTTCGATTTTTCGCAACAAAAAAAATTCGCAAAATATTTTGCAACATTTTTGCAAAAATTTCAGCAGTAAACCATGTTAGAGATTGATTACCAAATAAAATTGTATTGTTCATTTGTCTACTCTTATTATTAAATGTGTTTTAATAGTAAGATGTTGGAAGAATGCGTATTTTGATGGTTTTTATTTTTTTTACCCCCGTCCACACCTTGCAAAAATCTGCAAAAATTATGTTTTAATCATCGATAGGTAACTAATGAATAGAATAATTCAAAAGAGTGGTCGCGCAATTCAAACATGACCAAAATTGCGTGCAAAAATTTTCACAATTTTTTGCATCGCGAATTATGCATCAAAAAATCTGCAAAAATTTATAAATGTGTCTTCTATTGGAAAAAACAACCCTGATTTTTTTTAGAATTTTCCTATGATTAGTTTAGCTGAAAAACGAAAAAAACGACAATGGTAAAATCCGCCATTACTCATTTAAAATGGCAGATAATGATCTGAAAATTTGATATCATAATCTCTTGTCCAACCCCCTCCATAAGGTTAATGCGAAATTTGATTTGGTTTTAAGGCCGATTTTACATGGAAACCCGGCTATGCCCTTTTGAACAAGATTTTAGGAATGACTCGCGTATGTGCGGTGACTGGCTTCTTCACCACTATAACGCGCCAGCGCATTCATCGAATCTTGTGCAACCGTTTCTGAGTAAGCACAGTATCGTATTGCTTTGACAACCTCCGTACAGTCCCGACATAGCCCCCTGTGACTTTTGGCTGTTTCCAAAACTCAAAAAACCACTCAAAGGACAGCGATTTGATAATAAAACGACGGTTGAACATAATGCGACGAGCGTACTCAAGGCCATCCCTAAAAGTGAGTTCCAGGACTGTTACGAGAAGTGGAAACATCGCTGGAACCGTTTTATTCAATTAAGTGGGGATTACTTTGAAGGATACCACCCGCGCGTTGATGAAGAATAACGCCAGCGCGGAAATATAAAGGTAGGCCCGATACTTTCCGGACAGACCTCGTTTATCGCTGTAACGTCGTTTAATCTCGTTGAAACTTTATGAAAATTTTTTTACAGGCGTGAAATATCTTAGCGCTGACGATGAAAGTATCAGAAGTTCCTTTTTCCATAATAGCAATTAATTATTTAATTGCAAATCATAGGCGTACAACTTTCCGGTTTACGTAACTTCCGAGAAAAAAAGTGTATGGGGAACTTTAAGCTACGAAAAACTGTCAACGAGGCATTTCTTCTTTAATAATTAAAGAAGTTTTTGGCAAAGTTCCAGATCGATTCGATGAAAACTGACTGAGATCCAGCGTTTTAAACAAATGGGGATGACACGTTTGAGCTGTTTCGAGCACTTAGGCCCCTATTGCATTGAGGGCTTCAATTAATAAGAACAACAGCGATGACGATAAAAGCAACGCAGAAGTCATAAATCAAGATAATCCCGTAATAGTAAATAGCGAAGAGATGGTCGTAGCTGACGTGGTTTCTTTGTTCGACGGAAGTAACCTCCCAGTATTACACTTTATTGAGGGTTGCATGGAAGCAAAGGCAATGCTGCCGACACCTGCCGCCCAAGAAAACCTTGCACGTGTGTTGAGAGGTAATTTGTCTGGTGAGGCACGAAACGGTATTGTTGGGTCAATGTATGCAACGATAGAGGAATGAATAGAAAAATTGAAAAGAGTATATGCCCGTGCGAAAAGCATATACCAGTTTCAGAGAGAATTAAGTAATATATTAATGTGTAGAAGAAAAAGATACTTTTAAGGAAGTTATTAATGACAGTATTGATATAGAACGAAGATTAGCTGCAAATTCCGCACTACGAAGAAATAAAAATGTGGAATATTCAAAAAGTGACGAACCAAATTGTTTGTTTAATTTGTAAAAAGCCGGGTCATGCAACTGAAAAATGTTTTCATTTAAGTAAAGCTCAAAAAGCAATTCTTAGTAATAAGCAACAAAATTTTATGTATCCAACCCAACAAAGATATAATAATTTCAATGGTCAAAGAAGTAATAATAATAATTTTTCAACAAACAATTACAATAATTTTCCAAATAAGAATTTTTTAAGAAATAAAAATTATAATTTTAATAATAACAACAATAATTTTTTACAAAATAAAAATAACAATTATAGAAATAATATTAAACAAAAGGTTCTCAACCCTGAAGTACGAATAAATAGCCAAAACGTATAGAAACTTACAAGAATTAATAATTTACCACTTTACACATTAGGACAAGTAAAAATAAACATTTTTGGTTAACCAACGATATTTTACATTATTCCAAATGTAGTTCCAGTACAAGAAGATAGAGTATTAAGATCAGAATTTTTTCAAGATAATAATGTAAATATAAATTATATTTCAAAATGCTTAGAAATTGAGAACCACTGTTACCCTTTTAGATCTATAAATACGTTAACTATTCCAGCTCGAACAGTTACATTTTATGTTCAAATAAATAATACACAAAAAAATGAAGGGTATGTACCTCGATTACGTATCCAAGATGGCGGAAAACTTATTTAAAATTTGCAAATAAAAATGAAATACCAATAATAATACCAATCCCAATAGTTAATTTAGAAGACTTTGGAGATCAAGTATGTTATAAAGAAATTGAAAATTTACATAATATTAAACAAACAAATAATGAAGATTTATCAAGTAAAATATTAAATAAATTTTTAAAAACTCAAGGAAAAATAAAATAGAGAATGGCTCTTGATTTTCGTAGATTAAATAAAAAAACAATTGGAGATTCGTATCATCTACCTAATATAAACGATATACTTGATTCTCTAGGTTCAGCGAAATATTTTTCAGTATTCGATTTAGCTACTGGTTTTCACCATATAACAATGGACCCAAGAGACTCTCATAAAACTGCATTTTCCACACCTCACTGTCATTACAAATTCGATAGAATGCCTTTCGGTTTAAAAACGGCACCCGCCACGTTTCAAAGATTAATGAATTTAACATTAACTGGATTCATCAGAACGGAAGTTTTTGTATATCTTGATGACATAGTTATTTATAAAAATACTCTAGAAGAGCACAAAAGTAAATATAACAATGTAGCAGAATGACTTAGAAAAGAAAATCTTCATTTACAACCAGAAAAATACGAATTTTTACGACCCGAAGTAGAGTATTTAGGTCATATAATTGATGAAAATGGAGTACGTCTAGATCCAAAAAAGATAATAGCTGTAAAAACCTTTCCAGTCCCAAAAACACGGAAAAATCTTAAAAAATTTTTAGGCTTAGCAGGATATTAAAAACGATATATTAATGGTTTTTCAAAAATTGCAAGTCCTTTAAATCAACTTCTCAGAAAAGATATACCTTTTAATGGGACAGAAAAACAACAAGCAGCTTTCGATATTTCAAAAGCAAAATTATGTGAAGAACCACTTTTACAACGACCTGATTTTTCTCAACCTTTTATGCTTACAACAGATGCCTCAGGATTTGCAATAGCAGGTATTTTATCACAAGGTAAAATAGGTAAAGATAAGCCAATAGCATATGCTTCACGTAGTCTAAGTGATACTGAGAAAAAATATGATACATATGAGAAAGAAGCTCTTGCTATAATATTTCGTGTGACTCAATCTCGTCCTTATTTGTATTGAAGAAAATTTACTATAGTAACTGTACATAAACCTCTAGTTTGGTTTCGAAATTCTAAAGACCCTTGTTCACGAGTTTCACTTTGGCGATTGAAACTTGCAGAATATGATTTTGATGTAGTTTAGAAGGCAGGAAAAATGAATATAAATGCAGACGCTCTCTCAAGAAACCCTATTGATGATAACAAAGAGAAATCAAAACATTTACAAGTTAATGACAACGATACTTTTATGACTTCTCAAGAAAAAATGACTACCAAGAAAATTTTTACAAAAAATAATCAAGGAAACTCTAAAAATGAGGTAAAACCTTTAAAACGAAGAAACTTGAATCCAGGAATCGTACCAGACGACGTAGATCATTTTAGAGAAATTTCGGAAGCCCAAATATTAAATATTGACTCAACAATTCTAGAATTTTTTCAAGACTTTTGTAGTGAAGAATCATTTAGTGAGATTGGTAAGAATATTTTAAAATACACAAATTCATTTGAAAATCTGGTTTCAAGACTTATTTTTATGGCAATATTTGCATGAAGTCCAGTATTTTTTTAAAAATACGAAAATCATTATGGAAAATTATAACTACCCAACATTGCTCAGAAAAGACCACATACATATACTCCATCTAAAATTCCCCTACATGTATTTATCTTGGATCTACAGGAACTACCAAGAAACCAAACTAAACCTATTGAATACAAATTTGCCATCGAGAACATCACTCAAAACCTCCAAAATTACACCCATATTTATACCGACGGGTCAGAGTCGACAACAGGTACCGGACGCAGTGTCGTTACCCCTGAATAAATTATCTATGATCTACATATACAATTATCAATGAAAATAATAACTAATTTCCATTTGAATCAATTAAATCATTAACAACTCAAATAGATAATTCTTTTGCATTTATTGGAATTATCCACAAAATTTGACCACGTAACCCAAGCAATTCAGGAGTCCATCTCAAGGTGAAACGACCAGGGAATAGGTATAATTCTATTCTGGATACCATCACATATAGGAATTGGAGGAAACGAAGAAATAGACGATTTTTCAGAGTCAGCCTGCTTACTCCCCGAACCCGATGAAGCTGCAAAAACGGAATCTTGGGACCTACGCAAAGTTTTCAACAGAAGTAATGCAGAAATCTGGAACAAGTTATGGAAATCAGCT
Source organism: Diplolepis rosae (assembly GCA_030998225.1). Lineage (NCBI taxonomy): Eukaryota > Metazoa > Arthropoda > Insecta > Hymenoptera > Diplolepididae > Diplolepis > Diplolepis rosae. The sequence continues at coordinate 1,929,278 of JAPYXD010000466.1, forward strand.
CCAGCTACAAAACTCCACGAAATAAAAACTAATGCGTTAACATGAATTGTTTCACAAACGCGGAAAACGAATAAATTATCTATGATCTACATATGAAATTATTAATGAAAATAATAACTAATTTCCATTTGAATCAATTAAATCATTAACAACTCAAATAGATAATTCTTTTGCATTTACTGGAATTATCCACAAAATTTGACCACGTAACCCAAGCAATTTAGGAATCGATTTTAAGGTGAAACGACCAGGGAATAGGTATAATTCTATTCTGGATACCGTCACATGTAGGAATTGGAGGAAACGAAGAAATAGACGATTTTTCAGAGTCAGGCTCCTTACTCCCCGAACCCGATGAAGCTGCAAAAACGGAATCTTGGGACTTACGCAAAGTTTTCAACAGAAGTACTGCTGAAATCTGGTACAAACTATGGAAATCAGCTCCAGCTACAAAACTCCACGAAAGAAAAACTAATTCATTAACATGAATTGTTTCGCAAACGCGGAAAACGAATAAATTTTCTATGATCTACATATACAATTATTAATGAAAATAATAACTAATTTCCATTTGAATCAATTAAATCATTAACAACTCAAGTTCTTTTGCATTTTGTGGAATTATCCACAAAATTTGACCACGTAACCCAAGCAATTCAGGAGTCAATCTCAAGGTCAAACGACCAGGGAATAGGTATAATTCTATTCTGGATACCATCATATATAGGAATTGGAGAAAACAAAGAAATAGACAATTTTTCAGTCAGCCTGCTTACTCTCCGAACCCGATGAAGCTGCAAAAACGGAATCTTTGGACTTACGCAAAGTTTTCAACAGAAGTACTGCTGAAATCTGGTACAAACTATGGAAATCAGCTCCAGCTACAAAACTCCACGAAAGAAAAACTAATTCATTAACATGAATTGTTTCGCAAACGCGGAAAACGAATAAAATTATTTAATAAAAATTCATTTGTCGGAAGACAGTCAAAATGGGCAAAAACTGACCCGAAATTCGATGATTTTGAGTTAGACGGTAAATTCTCATCCAAAAATAAAAACTTGTGATATTTTTCACATAGCTCACCTGAAAGGCAATGACAAGAGGTATTTAAAAAATATTATTTAATAAAAATTCATTTGTCGGAAGACAGTCAAAATGGGCAAAAACTGACCCGAAATTCGATGATTTTGAGTTAGACGGTAAATTCTCATCCAAAAATAAAAACTTGTGATATTTTTCACATAGCTCACCTGAAAGGCGATAACAAGAGCTACTCAAAAAAAATTATTTAATAAAAATTCATTTGTCGGAAGACAGTCAAAATGGGCAAAAACTGACCCGAAATTCGATGATTTTGAGTTAGACGGTAAATTCTCATCCAAAAAGAAAAACGTGCGACATATTTCACATGCCCCACCTGAAAGGCAATGACAAGAGGTACTTAAAAAATATTATTTAATAAACATTAATTTGTCGGAAGACAGTCAAAATGGGCAAAAACTGACCCGAAATTTGATGATTTAGAGTTAGACGGTAAATTTGCACCCAAAACTAAAAACTTGTGACATTTTTCACATGCCCCACATGAAAGGCGATAACAAGAGCTACTTAAAAAAAAATATTTAATAAAAATTCATTTGTCGGAAGACACTCAAAATGGTCAAAAACTGACCCGAAAATCGTTGATTTTAAGTTAGACGGTAAATGCTCACCCAAAACTAAAAACTTGTGAAATTTTTCACATACCCCGCCTGAAAGGTGTTAACAAGAGCTACCTAAAAAAAATTATTTGAAATAAATTCATTTGTCGGAAGACAGTCAAAATGGGCAAAAACTGACCCGAAATTTGATGATTTAGAGTTAGACGGTAAATTTGCACCCAAAACTAAAAACTTGTGACATTTTTCACATGCCCCACATGAAAGGCGATAACAAGAGCTACTTAAAAAAAAATATTTAATAAAAATTCATTTGTCGGAAGACACTCAAAATGGTCAAAAACTGACCCGAAAATCGTTGATTTTAAGTTAGACGGTAAATGCTCACCCAAAACTAAAAACTTGTGAAATTTTTCACATACCCCGCCTGAAAGGTGTTAACAAGAGCTACCTAAAAAAAATTATTTGAAATAAATTCATTTGTCGGAAGACAGTCAAAACGGTCTAACTCAAAAAAATCGAATTTCGGGTCAGTTTTTGCCCATTTTGACTGTCTTCCGAAAATGAAGATTTTTTTTAAATAATTTTTTTTAAGTAGCTCTTATTATAGCCGTTTAGGTGGGGCATGTGAAACATGTCACAAGTTTTTATTTTTGGGTGAGAATATACCGTCTAACTCAAAATCATCGAATTTCGGTCCACATCAAGAGCGAGCAGTTAGTTAGTTAATTCTTCTTCTAGTTCGTTTCTAGAAATTTCAATCGAAATTATCACCGGTCTCGCGACAATAGTGCAGTGCGGTATCTTCAATCTAAAGTCCGAAAATCTCTTAATTTGAGATCAATAAAATTCGACCGGGACAATTTAAAATCCAAGTTCGGGAGTCATAAAAGTCATCGTGGACTTGTATGGATCTTTGTAAAGATCTTTGAACTGTGTCATAAATAAGGATCGCTGCCTTTACGGGCCATACATGTGCCGACTATATCTCCGTCTCTTTCGCACACTTTGTCTACACCTGTGGGGATCCTTCGTACTACGTTCTCACCGCCGTGTGGATTAATCCTCAACTCAGATTAACAAATCATAAAGGCACCAAACTTCTCCCCTCAGCCCCCCTCTTTCTCTCTCTGTCAACTTATGTATCAACCAGCCTGTGCCTACATCCGTATACTAATTGTAGCAACGAGTTTAACAATTGAACTTAATAATCAAGTAATTATTTTAATAAATTCAATTTATATTATTTGATAATCTTTGTTTCTTTCATTGACTTATCCTCGCCCCTAAGCGAGGATCATCTGATTATAACCTAAAGCAAGGAACCTTTGATCAAAGTAAGTATTTACTCAATTGTGACATAACATGTGATTCATTCTTGAACATTGAATACATCACAAATAATTAGTGTTACTAAATCATTTCTTACTTATCCATATGTCCCAACCTTGATTGGAAGTTGGATAAAATTACTTGAACTATTTTTCTCCGTGTATACTTTAATGTTCTAATGTGACGTACATTTGTATGCATTATAAATAATATTATAAATACCGATATTCTTTGTGTTGAGTTTTGAAACAATTAGGTTTTTTTTATCAAAAATTGGAACACTATCCAATTGTTAGGAAAATAAATCAATTCAATACGCTGCTTAGATTAGTATGCACCATATGAATTATTTGAAACAAAATAAAGAATTTTCGCACTTTCAACAATAAAATACTAAATTTTAACTCTGTAAGTCTACTCATAGTTGGAAAACTTTGCATTTATTCAGCTTTTGGTGGTACTTAAAAATATATTATTTCAGAGCATAGTCTTTGTTTCTATTTAATTTTTATACCATCCAATTATTGATATTTTTTGTAAATGGAAAAATAATTCGATTTGAAAAATTATCAAATTGTGTGAATTAGGCTTGACTAGTGCCTACATTCAGTTAACAATGTATATCTTTGAATAAAAATAACAATTTTAATTTATTTCAAATACTTATTCATAATTACTTTCAACTTCTTTTTCAAATCCACGGGGCCTCTGTTGAAGAATGTTACATTCTTTCAACTGTTACAGAAATATTCGGACGTTGATGGATGTTTTACTTGAAGAAAGAATGCTGAACTGTTCCTTAACTGCAACGCAGCGCGTTAGAAAAATTATAAGTGGGCTTTGATTGATTGATATGTGCTTAAATACTTGTTAAACGGTTGGACTAAACATACAACTTATTTAAATAGCGACGACCCCCCCCCCCCCCCCTCTTTCCTTTCAATTAGTGTTTCATACTAGAAGCCAGTTTTCGATAGCCGATGGTTATACTGATCAAATTGACACATAACAAGCTGGATAAATGATCCATGTGAATCGCATGATGATTATTATTTATTAAAAACATCAAATTATTCTGTTATGCAAAACATTATTTCCATCCGCATTTATTTTATTCACGATTAGGATTTTTAATAATTTCCTAACAATTATACTCCGTTCTTTCTGGACCTCGCGCTTCGCGCTCGGTCTTGTGCTCTTCGCATACATTTAAGTTTATTTCTTATAATTTAATACTAAAGCACAAACCAATTTTATAATATTAGAAAAGATGTAAATTACTCATTTTCTCAAATTCACTCAATTTCTTTTTCAGTTTAAGTGAAAGAGGAAATTCAATTTACTTAAGGCTCTATCAGCCTTAAGGAACACATTCTCATCATGGCGCTCGCGCTCGATTTTCTGTATACATTTCAGTAACTTTTTAATAAATTACATGATTAAAATAATTTATTTTCTTCCAAATCTCTCAAAAAGAAAAAACAGTCGTAGACTTTACTTAAGGAAACGATTTTGCAGAACAACGCTTATTTCGTATCTCACATATTTTGGTGAAAAAAATCGAATTTTTTAAATATTAAAATTCAAAACATAAAATATACCTCCTGTCCCGAAATGTCTTTATGAGAATTTGTAGACCTCATTTAGGCAAACAATTTTCCATCCAAACGTTTTTTTTGTATCTCACATATTTTGTCTAAAAAATGGAATTTTTGAATTTTAATCGTATTTTTTGGAATTGAAACGAAAAATATTTGTTTTATCAGAAACTGTGAAAAACAAAATTTGTAGATCTTTTTGAAACGAACAACTTTGTATTCCTACGTTTTTTTCGTATTTCGAATATTATTGTTAAAAAATTGAATTTTGGATATTCAATATTTTTTTCTTTGAATTAAAAAGAAAAATATGCATCTTATGAAAAAATGTTACAATTCAAATTTGTAGGACTTTATGTAGAAAATAATATTGTATCATAACGTTTTTTCGTATTTCGTATAATTTAACTGGAAAATGGAATTTTGATATTTACTTTTTTCGAATTTGAATATGCTGTAACATTTCTAATTTTGATTTAATCAAAAAATGTTATCTGGATAATTTTTAGAGATTTATGAGCACTATCTAAAACCAGTATTGAAATTTTTGATTTTTTCAAAAAATTATTTTCAAAAACACAAAAGTAGTGCTCAACCACTCAATTTTGATTGGATGTGGCTGGTTAATGAACTTGTCCTTACTTTTTCGGCTCTGATAAAGTGTACCAAAGCTCAATTAAATCTGATAATTCTATCGAGAGTTATGCCGCACACGACCTACAGACAGACAGACAGACAGACACTTTCGTAAAAACCCTTTTTTCTGACTCAGGGGGTCTCAAAACGTAAAGATTTGATGAAAATTTCGAAAGTCATTTTTCACATAAAACCAATACCTTCTCATCTATGATGAGAATGTAAAAATTCAGGTTTATAATTGAGGTCGCCAACAAGTAGATTGCTTCGAACCCAAAAACTTGGTCTCATAGTGCTTTTCACAAAAACCCATATATTTTGAGGTATCCAGAGGGTCCCACGCTATTTTACACCTTATATGTATAATAATTAAGCAAAACGCAAAACACGTGTATAATGAAAGAAATTGTCGTACTTAAAGTGGGTCGTCCCACATGGAATAGTGTAATTGTATGGAAGTTGGCCCTGTGGTAGGAGCTGTGACAGTGGGGATGCCCTCCAGCGCAGCGCTCGTCCGACGGCATTCCTACCATCTTCAGCGACGACACGGCCTCTTTATTCTTCTTATCGGTCCTCTCTTGGGTTCTTTCATCTCTATTCTTTTCCACGCATCCTCTCTTACGGTCCCATCTTTATTCTTTTCCACTCATCCTCTCTTACGGTCGATAAACACACCTGCGTCTCTCTCCCTCCGTGAATCCTATCGATCAGAATCCAATTTTAGCCTCAAAGACGCCTGAACACTAAGATTTCGTCATCTGACACATTACGGCTCCCTTTCTGATTGAACTGAACCCTATTGTTACCCAATACTACGGACCTTCCCCTTGTGCCACTTTATCAGAGGAGCACTTTTCTCTTAGTATTTTTAATTTTTTTGTTTGTAATTATTTTTTAAACAAAATTCTTGACTGGCTTTACAAGTTTAAAAACTTAACATTTGTAAACGCGAGAGGCTTTTGACTTCGCTAGAAAGTTAACCCGTAACTATCCAATTGCTGGTTGAATGATCTCACGATTAGAATATAATACACACACTGAAAAAAAAAATTCGACGATACAGACATAATTGTGGTTCCTTGACCCATATTATATTGGAGATTTACCGAAAACCAAGGTTTGCTTGTATTAGTTCAGCCTGTATGTGTATTCCAAACATATGAATTACTATTGCAGCAATATTTTTGTTTAACTGTCAAATATATTTTGTTGAATTACTTAAAAACAATCAGCTATATTTATATGGCTGATAAATCCCAAGCATTTCTTTCAGTGCAGATCTATAAAGACATTGGATTAAAAAATTCGTCGCATGTCAAACAACAAACTCAATCTGAACACTGCTTCATAATTTTAATAAAAAGTTCATTTTTATGCCTGGAAGTTACTCAGTTTGATTGCGGAATAATGCTAATAATATATAACCCGGAAAAGGGCACTAAGACTCGGTGAAGCCGTGATTGTACATAATTATCGATTCTAGGAGATTCTTTGGTGGCATTGTGATAGACTTTCAGAAAGTTTTGCAGCCTTGCATAATATTTAAACAAGTCTCATCTATCACCTTTCTTTCTTATCAACTCTTCCACCACAATATGCTCATTCAAGGCTACTTCCCCTCCTTCAAGAGACAGTGACAGCGTGTTGCGTATGCCCGAGCACCAGCTCAACGGCACCTGATAACATCGTAAACCAACCTTCAGTCGGTAATCACTGCGTGCGTTTTCACTTCACAGTGACCCACAATATAAAAGCCGACTGTGACGATTGGGGAATTTCTGGAATCTGAAGCGGCGCCTTCTCTGGCCGAACAATCGGCGGGACTCGTCGACATCGATGGAAACACGGTTGCGTCGCTTGCGCTCTATGCCGCTGACTACCAATCGTTACAGGAACGACCAGTTAGTCCCTAAGGGCCTCTACAGAGTAAGCGCTGACCGATATCAAGGAAGATCTCGTTCTTTCGCTGGGCAGCCATGTTTTTCGCTACTTCGTCGGAAATCCACCTTGCTGCAGATCGGTTCATATGGCTTTGATTTTTCTTCGACTAAGCAAAAGATCTGTTTTCAATCTGGCATATTCTGCTATTTTATCTTCGAAAAGAAAAGCAAATCTAACAAACAAACAAAAAACCTGGTGATTTGAATCACGCGACAAAATTCAGATTGATGCCGTGATGTAACAAGACACCATACTAACCTATGAAAAAATGAATTTCACTAGAAGAATAAAAATTTTGGCTACTGATGTGAAGATCATTTTTGTAGCTTTTTGTGATACATGTACGAAATTTGTTACTTTTCATGCATGTAGAGCATGGAGGAGGTGATTGATTCCAGACCAGTGAGAAAAATTAATTTTTCCCCACTGTACACCGAAAGTAAGCCTTTTCGATATTGTTTTACGAGCGGAAAGTTAATTTCCCCGCACTAGTGCGGTAAAATTTTAAGTTTGTTTTAATTTTCCGCTCACTTAAAATTTTCCCGCACTAGTGCGGGAAAATAAACTTTCCGCACGCAAAACGACACCAACTCGACTAACTATTGGTATACAGCGAACAAAAAAAATCAATCGTATCACTTGTGGAACGTATTTAAGCGTACTAGCGAGTTGTGTCAAAGGCCGAAGCGACATGAGGAAATTGGGCTCTTGTCGTGACTCGCTCTTGCGTTAAAATACGCCTTTCCGCACTTGATACGAAATATATTATTTCAGCTAGACTATACAAAAACAAGAATATTACCGGCCAATATTCTTTTCTAGAATTTATGAGACTATTCGGTTAACACCCTTTATTGCATTTCACTAGTCGGGTTGTGCTTTCTCCAATGAAAATAGGTAATTGTGTTTAGAATATTTTTAGTTGAATAAAATTTGGTATTAATCTTTTTCAAAATATAATAATTAGGCATTTGCAGTTCTATGAACAGCTAATATCACTTAGGGAAGCACTGGTGGTATTGTTTCCATTGAAAATGTATGGGAAGGATTCTTATTTTTTAATTTCTGCAATAAAGAATCATTTATTGCCAAAATTTTATGGGTGAAAATATTGGGCCAGGACTTTGCAATACCGGACCCCGGTATTGAAAGTCTGAATTATAATACTTAATTTAAAATCTTTTACTGATAATCATAAAACAAAGCATTTGGTAAAAGTTAAAATCCTGCAGATCATGGACTCTACAATTTTTTGTTACAACTAAATTTATTAAGGTTCATCAAATAATTATATTATAATTATAATATTATATTAGCTTTGAAGAATTTGAAATATTCCTGTGATCCTCTGATCCTTATATTTTGAATTTATATTAATCAGAAAGCATTGTAACTATTTTAAATCGTAATGCATGCTTCAAAATGAAAGAATCTCTTGAATTCTCTGGAAGAAAAATATTCTCCGTAATGATCTCGAAAATATTACCCAATTTTAAATGATCGAGAATTTTTCAATTCTAGATTAGACAATCAATAACTTCACTCTCGTCTTACGTCCGGAAATGCTCTAGTGTCCTATTTTAAAATGATTTTTAGGTCAAAGTTCGCGCTCTATAACCTGGGGATCAGACCTAACTATGAGAAGAGAATATTACGCGAAACGACATACGAATCGAGATCAGTGAGAAAATACTAACGCTCTTGTATATACCTATTATATTAAAGTGTGATTTTATAAGTATGTAGGTACTAAGAGGTCTTTAATTATTACTGAATCGCGAGTAATTAATATAAAATATAATTAAAATAACAGAATTTTAACAGAATCAAGGAAAAAATAATCGACTAAACTACACAAATTTAAAACAAGAAAAAGCACTCAGAAACAGAAATTATACAGTTCTATTATAATTTGATATGATATTTTCATCTTTTATGTAATTTTTTATTACTTGTGCATAACTAATTTTTAATCAAGTTTGAAACAGAAATGAACAAAATTTGGTTGTTATGCGAGTGGAGTGGCAACGATTGGGGTTCGCAGTACCAAAGACTAGTTTTGAGACTGTATACTTCTTTCTATTAATTTTGCAAGTTTTGGTCCATTTTGCGCAAAAAATAAACACTTTATTGTATAGATCCAACAGACTGTCATTTTTTCGTAAGTTTTGTATAAATATAACACTGGGCTGCCACAACATTATTTACCTGCAGACGAGTTATTTATAAGTAAAAAAAGTCTTGTCCTTTATCGATGAACATATACAATAAGTATAACACCGACGCTTGAGGAGCTTCAAACCGTATTTGAGTAAAATGAGCAACGCGCGTATTAATTCAACTGGCAATGGTATCGTTCTCTTAAATGAGAAAAAATTCTTACCTCGAGCCTGCCATTAGTCATCCAATACATGCATACATAAACAGCATTCAAATACATTCACGCCATTCAGTGGTAGCCAATCATATTTTAACTCACAAATACACTTAGACATATAACCTTAAATATATAAACCTAATAACTATACTTATATATAGTACGATACGCTTTCGACGAATCACACACACGCTCGCTTACAATGCTAAGACATAAAATTTGAAACCTTCTTATATCGTGACTGCAAGAGCAATTCAGAGTTATTATGAGACATGTTGTACTCATGTCTTTGTATTTTGTCTTGACCCAAATTTGAATTCGTTTAATTATTTTTGCATTGGCATTGGGTCAGTTTCTTTACGTTAAAATCTTTAATTTATGGACATATTCTAAAAAGAGGCTAAAAAACAGAATCATACAAATCATAGGGAAGCTAAACAACAATTCATAAAATTAATAAAAACTGGGGTGCGGGGGTTGGGGGTTTAAGGCAAACGTTTCGTCCACAAATGGGGGCCCTCTTCAGTGCCAAAAAATGTTTTTCAAGGACTTAATAACTAAGTTGTAAACATGCAAAATTTTTTGATGTGCATATTAAATTAGATTTTTTCTTTTTTGTGTTTTTTGGCTTTTTGTTTTCTTAAATTTATTATTTAATAAAAACATGCAGTTGACTTATGTAAGGGTGGGGCAGATTCGTAGAAAGTGTTGATCGCAAAGTCCGCTTCTCCTCAAAAGTGAGCAACAGACAGTGTAATGGGGATGATTTTTTAAATAATATTTTTTATATAAGAAATCAAACACAACTTTGAAAGACACAATTTTTGACACAACGCACTTGAGGAGCCTGCACAAAACAACACAAAACACGAACGCGGATCTATGTTAATACACAGAGAGAAATTTTAGGTTTCACTGACCAAAGTTTTTTTGTTAAAATCGTCTTTACAAAAATTCTAAAGTTCTCATGACAATCATGGTAGTGGCTGTCATACATTGGAAAAGTGTTTACTCCAACTGCAAGGAACGCTACTGAGACCACGATTCTGGTACTTGAAATACCATAGCGCTGCGGTTATAGGAACCAAAGTCCATATCGTAAAGCCGCGCATAGAGTTTAGTTAAAATGACTAAGTCTACGGACAGTAAATACCCAGTCAAAATTATTTTTGAGGTTATAGGTATGGTTCTCTTAGTTATCAAAATACGAATTCAATTTGAATAGAAAAAATAAAATTTCACTGAAAAGATCTAAGAAAAATAATCCGGTATAATGATATTTATGATAACTTTCGTCGATTGAGTTAAAAAATTGTCACTTTTTTACGTACGTATATCAATATAAGTGAAATTCACGCTTTCTTGGTTATGAAATAGAGAATGCATTTACGGGTATTCCCCGCTACACGTCATTTTTACACGCGAGTCATATTGCCAAAAGATATATATCTCATATATTTTACATGTGGCTTATATGTGTATACCAATATGTGTGTGTGTATATTTATATATGTGTTATATGTGTGTGTTTAAAATATATATTATACGTGTGTGTTTAAAATATATATGTCTCACTTTCGAACCAACAATTTAATATAATATCTTAAATATAAGTGGAATTCGCGCTTTCTTGGTTATAAATTAGTGAATGCATTTACGCGTATTCCCCGCTACACGTCATTTTTACACGCAAGTTAGACTGCCAAAAGATATATATCCCATATATCTTACACGTGTATTATATGTGTATAACAATATGTGTGTGCATATTTATAAATGTGTTATATGTGTGTGTTTAAAAAATATATATCTCACTTCGAACGAACGGCTTAATATAATATCTTCAATATAAGTGAAATTCGCGCTTTTCTGGTTATGGAATAGTAAATGCATTTACGTGTATTCCCCGCTACACGTCATTTTTACACGCGAGTCATACTGCCAAAAGATATATATCTCATATATTTTACATATGGCATAAATGTTTATACCAATATGTGTGTGTATATTTATATATGTGTTATATGTGTGTGTTTAAAATATATATTATACGTGTGTGTTTAAAATATATATGTCTCACTTTCGAACCAACAATTTAATATAATATCTTAAATATAAGTGGAATTCGCGCTTTCTTGGTTATAAATTAGTGAATGCATTTACGCGTATTCCCCGCTACACGTCATTTTTACACGCGAGTCATACTGCCAAAAGATATATATCCCATATATCTTACACGTGTATTATATGTGTATACCAATATGTGTGTGTATATTTATATATGTTTTATATGTGTCTGTTTAAAATATATATATCTCACTTAGAACCAACGGTTTAATATAATATCTTCAATATAAGTGAAATTCGCGGTTTCTTGGTTATGAAATAGTGAATGCATTTACGCGTATTCCCCGCTACACGTCATTTTTACACGCGAGTCATACTGCCAAAAGATATATATCTCATATATTTTACATGTGGCATAAATGTTTATACCAATATGTGTGTGTGTATATTTATATATGTGTTATATGTGTGTGTTTAAAATATATATTATACGTGTGTGTTTAAAATATATATGTCTCACTTTCGAACCAACAATTTAATATAATATCTTAAATATAAGTGGAATTCGCGCTTTCTTGGTTATAAATTAGTGAATGCATTTACGCGTATTCCCCGCTACACGTCATTTTTACACGCGAGTCATACTGCCAAAAGATATATATCTCATATATTTTACATATGGCATAAATGTTTATACCAATATGTGTGTGTATATTTATATATGTGTTATATGTGTGTGTTTAAAATATATATTATACGTGTGTATTTAAAATATATATGTCTCACTTTCGAACCAACGGTTTAATATAATATCTTCAATATAAGTGGAATTCGCGCTTTCTTGGTTATAAATTAGTGAATGCATTTACGCGTATTCCCCGCTACACGTCATTTTTACACGCGAGTCATACTGCCAAAAGATATATATCTCATATATTTTACATGTGGCTTATATGTGTATACCAATACGTGTGTGTATATTTATATATGTGTTATATGTGTGTGTTTAAAATATATATGGCTCACTTTCGAACAAACAGTTTAACTTAATATCTTCAATATAAGTGAAAGTCGCGCTTTCTTGGTTATGAAATAGAGAATACATTTACGCGTATTCCCCGCAACACGGCATTTTTACACGCGAGTCATACTTCCAAAAGATATATATCTCATATATTTTACATATGGCATAAATGTTTATACCAATATGTGTGTGTATATTTATATATGTGTTATATGTGTGTGTTTAAAATATATATTATACGTGTGTATTTAAAATATATATGTCTCACTTTCGAACCAACGGTTTAATATAATATCTTCAATATAAGTGAAATTAGTGCTTTCTTGGTTATGAAATAGTGAATGCATTTACGCGTATTCCCCGCTACACGTCATTTTTACATGCGATTCATACTGCCAAAAGATATGTATCTCATATATTTTACATGTGGCTTATATGTGTATACCAATATGTGTGTGTGTATATTTATATATGTGTTATATGTGTGTGTTTAAAATATATATTATACGTGTGTGTTTAAAATATATTTGTCTCACTTTCGAACCAACAATTTAATATAATATCTTCACTATAAGTGAAATTCGCGCTTTGTTGGTTATGAAATAGTGAATGCATTTACGCGTATTCCCCGCTACACGTCATTATTACACGCGAGTTAGACGGCCGAAAGAGATATATCCCATATATCTTACACGTGTATTATATGTGTATAACAATATGTGTGTGCATATTTATAAATGTGTTATATGTGTGTGTTTAAAAAATATATATCTCACTTCGAACGAACGGCTTAATATAATATCTTCAATATAAGTGAAATTCGCGCTTTTCTGGTTATGGAATAGTAAATGCATTTACGTGTATTCCCCGCTACACGTCATTTTTACACGCGAGTCATACTGCCAAAAGATATATATCTCATATATTTTACATGTAGCTTATATGTGTATACCAATATGTGTGTGTATATTTATAAATGTGTTATATGTGTGTGTTCAAAATATATATTATACGTGTGTGTTTAAAATATATATTTCTCACTTTCGAACCAACGGTTTAATATAATATCTTCAATATAAGTGAAATTAGCGCTTTCTTGGTTATGAAATAGTGAATGCATTTACGCGTATTCCCCGCTACACGTCATTTTTACACGCAAGTTAGACTGCCAAAAGATATATATCCCATATATCTTACACGTGTCTTATATGTGTATAACAATATGTGTGTGCATATTTATATATGTGTTATATGTTTGTGTCCCCGATTAACTGGCTTTATGTGCTACGGTATTCATGTTTAAAATTTTAGATATCGGGCATAGTTTGATTTTCCAAATGTTTTATTAAAGTTTTTGGAAATTTGGTGTTGAAAACCAGAAAAGTCCCCACCAGATAAAGGGATGAAAGTTTTTCCCCCATTAACTGGCTTTATGTGCTACGGTATCCACTATTAAAATTTTAGGCACTAAACTTAGTTTGAATGTCAAAAGTTTTTATTCACTTTTTTGGGCATTTGGGGATGAAAACGAAAAACATCCCCGCTAGGTGTGGGGAGGAAAATTGTTTCCTGATTAACTGGCACTAAATCCTGCAATATTTGGTCCTGAAATTTTAGGTATCTTGCATAGTTTGATTTTCTAAATGTTTTATTTACACTTTTGGGCATTTGATGTTGAAAACCAGAAAAGTCCCCACCAGATAAAGGGATGAAAGTTTTTCCCCGATTAACTGGCTTTATGTGCTACGGTATTCACGTTTAAAATTTCAGTTGTCGGGCATAGTTTGATTTTCCACATGTTTTATTCAAGTTTTTGGGCATTTGGTGTTGAAAACGAGAAACATCCCCGCTAGGTATGTGGATGAAAATTGTTTCCCGATTAACTGGCTTTAAGTGCTACGGTATTCACTATTAAAATTTTGGGTACCAAAGTTAGTTTGAATGTCAAAAGTTTTTATTCACTTTTTTGGGCAATTGGGGATGAAGACGACAAACATCCCCGCTAGGTATGAGGAGGGAAATTGTTTCCTGATTAATAAGCACTTAATTCTACAATATTCGTTCCTAAAATTGTAGGTATATTGCATAGTTTGATTTTCCAAATGTTTTATTTACACTTTCGGGCATTTGGTGTTGAAAACTATAAAAGTCCCCACCAGATAACGGGATGAAAGTTTTTCCCCGATTAACTGGCTTTATGTGCTACGGTATTCACGTTTAAAATTTTATGTATCGGGCATAGTTTGATTTTCCAAATGTTTTATTCAAGGTTTTGGGCATTTGGTGTTGAAAACGAGAAACTTCCTTGCCAGAAAAAGCGATGAAAGTTTTTCCCCGATTAACTGGCATTAAGTTCTACAGTATCCACTATTAAAATTTTAGGCAATAAACTTAGTTTCAATGTCAAAAGTTTTTATTCACTTTTTTGGGCATTTGGGGATGGAAATGAAAAACATCCCCGCTAGGTATGGGGAGGAAAATTGTTTCCTGATTAACTGGCACTGAATACTGCAATATTTGGTCATGAAATTTGACGTATCTTGCATAGTTTGATTTTCTAAATGTTTTAATTACACTTTTGGGCATTTGGGATTGAAAACGAGAAACGTCCCCGCCAGATGAAGGGATGATAGTTTTTTCCCGAGTAACTGGCATTAAGTTCTAGAGTATCCACTATTAAAATTTTAGGCACTAAATGTAGTTTGAATGTCAAAAGTTTTTATTTACTTTTTGGGCATTTATGGATGAATACGACAATCATCCCCGCCAGGTATGGGGAGGAAAATTGCTTCCTGATTAATTAGCACTAAATTATACAATATGCGGTCCAAAAATCGTGGGTATCCTGCATAGTTTGATTATCTAAATGTTTTATTTACACTTTTAGGCATTTGGTGTTGAAAACCAGATTAGTCCCCACCAGATAAAGGGATGAAAATTTTTCCCCGATTAACTGGCTTTATGTGCTACGGTATTCACGTTTAAAATTTTAGGCATTGTGCATAGTTTGATTTTCCAAACGTTTCATTCAAGTTTTTGGGCATTTGAGGTTGAAAACGAGAAACGTCCCAGCCAGACAAAGCGATGAAAGTTTTTCTTTGATTAACTGGAATTAAGTTCTACAGTATCCACTATTTAAATTTAAGGCAATAAACTTAGTTTGAATGTCAAAAGTTTTTAATCACTTTTTTGGGCAGTTGGGAATGAAAACGAAAAACATCCCCGCTAGGTATGGGGAGGAAAATTGTTTCCTGATTAACTGGCATTAAATCCTGCAATATTTGGTCCTGAAATTTGAGGTATCTTGCATAGCTTGATTTTCTAAATGTTTTAATTACACTTTTGGGCATTTGGTGTTGAAAACCAGAAAAGTCCCCACCAGATAAAGGGATGAAAGTTTTTCCCCGATTAACTGGCTTTATGTGCTACGGTATCCACTATTAAAATTTTAGGCACTAAACTTAGTTTGAATGTCAAAAGTTTTTATTCACTTTTTTGGGCATTTGGGGATGAAAACGAAAAACATCAGCGCTAGGTATGGGGTGAAAAATTGTTTCCTGATTAATTGGCAATAAATCCTGCAATATTTGGTCCTGAAATTTGAGGTATCTTGCATAGCTTGATTTTCTAAATGTTTTAATTACACTTTTGGGCATTTGGTGTTGAAAACCAGAAAAGTCCCCACCAGATAAAGGGATGAAAGATTTTCCGCGATTAACTGGCTTTATGTGCTACGGTACTCAAGTTTAAAATTTTATGTATCGGGCATAGTTTGATTTTCCAAATGTTTTATTCAAGTTTTTGGGCTTTTGGTGTTGAAAACGAGAAACATCCCTGCCAGACAAAGCGATGAAAGTTTTTCCCCGATTAACTGGCTTTAAGTGCTACGGTATCCACTATTAAAATTTTAGGCACTAAACTTAGTTTGAAGGTCAAAAGTTTTTATTCACTTTTTTGGGCATTTGGGGATGAAAACGAAAAACATCCCCGCTAGGTATGGGGAGGAAAATTGTTTCCTGATTAACTGGCACTAAATACTGTAATATTTGGTCATGAAACTGGACGTATCTTGCATAGTTTGATTTTCAAAATGTTTTTTTTTACACTTTTGGGCACTTGGTGTTGAAAAACAGAAAAGTCCCCACCAGATAAAGGGATGAAATTTTTTACCCGAGTATCTGGCATTAAGTTCTACAGTATCCACTATTAAAATTTTAGGCACTAAAGTTAGTTTGAATGTCAAAAGTTTTTATTTACTTTTTGGGCATTTATGGATGAATACGACATTCATCCCCGCCAGGTATGGGGAGGAAAATTGCATCCTGATTAATTAGCACTAAATTATACAATATGCGGTCCAAAAATTGTGGGTATCTTGCATAGATTGATTTTCTAAATGTTTTATTTACACTTTTGGGCATTTGGTGTCGAAAACCAGAAAAGTCCCCACCAGATAAAGGGATGAAATTTTTTACCCGAGTATCTGGCATTAAGTTCTACAGTATCCACTATTAAAATTTTAGGCACTAAAGTTAGTTTGAATGTCAAAAGTTTTTATTTACTTTTTGGGAATTTATGGATGAATACGACAAACATCCCCGCTAGGTATGGGGAGAAAAATTGTTTCCTGATTAATAAGCACTTAATTCTACAATATTCGTTCCTAAAATTGTAGGTACCTTGCATAGTTTGATTTTCTAAATGTTTTAGTTACACTTTTGGGCATTTGGGATTGAAAACGAGAAACGTCCCCGCCAGATGAAGGGATGAACGTTTTTCCCCGATTAACTGGCTTTATGTACTACTGTATTCACGTTTAAAATTTCAGGTGTCGTGCATAGTTTGATTTTCCAAATGTTTTAATCAAGTTTTTGAGGATTTGGTGTTGAAAACGAGAAACTTCCTTGCCAGAAAAAGCGATGAAAATTCTTCCCCGATTAACTGGGATTAAGTTCTACAGTATCCACTATTAAAATTTTAGGCAATAAACTTAGTTTCAATGTCAAAAGTTTTTATTCACTTTTTTGGGCATTTGGGGATACCAACGAAAAACATCCCCGCTAGGTATGGGAGGAAAATTGTTTCCTGATTAACTGGCACTAAATACTGCAATATTTGGTCATGAAATTTGACGTATCTTGCATAGTTTGATTTTCTAAATGTTTTAATTACACTTTTGGGCATTTGGGATTGAAAACGAGAAACGTCCCCGCCAGATGAAGGGATGATAGTTTTTTCCCGAGTAACTGGCTTTATGTGCTACGGTATCCACTATTAAAATTTTAGGCACTAAAGTTAGTTTGAATGTCAAAAGTTTTTATTTACTTTTTGGGCATTTATGGATGAATACGACAAACATCCCCGCTAGGTATGGGGAGAAAAATTGTTTCCTGATTAATTGGCACTAAATTATACAATATGCGGTCCTAAAATTGTAGGTATCTTTCATAGTTTGATTTTCTAAATGTTTTATTTACACTTTTAGGCATTTGGTGTTGAAAACCAGAAAAGTCCCCACCAGATAAAGGGAAGCAAGTTTTTCCCCGATTAACTGGCTTTATGTGCTACGGTATCCTCTATTAAAATTTTAGGCACTAAACTTAGTTTGAATGTCAAAAGTTTTTATTCACTTTTTTGGGCATTTGGGGATGAAAACGAAAAACATCCCCGCTAGGTATGGGGAGAAAAATTGTTTCCTGATTAATTGGCGATAAATGCTATAATATCCGGTCCTATAATATTTGGTATCTTGCATAGTTTGATTTTCTAAATGTTTTATTTACACTTTTGGGCATTTGGTGTCGAAAACCAGAAAAGTCCCCACCAGATAAAGGGATGAAAGTTTTTCCCTAATCAACTGGCTTTATGTGCTACGGTATCCACTATTTAAATTTTAGGCAATAAACTTAGTTTGAATGTCACAAGTTTTTATTCACTTTTTTGGGCATTTGGGGATGAAAACGAAAAACATCCCCGCTAGGTATGGGGAGAAAAATTGTTTCCTGATTAATTGGCAATAAATCCTGCAATATTTGGTCCTGAAATTTGAGGTATCTTGCATAGTTTGATTTTCTAAATGTTTTATTTACACTTTTGGGCATTTGGTGTCGAAAACCAGAAAAGTCCCCACCAGATAAAGGGATGAAAGTTTTTCCCCAATTAACTGGCTTTATGTGCTACACCTATCCACTATTAAAATTTTAGGCACTAAAGTTAGTTTGAATGTCAAATGTTTTTATTTACTTTTTGGGAATTTATGGATGAATACGACAAACATCCCCGCTAGGTATGGGGAGAAAAATTGTTTCCTGATTAATTGGCACTAAATGCTATAACATCCGGTCCTAAAATTTTTGGTATCTTGCATAGTTTGATTTTCTAAATGTTTTATTTACACTTTTGGGCATTTGGTGTCGAAAACCAGAAAAGTCCCCACCAGATAAAGGGATGAAAGTTTTTCCCCAATTAACTGGCTTTATGTGCTACGGTATCCACTATTAAAATTTTAGGCACTAAACTTAGTTTGAATGTCAAAAGTTTTTATTCACTTTTTTGGGCATTTGGGGATGAAAACGAAAAACATCCCCGCTAGGTATGGGGAGAAAAATTGTTTCCTTATTAATTGGCACTAAATGCTATAACATCCGGTCCTAAAATATTTGGTATCTAGGATCGTTTCATTTTCCAAATGTTTTATTCATGTTTTTGGGCATTTGGGATTGAAAACGAGAAACGTAACAGCCAGATGAAGGGATGATAGTTTTCTTCGATTAACTGGCTTTATGTGCTACGGTATCCACTATTAAAATTTTAGGCAATAAACATAGTTTGAATGTCAAAAGTTTTTATTCACTTTTTTGGGCATTTTGGGATGAAAACGAAAAACATCCCCGCTAGGTATGGGGAGAAAAATTGTTTCCTGATTAATCGGCAATAAATCCTGCAATATTTGGTCCTGAAATTTGAGGTATCTTGCATAGTTTGATTTTCTAAATGTTTTATTTACACTTTTGGGCATTTGGTGTCGAAAACCAGAAAAGTCCCCACCAGATAAAGGGATGAAAGTTTTTCCCCAATTAACTGGCTTTATGTGCTACGGTATCCACTATTTAAATTTTAGGCAATAAACATAGTTTGAATATAAAAAGTTTTTATTCACTTTTTTGGGCATTTGGGAATGAAAACGAAAAACATCCCCGCTAGGTATGGGGAGGAAAATTGTTTCCTGATTAATTGGCAATAAATGCTATAACATCCGGTCCTAAAATATTTGGTATCTAGGATCGTTTCATTTTCCAAATGTTTTATTCATGTTTTTGTGCATTTGGGATAGAAAACGAGAAATGTAACGGCCAGATGAAGGGACGATAGTTTTCTCCGATTAACTGGCTTTATGTGCTACGGTAGCCACTATTAATATTTTAGGCTGTATTGTTTTTTTGACTGTCAAAATTTTTTATTCACTTTTTTGGGCATTTGGGGATGAAAACGAAAAACATCCCCGCTAGGTATAGGGAGAAAAATTGTTTCCTGATTAATTAGCACTAAACTATACAATATGCGGTCCTAAAATTGTAGGCATCTTGCATAGTTTGATTTTCTAAATGTTTTATTTACACTTTTAGGAATTTGATGTTGAAAACCAGAAAAGTCCCCACCAGATAAAGGGATGAAAGTTTTTCCCCAATTAACTGCCTTTTTGTGCTACAGGTATCCACTATTAAAATTTTAGGCACTTAACTCAGTTTGAATGTCAAAATTTTTTATTCACGTTTTTGGGCATTTGTGGATGAAAACGTAAAACATCCCCGCTAGGTATAGGGAGGAAAATTGTTTCCTGATTAATTAGCACTAAACTATACAATATGCGGTCCTAAAATTGTAGGCATCTTGCATAGTTTGATTTTCTAAATGTTTTATTTACACTTTTGGGTATTTGGTGTCGAAAACCAGAAAAGTCCCCACCAGATAAAGGGATGAAAGTTTTTCCCCAATTAACTGCCTTTTTGTGCTACAGGTATCCACTATTAAAATTTTAGGCACTTAACTCAGTTTGAATGTCAAAAGTTTTTATTCACTTTTTTGGGCATTTGGGGATGAAAACGAAAAACATCCCAGCTAGATATGGGGAGGAAAATTGTTTCCTGATTAATTGGTACTAAATGCTATAATATCCGGTCCTAAAATTTTTGGTATCTTGCATAATTTTATTTTCTAAATGTTTTATTTACACTTTTGGGTATTTGGTGTCGAAAAACCAGAAAAGTCCCCACCAGATAAAGGGATGAAAGTTTTTCCCCAATTAACTGCCTTTTTGTGCTACGGTATCCACTATTAAAATTTTAGGCACTAAACTTAGTTTGAATGTCAAAAGTTTTTATTCACTTTTTTGGGCATTTGGGGATGAAAACGAAAAACATCCCCGCTAGGTATGGGGAGAAAAATTGTTTCCTTATTAATTGGCACTAAATGCTATAACATCCGGTCCTAAAATATTTGGTATCTAGGATCGTTTCATTTTCCAAATGTTTTATTCATGTTTTTGGGCATTTGGGATTGAAAACGAGAAACGTAACAGCCAGATGAAGGGATGATAGTTTTCTTCGATTAACTGGCTTTATGTGCTACGGTATCCACTATTAAAATTTTAGGCACTAAACTTAGTTTGAATGTCAAAAGTTTTTATTCACTTTTTTGGGCATTTGGGGATGAAAACGAAAAACATCCCCGCTAGGTATGGGGAGGAAAATTGTTTCCTGATTAACTGGCAATAAATCCTGCAATATTTGGTCCTGAAATTTGAGGTATCTTGCATAGTTTGATTTTCTAAATGTTTTATTTACACTTTTGGGCATTTGGTGTCGAAAACCAGAAAAGTCCCCACCAGATAAAGGGATGAAAGTTTTTCCCCAATTAACTGGCTTTATGTGCTACGGTATCCACGATTTAAATTTTAGACAATAAACATAGTTTGAATATAAAAAGTTTTTATTCACTTTTTTGGGCATTTGGGGATGAAAACGAAAAACATCCCCGCTAGGTATGGGGAGAAAAATTGTTTCCTTATTAATTGGCACTAAATGCTATAACATCCGGTCCTAAAATATTTGGTATCTAGGATCGTTTCATTTTCCAAATGTTTTATTCATGTTTTTGGGCATTTGGGATTGAAAACGAGAAACGTCACCGCCAGATGAAGGGATGATAGTTTTCCCCAATTAACTGGCTTTATGTGCTACGGTATCCACTATTTAAATTTTAGGCAATAAACATAGTTTGAATATAAAAAGTTTTTATTCACTTTTTTTGGGCATTTTGGGATGAAAACGAAAAACATCCCCGCTAGGTATGGGTAGAAAAATTGTTTCCTGATTAATTGGCAATAAATCCTGCAATATTTGGTCCTGAAATTTGAGGTATCTTGCATAGTTTGATTTTCTAAATGTTTTATTTACACTTTTGGGCATTTGGTGTCGAAAACCAGAAAAGTCCCCACCAGATAAAGGGATGAAAGTTTTTCCCCAATTAACTGGCTTTATGTGCTACGGTATCCACTATTAAAATTTTAGGCACTAAACTTAGTTTGAATGTCAAAAGTTTTTATTCACTTTTTTGGGCATTTGGGGATGAAAACGAAAAACATCCCCGCTAGGTATGGGGAGGAAAATTGTTTCCTGATTAACTGGCAATAAATCCTGCAATATTTGGTCCTGAAATTTGAGGTATCTTGCATAGTTTGATTTTCTAAATGTTTTATTTACACTTTTGGGCATTTGGTGTCGAAAACCAGAAAAGTCCCCACCAGATAAAGGGATGAAAGTTTTTCCCCAATTAACTGGCTTTATGTGCTACCGTATCCACTATTTAAATTTTAGGCAATAAACATAGTTTGAATGTAAAAAGTTTTTATTCACTTTTTTGGGCATTTGGGGATGAAAACGAAAAACATCCCCGCTAGTTATGGGGAGGAAAATTGTTTCCTTATTAATTGGCACTAAATGCTATAACATCCGGTCCTAAAATATTTGGTATCTAGGATCGTTTCATTTTCCAAATGTTTTATTCATGTTTTTGGGCATTTGGGATTGAAAACGAGAAACGTCACCACCAGATGAAGGGATGATAGTTTTCCCCAATTAACTGGCTTTATGTGCTACGGTATCCACTATTAAAATTTTAGGCACTAAACTTAGTTTGAATGTCAAAAGTTTTTATTCACTTTTTTGGGCATTTGGGGATGAAAACGAAAAACATCCCCGCTAGGTATGGGGAGAAAAATTGTTTCCTGATTAATTGGCAATAAACTATACAATATGCGGTCCTAAAATTGTAGGTATCTTGCATAGTTTGATTTTCAAAATGTTTTATTTACACTTTTAGGCATTTGGTGTTGAAAACCAGAAAAGTCCCCACCAGATAAAGGGAAGAAAGTTTTTCCCCGATTAACAGGCTTTATGTGCTACGGTATCCTCTATTAAAATTTTAGGCACTAAACTTAGTTTGAATGTCAAAAGTTTTTATTCACTTTTTTGGGCATTTGGGGATGAAAACGAAAAACATCCCAGCTAGATATGGGGAGGAAAATTGTTTCCTGATTAATTGGTACTAAATGCTATAATATCCGGTCCTAAAATTTTTGGTATCTTGCATAGTTTGATTTTCTAAATGTTTTATTTACACTTTTGGTCCTATGGTGTCGAAAACCAGAAAAGTCCCCACCAGATAAAGGGATGATAGTTTTTCCCCAATTAACTGGCTTTATGTGCTACGGTATCCACTATTAAAATTTTAGGCACTAAACTTAGTTTGAATGTCAAAAGTTTTTCTTCACTTGTGTGGGCAGTTGGGAATGAAAACGAAAAACATCCCCGCTAGGTGTGGGGAGGAAAATTGTTTCCTGATTAACTGGCAATAAATCCTGCAATATTTGGTCCTGAAATTTGAGGTATCTTGCATAGTTTGATTTTCTAAATGTTTTATTTACATTTTTGGGCATTTGGTGTCGAAGACCTGAAATGTCCCCACCAGATAAAGGGATGAAAGTTTTTCCCCAATTAACTGGCTTTATGTGCTACGGTATCCACTATTTAAATTTTAGGCAATAAACATAGTTTGAATATAAAAATTTTTATTCACTTTTGGGCATTTGGGGATGAAAACGAAAAACATCCCAGCTAGGTATGGGGAGGAAAATTGTTTCCTGATTAATTGGTACTAAATGCTATAAAATCCGGTCCTAAAATATTTGGTATCTAGGATCGTTTCATTTTCCAAATGTTTTATTCATGTTTATGGGCATTTGGGATTGAAAACGAGAAACGTAACCGCCAGATGAAGGGATGATAGTTTTCTTCGATTAACTGGCTTTATGTGCTACGGTATCCACTATTAAAATTTTAGGCACTAAACTTAGTTTGAATGTCAAAAGTTTTTATTCACATATTTGGGCATTTGGGGATGAAAACGAAAAACATCCCCGCTAGGTATGGGGAGAAAAATTGTTTCCTGATTAATTGGCAATAAATCCTGCAATATTTGGTCCTGAAATTTGAGGTATCTTGCATAGTTTGATTTTCTAAATGTTTTATTTACACTTTTGGGCATTTGGTGTCGAAAACCAGAAAAGTCCCCACCAGATAAAGGGATGAAAGTTTTTCCCTAATCAACTGGCTTTATGTGCTACGGTATCCACTATTAAAATTTTAGGCACTAAACTTAGTTTGAATGTCAAAAGTTTTTATTCACTTTTTTGGGCATTTGGGGATGAAAACGAAAAACATCCCCGCTAGGTATGGGGAGAAAAATTGTTTCCTGATTAATTGGCACTAAATGCTATAACATCCGGTCCTATAATTTTTGGTTTGTTGCATAGTTTGATTTTCTAAATGTTTTATTTACACTTTTGGGCATTTGGTGTCGAAAACCAGAAAAGTCCCCACCAGATAAAGGGATGAAAGTTTTTCCCTAATCAACTGGCTTTATGTGCTACGGTATCCACTATTTAAATTTTAGGCAATAAACTTAGTTTGAATGTCACAAGTTTTTATTCACTTTTTTGGGCATTTGGGGATGAAAACGAAAAACATCCCCGCTAGGTATGGGGAGAAAAATTGTTTCCTGATTAATTGGCAATAAATCCTGCAATATTTGGTCCTGAAATTTGAGGTATCTTGCATAGTTTGATTTTCTAAATGTTTTATTTACACTTTTGGGCATTTGGTGTCGAAAACCAGAAAAGTCCCCACCAGATAAAGGGATGAAAGTTTTTCCCCAATTAACTGGCTTTATGTGCTACGGTATCCACTATTAAAATTTTAGGCACTAAACTTAGTTTGAATGTCAAAAGTTTTTATTCACTTTTTTGGGCATTTGGGGATGAAAACGAAAAACATCCCCGCTAGGTATGGGGAGAAAAATTGTTTCCTGATTAATTGGCAATAAATCCTGCAATATTTGGTCCTGAAATTTGAGGTATCTTGCATAGTTTGATTTTCTAAATGTTTTATTTACACTTTTGGGCATTTGGTGTCGAAAACCAGAAAAGTCCCCACCAGATAAAGGGATGAAAGTTTTTCCCCAATTAACTGGCTTTATGTGCTACACCTATCCACTATTTAAATTTTAGGCAATAAACATAGTTTGAATGTAAAAAGTTTTTATTTACTTTTTTGGGCATTTGGGGATGAAAACGAAAAACAGCCCCGCCAGGTATGTGGAGAAAAATTGTTTCCTTATTAATTGGCACTAAATGCTATAACATCCGGTCCTAAAATATTTGGTATCTAGGATCGTTTCATTTTCCAAATGTTTTATTCATGTTTTTGGGCATTTGGGATTGAAAACGAGAAACGTCACCGCCAGATGAAGGGATGATAGTTTTCTCCGATTAACTGGCTTTATGTGCTACGGTATCCACTATTAAAATTTTAGGCACTAAACTTAGTTTGAATGTCAAAAGTTTTTATTCACTTTTTTGGGCATTTGGGGATGAAAACGAAAAACATCCCCGCTAGGTATGGGGAGAAAAATTGTTTCCTGATTAATTGGCACTAAACTATACAATATACGGTCCTAAAATTGTAGGTATCTTGCATAGTTTGATTTTCAAAATGTTTTATTTACACTTTTAGGCATTTGGTGTTGAAAACCAGAAAAGTCCCCACCAGATAAAGGGATGAAAGTTTTTCCCCAATTAACTGGCTTTATGTGCTACGGTATCCACTATTAAAATTTTAGGCACTAAACTTAGTTTGAATGTCAAAAGTTTTTATTCACTTTTTTGGGCATTTGGGGATGAAAACGAAAAACATCCCCGCTAGGTATGGGGAGAAAAATTGTTTCCTTATTAATTGGCACTAAATGCTATAACATCCGGTCCTAAAATATTTGGTATCTAGGATCGTTTCATTTTCCAAATGTTTTATTCATGTTTATGGGCATTTGGGATTGAAAACGAGAAACGTAACCGCCAGATGAAGGGATGATAGTTTTCTTCGATTAACTGGCTTTATGTGCTACGGTATCCACTATTAAAATTTTAGGCACTAAACTTAGTTTGAATGTCAAAAGTTTTTATTCACTTTTTTGGGCATTTGGGGATGAAAACGAAAAACATCCCCGCTAGGTATGGGGAGAAAAATTGTTTCCTGATTAATTGGCAATAAATCCTGCAATATTTGGTCCTGAAATTTGAGGTATCTTGCATAGTTTGATTTTCTAAATGTTTTATTTACACTTTTGGGCATTTGGTGTCGAAAACCAGAAAAGTCCCCACCAGATAAAGGGATGAAAGTTTTTCCCCAATTAACTGGCTTTATGTGCTACGGTATCCACTATTAAAATTTTAGGCACTAAACTTAGTTTGAATGTCAAAAGTTTTTATTCACTTTTTTGGGCATTTGGGGATGAAAGCGAAAAACATCCCCGCTAGGTATGGGGAGAAAAATTGTTTCCTGATTAATTGGCACTAAATGCTATAACATCCGGTCCTAAAATTTTTGGTATCTTGCATAGTTTGATTTTCTAAATGTTTTATTTACACTTTTGGGCATTTGGTGTCGAAAACCAGAAAAGTCCCCACCAGATAAAGGGATGAAAGTTTTTCCCCAATCAACTGGCTTTATGTGCTAAGGTATCCACTATTTAAATTTTAGGCACTTAACTTAGTTTGAATGTCAAAAGTTTTTATTCACTTTTTTGGGCATTTGGGGATGAAAACGAAAAACATCCCCGCTAGGTATGGGGAGAAAAATTGTTTCCTGATTAATTGGCAATAAATCCTGCAATATTTGGTCCTGAAATTTGAGGTATCTTGCATAGTTTGATTTTCTAAATGTTTTATTTACACTTTTGGGCATTTGGTGTCGAAAACCAGAAAAGTCCCCACCAGATAAAGGGATGAAAGTTTTTCCCCAATTAACTGGCTTTATGTGCTACGGTATCCACTATTAAAATTTTAGGCACTAAACTTAGTTTGAATGTCAAAAGTTTTTATTCACTTTTTTGGGCATTTGGGGATGAAAACGAAAAACATCCCCGCTAGGTATGGGGAGAAAAATTGTTTCCTGATTAATTGGCAATAAATCCTGCAATATTTGGTCCTGAAATTTGAGGTATCTTGCATAGTTTGATTTTCTAAATGTTTTATTTACACTTTTGGGCATTTGGTGTCGAAAACCAGAAAAGTCCCCACCAGATAAAGGGATGAAAGTTTTTCCCCAATTAACTGGCTTTATGTGCTACCGTATCCACTATTTAAATTTTAGGCAATAAACATAGTTTGAATGTAAAAAGTTTTTATTCACTTTTTTGGGCATTTGGGGATGAAAACGAAAAACATCCCCGCTAGGTATGTGGAGAAAAATTGTTTCCTTATTAATTGGCACTAAATGCTATAACATCCGGTCCTAAAATATTTGGTATCTAGGATCGTTTCATTTTCCAAATGTTTTATTCATGTTTTTGGGCATTTGGGATTGAAAACGAGAAACGTCACCGCCAGATGAAGGGATGATAGTTTTCCCCAATTAACTGGCTTTATGTGCTACGGTATCCACTATTAAAATTTTAGGCACTAAACTTAGTTTGAATGTCAAAAGTTTTTATTCACTTTTTTGGGCATTTGGGGATGAAAACGA
This sequence comes from Diplolepis rosae, assembly GCA_030998225.1. Lineage (NCBI taxonomy): Eukaryota > Metazoa > Arthropoda > Insecta > Hymenoptera > Diplolepididae > Diplolepis > Diplolepis rosae. The sequence continues at coordinate 1,957,051 of JAPYXD010000466.1, forward strand.
AAAACATCCCCGCTAGGTATGGGGAGAAAAATTGTTTCCTGATTAATTGGCAATAAACTATACAATATGCGGTCCTAAAATTGTAGGTATCTTGCATAGTTTGATTTTCTAAATGTTTTATTTACACTTTTAGGCATTTGGTGTTGAAAACCAGAAAAGTCCCCACCAGATAAAGGGATGCAAGTTTTTCCCCGATTAACTGGATTTATGTGCTACGGTATCCTCTATTAAAATTTTAGGCACTAAACTTAGTTTGAATGTCAAAAGTTTTTATTCACTTTTTTGGGCATTTGGGGATGAAAACGAAAAACATCCCAGCTAGATATGGGGAGGAAAATTGTTTCCTGATTAATTGGTACTAAATGCTATAATATCCGGTCCTAAAATTTTTGGTATCTTGCATAATTTTATTTTCTAAATGTTTTATTTACACTTTTGGTCATTTGGTGTAGAAAACCAGAAAAGTCCCCACCAGATAAAGGGATGAAAGTTTTTCCCCAATTAACTGGCTTTATGTGCTACGGTATCCACTATTAAAATTTTAGGCACTAAACTTAGTTTGAATGTCAAAAGTTTTTATTCACTTTTTTGAGCATTTGGGGATGAAAACGAAAAACATCCCCGCTAGGTATGGGGAGGAAAATTGTTTCCTGATTAACTGGCAATAAATCCTGCAATATTTGGTCCTGAAATTTGAGGTATCTTGCATAGTTTGATTTTCTAAATGTTTTATTTACACTTTTGGGCATTTGGTGTCGAAAACCAGAAAAGTCCCCACCAGATAAAGGGATGAAAGTTTTTCCCCAATTAACTGGCTTTATGTGCTACGGTATCCACTATTTAAATTTTAGGCAATAAACATAGTTTGAATGTAAAAAGTTTTTATTCACTTTTTTGGGCATTTGGGGATGAAAACGAAAAACATCCCCGCTAGGTATGGGGAGAAAAATTGTTTCCTTATTAATTGGCACTAAATGCTATAACATCCGGTCCTAAAATATTTGGTATCTAGGATCGTTTCATTTTCCAAATGTTTTATTCATGTTTTTGGGCATTTGGGATTGAAAACGAGAAACGTAACCGCCAGATGAAGGGATGATAGTTTTCCCCAATTAACTGGCTTTATGTGCTACGGTATCCACTATTTAAATTTTAGGCACTAAACTTAGTTTGAATGTCAAAAGTTTTTATTCACTTTTTTTGGAATTTGGGGATGAAAACGAAAAACATCCCCGCTAGGTATGGGGAGGAAAATTGTTTCCTGATTAATTAGCGCTAAACTATACAATATGCGGTCCTAAAATTGTAGGTATCTTTCATAGTTTGATTTTCTAAATGTTTTATTTACACTTTTAGGCATTTGGTGTTGAAAACCAGAAAAGTCCCCACCAGATAAAGGGAAGCAAGTTTTTCCCCGATTAACTGGCTTCATGTGCTACGGTATCCTCTATTAAAATTTTAGGCACTAAACTAAGTTTGAATGTCAAAAGTTTTTATTTACTTTTTGGGCATTTATGGATGAATACGACAAACATCCCCGCTAGGTATGGGGAGAAAAATTGTTTCCTGATTAATTGGCACTAAATGCTATAACATCCGGTCCTAAAATTTTTGGTATCTTGCATAGTTTGATTTTCTAAATGTTTTATTTACACTTTTGGGCATTTGGTGTCGAAAACCAGAAAAGTCCCCACCAGATAAAGGGATGATAGTTTTCTTCGATTAACTGGCTTTATGTGCTACGGTATCCACTTTTAAAATTTTAGGTACCAAACTTAGTTTGAATGTCAAAAGTTTTTATTCACTTTTTTGGGCATTTGGGGATGAAAACGAAAAACATCCCCGCTAGGTATGGGGAGAAAAATTGTTTCCTGATTAATTGGCAATAAATCCTGCAATATTTGGTCCTGAAATTTGAGGTATCTTGCATAGTTTGATTTTCTAAATGTTTTATTTACACTTTTGGGCATTTGGTGTCGAAAACCAGAAAAGTCCCCACCAGATAAAGGGATGAAAGTTTTTCCCCAATTAACTGGCTTTATGTGCTACGGTATCCACTATTAAAATTTTAGGCACTAAACTTAGTTTGAATGTCAAAAGTTTTTATTCACTTTTTTGGGCATTTGGGGATGAAAACGAAAAACATCCCCGCTAGGTATGGGGAGAAAAATTGTTTCCTGATTAATTGGCAATAAATCCTGCAATATTTGGTCCTGAAATTTGAGGTATCTTGCATAGTTTGATTTTCTAAATGTTTTATTTACACTTTTGGGCATTTGGTGTCGAAAACCAGAAAAGTCCCCACCAGATAAAGGGATGAAAGTTTTTCCCCAATTAACTGGCTTTATGTGCTACCGTATCCACTATTTAAATTTTAGGCAATAAACATAGTTTGAATATAAAAAGTTTTTATTCACTTTTTTGGGCATTTGGGGATGAAAACGAAAAACATCCCCGCTAGGTATGGGGAGAAAAATTGTTTCCTTATTAATTGGCACTAAATGCTATAACATCCGGTCCTAAAATATTTGGTATCTAGGATCGTTTCATTTTCCAAATGTTTTATTCATGTTTTTGGGCATTTGGGATTGAAAACGAGAAACGTCACCACCAGATGAAGGGATGATAGTTTTTCCCCAATTAACTGGCTTTATGTGCTACGGTATCCACTATTAAAATTTTAGGCACTAAACTTAGTTTGAATGTCAAAAGTTTTTATTCACTTTTTTGGGCATTTGGGGATGAAAACGAAAAACATCCCCGCTAGGTATGGGGAGGAAAATTGTTTCCTGATTAATTGGCACTAAACTATACAATATGCGGTCCTAAAATTGTAGGTATCTTGCATAGTTTGATTTTCTAAATGTTTTATTTACACTTTTAGGCATTTGATGTTGAAAACCAGAAAAGTCCCCACCAGATAACGGGAAGCAAGTTTTTCCCCGATTAACTGGCTTCATGTGCTACAGTATCCACTATTAAGATTTTAGGCACTAAAGTTAGTTTGAATGTCAAATGTTTTTATTTACTTTTTGGGAATTTATGGATGAATACGACAAACATCCCCGCTAGGTATGGGGAGAAAAATTGTTTCCTGATTAATTGGCACTAAATGCTATAACATCCGGTCCTAAAATTTTTGGTATCTTGCATAGTTTGATTTTCTAAATGTTTTATTTACACTTTTGGGCATTTGGTGTCGAAAACCAGAAAAGTCCCCACCAGATAAAGGGATGAAAGTTTTTCCCCAATTAACTGGCTTTATGTGCTACGGTATCCACTATTTAAATTTTAGGCAATAAACATAGTTTGAATATAAAAAGTTTTTATTCACTTTTTTGGGCATTTGGGAATGAAAACGAAAAACATCCCCGCTAGGTATGGGGAGGAAAATTGTTTCCTGATCAATTAGCATTAATTATACAATATATGGTCCTAAAATTGTAGGTACCTTGCATAGTTTGATTTTCTAAATGTTTTATTTACACTTTTGGGCATTTGGTGTCGAAAACCAGAAAAGTCCCCACCAGATAAAGGGATGAAAGTTTTTCCCCAATTAACTGGCTTTATGTGCTACGGTATCCACTATTAAAATTTTAGGCACTAAACTTAGTTTGAATGTCAAAAGTTTTTATTCACTTTTTTGGGCATTTGGGGATGAAAACGAAAAACATCCCCGCTAGGTATGGGGAGGAAAATTGTTTCCTGATTAATTGGCAATAAATCCTGCAATATTTGGTCCTGAAATTTGAGGTATCTTGCATAGTTTGATTTTCTAAATGTTTTATTTACACTTTTGGGCATTTGGTGTCGAAAACCAGAAAAGTCCCCACCAGATAAAGGGATGAAAGTTTTTCCCCAATTAACTGGCTTTATGTGCTACCGTATCCACTATTTAAATTTTAGGCAATAAACATAGTTTGAATATAAAAAGTTTTTATTCACTTTTTTGGGCATTTGGGGATGAAAACGAAAAACATCCCCGCTAGGTATGGGGAGAAAAATTGTTTCCTTATTAATTGGCACTAAATGCTATAACATCCGGTCCTAAAATATTTGGTATCTAGGATCGTTTCATTTTCCAAATGTTTTATTCATGTTTTTGGGCATTTGGGATTGAAAACGAGAAACGTCACCACCAGATGAAGGGATGATAGTTTTCCCCAATTAACTGGCTTTATGTGCTACGGTATCCACTATTAAAATTTTAGGCACTAAACTTAGTTTGAATGTCAAAAGTTTTTATTCACTTTTTTGGGCATTTGGGGATGAAAACGAAAAACATCCCCGCTAGGTATGGGGAGGAAAATTGTTTCCTGATTAATTAGCGCTAAACTATACAATATGCGGTCCTAAAATTGTAGGTATCTTTCATAGTTTGATTTTCTAAATGTTTTATTTACACTTTTAGGCATTTGGTGTTGAAAACCAGAAAAGTCCCCACCAGATAAAGGGAAGCAAGTTTTTCCCCGATTAACTGGCTTTATGTGCTACGGTGTCCACTTTTAAAATTTTAGGCACTAAACTTAGTTTGAATGTCAAAAGTTTTTATTCACTTTTTTGGGCATTTGTGGATGAAAGCGAAAAACATCCCCGCTAGGTATGGGGAGAAAAATTGTTTCCTGATTAATTGGCACTGAATGCTATAATATCCGGTCCTAAAATTTTTGGTATCTTGCATAATTTTATTTTCTAAATGTTTTATTTACACTTTTTGGCATTTGGTGTCGAAAACCAGAAAAGTCCCCACCAGATAAAGGGATGAAAGTTTTTCCCCAATTAACTGGCTTTATGTGCTACGGTATCCACTATTTAAATTTTAGGCAATAAACATAGTTTGAATATAAAAAGTTTTTATTCACTTTTTTGGGCATTTGGGGATGAAAACGAAAAACATCCCCGCTAGGTATGGGGAGGAAAATTGTTTCCTGATTAACTGGCAATAAACCATGCAATATGCGGTCCTAAAATTGTAGGTATCTTTCATAGTTTGATTTTCTAAATGTTTTATTTACACTTTTAGGCATTTGGTGTTGAAAACCAGAAAAGTCCCCACCAGATAAAGGGAAGCAAGTTTTTCCCCGATTAACTGGCTTTATGTGCTACGGTATCCACTATTTAAATTTTAGGCAATAAACATAGTTTGAATATAAAAAGTTTTTATTCACTTTTTTGGGCATTTGGGAATGAAAACGAAAAACATCCCCGCTAGGTATGGGGAGGAAAATTGTTTCCTGATTAACTGGCAATAAATCCTGCAATATTTGGTCCTGAAATTTGAGGTATCTTGCATAGTTTGATTTTCTAAATGTTTTATTTACACTTTTGGGCATTTGGTGTCGAAAACCAGAAAAGTCCCCACCAGATAAAGGGATGAAAGTTTTTCCCCAATTAACTGGCTTTATGTGCTACGGTATCCACTATTTAAATTTTAGGCAATAAACATAGTTTGAATATAAAAAGTTTTTATTCACTTTTTTGGGCATTTGGGGATGAAAACGAAAAACATCCCCGCTAGGTATGGGGAGAAAAATTGTTTCCTTATTAATTGGCACTAAATGCTATAACATCCGGTCCTAAAATATTTGGTATCTAGGATCGTTTCATTTTCCAAATGTTTTATTCATGTTTTTGGGCATTTGGGATTGAAAACGAGAAACGTAACCGCCAGATGAAGGGATGATAGTTTTCTTCGATTAACTGGCTTTATGTGCTACGGTATCCACTATTAAAATTTTAGGCACTAAACTTAGTTTGAATGTCAAAAGTTTTTATTCACTTTTTTGGGCATTTGGGGATGAAAACGAAAAACATCCCCGCTAGGTATGGGGAGAAAAATTGTTTCCTGATTAATTGGCGCTAAACTATACAATATGCGGTCCTAAAATTGTAGGTATCTTGCATAGTTTGATTTTCTAAATGTTTTATTTACACTTTTAGGCATTTGGTGTTGAAAACCAGAAAAGTCCCCACCAGATAAAGGGATGCAAGTTTTTCCCCGATTAACTGGCTTTATGTGCTACGGTATCCACTATTAAAATTTTAGGCACTAAACTTAGTTTGAATGTCAAAAGTTTTTATTCACTTTTTTGGGCATTTGGGGATGAAAACGAAAAACATCCCCGCTAGGTATGGGGAGAAAAATTGTTTCCTGATTAATTGGCAATAAATGCTATACAATATGCGGTCCTAAAATTGTAGGTATCTTTCATAGTTTGATTTTCTAAATGTTTTATTTACACTTTTAGGCATTTGGTGTTGAAAACCAGAAAAGTCCCCACCAGATAAAGGGAAGCAAGTTTTTCCCCGATTAACTGGCTTCATGTGCTACGGTATCCTCTATTAAAATTTTAGGCACTAAACTTAGTTTGAATGTCAAAAGTTTTTATTCACTTTTTTGGGCATTTGGGGATGAAAACGAAAAACATCCCCGCTAGGTATGGGGAGGAAAATTGTTTCCTGATTAACTGGCAATAAATCCTGCAATATTTGGTCCTGAAATTTGAGGTATCTTGCATAGTTTGATTTTCTAAATGTTTTATTTACACTTTTGGGCATTTGGTGTCGAAAACCAGAAAAGTTCCCACCAGATAAAGGGATGAATGTTTTTCCCCAATTAACTGGCTTCATGTGCTACGGTATCCTCTATTAAAATTTTAGGCACTAAACTTAGTTTGAATGTCAAAAGTTTTTATTCACTTTTTTGGGCATTTGGGGATGAAAACGAAAAACATCCCCGCTAGGTATGGGGAGGAAAATTGTTTCCTGATTAACTGGCAATAAATCCTGCAATATTTGGTCCTGAAATTTGAGGTATCTTGCATAGTTTGATTTTCTAAATGTTTTATTTACACTTTTGGGCATTTGGTGTCGAAAACCAGAAAAGTCCCCACCAGATAAAGCGATGAAAGTTTTTACCCAATTAACTGGATTTATGTGCTACGGTCTCCACTATTAAAAATTTAGGCAATAAACATAGTTTGAATGTCAAAAGTTTTTATTCACTTTTTTGGGCATTTGGGGATGAAAACGAAAAACATCCCCGCTAGTTATGGGGAGGAAAATTGTTTCCTTATTAATTGGCACTAAATGCTATAACATCCGGTCCTAAAATATTTGGTATCTAGGATCGTTTCATTTTCCAAATGTTTTATTCATGTTTTTGGGCATTTGGGATTGAAAACGAGAAACGTAACCGCCAGATGAAGGGATGATAGTTTTCTTCGATTAACTGGCTTTATGTGCTACGGTATCCACTATTAAAATTTTAGGCACTAAACTTAGTTTGAATGTCAAAAGTTTTTATTCACTTTTTTGGGCATTTGGGGATGAAAACGAAAAACATCCCCGCTAGGTATGGGGAGAAAAATTGTTTCCTGATTAATTGGCACTAAACTATACAATATGCGGTCCTAAAATTGTCGGTACCTGGCATAGTTTGATTTTCTAAATGTTTTATTTACACTTTTAGGGATTTAAGTGTTGAAAACCAGAAAAGTCCCCACCAGATAAAGGGATGAAAGTTTTTCCCCAATTAACTGGCTTTATGTGCTACGGTATCCACTATTAAAATTTTAGGCACTAAACTTAGTTTGAATGTCAAAAGTTTTTATTCACTTTTTTGGGCATTTGGGGATGAAAACGAAAAACATCCCCGCTAGGTATGGGGAGAAAAATTGTTTCCTGATTAATTGGCAATAAACTATACAATATGCGGTCCTAAAATTGTAGGTATCTTTCATAGTTTGATTTTCTAAATGTTTTATTTACACTTTTAGGCATTTGATGTTGAAAACCAGAAAAGTCCCCACCAGATAAAGGGAAGCAAGTTTTTCCCCTATTAACTGGCCTCATGTGCTACGGTATCCACTATTAAAATTTTAGGCACTAAACTTAGTTTGAATGTCAAAAGTTTTTATTCACTTTTTTGGGCATTTGGGGATGAAAACGAAAAACATCCCCGCTAGGTATGGGGAGAAAAATTGTTTCCTGATTAATTGGCAATAAATCCTGCAATATTTGGTCCTGAAATTTGAGGTATCTTGCATAGTTTGATTTTCTAAATGTTTTATTTACACTTTTGGGCATTTGGTGTCGAAAACCAGAAAAGTCCCCACCAGATAAAGGGATGAAAGTTTTTCCCCAATTAACTGGCTTTATGTGCTACGGTATCCACTATTTAAATTTTAGGCAATAAACATAGTTTGAATATAAAAAGTTTTTATTCACTTTTTTGGGCATTTGGGGATGAAAACGAAAAACATCCCCGCTAGGTATGGGGAGAAAAATTGTTTCCTGATTAATTGGCAATAAATCCTGCAATATTTGGTCCTGAAATTTGAGGTATCTTGCATAGTTTGATTTTCTAAATGTTTTATTTACACTTTTGGGCATTTGGTGTCGAAAACCAGAAAAGTCCCCACCAGATAAAGGGATGAAAGTTTTTTCCCAATTAACTGGCTTTATGTGCTACCGTATCCACTATTTAAATTTTAGGCCATAAACATAGTTTGAATGTAAAAAGTTTTTATTCACTTTTTTGGGCATTTGGGGATGAAAACGAAAAACATCCCCGCTAGGTATGGGGAGAAAAATTGTTTCCTTATTAATTGGCACTAAATGCTATAACATCCGGTCCTAAAATATTTGGTATCTAGGATCGTTTCATTTTCCAAATGTTTTATTCATGTTTTTGGGCATTTGGGATTGAAAACGAGAAACGTAACCGCCAGATGAAGGGATGATAGTTTTCCCCAATTAACTGGCTTTATGTGCTACGGTATCCACTATTTAAATTTTAGGCACTAAACTTAGTTTGAATGTCAAAAGTTTTTATTCACTTTTTTGGGCATTTGGGGATGAAAACGAAAAACATCCCCGCTAGGTATGGGGAGAAAAATTGTTTCCTGATTAATTAGTACTAAATTATACAATATACGGTCCTAAAATTGTAGGTATCTTGCATAGTTTGATTTTCAAAATGTTTTATTTACACTTTTAGGCATTTGGTGTTGAAAACCAGAAAAGTCCCCACCAGATAAAGGGATGCAAGTTTTTCCCCGATTAACTGGCTTTATGTGCTACGGTATCCACTATTAAAATTTTAGGCACTAAACTTAGTTTGAATGTCAAAAGTTTTTATTCACTTTTTTGGGCATTTGGGGATGAAAACGAAAAACATCCCAGCTAGATATGGGGAGGAAAATTGTTTCCTGATTAATTGGTACTAAATGCTATAATATCCGGTCCTAAAATTTTTGGTATCTTGCATAATTTTATTTTCTAAATGTTTTATTTACAATTTTGGTCATTTGGTGTCGAAAACCAGAAAAGTCCCCACCAGATAAAGGGATGAAAGTTTTTCCCCAATTAACTGGCTTTATGTGCTACGGTATCCACTATTAAAATTTTAGGCACTAAACTTAGTTTGAATGTCAAAAGTTTTTATTCACTTTTTTGGGAATTTGGGGATGAAAACGAAAAACATCCCCGCTAGGTATGGGGAGGAAAATTGTTTCCTGATTAACTGGCAATAAATCCTGCAATATTTGGTCCTGAAATTTGAGGTATCTTGCATAGTTTGATTTTCTAAATGTTTTATTTACACTTTTGGGCATTTGGTGTCGAAAACCAGAAAAGTCCCCACCAGATAAAGGGATGATTGTTTTTCCCCAATTAACTGGCTTTATGTGCTACGGTATCCATTATTTAAATTTTAGGCAATAAACATAGTTTGAATGTAAAAAGTTTTTATTCACTTTTTTGGGCTTTTGGGGATGAAAACGAAAAACATCCCCGCTAGGTATGGGGAGCAAAATTGTTTCCTGATTAATTGGTACTAAATGCTATAACATCCGGTCCTAAAATATTTGGTATCTAGGATCGTTTCATTTTCCAAATGTTTTATTCATGTTTTTGGGCATTTGGGATAGAAAACGAGAAACGTAACCGCCAGATGAAGGGATGATAGTTTTCTCCGATTAACTGGCTTTATGTGCTACGGTATCCACAATTAAAATTTTAGGCACTAAACTTAGTTTGAATGTCAGAAGTTTTTATTTACTTTTTTGGGCATTTGGGGATGAAAACGAAAAACATCCCAGCTAGATATGGGGAGGAAAATTGTTTCCTGATTAATTGGTACTAAACTATACAATATGCGGTCCTAAAATTGTAGGTATCTTGCATAGTTTGATTTTCTAAATGTTTTATTTACACTTTTAGGCATTTGATGTTGAAAACCAGAAAAGTCCCCACCAGATAAAGGGAAGCAAGTTTTTCCCCGATTATCTGGCTTTATGTGCTACGGTATCCACAATTAAAATTTTAGGCACTAAACTTAGTTTGAATGTCAAAAGTTTTTATTCACTTTTTTGGGCATTTGGGGATGAAAACGAAAAACATCCCAGCTAGGTATGGGGAGGAAAATTGTTTCCTGATTAATTGGTACTAAATGCTATAATATCCGGTCCTAAAATTTTTGGTATCTTGCATAGTTTGATTTTCTAAATGTTTTATTTACACTTTTGGGCATTTGGTGTCGAAAACCAGAAAAGTCCCCACCAGATAAAGGGATGAAAGTTTTTCCCCAATTAACTGGCTTTATGTGCTACGGTATCCACTATTAAAATTTTAGGCACTAAACTTAGTTTGAATGTCAAAAGTTTTTATTCACTTTTTTGGGAATTTGGGGATGAAAACGAAAAACATCCCCGCTAGGTATGGGGAGGAAAATTGTTTCCTGATTAACTGGCAATAAATCCTGCAATATTTGGTCCTGAAATTTGAGGTATCTTGCATAGTTTGATTTTCTAAATGTTTTATTTACACTTTTGGGCATTTGGTGTCGAAAACCAGAAAAGTCCCCACCAGATAAAGGGATGATAGTTTTTCACCAATTAACTGGCTTTATGTGCTACGGTATCCACTATTTAAATTTTAGGCAATAAACATAGTTTGAATGTAAAAAGTTTTTATTTACTTTTTTGGGCATTTGGGGATGAAAACGAAAAACATCCCCGCTAGGTATGGGGAGAAAAATTGTTTCCTTATTAATTGGTACTAAATGCTATAACATCCGGTCCTAAAATATTTGGTATCTAGGATCGTTTCATTTTCCAAATGTTTTATTCATGTTTTTGGGCATTTGGGATTGAAAACGAGAAACGTAACCGCCAGATGAAGGGATGATAGTTTTCTTCGATTAACTGGCTTTATGTGCTACGGTATCCACTATTAAAATTTTAGGCACTTAACTTAGTTTGAATGTCAAAAGTTTTTATTCACTTTTTTGGGCATTTGGGGATGAAAACGAAAAACATCCCCGCTAGGTATGGGGAGAAAAATTGTTTCCTGATTAATTAGCACTAAACTATACAATATGCGGTCCTAAAATTGTAGGTATCTTGCATAGTTTGATTTTCAAAATGTTTTATTTACACTTTTAGGCATTTGGTGTTGAAAACCAGAAAAGTCCCCACCAGATAAAGGGATGCAAGTTTTTCCCCAATTAACTGGCTTTATGTGCTACGGTATCCACTATTAAAATTTTAGGCACTAAACTTAGTTTGAATGTCAAAAGTTTTTATTCACTTTTTTGGGCATTTGGGGATGAAAACGAAAAACATCCCCGCTAGGTATGGGGAGAAAAATTGTTTCCTGATTAATTAGCACTAAACTATACAATATGCGGTCCTAAAATTTTAGGTATCTTGCATAGTTTGATTTTCTAAATGTTTTATTTACACTTTTAGGCATTTGGTGTTTAAAACCAGAAAAGTCCCCACCAGATAAAGGGAAGCAAGTTTTTCCCCGATTAACTGGCTTCATGTGCTACGGTATCCTCTATTAAAATTTTAGGCACTAAACTTAGTTTGAATGTCAAAAGTTTTTATTCACTTTTTTGGGCATTTGGGGATGAAAACGAAAAACATCCCCGCTAGGTATGGGGAGAAAAATTGTTTCCTGATTAATTGGCAATAAATCCTGCAATATTTGGTCCTGAAATTTGAGGTATCTTGCATAGTTTGATTTTCTAAATGTTTTATTTACACTTTTGGGCATTTGGTGTCGAAAACCAGAAAAGTCCCCACCAGATAAAGGGATGAAAGTTTTTCCCCAATTAACTGGCTTTATGTGCTACGGTATCCACTATTTAAATTTTAGGCAATAAACATAGTTTGAATATAAAAAGTTTTTATTCACTTTTTTGGGCATTTGGGGATGAAAACGAAAAACATCCCCGCTAGGTATGGGGAGAAAAATTGTTTCCTGATTAATTGGCAATAAATCCTGCAATATTTGGTCCTGAAATTTGAGGTATCTTGCATAGTTTGATTTTCTAAATGTTTTATTTACACTTTTGGGCATTTGGTGTCGAAAACCAGAAAAGTCCCCACCAGATAAAGGGATGAAAGTTTTTCCCCAATTAACTGGCTTTATGTGCTACGGTATCCACTATTTAAATTTTAGGCAATAAACATAGTTTGAATGTAAAAAGTTTTTATTCACTTTTTTGGGCATTTGGGGATGAAAACGAAAAACATCCCCGCTAGGTATGGGGAGAAAAATTGTTTCCTTATTAATTGGCACTAAATGCTATAACATCCGGTCCTAAAATATTTGGTATCTAGGATCGTTTCATTTTCCAAATGTTTTATTCATGTTTTTGGGCATTTGGGATTGAAAACGAGAAACGTAACCGCCAGATGAAGGGATGATAGTTTTCCCCAATTAACTGGCTTTATGTGCTACGGTATCCACTATTTAAATTTTAGGCACTAAACTTAGTTTGAATGTCAAAAGTTTTTATTCACTTTTTTGGGCATTTGGGAATGAAAACGAAAAACATCCCCGCTAGGTATGGGGAGGAAAATTGTTTCCTGATTAACTGGCAATAAATCCTGCAATATTTGGTCCTGAAATTTGAGGTATCTTGCATAGTTTGATTTTCTAAATGTTTTATTTACACTTTTGGGCATTTGGTGTCGAAAACCAGAAAAGTCCCCACCAGATAAAGGGATGAAAGTTTTTCCCCAATTAACTGGCTTTATGTGCTACGGTATCCACTATTTAAATTTTAGGCAATAAACATAGTTTGAATATAAAAAGTTTTTATTCACTTTTTTGGGCATTTGGGGATGAAAACGAAAAACATCCCCGCTAGGTATGGGGAGGAAAATTGTTTCCTGATTAATTGGCACTAAATGCTATAACATCCGGTCCTAAAATATTTGGTATCTAGGATCGTTTCATTTTCCAAATGTTTTATTCATGTTTATGGGCATTTGGGATTGAAAACGAGAAACGTCCCCGCCAGATGAAGGGATGATAGTTTTCCCCAATTAACTGGCTTTATGTGCTACGGTATCCACTATTTAAATTTTAGGCACTTAACTTAGTTTGAATGTCAAAAGTTTTTATTCACTTTTTTGGGCATTTGGGGATGAAAACGAAAAACATCCCCGCTAGGTATGGGGAGAAAAATTGTTTCCTGATTAATTAGCACTAAACTATACAATATGCGGTCCTAAAATTGTAGGTATCTTGCATAGTTTGATTTTCTAAATGTTTTATTTACACTTTTTAGGCATTTGATGTTGAAAACCAGAAAAGTCCCCACCAGATAAAGGGAAGCAAGTTTTTCCCCGATTAACTGGCTTTATGTGCTACGGTATCCACTATTAAAATTTTAGGCACTAAACTTAGTTTGAATGTCAAAAGTTTTTATTCACTTTTTTGGGCATTTGGGGATGAAAACGAAAAACATCCCAGCTAGGTATGGGGAGGAAAATTGTTTCCTGATTAATTGGTACTAAATGCTATAATATCCGGTCCTAAAATTTTTGGTATCTTGGATCGTTTGATCTTCCAAATGTTTTATTTACAATTTTGGTCATTTGGTGTCGAAAACCAGAAAAGTCCCCACCAGATAAAGGGATGAAAGTTTTTCCCCAATTAACTGGCTTTATGTGCTACGGTATCCACTATTAAAATTTTAGGCACTAAACTTAGTTTGAATGTCAAAAGTTTTTATTCACTTTTTTGGGCATTTGGGGATGAAAACGAAAAACATCCCCGCTAGGTATGGGGAGGAAAATTGTTTCCTGATTAACTGGCAATAAATCCTGCAATATTTGGTCCTGAAATTTGAGGTATCTTGCATAGTTTGATTTTCTAAATGTTTTATTTACACTTTTGGGCATTTGGTGTCGAAAACCAGAAAAGTCCCCACCAGATAAAGGGATGAAAGTTTTTCCCCAATTAACTGGCTTTATGTACTACGGTATCCATTATTTAAATTTTAGGCAATAAACATAGTTTGAATGTAAAAAGTTTTTATTCACTTTTTTGGGCATTTGGGGATGAAAACGAAAAACATCCCCGCTAGATATGGGGAGGAAAATTGTTTCCTGATTAATTGGTACTAAATGCTATAATATCCGGTCCTAAAATTTTTGGTATCTAGGATCGTTTGATCTTCCAAATGTTTTATTCACGTTTATGGGCATTTGGGATTGAAAACGAGAAACGTCCCAGCCAGATGAAGGGATGATAGTTTTTTCCCGATTAACTGGCTTTATGTGCTACGGTATCCACAATTAAAATTTTAGGCACTAAACTTAGTTTGAATGTCAAAAGTTTTTATTCACTTTTTTGGGCATTTGGGGATGAAAACGAAAAACATCCCCGCTAGGTATGGGGAGAAAAATTGTTTCCTGATTAATTAGCACTAAACTATACAATATACGGTCCTAAAATTGTAGGTATCTTGCATAGTTTGATTTTCTAAATGTTTTATTTACACTTTTAGGCATTTGATGTTGAAAACCAGAAAAGTCCCCACCAGATAAAGGGATGCAAGTTTTTGCCCTATTAACTGGCTTTATGTGCTACGGTATCCACTATTAAAATTTTAGGCACTAAACTTAGTTTGAATGTCAAAAGTTTTTATTCACTTTTTTGGGCATTTGGGGATGAAAACGAAAAACATCCCAGCTAGATATGGGGCGGAAAATTGTTTCCTGATTAATTGGTACTAAATGCTATAATATCCGGTCCTAAAATTTTTGGTATCTTGCATAATTTTATTTTCTAAATGTTTTATTTACACTTTTGGTCATTTGGTGTCGAAAACCAGAAAAGTCCCCACCAGATAAAGGGATGAAAGTTTTTCCCCAATTAACTGGCTTTATGTGCTACGGTATCCACTATTAAAATTTTAGGCACTAAACTTAGTTTGAATGTCAAGAGTTTTTATTTACTTTTTTGGGCATTTGGGAATGAAAACGAAAAACATCCCCGCTAGGTATGGGGAGGAAAATTGTTTCCTGATTAACTGGCAATAAATCCTGCAATATTTGGTCCTGAAATTTGAGGTATCTTGCATAGTTTGATTTTCTAAATGTTTTATTTACACTTTTGGGCATTTGGTGTCGAAAACCAGAAAAGTCCCCACCAGATAAAGGGATGAAAGTTTTTCCCCAATTAACTGGCTTTATGTGCTACGGTATCCACTATTTAAATTTTAGGCAATAAACATAGTTTGAATGTCAAAAGTTTTTATTCACTTTTTTGGGCATTTGGGGATGAAAACGAAAAACATCCCCGCTAGGTATGGGGAGAAAAATTGTTTCCTTATTAATTGGTACTAAATGCTATAACATCCGGTCCTAAAATATTTGGTATCGAGTATCGTTTCATTTTCCAAATGTTTTATTCATGTTTATGGGCATTTGGGATTGAAAACGAGAAACGTAACCGCCAGATGAAGGGATGATAGTTTTCTTCGATTAACTGGCTTTATGTGCTACGGTATCCACTATTAAAATTTTAGGCACTTAACTTAGTTTGAATGTCAAAAGTTTTTATTCACTTTTTTGGGCATCTGGGGATGAAAACGAAAAACATCCGCGCTAGGTATGGGGAGAAAAATTGTTTCCTGATTAATTAGCACTAAACTATACAATATGCGGTCCTAAAATTATAGGTATCTTACATAGTTTGATTTTCTAAATGTTTTATTTACACTTTTAGGCATTTGATGTTGAAAACCAGAAAAGTCCCCACCAGATAAAGGGAAGCAAGTTTTTCCCCGATTAACTGGCTTCATGTGCTACGGTATCCTCTATTAAAATTTTAGGCACTAAAGTTAGTTTGAATGTCAAAAGTTTTTATTTACTTTTTGGGCATTTATGGATGAATACGACAAACATCCCCGCTAGGTATGGGGAGAAAAATTGTTTCCTGATTAATTGGCACTAAATGCTATAACATCCGGTCCTAAAATTTTTGGTATCTTGCATAGTTTGATTTTCTAAATGTTTTATTTACACTTTTGGGCATTTGGTGTCGAAAACCAGAAAAGTCCCCACCAGATAAAGGGATGAAAGTTTTTCCCCAATTAACTGGCTTTATGTGCTACGGTATCCACTATTAAAATTTTAGGCACTAAACTTAGTTTGAATGTAAAAAGTTTTTATTCACTTTTTTGGGCATTTGGGGATGAAAACGAAAAACATCCCCGCTAGGTATGGGGAGGAAAATTGTTTCCTGATTAACTGGCAATAAATCCTGCAATATTTGGTCCTGAAATTTGAGGTATCTTGCATAGTTTGATTTTCTAAATGTTTTATTTACACTTTTGGGCATTTGGTGTCGAAAACCAGAAAAGTCCCCACCAGATAAAGGGATGAAAGTTTTTCCCCAATTAACTGGCTTTATGTGCTACGGTATCCACTATTTAAATTTTAGGCAATAAACATAGTTTGAATATAAAAAGTTTTTATTCACTTTTTTGGGCATTTGGGGATGAAAACGAAAAACATCCCCGCTAGGTATGGGGAGAAAAATTGTTTCCTTATTAATTGGTACTAAATGCTATAACATCCGGTCCTAAAATATTTGGTATCGAGTATCGTTTCATTTTCCAAATGTTTTATTCATGTTTATGGGCATTTGGGATTGAAAACGAGAAACGTAACCGCCAGATGAAGGGATGATAGTTTTCTTCGATTAACTGGCGTTATGTGCTACGGTATCCACTATTAAAATTTTAGGCACTAAACTTAGTTTGAATGTCAAAAGTTTTTATTCACTTTTTTGGGCATTTGGGGATGAAAACGAAAAACATCCCCGCTAGGTATGGGGAGGAAAATTGTTTCCTGATTAACTGGCAATAAATCCTGCAATATTTGGTCCTGAAATTTGAGGTATCTTGCATAGTTTGATTTTCTAAATGTTTTATTTACACTTTTGGGCATTTGGTGTCGAAAACCAGAAAAGTCCCCACCAGATAAAGGGATGAAAGTTTTTCCCCAATTAACTGGCTTTATGTGCTACGGTATCCACTATTAAAATTTTAGGCACTAAACTTAGTTTGAATGTCAAAAGTTTTTATTCACTTTTTTGGGCATTTGGGGATGAAAACGAAAAACATCCCCGCTAGGTATGGGGAGGAAAATTGTTTCCTGATTAACTGGCAATATATCCTGCATTACTTGGTCCTGAAATTTGAGGTATTTTGCATAGTTTGATTTTCTAAATGTTTTATTTACACTTTTGGGCATTTGGTGTCGAAAACCAGAAAAGTCCCCACCAGATAAAGGGATGAAAGTTTTTCCCCAATTAACTGGCTTTATGTGCTACGGTATCCACTATTTAAATTTTAGGCAATAAACATAGTTTGAATATAAAAAGTTTTTATTCACTTTTTTGGGCATTTGGGGATGAAAACGAAAAACATCCCCGCTAGGTATGGGGAGAAAAATTGTTTCCTTATTAATTGGAACTAAATTCGAAAACATCCGGTCCTAAAAACTTGGGAATCTAGGATCGTTTCATTTTCCAAATGTTTTATTCATGTTTTTGGGCATTTGGGATAGAAAACGAGAAAACGTAACCACCAGATGACGTGATGATAGTTTTCTCCGAGTAACTGGCTTTATGTGCTACGGTATCCACTATTAAAATTTTAGGCACTAAACTTAGTTTGAATGTCAAAAGTTTTTATTCACTTTTTTGGGCATTTGGGGATGAAAACGAAAAACATCCCAGCTAGGTATGGGGAGGAAAATTGTTTCCTGATTAATTAGCATTAATTATACAATATACGGTCCTAAAATTGTAGGTATCTTGCATAGTTTGATTTTCTAAATGTTTTATTTACACTTTTAGGCATTTGGTGTTGAAAACCAGAAAAGTCCCCACCAGATAAAGGGATGCAAGTTTTTCCCCGATTAACTGGCTTTATGTGCTACGGTATCCACTATTAAAATTTTAGGCACTAAACTTAGTTTGAATGGAAAAAGTTTTTATTCACGTTTTTGGGCATTTTTGGATGAAAACGAAAAACATCCCCGCTAGGTATGGGGAGAAAAATTGTTTCCTTATTAATTGGCACTAAATGCTATAACATCCGGTCCTAAAATATTTGGTATCTAGGATCGTTTCATTTTCCAAATGTTTTATTCATGTTTTTGGGCATTTGGGATTGAAAACGAGAAACGTCACCGCCAGATGAAGGGATGATAGTTTTCCCCAATTAACTGGCTTTATGTGCTACGGTATCCACTATTAAAATTTTAGGCACTAAACTTAGTTTGAATGTCAAAAGTTTTTATTCACTTTTTTGGGCATTTGGGGATGAAAACGAAAAACATCCCCGCTAGGTATGGGGAGGAAAATTGTTTCCTGATTAACTGGCAATAAATCCTGCAATATTTGGTCCTGAAATTTGAGGTATCTTGCATAGTTTGATTTTCTAAATGTTTTATTTACACTTTTGGGCATTTGGTGTCGAAAACCAGAAAAGTCCCCACCAGATAAAGGGATGAAAGTTTTTCCCCAATTAACTGGCTTTATGTGCTACGGTATCCACTATTAAAATTTTAGGCACTAAACTTAGTTTGAATGTCACAAGTTTTTATTCACTTTTTTGGGCATTTGGGGATGAAAACGAAAAACATCCCAGCTAGGTATGGGGAGGAAAATTGTTTCCTGATTAATTGGTACTAAATGCTATAATATCCGGTCCTAAAATTTTTGGTATCTAGGATCGTTTGATCTTCCAAATGTTTTATTCACGTTTATGGGCATTTGGGATTGAAAACGAGAAACGTCACCTCCAGATGAAGGGATGATAGTTTTCCCCAATTAACTGGCTTTATGTGCTACGGTATCCACTATTTAAATTTTAGGCAATAAACATAGTTTGAATATAAAAAGTTTTTATTCACTTTTTTGGGCATTTGGGAATGAAAACGAAAAACATCCCCGCTAGGTATGGGGAGAAAAATTGTTTCCTGATTAATTGGCAATAAATCCTGCAATATTTGGTCCTGAAATTTGAGGTATCTTGCATAGTTTGATTTTCTAAATGTTTTATTTACACTTTTGGGCATTTGGTGTCGAAAACCAGAAAAGTCCCCACCAGATAAAGGGATGAAAGTTTTTCCCCAATTAACTGGCTTTATGTGCTACGGTATCCACTATTAAAATTTTAGGCACTAAACTTAGTTTGAATGTCAAAAGTTTTTATTCACTTTTTTGGGCATTTGGGGATGAAAACGAAAAACATCCCCGCTAGGTATGGGGAGGAAAATTGTTTCCTGATTAACTGGCAATAAATCCTGCAATATTTGGTCCTGAAATTTGAGGTATCTTGCATAGTTTGATTTTCTAAATGTTTTATTTACACTTTTGGGCATTTGGTGTCGAAAACCAGAAAAGTCCCCACCAGATAAAGGGATGAAAGTTTTTCCCCAATTAACTGGCTTTATGTGCTACACCTATCCACTATTTAAATTTTAGGCAATAAACATAGTTTGAATGTAAAAAGTTTTTATTCACTTTTTTGGGCATTTGGGGATGAAAACGAAAAACATCCCCGCTAGTTATGGGGAGGAAAATTGTTTCCTTATTAATTGGCACTAAATGCTATAACATCCGGTCCTAAAATATTTGGTATCTAGGATCGTTTCATTTTCCAAATGTTTTATTCATGTTTTTGGGCATTTGGGATTGAAAACGAGAAACGTCACCACCAGATGAAGGGATGATAGTTTTCTCCGATTAACTGGCTTTATGTGCTACGGTATCCACTATTAAAATTTTAGGCACTAAACTTAGTTTGAATGTCAAAAGTTTTTATTCACTTTTTTGGGCATTTGGGGATGAAAACGAAAAACATCCCCGCTAGGTATGGGGAGAAAAATTGTTTCCTGATTAATTGGCAATAAACTATACAATATGCGGTCCTAAAATTGTAGGTATCTTGCATAGTTTGATTTTCTAAATGTTTTATTTACACTTTTAGGCATTTGATGTTGAAAACCAGAAAAGTCCCCACCAGATAAAGGGAAGCAAGTTTTTCCCCGATTATCTGTCTTTATGTGCTACGGTATCCTCTAATAAAATTTTAGGCACTAAACTTAGTTTGAATGTCAAAAGTTTTTATTCACTTTTTTGGGCATTTGGGGATGAAAACGAAAAACATCCCAGCTAGGTATGGGGAGGAAAATTGTTTCCTGATTAATTGGTACTAAATGCTATAATATCCGGTCCTAAAATTTTTGGTATCTTGCATAGTTTGATTTTCTAAATGTTTTATTTACACTTTTGGTCATTTGGTGTCGAAAACCAGAAAAGTCCCCACCAGATAAAGGGATGAAAGTTTTTCCCCAATTAACTGGCTTTATGTGCTACGGTATCCACTATTAAAATTTTAGGCACTAAACTTAGTTTGAATGTCAAAAGTTTTTATTCACTTTTTTGGGAATTTGGGGATGAAAACGAAAAACATCCCCGCTAGGTATGGGGAGGAAAATTGTTTCCTGATTAACTGGCAATAAATCCTGCAATATTTGGTCCTGAAATTTGAGGTATCTTGCATAGTTTGATTTTCTAAATGTTTTATTTACACTTTTGGGCATTTGGTGTCGAAAACCAGAAAAGTCCCCACCAGATAAAGGGATGAAAGTTTTTCCCCAATTAACTGGCTTTATGTGCTACGGTATCCACTATTTAAATTTTAGGCAATAAACATAGTTTGAATATAAAAAGTTTTTATTCACTTTTTTGGGCATTTGGGGATGAAAACGAAAAACATCCCCGCTAGGTATGGGGAGAAAAATTGTTTCCTTATTAATTGGCACTAAATGCTATAACATCCGGTCCTAAAATATTTGGTATCTAGGATCGTTTCATTTTCCAAATGTTTTATTCATGTTTTTGGGCATTTGGGATTGAAAACGAGAAACGTAACCGCCAGATGAAGGGATGATAGTTTTCTTCGATTAACTGGCTTTATGTGCTACGGTATCCACTATTAAAATTTTAGGCACTTAACTTAGTTTGAATGTCAAAAGTTTTTATTCACTTTTTTGGGCATTTGGGGATGAAAACGAAAAACATCCGCGCTAGGTATGGGGAGAAAAATTGTTTCCTGATTAATTGGCAATAAACTATACAATATGCGGTCCTAAAATTGTAGGTATCTTTCATAGTTTGATTTTCTAAATGTTTTATTTACACTTTTAGGCATTTGGTGTTGAAAACCAGAAAAGTCCCCACCAGATAAAGGGATGCAAGTTTTTCCCCGATTAACTGGCTTTATGTGCTACGGTATCCACTATTAAAATTTTAGGCACTAAACTTAGTTTGAATGTCAAAAGTTTTTATTCACTTTTTTGGGCATTTGGGGATGAAAACGAAAAACATCCCAGCTAGGTATGGGGAGGAAAAATGTTTCCTGATTAATTGGTACTAAATGCTATAATATCCGGTCCTAAAATTTTTGGTATCTTGCATAGTTTGATTTTCTAAATGTTTTATTTACACTTTTGGGCATTTGGTGTCGAAAACCAGAAAAGTCCCCACCAGATAAAGGGATGAAAGTTTTTCCCCAATTAACTGCCTTTATGTGCTACGGTATCCACTATTAAAATTTTAGGCACTAAACTTAGTTTGAATGTCAAAAGTTTTTATTCACTTTTTTGGGCATTTGGGGATGAAAACGAAAAACATCCGCGCTAGGTTTGCGGGAGAAAAATTGTTTCCTGATTAATTGGCAATAAATCCTGCAATATTTGGTCCTGAAATTTGAGGTATCTTGCATAGTTTGATTTTCTAAATGTTTTATTTACAGTTTTGGGCATTTGGTGTCGAAAACCAGAAAATTCCCAACCAGATAAAGGGATGAAAGTTTTTCCCCAATTAACTGGCTTTATGTGCTACGGTATCCACTATTTAAATTTTAGGCAATAAACATAGTTTGAATATAAAAAGTTTTTATTCACTTTTTTGGGCATTTGGGAATGAAAAACAAAAACATCCCAGCTAGGTATGGGGAGGAAAATTGTTTCCTGATTAATTGGTACTAAATGCTATAATATCCGGTCCTAAAATATTTGGTATCGAGTATCGTTTCATTTTCCAAATGTTTTATTCATGTTTATGGGCATTTGGGATTGAAAACGAGAAACGTAACCGCCAGATGAAGGGATGATAGTTTTCTTCGATTAACTGGCTTTATGTGCTACGGTATCCACTATTAAAATTTTAGGCACTAAACTTAGTTTGAATGTCAAAAGTTTTTATTCACTTTTTTGGGCATTTGGGGATGAAAACGAAAAACATCCCCGCTAGGTATGGGGAGAAAAATTGTTTCCTGATTAATTGGCAATAAATCCTGCAATATTTGGTCCTGAAATTTGAGGTATCTTGCATAGTTTGATTTTCTAAATGTTTTATTTACACTTTTGGGCATTTGGTGTCGAAAACCAGAAAAGTCCCCACCAGATAAAGGGATGAAAGTTTTTCCCCAATTAACTGGCTTTATGTGCTACGGTATCCACTATTAAAATTTTAGGCACTAAACTTAGTTTGAATGTCAAAAGTTTTTATTCACTTTTTTGGGCATTTGGGGATGAAAACGAAAAACATCCCCGCTAGGTATAGGGAGAAAAATTGTTTCCTGATTAATTGGCGATAAATGCTATAATATCCGGTCCTATAATATTTGGTATCTTGCATAGTTTGATTTTCTAAATGTTTTATTTACACTTTTGGGCATTTGGTGTCGAAAACCAGAAAAGTCCCCACCAGATAAAGGGATGAAAGTTTTTCCCCAATCAACTGGCTTTATGTGCTACGGTATCCACTATTTAAATTTTAGGCACTTAACTTAGTTTGAATGTCAAAAGTTTTTATTCACTTTTTTGGGCATTTGGGGATGAAAACGAAAAACATCCCCGCTAGGTATGGGGAGAAAAATTGTTTCCTGATTAATTGGCAATAAATCCTGCAATATTTGGTCCTGAAATTTGAGGTATCTTGCATAGTTTGATTTTCTAAATGTTTTATTTACACTTTTGGGCATTTGGTGTCGAAAACCAGAAAAGTCCCCACCAGATAAAGGGATGAAAGTTTTTCCCCAATTAACTGGCTTTATGTGCTACGGTATCCACTATTTAAATTTTAGGCAATAAACATAGTTTGAATATAAAAAGTTTTTATTCACTTTTTTGGGCATTTGGGGATGAAAACGAAAAACATCCCCGCTAGGTATGGGGAGAAAAATTGTTTCCTTATTAATTGGCACTAAATGCTATAACATCCGGTCCTAAAATATTTGGTATCTAGGATCGTTTCATTTTCCAAATGTTTTATTCATGTTTTTGGGCATTTGGGATTGAAAACGAGAAACGTAACCGCCAGATGAAGGGATGATAGTTTTCTTCGATTAACTGGCGTTATGTGCTACGGTATCCACTATTAAAATTTTAGGCACTAAACTTAGTTTGAATGTCAAAAGTTTTTATTCACTTTTTTGGGCATTTGGGGATGAAAACGAAAAACATCCCCGCTAGGTATGGGGAGAAAAATTGTTTCCTGATTAATTGGCAATAAATCCTGCAATATTTGGTCCTGAAATTTGAGGTATCTTGCATAGTTTGATTTTCTAAATGTTTTATTTACACTTTTGGGCATTTGGTGTCGAAAACCAGAAAAGTCCCCACCAGATAAAGGGATGAAAGTTTTTCCCCAATTAACTGGCTTTATGTGCTACGGTATCCACTATTAAAATTTTAGGCACTAAACTTAGTTTGAATGTCAAAAGTTTTTATTCACTTTTTTGGGCATTTGGGGATGAAAACGAAAAACATCCCCGCTAGGTATGGGGAGGAACATTGTTTCCTGATTAACTGGCAATATACCCTGCAATATTTGGTCCTGAAATTTGAGGTATCTTGCATAGTTTGATTTTCTAAATGTTTTATTTACACTTTTGGGCATTTGGTGTCGAAAACCAGAAAAGTCCCCACCAGATAAAGGGATGAAAGTTTTTCCCCAATCAACTGGCTTTATGTGCTACGGTATCCACTATTTAAATTTTAGGCAATAAACATAGTTTGAATATAAAAAGTTTTTATTCACTTTTTTGGGCATTTGGGGATGAAAACGAAAAACATCCCCGCTAGGTATGGGGAGAAAAATTGTTTCCTTATTAATTGGCACTAAATGCTATAACATCCGGTCCTAAAATATTTGGTATCTAGGATCGTTTCATTTTCCAAATGTTTTATTCATGTTTTTGGGCATTTGGGATTGAAAACGAGAAACGTCACCACCAGATGAAGGGATGATAGTTTTCTCCGATTAAGTGGCTTTATGTGCTAAGGTATCCACTATTTAAATTTTAGGCACTTAACTTAGTTTGAATGTCAAAAGTTTTTATTCACTTTTTTGGGCATTTGGGGATGAAAACGAAAAACATCCGCGCTAGGTATGGGGAGAAAAATTGTTTCCTGATTAATTGGCAATAAACTATACAATATGCAATCCTAAAATTGTAGGTATCTTGCATAGTTTGATTTTCTAAATGTTTTATTTACACTTTTAGGCATTTGATGTTGAAAACGAGAAAAGTCCCCACCAGATAAAGGGAAGCAAGTTTTTCCCCGAATAACTGGCTTTATGTGCTACGGTATCCACTATTAAAATTTTGGGCACTAAACTTAGTTTGAATGTCAAAAGTTTTTATTCACTTTTTTGGGCATTTGGGGATGAAAACGAAAAACATCCCAGCTAGGTATGGGGAGGAAAATTGTTTCCTGATTAATTGGTACTAAATGCTATAATATCCGGTCCTAAAATTTTTGGTATCTAGGATCGTTTGATCTTCCAAATGTTTTATTTACACTTTTAGGCATTTGATGTTGAAAACCAGAAAAGTCCCCACCAGATAAAGGGAAGCAAGTTTTTCCCCGATTAACTGGCTTCATGTGCTACGGTATCCACTATTAAAATTTTAGGCACTAAACTTAGTTTGAATGTCAAAAGTTTTTATTCACTTTTTTGGGCATTTGGGGATGAAAACGAAAAACATCCCCGCTAGGTATGGGGAGAAAAATTGTTTCCTTATTAATTGGCACTAAATGCTATAACATCCGGTCCTAAAATATTTGGTATCTAGGATCGTTTCATTTTCCAAATGTTTTATTCATGTTTTTGGGCATTTGGGATTGAAAACGAGAAACGTAACCGCCAGATGAAGGGATGATAGTTTTCCCCAATTAACTGGCTTTATGTGCTACGGTATCCACTATTTAAATTTTAGGCACTAAACTTAGTTTGAATGTCAAAAGTTTTTATTCACTTTTTTGGGCATTTGGGGATGAAAACGAAAAACATCCCCGCTAGGTATGGGGAGAAAAATTGTTTCCTGATTAATTGGCAATAAATCCTGCAATATTTGGTCCTGAAATTTGAGGTATCTTGCATAGTTTGATTTTCTAAATGTTTTATTTACACTTTTGGGCATTTGGTGTCGAAAACCAGAAAAGTCCCCACCAGATAAAGGGATGAAAGTTTTTCCCCAATTAACTGGCTTTATGTGCTACGGTATCCACTATTAAAATTTTAGGCACTAAACTTAGTTTGAATGTCAAAAGTTTTTATTTACTTTTTGGGCATTTATGGATGAATACGACAAACATCCCCGCTAGGTATGGGGAGAAAAATTGTTTCCTGATTAATTGGCACTAAATGCTATAACATCCGGTCCTAAAATTTTTGGTATCTTGCATAGTTTGATTTTCTAAATGTTTTATTTACACTTTTGGGCATTTGGTGTCGAAAACCAGAAAAGTCCCCACCAGATAAAGGGATGAAAGTTTTTCCCTAATCAACTGGCTTTATGTGCTACGGTATCCACTATTTAAATTTTAGGCAATAAACTTAGTTTGAATGTCACAAGTTTTTATTCACTTTTTTGGGCATTTGGGGATGAAAACGAAAAACATCCCCGCTAGGTATGGGGAGAAAAATTGTTTCCTGATTAATTGGCAATAAATCCTGCAATATTTGGTCCTGAAATTTGAGGTATCTTGCATAGTTTGATTTTCTAAATGTTTTATTTACACTTTTGGGCATTTGGTGTCGAAAACCAGAAAAGTCCCCACCAGATAAAGGGATGAACGTTTTTTCCCAATTAACTGGCTTTATGTGCTACGGTATCCACTATTTAAATTTTAGGCACTAAACTTAGTTTGAATGTCACAAGTTTTTATTCACTTTTTTGGGCATTTGGGGATGAAAACGAAAAACATCCCCGCTAGGTATGGGGAGAAAAATTGTTTCCTTATTAATTGGCACTAAATGCTATAACATCCGGTCCTAAAATATTTGGTATCTAGGATCGTTTCATTTTCCAAATGTTTTATTCATGTTTTTGGGCATTTGGGATTGAAAACGAGAAACGTCACCGCCAGATGAAGGGATGATAGTTTTCTTCGATTAACTGGCTTTATGTGCTACGGTATCCACTATTAAAATTTTAGGCACTAAACTTAGTTTGAATGTCAAAAGTTTTTATTCACTTTTTTGGGCATTTGGGGATGAAAACGAAAAACATCCCCGCTAGGTATGGGGAGAAAAATTGTTTCCTGATTAATTAGCGCTAAACTATACAATATGCGGTCCTAAAATTGTAGGTATCTTGCATAGTTTGATTTTCTAAATGTTTTATTTACACTTTTAGGCATTTGATGTTGAAAACCAGAAAAGTCCCCACCAGATAAAGGGAAGCAAGTTTTTTCCCGATTAACTGGCTTTATGTGCTACGGTATCCACTATTAAAATTTTAGGCACTAAACTTAGTTTGAATGTCAAAAGTTTTTATTCACTTTTTTGGGCATTTGGGGATGAAAACGAAAAACATCCCAGCTAGGTATGGGGAGGAAAAATGTTTCCTGATTAATTGGTACTAAATGCTATAACATCCGGTCCTAAAATTTTTGGTATCTTGCATAGTTTGATTTTCTAAATGTTTTATTTACACTTTTGGGCATTTGGTGTCGAAAACCAGAAAAGTCCCCACCAGATAAAGGGATGAAAGTTTTTCCCCAATTAACTGGCTTTATGTGCTACGGTATCCACTATTAAAATTTTAGGCACTAAACTTAGTTTGAATGTCAAAAGTTTTTATTCACTTTTTTGGGAATTTGGGGATGAAAACGAAAAACATCCCCGCTAGGTCTGGGGAGGAAAATTGTTTCCTGATTAATTGGCAATAAATCCTGCAATATTTGGTCCTGAAATTTGAGCTATCTTGCATAGTTTGATTTTCTAAATGTTTTATTTACACTTTTGGGCATTTGGTGTCGAAAACCAGAAAAGTCCCCACCAGATAAAGGGATGAAAGTTTTTCCCCAATTAACTGGCTTTATGTGCTACGGTATCCGCGATTTAAATTTTAGACAATAAACATAGTTTGAATATAAAAAGTTTTTATTCACTTTTGGGCATTTGGGGATGAAAACGAAAAACATCCCACCTAGGTATGGGGAGAAAAATTGTTTCCTTATTAATTGGCACTAAATGCTATAACATCCGGTCCTAAAATATTTGGTATCTAGGATCGTTTCATTTTCCAAATGTTTTATTCATGTTTTTGGGCATTTGGGATTGAAAACGAGAAACGTCACCGCCAGATGAAGGGATGATAGTTTTCTTCGATTAACTGGCTTTATGTGCTACGGTATCCACTATTAAAATTTTAGGCACTAAACTTAGTTTGAATGTCAAAAGTTTTTATTCACATTTTGGGCATTTGGGAATGAAAACGAAAAACATCCCCGCTAGGTATGGGGAGGAAAATTGTTTCCTGATTAATTGGCAATAAATCCTGCAATATTTGGTCCTGAAATTTGAGGTATCTTGCATAGTTTGATTTTCTAAATGTTTTATTTACACTTTTGGGCATTTGGTGTCGAAAACCAGAAAAGTCCCCACCAGATAAAGGGATGAAAGTTTTTCCCCAATTAACTGGCTTTATGTGCTACGGTATCCACTATTAAAATTTTAGGCACTAAACTTAGTTTGAATGTCAAAAGTTTTTATTCACTTTTTTGGGCATTTGGGGATGAAAACGAAAAACATCCCCGCTAGGTATGGGGAGAAAAATTGTTTCCTGATTAATTGGCAATAAATGCTATAACATCCGGTCCTTAAATTTTTGGTATCTTGCATAGTTTGATTTTCTAAATGTTTTATTTACACTTTTGGGCATTTGGTGTCGAAAACCAGAAAAGTCCCCACCAGATAAAGGGATGAAAGTTTTTCCCTAATCAACTGGCTTTATGTGCTACGGTATCCACTATTTAAATTTTAGGCAATAAACTTAGTTTGAATGTCACAAGTTTTTATTCACTTTTTTGGGCATTTGGGGATGAAAACGAAAAACATCCCCGCTAGGTATGGGGAGAAAAATTGTTTCCTGATTAATTGGCAATAAATCCTGCAATATTTGGTCCTGAAATTTGAGGTATCTTGCATAGTTTGATTTTCTAAATGTTTTATTTACACTTTTGGGCATTTGGTGTCGAAAACCAGAAAAGTCCCCACCAGATAAAGGGATGAAAGTTTTTCCCCAATTAACTGGCTTTATGTGCTACGGTATCCACTATTAAAATTTTAGGCACTAAACTTAGTTTGAATGTCAAAAGTTTTTATTCACTTTTTTGGGCATTTGGGGATGAAAACGAAAAACATCCCCGCTAGTTATGGGGAGAAAAATTGTTTCCTGATTAATTGGCAATAAATCCTGCAATATTTGGTCCTGAAATTTGAGGTATCTTGCATAGTTTGATTTTCTAAATGTTTTATTTACACTTTTGGGCATTTGGTGTCGAAAACCAGAAAAGTCCCCACCAGATAAAGGGATGAAAGTTTTCTTCGATTAACTGGCTTTATGTGCTACCGTATCCACTATTTCAATTTTAGGCAATAAACATAGTTTGAATATAAATAGTTTTTATTCACTTTTTTGGGCATTTGGGGATGAAAACGAAAAACATCCCCGCTAGGTATGTGGAGGAAAATTGTTTCCTTATTAATTGGCACTAAATGCTATAACATCCGGTCCTAAAATATTTGGTATCTAGGATCGTTTCATTTTCCAAATGTTTTATTCATGTTTTTGGGCATTTGGGATTGAAAACGAGAAACGTCACCTCCAGATGAAGGGATGATAGTTTTCCCCAATTAACTGGCTTTATGTGCTACGGTATCCACTATTAAAATTTTAGGCACTAAACTTAGTTTGAATGTCAAAAGTTTTTATTCACTTTTTTGGGCATTTGGGGATGAAAACGAAAAACATCCCCGCTAGGTATGGGGAGAAAAATTGTTTCCTGATTAATTGGCACTAAATCCTGCAATATGTGGTCCTGAAATTTTAGGGGTCTTGCATAGTTTGATTTTCTAAATGTTTTATTTACACTTTTAGGCATTTGATGTTGAAAACCAGAAAAGTCCCCACCAGATAAAGGGAAGCAAGTTTTTCCCCGATTAACTGGCTTTATGTACTACGGTATCCACTATTAAAATTTTAGGCACTAAACTTAGTTTGAATGTCAAAAGTTTTTATTCACTTTTTTGGGCATTTGGGGATGAAAACGAAAAACATCCCAGCTAGATATGGGGAGGAAAATTGTTTCCTGATTAATTGGTACTAAATGCTATAATATCCGGTCCTAAAATTTTTGGTATCTAGGATCGTTTGATCTTCCAAATGTTTTATTTACACTTTTAGGGATTTGGTGTCGAAAACCAGAAAAGTCCCCACCAGATAAAGGGATGAAAGTTTTTCCCCAATTAACTGGCTTTATGTGCTACGGTATCCACTATTAAAATTTTAGGCACTAAACTTAGTTTGAATGTCAAAAGTTTTTATTCACTTTTTTGGGCATTTGGGGATGAAAACGAAAAACATCCCCGCTAGGTATGGGGAGGAAAATTGTTTCCTTATTAATTGGCACTAAATGCTATAACATCCGGTCCTAAAATATTTGGTATCTAGGATCGTTTCATTTTCCAAATGTTTTATTCATGTTTTTGGGCATTTGGGATTGAAAACGAGAAACGTCACCGCCAGATGAAGGGATGATAGTTTTCCCCAATTAACTGGCTTTATGTGCTACGGTATCCACTATTTAAATTTTAGGCACTAAACTTAGTTTGAATGTCAAAAGTTTTTATTCACTTTTTTTGGAATTTGGGGATGAAAACGAAAAACATCCCCGCTAGGTATGGGGAGGAAAATTGTTTCCTGATTAATTAGCACTAAATTATACAATATATGGTCCTAAAATTGTAGGTATCTTGCATAGTTTGATTTTCTAAATGTTTTATTTACACTTTTAGGGATTTGGTGTTGAAAACCAGAAAAGTCCCCACCAGATAAAGGGATGAAAGTTTTTCCCCCATTAACTGGCTTTATGTGCTACGGTATCCACTATTAAAATTTTAGGCACTAAACTTAGTTTGAATGTCAAAAGTTTTTATTCACTTTTTGGGAATTTGGGGATGAAAACGAAAAACATCCCCGCTAGGTATGGGGAGGAAAATTGTTTCCTGATTAACTGGCAATAAATCCTGCAATATTTGGTCCTGAAATTTGAGGTATCTTGCATAGTTTGATTTTCTAAATGTTTTATTTACACTTTTGGGCATTTGGTGTCGAAAACCAGAAAAGTCCCCACCAGATAAAGGGATGAAAGTTTTTCCCCAATTAACTGGCTTTATGTGCTACGGTATCCACTATTTAAATTTTAGGCAATAAACATAGTTTGAATATAAAAAGTTTTTATTCACTTTTTTGGGCATTTGGGAATGAAAACGAAAAACATCCCCGCTAGGTATGGGGAGGAAAATTGTTTCCTTATTAATTGGCACTAAATGCTATAACATCCGGTCCTAAAATATTTGGTATCTAGGATCGTTTCATTTTCCAAATGTTTTATTCATGTTTTTGGGCATTTGGGATTGAAAACGAGAAACGTAACCGCCAGATGAAGGGATGATAGTTTTCTTCGATTAACTGGCTTTATGTGCTACGGTATCCACTATTAAAATTTTAGGCACTAAACTTAGTTTGAATGTCAAAAGTTTTTATTCACTTTTTTGGGCATTTGGGGATGAAAACGAAAAACATCCCCGCTAGGTATGGGGAGGAAAATTGTTTCCTGATTAATTGGCACTAAACTATACAATATGCGGTCCTAAAATTGTAGGTATCTTTCATAGTTTGATTTTCTAAATGTTTTATTTACACTTTTAGGCATTTGGTGTTGAAAACCAGAAAAGTCCCCACCAGATAAAGGGAAGCAAGTTTTTCCCCGATTAACTGGCTTCATGTGCTACGGTATCCTCTATTAAAATTTTAGGCACTAAACTAAGTTTGAATGTCAGAAGTTTTTATTCACTTTTTTTGGCATTTTGGGATGAAAACGAAAAACATACCAGCTAGATATGGGGAGGAAAATTGTTTCCTGATTAATTGGTACTAAATGCTATAATATACGGTCCTAAAATTTTTGGTATCTTGCATAGTTTGATTTTCTAAATGTTTTATTTACACTTTTGGGCATTTGGTGTCGAAAACCAGAAAAGTCCCCGCCAGATGAAGGGATGATAGTTTTCTTCGATTAACTGGCTTTATGTGCTACGGTATCCACTATTAAAATTTTAGGCACTAAACTTAGTTTGAATGTCAAAAGTTTTTATTCACTTTTTTGGGCATTTGGGGATGAAAACGAAAAACATCCCCGCTAGGTATGGGGAGAAAAATTGTTTCCTGATTAATTGGCAATAAATCCTGCAATATTTGGTCCTGAAATTTGAGGTATCTTGCATAGTTTGATTTTCTAAATGTTTTATTTACACTTTTGGGCATTTGGTGTCGAAAACCAGAAAAGTCCCCACCAGATAAAGGGATGAAAGTTTTTCCCCAATTAACTGGCTTTATGTGCTACGGTATCCACTATTAAAATTTTAGGCACTAAACTTAGTTTGAATGTCAAAAGTTTTTATTCACTTTTTTGGGCATTTGGGGATGAAAACGAAAAACATCCCCGCTAGGTATGGGGAGAAAAATTGTTTCCTGATTAATTGGCAATAAATCCTGCAATATACGGTCCTAAAATTGTAGGTATCTTGCATAGTTTGATTTTCAAAATGTTTTATTTACACTTTTAGGCATTTGGTGTTGAAAACCAGAAAAGTCCCCACCAGATAAAGGGATGCAAGTTTTTCCCCGATTAACTGGCTTTATGTGCTACGGTATCCACTATTAAAATTTTAGGCACTAAACTTAGTTTGAATGTCAAAAGTTTTTATTCACTTTTTTGGGCATTTGGGGATGAAAACGAAAAACATCCCAGCTAGGTATGGGGAGGAAAATTGTTTCCTGATTAATTGGTACTAAATGCTATAATATCCGGTCCTAAAATTTTTGGTATCTTGCATAATTTTATTTTCTAAATGTTTTATTTACACTTTTGGGCATTTGGTGTCGAAAACCAGAAAAGTCCCCGCCAGATGAAGGGATGATAGTTTTCTTCGATTAACTGGCTTTATGTGCTACGGTATCCACTATTAAAATTTTAGGCACTAAACATAGTTTGAATATAAAAAGTTTTTATTCACTTTTTTGGGCATTTGGGGATGAAAACGAAAAACATCCCAGCTAGATATGGGGAGGAAAATTGTTTCCTGATTAATTGGTACTAAATGCTATAATATCCGGTCCTAAAATTTTTGGTATCTAGGATCGTTTGATCGTCCAAATGTTTTATTTACACTTTTGGTCATTTGGTGTCGAAAACCAGAAAAGTCCCCACCAGATAAAGGGATGAAAGTTTTTCCCCAATTAACTGCCTTTATGTGCTACGGTATCCACTATTAAAATTTTAGGCACTAGACTTAGTTTGAATGTCAAAAGTTTTTATTTACTTTTTGGGCATTTGGGAATGAAAACGAAAAACATCCCCGCTAGGTATGGGGAGGAAAATTGTTTCCTGATTAATTAGCGCTAAACTATACAATATGCGGTCCTAAAATTGTAGGTATCTTTCATAGTTTGATTTTCTAAATGTTTTATTTACACTTTTAGGCATTTGATGTTGAAAACCAGAAAAGTCCCCACCAGATAAAGGGAAGCAAGTTTTTCCCCGATTAACTGGCTTCATGTGCTACGGTATCCTCTATTAAAATTTTAGGCACTAAACTTAGTTTGAATGTCAAAAGTTTTTATTCACTTTTTTGGGCATTTGGGGATGAAAACGAAAAACATCCCAGCTAGATATGGGGAGGAAAATTGTTTCCTGATTAATTGGTACTAAATGCTATAATATCCGGTCCTAAAATTTTTGGTATCTTGCATAGTTTGATTTTCTAAATGTTTTATTTACACTTTTGGGCATTTGGTGACGAAAACCAGAAAAGTCCCCACCAGATAATGAGATGAAAGATTATCACCAAGTATCAGCCTGTATGAGCTACGGTAT
This sequence comes from Diplolepis rosae, assembly GCA_030998225.1. Classification (NCBI taxonomy): domain Eukaryota; kingdom Metazoa; phylum Arthropoda; class Insecta; order Hymenoptera; family Diplolepididae; genus Diplolepis; species Diplolepis rosae. The sequence continues at coordinate 1,990,899 of JAPYXD010000466.1, forward strand.
CCACTATTAAAATTTTAGGCACTAAACTTAGTTTGAATGTCAAAAGTTTTTATTCACTTTTTTGGGAATTTGGGGATGAAAACGAAAAACATCCCCGCTAGGTATGGGGAGGAAAATTGTTTCCTGATTAACTGGCAATAAATCCTGCAATATTTGGTCCTGAAATTTGAGGTATCTTGCATAGTTTGATTTTCTAAATGTTTTATTTACACTTTTGGGCATTTGGTGTCGAAAACCAGAAAAGTCCCCACCAGATAAAGGGATGAAAGTTTTTACCCAATTAACTGGCTTTATGTGCTACGGTATCCACTATTTAAATTTTAGGCAATAAACATAGTTTGAATATAAAAAGTTTTTATTCACTTTTTTGGGCATTTGGGAATGAAAACGAAAAACATCCCCGCTAGGTATGGGGAGGAAAATTGTTACCTTATTAATTGGCACTAAATGCTATAACATCCGGTCCTAAAATATTTGGTATCTAGGATCGTTTCATTTTCCAAATGTTTTATTCATGTTTTTGGGCATTTGGGATTGAAAACGAGAAACGTAACCGCCAGATGAAGGGATGATAGTTTTCTTCGATTAACTGGCTTTATGTGCTACGGTATCCACTATTAAAATTTTAGGCACTAAACTTAGTTTGAATGTCAAAAGTTTTTATTCACTTTTTTGGGCATTTGGGGATGAAAACGAAAAACATCCCCGCTAGGTATGGGGAGGAAAATTGTTTCCTGATTAATTGGCGCTAAACTATACAATATGCGGTCCTAAAATTGTAGGTATCTTTCATAGTTTGATTTTCTAAATGTTTTATTTACACTTTTAGGCATTTGGTGTTGAAAACCAGAAAAGTCCCCACCAGATAAAGGGAAGCAAGTTTTTCCCCGATTAACTGGCTTTATGTGCTACGGTATCCTCTATTAAAATTTTAGGCACTAAACTAAGTTTGAATGTAAAAAGTTTTTATTCACGTTTTTGGGCATTTGTGGATGAAAACGAAAAACATCCCCGCTAGGTATGGGGAGGAAAATTGTTTCCTGATAAATTGGCACTAAATGCTATAATATACGGTCCTAAAATTTTTTGGTATCTTGCATAGTTTGATTTTCTAAATGTTTTATTTACACTTTTGGGCATTTGGTGTCGAAAACCAGAAAAGTCCCCGCCAGATGAAGGGATGATAGTTTTCTTCGATTAACTGGCTTTATGTGCTACGGTATCCACTATTAAAATTTTAGGCACTAAACTTAGTTTGAATGTCAAAAGTTTTTATTCACTTTTTTGGGCATTTGGGGATGAAAACGAAAAACATCCCCGCTAGGTATGGGGAGAAAAATTGTTTCCTGATTAATTGGCAATAAATCCTGCAATATTTGGTCCTGAAATTTGAGGTATCTTGCATAGTTTGATTTTCTAAATGTTTTATTTACACTTTTGGGCATTTGGTGTCGAAAACCAGAAAAGTCCCCACCAGATAAAGGGATGAAAGTTTTTCCCCAATTAACTTGCTTTATGTGCTACGGTATCCACTATTAAAATTTTAGGCACTAAACTTAGTTTGAATGTCAAAAGTTTTTATTCACTTTTTTGGGCATTTGGGGATGAAAACGAAAAACATCCCCGCTAGGTATGGGGAGGAAAATTGTTTCCTGATTAATTAGCGCTAAACTATACAATATGCGGTCCTAAAATTGTAGGTATCTTTCATAGTTTGATTTTCTAAATGTTTTATTTACACTTTTAGGCATTTGGTGTTGAAAACCAGAAAAGTCCCCACCAGATAAAGGGAAGCAAGTTTTTCCCCGATTAACTGGCTTTATGTGCTACGGTATCCTCTATTAGAATTTTAGGCAATAAACATAGTTTGAATATAAAAAGTTTTTATTCACTTTTTTGGGCATTTCGGAATGAAAACGAAAAACATCCCCGCTAGGTATGGGGAGGAACATTGTTTCCTGATTAATTGGCACTAAATGCTATAACATCCGGTCCTAAAATTTTTGGTATCTTGCATAGTTTGATTTTCTAAATGTTTTATTTACACTTTTGGGCATTTGGTGTCGAAAACCAGAAAAGTCCCCGCCAGATGAAGGGATGATAGTTTTCTTCGATTAACTGGCTTTATGTGCTACGGTATCCACTATTAAAATTTTAGGCACTAAACATAGTTTGAATATAAAAAGTTTTTATTCACTTTTTTGGGCATTTGGGGATGAAAACGAAAAACATCCCAGCTAGATATGGGGAGGAAAATTGTTTCCTGATTAATTGGTACTAAATGCTATAATATCCGGTCCTAAAATTTTTGGTATCTAGGATCGTTTGATCGTCCAAATGTTTTATTTACATTTTTGGTCATTTGGTGTTGAAAACCAGAAAAGTCCCCACCAGATAAAGGGATGAAAGTTTTTCCCCCATTAACTGGCTTTATGTGCTACGGTATCCACTATTAAAATTTTAGGCACTAGACTTAGTTTGAATTTCAAAAGTTTTTATTAACTTTTTTGGGCATTTGGGGATGAAAACGAAAAACATCCCCGCTAGGTATGGGGAGGAAAATTGTTTCCTGATTAATTAGCGCTAAACTATACAATATGCGGTCCTAAAATTGTAGGTATCTTGCATAGTTTGATTTTCTAAATGTTTTATTTACACTTTTAGGCATTTGATGTTGAAAACCAGAAAAGTCCCCACCAGATAAAGGGAAGCAAGTTTTTCCCCGATTAACTGGCTTCATGTGCTACGGTATCCTCTATTAAAATTTTAGGCACTAAACTTAGTTTGAATGTAAAAAGTTTTTATTCACGTTTTTTGGGCATTTGTGGATGAAAACGAAGAACATCCCAGCTAGATATGGGGAGGAAAATTGTTTCCTGATTAATTGGTACTAAATGCTATAATATCCGGTCCTAAAATTTTTGGTATCTTGCATAATTTTATTTTCTAAATGTTTTATTTACACTTTTGGTCATTTGGTGTCGAAAACCAGAAAAGTCCCCACCAGATAAAGGGATGAAAGTTTTTCCCCAATTAACTGGCTTTATGTGCTACGGTATCCACTATTAAAATTTTAGGCACTAAACTTAGTTTGAATGTCAAAAGTTTTTATTCACTTTTTTGGGCATTTGGGGATGAAAACGAAAAACATCCCAGCTAGGTATGGGGAGGAAAATTGTTTCCTGATTAATTGGTACTAAATGCTATAATATCCGGTCCTAAAATTTTTGGTATCTAGGATCGTTTGATTTTCTAAATGTTTTATTTACACTTTTGGGCATTTGGTGTCGAAAACCAGAAAAGTCCCCACCAGATAAAGGGATGAAAGTTTTTTCCCAATTAACTGGCTTTATGTGCTACCGTATCCACTATTTAAATTTTAGGCCATAAACATAGTTTGAATGTAAAAAGTTTTTATTCACTTTTTTGGGCATTTGGGGATGAAAACGAAAAACATCCCCGCTAGGTATGGGGAGAAAAATTGTTTCCTTATTAATTGGTACTAAATGCTATAACATCCGGTCCTAAAATATTTGGTATCTAGGATCGTTTCATTTTCCAAATGTTTTATTCATGTTTTTGGGCATTTGGGATTGAAAACGAGAAACGTAACCGCCAGATGAAGGGATGATAGTTTTCTTCGATTAACTGGCTTTATGTGCTACGGTATCCACTATTAAAATTTTAGGCACTAAACTTAGTTTGAATGTCAAAAGTTTTTATTCACTTTTTTGGGCATTTGGGGATGAAAACGAAAAACATCCCCGCTAGGTATGGGGAGGAAAATTGTTTCCTGATTAACTGGCAATAAACCATGCAATATACGGTCCTAAAATTGTAGGTATCTTCCATAGTTTGATTTTCTAAATGTTTTATTTACACTTTTAGGCATTTGATGTTGAAAACCAGAAAAGTCCCCACCAGATAAAGGGAAGAAAGTTTTTCCCCGATTAACTGGCTTTATGTGCGACGGTATCCTCTATTAAAATTTTGGGCACTAAACTTAGTTTTAATGTCAAAAGTTTTTATTCACTTTTTTGGGCATTTGGGGATGAAAACGAAAAACATCCCAGCTAGATATGGGGAGGAAAATTGTTTCCTGATTAATTGGTACTAAATGCTATAATATCCGGTCCTAAAATTTTTGGTATCTTGCATAGTTTGATTTTCTAAATGTTTTATTTACACTTTTGGGCATTTGGTGTCGAAAACCAGAAAAGTCCCCACCAGATAAAGGGATGAAAGTTTTTCCCCAATTAACTGGCTTTATGTGCTACGGTATCCACTATTAAAATTTTAGGCACTAAACTTAGTTTGAATGTCAAAAGTTTTTATTCACTTTTTTGGGCATTTGGGGATGAAAACGAAAAACATCCCAGCTAGATATGGGGAGGAAAATTGTTTCCTGATTAATTGGTACTAAATGCTATAATATCCGGTCCTAAAATTTTTGGTATCTTGCATAGTTTGATTTTCTAAATGTTTTATTTACACTTTTGGGCATTTGGTGTCGAAAACCAGAAAAGTCCCCACCAGATAAAGGGATGAAAGTTTTTCCCCAATTAACTGGCTTTATGTGCTACGGTATCCACTATTAAAATTTTAGGCACTAAACTTAGTTTGAATGTCAAAAGTTTTTATTCACTTTTTTGGGCATTTGGGGATGAAAACGAAAAACATCCCCGCTAGGTATGGGGAGGAAAATTGTTTCCTGATTAACTGGCAATAAATCCTGCAATATTTGGTCCTGAAATTTGAGGTATCTTGCATAGTTTGATTTTCTAAATGTTTTATTTACACTTTTGGGCATTTGGTGTCGAAAACCAGAAAAGTCCCCACCAGATAAAGGGATGAATGTTTTTCCCTAATCAACTGGCTTTATGTGCTAAGGTTTAACTATTTAAATTTTAGGCAATAAACTTAGTTTGAATGTCACAAGTTTTTATTCACTTTTTTGGGCATTTGGGGATGAAAACGAAAAACATCCCCGCTAGATATGGGGAGGAAAATTGTTTCCTGATTAATTGGTACTAAATGCTATAATATCCGGTCCTAAAATTTTTGGTATCTAGGATCGTTTGATCGTCAAAATTTTTTATTCACGTTTATGGGCATTTGGGAATGAAAACGAGAAACGTCCCAGCCAGATGAAGGGATGATAGTTTTTTCCCGATTAACTGGCTTTATGTGCTACGGTATCCACTATTAAAATTTTAGGCACTTAACTTAGTTTGAATGTCAAAAGTTTTTATTCACTTTTTTGGGCATTTGGGGATGAAAACGAAAAACATCCCCGCTAGGTATGGGGAGAAAAATTGTTTCCTGATTAATTGGCACTAAACTATACAATATGCGGTCCTAAAATTGTAGGTATCTTTCATAGTTTGATTTTCTAAATGTTTTATTTACACTTTTAGGCATTTGGTGTTGAAAACCAGAAAAGTCCCCACCAGATAAAGGGAAGCAAGTTTTTCCCCGATTAACTGGCTTTATGTGCTACGGTATCCTCTATTAGAATTTTAGGCAATAAACATAGTTTGAATATAAAAAGTTTTTATTCACTTTTTTGGGCATTTGGGGATGAAAACGAAAAACATCCCCGCAAGGTATGGGGAGGAAAATTGTTTCCTGATTAATTGGTACTAAATACTATAATATCCGGTCCTAAAATTTTTGTTATCTTGCATAATTTTATTTTCTAAATGTTTTATTTACACTTATGGGCATTTGGTGTCGAAAACCAGAAAAGTCCCCACCAGATAAAGGGATGAAAGTTTTTCCCCAATTAACTGGCTTTATGTGCTACGGTATCCACTATTAAAATTTTAGGCACTAAACTTAGTTTGAATGTCAAAAGTTTTTATTCACTTTTTTGGGCATTTGGGGATGAAAACGAAAAACATCCCCGCTAGGTATGGGGAGGAAAATTGTTTCCTGATTAACTGGCAATAAATCCTGCAATATTTGGTCCTGAAATTTGAGGTATCTTGCATAGTTTGATTTTCTAAATGTTTTATTTACACTTTTGGGCATTTGGTGTCGAAAACCAGAAAAGTCCCCACCAGATAAAGGGATGAAAGTTTTTCCCCAATCAACTGGCTTTATGTGCTACGGTATCCACTATTTAAATTTTAGGCAATAAACATAGTTTGAATATAAAAAGTTTTTATTCACTTTTTTGGGCATTTGGGGATGAAAACGAAAAACATCCCCGCTAGGTATGGGGAGCAAAATTGTTACCTTATGAATTGGTACTAAATGCTATAACATCCGGTCCTAAAATTTTTGGTATCTAGGATCGTTTCATTTTCCAAATGTTTTATTCATGTTTTTGGGCATTTGGGATTGAAAACGAGAAACGTCACCGCCAGATGAAGGGATGATAGTTTTCTTCGATTAACTGGCTTTATGTGCTACGGTATCCACTATTAAAATTTTAGGCACTAAACTTAGTTTGAATGTCAAAAGTTTTTATTCACTTTTTTGGGCATTTGGGGATGAAAACGAAAAACATCCCCGCTAGGTATGGGGAGAAAAATTGTTTCCTGATTAATTGGAACTAAACTATACAATATGCGGTCCTAAAATTGTAGGTATCTTGCATAGTTTGATTTTCTAAATGTTTTATTTACACTTTTAGGCATTTGGTGTTGAAAACCAGAAAAGTCCCCACCAGATAAAGGGAAGCAAGTTTTTCCCCGATTAACTGGCTTTATGTGCTACGGTATCCTCTATTAGAATTTTAGGCAATAAACATAGTTTGAATATAAAAAGTTTTTATTCACTTTTTTGGGCATTTGTGGATGGAAACGAAAAACATCCCAGCTAGGTATGGGGAGGAAAATTGTTTCCTGATTAATTGGTACTAAATGCTATAACATCCGGACCTAAAAATGTTGGTATCTTGCATAATTTTATTTTCTAAATGTTTTATTTACACTTTTGGTCATTTGGTGTCGAAAACCAGAAAAGTCCCCACCAGATAAAGGGATGAAAGTTTTTCCCCAATTAACTGCCTTTTTGTGCTACGGTATCCACTATTAAAATTTTAGGCATCAGACTTAGTTTGAATGTAAAAAGTTTTTATTCACTTTTTTGGGCATTTGGGGATGAAAACGAAAAACATCCCAGCTAGATATGGGGAGGAAAATTGTTTCCTGATTAATTGGTACTAAATGCTATAATATCCGGTCCTAAAATTTTTGGTATCTTGCATAATTTTATTTTCTAAATGTTTTATTTACACTTTTGGTCATTTGGTGTCGAAAACCAGAAAAGTCCCCACCAGATAAAGGGATGAAAGTTCTTCCCCAATTAACTGCCTTTATGTGCTACGGTATCCACTATTAAAATTTTAGGCACTAGACTTAGTTTGAATGTCAAAAGTTTTTATTTACTTTTTTGTGCATTTGGGTATGAAAACGAAAAACATCCCCGCTAGGTATGGGGAGGAAAATTGTTTCCTGATTAATTAGCACTAAACTATACAATATGCGGACCTAAAATTGTAGGTATCTTGCATAGTTTGATTTTCTAAATGTTTTATTTACACTTTTGGGCATTTGGTGTCGAAAACCAGAAAAGTCCCCACCAGATAAAGGGATGAAAGTTTTTCCCCAATTAACTGGCTTTATGTGCTACGGTATCCACTATTTAAATTTTAGGCAATAAACATAGTTTGAATATAAAAAGTTTTTATTCACTTTTTTGGGCATTTGGGGATGAAAACGAAAAACATCCCCGCTAGGTATGGGGAGTAACATTGTTACCTTATGAATTGGCACTAAATGCTATAACATCCGGTCCTAAAATATTTGGTATCTAGGATCGTTTCATTTTCCAAATGTTTTATTCATGTTTTTGGGCATTTGGGATTGAAAACGAGAAACGTAACCGCCAGATGAAGGGATGATAGTTTTCTTCGATTAACTGGCTTTATGTGCTACGGTATCCACTATTAAAATTTTAGGCACTTAACTTAGTTTGAATGTCAAAAGTTTTTATTCACTTTTTTGGGCATTTGGGGATGAAAACGAAAAACATCCGCGCTAGGTATGGGGAGGAAAATTGTTTCCTGATTAACTTGCAATAAATACAGCAATATACGGTCCTAAAATTGTAGGTATCTTGCATAGAGTGATTTTCTAAATGTTTTATTTACACTTTTAGGCATTTAATGTTGAAAACCAGAAAAGTCCCCACCAGATAAAGGGATGAAAGTTTTTCCCCGATTAACTGCCTTTATGTGCTACGGTATCCACTATTAAAATTTTAGGCAATAAACTTAGTTTCAATGTCAAAAGATTTTATTCACTTTTTTGGGTATTTGGGGATGAAAACGAAAAACATCCCCGCTAGGTATGGGGAGGAAAATTGTTTCATGATTAGTTGGCAATAAATGCTATAATATCCGGTCCTAAAACTTTTGGTATCTAGGATCGTTTGATTTTCTAAATGTTTTATTTACACTTTTGGGCATTTGATGTTGAAAACCAGAAAAGTCCCCACCAGATAAAGGGATGAAAGTTTTTCCCCAATTAACTGGCTTTATGTGCTACGGTATCCACTATTAAAATTTTAGGCACTAAACTTAGTTTGAATGTCAGAAGTTTTTATTCACGTTTTTGGGCATTTGGGGATGAAAACGAAAAACATCCCAGCTAGGTATGGGGAGGAAAATTGTTTCCTGATTAATTGGTACTAAATGCTATAATATCCGGTCCTAAAATTTTTGGTATCTTGCATCGTTTGATTTTCTAATTGTTTTATTTACACTTTTGGGCATTTGGTGTCGAAAACCAGAAAAGTCCCCACCAGATAAAGGGATGAAAGTTTTTTCCCAATTAACTGGCTTTATGTGCTACCGTATCCACTATTTAAATTTTAGGCAATAAACATAGTTTGAATGTAAAAAGTTTTTATTCACTTTTTTGGGCATTTGGGGATGAAAACGAAAAACATCCCCGCTAGGTATGGGGAGGAAAATTGTTTCCTGATTAACTGGCAATAAATGCTATAATATCCGGTCCTAAAATTTTTGGTATCTAGGATCGTTTGATTTTCCAAATGTTTTATTCATGTTTTTGGGCATTTGGGATTGAAAACGAGAAACGTCACCTCCAGATGAAGGGATGATAGTTTTCCCCAATTAACTGGCTTTATGTGCTACGGTATCCACTATTAAAATTTTAGGCACTAAACTTAGTTTGAATGTCAAAAGTTTTTATTCACTTTTTTGGGCATTTGGGGATGAAAACGAAAAACATCCCCGCCAGGTATGGGGAGGAAAATTGTTTCCTGTTAAATTAGCACTAAACTATACAATATGCGGTCCTAAAATTGTAGGTATCTTGCATAGTTTGATTTTCTAAATGTTTTATTTACACTTTTAGGCATTTGATGTTGAAAACCAGAAAAGTCCCCACCAGATAAAGGGAAGCAAGTTTTTCCCCGATTAACTGGCTTTATGTGCTACGGTATCCACTATTAAAATTTTAGGCACTAAACTTAGTTTGAATGTCAAAAGTTTTTATTCACTTTTTTGGGCATTTGGGGATGAAAACGAAAAACATCCCAGCTAGATATGGGGAGGAAAATTGTTTCCTGATTAATTGGTACTAAATGCTATAATATCCGGTCCTAAAATTTTTGGTATCTTGCATAATTTTATTTTCTAAATGTTTTATTTACACTTTTGGTCATTTGGTGTCGAAAACCAGAAAAGTCCCCACCAGATAAAGGGATGAAAGTTTTTCCCCAATTAACTGCCTTTTTGTGCTACGGTATCCACTATTAAAATTTTAGGCACTAGACTTAGTTTGAATGTCAAAAGTTTTTATTCACTTTTTTGGGCATTTGGGGATGAAAACGAAAAACATCCCAGCTAGATATGGGGAGGAAAATTGTTTCCTGATTAATTGGTACTAAATGCTATAATATCCGGTCCTAAAATTTTTGGTATCTTGCATAATTTTATTTTCTAAATGTTTTATTTACACTTTTGGTCATTTGGTGTCGAAAACCAGAAAAGTCCCCACCAGATAAAGGGATGAAAGTTTTTCCCCAATTAACTGGCTTTATGTGCTACAGTATCAACTATTAAAATTTTATGCACTAGACTTAGTTTTAATGTCAAAAGTTTTTATTTACTTTTTTGGGCATTTGGGAATGAAAACGAAAAACATCCCCGCTAGGTATGGGGAGGAAAATTGTTTCCTGATTAATTAGCACTAAACTATACAATATGCGGTCCTAAAATTGTAGGTATCTTGCATAGTTTGATTTTCTAAATGTTTTATTTACACTTTTAGGCATTTGATGTTGAAAACCAGAAAAGTCCCCACCAGATAAAGGGAAGCAAGTTTTTCCCCGATTAACTGGCTTCATGTGCTACGGTATCCTCTATTAAAATTTTAGGCACTAAACTTAGTTTGAATGTCAAAAGTTTTTATTCACTTTTTTGGGCATTTGGGGATGAAAACGAAAAACATCCCAGCTAGATATGGGGAGGAAAATTGTTTCCTGATTAATTGGTACTAAATGCTATAATATCCGGTCCTAAAATTTTTGGTATCTTGCATAATTTTATTTTCTAAATGTTTTATTTACACTTTTGGTCATTTGGTGTCGAAAACCAGAAAAGTCCCCACCAGATAAAGGGATGAAAGTTTTTCCCCAATTAAATGTCTTTATGTGCTACGGTATCCACTATTAAAATATTAGGCACTAAACTTAGTTTGAATGTAAAAAGATTTTATTCACGTTTTTGGGCATTTGGGGATGAAAACGAAAAACATCCCAGCTAGATATGGGGAGGAAAATTGTTTCCTGATTAATTGGTACTAAATGCTATAATATCCGGTCCTAAAATTTTTGGTATCTTGCATAGTTTGATTTTCTAAATGTTTTATTTACACTTTTGGGCATTTGGTGTCGAAAACCAGAAAAGTCCCCACCAGATAAAGGGATGAAAGTTTTTTCCCAATTAACTGGCTTTATGTGCTACCGTATCCACTATTTAAATTTTAGGCAATAAACATAGTTTGAATATAAAAAGTTTTTATTCACTTTTTTGGGCATTTGGGGATGAAAACGAAAAACATCCCCGCTAGGTATGGGGAGAAAAATTGTTTCCTGATTAATTGGCAATAAATGCTATAATATCCGGTCCGAAAATATTAGGTATCTAGGATCGTTTCATTTTCCAAATGTTTTATTCATGTTTTTGGGCATTTGGGATTGAAAACGAGAAACGGAACCTCCAGATGAAGGGATGATAGTTTTCCCCGATTAACTGGCTTTATGTGCTACGGTATCCACTATTAAAATTTTAGGCAATAAACTTAGTTTCAATGTCAAAAGTTTTTATTCACTTTTTTGGGCATTTGGGGATGGAAATGAAAAACATCCCCGCTAGGTATGGGGAGGAAAATTGCTTCCTGATTAATTAGCACTAAATTATACAATATGCGGTCCAAAAATCGTGGGTATCCTGCATAGTTTGATTATCTAAATGTTTTATTTACACTTTTAGGCATTTGATGTTGAAAACCAGAAAAAGTCCCCACCAGATAAAGGGAAGCAAGTTTTTCCCCGATTAACTGGCTTCATGTGCTACGGTATCCTCTATTAAAATTTTAGGCACTAAACTTAGTTTGAATGTCAAAAGTTTTTATTCACTTTTTTGGGCATTTGGGGATGAAAACGAAAAACATCCCAGCTAGATATGGGGAGGAAAATTGTTTCCTGATTAATTGGTACTAAATGCTATAATATCCGGTCCTAAAATTTTTGGTATCTTGCATAATTTTATTTTCTAAATGTTTTATTTACACTTTTGGTCATTTGGTGTCGAAAACCAGAAAAGTCCCCACCAGATAAAGGGATGAAAGTTTTTCCCCAATTAACTGCCTTTTTGTGCTACGGTATCCACTATTAAAATTTTAGGCACTAGACTTAGTTTGAATGTCAGAAGTTTTTATTTACTTTTTTGGGCATTTGGGGATGAAAACGAAAAACATCCCAGCTAGATATGGGGAGGAAAATTGTTTCCTGATTAATTGGTACTAAATGCTATAATATCCGGTCCTAAAATTTTTGGTATCTTGCATAGTTTGATTTTCTAAATGTTTTATTTACACTTTTGGGCATTTGGTGTCGAAAACCAGAAAAGTCCCCACCAGATAAAGGGATGAAAGTTTTTCCCCAATTAACTTGCTTTATGTGCTACGGTATCCACTATTAAAATTTTAGGCACTAAACTTAGTTTGAATGTCAAAAGTTTTTATTTACTTTTTTGGGCATTTGGGAATGAAAACGAAAAACATCCCCGCTAGGTATGGGGAGGAAAATTGTTTCCTGATTAATTGGCACTAAACTATACAATATGCGGTCCTAAAATTGTAGGTATCTTGCATAGTTTGATTTTCTAAATGTTTTATTTACACTTTTAGGCATTTGATGTTGAAAACCAGAAAAGTCCCCACCAGATAAAGGGAAGCAAGTTTTTCCCCGATTAACTGGCTTCATGTGCTACGGTATCCTCTATTAAAATTTTAGGCACTAAACTTAGTTTGAATGTCAGAAGTTTTTATTTACTTTTTTGGGCATTTGGGGATGAAAACGAAAAACATCCCAGCTAGATATGGGGAGGAAAATTGTTTCCTGATTAATTGGTACTAAATGCTATAATATCCGGTCCTAAAATTTTTGGTATCTTGCATAATTTTATTTTCTAAATGTTTTATTTACACTTTTGGTCATTTGGTGTCGAAAACCAGAAAAGTCCCCACCAGATAAAGGGATGAAAGTTTTTCCCTAATCAACTGCCTTTATGTGCTACGGTATCCACTATTAAAATTTTAGGCACTAGACTTAGTTTGAATGTAAAAAGTTTTTATTCACGTTTTTGGGCATTTGTGGATGAAAACGAAAAATATCCCCGCTAGATATGGGGAGGAAAATTGTTTCCTGATTAATTGGTACTAAATGCTATAATATCCGGTCCTAAAATTTTTGGTATCTAGGATCGTTTCATTTTCCAAATGTTTTATTTACACTTTTGGGCATTTGGGATTGAAAACCAGAAAAGTCCCCACCAGATAAAGGGATGAAAGTTTTTTCCCAATTAACTGGCTTTATGTGCTACCGTATCCACTATTTAAATTTTAGGCAATAAACATAGTTTGAATATTAAAAGTTTTTATTCACTTTTTTGGGCATTTGGGGATGAAAACGAAAAACATCCCCGCTAGGTATGGGGAGACAAATTGTTTACGTATTAATTGGCACTAAATGCTATAACATCCGGTCCTAAAATATTTGGTATCTAGGATCGTTTCATTTTCCAAATGTTTTATTCATGTTTTTGGGCATTTGGGATTGAAAACGAGAAACGTAACCGCCAGATGAAGGGATGATAGTTTTCTTCGATTAACTGGCTTTATGTGCTACGGTATCCACTATTAAAATTTTAGGCACTAAACTTAGTTTGAATGTCAAAAGTTTTTATTCACTTTTTTGGGCATTTGGGGATGAAAACGAAAAACATCCCCGCTAGGTATGGGGAGGAAAATTGTTTCCTGATTAATTAGCGCTAAACTATACAATATGCGGTCCTAAAATTGTAGGTATCTTTCATAGTTTGATTTTCTAAATGTTTTATTTACACTTTTAGGCATTTGGTGTTGAAAACCAGAAAAGTCCCCACCAGATAAAGGGAAGCAAGTTTTTCCCCGATTAACTGGCTTTATGTGCTACGGTATCCACAATAAAAATTTTAGGCACTAAACTTAGTTTGAATGTAAAAAGTTTTTATTCACTTTTTTGGGCATTTGGGGATGAAAGCGAAAAACATCCCCGCTAGGTATGGGGAGGAAAATTGTTTCCTGATTAATTGGTACTAAATGCTATAATATCCGGTCCTAAAATTTTTGGTATCTAGGATCGTTTGATCTTCCAAATGTTTTATTTACACTTTTAGGGATTTGGTGTTGAAAACCAGAAAAGTCCCCACCAGATAAAGGGATGAAAGTTTTTCCCCAATTAACTGGCTTTATGTGCTACGGTATCCACTATTAAAATTTTAGGCACTAAACTTAGTTTGAATGTCAAAAGTTTTTATTCACTTTTTTGGGCATTTGGGGATGAAAACGAAAAACATCCCAGCTAGATATGGGGAGGAAAATTGTTTCCTGATTAATTGGTACTAAATGCTATAATATCCGGTCCTAAAATTTTTGGTATCTTTCATAGTTTGATTTTCTAAATGTTTTATTTACACTTTTTGGCATTTGGTGTCGAAAACCAGAAAAGTCCCCACCAGATAAAGGGATGAAAGTTTTTCCCCAATTAACTGCCTTTTTGTGCTACGGTATCCACTATTAAAATTTTAGGCACTAAACTTAGTTTGAATGTCAGAAGTTTTTATTCACTTTTTTGGGCATTTGGGGATGAAAACGAAAAACATCCCAGCTAGATATGGGGAGGAAAATTGTTTCCTGATTAATTGGTACTAAATGCTATAATATCCGGTCCTAAAATTTTTGGTATCTTGCATAGTTTGATCTTCCAAATGTTTTATTTACACTTTTTGGGATTTGGTGTCGAAAACCAGAAAAGTCCCCACCAGATAAAGGGATGAAAGTTTTTCCCCAATTAACTGCCTTTTTGTGCTACGGTATCCACTATTAAAATTTTAGGCACTAGACTTAGTTTGAATGTAAAAAGTTTTTAATCACGTTTTTGGGCATTTGGGGATGAAAACGAAAAACATCCCAGCTAGATATGGGGAGGAAAATTGTTTCCTGATTAATTGGTACTAAATGCTATAATATCCGGTCCTAAAATTTTTGGTATCTTGCATAATTTTATTTTCTAAATGTTTTATTTACACTTTTGGTCATTTGGTGTCGAAAACCAGAAAAGTCCCCACCAGATAAAGGGATGAAAGTTTTTCCCCAATTAACTGGCTTTATGTGCTACGGTATCCACTATTAAAATTTTAGGCACTAAACTTAGTTTGAATGTCAAAAGTTTTTATTCACTTTTTTGGGCATTTGGGGATGAAAACGAAAAACATCCCCGCTAGGTATGGGGAGGAAAATTGTTTCCTGATTAATTAGCGCTAAACTATACAATATGCGGTCCTAAAATTGTAGGTATCTTTCATAGTTTGATTTTCTAAATGTTTTATTTACACTTTTAGGCATTTGATGTTGAAAACCAGAAAAGTCCCCACCAGATAAAGGGAAGCAAGTTTTTCCCCAATTAACTGGCTTTATGTGCTACGGTATCCACTATTAAAATTTTAGGCACTAAACTTAGTTTGAATGTCAAAAGTTTTTATTCACTTTTTTGGGCATTTGGGGATGAAAACGAAAAACATCCCAGCTAGATATGGGGAGGAAAATTGTTTCCTGATTAATTGGTACTAAATGCTATAATATCCGGTCCTAAAATTTTTGGTATCTTGCATAATTTTATTTTCTAAATGTTTTATTTACACTTTTGGTCATTTGGTGTCGAAAACCAGAAAAGTCCCAACCAGATAAAGGGATGAAAGTTTTTCCCCAATTAACTGCCTTTATGTGCTACGGTATCCACTATTAAAATTTTAGGCACTAAACTTAGTTTGAATGTCAAAAGTTTTTATTCACTTTTTTGGGCATTTGGGGATGAAAACGAAAAACATCCCAGCTAGATATGGGGAGGAAAATTGTTTCCTGATTAATTGGTACTAAATGCTATAATATCCGGTCCTAAAATTTTTGGTATCTTGCATAGTTTGATTTTCTAAATGTTTTATTTACACTTTTGGGCATTTGGTGTCGAAAACCAGAAAAGTCCCCACCAGATAAAGGGATGAAAGTTTTTTCCCAATTAACTGGCTTTATGTGCTACCGTATCCACTATTTAAATTTTAGGCCATAAACATAGTTTGAATGTAAAAAGTTTTTATTCACTTTTTTGGGCATTTGGGGATGAAAACGAAAAACATCCCCGCTAGGTATGGGGAGAAAAATTGTTACCTTAATAATTGGTACTAAATGCTATAACATCCGGTCCTAAAATATTTGGTATCTAGGATCGTTTCATTTTCCAAATGTTTTATTCATGTTTTTGGGCATTTGGGATTGAAAACGAGAAACGTAACCGCCAGATGAAGGGATGATAGTTTTCTTCGATTAACTGGCTTTATGTGCTACGGTATCCACTATTAAAATTTTAGGCACTAAACTTAGTTTGAATGTCAAAAGTTTTTATTCACTTTTTTGGGCATTTGGGGATGAAAACGAAAAACATCCCCGCTAGGTATGGGGAGAAAAATTGTTTCCTGATTAATTGGCACTAAACTATACAATATGCGGTCCTAAAATTGTAGGTATCTTCCATAGTTTGATTTTCTAAATGTTTTATTTACACTTTTAGGCATTTGATGTTGAAAACCAGAAAAGTCCCCACCAGATAAAGGGAAGCAAGTTTTTCCCAGATTAACTGGCTTCATGTGCTACGGTATCCTCTATTAAGATTTTAGTCACTAAAGTTAGTTTTAATGTAAAAAGTTTTTATTCACTTTTTTTGGCATTTGGGGATGAAAACGAAAAACATCCCAGCTAGATATGGGGAGGAAAATTGTTTCCTGATTAATTGGTACTAAATGCTATAATATCCGGTCCTAAAATTTTTGGTATCTTGCATAGTTTGATTTTCTGAGTGTGTTATTTACACTTTTGGTCATTTGGTGTCGAAAACCAGAAAAGTCCCCACCAGATAAAGGGATGAAAGTTTTTCCCCAATTAACTGGCTTTATGTGCTACGGTATCCACTATTAAAATTTTAGGCACTAAACTTAGTTTGAATGTCAAAAGTTTTTATTCACTTTTTTGGGCATTTGGGGATGAAAACGAAAAACATCCCAGCTAGATATGGGGAGGAAAATTGTTTCCTGATTAATTGGTACTAAATGCTATAATATCCGGTCCTAAAATTTTTGGTATCTTGCATAGTTTGATTTTCTAAATGTTTTATTTACACTTTTGGGCATTTGGTGTCGAAAACCAGAAAAGTCCCCACCAGATAAAGGGATGAAAGTTTTTCCCCAATCAACTGGCTTTATGTGCTAAGGTATCCACTATTTAAATTTTAGGCACTTAACTTAGTTTGAATGTCAAAAGTTTTTATTCACTTTTTTGGGCATTTGGGGATGAAAACGAAAAACATCCGCGCTAGGTATGGGGAGAAAAATTGTTTCCTGATTAATTGGCAATAAATCCTGCAATATTTGGTCCTGAAATTTGAGGTATCTTGCATAGTTTGATTTTCTAAATGTTTTATTTACACTTTTGGGCATTTGGTGTCGAAAACCAGAAAAGTCCCCACCAGATAAAGGGATGAAAGTTTTTCCCCAATCAACTGGCTTTATGTGCTACGGTATCCACTATTTAAATTTTAGGCAATAAACATAGTTTGAATATAAAAAGTTTTTATTCACTTTTTTGGGCATTTGGGGATGAAAACGAAAAACATCCCCGCTAGGTATGGGGATAAAAATTTTTTCCTAATTAATTGGTACTAAATGCTATAACATCCGGTCCTAAAATATTTGGTATCTAGGATCGTTTCATTTTCCAAATGTTTTATTCATGTTTATGGGCATTTGGGATTGAAAACGAGAAACGTAACCGCCAGATGAAGGGATGATAGTTTTCTTCGATTAACTGGCTTTATGTGCTACGGTATCCACTATTAAAATTTTAGGCACTAAACTTAGTTTGAATGTCAAAAGTTTTTATTCACTTTTTTGGGCATTTGGGGATGAAAACGAAAAACATCCCCGCTAGGTATGGGGAGAAAAATTGTTTCCTGATTAATTGGTACTAAACTATACAATATGCGGTCCTAAAATTGTAGGTATCTTTCATAGTTTGATTTTCTAAATGTTTTATTTACACTTTTAGGCATTTGGTGTTGAAAACCAGAAAAGTCCCCACCAGATAAAGGGAAGCAAGTTTTTCCCCGATTAACTGGCTTTATGTGCTACGGTATCCTCTATTAAATTTTTAGGCACTAAACTTAGTTTTAATGTCAAAAGTTTTTATTCACTTTTTTGGGCATTTGGGGATGAAAACGAAAAACATCCCAGCTAGGTATGGGGAGGAAAATTGTTTCCTGATTAATTGGTACTAAATGCTATAATATCCGGTCCTAAAATTTTTGGTATCTAGGATCGTTTGATTTTCTAAATGTTTTATTTACACTTTTGGGCATTTGGTGTCGAAAACCAGAAAAGTCCCCACCAGATAAAGGGATGAAAGTTTTTCCCCAATTAACTGGCTTTATGTGCTACGGTATCCACTATTAAAATTTTAGGCACTAAACTTAGTTTGAATGTCAAAAGTTTTTATTCACTTTTTTGGGAATTTGGGGATGAAAACGAAAAACATCCCCGCTAGGTATGGGGAGGAAAATTGTTTCCTGATTAACTGGCAATAAATCCTGCAATATTTGGTCCTGAAATTTGAGGTATCTTGCATAGTTTGATTTTCTAAATGTTTTATTTACACTTTTGGGCATTTGGTGTCGAAAACCAGAAAAGTCCCCACCAGATAAAGGGATGAAAGTTTTTCCCCAATTAACTGGCTTTATGTGCTACGGTATCCACTATTTAAATTTTAGGCAATAAACATAGTTTGAATATAAAAAGTTTTTATTCACTTTTTTGGGCATTTGGGGATGAAAACGAAAAACATCCCCGCTAGGTATGGGGAGAAAAATTGTTTCCTTATTAATTGGCACTAAATGCTATAACATCCGGTCCTAAAATATTTGGTATCTAGGATCGTTTCATTTTCCAAATGTTTTATTCATGTTTTTGGGCATTTGGGATTGAAAACGAGAAACGTAACCGCCAGATGAAGGGATGATAGTTTTCTTCGATTAACTGGCTTTATGTGCTACGGTATCCACTATTAAAATTTTAGGCACTTAACTTAGTTTGAATGTCAAAAGTTTTTATTCACTTTTTTGGGCATTTGGGGATGAAAACGAAAAACATCCGCGCTAGGTATGGGGAGAAAAATTGTTTCCTGATTAATTGGCAATAAATCCTGCAATATACGGTCCTAAAATTGTAGGTATCTTGCATAGTTTGATTTTCAAAATGTTTTATTTACACTTTTAGGCATTTGGTTTCGAAAACCAGAAAAGTCCCCACCAGATAAAGGGATGCAAGTTTTTCCCCGATTAACTGGCTTTATGTGCTACGGTATCCACTATTAAAATTTTAGGCACTAAACTAAGTTTGAATGTAAAAACTTTTTATTCACCTTTTTGGGAATTTATGGATGAATACGACAAACATCCCCGCTAGGTATGGGGAGAAAAATTGTTTCCTGATTAATTAGAACTAAACTATACAATATACGGTCCTAAAATTGTAGGTATCTTGCATAGTTTGATTTTCTAAATGTTTTATTTACACTTTTGGGCATTTGGTGTCGAAAACCAGAAAAGTCCCCACCAGATAAAGGGATGAAAGTTTTTCCCCAATTAACTGGCTTTATGTGCTACGGTATCCACTATTAAAATTTTAGGCACTAAACTTAGTTTGAATGTCAAAAGTTTTTATTCACTTTTTTGGGCATTTGGGGATGAAAACGAAAAACATCCCCGCTAGGTATGGGGAGGAAAATTGTTTCCTGATTAATTGGCAATAAATCCTGCAATATTTGGTCCTGAAATTTGAGGTATCTTGCATAGTTTGATTTTCTAAATGTTTTATTTACACTTTTGGGCATTTGGTGTCGAAAACCAGAAAAGTCCCCACCAGATAAAGGGATGAAAGTTTTTCCCCAATTAACTGGCTTTATGTGCTACGGTATCCACTATTTAAATTTTAGGCAATAAACATAGTTTGAATATAAAAAGTTTTTATTCACTTTTTTGGGCATTTGGGGATGAAAACGAAAAACATCCCCGCTAGGTATGGGGAGAAAAATTGTTTTCTTATTAATTGGTACTAAATGCTATAACATCCGGTCCTAAAATATTTGGTATCGAGTATCGTTTCATTTTCCAAATGTTTTATTCATGTTTATGGGCATTTGGGATTGAAAACGAGAAACGTAACCGCCAGATGAAGGGATGATAGTTTTCTTCGATTAACTGGCTTTATGTGCTACGGTATCCACTATTAAAATTTTAGGCACTAAACTTAGTTTGAATGTCAAAAGTTTTTATTCACTTTTTGGGCATTTATGGATGAATACGACAAACATCCCCGCTAGGTATGGGGAGAAAAATTGTTTCCTGATTAATTAGCGCTAAACTATACAATATACGGTCCTAAAATTGTAGGTATCTTGCATAGTTTGATTTTCAAAATGTTTTATTTACACTTTTAGGCATTTGGTGTTGAAAACCAGAAAAGTCCCCACCAGATAAAGGGATGCAAGTTTTTCCCCGATTAACTGGCTTTATGTGCTACGGTATCCACTATTGAATTTTTAGGCACTAAACTTAGTTTGAATGTCAAAAGTTTTTATTCACTTTTTTGGGCATTTGGGGATGAAAACGAAAAACATCCCAGCTAGGTATGGGGAGGAAAATTGTTTCCTGATTAATTGGTACTAAATGCTATAATATCCGGTCCTAAAATTTTTGGTATCTTGCATAGTTTGATTTTCAAAATGTTTTATTTACACTTTTAGGCATTTGGTGTTGAAAACCAGAAAAGTCCCCACCAGATAAAGGGATGCAAGTTTTTCCCCGATTAACTGGCTTTATGTGCTACGGTATCCACTATTGAATTTTTAGGCACTAAACTTAGTTTGAATGTCAAAAGTTTTTATTCACGTTTTTGGGCATTCGGGATTGAAAACGAGAAACGTCCCAGCCAGATGAAGAGATGATAGTTTTTTCCCGAGTAACTGGCATTAAGTGCTACGGTATCAACTTTTAAATATTTAGGTACCAAACTTAGTTTGAATGTCAAAAGTTTTTATTCACTTTTTGGGCATTTATGGATGAATACAACAAACATCCCCGCCAGGTATGGGGAGTAACATTGTTTCCTGTTCAATTAGCATTAATTATACAATATATGGTCCTAAAATTGTAGGTACCTTGCATAGTTTGATTTTCTAAATGTTTTATTTACACTTTTAGGGATTTGGTGTTGAAAACCAGAAAAGTCCCCACCAGATAAAGGGATGAAAGTTTTTCCCCAATTAACTGGCTTTATGTGCTACGGTATTCACGTTTAAAATTTCACGTATCGGGCATAGTTTGATTTTCTAAATGTTTTATTTACAGTTTTGGGCATTTGGTGTCGAAAACCAGAAAAGTCCCAACCAGATAAAGGGATGAAAGTTTTTCCCCAATTAACTGGCTTTATGTGCTCCGGTATCCACTATTAAAATTTTAGGCACTAAACTTAGTTTGAATGTCAAAAGTTTTTATTCACTTTTTGGGCATTTATGGATGAATACAACAAACATCCCCGCCAGGTATGGGGAGTAGCATTGTTTCCTGTTCAATTAGCATTAATTATACAATATACGGTCCTAAAATTGTAGGTATCTTGCATAGTTTGATTTTCAAAATGTTTTATTTACACTTTTAGGCATTTGGTGTTGAAAACCAGAAAAGTCCCCACCAGATAAAGGGATGAAAGTTTTTCCCCAATTAACTGGCTTTATGTGCTACGGTATTCACGTTTAAAATTTCACGTATCGGGCATAGTTTGATTTTCTAAATGTTTTATTTACAGTTTTGGGCATTTGGTGTTGAAAACCAGAAAAGTCCCCACCAGATAAAGGGATGCAAGTTTTTCCCCGATTAACTGGCTTTATGTGCTACGGTATCCACTATTGAATTTTTAGGCACTAAACTTAGTTTGAATGTCAAAAGTTTTTATTCACGTTTTTGGGCATTCGGGATTGAAAACGAGAAACGTCCCAGCCAGATGAAGAGATGATAGTTTTTTCCCGAGTAACTGGCATTAAGTGCTACGGTATCAACTTTTAAATATTTAGGTACCAAACTTAGTTTGAATGTCAAAAGTTTTTATTCACTTTTTTGGGCATTTGGGGATGAAAACGAAAAACATCCCCGCCAGGTATGGGGAGTAACATTGTTTCCTGTTCAATTAGCATTAATTATACAATATATGGTCCTAAAATTGTAGGTACCTTGCATAGTTTGATTTTCTAAATGTTTTATTTACACTTTTGGGCATTTGGTGTTGAAAACCCGAAAAGTCCCCACCAGATGAAGGGATGAAAGTTTTTCCCCCATTAACTGGCTTTATGTGCTACGGTATCCACTATTAAAATTTTAGGCACTAAACTTAGTTTGAATGTCAAAAGTTTTTATTCACTTTTTTGGGCATTTGGGGATGAAAACGAAAAACATCCCCGCCAGGTATGGGGAGTAACATTGTTTCCTGTTCAATTAGCATTAATTATACAATATATGGTCCTAAAATTGTAGGTACCTTGCATAGTTTGATTTTCTAAATGTTTTATTTACACTTTTAGGGATTTGGTGTTGAAAACCAGAAAAGTCCCCACCAGATAAAGGGATGCAAGTTTTTCCCCGATTAACTGGCTTTATGTGCTACGGTATCCACTATTGAATTTTTAGGCACTAAACTTAGTTTGAATGTCAAAAGTTTTTATTCACGTTTTTGGGCATTTGGGATTGAAAACGAGAAACGTCCCAGCCAGATGAAGGGATGATAGTTTTTTCCCGAGTAACTGGCATTAAGTGCTACGGTATCAACTATTAAATATTTAGGTACCAAACTTAGTTTGAATGTCAAAAGTTTTTATTCACTTTTTGGGCATTTATGGATGAATACAACAAACATCCCCGCCAGGTATGGGGAGTAACATTGTTTCCTGTTCAATTAGCATTAATTATACAATATATGGTCCTAAAATTGTAGGTACCTTGCATAGTTTGATTTTCTAAATGTTTTATTTACACTTTTAGGGATTTGGTGTTGAAAACCAGAAAAGTCCCCACCAGATAAAGGGATGAAAGTTTTTCCCCAATTAACTGGCTTTATGTGCTACGGTATTCACGTTTAAAATTTCACGTATCGGGCATAGTTTGATTTTCTAAATGTTTTATTTACAGTTTTGGGCATTTGGTGTCGAAAACCAGAAAAGTCCCAACCAGATAAAGGGATGAAAGTTTTTCCCCAATTAACTGGCTTTATGTGCTACGGTATCCACTATTAAAATTTTAGGCACTAAACTTAGTTTGAATGTCAAAAGTTTTTATTCACTTTTTTGGGCATTTGGGGATGAAAACGAAAAACATCCCCGCCAGGTATGGGGAGTAACATTGTTTCCTGTTCAATTAGCATTAATTATACAATATATGGTCCTAAAATTGTAGGTACCTTGCATAGTTTGATTTTCTAAATGTTTTATTTACACTTTTAGGGATTTGGTGTTGAAAACCAGAAAAGTCCCCACCAGATAAAGGGATGAAAGTTTTTCCCCAATTAACTGGCTTTATGTGCTACGGTATCCACTATTAAAATTTTAGGCACTAAACTTAGTTTGAATGTCAAAAGTTTTTATTCACGTTTATGGGCATTTGGGATTGAAAACGAGAAACGTCCCAGCCAGATGAAGGGATGATAGTTTTTTCCCGATTAACTGGCTTTATGTGCTACGGTATCCACTATTAAAATTTTAGGCACTAAACTTAGTTTGAATGTCAAAAGTTTTTATTCACTTTTTTGGGCATTTGGGGATGAAAACGAAAAACATCCCCGCCAGGTATGGGGAGTAACATTGTTTCCTGTTCAATTAGCATTAATTATACAATATATGGTCCTAAAATTGTAGGTACCTTGCATAGTTTGATTTTCTAAATGTTTTATTTACACTTTTAGGGATTTGGTGTTGAAAACCAGAAAAGTCCCCACCAGATAAAGGGATGAAAGTTTTTCCCCAATTAACTGGCTTTATGTGCTACGGTATTCACGTTTAAAATTTCACGTATCGGGCATAGTTTGATTTTCTAAATGTTTTATTTACAGTTTTGGGCATTTGGTGTCGAAAACCAGAAAAGTCCCAACCAGATAAAGGGATGAAAGTTTTTCCCCAATTAACTGGCTTTATGTGCTCCGGTATCCACTATTAAAATTTTAGGCACTAAACTTAGTTTGAATGTCAAAAGTTTTTATTCACTTTTTGGGCATTTATGGATGAAAACGAGAAACGTCCCAGCCAGATAAAGGGATGAAAGTTTTTTCCCGAGTAACTGGCTTTATGTGCTACGGTATCAACTTTTAAATATTTAGGTACCAAACTTAGTTTGAATGTCAAAAGTTTTTATTCACTTTTTTGGGCATTTGGGGATGAAAACGAAAAACATCCCCGCCAGGTATGGGGAGTAACATTGTTTCCTGTTCAATTAGCATTAATTATACAATATATGGTCCTAAAATTGTAGGTACCTTGCATAGTTTGATTTTCTAAATGTTTTATTTACACTTTTGGGCATTTGGTGTTGAAAACCCGAAAAGTCCCCACCAGATGAAGGGATGAAAGTTTTTCCCCCATTAACTGGCTTTATGTGCTACGGTATCCACTATTAAAATTTTAGGCACTAAACTTAGTTTGAATGTCAAAAGTTTTTATTCACGTTTTTGGGCATTTGGGATTGAAAACGAGAAACGTCCCCACCAGATAAAGGGATGAAAGTTTTTCCCCCATTAACTGGCTTTATGTGCTACGGTATCCACTATTAAATTTTTAGGCACTAAACTTAGTTTGAATGTCAAAAGTTTTTATTCACGTTTTTGGGCATTTGGGATTGAAAACGAGAAACGTCCCAGCCAGATGAAGGGATGATAGTTTTTTCCCGAGTAACTGGCATTAAGTGCTACGGTATCAACTATTAAATATTTAGGTACCAAACTTAGTTTGAATGTCAAAAGTTTTTATTCACTTTTTTGGGCATTTGGGGATGAAAACGAAAAACATCCCCGCCAGGTATGGGGAGTAACATTGTTTCCTGTTCAATTAGCATTAATTATACAATATATGGTCCTAAAATTGTAGGTACCTTGCATAGTTTGATTTTCTAAATGTTTTATTTACACTTTTAGGGATTTGGTGTTGAAAACCAGAAAAGTCCCCACCAGATAAAGGGATGAAAGTTTTTCCCCCATTAACTGGCTTTATGTGCTACGGTATCCACTATTAAAATTTTAGGCACTAAACTTAGTTTGAATGTCAAAAGTTTTTATTCACGTTTTTGGGCATTTGGGATTGAAAACGAGAAACGTCCCAGCCAGATGAAGGGATGATAGTTTTTTCCCGAGTAACTGGCATTAAGTGCTACGGTATCAACTATTAAATATTTAGGTACCAAACTTAGTTTGAATGTCAAAAGTTTTTATTCACTTTTTGGGCATTTATGGATGAATACAAAAAACATCCCCGCCAGGTATGGGGGTTGTAATGTGTTTCCCAATTAAATGGAACTAAATCCTACTATATTCAATCTTAAAATTTTAGGTATCTAGCATAGTTTTATTGACCAAATGCTTTATTCATATTTTTTGGCGTTTGGGGTTGAAAACGAAGAAACATACCTGCTATGTATGGCGATGAGTATTTTTTCTGTAGTTAACTGGCAATAAATGCTATGATATCAAGTCCTCAATCTTTAGGTATCTGGCTAAGTATAACATTCCAAATGCTTTATTCGAATTTTTGGGCATTTGAGGTTGAAAACGACAAACATCCCCGCTAGGTATGGGGGTTGTAATGTGTTTCCTAATTAAATGGAACTAAATCCTACTATATTCTATCCTAAAATTTTAGGTATCTAGCATAGTTTTATTGACCAAATGTTTATTCACATTTTTTGGCATTTAGGGTTGATAACGAAGAAACATAACTGCTATGTATGGTGATGAATATTTTATCTGTAGTTAACTAGCACTAAATGCTATGATATCAAGTCCTCAAACTTTAGGTATCTAGCTAATTATAATTTTCCAAATGCTTTATTCGAATTTTTGGGCATTTGATGTTGAAAACGACAAACATCCCCACTAGGTATGGGGGGCGTAAAGTGGTTCCTAATTAATTTGCACTAAATCCTACAATGTTCGATCCTTAAATTCTAGGTATCTAGCATAGTTTTAATGACCAAATACTTTATTCACATTTTTTGGCATTTGGAGTTGAAAACGACGAAACATACCTGCTATGTATGGTGATGAATATTTTTCTGTAGTTGACTGGCACAAAATGCTATGATATCAATTCCTCAAACTTTAGGTATCTAGCTATGTATAACTTTCCAAATGCTTTATTCGAATTTTTGGGCATTTGAGGTTGAAAACGACAAACATCCCCGCTAGGTATGGGGGTTGTAATGTGTTTCCTAATTAAATGGAACTAAATCCTACTATATTCTATCCTAAAATTTTAGGTATCTAGCATAGTTTTATTGACCAAATGCTTTATTCATATTTTTTGGCATTTGGGGT
The DNA here is from genome assembly GCA_030998225.1 of Diplolepis rosae. NCBI lineage: Eukaryota > Metazoa > Arthropoda > Insecta > Hymenoptera > Diplolepididae > Diplolepis > Diplolepis rosae. The sequence goes on from JAPYXD010000466.1 coordinate 2,017,426, forward strand.
TGAAAACGAAGAAACATACCTGCTATGTATGGCGATGAGTATTTTTTCTGTAGTTAACTGGCATTAAATGCTATGATATCAAGTCCTCAAACTTTAGGTATCTGGCTAAGTATAATTTTCCAAATGCTTTATTCGAATTTTTGGGCATTTGAGGTTGAAAACGACAAAAATCCCCGCTAGGTATGGGTGGTGTAATGTGTTTCCTAATTAAATGGCACTAAATCCTACTATATTCAATCCTAAAATTTTAGGTATCTAGAATAGTTTTATTGACCAAATACTTTATTCACATTTCTTGGCATTTGGGGTTGAAAACGAAGAAACATACCTGCTATGTATGGTGATGAGTATTTTTTCTGTAGTTAACTGGCATTAAATGCTATGATATCAAGTCCTCAAACTTTAGGTATCTGGCTAAGTATAATTTTCCAAATGCTTTATTCGAATTTTTGGTCATTTGAGGTTGAAAACGGCAAACATCCCCGCTAGGTATGGGGGGCGTAAAGTGGTTCCTAATTAAGTTGCACTAAATCCTACTATATTCAATCCTAAAATTTTAGGTATCTAGCATAGTTTTATTGACCAAATGCTTTATTCATATTTTTTGGCATTTGGGGTTGAAAACGACGAAACATACCTGCTATGTATGGTGATGAATATTTTTTTCTGTTGTTAACTGGCAGAGAATGCTATGATATCAAGTCCTCAAATTTTAGGTATCTAGATAAGTATAACATTCCAAATGCTTTATTCGAAGTTTTGGGCATTAGAGGTTGAAAACGACAAACATCACCGCTAGGTATGGGGGGCGTAAAATGTTTCCTAATTAATTGGCACTAAATCGTACAATAATCGATCCTAAAATTCTAGGTAACTAGCATAGTTTTATTGACCAAATGCTTTATTCACATTTTTTGGCATTTGAGGCTGATATGAAGAAACACTCCCTCTATGTATGGGGCTGAGAATTTTACTGTAGTTAACTGGCACTAAATGCTATGATATCAAGTCCTCAAACTTTAGGTATCTAGCTAAGTATAATTTTCCAAATGCTTTATTCGAATTTTTGGGCATTTGAGGTTGAAACCGACAAAAATCCCCTCTACGTATGGGTGGTGTAATGTGTTTCCTAATTAAGTGGCACTAAATCCTACTATATTCTATCCTAAAATTTTAGGTATCTAGCATAGTTTTATTGACCAAATGCTTTATTCACATTTTTTGGCATTTGGGGTTGAAAACGAAGAAACATACCTGCTATGTATGGCGATGAATATTTTTCTGTAGTTGACTGGCACAAAATGCTATGATATCAAGCCCTCAAACTTTAGGTATCTTGCTATGTATAATTTTCCAAATGCTTTATTCGAATTTTTGGGCATTTGAGGTTGAAAACGACAAACATCCCCGCTAGGTATGGGTGGTGTAATGTGTTTCCTAATTAATTTGGACGAAGTCCTACAATATTCCATCCTAAAATTTTAGGTATCTAGCATAGTTTTATTGTCCAAATGCTTCATTCACATTTTTTGGCATTTGGGGTTGAAAACGACGAAACATACCTGCTATGTATGGCGATGAATATTTTTTCTGTAGTTAACTGGCACAAAATGCTATGATATCAAGTCCTCAAACTTTAGGTATGTAGCTATGTATAATTTTCAAAATGCTTTATTCACATTTTTTGGCATTTGAGGCTGATATGAAGAAACACTCCCTCTATGTATGGGGCTGAGAATTTTACTTTATTTAACTGGCACAAAATGCTATGATATCAAGTCCTCAAACTTTAGGTATCTAGCTAAGTATAATTTTCCAAATGCTTTATTCGAATTTTTGGGCATTTGAGGTTGAAAACGACAAACATCCCCACTAGGTATGGGGGGCGTAATGTGTTTCCTAATTAATTTGGACGAAGTCCTACAATATTCCACCCTAACATTTTAGGTATCTAGCATAGTTTTATTGTCCAAATGCTTCATTCACATTTTTTGGCATTTGGGGTTGAAAACGACGCAACATAACTGCTATTTATGGCGATGAATATTTTTTCTGTAGTTAACTGGCACAAAATGCTATGATATCAAGTCCTCAAACTTTAGGTATGTAGCTATGTATAATTTTCCAAATGCTTTATTCACATTTCTTGGCATTTGGGGTTGAAAACGAAGAAACATACCTGCTATGTATGGTGATGAGTATTTTTTCTGTAGTTAACTGGCATTAAATGCTATGATATCAAGTCCTCAAACTTTAGGTATCTGGCTAAGTATAATTTTCCAAATGCTTTATTCGAATTTTTGGGCATTTGAGGTTGAAAACGACAAACATCCCCGCTAGGTATGGGTGGTGTAATGTGTTTCCTAATTAATTGGCTCTAAATCCTACTATATTTATTCCTAAACTGTTAGGTATCTACCATTGTTTTATTGACCAAATGCTTTATTCATATGTTTTGGCATTTGCGGTTGAAAACGAAGAAACATACCTGCTATGTATGGTGATGAATATTTTTTTCTGTTGTTAACTGGCACAAAATGCTATGATATCAAGTACTCAAACTTTAGGTATCTGGCTAAGTATAATTTTCCAAATGCTTTATTCGAATTTTTGGGCATTTGAGGTTGAAAACGACAAACATCCCCGCTAGGTATGGGGGGCGTAATGTGTTTCCTAATTAAGTGGCACTAAATCCTACTATATTCGATCCTAAAATTTTAGGTATCTAGCATAGTTTTATTGACCAAATGCTTTATTCACATTTTTTGGCATTTGGGGTTGAAAACGACGAAACATACCTGCTATGTATAGTGATGAATATTTTGTCTGTAGTTGACTGGCACTAAATGCTATGATATAAAGTCCCCAAATTTTAGGTATCTGGTAAAGTATAATTTTCCAAATGCTTTATTCGCATTTTTGGGCATTTGAGGTTGAAAACGACAAATATCCCCTCTAGGTATGGGAAAGGTAATGTGTTTCCTAATTAATTGGGACTTAATCCTACAATATTACATCCTAAAATTCTAGGTATCTGGCATAGTTTTATTGACCAAATGCTTTATTCACATTTTTTGGCATTTGGGGTTGAAAACGACGAAACATACCTGCTATGTATGGTGATGAATTTTTTTTTCTGTAGTTAACTGGCACTAAATGCTACGATAAAAAGTCCTCAAAGTTGAGGTATCTAGCTAAGTATAATTTTCCAAATGCTTCATTCACATTTTTTGGCATTTGGGGTTAAAAACGAAGAAACATACCTCCTAGGTATGGGGGGTGTAATGTGTTTCCTAATTAAGTGGCACTAAATCCTACTATATTCAATCCTAAAATTTTGGGTATCTAGCATAGTTTTATTGACCAAATGCTTTATTCATATGTTTTGGCATTTGCGGTTGAAAACGAAGAAACATACCTGCTATGTATGGTGATGAATATTTTTTTCTGTTGTTAACTGGCACAAAATGCTATGATATCAAGTCCTCAAACTTTAGGTCTCTAGCTAAGTATAATATTACAAATGCTTTATTCGAATTTTTGGGCATTTGAGGTTGAAACCGACAAAAATCCCCTCTACGTATGGGTGGTGTAATGTGTTTCCTAATTAAGTGGCACTAAATCCTACTATATTCTATCCTAAAATTTTAGGTATCTAGCATAGTTTTATTGACCAAATGCTTTATTCACATTTTTTGGCATTTGGGGTTGAAAACGACGAAACATACCTGCTATGTATGGTGATGAATATTTTTTTCTGTTGTTAACTGGCACAAAATGCTATGATATCAAGTCCTCAAACTTTAGGTATCTAGTTAAGTATAATTTTACAAATTCTTTATTCGAATTTTTGGGCATTTGATGTTTAATACGACAAACATCCCCGCTAGGTATGGGGGGCGTAAAATGTTTCCTAATTAAGTGGCACTAAATCCTACTATATTCTATCCTAAAATTTTAGGTATCTAGCATAGTTTTATTGACCAAATGTTTATTCACATTTTTTGGCATTTAGGGTTGAAAACGAAGAAACAGAACTGCTATGTATGGTGATGAATATTTTATCTGTAGTTAACTAGCACTAAATGCTATGATATCATGTCCTCAAACTTTAGGTATCTGGCTAAGTATAACTTTCAAAATGCTTTATTCGAATTTTTGAGCATTTGATGTTGAAAACGACAAACATCACCGCTAGGTATGGGGGGCGTAAAGTGTTTCCTAATTAAGTTGCACTAAATCCTACTATATTTGATCTTAAAATTTTAGGGATCTAGCTTAGTATAATTTTTCAAATGCTTCATTCACATTTTTTGGCATTTGGGGTTGAAAACGACGAAACATACATGCTATGTATGGTGATGAGTATTTTTTCTGTAGTTAACTGGCAATAAATGCTATGATATCAAGTCCTCAATCTTTAGGTATCTGGCTAAGTATAACATTCCAAATGCTTTATTCGAATTTTTGGGCATTTGAGGTTGAAAACGACAAACATCCCCGCTAGGTATGGGGGTTGTAATGTGTTTCCTAATTAAATGGAACTAAATCCTACTATATTACATCCTAAAGTTTTGGGTATCTAGCATAGTTTTATTGACCAAATGCTTTATTCATATTTTTTGGCATTTGGGGTTGAAAACGAAGAAACATACCTGCTATGTATGGTGATGAATATTTTTTTCTGTTGTTAACTGGAACAAAATGCTATGATATCAAGTCCTCAAATTTTAGGTATCTAGTTAAGTATAACTTTCCAAATGCTTTATTCGAATTTTTGGGCATTTGAGGTTGAAAACGACAAACATCCCCGCTAGGTATGGGGGTTGTAATGTGTTTCCTAATTAAATGGAACTAAATCCTACTATATTCAATCCTAAAATTTTAGGTATCTAGCATAGTTTTATTGACCAAATGCTTTATTCATATTTTTTGGCATTTGGGGTTGAAAACGAAGAAACATACCTGCTATGTATGGCGATGAGTATTTTTTCTGTAGTTAACTGGCATTAAATGCTATGATATCAAGTCCTCAAACTTTAGGTATCTGGCTCAGTATAACTTTCCAAATGCTTTATTCGAATTTTTGGGCATTTGATGTTGAAAACGACAAACATCCCCGCTAGGTATGGGGGGCGTAAAGTGGTTCCTAATTAAGTTGCACTTAATCCTACTATATTCGATCCTAAAATTTTAGGTATCTAGCATAGTTTTATTGACCAAATGCTTTATTCACATTTTTTGGCATTTGGGGTTGAAAACGACGAAACATACCTGCTATGTATGGTGATGAATATATTTTCTGTAGTTGACTGGCACTAAATGTTTGATATCAAGTCCTCAAATTTTAGGTATCTAGTTAAGTATAACTTTCCAAATGCTTTATTCGAATTTTTGGGCATTTGAGGTTGAAAACGACAAACATCCCCGCTAGGTATGGGGGGCGTAAAGTGGTTCCTAATTAAGTTGCACTAAATCCTACTATATTCGATCCTAAAATTTTGGGTATCTAGCATAGTTTTATTGACCAAATGCTTTATTCATATTTTTTGGCATTTGGGGTTGAAAACGACGAAACATACCTGCTATGTATAGTGATGAATATTTTGTCTGTAGTTGACTGGCACTAAATGCTATGATATCAACTCTTCAAATTTTAGGTATCTAGTAAAGTATAATTTTCCAAATGCTTCATTCACATTTTTTGGCATTTGGGGTTAAAAACGAAGAAACATACCTCCTAGGTATGGGGGGTGTAATGTGTTTCCTAATTAAGTGGCACTAAATCCTACTATATTCAATCCTAAAATTTTGGGTATCTAGCATAGTTTTATTGACCAAATGCTTTATTCATATTTTTTGGCATTTGGGGTTGAAAACGAAGAAACATACCTGCTATGTATGGTGATGAATATTTTTTTCTGTTGTTAACTGGCACAAAATGCTATGATATCAAGTCCTCAAATTTTAGGTATCTGGCTAAGTATAACATTCCAAATGCTTTATTCGAAGTTTTGGGCATTTGAGGTTGAAAACGACAAACATCCCCGCTAGGTATGGGTGGTGTAATGTGTTTCCTAATTAAGTTGCACTAAATCCTACTATATTCAATCCTAAAATTTTAGGTATCTAGCATAGTTTTATTGACCAAATGCTTTATTCAAATTTTTTGGCATTTGGGGTTGAAAACGACGAAACATACCTGCTATGTATAGTGATGAATATTTTGTCTGTAGTTGACTGGCACTAAATGCTATGATATAAAGTCCCCAAATTTTAGGTATCTAGTAAAGTATAATTTTCCAAATGCTTTATTCGAATTTTTGAGCATTTGTGGTTGAAAACGACAAACATCCCCGCTAGGTATGGGGGGCGTAAAGTGGTTCCTAATTAAGTTGCACTAAATCCTACTATATTCAATCCTAAAATTTTGGGTATCTAGCATAGTTTTATTGACCAAATGCTTTATTCATATTTTTTGGCATTTGGGGTTGAAAACGACGAAACATACCTGCTATGTATAGTGATGAATATTTTGTCTGTAGTTGACTGGCACTAAATGCTATGATATCAACTCTTCAAATTTTAGGTATCTAGTAAAGTATAATTTTCCAAATGCTTCATTCACATTTTTTGGCATTTGGGGTTAAAAACGAAGAAACATACCTCCTAGGTATGGGGGGTGTAATGTGTTTCCTAATTAAGTGGCACTAAATCCTACTATATTCAATCCTAAAATTTTGCGCATCTAGCATAGTTTTATTGACCAAATGCTTTATTCATATTTTTTGGAATTTGGGGTTGAAAACGAAGAAACATACCTGCTATGTATGGTGATGAATATTTTTTTCTGTTGTTAACTGGCACAAAATGCTATGATATCAAGTCCTCAATCTTTAGGTATCTAGCTAAGTATAACATTCCAAATGCTTTATTCGAAGTTTTGGGCATTTGAGGTTGAAAACGACAAACATCCCCGCTAGGTATGGGTGGTGTAATGTGTTTCCTAATTAAGTTGCACTAAATCCTACTATATTCAATCCTAAAATTTTGGGTATCTAGCATAGTTTTATTGACCAAATGCTTTATTCATATTTTTTGGCATTTGGGGTTGAAAACGACGAAACATACATGCTATGTATGGTGATGAGTATTTTTTCTGTAGTTAACTGGCAATAAATGCTATGATATCAAGTCCTCAATCTTTAGGTATCTGGCTAAGTATAACATTCCAAATGCTTTATTCGAATTTTTGGGCATTTGAGGTTGAAACAGACAAAAATCCCAGCTAGGTATGGGTGGTGTAATGTGTTTCCTAATTAAGTTGCACTAAATCCTACTATATTCGATCCTAAAACTTTAGGTATCTAGCATAGTTTTATTGACCAAATGCTTTATTCACATTTTTTGCATTTGGGGTTGAAAACGACGAAACATACCTGCAATGTATATCGATGAATATTTTTTCTGTAGTTAACTGGCACAAAATGCTATGATATCAAGTCCTCAAACTTTAGGTATCTAGCTATGTATAATTTTCCAAATGCTTTATTCGAATTTTTGGGCATTTGAGGTTGAAAACGACAAAAATCCCAGCTAGGTATGGGTGGTGTAATGTGTTTCCTAATTAATTGGGACTAAATCCTACAATATTAAATCCTAAAATTTTAGGTATCTAGCATAGTTTTATTGACCAAATGTTTATTCACATTTTTTGTCATTTAGGGTTGAAAACGAAGAAACATAGCTGCTATGTCTGGTGATGAATATTTTATCTGTAGTTAACTAGCACTAAATGCTATGATATCAAGTCCTCAAATTTTAGGTATTTAGTTAAGTATAATTTTACAAATTCTTTATTCGAATTTTTCAGCATTTAATGTTGAAAACGACAAACATCCCCGCTAGGTATGGGGGGCGTAAAGTGTTTCCTAATTAATTGGCATTGAATCCTACTATATTCATTCCTAAAATTTTAGGTATCTAGCATTGTTTTATTGACCAAATGCTTTATTCACATTTTTTGGCATTTGGGGTTGAAAACGACGAAACATACCTGCTATGTATAGTGATGAATATTTTGTCTGTAGTTGACGGGCACTAAATGCTATGATATAAAGTCCCCAAATTTTAGGTATCTAGTAAAGTATAATTTTCCAAATGCTTTATTCGAATTTTTGAGCATTTGAGGTTGTAAACGACAAACATCCCCGCTAGGTATGGGGGCGTAATGTGTTTTCTAATTAATTGCCACTAAATCCTACAATGTTCGATCCTTCAATTCTAGGTATCTAGTATAGTTTTATTGACCAAATACTATATTCACATTTTTTGGCATTTGGAGTTGAAACGACGAAACATACCTGCTTTGTATGGTGATGAATATTTTTCTGTAGTTGACTGGCACTAAATGCTATGATATAAAGTCCCCAAATTTTAGGTATCTAGTAAAGTATAATTTTCCAAATGCTTTATTCGAATTTTTGCTCATTTGAGGTTGAAAACGACAAACATCCCCTCTAGGTATGGGAAATGTAATGTGTTTCCTAATTAATTTGGACCAAGTCCTACAATATTCAATACTAAAATTCTAGGTGTCTGGCATAGTTACATTGACCAAATGCTTTATTCACATTTTTTGGCATTTGGGGTTGAAAACGACGAAACATACCTGCTATGTATGGTGATGAATTTTTTTTTCTGTAGTTAACTGGCACTAAATGCTACGATAAAAAGTCCTCAAAGTTGAGGTATCTAGCTAAGTATAATTTTCCAAATGCTTCATTCACATTTTTTGGCATTTGGGGTTAAAAACGAAGAAACATACCTCCTAGGTATGGGGGGTGTAATGTGTTTCCTAATTAAGTGGCACTAAATCCTACTATATTCAATCCTAAAATTTTAGGTATCTAGCATAGTTTTATTGACCAAATGCTTTATTCATATTTTTTGGCATTTGGGGTTGAAAACGACGAAACATACCTGCTATGTAGAGTGATGAATATTTTGTCTGTAGTTGACTGGCACTAAATGCTATGATATAAAGTCCCCAAATTTTAGGTATCTAGTAAAGTATAATTTTCCAAATGCTTTATTCGAATTTTCGGGCATTTGAGGTTGAAAACGACAAACATCCCCGCTAGGTATGGGGGGCGTAATGTGGTTCCTAATTATTTGCACTAAATCCTACAATGTTCGATCCTTCAATTCTAGGTATCTAGTATAGTTTTATTGACCAAATACTATATTCACATTTTTTGGCATTTGGAGTTGAAACGACGAAACATACCTGCTATGTATGGTGATGAATTTTTTTTTCTGTAGGTAACTGGCACTAAATGCTAAGATATAAAGTCCACAAAATTTATGTAACTATGAAAGTATAAATTTCCAAATGCATTATTCGAATTTTTTGGCAATTGAGGTTGAAAACGACAAACATCCCCTCTAGGTATGGGAAATGTAATGTGTTTCCTAATTAATTTGGACTAAATCCTACTATATTCTATCCTAAAATTTTAGGTATCTAGCATAGTTTTATTGACCAAATGCTTTATTCACATTTTTTGGCATTTGGGGTTGAAAACGACGAAACATACCTGCTATGTATGGTGATGAATTTTTTTTTCTGTAGTTAACTGGCACTAAATGCTACGATAAAAAGTCCTCAAAGTTGAGGTATCTAGCTAAGTATAATTTTCCAAATGCTTCATTCACATTTTTTGGCATTTGGGGTTAAAAACGAAGAAACATACCTCCTAGGTATGGGGGGTGTAATGTGTTTCCTAATTAAGTGGCACTAAATCCTACTATATTCAATCCTAAAATTTTGGGTATCTAGCATAGTTTTATTGACCAAATGCTTTATTCATATGTTTTGGCATTTGCGGTTGAAAACGAAGAAACATAACTGCTATGTATGGTGATGAATATTTTTTTCTGTTGTTAACTGGCACAAAATGCTATGATATCAAGTCCTCAAACTTTAGGTCTCTAGCTAAGTATAATATTACAAATGCTTTATTCGAATTTTTGGGCATTTGAGGTTGAAACCGACAAAAATCCCCTCTATGTATGGGTGGTGTAATGTGTTTCCTAATTAAGTGGCACTAAATCCTACTATATTTGATCTTAAAATTTTAGGTATCTAGCATAGTTTTATTGACCAAATGCTTTATTCACATTTTGTGGCATTTGGGGTTGAAAACGAAGAAACGTACCTGCTATGTATAGTGATGAATATTTTGTCTGTAGTTGACTGGCACTAAATGCTATGATATAAAGTCCCCAAATTTTAGGTATCTAGTAAAGTATAATTTTCCAAATGCTTTATTCGAATTTTTGAGCATTTGAGGTTGAAAACGACAAAAATCCCCGCTAGGTATGGGTGGCGTAAAGTGGTTCCTAATTAATTTGCACTAAATCCTACAATATTCAATCCTTAAATTCTAGGTATCTAGTATAGTTTTATTGACCAAATACTATATTCACATTTTTTGGCATTTGGAGTTGAAACGACGAAACATACCTGCTTTGTATGGTGATGAATATTTTTCTGTAGTTGACTGGCACTAAATGCTATGATATAAAGTCCCCAAATTTTAGGTATCTAGTAAAGTATAATTTTCCAAATGCTTTATTCGAATTTTTGCTCATTTGAGGTTGAAAACGACAAACATCCCCTCTAGGTATGGGAAATGTAATGTGTTTCCTAATTAATTTGGACCAAGTCCTACTATATTCTATACTAAAATTTTAGGTATCTAGCATAGTTTTATTGACCAAATGCTTTATTCACATTTTTTGGCATTTGGGGTTGAAAACGACGAAACATACCTGCTATGTATGGTGATGAATTTTTTTTTCTGTAGTTAACTGGCACTAAATGCTACGATAAAAAGTCCTCAAAGTTGAGGTATCTAGCTAAGTATAATTTTCCAAATGCTTCATTCACATTTTTTGGCATTTGGGGTTAAAAACGAAGAAACATACCTCCTAGGTATGGGGGGTGTAATGTGTTTCCTAATTAAGTGGCACTAAATCCTACTATATTCAATCCTAAAATTTTGGGTATCTAGCATAGTTTTATTGACCAAATGCTTTATTCATATGTTTTGGCATTTGCGGTTGAAAACGAAGAAACATAACTGCTATGTATGGTGATGAATATTTTTTTCTGTTGTTAACTGGCACAAAATGCTATGATATCAAGTCCTCAAACTTTAGGTCTCTAGCTAAGTATAATATTACAAATGCTTTATTCGAATTTTTGGGCATTTGAGGTTGAAACCGACAAAAATCCCCTCTATGTATGGGTGGTGTAATGTGTTTCCTAATTAAGTGGCACTAAATCCTACTATATTCTATCCTAAAATTTTAGGTATCTAGCATAGTTTTATTGACCAAATGTTTATTCACATTTTTTGGCATTTAGGGTTGAAAACGAAGAAACATACCTGCTATGTATGGCGATGAACATTTTTTCTGTAGTTAACTGGCACAAAATGCTATGATATCAAGTCCTCAAACTTTAGGTATCTGGCTAAGTATAACTTTCAAAATGCTTTATTCGAATTTTTGAGCATTTGATGTTGAAAACGACAAACATCACCGCTAGGTATGGGGGGCGTAAAGTGTTTCCTAATTAATTGGCACTAAATCGTACAATAATCGATCCTAAAATTCTAGGTATCAAGCATAGTTTTATTGACCAAATGCTTTATTCACATTTTTTGGCATTTGGGGTTGAAAACGACGAAACATACCTGCTATGTATGGTGATGAATTTTTTTTTCTGTAGTTAACTGGCACTAAATGCTATGATATCAAGTCCTCAAATTTTAGGTACCTAGTTAAGTATAACTGTCCAAATGCTTTATTCGAATTTTTGGGCATTTGAGGTTGAAAACGACAAACATCCCCGCTAGGTATGGGGGTTGTAATGTGTTTCCTAATTAAATGGAACTAAATCCTACTATATTCTATCCTAAAATTTTAGGTATCTAGCATAGTTTTATTGACCAAATGTTTATTCACATTTTTTGGCATTTAGGGTTGATAACGAAGAAACATAACTGCTATGTATGGTGATGAATATTTTATCTGTAGTTAACTAGCACTAAATGCTATGATATCATGTCCTCAAACTTTAGGTATCTGGCTAAGTATAACTTTCAAAATGCTTTATTCGAATTTTTGAGCATTTGATGTTGAAAACGACAAACATCACCGCTAGGTATGGGGGGCGTAAAGTGTTTCCTAATTAATTGGCACTAAATCCTACTATATTCAATCATAAAATTTTAGGTATCTAGCATAGTTTTATTGACCAAATGTTTATTCACATTTTTTGGCATTTTGGGTTGAAAACGACGAAACATAACTGCTATGTATGGTGATGAATATTTTATCTGTAGTTAACTAGCATTAAATGCTATGATATCAAGTCCTCAAACTTTAGGTGTCTAGCTAAGTATAATTTTCCAAATGCTTTATTCGAATTTTTGGGCATTTGAGGTTGAAACCGACAAAAATCCCCTCTAGGTATGGGTGGTGTAATGTGTTTCCTAATCAAGTGGCACTAAATCCTACTATATTTGATCTTAAAATTTTAGGGATCTAGCTTAGTATAATTTTTCAAATGCTTCATTCACATTTTTTGGCATTTGGGGTTGAAAACGACGAAACATACATGCTATGTATGGTGATGAGTATTTTTTCTGTAGTTAACTGGCAATAAATGCTATGATATCAAGTCCTCAATCTTTAGGTATCTGCCTAAGTATAACATTCCAAATGCTTTATTCGAAGTTTTGGGCATTAGAGGTTGAAAACGACAAACATCCCCGCTAGGTATGGGTGGTGTAATGTGTTTCCTAATTAAGTTGCACTAAATCCTACTATATTCGATCCTAAAATTTTAGGTATCTAGCATAGTTTTATTGACCAAATGCTTTATTCACATTTTTTGCATTTGGGGTTGAAAACGAAGAAACATACCTGCTCTGTATATCGATGAATATTTTTTCTGTAGTTAACTGGCACAAAATGCTATGATATCAAGTCCTCAAACTTTAGGTATCTAGCTATGTATAATTTTCCAAATGCTTTATTCGAATTTTTGGGCATTTGAGGTTGAAAACGACAAAAATCCCAGCTAGGTATGGGTGGTGTAATGTGTTTCCTAATTAATTGGGACTAAATCCTACAATATTACATCCTAAAATTTTAGGTATCTAGCATAGTTTTATTGACCAAATGCTTTATTCACATTTTTTGCATTTGGGGTTGAAAACGAAGAAACATACCTGCTATGTATATCGATGAATATTTTTTCTGTAGTTAACTGGCACTAAATGCTATGATATCAAGTCCTCAAATTTTAGGTATTTAGTTAAGTATAATTTTACAAATTCTTTATTCGAATTTTTCAGCATTTAATGTTGAAAACGACAAACATCCCCCTAGGTATGGGGGCGTAAAGTGTTTCCTAATTAATTGGCATTAAATCCTACTATATTTATTCCTAAAATGTTAGGTATCTAGCATTGTTTTATTGACCAAATGCTTTATTCATATTTTTTGGCACTTGGGGTTGAAAACGAAGAAACATACCTGCTATGTATGGTGATGAATATTTTATCTGTAGTTAACTAGCACTAAATTCTATGATATCAAATCCTCAAATTTAAGGTAACGAGTTAAGTATAATTTTACAAATTCTTTATTCGAATTTTTGAGCATTTGAGGTTGAAAACGACAAACATCCCCGCTAGGTATGGGGGGCGTAACGTGTTTCCTAATTAATTGGGACCAAATGCTACAATATTCCATCCTAAAATTTTAGGTATCTAGCATAGTTTTATTGACCAAATGCTTTATTCACATTTTTTGGCATTTGGGGTTGAAAACAACGAAACATACCTGCTATGTATAGTGATGAACATTTTGTCTGTACTTGACTGGCACTAAATGCTATGATATAAAGTCCCCAAATTTTAGGTATGTAGTAAAGTATAATTTTCCAAATGCTTTATTCGAATTTTTGAGCATTTGAGGTTGAAAACGACAAACATCCCCGCTAGGTATGGGGGGCGTAAAGTGGTTCCTAATTAATTTGCACTGAATCCTACAATGTTCGATCCTTCAATTCTAGGTATCTAGCATAGTTTTATTGACCAAATACTATATTCACATTTTTTGGCATTTGGAGTTGAAAACGACGAAACATACCTGCTATGTATGGTGATGAATATTTTTCTGTAGGTGACTGGCACTAAATGCTATGATATAAAGTCCCCAAATTTTAGGTATCTAGTAAAGTATAATTTTCCAAATGCTTTATTCGAATTTTAGCTCATTTGAGGTTGAAAACGACAAACATCCCCTCTAGGTATGGGAAATGTAATGTGTTTCCTAATCAATTGGGACTTAATCCTACAATATTACATCCTAAAATTTTAGGTATCTTGCATAGTTTTATTGACCAAATGCTTTATTCACATTTTTTGGCATTTGGGGTTGAAAACGACGAAACATACCTGCTATGTATGGTGATGAATTTTTTTTTCTGTAGTTAACTGGCACTAAATGCTACGATAAAAAGTCCTCAAAGTTTAGGTATCTAGCTAAGTATAAATTTCCAAATCCATCATTCACATTTTTTGGCATTTGGGGTTAAAAACGAAGAAACATACCTCCTAGGTATGGGGGGTGTAATGTGTTTCCTAATTAATTAGCAATAAATCCTACTATATTCAATCCTAAAATTTTAGGTATCTAGCATAGTTTTATTGACCAAATGCTTTATTCATATGTTTTGGCATTTTGCGGTTGAAAACGAAGAAACATAACTGCTATGTATGGTGATGAATATTTTTTTCTGTTGTTAACTGGCACAAAATGCTATGATATCAAGTCCTCAAACTTTAGGTCTCTAGCTAAGTATAATATTCCAAATGCTTTATTCGAATTTTTGGGCATTTGAGGTTGAAACCGACAAAAATCCCCTCTACGTATGGGTGGTGTAATGTGTTTCCTAATTAAGTGGCACTAAATCCTACTATATTCTATCCTAAATTTTAGTTATCTAGCATAGTTTTATTGACCAAATGATTTATTCACATTTTGTGGCATTTAGGGTTGAAAACGATGAAACATACCTGCTATGTATGGCGATGAATATTTTTTTCTGTTGTTAACTGGCACAAAATGCTATGATATCAAGTCTTCAAACTTTAGGTATCTAGTTAAGTATAATTTTACAAATACTTCATTCGAATTTTTGAGCATTAGATGTTGAAAACGACAAACATCACCGCTAGGTATGGGGGGCGTAAAGTGTTTCCTAATTAATTGGCACTAAATCGTACAATAATCGATCCTAAAATTCTAGGTAACTAGCATAGTTTTATTGACCAAATGCTTTATTCACATTTTTTGGCATTTGGGGTTGAAAACGACGAAACATACCTGCTATGTATGGTGATGAATTTTTTTTCTGTAGTTAACTGGCACTAAATGCTATGATATCAAATCCTCAAACTTTAGGTATCTAGCTAAGTATAATTTTCAAAATGCTTTATTCGAATTTTTGGGCATTTGAGGTTGAAAACGACAAAAATCCCCGCTAGGTATGGGTGGTGTAATGTGTTTCCTAATTAAGTGGCACTAAATCCTACTATATTCGATCCTAAAATTTTAGGCATCTAGCTTAGTATAATTTTCCAAATGCTTCATTCACATTTTTTGGCATTTGTCGTTGAAAACGACGAAACATACCTGCTATGTATGGTGATGAATTTTTTTTTCTGTAGTTAACTGGCACTAAATGCTATGATATCAAGTCCTCAAATTTTAGGTACCTAGTTAAGTATAACTTTCCAAATGCTTTATTCGAATTTTTGGGCATTTGAGGTTGAAACCGACAAAAATCCCCTCTACGTATGGGTGGTGTAATGTGTTTCCTAATTAAATGGAACTAAATCCTACTATATTCTATCCTAAAATTTTAGGTATCTAGCATAGTTTTATTGACCAAATGTTTAT
This sequence comes from Diplolepis rosae, assembly GCA_030998225.1. Classification (NCBI taxonomy): domain Eukaryota; kingdom Metazoa; phylum Arthropoda; class Insecta; order Hymenoptera; family Diplolepididae; genus Diplolepis; species Diplolepis rosae. The sequence continues at coordinate 2,033,473 of JAPYXD010000466.1, forward strand.
TCACATTTTTTGGCATTTAGGGTTGATAACGAAGAAACATAACTGCTATGTATGGTGATGAATTTTTTTTCCGTAGTTAACTGGCACTAAATGCTATGATATCAAGTCCTCAAACTTTAGGTATCTGGCTAAGTATAACTGTCCAAATGCTTTATTCGAATTTTTGGGCATTTGAGGTTGAAAACGACAAACATCCCCGCTAGGTATGGGGGTTGTAATGTGTTTCCTAATTAAATGGAACTAAATCCTACTATATTCTATCCTAAAATTTTAGGTATCTAGCATAGTTTTATTGACCAAATGTTTATTCACATTTTTTGGCATTTAGGGTTGATAACGAAGAAACATAACTGCTATGTATGGTGATGAATATTTTATCTGTAGTTAACTAGCACTAAATGCTATGATATCAAGTCCTCAAACTTTAGGTGTCTAGCTAAGTATAATTTTCCAAATGCTTTATTCGAATTTTTGGGCATTTGAGGTTGAAAACGACAAACATCCCCGCTAGGTATGGGGGTTGTAATGTGTTTCCTAATTAAATGGAACTAAATCCTACTATATTCAATACTAAAATTTTAGGTATCTATCATAGTTTTATTGACCAAACGTTTATTCACATTTTTTGGCATTTAGGGTTGATAACGAAGAAACATAACTGCTATGTATGGTGATGAATATTTTATCTGTAGTTAACTAGCATTAAATGCTATGATATCAAGTCCTCAAACTTTAGGTATCTAGCTAAGTATAATTTTCCAAATGCTTTATTCGAATTTTTGGGCATTTGAGGTTGAAAACGACAAACATCCCCGCTAGGTATGGGGGGTGTAATGTGTTTCCTAATTAAATAGCACTAAATCCTACTATATTCAATCCTAAAATTTTAGGTATCTAGCATAGTTTTATTGACCAAATGCTTTATTCATATTTTTTGGCATTTGGGGTTGAAAACGACGAAACATACCTGCTATGTATGGTGATGAGTATTTTTTCTGTAGTTAACTGGCACAAAATGCTATGATATCAAGTCCTCAAACTTTAGGTCTCTAGCTAAGTATAATATTACAAATGCTTTATTCGAATTTTTGGGCATTTGAGGTTGAAACCGACAAAAATCCCCTCTATGTATGGGTGGTGTAATGTGTTTCCTAATTAAGTGGCACTAAATCCTACTATATTTGATCTTAAAATTTTAGGGATCTAGCTTAGTATAATTTCCCAAATGCTTCATACACATTTTTTGGCATTTGTTGTTGAAAACGACGAAACATACATGCTATGTATGGTGATGAGTATTTTTTCTGTAGTTAACTGGCAATAAATGCTATGATATCAAGTCCTCAATCTTTAGGTATCTGCCTAAGTATAACATTCCAAATGCTTTATTCGAAGTTTTGGGCATTAGAGGTTGAAAACGACAAACATCCCCGCTAGGTATGGGTGGTGTAATGTGTTTCCTAATTAAGTTGCACTAAATCCTACTATATTCGATCCTAAAATTTTAGGTATCTAGCATAGTTTTATTGACCAAATGCTTTATTCACATTTTTTGCATTTGGGGTTGAAAACGAAGAAACATACCTGCTATGTATATCGATGAATATTTTTTCTGTAGTTAACTGGCACAAAATGCTATGATATCAAGTCCTCAAACTTTAGGTATCTAGCTAAGTATAATTTTCCAAATGCTTTATTCGAATTTTTGGGCATTTGAGGTTGAAACTGACAAAAATCCCAGCTAGGTATGGGTGGTGTAATGTGTTTCCTAATTAATTGGGACTAAATCCTACAATATTACATCCTAAAATTTTAGGTATCTAGCATAGTTTTATTGAACAAATGTTTATTCACATTTTTTGTCATTTAGGGTTGAAAACGAAGAAACATAGCTGCTATGTCTGGTGATGAATATTTTATCTGTAGTTAACTAGCACTAAATGCTATGATATCAAGTCCTCAACTTTTAGGTATTTAGTTAAGTATAATTTTACAAATTCTTTATTCGAATTTTTCAGCATTTAATGTTGAAAACGACAAACATCCCCCTAGGTATGGGGGCGTAAAGTGTTTCCTAATTAATTGGCATTAAATCCTACTATATTTATTCCTAAAATGTTAGGTATCTAGCATTGTTTTATTGACCAAATGCTTTATTCATATTTTTTGGCACTTGGGGTTGAAAACGAAGAAACATAGCTGCTATGTCTGGTGATGAATATTTTATCTGTAGTTAACTAGCACTAAATGCTATTATATCAAGTCCTCAAATTTTAGGTATTTAGTTAAGTATAATTTTACAAATTCTTTATTCGAATTTTTGAGCATTAAATGTTGAAAACGACAAACATCCCCGCTAGGTATGGGGGGCGTAACGTGTTTCCTAATTAATTGGGACCAAATGCTACAATATTCCATCCTAAAATTTTAGGTATCTAGCATAGTTTTATTGACCAAATGCTTTATTCACATTTTTTGGCATTTGGGGTTGAAAACGACGAAACATACCTGCTATGTATAGTGATGAATATTTTGTCTGTAGTTGACTGGCACTAAATGCTATGATATAAAGTCCCCAAATTTTAGGTATCTAGTAAAGTATAATTTTCCAAATGCTTTATTCGAATTTTTGGGCATTTGATGTTGAAAACGACAAACATCCCCACTAGGTATGGGGGGCGTAAAGTGGTTCCTAATTAATTTGCACTAAATCCTACAATGTTCGATCCTTAAATTCTAGGTATCTAGCATAGTTTTATTGACAAAATGTTTTATTAACATTTTTTGGCTTTTTCTTTTGAAAACGACGAAACATACCTGCTATGTATGGTGATGAATATTTTTCTGTAGTTGACTGGCACAAAATGCTGTGATATCAAAACCTCAAACTTAAGGTATCTAGCAATCTATAATTTTCCAAATGCTTTATTCGAATTTTTGCTCATTTCAGGTTGAAAACGACAAACATCCCCTCTAGGTATGGGAAATGTAATGTGTTTCCTAATTAATTGGGACTTAATCCTACAATATTCCATCCTAAAATTTTAGGTATCTAGCATAGTTTTATTGAACAAATGCTTTATTCACATTTTTTGGCATTTGGGGTTGAAAACGACGAAACATACCTGCTATGTATGGTGATGAATTTTTTTTCTGTAGTTAACTGGTACTAAATGCTACGATAAAAAGTCCTCAAAGTTGAGGTATCTAGCTAAGTATAATTTTCCAAATGCTTCATTCACATTTTTTGGCTAAGTATAACATTCCAAATGCTTTGTTCGAATTTTTGGGCATTTGAGGTTGAAAACGACAAACATCCCCGCTAGGTATGGGGGTTGTAATGTGTTTCCTAATTAAATGGAACTAAATCCTACTATATTACATCCTAAAGTTTTGGGTATCTAGCATAGTTTTATTGACCAAATGCTTTATTCATATTTTTTGGCATTTAGGGTTGATAACGAAGAAACATAACTGCTATGTATGGTGATGAATATTTTATCTGTAGTTAACTAGCACTAAATGCTATGATATCAAGTCCTCAAACTTTAGGTGTCTAGCTAAGTATAATTTTCCAAATGCTTTATTCGAATTTTTGGGCATTTGAGGTTGAAAACGACAAACATCCCCGCTAGGTATGGGGGTTGTAATGTGTTTCCTAATTAAATGGAACTAAATCCTACTATATTCTATCCTAAAATTTTAGGTATCTAGCATAGTTTTATTGACCAAACGTTTATTCACATTTTTTGGCATTTAGGGTTGATAACGAAGAAACATAACTGCTATGTATGGTGATGAATATTTTATCTGTAGTTAACTAGCATTAAATGCTATGATATCAAGTCCTCAAACTTTAGGTGTCTAGCTAAGTATAATTTTCCAAATGCTTTATTCGAATTATCGGGCATTTGAGGTTGAAAACGACAAACATCCCCGCTAGGTATGGGTGGTGTAATGTGTTTCCTAATTAAATGGCACTAAATTCTACTATATTCAATCCTAAAATTTTAGGTATCTAACATAGTTTTATTGACCAAATGCTTTATTCATATTTTTTGGCATTTGGGGTTGAAAACGACGAAACATACCTGCTATGTATGGTGATGAGTATTTTTTCTGTTGTTAACTGGCACAAAATGCTATGATATCAAGTCCTCAAACTTTAGGTCTCTAGCTAAGTATAATATTACAAATGCTTTATTCGAATTTTTGGGCATTTGAGGTTGAAACCGACAAAAATCCCCTCTATGTATGGGTGGTGTAATGTGTTTCCTAATTAAGTGGCACTAAATCCTACTATATTTGATCTTAAAATTTTAGGGATCTAGCTTAGTATAATTTTTCAAATGCTTCATACACATTTTTTGGCATTTGTTGTTGAAAACGACGAAACATACATGCTATGTATGGTGATGAGTATTTTTTCTGTAGTTAACTGGCAATAAATGCTATGATATCAAGTCCTCAATCTTTAGGTATCTGCCTAAGTATAACATTCCAAATGCTTTATTCGAAGTTTTGGGCATTAGAGGTTGAAAACGACAAACATCCCCGCTAGGTATGGGTGGTGTAATGTGTTTCCTAATTAAGTTGCACTAAATCCTACTATATTCGATCCTAAAATTTTAGGTATCTAGCATAGTTTTATTGACCAAATGCTTTATTCACATTTTTTGCATTTGGGGTTGAAAACGAAGAAACATACCTGCTATGTATATCGATGAATATTTTTTCTGTAGTTAACTGGCACAAAATGCTATGATATCAAGTCCTCAAACTTTAGGTATCTAGCTAAGTATAATTTTCCAAATGCTTTATTCGAATTTTTGGGCATTTGAGGTTGAAACTGACAAAAATCCCAGCTAGGTATGGGTGGTGTAATGTGTTTCCTAATTAATTGGGACTAAATCCTACAATATTACATCCTAAAATTTTAGGTATCTAGCATAGTTTTATTGACCAAATGCTTTATTCATATGTTTTGGCATTTTGCGGTTGAAAACGAAGAAACATAACTGCTATGTATGGTGATGAATATTTTATCTGTAGTTAACTAGCACTAAATGCTATGATATCAAGTCCTCAACTTTTAGGTATTTAGTTAAGTATAATTTTACAAATTCTTTATTCGAATTTTTCAGCATTTAATGTTGAAAACGACAAACATCCCCCTAGGTATGGGGGCGTAAAGTGTTTCCTAATTAATTGGCATTGAATCCTACTATATTTATTCCTAAAATGTTAGGTATCTAGCATTGTTTTATTGACCAAATGCTTTATTCATATTTTTTGGCACTTGGGGTTGAAAACGAAGAAACATAGCTGCTATGTCTGGTGATGAATATTTTATCTGTAGTTAACTAGCACTAAATGCTATTATATCAAGTCCTCAAATTTTAGGTATTTAGTTAAGTATAATTTTACAAATTCTTTATTCGAATTTTTGAGCACTTTATGTTGAAAACGACAAACATCCCCGCTAGGTATGGGGGGCGTAACGTGTTTCCTAATTAATTGGGACCAAATGCTACAATATTCCATCCTAAAATTTTAGGTATCTAGCATAGTTTTATTGAACAAATGCTTTATTCACATTTTTTGGCATTTGGGGTTGAAAACGACGAAACATACCTGCTATGTATAGTGATGAATATTTTGTCTGTAGTTGACTGGCACTAAATGCTATGATATAAAGTCCCCAAATTTTAGGTATCTGGTAAAGTATAATTTTCCAAATGCTTTATTCGAATTTTTGGGCATTTGAGGTTGAAAACGACAAACATCCCCACTAGGTATGGGGGGCGTAAAGTGGTTCCTAATTAATTTGCACTAAATCCTACAATGTTCGATCCTTAAATTCTAGGTATCTAGCATAGTTTTATTGACCAAATTCTTTATTCACATTTTTTGGCATTTGGAGTTGAAAACGACGAAACATACCTGCTATGTATGGTGATGAATATTTTTCTGTAGTTGACTGGCACTAAATGCTATGATATAAAGTCCTCAAATTTTAGGTATCTAGTAAAGTATAATTTTCCAAATGCTTTATTCGAATTTTTGCTCATTTCAGGTTGAAAACGACAAACATCCCCTCTAGGTATGGGTGGTGTAATGTGTTTCCTAATTAATTGGGACTTAATCCTACAATATTACATCCTAAAATTCTAGGTATCTGGCATAGTTTTATTGACCAAATGCTTTATTCACATTTTTTGGCATTTGGGGTTGAAAACGACGAAACATACCTGCTATGTATGGTGATGAATTTTTTTTCTGTAGTTAACTGGTACTAAATGCTACGATAAAAAGTCCTCAAAGTTGAGGTATCTAGCTAAGTATAATTTTCCAAATGCTTCATTCACATTTTTTGGCTAAGTATAACATTCCAAATGCTATATTCGAATTTTTGGGCATTTGAGGTTGAAAACGACAAACATCCCCGCTAGGTATGGGGGTTGTAATGTGTTTCCTAATTAAATGGAACTAAATCCTACTATATTACATCCTAAAGTTTTGGGTATCTAGCATAGTTTTATTGACCAAATGCTTTATTCATATTTTTTGGCATTTGGGGTTGAAAACGAAGAAACATACCTGCTATGTATGGTGATGAATATTTTTTTCTGTTGTTAACTGGAACAAAATGCTATGATATCAAGTCCTCAAATTTTAGGTATCTAGTTAAGTATAACTTTCCAAATGCTTTATTCGAATTTTTGGGCATTTGAGGTTGAAAACGACAAACATCCCCGCTAGGTATGGGGGTTGTAATGTGTTTCCTAATCAAGTGGCACTAAATCCTACTATATTCAATCCTAAAATTTTAGGTATCTAGCATAGTTTTATTGACCAAATGCTTTATTCATATTTTTTGGCATTTGGGGTTGAAAACGAAGAAACATACCTGCTATGTATGGCGATGAGTATTTTTTCTGTAGTTAACTGGCATTAAATGCTATGATATCAAGTCCTCAAACTTTAGGTATCTGGCTCAGTATAACTTTCCAAATGCTTTATTCGAAGTTTTGGGCATTTGAGGTTGAAAACGACAAACATCCCCGCTAGGTATGGGTGGTGTAATGTGTTTCCTAATTAAATGGCACTAAATCCTACTATATTCAATCCTAAAATTTTAGGCATCTAGCTTAGTATAATTTTCCAAATGCTTCATTCACATTTTTTGGCATTTGGGGTTGAAAACGACGAAACATACCTGCTATGTAGAGTGATGAATATTTTGTCTGTAGTTGACTGGCACTAAATGCTATGATATAAAGTCCCCAAATTTTAGGTATCTAGTAAAGTATAATTTTCCAAATGCTTTATTCGAATTTTTGAGCATTTGTGGTTGAAAACGACAAACATCCCCGCTAGGTATGGGGGGCGTAAAGTGGTTCCTAATTAAGTTGCACTAAATCCTACTATATTCGATCCTAAAATTTTGGGTATCTAGCATAGTTTTATTGACCAAATGCTTTATTCATATTTTTTGGCATTTGGGGTTGAAAACGACGAAACATACCTGCTATGTATAGTGATGAATATTTTGTCTGTAGTTGACTGGCACTAAATGCTATGATATCAACTCTTCAAATTTTAGGTATCTAGTAAAGTATAATTTTCCAAATGCTTTATTCACATTTTTTGGCATTTGGGGTTGAAAACGAGAAACATCCCCGCTAGGTATGGGGGGCGTAACGTGGTTCCTAATTAAGTGGCACTAAATCCTACTATATTCGATCCTAAAATTTTAGGCATCTAGCTTAGTATAATTTTCCAAATACTTTATTCACATTTTTTGGCATTTGGGGTTGAAAACGACGAAACATACCTGCTATGTATGGCGATGAGTATTTTGTCTGTAGTTGACTGATACTAAATGCTATGATATAAAGTCCCCAAATTTTAGGTATCTAGTAAAGTATAATTTTCCAAATGCTTTATTCGAATTTTTGAGCATTTGAGGTTGAAAACAACAAACATCCCCGCTAGGTATGGGGGGTGTAATGTGTTTCCTAATTAAGTGGCACTAAATCCTACTATATGCGATCCTCAAATTTTGGGTATCTAGCATAGTCTTATTGACCAAATGCTTTATTCACATTTTTTGGCATTTGGGGTTGAAAACGACGAAACATACCTGCTATGTATAGTGATGAATATTTTGTCTGTAGTTGACTGGCACTAAATGCTATGATATAAAGTCCCCAAATTTTAGGTATCTGGTAAAGTATCATTTTCCAAATGCTTTATTCGAATTTTTGGGCATTTGAGGTTGAAAACGACAAACATCCCCGCTAGGTATGGGTGGTGTAATGTGTTTCCTAATTAAGTGGCACTAAATCCTACTGTATTCGATCCTAAAATTTTAGGCATCTAGCTTAGTATAATTTTCCAAATGCTTCATTCACATTTTTTGGCATTTGGGGTTGAAAACGACGAAACATACCTGCTATGTATAGTGATGAATATTTTGTCTGTAGTTGACTGGCACTAAATGCTATGATATAAAGTCCCCAAATTTTAGGTATCTAGTAAAGTATAATTTTCCAAATGCTTTATTCGAATTTTTGGGCATTTGATGTTGAAAACGACAAACATCCCCACTAGGTATGGGGGGCGTAAAGTGGTTCCTAATTAATTTGCACTAAATCCTACAATGTTCGATCCTTAAATTCTAGGTATCTAGCATAGTTTTAATGACCAAATACTTTATTCACATTTTTTGGCATTTGGGGTTGAAAACGACGAAACATACCTGCTATGTATGGTGATGAATATTTTATCTGTAGTTAACTAGCACTAAATGCTATGATATCAAGTCCTCAAACTTTAGGTATCTGGCTAAGTATAACTTTCAAAATGCTTTATTCGAATTTTTGGGCATTTGAGGTTGAAAACGACAAACATCCCCGCTAGGTATGGGGGTTGTAATGTGTTTCCTAATTAATTTGCACTAAATCCTACTATATTCCATCCTAAAGTTTTGGGTATCTAGCATAGTATAATTGACCAAATGACTATTCACATTTTTTGGCATTTGGAGTTGAAAACGACGAAACATACCTGCTATGTATGGTGATGAGTATTTTTTCTGTAGTTAACTGGCATTAAATGCTATGATATCAAGTCCTCAAACTTTAGGTATCTGGCTAAGTATAATTTTCCAAATGCTTTATTCGAATTATCGGGCATTTGAGGTTGAAAACGACAAACATCCCCGCTAGGTATGGGTGGTGTAATGTGTTTCCTAATTAAATGGCACTAAATCCTACTATATTCAATCCTAAAATTTTAGGCATCTAGCTTAGTATAATTTTCCAAATGCTTCATTCACATTTTTTGGCATTTGTGGTTGAAACGACGAAACATACCTGCTATGTATGGCGATGAGTATTTTTTCTGTAGTTAACTGGCAATAAATGCTATGATATCAAGTCCTCAATCTTTAGGTATCTGCCTAAGTATAACATTCCAAATGCTTTATTCGAAGTTTTGGGCATTAGAGGTTGAAAACGACAAACATCCCCGCTAGGTATGGGTGGTGTAATGTGTTTCCTAATTAAGTTGCACTAAATCCTACTATATTCGATCCTAAAATTTTAGGTATCTAGCATAGTTTTATTGACCAAATGCTTTATTCACATTTTTTGCATTTGGGGTTGAAAACGAAGAAACATACCTGCTATGTATATCGATGAATATTTTTTCTGTAGTTAACTGGCACAAAATGCTATGATATCAAGTCCTCAAACTTTAGGTATCTAGCTAAGTATAATTTTCCAAATGCTTTATTCGAATTTTTGGGCATTTGAGGTTGAAACTGACAAAAATTTCAGCTAGGTATGGGTGGTGTAATGTGTTTCCTAATTAATTGGGACTTAATCCTACAATATTACATCCTAAAATTCTTGGTATCTTGCATAGTTTTATTGACCAAATGCTTTATTCAAATTTTTTGGCATTTGGGGTTGAAAACGACGAAACATAACTGCTATGTATGGTGATGAATATTTTATCTGTAGTTAACTAGCACTAAATGCTATGATATCAAGTCCTTAAATTTTAGGTATTTAGTTAAGAATAATTTTACAAATTCTATATTCGAATTTTTCAGCATTTAATGTTGAAAACGACAAACATCCCCGCTAGGTATGGGGGGCGTAAAGTGTTTCCTAATTAATTGGCATTAAATCCTACTATATTTATTCCTAAAATGTTAGGTATCTAGCATTGTTTTATTGACCAAATGCTTTATTCATATTTTTTGGCACTTGGGGTTGAAAACGAAGAAACATACCTGCTATGTATGGTGATGAATATTTTATCTGTAGTTAACTAGCACTAAATTCTATGATATCAAATCCTCAAATTTAAGGTAACGAGTTAAGTATAATTTTACAAATTCTTTATTCGAATTTTTGAGCATTTGAGGTTGAAAACGACAAACATCCCCGCTAGGTATGGGGGGCGTAACGTGTTTCCTAATTAATTGGGACCAAATGCTACAATATTCCATCCTAAAATTTTAGGTATCTAGCATAGTTTTATTGACCAAATGCTTTATTCACATTTTTTGGCATTTGGGGTTGAAAACGACGAAACATACCTGCTATGTATAGTGATGAATATTTTGTCTGTAGTTGACTGGCACTAAATGCTATGATATAAAGTCCCCAAATTTTAGGTATCTGGTAAAGTATAATTTTCCAAATGCTTTATTCGAATTTTTGGGCATTTGATGTTGAAAACGACAAACATCCCCACTAGGTATGGGGGGCGTAAAGTGGTTCCTAATTAATTTGCACTAAATCCTACAATGTTCGATCCTTAAATTCTAGGTATCTAGCATAGTTTTAATGACCAAATTCTTTATTCACATTTTTTGGCATTTGGAGTTGAAAACGACGAAACATACCTGCTATGTATGGTGATGAATATTTTTCTGTAGTTGACTGGCACTAAATGCTATGATATAAAGTCCTCAAATTTTAGGTATCTAGTAAAGTATAATTTTCCAAATGCTTTATTCGAATTTTTGGGCATTTGAAGTTGAAAACGACAAACATCCCCACTAGGTATGGGGGGCGTAAAGTGGTTCCTAATTAATTTGCACTAAATCCTACAATGTTCGATCCTTAAATTCTAGGTATCTAGCATAGTTTTAATGACCAAATTCTTTATTCACATTTTTTGGCATTTGGGGTTGAAAACGACGAAACATACCTGCTATGTATGGTGATGAATTTTTTTTCTGTAGTTAACTGGTACTAAATGCTACGATAAAAAGTCCTCAAAGTTGAGGTATCTAGCTAAGTATAATTTTCCAAATGCTTCCTTCCAATTTTTTGGCTAAGTATAACATTCCAAATGCTTTGTTCGAATTTTTGGGCATTTGAGGTTGAAAACGACAAACATCCCCGCCAGGTATGGGGGTTGTAATGTGCTTCCTAATTAAATGGAACTAAATCCTACTATATTACATCATAAAATTTTGGGTATCTAGCATAATTTTATTGACCAAATGCTTTATTCATATTTTTTGGCATTTGGGGTTGAAAACGAAGAAACATACCTGCTATGTATGGTGATGAATATTTTTTTCTGTTGTTAACTGGAACAAAATGCTATGATATCAAGTCCTCAAACTTTAGGTATCTAGCTATGTATCACTTTCCAAATGCTTTATTCGAATTTTTGGGCATTTGATGTTTAAAACGACAAACATCCCCGCTAGGTATGGGGGGCGTAAAATGTTTCCTAATCAATTAGCACTAAATCCTACTATATTCAATCCTAAAATTTTAGGTATCTAGCATAGTTTTATTGACCAAATGCTTTATTCATATTTTTTGGCATTTGGGGTTGAAAACGAAGAAACATACCTGCTATGTATGGCGATGAGTATTTTTTCTGTAGTTAACTGGCATTAAATGCTATGATATCAAGTCCTCAAACTTTAGGTATCTGGCTCAGTATAACTTTCCAAATGCTTTATTCGAATTTTTGGGCATTTGAGGTTGAAAACGACAAAAATCCCCGCTAGGTATGGGTGGTGTAATGTGTTTCCTAATTAAATGGCACTAAATCCTACTATATTCAATCCTAAAATTTTAGGCATCTAGCTTAGTATAATTTTCCAAATGCTTCATTCACATTTTTTGGCATTTGTGGTTGAAACGACGAAACATAACTGCTATGTATAGTGATGAATATTTTGTCTGTAGTTGACTGGCACTAAATGCTATGATATAAAGTTTCCAAATTTTAGGTATCTAGTAACGTATAATTTTCCAAATGCTTTATTCGAATTTTTGAGCATTTGAGGTTGAAAAAGACAAACATCCCCGCTAGGTATGGGGGGCGTAAAGTGGTTCCTAATTAAGTTGCACTAAATCCTACTATATTCGATCCTAAAATTTTGGGTATCTAGCATAGTTTTATTGACCAAATGCTTTATTCATATTTTTTGGCATTTGGGGTTGAAAACGACGAAACATACCTGCTATGTATAGTGATGAATATTTTGTCTGTAGTTGACTGGCACTAAATGCTATGATATCAACTCTTCAAATTTTAGGTATCTAGTAAAGTATAATTTTCCAAATGCTTCATTCACATTTTTTGGCATTTGGGGTTAAAAACGAAGAAACATACCTCCTAGGTATGGGGGTGTAATGTGTTTCCTAATTAAGTGGCACTAAATCCTACTATATTCAATCCTCAAATTTTGGGTATCTAGCATAGTCTTATTGACCAAATGCTTTATTCACATTTTTTGGCATTTGGGGTTGAAAACGACGAAACATACCTGCTATGTATAGTGATGAATATTTTGTCTGTAGTTGACTGGCACTAAATTCGATGATATCAAATCCTCAAATTTAAGGTAACGAGTTAAGTATAATTTTACAAATTCTTTATTCGAATTTTTGAGCATTTGAGGTTGAAAACGACAAACATCCCCGCTAGGTATGGGGGGCGTAACGTGTTTCCTAATTAATTGGGACCAAATGCTACAATATTCCATCCTAAAATTTTAGGTATCTAGCATAGTTTTATTGACCAAATGCTTTATTCACATTTTTTGGCATTTGGGGTTGAAAACGACGAAACATACCTGCTATGTATAGTGATGAATATTTTGTCTGTAGTTGACTGGCACTAAATGCTATGATATAAAGTCCCCAAATTTTAGGTATCTGGTAAAGTATAATTTTCCAAATGCTTTATTCGAATTTTTGGGCATTTGAGGTTGAAAACGACAAACATCCCCACTAGGTATGGGGGGCGTAAAGTGGTTCCTAATTAATTTGCACTAAATCCTACAATGTTCGATCCTTAAATTCTAGGTATCTAGCATAGTTTTAATGACCAAATTCTTTATTCACATTTTTTGGCATTTGGAGTTGAAAACAACGAAACATACCTGCTATGTATGGTGATGAATATTTTTCTGTAGTTGACTGGCACTAAATGCTATGATATAAAGTCCTCAAATTTTAGGTATCTAGTAAAGTATAATTTTCCAAATGCTTTATTCGAATTTTTGCTCATTTGAGGTTGAAAACGACAAACATCCCCACTAGGTATGGGGGGCGTAAAGTGGTTCCTAATTAATTTGCACTAAATCCTACAATGTTCGATCCTTAAATTCTAGGTATCTAGCATAGTTTTAATGACCAAATTCTTTATTCACATTTTTTGGCATTTGGGGTTGAAAACGAGAAACATACCTGCTATGTATGGTGATGAATTTTTTTCTGTATTTAACTGGAACTAAATGCTACGATAAAAAGTCCTCAAAGTTTAGGTATCTAGCTAAGTATAATTTTCCAAATGCTTCATTCACATTTTTTGGCTAAGTATAACATTCCAAATGCTTTATTCGAATTTTTGGGCATTTGAGGTTGAAAACGACAAACATCCCCGCTAGGTATGGGGGTTGTAATGTGTTTCCTAATTAAATGGAACTAAATCCTACTATATTACATCCTAAAGTTTTGGGTATCTAGCATAGTTTTATTGACCAAATGCTTTATTCATATTTTTTGGCATTTGGGGTTGAAAACGAAGAAACATACCTGCTATGTATGGTGATGAATATTTTTTTCTGTTGTTAACTGGAACAAAATGCTATGATATCAAGTCCTCAAATTTTAGTTATCTAGTTAAGTATAACTTTCCAAATGCTGTATTCGAATTTTTGGGCATTTGAGGTTGAAAACGACAAACATCCCAGCTAGGTATGGGGGGTGTAATGTGTTTCCTAATTAAATGGCACTAAATCCTACTATATTCAATCCTAAAATTTTAGGTATCTAGCATAGTTTTATTGACCAAATGCTTTATTCATATTTTTTGGCATTTGGGGTTGAAAACGAAGAAACATACCTGCTATGTATGGCGATGAGTATTTTTTCTGTAGTTAACTGGCATTAAATGCTATGATATCAAGTCCTCAAACTTTAGGTATCTGGCTCAGTATAACATTCCAAATGCTTTATTCGAAGTTTTGGGCATTTGAGGTTGAAAACGACAAACATCCCCGCTAGGTATGGGTGGTGTAATGTGTTTCCTAATTAAGTTGCACTAAATCCTACTATATTCAATCCTAAAATTTTGGGTATCTAGCATAGTTTTATTGACCAAATGCTTTATTCATATTTTTTGGCATTTGGGGTTGAAAACGACGAAACATACCTGCTATGTAGAGTGATGAATATTTTGTCTGTAGTTGACTGGCACTAAATGCTATGATATAAAGTCCCCAAATTTTAGGTATCTAGTAAAGTATAATTTTCCAAATGCTTTATTCGAATTTTTGAGCATTTGTGGTTGAAAACGACAAACATCCCCGCTAGGTATGGGGGGCGTAAAGTGGTTCCTAATTAAGTTGCACTAAATCCTACTATATTCGATCCTAAAATTTTGGGTATCTAGCATAGTTTTATTGACCAAATGCTTTATTCATATTTTTTGGCATTTGGGGTTGAAAACGACGAAACATACCTGCTATGTATAGTGATGAATATTTTGTCTGTAGTTGACTGGCACTAAATGCTATGATATCAACTCTTCAAATTTTAGGTATCTAGTAAAGTATAATTTTCCAAATGCTTCATTCACATTTTTTGGCATTTGGGGTTAAAAACGAAGAAACATACCTCCTAGGTATGGGGGGTGTAATGTGTTTCCTAATTAAGTGGCACTAAATCCTACTATATTCAATCCTCAAATTTTGGGTATCTAGCATAGTCTTATTGACCAAATGCTTTATTCACATTTTTTGGCATTTGGGGTTGAAAACGACGAAACATACCTGCTATGTATAGTGATGAATATTTTGTCTGTAGTTGACTGGCACTAAATGCTATGATACAAAATCCCCAAATTTTAGGTATCTAGTAAAGTATAATTTTCCAAATGCTTTATTCGAAGTTTTGGGCATTTGAGGTTGAAAACGACAAACATCCCCGCTAGGTATGGGTGGTGTAATGTGTTTCCTAATTATGTGGCACTAAATCCTACTATATTCGATCCTAAAATTTTAGGTATCTAGCATAGTTTTATTGACCGAATGCTTTATTCACATTTTTTGGAATTTGGGGTTGAAAACGACGAAACATACCTGCTATGTATGGTGATGAATATTTTTCTGTAGTTGACTGGCACTAAATGCTATGATATCAACTCTTCAAATTTTAGGTATCTAGTCAAGTATAATTTTCCAAACTCTTTATTCTAATTTTTGGGCATTTGTGGTTGAAAACGACAAACATCCCCTCTAGGTATGGGAAATGTAATGTGTTTCATAATTAATTTGGACCAAATCTTACTATATTCAATCCTAAAATTTTAGGTATCTAACATAGTTTTATTGACCAAATGCTTTATTCATATTTTTTGGCATTTGGAGTTGAAAACGACGAAACATACCTGCTATGTATGGTGATGAATATTTTTCTGTAGTTGACTGGCACTAAATGCTATGATATAAAGTCCCCAAATTTTAGGTATCTAGTAAAGTATAATTTTCCAAATGCTTCATTCACATTTTTTGGCATTTGGGGTTAAAAACGAAGAAACATACCTCCTAGGTATGGGGGGTGTAATGTGTTTCCTAATTAAGTGGCACTAAATCCTACTATATTCAATCCTAAAATTTTGGGTATCTAGCATAGTTTTATTGACCAAATGCTTTATTCACATTTTTGGCATTTGGGGTTGAAAACGAAGAAACATACCTGCTATGTATATCGATGAATATTTTTTCTGTAGTTGACTGGCACAAAATGCTATGATATCAATTCCTCAAACTTTAGGTATCTAGCTATGTATAATTTTCCAAATGCTTTATTCGAATTGTTGGGCATTTGAGGTTGAAAACGACAAAAATCCCAGCTAGTTATGGGTGGTGTAATGTGTTTCCTAATTAATTGGCACTAAATACTGCTATATTCGATACTAAAATTTTAGGTATCTATCATAGTTTTATTGAACAAATGTTTATTCACATTTTTTGTCATTTAGGGTTGAAAACGAAGAAACATAGCTGCTATGTCTGGTGATGAATATTTTATCTGTAGTTAACTAGCACTAAATGCTATGATATCAAGTCCTCAAATTTTAGGTATTTAGTTAAGTATAATTTTACAAATTCTTTATTCGAATTTTTCAGCATTTAATGTTGAAAACGACAAACATCCCCCTAGGTATGGGGGCGTAAAGTGTTTCCTAATTAATTGGCATTAAATCCTACTATATTTATTCCTAAAATGTTAGGTATCTAGCATTGTTTTATTGACCAAATGCTTTATTCATATTTTTTGGCACTTGGGGTTGAAAACGAAGAAACATACCTGCTATGTATGGTGATGAATATTTTATCTGTAGTTAACTAGCACTAAATTCTATGATATCAAATCCTCAAATTTAAGGTAACGAGTTAAGTATAATTTTACAAATTCTTTATTCGAATTTTTGAGCATTTGAGGTTGAAAACGACAAACATCCCCGCTAGGTATGGGGGGCGTAACGTGTTTCCTAATTAATTGGGACCAAATGCTACAATATTCCATCCTAAAATTTTAGGTATCTAGCATAGTTTTATTGACCAAATGCTTTATTCACATTTTTTGGCATTTGGGGTTGAAAACGACGAAACATACCTGCTATGTATAGTGATGAATATTTTGTCTGTAGTTGACTGGCACTAAATGCTATGATATAAAGTCCCCAAATTTTAGGTATCTAGCTAAGTATAATTTTCCAAATGCTTTATTCGAATTTTTGGGCATTTGATGTTGAAAACGACAAACATCCCCACTAGGTATGGGGGGCGTAAAGTGGTTCCTAATTAATTTGCACTAAATCCTACAATGTTCGATCCTTAAATTCTAGGTATCTAGCATAGTTTTATTGACCAAATACTTTATTCACATTTTTTGGCATTTGGAGTTGAAAACGACGAAACATACCTGCTATGTATGGTGATGAATATTTTTCTGTAGTTGACTGGCACAAAATGCTATGATATCAAGCCCTCAAACTTTAGGTATCTGGCTAAGTATAATTTTCCAAATGCTTTATTCGAATTGTTGGGCATTTGTGGTTGAAAACGACAAACATCCCCTCTAGGTATGGGAAATGTAATGTGTTTCCTAATTAACTTGGACTAAATCCTACTATATTCAATCCTAAAATTTTAGGTATCTAGCATAGTTTTATTGACCAAATTCTTTATTCATATCTTTTGGCATTTGGGGTTGAAAACGACGAAACATACCTGCTATGTATGGTGATGAATTTTTTTTCTGTAGTTAACTGGCACTAAATGCTACGATAAAAAGTCCTCAAAGTTGAGGTATCTAGCTAAGTATAATTTTCCAAATGCTTCATTCACATTTTTTGGCTAAGTATAACATTCCAAATGCTATATTCGAATTTTTGGGCATTTGAGGTTGAAAACGACAAACATCCCCGCTAGGTATGGGGGTTGTAATGTGTTTCCTAATTAAATGGAACTAAATCCTACTATATTACATCCTAAAGTTTTGGGTATCTAGCATAGTTTTATTGACCAAATGCTTTATTCATATTTTTTGGCATTTGGGGTTGAAAACGAAGAAACATACCTGCTATGTATGGTGATGAATATTTTTTTCTGTTGTTAACTGGGACAAAATGCTATGATATCAAGTCCTCAAATTTTAGGTATCTAGTTAAGTATAACTTTCCAAATGCTTTATTCGAATTTTTGGGCATTTGAGGTTGAAAACGACAAACATCCCCGCTAGGTATGGGGGGTGTAATGTGTTTCCTAATTAAATGGCACTAAATCCTACTATATTCAATCCTAAAATTTTAGGTATCTAGCATAGTTTTATTGACCAAATGCTTTATTCATATTTTTTGGCATTTGGGGTTGAAAACGAAGAAACATACCTGCTATGTATGGCGATGAGTATTTTTTCTGTAGTTAACTGGCAATAAATGCTATGATATCAAGTCCTCAAACTTTAGGTATCTGGCTAAGTATAACATTCCAAATGCTTTATTGGAAGTTTTGGGCATTTGAGGTTGAAAACGACAAACATCCCCGCTAGGTATCGGTGGTGTAATGTGTTTCCTAATTAAGTTGCACTAAATCCTACTATATTTGATCCTAAAATTTTAGGGATCTAGCTTAGTATAATTTTTCAAATGCTTCATTCACATTTTTTGGCATTTGGGGTTGAAAACGACGAAACATACCTGCTATGTATAGTGATGAATATTTTGTCTGTAGTTGACTGGCACTAAATGCTATGATATAAAGTCCCCAAATTTTAGGTATCTAGTAAAGTATAATTTTCCAAATGCTTTATTCGAATTTTTGAGCATTTGAGGTTGAAAACGACAAACATCCCCGCTAGGTATGGGGGGCGTAAAGTGGTTCCTAATTAAGTTGCACTAAATCCTACTATATTCGATCCTAAAATTTTGGGTATCTAGCATAGTTTTATTGACCAAATGCTTTATTCATATTTTTTGGCATTTGGGGTTGAAAACGACGAAACATACCTGCTATGTATAGTGATGAATATTTTGTCTGTAGTTGACTGGCACTAAATGCTATGATATCAACTCTTCAAATTTTAGGTATCTAGTAAAGTATAATTTTCCAAATGCTTTATTCACATTTTTTGGCATTTGGGGTTGAAAACGACGAAACATACCTCCTAGGTATGGGGGGTGTAATGTGTTTCCTAATTAAGTGGCACTAAATCCTACTATATTCAATCCTCAAATTTTGGGTATCTAGCATAGTCTTATTGACCAAATGCTTTATTCACATTTTTTGGCATTTGGGGTTGAAAACGACGAAACATACCTGCTATGTATAGTGATGAATATTTTGTCTGTAGTTGACTGGCACTAAATGCTATGATATAAAGTCCCCAAATTTTAGGTATCTGGTAAAGTATAATTTTCCAAATGCTTTATTCGAATTTTTGGGCATTTGAGGTTGAAACTGACAAAAATCCCAGCTAGGTATGGGTGGTGTAATGTGTTTCCTAATTAAGTGGCACTAAATCCTACTATATTCGATCCTAAAATTTTAGGTATCTAGCATAGTTTTATTGACCGAATGCTTTATTCACATTTTTTGGAATTTGGGGTTGAAAACGACGAAACATACCTGCTATGTATGGTGATGAATATTTTTCTGTAGTTGACTGGCACTAAATGCTATGATATCAACTCTTCAAATTTTAGGTATCTAGTAAAGTATAATTTTCCAAAAGCTTTATTCGAATTTTTGCTCATTTGAGGTTGAAAACGACAAACATCCCCTCTAGGTATGGGAAATGTAATGTGTTTCATAATTAATTTGGACCAAATCTTACTATATTCAATCCTAAAATTTTAGGTATCTAACATAGTTTTATTGACCAAATGCTTTATTCATATTTTTTGGCATTTGGAGTTGAAAACGACGAAACATACCTGCTATGTATGGTGATGAATATTTTTCTGTAGTTGACTGGCACTAAATGCTATGATATAAAGTCCCCAAATTTTAGGTATCTGGTAAAGTATAATTTTCCAAATGCTTTATTCACATTTTTTGGCATTTGGGGTTGAAAACGACGAAACATACCTGCTATGTATGGGGGGTGTAATGTGTTTCCTAATTAAGTGGCACTAAATCCTACTATATTCGATCCTAAAATTTTAGGTATCTAGCATAGTTTTATTGACCAAATGCTTTATTCACATTTTTTGCATTTGGGGTTGAAAACGAAGAAACATACCTGCTATGTATATCGATGAATATTTTTTCTGTAGTTAACTGGCACAAAATGCTATGATATCAAGTCCTCAAACTTTAGGTATCTAGCTAAGTATAATTTTCCAAATGCTTTATTCGAATTTTTGGGCATTTGAGGTTGAAACTGACAAAAATCCCAGCTAGGTATGGGTGGTGTAATGTGTTTCCTAATTAATTGGGACTAAATCCTACAATATTACATCCTAAAATTCTAGGTATCTGGCATAGTTTTATTGACCAAATGCTTTATTCATATTTTTTGGCACTTGGGGTTGAAAACGAAGAAACATAGCTGCTATGTCTGGTGATGAATATTTTATCTGTAGTTAACTAGCACTAAATGCTATTATATCAAGTCCTCAAATTTTAGGTATTTAGTTAAGTATAATTTTACAAATTCTTTATTCGAATTTTTCAGCATTTAATGTTGAAAACGACAAACATCCCCCTAGGTATGGGGGCGTAAAGTGTTTCCTAATTAATTGGCATTGAATCCTACTATATTTATTCCTAAAATGTTAGGTATCTAGCATTGTTTTATTGACCAAATGCTTTATTCATATTTTTTGGCACTTGGGGTTGAAAACGAAGAAACATACCTGCTATGTATGGTGATGAATATTTTATCTGTAGTTAACTAGCACTAAATTCTATGATATCAAATCCTCAAATTTAAGGTAACGAGTTAAGTATAATTTTACAAATTCTTTATTCGAATTTTTGAGCATTTGAGGTTGAAAACGACAAACATCCCCGCTAGGTATGGGGGGCGTAACGTGTTTCCTAATTAATTGGGACCAAATGCTACAATATTCCATCCTAAAATTTTAGGTATCTAGCATAGTTTTATTGACCAAATGCTTTATTCACATTTTTTGGCATTTGCGTTTGAAAACGAAGAAACATACCTGCTATGTATAGTGATGAATATTTTGTCTGTAGTTGACTGGCACTAAATGCTATGATATAAAGTCCCCAAATTTTAGGTATCTGGTAAAGTATAATTTTCCAAATGCTTTATTCGAATTTTTGGGCATTTGAGGTTGAAACTGACAAAAATCCCAGCTAGGTATGGGTGGTGTAATGTGTTTCCTAATTAATTGGGACCAAATGCTACAATATTCCATCCTAAAATTTTAGGTATCTAGCATAGTTTTATTGACCAAATGCTTTATTCATATTTTTTGGCATTTGGGGTTGAAAACGAAGAAACATACCTGCTATGTATGGTGATGAATATTTTATCTGTAGTTAACTAGCACTAAATGCTATGATATCAAGTCCTCAAATTTTAGGTATCTAGTTAAGTATAATTTTACAAATTCTTTATTCGAATTTTTGAGCATTTGATGTTGAAAACGACAAACATCCCCGCTAGGTATGGGGGGCGTAAAGTGGTTCCTAATTAATTCGCACTAAATCGTACAATATTCTATCCTAAAATTCTAGGTATCTAGCATAGTTTTATTGTCCAAATGCTTTATTCACATTTTTTGGCATTTCAGGCTGAAACGAAGAAACACTCCCTCTATGTATGGGGCTGAGAATTTTACTGTAGTTAACTGGAACTGAATGCTACGATAACAAGTTCTGAAATTGTAGGTATCTATAATAGTTTGATTTTACAAATGCTGTATTCGAAATTTTGGGCCTTTGATGTTGAAAACGAGAATCATCCCAGCTAGGTATGGGGGGTGTAATGTGTTTCCTAATCAAGTGGCACTAAATCCTACTAAATTCAATCATAAAATTTTAGGTATCTAGCATCGTTTTATTGACAAAATGCTTTATTCACATTTTTTGGCATTTGCGTTTAAAAATGACGAAACATACCTGCTATGTATGGTGATGAGTATTTTTTCTGTAGTTAACTGGAATTAAATGCTATGATATCAAGTCCTCAAACTTTAGGTATCTGGCTCAGTATCACTTTCCAAATGCTTTATTCGAATTTTTGGGCATTTGAGGTTGAAAACGACAAACATCCCCGCTAGGTATGGGTGGTGTAATGTGTTTCCTAATTAAATGGAACTAAATCCTACTATATTACATCCTAAAGTTTTGGGTATCTAGCATAGTTTTATTGACCAAATGCTTTATTCATAATTTTTGGCATTTGGGGTTGAAAACGAAGAAACATACCTGCTATGTATGGTGATGAATATTTTTTTCTGTTGTTAACTGGCACAAAATGCTATGATATCAAGTCCTCAAATTTTAGGTATCTAGTTAAGTATAACTTTCCAAATGCTTTATTCGAATTTTTGGGCATTTGAGGTTGAAAACGACAAACATCCCCGCTAGGTATGGGGGTTGTAATGTGTTTCCTAATCAAGTGGCACTAAATCCTACTATATTCAATCCTAAAATTTTAGGTATCTAACATAGTTTTATTGACCAAATGCTTTATTCATATTTTTTGGCATTTGGGGTTGAAAACGAAGAAACATACCTGCTATGTATGGTGATGAGTATTTTTTCTGTAGTTAACTGGCATTAAATGCTATGATATCAAGTCCTCAAACTTTAGGTATCTGGCTAAGTATAACATTCCAAATGCTTTATTCGAAGTTTTGGGCATTAGAGGTTGAAAACGAGAAACATCCCCGCTAGGTATGGGTGGTGTAATGTGTTTCCTAATTAAGTGGCACTAAATCCTACTATATTCAATCCTAAAATTTTAGGTATCTAGCATAGTTTTATTGTCCAAATGCTTTATTCACATTTTTTGGCATTTGGGGTTGAAAACGACGAAACATACCTGCTATGTATAGTGATGAATATTTTGTCTGTAGTTGACTGGCACTAAATGCTATGATATCAACTCTTCAAATTTTAGGTATCTAGTAAAGTATAATTTTCCAAATGCTTCATTCACATTTTTTGGCATTTGGGGTTAAAAACGAAGAAACATACCTCCTAGGTATGGGGGGTGTAATGTGTTTCCTAATTAAGTGGCACTAAATCCTACTATATTCAATCCTAAAATTTTGGGTATCTAGCATAGTTTTATTGACCAAATGCTTTATTCATATGTTTTGGCATTTGCGGTTGAAAACGAAGAAACATACCTGCTATGTATGGTGATGAATTTTTTTCTGTATTTAACTGGAACTAAATGCTACGATAAAAAGTCCTCAAAGTTTAGGTATCTAGCTAAGTATAATTTTCCAAATGCTTCATTCACATTTTTTGGCTAAGTATAACATTCCAAATGCTATATTCGAATTTTTGGGCATTTGAGGTTGAAAACGACAAACATCCCCGCTAGGTATGGGGGTTGTAATGTGTTTCCTAATTAAATGGCACTAAATCCTACTATATTAAATCCTAAAATTTTAGGTATCTAACATAGTTTTATTGACCAAATGCTTTATTCATATTTTTTGGCATTTGGAGTTGAAAACGACGAAACATACCTGCTATGTATGGTGATGAGTTTTTTTTCCTTGAGTTGACTGGCACAAAATACTATGATATCAATTCCTCAAACTTTAGGTATCTAGCTATGTATAACTTTCCAAATGCTTTATTCGAATTTTTGGGCATTTGAGGTTGAAAACGACAAACATCCCCGCTAGGTATGGGGGGTTTCATGTGTTTCCTAATTAAGTGGCACTAAATCTTACTATATTCGATCATAAAATTTTAGGTATCTAGCATAATTTTATTGACAAAATGCTTTATTCACATTTTTTGGCATTTGCGTTTGAAAACGACGAAACATACCTGCTATGTATGGTGATGAATATTTTTCTGTAGTTGACTGGCACAAAATGCTATGATATCAATTCCTCAAACTTTAGGTATCTAGCTATGTATAACTTTCCAAATGCTTTATTCGAATTTTTGGGCATTTGATGTTGAAAACGACAAACATCCCCGCTAGGTATGGGGGGCGTAAAATGTTTCCTAATCAATTAGCACTAAATCCTACTATATTCAATCCTAAAATTTTAGGTATCTAGCATAGTTTTATTGACCGAATGCTTTATTCACATTTTTTGGAATTTGGGGTTGAAATGAAGAAACACTCCCTCTATGTATGGGGCTGAGAATATTACTGTAGTTAACTGGAAGTGAATGCTACGATATCAAGTTCTGAAATTGTAGGTATCTAAAATAGTTTGATTTTACAAATGCTGTATTCGAAATTTTGGGCCTTTGAGGTTGAAAACGAGAAACATCCCAGCTAGGTATGGGGGGTGTAATGTGTTTCCTAATCAAGTGGCACTAAATCCTACTATATTCAATCCTAAAATTTTAGGTATCTAACATAGTTTTATTGACCAAATGCTTTATTCATATTTTTTGGCATTTGGAGTTGAAAACGACGAAACATACCTGCTATGTATGGTGATGAATATTTTTCTGTAGTTGACTGGCACAAAATGCTATGATATCAATTCCTCAAACTTTAGGTATCTAGCTATGTATAACTTTCCAAATGCTTTATTCGAATTTTTGGGCATTTGAGGTTGAAAACGACAAACATCCCCGCTAGGTATGGGGGGTTTCATGTGTTTCCTAATTAAGTGGCACTAAATCTTACTATATTCGATCCTAAAATTTTAGGTATCTAGCATAGTTTTATTGACAAAATGCTTTATTCACATTTTTTGGCATTTGCGTTTGAAAACGACGAAACATACCTGCTATGTATGGTGATGAATATTTTTCTGTAGTTGACTGGCACAAAATGCTATGATATCAATTCCTCAAACTTTAGGTATCTAGCTATGTATAACTTTCCAAATGCTTTATTCGAATTTTTGGGCATTTGAGGTTGAAAACGACAAACATCCCCGCTAGGTATGGGTGGTGTAATGTGTTTCCCAATTAAGTTGCACTAAATCTTCCTATATTCTATCCTAAAATTTTAGGTATCTTTGATAGTTTTATTGACCAAATACTTTATTCACATTTTTTGGCATTTGCAGTTGAAAACGACGAAACATACCTGCTATGTATGATGATGAGTATTTTTTCTGTAGTTAACTGGCACAAAATGCTATGAATTCACGTCCTCGAGTTTTAGGTATCTAGCTAAGTATAGTTTTTCAAATGCTTTATTCGAATTTTTGGGCATTTGAGGTTGAAAACGACAAACATCCCCGCTAGGTATGGGGGGTTTCATGTGTTTCCTAATTAAGTGGCACTAAATCCTACTATATTCGATCCTAAAATTTTAGGTATCTAGCATAGTTTTATTGACCGAATGCTTTATTCACATTTTTTGGAATTTGCGTTTGAAAAAGACAAAACATACCTGCTATGTATGGTGATGAATATTTTCCTGTAGTTAACTGGCATTAAATCCTATGATATCAAGTCCTCAAACTTTAGGTATCTGGCTAAGTATAACTTTCCAAATGCTTTATTCGAATTTTTGGGCATTTGAAGTTGAAAAAAACAAACATCCCCGCTAGGTATGGTGGGCGTAAAGTGTTTCCTAATTAACTGGCACTAAATCCTACAATTTTCGATCCTTGAATTCTAGGTATCTAGCATAGTTTTATTGACCAAATACTTCATTCACATTTTTTGGCATTTGGGGTTGAAAACGAAGAAACATACCTGCTATGTATGGTGATGAATATTTTTTCTGTAGTTAACTGGCACAAAATGCTATGATATCAAGTCCTCAAACTTTAGGTATCTAGCTAAGTATAATTTTCCAAATGCTTTATTCGAATTTTTGGACATTTGAGGTTGAAACCGACAAAAATCCCCGCTAGGTATGTGTGGTCTAATGTGTTTCCTAATTAATTGGGACCAAATCCTAAAATATTCCATCCTAAAATTTCAGGTATCTAGCATAGTTTTATTGACCAAATGCTTTATTCACATTTTTTGGCATTTGGGGTTGAAAACGACGAAACATACCTGCTATTTATGGTGCTGAATTTTTTTTTCTGTAGTTAACTGGCACTAAATGCTCTGATATCAAGTCCTCAAAATTTAGGTATCTGGTTAAGTATAACGTTCCAAATTCTTTATTCGAAATTTTTGGCATTTGGGGTTGAAAACGAGAAACATCCCCGCTAGGTATGGGGGGTGTAATGTGTTTCCTAATTAAGTGGCACTAAATCCTACTATATTCAATCCTAAAATTTTAGGTATCTAGCATAGTTTTATTGACCAAATTCTTTATTCACATCTTTTGGCATTTGGGGTTGAAAACGACGAAACATACCTGCTATGTATGGTGATGAATTTTTTTTCTGTAGTTAACTGGCACTAAATGCTATGATATCAAGTCCTCAAACTTTAGGTATCTAGCTAAGTATAATTTTCCAAATGCTTTATTCGAATTTTTGGGCATTTGAGGTTGAAACCGACAAAAATCCCCGCTAGGTATGGGTGGTGTAATGTCTTTCCTAATTAATTGGGACCAAATCCTACAATATTCCATACTAAAATTTTAGGTATCTAGCATAGTTTTATTGACCAAATGCTTTATTCACATTTTTTGGCATTTGGGGTTGAAAACGACGAAAAATAACTGCTATTTATGGTGCTGAATTTTTTTTCCTTGAGTTGACTGGCACAAAATGCTATGATATCAATTCCTCAAACTTTAGGTATCTAGCTATGTATAACTTACCAAATGCTTTATTCGAATTTTTGGGCATTTGAGGTTGAAAACGACAAACATCCCCGCTAGGTATGGGGGGTTTCATGTGTTTCCTAATTAAGTGGCACTAAATCCTACTATATTCGATCCTAAAATTTTAGGTATCTAGCATAGTTTTATTGACAAAATGCTTTATTCACATTTTTTGGCATTTGCGTTTGAAAACGACGAAACATACCTGCTATGTATGGTGATGAATATTTTTCTGTAGTTGACTGGCACAAAATGCTATGATATCAATTCCTCAAACTTTAGGTATCTAGCTATGTATAACTTTCCAAATGCTTTATTCGAATTTTTGGGCATTTGATGTTGAAAACGACAAACATCCCCGCTAGGTATGGGGGGCGTAAAATGTTTCCTAATTAATTAGCAATAAATCCTACTATATTCAATCCTAAAATTTTAGGTATCTAGCATAGTTTTATTGACCGAATGCTTTATTCACATTTTTTGGAATTTGGGGTTGAAATGAAGAAACACTCCGTCTATGTATGGGGCTGAGAATATTACTGTAGTTAACTGGAAGTGAATGCTACGATATCAAGTTCTGAAATTGTAGGTATCTAAAATAGTTTGATTTTACAAATGCTGTATTCGAAATTTTGGGCCTTTGAGGTTGAAAACGAGAAACATCCCAGCTAGGTATGGGGGGTGTAATGTGTTTCCTAATCAAGTGGCACTAAATCCTACTATATTCGATCATAAAATTTTAGGTATCTAGCATAATTTTATTGACAAAATGCTTTATTCACATTTTTTGGCATTTGCGTTTGAAAACGACGAAACATACCTGCTATGTATGGTGATGAATATTTTTCTGTAGTTGACTGGCACAAAATGCTATGATATCAATTCCTCAAAATTTAGGTATCTAGCTATGTATAACTTTCCAAATGCTTTATTCGAATTTTTGGGCATTTGAGGTTGAAAACGACAAACATCCCCGCTAGGTATGGGGGGTTTCATGTGTTTCCTAATTAAGTGGCACTAAATCTTACTATATTCAATCCTAAAATTTTAGGTATCTAACATAGTTTTATTGACCAAATGCTTTATTCATATTTTTTGGCATTTGCGTTTGAAAAAGGCGAAACATACCTGCTATGTATGGTGATGAATATTTTTCTGTAGTTGACTGGCACAAAATGCTATGATATCAATTCCTCAAACTTTAGGTATCTAGCTATGTATAACTTTCCAAATGCTTTATTCGAATTTTTGGGCATTTGAGGTTGAAAACGACAAAAATCCCCGCTAGGTATGGGTGGTCTAATGTGTTTCCTAATTAATTGGGACCAAATCCTACAATATTCCATCCTAAAATTTTAGGTATCTAGCATAGTTTTATTGACCAAATGCTTTATTCACATTTTTTGGCATTTGGGGTTGAAAACGACGAAAAATACCTGCTATTTATGGTGCTGAATTTTTTTTCCTTTAGTTGACTGGCACAAAATGCTATGATATCAATTCCTCAAACTTTAGGTATCTAGCTATGTATAACTTTCCAAATGCTTTATTCGAATTTTTGGGCATTTGAGGTTGAAAACGACAAACATCCCCGCTAGGTATGGGGGGTTTCATGTGTTTCCTAATTAAGTGGCACTAAATCCTACTATATTCGATCCTAAAATTTTAGGTATCTAGCATAGTTTTATTGACAAAATGCTTTATTCACATTTTTTGGCATTTGCGTTTGAAAACGACGAAACATACCTGCTATGTATGGTGATGAATATTTTTCTGTAGTTGACTGGCACAAAATGCTATGATATCAATTCCTCAAACTTTAGGTATCTAGCTATGTATAACTTTCCAAATGCTTTATTCGAATTTTTGGGCATTTGATGTTGAAAACGACAAACATCCCCGCTAGGTATGGGGGGCGTAAAATGTTTCCTAATTAAGTGGCACTAAATCCTACTATATTCGATCCTAAAATTTTAGGTATCTAGCATAGTTTTATTGACCGAATGCTTTATTCACATTTTTTGGAATTTGGGGTTGAAATGAAGAAACACTCCGTCTATGTATGGGGCTGAGAATATTACTGTAGTTAACTGGAAGTGAATGCTACGATATCAAGTTCTGAAATTGTAGGTATCTAAAATAGTTTGATTTTACAAATGCTGTATTCGAAATTTTGGGCCTTTGAGGTTGAAAACGAGAAACATCCCAGCTAGGTATGGGGGGTGTAATGTGTTTCCTAATCAAGTGGCACTAAATCCTACTATATTCGATCATAAAATTTTAGGTATCTAGCATAATTTTATTGACAAAATGCTTTATTCACATTTTTTGGCATTTGCGTTTGAAAACGACGAAACATACCTGCTATGTATGGTGATGAATATTTTTCTGTAGTTAAGTTGTATTAAATGCTATGATATCAATTCCTCAAACTTTAGGTATCTAGCTATGTATAACTTTCCAAATGCTTTATTCGAATTTTTGGGCATTTGAGGTTGAAAACGACAAACATCCCCGCTAGGTATGGGGGGTTTCATGTGTTTCCTAATTAAGTGGCACTAAATCTTACTATATTCGATCATAAAATTTTAGGTATCTAACATAGTTTTATTGACCAAATGCTTTATTCACATTTTTTGGCATTTGCGTTTGAAAACGACGAAACATACCTGCTATGTATGGTGATGAATATTTTTCTGTAGTTGACTGGCACAAAATGCTATGATATCAATTCCTCAAACTTTAGGTATCTAGCTATGTATAACTTTCCAAATGCTTTATTCGAATTTTTGGGCATTTGAGGTTGAAAACGACAAACATCCCCGCTAGGTATGGGTGGTGTAAACTGTTTCCTAAACAATTGGCACTAAATCCAACTATATTCGATCGTAAAATTTAAGGTATCTAGCATAGTTTTATTGACCAAATACTTTATTCACATTTTTTGGCATTTGCAGTTGAAAACGACGAAACATACCTGCTATGTATGATGATGAGTATTTTTTCTGTAGTTAACTGGCACAAAATTCTATGAATTCACGTCCTCGAGTTTTAGGTATCTAGCTAAGTATAGTTTTTCAAATGCTTTATTCGAATTTTTGGGAATTTGAGGTTGAAAACGACAAACATCCACGCTAGGTATGGGGGGTTTCATGTGTTTCCTAATTAAGTGGCACTAAATCTTACTATATTCAATCCTAAAATTTTAGGCATCTAGCATAATTTTATTGACAAAATGCTTTATTCACATTTTTTGGCATTTGCGTTTGAAAACGACGAAACATACCTGCTATGTATGGTGATGAATATTTTTCTGTAGTTGACTGGCATTAAATCCTATGATATCAAGTCCTCAAACTTTAGGTATCTGGCTAAGTATAACTTTCCAAATGCTTTATTCGAATTTTTTGGCATTTGGGGTTGAAAACGACGAAAAATACCTGCTATTTATGGTGCTGAATTTTTTTTCCTGTAGTTAACTGGCACTAAATGCTATGATATCAATTCCTCAAACTTTAGGTATCTAGCTATGTATAACTTTCCAAATGCTTTATTCGAATTTTTGGGCATTTGAGGTTGAAAACGACAAACATCCCCGCTAGGTATGGGGGGTTTCATGTGTTTCCTAATTAAGTGGCACTAAATCCTACTATATTTAATCCTAAAATTTTAGGTATCTAGCATAATTTTATTGACAAAATGCTTTATTCACATTTTTTGGCATTTGCGTTTGAAAATGACGAAACATACCTGCTATGTATGGTGATGAATATTTTTCTGTAGTAAACTGGCATTAAATCCTATGATATCAAGTCCTCAAACTTTAGGTATCTGGCTAAGTATAACTTTCCAAATGCTTTATTCGAATTTTTGGGCATTTGAAGTTGAAAACGACAAACATCCCCGCTAGGTATGGTGGGCGTAAAGTGTTTCCTAATTAACTGGCACTAAATCCTACAATTTTCGATCCTTGAATTCTAGGTATCTAGCATAGTTTTATTGACCAAATACTTTATTCACATTTCTTGGCATTTTGGGTTGAAAACGAAGAAACATACCTGCTATGAATGGTGACGAATATTTTTTCTGTAGTTAACTGGCACTAAATGCTATGATATCAAGTCCTCAAATTTTAGGTATCTAGCTAAGTATAATTTTCCAAATGCTTTATTCGAATTTTTTGGCATTTGCAGTTGAAAACGACGAAACATACCTGCTATGTATGATGATGAGTATTTTTTCTGTAGTTAACTGGCACAAAATGCTATGAATTCACGTCCTCGAGTTTTAGGTATATAGCTAAGTATGGTTTTTCAAATGCTTCATTCACATTTTTTGGCATTTGGGGTTGAAAACGACGAAACATACCTGCTATTTATGGCGATGAATATTTTTTCTGTAGTTAACTGGCACAAAATGCTATGATATCAAGTCCTCAAACTTTAGGTATGTAGCTATGTATAATTTTCCAAATGCTTTATTCGAATTTTTGGGAATTTGAGGTTGAAAACGACAAAAATCCCAGCTAGTTATGGGTGGTGTTATGTGTTTCCTAATTAATTGGGACCAAATCCTACAATATTCCATCCTAAAATTTTAGGTATCTAGCATAGTTTTATTGACCAAATGCTTTATTCATATTTTTTGGCATTTGGGGTTGAAAACGACGAAAAATACCTGCTATTTATGGTGCTGAATTTTTTTTCCTTGAGTTGACTGGCACAAAATGCTATGATATCAATTCCTCAAACTTTAGGTATCTAGCTATGTATAACTTTCCAAATGCTTTATTCGAATTTTTGGGCATTTGAGGTTGAAAACGACAAACATCCACGCTAGGTATGGGGGGTTTCATGTGTTTCCTAATTAAGTGGCACTAAATCTTACTATATTCGATCATAAAATTTTAGGTATCTAACATAGTTTTATTGACCAAATGCTTTATTCACATTTTTTGGCATTTGCGTTTGAAAACGACGAAACATACCTGCTATGTATGGTGATGAATATTTTTCTGTAGTTGACTGGCACAAAATGCTATGATATCAATTCCTCAAACTTTAGGTATCTGGCTAAGTATAACTTTCCAAACGCTTTATTCGAATTTTTGGGCATTTGAAGATGAAAAAGGCAAACATCCCCGCTAGGTATGGGGGGCGTAAAGTGGTTCCCAATTAAGTGGCACTAAATCCTACTATATTCGATCCTAAAATTTTAGGTATCTAGCATAGTTTTATTGACCGAATGCTTTATTCACATTTTTTGGAATTTGGGGTTGAAATGAAGAAACACTCCGTCTATGTATGGGGCTGAGAATATTACTGTAGTTAACTGGAAGTGAATGCCGCGATATCAAGTTCTGAAATTGTAGGTATCTAAAATAGTTTGATTTTACAAATGCTGTATTCGAAATTTTGGGCCTTTGAGGTTGAAAACGAGAAACATCCCAGCTAGGTATGGGGGGTGTAATGTGTTTCCTAATCAAGTGGCACTAAATCCTACTATATTCGATCCTAAAATTTTAGGTAACTAGCATAGTTTTATTGACAAAATGCTTTATTCACATTTTTTGGCATTTGCGTTTGAAAACGACGAAACATACCTGCTATGTATGGTGATGAATATTTTTCTGTAGTTGACTGGCACAAAATGCTATGATATCAAGCCCTCAAACTTTAGGTATCTGGCTAAGTATAATTTTCCAAATGCTTTATTCGAAATTTTGGGCATTTGAGGTTGAAAACGAGAAACATCCCCGCTAGGTATGGGGGGTTTCATGTGTTTTCTAATTAAGTGGCACTAAATCCTACTATATTCGATCCTAAAATTTTAGGTAACTAGCATAGTTTTATTGACAAAATGCTTTATTCACATTTTTTGGCATTTGCGTTTGAAAACGACGAAACATACCTGCTATGTATGGTGATGAATATTTTTCTGTAGTTGACTGGCACAAAATGCTATGATATCAATTCCTCAAACTTTAGGTATCTGGCTAAGTATAATTTTCCAAATGCTTTATTCGAATTTTTGGGCATTTGAGGTTGAAAACGACAAAAATCCCCGCTAGGTATGGGTGGTGTAATGTGTTTCCTAATTAAATGGCACTAAATCCTACTATATTCGATCCTTGAATTCTAGGTATCTAGCATAGTTTTATTGACCAAATGCTTGATTCATATTTTTTGGCATTTGGAGTTGAAAACGACGAAACATAACTGCTATGTATGGTGATGAATATTTTTTTCTGTAGTTAACTGGCACAAAATTCTATGAATTCACGTCCTCGAGTTTTAGGTATCTAGCTAAGTATAGTTTTTCAAATGCTTTATTCGAATTTTTGGGAATTTGAGGTTGAAAACGACAAACATCCCCGCTAGGTATGTGTGGTCTAATGTGTTTCCTAATTAATTGGGACCAAATCCTACAATATTCCATACTAAAATTTTAGGTATCTAGCATAGTTTTATTGACCAAATGCTTTATTCACATTTTTTGGCATTTGGGGTTGAAAACGACGAAAAATAACTGCTATTTATGGTGCTGAATTTTTTTCCTTGAGTTAACTGGCACTAAAGGCTATGATATCAATTCCTCAAACTTTAGGTATCTAGCTATGTATAACTTACCAAATGCTTTATTCGAATTTTTGGGCATTTGAGGTTGAAAACGACAAACATCCCCGCTAGGTATGGGGGGTTTCATGTGTTTCCTAATTAAGTGGCACTAAATCCTACTATATTCGATCCTAAAATTTTAGGTATCTAGCATAGTTTTATTGACAAAATGCTTTATTCACATTTTTTGGCATTTGCGTTTGAAAACGACGAAACATACCTGCTATGTATGGTGATGAATATTTTTCTGTAGTTGACTGGCACAAAATGCTATGATATCAATTCCTCAAACTTTAGGTATCTAGCTATGTATAACTTTCCAAATGCTTTATTCGAATTTTTGGGCATTTGATGTTGAAAACGACAAACATCCCCGCTAGGTATGGGGGGCGTAAAATGTTTCCTAATTAATTAGCAATAAATCCTACTATATTCAATCCTAAAATTTTAGGTATCTAGCATAGTTTTATTGACCGAATGCTTTATTCACATTTTTTGGAATTTGGGGTTGAAATGAAGAAACACTCCGTCTATGTATGGGGCTGAGAATATTACTGTAGTTAACTGGAAGTGAATGCTACGATATCAAGTTCTGAAATTGTAGGTATCTAAAATAGTTTGATTTTACAAATGCTGTATTCGAAATTTTGGGCCTTTGAGGTTGAAAACGAGAAACATCCCAGCTAGGTATGGGGGGTGTAATGTGTTTCCTAATCAAGTGGCACTAAATCCTACTATATTCGATCCTAAAATTTTAGGTAACTAGCATAGTTTTATTGACAAAATGCTTTATTCACATTTTTTGGCATTTGCGTTTGAAAACGACGAAACATACCTGCTATGTATGGTGATGAATATTTTTCTGTAGTTGACTGGCACAAAATGCTATGATATCAATTCCTCAAACTTTAGGTATCTAGCTATGTATAACTTTCCAAATGCTTTATTCGAATTTTTGGGCATTTGAGGTTGAAAACGACAAACATCCCCGCTAGGTATGGGGGGTTTCATGTGTTTCCTAATTAAGTGGCACTAAATCTTACTATATTCAATCCTAAAATTTTAGGTATCTAACATAGTTTTATTGACCAAATGCTTTATTCATATTTTTTGGCATTTGCGTTTGAAAACGACGAAACATACCTGCTATGTATGGTGATGAATATTTTTCTGTAGTTGACTGGCACAAAATGCTATGATATCAATTCCTCAAACTTTAGGTATCTAGCTATGTATAATTTTCCAAATGCTTTATTCGAATTGTTGGGCATTTGAGGTTGAAAACGACAAAAATCCCCGCTAGGTATGGGTGGTGTAATGTGTTTCCTAATTAAGTGGCACTAAATCCTACTATATTCAATCATAAAATTTTAGGTATCTAGCATAGTTTTATTGACCAAATACTTTATTCACATTTTTTGGCATTTGGAGTTGAAAACGACGAAACATACCTGCTATGTATGATTGTGAGTATTTTTTCTGTAGTTACCTGACACAAAATTCTATGAATTCACGTCCTCGAGTTTTAGGTATCTAGCTAAGTATAGTTTTTCAAATGCTTTATTCGAATTTTTTGGAATTTGAGGTTGAAAACGACAAACATCCCCGCTAGGTATGGGGGGTTTCATGTGTTTCCTAACTAAGTGGCACTAAATCTTACTATATTCAATCCTAAAATTTTAGGTATCTAGCATAGTTTTATTGACAAAGTGCTTTATTCACATTTTTTGGCATTTGCGTTTGAAAAAGACGAAACATACCTGCTATGTATGGTGATGAATATTTTTCTGTAGTTAACTGGCATTAAATCCTATGATATCAAGTCCTCAAACTTTAGGTATCTGGCTAAGTATAACTTTCCAAATGCTTTATTCGAATTTTTTGGCATTTGGGGTTGAAAACGACGAAAAATACCTGCTATTTATGGTGCTGAATTTTTTTTCCTGTAGTTAACTGGCACTAAATGCTATTATATCATTTCCTCAAATTTTAGGTATCTAGCTCAGTATAACATTACAAAATCTTTATTCTAATTTTTGGGCATTTGAGGTTGAAAACGACAAAAATCCCCGCTAGGTATGGGGGGTTTCATGTGTTTCCTAATTAAGTGGCACTAAATCCTACTATATTCGATCCTAAATTTTTAGGTAACTAGCATAGTTTTATTGACAAAATGCTTTATTCACATTTTTTGGCATTTGCGTTTGAAAACGACGAAACATACCTGCTATGAATGGTGATGAATATTTTTCTGTAGTACACTGGCACTAAATACTATGATATCAAGTCCTCAAACTTTAGGTATCTGGCTCAGTATAACTTTCCAAATGCTTTATTCGAATTTTTGGGCATTTGATGTTGAAAACGACAAACATCCCCGCTAGGTATGGGGGGCGTAAAATGTTTCCTAATTAATTAGCAATAAATCCTACAATATTCGATCCTTAAATTCTAGGTATCTAGCATAGTTTTATTGACCAAATACTTTATTCACATCTTTTGGCATTTGGGGTTGAAAACGACGAAACATACTTGCTATGTATGGTGATGAATATTTTTTCTGTAGTTAACTGGCACGAAATGCTATGATATCAAGTCCTCAAACTTTAGGTATCTAGCTAATTATAATTTTCCAAATGCTTTATTCGAATTTTTTGGCATTTGCAGTTGAAAACGACGAAACATACCTGCTATGTATGATGATGAGTATTTTTTCTGTAGTTAACTGGCACAAAATGCTATGAATTCACGTCCTCGAGTTTTAGGTATATAGCTAAGTATGGTTTTTCAAATGCTTCATTCACATTTTTTGGCATTTGGGGTTGAAAACGACGAAACATACCTGCTATGTATGGTGATGAATTTTTTTTCTGTAGTTAACTGGCACTAAATGCTATGATATCAAGTCCTCAAACTTTAGGTATCTAGCTAAGTATAATTTTCCAAATGCTTTATTCGAATTTTTGGGCATTTGAGGTTGAAACCGACAAAAATCCCCGCTAGGTATGGGTGGTGTAATGTCTTTCCTAATTAATTGGGACCAAATCCTACAATATTCCACCCTAAAATTTTAGGTATCTAGCATAGTTTTATTGTCCAAATGCTTTATTCACATTTTTTGGCATTTGGGGTTGAAAACGACGAAAAATACCTGCTATTTATGGTGCTGAATTTTTTTTCCTTGAGTTAACTGGCACTAAATGCTATGATATCAATTCCTCAAACTTTAGGTATCTAGCTATGTATAACTTTCCAAATGCTTTATTCGAATTTTTGGGCATTTGAGGTTGAAAACGACAAACATCCCCGCTAGGTATGGGGGGTTTCATGTGTTTCCTAATTAAGTGGCACTAAATCCTACTATATTCGATCCTAAAATTTTAGGTATCTAGCATAGTTTTATTGACAAAATGCTTTATTCACATTTTTTGGCATTTGCGTTTGAAAACGACGAAACATACCTGCTATGTATGGTGATGAATATTTTTCTGTAGTTGACTGGCACAAAATGCTATGATATCAATTCCTCAAACTTTAGGTATCTAGCTATGTATAACTTTCCAAAAGCTTTATTCGAATTTTTGGGCATTTGAAGTTGAAAACGTCAACATCCCCGCTAGGTATGGGGGGCGTAAAGTGGTTCCCAATTAAGTGGCACTAAATCCTACTATATTCGATCCTAAAATTTTAGGTATCTAGCATAGTTTTATTGACCGAATGCTTTATTCACATTTTTTGGAATTTGGGGTTGAAATGAAGAAACACTCCCTCTATGTATGGGGCTGAGAATATTACTGTAGTTAACTGGAAGTGAATGCTACGATATCAAGTTCTGAAATTGTAGGTATCTAAAATAGTTTGATTTTACAAATGCTGTATTCGAAATTTTGGGCCTTTGAGGTTGAAAACGAGAAACATCCCAGCTAGGTATGGGGGGTGTAATGTGTTTCCTAATCAAGTGGCACTAAATCCTACTATATTCGATCCTAAAATTTTAGGTATCTAGCATAATTTTATTGACAAAATGCTTTATTCACATTTTTTGGCATTTGCGTTTGAAAACGACGAAACATACCTGCTATGTATGGTGATGAATATTTTTCTGTAGTTGACTGGCACAAAATGCTATGATATCAAGTCCTCAAACTTTAGGTATCTAGCTATGTATAATTTTCCAAATGCTTTATTCGAATTTTTGGGCATTTGAGGTTGAAAACGAAAAAAATCCCCGCTAGGTATGGGGGGTGTAATGTGTTTCCTAATCAAGTGGCACTAAATCCTACTATATTCAATCCTAAAATTTTAGGCATCTAGCATAGTTTTATTGACAAAATGCTTTATTCACATTTTTTGGCATTTGCGTTTGAAAACGACGAAACATACCTGCTATGTATGGTGATGAATATTTTTCTGTAGTTGACTGGCACAAAATGCTATGATATCAATTCCTCAAACTTTAGGTATCTAGCTATGTATAACTTTCCAAATGCTTTATTCGAATTTTTGGGCATTTGAGGTTGAAAACGACAAACATCCCCGCTAGGTATGGGTGGTGTAATGTGTTTCCTAATTAAATGGCACTAAATCCTACTGTATTCGATCATAAAATTTTAGGTATCTAGCATAGTTTTATTGACCAAATACTTTATTCACATTTTTTGGCATTTGCAGTTGAAAACGACGAAACATACCTGCTATGTATGATGATGAGTATTTTTTCTGTAGTTAACTGGCACAAAATTCTATGAATTCACGTCCTCGAGTTTTAGGTATCTAGCTAAGTATAGTTTTTCAAATGCTTTATTCGAATTTTTGGGAATTTGAGGTTGAAAACGACAAACATCCCCGCTAGGTATGTGTGGTCTAATGTGTTTCCTAATTAATTGGGACCAAATCCTACAATATTCCATACTAAAATTTTAGGTATCTAGCATAGTTTTATTGACCAAATGCTTTATTCACATTTTTTGGCATTTGGGGTTGAAAACGACGAAAAATAACTGCTATTTATGGTGCTGAATTTTTTTTCCTTGAGTTGACTGGCACAAAATGCTATGATATCAATTCCTCAAACTTTAGGTATCTAGCTATGTATAACTTTCCAAATGCTTTATTCGAATTTTTGGGCATTTGAGGTTGAAAACGACAAACATCCACGCTAGGTATGGGGGGTTTCATGTGTTTCCTAATTAAGTGGCACTAAATCTTACTATATTCGATCATAAAATTTTAGGTATCTAGCATAATTTTATTGACAAAATGCTTTATTCACATTTTTTGGCATTTGCGTTTGAAAACGACGAAACATACCTGCTATGTATGGTGATGAATATTTTTCTGTAGTTGACTGGCACAAAATGCTATGATATCAATTCCTCAAACTTTAGGTATCTAGCTATGTATAACTTTCCAAATGCTTTATTCGAATTTTTGGGCATTTGATGTTTAAAACGACAAACATCCCCGCTAGGTATGGGGGGCGTAAAATGTTTCCTAATTAAGTGGCACTAAATCCTACTATATTCGATCCTAAAATTTTAGGTATCTAGCATAGTTTTATTGACCGAATGCTTTATTCACATTTTTTGGAATTTGGGGTTGAAATGAAGAAACACTCCGTCTATGTATGGGGCTGAGAATATTACTGTAGTTAACTGGAAGTGAATGCTACGATATCAAGTTCTGAAATTGTAGGTATCTAAAATAGTTTGATTTTACAAATGCTGTATTCGAAATTTTGGGCCTTTGAGGTTGAAAACGAGAAACATCCCAGCTAGGTATGGGGGGTGTAATGTGTTTCCTAATCAAGTGGCACTAAATCCTACTATATTCGATCATAAAATTTTAGGTATCTAGCATAATTTTATTGACAAAATGCTTTATTCACATTTTTTGGCATTTGCGTTTGAAAACGACGAAACATACCTGCTATGTATGGTGATGAATATTTTTCTGTAGTTGACTGGCACAAAATGCTATGATATCAATTCCTCAAACTTTAGGTATCTAGCTATGTATAACTTTCCAAATGCTTTATTCGAATTTTTGGGCATTTGAGGTTGAAAACGACAAACATCCACGCTAGGTATGGGGGGTTTCATGTGTTTCCTAATTAAGTGGCACTAAATCTTACTATATTCGATCATAAAATTTTAGGTATCTAACATAGTTTTATTGACCAAATGCTTTATTCAAATTTTTTGGCATTTGCGTTTGAAAACGACGAAACATACCTGCTATGTATGGTGATGAATATTTTTCTGTAGTTGACTGGCACAAAATGCTATGATATCAATTCCTCAAACTTTAGGTATCTAGCTATGTATAACTTTCCAAATGCTTTATTCGAATTTTTGGGCATTTGAGGTTGAAAACGACAAAAATCCCCGCTAGGTATGGGTGGTGTAATGTGTTTCCTAATTAAATGGCACTAAATCCTACTATATTCGATCCTTGAATTCTAGGTATCTAGCATAGTTTTATTGACCAAATACTTTATTCACATTTCTTGGCATTTGGGGTTGAAAACGACGAAACATAACTGCTATGTATGATGATGAGTATTTTTTCTGTAGTTAACTGGCACAAAATTCTATGAATTCACGTCCTCGAGTTTTAGGTATCTAGCTAAGTATAGTTTTTCAAATGCTTTATTCGAATTTTTGGGAATTTGAGGTTGAAAACGACAAACATCCCCGCTAGGTATGGGGGGTTTCATGTGTTTCCTAATTAAGTGGCACTAACTCGTACTATATTCAATCCTAAAATTGTAGGTATCTAACATAGTTTTATTGACAAAGTGCTTTATTCACATTTTTTGGCATTTGCGTTTGAAAAAGACGAAACATACCTGCTATGTATGGTGATGAATATTTTTCTGTAGTTAACTGGCATTAAATCCTATGATATCAAGTCCTCAAACTTTAGGTATCTGGCTAAGTATAACTTTCCAAATGCTTTATTCGAATTTTTTGGCATTTGGGGTTGAAAACGACGAAAAATACCTGCTATTTATGGTGCTGAATTTTTTTTCCTGTAGTTAACTGGCACTAAATGCTATGATATCAAGTCCTCAAATTTTAGGTATCTA
The DNA here is from genome assembly GCA_030998225.1 of Diplolepis rosae. Taxonomy (NCBI): domain Eukaryota; kingdom Metazoa; phylum Arthropoda; class Insecta; order Hymenoptera; family Diplolepididae; genus Diplolepis; species Diplolepis rosae. The sequence goes on from JAPYXD010000466.1 coordinate 2,074,113, forward strand.
GCTTAGTATAACTTTCCAAATGCTTTATTCGAATTTTTGGGCATTTGAGGTTGAAAACGACAAACATCCCCGCTAGGTATGGGGGGTTTCATGTGTTTCCTAATTAAGTGGCACTAAATCTTACTATATTTAATCCTAAAATTTTAGGTATCTAGCATAGTTTTATTGACAAAATGCTTTATTCACATTTTTTGGCATTTGCGTTTGAAAAAGACGAAACATACCTGCTATGTATGGTGATGAATATTTTTCTGTAGTAGACTGGCACAAAATACTATGATATCAAGTCCTCAAACTTCAGGTATCTGGCTAAGTATAACTTTCCAAATGCTTTATTCGAATTTTTGGGCATTTGAAGTTGAAAACGACAAACATCCCCGCTAGGTATGGGTGGCGTAAAGTGTTTCCTAATTAACTGGCACTAAATCCTACAATTTTCGATCCTTAAATTCTAGGTATCTAGCATAGTTTTATTGTCCAAATGCTTTATTCACATTTTTTGGCATTTGGGGTTGAAAACGAAGAAACATACCTGCTATGTATGGCGATGAATATTTTTTCTGTAGTTAACTGGCACAAAATGCTATGATATCAAGTCCTCAAACTTTAGGTATCTAGCTAAGTATAATTTTCCAAATGCTTTATTCGAATTTTTTGGCATTTGCAGTTGAAAACGACGAAACATACCTGCTATGTATGATGATGAGTATTTTTTCTGTAGTTAACTGGCACAAAATGCTATGAATTCACGTCCTCGAGTTTTAGGTATATAGCTAAGTATGGTTTTTCAAATGCTTCATTCACATTTTTTGGCATTTGGGGTTGAAAACGAAGAAACATACCTGCTATGTATGGCGATGAATATTTTTTCTGTAGTTAACTGGCACAAAATGCTATGATATCAAGTCCTCAAACTTTAGGTATCTAGCTATGTATAATTTTCCAAATGCTTTATTCGAATTTTTGGGCATTTGAGGTTGAAACCGACAAAAATCCCCGCTAGGTATGGGTGGTGTAATGTCTTTCCTAATTAATTGGGACCAAATCCTACAATATTCCACCCTAAAATTTTAGGTATCTAGCATAGTTTTATTGTCCAAATGCTTTATTCACATTTTTTGGCATTTGGGGTTGAAAACGACGAAAAATACCTGCTATTTATGGTGCTGAATTTTTTTCCTTGAGTTAACTGGCACAAAATGCTATGATATCAATTCCTCAAACTTTAGGTATCTAGCTATGTATAACTTTCCAAATGCTTTATTCGAATTTTTGGGCATTTGAGGTTGAAAACGACAAACATCCCCGCTAGGTATGGGGGGTTTCATGTGTTTCCTAATTAAGTGGCACTAAATCTTACTATATTCGATCATAAAATTTTAGGTATCTAGCATAATTTTATTGACAAAATGCTTTATTCACATTTTTTGGCATTTGCGTTTGAAAACGACGAAACATACCTGCTATGTATGGTGATGAATATTTTTCTGTAGTTGACTGGCACAAAATGCTATGATATCAATTCCTCAAACTTTAGGTATCTAGCTATGTATAACTTTCCAAACGCTTTATTCGAATTTTTGGGCATTTGAAGATGAAAAAGGCAAACATCCCCGCTAGGTATGGGGGGCGTAAAGTGTTTCCTAATTAAGTTGCAATAAATCCTACTATATTCGATCCTAAAATTTTAGGTATCTAGCATAGTTTTATTGACCGAATGCTTTATTCACATTTTTTGGAATTTGGGGTTGAAATGAAGAAACACTCCGTCTATGTATGGGGCTGAGAATATTACTGTAGTTAACTGGAAGTGAATGCCGCGATATCAAGTTCTGAAATTGTAGGTATCTAAAATAGTTTGATTTTACAAATGCTGTATTCGAAATTTTGGGCCTTTGAGGTTGAAAACGAGAAACATCCCAGCTAGGTATGGGGGGTGTAATGTGTTTCCTAATCAAGTGGCACTAAATCCTACTATATTCGATCATAAAATTTTAGGCATCTAGCATAGTTTTATTGACAAAATGCTTTATTCACATTTTTTGGCATTTGCGTTTGAAAACGACGAAACATACCTGCTATGTATGGTGATGAATATTTTTCTGTAGTTGACTGGCACAAAATGCTATGATATCAATTCCTCAAACTTTAGGTATCTAGCTATGTATAATTTTCCAAATGCTTTATTCGAATTTTTGGGCATTTGAGGTTGAAAACGACAAACATCCCCGCTAGGTATAGGGGGTTTAATGTGTTTCCTAATTAAGTGGCACTAAATCTTAGTATATTCAATCCTAAAATTTTAGGTAACTAGCATAGTTTTATTGACAAAATGCTTTATTCACATTTTTTGGCATTTGCGTTTGAAAACGACGAAACATACCTGCTATGTATGGTGATGAATATTTTTCTGTAGTTGACTGGCACAAAATGCTATGATATCAATTCCTCAAACTTTAGGTATCTAGCTATGTATAACTTTCCAAATGCTTTATTCACATTTTTTGGCATTTGGGGTTGAAAACGACGAAACATACCTGCTATTTATGGTGCTGAATTTTTTTCCTTGAGTTAACTGGCACAAAATGCTATGATATCAATTCCTCAAACTTTAGGTATCTAGCTATGTATAACTTTCCAAATGCTTTATTCGAATTTTTGGGCATTTGAGGTTGAAAACGACAAACATCCCCGCTAGGTATGGGGGGTTTCATGTGTTTCCTAATTAAGTGGCACTAAATCTTACTATATTCAATCCTAAAATTTTAGGTATCTAGCATAGTTTTATTGACCGAATGCTTTATTCACATTTTTTGGCATTTGCGTTTGAAAACGACGAAACATACCTGCTATGTATGGTGATGAATATTTTTCTGTAGTTGACTGGCATTAAATCCTATGATATCAAGTCCTCAAACTTTAGGTATCTGGCTAAGTATAACTTTCCAAACGCTTTATTCGAATTTTTGGGCATTTGAAGATGAAAAAGGCAAACATCCCCGCTAGGTATGGGGGGCGTAAAGTGGTTCCCAATTAATTTGCACTAAATCCTACTATATTCGATCCTAAAATTTTAGGTATCTAGCATAGTTTTATTGACCGAATGCTTTATTCACATTTTTTGGAATTTGGGGTTGAAATGAAGAAACACTCCCTCTATGTATGGGGCTGAGAATATTACTGTAGTTAACTGGAACTGGATGCTACGATATAAAGTTCTGAAATTGTAGGTATCTAAAATAGGTTGATTTTACAAATGCTGTATTCGAAATTTTGGGCCTTTGAGGTTGAAAACGAGAAACATCCCAGCTAGGTATGGGGGCGTAATTTTTTTCCTAATCAAGTGGCACTAAATCCTACTATATTCGATCATAAAATTTTAGGTATCTAGCATAATTTTATTGACAAAATGCTTTATTCACATTTTTTGGCATTTGCGTTTGAAAACGACGAAACATACCTGCTATGTATGGTGATGAATATTTTTCTGTAGTTAACTGGCATTATCTGCTATGATATCAAGTCCTCAAACTTTAGGTATCTGGCTTTGTATAACTTTCCAAATGCTTTATTCGAATTATCGGGCATTTGAGGTTGAAAACGACAAACATCCCCGCTAGGTATGGGGGGTTTCATGTGTTTCCTAATTAAGGGGCACTAAATCTTACTATATTCAATCCTAAAATTTTAGGTATCTAGCATAGTTTTATTGACAAAGTGCTTTATTCACATTTTTTGGCATTTGCGTTTGAAAACGACGAAACATACCTGCTATGTATGGTGATGAATATTTTTCTGTAGTTGACTGGCACAAAATGCTATGATATCAATTCCTCAAACTTTAGGTATCTAGCTATGTATAACTTTCCAAATGCTTTATTCACATTTTTTGGCATTTGGGGTTGAAAACGAAAAAATACCCGCTAGTTATGGGTGGTGTAATGTGTTTCCTAATTAAGTGGCACTAAATCCTACTATATTCGATCCTAAAATTTAAGGTATCTAGCTTAGTATAATTTTCCAAATGCTTTATTCACATTTTTTGGCATTTGTCGTTGAAAACGACGAAACATACCTGCTATGTATGATGATGAGTATTTTTTCTGTAGTTAACTGGCACAAAATGCTATGAATTCACGTCCTCGAGTTTTAGGTATCTAGCTAAGTATAGTTTTTCAAATGCTTTATTCGAATTTTTGGGAATTTGAGGTTGAAAACGACAAACATCCCCGCTAGGTATGGGGGGTTTAATGTGTTTCCTAATTAAGTGGCACTAAATCTTACTATATTCAATCCTAAAAATTTTAGGTATCTAGCATAGTTTTATTGACAAAGTGCTTTATTCACATTTTTTGGCATTTGCGTTTGAAAACGACGAAACATACCTGCTATGTATGGTGATGAATATTTTTCTGTAGTTGACTGGCACAAAATGCTATGATATCAATTCCTCAAACTTTAGGTATCTAGCTATGTATAACTTTCCAAATGCTTTATTCACATTTTTTGGCATTTGGGGTTGAAAACGAAAAAATACCCGCTAGGTATGGGTGGTGTAATGTGTTTCCTAATTAAGTGGCACTAAATCCTACTATATTCGATCATAAAATTTAAGGTATCTAGCATAGTTTTATTAACCAAATACTTTATTCACATTTTTTTGCATTTGCAGTTGAAAACGACGAAACATACCTGCTATGTATGATGATGAGTATTTTTTCTGTAGTTAACTGGCACAAAATGCTATGAATTCACGTCCTCGAGTTTTAGGTATCTAGCTAAGTATAGTTTTTCAAATGCTTTATTCGAATTTTTGGGAATTTGAGGTTGAAAACGACAAACATCCCCGCTAGGTATGGGGTTTAATGTGTTTCCTAATTAAGTGGCACTAAATCTTACTATATTCAATCCTAAAATTTTAGGTATCTAGCTTAGTTTTATTGACAAAGTGCTTTATTCACATTTTTTGGCATTTGCGTTTGAAAAAGACGAAAGATACCTGCTATGTATGGTGATGATTTTTTTTTCTGTATTTAACTGGCACAAAATGCTATGATATCAAGTCCTCAAACTTTAGGTATCTAGCTAAGTATAATTTTCCAAATGCTTTATTCGAATTTTTGGGCATTTGAGGTTGAAACCGACAAAAATCCCCGCTAGGTATGGGTGGTGTAATGTCTTTCCTAATTAATTGGGACCAAATCCTACAATATTCCACCCTAAAATTTTAGGTATCTAGCATAGTTTTATTGTCAAAATGATTCATTCACATTTTTCGTCATTTGGGTTTGAAAACGACGAAACATACCTGCTATTTATGGCGATGAATATTTTTTCTGTAGTTAACTGGCACAAAATGCTATGATATCAAGTCCTCAAAATTTAGGTATCTGGTTAAGTATAACGTTCCAAATGCTTTATTCGAAATTTTGGGCATTTGAGGTTGAAAACGACAAACATCCCCGCTAGGTATGGGGGGTGTAATGTGTTTCCTAATTAAGTGGCACTAAATCCTACTATATTCAATCATAAAATTTTAGCTATATAGCATAGTTTTATTGACCAAATGTTTATTCAAATTTTTTGTCATTTGGGGTTGAAAACGAAGAAACATACCTGCTATGTATGGTGATGAATATTTTATCTGTAGTTAACTAGCACTATATGCTATGATATCAAGTCCTCAAATTTTAGGTTCTAGTTAAGTATAATTTTGCAAATTCTTTATTCGAATTTTTGGGCATTTGAGGTTGAAAACGACAAACATCCCCGCTAGGTATGGGGGGTGTAATGTGTTTCCTAATTAAGTGACACTAAATCCTACTAAATTCGATCATAAAATTTTAGATATCTAGCATAATTTTATTGACAAAATGCTTTATTCACATTTTTTGGCATTTGCGTTTGAAAACGACGAAACATACCTGCTATGTATGGTGATGAATATTTTTCTGTAGTTGACTGGCACAAAATGCTATGATATCAATTCCTCAAACTTTAGGTATCTAGCTATGTATAATTTTCCAAATGCTTTATTCGAATTTTTGGCAATTTGATGTTGAAAACGAAGAAACATACCTGCTATGAATGGTGATGAGTATTTTTTCTGTAGTTAACTGGCACAAAATGCTATGAATTCACGTCCTCGAGTTTTAGGTATATAGCTAAGTATGGTTTTTCAAATGCTTCATTCACATTTCTTGGCATTTGGGGTTGAAAACGAAGAAACATACCTGCTATGTATGGTGATGAGTATTTTTTCTGTAGTTAACTGGCATTAAATGCTATGATATCAAGTCCTCAAACTTTAGGTATCTAGCTAAGTATAATTTTCCAAATGCTTTATTCGAATTTTTGGGCATTTGAGGTTGAAAACGACAAAAATCCCCGCTAGGTATGGGTGGTGTAATGTCTTTCCTAATTAATTGGGACCAAATCCTACAATATTCCACCCTAACATTTTAGGTATCTAGCATAGTTTTATTGTCCAAATGCTTTATTCACATTTTTTGGCATTTGGGGTTGAAAACGACGAAAAAAACCTGCTATGAATGGTGATGAATTTTTTTTCTGTAGTTGACTGGCACAAAATGCTATGATATCAATTCCTCAAACTTTAGGTATCTAGCTATGTATAACTTTCCAAATGCTTTATTCGAATTTTTGGGCATTTGAGGTTGAAAACGACAAACATCCCCGCTAGGTATGGGGGGTTTCATGTGTTTCCTAATTAAGTGGCACTAAATCTTACTATATTCGATCATAAAATTTTAGGTATCTAGCATAGTTTTATTGACAAAGTGCTTTATTCACATTTTTTGGCATTTGCGTTTGAAAAAGACGAAACATACCTGCTATGTATGGTGATGAATATTTTTCTGTAGTTAACTGGCATTAAATGCTATGATATGAAGTCCTCAAACTTTAGGTATCTGGCTAAGTATAATTTTCCAAATGCTTTATTCGAATTATCGGGCATTTGAGGTTGAAAAATACAAACATCCCCGCTAGGTATGGTGGGCGTAAAGTGTTTCCTAATTAACTGGCACTAAATCCTACAATTTTCGATCATTTAATTCTAGGTATCTAGCATAGTTTTATTGACCAAATACTTTATTCACATTTCTTGGCATTTGGGGTTGAAAACGACGAAACATACCTGCTATGTATGGTGATGAATATTTTTCTGTAGTTGACTGGCACAAAATGCTATGATATCAATTCCTCAAACTTTAGGTATCTAGCTATGTATAATTTTCCAAATGCTTTATTCGAATTTTTGGGCATTTGAGGTTGAAAACGACAAAAATCCCCGCTAGGTATGGGTGGTGTAATGTCTTTCCTCATTAATTGGGACCAAATCCTACAATATTCCATCCTAAAATTGTAGGTACCTAGCATAGTTTTATTGACCAAATTCTTTATTCACATTTTTTGGCATTCGGGGTTGAAAACGAAGAAACATACCTGCTATGTATGGTGCTGAATTTTTTTTCCTGTAGTTAACTGGCAATAAATGCTCTGATATCAAGTCCTCAAAATTTAGGTATCTGGTTAAGTATAACGTTCCAAATGCTTTATTCAAAATTTTGGGAATTTGAGGTTGAAAACGACAAACATCCCCGCTAGGTATGGGTGGTGTAATGTGTTTCCTAATTAAATGGCACTAAATCCTACTATATTCAATCCTAAAATTTTAGCTATATAGCATAGTTTTATTGACCAAATGTTTATTCAAATTTTTTGTCATTTGGGGTTGAAAACGTAGAAACATACCTGCTATGTATGGTGATGAATATTTTATCTGTAGTTAACTAGCACTAAATGCTATGATATCAAGTCCTCAAATTTTAGGTATCTAGTTAAGTATAATTTTACAAATTCTTTATTCGAATTTTTGGGCATTTGATGTTTAATACGACAAACATCCCCGCTAGGTATGGGGGGTTTAATGAGTTTCCTATTTAAGTGACACTAAATCTTACTATATTCAATCCTAAAATTTTAGGTATCTAGCATAATTTTATTGACAAAATGCTTTATTCACATTTTTTGGCATTTGCGTTTGAAAACGACGAAACATACCTGCTATGTATGGTGATGAATATTTTTCTGTAGTTGACTGGCACAAAATGCTATGATATCAATTCCTCAAACTTTAGGTATCTAGCTATGTATAATTTTCCAAATGCTTTATTCGAATTGTTGGGCATTTGAAGTTGAAAACGACGAAACATACCTGCTATGTATGATGATGAGTATTTTTTCTGTAGTTAACTGGCACAAAATGCTATGAATTCACGTCCTCGAGTTTTAGGTATATAGCTAAGTATGGTTTTTCAAATTCTTTATTCATATCTTTTGGCATTTGGGGTTGAAAACGACGAAACATACCTGCTATGTATGGTGATGAATATTTTTTCTGTAGTTAACTGGCACTAAATGCTATGATATCAAGTCCTCAAACTTTAGGTATCTAGCTAAGTATAATTTTCCAAATGCTTTATTCGAATTTTTGGGCATTTGAGGTTGAAACCGACAAAAATCCCCGCTAGGTATGGGTGGTGTAATGTCTTTCCTAATTAATTGGGACCAAATCCTACAATATTCCACCCTAAAATTTTAGGTATCTAGCATAGTTTTATTGTCCAAATGCTTTATTCACATTTTTTGGCATTTGGGGTTGAAAACGACGAAAAATACCTGCTATTTATGGTGCTGAATTTTTTTCCTGTAGTTGACTGGCACAAAATGCTATGATATCAATTCCTCAAACTTTAGGTATCTAGCTATGTATAACTTTCCAAATGCTTTATTCGAATTTTTGGGCATTTGAGGTTGAAAACGACAAACATCCCCGCTAGGTATGGGGGGTTTCATGTGTTTCCTAATTAAGTGGCACTAAATCTTACTATATTCAATCCTAAAATTTTAGGTATCTAACATAGTTTTATTGACAAAATGCTTTATTCACATTTTTTGGCATTTGCGTTTGAAAACGACGAAACATACCTGCTATGTATGGTGATGAATATTTTTCTGTAGTTGACTGGCACAAAATGCTATGATATCAAGCCCTCAAACTTTAGGTATCTGGCTAAGTATAATTTTCCAAATGCTTTATTCGAATTTTTGGGCATTTGAGGTTGAAAACGACAAACATCCCCGCTAGGTATGGGTGGTGTAATGTGTTTCCTAATTAAATGGCACTAAATCCTACTATATTCAATCCTAAAATTTTAGGTATCTAGCATAGTTTTATTGACCAAATGCTTTATTCATATTTTTTGGCATTTGGGGTTGAAAACGAAGAAACATACCTGCTATGTATGGTGATGAATATTTTATCTGTAGTTAACTAGCACTAAATGCTATGATATAAAGTCCTCAAATTTTAGGTATCTAGTCAAGTATAATTTTCCAAATGCTTTATTCGAATTTTTTGGCATTTGAGGTTGAAAACGACGAAACATTCCTGCTATGTATGGTGACGAATATTTTTTCTGTAGTTAACTGGCACAAAATGCTATGAATTCACGTCCTCGAGTTTTAGGTATATAGCTAAGTATAATTTTCCAAATGCTTTATTCGAATTTTTGGGGATTTGAGGTTGAAACCGACAAAAAATCCCCGCTAGGTATGTGTGGTCTAATGTGTTTCTTAATAAATTGGGACCAAATCCTACAATATTCCATCCTAAAATTCTAGGTATCTAGCATAGTTTTATTGACCAAATGCTTTATTCACATTTTTTTTCATTTGGGGTTGAAAACGACGAAAAATACCTGCTATTTATGGTGCTGAATTTTTTTTCCTGTAGTTAACTGGCACTAAATGCTATGATATCAAGTCCTCAAATTTTAGGTATCTAGCTTAGTATAACTTTCCAAATGCTTTATTCGAATTTTTGGGCATTTGAGGTTGAAAACGACAAACATCCCCGCTAGGTATGGGGGTTTAATGTGTTTCCTAATTAAGTGACACTAAATCTTACTATATTCAATCCTAAAATTTTAGGTATCTAGCATAATTTTATTGACCCAATGCTTTATTCACATTTTTTGGGATTTTGTTTTTAAAAAGACGAAACATACCTGCTATGTATGGTGATGAATATTTTTCTTTAGTTGACTGGCACAAGATGCTATGATATCAATTCCTCAAACTTTAGGTATCTAGCTATGTATAATTTTCCAAATGCTTTATTCGAATTGTTGGGCATTTGATGTTTAAAACGACGAAACATACCTGCTATGTATGATGATGAGTATTTTTTCTGTAGTTAACTGGCACAAAATGCTATGAATTCACGTCCTCGAGTTTTAGGTATATAGCTAAGTATGGTTTTTCAAATGCTTCATTCACATTTTTTGGCATTTGGGGTTGAAAACGAAGAAAACATACCTGCTATATATGTTGATGAATATTTTTTCTGTAGTTAACTGGCACTAAATGCTATGATATCAAGTCCTCAAACTTTAGGTATCTAGCTAAGTATAATTTTCCAAATGCTTTATTCGAATTTTTGGGGATTTGAGGTTGAAACCGACAAAAATCCCCGCTAGGTATGTGTGGTCTAATGTGTTTCCTAATTAATTGGGACCAAATCCTACAATATTCCATCCTAAAATTTTAGGTATCTAGCATAGTTTTATTGACCAAATGCTTTATTCACATTTTTTGGCATTTGGGGTTGAAAACGACGAAAAATACCTGCTATTTATGGTGCTGAATTTTTTTTCCTGTAGTTAACTGGCACAAAATGCTATGATATCAATTCCTCAAACTTTAGGTATCTAGCTATGTATCACTTTCCAAATGCTTTATTCGAATTTTTGGGCATTTGAGGTTGAAAACGACAAACATCCCCGCTAGGTATGGGGGGTTTCATGTGTTTCCTAATTAAGTGGCACTAAATCCTACTATATTCGATCCTAAAATTTTAGGTATCTAGCATAGTTTTATTGACAAAATTCTTTATTCACATTTTTTGGCATTAGCGTTTGAAAACGACGAAACATACCTGCTATGTATGGTGATGAGTATTTTTCTGTAGTTAACTGCAATTAAATGCTATGATATCAAGTCCTCAAACTTTAGGTATCTGGCTCAGTATAACTTTCCAAATGCTTTATTCGAATTTTTGGGCATTTGATGTTGAAAACGACAAACATCCCCGCTAGGTATGGGGGGCGTAAAATGTTTCCTAATTAATTAGCAATAAATCCTACAATATTCGATCCTTAAATTCTAGGTATCTAGCATAGTTTTATTGTCCAAATGCTTCATTCACATTTTTCGGCATTTGGGGTTGAAAACGACGAAACATACCTGCTATGTATGGCGATGAATATTTTTTCTGTAGTTAACTGGCACAAAATGCTATGATATCAAGTCCTCAAACTTTAGGTATCTAGCTAAGTATAATTTTCCAAATGCTTTATTCGAATTTTTGGGCATTTGAGGTTGAAACCGACAAAAATCCCCGCTAGGTATGGGTGGTGTAATGTCTTTCCTAATTAATTGGGACCAAATCCTACAATATTCCACCCTAACATTTTAGGTATCTAGCATAGTTTTATTGTCCAAATGCTTTATTCACATTTTTTGGCATTTGGGGTTGAAAACGACGAAACATACCTGCTATGTATGGTGCTGAATTTTTTTTCCTGTAGTTAACTGGCAATAAATGCTCTGATATCAAGTCCTCAAAATTTAGGTATCTGGTTAAGTATAACGTTCCAAATGCTTTATTCGAAATTTTGGGCATTTGAGGTTGAAAACGACAAACATCCCCGCTAGGTATGTGTGGTCTAATGTGTTTCCTAATTAATTGGGACCAAATCCTACAATATTCCATCCTAAAATTTTAGGTATCTAGCATAGTTTTATTGACCAAATGCTTTATTCACATTTTTTGGCATTTGGGGTTGAAAACGACGAAAAATACCTGCTATTTATGGTGCTGAATTTTTTTTCCTGTAGTTAACTGGCACTAAATGCTATGATATCAAGTCCTCAAATTTTAGGTATCTAGCTTAGTATAAATTTCCATATTCTTTTTTCTAATTTTTTGTCATTTGAGGTTGAAAACGAAAAAAATCCCCGCTAGTTATGGGGGGTGTAATGTGTTTCCTAATCAAGTGGCACTAAATCTTACTATATTCAATCCTAAAATTTTAGGTATCTAACATAGTTTTATTGACAAAATGCTTTAGTCACATTTTTTGGCATTTGCGTTTGAAAACGACGAAACATACCTGCTATGTATGGTGATGAATATTTTTCTGTAGTTGACTGGCATTAAATACTATGATATCAAGTCCTCAAACTTTAGGTATCTGGCTCAGTATAACTTTCCAAATGCTTTATTCGAATTTTTGGGCATTTGAGGTTGAAAACGACAAACATCCCCGCTAGGTATGGGTGGGGTAAAGTGTTTCCTAATTAAATTGCACTAAATCCTACAATTTTCGATCCTTAAATTCTAGGTATCTAGCATAGTTTTATTGACCAAATACTTCATTCACATTTTTTGGCATTTGTGGTTGGAAACGAAGAAACATACCTGCTATGTATGGCGATGATTATTTTTTCTGTAGTTAACTGGCACAAAATGCTATGATATCAAGTCCTCAAACTTTAGGTATCTAGCTAAGTATAATTTTCCAAATGCTTTATTCGAATTTTTGGGCATTTGAGGTTGAAAACGACAAACATCCCAGCTAGGTATGGGTGGTGTAATGTGTTTCCTAATTAATTGGGACTTAATCCTACAATATTACATCCTAAAATTCTAGGTATCTGGCATAGTTTTATTGACCAAATGCTTTATTCACATTTTTTGGCATTTGGGGTTGAAAACGACGAAACAGACCGGCTATTTATGGTGCTGAATTTTTTTCCTGTAGTTAACTGGCACTAAATGCTCTGATATCAAGTCCTCAAAATTTAGGTATCTGGTTAAGTATAACTTTCCAAATGCTTTATTCGTATTTTTGGGCATTTGAGGTTGAATACGACAAACATCCCCGCTAGGTATGGGGGGTGTAATGTGTTTCCTAATTAAGTGGCACTAAATCCTACTATATTCAATCATAAAATTTTAGCTATATAGCATAGTTTTATTGACCAAATGTTTATTCACATTTTTTGTCATTTGGGGTTGAAAACGAAGAAACATACCTGCTATGTATGGTGATGAATATTTTATCTGTAGTTAACTAGCACTAAATGCTATGATATCAAGTCCTCAAATTTTAGGTTCTAGTTAAGTATAATTTTGCAAATTCTTTATTCGAATTTTTGGGCATTTGCGTTTGAAAAAGACGAAACATACCTGCTATGTATGGTGATGAATATTTTTCTGTAGTTAACTGGCACTAAATGCTCTGATATCAAGTCCTCAAAATTTAGGTACCTGGTTAAGTATAACGTTCCAAATGCTTTATTCGAAATTTTGGGCATTTGAGGTTGAAAACGACAAACATCCCCGCTAGGTATGTGTGGTCTAATGTGTTTCCTAATTAATTGGGACCAAATCCTACAATATTCCATCCTAAAATTTTAGGTATCTAGCATAGTTTCATTGACCAAATGCTTCATTCACATTTTTTGGCATTTGGGGTTGAAAACGAAGAAACATATCTGCTATGTATGGTGATGAATATTTTTTCTGTAGTTAACTGGCACTAAATGCTATGATATCAAGTCCTCAAATTTTAGGTATCTAGCTTAGTATAAATTTCCAAATGCTTTATTCGAATTTTTGGGCATTTGATGTTGAAAACGACAAACATCCCCACTAGGTATGTGTGGTCTAATGTGTTTCCTAATTAATTGGGACCAAATCCTACAATATTCCATCCTAAAATTTTAGGTATCTAGCATAGTTTTATTGACCAAATGCTTTATTCACATTTTTTGGCATTTGGGGTTGAAAACGACGAAAAATACCTGCTATTTATGGTGCTGAATTTTTTTTCCTGTAGTTAACTGGCACTAAATGCTATTATATCTATTCCTCTAACTTTAGGTATCTAGCTATGTATAATTTTCCAAATGCTTTATTCGAATTTTTGGGCATTTGAGGTTGAAAACGAAAAAAATCCCCGCTAGGTATGGGGGGTTTCATGTGTTTCCTAATTAAGTGGCACTAAATCCTACTATATTCGATCCTAAAATTTTAGGTAACTATCATAGTTTTATTGACAAAATGCTTTATTCAAATTTTTTGGCATTTGCGTTTGAAAAAGACGAAACATACATGCTATGTATGGTGATGAATATTTTTCTGTAGTTAACTGGCATTAAATCCTATGATATCATGTCCTCAAACTTTAGGTATCTGGCTTAGTATAACTTTCAAACTGCTTTATTCGAATTTTTGAGCATTTGATGTTGAAAACGACAAACATCACCGCTAGGTATGGGGGGCGTAAAGTGTTTCCTAATTAATTGGCACTAAATCCTACAATTTTCGATCCTTAAATTCTAGGTATCTAGCATAGTTTTATTGACCAAATACTTCATTCACATTTTTTGGCATTTGTGGTTGAAACGAAGAAACATACCTGCTATGTATAGTGATGAATATTTTTTCTGTAGTTAACTGGCACAAAATGCTATGATATCAAGTCCTCAAACTTTAGGTATCTAGCTAAGTATAATTTTCCAAATGCTTTATTCGAATTTTTGGGCATTTGATGTTGAAAACGACAAAAATCCCCGCTAGGTATGGGTGGTGTAATGTCTTTCCTAATTAATTGGGACCAAATCCTACAATATTCCACCCTAACATTTTAGGTATCTAGCATAGTTTTATTGTCCAAATGCTTTATTCACATTTTTTGGCATTTGGGGTTGAAAACGACGAAACATACCTGCTATTTATGGTGCTGAATTTTTTTCCTGTAGTTAACTGGCACTAAATGCTCTGATATCAAGTCCTCAAAATTTAGGTATCTGGTTAAGTATAACTTTCCAAATGCTTTATTCGAATTTTTGGGCATTTGAGGTTGAAGACGACAAACATCCCCGCTAGGTATGGGGGGTGTAATGTGTTTCCTAATTAAGTGGCACTAAATCCTACTATATTCAATCATAAAATTTTAGGTATCTAGCATAGTTTTATTGACCAAATGTTTATTCACATTTTTTGTCATTTGGGGTTGAAAACGAAGAAACATACCTGCTATGTATGGTGATGAATATTTTATCTGTAGTTAACTAGCACTAAATGCTATGATATCAAGTCCTCAAATTTTAGGTATCTAGTTAAGTATAATTTTACAAATTCTTTATTCGAATTTTTGGGCATTTGCGTTTGAAAAAGACGAAACATACCTGCTATGTATGGTGATGAATATTTTTCTGTAGTTAACTGGCACTAAATGCTCTGATATCAAGTCCTCAAAATTTAGGTATCTGGTTAAGTATAACGTTCCAAATGCTTTATTCGAAATTTTGGGCATTTGAGGTTGAAAACGACAAACATCCCCGCTAGGTATGTGTGTTCTAATGTGTTTCCTAATTAATTGGGACCAAATCCTACAATATTCCATCCTAAAATTTTAGGTATCTAGCATAGTTTCATTGACCAAATGCTTCATTCACATTTTTTGGCATTTGGGGTTGAAAACGAAGAAACATATCTGCTATGTATGGTGATGAATATTTTTTCTGTAGTTGACTGGCACAAAATGCTATGATATCAATTCCTCAAACTTTAGGTATCTAGCTATGTATAACTTTCCAAATGCTTTATTCGAATTTTTGGGCATTTGAGGTTGAAAACGACAAACATCCCCGCTAGGTATGGGGGGTTTCATGTGTTTCCTAATTAAGTGGCACTAAATCTTACTATATTCGATCATAAAATTTTAGGTATCTAGCATAATTTTATTGACAAAATGCTTTATTCACATTTTTTGGCATTTGCGTTTGAAAACGACGAAACATACCTGCTATGTATGGTGATGAATATTTTTCTGTAGTTGACTGGCACAAAATGCTATGATATCAATTCCTCAAACTTTAGGTATCTAGCTATGTATAATTTTCCAAATGCTTTATTCGAATTGTTGGGCATTTGTGGTTGAAAACGACGAAACATACCTGCTATGTATGATGATGAGTATTTTTTCTGTAGTTAACTGGCACAAAATGCTATGAATTCACGTCCTCGAGTTTTAGGTATATAGCTAAGTATGGTTTTTTCAAATGCTTCATTCACATTTTTTGGCATTTGGGGTTGAAAACGACGAAACATACCTGCTATGTATGGTGATGAATATTTTTTCTGTAGTTAACTGGCACAAAATGCTATGATATCAAGTCCTCAAACTTTAGGTATCTAGCTATGTATAATTTTCCAAATGCTTTATTCGAATTTTTGGGCATTTGAGGTTGAAAACGACAAAAATCCCCGCTAGGTATGGGTGGTGTAATGTGTTTCCTAATTAATTGGGACCAAATCCTACAATATTCCATCCTAAAATTTTAGGTATCTAGCATAGTTTTATTGACCAAATACTTTATTCACATTTTTTGGCATTTGGGGTTGAAAACGACGAAACATACCTGCTATTTATGGTGCTGAATTTTTTTTTCCTGTAGTTAACTGGCACTAAATGCTCTGATATCAAGTCCTCAAACTTTAGGTATCTGGTTAAGTATAACGTTCCAAATGCTTTATTCGAATTTTTGGGCATTTGAGGTTGAAAACGACAAACATCCCCGCTAAGTATGGGGGGCGTAAAGTGTTTCCTAATTAATTGGGACCAAATCCTACAATATTCCATCCTAAAATTAAAGGTATCTAGCATAGTTTTATTGAACAAATACTTTATTCACATTTTTTGGCATTTGGGGTTGAAAACGACGAAACATACCTGCTATTTAGGGTGCTGAATTTTTTTTTCCTGTAGTTAACTGGCACTCAAATGCTCTGATATCAAGTCCTCAAACTTTAGGTATCTGGTTAAGTATAACGTTCCAAATGCTTTATTCGAATTTTTGGGCATTTGAGGTTGAAAACGACAAACATCCCCGCTAGGTATGGGGGCGTAATGTGTTTTCTAATTAAGTGGCACTAAATCCTACTATATTCGATCCTAAAATTTTAGGTAACTAGCATAGTTTTATTGACAAAATGCTTTATTCACATTTTTTGGCATTTGCGTTTGAAAACGACGAAACATACCTGCTATGTATGGTGATGAATATTTTTCTGTAGTTGACTGGCACAAAATGCTATGATATCAATTCCTCAAACTTTAGGTATCTAGCTATGTATAATTTTCCAAATGCTTTATTCGAATTATCGGGCATTTGAGGTTGAAAACGACAAACATCCCCGCTAGGTATGGGGGGCGTAAAGTGGTTCCCAATTAATTTGCACTAAATCCTACTATATTCGATCCTTGAATTCTAGGTATCTAGCATAGTTTTATTGACCAAATACTTTATTCACATTTCTTGGCATTTGGGGTTGAAAACGAAGAAACATACCTGCTATGTATGGTGATGAGTATTTTTTCTGTAGTTAACTGGCATTAAATGCTATGATATCAAGTCCTCAAACTTTAGGTTTCTAGTTAAGTATAATTTTACAAATTCTTTATTCGAATTTTTGGGCATTTGAGGTTGAAAACGACAAAAATCCCCGCTAGGTATGGGGGGTTTCATGTGTTTCCTAATTAAGTGGCACTAAATCCTACTATATTCGATCATAAAATTTTAGATATCTAGCATAATTTTATTGACAAAATGCTTTATTCACATTTTTTGGCATTTGCGTTTGAAAACGACGAAACATACCTGCTATGTATGGTGATGAATATTTTTCTGTAGTTGACTGGCACAAAATGCTATGATATCAATTCCTCAAACTTTAGGTATCTAGCTATGTATAATTTTCCAAATGCTTTATTCGAATTGTTGGGCATTTGAGGTTGAAAACGACGAAACATACCTGCTATGTATGATGGGCGTAAAGTGTTTCCTAATTAACTGGCACTAAATCCTACAATTTTCGATCCTAAAATTTTAGGTATCTAGCATAGTTTTATTGACCAAATTCTTTATTCATATCTTTTGGCATTTGGGGTTGAAAACGACGAAAAATACCTGCTATGTATGGTGATGAATTTTTTTTCTGTAGTAAACTGGCACAAAATGCTATGATATCAATTCCTCAAACTTTAGGTATCTAGCTATGTATAACTTTCCAAATGCTTTATTCGAATTTTTGGGCATTTGAGGTTGAAAACGACAAACATCCCCGCTAGGTATGGGGGGTTTCATGTGTTTCCTAATTAAGTGGCACTAAATCTTACTATATTCAATCATAAAATTTTAGGTATCTAACATAGTTTTATTGACCAAATGCTTTATTCATATTTTTTGGCATTTACGTTTGAAAAAGACGAAACATACCTGCTATGTATGGTGATGAATATTTTTCTGTAGTTAACTGGCATTAAATCCTATGATATCAAGTCCTCAAACTTTAGGTATCTGGCTAAGTATAACTTTCCAAATGCTTTATTCGAATTTTTGGGCATTTGAAGTTGAAAACGAGAAACATCCCCGCTAGGTATGGTGGGCGTAAAGTGTTTCCTAATTAATTGGCACTAAATCCTACAATGTTCGATCCTTAAATTGTAGGTACCTAGCATAGTTTTATTGACCAAATTCTTTATTCACATTTTTTGGCATTCGGGGTTGAAAACGAAGAAACATACCTGCTATGTATGGTGCTGAATTTTTTTTCCTGTAGTTAACTGGCAATAAATGCTCTGATATCAAGTCCTCAAAATTTAGGTTTCTGGTTAAGTATAACGTTCCAAATGCTTTATTCGAAATTTTGGGCATTTGAGGTTGAAAACGACAAAAATCCCAGCTAGTTATGGGGGGTGTAATGTGTTTCCTAATCAAGTGGCACTATATCCTACTATATTCAATCCTAAAATTTTAGCTATATAGCATAGTTTTATTGACCAAATGTTTATTCACATTTTTTGTCATTTGGGGTTGAAAACGAAGAAACATACCTGCTATGTATGGTGATGTATAATTTTCTGTAGTTGACTGGCACAAAATGCTATGATATCAATTCCTCAAACTTTAGGTATCTAGCTATGTATAATTTTCCAAATTCTTTATTCGAATTTTTGGGCATTTGAGGTTGAAAACGACAAACATCCACGCTAGGTATGGGGGGTTTCATGTGTTTCCTAATTAAGTGGCACTAAATCTTACTATATTCGATCATAAAATTTTAGGTATCTAGCATAATTTTATTGACAAAATGCTTTATTCACATTTTTTGGCATTTGCGTTTGAAAACGACGAAACATACCTGCTATGTATGGTGATGAATATTTTTCTGTAGTTGACTGGCACAAAATGCTATGATATCAATTCCTCAAACTTTAGGTATCTAGCTATGTATAATTTTCCAAATGCTTTATTCGAATTGTTGGGCATTTGTGGTTGAAAACGACGAAACATACCTGCTATGTATGATGATGAGTATTTATTCTGTAGTTAACTGGCACAAAATGCTATGAATTCACGTCCTCGAGTTTTAGGTATATAGCTAAGTATGGTTTTTCAAATGCTTCATTCACATTTTTTGGCATTTGGGGTTGAAAACGACGAAACATACCTGCTATGTTTTGTGATGAATATTTTTCTGTAGTTGACTGGCACAAAATGCTATGATATCAATTCCTTAAACTTTAGGTATCTAGCTATGTATAACTTTCCAACTGCTTTATTCGAATTTTTGGGCATTTGATGTTTAAAACGACAAACATCCCCGCTAGGTATGGGGGGCGTAAAGTGGTTCCTAATTAATTTGCACTAAATCCTACAATATTCGATCCTTAAATTCTAGGTATCTAGCATAGTTTTATTCTCCAAATACTTTATTCACATTTTTTGGCATTTGGAGTTGAAAACGACGAAACATACCTGCTACGTATGGTGATGAGTATTTTTTCTGTAGTTAACTGGCATTAAATGCCATGATATCAAGTCCTCAAACTTTTAGGTATCTGGCTAAGTATAACTTTCCAAATGCTTTATTCACATTTTTTGGCATTTGTGGTTGAAAACGAAAAAATACCCGCTAGGTATGGGTGGTGTAATGTGTTTCCTAATTATGTGGCACTAAATCCTACTATATTCAATCCTAAAATTTTAGGTATCTAGAATAGTTTTATTGACCAAATACTTTATTCACATTTCTTGGCATTTGGGGTTGAAAACGAAGAAACATACCTGCTATGTATGGTGATGAGTATTTTTTCTGTAGTTAACTGGCATTAAATGCTATGATATCAAGTCCTCAAACTTTAGGTATCTAGCTATGTATAATTTTCCAAATGCTTTATTCGAATTTTTGGGCATTTGAGGTTGAAAACGACGAAACATACCTGCTATTTATGGTGCTGAATTTTTTTTCCTGTAGTTAACTGGCAATAAATGCTCTGATATCAAGTCCTCAAACTTTAGGTATCTGGCTAAGTATAACTTTCCAAATGCTTTATTCGAATTTTTGGGCATTTGAGGTTGAAAACGACAAAAATCCCCGCTAGGTATGGGTGGTGTAATGTGTTTCCTAATTAAATGGCACTAAATCCTACTATATTCAATCCTAAAATTTTAGGTATCTAGCATAGTTTTATTGACCAAATGCTTTATTCATATTTTTTGGCATTTGGGGTTGAAAACGAAGAAACATACCTGCTATGTATGGTGATGAATATTTTATCTGTAGTTAACTAGCACTAAATGCTATGATATAAAGTCCTCAAATTTTAGGTATCTAGTCAAGTATAATTTTCCAAATGCTTTATTCGAATTATCGGGCATTTGAGGTTGAAAACGACAAACATTCCCGCTAGGTATGGGGGGTGTAATGTGTTTCCCAATTAATAGGCACTAAATCCTACAATATTCAATCCTAAAATTTTAGGTATCTAGCATAGTTTTTTGACCAAATGGTTTCTTCACATTTTTTGGCATTTGGGGTTGACAACGACGAAACATACCTGCTGTGTATGGTGACGAATATTTTTTCTGTAGTTAGCTGGCACAAAATGCTATGAATTCAAGTTCTCGAGTTTTAGGCATCTAGCTTAGTATAATTTTCCAAATGCTTCATTCACATTTTTTGGCATTTTTGGTTGAAACGACGAAACATACCTGCTATGTATGGCGATGAGTATTTTTTCTGTAGTTAACTGGCATTAAATGCTATGATATCAAGTCCTCAAACTTTAGGTATCTAGCTCAGTTGAATTTTCCAAATGCTTTATTCGAATTTTTGGACATTTGAGGTTGAAACCGACAAAAATCCCCGCTAGGTATGTGTGGTCTAATGTGTTTCCTAATTAATTGGGACCAAATCCTACAATATTCCATCCTAAAATTTTAGGTATCTAGCATAGTTTTATTGACCAAATGCTTTATTCACATTTTTTTGGCATTCGGGGTTGAAAACGAAGAAACATACCTGCTATGTATGGTGCTGAATTTTTTTTCCTGTAGTTAACTGGCAATAAATGCTCTGATATCAAGTCCTCAAACTTTAGGTATCTGGTTAAGTATAACTTTCCAAATGCTTTATTCGATTTTTTGGGCATTTGAGGTTGAAAACGACAAACATCCCCCTAGGTATGGGGGGTGTAATGTGTTTCCCAATTAATAGGCACTAAATCCTACAATATTCAATCCTAAAA
Source organism: Diplolepis rosae (assembly GCA_030998225.1). Taxonomy (NCBI): domain Eukaryota; kingdom Metazoa; phylum Arthropoda; class Insecta; order Hymenoptera; family Diplolepididae; genus Diplolepis; species Diplolepis rosae. Next base: position 2,095,865 of record JAPYXD010000466.1, read on the forward strand.
TTTTAGGTATCTAGCATAGTTTTTTGACCAAATGGTTTCTTCACATTTTTTGGCATTTTGGGTTGAAAACGAAGAAACATACCTGCTATGAATGGTGACGAATATTTTTTCTGTAGTTAACTGGCACTAAATGCTATGATATCAAGTCCTCAAATTTTAGGTATCTAGCTTAGTATAATTTTCCAAATGCTTCATTCACATTTTTTGGCATTTGGGGTTGAAAACGACGCAACATACCTGCTATGTATCATGATGAGTATTTTTTCTATAGTTAACTGGCACAAAATGCTATGAATTCACGTCCTAGAGTTTTAGGTATATAGCTAAGTATGGTTTTTCAAATACTTCATTCACATTTCTTGGCATTTGGGATTGAAAACGAAGAAACATACCTGCTATGTATGGTGATGAGTTTTTTTTTCTGTAGTTGACTGGCACAAAATACTATGATATCAATTCCTCAAACTTTAGGTATCTAGCTAAGTATAATTTTCCAAATGCTTTATTCGAATTTTTGGGCATTTGAGGTTGAAAACGACAAAAATCCCCGCTAGGTATGGGTGGTGTAATGTGTTTCCTAATTAATTGGGACCAAATGCTACAATATTCCATCCTAAAATTTTAGGTATCTAGCATAGTTTTATTGACCAAATGCTTTATTCACATTTTTTGGCATTTGGGGTTGAAAACGACGAAACATACCTGCTATTTATGGTGCTGAATTTTTTTTTCCTGTAGTTAACTGGCTCTAAATGCTCTGATATCAAGTCCTCAAACTTTAGATATCTGGTTAAGTATAACGTTCCAAATGCTTTAATCGAAATTTTGGGCATTTGAGGTTGAAAACGACAAACATCCCCGATAGGTATGGGGGGCGTAAAGTGTTTCCCAATTAATTGGGACCAAATCCTACATTATTACATCCTAAAATTTTAGGTATCTAGCATAGTTTTATTGACCAAATGCTTTATTCACATTTTTTGGCATTCGGGGTTGAAAACGAAGAAACATACCTGCTATGTATGGTGCTGAATTTTTTTTCCTGTAGTTAACTGGCAATAAATGCTCTGATATCAAGTCCTCAAACTTTAGGTATCTGGTTAAGTATAACTTTCCAAATGCTTTATTCGAATTTTTGGGTATTTGAGGTTGAAACCGACAAAAATCCCCGCTAGGTATGTGTGGTCTAATGTGTTTCCTAATTAATTGGGACCAAATCCTACTATATTCTATCCAAAATTTTAGGTATCTAGCATAGTTTTATTGACCAAATACTTTATTCACATTTTTTGGCATTTGGAGTTGAAAACGACGAAACATACCTGCTATGTATGATTGTGAGTATATTTTCTGTAGTTACCTGTCACTAAATGCTATGATATCAAGTCCTCAAATTTTAGGTATCCAGTTAAGTATAATTTTTGAAATTCTTTATTCGAATTTTTCAGCATTTGATGTTGAAAACGACAAACATCCCCACTAGGTATGGGGGGCGTAAAGTGTTTCCTAACTAACTGGCACTAAATCCTACAATAATCGATCCTTAAATTCTAGGTATCTAGCATAGTTTTATTGACCAAATACTTTATTCACATTTTTTGGCATTTGGGGTTGAAAACGTCAAACATTCCCGCTAGGTATGGGGGGCGTAAAGTGGTTCCCAATTAATTTGCACTAAATCCTACAATATTCGATCCTTAAATTCTAGGTATCTAGTATAGTTTTATGGTCCAAATTCTTTATTAAAATTTTTTGGCATTTGGAGTTGAAAACGACGAAACATACCTGCTATGTATGGTGATGAGTATTTTTTCTGTAGTTAACTAGCACTAAATGCTATGATATCAAGTCCTCAAATTTTAGGTATCTAGTTAAGTATAATTTAACAAATTCTTTATTCGAATTTTTCAGCATTTGATGTTGAAAACGACAAACATCCCCGCTAGGTATGGGGGGCATAAAGTGTTTCCTAATTAATTGGCACTAAATCCTACAATATTCGATCCTAAAATTCTAGGTATCTAGCATAGTTTTATTGTCCAAATGCTTTATTCACATTTTTTGGCATTTGCGGCTGAAATGAAGAAACACTCCCTCTATGTATGGGGCTGAGAATATTACTGTAGTTAGCTGGAACTGAATGCTACGATATCAAGTTCTGAAATTGTAGGTATCTAAAATAGTTTGATTGTACAAATGCTGTATTCGAAATTTTTTGGCATTTGAGGTTGAAAACGAGAAACATCCCACCTAGGTATGGGGGGTGTAATGTGTTTCCTAATCAAGTGGCACTAAATCCTACTATATTCGATCATAAAATTTTAGGTATCTAGCATAGTTTTATTGACAAAATGCTTTATTCACATTTTTTGGCATTTGCGTTTGAAAACGAAGAAACATACCTGCTATGTATAGTGATGAATATTTTGTCTGTAGTTGACTGGCACTAAATGCTATGATATCAACTCTTCAAATTTTAGGTATCTAGTCAAGTATAATTTTCCAAACGCTTTATTCGAATTTTTGGGCATTTGAAGTTGAAAACGTCAAACATCCCCGCTAGGTATGGGGGGCATAAAGAGGTTCCTAATTAATTTGCACTAAATCCTACAATATTCGATCCTTAAATTCTGGGTATCTAGCATAGTTTTATTGTCCAAATGCTTTATTCACATTTTTTGGCATTTGAGGCTGAAATAAAGAAACACTCCCTCTATGTATGGGGCTGAGAATTTTACTGTAGTGAACTGGAACTGAATGCTACGATATCAAGTTCTGAAATTGTAGGTATCTATAATAGTTTGATTTTACAAATGCTCTTATCGAAATTTTGGGTCATTGAGGTTGAAAACGACAATCATCCCCGCTAGGTATAGGGGGTTTAATGTGTTTCCTAATTAAGTGGCACTAAATCCTACTATATTCGATCCTTGAATTCTAGGTATCTAGCATAGTTTTATTGACCAAATGCTTGATTCATATTTTTTGGCATTTGAGGCTGAAATAAAGAAACACTCCCTCTATGTATGGGGCTGAGAATTTTACTGTATTTAACTGGAACTGAATGCTACGATATCAAGTTCTGAAATTGTAGGTATCTATAATAGTTTGATTTTACAAATGCTCTTATGGAAATTTTGGGCATTTGAGGTTGAAAACTTGAGAAACATCCCAGCTAGGTATGGGGGGTGTAATGTGTTTCCTAATCAAGTGGCACTAAATCCTACTATATTCGATCATAAAATTTTAGGTATCTAGCATAGTTTTATTGACAAAATGCTTTATTCACATTTTTTGGCATTTGCGTTTGAAAACGACGAAACACACCTGCTATGTATGGTGATGAGTATTTTTTCTGTATTTAAATGGCACAAAATGCTATGATATCAATTCCTCAAACTTTAGGTATCTAGCTATGTATAACTTTCCAAATGCTTTATTCGAATTTTTGGGCATTTGAGGTTGAAAACGACAAACATCCCCGATAGGTATGGGGAGTGTAGTGTGTTTCCCAATTAATAGGAACTAAATCCGACAATATTCAATCCTAAAATTTTAGGTATCTAGCATAGTTTTTTGACCAAATGGTTTCTTCACATTTTTTGGCATTTGGGGTTGAAAACGACGAAACATACCTGCTATGTATGGTGATGAATATTTTTTCTGTAGTTAACTGGCACAAAATGCTATGATATCAAGTCCTCAAACTTTAGGTATCTAGCTAAGTATAATTTTCCAAATGCTTTATTCGAATTTTTGGGCATTTGAGGTTGAAACCGACAAAAATCCCCACTAGGTATGGGTGGTGTAATGTGTTTTCTAATTAATTGGGACCAAATCCTACAATATTCCACCCTAACATTTTAGGTATCTAGCATAGTTTTATTGTCCAAATGCTTTATTCACATTTTTTGGCATTTGGGGTTGAAAACGACGAAACATACCTGCTATGTATGGTGATGAATATAGTATCTGTAGTTAACTAGCACTAAATGCTATGATATCAAGTCCTCAAATTTTAGGTATCTAGTTAAGTATAATTTTGAAATTCTTTATTCGAATTTTTCAGCATTTGATGTTGAAAACGACAAACATCCCCACTAGGTATGGGGGCGTAAAGTGTTTCCTAACTAACTGGCACTAAATCCTACAATAATCGATCCTTAAATTCTAGGTATCTAGCATAGTTTTATTGACCAAATACTTTATTCACATTTTTTGGCATTTGGGGTTGAAAACGTCAAACATTCCCGCTAGGTATGGGGGGCGTAAAGTGGTTCCTAATTAATTTGCACTAAATCCTACAATATTCGATCCTTAAATTCTAGGTATCTAGCATAGTTTTAATGACCAAATACTTTATTCACATTTTTTGGCATTTGGAGTTGAAAACGACGAAACATACCTGTTATGTATGGTGATGAGTATTTTTTCTGTAGTTAACTAGCACTAAATGCTATGATATCATGTCCTCAAATTTTAGGTATCTAGTTAAGTATAATTTTACAAATTCTTTATTCGAATTTTTGAGCATTTGATGTTGAAAACGACAAACATCCCCGCTAGGTATGGGGGGCGTAAAGTGTTTCCTAATTAATTGGCACTAAATCCTACAATATTCGATCCTAAAATTCTAGGTATCTAGCATAGTTTTATTGTCCAAATGCTTTATTCACATTTTTTGGCATTTGCGGCTGAAATGAAGAAACACTCCCTCTATGTATGGGGATGAGAATTTGACTGTAGTTAACTGGAACTGAATGCTACGATAACAAGTTCTGAAATTGTAGGGATCTAAAATAGTTTGATTTTACAAATGCTGTATTCGAAATTTTTGGCATTTGAGGTTGAAAGCGAGAAACATCCCAGCTAGGTATGGGGGGTGTAATGTGTTTCCTAATTAAGCGGCACTAAATCCTACTATATTCAATCCTAAAATTTTAGGTATCTAGCATAGTTTTATTGACCAAATGCTTTATTCACATTTTTTGGCATTTGCGTTTGAAAGCGAAGAAACATACCTGCTATGTATAGTGATGAATATTTTTTCTGTAGTTGACTGGCACTAAATGCTATGATATCAACTCTTCAAATTTTAGGTATCTAGTCAAGTATAATTTTCCAAACGCTTTATTCGAATTTTTGGGCATTTGAAGTTGAAAACGTCAAACATCCCCGCTAGGTATGGGGGGCATAAAGAGGTTCCTAATTAATTTGCACTAAATCCTACAATATTCGATCCTTAAATTCTGGGTATCTAGCATAGTTTTATTGTCCAAATGCTTTATTCACATTTTTTGGCATTTGAGGGTGAAATAAAGAAACACTCCCTCTATGTATGGGGCTGAGAATTTTACTGTAGTGAACTGGAACTGAATGCTACGATATCAAGTTCTGAAATTGTAGGTATCTATAATAGTTTGATTTTACAAATGCTCTTATCGAAATTTTGGGTCATTGAGGTTGAAAACGACAATCATCCCCGCTAGGTATAGGGGGTTTAATGTGTTTCCTAATTAAGTGGCACTAAATCCTACTATATTCGATCCTTGAATTCTAGGTATCTAGCATAGTTTTATTGACCAAATACTTTATTCACATTTCTTGGCATTTGGGGTTGAAATAAAGAAACACTCCCTCTATGTATGGGGCTGAGAATTTTACTGTATTTAACTGGAACTGAATGCTACGATATCAAGTTCTGAAATTGTAGGTATCTATAATAGTTTGATTTTACAAATGCTCTTATGGAAATTTTGGGCATTTGAGGTTGAAAACGAGAAACATCCCAGCTAGGTATGGGGGGTTTCATGTGTTTCCTAATTAAGTGGCACTAAATCCTACTATATTCGATCATAAAATTTTAGATATCTAGCATAATTTTATTGACAAAATGTTTTATTCACATTTTTTGGCATTTGCGTTTGAAAACGACGAAACATACCTGCTATGTATGGTGATGAATATTTTTCTGTAGTTGACTGGCACAAAATGCTATGATATCAATTCCTAAAACTTTAGGTATCTAGCTATGTATAATTTTCCAAATGCTTTATTCGAATTGTTGGGCATTTGAGGTTGAAAACGACAAAAATCCCCGATAGGTATGGGGAGTGTAGTGTGTTTCCCAATTAATAGGAACTAAATCCTACAATATTCAATCCTAAAATTTTAGGTATCTAGCATAGTTTTTTGACCAAATGGTTTATTCACTTTTTTTGGCATTTGGGGTTGAAAACGACGAAACATACCTGCTATGTATGGCGATGAATATTTTTTCTGTAGTTAACTGGCACAAAATGCTATGATATCAAGTCCTCAAACTTTAGGTATCTAGCTAAGTATTATTTTCCAAATGCTTTATTCGAATTTTTGGGCATTTGAGGTTGAAACCGACAAAAATCCCTGCTAGGTATGTGTGGTCTAATGTGTTTCCTAATTAATTGGGACCAAATCCTACAATATTCCATCCTAAAATTTTAGGTATCAAGCATAGTTTTATTGACCAAATTCTTTATTCACATTTTTTGGCATTCGGGGTTGAAAACGAAGAAACATACCTGCTATGTATGGTGCTGAATTTTTTTTCCTGTAGTTAACTGGCAATAAATGCTCTGATATCAAGTCCTCAAACTTTAGGTATCTGGTTAAGTATAACTTTCCAAATGCTTTATTCGAATTTTTGGGCATTTGAGGTTGAAAACGACAAACATCCCCGCTAGGTATGGAGGGTGTAATGTGTTGCCTAATTAAGTGGCACTAAATCCTACTATATTCAATCCTAAAATTTTTGGTATCTAGGATATTTTTTTTGACCAAATGCTTTAATCATATTTTTTGGCATTTGGGGTTGAAAAAGTAGTAACATTCCTGCTATGTATGGTGTTGAATATTTTTTCTGTAGTTTACTAGCACTAAATGCTACGATATCAAGTCCTCAAACTTTAGGTATCTAGCTAAGTTGAATTTTCCAAATGCTTTATTCGAATTTTTGGGCATTTGAGGTTGAAACCGACAAAAATCCCCGCTAGGTATGTGTGGTCTAATGTGTTTCCTAATTAATTGGGACCAAATACTACAATATTCCATCCTAAAATTTTAGGTATCTAGCATAGTTTTATTGACCAAATGCTTTATTCACATTTTTTGGCATTTGGGGTTGAAAACGACGAAACATACCTGCTATTTATGGTGCTGAATTTTTTTTCCTGTAGCTAACTGGCAATAAATGCTCTGATATCAATTCCTCAAACTTTAGGTATCTGGTTAAGTATAACGTTCCAAATGCTTTATTCGAATTTTTGGGCATTTGAGGTTGAAAACGACAAACATCCCCGCTAGGTATGGGTGGTGTAATGTGTTTCCTAATTAAATGGCACTAAATCCTACTATATTCAATCCTAAAATTTTAGGCATCTAGCTTAGTTTCATTGACAAAAATGCTTTATTCACATTTTTTGGCATTTGGAGTTGAAAACGACGAAACATACCTGCTATGTATGGTGATGAATTTTTTTTCTGTAGTTAACTGGCACTAAATGCTATGATATCAATTCCTCAAATTTTAGGTATCTAGTTAAGTATAATTTTACAAATTCTTTATTCGAATTTTTCAGCATTTGATGTTGAAAACGACAAACATCCCCGCTAGGTATGGGGGGCGTAAAGTGTTTCCTAATTAATTGGCACTAAATCCTACAATATTCGATCCTTAAATTTTAGGTATCTAGCATAGTTTTATTGACCAAATACTTTATTCACATTTTTTGGCATTTGGGGTTGAAAACGAGAAACATCCCAGTTAGGTATGGAGGGTGTAATGTGTTTCCTAATTAATTAGCAATAAATCCTACTATATTCGATCCTTGAATTCTAGGAATCTAGCATAGTTTTATTGACCAAATACTTTATTCACATTTTTTTGGCATTTGGGGGTTGAAAACGTCAAACATCCCCGCAAAGGTATGGGGGGCGTAAAGTGGTTCCTAATTAATTTGCACTAAATCCTACAATATTCGATCCTAAAACTCTAGGTATCTAGCATAGTTTTATTGTCCAAATACTTTATTCACATTTTTTGGCATTTGGAGTTGAAAACGAAGAAACATACATGCTATGTATGGTGATGAATTTTTTTTCTGTAGTTAACTGGCACTAAATGCTATGATATCAATTCTTCAAATTTTAGGTATCTAATTAAGTATAATTTTACAAATTCTTTATTCGAATTTTTCAGCATTTGATGTTGAAAACGACAAACATCCCCGCTAGGTATGGGGGGCGTAAAGTGTTTCCTAATTAATTGGCACTAAATCCTACAATGTTCGATCCTTAAATTGTAGGTATCTAGCATAGTTTTATTGACCAAATACTTTATTCACATTTTTTGGCATTTGGGGTTGAAAACGAGAAACATCCCAGTTAGGTATGGAGGGTGTAATGTGTTTCCTAATTAATTAGCAATAAATCCTACTATATTCGATCCTTGAATTCTAGGAATCTAGCATAGTTTTATTGACCAAATACTTTATTCACATTTTTTGGCATTTGGGGTTGAAAACGAAAAACATCACAGCTAGTTATGGGGGGCGTAAAATGTTTCCTAATTAATTTGCACTAAATCCTACAATATTCGATCCTAAAACTCTAGGTATCTAGCATAGTTTTATTGTCCAAATACTTTATTCATATTTTTTGGCATTTGGGGTTGAAAACGACGAAACATACCTGCTATGTATTGTGACGAATATTTTTTTCTGTAGTTAGCTGGCACAAAATGCTATGAATTCAACTCCTCGCGTTTTAGGTATCTAGCTGAGTATAGTTTTTCAAATGCTTCATTCACATTTTTTGGCATTTGGGGGTGAAAACGAGAAACATCCCCGCTAGGTATGAGGGGTGTAATGTGTTTCCTAATTAAGCGGCACTAAATCCTACTATATTCAATCCTAAAATTTTAGGTATCTAGCATAGTTTTATTGACCAAATTCTTTATTCATATCTTTTGGCATTTGGAGTTGAAAACGAAGAAACATATCTGCTATGTATGGTGATGAATATTTTATCTGTAGTTAACTAGCACTAAATGCTATGATATCAAGTCCTCAAACTTTAGGTATCTAGCTAAGTTGAATTTTCCAAATGCTTTATTCGAATTTTTGGGCATTTGAGGTTGAAACCGACAAAAATACCCGCTAGGTATGTGTGGTCTAATGTGTTTCCTAATTAATTGGGACCAAATCCTACAATATTCCATCCTAAAATTTTAGGTATCTAGCATAGTTTTATTGACCAAATGCTTTATTCACATTTTTTGGACTTTGGGGTTGAAAACGACGAAACATACCTGCTATTTATGGTGCTGAATTTTTTTTCCTGTAGTTAACTGGCAATAAATGCTCTGATATCAAGTCCTCAAACTTTAGGTATCTGGTTAAGTATAACTTTCCAAATGCTTTATTCGAATTTTTGGGCATTTGAGGTTGAAGACGACAAACATCCCCGCTAGGTATGGGGGGTGTAATGTGTTTCCTAATTAAGTGGCACTAAATCCTACTATATTCAATCCTAAAATTTTAGGTATCTAGCATAGTTTTATTGACCAAATGCTTTATTCATATTTTTTTGCATTTGGGGGTTGAAAACGAAGAAACATACCTGCTATGTATGGTGATGAATATTTTATCTGTAGTTAACTAGCACTAAATGCTATGATATTAAGTCCTCAAACTTTAGGTATCTAGCTAAGTTGAATTTTCCAAATGCTTTATTCGAATTTTTGGGCATTTGAGGTTGAAACCGACAAAAATCCCCGCTAGCTATGTGTGGTCTAATGTGTTTCCTAATTAATTGGGACCAAATCCTACAATATTCCATCCTAAAATTTTAGGTATCTAGCATAGTTTTATTGAACAAATGCTTCATTCACATTTTTTGGCATTTGTGGTCGAAAACGACGAAACATACCTGGTATGTATGGCGATAAATATTTTTTCTGTAGTTAACTGGCACAAAATGCTATGATATCAAGTCCTCAAACTTTAGGTATCTAGCTGAGTATAATTTTCCAACTGCTTTATTCGAATTTTTGGGCATTTGATGTTGAAAACGACAAACATCCCCACTAGCTATGTGTGGTCTAATGTGTTTCCTAATTAATTGGGACCAAATCCTACAATATTCCATCCTAAAATTCTAGTTATCTAGCATAGTTTTATTGACCAAATGCTTTATTCATATTTTTTGGCATTTGGGGTTGAAAACGAAGAAACATACCTGCTATGTATGGTGATGAATATTTTATCTGTAGTTAACTAGCACTAAATGCTATGATATAAAGTCCTCAAAGTTTAGGTATCTAGCTAAGTTGAATTTTCCAAATGCTTTATTCGAATTTTTGGGCATTTGAGGTTGAAACCGACAAAAATCCCCGCTAGGTATGTGTGGTCTAATGTGTTTCCTAATTAATTGGGACCAAATCCTACAATATTCCATCCTAAAATTTTAGGTATCTAGCATAGTTTTATTGACCAAATTCTTTATTCACATTTTTTGGCATTCGGGGTTGAAAACGAAGAAACATACCTGCTATGTATGGTGCTGAATTTTTTTTCCTGTAGTTAACTGGCAATAAATGCTCTGATATCAAGTCCTCAAACTTTAGGTATCTGGTTAAGTATAACTTTCCAAATGCTTTATTCGAATTTTTGGGCATTTGAGGTTGAAAACGACAAACATCCCCGCTAGGTATGGGGGTTGTAATGTGTTTCCTAATTAAGTGGCACTAAATCCTACTATATTCAATCCTAAAATTTTAGGTATCTAGCATAGTTTTATTGACCAAATGCTTTATTCATATTTTTTGGCATTTGCGTTTGAAAACGAAGAAACATACCTGCTATGTATAGTGATGAATATTTTGTCTGTAGTTAACTAGCACTAAATGCTATGATATAAAGTCCTCAAATTTTAGGTATCTAGTTAAGTATAATTTTACAAATTCTTTATTCGAATTTTTGAGCATTTGATGTTGAAAACGACAAACATCCCCGCTAGGTATGGGGGGCGTAAAGTGTTTCCTAATTAATTGGCACTAAATCCTACAATGTTCGATCCTTAAATTGTAGGTATCTAGCATAGTTTTATTGACCAAATACTTTATTCACATTTTTTGGCATTTGGGGTTGAAAACGAGAAACATCGCCGCTAGGTATGAGGGGTGTAATGTGTTTCCTAATTAAGCGGCACTAAATCCTACTATATTCAATCCTAAAATTTTAGGTATCTAGCATAGTTTTATTGACCAAATTCTTTATTCACATTTTTTGGCATTTGGAGTTGAAAACGACGAAACATACCTGCTATGTATGGTGATGAATTTTTTTTCTGTAGTTAACTAGCACTAAATGCTATGATATCAATTCCTAAAATTTTAGGTATCTAGTTAAGTATAATTTTACAAATTCTTTATTCGAATTTTTGAGCATTTGATGTTGAAAACGACAAACATCCCCGCTAGGTATGGGGGGCGTAAAGTGTTTCCTAATTAATTGGCACTAAATCCTACAATATTCGATCCTAAAATTTTAGGTATCTAGCATAGTTTTATTGACCAAATACTTTATTCACATTTTTTGGCATTTGGGGTTGAAAACGAGAAACATCCCAGTTAGGTATGGAGGGTGTAATGTGTTTCCTAATCAAGTGGCACTAAATCCTACTATATTCGATCCTTGAATTCTAGGTATCTAGCATAGTTTTATTGACCAAATACTTTATTCACATTTTTTGGCATTTGGGGTTGAAAACGTCAAACATCCCCGCAAGGTATGGGGGGCGTAAAGTGGTTCCTAATTAATTTGCACTAAATCCTACAATATTCGATACTAAAACTCTAGGTATCTAGCATAGTTTTATTGTCCAAATACTTTATTCACATTTTTTGGCATTTGGAGTTGAAAACGACGAAACATACCTGTTATGTATGGTGATGAGTATTTTTTCTGTAGTTAACTAGCACTAAATGCTATGATATCAAGTCCTCAAATTTTAGGTATCTAGTTAAGTATAACGTTCCAAATGCTTTATTCGAAATTTTGGGCATTTGAGGTTGAAAACGACAAACATCCCCCTAGGTATGGGGGGTGTAATGTGTTTCCCAATTAATAGGCACTAAAGCCTACAATATTCAATCCTAAAATTTTAGGTATCTAGCATAGTTTTTTGACCAAATGGTTTCTTCACATTTTTTGGCATTTGGGGTTGACAACGACGAAACATACCTGCTATGTATGGTGACGAATATTTTTTCTGTAGTTAGCTGGCACAAAATGCTATGAATTCAACTCCTCGCGTTTTAGGTATCTAGCTAAGTATAGTTTTTCAAATGCTTCATTCACATTTTTTGGCATTTGGGGTTGAAAACGAAGAAACATATCTGCTATGTATGGTGATGAATATTTTTTCTGTAGTTAACTGGCACTAAATGCTATGATATCAAGTCCTCAAAATTTAGGTATCTAGCTAAGTTGAATTTTCCAAATGCTTTATTCGAATTTTTGGACATTTGAGGTTGAAACCGACAAAAATCCCCGCTAGGTATGTGTGGTCTAATGTGTTTCCTAATTAATTGGGACCAAATCCTACAATATTCCATCCTAAAATTTTAGGTATCTAGCATAGTTTTATTGACCAAATGCTTTATTCACATTTTTTGGCATTTGGGGTTGAAAACGACGAAACATACCTGCTATTTACGGTGCTGAATTTTTTTCCTGTAGCTAACTGGCAATAAATGCTCTGATATCAAGTCCTCAAACTTTAGGTATCTGGTTAAGTATAACGTTCCAAATGCTTTATTCGAATTTTTGGGCATTTGAGGTTGAAAACGACAAACATCCCCGCTAGGTATGTGTGGTCTAATGTGTTTCCTAATTAATTGGGACCAAATCCTACAATATTCCATCCTAAAATTTTAGCTATCTAGCATAGATTGATTGACCACATGCTTTATTCATATTTTTTGGCATTTGGGGGTTGAAAACGAAGAAACATACCTGCTATGTATTGTGATGAATATTTTATCTGTAGTTAACTAGCACTAAATGCTATGATATCAAGTCCTCAAACTTTAGGTATCTAGCTAAGTATAATTTTCCAAATGCTTTATTCGAATTTTTGGGCATTTGAGGTTGAAACCGACAAAAATCCCCGCTAGGTATGGGTGGTGTAATGTCTTTCCAAATTAATTTGCAGTGAATCCTACAATGTTCGATCCTTAAATTCTAGGTATCTAGCATAGTTTTATTGTCCAAATGCTTCATTCACATTTTTCGGCATTTGGGGTTGAGAAACGAGAAACATCCCCGCTAGGTATGGCGAGTGTAATGTGTTTCCTAATTAATTGGCACTAAATCCTACAATCTTCGATACTTAAATTCTAGGTATCTATCATAGTTTTATTGACCAAATACTTTATTCACATTTTTTGGCATTTGGGGTTAAAAACGTCAAACATCCCCGCAAGGTATGGGGGGCGTAAAGTGGTTCCTAATTAATTTGCACTAAATCCTACAATATTCGACCCTAAAACTCTAGGTATCTAGCATAGTTTTATTGTCCAAATACTTTATTCACATTTTTTGGCATTTGGAGTTGAAAACGACGAAACATACCTGTTATGTATGGTGATGAGTATTTTTTCTGTAGTTAACTAGCACTAAATGCTATGATATCAAGTCCTCAAATTTTAGGTATCTAGTTAAGTATAACGTTCCAAATGCTTTATTCGAAATTTTGGGCATTTGAGGTTGAAAACGACAAACATCCCCCTAGGTATGGGGGGTGTAATGTGTTTCCCAATTAATAGGCACTAAATCCTACAATATTCAATCCTAAAATTTTAGGTATCTAGCATAGTTTCATTGACAAAATGCTTTATTCACATTTCTTGGCATTTGGAGTTGAAAACGAAGAAACATACCTGCTATGTAGGGTGATGAATATTTTGTCTGTAGTTAACTAGCACTAAATGCTACGATATCAATTCCTCAAATTTTAGGTATCTAGTTAAGTATAATTTTACAAATTCTTTATTCGAATTTTTCAGCATTTGATGTTGAAAACGACAAACATCCCCGCTAGGTATGGGGGGCGTAAAGTGGTTCCTAATTAATTTGCACTAAATCCTACAATATTCGATCCTTAAATTCTAGGTATCTAGCATAGTTTTATTGACCAAATACTTTATTCACATTTTTTGGCATTTGGGGTTGAAAACAAGAAACATCCCAGCTAGGTATGGGGGGTGTAATGTGTTTCCTAATTAAGTGGCACTAAATCCTACTATATTCAATCCTAAAATTTTAGGTATCTAACATAGTTTTATTGACCAAATGCTTTATTCATATTTTTTGGCATTTGGAGTTGAAAACGACGAAACATACCTGCTATGTATGGTGATGAATATTTTTCTGTAGTTGACTGGCACAAAATGCTATGATATCAATTCCTCAAACTTTAGGTATCTAGCTATGTATAACTTTCCAAATGCTTTATTCGAATTTTTGGGCATTTGATGTTGAAAACGACAAACATCCCCGCTAGGTATGGGGGGCGTAAAATGTTTCCTAATTAATTGGGACCAAATCCTACAATATTCCACCCTAACATTTTAGGTATCTAGCATAGTTTTATTGACCAAATACTTTATTCACATTTTTTGGCATTTGGGGTTGAAAACAAGAAACATCCCCGCTAGGTATGGGGGGTGTAATGTGTTTCCTAATTAAATGGCACTAAATCCTACTATATTCAATCCTAAAATTTTAGGTATCTAACATAGTTTTATTGACCAAATGCTTCATTCACATTTTTTGGCATTTGGGGTTGAAAACGACGAAACATACTTGCTATGTATGGTGATGAATTTTTTTCTGTAGTTAACTGGCACTAAATGCTATGATATCAAGTCCTCAAACTTTAGGTATCTAGCTAAGTATAATTTTCCAAATGCTTTATTCGAATTTTTGGGCATTTGAGGTTGAAACCGACAAAAATCCCCGCTAGGTATGGGTGGTGTAATGTCTTTCCTAATTAATTGGGACCAAATCCTACAATATTCCACCCTAAAATTTTAGGTATCTAGCATAGTTTTATTGTCCAAATGCTTTATTCACATTTTTTGGCATTTGGGGTTGAAAACGACGAAACATACCTGCTATGTATGGTGATGAATTTTTTTTCTGTAGTTAACTGGCACTAAATGCTCTGATATCAAGTCCTCAAAATTTAGGTATCTGGTTCAGTATAACTTTCCAAATGCTTTATTCGAATTTTTGGGCATTTGATGTTGAAAACGAGAAACATCCCCGCTAGGTATGGGGGGTGTAATGTGTTTCCTAATTAAATGGCACTAAATCCTACTATATTCAATCCTAAAATTTTAGGTATCTAGCATAGTTTTATTGACCAAATGCTTTATTCACATTTTTTGGCATTTGGGGTTGAAAACGACGAAACATACCTGCTATGTATGGTGATGAATTTTTTTTTCTGTAGTTAACTGGCACAAAATGCTATGATATCAAGTCCTCAAACTTTAGGTATCTGGTTAAGTATAACGTTCCAAATGCTTTATTCGAATTTTTGGGCATTTGAGGTTGAAAACGACAAACATGCCCGCTAGCTATGGGGGGTTTAATGTGTTTCCTAATTCAGGGGCACTAAATCCTACTATATTCGATCCTAAAATTTTAGGTATCTAGCATAGTTTTATTGACAAAATGCTTTATTCACATTTTTTGGCATTTGCGTTTGAAAACGAAGAAACATACCTGCTATGTATAGTGATGAATATTTTTTCTGTAGTTAACTGGCACAAAATGCTATGATATCAAGTCCTCAAACTTTAGGTATCTAGCTAATTATAATTTTCCAAATGCTTTATTCGAATTTTTGGGCATTTGATGTTGAAAACGAGAAACATACCTGCTATGTATGATGATGAGTATTTTTTCTATAGTTAACTGGCACAAAATGCTATGAATTCACGTCCTCGAGTTTTAGGTATATAGCTAAGTATGGTTTTTCAAATGCTTCATTCACATTTTTTGGCATTTGGGGTTGAAAACGAAGAAACATACCTGCTATATATGGTGATGAATATTTTTTCTGTAGTTAACTGGCACTAAATGCTCTGATATCAAGTCCTCAAACTTTAGGTATCTGGTTAAGTATAACGTTCCAAATGCTTTATTCGAATTTTTGGGCATTTGAGGTTGAAAACGACAAACATGCCCGCTAGGTATGTGTGGTTTAATGTGTTTCCCAATTAACTGGGACCAAATCCTACAATATTCCATCCTAAAATTTTAGGTATCTAGCATAGTTTTATTGTCCAAATGCTTTATTCACATTTTTTGGCATTTGGGGTTGAAAACGACGAAACATACCTGCTGTTTAGGGTGCCGAATTTTTTTCCTGTAGTTAACTGGCACTAAATGCTCTGATATCAAGTCCTCAAACTTTAGGTATCTGGTTAAGTATAATTTTGAAATTCTTTATTCGAATTTTTCAGCATTTGATGTTGAAAACGACAAACATCCCCACTAGGTATGGGGGGCGTAAAGTGTTTCCTAACTAACTGGCACTAAATCCTACAATAATCGATCCTTAAATTCTAGGTATCTAGCATAGTTTTATTGACCAAATTCTTTATTCACATTTTTTGGCATTTGGGGTTGAAAACGTCAAACATACCCGCTAGGTATGGGGGGCGTAAAAGTGGTTCCTAATTAATTTGCACTAAATCCTACAATATTCGATCCTTAAATTCTAGGTATCTAGCATAGTTTTATTGACCAAATACTTTATTCACATTTTTTGGCATTTGGAGTTGAAAACGACGAAACATACCTGCTATGTATGGTGATGAATATTTTATCTGTAGTTAACTAGCACTAAATGCTATGATATCAAGTCCTCAAATTTTAGGTATCTAGTTAAGTATAATTTTACAAATTCTTTATTCGAATTTTTGAGCATTTGATGTTGAAAACGACAAACATCCCCGCTAGGTATGGGGGGCATAAAGTGTTTCCTAATTAATTGGCACTAAATCCTACAATATTCGATCCTAAAATTCTAGGTATCTAGCATAGTTTTATTGTCCAAATGCTTTATTCACATTTTTTGGCATTTGCGGCTGAAATGAAGAAACACTCCCTCTATGTATGGGGATGAGAATTTGACTGTAGTTAACTGGAACTGAATGCTACGATAACAAGTTCTGAAATTGTAGGTATCTATAATAGTTTGATTTTACAAATGCTGTATTCGAAATTTTTGGCATTTGAGGTTGAAAGCGAGAAACATCCCAGCTAGGTATGGGGGGTGTAATGTGTTTCCTAATCAAGTGGCACTAAATCCTACTATATTCGATCCTAAAATTTTAGATATCTAGCATAGTTTTATTGACAAAATGCTTTATTCACATTTTTTGGCATTTGCGTTTGAAAACGAAGAAACATACCTGCTATGTATAGTGATGAATATTTTTTCTGTAGTTAACTGGCACTAAATGCTATGATATCAATTCTTCAAATTTTAGGTATCTAGTCAAGTATAATTTTCCAAATGCTTTATTCGAATTATCGGGCATTTGAGGTTGAAAACGACAAACATCCCCGCTAGGTATGGGGGGCGTAAAGTGGTTCCTAATTAATTTGCACTAAATCCTACAATATTCGATCCTTAAATTCTGGGTATCTAGCATAGTTTTATTGTCCAAATGCTTTATTCACATTTTTTGGCATTTGAGGCTGAAATAAAGAAACACTCCCTCTATGTATGGGGCTGAGAATTTTACTGTAGTGAACTGGAACTGAATGCTACGATATCAAGTTCTGAAATTGTAGGTATCTATAATAGTTTGATTTTACAAATGCTCTTATCGAAATTTTGGGTCATTGAGTTTGAAAACGAGAAACATCCCAGCTAGGTATAGGTGGTGTAATGTGTTTCCTAATTAAGTGGCACTAAATCCTACTATATTCGATCCTAAAATTCTAGGTATCTAGCATAGTTTTATTGTCCAAATGCTTTATTCACATTTTTTGGCATTTGAGGCTGAAATAAAGAAACACTCCCTCTATGTATGGGGCTGAGAATTTTACTGTATTTAACTGGAACTGAATGCTACGATATCAAGTTCTGAAATTGTAGGTATCTATAATAGTTTGATTTTACAAATGCTCTTATGGAAATTTTGGGCATTTGAGGTTGAAAACGAGAAACATCCCAGCTAGGTATGGGGGGTGTAATGTGTTTCCTAATCAAGTGGCACTAAATCCTACTATATTCGATCATAAAATTTTAGGTATCTAGCATAGTTTTATTGACAAAATGCTTTATTCACATTTTTTGGCATTTGCTTTTGAAAACGACGATACACACCTGCTATGTATGGTGATGAATATTTTACTGTAGTTGACTGGCACAAAATGCTATGATATCAATTCCTCAAACTTTAGGTATCTAGCTATGTATAATTTTCCAAATGCTTTATTCGAATTTTTGGGCATTTGAGGTTGAAAACGACAAAAATCCCAGCTAGTTATGGGGAGTGTAGTGTGTTTCCCAATTAATAGGAACTAAATCCTACAATATTCGATCCTAAAATTTTAGGTATCTAGCATAGTTTTATTGTCCAAATGCTTTATTCACATTTTTTGGCATTTGGGGTTGAAAACGACGAAACATACCTGCTATGTATGGTGATGAATATATTTTCTGTAGTTAACTGGCACAAAATGCTATGATATCAAGTCCTCAAACTTTACGTATCTAGCTAAGTATAATTTTCCAAATGCTTTATTCGAATTTTTGGGCATTTGATGTTGAAAACGACAAAAATCCCCTCTAGGTATGGGTGGTGTAATGTGTTTCCTAATTAAATGGCACTAAATCCTACAATATTCGATCCTTAAATTTTAGGTATCTAACATAGTTTTATTGACCAAATGCTTTATTCATATTTTTTGGCATTTGGAGTTGAAAACGACGAAACATACCTGCTATTTATGGTGCTGAATTTTTTTCCTTCAGCTAACTGGCAATAAATGCTCTGATATCAAGTCCTCAGACTTTAGGTATCTGGTTAAGTATAACGTTCCAAATGCTTTATTCGAATTTTTGGGCATTTGAGGTTGAAAACGACAAACATGCCCGCTAGGTATGTGTGGTTTAATGTGTTTCCCAATTAACTGGGACCAAATCCTACAATATTCCATCCTAAAATTTTAGGTATCTAGCATAGTTTTATTGACCAAATGCTTTATTCACATTTTTTGGCATTTGGGGTTGAAAACGACGAAACATACCTGCTGTTTAGGGTGCCGAATTTTTTTTCCTGTAGTTAACTGGCACTAAATGCTCTGATATCAAGTCCTCAAACTTTAGGTATCTGGTTAAGTATAACGTTCCAAATGCTTTATTCGAATTTTTGGGTATTTGAGGTTGAAACCGACAAAAATCCCCGCTAGGTATGTGTGGTCTAATGTGTTTCCTAATTAATTGGGACCAAATCCTACTATATTCTATCCAAAATTTTAGGTATCTAGCATAGTTTTATTGACAAAATGCTTTATTCACATTTTTTGGCATTTGGAGTTGAAAACGACGAAACATACCTGCTATGTAGGGTGATGAGTATTTTTTCTGTAGTTAACTAGCACTAAATGCTCTGATATCAAGTCCTCAAACTTTAGGTATCTGGTTAAGTATAACGTTCCAAATGCTTTATTCGAATTTTTCAGCATTTGATGTTGAAAACGACAAACATCCCCACTAGGTATGGGGGGCGTAAAGTGTTTCCTAACTAACTGGCACTATATCCTACAATAATCGATCCTTAAATTCTAGGTATCTAGCATAGTTTTATTGACCAAATACTTTATTCACATTTTTTGGCATTTGGGGTTGAAAACGTCAAACATTCCCGCTAGGTATGGGGGGCGTAAAGTGGTTCCCAATTAATTTGCACTAAATCCTACAATATTCGATCCTTAAATTCTAGGTATATAGCATAGTTTTATTGTCCAAATACTTTATTCACATTTTTTGGCATTTGGAGTTGAAAACGAAGAAACATATCTGCTATGTATGGTGATGAATATTTTATCTGTAGTTAACTAGCACTAAATGCTATGATATCAAGTCCTCAAATTTTAGGTATCTAGTTAAGTATAATTTTACAAATTCTTTATTCGAATTTTTGAGCATTTGATGTTGAAAACGACAAACATCCCCGCTAGGTATGGGGGGCGTAAAGTGTTTCCTAATTAATTGGCACTAAATCCTACAATATTCGATCCTAAAATTCTAGGTATCTAGCATAGTTTTATTGTCCAAATGCTTTATTCACATTTTTTGGCATTTGAGGCTGAAATAAAGAAACACTCCCTCTATGTATGGGGCTGAGAATTTTACTGTAGTGAACTGGAACTGAATGCTACGATATCAAGTTCTGAAATTGTAGGTATCTATAATAGTTTGATTTTACAAATGCTCTTATCGAAATTTTGGGTCATTGAGTTTGAAAACGAGAAACATCCCAGCTAGGTATAGGTGGTGTAATGTGTTTCCTAATTAAGTGGCACTAAATCCTACTATATTCGATCCTAAAATTCTAGGTATCTAGCATAGTTTTATTGTCCAAATGCTTTATTCACATTTTTTGGCATTTGAGGCTGAAATAAAGAAACACTCCCTCTATGTATGGGGCTGAGAATTTTACTGTATTTAACTGGAACTGAATGCTACGATATCAAGTTCTGAAATTGTAGGTATCTATAATAGTTTGATTTTACAAATGCTCTTATGGAAATTTTGGGCATTTGGGGTTGAAAACGAGAAACATCCCAGCTAGGTATGGGGGGTGTAATGTGTTTCCTAATCAAGTGGCACTAAATCCTACTATATTCGATCCTAAAATTTTAGGTATCTAGCATAGTTTTATTGACAAAATGCTTTATTCACATTTTTTGGCATTTGCGTTTGAAAACGACGAAACATACCTGCTATGTATGGTGATGAATATTTTTCTGTAGTTGACTGGCACAAAATACTATGATATCAATTCCTCAAACTTTAGGTATCTAGCTATGTATAATTTTCCAAATGCTTTATTCGAATTATCGGGCATTTGAGGTTGAAAACGACAAACATCCCCGCTAGGTATGGGGAGTGTAGTGTGTTTCCCAATTAATAGGAACTAAATCCTACAATATTCAATCCTAAAATTTTAGGTATCTAGCATAGTTTTTTGACCAAATGGTTTCTTCACATTTTTTGGCATTTGGGGTTGAAAACGACGAAACATACCTGCTATGTATGGTGATGAATATTTTTTCTGTAGTTAACTGGCACAAAATGCTATGATATCAAGTCCTCAAACTTTACGTATCTAGCTAAGTATAATTTTCCAAATGCTTTATTCGAATTTTTGGGCATTTGATGTTGAAAACGACAAACATCCCCACTAGGTATGTGTGGTCTAATGTGTTTCCTAATTAATTGGGACCAAATCCTACAATATTCCATCCTAAAATTTTAGGTATCTAGCATAGTTTTATTGAACAAATGCTTTATTCACATTTTTTGGCATTTGGGGTTGAAAACGACGAAACATACCTGCTATTTATGGTGCTGAATTTTTTTCCTTCAGCTAACTGGCAATAAATGCTCTGATATCAAGTCCTCAGACTTTAGGTATCTGGTTAAGTATAACGTTCCAAATGCTTTATTCGAATTTTTGGGCATTTGAGGTTGAAAACGACAAACATGCCCGCTAGGTATGTGTGGTTTAATGTGTTTCCCAATTAACTGGGACCAAATCCTACAATATTCCATCCTAAAATTTTAGGTATCTAGCATAGTTTTATTGAACAAATGCTTTATTCACATTTTTTGGCATTTGGGGTTGAAAACGACGAAACATACCTGCTGTTTAGGGTGCCGAATTTTTTTCCTGTAGTTAACTGGCACTAAATGCTCTGATATCAAGTCCTCAAACTTTAGGTATCTGGTTAAGTATAACGTTCCAAATGCTTTATTCGAATTTTTGGGTATTTGAGGTTGAAACCGACAAAAATCCCCGCTAGGTATGTGTGGTCTAATGTGTTTCCTAATTAATTGGGACCAAATCCTACTATATTCTATCCAAAATTTTAGGTATCTAGCATAGTTTTATTGACAAAATGCTTTATTCACATTTTTTGGCATTTGGAGTTGAAAACGACGAAACATACCTGCTATGTAGGGTGATGAGTATTTTTTCTGTAGTTAACTAGCACTAAATGCTCTGATATCAAGTCCTCAAACTTTAGGTATCTGGTTAAGTATAACGTTCCAAATGCTTTATTCGAATTTTTCAGCATTTGATGTTGAAAACGACAAACATCCCCACTAGGTATGGGGGGAGTAAAGTGTTTCCTAACTAACTGGCACTATATCCTACAATAATCGATCCTTAAATTCTAGGTATCTAGCATAGTTTTATTGACCAAATACTTTATTCACATTTTTTGGCATTTGGGGTTGAAAACGTCAAACATACCCACTAGGTATGGGGGGCGTAAAGTGGATCCTAATTAATTTGCACTAAATCCTACAATGTTCGATCCTTAAATTCTAGGTATATAGCATAGTTTTAATGACCAAATTCTTTATTCACATTATTTGGCATTTGGAGTTGAAAACGAGAAACATACCTGCTATGTATGGTGATGAATATTTTATCTGTAGTTAACTAGCACTAAATGCTATGATATCAAGTCCTCAAATTTTAGGTATCTAGTTAAGTATAATTTTACAAATTCTTTATTCGAATTTTTGAGCATTTGATGTTGAAAACGACAAACATCCCCGCTAGGTATGGGGGGCGTAAAGTGTTTCCTAATTAATTGGCACTAAATCCTACAATATTCGATCCTAAAATTCTAGGTATCTAGCATAGTTTTATTGTCCAAATGCTTTATTCACATTTTTTGGCATTTGCGGCTGAAATCAAGAAACACACCCTCTATGTATGGGGCTGAGAATTTTACTGTAGTGAACTGGAACTGAATGCTACGATATCAAGTTCTGAAATTGTAGGTATCTATAATAGTTTGATTTTACAAATGCTCTTATCGAAATTTTGGGTCATTGAGTTTGAAAACGAGAAACATCCCAGCTAGGTATAGGTGGTGTAATGTGTTTCCTAATTAATCGGCACTAAATCCTACTATATTCTATCCTAAAATTTTAGGTATCTAGCATAGTTTTATTGTCCAAATGCTTTATTCACATTTTTTGGCATTTGAGGCTGAAATAAAGAAACACTCCCTCTATGTATGGGGCTGAGAATTTTACTGTATTTAACTGGAACTGAATGCTACGATATCAAGTTCTGAAATTGTAGGTATCTATAATAGTTTGATTTTACTAAAGCTGTATTCGAAATTTTGGGCCTTTGAGTTTGAAAACGAGAAACATCCCAGCTAGGTATGGGGGCTGTAATGTGTTTCCTAATCAAGTGGCACTAAATCCTACTATATTCGATCTTAAATTTTAAGTAACTAGCATAGTTTTATTGACAAAATGCTTTATTCACATTTTTTGGCATTTGCGTTTGAAAACGACGAAACATACCTGCTATGTATGGTGATGAATATTTTTCTGTAGTTGACTGGCACAAAATGCTATGATATCAATTCCTCAAACTTTAGGTATCTAGCTATGTATAATTTTCCAAATGCTTTATTCGAATTGTTGGGCATTTGAGGTTGAAAACGACAAAAATCCACGATAGGTATGGGGAGTGTAGTGTGTTTCCCAATTAATAGGAACTAAATCCTACAATATTCAATCCTAAAATTTTAGGTATCTAGCATAGTTTTTTGACCAAATGGTTTCTTCACATTTTTTGGCATTTGGAGTTGAAAACGACGAAACATACCTGCTATGTATGGTGATGAATATTTTTCTGTAGTTGACTGGCACAAAATGCTATGATATCAATTCCTCAAACTTTAGGTATCTAGCTAATTATAATTTTCCAAATGCTTTATTCGAATTTTTGGGCATTTGATGTTGAAAACGACAAACATCCCCACTAGGTATGGGTGGTGTAATGTCTTTCCCAATTAATTGGGACCAAATCCTACAATATTCCACCCTAACATTTTAGGTACCTAGCATAGTTTTATTGACCAAATTCTTTATTCACATTTTTTGGCATTCGGGGTTGAAAACGAAGAAACATACCTGCTATGTATGGTGCTGAATTTTTTTTCCTGTAGTTAACTGGCAATAAATGCTCTGATATCAAGTCCTCAAACTTTAGGTATCTGGTTAAGTATAACTTTCCAAATGCTTTATTCGAATTTTTGGGCATTTGAGGTTGAAAACGACAAACATCCCCGCTAGGTATGGGGGGTGTAATGTGTTTCCTAATTAAGTGGCACTAAATCCTACTATATTCAATCATAAAATTTTAGGTATCTAGCATAGTTTTATTGACCAAATACTTTATTCACATTTTTTGGCATTTGGAGTTGAAAACGACGAAACATACCTGCTATGTATGATTGTGAGTATTTTTTCTGTAGTTGACTAGCACTAAATGCTATGATATCAATTCTTCAAATTTTAGGTATCTAGTTAAGTATAATTTTACAAATTCTTTATTCGAAATTTTCAGCATTTGATGTTGAAAACGACAAACATCCCCGCTAGGTATGGGGGGCGTAAAGTGTTTCCTAATTAATTTGCACTAAATCCTACAATATTCGATCCTTAAATTCTAGGTATCTAGCATAGTTTTATTGACCAAATACTTTATTCACATTTTTTGGCATTTGGGGTTGAAAACAAAAAACATCCCAGTTAGGTATGGAGGGTGTAATGTGTTTCCTAATTAAATGGCACTAAATCCTACTATATTCGATCCTTGAATTCTAGGTATCTAGCATAGTTTTATTGACCAAATACTTTATTCACATTTCTTGGCATTTGGGGTTGAAAACGAAGAAACATACCTGCTATGTATGGTGATGAGTATTTTTTCTGTAGTTAACTGGCATTAAATGCTATGATATCAAGTCCTCAAATTTTAGGTATCTAGTTAAGTATAACTTTCCAAATTCTTTATTCTAATTTTTGGGCATTTGTGGTTGAAAACGACAAACATCCCCCTAGGTATGGGGGGTGTAATGTGTTTCCCAATTAATAGGGACTAAATCCTACAATATTCAATCCTAAAATTTTAGGTATCTAGCATAGTTTCATTGACAAAATGCTTTATTCACATTTTTTGGCATTTGGAGTTGAAAACGACGAAACATACCTGCTATGTAGGGTGATGAGTATTTTTTCTGTAGTTGACTGGCACTAAATGCTACGATATCAATTCTTCAAATTTTAGGTATCTAATTAAGTATAATTTTACAAATTCTTTATTCGAATTTTTCAGCATTTGATGTTGAAAACGACAAACATCCCCGCTAGGTATGGGGGGCGTAAAGTGTTTCCTAATTAATTGGCACTAAATCCTACAATATGCGATCCTTAAATTGTAGGGATCTAGCATAGTTTTATTGACCAAATACTTTATTCACATTTTTTGGCATTTGGGGTTGAAAACGACAAACATCCCCGATAGGTATGGAGGGTGTAATGTGTTTCCTAACTAATTGGCACTAAATCCTACAATATTCCATCCTTAAATTCTAGGTATCTAGCATAGTTTTATTGACCAAATACTTTATTCACATTTTTTGGCATTTGGGGTTGAAAACGTCAAACATCCCCGCAAGGTATGGGGGGCGTAAAGTGGTTCCTAATTAATTTGCACTAAATCCTACAATATTCGATCCTAAAACTCTAGGTATCTAGCATAGTTTTATTGTCCAAATACTTTATTCACATTTTTTGGCATTTGGAGTTGAAAACGAAGAAACATACCTGTTATGTATGGTGATGAGTATTTTTTCTGTAGTTAACTAGCACTAAATGCTATGATATCAAGTCCTCAAATTTTAGGTATCTAGTTAAGTATAACGTTCCAAATGCTTTATTCGAAATTTTGGGCATTTGAGGTTGAAAACGACAAACATCCCCCTAGGTATGGGGGGTGTAATGTGTTTCCCAATTAATTGGGACCAAATCCTACTATATTCCACCCTAACATTTTAGGTATCTAGCATAGTTTTATTGTCCAAATGCTTTATTCACATTTTTTGGCATTTGGGGTTGAAAACGACGAAACATACCTGCTATGTATGGTGATGAATATAGTATCTGTAGTTAACTAGCACTAAATGCTATGATATCAAGTCCTCAAATTTTAGGTATCTAGTTAAGTATAATTTTACAAATTCTTTATTCGAATTTTTGAGCATATGATGTTGAAAACGACAAACATCCCCGCTAAGTATGGGGGGCGTAAAGTGTTTCCTAATTAATTGGCACCAAATCCTACAATAGTCGATCCTTAAATTTTAGGTATCTAGCATAGTTTTATTGACCAAATGCTTTATTCATATTTTTTGGCATTTGGGGTTGAAAACGAGGAAACATACCTGCTATGTATGGTGATGAATATTTTATCTGTAGTTGACTAGCACTAAATGCTATGATATCAATTCTTCAAATTTTAGGTATCTAGCTAAGTTGAATTTTCCAAATGTTTTATTCGAATTTTTGGGCATTTGAGGTTGAAACCGACAAAAATCCCCGCTAGCTATGTGTGGTCTAATGTGTTTCCTAATTAATTGGGACCAAATCCTACAATATTCCATCCTAAAATTTTAGGTATCTAGCATAGTTTTATTGAACAAATGCTTTATTCACATTTTTTGGCATTTGGGGATGAAAACGACGAAACATACCTGGTATGTATGGCGATAAATATTTTTTCTGTAGTTAACTGGCACAAAATGCTATGATATCAAGTCCTCAAACTTTAGGTATCTAGCTGAGTATAATTTTCCAACTGCTTTATTCGAATTTTTGGGCATTTGATGTTGAAAACGACAAACATCCCCGCTAGCTATGTGTGGTCTAATGTGTTTCTTAATTAATTGGGACCAAATCCTACAATATTCCATCCTAAAATTCTAGGTATCTAGCATAGTTTTATTGACCAAATGCTTTATTCATATTTTTTGGCATTTGGGGTTGAAAACGAAGAAACATACCTGCTATGTATGGTGATGAATATTTTATCTGTAGTTAACTAGCACTAAATGCTATGATATAAAGTCCTCAAATTTTAGGTATCTAGTCAAGTATAATTTTCCAAATGCTTTATTCGAATTTTTGGGCATTTGAGGTTGAAACCGACAAAAATCCCCGCTAGGTATGTGTGGTCTAATGTGTTTCCTAATTAATTGGGACCAAATCCTACAATATTCCATCCTGAAATTTTAGGTATCTAGCATAGTTTCATTGACCAAATGCTTTATTCACATTTTTTGGCATTTGGGGTTGAAAACGACGAAACATACCTGCTATTTATGGTGCTGAATTTGTTTTCCTGTAGCTAACTGGCAATAAATGCTCTGATATCAAGTCCTCAAACTTTAGGTATCTGGGTCAGTATAACTTTCCAAATGCTTTATTCGAATTTTTGGGCATTTGAGGTTGAAAACGACAAACATCCCCGCTAGGTATGGGTGGTGTAATGTGTTTCCTAATTAAATGGCACTAAATCCTACTATATTCAATCCTAAAATTTTAGGTATCTAACATAGTTTTATTGACCAAATGCTTTATTCATATTTTTTGGCATTTGGAGTTGAAAATGACGAAACATACCTGCTATGTATGGTGATGAGTATTTTTTCTGTAGTTAACTAGCATTAAATGCTATGATATCAATTCCTAAAATTTTAGGTATCTAGTGTTGTTTAATTTTACAAATTCTTTATTCGAATTTTTGGGCATTTGATGTTGAAAACGACAAACATCCCCGCTAGGTATGGGGGGCGTAAAGTGGTTCCTAATTAATTTGCACTAAATCCTACAATATTCGATCCTTAAATTCTAGGTATCTAGCATAGTTTTATTGACCAAATACTTTATTCACATTTTTTGGCATTTGGGGTTGAAAACGAGAAACATCCCAGTTAGGTATGGAGGGTGTAATGTGTTTCCTAATCAAGTGGCACTAAATCCTACTATATTCGATCCTTGAATTCTAGGTATCTAGCATAGTTTTATTGACCAAATACTTTATTCACATTTTTTGGCATTTGGGGTTGAAAACGTCAAACATCCCCGCAAGGTATGGGGGGCGTAAAGTGGTTCCTAATTAATTTGCACTAAATCCTACTATATTCGATCATAAAATTTTAGGTATCTAACATAGTTTTATTGACCAAATGCTTTATTCATATTTTTTGGCATTTGGAGTTGAAAACGACGAAACATACCTGCTATGTATGGTGATGAATATTTTTCTGTAGTTGACTGGCACAAAATGCTATGATATCAATTCCTCAAACTTTAGGTATCTAGCTATGTATAATTTTCCAAATGCTTTATTCGAATTGTTGGGCATTTGAGGTTGAAAACGACAAAAATCCCAGCTAGTTATGTGTGGTCTAATGTGTTTCCTAATTAATTGGGACCAAATCCTACAATATTCCATCCTAAAATTTTAGGTATCTAGCATAGTTTTATTGACCAAATGCTTTATTCACATTTTTTGGCATTTGGGGTTGAAAACGACGAAACATACCTGTTATTTATGGTGCTGAATTTTTTTCCTGTAGTTAACTGGCACTAAATGCTCTGATATCAAGTCCTCAAACTATAGATATCTGGTTAAGTATAACTTTCCAACTGCTTTATTCGAATTTTTGGGCATTTGAGGTTGAAAACGACAAAAATCCCCGCTAGGTATGGGTGGTGTAATGTGTTTCCTAATTAAATGGCACTAAATCCTACTATATTCAATCCTAAAATTTTAGGTATCTAACATAGTTTTATTGACCAAATGCTTTATTCATATTTTTTGGCATTTGGGGTTGAAAACTAAGAAACATACCTGCTATGTATGGTGATGAATAGTTTATCTGTAGTTAACTAGCACTAAATGCTATGCTATTAAGTCCTCAAATTTTAGGTATCTAGTTAAGTATAATTTTGCAAATTCTTTATTCGAATTTTTCAGCATTTGATGTTTAATACGACAAACATCCCCGCTATGTATGGGGGGCGTAAAATGTTTCCTAATCAATTAGCAATAAATCATACTATATTCAATCCTAAAATTTTAGGTATCTAGCATAGTTTTATTGACCAAATGCTTTATTCATATTTTTTGGAATTTGGGGGTTGAAAACGAAGAAACATACCTGCTATGTATGGTGATGAATATTTTATCTGTAGTTAACTAGCACTAAATGCTATGATATCAAGTCCTCAAATTTTAGGTATCTAGTTAAGTTGAATTTTCCAAATGCTTTATTCGAATTTTTGGGCATTTGAGGTTGAAACCGACAAAAATCCCCGCTAGGTATGGGGGCGTAAAGTGTTTCCTAATTAATTGGCACTAAATCCTACAATATTCGATCCTTAAATTCTAGTTATCTAGCATAGTTTTATTGACCAAATACTTTATTCACATTGTTTGTCATTTTGTGTTGAAAACGAGAAACAACCCAGTTAGGTATGGAGGGTGTAATGTGTTTCCTAATTAATTAGCAATAAATCCTACAATATTCGATCCTTGAATTCTATGAATCTAGCATAGTTTTATTGACCAAATACTTTATTCACATTTTTTGGCATTTGGGGTTGAAAACGTCAAACATCCCCGCAAGGTATGGGTGGCGTAAAGTGGTTCCTAATTAATTAGCAATAAATCCTACTATATTAAATACTATAATTTTAGGTATCTATCATAGTTTTTTTGACCAAATAATTTATTCAAATTTTTTGGCATTTGCGTTTGAAAACGACGAAACATACCTGCTATGTATGGTGATGAATATTTTTCTGTAGTTGACTGGCAGAAAATGCTATGATATCAATTCCTCAAATTTTAGGTATCTAGTTAAGTATAATTTTACAAATTCTTTATTCGAATTTTTGAGCATTTGATGTTGAAAACGACAAACATCCCCGCTAGGTATGGGGGGCGTAAAGTGTTTCCTAATTAATTGGCACTAAATCCTACAATGTTCGATCCTTAAATTGTAGGTATCTAGCATAGTTTTATTGACCAAATACTTTATTCACATTTTTGGGCATTTGATGTTGAAAACGACAAACATCCCCGCTAGGTATGGGGGGCGTAAAATGTTTCCTAATCAATTAGCACTAAATCCTACTATATTCAATCCTAAAATTTTAGGTATCTAGCATAGTTTTATTGACCAAATGCTTTATTCATATTTTTTGGCATTTGGGGGTTGAAAACGAAGAAACATACCTGCTATGTATGGTGATGAATATTTTATCTGTAGTTAACTAGCACTAAATGCTATGATATCAAGTCCTCAAATTTTAGGTATCTAGCTAAGTATAATTTTCCAAATGCTTTATTCGAATTTTTGGGCATTTGAGGTTGAAAACGACAAACATCCCCGCTAAGTATGGGGGGCGTAAAGTGTTTCCTAATTAATTGGCACTAAATCCTACAATGTTCGATCCTTAAATTCTAGGTATCTAGCATAGTTTTATTGACCAAATACTTTATTCACATTTTGTGGCATTTGGGGTTGAAAACGACAAACATCCCCGCTAGGTATGGGGGGCGTAAAGTGTTTCCTAATTAATTGGCACTAAATCCTACAATGTTCGATCCTTAAATTGTAGGTATCTAGCATAGTTTTATTGACCAAATACTTTATTCACATTTTTTGGCATTTGGGGTTGAGAAACGAGAAACATTCCCGCAAGGTATGAGGGGCGTAAAGTGGTTCCTAATTAATTTGCACTAAATCCTACAATATTCGATCCTAAAACTCTAGGTATCTAGCATAGTTTTATTGTCGAAATACTTTATTCACATTTTTTGGCATTTGGAGTTGAAAACGAAGAAACATACCTGTTATGTATGGTGATGAGTATTTTTTCTGTAGTTAACTAGCACTAAATGCTATGATATCAAGTCCTCAAATTTTAGGTATCTAGTTAAGTATAACGTTCCAAATGCTTTATTCGAAATTTTGGGCATTTGAGGTTGAAAACGACAAACATCCCCCTAGGTATGGGGGGTGTAATGTGTTTCCCAATTAATAGGGACTAAATCCTACAATATTCAATCCCAAAATTTTAGGTATCTAGCATAGTTTTTTGACCAAATGGTTTCTTCACATTTTTTGGCATTTGGGGTTGACAACGACGAAACATACCTGCTATGTATGGTGACGAATATTTTTTCTGTAGTTAGCTGGCACAAAATGCTATGAATTCAACTCCTCGCGTTTTAGGTATCTAGCTTAGTATAATTTTCCAAATGCTTCATTCACATTTTTTGGCATTTTTGGTTGAAACGACGAAACATACCTGCTATGTATGGTGATGAATATTTTATCTGTAGTTAACTAGCACTAAATGCTATGATATCAAGTCCTCAAATTTTAGGTATCTAGTCAAGTATAATTTTCCAAATGCTTTATTCGAATTATCGGGCATTTGAGGTTGAAACCGACAAAAATCCCCGCTAGGTATGTGTGGTCTAATGTGTTTCCTAATTAATTGGGACCAAATCCTACAATATTCCATCCTAAAATTTTAGGTATCTAGCATAGTTTTATTGACCAAATTCTTTATTCACATTTTTTGGCATTCGGGGTTGAAAACGAAGAAACATACCTGCTATGTATGGTGCTGAATTTTTTTTCCTGTAGTTAACTGGCAATAAATGCTCTGATATCAAGTCCTCAAACTTTAGGTATCTGGTTAAGTATAACTTTCCAAATGCTTTATTCGAATTTTTGGGCATTCGAGGTTGAAAACGACAAACATCCCCGCTAGGTATGGAGGGTGTAATGTGTTTCCTAATTAAGTGGCACTAAATCCTACTATATTCAATCCTAAAATTTTAGGTATATAGCATAGTTTTATTGACCAAATGCTTTATTCATATTTTTTTGCATTTGGGGGTTGAAAACGAAGAACCATACCTGCTATGTATGGTGATGAATATTTTATCTGTAGTTAACTAGCACTAAATGCTATGATATTAAGCCCTCAAATTTTAGGTATCTAGTTAAGTATAATTTTGCAAATTCTTTATTCGAATTTTTCAGCATTTGATGTTGAAAACGACAAAAATCCCCGCTAGGTATGGGTGGCGTAATGTGTTTCCTAATTAAATGGCACTAAATCCTACAATATTCGATCCTTAAATTCTAGGTATCTAGCATAGTTTTATTGACCAAATGCTTTATTCATATTTTTTGGCATTTGGGGTTGAAAACGAAGAAACATACCTGCTATGTATGGTGATGAATATTTTATCTGTAGTTAACTAGCACTAAATGCTATGATATAAAGTCCTCAAACTTTAGGTATCTAGCTAAGTTGAATTTTCCAAATGTTTTATTCGAATTTTTGGGCATTTGAGGTTGAAACCGACAAAAATCCCCGCTAGCTATGTGTGGTCTAATGTGTTTCCTAATTAATTGGGACCAAATCCTACAATATTCCATCCTAAAATTTTAGGTATCTAGCATAGTTTTATTGAACAAATGCTTTATTCACATTTTTAGGCATTTGGGGTTGAAAACGACGAAACATACCTGCTATGTATGGTGATGAATATTTTTTCTGTAGTTAACTGGCACAAAATGCTATGATATCAAGTCCTCAAACTTTAGGTATCTAGCTAAGTTGAATTTTCCAAATGCTTTATTCGAATTTTTGGGCATTTGAGGTTGAAACCGACAAAAATCCCCGCTAGCTATGTGTGGTCTAATGTGTTTCCTAATTAATTGGGACCAAATCCTACAATATTCCATCCTAAAATTCTAGTTATCTAGCATAGTTTTATTGACCAAATGCTTTATTCATATTTTTTGGCATTTGGGGTTGAAAAACGAAGAAACATACCTGCTATGTATGGTGATGAATATTTTATCTGTAGTTAACTAGCACTAAATGCTATGATATTAAGTCCTCAAACTTTAGGTATCTAGCTAAGTTGAATTTTCCAAATGCTTTATTCGAATTTTTGGGCATTTGAGGTTGAAACCGACAAAAATCCCCGCTAGGTATGTGTGGTCTAATGTGTTTCCTAATTAATTGGGACCAAATCCTACAATATTCCATCCTAAAATTTTAGGTATCTAGCATAGTTTCATTGACCAAATGCTTTATTCACATTTTTTGGCATTCGGGGTTGAAAACGAAGAAACATACCTGCTATGTATGGTGCTGAATTTTTTTTCCTGTAGTTAACTGGCAATAAATGCTCTGATATCAAGTCCTCAAACTTTAGGTATCTGGTTAAGTATAACTTTCCAAATGCTTTATTCGAATCTTTGGGCATTTGAGGTTGAAAACGACAAACATCCCCGCTAGGTATGGAGGGTGTAATGTGTTTCCTAATTAAGTGGCACTAAATCCTACTATATTCAATCCTAAAATTTTAGCTATCTAGCATAGTTTTATTGACCAAATGCTTTATTCATATTTTTTGGCATTTGGGGTTGAAAACGAAGAAACATACCTGCTATGTATGGTGATGAATATTTTATCTGTAGTTAACTAGCACTAAATGCTATGATATAAAGTCCTCAAATTTTAGGTATCTAGTTAAGTATAATTTTACAAATTCTTTATTCGAATTTTTGAGCATTTGATGTTGAAAACGACAAACATCCCCGCTAGGTATGAGGGGAATAAAGTGTTTACTAATTAATAGGCACTAAATCCTACAATATTCGATCCTTAAATTCTAGTTATCTAGCATAGTTTTATTGACCAAATACTTTATTCACATTTTTTGGCATTTGGGGTTGAAAACGAGAAACATCCCCGCTAGGTATGGGGGGTGTAATGTGTTTCCTAATTAAGTGGCACTAAATCCTACTATATTCAATCCTAAAATTTTAGGTATCTAGCATAGTTTTATTGACCAAATGCTTTATTCACATTTTTTGGCATTTGGAGTTGAAAACGACGAAACATACCTGCTATGTATGGTGATGAGTATTTTTCTGTAGTTAAATGGCACTAACTGCTATTATATCATGTTCTATTATTTTAGGTATCTAGTTAAGTATAATTTTACAAATTCTTTATTCACATTTTTTGGCATTTGATGTTGAAAACGACAAACATCCCCGCTAGGTATGGGGGGCGTAAAGTGTTTCCTAATTAATTGGCACTAAATCCTACAATATTCGATCCTTAAATTCTAGGTATCTAGCATAGTTTTATTGACCAAATACTTTATTCACATTTTTTGGCATTTGGGGTTGAAAACGACAAAAATCACCTCTAGGTATGGGTGGTGTAATGTGTTTCCTAATTAATTGGCACTAAATCCTACAATATTCGATCCTTGAATTCTAGGTATCTAGCATAGTTTTATTGACCAAATACTTTATTCACATTTTTTGGCATTTGGGGTTGAAAACATCAAACATCCCCGCAAGGTATGGGGGGCGTAAAAGTGGTTCCTAATTAATTTGCACTAAATCCTACAATATTCGATCCTATAACTCTAGGTATCTAGCATAGTTTTATTGTCCAAATACTTTATTCACATTTTTTGGCATTTGGAGTTGAAAACGACGAAACATACCTGTTATGTATGGTGATGAGTATTTTTTCTGTAGTTAACTAGCACTAAATGCTATGATATCAAGTCCTCAAATTTTAGGTATCTAGTTAAGTATAACGTTCCAAATGCTTTATTCCAAATTTTGGGCATTTGAGGTTGAAAACGACAAACATCCCCCTAGGTATGGGGGGTGTAATGTGTTTCCCAATTAATAGGCACTAAATCCTACAATATTCAATCCTAAAATTTTAGGTATCTAGCATAGTTTTTTGACCAAATGGTTTCTTCACATTTTTTTGGCATTTGGGGTTGACAACGACGAAACATACCTGCTATGAATGGTGATGAATATTTTTCTGTAGTTAACTGGCACAAAATGCTATGAATTCAACTCCTCGCGTTTTAGGTATCTAGCTGAGTATAGTTTTTCAAATGCTTCATTCACATTTTTTGGCATTTGAGGTTGAAAACGAAGAAACATACCTGCTATGTATGGTGATGAATATTTTTTCTGTAGTTAACTAGCACTAAATGCTATGATATCAAGTCCTCAAATTTTAGGTATCTAGTTAAGTATAATTTTACAAATTCTTTATTCTAATTTTTGAGCATATGATGTTGAAAACGACAAACATCCCCGCTAAGTATGGGGGGCGTAAAGTGTTTCCTAATTAATTGGCACTAAATCCTACAATATTCGATCCTTAAATTCTAGGTATCTAGCATAGTTTTATTGACCAAATACTTTATTCACATTTTTTGGCATTTGGGGTTGAAAACGAGAAACATCCCCGCTAGGTATGGGGGGTGTAATGTGTTTCCTAATTAAGTGGCACTAAATCCTACTATATTCAATCCTAAAATTTTAGGTATCTAGCATAGTTTTATTGACCAAATACTTTATTCACATTTTTTGGCATTTGGAGTTGAAAACGACGAAACATACCTGCTATGTATGGTGATGAATATTTTATCTGTAGTTAACTAGCACTAAATGCTATGATATCAAGTCCTCAAATTTTAGGTATCTAGTTAAGTATAATTTTACAAATTCTTTATTCGAAATTTTCAGCATTTGATGTTCAAAACGACAAACATCCCCGCTAGGTATGGGGGGCGTAAAGTGTTTCCTAATTAAGTGGCACTAAATCCTACTATATTCGATCCTTAAATTCTAGTTATCTAGCATAGTTTTATTGTCCAAATGCTTTATTCAAATTTTTTGGCATTTGGGGTTGAAAACGACGAAACATACCTGCTATGTATGGTGATGAATATCGTATCTGTAGTTAACTAGCACTAAATGCTATGATATTAAGTCCTCAAACTTTAGGTATCTAGCTACGTTGAATATTCCAAATGCTTTATTCGAATTTTTGGGCATTTGAGGTTGAAACCGACAAAAATCCCCGCTAGCTATGTGTGGTCTAATGTGTTTCCTAATTAATTGGGACCAAATCCTACAATATTCCATCCTAAAATTTTAGGTATCTAGCATAGTTTTTATTGAACAAATGCTTTATTCACATTTTTTGGCATTTGGGGATGAAAACGACAGAAACATACCTGCTATTTATGGTGCTGAATTTTTTTTTCCTGTAGTTAACTGGCACTAAATGCTCTGATATCAAGTCCTCAAACTTTAGGTATCTGGTTAAGTATAACGTTCCAAATGCTTTATTCGAATTTTTGGGCATTTGAGGTTGAAAACGACAAACATCCCCGCTAGGTATGGAGGGTGTAATGTGTTTCCTAATTAAGTGGCACTAAATCCTACTATATTCAATCCTAAAATTTTAGCTATCTAGCATAGTTTTATTGACCAAATGCTTTTTTCATATTGTTTGGCATTTGGGGTTGAAAACGAGAAACATACCAGCTAGGTATGGGGGGTGTAATGTGTTTCCTGATCAAGTGGCACTAAATCCTACTATATTCGATCCAAAATTTTAGGTATCTAGCATAGTTTCATTGACAAAATGCTTTATTTACATTTTTTGGCATTTTGGAGTTGAAAAAGACGAAACATACCTGCTATGTAGGGTGATGAGTATTTTTTCTGTAGTTAACTAGCACTAAATGCTATGATATCAATTCCTCAAATTTTAGGTATCTAGTTAAGTATAATTTTGAAATTCTTTATTCGAATTTTCAGCATTTGATGTTGAAAACGACAAACATCCCCACTAGGTATGGGGGGCGTAAAGTTGTTCCTAATTAATTTGCAGTAAATCCTACAATGTTCGATCCTTAAATTCTAGGTATCTAGCATAGTTTTAATGACCAAATACTTTATTCACATTTTTTGGCATTTGGGGTTGAAAACGAGAAACATCCCCTTTAGGTATGGGGGCGTAAAGTGGGTCCTAATTAATTTGCACTAAATCCTACAATATTCGATCCTAAAACTCTAGGTATCTAGCATAGTTTTATTGTCCAAATACTTTATTCACATTTTTTGGCATTTGAGGCTGAAATGAAGAAACACTCCCTCTATGTATGGGGCTGAAAATTTTACTGTAGTTAACTGGACCTGAATGCTACGATATCAAGTTCTGAAATTGTAGGAATCTAAAATAGTTTGATTTTACAAATGCTGTATTCGAAATTTTTGGCATTTGGGGTTGAAAACGAGAAACATCCCCGCTAGGTATGGGGGGTGTAAAGTATTTCCTAATTAATTGGCACTAAATCCTACAATATGCGATCTTAAAATTCTAGGTATCTAGCATAGTTTTATTGTCCAATTGCTTTATTCACATTTTTTGGCATTTCAGGCTGAAACGAAGAAACACTCCCTCTATGTATGGGGCTGAGAATTTTACTGTAGTTAACTGGAACTGAATGCTA
Source organism: Diplolepis rosae (assembly GCA_030998225.1). NCBI lineage: Eukaryota > Metazoa > Arthropoda > Insecta > Hymenoptera > Diplolepididae > Diplolepis > Diplolepis rosae. The sequence goes on from JAPYXD010000466.1 coordinate 2,133,501, forward strand.
CGATAACAAGTTCTGAAATTGTAGGTATCTATAATAGTTTGATTTTACAAATGCTGTATTCGAAATTTTGGGCCTTTGATGTTGAAAACGAGAATCATGCCAGCTAGGTATGGGGGGTGTAATGTGTTTCCTAATTAAGTGGCACTAAATCTTACTATATTCGATCATAAAATTTTAGGTATCTAACATAGTTATATTGACCAAATGCTTTATTCACATTTTTTGGCATTTGAGGCTGAAATGAAGAAACACTCCCTCTATGTATGGGGCTGAGAATATTACTGTAGTTAACTGGACCTGAATGCTACGATATCAAGTTCTGAAATTGTAGGAATCTAAAATAGTTTGATTTTACAAATGCTGTATTCGAAATTTTTGGCATTTGAGGTTGAAACCGACAAAAATCCCGCTAGCTATGTGTGGTCTAATGTGTTTCCTAATTAATTGGGACCAAATCCTACAATATTCCATCCTAAAATTCAAGTTATCTAGCATAGTTTTATTGACCAAATGCTTCATTCATATTTTATGCCATTTGCGGTTGAAAACGAAGAAACATACCTGCTATGTATGGTGATGAATATTTTGTCTGTAGTTAACTAGCACTAAATGCTATGATATTAAGTCCTCAAACTTTAGGTATCTAGCTAAGTTGAATTTTCCAAATGCTTTATTCGAATTTTTGGGCATTTGAGGTTGAAACCGACAAAAATCCCCGCTAGGTATGTGTGGTCTAATGTGTTTCTAATTAATTGGGACCAAATCCTACAATATTCCATCCTAAAATTTTAGGTATCTAGCATAGTTTCATTGACCAAATGCTTTATTCACATTTTTTGGCATTCGGGGTTGAAAACGAAGAAACATACCTGCTATGTATGGTGCTGAATTTTTTTTCCTGTAGTTAACTGGCAATAAATGCTCTGATATCAAGTCCTCAAACTTTAGGTATCTGGTTAAGTATAACTTTCCAAATGCTTTATTCGAATTTTGGGGCATTTGAGGTTGAAAGCGAGAAACATCCCCGCTAGGTATGGGGGGCGTAATGTGTTTCCTAATTAATTAGCACTAAATCCTACTATATTCAATCCTAAAATTTTAGGTATCTAGCATAGTTTTATTGACCAAATGCTTTATTCATATTTTTTGGCATTTGGGGTTGAAAACGAAGAAACATACCTGCTATGTATGGTGATGAATATTTTATCTGTAGTTAACTAGCACTAAATGCTATGATATCAAGTCCTCAAATTTTAGGTATCTAGTTAAGTATAATTTTACAAATTCTTTATTCGAATTTTTGAGCATTTGATGTTGAAAACGACAAACATCCCCGCTAGGTATGGGGGGCGTAAAGGGTTTCATAATTAATTGGCACTAAATCCTACAATATTCGATCCTTAAATTCTAGGTATCTAGCATAGTTTTATTGACCAAATACTTTATTCACATTTTTTGGCATTTGGGGTTGAAAACGAGAAACATCCCCGCTAGGTATGGGGGGTGTAATGTGTTTCCTAATTAAGTGGCACTAAATCCTACTATATTCAATCCTAAAATTTTAGGTATCTAGCATAGTTTTATTGACAAAAATGCTTTATTCACATTTTTTGGCATTTTGGAGTTGAAAACGACGAAACATACCTGCTATGTAGGGTGATGAGTATTTTTTCTGTAGTTAACTAGCACTAAATGCTATGATATCAAGTCCTAAAATTTTAGGTATCTAGTTAAGTATAATTTTACAAATTCTTTATTCGAATTTTTCAGCATTTGATGTTGAAAACGACAAACATCCCCGCTAGGTATGGGGGGCGTAAAGTGTTTCCTAATTAATTGGCACTAAATCCTACAATATGCGATCTTAAAATTCTAGGTATCTAGCATAGTTTTATTGACCAAATGCTTTATCCACATTTTTTGGCATTTGGGGTTGAAAACGAGAAACATCCCCGCTAGGTATGGAGGGTGTAATGTGTTTCCTAATTAATTAGCAATAAATCCTACTATATTCGATCCTTGAATTCTAGGAATCTAGCATAGTTTTATTGACCAAATACTTTATTCACATTTTTTGGCATTTGGGGTTGAAAACATCAAACATCCCCGCAAGGTATGGGGGGCGTAAAGTGGTTCCTAATTAATTTGCACTAAATCCTACAATATTCGATCCTATAACTCTAGGTATCTAGCATAGTTTTATTGTCCAAATACTTTATTCACATTTTTTGGCATTTGGAGTTGAAAACGACGAAACATACCTGTTATGTATGGTGATGAGTATTTTTTCTGTAGTTAACTAGCACTAAATGCTATGATATCAAGTCCTCAAATTTTAGGTATCTAGTTAAGTATAACGTTCCAAATGCTTTATTCGAAATTTTGGGCATTTGAGGTTGAAAACGACAAACATCCCCCTAGGTATGGGGGGTGTAATGTGTTTCCCAATTAATAGGCACTAAATCCTACAATATTCAATCCTAAAATTTTAGGTATCTAGCATAGTTTTTTGACCAAATGGTTTCTTCACATTTTTTGGCATTTGGGGTTGACAACGACGAAACATACCTGCTATGTATGGTGACGAATATTTTTTCTGTAGTTAGCTGGCACAAAATGCTATGAATTCAAGTCCTCGAGTTTTAGGTATCTAGCTAAGTATAGTTTTTCAAATGCTTCATTCATATTTTTTGGCATTTGTGGTTGAAAACGAAGAAACATACCTGCTATGTATGGTGATGAATATTTTATCTGTAGTTAACTAGCACTAAATGCTATGATATCAAGTCCTCAAATTTTAGGTATCTAGTTAAGTATAATTTTACAAATTCTTTATTCGAATTTTTGGGCATTTGATGTTTAAAACGACAAACATCCCCGCTAGGTATGGGGGGCGTAAAATGTTTCCTAATCAATTAGCACTAAATCCTACTATATTCAATCCTAAAATTTTAGGTATCTAGCATAGTTTTATTGACCAAATGCTTTATTCATATTTTTTGGCATTTGGGGTTGAAAACGAAGAAACATACCTGCTATGTATGGTGATGAGTATTTTTTCTGTAGTTCACTAGCACTAAATGCTATGCTATCAAGTCCTCAAATTTTAGGTATCTAGTTAAGTATAATTTTACAAATTCTTTATTCGAATTTTTGGGCATTTGATGTTTAAAACGACAAACATCCCCGCTAGGTATGGGGGGCGTAAAATGTTTCCTAATCAATTAGCACTCAATCCTACTATATTCAATCCTAAAATTTTAGGTATCTAGCATAGTTTTATTGACCAAATGCTTTATTCACATTTTTTGGCATTTGGGGTTGAAAACGACGAAACATACCTGCTATGTATGATTGTGAGTATTTTTTCTGTAGTTAACTAGCACTAAATGCTATGATATCAAGTCCTCAAATTTTAGGTATCTAGTTAAGTATAATTTTACAAATTCTTTATTCGAAATTTTCAGCATTTGATGTTCAAAACGACAAACATCCCCGCTAGGTATGGGGGGCGTAAAGTGTTTCCTAATTAATTGGCACTAAATCCTACAATATTCGATCCTAAAATTCTAGGTATCTAGCATAGTTTTATTGACCAAATTCTTTATTCAAATCTTTTGGCATTTGGGGTTGAAAACGAAGAAACATACCTGCTATGTATGGTGATGAATATTTTATCTGTAGTTAACTAGCACTAAATGCTATGATATAAAGTCATCAAACTTTAGGTATCTAGCTACGTTGAATTTTCCAAATGCTTTATTCGAATTTTTGGGCATTTGAGGTTGAAACCGACAAAAATCCCCGCTAGCTATGTGTGGTCTAATGTGTTTCCTAATTAATTGGGACCAAATCCTACAATATTCCATCCTAAAATTTTAGGTATCTAGCATAGTTTTATTGAACAAATGCTTTATTCACATTTTTTGGCATTTGGGGATGAAAACGACGAAACATACCTGCTATGTATGGTGCTGAATTTTTTTTCCTGTAGTTAACTGGCAATAAATGCTCTGATATCAAGTCCTCAAACTTTAGGTATCTGGTTAAGTATAACTTTCCAAATGCTTTATTCGAATTTTTGGGCATTTGAGGTTGAAGACGACAAACATCCCCGCTAGGTATGGAGGGTGTAATGTGTTTCCTAATTAAGTGGCACTAAATCCTACTATATTCAATCCTAAAATTTTAGCTATCTAGCATAGTTTTATTGACCAAATGCTTTTTTCATATTGTTTGGCATTTGGGGTTGAAAACGAGAAACATACCAGCTAGGTATGGGGGGTGTAATGTGTTTCCTGATCCAAGTGGCACTAAATCCTACTATATTCGATCCAAAATTTTAGGTATCTAGCATAGTTTCATTGACAAAATGCTTTATTTACATTTTTTGGCATTTTGGAGTTGAAAAAGACGAAACATACCTGCTATGTAGGGTGATGAGTATTTTTTCTGTAGTTAACTAGCACTAAATGCTATGATATCAATTCCTCAAATTTTAGGTATCTAGTTAAGTATAATTTTGAAATTCTTTATTCGAATTTTCAGCATTTGATGTTGAAAACGACAAACATCCCCACTAGGTATGGGGGGCGTAAAGTGTTTCCGAACTAATTTGCAATAAATCCTACAATATTCGATCCTTAAATTCTAGGTATCTAGCATAGTTTTATTGACCAAATACTTTATTCACATTTTTTGGCATTTGGGGTTGAAAACGTCAAACATCCCCACTAGGTATGGGGGGCGTAAAGTGGGTCCTAATTAATTTGCACTAAATCCTACAATATTCGATCCTAAAACTCTAGGTATCTAGCATAGTTTTATTGTCCAAATACTTTATTCACATTTTTTGGCATTTGAGGCTGAAATGAAGAAACACTCCCTCTATGTATGGGGCTGAAAATTTTACTGTAGTTAACTGGACCTGAATGCTACGATATCAAGTTCTGAAATTGTAGGAATCTAAAATAGTTTGATTTTACAAATGCTGTATTCGAAATTTTTGGCATTTGGGGTTGAAAACGAGAAACATCCCCGCTAGGTATGGGGGGTGTAAAGTATTTCCTAATTAATTGGCACTAAATCCTACAATATGCGATCTTAAAATTCTAGGTATCTAGCATAGTTTTATTGTCCAATTGCTTTATTCACATTTTTTGGCATTTCAGGCTGAAACGAAGAAACACTCCCTCTATGTATGGGGCTGAGAATTTTACTGTAGTTAACTGGAACTGAATGCTACGATAACAAGTTCTGAAATTGTAGGTATCTATAATAGTTTGATTTTACAAATGCTGTATTCGAAATTTTGGGCCTTTGATGTTGAAAACGAGAATCATGCCAGCTAGGTATGGGGGGTGTAATGTGTTTCCTAATCAAGTGGCACTAAATCTTACTATATTCGATCATAAAATTTTAGGTATCTAACATAGTTATATTGACCAAATGCTTTATTCACATTTTTTGGCATTTGAGGCTGAAATGAAGAAACACTCCCTCTATGTATGGGGCTGAGAATATTACTGTAGTTAGCTGGAACTGAATGCTACGATATCAAGTTCTGAAATTGTAGGTATCTAAAATAGTTTGATTTTACAAATGCTGTATTCGAAATTTTGGGCCTTTGAGGTTTAAAACGACAAACATCCACGCTAGCTATGTGTGGTCTAATGTGTTTCCTAATTAATTGGGACCAAATCCTACAATATTCCATCCTAAAATTCAAGTTATCTAGCATAGTTTTATTGACCAAATGCTTCATTCATATTTTTTGGCATTTGGGGTTGAAAACGAAGAAACATACCTGCTATGTATGGTGATGAATATTTTATCTGTAGTTAACTAGCACTAAATGCTATGATATTAAGTCCTCAAACTTTAGGTATCTAGCTAAGTTGAATTTTCCAAATGCTTTATTCGAATTTTTGGGCATTTGAGGTTGAAACTGACAAAAATCCCAGCTAGGTATGGGTGGTGTAATGTGTTTCCTAATCAATTGGGACTTAATCCTACAATATTACATCCTAAAATTCTAGGTGTCTGGCATAGTTACATTGACCAAATGCTTTATTCACATTTTTTGGCATTTGGGGTTGAAAACGACGAAACATACCTGCTATGTATGGTGATGAATTTTTTTTCCTGTAGCTAACTGGCAATAAATGCTCTGATATCAATTCCTCAAACTTTAGGTATCTAGCTATGTATAACTTTCCAAATGCTTTATTCGAATTTTTGGGCATTTGAGGTTGAAAACGACAAACATCCACGCTAGGTATGGGGGGTTTCATGTGTTTCCTAATTAAGTGGCACTAAATCCTACTATATTCAATCCTAAAATTTTAGGTATCTAGCATAGTTTTATTGACCAAATGCTTTATTCATATGTTTTGGCATTTGCGGTTGAAAACGAAGAAACATACCTGCTATGTATGGTGATGAATATTTTATCTGTAGTTAACTAGCACTAAATGCTATGATATAAAGTCCTCAAATTTTAGGTATCTAGTCAAGTATAATTTTCCAAATGCTTTATTCGAATTTTTGAGCATATGATGTTGAAAACGACAATAATCCCCTCTACGTTTGTGGGGCGTATAGTGTTTCCTAATTAATTGGCACTAAATCCTACAATATTCGATCCTAAAATTTTAGGTATCTAGCATAGTTTTATTGACAAAATACTTTATTCACATTTTTTGGCATTTGGGGTTGAAAACGACAAACATCCCCCTAGGTATGGGGGGTGTAATGTGTTTCCCAATTAATAGGCACTAAATCCTACAATATTCAATCCTAAAATTTTAGGTATCTAGCATAGTTTTTTGACCAAATGGTTTCTTCACATTTTTTGGCATTTGGGGTTGACAACGACGAAACATTCCTGCTATGTATGGTGACGAATATTTTTTCTGTAGTTAACTGGCACAAAATGCTATAAATTCAACTCCTCGCGTTTTAGGTATCTAGCTAAGTATAGTTTTTCAAATGCTTCATTCACATTTTTTGGCATTTGGGGTTGAAAACGAAGAAACATACCTGCTATGTATGGTGATGAATATTTTTTCTGTAGTTAACTAGCACTAAATGCTATGCTATTAAGTCCTCAAATTTTAGGTATCTAGTTAAGTATAATTTTCCAAATTCTTTATTCGAATTTTTCAGCATTTGATGTTGAAAACGAAAAACATCACAGCTAGTTATGGGGGGCGTAAAATGTTTCCTAATTAATTAGCAATAAATCCTACTATATTCAATCCTAAAATTTTAGGTATCTAGCATAGTTTTATTGACCAAATACTTTATTCACATTTTTTGGCATTTGGGGTTGAAAACGAGAAACATCCCAGTTAGGTATGGAGGGTGTAATGTGTTTCCTAATCAAGTGGCACTAAATCCTACTATATTCGATCCTTGAATTCTAGGTATCTAGCATAGTTTTATTGACCAAATACTTTATTCACATTTCTTGGCATTTGGGGTTGAAAACGAAGAAACATACCTGCTATGTATGGTGATGAGTATTTTTTCTGTAGTTAACTGGCACTAAATGCTATGATATTAAGTCCTCAAACTTTAGGTATCTAGCTACGTTGAATTTTCCAAATGCTTTATTCGAATTTTTGGGCATTTGAGGTTGAAACCGACAAAAATCCCCGCTAGCTATGTGTGGTCTAATGTGTTTCCTAATTAATTGGGACCAAATCCTACAATATTCCATCCTAAAATTTTAGGTATCTAGCATAGTTTTATTGAACAAATGCTTTATTCACATTTTTTGGCATTTGGGGATGAAAACGACGAAACATACCTGCTATTTATGGTGCTGAATTTTTTTCCTGTAGGTAACTGGAAGTAAATGCTATGATATCAAGTCATCAAACTTTAGGTATCTGGCTCAGTATAATTTTCCAAATGCTTTATTCGAATTTTTGGGCATTTAAGGTTGAAAACGACAAAAATCCCCGCTAGGTATGGGTGGTGTAATGTGTTTCCTAATTAAATGGCACTAAATCCTACTATATTAAATCCTAAAATTTTAGGTATCTAACATAGTTTTATTGACCAAATGCTTTATTCATATTTTTTGGCATTTGGAGTTGAAAACGAGAAACATACCAGCTAGGTATGGGGGGTGTAATGTGTTTCCTGATCAAGTGGCACTAAATCCTACTATATTCGATCCAAAATTTTAGGTATCTAGCATAGTTTCATTGACAAAATGCTTTATTTACATTTTTTGGCATTTGGAGTTGAAAAAGACGAAACATACCTGCTATGTAGGGTGATGAGTATTTTTTCTGTAGTTAACTAGCACTAAATGCTATGATATCAATTCCTCAAATTTTAGGTATCTAGTTAAGTATAATTTTGAAATTCTTTATTCGAATTTTCAGCATTTGATGTTGAAAACGACAAACATCCCCACTAGGTATGGGGGGCGTAAAGTTGTTCCTAATTAATTTGCAGTAAATCCTACAATGTTCGATCCTTAAATTCTAGGTATCTAGCATAGTTTTAATGACCAAATACTTTATTCACATTTTTTGGCATTTGGGGTTGAAAACGAGAAACATCCCCTTTAGGTATGGGGGGCGTAAAGTGGGTCCTAATTAATTTGCACTAAATCCTACAATATTCGATCCTAAAACTCTAGGTATCTAGCATAGTTTTATTGTCCAAATACTTTATTCACATTTTTTGGCATTTGAGGCTGAAATGAAGAAACACTCCCTCTATGTATGGGGCTGAAAATTTTACTGTAGTTAACTGGACCTGAATGCTACGATATCAAGTTCTGAAATTGTAGGAATCTAAAATAGTTTGATTTTACAAATGCTGTATTCGAAATTTTTGGCATTTGGGGTTGAAAACGAGAAACATCCCCGCTATGTATGGGGGCGTAATGTGTTTTCTAATTAATTGGCACTAAATCCTGCAATATGCGATCTTAAAATTCTAGGTATCTAGCATAGTTTTATTGTCCAAATGCTTTATTCACATTTTTTGGCATTTGAGGCTGAAATGAAGAAACACTCCCTCTATGTATGGGGCTGAAAATTTTACTGTAGTTAACTGGACCTGAATGCTACGATATCAAGTTCTGAAATTGTAGGAATCTAAAATAGTTTGATTTTACAAATGCTGTATTCGAAATTTTGGGCCTTTGAGGTTGAAAACGAGAAACATCCCAGCTAGGTATGGGGGTGTAATGTGTTTCCTAAACAAGTGGCACTAAATCTTACTATATTCGATCATAAAATTTTAGGTATCTAACATAGTTATATTGACCAAATGCTTTATTCACATTTTTTGGCATTTGAGGCTGAAATGAAGAAACACTCCCTCTATGTATGGGGCTGAGAATATTACTGTAGTTAGCTGGAACTGAATGCTACGATATCAAGTTCTGAAATTGTAGGAATCTAAAATAGTTTGATTTTACAAATGCTGTATTCGAAATTTTTGGCATTTGAGGTTGAAACCGACAAAAATCCCCGCTAGCTATGTGTGGTCTAATGTGTTTCCTAATTAATTGGGACCAAATCCTACAATATTCCATCCTAAAATTCAAGTTATCTAGCATAGTTTTATTGACCAAATGCTTCATTCATATTTTTTGGCATTTGGGGTTGAAAACGAAGAAACATACCTGCTATGTATGGTGATGAATATTTTATCTGTAGTTAACTAGCACTAAATGCTATGATATTAAGTCCTCAAACTTTAGGTATCTAGCTAAGTTGAATTTTCCAAATGCTTTATTCGAATTTTTGGGCATTTGAGGTTGAAACCGACAAAAATCCCCGCTAGGTATGTGTGGTCTAATGTGTTTCCTAATTAATTGGGACCAAATCCTACAATATTCCATCCTAAAATTTTAGGTATCTAGCATAGTTTCATTGACCAAATTCTTTATTCACATTTTTTGGCATTCGGGGTTGAAAACGAAGAAACATACCTGCTATGTATGGTGCTGAATTTTTTTTCCTGTAGTTAACTGGCAATAAATGCTCTGATATCAAGTCCTCAAACTTTAGGTATCTGGTTAAGTATAACTTTCCAAATGCTTTATTCGAATTTTTGGGCATTTGAGGTTGAAAACGACAAACATCCACGCTAGGTATGGAGGGTGTAATGTGTTTCCTAATTAAGTGGCACTAAATCCTACTATATTCAATCCTAAAATTTTAGGTATCTAGCATAGTTTTATTGACCAAATGCTTTATTCATATTTTTTGGCATTTGGTGTTGAAAACGAAGAAACATACCTGCTATGTATGGTGATGAATATTTTATCTGTAGTTGACTAGCACTAAATGCTATGATATCAAGTCCTCAAATTTTAGGTATCTAGTTAAGTATAATTTTACAAATTCTTTATTCGAATTTTTCAGCATTTGATGTTGAAAACGACTAACATCCCTGCTAGGTATGGGGGGCGTAAAGGGTTTCATAATTAATTGGCACTAAATCCTACAATATTCGATCCTTAAATTCTAGTTATCTAGCATAGTTTTATTGACCAAATACTTTATTCACATTTTTTGGCATTTGGGGTTGAAAACGACAAACATCCCCCTAGGTATGGGGGGTGTAATGTGTTTCCCAATTAATAGGCACTAAATCCTACAATATTCAATCCTAAAATTTTAGGTATCTAGCATAGTTTTTTGACCAAATGGTTTCTTCACATTTTTTGGCATTTGGGGTTGACAACGACGAAACATTCCTGCTATGTATGGTGACGAATATTTTTTCTGTAGTTAACTGGCACAAAATGCTATAAATTCAACTCCTCGCGTTTTAGGTATCTAGCTAAGTATAGTTTTTCAAATGCTTCATTCACATTTTTTGGCATTTGGGGTTGAAAACTAAGAAACATACATTCTATTTATAGTGATGAATATATTTTCTGTAGTTAACTAGCACTAAATGCTATGCTATTAAGTCCTCAAATTTTAGGTATCTAGTTAAGTATAATTTTCCAAATTCTTTATTCGAATTTTTCAGCATTTGATGTTGAAAACGACAAACATCCCCGCTAGTTATGGGGGGCGTAAAGTGTTTCCTAATTAATTTGCACTAAATCCTACAATATTCGATCCTTAAATTCTAGGTATCTAGCATAGTTTTATTGACCAAATACTTTATTCACATTTTTTGGCATTTGGGGTTGAAAACGAGAAACATCCCCGCTAGGTATGGGGGGTGTAATGTGTTTCCTAATTAAGTGGCACTAAATCCTACTATATTCAATCCTAAAATTTTAGGTATCTAGCATAGTTTTATTGACAAAATGCTTTATTCACATTTTTTGGCATTTGGAGTTGAAAACGACGAAACATACCTGCTATGTATAGTGATGAATATTTTGTCTGTAGTTGACTGGCACCAGATGCTACGATATCAATTCTTCAAATTTTAGGTATCTAATTAAGTATAATTTTACAAATTCTTTATTCGAATTTTTCAGCATTTGATGTTGAAAACGACAAACATCCCCGCTAGGTATGGGGGGCGTAAAGTGTTTCCTAATTAATTGGCACTAAATCCTACAATGTTCGATCCTTAAATTGTAGGTACCTAGCATAGTTTTATTGACCAAATTCTTTATTCACATTTTTTGGCATTCGGGGTTGAAAACGAAGAAACATACCTGCTATGTATGGTGCTGAATATTTTATCTGTAGTTAACTAGCACTAAATGCTATGATATTAAGTCCTCAAACTTTAGGTATCTAGCTACGTTGAATTTTCCAAATGCTTTATTCGAATTTTTGGGCATTTGAGGTTGAAACCGACAAAAATCCCCGCTAGCTATGTGTGGTCTAATGTGTTTCCTAATTAATTGGGACCAAATCCTACAATATTCCATCCTAAAATTTTAGGTATCTAGCATAGTTTTATTGAACAAATGCTTTATTCACATTTTTTGGCATTCGGGGTTGAAAACGAAGAAACATACCTGCTATGTATGGTGCTGAATTTTTTTTCCTGTAGTTAACTGGCAATAAATGCTCTGATATCAAGTCCTCAAACTTTAGGTATCTGGTTAAGTATAACTTTCCAAATGCTTTATTCGAATTTTTGGGCATTTGAGGTTGAAGACGACAAACATCCCCGCTAGGTATGGGGGGTGTAATGTGTTTCCTAATTAAGTGGCACTAAATCCTACTATATTCAATCATAAAATTTTAGCTATCTAGCATAGTTTTATTGACCAAATGCTTTTTTCATATTGTTTGGCATTTGGGGTTGAAAACGAGAAACATACCAGCTAGGTCTGGGGGGTGTAATGTGTTTCCTGATCAAGTGGCACTAAATCCTACTATATTCGATCCAAAATTTTAGGTATCTAGCATAGTTTCATTGACAAAATGCTTTATTCACATTTTTTGGCATTTGGAGTTGAAAAAGACGAAACATACCTGCTATGTAGGGTGATGAGTATTTTTTCTGTAGTTAACTAGCACTAAATGCTATGATATCAATTCCTCAAATTTTAGGTATCTAGTTAAGTATAATTTTGAAATTCTTTATTCGAATTTTCAGGATTTGATGTTGAAAACGACAAACATCCCCACTAGGTATGGGGGGCGTAAAGTTTTTCCTAATTAATTTGCAGAAAATCCTACACTGTTCGGACCTTAAAATCTAGGTCTCTAGCAAAGTTTTATTGACCAAATACTTTATTCACATTTTTTGGCATTTGGGGTTGAAAACGTCAAACATCCCCACTAGGTATGGGGGGCGTAAAGTGGGTCCTAATTAATTTGCACTAAATCCTACAATATTCGATCCTAAAACTCTAGGTATCTAGCATAGTTTTATTGTCCAAATACTTTATTCACATTTTTTGGCATTTGAGGCTGAAATGAAGAAACACTCCCTCTATGTATGGGGCTGAAAATTTTACTGTAGTTAACTGGACCTGAATGCTACGATATCAAGTTCTGAAATTGTAGGAATCTAAAATAGTTTGATTTTACAAATGCTGTATTCGAAATTTTGGGCCTTTGAGGTTGAAAACGAGAAACATCCACGCTAGGTATGGGGGGTTTCAGGTGTTTCCTAATTAAGTGGCACTAAATCTTACTATATTCGATCATAAAATTTTAGGTATCTAACATAGTTATATTGACCAAATGCTTTATTCACATTTTTTGGCATTTGAGGCTGAAATGAAGAAACACTCCCTCTATGTATGGGGCTGAGAATATTACTGTAGTTAGCTGGAACTGAATGCTACGATATCAAGTTCTGAAATTGTAGGTATCTAAAATAGTTTGATTTTACAAATGCTGTATTCGAAATTTTGGGCCTTTGAGGTTGAAACCGACAAAAATCCCCGCTAGCTATGTGTGGTCTAATGTGTTTCCTAATTAATTGGGACCAAATCCTACAATATTCCATCCTAAAATTCAAGTTATCTAGCATAGTTTTATTGACCAAATGCTTCATTCATATTTTTTGGCATTTGGGGTTGAAAACGAAGAAACATACCTGCTATGTATGGTGATGAATATTTTATCTGTAGTTAACTAGCACTAAATTCTATGATATTAAGTCCTCAAACTTTAGGTATCTAGCTAAGTTGAATTTTCCAAATGCTTTATTCGAATTTTTGGGCATTTGAGGTTGAAACCGACAAAAATCCCCGCTAGGTATGTGTGGTGTAAAGTCTTTCCTAATTAATTGGCACAAAATCCTACAATATTCCAACCTAAAATTTTAGGTATCTAGCATAGTTTAAATGACCAAATACTTAAATCACATATTTTGGAAATTGGGGTTGAAAACGACGAAACATACCTGCTATTTATGGTGCTGAATTTTTTTTCCTGTAGTTAACTGGCAATAAATGCTCTGATATCAAGTCCTCAAACTTTAGGTATCTGGTTAAGTATAACTTTCCAAATGCTTTATTCGAATTTTTGGGCATTTGAGGTTGAAAACGACAAACATCCCCGCTAGGTATGGGGGGTGTAATGTGTTTCCTAATTAAGTGGCACTAAATCCTACTATATTCAATCCTAAAATTTTAGGTATCTAGCATAGTTTTATTGACCAAATACTTTATTCATATTTTTTGGCATTTGGGGTTGAAAACGAAGAAACATACCTGCTATGTATGGTGATGAATATTTTATCTGTAGTTAACTAGCACTAAATGCTATGATATCAAGTCCTCAAATTTTAGGTATCTAGTTAAGTATAATTTTACAAATTCTTTATTCGAATTTTTCAGCATTTGATGTTGAAAACGACTAACATCCCTGCTAGGTATGGGGGGCGTAAAGGGTTTCATAATTAATTGGCACTAAATCCTACATTATTCGATCCTTAAATTCTAGTTATCTAGCATAGTTTTATTGACCAAATACTTTATTCACATTTTTTGGCATTTGGGGTTGAAAACGACAAACATCCCCCTAGGTATGGGGGGTGTAATGTGTTTCCCAATTAATAGGCACTAAATCCTACAATATTCAATCCTAAAATTTTAGGTATCTAGCATAGTTTTTTGACCAAATGGTTTCTTCACATTTTTTGGCATTTGGGGTTGACAACGACGAAACATACCTGCTATGTATGGTGACGAATATTTTTTCTGTAGTTAGCTGGCACAAAATGCTATGAATTCAACTCCTCGCGTTTTAGGTATCTAGCTAAGTATAGTTTTTCAAATGCTTCATTCACATTTTTTGCCATTTGCGTTTGAAAACGAAGAAACATACCTGCTATGTATGGTGATGAATTTTTTTTCTGTAGTTAACTAGCACTAAATGCTATGATATAAAGTCCTCAAATTTTAGGTATCTAGTTAAGTATAATTTTACAAATTCTTTATTCGAATTTTTGAGCATTTGATGTTGAAAACGACAAACATCCCCGCTAGTTATGGGGGGCGTAAAGTGTTTCCTAATTAATTGACACTAAATCCTACAATATTCGATCCTAAAATTCTAGGTATCTAGCATAGTTTTATTGACCAAATACTTTATTCACATTTTTTGGCATTTGGGGTTGAAAACGAGAAACATCCCCGCTAGGTATGGGGGGTGTAATGTGTTTCCTAATTAAGTGGCACTAAATCCTACTATATTCAATCCTAAAATTTTAGGTATCTAGCATAGTTTTATTGACAAAATGCTTTATTCACATTTTTTGGCAGTTGGAGTTGAAAACGACGAAACATACCTGCTATGTAGGGTGATGAATATTTTGTCTGTAGTTGACTGGCACTAAATGCTACGATATCAATTCTTCAAATTTTAGGTATCTAATTAAGTATAATTTTACAAATTCTTTATTCGAATTTTTCAGCATTTGATGTTGAAAACGACAAACATCCCCGCTAGGTATGGGGGGCGTAAAGTGTTTCCTAATTAATTGGCACTAAATCCTACAATGTTCGATCCTTAAATTGTAGGTACCTAGCATAGTTTTATTGACCAAATGCTTTATTCACATTTTTTGGCATTTGGGGTTGAAAACGAAGAAACATACCTGCTATGTATGGTGATGAATATTTTATCTGTAGTTAACTAGCACTAAATGCTATGATATCAAGTCCTCAAACTTTAGGTATCTAGCTACGTTGAATTTTCCAAATGCTTTATTCGAATTTTTGGGCATTTGAGGTTGAAACCGACAAAAATCCCCGCTAGCTATGTGTGGTCTAATGTGTTTCCTAATTAATTGGGACCAAATCCTACAATATTCCATCCTAAAATTTTAGGTACCTAGCATAGTTTTATTGACCAAATTCTTTATTCACATTTTTTGGCATTCGGGGTTGAAAACGAAGAAACATACCTGCTATGTATGGTGCTGAATTTTTTTTCCTGTAGTTAACTGGCAATAAATGCTCTGATATCAAGTCCTCAAACTTTAGGTATCTGGTTAAGTATAACTTTCCAAATGCTTTATTCGAATTTTTGGGCATTTGAGGTTGAAAACGACAAACATCCCCGCTAGGTATGGGGGGTGTAATGTGTTTCCTAATTAAGTGGCACTAAATCCTACTATATTCAATCCTAAAATTTTAGCTATCTAGCATAGTTTTATTGACCAAATGCTTTTTTCATATTGTTTGGCATTTGGGGTTGAAAACGAGAAACATACCAGCTAGGTATGGGTGGTGTAATGTGTTTCCTGATCAAGTGGCACTAAATCCTACTATATTCGGTCCAAAATTTTAGGTATCTAGCATAGTTTCATTGACAAAATGCTTTATTCACATTTTTTTGGCATTTGGAGTTGAAAAAGACGAAACATACCTGCTATGTAGGGTGATGAGTATTTTTTCTGTAGTTAACTAGCACTAAATGCTATGATATCAATTCCTCAAATTTTAGGTATCTAGTTAAGTATAATTTTTGAAATTCTTTATTCGAATTTTCAGCATTTGATGTTGAAAACGACAAACATCCCCACTAGGTATGGGGGGCGTAAAGTGGTTCCTAATTAATTTGCACTAAATCCTACAATGTTCGATCCTTAAATTCTAGGTATCTAGCATAGTTTTAATGACCAAATTCTTTATTCACATTTTTTGGCATTTGGGGTTGAAAACGAGAAACATCCCCGCTAGGTATGGGGGGTGTAAAGTGGGTCCTAATTAATTTGCACTAAATCCTACAATATTCGATCCTAAAACTCTAGGTATCTAGCATAGTTTTATTGTCCAAATACTTTATTCACATTTTTTGGCATTTGGAGTTGAAAACGAAGAAACATACCTGCTATGTATGGTGATGAATATTTTATCTGTAGTTAACTAGCACTAAATGCTATGATATCAAGTCCTCAAATTTTAGGTATCTAGTTAAGTATAATTTTACAAATTCTTTATTCGAATTTTTGAGCATATGATGTTGAAAACGACAAACATCCCCGCTAAGTATGGGGGGCGTAAAGTGTTTCCTAATTAATTGGCACTAAATCCTACAATATGCGATCTTAAAATTCTAGGTATCTAGCATAGTTTTATTGACCAAATACTTTATTCACATTTTGTGGCATTTGGGGTTCAAAACGAGAAACATCCCCGCTAGGTATGGGGGGTGTAATGTGTTTCCTAATTAAGTGGCACTAAATCCTACTATATTCAATCCTAAAATTTTAGGTATCTAGCATAGTTTTATTGACAAAATGCTTTATTCACATTTTTGGCATTTGGGGTTGAAAACATCAAACATCCCCGCAAGGTATGGGGGGCGTAAAGTGGTTCCTAATTAATTTGCACTAAATCCTACAATATTCGATCCTAAAACTCTAGGTATCTAGCATAGTTTTATTGTCCAAATACTTTATTCACATTTTTTGGCATTTGGAGTTGAAAACGACGAAACATACCTGTTATGTATGGTGATGAGTATTTTTTCTGTAGTTAACTAGCACTAAATGCTATGATATCAAGTCCTCAAATTTTAGGTATCTAGTTAAGTATAACGTTCCAAATGCTTTATTCGAAATTTTGGGCATTTGAGGTTGAAAACGACAAACATCCCCCTAGGTATGGGGGTGTAATGTGTTTCCCAATTAATAGGCACTAAATCCTACAATATTCAATCCTAAAATTTTAGGTATCTAGCATAGTTTTTTGACCAAATGGTTTCTTCACATTTTTTGGCATTTGGGGTTGACAACGACGAAACATACCTGCTATGTATGGTGACGAATATTTTTTCTGTAGTTAGCTGGCACAAAATGCTATGAATTCAAGTCCTCGAGTTTTAGGTATCTAGCTAAGTATAGTTTTTCAAATGCTTCATTCACATTTTTTGGCATTTGTGGTTGAAAACGAAGAAACATACCTGCTATGTTTGGTGATGAATATTTTTTCTGTAGTTAACTAGCACTAAATGCTATGCTATTAAGTCCTCAAATTTTAGGTATCTAGTTAAGTATAATTTTACAAATTCTTTATTCGAATTTTTGGGCATTTGATGTTGAAAACGACAAACATCCCCGCTAGGTATGGGGGGCGTAAAATGTTTCCTAATCAATTAGCACTAAATCCTACTATATTCAATCCTAAAATTTTAGGTATCTAGCATAGTTTTATTGACCAAATGCTTTATTCATATTTTTTGGCATTTGGGGTTGAAAACGACGAAACATACCTGCTATGTATGGTGATGAATATTTTATCTGTAGTTAACTAGCACTAAATGCTATGATATCAAGTCCTCAAATTTTAGGTATCTAGTTAAGTATAATTTTACAAATTCTTTATTCGAATTTTTCAGCATTTGATATTGAAAACGACTAACATCCCCGCTAGGTATGGGGGGCGTAAAGGGTTTCCTAATTAATTGGCACTAAATCCTACAATATTCGATCCTAAATTTCTAGGAATCTAGCATAGTTTTATTGACCAAATGCTTTATTCATATTTTTTGGCATTTGGGGTTGAAAACGAAGAAACATACCTGCTATGTATGGTGATGAATATTTTATCTGTAGTTAACTAGCACTAAATGCTATGATATCAAGTCCTCAAATTTTAGGTATCTAGCTACGTTGAATTTTCCAAATGCTTTATTCGAATTTTTGGGCATTTGAGGTTGAAACCGACAAAAATCCCCGCTAGCTATGTGTGGTCTAATGTGTTTCCTAATTAATTAGGACCAAATCCTACAATATTCCATCCTAAAATTTTAGGTATCTAGCATAGTTTTATTGAACAAATGCTTTATTCACATTTTTTGGCATTTGGGGATGAAAACGACGAAACATAGCTGCTATGTATGGTGCTGAATTTTTTTTCCTGTAGTTAACTGGCAATAAATGCTCTGATATCAAGTCCTCAAACTTTAGGTATCTGGTTAAGTATAACTTTCCAAATGCTTTATTCGAATTTTTGGGCATTTGAGGTTGAAAACGACAAACATCCCCGCTAGGTATGGGGGGTGTAATGTGTTTCCTAATTAAGTGGCACTAAATCCTACTATATTCAATCCTAAAATTTTAGGTATCTAGCATAGTTTTATTGACCAAATGCTTTTTTCATATTGTTTGGCATTTGGGGTTGAAAACGAAGAAACATACCTGCTATGTATGGTGATGAATATTTTATCTGTAGTTAACTAGCACTAAATGCTATGATATAAAGTCCTCAAATTTTAGGTATCTAGTTAAGTATAATTTTACAAATTCTTTATTCGAATTTTTTGGCATTTGATGTTGAAAACGACAAACATCTTCGCTAGGTATGGGGGGCGTAAAGTGTTTCCTAATTAATTGGCACTAAATCCTACAATGTTCGATCCTTAAATTGTAGGTATCTAGCATAGTTTTATTGACCAAATACTTTATTCACATTTTTTGGCATTTGGGGTTGAAAACGAGAAACATACCAGCTAGGTATGGGGGGTGGAATGTGTTTCCTGATCAAGTGGCACTAAATCCTACTATATTCGATCCAAAATTTTAGGTATCTAGCATAGTTTCATTGACAAAATGCTTTATTCACATTTTTTGGCATTTGGAGTTGAAAAAGACGAAACATACCTGCTATGTAGGGTGATGAGTATTTTTTCTGTAGTTAACTAGCACTAAATGCTACGATATCAATTCCTCAAATTTTAGGTATCTAGTTAAGTATAATTTTGAAATTCTTCATTCGAATTTTCAGCATTTGATGTTGAAAACGACAATCATCCCCACTAGGTATGGGGCGTAAAGTGTTTCCTAACTAATTGGCAATAAATCCTACTATATTCGATCATTGAATTCTAGGTATCTAGCATAGTTTTATTGACCAAATACTTTATTCACATTTTTTGGCATTTTGGGGTTGAAAACGTCAAACATCCCCGCTAGGTATGGGGGGCGTAACGTGGGTCCTAATTAATTTGCACTAAATCCTACAATATTCGATCCAAAAACTCTAGGTATCTAGCATAGTTTTATTGTCCAAATTCTTTATTCACATTTTTTGGCATTTGGAGTTGAAAAAGACGAAACATGCCTGCTATGTAGGGTGATGAGTATTTTTTCTGTAGTTAACTAGCACTAAATGCTATGATATCAATTCCTCAAATTTTAGGTATCTAGTTAAGTATAATTTTGAAATTCTTTATTCGAATTTTTGGGCATTTGATGATGAAAACGACAAACATCCCCACTAGGTATGGGGGGCGTAAAGTTGTTCCTAATTAATTTGCAGTAAATCCTACAATGTTCGATCCTTAAATTCTAGGTATCTAGCATAGTTTTAATGACCAAATACTTTATTCACATTTTTTGGCATTTGGGGTTGAAAACGAGAAACATCCCCGCTAGGTATGGGGGGCGTAAAGTGGGTCCTAATTAATTTGCACTAAATCCTACAATATTCGATCCAAAAATTCTAGGTATCTAGCATAGTTTTATTGTCCAAATTCTTTATACAAATTGAGTGGCATTTGAGCCTGAAGTGAAGACACACTCACTCAAGGGATGGGGCGGAGAATTTTACTGTCGTTAACTGGCCCTGAAGGCTACGATATCAAGTTCTGAAATTGTAGGAATCTAAAATAGTTTGATTTTACAAATGCTGTATTCGAAATTTTTGGCATTTTGGGGTTGAAAAACGAGAAACATCCCCGCTAGGTATGGGGGCGTAATGTGTTTCCTAATTAATTGGCACTAAATCCTACAATATGCGATCTTAAAATTCTAGGTATCTAGCATAGTTTTATTGTCCAATTGCTTTATTCACATTTTTTGGCATTTCAGGCTGAAACGAAGAAACACTCCCTCTATGTATGGGGCTGAGAATTTTACTGTAGTTAACTGGAACTGAATGCTACGATAACAAGTTCTGAAATTGTAGGTATCTATAATAGTTTGATTTTACAAATGCTGTATTCGAAATTTTGGGCCTTTGATGTTGAAAACGAGAATCATCCCAGCTAGGTATGGGGGGTGTAATGTGTTTCCTAATCAAGTGGCACTAAATCCTACTATATTCGATCCTAAAATTTTAGGTATCTAGCATAGTTTTATTGACAAAATGCTTTATTCACATTTTTTGGCATTTGCGTTTGAAAACGAAGAAACATACCTGCTATGTATAGTGATGAATATTTTGTCTGTAGTTAACTAGCACTAAATGCTATGATATCAAGTCCTCAAATTTTAGGTATCTAGTTAAGTATAATTTTACAAATTCTTTATTCGAATTTTTGAGCATTTGATGTTGAAAACGACAAACATCCCCGCTAGGTATAGCGAGTGTAATGTGTTTTCTAATTAATTGGCACTAAATCCTACAATATGCGATCTTCAAATTCTAGGTATCTAGCATAGTTTTATTGACCAAATACTTTATTCACATTTTGTGGCATTTGGGGTTGAAAACGTCAAACATCCCCGCTAGGTATGGGGGGCGTAAAGTGTTTTCTAATTAATTGGCACTAAATCCTACAATGTTCGATCCTTAAATTCTAGGTATCTAGCATAGTTTTATTGACAAAATGCTTTATTCACATTTTTGGCATTTGCGTTTGAAAACGAAGAAACATACCTGCTATGTATGGTGATGAATATTTTATCTGTAGTTAACTAGCACTAAATGCTATGATATCAAGTCCTCAAATTTTAGGTATCTAGTTAAGTATAATTTTACAAATTCTTTATTCGAATTTTTGGGCATTTGAGGTTGAAAACGACAAACATCCCCGCTAGGTATGGGGGGTTTCATGTGTTTCCTAATTAAGTGGCACTAAATCCTACTATATTCGATCCTAAAATTTTAGGTATCTAGCATAGTTTTATTGACCGAATGCTTTATTCACATTTTTTGGCATTTGCGTTTGAAAAAGACGAAACTAACCTGCTATGTATGGTGATGAATATTTTTCTTTAGTTGACTGGCACAAGATGCTATGATATCAATTCCTCAAACTTTAGGTATCTAGCTATGTATAATTTTCCAAATGCTTTATTCGAATTGTTGGGCATTTGCAGTTGAAAAACGACGAAACATACCTGCTATGTATGGTGATGAATATTTTATCTGTAGTTAACTGGCACAAAATGCTATGAATTCACGTCCTCGAGTTTTAGGTATATAGCTAAGTATGGTTTTTCAAATGCTTCATTCACATTTTTTGGCATTTGGGGTTGAAAACGACGAAACATACCTGCTATGTATGGTGATGAATTTTTTTTCTGTAGTTAACTGGCACTAAATGCTATGATATCAAGTCCTCAAACTTTAGGTATCTAGCTAAGTATAATTTTCCAAATGCTTTATTCGAATTTTTGGGCATTTGAGGTTGAAACCGACAAAAATCCCCGCTAGGTATGTGTGGTCTAATGTGTTTCCTAATTAATTGGGACCAAATCCTACAATATTCCATCCTAAAATTTTAGGTATCTAGCATAGTTTTATTGACCAAATGCTTTATTCACATTTTTTGGCATTTGGGGTTGAAAACGACGAAACATACCTGCTATTTATGGTGCTGAATTTTTTTTCCTGTAGTTAACTGGCACTAAATGGTCTGATATCAAGTCCTCAAACTTTAGGTATCTGGTTAAGTATAACGTTCCAAATGCTTTATTCGAAATTTTGGGCATTTGAGGTTGAAAACGACAAACATCCCCGCTAGGTATGGGTGGCGTAAAGTGTTTCCCAATTAATTGGGACCAAATCCTACAATATTCCATCCTAAAATTTTAGGTATCTAGCATAGTTTTATTGACCAAATGCTTTATTCACATTTTTTGGCATTTGGGGTTGAAAACGACGAAACATACATGCTATTTAGGGTGCTGAATTTTTTTTCCTGTAGTTAACTGGCACTAAATGCTCTGAGATCAAGTCCTCAAACTTTAGGTATCTGGTTAAGTATAAGGTTCCAAATGCTTTATTCGAATTTTTGGTTATTTGAGGTTGAAAACGACAAACATCCCCGCTAGGTATGGGGGGCGTAAAGTGTTTCCCAATTAATTGGCACTAAATCCTACTATATTCGATCCTAAAATTTTAGGTAACTAGCATAGTTTTATTGACAAAATGCTTTATTCACATTTTTTGGCATTTGCGTTTGAAAACGACGAAACATACCTGCTATGTATGGTGATGAATATTTTTCTGTAGTTGACTGGCACAAAATGCTATGATATCAATTCCTCAAACTTTAGGTATCTGGCAAAGTATAACTTTCCAAATGCTTTATTCGAATTTTTGGGCATTTGAAGTTGAAAAAGGCAAACATCCCCGCTAGGTATGGGGGGCGTAAAGTGGTTCCTAATTAATTTGAACTAAATCCTACAATATTCGATCCTTAAATTCTAGGTATCTAGCATAGTTTTATTGACCAAATACTTTATTCACATTTTTTGGCATTTGCAGTTGAAAACGATGAAACATACCTGCTATGTATGACGATGAGTATTTTTTCTGTAGTTAACTGGCACAAAATGCTATGAATTCAACTCCTCGCGTTTTAGGCATCTAGCTTAGTATAATTTTCCAAATGCTTCATTCACATTTTTTGGCATTTGTGGTTGAAAACGACGAAACATTCCTGCTATGTATGGTGACGAATATTTTTTCTGTAGTTAACTGGCACAAAATGCTATGATATCAAGCCCTCAAACTTTAGGTATCTAGCTATGTATCACTTTCCAAATGCTTTTTTCGAATTTTTGGGCATTTGAGGTTGAAAACGACAAAAATCCCCGCTAGGTATGGGGGGTTTCATGTGTTTCCTAATTAAGTGGCACTAAATCCTACTATATTCGATCCTAAAATTTTAGGTAACTAGCATAGTTTTATTGACAAAATGCTTTATTCACATTTTTTGGCATTTGCGTTTGAA
Source organism: Diplolepis rosae (assembly GCA_030998225.1). Classification (NCBI taxonomy): domain Eukaryota; kingdom Metazoa; phylum Arthropoda; class Insecta; order Hymenoptera; family Diplolepididae; genus Diplolepis; species Diplolepis rosae. The sequence continues at coordinate 2,157,332 of JAPYXD010000466.1, forward strand.
AACGACGAAACATACCTGCTATGTATGGTGATGAATATTTTTCTGTAGTTGACTGGCACAAAATACTATGATATCAATTCCTCAAACTTTAGGTATCTAGCTATGTATAACTTTCCAAATGCTTTATTCGAATTTTTGGGCATTTGAAGTTGAAAACGTCAACATCCCCGCTAGGTATGGGGGGCGTAAAATGTTTCCTAATCAATTAGCACTAAATCCTACAATTTTCGATCCTAAAATTTTAGGTATCTAGAATAGTTTTATTGATCAAATACTTTATTCACATTTCTTGGCATTTGGGGTTGAAAACGAAGAAACATACCTGCTATGTATGGTGATGAGTATTTTTTCTGTAGTTAACTGGCAGTAAATGCTATGATATCAAGTCCTCAAACTTTAGGTATCTGGCTAAGTATAATTTTCCAAAGGCTTTATTCGAATTTTTGGGCATTTGAGGTTGAAAACGACAAAAATCCCCGCTAGGTATGTGTGGTCTAATGTGTTTCCTAATTAATTGGGACCAAATCCTACAATATTACAATCTTTAAATTTTGGTATCTAGGATATTTTTATTGACCAAATGCTTTATTCACATTTTTTGGCATTTGGGGTTGTAAACGACGAAACATACCTGCTATTTATGGTGCTGAATTTTTTTCCTGTAGTTAACTGGCACTAAATGCTCTGATATCAAGTCCTCAAAATTTAGGTATCTGGTTAAGTATAACGTTCCAAATGCTTTATTCGAAATTTTGGGCATTTGAGGTTGAAGACGACAAACATCCCCGCTAGGTATGGGGGGTGTAATGTGTTTCCTAATTAAGTGGCACTAAATCCTACTATATTAAATCATAAAATTTTAGGTATCTAGCATAGTTTTATTGACCAAATACGTTATTCACATTTTTTGTCATTTGGGGTTGAAAACGAAGAAACATACCTGCTATGTATGGTGATGAATATTTTATCTGTAGTTAACTAGCACTAAATGCTATGATATCAAGTCCTCAAATTTTAGGTATCTAGTTAAGTATAATTTTACAAATTCTTTATTCGAAATTTTCAGCATTTGATGTTCAAAACGACAAACATCCCCGCTAGGTATGGGGGGCGTAAATTGTTTCCTAATTAAATGGCACTAAATCCTACAATATTCGATCCTTAAATTTTAGGTATCTAACATAGTTTTATTGTCCAAATGCTTTATTCACATTTTTTGCCATTTGCGGTTGAAAACGAATAAACATACCTGCGATGTATACTCCTGTAAAATTAGTGTGTAGTTAACTAGCACTAAATGCTATGATATAAAGTCCTCAAACTTTAGGTATCTAGCTAAGTATAATTTTCCAAATGCTTTATTCGAATTTTTGGGCATTTGAGGTTGAAACCGACAAAAATCCCCGCTAGGTATGGGGGGTGTAATGTGTTTCCTAATTAATTTGCAGTGAATCCTACAATGTTCGATCCTTAAATTCTAGGTATCTAGCATAGTTTTATTGACCAAATACTTTATTCACATTTTTTGGCATTTGGGGTTGAAAACGACAAACATCCCCGCTAGGTATGGAGGGTGTAATGTGTTCCCTAACTAGTTGGCATTAAATCCTACAATATTCGATCCTTAAATTCTAGGTACCTAGCATAGTTTTATTGTCCAAATTCTTTATTCACATTTTTTGGCATTTGGGGTTGAAAACGTCAAACATCCCCGCAAGGTATGGGGGGCGTAAAGTGGTTCCTAATTAATTTGCACTAAATCCTACAATATTCGATCCTAAAACTCTAGGTATCTAGCATAGTTTTATTGTCCAAATACTTTATTCACATTTTTTGGCATTTGGAGTTGAAAACGACGAAACATACCTGCTATGTAGGGTGATGAGTATTTTTTCTGTAGTTAACTAGCACTAAATGCTATGATATCAAGTCCTCAAATTTTAGGTATCTAGTTAAGTATAATTTTACAAATTCTTTATTCGAATTTTTGAGCATTTGATGTTGAAAACGACAAACATCCCCGCTAGGTATGGGGGCGTAATGTGTTTTCTAATTAATTGGCACTAAATCCTACAATATGCGATCTTAAAATTCTAGGTATCTAGCATAGTTTTATTGACCAAATACTTTATTCATATTTTGTGGCATTTGGGGTTGAAAAAGAGAAACATCCCCGCTAGGTATGGGGGGTGTAATGTGTTTCCTAATTAAGTGGCACTAAATCCTACTATATTCAATCCTAAAATTTTAGGTATCTATCATAGTTTTATTGACAAAATGCTTTATTCACATTTTTGGCATTTGGAGTTGAAAACGACGAAACATACCTGCTATGTAGGGTGATGAATATTTTGTCTGTAGTTGACTGGCACTAAATGCTACGATATCAATTCTTCAAATTTTAGGTATCTAATTAAGTATAATTTTACAAATTCTTTATTCGAATTTTTCAGCATTTGATGTTGAAAACGACAAACATCCCCGCTAGGTATGGGGGGCGTAAAGTGTTTTCTAACTAACTGGCACTCAATCCTACAATATTCGATCCTTAAATTCTAGTTATCTAGCATAGTTTTATTGACCAAATGCTTTATTCATATTTTTTGGCATTTGGGGTTGAATACGAAGAAACATACCTGCTATGTATGGTGATGAATATTTTATCTGTAGTTAACTAGCACTAAATGCTATGATATTAAGTCCTCAAACTTTAGGTATCTAGCTACGTTGAATTTTCCAAATGCTTTATTCGAATTTTTGGGCATTTGAGGTTGAAACCGACAAAAATCCCCGCTAGCTATGTGTGGTCTAATGTGTTTCCTAATTAATTGGGACCAAATCCTACAATATTCCATCCTAAAATTTTAGGTATCTAGCATAGTTTTATTGACCAAATTCTTTATTCACATTTTTTGGCATTCGGGGTTGAAAACGAAGAAACATACCTGCTATGTATGGTGCTGAATTTTTTTTCCTGTAGTTAACTGGCAATAAATGCTCTGATATCAAGTCCTCAAACTTTAGGTATCTGGTTAAGTATAACTTTCCAAATGCTTTATTCGAATTTTTGGGCATTTGAGGTTGAAAACGACAAACATCCCCGCTAGGTATGGGGGGTGTAATGTGTTTCCTAATTAAGTGGCACTAAATCCTACTATATTCAATCCTAAAATTTTAGCTATCTAGCATAGTTTTATTGACCAAATGCTTTTTTCATATTGTTTGGCATTTGGGGTTGAAAACGAAGAAACATACCTGCTATGTATGGTGATGAATATTTTATCTGTAGTTAACTAGCACTAAATGCTATGATATAAAGTCCTCAAATTTTAGGTATCTAGTTAAGTATAATATTACAAATGCTTTATTCGAATTTTTCAGCATTTGATGTTGAAAACGACAAACATCTTCGCTAGGTATGGGGGGCGTAAAGTGTTTCCTAATTAATTGGCACTAAATCCTACAATGTTCGATCCTTAAATTGTAGGTATCTAGCATAGTTTTATTGACCAAATACTTTATTCACATTTTTTGGCATTTGGGGTTGAAAACGAGAAACATACCAGCTAGGTATGGGGGGTGTAATGTGTTTCCTGATCAAGTGGCACTAAATCCTACTATATTCGATCCAAAATTTTAGGTATCTAGCATAGTTTCATTGACAAAATGCTTTATTCACATTTTTTGTCATTTGGAGTTGAAAAAGACGAAACATACCTGCTATGTAGGGTGATGAGTATTTTTTCTGTAGTTAACTAGCACTAAATGCTATGATATCAATTCCTCAAATTTTAGGTATCTAGTTAAGTATAATTTTGAAATTCTTTATTCGAATTTTGGGCATTTGATGTTGAAAACGACAAACATCCCCGCTAGGTATGGGGGGCGTAAAATGTTTCCTAATTAATTAGCAATAAATCCTACTATATTCAATCCTAAAATTTTAGGTATCTAGCATAGTTTTATTGACCAAATACTTTATTCACATTTTTTGGCATTTGGGGTTGAAAACGAGAAACATCCCAGTTAGGTATGGAGGGTGTAATGTGTTTCCTAATTAATTGGCACTAAATCCTACAATATTCGATCCTTAAATTCTAGGTATCTAGCATAGGTTTATTGACCAAATACTTTATTCACATTTTTTGGCATTTGGGGTTGAAAACGTCAAACATCCCCGCAAGGTATGGGGGGCGTAAAGTGGTTCCTAATTAATTTGCACTAAATCCTACAATATTCGATCCTAAAACTCTAGGTATCTAGCATAGTTTTATTGACCAAATACTTTATTCACATTTTTTGGCATTTGGAGTTGAAAACGACGAAACATACCTGCTATGTATGATTGTGAGTATTTTTTCTGTAGTTACCTGTCACTAAATGCTATGATATCACGTCCTCAAATTTTAGGTATCTAGTTAAGTATAACGTTCCAAATGCTTTATTCGAAATTTTGGGCATTTGAGGTTGAAAACGACAAAAATCCCCTCTAGGTATGGGTGGTGTAATGTGTTTCCTAATTAAATGGCACTAAATCCTACAATATTCGATCCTTAAATTTTAGGTATCTAACATAGTTTTATTGACCAAATGCTTTATTCATATTTTTTGGCATTTGGAGTTGAAAACGACGAAACATACCTGCTATGTATGGTGATGAGTATTTTTTCTGTAGTTAACTGGCACTAAATGCTATGATATCAAGTCCTCAAATTTTAGGTATCTAATTAAGTATAATTTTACAAATTCTTTATTCGAATTTTTCAGCATTTGATGTTGAAAACGACAAACATCCCCGCTAGGTATGGGGGGCGTAAAGTGTTTCCTAATTAATTGGCACTAAATCCTACAATATTCGATCCTTAAATTTTAGGTATCTAGCATAGTTTTATTGACCAAATACTTTATTCACATTTTTTGGCATTTGGGGTTGAAAACGAGAAACATCCCCGCTAGGTATGGGGGGTGTAATGTGTTTCCTAATTAAGTGGCACTAAATCCTACTATATTCAATCCTAAAATTTTAGGTATCTAGCATAGTTTTATTGACCAAATACTTTATTCACATTTTTTGGCATTTGGAGTTGAAAACGACGAAACATACCTGCTATGTAGGGTGATGAGTATTTTGTCTGTAGTTAACTGGCACTAAATGCTATGATATCAATTCCTCAAATTTTAGGTATCTAATTAAGTATAATTTTACAAATTCTTTATTCGAATTTTTCAGCATTTGATGTTGAAAACGACAAACATCCCCGCTAGGTATGGGGGGCGTAAAGTGTTTTCTAATTAATTGGCACTAAATCCTACAATATGCGATCTTAAAATTCTAGTTATCTAGCATAGTTTTATTGACCAAATACTTTATTCATATTTTTTGGCATTTGGGGTTGAAAACGAAGAAACATACCTGCTATGTATGGTGATGAATATTTTATCTGTAGCTAACTAGCACTAAATGCTATGATATCAAGTCCTCAAATTTTAGGTATCTAGCTACGTTGAATTTTCCAAATGCTTTATTCGAATTTTTGGGCATTTGAGGTTGAAACCGACAAAAATCCCCGCTAGCTATGTGTGGTCTAATGTGTTTCCTAATTAATTGGGACCAAATCCTACAATATTCCATCCTAAAATTATAGGTATCTAGCATAGTTTTATTGAACAAATACTTTATTCACATTTTTTGTCATTTGGGGTTGAAAACGACGAAACATACCTGCTATTTATGGTGCTGAATTTTTTTTCCTGTAGTTAACTGGCACTAATTGCTCTGATATCAAGTCCTCAAACTTTAGGTATCTAGTTAAGTATAATTTTGCAAATTCTTTATTCGAATTTTTCAGCATTTGATGTTGAAAACGACAAACATCTTCGCTAGGTATGGGGGGCGTAAAGTGTTTCCTAATTAATTGGCACTAAATCCTACAATGTTCGATCCTTAAATTGTAGGTATCTAGCATAGTTTTATTGACCAAATACTTTATTCACATTTTTTGGCATTTGGGGTTGAAAACGAGAAACATCCCAGCTAGGTATGGGGGGTGTAATGTGTTTCCTGATCAAGTGGCACTAAATCCTACTATATTCGATCCAAAATTTTAGGTATCTAGCATAGTTTCATTGACAAAATGCTTTATTCACATTTTTTGGCATTTGGAGTTGAAAAAGACGAAACATACCTGCTATGTAGGGTGATGAGTATTTTTTCTGTAGTTAACTAGCACTAAATGCTATGATATCAATTCCTCAAATTTTAGGTATCTAGTTAAGTATAATTTTGAAATTCTTTATTCGAATTTTCAGCATTTGATGTTGAAAACGACAAACATCCCCACTAGGTATGGGGGGCGTAAAGTGTTTCCTAACTAATTGGCAATAAATCCTACAATATTCGATCCTTAAATTCTAGGTATCTAGCATAGTTTTATTGACCAAATACTTTATTCACATTTTTTGGCATTTGGGGTTGAAAACGTCAAACATCCCCGCTAGGTATGGGGGGCGTAAAGTGGGTCCTAATTAATTTGCACTAAATCCTACAATATTCGATCCTAAAACTCTAGGTATCTAGCATAGTTTTATTGTCCAAATACTTTATTCACATTTTTTGGCATTTGAGGCTGGAATGAAGAAACACTCCCTCTATGTATGGGGCTGAAAATTTTACTGTAGTTAACTGGACCTGAATGCTACGATATCAAGTTCTGAAATTGTAGGAATCTAAAATAGTTTGATTTTACAAATGCTGTATTCGAAATTTTTGGCATTTGGGGTTGAAAACGAGAAACATCCCCGCTATGTATGGGGGCGTAATGTGTTTTCTAATTAATTGGCACTAAATCCTGCAATATGCGATCTTAAAATTCTAGGTATCTAGCATAGTTTTATTGTCCAAATGCTTTATTCCCATTTTTTGGCATTTGAGGCTGAAATGAAGAAACACTCCCTCTATGTATGGTGATGAGTATTTTTTCTGTAGTTAACTGGCATTAAATGCTATGATATCAAGTCCTCAAATTTTAGGTATCTAGTTAAGTATAATTTTGAAATTCTTTATTTGAATTTTTCAGCATTTGATGTTGAAAACGACAAACATCCCCACTAGGTATGGGGGCGTAAAGTGTTTCCTAACTAACTGGCACTAAATCCTACAATATTCGATCCTTAAATTCTAGGTATCTAGCATAGTTTTATTGACCAAATACTTTATTCACATTTTTTGGCATTTGGGGTTGAAAACGTCAAACATCCCCGCTAGGTATGGGGGGCGTAAAGTGGTTCCTAATTAATTTGCACTAAATCCTACAATATTCGATCCTTAAATTCTAGGTATCTAGCATAGTTTTATTGACAAAATGCTTTATTCACATTTTTTGGCATTTGCGTTTGAAAACGAAGAAACATACCTGCTATGTATGGTGATGAACATTTTATCTGTAGTTAACTAGCACTAAATGCTATGATATCAAGTCCTCAAATTTTAGGTATCTAGTTAAGTATAACTTTCCAAATTCTTTATTCGAATTTTTGGGCATTTGGGGTTGAAAACGACAAACATCCACGCTAGGTATGGGGGGTTTCATGTGTTTCCTAATTAAGTGGCACTAAATCTTACTATATTCGATCATAAAATTTTAGGTATCTAACATAGTTTTATTGACCAAATGCTTTATTCACATTTTTTGGCATTTGCGTTTGAAAACGACGAAACATACCTGCTATGTATGGTGATGAATATTTTTCTTTAGTTGACTGGCACAAGATGCTATGATATCAATTCCTCAAACTTTAGGTATCTAGCTATGTATAATTTTCCAAATGCTTTATTCGAATTGTTGGGCATTTGAGGTTGAAAACGACGAAACATACCTGCTATGTATGATGATGAGTATTTTTTCTGTAGTTAACTGGCACAAAATGCTATGAATTCACGTCCTCGAGTTTTAGGTATATAGCTAAGTATGGTTTTTCAAATGCTTTATTCACATTTTTTGGCATTTGGGGTTGAAAACGACGAAACATACCTGCTATGTATGGTGATGAATATATTTTCTGTAGTTAACTGGCACAAAATGCTATGATATCAAGTCCTCAAACTTTACGTATCTAGCTAAGTATAATTTTCCAAATGCTTTATTCGAATTTTTGGGCATTTGATGATGAAAACGACAAACATCCCCACTAGGTATGTGTGGTCTAATGTGTTTTCTAATTAATTGGGACCAAATCCTACAATATTCCATCCTAAAATTTTAGGTATCTAGCATAGTTTTATTGACCAAATGCTTTATTCACATTTTTTGGCATTTGGGGTTGAAAACGACGAAACATACCTGCTATTTATGGTGCTGAATTTTTTATCCTGTAGTTAACTGGCACTAAATGGTCTGATATCAAGTCCTCAAACTTTAGGTATCTGGTTAAGTATAACGTTCCAAATGCTTTATTCGAAATTTTGGGCATTTGAGGTTGAAAACGACAAACATCCCCGCTAGGTATGGGTGGCGTAAAATGTTTCCCAATTAATTGGGACCAAATCCTACAATATTCCATCCTAAAATTTTAGGTATCTAGCATAGTTTTATTGACCAAATGCTTTATTCACATTTTTTGGCATTTGGGGTTGAAAACGACGAAACATACATGCTATTTAGGGTGCTGAATTTTTTTTCCTGTAGTTAACTGGCACTAAATGCTCTGAGATCAAGTCCTCAAACTTTAGGTATCTGGTTAAGTATAAGGTTCCAAATGCTTTATTCGAATTTTTGGGCATTTGAGGTTGAAAACGACAAACATCCCCGCTAGGTATGGGGGGCGTAAAATGTTTCCTAATTAATTAGCAATAAATCCTACTATATTCAATCCTAAAATTTTAGGTATCTAGCATAATTTTATTGACAAAATGCTTTATTCACATTTTTTGGCATTTGCGTTTGAAAACGACGAAACATACCTGCTATGTATGGTGATGAATATTTTTCTGTAGTTGACTGGCACAAAATGCTATGATATCAATTCCTCAAACTTTAGGTATCTAGCTATGTATAACTTTCCAAATGCTTTATTCGAATTTTTGGGCATTTGAAGTTGAAAACGTCAACATCCCCGCTAGGTATGGGGGGCGTAAAGTGGTTCCTAATTAATTTGCACTAAATCCTACAATATTCGATCCTTAAATTCTAGGTATCTAGCATAGTTTTATTGACCAAATACTTTATTCACATTTTTTGGCATTTGGGGTTGAAAACGACGAAACATACCTGCTATGTATGACGATGAGTATTTTTTCTGTAGTTAACTGGCACAAAATGCTATGAATTCAACTCCTCGCGTTTTAGGTATCTAGCTAAGTATAGTTTTTCAAATGCTTCATTCACATTTTTTGGCATTTGGGGTTGAAAACGAAGAAACATATCTGCTATGTATGGTGATGAATATTTTTTCTGTAGTTAACTGGCACTAAATGCTATGATATCAAGTCCTCAAACTTTAGGTATCTAGCTATGTATAATTTTCCAAATGCTTTATTCGAATTTTTGGGCATTTGAGGTTGAAAACGACAAACATCCCCGCTAGGTATGGGGGGTTTCATGTGTTTCCTAATTAAGTGGCACTAAATCTTACTATATTCAATCCTAAAATTTTAGGTATCTAACATAGTTTTATTGACCAAATGCTTTATTCATATTTTTTGGCATTTGCGTTTGAAAACGACGAAACATACCTGATATGTATGGTGATGAATATTTTTCTGTAGTTGACTGGCACAAAATGCTATGATATCAAGTCCTCAAACTTTAGGTATCTGGCTCAGTATAACTTTCCAAATGCTTTATTCGAATTTTTGGGCATTTGATGTTGAAAACGACAAACATCCCCGCTAGGTATGGGGGGCGTAAAATGTTTCCTAATTAAGTGGCACTAAATCCTACTATATTCGATCCTTGAATTCTAGGTATCTAGCATAGTTTTATTGACCAAATACTTTATTCACATTTCTTGGCATTTTGGGTTGAAAACGAAGAAACATACCTGCTATGTATGGTGATGAATTTTTTTTCTGTAGTTAACTGGCACTAAATGCTATGATATCAAGTCCTCAAACTTTAGGTATCTAGCTAAGTATAATTTTCCAAATGCTTTATTCGAATTTTTGGGCATTTGAGGTTGAAACCGACAAAAATCCCCGCTAGGTATGGGTGGTGTAATGTCTTTCCTAATTAATTGGGACCAAATCCTACAATATTCCGCCGTAACATTTTAGGTATCTAGCATAGTTTTATTGTCCAAATGCTTTATTCACATTTTTTGGCATTTGGGGTTGAAAACGACGAAACATACCTGCTATGTATGGTGATGAATTTTTTTTCTGTAGTTAACTGGCACTAAATGCTATGATATCAAGTCCTCAAATTTTAGGTATCTGGATAAGTATAACGTTCCAAATGCTTTATTCGAATTTTTGGGCATTTGAGGTTGAAAACGACAAACATCCCCGCTAGGTATGGGGGGTGTAATGTGTTTCCTAATTAAGTGGCACTAAATCCTACTATATTCAATCCTAAAATTTTAGGTATCTAGCATAGTTTTATTGTCCAAATGCTTTATTCACATTTTTTGGCATTTGGGGTTGAAAACGACGAAACATACCTGCTATGTATGGTGATGAATTTTTTTTCTGTAGTTAACTAGCACTAAATGCTATGATATCAAGTCCTCAAACTTTAGGTATCTGGCTAAGTATAATTTTCCAAATGCTTTATTCGAATTTTTGGGCATTTGAGGTTGAAAACGACAAAAATCCCCGCTAGGTATGGGTGGTCTAATGTGTTTCCTAATTAATTGGGACCAAATCCTACTATATTCTATCCAAAATTTTAGGTATCTAGCATAGTTTTATTGACAAAATGCTTTATTCACATTTTTTGGCATTTGCGTTTGAAAACGACGAAACATACCTGCTATGTATGGTGATGAATATTTTTCTGTAGTTAACTGGCACAAAATGCTATGATATCAAGTCCTCAAACTTTAGGTATCTAGCTAAGTATAATTTTCCAAATGCTTTATTCGAATTTTTTGGCATTTGGAGTTGAAAACGACGAAACATACCTGCTATGTAGGGTGATGAGCATTTTTTCTGTAGTTAACTAGCACTAAATTCTATGATTTCAAGTCCTCATATTTTAGGTATCTAGTTAAGTATAATTTTGAAATTCTTTATTCGAATTTTTTCAGCATTTGATGTTGAAAACGACAAACATCCCCACTAGGTATGGGGGGCGTAAAGTGGTTCCTAATTAATTTGCACTAAATCCTACAATGTTCGATCCTTAAATTCTAGGTATCTAGCATAGTTTTAATGACCAAATACTTTATTCACATTTTTTGGCATTTGGGGTTGAAAACGTCAAACATCCCCGCTAGGTATGGGGGGCGTAAAGTGGTTCCCAATTAATTTGCACTAAATCCTACAATATTCGATCCTTAAATTCTAGGTATCTAGCATAGTTTTATTGCCCACTTACTTTATTCCCATTTCTTGGCATTTGGGGTTGAAAACGAAGAAACATACCTGCTATGTATAGTGATGAATATTTTGTCTGTAGTTAACTAGCACTAAATGCTATGATATCAAGTCCTCAAATTTTAGGTATCTAGTTAAGTATAATTTTACAAATTCTTTATTCGAATTTTTGAGCATTTGATGTTGAAAACGACAAACATCCCCGCTAGGTATGGGGGGCGTAAAGTGTTTCCTAATTAATTGGCACTAAATCCTACAATATTCGATCCTAAAATTCTAGGTATCTAGCATAGTTTTATTGTCCAAATGCTTTATTCACATTTTTTGGCATTTGAGGCTGAAATGAAGAAACACTCCCTCTATGTATGGGGATGAGAATTTTACTGTAGTTAACTGGAACTGAATGCTACGATATTAAGTTCTGAAATTGTAGGAATCTAAAATAGTTTGATTTTACGAATGCTGTATTCGAAATTTTTGGCATTTGAGGTTGAAAACGAGAATCATCCCAGCTAGGTATGGGGGGTGTAATGTGTTTCCTAATCAAGTGGCACTAAATCCTACTATATTCGATCCTAAAATTTTAGGTATCTGGCATAGTTTTATTGACAAAATGCTTTATTCACATTTTTTGGCATTTGCGTTTGAAAACGAAGAAACATACCTGCTAGGTATGGTGATGAATATTTTTCTGTAGTTGACTGGCACAAAATGCTATGATATCCACTCTTCAAATTTTAGGTATCTAGTCAAGTATAATTTTCCAAACGCTTTATTCGAATTTTTGGGCATTTGAAGTTGAAAACGACAAACATCCCCGCTAGGTATGGGGGGCGTAAAGTGTTTCCTAATTAATTGGCACTAAATCCTACAATATTCGATCCTTAGATTCTGGGTATCTAGCATAGTTTTATTGTCCAAATGCTTTATTCACATTTTTTGGCATTTGAGGCTGAAATAAAGAAACACTCCCTCTATGTATGGGGCTGAGAATTTTACTGTAGTTAACTGGAACTGAATGTTACGATATCAAGTTCTGAAATTGTAGGTATCTATAATAGTTTGATTTTACAAATGCTCTTATCGAAATTTTGGGCCATTGAGGTTGAAAACGACAAAAATCCCCGCTAGGTATGGGGGGTGTAATGTGTTTCCTAATTAAGTGGCACTAAATCCTACTATATTCAATCCTAAAATTTTAGGTATCTAGCATAGTTTTATTGACCAAATGCTTTATTCACATTTTTTGTAATTTGGGGTTGTAAACGAAGAAACACACCTGCTATGTATGGTGATGAATATTTTATCTGTAGTTAACTAGCACTAAATGCTATGCTATTAAGTCCTCAAATTTTAGGTATCTAGTTAAGTATAATTTTACAAATTCTTTATTCGAATTTTTGGGCATTTGATGTTGAAAACGACAAACATCCCCGCTAGGTATGGGGGGCGTAAAGTGTTTCCTAATCAATTAGCACTAAATCCTACAATGTTAGATCCTTAAATTCTAGTTATCTAGCATAGTTTTATTGACCAAATACTTTATTCATATTTTTTGGCATTTGGGGTTGAAAACGAAGAAACATACCTGCTATGTATGGTGATGAATATTTTATCTGTAGTTAACTGGCACTAAATGCTATGATATCAAGTCCTCAAACTTTAGGTATCTAGCTAAGTATAATTTTCCAAATGCTTTATTCGAATTTTTGGGCATTTGAGGTTGAAACCGACAAAAATCCCCGCTAGGTATGGGGGGTGTAAAGTGTTTCCTAATTAATTGGCACTAAATCCTACAATATGCGATCTTAAAATTCTAGGTATCTAGCATAGTTTTATTGTCCAAATGCTTTATTCACATTTTTTGGCATTTGGGGTTGAAAACGACAAACATCCCCGCTAGGTATGGAGGGTGTAATGTGTTCCCTAACTAGTTGGCATTAAATCCTACAATATTCGATCCTTAAATTCTAGGTATCTAGCATAGTTTTATTGACCAAATACTTTATTCACATTTTTTGGCATTTGGGGTTGAAAACGTCAAACATCCCCGCAAGGTATGGGGGGCGTAAAGTGTTTCCTAATTAATTGGCACTAAATCCTACAATATTCGATCCTAAAATTTTAGGTATCTAGCATAGTTTTATTGTCCAAATGCTTTATTCACATTTTTTGGCATTTGGGGTTGAAAACGACGAAACATACCTGCTATGTATGGTGATGAATTTTTTTTCTGTAGTTAACTGGCACTAAATGCTATGATATCAATTCTTCAAATTTTAGGTATCTAATTAAGTATAATTTTACAAATTCTTTATTCGAATTTTTCAGCATTTGATGTTGAAAACGACAAACATCCCCGCTAGGTATGGGGGGCGTAAAGTGTTTTCTAATTAACTGGCACTAAATCCTACAATATTCGATCCTTAAATTCTAGTTATCTAGAATAGTTTTATTGACCAAATGCTTTATTCATATTTTCTGGCATTTGGGGTTGAAAACGAGAAACATCCCCGCTAGGTATGGGGGGTGTAATGTGTTTCCTAATTAAGTGGCACTAAATCCTAATATATTCAATACTAAAATTTTAGGTATCTAGCATAGTTTCATTGACAAAATGCTTTATTCACATTTTTTGGCATTTGGAGTTGAAAACGACGAAACATACCTGCTATGTATAGTGATGAATATTTTGTCTGTAGTTGACTGGCACCAGATGCTACGATATCAATTCTTCAAATTTTAGGTATCTAATTAAGTATAATTTTACAAATTCTTTATTCGAATTTTTCAGCATTTGATGTTGAAAACGACAAACATCCCCGCTAGGTATGGGGGGCGTAAAGTGTTTTCTAACTAACTGGCACTCAATCCTACAATATTCGATCCTTAAATTCTAGTTATCAAGCATAGTTTTATTGACCAAATGCTTTATTCATATTTTTTGGCATTTGGGGTTGAATACGAAGAAACATACCTGCTATGTATGGTGATGAATATTTTATCTGTAGTTAACTAGCACTAAATGCTATGATATTAAGTCCTCAAACTTTAGGTATCTAGCTACGTTGAATTTTCCAAATGCTTTATTCGAATTTTTGGGCATTTGAGGTTGAAACCGACAAAAATCCCCGCTAGCTATGTGTGGTCTAATGTGTTTCCTAATTAATTGGGACCAAATCCTACAATATTCCATCCTAAAATTGTAGGTACCTAGCATAGTTTTATTGACCAAATTCTTTATTCACATTTTTTGGCATTCGGGGTTGAAAACGAAGAAACATACCTGCTATGTATGGTGCTGAATTTTTTTTCCTGTAGTTAACTGGCAATAAATGCTCTGATATCAAGTCCTCAAACTTTAGGTATCTGGTTAAGTATAACTTTCCAAATGCTTTATTCGAATTTTTGGGCATTTGATGTTGAAAACGACAAACATCCCCGCTAGGTATGGGGGGCGTAAAATATTTCCTAATCAATTAGCACTAAATCCTACTATATTCAATCCTAAAATTTTAGGTATCTAGCATAGTTTTATTGACCAAATGCTTTATTCATATTGTTTGGCATTTGGGGTTGAAAACGAAGAAACATACCTGCTATGTATGGTGATGAATATTTTATCTGTAGTTAACTAGCACTAAATGCTATGATATAAAGTCCTCAAATTTTAGGTATCTAGTTAAGTATAATTTTACAAATTCTTTATTCGAATTTTTCAGCATTTGATGTTGAAAACGACAAACATCTTCGCTAGGTATGGGGGGCGTAAAGTGTTTCCTAATTAATTGGCACTAAATCCTACAATGTTCGATCCTTAAATTGTAGGTATCTAGCATAGTTTTATTGACCAAATACTTTATTCACATTTTTTGGCATTTGGGGTTGAAAACGAGAAACATACCAGCTAGGTATGGGGGGTGTAATGTGTTTCCTGATCAAGTGGCACTAAATCCTACTATATTCGATCCAAAATTTTAGGTATCTAGCATAGTTTCATTGACAAAATGCTTTATTCACATTTTTTGGCATTTGGAGTTGAAAAAGACGAAACATACCTGCTATGTAGGGTGATGAGTATTTTTTCTGTAGTTAACTAGCACTAAATGCTATGATATCAATTCCTCAAATTTTAGGTATCTAGTTAAGTATAATTTTGAAATTCTTTATTCGAATTTTCAGCATTTGATGTTGAAAACGACAAACATCCCCACTAGGTATGGGGGGCGTAAAGTTGTTCCTAATTAATTTGCAGTAAATCCTACAATGTTCGATCCTTAAATTCTAGGTATCTAGCATAGTTTTAATGACCAAATACTTTATTCACATTTTTTGGCATTTGGGGTTGAAAACGAGAAACATCCCCGCTAGGTATGGAGGGTGTAATGTGTTCCCTAACTAATTGGCATTAAATCCTACAATATTCGATCCTTAAATTCTAGGTATCTAGCATAGGTTTATTGACCAAATACTTTATTCACATTTTTTGTCATTTGGGGTTGAAAACGTCAAACATCCCCGCAAGGTATGGGGGGCGTAAAGTGGTTCCTAATTAATTTGCACTAAATCCTACAATATTCGATCCTAAAACTCTAGGTATCTAGCATAGTTTTATTGACCAAATACTTTATTCACATTTTTTGGCATTTGGAGTTGAAAACGACGAAACATACCTGCTATGTATGATTGTGAGTATATTTTCTGTAGTTACCTGTCACTAAATGCTATGATATCACGTCCTCAAATTTTAGGTATCTAGTTAAGTATAACGTTCCAAATGCTTTATTCGAAATTTTGGGCATTTGAGGTTGAAAACGACAAACATCCCCCTAGGTATGGGGGGTGTAATGTGTTTCCCAATTAATAGGCACTAAATCCTACAATATTCAATCCTAAAATTTTAGGTATCTAGCATAGTTTCATTGACAAAATGCTTTATTCACATTTTTTGGCATTTGGGGTTGAAAACGACGAAACATACCTGCTATGTATGGTGATGAATTTTTTTTCTGTAGTTAACTGGCACTAAATGCTATGATATCAATTCTTCAAATTTTAGGTATCTAATTAAGTATAATTTTACAAATTCTTTATTCGAATTTTTCAGCATTTGATGTTGAAAACGACAAACATCCCCGCTAGGTATGGGGGGCGTAAAGTGTTTCCTAATTAATTGGCACTAAATCCTACAATATTCGATCCTTAAATTCTAGGTATCTAGCATAGTTTTATTGACCAAATACTTTATTCACATTTTTTGGCATTTGGGGTTGAAAACGAGAAACATCCCCGCTAGGTATGGGGGGTGTAATGTGTTTCCTAATTAAGTGGCACTAAATCCTACTATATTCAATCCTAAAATTTTAGGTATCTAGCATAGTTTTATTGTCCAAATGCTTTATTCACATTTTTTGGCATTTGGAGTTGAAAACGACGAAACATACCTGCTATGTAGGGTGATGAATTTTTTTTCTGTAGTTAACTAGCACTAAATGCTATGATATCAATTCCTCAAATTTTAGGTATCTAGTTAAGTATAATTTTGCAAATTCTTTATTCGAATTTTTCAGCATTTGATGTTGAAAACGACAAACATCCCCGCTAGGTATGGGGGGCATAAAGTGTTTTCTAATTAATTGGCACTAAATCCTACAATATTCGATCCTCAAATTTTAGGTATCTAGCATAGTTTTATTGACCAAATACTTTATTCATATTTTTTGGCATTTGGGGTTGAAAACGAAGAAACATACCTGCTATGTATGGTGATGAATATTTTATCTGTAGTTAACTAGCACTAAATGCTATGATATTAAGTCCTCAAACTTTAGGTATCTAGCTACGTTGAATTTTCCAAATGCTTTATTCGAATTTTTGGGCATTTGAGGTTGAAACCGACAAAAATCCCCGCTAGCTATGTGTGGTCTAATGTGTTTCCTAATTAATTGGGACCAAATCCTACAATATTCCATCCTAAAATTTTAGGTATCTAGCATAGTTTTATTGAACAAATGCTTTATTCACATTTTTTGGCATTTGGGGATGAAAACGACGAAACATACCTGCTATTTATGGTGCTGAATTTTTTTTCCTGTAGTTAACTGGCACTAATTGCTCTGATATCAAGTCCTCAAACTTTAGGTATCTAGTTAAGTATAATTTTGCAAATTCTTTATTCGAATTTTTCAGCATTTGATGTTGAAAACGTCAAACATCCCCCCTAGGTATGGGGGGCGTAAAGTGGTTTCTAATTAATTTGCACTAAATCCTACAATAATCGATCCTTAAATTCTAGTTATCTAGCATAGTTTTATTGACCAAATACTTTATTCACATTTTTTGGCATTTGGGGTTGAAAACGAGAAACATCCCAGCTAGGTATGGGGGGTGTAATGTGTTTCCTGATCAAGTGGCACTAAATCCTACTATATTCGATCCAAAATTTTAGGTATCTAGCATAGTTTCATTGACAAAATGCTTTATTCACATTTTTTGGCATTTGGAGTTGAAAACGACGAAACATACCTGCTATGTAGGGTGATGAGTATTTTTTCTGTAGTTAACTAGCACTAAATTCTATGATATCTTTGCCTCTATTTTTAGGTATCTAGTTAAGTATAATTTTACAAATTCTTTATTCGAATTTTTGGGCATTTGATGTTGAAAACGACAAACATCCCCGCTAGGTATGGGGGCGTAATGTGTTTTCTAATTAAGTGGCACTAAATCCTACTATATTCGATCCTAAAATTTTAGGTATCTAGCATAGTTTTATTGACCAAATGCTTTATTCATATTTTCTGGCATTTGGGGTTGAAAACGAGAAACATCCCCGCTAGGTATGGGGGGTGTACTGTGTTTCCTAATTAAGTGGCACTAAATCCTACTATATTCAATCCTAAAATTTAAGGTATCTAGCATAGTTTAATTGACAAAATGCTTTATTCACATTTTTTGGCATTTGGAGTTGAAAACGACGAAACATACCTGCTATGTAGGGTGATGTATATTTTGTCTGTAGTTTACTGGCACTAAATGCTACGATATCAATTCTTCAAATTTTAGGTATCTAATTAAGTATAATTTTACAAATTCTTTATTCGAATTTTTCAGCATTTGATGTTGAAAACGACAAACATCCCCGCTAGGTATGGGGGGCGTAAAGTGTTTTCTAACTAACTGGCACTCAATCCTACAATATTCGATCCTTAAATTCTAGTTATCAAGCATAGTTTTATTGACCAAATGCTTTATTCATATTTTTTGGCATTTGGGGTTGAATACGAAGAAACATACCTGCTATGTATGGTGATGAATATTTTATCTGTAGTTAACTAGCACTAAATGCTATGATATTAAGTCCTCAAACTTTAGGTATCTAGCTACGTTGAATTTTCCAAATGCTTTATTCGAATTTTTGGGCATTTGAGGTTGAAACCGACAAAAATCCCCGCTAGCTATGTGTGGTCTAATGTGTTTCCTAATTAATTGGGACCAAATCCTACAATATTCCATCCTAAAATTTTAGGTATCTAGCATAGTTTTATTGACCAAATTCTTTATTCACATTTTTTGGCATTCGGGGTTGAAAACGAAGAAACATACCTGCTATGTATGGTGCTGAATTTTTTTTCCTGTAGTTAACTGGCAATAAATGCTCTGATATCAAGTCCTCAAACTTTAGGTATCTGGTTAAGTATAACTTTCCAAATGCTTTATTCGAATTTTTGGGCATTTGAGGTTGAAGACGACAAACATCCCCGCTAGGTATGGGGGGTGTAATGTGTTTCCTAATTAAGTGGCACTAAATCCTACTATATTCAATCCTAAAATTTTAGCTATCTAGCATAGTTTTATTGACCAAATGCTTTTTTCATATTGTTTGGCATTTGGGGTTGAAAACGAAGAAACATACCTGCTATGTATGGTGATGAATATTTTATCTGTAGTTAACTAGCACTAAATGCTATGATATTAAGTCCTCAAATTTTAGGTATCTAGTTAAGTATAATTTTGCAAATTCTTTATTCGAATTTTTCAGCATTTGATGTTGAAAACGACAAACATCTTCGCTAGGTATGGGGGGCGTAAAGTGTTTCCTAATTAATTGGCACTAAATCCTACAATATTCGATCCTTAAATTCTAGTTATCTAGCATAGTTTTATTGACCAAATACTTTATTCACATTTTTTGGCATTTGGGGTTGAAAAACGAGAAACATACCAGCTAGGTATGGGGGGTGTAATGTGTTTCCTGATCAAGTGGCACTAAATCCTACTATATTCGATCCAAAATTTTAGGTATCTAGCATAGTTTCATTGACAAAATGCTTTATTCACATTTTTTGGCATTTGGAGTTGAAAAAGACGAAACATACCTGCTATGTAGGGTGATGAGTATTTTTTCTGTAGTTAACTAGCACTAAATGCTATGATATCAATTCCTCAAATTTTAGGTATCTAGTTAAGTATAATTTTGAAATTCTTTATTCGAATTTTCAGCATTTGATGTTGAAAACGACAAACATCCCCACTAGGTATGGGGGGCGTAAAGTTGTTCCTAATTAATTTGCAATAAATCCTACAATATTCGATCCTAAAATTCTAGGTATCTAGCATAGTTTTATTGACCAAATACTTTATTCACATTTTTTGGCATTTGGGGTTGAAAACGAGAAACATCCCAGTTAGGTATGGAGGGTGTAATGTGTTCCCTAACTAATTGGCATTAAATCCTACAATATTCGATCCTTAAATTCTAGGTATCTAGCATAGGTTTATTGACCAAATACTTTATTCACATTTTTTGTCATTTGGGGTTGAAAACGTCAAACATCCCCGCAAGGTATGGGGGGCGTAAAGTGGTTCCTAATTAATTTGCACTAAATCCTACAATATTCGATCCTAAAACTCTAGGTATCTAGCATAGTTTTATTGACCAAATACTTTATTCACATTTTTTGGCATTTGGAGTTGAAAACGACGAAACATACCTGCTATGTATGATTGTGAGTATTTTTTCTGTAGTTACCTGTCACTAAATGCTATGATATCACGTCCTCAAATTTTAGGTATCTAGTTAAGTATAACGTTCCAAATGCTTTATTCGAAATTTTGGGCATTTGAGGTTGAAAACGACAAACATCCCCCTAGGTATGGGGGGTGTAATGTGTTTCCCAATTAATAGGCACTAAATCCTACAATATTCAATCCTAAAATTTTAGGTATCTAGCATAGTTTCATTGACAAAATGCTTTATTCACATTTTTTGGCATTTGGAGTTGAAAACGACGAAACATACCTGCTATGTAGGGTGATGAGTATTTTGTCTGTAGTTGACTGGCACCAAATGCTACGATATCAATTCCTCAAATTTTAGGTATCTAGTTAAGTATAATTTTACAAATTCTTTATTCGAATTTTTCAGCATTTGATGTTGAAAACGACAAACATCCCCGCTAGGTATGGGGGGCGTAAAGTGTTTCCTAATTAATTGGCACTAAATCCTACAATGTTCGATCCTTAAATTCTAGGTATCTAGCATAGTTTTATTGACCAAATACTTTATTCACATTTTTTGGCATTTGGGGTTGAAAACGAGAAACATCCCCGCTAGGTATGGGGGGTGTAATGTGTTTCCTAATTAAGTGGCACTAAATCCTACTATATTCAATCCTAAAATTTTAGGTATCTAGCATAGTTTTATTGACCAAATGCTTTATTCACATTTTTTGGCATTTGGAGTTGAAAACGACGAAACATACCTGCTATGTAGGGTGATGAGTATTTTTTCTGTAGTTAACTAGCACTAAATGCTATGATATCAAGTCCTCAAATTTTAGGTATCTAGTTAAGTATAATTTTACAAATTCTTTATTCGAATTTTTGAGCATTTGATGTTGAAAACGACAAACATCCCCGCTAGGTATGGGGGGCGTTAAGTGTTTTCTAATTAATTGGCACTAAATCGTACAATGTTCGATCCTTAAATTCTAGGTATCTAGCATAGTTTTATTGACCAAATGCTTTATTCATATTTTTTGGCATTTGGGGTTGAAAACGAAGAAACATACCTGCTATGTATGGTGATGAATATTTTATCTGTAGTTGACTAGCACTAAATGCTATGATATCAAGTCCTCAAACTTTAGGTATCTAGCTACGTTGAATTTTCCAAATGCTTTATTCGAATTTTTGGGCATTTGAGGTTGAAACCGACAAAAATCCCCGCTAGCTATGTGTGGTCTAATGTGTTTCCTAATTAATTGGGACCAAATCCTACAATATTCCATCCTAAAATTTTAGGTATCTAGCATAGTTTTATTGAACAAATGCTTTATTCACATTTTTTGGCATTTGGGGATGAAAACGACGAAACATACCTGCTATTTATGGTGCTGAATTTTTTTTCCTGTAGTTAACTGGCACTAATTGCTCTGATATCAAGTCCTCAAACTTTAGGTATCTAGTTAAGTATAATTTTGCAAATTCTTTATTCGAATTTTTCAGCATTTGATGTTGAAAACGACAAACATCTTCGCTAGGTATGGGGGGCGTAAAGTGTTTCCTAATTAATTGGCACTAAATCCTACAATGTTCGATCCTTAAATTCTAGGTATCTAGCATAGTTTTATTGACCAAATACTTTATTCACATTTTTTGGCATTTGGGGTTGAAAACGAGAAACATCCCAGCTAGGTATGGGGGGTGTAATGTGTTTCCTGATCAAGTGGCACTAAATCCTACTATATTCGATCCAAAATTTTAGGTATCTAGCATAGTTTCATTGACAAAATGCTTTATTCACATTTTTTGGCATTTGGAGTTGAAAAAGACGAAACATACCTGCTATGTAGGGTGATGAGTATTTTTCCTGTAGTTAACTAGCACTAAATGCTATGATATCAATTCCTCAAATTTTAGGTATCTAGTTAAGTATAATTTTGAAATTCTTTATTCGAATTTTCAGCATTTGATGATGAAAACGACAAACATCCCCACTAGGTATGGGGGGCGTAAAGTTGTTCCTAATTAATTTGCAGTAAATCCTACAATGTTCGATCCTTAAATTCTAGGTATCTAGCATAGTTTTAATGACCAAATACTTTATTCACATTTTTTGGCATTTGAGGCTGAAATGAAGAAACACTCCCTCTATGTATGGGGCTGAAAATTTTACTGTAGTTAACTGGACCTGAATGCTACGATATCAAGTTCTGAAATTGTAGGAATCTAAAATAGTTTGATTTTACAAATGCTGTATTCGAAATTTTTGGCATTTGGGGTTGAAAACGACAAACATCCCCGCTAAGTATGGGGGGCGTAAAGTGTTTCCTAATTAATTGGCACTAAATCCTACAATATGCGATCTTAAAATTCTAGGTATCTAGCATAGTTTTATTGTCCAATTGCTTTATTCACATTTTTTGGCATTTCAGGCTGAAACGAAGAAACACTCCCTCTATGTATGGGG
Organism: Diplolepis rosae; assembly: GCA_030998225.1. Lineage (NCBI taxonomy): Eukaryota > Metazoa > Arthropoda > Insecta > Hymenoptera > Diplolepididae > Diplolepis > Diplolepis rosae. The sequence goes on from JAPYXD010000466.1 coordinate 2,180,338, forward strand.
CTGACAATATTACTGTAGTTAACTGGAACTGAATGCTACGATATCAAGTTCTGAAATTGTAGGTATCTAAAATAGTTTGATTTTACAAATGCTGTATTCGAAATTTTGGGCCTTTGAGGTTGAAAACGAGAAACATCCCAGCTAGGTATGGGGGGTGTAATGTGTTTCCTAATCAAGTGGCACTAAATCCTACTATATTCGATCCTAAAATTTTAGGTATCTAGCATAGTTTTATTGTCAAAATGCTTTATTCACATTTTTTGGCATTTGGGGTTGAAAACGACGAAACATACCTGCTATGTATGGTGATGAGTATTTTTTCTGTAGTTAACTGGCATTAAATGCTATGATATCAAGTCCTCAAACTTTAGGTATCTGGTTAAGTATAATTTTGAAATTCTTTATTTGAATTTTTGGGCATTTGATGTTGAAAACGACAAACATCCCCGCTAGGTATGGGGGGCGTAAAGTGGTTCCCAATTAACTTGCACTAAATCCTACAATATTCGATCCTTAAATTCTAGGTATCTAGCATAGTTTTATTGACCAAATACTTTATTCACATTTTTTGGCATTTGAGGTTGAAAACGTCAAACATTCCCGCTAGGTATGGGGGGCGTAAAGTGGTTCCTAATTAATTTGCACTAAATCCTACAATGTTCGATCCTTAAATTCTAGGTATCTAGCATAGTTTTATTGACAAAATGCTTTATTCACATTTTTGGCATTTGCGTTTGAAAACGAAGAAACATACCTGCTATGTATGGTGATGAACATTTTATCTGTAGTTAACTAGCACTAAATGCTATGATATCAAGTCCTCAAATTTTAGGTATCTAGCTATGTATAACTTTCCAAATGCTATATTCGAATTTTTGGGCATTTGAGGTTGAAAACGACAAACATCCCCTCTAGGTATGGGGGGTTTCGTGTGTTTCCTAATTAAGTGGCACTAAATCTTACTATATTCAATCCTAAAATTTTAGGTATCTAGCATAATTTTATTGACAAAATGCTTTTTACATTTTTTGGCATTTGCGTTTGAAAACGACGAAACATACCTGCTAGGTATGGTGATGAATATTTTTCTGTAGTTGACTGGCACAAAATGCTATGATATCAATTCCTCAAACTTTAGGTATCTAGCTATGTACAATTTTCCAAATGCTTTATTCGAATTGTTGGGCATTTGCAGTTGAAAACGACGAAACATACCTGCTATGTATGATGATGAGTATTTTTTCTGTAGTTAACTGGCACAAAATGCTATGAATTCACGTCCTCGAGTTTTAGGTATATAGCTAAGTATGGTTTTTCAAATGCTTCATTCACATTTTTTGGCATTTGGGGTTGAAAACGAAGAAACATACCTGCTATATATGGTGATGAATATATTTTCTGTAGTTAACTGGCACAAAATGCTATGATATCAAGTCCTCAAACTTTAGGTATCTAGCTAAGTATAATTTTCCAAATGCTTTATTCGAATTTTTGGGCATTTGAGGATGAAAACGACAAAAATCCCCGCTAGGTATGGGTGGTGTAATGTGTTTTCTAATTAATTGGGACCAAATCCTACAATATTCCATCCTAAAATTTTAGGTATCTAGCATAGTTTTATTGACCAAATGCTTTATTCACATTTTTTGGCATTTGGGGTTGAAAACGACGAAACATACCTGCTATTTATGGTGCTGAATTTTTTTTCCTGTAGTTAACTGGCACTAAATGGTCTGATATCAAGTCCTCAAACTTTAGGTATCTGGTTAAGTATAACGTTCCAAATGCTTTATTCGAAATATTGGGCATTTGAGGTTGAAAACGACAAACATCCCCGCTAGGTATGGGTGGCGTAAAGTGTTTCCCAATTAATTGGGACCAAATCCTACAATATTCCATCCTAAAATTTTAGGTATCTAGCATAGTTTTATTGACCAAATGCTTTATTCACATTTTTTGGCATTTGGGGTTGAAAACGACGAAACATACATGCTATTTAGGGTGCTGAATTTTTTTTCCTGTAGTTAACTGGCACTAAATGCTCTGAGATCAAGTCCTCAAACTTTAGGTATCTGGTTAAGTATAAGGTTCCAAATGCTTTATTCGAATTTTTGGGCATTTGATGTTTAAAACGACAAACATCCCCGCTAGGTATGGGGGGCGTAAAATGTTTCCCAATTAATTGGGACCAAATCCTACAATATTCCATCCTAGAATTTTAGGTAACTAGCATGTTTTATTGACAAAATGCTTTATTCAAATTTTTTGGCATTTGCGTTTGAAAACGACGAAACATACCTGCTATGTATGGTGATGAATATTTTTCTGTAGTTGACTGGCACAAAATGCTATGATATCAATTCCTCAAACTTTAGGTATCTAGCTATGTATAACTTTCCAAATGCTTTATTCGAATTTTTGGGCATTTGAAGTTGAAAACGTCAACATCCCCGCTAGGTATGGGGGGCGTAAAGTGGTTCCCAATTAATTTGCACTAAATCCTACAATATTCGATCCTTAAATTCTAGGTATCTAGCATAGTTTTATTGAGCAAATACTTTATTCACATTTTTTGGCATTTGCAGTTGAAAACGACGAAACATACCTGCTATGTATGACGATGAGTATTTTTTCTGTAGTTAACTGGCACAAAATGCTATGAATTCAACTCCTCGCGTTTTAGGTATCTAGCTAAGTATAGTTTTTCAAATGCTTCATTCACATTTTTTGGCATTTGGGGTTGAAAACGAAGAAACATATCTGCTATGTATGGTGATGAATATTTTTTCTGTAGTTAACTGGCACTAAATGCTATGATATCAAGTCCTCAAATTTTAGGTATCTAGCTTAGTATAATTTTCCAAATGCTTTATTCGAATTTTTGGGCATTTGAGGTTGAAAACGACAAACATCCCCGCTAGGTATGGGGGGTTTCATGTGTTTCCTAATTAAGTGGCACTAAATCCTACTATATTCGAACCTAAAATTTTAGGTATCTAGCATAGTTTTATTGACAAAATGCTTTATTCACATTTTTTGGCATTTGCGTTTGAAAACGACGAAACATACCTGCTATGTATGGTGATGAATATTTTTCTGTAGTTGACTGGCACAAAATGCTATGATATCAATTCCTCAAACTTTAGGTATCTAGCTATGTATAACTTTCCAAATGCTTTATTCGAATTTTTGGGCATTTGAAGTTGAAAACGGCAAACATCCCCGCTAGGTATGGGGGGCGTAAAGTGTTTCCTAATTAATTGGCACTAAATCCTACAATGTTCGATCCTTAAATTCTAGGTATCTAGCATAGTTTTATTGACCAAATACTTTATTCACATTTTTTGGCATTTGGGGTTGAAAACGAAGAAACATACCTGCTATGTATGGTGATGAATATTTTATCTGTAGTTAACTGGCACAAAATGCTATGATATCAAGTCCTCAAACTTTAGGTATCTAGCTATGTATAATTTTCCAAATGCTTTATTCGAATTTTTGGGCATTTGAGGTTGAAAACGACAAAAATCCCAGCTAGGTATGGGTGGTGTAATGTCTTTCCTAATTAATTGGGACCAAATCCTACAATATTCCATCCTTAAATTGTAGGTACCTAGCATAGTTTTATTGACCAAATTCTTTATTCACATTTTTTGGCATTCGGGGTTGAAAACGAAGAAACATACCTGCTATGTATGGTGCTGAATTTTTTTTCCTGTAGTTAACTGGCAATAAATGCTCTGATATCAAGTCCTCAAAATTTAGGTATCTGGTTAAGTATAACTTTCCAAATGCTTTATTCGAATTTTTGGGCATTTGAGGTTGAAAACGACAAACATCCCCGCTAGGTATGGGGGGCGTAATGTGTTTCCTAATTAAGTGGCACTAAATCCTACTATATTCAATCCTAAAATTTTAGGTATCTAGCATAGTTTTATTGACCAAATGCTTTATTCACATTTTTTGGCATTTGGGGTTGAAAACGACGAAACATACCTGCTATGTATGGTGATGAATATTTTATCTGTAGTTAACTAGCACTAAATGCTATGATATCAAGTCCTCAAATTTTAGATATCTGGTTAAGTATAACGTTCCAAATGCTTTATTCGAATTTTTGGGCATTTGAGGTTGAAACCGACAAAAATCCCCGCTAGGTATGTGTGGTCTAATGTGTTTCCTAATTAATTGGGACCAAATCCTACTATATTCTATCCAAAATTTTAGATATCTAGCATAATTTTATTGACAAAATGCTTTATTCACATTTTTTGGCATTTGCGTTTGAAAATGACGAAACATACCTGCTATGTATGGTGATGAATATTTTACTGTAGTTGACTGGCACAAAATGCTATGATATCAATTCCTCAAACTTTAGGTATCTAGCTATGTATAACTTTCCAACTGCTTCATTCGAATTTTTTGGCATTTGGAGTTGAAAACGACGAAACATACCTGCTATGTAGGGTGATGAGCATTTTTTCTGTAGTTAACTAGCACTAAATTCTATGATATCAAGTCCTCAAATTTTAGGTATCTAGTTAAGTATAATTTTGAAATTCTTTATTCGAATTTTTCAGCATTTGATGTTGAAAACGACAAACATCCCCACTAGGTATGGGGGCGTAAAGTGTTTCCTAACTAACTGGCACTAAATCCTACAATATTCGATCCTTAAATTCTAGGTATCTAGCATAGTTTTATTGACCAAATACTTTATTCACATTTTTTGGCATTTGGGGTTGAAAACGTCAAACATTCCCGCTAGGTATGGGGGGCGTAAAGTGGTTCCCAATTAATTTGCACTAAATCCTACAATATTCGATCCTTAAATTCTAGGTATCTAGTATAGTTTTATGGTCCAAATTCTTTATTAAAATTTTTTGGCATTTGGAGTTGAAAACAACGAAACATACCTGCTATGTATAGTAATGAATATTTTGTCTGTAGTTAACTAGCACTAAATGCTATGATATCAAGTCCTCAAATTTTAGGTATCTAGTTAAGTATAATTTTACAAATTCTTTATTCGAATTTTTGAGCATTTGATGTTGAAAACGACAAACATCCCCGCTAGGTATGGGGGGCGTAAAGTGTTTCCTAATTAATTGGCACTAAATCCTACAATATTCGATCCTAAAATTCTAGGTATCTAGCATAGTTTTATTGTCCAAATGCTTTATTCACATTTTTTGGCATTTGCGGCTGAAATGAAGAAACACTCCCTCTATGTATGGGGATGAGAATTTGACTGTAGTTAACTGGAACTGAATGCTACGATAACAAGTTCTGAAATTGTAGGTATCTATAATAGTTTGATTTTACTTATGCTGTTTTCGTAATTTTGGGCCTTTGATGTTGAAAACGAGAATCATGCCAGCTAGGTATGGGGGGTGTAATGTGTTTCCTAATCAAGTGGCACTAAATCCTACTATATTCGATCCTAAAATTTTAGGTATCTAGCATAGTTTTATTGACAAAATGCTTTATTCACATTTTTTGGCATTTGCGTTTGAAAACGAAGAAACATACCTGCTAGGTATAGTGATGAATATTTTTCTGTAGTTGACTGGCACAAAATGCTATGATATCAACTCTGCAAATTTTAGGTATCTAGTCAAGTATAATTTTCCAAACGCTTTATTCGAATTTTTGGGCATTTGAAGTTGAAAACGTCAAACATCCCCGCTAGGTATGGGGGGCATAAAGTGGTTCCTAATTAATTTGCACTAAATCCTACAATATTCGATCCTTAGATTCTGGGTATCTAGCATAGTTTTATTGTCCAAATGCTTTATTCACATTTTTTGGCATTTGAGGCTGAAATAAAGAAACACTCCCTCTATGTATGGGGCTGAGAATTTTACTGTAGTTAACTGGAACTGAATGTTACGATATCAAGTTCTGAAATTGTAGGTATCTATAATAGTTTGATTTTACAAATGCTCTTATCGAAATTTTGGGCCATTGAGGTTGAAAACGAGAAACATCCCAGCTAGGTATAGGTGGTGTAATGTGTTTCCTAATTAAGTGGCACTAAATCCTACTATATTCGATCCTTGAATTCTAGGTATCTAGCATAGTTTTATTGACCAAATGCTTTATTCATATTTTCTGGCATTTGGGGTTGAAAACGAAGAAACACTCCCACTATGTATGGGGCTGAGAATTTTACTGTAGTTAACTGGGACTGAATGCTACGATAACAAGTTCTGAAATTTTAGGTATCTATAATAGTTTGACTTTACAAATGCTCTTATCGAATTTTTGGGCATTTGAGGTTGAAAACGAGAAACATCCCAGCTAGGTATGGGGGGTGTAATGTGTTTCCTAATCAAGTGGCACTAAATCCTACTATATTCGATCATAAAATTTTAGATATCTAGCATAATTTTATTGACAAAATGCTTTATTCACATTTTTTGGCATTTGCGTTTGAAAACGACGAAACATACCTGCTATGTATGGTGATGAATATTTTTCTGTAGTTGACTGGCACAAAATGCTATGATATCAATTCCTCAAACTTTAGGTATCTAGCTATGTATAATTTTCCAAATGCTTTATTCGAATTGTTGGGCATTTGAGGTTGAAAACGACAAAAATCCCCGCTAGTTATGGGTGGTGTAATGTGTTTCCTAATTAATTGGGACCAAATCCTACTATATTCAATCCTAAAATTTTAGGTATCTAGCATAGTTTTATTGACCAAATGCTTTAATCATATTTTTTGGCATTTGGGGTTGAAAACGAAGAAACATACCTGCTATGTATGGTGATGAATATTTTATCTGTAGTTAACTAGCACTAAATGCTATGATATCAAGTCCTCAAATTTTAGGTATCTAGTTAAGTATAATTTTACAAATTCTTTATTCGAATTTTTGGGCATTTGATGTTTAAAACGACAAACATCCCCGCTAGGTATGGGGGGTTTCATGTGTTTCCTAATTAAGTGGCACTAAATCTTACTATATTCGATCATAAAATTTTAGGTATCTAGCATAATTTTATTGACAAAATGCTTTATTCACATTTTTTGGCATTTGCGTTTGAAAACGACGAAACATACCTGCTATGTATGGTGATGAATATTTTTCTGTAGTTGACTGGCACAAAATGCTATGATATCAATTCCTCAAACTTTAGGTATCTAGCTATGTATAACTTTCCAAATGCTTCATTCACATTTTTTGGCATTTGTTGTTGAAAACGACGAAACATTCCTGCTATGTATGGTGACGAATATTTTTTCTGTAGTTAACTGGCACAAAATGCTATGAATTCACGTCCTCGAGTTTTAGGTATATAGCTAAGTATGGTTTTTCAAATGCTTTATTCATATCTTTTGGCATTTGGGGTTGAAAACGACGAAACATACCTGCTATGTATGGTGATGAATTTTTTTTCTGTAGTTAACTGGCACTAAATGCTATGATATCAAGTCCTCAAACTTTAGGTATCTAGCTAAGTATAATTTTCCAAATGCTTTATTCGAATTTTTGGGCATTTGAGGTTGAAAACGACAAACATCCCCGCTAGGTATGTGTTGTCTAATGTGTTTCCTAATTAATTGGGACCAAATCCTACAATATTCTATCCTAAAATTTTAGGTATCTAGCATAGTTTTATTGACCAAATTCTTTATTCACATTTTTTGGCATTCGGGGTTGAAAACGAAGAAACATACCTGCTATGTATGGTGCTGAATTTTTTTTCCTGTAGTTAACTGGCAATAAATGCTCTGATATCAAGTCCTCAAACTTTAGGTATCTGGTTAAGTATAATTTTCCAAATGCTTTATTCGAATTTTTGGGCATTTGAGGTTGAAAACGACAAACATCCCCGCTAAGTATGGGGGGCGTAAAGTGTTTCCTAATTAATTGGGACCAAATCCTACAATATTCCATCCTAAAATTAAAGGTATCTAGCATAGTTTTATTGAACAAATACTTTATTCACATTTTTTGGCATTTGGGGTTGAAAACGAAGAAACATACCTGCTATGTATGGTGCTGAATTTTTTTTCCTGTAGTTAACTGGCAATAAATGCTCTGATATCAAGTCCTCAAACTTTAGGTATCTGGTTAAGTATAACGTTCCAAATGCTTTATTCGAATTTTTGGGCATTTGAGGTTGAAACCGACAAAAATCCCCGCTAGGTATGTGTGGTCTAATGTGTTTCCTAATTAATTGGGACCAAATCCTACTATATTCTATCCAAAATTTTAGGTATCTAGCATAGTTTTATTGACAAAATGCTTTATTCACATTTTTTGGCAATTGCGTTTGAAAAAGACGAAACATACCTGCTATGTATGCTGATGAATATTTTTCTGTAGTTGACTGGCACAAAATGCTATGATATCAATTCCTCAAACTTTAGGTATCTAGCTATGTATAATTTTCCAAATGCTTCATTCGAATTTTTTGGCATTTGGAGTTGAAAACGACGAAACATACCTGCTATGTATGGTGATGAGTATTTTTTCTGTAGTTAACTGGCACAAAATGCTATGATATCAAGTCCTCAAATTTTAGGTATCTAGATAAGTATAATTTTACAAATTCTTTATTCTAATTTTTGAGCATATGATGTTGAAAACGACAAACATCCCCGCTAAGTATGGGGGGCGTAAAGTGTTTCCTAATTAATTGGCACTAAATCCTACAATATTCGATCCTAAAATTTTAGGTATCTAGCATAGTTTTATTGACAAAATGCTTTATTCACATTTTTTGGCATTTGCGTTTGAAAACGAAGAAACATACCTGCTATGTATAGTGATGAATATTTTTTCTGTAGTTAACTGGCACAAAATGCTATGATATCAAGTCCTCAAACTTTAGGTATCTAGCTAATTATAATTTTCCAAATGCTTTATTCGAATTTTTTGGCATTTGGGGTTGAAAACGAGAAACATACCTGCTAGGTATGGGGAGTGTAGTGTGTTTCCCAATTAATAGGCACTAAATCCTACAATATTCAATCCTAAAATTTCAGGTATCTAGCATAGTTTTTTGACCAAATGGTTTCTTCAAATTTTTTGGCATTTGGGGTTGACAACGACGAAACATACCTGCTATGTATGGTGACAAATATTTTTTCTGTAGTTAACTGGCACAAAATGCTATGAATTCAAGTCCTCGAGTTTTAGGTATCTAGCTAAGTATAGTTTTTCAAATGCTTGATTCATATTTTTTGGCATTTGGAGTTGAAAACGACGAAACATAACTGCTATGTATGGTGATGAATATTTTTCTGTAGTTGACTGGGACAAAATGCTATGATATCAATTCCTCAAACTTTATGTATCTAGCCATGTATAATTTTCCAAATGCTTTATTCGAAATGTTGGGCATTTGAGGTTGAAAACGACAAACATCCCAGCTAGGTATGGGGGGTGTAATGTGTTTCCCAATTAATAGGCACTGAATCCTACAATATTCAATCCTAAAATTTTAGCTATCTAGCATAGTTTTATTGACATAATGCTTTATTCACATTTTTTGGCATTTGTGGTTGAAAACGACGAAACATACCTGCTATGTATGGTGATGAATATTTTTTCTGTAGTTAACTGGCACAAAATGCTATGATATCAAGTCCTCAAACTTTAGGTATCTAGCTATGTATAATTTTCCAAATGCTTTATTCGAATTTTTGGGCATTTGAGGTTGAAAACGACAAAAATCCCCGCTCGGTATGGGTGGTCTAATGTGTTTCCTAATTAATTGGGACCAAATCCTACAATATTCCATCCTAAAATTTTAGGTATCTAGCACAGTTTTATTGTCCAAATGCTTTATTCACATTTTTTGGCATTTGGGGTTGAAAACGACGAAACATACCTGCTATTTATGGTGCTGAATTTTTTTTCCTGTAGTTAAGTGGCACTAAATGCTCTGATATCAAGTCCTCAAACTTTAGGTATCTGGCTAATTATATCATTCCAAATGCTTTATTCGAATTTTTGGGCATTTGAGGTTGCAAACGACAAACATCCCCGCTAGGTATGGGGGGTGTAATGTGTTTCCTAATTAAATGGCACTAAATCCTACTATATTCAATCCTAAAATTTTAGGTATCTAGCATAGTTTTATTGACCAAATGCTTTATTCATATTTTTTGGCATTTGGGGTTGAAAACGAAGAAACATACCTGCTATGTATGGTGATGAATATTTTATCTGTAGTTAACTAGCACTAAATGCTATGATATCAAGTCCTCAAATTTTAGGTATCTAGTTAAGTATAATTTTGCAACTTCTTTATTCGAATTTTTCAACATTTGATGTTTAAAACGACAAACATCCCCGCTAGGTATGGGGGGCGTAAAATGTTTCCTAATCAATTAGCACTAAATCCTACTATATTCAATCCTAAAATTTTAGGTATCTAGCATAGTTTTATTGACCAAATGCTTTATTCATATTTTTTGGAATTTGGGGTTGAAAACGAAGAAACATACCTGATATGTTTGGTTTTTAATTTTTTATGTTTTTTTAACTAGCACTAAATGCTATGATATTAAGTCCTCAAACTTTAGGTATCTAGCTAAGTTGAATTTTCCAAATGCTTTATTCGAATTTTTGGGCATTTGAGGTTGAAACCGACAAAAATCCCCGCTAGGTATGTGTGGTCTAATGTGTTTCCTAATTAATTGGGACCAAATCCTACAATATTCCATCCTAAAATTTTAGGTATCTAGCATAGTTTTATTGACCAAATGCTTTATTCACATTTTTTGGCATTTGGGGTTGAAAACGACGAAACATACCTGCTATTTATGGTGCTGAATTTTTTTTCCTGTAGCTAACTGGCACTAAATGCTATGATATTAAGTCCTCAAATTTTAGGTATCTAGTTAAGTATAATTTTACAAATTCTTTATTCGAATTTTTCAGCATTTGATGTTGAAAACGACAAACATCCCCGCTAGGTATGGGGGGAGTAATGTGTTTCCTAATTAAATGGCACTAAATCCTACTATATTCGATCCTTGAATTCTAGGTATCTAGCATAGTTTTATTGACCAAATACTTTATTCACATTTCTTGGCATTTGGGGTTGAAAACGAAGAAACATACCTGCTATGTATGGTGATGAATATTTTTTCTGTAGTTAACTAGCACTAAATGCTATGATATCAAGTCCTCAAACTTTAGGTATCTGGCTAAGTATAATTTTCCAAATGCTTTATTCGAATTTTTGGGCATTTGAGGTTGAAAACGACAAAAATCCCCGCTAGGTATGGGTGGTGTAATGTGTTTCCTAATTAAATGGCACTAAATCCTACTATATTAAATCCTAAAATTTTAGGTATCTAACATAGTTTTATTGACCAAATGCTTTATTCATATTTTTTGGCATTTGCGTTTGAAAACGAAGAAACATACCTGCTATGTATGGTGATGAACATTTTATCTGTAGTTAACTAGCACTAAATGCTATGATATCAAGTCCTCAAATTTTAGGTATCTAGTTAAGTATAATTTTATAAATTCTTTATTCGAATTTTTGAGCATTTGATGTTGAAAACGACAAACATCACCGCTAGTTCTGGGGGGCGTAATGTGTTTCCTAATCAAGTGGCACTGAATCCTACTATATTCGATACTAAAATTTTAGGTATCTAGCATAGTTTTATTGACCAAATTCTTTATTCATATTTTTTGGCATTTGATGTTGAAAAAGACAAACATCCCCGCTAGGTATGGGGGGCGTTAAGTGTTTCCAAATTAATTGGCACTAAATCCTACAATGTTCGATCCTTAAATTCTAGGTATCTAGCATAGTTTTATTGACCAAATGCTTTATTCATATTTTTTGGAATTTGGGGTTGAAAACGAAGAAACATACCTGCTATGTATGGTGATGAATATTTTATCTGTAGTTAACTAGCACTAAATGCTATGATATCAAGTCCTCAAACTTTAGGTATCTAGCTAAGTTGAATTTTTCAAATTCTTTATTCTAATTTTTGGGCATTTGAGGTTGAAACCGACAAAAATCCCCGCTAGGTATGGGTGGTGTAATGTCTTTCCTAATTAATTGGGACCAAATCCTACAATATTCCACCCTAAAATTTTAGGTATCTAGCATAGTTTTATTGTCCAAATGCTTTATTCACATTTTTTGGCAGGTGGGGTTGAAAACGACGAAACATACCTGCTATTTATGGTGCTGAATTTTTTTTCCTGTAGCTAACTAGCACTAAATGCTATGATATCAAGTCCTCAAATTTTAGGTATCTAGTTAAGTATAATTTTACAAATTCTTTATTCGAATTTTTGGGCATTTGATGTTTAAAACGACAAACATCCCCGCTAGGTATGGGGGGCGTAAAGTGTTTCCTAATCAAGTGGCACTAAATCCTACTATATTCGATCCTTGAATTCTAGGTATCTAGCATAGTTTTATTGACCAAATACTTTATTCACATTTCTTGGCATTTGGGGTTGAAAACGAAGAAACATACCTGCTATGTATGGTGATGATTATTTTTTCTGTAGTTAACTAGCACTAAATGCTATGATATCAAGTCCTCAAACTTCAGGTATCTGGCTAAGTATAATTTTCCAAATGCTTTATTCGAATTTTTGGGCATTTAAGGTTGAAAACGACAAAAATCCCCGCTAGGTATGGGTGGTGTAATGTGTTTCCTAATTAAATGGCACTAAATCCTACTATATTAAATCCTAAAATTTTAGGTATCTAACATAGTTTTATTGACCAAATGCTTTATTCATATTTTTTGGCATTTGGGGTTGAAAACGAAGAAACATACCTGCTATGTATGGTGATGAATATTTTATCTGTAGTTAACTAGCACTAAATGCTATGATATCAAGTCCTCAAATTTTAGGTATCTAGTTAAGTATAATTTTATAAATTCTTTATTCGAATTTTTGAGCATTTGATGTTGAAAACAACAAACATCCCCGCCAGGTATGGGGGGCGTAATGTGTTTCCTAATTAATTGGCACTAAATCCTACAATGTTCGATCCTTAAATTCTAGGTATCTAGCATAGTTTTATTGACCAAATACTTTATTCACATTTTGTGGCATTTGGGGTTGAGAAACGAGAAAAATCCCCGCTAGGTATGGGGGGCGTAAAGTGGTTCCTAATTAATTTGCACTAAATCCTACAATATTCGATCCTAAAACTCTAGGTATCTAGCATAGTTTTATTGTCCAAATACTTTATTCACATTTTTTGGCATTTGGAGTTGAAAACGACGAAACATACATGTTATGTATGGTGATGAGTATTTTTTCTGTAGTTAACTAGCACTAAATGCTATGATATCAAGTCCTCAAATTATAGGTATCTAGATAAGTATAATTTTACATATTCTTTATTCGAATTTTTGGGCATTTGAGGTTGAAAACGACAAACATCCCCGCTAGGTATGGGGGGTGTAAAGTGTTTCCTAATTAATTGGCACTAAATCCTACAATATGCGATCTTAAAATTCTAGGTATCTAGCATAGTTTTATTGTCCAAATGCTTTATTCACATTTTTTGGCATTTCAGGCTGAAATGAAGAAACACTCCCTCTATGTATGGGGCTGAAAATTTTACTGTTGTTAACTGGAACTGAATGCTACGATATCAAGTTCTGAAATTGTAGGAATCTAAAATAGTTTGATTTTACAAATGCTGTATTCGAAATTTTGGGCCTTTGATGTTGAAAACGAGAAACATCCCAGCTAGGTATGGGGGGTGTAATGTTTTTCCTAATCAAGTGGCACTAAATCCTACTATATTCGATCCTAAAATTTTAGGTATCTGGCATAGTTTTATTGACAAAATGCTTTATTCACATTTTTTGGCATTTGCGTTTGAAAACGAAGAAACATACCTGCTATGTATAGTGATGAATATTTTGTCTGTAGTTGACTGGCACCAGATGCTACGATATCAATTCTTCAAATTTTAGGTATCTAATTAAGTATAATTTTACAAATTCTTTATTCGAATTTTTCAGCATTTGATGTTGAAAACGACAAACATCCCCGCTAGGTATGGGGGGCGTAAAGTGTTTCCTAATTAATTGGCACTAAATCCTACAATGTTCGATCCTTAAATTGTAGGTATCTAGCATAGTTTTATTGACCAAATACTTTATTCACATTTTTTGGCATTTGGGGTTGAAAACGTCAAACATACCCGCTAGGTATGGGGGGCGTAAAGTGGTTCCTAATTAATTTGCACTAAATCCTACAATATTCGATCCTTAAATTCTAGTTATCTAGCATAGTTTTATTGTCCAAATACTTTATTCACATTTTTTGGCATTTGGAGTTGAAAACGACGAAACATACCTGTTATGTATGGTGATGAGTAATTTTTCTGTAGTTAACTAGCACTAAATGCTATGATATCAAGTCCTCACATTTCAGGTATCTAGTTAAGTATAATTTTACATATTCTTTATTCGAATTTTTGAGCATTTGAGGTTGAAAACGACAAACATCCCCGCTAGGTATGGGGGCATAAAGTGTTTCCTAATTAATTGGCACTAAATCCTACAATATTCGATCCTAAAATTCTAGGTATCTAGCATAGTTTTATTGTCCAAATGCTTTATTCACATTTTTTGGCATTTGCGGCTGAAATGAAGAAACACTCCCTCTATGTATGGGGATGAGAATTTGACTGTAGTTAACTGGAACTGTATGCTACGATATCAAGTTCTGAAATTGTAGGTATCTATAATAGTTTGAATTTACAAATGCTTTATTCGAATTTTTGGGCATTTGAGTTTGAAACCGACAAAAATCCCCGCTAGGTATGGGTGGTGTAATGTCTTTCCTAATTAATTGGGACCAAATCCTACAATATTCGATCCTAAAATTCTAGGTATCTAGCATAATTTTATTGTCCAAATGCTTTATTCACATTTTTTGGCATTTGAAGCTGAAATAAAGAAACACTCCCTCTATGTATGGGGCTGAGAATTTTACTGTAGTTAACTGGGACTGAATGCTACGATAACAAGTTCTGAAATTTTAGGTATCTATAATAGTTTGATTTTACAAATGCTGTATTCGAAATTTTGGGCCTTTGATGTTGAAAACGAGAAACATCCCCGCTAGGTATGGGGGGTGTAATGTGTTTCCTAATCAAGTGGCACTAAATCCTACTATATTCGATCCTAAAATTTTAGGTATCTAGCATAGTTTTATTGACAAAATGCTTTATTCACATTTTTTGGCATTTGCTTTTGAAAACGAAGAAACATACCTGCTATGTATGGTGATGAATATTTTATCTGTAGTTGACTGGCACTAAATGCTATGATATCAACTCTTCAAATTTTAGGTATCTAGTCAAGTATAATTTTCCAAACGCTTTATTCGAATTTTTGGGCATTTGAAGTTGAAAACGTCAAACAGCCCCGCTAGGTATGGGGGGCATTAAGTGGTTCCTAATTAATTTGCACTAAATCCTACAATATTCGATCCTTAAATTCTAGGTATCTAGCATAGTTTTATTGACCAAATGCTTTATTCACATTTTTTGGCATTTGGGGCTGAAACGAAGAAACACTCCCTCTATGTATGGGGCTGAGAATTTTACTGTAGTTAACTGGAACTGAATGCTACGATAACAAGTTCTGAAATTGTAGGTATCTATAATAGTTTGATTTTACAAATGCTCTTATCGAAATTTTGGGCCATTGAGGTTGAAACCGACAAAAATCCCCGCTAGGTATGTGTGGTCTAATGTGTTTCCTAATTAATTGGGACTAAATCCTACTATATTCGATCCTAAAATTCTAGGTATCTAGCATAGTTTTATTGTCCAATTGCTTTATTGACATTTTTTGGCATTTGAGGCTGAAATAAAGAAACACTCCCTCTATGTATGGGGCTGAGAATTTTACTGTAGTTAACTGGAACGGAATGCTACGATATCAAGTTCTGAAATTGTAGGTATCTATAATAGTTTGATTTTACAAATGCTCTTATAGAAATTTTGGGCATTTGAGGTTGAAAACGAGAAACATCCCAGCTAGGTATGGGGTGTGTAATGTGTTTCCTAATTAATTGGGACCAAATCCTACAATATTCCATCCTAAAATTTTAGGTATCTAGCATAGTTTTATCGACCAAATGCTTTATTCACATTTTTTGGCATTTGGGGTTGAAAACGACGAAACATACCTGCTATTTATGGTGCTGAATTTTTTTTCCTGTAGTTAACTGGCACTAAATGCTCTGATATCATGTCCTCAAACTTTAGGTATCTGGTTAAGTATAACGTTGCAAATGCTTTATTCGAAATTTTGGGCATTCGAGGTTGAAAACGACAAACATCCCCCTAGGTATGGGGGGTGTAATGTGTTTCCCAATTAATAGGCACTAAATCCTACAATATTCAATCCTAAAATTTTAGGTATCTAGCATAGTTTTTTGACCAAATGGTTTCTTCACATTTTTTGGCATTTGGGGTTGACAACGACGAAACATTCCTGCTATGTATGGTGACGAATATTTTTTCTGTAGTTAACTGGCACAAAATGCTATGAATTCAACTCCTCGCGTTTTAGGCATCTAGCTTAGTATAATTTTCCAAATGCTTCATTCACATTTTTTGGCATTTGTGGTTGAAAACGACGAAACATTCCTGCTATGTATGGTGACGAATATTTTTTCTGTAGTTAACTGGCACAAAATGCTATGAATTCAACTCCTCAAACTTAAGGTATCTAGCTAAGTATAATTTTCCAAATGCTTTATTCGAATTTTTGGGCATTTGAGGTTGAAACCGACAAAAATCCCCGCTAGGTCTGTGTGGTCTCATGTGTTTCCTAATTAATTGGGACCAAATCCTACAATATTCCATCCTAAAATTTTAGGTATCTAGCATAGTTTTATCGACCAAATGCTTTATTCACATTTTTTGGCATTTGGGGTTGAAAACGACGAAACATACCTGCTATTTATGGTGCTGAATTTTTTTTCCTGTAGTTAACTGGCACTAAATGCTCTGATATCATGTCCTCAAACTTTAGGTATCTGGTTAAGTATAACGTTCCAAATGCTTTATTCGAAATTTTGGGCATTCGAGGTTGAAAACGACAAACATCCCCCTAGGTATGGGGGGTGTAATGTGTTTCCCAATTAATAGGCACTAAATCCTACAATATTCAATCCTAAAATTTTAGGTATCTAGCATAGTTTTTTGACCAAATGGTTTCTTCACATTTTTTGGCATTTGTGGTTGAAAACGACGAAACATTCCTGCTATGTATGGTGACGAATATTTTTTCTGTAGTTAACTGGCACAAAATGCTATGAATTCAACTCCTCGCGTTTTAGGTATCTAGCTTAGTATAGTTTTTCAAATGCTTCATTCACATTTTTTGGCATTTGTGGTTGAAAACGACGAAACATTCCTGCTATGTATGGTGACGAATATTTTTTCTGTAGTTAACTGGCACAAAATGCTATGATATCAAGTCCTCAAACTTAAGGTATCTAGCTAAGTATAATTTTCCAAATGCTTTATTCGAATTTTTGGGCATTTGAGGTTGAAACCGACAAAAATCCCCGCTAGGTCTGTGTGGTCTAATGTGTTTTCTAATTAATTGGGACCAAATCCTACAATATTCCATCCTTAAATTGTAGGTACCTAGCATAGTTTTATTGACCAAATTCTTTATTCACATTTTTTGGCATTCGGGGTTGAAAACGAAGAAACATACCTGCTATGTATGGTGCTGAATTTTTTTTCCTGTAGTTAACTGGCAATAAATGCTCTGATATCAAGTCCTCAAACTTTAGGTATCTGGTTAAGTATAACTTTCCAAATGCTTTATTCGAATTTTTGGGCATTTGAGGTTGAAGACGACAAACATCCCCGCTAGGTATGGGGGGTGTAATGTGTTTCCTAATTAAGTGGCACTAAATCCTACTATATTCAATCATAAAATTTTAGGTATCTAGCATAGTTTTATTGACCAAATGCTTTATTCATATTTTTTGGCATTTGGGGTTGAAAACGAAGAAACATACCTGCTATGTATGGTGATGAATATTTTATCTGTAGTTAACTAGCACTAAATGCTATGATATCAAGTCCTCAAATTTTAGGTATCTAGTTAAGTATAATTTTACAAATTCTTTATTCGAATTTTTCAGCATTTGATATTGAAAACGACTAACATCCCCGCTAGGTATGGGGGGCGTAAAGGGTTTCCTAATTAATTGGCACTAAATCCTACAATATTCGATCCTAAATTTCTAGGAATATAGCATAGTTTTATTGTCCAAATGCTTTAATCACATTTTTTGGCATTTGCGGTTGAAATAAAGAAACACTCCCTCTATGTATGGGGTTGAGAATTTTACTGTAGTTAACTGGAACTGAATGCTACGATATCAAGTTCTGAAATTGTAGGTATCTATAATAGTTTGATTTTACAAATGCTCTTATCGAAATTTTGGGCATTTGAGGTTGAAAACGAGAAACATCCCAGCTAGGTATGGTTGGTGTAATGTGTTTCCTAATCAAGTGGCACTAAATCCTACTATATTCGATCATAAAATTTTAGGTATCTAGCATAATTTTATTGACAAAATGCTTTATTCACATTTTTTGGCATTTGCGTTTGAAAACGACGAAACATACCTGCTATGTATGGTGATGAGTATTTTTTCTGTAGTTGACTGTCACAAAATTCTATGATATCATTTCCTATAAATTTAGGTATCTAGCTTTGTTTAATTTTCCAAATGCTTTATTAGTAGTGTGGGGCATTTTAGGTTGAAAACGACAAAAATCCCCGCTAGTTATGGGGAGTGTAGTGTGTTTCCCAATTAATAGGCACTAAATCCTACAATATTCAATCCTAAAATTTCAGGTATCTAGCATAGTTTTTTGACCAAATGGTTTCTTCAAATTTTTTTGCATTTGGGGTTGAAAACGAAGAAACATACCTGCTATGTATGGTGATGAATATTTTATCTGTAGTTAACTAGCACTAAATGCTATGATATTAAGTCCTCAAATTTTAGGTATCTATTTAAGTATAATTTTGCAAATTCTTTATTCGAATTTTTCAGCATTTGATGTTGAAAACGACAAACATCCCCGCCAGGTATGGGGGCGTAAAGTGTTTCCTAACTAATTGGCACTAAATCCTACAATATTCGATCCTTAAATTCTAGGTATCTAGCATAGTTTTATTGACCAAATACTTTATTCACATTTTTTGGCATTTGATGATGAAAACGACAAACATCCCCGCTAGGTATGGGGGGCGTAAAATGTTTCCTAATCAATTAGCACTAAATCCTACTATATTCAATCCTAAAATTTTAGGTATCTAGCATAGTTTTATTGACCAAATGCTTTATTCATATTTTTTGGAATTTGGGGGTTGAAAACGAAGAAACATACCTGCTATGTATGGTGATGAATATTTTATCTGTAGTTAACTAGCACTAAATGCTATGATATTAAGTCCTCAAACTTTAGGTATCTAGCTAAGTTGAATTTTCCAAATGCTTTATTCGAATTTTTGGGCATTTGAGGTTGAAACCGACAAAAATCCCCGCTAGGTATGTGTGGTCTAATGTGTTTCCTAATTAATTGGGACCAAATCCTACAATATTCCATCCTAAAATTTTAGGTATCTAGCATAGTTTTATTGACCAAATGCTTTATTCACATTTTTTGGCATTTGGGGTTGAAAACGACGAAACATACCTGCTATTTATGGTGCTGAATTTTTTTCCTGTAGCTAACTGGCACTAAATGCTATGATATTAAGTCCTTAAATTTTAGGTATCTAGTTAAGTATAATTTTGCAAATTCTTTATTCGAATTTTTCAGCATTTGATGTTGAAAACGACAAACATCCCCGCTAGGTATGGGGGGCGTAAAGTGTTTCCTAACTAATTGGCACTAAATCCTACAATATTCGATCCTTAAATTCTAGGTATCTAGCATAGTTTTATTGACCCAATTCTTTATTAATATTTTTTGGCATTTGATGTTGAAAAAGAAAAACATCCCCGCTAGGTATGGGGGGCGTTAATTGTTTCCAAATTAATTGGCACTAAATCCTAAAATGTTCGATCCTTAAATTCTAGTTATCTATCATAGTTTTATTGACCAAATGCTTTATTCATATTTTTTGGAATTTGGGGTTGAAAACGAAGAAACATACCTGCTATGTATGGTGATGAATATTTTATCTTTAGTTAACTAGCACTAAATGCTATGATATTAAGTCCTCAAACTTTAGGTATCTAGCTAAGTTGAATTTTCCAAATGCTTTATTCGAATTTTTGGGCATTTGAGGTTGAAACCGACAAAAATCCCCGCTAGGTATGTGTGGTCTAATGTGTTTCCTAATTAATTGGGACCAAATCCTACAATATTCCATCCTAAAATTTCAGGTATCTAGCATAGTTTTTTGACCAAATGGTTTCTTCAAATTTTTTTGCATTTGGGTTTGAAAAAGAAGAAACATACCTGCTATGTATTGTTATGAATATTTTATCTGTAGTTAACTAGCACTAAATTCTATGATATCAAGTCCTAAAATTTTAGGTATCTAGTTAAGTATAATTTTGCAAATTCTTTATTCGAATTTTTCAGCATTTGATGTTGAAAACGACAAACATCCCCGCCAGGTATGGGGGGCGTAAAGTGTTTCCTAACTAATTGGCACTAAATCCTACAATATTCGATCCTTAAATTCTAGGTATCTAGCATAGTTTTATTGACCAAATACTTTATTCACATTTTTTGGCATTTGAGGTTGAAAACGAGAAACATCCCAGCTAGGTATGGGGGGTGTAATGTGTTTCCTAATCAATTGGCACTAAATCCTACAATATTCGATCCTTAAATTCTAGTTATCTAGCATAGTTTTATTGACCAAATGCTTTATTCATATTTTTTGGAATTTGGGGGTTGAAAACGAATAAACATACCTGCTATGTATGGTGATGAATATTTTATCTGTAGTTAACTAGCACTAAATGCTATGATATCAAGTCCTCAAACTTTAGGTATCTAGCTAAGTTGAATTTTCCAAATGCTTTATTCGAATTTTTGGGCATTTGAGGTTGAAACCGACAAAAATCCCCGCTAGGTATGTGTGGTCTAATGTGTTTCCTAATTAATTGGGACCAAATCCTACAATATTCCATCCTAAAATTTTAGGTATCTAGCATAGTTTTATTGACCAAATGCTTTATTCACATTTTTTGGCATTTGGGGTTGAAAACGACGAAACATACCTGCTATTTATGGTGCTGAATTTTTTTTCCTGTAGCTAACTGGCACTAAATGCTATGATATTAAGTCCTTAAATTTTAGGTATCTAGTTAAGTATAATTTTACAAATTCTTTATTCGAATTTTTCAGCATTTGATGTTGAAAACGACAAACATCCCCGCTAGGTATGGGGGGTGTAATGTGTTTCCTAATCAAGTGGCACTAAATCCTACTATATTCGATCCTTAAATTCTAGGTATCTAGCATAGTTTTAATGACCAAATACTTTATTCGCATTTTTTGGCATTTGGGGTTGAAAACGAAGAAACATACCTGCTATGTATGGTGATGAATATTTTATCTGTAGTTAACTAGCACTAAATGCTATGATATCAAGTCCTCAAATTTTAGGTATCTGGCTAAGTATAATTTTCCAAATGCTTTATTCGAATTTTTGGGCATTTGAGGTTGAAAACGACAAAAATCCCCGCTAGGTATGGGTGGTGTAATGTGTTTCCTAATTAAGTGGCACTAAATCCTACTATATTCAATCCTAAAATTTTAGGTATCTCGCATAGTTTTATTGACCAAATGCTTTATTCACATTTTTGGCATTTGCGTTTGAAAACGAAGAAACATACCTGCTATGTATGGTGATGAACATTTTATCTGTAGTTAACTAGCACTAAATGCTATGATATCAAGTCCTCAAATTTTAGGTATCTAGTTAAGTATAATTTTATAAATTCTTTATTCGAATTTTTGAGCATTTGATGTTGAAAACGACAAACATCCCCGCTAGGTATGGGGGGCGTAAAGTGTTTCCAAATTAAGTGGCACTAAATCCTACTATATTCTATCCTTAAATTCTAGGTATCTAGCATAGTTTTATTGACCAAATACTTTATTCACATTTTTTGGCATTTTGGGGTTGAAAACGTCAAACATCCCCGCTAGGTATGGGGGGCGTAAAGTGGTTCCTAATTAATTTGCACTAAATCCTACAATATTCGATCCTAAAACTCTAGGAATCTAGCATAGTTTTATTGTCCAAATACTTTATTCACATTTTTTGGCATTTGGAGTTGAAAACGACGAAACATACATGTTATGTATGGTGATGAGTATTTTTTCTGTAGTTAACTAGCACTAAATGCTATGATATCAAGTCCTCAAATTATAGGTATCTAGATAAGTATAATTTTATAAATTCTTTATTCGAATTTTTGGGCATTTGAGGTTGAAAACGACAAACATCCCCGCTAGGTATGGGGGGTGTAAAGTATTTCCTAATTAATTGGCACTAAATCCTACAATATGCGATCTTAAAATTCTAGGTATCTAGCATAGTTTTATTGTCCAATTGCTTTATTCACATTTTTTGGCATTTGAGGCTGAAATGAAGAAACACTCCCTCTATGTATGGGGCTGAAAATTTTACTGTTGTTAACTGGAACTGAATGCTACGATATCAAGTTCTGAAATTGTAGGAATCTAAAATAGTTTGATTTTACAAATGCTGTATTCGAAATTTTGGGCCTTTGAGGTTGAAAACGAGAAACATCCCAGCTAGGTATGGGGGGGTGTAATGTTTTTCCTAAACAAGTGGCACTAAATCCTAATATATTCGATCCTAAAATTCTAGGTATCTTGCATAGTTTTATTGTCCAAATGCTTTATTCACATTTTTTGGCATTTGCGTTTGAAAACGAAGAAACATACCTGCTATGTATAGTAATGAATATTTTGTCTGTAGTTAACTAGCACTAAATGCTATGATATCAAGTCCTCAAATTTTAGGTATCTAGTTAAGTATAATTTTACAAATTCTTTATTCGAATTTTTCAGCATTTGATGTTGAAAACGACAAACATCCCCGCTAGGTATGGGGGGCGTAAAGTGTTTCCTAACTAACTGGCACTAAATCCTACAATATTCGATCCTTAAATTCTAGGTATCTAGCATAGTTTTATTGACCAAATACTTTATTCCCATTTTTTGGCATTTGGGGTTGAAAACGTCAAACATACCCGCTAGGTATGGGGGGCGTAAAGTGGTTCCTAATTAATTTGCACTAAATCCTACAATATTCGATCCTTAAATTCTAGTTATCTAGCATAGTTTTATTGTCCAAATACTTTATTCACATTTTTTGGCATTTGGAGTTGAAAACGACGAAACATACCTGTTATGTATGGTGATGAGTAATTTTTCTGTAGTTAACTAGCACTAAATGCTATGATATCAAGTCCTCACATTTCAGGTATCTAGTTAAGTATAATTTTACAAATTCTTTATTCGAATTTTTGAGCATTTGATGTTGAAAACGACAAACATCCCCGCTAGGTATGGGGGGCGTAAAGTGTTTCCTAATTAATTGACACTAAATCCTACAATATTCGATCCTAAAATTCTAGGTATCTAGCATAGTTTTATTGTCCAAATGCTTTATTCACATTTTTTGGCATTTCAGGCTGAAATGAAGAAACACTCCCTCTATGTATGGGGATGAGAATTTGACTGTAGTTAACTGGAACTGTATGCTACGATATCAAGTTCTGAAATTGTAGGTATCTATAATAGTTTGAATTTACAAATGCTTTATTCGAATTTTTGGGCATTTGAGGTTGAAAACGACAAAAATCCCCGCTAGGTATGGGTGGTGTAATGTGTTTCCTAATTAAGTGGCACTAAATCCTACTATATTCGATCCTAAAATTTTAGGTATCTAGCATAGTTTTATTGACCAAATGCTTTATTCAAATTTTGTGGCAGTTGGGGTTGAAGACGAAGAAACACTCCCTCTATGTATGGGGCTGAGAATTTTACTGTAGTTAACTGGGACTGAATGCTACGATAACAAGTTCTGAAATTGTAGGTATCTATAATAGTTTGATTTTACAAATGCTGTATTCGAAATTTTGGGCCTTTGATGTTGAAAACGAGAAACATCCCAGCTAGGTATGGGGGGTGTAATGTGTTTCCTAATCAAGTGGCACTAAATCCTACTATATTCGATCCTAAAATTTTAGGTATCTAGCATAGTTTTATTGACAAAATGCTTTATTCACATTTTTTGGCATTTGCTTTTGAAATCGAAGAAACATACCTGCTATGTATATCGATGAATATTTTGTCTGTAGTTGACTGGCACTAAATGCTATGATATCAACTCTTCAAATTTTAGGTATCTAGTCAAGTATAATTTTCCAAACGCTTTATTCGAATTTTTGGGCATTTGAAGTTGAAAACGTCAAACAGCCCCGCTAGGTATGGGGGGCATTAAGTGGTTCCTAATTAATTTGCACTAAATCCTACAATATTCGATCCTTAAATTCTAGGTATCTAGCATAGTTTTATTGTCCAATTGCTTTATTCACATTTTTTGGCATTTCAGGCTGAAACGAAGAAACACTCCCTCTATGTATGGGGCTGAGAATTTTACTGTAGTTAACTGGAACTGAATGCTACGATAACAAGTTCTGAAATTGTAGGTATCTATAATAGTTTGATTTTACAAATGCTCTTATCGAAATTTTGGGCCATTGAGGTTGAAACCGACAAAAATCCCCGCTAGGTATGTGTGGTCTAATGTGTTTCCTAATTAATTGGGACTAAATCCTACTATATTCGATCCTAAAATTCTAGGTATCTAGCATAGTTTTATTGTCCAATTGCTTTATTGACATTTTTTGGCATTTGAGGCTGAAATAAAGAAACACTCCCTCTATGTATGGGGCTGAGAATTTTACTGTAGTTAACTGGAACGGAATGCTACGATATCAAGTTCTGAAATTGTAGGTATCTATAATAGTTTGATTTTACAAATGCTCTTATAGAAATTTTGGGCATTTGAGGTTGAAAACGAGAAACATCCCAGCTAGGTATGGGGTGTGTAATGTGTTTCCTAATTAATTGGGACCAAATCCTACAATATTCCATCCTAAAATTTTAGGTATCTAGCATAGTTTTATCGACCAAATGCTTTATTCACATTTTTTGGCATTTGGGGTTGAAAACGACGAAACATACCTGCTATTTATGGTGCTGAATTTTTTTTCCTGTAGTTAACTGGCACTAAATGCTCTGATATCATGTCCTCAAACTTTAGGTATCTGGTTAAGTATAACGTTGCAAATGCTTTATTCGAAATTTTGGGCATTCGAGGTTGAAAACGACAAACATCCCCCTAGGTATGGGGGGTGTAATGTGTTTCCCAATTAATAGGCACTAAATCCTACAATATTCAATCCTAAAATTTTAGGTATCTAGCATAGTTTTTTGACCAAATGGTTTCTTCACATTTTTTGGCATTTGTCGTTGAAAACGACGAAACATTCCTGCTATGTATGGTGACGAATATTTTTTCTGTAGTTAACTGGCACAAAATGCTATGAATTCAACTCCTCGCGTTTTAGGTATCTAGCTTAGTATAATTTTCCAAATGCTTCATTCACATTTTTTGGCATTTGTGGTTGAAAACGACGAAACATTCCTGCTATGTATGGTGACGAATATTTTTTCTGTAGTTAACTGGCACAAAATGCTATGATATCAAGCACTCAAACTTTACGTATCTAGCTAAGTATAATTTTCCAAATGCTTTATTCGAATTTTTGGGCTTTTGAGGTTGAAAACGACAAAAATCCCCGCTAGGTCTGGGTGGTTTCATGTGTTTCCTAATTAATTGGGACCAAATCCTACAATATTCCATCCTAAAATTTTAGGTATCTAGCATAGTTTTATCGACCAAATGCTTTATTCACATTTTTTGGCATTTGGGGTTGAAAACGACGAAACATACCTGCTATTTATGGTGCTGAATTTTTTTTCCTGTAGTTAACTGGCACTAAATGCTCTGATATCATGTCCTCAAACTTTAGGTATCTGGTTAAGTATAACGTTCCAAATGCTTTATTCGAAATTTTGGGCATTCGAGGTTGAAAACGACAAACATCCCCCTAGGTATGGGGGGTGTAATGTGTTTCCCAATTAATAGGCACTAAATCCTACAATATTCAATCCTAAAATTTTAGGTATCTAGCATAGTTTTTTGACCAAATGGTTTCTTCACATTTTTTGGCATTTGTGGTTGAAAACGACGAAACATTCCTGCTATGTATGGTGACGAATATTTTTTCTGTAGTTAACTGGCACAAAATGCTATGAATTCAACTCCTCGCGTTTTAGGTATCTAGCTTAGTATAATTTTCCAAATGCTTCATTCACATTTTTTGGCATTTGTGGTTGAAAACGACGAAACATTCCTGCTATGTATGGTGACGAATATTTTTTCTGTAGTTAACTGGCACAAAATGCTATGATATCAAGTCCTCAAACTTAAGGTATCTAGCTAAGTATAATTTTCCAAATGCTTTATTCGAATTTTTGGGCATTTGAGGTTGAAACCGACAAAAATCCCCGCTAGGTCTGTGTGGTCTAATGTGTTTCCTAATTAATTGGCACTAAATCCTACAATGTTCGATCCTTAAATTGTAGGTACCTAGCATAGTTTTATTGACCAAATTCTTTATTCACATTTTTTGGCATTCGGGGTTGAAAACGAAGAAACATACCTGCTATGTATGGTGCTGAATTTTTTTTCCTGTAGTTAACTGGCAATAAATGCTCTGATATCAAGTCCTCAAACTTTAGGTATCTGGTTAAGTATAACTTTCCAAATGCTTTATTCGAATTTTTGGGCATTTGAGGTTGAAGACGACAAACATCCCCGCTAGGTATGGGGGGTGTAATGTGTTTCCTAATTAAGTGGCACTAAATCCTACTATATTCAATCCTAAAATTTTAGGTATCTAGCATAGTTTTATTGACCAAATGCTTTATTCATATTTTTTGGCATTTGGGGTTGAAAACGAAGAAACATACCTGCTATGTATGGTGATGAATATTTTATCTGTAGTTAACTAGCACTAAATGCTATGATATCAAGTCCTCAAATTTTAGGTATCTAGTTAAGTATAATTTTACAAATTCTTTATTCGAATTTTTCAGCATTTGATGTTGAAAACGACAAACATCCCCGCTAGGTATGGGGGGCGTAAAGTGTTTCCTAATTAATTGGCACTAAATCCTACAATATTCGATCCTAAAATTCTAGGTATCTAGCATAGTTTTATTGTCCAAATGCTTTATTCACATTTTTTGGCATTTCAGGCTGAAATAAAGAAACACTCCCTCTATGTATGGGGTTGAGAATTTTACTGTAGTTAACTGGAACTGAATGCTACGATATCAAGTTCTGAAATTGTAGGTATCTATAATAGTTTGATTTTACAAATGCTCTTATCGAAATTTTGGGCATTTGATGTTGAAAACGAGAAACATCCCAGCTAGGTATGGGGGGTGTAATGTGTTTCCTAATCAAGTGGCACTAAATCCTACTATATTCGATCCTAAAATTTTAGGTATCTAGCATAGTTTTATTGACAAAATGCTTTATTCACATTTTTTGGCATTTGCGTTTGAAAACGACGAAACATACCTGCTATGTATGGTGATGAGTATTTTTTCTGTAGTTAACTGGAATTAAATGCTATGATATCAAGTCCTCAAACTTTAGGTATCTAGCTATGTATCACTTTCCAAATGCTTTATTCGAATTTTTGGGCATTTGAGGTTGAAAACGACAAACATCCCCGCTAGGTATGGGGGGTTTCGTGTGTTTCCTAATTAATAGGCACTAAATCCTACAATATTCAATCCTAAAATTTCAGGTATCTAGCATAGTTTTTTGACCAAATGGTTTCTTCAAATTTTTTGGCATTTGTCGTTGAAAACGACGAAACATTCCTGCTATGTATGGTGACGAATATTTTTTCTGTAGTTAACTGGCACAAAATGCTATGAATTCAACTCCTCGCGTTTTAGGTATCTAGCTAAGTATAATTTTCCAAATGCTTCATTCACATTTTTTGGCATTTGGGGTTGAAAACGACGAAACATACCTGCTATGTATGGTGATGAATATTTTTTCTGTAGTTAACTGGCACAAAATGCTATGATATCAAGTCCTCAAACTTTAGGTATCTAGCTAAGTATAATTTTCCAAATGCTTTATTCGAATTTTTGGGCATTTGAGGTTGAAACCGACAAAAATCCCCGCTAGGTATGGGTGGTGTAATGTCTTTCCTAATTAATTGGGACCAAATCCTACAATATTCCACCCTAACATTTTAGGTATCTAGCATAGTTTTATTGTCCAAATGCTTCATTCACATTTTTTGGCATTTGGGGTTGAAAACGACGAAACATTCCTGCTATGTATGGTGACGAATATTTTTTCTGTAGTTAACTGGCACAAAATGCTATGAATTCAACTCCTCGCGTTTTAGGTATCTAGCTAAGTATAGTTTTTCAAATGCTTCATTCACATTTTTTGGCATTTGTGGTTGAAAACGACGAAACATACCTGCTATGTATGGTGATGAATTTTTTTCCTGTAGTTAACTGGCACTAAATGCTCTGATATCATGTCCTCAAACTTTAGGTATCTGGTTAAGTATAACGTTCCAAATGCTTTATTCGAAATTTTGGGCATTTGAGGTTGAAAACGACAAACATCCCCGCTAGGTATGGGGGGTGTAATGTGTTTCCCAATTAATAGGCACTAAATCCTACAATATTCAATCCTAAAATTTTAGGTATCTAGCATAGTTTTTTGACCAAATGGTTTCTTCACATTTTTTGGCATTTGGGGTTGACAACGACGAAACATACCTGCTATGTATGGTGACGAATATTTTTTCTGTAGTTAACTGGCACAAAATGCTAAGAATTCAAGTCCTCGAGTTTTAGGCATCTAGCTTAGTATAATTTTCCAAATGCTTCATTCACATTTTTTGGCATTTGTGGTTGAAACGACGAAACATACCTGCTATGTATGGCGATGAGTATTTTGTCTGTAGTTAACTGGCATTAAATGCTCTGATATCAAGTCCTCAAACTTTAGGTATCTAGCTAAGTTGAATTTTCCAAATGCTTTATTCGAATTTTTGGGCATTTGAGGTTGAAACCGACAAAAATCCCCGCTAGGTATGTGTGGTCTAATGTGTTTCCTAATTAATTGGGACCAAATCCTACAATATTCCATTCTAAAATTTTAGGTATCTAGCATAGTTTTATTGACCAAACTCTTTATTCACATTTTTTGGCATTCGGGGTTGAAAACGAAGAAACATACCTGCTATGTATGGTGCTGAATTTTTTTTCCTGTAGTTAACTGGCAATAAATGCTCTGATATCAAGTCCTCAAACTTTAGGTATCTGGTTAAGTATAACTTTCCAAATGCTTTATTCGAATTTTTGGGCATTTGAGGTTGAAGACGACAAACATCCCCGCTAGGTATGTGTGGTCTAATGTGTTTCCTAATTAATTGGGACCAAATCCTACAATATTCCGCCGTAACATTTTAGGTATCTAGCATAGTTTTATTGACCAAATGCTTTATTCACATTTTTTGGCATTTGGGGTTGAAAACGAAGAAACATACCTGCTATGTATGGTGATGAATATTTTATCTGTAGTTAACTAGCACTAAATGCTATGATATTAAGTCCTCAAACTTTAGGTATCGAGCTAAGTTGAATTTTCCAAATGCTTTATTCGAATTTTTGGGCATTTGAGGTTGAAACCGACAAAAATCCCCGCTAGGTATGTGTGGTCTAATGTGTTTCCTAATTAATTGGGACCAAATCCTACTATATTCAATCATAAAATTTTAGGTATCTAGCATAGTTTTATTGTCCAAATGCTTTATTCACATTTTTTGGCATTTGCGTTTGAAAACGAAGAAACATACCTGCTATGTATGGTGCTGAATTTTTTTTCCTGTAGTTAACTGGCAATAAATGCTCTGATATCAAGTCCTCAAACTTTAGGTATCTGGTTAAGTATAACTTTCCAAATGCTTTATTCGAATTTTTGGGCATTTGAGGTTGAAGACGACAAACATCCCCGCTAGGTATGGGGGGTGTAAAGTATTTCCTAATTAATTGGCACTAAATCCTACAATATTCAATCCTAAAATTATAGGTATCTCGCATAGTTTTATTGACCAAATACTTTATTCAAATATTGTGGCATTTGGGGTTGAAAACGTCAAACATACCCGCTAGGTATGGGGGGCGTAAAGTGGTTCCTAATTAATTTGCACTAAATCCTACAATATTCGATCCTAAAATTTTAGGTATCTAGCATAGTTTTATTGACCAAATACTTTATTCACATTTTTTGGCATTTGGAGTTGAAAACGACGAAACATACCTGCTATGTATGATTGTGAGTATTTTTTCTGTAGTTACCTGTCACTAAATGCTATGATATCACGTCCTCAAATTTTAGGTATCTAGTTAAGTATAATTTTACATATTCTTTATTCGAATTTTTGAGCATTTGACGTTGAAAACGACAAACATCCCCACTAGGTATTGGGGGCGTAAAGTGTTTCCTAACTAACTGGCACTAAATCCTACAATATTCGATCCTTAAATTCTAGGTATCTAGCATAGTTTTATTGACCAAATACTTTATTCACATTTTTTGGCATTTGGGGTTGAAAACGTCAAACATACCCGCTAGGTATGGGGGGCGTAAAGTGGTTCCTAATTAATTTGCACTAAATCCTACAATATTCGATCCTAAAACTCTAGGTATCTAGCATAGTTTTATTGTCCAAATACTTTATTCACATTTTTTGGCATTTGGAGTTGAAAACGACGAAACATACCTGTTATGTATGGTGATGAGTATTTTTTCTGTAGTTAACTAGCACTAAATGCTATGATATCAAGTCCTCAAATTTCAGGTATCTAGTTAAGTATAATTTTACATATTCTTTATTCGAATTTTTGAGCATTTGAGGTTGAAAACGACAAACATCCCCACTAGGTATTGGGGGCGTAAAGTGGTTCCTAATTAATTTGCACTAAATCCTGCAATATTCAATCCTTAAATTCTAGGTATCTAGCATAGTTTTATTGACCAAATACTTTATTCACATTTTTTGGCATTTGGGGTTGAAAACGTCAAACATTCCCGCTAGGTATGGGGGGCGTAAAGTGGTTCCCAATTAATTTGCACTAAATCCTACAATATTCGATCCTAAAACTCTAGGTATCTAGCATAGTTTTATTGACCAAATACTTTATTCACATTTTTTGGCATTTGGGGTTGAAAACGTCAAACATACCAGCTAGGTATGGGGGGTGTAATGTGTTTCCTAATCAAGTGGCACTAAATCCTACTATATTCGATCCAAAATTTTAGGTATCTAGCATAGTTTCATTGACAAAATGCTTTATTAATATTTTTTGGCATTTGGAGTTGAAAACGACGAAACATACCTTCTATGTATGGTGATGAATATTTTTCTGTAGTTGACTGGCACAAAATGCTATGATATCAATTCCTCAAACTTTAGGTATCTAGCTATGTATAATTTTGAAATTCTTTATTCGAATTTTTCAGCATTTGATGTTGAAAACGACAAACATCCCCACTAGGTATGGGGGCGTAAAGTGTTTCCTAATTAATTGGCACTAAATCCTACAATATGCGATCTTAAAATTCTAGGTATCTAGCATAGTTTTATTGACCAAATGCTTTATTCACATTTTTTGGCATTTGGGGTTGAAAACGAGAAACATCCCCGCTAGGTATGGGGGGTGTAAAGTGGTTCCTAATTAATTGGCACTAAATCCTACAATATGCGATCTTAAAATTCTAGGTATCTAGCATAGTTTTATTGACCAAATGCTTTATTCACATTTTTTGGCATTTGGGGTTGAAAACGAGAAACATACCTGTTATGTATGGTGATGAGTATTTTTTCTGTAGTTAACTAGCACTAAGTGCTATGATATCAAGTCCTCAAATTTTAGGTATCTAGTTAAGTATAATTTTACATATTCTTTATTCGAATTTTTGAGCATTTGAGGTTGAAAACGACAAACATCCCCACTAGGTATTGGGGGCGTAAAGTGTTTCCTAACTAACTGGCACTAAATCCTACAATATTCGATCCTTAAATTCTAGGTATCTAGCATAGTTTTATTGACCAAATACTTTATTCACATTTTTTGGCATTTGGGGTTGAAAACGTCAAACATTCCCGCTAGGTATGGGGGGCGTAAAGTGGTTCCCAATTAATTTGCACTAAATCCTACAATATTCGATCCTTAAATTCTAGGTATCTAGCATAGTTTTAATATCCAAATACTTCATTCACATTTTTTGGCATTTGGAGTTGAAAACGACGAAACATACCTGTTATGTATGGTGATGAGTATTTTTTCTGTAGTTAACTAGCACTAAATGCTATGATATCAAGTCCTCAAATTTTAGGTATCTAGTTAAGTATAATTTTACATATTCTTTATTCGAATTTTTGAGCATTTGAGGTTGAAAACGACAAACATCCCCGCTAGGTATGGGGGGCGTAAAGTGTTTCCTAATTAATTGGCACTAAATCCTACAATACTCGATCCTAAAATTCTAGGTATCTAGCATAGTTTTATTGTCCAAATGCTTTATTCACATTTTTTGGCATTTGAGGCTGCAATGATGAAACACTCCCTCTATGTATGGGGCTGAGAATATTACTGTAGTTAACTGGAAGTGAATGCTACGATATCAAGTTCTGAAATTGTAGGTATCTAAAATAGTTTGATTTTACAAATGCTGTATTCGAAATTTTGGGCCTTTGAGGTTGAAAACGAGAAACATCCCAGCTAGGTATGGGGGGTGTAATGTGTTTCCTAATCAAGTGGCACTAAATCCTACTATATTCGATCATAAAATTTTAGGTATCTAGCATAATTTTATTGACAAAATGCTTTATTCACATTTTTTGGCATTTGCGTTTGAAAACGAAGAAACATACCTGCTATGTATAGTGATGAATATTTTGTCTGTAGTTGACTGGCACTAAATGCTATGATATCAACTCTTCAAATTTTAGGTATCTAGTCAAGTATAATTTTCCAAACGCTTTATTCGAATTTTTGGGCATTTGAAGTTGAAAACGTCAAACATCCCCGCTAGGTATGGGGGGCGTAAAGTGTTTCCTAATTAATTGACACTAAATCCTACAATATTCGATCCTAAAATTCTAGGTATCTAGCATAGTTTTATTGTCCAAATGCTTTATTCACATTTTTTGGCATTTGAGGCTGAAATAAAGAAACACTCCCTCTATGTATGGGGCTGAGAATTTTACTGTAGTTAACTGGAACTAAATCCTACAATATTCGATCCTAAAACTCTAGGTATCTAGCATAGTTTTATTGTCCAAATACTTTATTCACATTTTTTGGCATTTGGAGTTGAAAACGAAGAAACATACCTGCTATGTATAGTGATGAATATTTTGTCTGTAGTTAACTAGCACTAAATGCTATGATATAAAGTCCTCAAATTTTAGGTATCTAGTTAAGTATAATTTTACAAATTCTTTATTCGAATTTTTGAGCATTTGATGTTGAAAACGACAAACATCCCCGCTAGGTATGGGGGGCGTAAAGTGTTTCCTAACTAACTGGCACTAAATCCTTCAATATTCAATCCCTAAATTCTTGGTATCCAGCATATTTTTATTGACCAAATACTTTATTCAAATTTTTTGGGATTTGGGGTTGAAAACGTCAAACATTCCCGCTAGGTATGGGGGGCGTAAAGTGGTTCCCAATTAATTTGCACTAAATCCTACAATATTCGATCCTAAAACTCTAGGTATCTAGCATAGTTTTATTGTCCAAATACTTTATTCACATTTTTTGGCATTTGGAGTTGAAAACGACGAAACATACCTGTTATGTATGGTGATGAGTATTTTTTCTGTAGTTAACTAGCACTAAATGCTATGATATCAAGTCCTCAAATTTCAGGTATCTAGTTAAGTATAATTTTACATATTCTTTATTCGAATTTTTGAGCATTTGAGGTTGAAAACGACAAACATCCCCACTAGGTATTGGGGGCGTAAAGTGTTTCCTAACTAACTGGCACTAAATCCTACAATATTCGATCCTTAAATTCTAGGTATCTAGCATAGTTTTATTGACCAAATACTTTATTCACATTTTTTGGCATTTGGGGTTGAAAACGTCAAACATACCCGCTAGGTATGGGGGGCGTAAAGTGGTTCCTAATTAATTTGCACTAAATCCTACAATATTCGATCCTAAAACTCTAGGTATCTAGCATAGTTTTATTGACCAAATACTTTATTCACATTTTTTGGCATTTGGGGTTGAAAACGTCAAACATACCAGCTAGGTATGGGGGGTGTAATGTGTTTCCTAATCAAGTGGCACTAAATCCTACTATATTCGATCCAAAATTTTAGGTATCTAGCATAGTTTCATTGACAAAATGCTTTATTCACATTTTTTGGCATTTGGAGTTGAAAACGACGAAACATACCTGCTATGTAGGGTGATGAGTATTTTTTCTGTAGTTAACTAGCACTAAATGCTATGATATCAATTCCTCAAATTTTAGGTATCTAGTTAAGTATAATTTTGAAATTCTTTATTCGAATTTTTCAGCATTTGATGTTGAAAACGACAAACATCCCCACTAGGTATGGGGGGCGTAAAGTGTTTCCTAACTAACTGGCACTAAATCCTACAATATTCGATCCTTAAATTCTAGGTATCTAGCATAGTTTTATTGACCAAATACTTTATTCACATTTTTTGGCATTTGGGGTTGAAAACGTCAAACATACCCGCTAGGTATGGGGGGCGTAAAGTGGTTCCTAATTAATTTGCACTAAATCCTACAATATTCGATCCTTAAATTCTAGGTATCTAGCATAGTTTTAATATCCAAATACTTTATTCACATTTTTTGGCATTTGGAGTTGAAAACGACGAAACATACCTGTTATGTATGGTGATGAGTATTTTTTCTGTAGTTAACTAGCACTAAATGCTATGATATCAAGTCCTCAAATTTTAGGTATCTAGTTAAGTATAATTTTACATATTCTTTATTCGAATTTTTGAGCATTTGAGGTTGAAAACGTCAAACATCCCCGCTAGGTATGGGGGGCGTAAAGTGTTTCCTAATTAATTGACACTAAATCCTACAATATTCGATCCTAAAATTCTAGGTATCTAGCATAGTTTTATTGACCAAATACTTTATTCACATTTTTTGGCATTTGAGGCTGCAATGAAGAAACACTCCCTCTATGTACGGGGCTGAAAATTTTACTGTAGTTAACTGGAACTGAATGCTACGATATCAAGTTCTGAAATTGTAGGAATCTAAAATAGTTTGATTTTACAAATGCTGTAATCGAAATTTT
Source organism: Diplolepis rosae (assembly GCA_030998225.1). Lineage (NCBI taxonomy): Eukaryota > Metazoa > Arthropoda > Insecta > Hymenoptera > Diplolepididae > Diplolepis > Diplolepis rosae. The sequence continues at coordinate 2,215,923 of JAPYXD010000466.1, forward strand.
GGGCCTTTGAGGTTGAAAACGAGAAACATCCCAGCTAGGTATGGGGGGTGTAATGTGTTTCCTAAACAAGTGGCACTAAATCCTACTATATTCGATCATAAAATTTTAGGTATCTAGCATAGTTTTATGACAAAATGCTTTATTCACATTTTTCGGCATTTGCGTTTGAAAACGAAGAAACATACCTGCTATGTATAGTGATGAATATTTTGTCTGTAGTTGACTGGCACTAAATGCTATGATATCAACTCTTCAAATTTTAGGTATCTAGTCAAGTATAATTTTCCAAACGCTTTATTCGAATTTTTGGGCATTTGAAGTTGAAAACGTCAAATATCCCCGCTAGGTATGGGGGGCATAAAGTGGTTCCTAATTAATTTGCACTAAATCCTACAATATTCGATCCTTAAATTCTAGGTATCTAGCATAGTTTTATTGTCCAAATGCTTTATTCACATTTTTTGGCATTTGAGGCTGAAATGAAGAAACACTCCCTCTATGTATGGGGCTGAGAATATTACTGTAGTTAACTGGAACTGAATGCTACGATATCAAGTTCTGAAATTGTAGGTATCTAAAATAGTTTGATTTTACAAATGCTGTATTCGAAATTTTGGGCCTTTGATGTTGAAAACGAGAAACATCCCAGCTAGGTATGGGGGGTGTAATGTGTTTCCTAATCAAGTGGCACTAAATCCTACTATATTCGATCCTAAAATTTTAGGTATCTAGCATAGTTTTATTGACAAAATGCTTTATTCACATTTTTTGGCATTTGCGTTTGAAAACGAAGAAACATACCTGCTATGTATAGTGATGAATATTTTGTCTGTAGTTGACTGGCACTAAATGCTATGATATCAACTCTTCAAATTTTAGGTATCTAGTCAAGTATAATTTTCCAAACGCTTTATTCGAATTTTTGGGCATTTGAAGTTGAAAACGTCAAACAGCCCCGCTAGGTATGGGGGGCGTAAAGTGGTTCCTAATTAATTTGCACTAAATCCTACAATATTCGATCCTTAAATTCTAGGTATCTAGCATAGTTTTATTGTCCAAATGCTTTATTCACATTTTTTGGCATTTGAGGCTGAAATGAAGAAACACTCCCTCTATGTATGGGGCTGAGAATATTACTGTAGTTAACTGGAACTGAATGCTACGATATAAAGTTCTGAAATTGTAGGTATCTAAAATAGTTTGATTTTACAAATGCTGTATTCGAAATTTTGGGCCTTTGATGTTGAAAACGAGAAACATCCCAGCTAGGTATGGGGGGTGTAATGTGTTTCCTAATCAAGTGGCACTAAATCCTACTATATTCGATCCTAAAATTTTAGGTATCTAGCATAGTTTTATTGACAAAATGCTTTATTCACATTTTTTGGCATTTGCGTTTGAAAACGAAGAAACATACCTGCTATGTATAGTGATGAATATTTTGTCTGTAGTTGACTGGCACTAAATGCTATGATATCAACTCTTCAAATTTTAGGTATCTAGTCAAGTATAATTTTCCAAACGCTTTATTCGAATTTTTGGGCATTTGAAGTTGAAAACGTCAAACATCCCCGCTAGGTATGGGGGGCGTAAAGTGGTTCCTAATTAATTTGCACTAAATCCTACAATATTCGATCCTTAAATTCTAGGTATCTAGCATAGTTTTATTGACCAAATACTTTATTCACATTTTTTGGCATTTGGGGTTGAAAACGACAAAAATCCCCGCTAGGTATGGGGGGCATAAAGTGTTTCCTAATTAATTGGCACTAAATCCTACAATATTCGATCCTAAAATTCTAGGTATCTAGCATAGTTTTATTGACCAAATACTTTATTCACATTTTTTGGCATTTGGGGTTGAAAACGTCAAACATTCCCGCTAGGTATGGGGGGCGTAAAGTGGTTCCTAATTAATTTGCACTAAATCCTACAATATTCGATCCTTAAATTCTAGGTATCTAGCATAGTTTTAATATCCAAATACTTTATTCACATTTTTTGGCATTTGGAGTTGAAAACGACGAAACATACCTGTTATGTATGGTGATGAGTATTTTTTCTGTAGTTAACTAGCACTAAATGCTATGATATCAAGTCCTCAAATTTTAAGTATCTAGTTAAGTATAATTTTACAAATTCTTTATTCGAATTTTTGAGCATTTGATGTTGAAAACGTCAAACATCCCCGCTAGGTATGGGGGGCATAAAGTGGTTCCTAATTAATTTGCACTAAATCCTACAATATGCGATCTTAAAATTCTAGGTATCTAGCATAGTTTTATTGTCCAAATGCTTTATTCACATTTTTTGGCATTTGAGGCTGAAACGAAGAAACACTCCCTCTATGTATGGGGCTGAGAATTTTACTGTAGTTAACTGGAACTGAATGCTACGATAACAAGTTCTGAAATTGTAGGTATCTATAATAGTTTGATTTTACAAATGCTGTATTCGAAATTTTGGGCCTTTGATGTTGAAAACGAGAATCATCCCAGCTAGGTATGGGGGGTGTAATGTGTTTCCTAATCAAGTGGCACTAAATCCTACTATATTCGATCCTAAAATTTTAGGTATCTGGCATAGTTTTATTGTCAAAATGCTTTATTCACATTTTTTGGCATTTGCGTTTGAAAACGAAGAAACATACCTGCTATGTATAGTGATGAATATTTTGTCTGTAGTTGACTGGCACTAAATGCTATGATATCAACTCTTCAAATTTTAGGTATCTAGTCAAGTATAATTTTCCAAAGGCTTTATTCGAATTTTTGGGCATTTGAAGTTGAAAACGTCAAACATCCCCGCTAGGTATGGGGGGCGTAAAGTGGTTCCTAATTAATTTGCACTAAATCCTACAATATTCGATCCTTAAATTCTAGGTATCTAGCATAGTTTTATTGACCAAATACTTTATTCACATTTTTTGGCATTTGGGGTTGAAAACGTCAAACATTCCCGCTAGGTATGGGGGGCGTAAAGTGGTTCCCAATTAATTTGCACTAAATCCTACAATATTCGATCCTTAAATTCTAGGTATCTAGCATAGTTTTATTGACCAAATGCTTTATTCATATTTTTTGGCATTTGGAGTTGAAAACGACGAAACATACCTGCTATGTATGGTGATGAGTATTTTTTCTGTAGTTAACTGGCATTAAATGCTATGATATCAAGTCCTCAAACTTTAGGTATCTAGCTATGTATAATTTTCCAAATGCTTTATTCGAATTTTTGGGCATTTGAGGTTGAAATAAAGAAACACTCCCTCTATGTATGGGGCTGAGAATTTTACTGTAGTTAACTGGAACTGAATGCTACGATATCAAGTTCTGAAATTGTAGGTATCTATAATAGTTTGATTTTCCAAATGCTGTAATCGAAATTTTGGGCCTTTGAGGTTGAAAACGAGAAACATCCCAGCTAGGTATGGGGGGTGTAATGTGTTTCCTAATCAAGTGGCACTAAATCCTACTATATTCGATCCTTGAATTCTAGGTATCTAGCATAGTTTTATTGACCAAATACTTTATTCACATTTCTTGGCATTTGGGGTTGAAAACGAAGAAACACTCCCTCTATGTATGGGGCTGAGAATTTTACTGTAGTTAACTGGAACTGAATGCTACGATAACAAGTTCTGAAATTGTAGGTATCTATAATAGTTTGATTTTACAAATGCTGTATTCGAAATTTTGGGCCTTTGAGTTTGAAAACGAGAAACATCCCAGCTAGGTATGGGGGGTGTAATGTGTTTCCTAATCAAGTGGCACTAAATCCTACTATATTCGATCCTAAAATTTTAGGTATCTAGCATAGTTTTATTGACAAAATGCTTTATTCACATTTTTTGGCATTTGCGTTTGAAAACGAAGAAACATACCTGCTATGTATAGTGATGAATATTTTTTCTGTAGTTGACTGGCACAAAATGCTATGATATCAAGTCCTCAAATTTTAGGTATCTAGTCAAGTATAAGTTTCCAAACGCTTTATTAGAATTTTTGGGCATTTGAAGTTGAAAACGTCAAACATCCCCGCTAGGTATGGGGGGCATAAAGTGGTTCCTAATTAATTTGCACTAAATCCTACAATATTCGATCCTTAAATTCTAAGTATCTAGCATAGTTTTATTGTCCAATTGCTTTATTCACATTTTTTGGCATTTCAGGCTGAAACGAAGAAACACTCCCTCTATGTATGGGGCTGAGAATTTTACTGTAGTTAACTGGAACTGAATGCTACGATAACAAGTTCTGAAATTGTAGGTATCTATAATAGTTTGATTTTACAAATGCTGTATTCGAAATTTTGGCCCTTTGAGGTTGAAAACGAGAAACATCCCCGCTAGGTATGGGGAGTGTAGTGTGTTTACCAATTAATAGGCACTAAATCCTACAATATTCAATCTTAAAATTTCAGGTATCTAGCATAGTTTTTTGACCAAATGCTTTCTTCACACTTTTTGGCTATTGTGGTTGAAAACGACGAAACATTCCTGCTATGTATGGTGACGAATATTTTTTCTGTAGTTAACTGGCACAAAATGCTATGAATTCAACTCCTCGCGTTTTAGGTATCTAGCTAAGTATAGTTTTTCAAATGCTTCATTCACATTTTTTGGCATTTGGGGTTGAAAACGAAGAAACATACCTGCTATGTATGGTGATGAATATTTTTCTGTAGTTGACTGGCACAAAATGCTATGATATCAATTCCTCAAACTTTAGGTATCTAGCTATGTATAATTTTCCAAATGCTTTATTCGAATTGTTGGGCATTTGAGGTTGAAAACGACAAAAATCCCCGCTAGGTATGGGGGGTGTAGTGTGTTTCCCAATTAATAGGCACTAAATCCTACAATATTCAATCTTAAAATTTCAGGTATCTAGCATAGTTTTTTGACCAAATGGTTTCTTCACATTTTTTGGCATTTGGGGTTGACAACGACGAAACATACCTGCTATGTATGGTGACGAATATTTTTTCTGTAGTTAACTGGCACAAAATGCTATGAATTCAAGTCCTCGAGTTTGAGGTATCTAGCTAAGTATAGTTTTTCAAATACTTTATTCACATTTCTTGGCATTTGGGGTTGAAAACGACGAAACATACCTGCTATGTATGGTGATGAATATTTTTCTGTAGTTGACTGGCACAAAATGCTATGATATCAATTCCTCAAACTTTAGGTATCTAGCTATGTATAACTTTCCAAATGCTTTATTCGAATTTTTGGGCATTTGAGGTTGAAAACGACAAACATCCACGCTAGGTATGGGGAGTGTAGTGTGTTTCCCAATTAAAAGGTACTAAATCCTACAATATTCAATCCTAAAATTTCAGGTAGCTAGCATAGTTTTTTGACCAAATGGTTTCTTCACATTTTTTGGCATTTGTGGTTGAAAACGACGAAACATTCCTGCTATGTATGGTGACGAATATTTTTTCTGTAGTTAACTGGCACAAAATGCTATGAATTCAACTCCTCGCGTTTTAGGCATCTAGCTTAGTATAATTTTCCAAATGCTTCATTCACATTTTTTGGCATTTGTGGTTGAAAACGACGAAACATTCCTGCTATGTATGGTGACGAATATTTTTTCTGTAGTTAACTGGCACAAAATGCTATGAATTCAAGTCCTCAAACTTAAGGTATCTAGCTAAGTATAATTTTCCAAATGCTTTATTCGAATTTTTGGGCATTTGAGGTTGAAACCGACAAAAATCCCCGCTAGGTCTGTGTGGTCTAATGTGTTTCCTAATTAATTGGGACCAAATCCTACAATATTCCATCCTAAAATTGTAGGTACCTAGCATAGTTTTATTGACCAAATTCTTTATTCACATTTTTTGGCATTCGGGGTTGAAAACCAAGAAACATACCTGCTATGTATGGTGCTGAATTTTTTTTCCTGTAGTTAACTGGCAATAAATGCTCTGATATCATGTCCTCAAACTTTAGGTATCTGGTTAAGTATAACGTTCCAAATGCTTTATTCGAAATTTTGGGCATTTGAGGTTGAAAACGACAAACATCCCCCTAGGTATGGGGGGTGTAATGTGTTTCCCAATTAATGGGCACTAAATCCTACAATATTCAATCCTAAAATTTTAGGTATCTAGCATAGTTTTTTGACCAAATGCTTTATTCACATTTTTTGGCATTTGCGTTTGAAAACGACGAAACATTCCTGCTATGTATGGTGACGAATATTTTTTCTGTAGTTAACTGGCACAAAATGCTATGAATTCAACTCCTCGCGTTTTAGGTATCTAGCTTAGTATAATTTTCCAAATGCTTCATTCACATTTTTTGGCATTTGTGGTTGAAAACGACGAAACATTCCTGCTATGTATGGTGACGAATATTTTTTCTGTAGTTAACTGGCACAAAATGCTATGATATCAAGTCCTCAAACTTAAGGTATCTAGCTAAGTATAATTTTCCAAATGCTTTATTCGAATTTTTGGGCATTTGAGGTTGAAACCGACAAAAATCCCCGCTAGGTCTGTGTGGTCTAATGTGTTTCCTAATTAATTGGGACCAAATCCTACAATGTTCGATCCTTAAATTGTAGGTACCTAGCATAGTTTTATTGACCAAATTCTTTATTCACATTTTTTGGCATTCGGGGTTGAAAACGAAGAAACATACCTGCTATGTATGGTGCTGAATTTTTTTTCCTGTAGTTAACTGGCAATAAATGCTCTGATATCAAGTCCTCAAACTTTAGGTATCTGGTTAAGTATAACTTTCCAAATGCTTTATTCGAATTTTTGGGCATTTGAGGTTGAAGACGACAAACATCCCCGCTAGGTATGGGGGGTGTAATGTGTTTCCTAATTAAATGGCACTAAATCCTACTATATTCAATCCTAAAATTTTAGGCATCTAGCTTAGTAAAATTTTCCAAATGCTTTATTCACATTTCTTGGCATTTGGGGTTGAAAACGAAGAAACATACCTGCTATGTATGGTGATGAATATTTTATCTGTAGTTAACTAGCACTAAATGCTATGATATCAAGTCCTCAAATTTTAGGTATCTAGTTAAGTATAATTTTGTAAATTCTTTATTCGAATTTTTGAGCATTTGATGTTGAAAACGATAAACATCCCCGCTTGGTATGGTAGGGGTAATGTGTTTCTTAATTAATTGGCAATATTTCCTACAATTTTCGATCCTAAAATTCTTGGTATCTTGAATAGTTTTTTTGTCCAATTGCTTTTTTCACATTTTTTGGCATTTGAGGCTGAAATCTAGAAACAAAACATCTATGTATGGGGTTGAGAATTTGACTGTACTTAAATGGAACTGAATTCTACGATATCAAGTTCTGAAATTGTAGGTATCTATAATAGTTTGATTTTACAAATGCTCTTATCGAATTTTTGGGCATTTGAGGTTGAAAACGAAAAAAATCCCCGCTAGTTATGGGGGGTGTAATGTGTTTCCTAATCAAGTGGCACTAAATCCTACTATATTCGATCCTAAAATTTTAGGTAACTAGCATAGTTTTATTGACAAAATGCTTTATTCACATTTTTTGGCATTTGCGTTTGAAAACGACGAAACATACCTGCTATGTATGGTGATGAGTATTTTTTCTGTAGTTAACTGTCATTAAATGCTATGATATCAATTCCTCAAACTTTAGGTATCTAGCTATGTATAACTTTCCAAATGCTTTATTCGAATTTTTGGGCATTTGAGGTTGAAAACGACAAACATCCCCGCTAGGTATGGGGGGTTTCGTGTGTTTCCTAATTAAGTGGCACTAAATCTTACTATATTCAATCCTAAAATTTCAGGTATCTAGCATAGTTTTTTGACCAAATGGTTTCTTCAAATTTTTTGGCATTTGTGGTTGAAAACGACGAAACATTCCTGCTATGTATGGTGACGAATATTTTTTCTGTAGTTAACTGGCACAAAATGCTATGAATTCAACTCCTCGCGTTTTAGGTATCTAGCTAAGTATAGTTTTTCAAATGCTTCATTCACATTTTTTGGCATTTGGGGTTGAAAACGACGAAACATACCTGCTATGTATGGTGATGAATATTTTTTCTGTAGTTAACTGGCACAAAATGCTATGATATCAAGTCCTCAAACTTTAGGTATCTAGCTAAGTATAATTTTCCAAATGCTTTATTCGAATTTTTGGGCATTTGAGGTTGAAACCGACAAAAATCCCCGCTAGGTATGGGTGGTGTAATGTCTTTCCAAATTAATTGGGACCAAATCCTACAATATTCCACCCTAACATTTTAGGTATCTAGCATAGTTTTATTGTCCAAATGCTTTATTCACATTTTTTGGCATTTGGGGTTGAAAACGACGAAACATACCTGCTATGTATGGTGATGAATATATTTTCTGTAGTTAACTGGCACAAAATGCTATGAATTCAACTCCTCGCGTTTTAGGTATCTAGCTAAGTATAGTTTTTCAAATGCTTCATTCACATTTTTTGGCATTTGGGGTTGAAAACGAAGAAACATACCTGCTATGTATGGTGATGAATTTTTTTTCCTGTAGTTAACTGGCACTAAATGCTCTGATATCATGTCCTCAAACTTTAGGTATCTGGTTAAGTATAACGTTCCAAATGCTTTATTCGAAATTTTGGGCATTTTGAGGTTGAAAACGACAAACATCCCCGCTAGGTATGGGTGGTGTAATGTGTATCCTAAGTAAAAGGCACAAAATCCTCCAAGATTCAATCCTAAAATTTTAGGCATCTAGCATAGTTTTTTGACCAAATGGTTTCTTCACATTTTTTGGCATTTGGGGTTGACAACGACGAAACATACCTGCTATGTATGGTGACGAATATTTTTTCTGTAGTTAACTGGCACAAAATGCTAAGAATTCAAGTCCTCGAGTTTTAGGTATCTAGCTAAGTATAATTTTCCAAATGCTTCATTCACATTTTTTGGCATTTGTGGTTGAAACGACGAAACATACCTGCTATGTATGGCGATGAGTATTTTGTCTGTAGTTAACTGGCATTAAATGCTCTGATATCAAGTCCTCAAACTTTAGGTATCTAGCTAAGTATAATTTACCAAGTGCGTTATTCGAATTTTTGGGCATTTGAGGTTGAAAACGACAAAAATCCCCGCTAGGTATGTGTGGTCTAATGTGTTTCCTAATTAATTGGGACCAAATCCTACAATATTCCATCCTAAAATTTTAGGTATCTAGCATAGTTTTATTGACCAAATGCTTTATTCACATTTTTTGGCATTTGGGGTTGAAGACGACGAAACATACCTGCTATTTATGGTGCTGAATTTTTTTCCTGTAGTTAACTGGCACTAAATGCTCTGATATCAAGTCCTCAAACTTTAGGTATCTGGTTAAGTATAACGTTCCAAATGCTTTATTCGAATTTTTGGGCATTTGAGGTTGAAAACGACAAACATCCCCGCTAGGTATGTGTGGTCTAATGTGTTTCCTAATTAATTGGGACCAAATCCTACAATATTCCGCCGTAACATTTTAGGTATCTAGCATAGTTTTATTGACCAAATGCTTTATTCACATTTTTTGGCATTTGGGGTTGAAAACGACGAAACATACCTGCTATGTATGGTGATGAATATTTTATCTGTAGTTAACTAGCACTAAATGCTATGATATCAAGTCCTCAAACTTTAGGTATCGAGCTAAGTTGAATTTTCCAAATGCTTTATTCGAATTTTTGGGCATTTGAGGTTGAAACCGACAAAAATCCCCGCTAGGTATGTGTGGTCTAATGTGTTTCCTAATTAATTGGGACCAAATCCTACAATATTCCATCATAAAATTTTAGGTATCTAGCATAGTTTTATTGACCAAATGCTTTATTCACATTTTTTGGCATTTGGGGTTGAAAACGACGAAACATACCTGCTATTTATGGTACTGAATTTTTTTTTCCTGTAGTTAACTGGCACTAAATGCTCTGATATCAAGTCCTCAAACTTTAGGTATCTAGTTAAGTATAATTTTACATATTCTTTATTCGAATTTTTGAGCATTTGAGGTTGAAAACGACAAACATCCCCACTAGGTATTGGGGGCGTAAAGTGTTTCTTACTAACTGGCACTAAATCCTACAATATTCGATCCTTAAATTCTAGGTATCTAGCATAGTTTTATTGACCAAATACTTTATTCACATTTTTTGGCATTTGGGGTTGAAAACGTCAAACATACCCGCTAGGTATGGGGGGCGTAAAGTGGTTCCTAATTTATTTGCACTAAATCCTACAATATTCGATCCTAAAACTCTAGGTATCTAGCATAGTTTTATTGTCCAAATACTTTATTCACATTTCTTGGCATTTGGAGTTGAAAACGACGAAACATACCTGTTATGTATGGTGATGAGTATTTTTTCTGTAGTTAACTAGCACTAAATGCTATGATATCAAGTCCTCAAATTTTAGGTATCTAGTTAAGTATAATTTTACATATTCTTTATTCGAATTTTTGAGCATTTGAGGTTGAAAACGACAAACATCCCCACTAGGTATTGGGGGCGTAAAGTGTTTCCTAACTAACTGGCACTAAATCCTACAATGTTCGATCCTTAAATTCTAGGTATCTAGCATAGTTTTATTGACCAAATACTTTATTCACATTTTTTGGCATTTGGGGTTGAAAACGTCAAACATACCCGCTAGGTATGGGGGGCGTAAAGTGGTTCCTAATTTATTTGCACTAAATCCTACAATATTCGATCCTAAAACTCTAGGTATCTAGCATAGTTTTATTGTCCAAATACTTTATTCACATTTCTTGGCATTTGGAGTTGAAAACGACGAAACATACCTGTTATGTATGGTGATGAGTATTTTTTCTGTAGTTAACTAGCACTAAATGCTATGATATCAAGTCCTCAAATTTTAGGTATCTAGTTAAGTATAATTTTACATATTCTTTATTCGAATTTTTGAGCATTTGAGGTTGAAAACGACAAACATCCCCACTAGGTATTGGGGGCGTAAAGTGTTTCCTAACTAACTGGCACTAAATCCTACAATATTCGATCCTTAAATTCTAGGTATCTAGCATAGTTTTATTGACCAAATACTTTATTCACATTTTTTGGCATTTGGGGTTGAAAACGTCAAACATACCCGCTAGGTATGGGGGCGTAAAGTGGTTCCTAATTAACTTGCACTAAATCCTACAATATTCGATCCTAAAACTCTAGGTATCTAGCATAGTTTTATTGACCAAATACTTTATTCACATTTTTTGGCATTTGGGGTTGAAAACGTCAAACATACCAGCTAGGTATGGGGGGTGTAATGTGTTTCCTAATCAAGTGGCACTAAATCCTACTATATTCGATCCAAAATTTTAGGTATCTAGCATAGTTTCATTGACAAAATGCTTTATTCACATTTTTTGGCATTTGGAGTTGAAAACGACGAAACATACCTGCTATGTAGGGTGATGAGTATTTTTTCTGTAGTTAACTAGCACTAAATGCTATGATATCAATTCCTCAAATTTTAGGTATCTAGTTAAGTATAATTTTGAAATTCTTTATTCGAATTTTTCAGCATTTGATGTTGAAAACGACAAACATCCCCACTAGGTATTGGGGGCGTAAAGTGTTTCCTAACTAACTGGCACTAAATCCTACAATATTCGATCCTAAAACTCTAGGTATCTAGCATAGTTTTATTGACCAAATACTTTATTCACATTTTTTGGCATTTGGGGTTGAAAACGTCAAACATACCCGCTAGGTATGGGGGTGTAAAGTGGTTCCTAATTAATTTGCACTAAATCCTACAATATTCGATCCTAAAACTCTAGGTATCTAGCATAGTTTTATTGACCAAATACTTTATTCACATTTTTTGGCATTTGGGGTTGAAAACGTCAAACATCCCCACTAGGTATGGGGGGCGTAAAGTTGTTCCTAATTAATTTGCAGTAAATCCTACAATGTTCGATCCTTAAATTCTAGGTATCTAGCATAGTTTTAATGACCAAATACTTTATTCACATTTTTTGGCATTTGGAGTTGAAAACGACGAAACATACCTGCTATGTATAGTGATGAATATTTTGTCTGTAGTTAACTAGCACTAAATGCTATGATATCAAGTCCTCAAATTTTAGGTATCTAGTTAAGTATAATTTTACAAATTCTTTATTCGAATTTTTGAGCATTTGATGTTGAAAACGACAAACATCCCCGCTAGGTATGGGGGGCGTAAAGTGTTTCCTAATTAATTGGCACTAAATCCTACAATATTCGATCCTAAATTTCTAGGAATATAGCATAGTTTTATTGTCCAAATGCTTTATTCACATTTTTTGGCATTTGAGGCTGCAATGAAGAAACACTCCCTCTATGTATGGGGATGAGAATTTGACTGTAGTTAACTGGAACTGAATGCTACGATAACAAGTTCTGAAATTGTAGGTATCTATAATAGTTTGATTTTACAAATGCTGTATTCGAAATTTTTGGCATTTGAGGTTGAAAGCGAGAAACATCCCAGCTAGGTATGGGGGGTGTAATGTGTTTCCTAATTAAGCGGCACTAAATCCTACTATATTCAATCCTAAAATTTTAGGTATCTAGCATAGTTTTATTGACCAAATGCTTTATTCACATTTTTTGGCATTTGCGTTTGAAAGCGAAGAAACATACCTGCTATGTATAGTGATGAATATTTTGTCTGTAGTTGACTGGCACTAAATGCTACGATATCAATTCTTCAAATTTTAGGTATCTAGTCAAGTATAATTTTCCAAACGCTTTATTCGAATTTTTGGGCATTTGAAGTTGAAAACGTCAAACATCCCCGCTAGGTATGGGGGGCGTAAAGTGTTTCTTAATTAATTGACACTAAATCCTACAATATTCGATCCTAAAATTCTAGGTATCTAGCATAGTTTTATTGTCCAAATGCTTTATTCACATTTTTTGGCATTTGAGGCTGAAATGAAGAAACACTCCCTCTATGTATGGGGCTGAGAATTTTACTGTAGTTAACTGGGACTGAATGCTACGATAACAAGTTCTGAAATTTTAGGTATCTATAATAGTTTGATTTTACAAATGCTGTATTCGAAATTTTGGGCCTTTGATGTTGAAAACGAGAAACATCCCAGCTAGGTATGGGGGGTGTAATGTGTTTCCTAATCAAGTGGCACTAAATCCTACTATATTCGATCCTAAAATTTTAGGTATCTAGCATAGTTTTATTGACAAAATGCTTTATTCACATTTTTTGGCATTTGCGTTTGAAAACGAAGAAACATACCTGCTATGTATAGTGATGAATATTTTGTCTGTAGTTGACTGGCACAAAATGCTATGATATCAACTCTTCAAATTTTAGGTATCTAGTCAAGTATAAGTTTCCAAATGCTTTATTCGAATTTTTGGGCATTTGATGTTGAAAACGACCAACATCCCCACTAGGTATGGGGGGCGTAAAGTGGTTCCTAATTAATTTGCACTAAATCCTACAATGTTCGATCCTTAAATTCTAGGTATCTAGCATAGTTTTAATGTCCAAATTCTTTATTCACATTTTTTGGCATTTCAGGCTGAAACGAAGAAACACTCCCTCTATGTATGGGGCTGAGAATTTTACTGTAGTTAACTGGAACTGAATGCTACGATAACAAGTTCTGAAATTTTAGGTATCTATAATAGTTTGATTTTACAAATGCTGTAATCGAAATTTTGGGCCTTTGAGGTTGAAAACGAGAAACATCCCCGCTAGGTATGGGGAGTGTAGTGTGTTTCCCAATTAATAGGCACTAAATCCTACAATATTCAATCTTAAAATTTCAGGTATCTAGCATAGTTTTTTGACCAAATGGTTTCTTCACATTTTTTGGCATTTGTGGTTGAAAACGACGAAACATTCCTGCTATGTATGGTGACGAATATTTTTTCTGTAGTTAACTGGCACAAAATGCTATGAATTCAACTCCTCGCGTTTTAGGTATCTAGCTAAGTATAGTTTTTCAAATGCTTCATTCACATTTTTTGGCATTTGGGGTTGAAAACGAAGAAACATATCTGCTATGTATGGTGATGAATATTTTTTCTGTAGTTAACTGGCACAAAATGCTATGATATCAATTCCTCAAACTTTAGGTATCTAGCTATGTATAACTTTCCAAATGCTTTATTCGAATTTTTGGGCATTTGAGGTTGAAAACGACAAACATCCCCGCTAGGTATGGGGGGTTTCGTGTGTTTCCTAATTAAGTGGCACTAAATCCTACAATATTCAATCTTAAAATTTCAGGTATCTAGCATAGTTTTTTGACCAAATGGTTTCTTCACATTTTTTGGCATTTGTCGTTGAAAACGACGAAACATTCCTGCTATGTATGGTGACGAATATTTTTTCTGTAGTTAACTGGCACAAAATGCTATGAATTCAACTCCTCGCGTTTTAGGTATCTAGCTAAGTAAAGTTTTTCAAATGCTTCATTCACATTTTTTGGCATTTGTGGTTGAAAACGACGAAACATACCTGCTATGTATGGTGATGAATATTTTTCTGTAGTTAACTGGCACAAAATACTATGATATCAAGTCCTCAAACTTTAGGTATCTAGCTATGTATAATTTTCCAAATGCTTTATTCGAATTTTTGGGCATTTGAGGTTGAAAACGACAAAAATCCCCGCTAGGTATGGGGTGTAATGTGTTTCCCAATTAATAGGCACTAAATCCTACAATATTCAATCCTAAAATTTTAGGTATCTAGCATAGTTTTTTGACCAAATGGTTTCTTCACATTTTTTGGCATTTGGGGTTGACAACGACGAAACATACCTGCTATGTATGGTGATGAGTATTTTTTCTGTAGTTAACTGGCATTAAATTCTATGATATCAAGTCCTCAAACTTTAGGTATCTAGTCAAGTATAACTTTCCAAAAGCTTTATTCGAATTTTTGGGCATTTTAAGTTGAAAACGTCAAACATCCCCGCTAGGTATGGGGGGCGTAAAGTGGTTCCTAATTAATTTGCACTAAATCCTACAATATTCGATCCTTAAATTCTAGGTATCTAGCATAGTTTTATTGTCCAAATTCTTTATTCACATTTTTTGGCATTTGCGGCTGTAATGAAGAAACACTGCCTCGATGTATGGGGATGAGAATTTTACTGTAGTTAACTGGAACTGAATGCTACGATAACAAGTTCTGAAATTGTAGGTATCTATAATAGTTTGATTTTACAAATGCTGTATTCGAAATTTTGGGCATTTGAGGTTGAAAACGACAAAAATCCCAGCTAGTTATGGGTGGTGTAATGTGTTTCCTAATCAAGTGGCACTAAATCCTACTATATTCGATCATAAAATTTTAGGTATCTAGCATAATTTTATTGACAAAATGCTTTATTCACATTTTTTGGCATTTGCGTTTGAAAACGACGAAACATACCTGCTATGTATGGTGATGAGTATTTTTTCTGTAGTTGACTGGCACAAAATACTATGATATCAATTCCTCAAACTTTAGGTATCTAGCTATGTATAATTTTCCAAATGCTTTATTCGAATTGTTGGGCATTTGAGGTTGAAACCGACAAAAATCCCCGCTAGGGATGTGTGGTCTAATGTGTTTCCTAATTAATTGGGACCAAATCCTACAATATTCCATCCTAAAATTTTAGGTATCTAGCATAGTTTTATTGACAAAAATGCTTTATTCACATTTTTTGGCATTTGCGTTTGAAAACGAAGAAACATACTTGCTATGTATAGTGATGAATATTTTGTCTGTAGTTGACTGACACTAAATGCTATGATATCAACTCTTCAAATTTTAGGTATCTAGTCAAGTATAAGTTTCCAAACGCTTTATTAGAATTTTTGGGCATTTGAAGTTGAAAACGTCAAACATCCCCGCTAGGTATGGGGGGCATAAAGTGGTTCCTAATTAATTTGCACTAAATCCTACAATATTCGATCCTTAAATTCTAAGTATCTAGCATAGTTTTATTGTCCAATTGCTTTATTCACATTTTTTGGCATTTCAGGCTGAAACGAAGAAACACTCCCTCTATGTATGGGGCTGAGAATTTTACTGTAGTTAACTGGAACTGAATGCTACGATAACAAGTTCTGAAATTGTAGGTATCTATAATAGTTTGATTTTACAAATGCTGTATTCGAAATTTTGGGCCTTTGAGGTTGAAAACGAGAAACATCCCCGCTAGGTATGGGGAGTGTAGTGTGTTTCCCAATTAATAGGCACTAAATCCTACAATATTCAATCTTAAAATTTCAGGTATCTAGCATAGTTTAATTGACAAAATGCTTTATTCACATTTTTTGGCATTTGCGTTTGAAAACGACGAAACATACCTGCTATGAATGGTGATGAATATTTTTCTGTAGTTAACTGGCACAAAATGCTATGAATTCAACTCCTCGCGTTTTAGGTATCTAGCTGAGTATAGTTTTTCAAATGCTTCATTCACATTTTTTGGCATTTGGGGTTGAAAACGACGCAACATACCTGCTATGTATGGCGATGAATATTTTTTCTGTAGTTAACTGGCACAAAATGCTATGATATCAAGTCCTCAAACTTTAGGTATGTAGCTATGTATAATTTTCCAAATGCTTTATTCGAATTTTTGGGCATTTGAGGTTGAAAACGACAAAAATCCCCGCTAGGTATGGGGAGTGTAGTGTGTTTCCCAATTAATAGGCACTAAATCCTACAATATTCAATCTTAAAATTTCAGGTATCTAGCATAGTTTTTTGACCAAATGGTTTCATTCACATTTTTTGGCATTTGTCGTTGAAAACGACGAAACATTCCTGCTATGTATGGTGACGAATATTTTTTCTGTAGTTAACTGGCACAAAATGCTATGAATTCAACTCCTCGCGTTTTAGGTATCTAGCTAAGTATAGTTTTTCAAATGCTTCATTCACATTTTTTGGCATTTGGGGTTGAAAACGAAGAAACATATCTGCTATGTATGGTGATGAATATTTTTCTGTAGTTGACTGGCACAAAATGCTATGATATCAATTCCTCAAACTTTAGGTATCTAGCTATGTATAATTTTCCAAATGCTTTATTCGAATTTTTGGGCATTTGAGGTTGAAAACGACAAAAATCCCCGCTAGGTATGGGTGGTGTAATGTGTTTCCTAATTAAATGGCACTAAATCCTACTATATTCAATCCTAAAATTTTAGGCATCTAGCTTAGTTTTTTGACCAAATGGTTTCTTCACATTTTTTGGCATTTGGGGTTGACAACGACGAAACATACCTGCTATGTATGGTGATGAGTATTTTTTCTGTAGTTAACTGGCATTAAATTCTATGATATCAAGTCCTCAAACTTTAGTTATCTAGTCAAGTATAACTTTCCAAAAGCTTTATTCGAATTTTTGGGCATTTTAAGTTGAAAACGTCAAACATCCCCGCTAGGTATGGGGGGCATAAAGTGGTTCCTAATTAATTTGCACTAAATCCTACAATATTCGATCCTTAAATTCTAGGTATCTAGCATAGTTTTATTGACCAAATACTTTATTCACATTTTTTGGCATTTGGGGTTGAAATAAAGAAACACTCCCTCTATGTATGGGGCTGAGAATTTTACTGTAGTTAACTGGAACTGAATGCTACGATATCAAGTTCTGAAATTGTAGGTATCTATAATAGTTTGATTTTACAAATGCTCTTATCGAAATTTTGGGCATTTGGGGTTGAAAACGAGAAACATCCCAGCTAGGTATGGGAGCTGTAATGTGTTTCCTAATCAAGTGGCACTAAATCCTACTATATTCGATCATAAAATTTTAGGTATCTAGCATAATTTTATTGACAAAATGCTTTATTCACATTTTTTGGCATTTGCGTTTGAAAACGACGAAACATACCTGCTATGTATGGTGATGAGTATTTTTTCTGTAGTTAACTGGCATTAAATGCTATGATATCAATTCCTCAAACTTTAGGTATCTAGATATGTATAATTTTCCAAATGCTTTATTCGAATTGTTGGGCATTTGAGGTCGAAAACGACAAAAATCCCCGCTAGTTATGGGTGGTGTAATGTGTTTCCTAATTAATTGGGACCAAATCCTACAATATTCCATCCTAAAATTTTAGGTATCTAGCATTGTTTTATTGACCAAATGCTTTATTCACATTTTTTGGCATTTGGGGTTGAAAACGACGAAACATACCTGCTATTTATGGTGCTGAATTTTTTTCCTGTAGTTAACTGGCACTAAATGCTCTGATATCACGTCCTCAAACTTTAGGTATCTGGTTAAGTATAACGTTCCAAATGCTTTATTCGAAATTTTGGGCATTTGAGGTTGAAAACGACAAACATCCCCGCTAGGTATAGGGGGTGTAATGTGTTTCCCAATTAATAGGCACTAAATCCTACAATATTCAATCCTAAAATTTTAGGTATCTAGCATAGTTTTTTGACCAAATGGTTTCTTCACATTTTTTGGCATTTGCGTTTGAAAACGACGAAACATACCTGCTATGAATGGTGATGAATATTTTTTCTGTAGTTAACTGGCACAAAATGCTATGAATTCAAGTCCTCGCGTTTTAGGTATCTAGCTGAGTATAGTTTTTCAAATGCTTTATTCACATTTTTTGGCATTTGCGTTTGAAAACGAAGAAACATACTTGCTATGTATAGTGATGAATATTTTGTCTGTAGTTGACTGACACTAAATGCTATGATATCAACTCTTCAAATTTTAGGTATCTAGTCAAGTATAAGTTTCCAAACGCTTTATTAGAATTTTTGGGCATTTGAAGTTGAAAACGTCAAACATCCCCGCTAGGTATGGGGGCATAAAGTGGTTCCTAATTAATTTGCACTAAATCCTACAATATTCGATCCTTAAATTCTAAGTATCTAGCATAGTTTTATTGTCCAAATGCTTTATTCACATTTTTTGGCATTTCAGGCTGAAACGAAGAAACACTCCCTCTATGTATGGGGCTGAGAATTTTACTGTAGTTAACTGGGACTGAATGCTACGATAACAAGTTCTGAAATTTTAGGTATCTATAATAGTTTGATTTTACAAATGCTGTATTCGAAATTTTGGGCCTTTGAGGTTGAAAACGAGAAACATCCCCGCTAGGTATGGGGAGTGTAGTGTGTTTCCCAATTAATAGGCACTAAATCCTACAATATTCATTCTTAAAATTTCAGGTATCTAGCATAGTTTTTTGACCAAATGGTTTCTTCACATTTTTTGGCATTTGTCGTTGAAAACGACGAAACATTCCTGCTATGTATGGTGACGAATATTTTTTCTGTAGTTAACTGGCACAAAATGCTATGAATTCAACTCCTCGCGTTTTAGGTATCTAGCTAAGTATAGTTTTTCAAATGCTTCATTCACATTTTTTGGCATTTGGGGTTGAAAACGAAGAAACATACCTGCTATGTATGGTGATGAATATTTTTTCTGTAGTTAACTGGCACAAAATGCTATGATATCAAGTCCTCAAACTTTAGGTATGTAGCTATGTATAATTTTCCAAATGCTTTATTCGAATTTTTGGGAATTTGAGGTTGAAAACGACAAAAATCCCCGCTAGGTATGGGGAGTGTAGTGTGTTTCCCAATTAATAGGCACTAAATCCTACAATATTCAATCTTAAAATTTCAGGTATCTAGCATAGTTTTTTGACCAAATGGTTTCTTCACATTTTTTGGCATTTGGGGTTGACAACGACGAATTATACCTGCTATGTATGGTGACGAATATTTTTTCTGTAGTTAACTGGCACAAAATGCTATGAATTCAACTCCTCGCGTTTTAGGTATCTAGCTAAGTATAGTTTTTCAAATGCTTCATTCACATTTTTTGGCATTTGGGGTTGAAAACGACGAAACATAACTGCTATGTATGGCGATGAATATTTTTTCTGTAGTTAACTGGCACAAAATGCTATGATATCAAGCCCTCAAACTTTAGGTATCTAGCTATGTATAATTTTCCAAATGCTTTATTCGAATTTTTGGGCATTTGAGGTTGAAAACGACAAAAATCCCCGCTAGGTATGGGTGGTGTAATGTGTTTCCTAATTAAATGGCACTAAATCCTACTATATTCAATCCTAAAATTTTAGGTATCTAACATAGTTTTATTGACCAAATGCTTTATTCATATTTTTTGGCATTTGGGGTTGAAAACGACGAAACATACCTGCTATGTATGGTGATGAGTATTTTTTCTGTAGTTAACTGGCATTAAATGCTATGATATCAAGCCCTCAAACTTTAGGTTTCTAGCTATGTATAATTTTCCAAATGCTTTATTCGAATTTTTGGGCATTTGAGGTTGAAAACGAAAAAAATCCCCGCTAGTTATGGGGGGTGTAATGTGTTTCCTAATCAAGTGGCACTAAATCCTACTATATTCGATCCTAAAATTTTAGGTAACTAGCATAGTTTTATTGACAAAATGCTTTATTCACATTTTTTGGCATTTGCGTTTGAAAACGACGAAACATACCTGCTATGTATGGTGATGAATATTTTTCTGTAGTTGACTGGCACAAAATGCTATGATATCAACTCTTCAAATTTTAGGTATCTAGTCAAGTATAAGTTTCCAAACGCTTTATTAGAATTTTTGGGCATTTGAAGTTGAAAACGTCAAACATCCCCGCTAGGTATGGGGGGCATAAAGTGGTTCCTAATTAATTTGCACTAAATCCTACAATATTCGATCCTTAAATTCTAAGTATCTAGCATGGTTTTATTGTCCAAATGCTTTATTCACATTTTTTGGCATTTGAGGCTGAAATGAAGAAACACTCCCTCTATGTATGGGGCTGAGAATTTTACTGTAGTTAACTGGGACTGAATGCTACAATAACAAGTTCTGAAATTTTAGGTATCTATAATAGTTTGATTTTACAAATGCTGTATTCGAAATTTTGGGCCTTTGATGTTGAAAACGAGAAACATCCCCGCTAGGTATGGGGAGTGTAGTGTGTTTCCCAATTAATAGGCACTAAATCCTACAATATTCAATCTTAAAATTTCAGGTATCTAGCATAGTTTTTTGACCAAATGGTTTCATTCACATTTTTTGGCATTTGTCGTTGAAAACGACGAAACATTCCTGCTATGTATGGTGACGAATATTTTTTCTGTAGTTAACTGGCACAAAATGCTATGAATTCAACTCCTCGCGTTTTAGGTATCTAGCTAAGTATAGTTTTTCAAATGCTTCATTCACATTTTTTGGCATTTGGGGTTGAAAACGAAGAAACATACCTGCTATGTATGGCGATGAATATTTTTTCTGTAGTTAACTGGCACAAAATGCTATGATATCAAGTCCTCAAACTTTAGGTATCTAGCTATGTATAATTTTCCAAATGCTTTATTCGAATTTTTGGGCATTTGAGGTTGAAAACGACAAAAATCCCCGCTAGGTATGGGTGGTGTAATGTGTTTCCCAATTAATAGGCACTAAATCCTACAATATTCAATCTTAAAATTTCAGGTATCTAGCATAGTTTTTTCCAAATGCTTCATTCACATTTTTTGGCATTTGTCGTTGAAAACGACGAAACATTCCTGCTATGTATGGTGACGAATATTTTTTCTGTAGTTAACTGGCACAAAATGCTATGAATTCAACTCCTCGCGTTTTAGGTATCTAGCTAAGTATAGTTTTTCAAATGCTTCATTCACATTTTTTGGCATTTGGGGTTGAAAACGAAGAAACATACCTGCTATGTATGGTGATGAATATTTTTCTGTAGTTAACTGGCACAAAATGCTATGATATCAAGCCCTCAAACTTTAGGTATCTAGCTATGTATAATTTTCCAAATGCTTTATTCGAATTTTTGGGCATTTGAGGTTGAAAACGACAAAAATCCCCGCTAGGTATGGGTGGTGTAATGTGTTTCCTAATTAAATGGCACTAAATCCTACTATATTCAATCCTAAAATTTTAGGCATCTAGCTTAGTTTTTTGACCAAATGGTTTCTTCACATTTTTTGGCATTTGGGGTTGACAACGACGAAACATACCTGCTATGTATGGTGATGAGTATTTTTTCTGTAGTTAACTGGCATTAAATTCTATGATATCAAGTCCTCAAACTTTAGTTATCTAGTCAAGTATAAGTTTCCAAACGCTTTATTAGAATTGTTGGGCATTTTAAGTTGAAAACGTCAAACATCCCCGCTAGGTATGGGGGGCATAAAGTGGTTCCTAATTAATTTGCACTAAATCCTACAATATTCGATCCTTAAATTCTAGGTATCTAGCATAGTTTTATTGACCAATTACTTTATTCACATTTTTTGGCATTTCAGGCTGAAACGAAGAAACACTCCCTCTATGTATGGGGCTGAGAATTTTACTGTAGTTAACTGGAACTGAATGCTACGATAACAAGTTCTGAAATTGTAGGTATCTATAATAGTTTGATTTTACAAATGCTGTATTCGAAATTTTGGGCATTTGAGGTTGAAAACGACAAAAATCCCCGCTAGTTATGGGTGGTGTAAAGTGTTTCCTAATCAAGTGGCACTAAATCCTACTATATTCGATCATAAAATTTTAGGCATCTAGCATAGTTTTATTGACAAAATGCTTTATTCACATTTTTTGGCATTTGCGTTTGAAAACGACGAAACATACCTGCTATGTATGGTGATGAGTATTTTTTCTGTAGTTGACTGGCACAAAATGCTATGATATCAATTCCTCAAACTTTAGGTATCTAGATATGTATAATTTTCCAAATGCTTTATTCGAATTGTTGGGCATTTGAGGTCGAAAACGACAAAAATCCCCGCTAGTTATGGGTGGTGTAATGTGTATCCTAATTAATTGGGACCAAATCCTACAATATTCCATCCTAAAATTTTAGGTATCTAGCATTGTTTTATTGACCAAATGCTTTATTCACATTTTTTGGCATTTGGGGTTGAAAACGACGAAACATACCTGCTATTTATGGTGCTGAATTTTTTTTCCTGTAGTTAACTGGCACTAAATGCTCTGATATCACGTCCTCAAACTTTAGGTATCTGGTTAAGTATAACGTTCCAAATGCTTTATTCGAAATTTTGGGCATTTGAGGTTGAAAACGACAAACATCCCCGCTAGGTATAGGGGGTGTAATGTGTTTCCCAATTAATAGGCACTAAATCCTACAATATTCAATCCTAAAATTTTAGGTATCTAGCATAGTTTTTTGACCAAATGGTTTCTTCACATTTTTTGGCATTTGGGGTTGACAACGACGAAACATACCTGCTATGTATGGTGACGAATATTTTTTCTGTAGTTAACTGGCACAAAATGCTATGAATTCAAGTCCTCGAGTTTTAGGTATCTAGCTAAGTATAGTTTTTCAAATGCTTTATTCACATTTTTTGGCATTTGCGTTTGAAAACGAAGAAACATACTTGCTATGTATAGTGATGAATATTTTGTCTGTAGTTGACTGACACTAAATGCTATGATATCAACTCTTCAAATTTTAGGTATCTAGTCAAGTATAAGTTTCCAAACGCTTTATTAGAATTTTTGGGCATTTGAAGTTGAAAACGTCAAACATCCCCGCTAGGTATGGGGGGCATAAAGTGGTTCCTAATTAATTTGCACTAAATCCTACAATATTCGATCCTTAAATTCTAAGTATCTAGCATAGTTTTATTGTCCAATTGCTTTATTCACATTTTTTGGCATTTCAGGCTGAAACGAAGAAACACTCCCTCTATGTATGGGGCTGAGAATTTTACTGTAGTTAACTGGAACTGAATGCTACGATAACAAGTTCTGAAATTGTAGGTATCTATAATAGTTTGATTTTACAAATGCTGTATTCGAAATTTTGGGCCTTTGATGTTGAAAACGAGAATCATCCCAGCTAGGTATGGGGAGTGTAGTGTGTTTCCCAATTAATAGGCACTAAATCCTACAATATTCATTCTTAAAATTTCAGGTATCTAGCATAGTTTTTTGACCAAATGGTTTCTTCACATTTTTTGGCATTTGTGGTTGAAAACGACGAAACATTCCTGCTATGTATGGTGACGAATATTTTTTCTGTAGTTAACTGGCACAAAATGCTATAAATTCAACTCCTCGCGTTTTAGGTATCTAGCTAAGTATAGTTTTTCAAATGCTTCATTCACATTTTTTGGCATTTGTGGTTGAAAACGAAGAAACATACCTGCTATGTATGGCGATGAATATTTTTTCTGTAGTTAACTGGCACAAAATGCTATGATATCAAGCCCTCAAACTTTAGGTATCTAGCTATGTATAATTTTCCAAATGCTTTATTCGAATTTTTGGGCATTTGAGGTTGAAAACGACAAAAATCCCCGCTAGGTATGGGGAGTGTAGTGTGTTTCCCAATTAATATGCACTAAATCCTACAATATTCAATCTTAAAATTTCAGGTATCTAGCATAGTTTTTTGACCAAATGGTTTCTTCACATTTTTTGGCATTTGGGGTTGACAACGACGAATTATACCTGCTATGTATGGTGACGAATATTTTTTCTGTAGTTAACTGGCACAAAATGCTATGAATTCAACTCCTCGCGTTTTAGGTATCTAGCTAAGTATAGTTTTTCAAATGCTTCATTCACATTTTTTGGCATTTGGGGTTGAAAACGAAGAAACATACCTGCTATGTATGGTGATGAATATTTTTTCTGTAGTTAACTGGCACAAAATGCTATGATATCAAGCCCTCAAACTTTAGGTATCTAGCTATGTATAATTTTCCAAATGCTTTATTCGAATTTTTGGGCATTTGAGGTTGAAAACGACAAAAATCCCCGCTAGGTATGGGTGGTGTAATGTGTTTCCTAATTAAATGGCACTAAATCCTACTATATTCAATCCTAAAATTTTAGGTATCTAGCATAGTTTTTTGACCAAATGGTTTCTTCACATTTTTTGGCATTTGGGGTTGACAACGACGAAACATACCTGCTATGTATGGTGATGAGTATTTTTTCTGTAGTTAACTGGCATTAAATTCTATGATATCAAGTCCTCAAACTTTAGTTATCTAGTCAAGTATAAGTTTCCAAACGCTTTATTCGAATTTTTGGGCATTTTAAGTTGAAAACGTCAAACATCCCCGCTAGGTATGGGGGGCGTAAAGTGGTTCCTAATTAATTTGCACTAAATCCTACAATATTCGATCCTTAAATTCTAGGTATCTAGCATAGTTTTATTGACCAAATACTTTATTCACATTTTTTGGCATTTGAGGCTGAAATAAAGAAACACTCCCTCTATGTATGGGGCTGAGAATATTACTGTAGTTAACTGGAAGTGAATGCTACGATATCAAGTTCTGAAATTGTAGGTATCTATAATAGTTTGATTTTACAAATGCTCTTATCGAAATTTTGGGCATTTGAGGTTGAAAACGAGAAACATCCCAGCTAGGTATGGGGTGTAATGTGTTTCCTAATCAAGTGGCACTAAATCCTACTATATTCGATCATAAAATTTTAGGCATCTATCATAGTTTTATTGACAAAATGCTTTATTCACATTTTTTGGCATTTGCGTTTGAAAACGACGAAACATACCTGCTATGTATGGTGATGAGTATTTTTTCTGTAGTTAACTGGCATTAAATGCTATGATATCAAGTCCTCAAACTTTAGGTTTCTAGCTATGTATAATTTTCCAAATGCTTTATTCGAATTTTTGGGCATTTGAGGTTGAAACCGACAAAAATCCCCGCTAGGTATGTGTGGTCTAATGTGTTTCCTAATTAATTGGGACCAAATCCTACAATATTCCATCCTAAAATTTTAGGTATCTAGCATTGTTTTATTGACCAAATGCTTTATTCACATTTTTTGGCATTTGGGGTTGAAAACGACGAAACATACCTGCTATTTATGGTGCTGAATTTTTTTTCCTGTAGTTAACTGGCACTAAATGCTCTGATATCACGTCCTCAAACTTTAGGTATCTGGTTAAGTATAACGTTCCAAATGCTTTATTCGAAATTTTGGGCATTTGAGGTTGAAAACGACAAACATCCCCGCTAGGTATAGGGGGTGTAATGTGTTTCCCAATTAATAGGCACTAAATCCTACAATATTCAATCCTAAAATTTTAGGTATCTAGCATAGTTTTTTGACCAAATGGTTTCTTCACATTTTTTGGCATTTGGGGTTGAAAACGACGAAACATTCCTGCTATGTATGGTGACGAATATTTTTTCTGTAGTTAACTGGCACAAAATGCTATGAATTCAACTCCTCGCGTTTTAGGTATCTAGCTTAGTATAATTTTCCAAATGCTTCATTCACATTTTTTGGCATTTGTGGTCGAAAACGACGAAACATACCTGGTATGTATGGCGATAAATATTTTTTCTGTAGTTAACTGGCACAAAATGCTATGATATCAAGTCCTCAAACTTTAGGTATCTAGCTGAGTATAATTTTCCAACTGCTTTATTCGAATTTTTGGGCATTTGATGTTGAAAACGACAAAAATCCCCGCTAGGTATGTGTGGTCTAATGTGTTTCCTAATTAATTGGGACCAAATCCTACAATATTCCATTCTAAAATTTTTTAGGTATCTAGCATAGTTTTATTGACCAAATGCTTTATTCACATTTTTTGGCATTTGGGGTTGAAAACGACGAACCTTACCTGCTATTTATGGTGCTGAATATTTTTTCTGTAGTTAACTGGCACAAAATGCTATGATATCAAGTCCTCAAACTTTAGGTATCTAGCTAAGTATAATTTTCCAACTGCTTTATTCGAATTTTTGGGCATTTGATGTTGAAAACGACAAACATCCCCGCTAGGTATGGGGGGCGTAAAATATTTCCTAATCAATTAGCACTAAATCCTACTATATTCAATCCTAAAATTTTAGGTATCTAGCATAGTTTTATTGACCAAATGCTTTATTCATATTTTTTGGCATTTGGGGTTGAAAACGAAGAAACATACCTGCTATGTATGGTGATGAATATTTTATCTGTAGTTAACTAGCACTAAATGCTATGATATCAAGTCCTCAAATTTTAGGTATCTAGTTAAGTATAATTTTACAAATTCTTTATTCGAATTTTTCAGCATTTGATGTTGAAAACGACAAACATCCCCGCTAGGTATGGGGGGCATAAAGTGTTTCCTAATTAATTGGAACTAAATGCTACAATGTTCGATCCTTAAATTCTAGGTATCTAGCATAGTTTTATTGACCAAATACTTTATTCACATTTTTTGGCATTTGGGGTTGAAAACGAGAAACATCCCAGCTAGGTATGGGGGGTGTAATGTGTTTCCTAATCAAGTGGCACTAAATCCTACTATATTCGATCCTTGAATTCTAGGTATATAGCATAGTTTCATTGACAAAATGCTTTATTCACATTTTTTGGCATTTGGAGTTGAAAACGACGAAACATACCTGCTATGTAGGGTGATGAGTATTTTGTCTGTAGTTAACTAGCACTAAATGCTATGATATAAAGTCCTCAAATTTTAGGTATCTAGTTAAGTATAATTTTACAAATTCTTTATTCGAATTTTTGAGCATTTGATGTTGAAAACGACAAACATCCCCGCTAGGTATGGGGGGCGTAAAGTGTTTCCTAATTAATTGGCACTAAATCCTACAATGTTCGATCCTTAAATTGTAGGTATCTAGCATAGTTTTATTGACCAAATACTTTATTCACATTTTTTGGCATTTGGGGTTGAAAACGAGAAACATCGCCGCTAGGTATGGGGGGCGTAAAGTGTTTCCTAATTAATTGACACTAAATCCTACAATATTCGATCCTAAAATTCTAGGTATCTAGCATAGTTTTATTGACCAAATACTTTATTCACATTTTTTGGCATTTGGAGTTGAAAACGACGAAACATACCTGCTATGTATGATTGTGAGTATTTTTTCTGTAGTTACCTAGCACTAAATGCTATGATATCAAGTCCTCAAATTTTAGGTATCTAGTTAAGTATAATTTTACAAATTCTTTATTCGAATTTTTGAGCATTTGATGTTGAAAACGACAAACATCCCCGCTAGGTATGGGGGGCGTAAAGTGTTTCCTAATTAATTGACACTAAATCCTACAATATTCGATCCTAAAATTCTAGGTATCTAGCATAGTTTTATTGTCCAAATGCTTTATTCACATTTTTTGGCATTTGCGTTTGAAAACGAAGAAACATACCTGCTATGTATAGTGATGAATATTTTGTCTGTAGTTGACTGGCACTAAATGCTACGATATCAATTCTTCAAATTTTAGGTATCTAGTCAAGTATAATTTTCCAAACGCTTTATTCGAATTTTTGGGCATTTGAAGTTGAAAACGTCAAACATCCCCGCTAGGTATGGGGGGCGTAAAGTGTTTCCTAATTAATTGACACTAAATCCTACAATATTCGATCCTAAAATTCTAGGTATCTAGCATAGTTTTATTGTCCAAATGCTTTATTCACATTTTTTGGCATTTGCGGCTGAAATGAAGAAACACTCCCTCTATGTATGGGGATGAGAATTTTACTGTAGTTAACTGGAACTGAATGCTACGATAACAAGTTCTGAATTTGTAGGTATCTATAATAGTTTGATTTTACAAATGCTGTATTCGAAATTTTGGGCCTTTGAGGTTGAAAACGAGAAACATCCCAGCTAGGTATGGGGGGTGTAATGTGTTTCCTAATCAAGTGGCACTAAATCCTACTATATTCGATCCTAAAATTTTAGGTATCTAGCATAGTTTTATTGACAAAATGCTTTATTCACATTTTTTGGCATTTGCGTTTGAAAACGAAGAAACATACCTGCTATGTATAGTGATGAATATTTTGTCTGTAGTTGACTGGCACTAAATGCTATGATATCAACTCTTCAAATTTTAGGTATCTAGTCAAGTATAATTTTCCAAATGCTTTATTCGAATTTTTGGGCATTTGAAGTTGAAAACGACAAACATCCCCGCTAGGTATGGGGGGCGTAAAGTGGTTCCTAATTAATTTGCACTAAATCCTACAATATTCGATCCTTAAATTCTAGGTATCTAGCATAGTTTTATTGACCAAATACTTTATTCACATTTTTTGGCATTTGAGGTTGAAATAAAGAAACACTCCTCTATGTATGGGGCTGAGAATTTTACTGTAGTTAACTGGAACTGAATGCTACGATATCAAGTTCTGAAATTGTAGGTATCTATAATAGTTTGATTTTACAAATGCTCTTATCGAAATTTTGGGCATTTGAGGTTGAAAACGACAAACATCCCAGCTAGGTATGGGGGCGTAATGTGTTTCCTAATCAAGTGGCACTAAATCCTACTATATTCGATCCTAAAATTTTAGGTAACTAGCATAGTTTTATTGACAAAATGCTTTATTCACATTTTTTGGCATTTGCGTTTGAAAACGACGAAACATACCTGCTATGTATGGTGATGAATATTTTTCTGTAGTTGACTGGCACAAAATGCTATGATATCAATTCCTCAAACTTTAGGTATCTAGCTATGTATAATTTTCCAAATGCTTTATTCGAATTGTTGGGCATTTGAGGTTGAAAACGACAAAAATCCCCGCTAGTTATGGGTGGTGTAATGTGTTTCCTAATTAATTGGGACCAAATCCTACAATATTCCATCCTAAAATTTTAGGTATCTAGCATAGTTTTATTGACCAAATGCTTTATTCACATTTTTTGGCATTTGGGGTTGAAAACGACGAAACATACCTGCTATTTATGGTGCTGAATTTTTTTCCTGTAGTTAACTGGCACTAAATGCTCTGATATCACGTCCTCAAACTTTAGGTATCTGGTTAAGTATAACGTTCCAAATGCTTTATTCGAAATTTTGGGCATTTGAGGTTGAAAACGACAAACATCCCCGCTAGGTATGGGGGGTTTAATGTGTTTCCCAATTAATAGGCACTAAATCCTACAATATTCAATCCTAAAATTTTAGGTATCTAGCATAGTTTTTTGACCAAATGGTTTCTTCACATTTTTTGGCATTTGGGGTTGACAACGACGAAACATACCTGCTATGTATGGTGACGAATATTTTTTCTGTAGTTAACTGGCACAAAATGCTATGAGTTCAAGTCCTCAGTTTTAGGCATCTAGCTTAGTATAATTTTCCAAATGCTTCATTCACATTTTTTGGCATTTGTGGTTGAAACGACGAAACATAACTGCTATGTATGGCGATGAATATTTTTTCTGTAGTTAACTGGCACAAAATGCTATGATATCAAGCCCTCAAACTTTAGGTATCTAGCTATGTATAATTTTCCAAATGCTTTATTCGAATTTTTGGGCATTTGAGGTTGAAAACGACAAAAATCCCCGCTAGGTATGTGTGGTCTAATGTGTTTCCTAATTAATTGGGACCTAATCCTACAATATTCCATTCTAAAATTTTTTAGGTATCTAGCATAGTTTTATTGACCAAATGCTTTATTCACATTTTTTGGCATTTGGGGTTGAAAACGACGAAACTTACCTGCTATTTATGGTGCTGAATTTTTTTTTTCTGTAGTTAACTGGCACTAAATGCTATGATATCAAGTCCTCAAACTTTAGGTATCTATCTAAGTTGAATTTTCCAAATGCTTTATTCGAATTTTTGGGCATTTGAGGTTGAAAACGACAAAAATCCCCGCTAGGTATGGGTGGTGTAATGTGTTTCCTAATTAAATGGCACTAAATCCTACTATATTCAATCCTAAAATTTTAGGTATCTAGAATAGTTTTATTGACCAAATACTTTATTCACATTTTTTGGCATTTGGGGTTGAAAACGAGAAACATCACAGCTAGTTATGGGGGGTGTAATGTGTTTCCTAATCAAGTGGCACTAAATCCTACTATATTCGAACCTAAAATTTTAGGTAACTAGCATAGTTTCATTGACAAAATGCTTTATTCACATTTTTTGGCATTTAGAGTTGAAAACGACGAAACATACCTGCTATGTAGGGTGATGAGTATTTTTTCTGTAGTTAACTAGCACTAAATGCTATGATATCAATTACTCAAATTTTAGGTATCTAGTTAAGTATAATTTTGAAATTCTTTATTCGAATTTTTCAGCATTTGATGTTGAAAACGACAAACATCCCCACTAGGTATGGGGGGCGTAAAGTGGTTCCTAATTAATTTGCACTAAATCCTACAATGTTCGATCCTTAAATTCTAGGTATCTAGCATAGTTTTAATGACCAAATACTTTATTCACATTTTTTGGCATTTGGGGTTGAAAACGAGAAACATCCCCGCTAGGTATGGGGGGCGTAAAGTGGTTCCTAATTAATTGGCACTAAATCCTACAATATTCGATCCTAAAATTCCAGGTATCTAGCATAGTTTTATTGTCCAAATACTTTATTCACATTTTTTGGCATTTGGAGTTGAAAACGACGAAACATACCTGTTATGTATGGTGATGAGTATTTTTTCTGTAGTTAACTAGCACTAAATGCTATGATATCAAGTCCTCAAATTTGAGGTATCTAGCTAAGTATAATTTTACATATTCTTTATTCGAATTTTTGAGCATTTGAGGTTGAAAACGACAAACATCCCCGCTAGGTGTGGGGGGCGTAACGTGGTTCCTAATTAATTTGCACTAAATCGTACAATATTCGATCCTTAAATTCTAGGTATCTAGCATAGTTTTATTGTCCAAATGCTTTATTCACATTTTTTGGCATTTGGGGTTGAAATTAAGAAACACTCCCTCTATGTATGGGGCTGAGAATTTTACTGTAGTTAACTGGAACTGAATGCTACGATAACAAGTTCTGAAATTGTAGGTATCTATAATAGTTGGATTTTACAAATGCTCTTATCGAAATTTTGGGCCATTGAGGTTGAAAACGAGAAACATCCCAGCTAGGTATAGGTGGTGTAATGTGTTTCCTAATTAAGTGGCACTAAATCCTACTATATTAGATCCTAAAATTCTAGGTATCTAGCATACTTTTATTGTCCAAATGCTTTATTCACATTTTTTGGCATTTGAGGCTGAAATAAAGAAACACTCTCTCTATGTAACGGGCTGAGAATTTTACTGTAGTTAACTGGAACTGAATGCTACGATATCAAGTTCTGAAATTGTAGGTATCTTTAATAGTTTGATTTTACAAATGCTGTATTCGAAATTTTGGGCCTTTGAGGTTGAAAACGAGAAACATCACAGCTAGTTATGGGGGGTGTAATGTGTTTCCTAATCAAGTGGCACTAAATCCTACTATATTCGATCCTAAAATTTTAGGTAACTAGCATAGTTTTATTGACAAAATGCTTTATTCACATTTTTTGGCATTTGCGTTTGAAAACGACGAAACATACCTGATATGTATAGTGATGAATATTTTGTCTGTAGTTGACTGGCACTAAAGGCTATGATATCAACTCTTCAAATTGTAGGTATCTAGTCAAGTATAATTTTCCAAACGCTTTATTCGAATTTTTGGGCATTTGAGGTTGAAAACGACAAACATCCCCGCTAGGTGTGGGGGGCGTAACGTGGTTCCTAATTAATTTGCACTAAATCGTACAATATTCGATCCTTAAATTTTAGGTATCTAGCATAGTTTTATTGTCCAAATGCTTTATTCACATTTTTTGGCATTTCAGGCTGAAATGAAGAAACACTCCCTCTATGTATGGGGCTGAGAATTTTACTGTAGTTAACTGGAACTGAATGCTACGATAACAAGTTCTGAAATTGTAGGTATCTATAATAGTTTGATTTTACAAATGCTCTTATCGAAATTTTGGGCCATTGAGGTTGAAAACGAGAAACATCCTAGCTGGGTATAGGTGGTGTAATGTGTTTCCTAATTAAGTGGCACTGAATCCTACTATATTCGATCCTAAAATTCTAGGTATCTAGCATAGTTTTATTGACCAAATGCTTTATTCACATTTTTTGGCATTTGGGGCTGAAAACGAAGAAACACTCCCTCTATGTATGGGGCTGAGAATTTTACTGTAGTTAACTGGAACTGAATGCTACGATAACAAGTTCTGAAATTGTAGGTATCTATAATAGTTTGATTTTACAAATGCTGTATTCGAAATTTTGGGCATTTGAGGTTGAAAACGACAAAAATCCCAGCTAGTTATGGGTGGTGTTATGTGTTTCCTAATCAAGTGGCACTAAATCCTACTATATTCTATCATAAAATTTTAGGTATCTAGCATAATTTTATTGACAAAATGCTTTATTCACATTTTTTGGCATTTGCGTTTGAAAACGACGAAACATACCTGCTATGTATGGTGATGAATATTTTTCTGTAGTTGACTGGCACAAAATGCTATGATATCAATTCCTCAAACTTTAGGTATCTAGCTATGTATAATTTTCCAAATGCTTTATTCGAATTGTTGGGCATTTGAGGTTGAAAACGACAAACATCCCCGCTAGGTATGGGTGGTGTAATGTGTTTCCAAATTAATAGGCACTAAATCCTACAATATTCAATCCTAAAATTTCAGGTATCTAGCATAGTTTTTTGACCAAATGGTTCATTCACATTTTTTGGCATTTGTGGTTGAAAACGACGAAACATTCCTGCTATGTATGGTGACGAATATTTTTTCTGTAGTTAACTGGCACAAAATGCTATGAATTCAACTCCTCGCGTTTTAGGTATCTAGCTAAGTATAGTTTTTCAAATGCTTCATTCACATTTTTTGGCATTTGTGGTTGAAAACTAAGAAACATACCTGCTATGTATGGTGATGAATATATTTTCTGTAGTTAACTGGCACAAAATGCTATGATATCAAGTCCTCAAACTTTAGGTATCTAGCTAAGTATAATTTTCCAAATGCTTTATTCGAATTTTTGGGCATTTGAGGTTGAAAACGACAAAAATCCCCGCTAGGTATGGGTGGTGTAATGTGTTTCCTAATTAATTGGGACCAAATCCTACAATATTCCATTCTAAAATTTTTGAGGTATCTAGCATAGTTTTATTGTCCAAATGCTTTATTCACATTTTTTGGCATTTGGGGTTGAAAACGACGAAACATACCTGCTATGTATGGTGATGAATTTTTTTTCTGTAGTTAACTGGCACTAAATGCTATGATATCAAGTCCTCAAACTTTAGGTATCTAGCTAAGTATAATTTTCCAAATGCTTTATTCGAATTTTTGGGCATTTGAGGTTGAAAACGAGAAACATCCCAGTTAGGTATGGAGGGTGTAATGTGTTTCCTAATCAAGTGGCACTAAATCCTACTATATTCGATCCTTGAATTCTAGGTATCTAGCATAGTTTTATTGACCAAATACTTTATTCACATTTTTTGGCATTTGGGGTTGAAAACGAAAAACATCACAGCTAGTTATGGGGGGTGCAATGTGTTTCCTAATCAAGTGGCACTAAATCCTACTATATTCGATCCAAAATTTTAGCTATCTAGCATAGTTTCATTGACAAAATGCTTTATTCACATTTTTTGGCATTTGGAGTTGAAAACGACGAAACATACCTGCTATGTAGGGAGATGAGTATTTTTTCTGTAGTTAACTAGCACTAAATGCTATGATATCAATTCCTCAAATTTTAGGTATCTAGTTAAGTATAATTTTGAAATTCTTTATTCGAATTTTTCAGCATTTGATGTTGAAAACGACAAACATCCCCACAAGGTATGGGGGGCGTAAAGTGTTTCCTAACTAATTGGCACTAAATCCTACAATATTCGATCCTTAAATTTTAGGTATCTAACATAGTTTTATTGAACAAATACTTTATTCACATTTTTTGGCATTTGGGGTTGAAAACGTCAAACATCCCCGCTAGGTATGGGGGGCGTAAAGTGTTTCCTAATTAATTGGCACTAAATCCTACAATATTCGATCCTAAAATTCTAGGTATCTAGCATAGTTTTATTGTCCAAATACTTTATTCACATTTTTTGGCATTTGGAGTTGAAAACGACGAAACATACCTGCTATGTATGGCGCTGAGTATTTTTTCTGTAGTTAACTAGCACTAAATGCTATGATATCAAGTCCTCAAATTTAAGGAATCTAGTTAAGTATAATTTTACAAATTCTTTATTCGAAGTTTTGAGCATTTGATGTTGAAAACGACAAACATCCCCGCTAGGTATGGGGGGCGTAAAGTGTTTCCTAATTAATTGGCACTAAATCCTACAATATTCGATCCTAAAATTCTAGGTATCTAGCATAGTTTTATTGTCCAAATACTTTATTCACATTTTTTGGCATTTGGGGTTGAAAACGACGAAACATACCTGCTATGTATGGTGATGAGTATTTTTTCTGTAGTTAACTAGCACTAAATGCTATGATATCAAGTCCTCAAATTTGAGGTATCTAGTTAAGTATAATTTTACATATTCTTTATTCGAATTTTTGGGCATTTGAAGTTGAAAACGTCAAACATCCCCGCTAGGTGTGGGGGGCGT
This sequence comes from Diplolepis rosae, assembly GCA_030998225.1. NCBI lineage: Eukaryota > Metazoa > Arthropoda > Insecta > Hymenoptera > Diplolepididae > Diplolepis > Diplolepis rosae. The sequence continues at coordinate 2,251,431 of JAPYXD010000466.1, forward strand.
AACGTGGTTCCTAATTAATTTGCACTAAATCGTACAATATTCGATCCTTAAATTCTAGGTATCTAGCATAGTTTTATTGTCCAAATGCTTTATTCACATTTTTTGGCATTTTGAGGCTGAAATAAAGAAACACTCCCTCTATGTATGGGGCTGAGAATTTTACTGTAGTTAACTGGAACTGAATGCTACGATATCAAGTTCTGAAATTGTAGGTATCTATAATAGTTGGATTTTACAAATGCTCTTATCGAAATTTTGGGCCATTGAGGTTGAAAACGAGAAACATCCCAGCTGGGTATGGGGGGTGTAATGTGTTTCCTAATCAAGTGGCACTGAATCCTACTATATTCGATCCTAAAATTTTAGGTATCTAGCATAGTTTTATTGACCAAATGCTTTATTCATATTTTCTGGCATTTGGGGTTGAAAACGAAGAAACACTCCCTCTATGTATGGGGCTGAGAATTTTACTGTAGTTAACTGGGACTGAATGCTACGATAACAAGTTCTGAAATTTTAGGTATCTATAATAGTTTGATTTTACAAATGCTGTATTCGAAATTTTGGGCATTTGAGGTTGAAAAACGACAAACATCCCAGCTAGTTATGGGTGGTGTTATGTGTTTCCTAATCAAGTGGCACTAAATCCTACTATATTCTATCATAAAATTTTAGGTATCTAGCATAATTTTATTGACAAAATGCTTTATTCACATTTTTTGGCATTTGCGTTTGAAAACGACGAAACATACCTGCTATGTATGGTGATGAATATTTTTCTGTAGTTGACTGGCACAAAATGCTATGATATCAATTCCTCAAACTTTAGGTATCTAGCTATGTATAATTTTCCAAATGCTTTATTCGAATTGTTGGGCATTTGAGGTTGAAAACGACAAAAATCCCAGCTAGTTATGGGGGGTGTAATGTGTTTCCTAATTAAGTGGCACTAAATCCTAGTATATTCAATCCTAAAATTTCAGGTATCTAGCATAGTTTTTTGACCAAATGCTTTATTCACATTTTTTGGCATTTGTGGTTGAAAACGACGAAACATTCCTGCTATGTATGGTGACGAATATTTTTTCTGTAGTTAACTGGCACAAAATGCTATGAATTCAACTCCTCGCGTTTTAGGCATCTAGCTTAGTATAATTTTCCAAATGCTTCATTCACATTTTTTGGCATTTGTGGTTGAAAACGAAGAAACATACCTGCTATGTATGGTGATGAATATTTTTTCTGTAGTTAACTGGCACAAAATGCTATGATATCAAGTCCTCAAACTTTAGGTATCTAGCTAAGTATAATTTTCCAAATGCTTTATTCGAATTTTTGGGCATTTGAGGTTGAAAACGACAAAAATCCCCGCTAGGTATGGGTGGTGTAATGTGTTTCCTAATTAATTGGGACCACATCCTACAATATTCCACCCTAAAATTTTAGGTATCTAGCATAGTTTTATTGTCCAAATGCTTTATTCACATTTTTTGGCATTTGGGGTTGAAAACGACGAAACATACCTGCTATTTAGGGTGCTGAATTTTTTTTCCTGTAGTTAACTGGCACTAAATGCTCTGATATCATTTTTGGGCATTTGAGGTTGAAAACGACAAAAATCCCCGCTAGGTATGGGTGGTGTAATGTGTTTCCTAATTAAGTGGCACTAAATCCTACTATATTCAATCCTAAAATTTTAGGTATCTAGCATAGTTTTATTGACCAAATGCTTTATTCATATTTTTTGGCATTTGCGTTTGAAAACGAAGAAACATACCTGCTATGTATAGTGATGAATATTTTTTCTGTAGTTGACTGGCACTAAATGCTATGATATCAATTCTTCAAATTTTAGGTATCTAGTCAAGTATAATTTTCCAAACGCTTTATTCGAATTTTTGGGCATTTGAAGTTGAAAACGTCAAACATCCCCGCTAGGTATGGGGGGCGTAAAGTGTTTCCTAATTAATTGACACTAAATCCTACAATATTCGATCCTAAAATTCTAGGTATCTAGCAAAGTTTTATTGTCCAAATACATTATTCACATTTTTTGGCATTTGGAGTTGAAAAAGACGAAACATACCTGCTATGTATGGTGATGAGTATTTTTTCTGTAGTTAACTGGCATTAAATTCTATGATATCAAGTCCTCAAATTTTAGGTATCTAGTCAAGTATAATTTTCCAAACGCTTTATTCGAATTTTTGGGCATTTGAGGTTGAAAACGACAATCATCCCCGCTAGGTATAGGGGGTTTAATGTGTTTCCTAATTAAGTGGCACTAAATCCTACTATATTCGATCCTTGAATTCTAGGTATCTAGCATAGTTTTATTGACCAAATACTTTATTCACATTTTTTGGCATTTGAGGCTGAAATAAAGAAACACTCCCTCTATGTATGGGGCTGAGAATTTTACTGTAGTTAACTGGGACTGAATGCTACAATAACAAGTTCTGAAATTTTAGGTATCTATAATAGTTTGATTTTACAAATGCTGTATTCGAAATTTTGGGCCTTTGATGTTGAAAACGAGAAACATCCCAGCTATTTATGGGGGGTGTTATGTGTTTCCTAATCAAGTGGCACTAAATTCTACTATATTCTATCATAAAATTTTAGGTATCTAGCATAATTTTATTGACAAAATGCTTTATTCACATTTTTTTGCATTTGCGTTTGAAAACGAAGAAACATACCTGCTATGTATAGTGATGAATATTTTTTCTGTAGTTGACTGGCACTAAATGCTATGATATCAATTCTTCAAATTTTAGGTATCTAGTCAAGTATAATTTTCCAAACGCTTTATTCGAATTTTTGGGCATTTGAAGTTGAAAACGTCAAACATCCCCGCTAGGTATGGGGGGCGTAAAGTGTTTCCTAATTAATTGACACTAAATCCTACAATATTCGATCCTAAAATTCTAGGTATCTAGCATAGTTTTATTGTCCAAATACTTTATTCACATTTTTCGGCATTTGGAGTTGAAAACGACGAAACATACCTGCTATGTATGGTGATGAATATTTTTTCTGTAGTTAACTGGCACAAAATGCTATGATATCAATTCCTCAAACTTTAGGTATCTAGCTATGTATAATTTTCCAAATGCTTTATTCGAATTGTTGGGCATTTGAGGTTGAAAACGACAAACATCCCCGCTAGGTATAGGGGGTTTAATGTGTTTCCTAATTAATAAGCACTAAATCCTACAATATTCAATCCTGAAATTTTAGGTATCTAGCATAGTTTTTTGACCAAATGGTTTCTTCACATTTTTTGGCATTTGAGGCTGAAATAAAGAAACACTCCCTCTATGTATGGGGCTGAGAATTTTACTGTAGTTAACTGGGACTGAATGCTACGATAACAAGTTCTGAAATTTTAGGTATCTATAATAGTTTGATTTTACAAATGCTCTTATCGAAATTTTGGGCCATTGAGGTTGAAAACGAGAAACATCCCAGCTAGGTATAGGTGGTGTAAAGTGTTTCCTAATTAATTGGCACTAAATCCTACAATATTCGATCCTAAAATTCTAGGTATCTAGCATAGTTTTATTGTCCAAATGCTTTATTCACATTTTTTGGCATTTGCGTTTGAAAACGAAGAAACATACCTGCTATGTATAGTGATGAATATTTTGTCTGTAGTTGACTGGCACTAAATGCTATGATATCAATTCTTCAAATTTTAGGTATCTAGTCAAGTATAATTTTCCAAACGCTTTATTCGAATTTTTGGGCATTTGAAGTTGAAAACGTCAAACATCCCCGCTAGGTATGGGGGGCGTAAAGTGTTTCCTAATTAATTGACACTAAATCCTACAATATTCGATCCTAAAATTCTAGGTATCTAGCATAGTTTTATTGTCCAAATACTTTATTCACATTTTTTGGCATTTGGAGTTGAAAACGACGAAACATACCTGTTATGTATGGTGATGAGTATTTTTCCTGTAGTTAACTAGCACTAAATGCTATGATATCAAGTCCTCAAATTTTAGGTATCTAGTTAAGTATAATTTTACATATTCTTTATTCGAATTTTTGAGCATTTGAGGTTGAAAACGACATACATCCCCGCTAGGTACGGGTGGTGTAATGTGTTTCCTAATTAAGTGGCACTAAATCCTACCATATTCGATCCTAAAATTCTAGGTATCTAGCATAGTTTTATTGACCAAATGCTTTATTCATATTTTCTGGCATTTGGGGTTGAAAACGAAGAAACACTCCCACTATGTATGGGGCTGAGAATTTTACTGTAGTTAACTGGGACTGAATGCTACGATAACAAGTTCTGAAATTGTAGGTATCTATAATAGTTTGATTTTACAAATGCTCTTATCGAAATTTTGGGCCATTGATGTTGAAAACGACAAACATCCCAGCTAGGTATGGGGGCTGTAATGTGTTTCCTAATCAAGTGGCACTAAATCCTACTATATTCGATCCTAAAATTTTAGGCATCTAGCTTAGTATAATTTTCCAAATGCTTCATTCACATTTTTTGGCATTTGTGGTTGAAACGACGAAACATACCTGCTATGTATGGTGATGAATATTTTTCTGTAGTTGACTGGCACAAAATGCTATGATATCACTTCCTAATACATTAGGTATCTAGCTATGTATAATTTTCCAAATGCTTTATTCGAATTTTTGGGCATTTGAGGTTGAAAACGACAAAAATCCCCGCTAGGTATGGGGAGTGTAGTGTGTTTCCCAATTAATAGGCACTAAATCCTACAATATTCAATCCTAAAATTTCAGGTATCTAGCATAGTTTTTTGACCAAATGGTTTCTTCACATTTTTTGGCATTTGCGTTTGAAAACGACGAAACATACCTGCTATGTATGGTGATATATATTTCTCTGTAGTTGTCTGGCACAAAATGCTATGATATCAATTCCTCAAACTTTAGGTATCTAGCTATGTATAACTTTCCAAATGCTTTATTCGAATTTTTGGGCATTTGAGGTTGAAAACGACAAAAATCCCCGCTAGGTATGGGTGGTGTAATGTGTTTCCTAATTAATAGGGACCAAATCCTACAATATTCCATCCTAAAATTTTAGGTATCTAGCATAGTTTTATTGACCAAATGCTTTATTCACATTTTTTGGCATTTGGGGTTGAAAACGACGAAACATACCTGCTATTTATGTTGCTGAATTTTTTTTCCTGTAGTTAACTGGCACTAAATGCTCTGATATCATGTCCTCAAACTTTAGGTATCTGGTTAAGTATAACGTTCCAAATGCTTTATTCAAAATTTTGGGCATTTGAGGTTGAAAACGACAATCATCCCCGCTAGGTATGGGGGGTGTAATGTGTTTCCCAATTAATAGGCACTAAATCCTACAATATTCAATCCTGAAATTTTAGGTATCTAGCATAGTTTTTTGACCAAATGGTTTCTTCACATTTTTTGGCATTTGTGGTTGAAAACGACGAAACATTCCTGCTATGTATGGTGACGAATATTTTTTCTGTAGTTAACTGGCACAAAATGCTATGAATTCAACTCCTCGCGTTTTAGGTATCTAGCTAAGTATAGTTTTTCAAATGCTTCATTCACATTTTTTGGCATTTGGGGTTGAAAACGAAGAAACATATCTGCTATGTATGGTGATGAATATTTTTTCTGTAGTTAACTGGCACTAAATGCTATGATATCAAGTCCTCAAATTTTAGGTATCTAGCTAAGTTGAATTTTCCAAATGCTTTATTCGAATTTTTGGGCATTTGAGGTTGAAACCGACAAAAATCCCCGCTAGGTATGTGTGGTCTAATGTGTTTCCTAATTTATTGGGACCAAATCCTACAATATTCCATCCTAAAATTTTAGGTATCTAGCATAGTTTTATTGACCAAATTCTTTATTCATATTTTTTGGCATTTGATGTTGAAAAAGACAAACATCCCCGCTAGGTATGGGGTGTAATGTGTTTCCCAATTAATGGGCATTAAATCCTACAATATTCAATCCTGAAATTTTAGGTATCTAGCATAGTTTTTTGACCAAATGGTTTCTTCACATTTTTTGGCATTTGTCGTTGAAAACGACGAAACATTCCTGCTATGTATGGTGACGAATATTTTTTCTGTAGTTAACTGGCACAAAATGCTATGAATTCAACTCCTCGCGTTTTAGGTATCTAGCTAAGTATAGTTTTTCAAATGCTTCATTCACATTTTTTGGCATTTGGGGTTGAAAACGACGCAACATACCTGCTATGTATGGTGATGAATATTTTTTCTGTAGTTAACTGGCACAAAATGCTATGATATCAAGTCCTCAAACTTTAGGTATCTAGCTATGTATAACTTTCCAAATGCTTTATTCGAATTTTTGGGCATTTCAGGTTGAAACCGACAAAAATCCCCGCTAGGTATGTGTGGTCTAATGTGTTTCCTAATTAATAGGGACCAAATCCTACAATATTCAATCCTGAAATTTTAGGTATCTAGCATAGTTTTTTGACCAAATGGTTTCTTCACATTTTTTGGCATTTGTGGTTGAAAACGACGAAACATTCCTGCTATGTATGGTGACGAATATTTTTTCTGTAGTTAACTGGCACAAAATGCTATGAATTCAACTCCTCGCGTTTTAGGTATCTAGCTAAGTATAGTTTTTCAAATGCTTCATTCACATTTTTTGGCATTTGGGGTTGAAAACGACGAAACATACCTGCTATGTATGGTGATGAATATTTTTTCTGTAGTTAACTGGAATTAAATGCTATGATATCAAGACATCAAACTTTAGGTATCTAGCTAAGTTGAATTTTCCAAATGCTTTATTCGAATTTTTGGGCATTTGAGGTTGAAACCGACAAAAATCCCCGCTAGGTATGGCGAGTGTAATGTGTTTCTTAATTAATTGGGACCAAATCCTACAATATTCGATCCTAAAATTCTAGGTATCTAGCATAGTTTTATTGACCAAATACTTTATTCACATTTTTTGGCATTTGCGTTTGAAAACGAAGAAACATACCTGCTATGTATAGTGATGAATATTTTGTCTGTAGTTGACTGGCACTAAATGCTACGATATCAATTCTTCAAATTTTAGGTATCTAGTCAAGTATAATTTTCCAAACGCTTTATTCGAATTTTTGGGCATTTGAAGTTGAAAACGTCAAACATCCCCGCTAGGTATGGGGGGCGTAAAGTGTTTCCTAATTAATTGACACTAAATCCTACAATATTCGATCCTAAAATTCTAGGTATCTAGCATAGTTTTATTGTCCAAATGCTTTATTCACATTTTTTGGCATTTGAGGCTGAAATAAAGAAACACTCCCTCTATGTATGGGGCTGAGAAATTTACTGTAGTTAACTGGAACTGAATGCTACGATATCAAGTTCTGAAATTGTAGGTATCTATAATAGTTTTATTTTACAAATGCTGTATTCGAAATTTTGGTCCTTTGAGGTTGAAAACGACAATCATCCCCGCTAGGTATAGGGGGTTTAATGTGTTTCCTAATTAAGTGGCACTAAATCCTACTATATTCGATCCTTGAATTCTAGGTATCTAGCATAGTTTTATTGACCAAATACTTTATTCACATTTCTTGGCATTTGGGGTTGAAATAAAGAAACACTCCCTCTATGTATGGGGCTGAGAATTTTACTGTAGTTAACTGGAACTGAATGCTACGATATCAAGTTCTGAAATTGTAGGTATCTATAATAGTTTGATTTTACAAATGCTCTTATCGAAATTGTTGGGCATTTGAGGTTGAAAACGAGAAACATCACAGCTAGTTATGGGGGGTGTAATGTGTTTCCTAATCAAGTGGCACTAAATCCTACTATATTCGAACTTAAAATTTTAGGTAACTAGCATAGTTTTATTGACAAAATGCTTTATTCACATTTTTTGGCATTTGCGTTTGAAAACGACGAAACATACCTGCTATGTATGGTGATGAATATTTTTCTGTAGTTGACTGGCACAAAATGCTATGATATCAATTCCTCAAACTTTAGGTATCTAGCTATGTATAATTTTCCAAATGCTTTAATCGATTTATCGGGCCTTTGAGGTTGAAAACGAGAAACATCCCAGCTAGGTATGGGGGGTGTAATGTGTTTCCTAATCAAGTGGCACTAAATCCTACTATATTCGAACTTAAAATTTTAGGTATCTAGCATAGTTTTTTGACCAAATGGTTACTTCACATTTTTTGGCATTTGTCGTTGAAAACGACGAAACATACCTGCTATGAATGGTGATGAATATTTTTCTGTAGTTAACTGGCACAAAATGCTATGAATTCAACTCCTCGCGTTTTAGGTATCTAGCTGAGTATAGTTTTTCAAATGCTTCATTCACATTTTTTGGCATTTGAGGTTGAAAACGACAAACATCCCCGCTAGGTATGGGGGGTGTAATGTGTTTCCTAATTAAATGGCACTAAATCATACTATATTCAATCCTAAAATTTTAGGTATCTAGCATAGTTTTATTGACCGAATGCTTCATTCATATTTTTTGGAATTTGGGGTTGAAAACGAAGAAACATACCTGCTATGTATGGTGATGAGTATTTTTTCTGTAGTTAACTAGAACTAAATGCTATGATATTCGATCCTTAAATTCTAGTTATCTAGCATAGTTTTATTGACCAAATACTTTATTCACATTTTTTGGCATTTGGGGTTGAAAACGAGAAACATACCAGCTAGGTATGGGGGTGTAATGTGTTTCCTAATCAAGTGGCACTAAATCCTACTATATTCGATCCAAAATTTTAGGTATCTAGCATAGTTTCATTGACAAAATGCTTTATTCACATTTTTTGGCATTTGGAGTTGAAAACGACGAAACATACCTGCTATGTAGGGTGATGAGTATTTTTTCTGTAGTTAACTAGCACTAAATGCTATGATATCAATTCCTCAAATTTTAGGTATCTAGTTAAGTATAATTTTGAAATTCTTTATTCGAATTTTTCAGCATTTGATGTTGAAAACGACAAACAGCCCCACTAGGTATGGGGGGGCGTAAAGTGTTTCCTAACTAATTGGCACTAAATCCTACAATATTCGATCCTTAAATTCCAGGTATCTAGCATAGTTTTATTGACCAAATACTTTATTCACATTTTTTGGCATTTGGGGTTGAAAACGTCAAACATCCCCGCTAGGTATGGGGGGCGTAAAGTGGTTCCTAATTAATTTGCACTAAATCCTACAATATTCGATCCTAAAACTCTAGGTATCTAGCATAGTTTTATTGTCCAAATACTTTATTCACATTTTTTGGCATTTGGAGTTGAAAACGACGAAACATACCTGTTATGTATGGTGATGAGTATTTTTTCTGTAGTTAACTAGCACTAAATGCTATGATATCAAGTCCTCAAATTTTAGGTATCTAGTTAAGTATAATTTTACATATTCTTTATTCGAATATTTGAGCATTTGAGGTTGAAAGCGACAAACATCCCAGCTAGGTATGGGGGGCGTAAAGTGTTTCCTAATTAATTGGCACTAAATCCTACAATATTCGATCCTAAAATTCTAGGTATCTAGCATAGTTTTATTGTCCAAATGCTTTATTCACATTTTTTGGCATTTGCGGCTGAAATGAAGAAACACTCCCTCTATGTATGGGGCTGAAAATTTTACTGTAGTTAACTGGAACTGAATGCTACGATATCAAGTTCTGAAATTGTAGGAATCTAAAATAGTTTGATTTTACAAATGCTGTATTCGAAATTTTGGGCCTTTGAGGTTGAAAACGAGAAACATCCCAGCTAGGTATGTGGGGTTTAATGTGTTTCCTAAACAAGTGGCACTAAATCCTACTATATTCGATCATAAAATTCTAGGTATCTAGCATAGTTTTATTGTCCAAATGCTTTATTCACATTTTTTGGCAATTGAGGCTGAAATAAAGAAACACTCCCTCTATGTATGGGGCTGAGAAATTTACTGTAGTTAACTGGAACTGAATGCTACGATATCAAGTTCTGAAATTGTAGGTATCTATAATAGTTTGATTTTACAAATGCTCTTATCGAAATTTTGGGCCATTGAGGTTGAAAACGAGAAACATCCCAGCTAGGTATAGGAGGTGTCATGTGTTTCCTAATTAAGTGGCACTAAATCCTACTATATTCGATCCTAAAATTCTACGTATCTAGCATAGTTTTATTGTCCAAATGCTTTATTCATATTTTCTGGCATTTGGGGTTGAAAACGAAGAAACACTCCCTCTATGTATGGGGCTGAGAATTTTACTGTAGTTAACTGGGACTGAATGCTACGATAACAAGTTCTGAAATTTTAGGTATCTATAATAGTTTGATTTTACAAATGCTGTATTCGAAATTTTGGGCATTTGATGTTGAAAACGAGAAACATCCCAGCTAGGTATGGGGGGTGTAATGTGTTTCCTAATCAAGTGGCACTAAATCCTACTATATTCGATCATAAAATTTTAGGTATCTAGCATAATTTTATTGACAAAATGCTTTATTCACATTTTTTGGCATTTGCGTTTGAAAACGACGAAACATACCTGCTATGTATGGTGATGAATATTTTTCTGTAGTTGACTGGCACAAAATGCTATGATATCCACTCTTCAAATTTTAGGTACCTAGTCAAGTATACGTTTCCAAATGCTTTATTCGAATTTTTGGGCATTTGAAGTTGAAAACGAGAAACATCCCCGCTAGGTATGGGGGGCGTAAAGTGGTTCCTAATTAATTTGCACTAAATCCTACAATATTCGATCTTAAAATTCTAGGTATCTAGCATAGTTTTATTGACCAAATGCTTTATTCACATTTTTTGGCATTTGAGGCTGAAATAAAGAAACACTCCCCTCTATGTGTGGGGCTGAGAAATTTACTGTAGTTAACTGGAACTGAATGCTACGATATCAAGTTCTGAAATTGTAGGTATCTATAATAGTTTGATTTTACAAATGCTCTTATCGAAATTTTGGGCCATTGAGGTTGAAAACGACAATCATCCCCGCTAGGTATCGGGGGTTTAATGTGTTTCCTAATTAAGTGGCACTAAATCCTACTATATTCGATCGCTGTATTCTAGGTATCTAGCATAGTTTTATTGACCAAATACTTTATTCACATTTTTTGGCATTTCAGGCTGAAACGAAGAAACACTCCCTCTATGTATGGGGCTGAGAATTTTACTGTAGTTAACTGGGACTGAATGCTACGATAACAAGTTCTGAAATTTTAGGTATCTATAATAGTTTGATTTTACAAATGCTCTTATTCGAATTTTTGGGCATTTGAGGTTGAAAACGACAAACATCCCAGCTAGGTATGGGGGCTGTAATGTGTTTCCTAATCAAGTGGCACTAAATCCTACTATATTCGATCCTAAAATTTTAGGTAACTAGCATAGTTTTATTGACAAAATGCTTTATTCACATTTTTTGGCATTTGCGTTTGAAAACGACGAAACATACCTGCTATGTATGGTGATGAATATTTTTCTGTAGTTGACTGGCACAAAATGCTATGATATCAATTCCTCAAACTTTAGGTATCTAGCTATGTATAATTTTCCAAATGCTTTATTCGAATTGTTGGGCATTTGAGGTTGAAAACGACAAAAATCCCCGCTAGGTATGGGGGGTTTCATGTGTTTCCTAATTAAGTGGCACTAAATCCTACTATATTCAATCTTAAAATTTCAGGTATCTAGCATAGTTTTTTGACCAAATGGTTTCTTCACATTTTTTGGCATTTGGGGTTGACAACGACGAAACATACCTGCTATGTATGGTGACGAATATTTTTTCTGTAGTTAACTGGCACAAAATGCTATGAATTCAAGTCCTCGAGTTTTAGGTATCTAGCTAAGTATAGTTTTCCAAATGCTTTTTTCGAATTTTTGGGCATTTGAGGTTGAAAACGACAAAAATCCCCGCTAGGTATGGGTGGTGTAATGTGTTTCCTAATTAAGTGGCACTAAATCCTACTATATTCAATCCTAAAATTTTAGGTATCTCGCATAGTTTTATTGACCAAATGCTTTATTCATATTTTTTGGCATTTGGTCTTGAAAACGAAGAAACATACCTGATATGTATGGGGGGTGTAATGTGCTTACTAATTAAGTGGCACTAAATCCTACAATATTCAATCCTAAAATTAAAGGTATCTAGCATAGTTTCATTGACAAAAATGCTTTATTCACATTTTTTGGCATTTGGAGTTGAAAACGACGAAACATACCTGCTATGTAGGGTGATGAGTATTTTTTCTGTAGTTAACTAGCACTAAATGCTATGATATCAATTCCTCAAATTTTAGGTATCTAGTTAAGTATAATTTTACATATTCTTTATTCGAATTTTTGAGCATTTGATGTTGAAAACGACAAACATCCCCGCTAGGTATGGGGGGCGTAAAGTGTTTCCTAATTAATTGGCACTAAATCCTACAATATTCGATCCTAAAATTCTAGGTATCTAGCATAGTTTTATTGTCCAAATGCTTTATTCACATTTTTTGGAATTTGAGGCTGAAATGAAGAAACACTCCCTCTATGTATGGGGCTGAAAATTTTACTGTAGTTAACTGGAACTGAATGCTACGATATCAAGTTCTGAAATTGTAGGAATCTAAAATAGTTTGATTTTACAAATGCTGTATTCGAAATTTTGGGCCTTTGAGGTTGAAAACGAGAAACATCCCAGCTAGGTATGTGGGGTTTAATGTGTTTCCTAAACAAGTGGCACTAAATCCTACTATATTCGATCATAAAATTTTAGGTATCTAGCATAGTTTTATTGACAAAATGCTTTATTCACATTTTTTGGCATTTGCGCTTGAAAACGAAGAAACATACATGCTATGTATAGCGATGAATATTTTGTCTGTAGTTGACTGGCACTAAATGCTATGATATCAATTCTTCAAATTTTAGGTATCTAGTCAAGTATAATTTTCCAAACGCTTTATTCGAATTTTTGGGCATTTGAAGTTGAAAACGTCAAACATCCCCGCTAGGTATGGGGGCGTAATGTTTTTTCTAATTAATTTGGACTAAATCCTACAATATTCGATCCTTAAATTGTAGGTATATAGCCTAGTTTTATTGACCAAATGCGTTATTCACATTTTTTGGCATTTGGGGTTGAAATAAAGAAACACTCCTCTATGTATGGGGCTGAGAAATTTACTGTAGTTAACTGGAACTGAATGCTACGATATCAAGTTCTGAAATTGTAGGTATCTATAATAGTTTGATTTTACAAATGCTCTTATCGAAATTTTGGGCCATTGAGTTTGAAAACGAGAAACATCCCAGCTAGGTATAGGAGGTGTAATGTGTTTACTAATTAAGTGGCACTAAATCATACTATATTCGATCCTAAAATTCTAGGTATCTAGCATAGTTTTATTGTCCAAATGCTTTATTCACATTTTTTGGCATTTCAGGCTGAAACGAAGAAACACTCCCTCTATGTATGGGGCTGAGAATTTTACTGTAGTTAACTGGAACTGAATGCTACGATAACAAGTTCTGAAATTGTAGGTATCTATAATAGTTTGATTTTACAAATGCTCTTATCGAAATTTTGGGCATTTGAGGTTGAAAACGAGAAACATCCCAGCTAGGTATGGGGGGTGTAATGTGTTTCCTAATCAAGTGGCACTAAATCCTACTATATTCGATCCTAAAATTTTAGGTATCTAGCATAGTTTTATTGACAAAATGCTTTATTCACATTTTTTGGCATTTGCTTTTGAAAACGAAGAAACATACCTGCTATGTATAGTGATGAATATTTTTTCTGTAGTTAACTGGCACAAAATGCTATGATATCAAGTCCTCAAACTTTAGGTATCTAGCTATGTATAATTTTCCAAATGCTTTATTCGAATTTTTGGGCATTTGAGGTTGAAAACGACAAAAATCCCCTCTAGGTATGGGTGGTGTAATGTGTTTCCTAATTAAATGGCACTAAATCCTACAATATTCGATCCTTAAATTCTAGGTATCTAGCATAGTTTTATTGACCAAATACTTTATTCACATTTTTTGGCATTTGGGGTTGAAAACGAGAAACATCACAGCTAGGTATGGGGGGTTTCATGTGTTTCCTAATTAAGTGGCACTAAATCTTACTATATTCAATCCTAAAATTTTAGGTATCTAACATAGTTTTATTGACCAAATGCTTTATTCATATTTTTTGGCATTTGGAGTTGAAAACGACGAAACATACCTGCTATGTAGGGTGATGAGTATTTTTTCTGTAGTTAACTAGCACTAAATGCTATGATATCAATTCCTCAAATTTTAGGTATCTAGTTAAGTATAATTTTGAAATTCTTTATTCGAATTTTTCAGCATTTGATGTTGAAAACGACAAACATCCCCACTAGGTATGGGGGGCGTAAAGTGTTTCCTAACTAATTGGCACTAAATCCTACAATATTCGATCCTTAAATTCCAGGTATCTAGCATAGTTTTATTGTCCAAATGCTTTATTCACATTTTTTGGCATTTTAGGCTGAAATAAAGAAACACTCCCTCTATGTGTGGGGCTGAGAAATTTACTGTAGTTAACTGGAACTGAATGCTACGATATCAAGTTCTGAAATTGTAGGTATCTATAATAGTTTGATTTTACAAATGCTCTTATCGAAATTTTGGGCCATTGAGGTTGAAAACGAGAAACATCCCAGCTAGGTATAGGAGGTGTAATGTGTTTCCTAATTAAGTGGCACTAAATCCTACTATATTCGATCTTAAAATTCTAGGTATCTAGCATAGTTTTATTGTCCAAATGCTTTATTCACATTTTTTGGCATTTGAGGCTGAAATGAAGAAACACTCCCTCTATGTATGGGGATGTGAATTTTCCTGTAGTTAACTGGAACTGAATGCTACGATATTAAGTTCTGAAATTGTAGGTATCTATAATAGTTTGATTTTACAAATGCTGTATTCGAAATTTTGGGCATTTGAGGTTGAAAACGAGAAACATCCCAGCTAGGTATGGGGGGTGTAATGTGTTTCCTAATCAAGTGGCACTAAATCCTACTATATTCGATCCTAAAATTTTAGGTAACTAGCATAGTTTTATTGACAAAATGCTTTATTCACATTTTTTGGCATTTGCGTTTGAAAACGACGAAACATACCTGCTATGTATGGTGATGAATATTTTTCTGTAGTTGACTGGCACAAAATGCTATGATATCAATTCCTCAAACTTTAGGTATCTAGCTATGTATAATTTTCCAAATGCTTTATTCGAATTGTTGGGCATTTGAGGTTGAAAACGACAAAAATCCCCGCTAGTTATGGGTGGTGTAAACTGTTTCCTAATCAAGTGGCACTAAATCCTACTATATTCGATCTTAAAATTTTAGGTATCTAGCATAGTTTTTTGACCAAATGCTTCATTCACATTTTTTGGCATTTGTGGTTGAAAACGACGAAACATTCCTGCTATGTATGGTGACGAATATTTTTTCTGTAGTTAACTGGCACAAAATGCTATGAATTCAACTCCTCGCGTTTTAGGTATCTAGCTGAGTATAGTTTTTCAAATGCTTCATTCACATTTTTTGGCATTTGAGGTTGAAAACGACAAACATCCCCGCTAGGTATGGGGGCGTAATGTGTTTTCTAATTAAGTGGCACTAAATCCTACTATATTCAATCCTAAAATTTTAGGTATCTAGCATAGTTTTATTGACCAAATGCTTTATTCATATTTTTTGGCATTTGGGGTTGAAAACGAAGAAACATACCTGCTATGTATGGTGATGAATATTTTATCTGTAGTTAACTAGCACTAAATGCTATGATATCAAGTCCTCAAATTTTAGGTATCTAGTTAAGTATAATTTTACAAATTCTTTATTCGAATTTTTGAGCATTTGATGTTGAAAACGACAAACATCCCCGCTAGGTATGGGGGCGTAATGTGTTTTCTAATTAAGTGGCACTAAATCCTACAATATGCGATCTTCAAATTCTAGGTATCTAGCATAGTTTTATTGACCAAATACTTTATTCACATTTTTTGGCATTTGGGGTTGAAAACGAGAAACATACCAGCTAGGTATGGAGGGTGTAATGTGTTTCCTAATCAAGTGGCACTAAATCCTACTATATTCGATCCAAAATTTTAGGTATCTAGCATAGTTTCATTGACAAAATGCTTTATTCACATTTTTTGGCATTTGGAGTTGAAAACGACGAAACATACCTGCTATGTAGGGTGATGAGTATTTTTTCTGTAGTTAACTAGCACTAAATGCTATGATATCAATTCCTCAAATTTTAGGTATCTAGTTAAGTATAATTTTGAAATTCTTTATTCGAATTTTTCAGCATTTGATGTTGAAAACGACAAACATCCCCGCTAGGTATGGGGGGCGTAAAGTGTTTCCTAATTAATTGGCACTAAATCCTACAATGTTCGATCCTTAAATTGTAGGTATCTAGCATAGTTTTATTGACCAAATACTTTATTCACATTTTTTGGCATTTGGGGTTGAAAACGAGAAACATCCCAGTTAGGTATGGAGGGTGTAATGTGTTTCCTAATCAAGTGGCACTAAATCCTACTATATTCGATCCAAAATTTTAGGTATCTAGCATAGTTTCATTGACAAAATGCTTTATTCACATTTTTTGGCATTTGGAGTTGAAAACGACGAAACATACCTGCTATGTAGGGTGATGAGTATTTTTTCTGTAGTTAACTAGCACTAAATGCTATGATATCAATTCCTCAAATTTTAGGTATCTAGTTAAGTATAATTTTGAAATTCTTTATTCGAATTTTTCAGCATTTGATGTTGAAAACGACAAACAGCCCCACTAGGTATGGGGGGCGTAAAGTGTTTCCTAACTAATTGGCACTAAATCCTACTATATTCGATCCTTGAATTCTAGGTATCTAGCATAGTTTTATTGACCAAATACTTTATTCACATTTTTTGGCATTTGGGGTTGAAAACGAAAAACATCACAGCTAGGTATGGGGGGCGTAAAATGTTTCCTAATTAATTAGCAATAAATCCTACTATATTCAATCCTAAAATTTTAGGTATCTAGCATAGTTTTATTGACCAAATACTTTATTCACATTTTTTGGCATTTGGAGTTGAAAACGACGAAACATACCTGCTATGTATGATTGTGAGTATTTTTTCTGTAGTTACCTGTCACTAAATGCTATGATATCACGTCCTCAAATTTTAGGTATCTAGTTAAGTATAATTTTACAAATTCTTTATTCGAAATTTTCAGCATTTGATGTTCAAAACGACAAACATCCCCGCTAGGTATGGGGGGCATAAAGTGTTTCCTAATTAATTGGCACTAAATCCTACAATATTCGATCCTAAATTTCTAGGAATATAGCATAGTTTTATTGTCCAAATGCTTTATTCACATTTTTTGGCATTTGAGGCTGAAATGAAGAAACACTCCCTCTATGTATGGGGCTGAGAATTTTACTGTAGTTAACTGGAACTGAATGCTACGATATCAAGTTCTGAAATTGTAGGTATCTAAAATAGTTTGATTTTACAAATGCTGTATTCGAAATTTTGGGCCTTTGAGGTTGAAGACGAGAAACATCCCAGCTAGGTATGTGGGGTTTAATGTGTTTCCTAAACAAGTGGCACTAAATCCTACTATATTCGATCATAAAATTCTAGGTATCTAGCATAGTTTTATTGTCCAAATGCTTTATTCACATTTTTTGGCATTTGAGGCTGAAATAAAGAAACACTCCCTCTATGTATGGGGCTGAGAAATTTACTGTAGTTAACTGGAACTGAATGCTACGATATCAAGTTCTGAAATTGTAGGTATCTATAATAGTTTGATTTTACAAATGCTCTTATCGAAATTTTGGGCCATTGAGGTTGAAAACGAGAAACATCCCAGCTAGGTATAGGAGGTGTAATGTGTTTCCTAATTAAGTGGCACTAAATCCTACTATATTCGATCCTAAAATTCTAGGTATCTAGCATAGTTTTATTGTCCAAATGCTTTATTCACATTTTTTGGCATTTGAGGCTGACATAAAGAAACACTCCCTCTATGTATGGGGATGAGAATTTGACTGTAGTTAACTGGAACTGTATGCTACGATATCAAGTTCTGAAATTGTAGGTATCTATAATAGTTTGAATTTACAAATGCTTTATTCGAATTTTTGGGCATTTGAGGTTGAAAACGAGAAACATCCCAGCTAGGTATGGGGGGTGTAATGTGTTTCCTAATCAAGTGGCACTAAATCCTACTATATTCGATCCTTGAATTCTAGGTATCTAGCATAGTTTTATTGACCAAATACTTTATTCACATTTCTTGGCATTTGGGGTTGAAAACGAAGAAACATACCTGCTATTTATGGTGCTGAATTTTTTTCCTGTAGTTAACTGGCACTAAATGCTCTGATATCATGTCCTCAAACTTTAGGTATCTGGTTAAGTATAACTTTCCAAATGCTTTATTCGAATTTTTGGGCATTTGAGGTTGAAAACGTCAAACATCCCCGCTAGGTATGGGGGGTGTAATGTGTTTCCTAATTAAATGGCACTAAATCCTACTATATTCAATCCTAAAATTTTAGGCATCTAGCTTAGTAAAATTTTCCAAATGCTTTATTCACATTTCTTGGCATTTGGGGTTGAAAACGAAGAAACATACCTGCTATGTATGGTGATGAACATTTTATCTGTAGTTAACTAGAACTAAATGCTATGATATCAAGTCCTCAAATTTTAGGTATCTAGTTAAGTATAATTTTATAAATTCTTTATTCGAAATTTTCAGCATTTGATGTTCAAAACGACAAACATCCCCGCTAGGTATGGGGGGCGTAAAGTGTTTCCTAATTAATTGGCACTAAATCCTACAATGTTCGATCCTTAAATTGTAGGTATCTAGCATAGTTTTATTGACCAAATACTTTATTCACATTTTTTGGCATTTGGGGTTGAAAACGAGAAACATCGCCGCTAGGTATGAGGGGTGTAATGTGTTTCCTAATTAATCGGCACTAAATCCTACAATATTCGATCCTTAAATTCTAGTTATCTAGCATAGTTTCATTGACAAAATGCTTTATTCACATTTTTTGGCATTTGGGGTTGAAAACGACGAAACATACCTGCTATGTAGGGTGATGAGTATTTTTTCTGTAGTTAACGGGCATTAAATGCTATGATATAATTTCCTCAAATTTTAGGTATCTAGTTAAGTATAATTTTACAAATTCTTTATTCGAATTTTTGAGCATTTGATGTTGAAAACGACAAACATCCCCGCTAGGTATGGGGGGCGTAAAGTGTTTCCTAATTAATTGGCACTAAATCCTACAATATTCGATCCTAAAATTCTAGGTATCTAGCATAGTTTTATTGTCCAAATGCTTTATTCACATTTTTTGGCATTTGCGGCTGAAATGAAGAAACACTCCCACTATGTATGGGGCTGAGAATTTTACTGTAGTTAACTGGGACTGAATGCTACGATAACAAGTTCTGAAATTTTAGGTATCTATAATAGTTTGACTTTACAAATGCTGTATTCGAAATTTTGGGCCTTTGATGTTGAAAACGAGAAACATCCCAGCTAGGTATGTGGGGTTTAATGTGTTTCCTAAACAAGTGGCACTAAATCCTACTATATTCGATCATAAAATTTTAGGTATCTAGCATAGTTTTATTGACAAAATGCTTTATTCACATTTTTTGGCATTTGCGCTTGAAAACGAAGAAACATACATGCTATGTATAGTGATGAATAATTTTTATGTAGTTGACTGGCACTAAATGCTATGATATCAATTCTTCAAATTTTAGGTATCTATACAAGTATAATTTTCCAAACGCTTTATTCGAATTTTTGGGCATTTGAAGTTGAAAACGTCAAACATCCCCGCTAGGTATGGGGGGCGTAAAGTGTTTCCTAATTAATTGACACTAAATCCTACAATATTCGATCCTAAAATTCTAGGTATCTAGCATAGTTTTATTGTCCAAATGCTTTATTCACATTTTTTGGCATTTGAGGCTGAAATAAAGAAACACTCCCTCTATGTATGGGGCTGAGAAATTTACTGTAGTTAACTGGAACTGAATGCTACGATATCAAGTTCTGAAATTGTAGGTATCTATAATAGTTTGATTTTACAAATGCTCTTATCGAAATTTTGGGCCATTGAGTTTGAAAACGAGAAACATCCCAGCTAGGTATAGGAGGTGTAATGTGTTTCCTAATTAAGTGGCACTAAATCATACTATATTCGATCCTAAAATTCTAGGTATCTAGCATAGTTTTATTGTCCAATTGCTTTATTCACATTTTTTGGCATTTCAGGCTGAAACGAAGAAACACTCCCTCTATGTATGGGGCTGAGAATTTTACTGTAGTTAACTGGAACTGAATGCTACGATAACAAGTTCTGAAATTGTAGGTATCTATAATAGTTTGATTTTACAAATGCTCTTATCGAAATTTTGGGCATTTGAGGTTGAAAACGAGAAACATCCCAGCTAGGTATGGGGGGTGTAATGTGTTTCCTAATCAAGTGGCACTAAATCCTACTATATTCGATCATAAAATTTTAGGTATCTAGCATAGTTTTATTGACAAAATGCTTTATTCACATTTTTTGGCATTTGCGTTTGTAAACGACGAAACATACCTGCTATGTATAGTGATGAATATTTTTTCTGTAGTTAACTGGCACAACACGCTATGATATCAAGTCCTCAAACTTTAGGTATCTAGCTAAATATAAATTTCCAAATGCTTTATTCGAATTTTTGGGCATTTGATGTTGAAAACGACAAAAATCCCCGCTAGGTATGAGTGGTCTAATGTGTTTCCTAATTTATTGGCACTAAATCCTACAATAATCGATCCTTAAATTCTAGTTATCTAGCATAGTTTTATTGACCAAATACTTTATTCACATTTTTTGGCATTTGGGGTTGAAAACGAGAAACATCCCAGCTAGGTATGGGGGGTGTAATGTGTTTCCTAATCAAGTGGCACTAAATCCTACTATATTCGATCCTAGAATTTTAGGTATCTAGCATAGTTTTATTGACAAAATATTTTATTCACATTTTTTGGCATTTGGAGTTGAAAACGACGAAACATACCTGCTATGTAGGGTGATGAGTATTTTTTCTGTAGTTAACTAGCACTAAATGCTATGATATCAATTCCTCAAATTTTAGGTATCTAGTTAAGTATAATTTTGAAATTCTTTATTCGAATTTTTCAGCATTTGATGTTGAAAACGACAAACATCCCCACTAGGTATGGGGGGCGTAAAGTGTTTCCTAACTAATTGGCACTAAATCCTACAATATTCGATCCTTAAATTCCAGGTATCTAGCATAGTTTTATTGACCAAATACTTTATTCACATTTTTTGGCATTTGGGGTTGAAAACGTCAAACATCCCCGCTAGGTATGGGGGGCGTAAAGTGGTTCCTAATTAATTTGCACTAAATCCTACAATATTCGATCCTAAAACGCTAGGTATCTAGCATAGTTTTATTGTCCAAATACTTTATTCACATTTTTTGGCATTTGGAGTTGAAAACGACGAAACATACCTGTTATGTATGGCGATGAGTATTTTTTTCTGTAGTGAACTAGCACTAAATGCTATGATATCAAGTCCTCAAATTTTAGGTATCTAGTTAAGTATAATTTTACAAATTCTTTATTCGAATTTTTGAGCATTTGATGTTGAAAACGACAAACATCCCCGCTAGGTATGGGGGGCGTAAAGTGTTTCCTAATTAATTGGCACTAAATCCTACAATATTCGATCCTAAAATTCTAGGTATCTAGCATAGTTTTATTGTCCAAATGCTTTATTCACATTTTTTGGCATTTGAGGCTGAAATGAAGAAACACTCCCTCTATGTATGGGGATGAGAATTTTACTGTAGTTAACTGGAACTGAATGCTACGATATCAAGTTCTGAAATTGTAGGTATCTATAATAGTTTGATTTTACAAATGCTAGGTATAGGTGGTGTAATGTGTTTCCTAATTAAGTGGCACTAAATCCTACTATATTCGATCTTAAAATTCTAGGTATCTAGCATAGTTTTATTGACCAAATGCTTTATTCATATTTTCTGGCATTTGGGGTTGAAAACGAAGAAACACTCCCTCTATGTATGGGGCTGAGAATTTTACTGTAGTT
Source organism: Diplolepis rosae (assembly GCA_030998225.1). Lineage (NCBI taxonomy): Eukaryota > Metazoa > Arthropoda > Insecta > Hymenoptera > Diplolepididae > Diplolepis > Diplolepis rosae. The sequence goes on from JAPYXD010000466.1 coordinate 2,273,673, forward strand.
AACTGGGACTGAATGCTACGATAACAAGTTCTGAAATTTTAGGTATCTATAATAGTTTGATTTTACAAATGCTGTATTCGAAATTTTTGGCATTTGAGGTTGAAAGCGAGAAACATCCCAGATAGGTATGGGGGGTGTAATGTGTTTCCTAATCAAGTGGCACTGAATCCTACTATATTCGATCCTAAAATTTTAGGTATCTAGCATAGTTTTATTGACAAAATGCTTTATTCGAATTTTTGGGCATTTGCTGTTGAAGACGACCAACATCCCCGCTAGGTATGGGGAGTGTAGTGTGTTTCCCAATTAATAAGCACTAAATCCTACAATATTCAATCCTGAAATTTTAGGTATCTAGCATAGTTTTTTGACCAAATGCTTCATTCACATTTTTTGGCATTTGTGGTTGAAAACGACGAAACATTCCTGCTATGTATGGTGACGAATATTTTTTCTGTAGTTAACTGGCACAAAATGCTATGAATTCAACTCCTCGCGTTTTAGGTATCTAGCTAAGTATAGTTTTTCAAATGCTTCATTCACATTTTTTGGCATTTGGGGTTGAAAACGAGAAACATCACAGCTAGTTATGGGGGGTGTAATGTGTTTCCAAATCAAGTGGCACTAAATCCTACTATATTCGATCCTAAAATTTTAGGTATCTAACATAGTTTTATTGAACAAATGCTTAATTCATATTTTTTGTCATTTGGGGTTGAAACGGACAAAAATCCCCGCTAGGTATGTGTGGTCTAATGTGTTTCCTAATTAATTGGGACCAAATCCTACAATATTCCATCCTAAAATTTTAGGTATCTAGCATAATTTTATTGACCAAATGCTTTATTCACATTTTTTGGCATTTGGGGTTGAAAACGACGAAACATACCTGCTATTTATGGTGCTGAATTTTTTTCCTGTAGTTAACTGGCACTAAATGCTCTGATATCATGTCCTCAAACTTTAGGTATCTGGTTAAGTATAACGTTCCAAATGCTTTATTCGAAATTTTGGGCATTTGAGGTTGAAAACGACAAACATCCCCGCTAGGTATGGGGTGTAATGTGTTTCCCAATTAATAGGCACTAAATCCTACAATATTCAATCCTTAAATTCTAGGTATCTAGCATAGTTTTATTGACCAAATACTTTATTCACATTTTTTGGCATTTGGAGTTGAAAACGACGAAACATACCTGCTATGTATGGTGATGAATATTTTTCTGTAGTTGACTGGCACAAAATGCTATGATATCAATTCCTCAAACTTTAGGTATCTAGCTATGTATAATTTTCCAAATGCTTTATTCGAATTTTTGGGCATTTGAAGTTGAAAACGTCAACATCCCCGCTAGGTATGGGGGGCGTAAAGTGGTTCCCAATTAATTTGCACTAAATCCTACAATATTCGATCCTTAAATTCTAGGTATCTAGCATAGTTTTATTATCCAAATGCTTTATTCACATTTTTTGGCATTTGAGGCTGAAATAAAGAAACACTCCCTCTATGTATGGGGCTGAGAATTTTACTGTAGTTAACTGGGACTGAATGCTACGATAACAAGTTCTGAAATTTTAGGTATCTATAATAGTTTGATTTTACAAATGCTCTTATCGAAATTTTGGCATTTGAGGTTGAAAACGAGAAACATCCCAGCTAGTTATGGGGGGTGTAATGTGTTTCCTAATCAAGTGGCACTAAATCCTACTATATTCGATCATAAAATTTTAGGTAACTAGCATAGTTTTATTGACAAAATGCTTTATTCACATTTTTTGGCATTTGCGTTTGAAAACGACGAAACATACCTGCTATGTATGGTGATGAATATTTTTCTGTAGTTGACTGGCACAAAATGCTATGATATCAATTCCTCAAACTTTAGGTATCTAGCTATGTATAATTTTCCAAATGCTTTATTCGAATTGTTGGGCATTTGAGGCTGAAAACGACAAAAATCCCCGCTAGTTATGGGGGGTTTCGTGTGTTTCCTAATTAAGTGGCACTAAATCCTACAATATTCAATCCTAAAATTTCAGGTATCTAGCATAGTTTTTTGACCAAATGATTTCTTCACATTTTTTGGCATCTGGGGTTGAAAACGACGAAACATTCCTGCTATGTATGGTGACGAATATTTTTTCTGTAGTTAACTGGCACAAAATGCTATGAATTCAACTCCTCGCGTTTTAGGTATCTAGCTAAGTATAGTTTTTCAAATGCTTCATTCACATTTTTTGGCATTTGGGGTTGAAAACGACGAAACATACCTGCTATGTATGGTGATGAATATTTTTTCTGTAGTTAACTGGCACAAAATGCTATGATATCAAGTCCTCAAACTTTAGGTATCTAGCTAATTATAATTTTCCAAATGCTTTATTCGAATTTTTGGGCATTTGATGTTGAAAACGACAAACATCCCCGCTAGGTATGTGTGGTCTAATGTGTTTTCTAATTAATAGGGACCAAATCCTACTATATTCAATCATAAAATTTTAGGTATCTAGCATAGTTTTATTGACCAAATACTTTATTCACATTTTTTGGCATTTGGAGTTGAAAACGACGAAACATACCTGCTATGTATGATTGTGAGTATTTTTTCTGTAGTTACCTGTCACTAAATGCTATGATATCAAGTCCTCAAATTTTAGGTATCTAGTTAAGTATAATTTTACAAATTCTTTATTCGAATTTTTGTGCATTTGATGTTGAAAACGACAAACATCCCCGCTAGGTATGGGGGGCGTAAAGTGTTTCCTAATTAATTGGCACTAAATCCTACAATATTCGATCCTAAAATTCTAGGTATCTAGCATAGTTTTATTGTCCAAATGCTTTATTCACATTTTTTGGCATTTGAGGCTGAAATGAAGAAACACTCCCTCTATGTATGGTGCTGAAAATTTTACTGTAGTTAACTGGAAGTGAATGCTACGATATCAAGTTCTGAAATTGTAGGTATCTAAAATAGTTTGATTTTACAAATGCTGTATTCGAAATTTTGGGCCTTTGAGGTTGAAAACGAGAAACATCCCAGCTAGGTATGGGGGGTTTAATGTGTTTCCTAATAAAGTGGCTGTAAATCCTACTATATTCGATCATAAAATTCTAGGTATCTAGCATAGTTTTATTGTCCAAATGCTTTATTCACATTTTTTGGCATTTGAGGCTGAAATAAAGAAACACTCCCTCTATGTATGGGGCTGAGAAATTTACTGTAGTTAACTGGAACTGAATGCTACGATATCAAGTTCTGAAATTGTAGGTATCTATAATAGTTTGATTTTACAAATGCTCTTATCGAATTTTTGGGCCTTTGAGGTTGAAAACGAGAAACATCCCCGCTAGGTATAGGGGGTTTAATGTGTTTCCTAATTAAGTGGCACTAAATCCTACTATATTCGATCCTTGAATTCTAGGTATCTAGCATAGTTTTATTGACCAAATACTTTATTCACATTTCTTGGCATTTGAGGCTGACATAAAGAAACACTCCCTCTATGTATGGGGCTGAGAATTTTACTGTAGTTAACTGGAACTGACTGCTACGATATCAAGTTCTGAAATTGTAGGTATCTATAATAGTTTGAATTTACAAATGCTTTATTCGAATTGTTGGGCATTTGAGGTTGAAAACGACAAAAATCCCAGCTAGTTATGGGTGGTGTAATGTGTTTCCTAATCAAGTGGCACTAAATCCTACTATATTCGATCATAAAATTTTAGATATCTAGCATAATTTTATTGACAAAATGCTTTATTCACATTTTTTGGCATTTGCGTTTGAAAACGACGAAACATACCTGCTATGTATGGTGATGAATATTTTTCTGTAGTTGACTGGCACAAAATGCTATGATATCAATTCCTCAAACTTTAGGTATCTAGCTATGTATAATTTTCCAAATGCTTTATTCGAATTGTTGGGCATTTGAGGTTGAAAACGACAAAAATCCCAGCTAGTTATGAGTGGTCTAATGTGTTTCCTAATTTATTGGGACCAAATCCTACAATATTCCATCCTAAAATTTTAGGTATCTAGCATAGTTTTATTGATCAAATGCTTTATTCACATTTTTTGGCATTTGGGGTTGAAAACGACGAAACATACCTGCTATTTATGGTGCTGAATTTTTTTCCTGTAGTTAACTGGAATTAAATGCTATGATATCAAGTCCTCAAACTTTAGGTATCTAGCTATGTATAACTTTCCAAATGCTTTATTCGAATTTTTGGGCATTTGAGGTTGAAAACGACAAACATCCCCGCTAGGTATGGGGGGCGTAAAATGTTTCCTAATCAATTAGCACTAAATCCTACTATATTCAATCCTAAAATTTTAGGTATCTAGCATAGTTTTATTGACCAAATGCTTTATTCATATTTTTTGGCATTTGGGGTTGAAAACGAAGAAACATACCTGCTATGTATGGTGATGAATATTTTATCTGTAGTTAACTAGCACTAAATGCTATGATATCAAGTCCTCAAATTTTAGGTATCTAGTTAAGTATAATTTTACAAATTCTTTATTCGAATTTTTGGGCATTTGATGTTGAAAACGACAAACATCCCCGCTAGGTATGGGGGGCGTAAAGTGTTTCCTAATTAATTTGCACTAAATCCTACAATATTCGATCCTTAAATTCTAGGTATCTAGCATAGTTTTATTGACCAAATACTTTATTCACATTTTTTGGCATTTGGGGTTGAAAACGAGAAACATCCCAGCTAGGTATGGGGGGTGTAATGTGTTTCCTAATCAAGTGGCACTAAATCCTACTATATTCGATCCTTGAATTCTAGGTATCTAGCATAGTTTTATTGACCAAATACTTTATTCACATTTCTTGTCATTTGGGGTTGAAAACGAAGAAACATACCTGCTATGTAAGGTGATGAGTATTTTTTCTGTAGTTAACTAGCACTAAATGCTATGATATCAATTCCTCCAAATTTTAGGTATCTAGTTAAGTATAATTTTACAAATTCTTTATTCGAATATTTGAGCATTTGAAGTTGAAAACGACAAACATCCCCGCTAGGTATGGGGGGCGTAAAGTGTTTCCTAATTAATTGGCACTAAATCCTACAATATTCGATCCTAAAATTCTAGGTATCTAGCATAGTTTTATTGTCCAAATGCTTTATTCACATTTTTTGGCATTTGAGGCTGAAATGAAGAAACACTCCCTCTATGTATGGGGCTGAGAATTTTACTGTAGTTAACTGGGACTGAATGCTACAATAACAAGTTCTGATATTTTAGGTATCTATAATAGTTTGATTTTACAAATGCTGTATTCGAAATTTTGGGACTTTGATGTTGATAACGAGAAACATCCCAGCTAGGTATGTGGGGTGTAATGTGTTACATAATCAATTGGCAATAAATACTACTATATTCCATCATAAAATTTAAGGTATAAAGCATAATTTTATTGACAAAATGCTTTATTCACATTTTTTGGCATTTGCGCTTGAAAACGAAGAAACATACATGCTATGTATAGCGATGAATATTTTGTCTGTAGTTGACTGGCACTAAATGCTATGATATCAACTCTTCAAATTTTAGGTATCTATTCAAGTATAATTTTCCAAACGCTTTATTCGAATTTTTGGGCATTTTGAAGTTGAAAACGTCAAACATCCCCGCTAGGTATGGGGGGCGTAAAGTGGTTCCTAATTAATTTGCACTAAATCCTACAATATTCGATCCTTAAATTCTAGGTATCTAGCATAGTTTTATTGTCCAAATGCTTTATTCACATTTTTTGGCATTTGAGGCTGAAATAAAGAAACACTCCCTCTATGTATGGGGCTGAGAAATTTACTGTAGTTAACTGGAACTGAATGCTACGATATCAAGTTCTGAAATTGTAGGTATCTATAATAGTTTGATTTTACAAATGCTCTTATCGAAATTTTGGGCCATTGAGTTTTGAAAACGAGAAACATCCCAGCTAGGTATAGGAGGTGTAATGTGTTTCCTAATTAAGTGGCACTAAATCATACTATATTCGATCTTAAAATTCTAGGTATCTAGCATAGTTTTATTGTCCAATTGCTTTATTCACATTTTTTGGCATTTCAGGCTGAAACGAAGAAACACTCCCTCTATGTATGGGGCTGAGAATTTTACTGTAGTTAACTGGAACTGAATGCTACGATAACAAGTTCTGAAATTTTAGGTATCTATAATAGTTTGATTTTACAAATGCTCTTATCGAAATGTTGGGCATTTGAGGTTGAAAACGAGAAACATCCCAGCTAGGTATGGGGGGTGTAATGTGTTTCCTAATCAAGTGGCACTAAATCCTACTATATTCGATCATAAAATTTTAGGTATCTAGCATAGTTTTATTGACAAAATACTTTATTCACATTTCTTGGCATTTGCGTTTGGAAACGACGAAACATACCTGCTATGTATGGTGATGAATATTTTTTCTGTAGTTAACTGGTACTAAATGCTATGATATCAAGTCCTCAAACTTTAGGTATCTAGCTAAGTTGAATTTTCCAAATGCTTTATTCGAATTTTTGGGCATTTCAGGTTGAAACCGACAAAAATCCCCGCTAGGTATGAGTGGTCTAATGTGTTTCCTAATTTATTGGCACTAAATCCTACAATATTCGATCCTTAAATTCTAGGTATCTAGCATAGTTTTATTGACCAAATACTTTATTCACATTTTTTGGCATTTGGGGTTGAAAACGAGAAACATCACAGCTAGTTATGGGGGGTGTAATGTGTTTCCTAATCAAGTGGCACTAAATCCTACTATATTCGATACAAGAATTTTAGGTATCTAGCATAGTTTCATTGACAAAATGCTTTATTCACATTTTTTGGCATTTGGAGTTGAAAACGACGAAACATACCTGCTATGTAGGGTGATGAGTATTTTTTCTGTAGTTAACTAGCACTAAATGCTATGATATCAATTCCTCAAATTTTAGGTATCTAGTTAAGTATAATTTTGAAATTCTTTATTCGAATTTTTCAGCATTTGATGTTGAAAACGACAAACATCCCCACTAGGTATGGGGGGCGTAAAGTGTTTCCTAACTAATTGGCACTAAATCCTACAATATTCGATCCTTAAATTCCAGGTATCTAGCATAGTTTTATTGACCAAATACTTTATTCACATTTTTTGGCATTTGGGGTTGAAAACGTCAAACATCCCCGCTAGGTATGGGGGGCGTAAAGTGGTTCCTAATTAATTTGCACTAAATCCTACAATATTCGATCCTAAAACGCTAGGTATCTAGCATAGTTTTATTGTCCAAATACTTTATTCACATTTTTTGGCATTTGGAGTTGAAAACGACGAAACATACCTGTTATGTATGGCGATGAGTATTTTATCTGTAGTGAACGAGCACTAAATGCTATGATATCAAGTCCTCAAATTTTAGGTATCTAGTTAAGTATAATTTTACAAATTCTTTATTCGAATTTTTGAGCATTTGATGTTGAAAACGACAAACATCCCCGCTAGGTATGGGGGGCATAAAGTGTTTCCTAATTAATTGGCACTAAATCCTACAATATTCGATCCTAAAATTCTAGGTATCTAGCATAGTTTTATTGTCCAAATGCTTTATTCACATTTTTTGGCATTTGCGGCTGAAATGAAGAAACACTCCCTCTATGTATGGGGATGAGAATTTGACTGTAGTTAACTGGAACTGAATGCTACGATAACAAGTTCTGAAATTGTAGGTATCTATAATAGTTTGATTTTACAAATGCTAGGTATAGGTGGTGTAATGTGTTTCCTAATTAAGTGGCACTAAATCCTACTATATTCGATCCTAAAATTCTAGGTATAAAGCATAGTTTTATTGTCCAAATGCTTTATTCATATTTTCTGGCATTTCAGGCTGAAACGAAGAAACACTCCCTCTATGTATGGGGCTGAGAATTTTACTGTAGTTAACTGGGACTGAATGCTACGATAACAAGTTCTGAAATTGTAGGTATCTATAATAGTTTGATTTTACAAATGCTTTATTCGAATTTTTGGGCATTTGAGGTTGAAAACGAGAAACATCCCAGCTAGGTATGGGGGGTGTAATGTGTTTCCTAATCAAGTGGCACTGAATCCTACTATATTCGATACTAAAATTTTAGGTATCTAGCATAGTTTTATTGACCAAATGCTTTATTCGAATTTTTGGGTATTTGAGGTTGCAAACGACAAACATCCCCGCTAGGTATGGGGAGTGTAGTGTGTTTCCCAATTAATAAGCACTAAATCCTACAATATTCAATCCTGAAATTTTAGGTATCTAGCATAGTTTTTTGACCAAATGGTTTCTTCACATTTTTTGGCATTTGGGGTTGACAACGCCGAAACATATCTGCTATGTATGGTGACGAATATTTTTTCTGTAGTTAACTGGCACAAAATGCTATGAATTCAACTCCTCGCGTTTTAGGTATCTAGCTAAGTATAGTTTTTCAAATGCTTCATTCACATTTTTTGGCATTTGGGGTTGAAAACGAGAAACATCACAGCTAGTTATGGGGGGTGTAATGTGTTTCCTAATTAAGTGGCACTAAATCCTACTATATTCGATCCTAAAATTTTAGGTAACTAGCATAGTTTTATTGACAAAATGCTTTATTCATATTTTTTGGCATTTGGGGTTGAAACGGACAAAAATCCCCGCTAGGTATGTGTGGTCTAATGTGTTTCCTAATTAATTGGGACCAAATCCTACAATATTCCATCCTAAAATTTTAGGTATCTAGCATAATTTTATTGACCAAATGCTTTATTCACATTTTTTGGCATTTGGGGTTGAAAACGACGAAACATACTTGCTATTTATGGTGCTGAATTTTTTTTCCTGTAGTTAACTGGCACTAAATGCTCTGATATCATGTCCTCAAACTTTAGGTATCTGGCTAATTATATCATTCCAAATGCTTTATTCGAATTTTTGGGCATTTGAGGTTGCAAACGACAAACATCCCCGCTAGGTCTGGGGGGTGTAAAGTGTTTCCTCATTAAGTGGCACTAAATCCTACAATATTCAATCTTAAAATTCTAGGTATCTAGCATAGTTTTATTGACCAAATACTTTATTCACATTTTTTGGCATTTGGAGTTGAAAACGACGAAACATACCTGCTATGTATGGTGATGAGAATTTTACTGTAGTTGACTGGCACAAAATGCTATGATATCAATTCCTCAAACTTTAGGTATCTAGCTATGTATAATTTTCCAAATGCTTTATTCGAATTGTTGGGCATTTGAGGTTGAAAACGACAAAAATCCCAGCTAGGTATGGGTGGTGTAATGTGTTTCCTAATTAAGTGGCACTAAATCCTACTATATTCGATCCTAAAATTTTAGGTATCTAGCATAGTTTTATTGACCAAATTCTTTTTTCACATTTTTTGGCATTTGGGGCTGAAACGAAGAAACACTCCCTCTATGTATGGGGCTGAGAATTTTACTGTAGTTAACTGGAACTGAATGCTACGATAAAAAGTTCTGAAATTGTAGGTATCTATAATAGTTTGATTTTACAAATGCTGTATTCGAAATTTTGGGCCTTTGAGGTTGAAAACGAGAAACATCCCAGCTAGTTATGGGGGGTGTAATGTGTTTCCTAATCAAGTGGCACTAAATCCTACTATATTCGATCATAAAATTTTAGGTATCTAGCATAATTTTATTGACAAAATGCTTTATTCACATTTTTTGGCATTTGCGTTTGAAAACGACGAAACATACCTGCTATGTATGGTGATGAATATTTTTCTGTAGTTGACTGGCACAAAATGCTATGATATCAATTCCTCAAACTTTAGGTATCTAGTCAAGTATAATTTTACAAACGCTTTATTAGAATTTTTGGGCATTTGAAGTTGAAAAAGTCAAACATCCCCGCTAGGTATGGGGGGCATAAAGTGGTTCCTAATTAATTTGCACTAAATCCTACAATATTCGATCCTTAAATTCTAGGTATCTAGCATAGTTTTATTATCCAAATGCTTTATTCACATTTTTTGGCATTTGAGGCTGAAATAAAGAAACACTCCCTCTATGTATGGGGCTGAGAATTTTACTGTAGTTAACTGGAACTGAATGCTACGATATCAAGTTCTGAAATTGTAGGTATCTATAATAGTTTGATTTTACAAATGCTCTTATCGAAATTTTGGGCCATTGAGGTTGAAAACGAGAAACATCCCCGCTAGGTATAGGGGGTTTAATGTGTTTCCTAATTAAGTGGCACTAAATCCTACTATATTCGATCCTTGAATTCTAGGTATCTAGCATAGTTTTATTGACCAAATGCTTTATTCACATTTTTTGGCATTTCAGGCTGAAACGAAGAAACACTCCCTCTATGTATGGGGCTGAGAATTTTACTGTAGTTAACTGGGACTGAATGCTACGATAACAAGTTCTGAAATTTTAGGTATCTATAATAGTTTGATTTTACAAATGCTCTTATCGAAATTTTGGGCATTTGAGGTTGAAAACGAGAAACATCCCAGCTAGGTATGGGGGGTGTAATGTGTTTCCTAATCAAGTGGCACTAAATCCTACTATATTCGATCATAAAATTTTAGGTATCTAGCATAGTTTTATTGACAAAATGCTTTATTCACATTTTTTGGCATTTGCGTTTGAAAACGACGAAACATACCTGCTATGTATGGTGATGAATATTTTTCTGTAGTTGACTGGCACAAAATGCTATGATATCAATTCCTCAAACTTTAGGTATCTAGCTATGTATAATTTTCCAAATGCTTTATTCGAATTGTTGGGCATTTGAGGTTGAAAACGACAAAAATCCCCGCTAGTTATGGGGGGTTTCGTGTGTTTCCTAATTAATTGGCACTAAATCCTACAATATTCAATCCTAAAATTTCAGGTATCTAGCATAGTTTTTTGACCAAATGATTTCTTCACATTTTTTGGCATTTTGGGTTTAAAACGACGAAACATTCCTGCTATGTATGGTGACGAATATTTTTTCTGTAGTTAACTGGCACAAAATGCTATGAATTCAACTCCTCGCGTTTTAGGTATCTAGCTAAGTATAGTTTTTCAAATGCTTCATTCACATTTTTTGGCATTTGGGGTTGAAAACGAAGAAACATATCTGCTATGTATGGTGATGAATATTTTTTCTGTAGTTAACTGGCACTAAATGCTATGATATCAAGTCCTCAAATTTTAGGTATCTAGCTTAGTATAATTTTCCAAATGCTTTAATCGATTTATCGGGCCTTTGAGGTTGAAACCGACAAAAATCCCCGCTAGGTGTGTGTGGTCTAATGTGTTTTCTAATTAATTGGGACCAAATCCTACAATATTCCATCCTAAAATTTTAGGTATCTAGCATAGTTTTATTGACCAAATGCTTTATTCACATTTTTTGGCATTTGGCGTTGAAAACGACGAAACATACCTGCTATTTATGGTGCTGAATTTTTTTCCTGTAGTTAACTGGCACTAAATGCTCTGATATCATGTCCTCAAACTTTAGGTATCTGGTTAAGTATAACGTTCCAAATGCTTTATTCGAAATTTTGGGCATTTGAGGTTGAAAACGACAAACATCCCCGCTAGGTATGGGGGGTGTAATGTGTTTCCCAATTAATAGGCACTAAATCCTACAATATTCAATCCTAAAATTTTAGGTATCTAGCATAGTTTTTTGACCAAATCGTTTCTTCACATTTTTTGGCATTTGTCGTTGAAAACGACGAAACATTCCTGCTATGTATGGTGACGAATATTTTTTCTGTAGTTAACTGGCACAAAATGCTATGAATTCAACTCCTCGCGTTTTAGGTATCTAGCTAAGTATAGTTTTTCAAATGCTTCATTCACATTTTTTGGCAATTGTGGTTGAAAACGAAGAAACATACCTGCTATGTATGGTGATGAATATTTTTCCTGTAGTTAACTGGCACTAAATGCTATGATATCAAGTCCTCAAACTTTAGGTATCTGGTTAAGTATAACTTTCCAAATGCTTTATTCGAATTTTTGGGCATTTGAGGTTGAAAACGACAAACATCCCCGCTAGGTATGGGGGGCGTAAAGTGTTTCCTAATCAATTAGCACTAAATCCTACTATATTCAATCCTAAAATTTTAGGTATCTAGCATAGTTTTATTGACCAAATGCTTTATTCATATTTTTTGGCATTTGGGGTTGAAAACGAAGAAACATACCTGCTATGTATGGTGATGAATATTTTATCTGTAGTTAACTAGCACTAAATGCTATGATATCAAGTCCTCAAATTTTAGGTATCTAGTTAAGTATAATTTTACAAATTCTTTATTCGAATTTTTGGGCATTTGATGTTTAAAACGACAAACATCCCCGCTAGGTATGGGGGGCGTAAAGTGGTTCCTAATTAATTTGCACTAAATCCTACAATATTCGATCCTTAAATTCTAGGTATCTAGCATAGTTTTATTGACCAAATACTTTATTCACATTTTTTGGCATTTGGGGTTGAAAACAAAAAACATCCCAGCTAGGTATGGGGGGTGTAATGTGTTTCCTAATCAAGTGGCACTAAATCCTACTATATTCGATCCTTGAATTCTAGGTATCTAGCATAGTTTTATTGACCAAATACTTTATTCACATTTCTTGGCATTTGGGGTTGAAAACGAAGAAACATACCTGCTATGTAAGGTGATGAGTATTTTTTCTGTAGTTAACTAGCACTAAATGCTACGATATCAATTCCTCAAATTTTAGGTATCTAGTTAAGTATAATTTTGAAATTCTTTATTCGAATTTTTCAGCATTTGATGTTGAAAACGACAAACATCCCCACTAGGTATGGGGGGCGTAAAGTGGTTCCTAATTAATTGGCACTAAATCCTACAATATTCGATCCTTAAATTCTAGGTATCTAGCATAGTTTTATTGACCAAATACTTTATTCACATTTTTTGGCATTTGGGGTTGAAAACGAGAAACATCCCAGCTAGGTATGGGGGGTGTAATGTGTTTCCTAATCAAGTGGCACTAAATCCTACTATATTCGATCCTAAAATTTTAGGTATCTAGCATAGTTTTATTGACCAAATGCTTTATTCATATTTTTTGGCATTTGGGGTTGAAAACGACGAAACATACCTGCTATGTATGGTGATGAATATTTTTTCTGTAGTTAACTGGCATTAAATGCTATGATATCAATTCCTCAAACTTTAGGTATCTAGCTATGTATAATTTTCCAAATGCTTTATTCGAATTTTTGGGCATTTGAAGTTGAAAACGTCAAACATCCCCGCTAGGTATGGGGGGTGTAATGTGTTTCCTAATTAAATGGCACTAAATCATACTATATTCAATCCTAAAATTTTAGGTATCTAGCATAGTTTTATTGACCAAATGCTTTATTCACATTTTTTGGCATTTGGGGTTGAAAACGAAGAAACATACCTGCTATGTATGGTGATGAGTATTTTTTCTGTAGTTAACTGGCATTAAATGCTATGATATCAAGTCCTCAAACTTTAGGTATCTGGCTCAGTATAACTTTCCAAATGCTTTATTCGAATTTTTGGGCATTTTAAGTTGAAAACGTCAAACATCCCCGCTAGGTATGGGGGGCGTAAAGTGGTTCCTAATTAATTTGCACTAAATCCTACAATATTCGATCCTTAAATTCTAGGTATCTAGCATAGTTTTATTGACCAAATACTTTATTCACATTTCTTGGCATTTGGGGTTGAAAACGAAGAAACATACCTGCTATGTATGGTGATGAGTATTTTTTCTGTAGTTAACTGGCATTAAATGCTATGATATCAAGTCCTCAAACTTTAGGTATCTAGCTATGTATAATTTTCCAAATGCTTTATTCGAATTTTTGGGCATTTGAGGTTGAAAACGACAAACATCCCCGCTAGGTATGGGGGGTTTCATGTGTTTCCTAATTAAGTGGCACTAAATCTTACTATATTCAATCCTAAAATTTTAGGTATCTAACATAGTTTTATTGACCAAATGCTTTATTCATATTTTTTGGCATTTGGAGTTGAAAACGACGAAACATACCTGCTATGTATGGTGATGAGTATTTTTTCTGTAGTTAACTGGCATTAAATGCTATGATATCAAGTCCTCAAACTTTAGGTATCTGGCTAAGTATAACTTTCCAAATGCTTTATTCGAATTTTTGGGCATTTGAAGTTGAAAACGTCAACATCCCCGCTAGGTATGGGGGGCGTAAAGTGGTTCCCAATTAATTTGCACTAAATCCTACAATATTCGATCCTTAAATTCTAGGTATCTAGCATAGTTTTATTGACCAAATACTTTATTCACATTTTTTGGCATTTGGGGTTGAAAACGAGAAACATCACAGCTAGGTATGGGGGGTGTAATGTGTTTCCTAATCAAGTGGCACTAAATCCTACTATATTCGATCCTAAAATTTTAGGTATCTAGCATAGTTTTATTGACCGAATGCTTTATTCACATTTTTTGGAATTTGGGGTTGAAATGAAGAAACACTCCGTCTATGTATGGGGCTGAGAATATTACTGTAGTTAACTGGAAGTGAATGCTACGATATCAAGTTCTGAAATTGTAGGTATCTAAAATAGTTTGATTTTACAAATGCTGTATTCGAAATTTTGGGCCTTTGAGGTTGAAAACGAGAAACATCCCAGCTAGGTATGGGGGGTGTAATGTGTTTCCTAATCAAGTGGCACTAAATCCTACTATATTCGATCCTAAAATTTTAGGTATCTAGCATAGTTTTATTGACAAAATGCTTTATTCACATTTTTTGGCATTTGCGTTTGAAAACGAAGAAACATACCTGCTATGTATAGTGATGAATATTTTTCTGTAGTTGACTGGCACAAAATGCTATGATATCAATTCCTCAAACTTTAGGTATCTAGCTAAGTATAATTTTCCAAATGCTTTATTCGAATTTTTGGGCATTTGAGGTTGAAAACGACAAAAATCCCCGCTAGGTATGGGTGGCGTAAAGTGGTTCCTAATTAATTTGCACTAAATCCTACAATATTCGATCCTTAAATTCTAGGTATCTAGCATAGTTTTATTGACCAAATACTTTATTCACATTTTTTGGCATTTGGGGTTGAAAACGAGAAACATCCCAGCTAGGTATGGGGGGTGTAATGTGTTTCCTAATCAAGTGGCACTAAATCCTACTATATTCGATCGTAAAATTTTAGGTATCTAGCATAATTTTATTGACAAAATGCTTTTTACATTTTTTGGCATTTGGGGTTGAAATGAAGAAACACTCCCTCTATGTATGGGGCTGAGAATATTACTGTAGTTAACTGGAAGTGAATGCTACGATATAAAGTTCTGAAATTGTAGGTATCTAAAATAGTTTGATTTTACAAATGCTGTATTCGAAATTTTGGGCCTTTGAGGTTGAAAACGAGAAACATCCCAGCTAGGTATGGGGGGTGTAATGTGTTTCCTAATCAAGTGGCACTAAATCCTACTATATTCGATCATAAAATTTTAGGCATCTAGCATAGTTTTATTGACAAAATGCTTTATTCACATTTTTTGGCATTTGCGTTTGAAAACGACGAAACATACCTGCTATGTATGGTGATGAATATTTTTCTGTAGTTGACTGGCACTAAATGCTATGATATCAACTCTTCAAATTTTAGGTATCTAGTCAAGTATAATTTTCCAAACGCTTTATTCGAATTTTTGGGCATTTGAAGTTGAAAACGTCAAACATCCCCGCTAGGTATGGGGGGCGTAAAGTGGTTCCTAATTAATTTGCACTAAATCCTACAATATTCGATCCTTAAATTCTAGGTATCTAGCATAGTTTTATTGACCAAATACTTTATTCACATTTTTTGGCATTTTTGGTTGAAAACGACGAAACATACCTGCTATGTATGGTGATGAGTATTTTTTCTGTAGTTAACTGGCATTAAATGCTATGATATCAAGTCCTCAAACTTTAGGTATCTGGCTCAGTATAACTTTCCAAATGCTTTATTCGAATTTTTGGGCATTTTAAGTTGAAAACGTCAAACATCCCCGCTAGGTATGGGGGGCGTAAAGTGGTTCCTAATTAATTTGCACTAAATCCTACAATATTCGATCCTTAAATTCTAGGTATCTAGCATAGTTTTATTGACCAAATACTTTATTCACATTTTTTGGCATTTGGGGTTGAAAACGAGAAACATCCCAGCTAGGTATGGGGGGTGTAATGTGTTTCCTAATCAAGTGGCACTAAATCCTACTATATTCGATCATAAAATTTTAGGTATCTAGCATAGTTTTATTGACAAAATGCTTTATTCACATTTTTTGGCATTTGCGTTTGAAAACGACGAAACATACCTGCTATGTATGGTGATGAATATTTTTCTGTAGTTGACTGGCACAAAATGCTATGATATCAAGTCCTCAAACTTTAGGTATCTGGCTAAGTATAACTTTCCAAATGCTTTATTCGAATTTTTGGGCATTTGAAGTTGAAAACGTCAACATCCCCGCTAGGTATGGGGGGCGTAAAGTGGTTCCTAATTAATTTGCACTAAATCCTACAATGTTCGATCCTTAAATTCTAGGTATCTAGCATAGTTTTAATGACTAAATACTTTATTCACATTTTTTGGCATTTGGGGTTGAAAACGAGAAACATCCCCGCTAGGTATGGGGGCGTAAAGTGGTTCCTAATTAATTTGCACTAAATCCTACAATGTTCGATCCTTAAATTCTAGGTATCTAGCATAGTTTTAATGACCAAATTCTTTATTCACATTTTTTGGCATTTGGGGTTGAAAACGAGAAACATCCCCGCTAGGTATGGGGGCTGTAATGTGTTTCCTAATCAAGTGGCACTAAATCCTACTATATTCGATCTTAAATTTTATGTAACTAGCATAGTTTTATTGACAAAATGCTTTATTCACATTTTTTGGCATTTGCGTTTGAAAACGACGAAACATACCTGCTATGTATGGTGATTAATATTTTTCTTTAGTTTACTGGCATTAAATGCTATGATATCAAGTCCTCAAACTTTAGGTATCTGGCTCAGTATAACTTTCCAAATGCTTTATTCGAATTTTTGGGCATTTTAAGTTGAAAACGTCAAACATCCCCGCTAGGTATGGGGGGCGTAAAGTGGTTCCTAATTAATTTGCAGTAAATCCTACAATATTCGATCCTTAAATTCTAGGGATCTAGCATAGTTTTATTGACCAAATACTTTATTCACATTTTTTCGCATTTGAGGTTGAAAACGACAAACATTCCCGCTAGGTATGGGGGTGTAATGTGTTTCCTAATTAAGTGGCACTAAATCCTGCTATATTCGATCCTAAAATTTTAGGTATCTAGCATAGTTTTATTGACCAAATGCTTTATTCACATTTTTTGGCATTTGGGGTTGAAAACGAAGAAACATACCTGCTATGTATGGCGATGAATATTTTTTCTGTAGTTAACTGGCACAAAATGCTATGATATCAAGTCCTCAAACTTTAGGTATCTAGCTATGTATAATTTTCCAAATGCTTTATTCGAATTTTTGGCTATTTGAGGTTGAAAACGAAGAAACATACCTGCTATGTATGGTGATGAATATTTTTTCTGTAGTTAACTTGCACTAAATGATATGATATCAAGTCCTCAAATTTTAGGTATCTAGCTTAGTATAATTTTCCAAATGCTTCATTCACATTTTTTGGCATTTGTGGTCGAAAACGACGAAACATACCTGGTATGTATGGCGATAAATATTTTTTCTGTAGTTAACTGGCACAAAATGCTATGATATCAAGTCCTCAAACTTTAGGTATCTAGCTAAGTATAATTTTCCAACTGCTTTATTCGAATTTTTGGGCATTTGATGTTGAAAACGACAAACATCCCCGCTAGGTATGGGGGGCGTAAAGTGGTTCCTAATTAATTTGCACTAAATCCTACAATATTCGATCCTTAAATTCTAGGTATCTAGCATAGTTTTATTGACCAAATACTTTATTCACATTTTTTGGCATTTGGGGTTGAAAACGACAAACATCCCCGCTAGGTATGGGTGGTGTAATGTGTTTCCTAATTAAATGGCACTAAATCCTACTATATTCAATCCTAAAATTTTAGGCATCTAGCTTAGTATAATTTTCCAAATGCTTCATTCACATTTTTTGGCATTTGTGGTTGAAACGACGAAACACTCCCTCTATGTATGGGGATGAGAATTTGATTGTAGTTATTTGGAACTGAATGCTACGATATTAAGTTCTGAAATTGTAGGTATCTATAATAGTTTGACTTTACAAATGCTGTATTCGAAATTTTTGGCATTTGGGGTTGAAAACGAGAAACATCCCCGCTAGGTATGGGGGCGTAATGTGTTTTCTAATTAATTGGCACTAAATCCTACAATATGCGATCTAAAAATTCTAGGTATCTAGAGTAGTTTTATTGTCCAAATGCTTTATTCACATTTTTTGGCATTTGCGTTTGAAAACGAAGAAACATACCTGCTATGTATAGTGATGAATATTTTGTCTGTAGCTGACTGGCACTAAATGCTACGATATCAATTCTTCAAATTTTAGGTATCTAGTCAAGTATAATTTTCCAAATTCTTTATTCGAATTTTTCAGCATTTGAGGTTGAAAACGACAAACATCCCCGCTAGGTATGGGGGCGGAAAGTGGTTCCTAATTAATTTGCACTAAATCCTACAATATTCGATCCTAAATTTCTAGGTATCTATCTTAGTTTTATTGTCCAAATGCTTTATTCATATTTTTTGGCATTTGCTTTTGAAAACGAAGAAACATACCTGCTATGTATAGTGATGAATATTTTGTCTGTAGTTGACTGGCACTAAAGGCTATGATATCAACTCTTCAAATTGTAGGTATCTAGTCAAGTATAATTTTCCAAACGCTTTATTCGAATTTTTGGGCATTTGAGGTTGAAAACGACAAACATCCCAGCTAGGTATGGGGGGCGTAAAGTGTTTCCTAATTAATTTCCACTAAATCCTACAATATTAGATCCTAAGATTTTAGGTATCTAGCATTGTTTTATTGACAAAATGCTTTATTCACATTTTTTGGCATTTGGTGTTGAAAACGAGAAACATCCCCGCTAGGTATGGGGGGTATAATGTGTTTCCTAATCAAGTTGCACTGAATCTTACAATATTCGATCCTAAAATTTTAGGTATCTAGCATAGTTTTATTGACAAAATGCTTTATTCACATTTTTGGCATTTGCGTTTGAAAACGAAGAAACATACCTGCTATGTATGGTGATGAACATTTTATCTGTAGTTAACTAGCACTAAATGCTATGATATCAAGTCCTCGAATTTTAGGCATCTAGCTTAGTATAATTTTCCAAATGCTTCATTCACATTTTTTGGCATTTGGGGTTGAAAACGACGAAACATACCTGCTATGTATGGCGATGAATATTTTTTCTGTAGTTAACTGGCACAAAATGCTATGATATCAAGTCCTCAAATTTTAGGTATCTAGTTAAGTATAATTTTACAAATTCTTTATTCGAATTTTTGAGCATTTGATGTTGAAAACGACAAACATCCCCGCTAGGTATGGGGGGCGTTAAGTGTTTCCAAATTAATTGGCACTAAATCCTACAATGTTCGATCCTTAAATTCTAGGTATCTAGCATAGTTTTATTGACAAAATGCTTTATTCACATTTTTTGGCATTTGCGTTTGAAAACGAAGAAACATACCTGCTATGTATAGTGATGAATATTTTTTCTGTAGTTAACTGGCACTAAATGCTATGATATAAAGTCCTCAAATTTTAGGTATCTAGTAATGTATAATTTTCAAATGCTTTATTCGAATTTTTGAGCATTTGAGGTTGAAAACGGCAAACATCCCCGCTAGGTATGGGGGGCGTAAAGTGGTTCCTAATTAATTTGCACTAAATCCTACAATATTCGATCTTAAAATTCTAGGTATCTAGCATAGTTTTATTGACCAAATGCTTTATTCACATTTTTTGGCATTTGGGGTTGAAAACGAGAAACATCCCCGCTAGGTATGGGGGGTGTACTGTGTTTCCTAATCAAGTGGCACTGAATCCTACTATATTCGTTCCTAAAATTTTAGGTATCTAGCATAGTTTTATTGACAAAATGCTTTATTCACATTTTTGGCATTTGCGTTTGAAAACGAAGAAACATACCTGCTATGTATAGTGATGAATATTTTGTCTGTAGTTAACTAGCACTAAATGCTATGATATCAAGTCCTCAAACTTTAGGGATCTAGCTTAGTATAATTTTTCAAATGCTTCATTCACATTTTTTGGCATTTGGGGTTGAAAACGAAGAAACATACCTGCTATGTATATCGATGAACATTTTTTCTGTAGTTAACTGGCACAAAATGCTATGATATCAAGTCCTCAAACTTTAGGTATCTAGTTAAGTATAATTTTATAAATTCTTTATTCGAATTTTTGAGCATTTGATGTTGAAAACGACAAACATCCCCGCTAGGTATGGGGGGCGTTAAGTGTTTCCAAATTAATTGGCACTAAATCCTACAATGTTCGATCCTTAAATTCTAGGTATCTAGCATAGTTTTATTGACAAAATGCTTTATTCACATTTTTGGCATTTGAGGATGAAATGAAGAAACACTCCCTCTATGTATGGGGATGAGAATTTGATTGTAGTTATTTGGAACTGAATGCTACGATATCAAGTTCTGAAATTGTAGGTATCTATAATAGTTTGACGTTACAAATGCTGTATTCGAAATTTTTGGCATTTGAAGTTGAAAACGAGAAACATCGCAGCTAGGTATGGGGGGTGTAATGTGTTTCCTAATTAATTGGGACCAAATCCTACTATATTCAATCCTAAAATTATAGGTATCAAGCATAGTTTTATTGACCAAATGCTTTATTCACATTTTTTGGCATTTGGGGTTGAAAACGACGAAACATACCTGCTATGTATGGTGATGAATTTTTTTTTCTGTAGCTAACTGGCACTAAATGCTATGATAACAAGTCCTCGAATTTTA
This sequence comes from Diplolepis rosae, assembly GCA_030998225.1. NCBI lineage: Eukaryota > Metazoa > Arthropoda > Insecta > Hymenoptera > Diplolepididae > Diplolepis > Diplolepis rosae. The sequence continues at coordinate 2,294,764 of JAPYXD010000466.1, forward strand.
GGTATTTAGCTAAGTATAATTTTCCAAATGCTTCATTCACATTTTTCGGCATTTGGGGTTGAAAACGACGAAACATACCTGCTATGTATGGCGATGAATTTTTTCTTCTGTAGTTAACTGGCACTAAATGCTATGATAACAAGTCCTAAAATTTTAGGTATCTATCATAGTTTTATTGACCAAATTCTTTATTCATATCTTTTGGCATTTGTGGTTGAAAACGAAGAAACATACCTGCTATGTATGGTGATGAATATTTTATCTGTAGTTAACTAGCACTAAATGCTATGATATCAAGTCCTCAAATTTTAGGTATCTAGTTAAGTATAATTTTACAAATTCTTTATTCGATTTTTTGAGCATATGATGTTGAAAACGACAAACATCCCCGCTAAGTATGGGGGGCGTAAAGTGTTTCCTAATTAATTGGCACTAAATCCTACAATATGCGATCTTAAAATTCTAGGTATCTAGCATAGTTTTATTGTCCAAATGCTTATTCACATTTTTTGGCATTTGAGGCTGAAATGAAGAAACACTCCCTCTATGTATGGGGATGAGAATTTGACTGTAGTTAACTGGAACTGAATGCTACGATATCAAGTTCTGAAATTGTGGGTATCTATAATAGATTGACTTTACAAATGCTGTATTAGAAATTTTTGGCATTTGAGGTTGAAAACGAGAAACATCACAGCTAGGTATGGGGGGTGTAATGTGTTTCCTAATCTAGTGGCACTGAATCCTACTACATTCGATCCTAAAATTTTAGGTATCTAGCATAGTTTTATTGACAAAATGCTTTATTCACATTTTTGGCATTTGCGTTTGAAAACGAAGAAACGTACCTGCTATGTATAGTGATGAATATTTTGTCTGTAGTTGACTGGCACTAAATGCTATGATATAAAGTCCCCAAATTTTAGGTATCTAGTAAAGTATAATTTTCCAAATGCTTTATTCGAATTTTTGAGCATTTGATGTTGAAAACGACAAACATCCCCACTAGGTATGGGGGGCGTAAAGTGGTTCCTAATTAATTTGCACTAAATCCTACAATGTTCGATCCTAAGATTTTAGGTATCTAGCATAGTTTTATTGACAAAATGCTTTATTTACATTTTTGGGATTTGCGTTTGAAAACGAAGAAACGTACCTGCTATGTATAGTGATGAATATTTTGTCTGTAGTTGACTGGCACTATATGCTATTATATCAAGTCCTCTATATTTAGGTATCTAGTTAAGTATAATTTTACAAATTCTTTATTCTAATTTTTGAGCATATGATGTTGAAAACGACAAACATCCCCGCTAAGTATGGGGGGCGTAAAGTGTTTCCTAATTAATTGGCACTAAATCCTACAATATTCGATCCTAAAATTCTAGGTATCTAGCATAGTTTTATTGAACAAATACTTTATTCACATTTATTGGCATTTGAGGCTGAAATGAAGAAACACTCCCTCTATGTATGGGGATGAGAATTTGACTGTAGTTAACTGGAACTGAATGCTACGATATTAAGTTCTGAAATTGTAGGTATCTATAATAGTTTGACTTTACAAATGCTGTATTCGAAATTTTTGGCATTTGAGGTTGAAAACGAGAAACATCCCAGCTAGGTAGGGGGCGTAAAATGTTTCCTAATCAATTAGCACTAAATCCTACTATATTCAATCCTAAAATTTTAGGTATCTAGCATAGTTTTATTGACCAAATTCTTTATTCATATTTTTTGGCATTTGGGGTTGAAAACGAAGAAACATACCTGCTATGTATGGTGATGAATATTTTATCTGTAGTTAACTAGCACTAAATGCTATGATATCAAGTCCTCAAATTTTAGGTATCTAGTTAAGTATAATTTTACAAATTCTTTATTCGAATTTTTGAGCATTTGATGTTGAAAACGACAAACATCCCCGCTAGGTATGGGGGGCGTTAAGTGTTTCCAAATTAATTGGCACTAAATCCTACAATGTTCGATCCTTAAATTCTAGGTATCTAGCATAGTTTTATTGACCAAATACTTTATTCACATTTTTTGGCATTTGGGGTTGAAAACGAGAAACATCCCCGCTAGGTATGGGGGGTGTAATGTGTTTCCTAATTAAGTGGCACTAAATCCTACTATATTCGATCCTAAAATTTTAGGTATCTAGCATAGTTTTATTGACAAAATGCTTTATTCACATTTTTGGCATTTGCGTTTGAAAACGAAGAAACGTACCTGCTATGTATAGTGATGAATATTTTGTCTGTAGTTGACTGGCACTAAATGCTATGATATCAATTCTTCAAATTTTAGGTATCTAGTCAAGTATAATTTTCCAAATGCTTTATTCGAATTATCGGGCATTTGAGGTTGAAAACGACAAACATTCCCGCTAGGTATGGGGGTGTAATGTGTTTCCTAATTAATTGGGACCAGATCCTACAATATTCCATCATAAATTATAGGTATCTAGCATAGTTTTATTGACCAAATGCTTTATTTACATTTTTTGGCATTTGGGGTTGAAAACGACGAAACATACCTGCTATGTGTGGTGATGAATTTTTTTTTCTGTAGTTAACTGGCACTAAATGCTATGATATCAAGTCCTCAAATTTTAGGTATCTAGCTTAGTATAATTTTCCAAATGCTTCATTCACATTTTTTGGCATTTGGGGTTGAAAACGACGCAACATAACTGCTATTTATGGCGATGAATATTTTTTCTGTAGTTAACTGGCACAAAATGCTATGATATCAAGTCCTCAAACTTTAGGTATGTAGCTAAGTATAATTTTACAAATTCTTTATTCCAATTTTTGAGCATTTGATGTTGAAAACGACAAACATCCCCGCTAGGTATGGGGGGCGTTAAGTGTTTCCAAATTAATTGGCACTAAATCCTACAATGTTCGATCCTTAAATTCTAGGTATCTAGCATAGTTTTATTGTCCAAATGCTTTATTCACATTTTTTGGCATTTGCGTTTGAAAACGAAGAAACATACCTGCTATGTATAGTGATGAATATTTTGTCTGTAGTTAACTAGCACTAAATGCTATGATATCAAGTCCTCAAATTTTAGGTATCTAGTAATGTATAATTTTCAAATGCTTTATTCGAATTTTTGAGCATTTGAGGTTGAAAACGGCAAACATCCCCGCTAGGTATGGGGGGCGTAAAGTGGTTCCTAATAAATTTGAACTAAATCCTACAATATTCGATCCTAAGATTTTAGGTATCTAGCATAGTTTTATTGACAAAATGCTTTATTCACATTTTTTGGCATTTGGTGTTGAAAACGAGAAACATCCCCGCTAGGTATAGGGGGTATAATGTGTTTCCTAATCAAGTGTCACTGAATCCTAATATATTCGATCCTAAAATTTTAGGTATCTAGCATAGTTTTATTGACAAAATGCTTTATTCACATTTTTGGCATTTGCGTTTGAAAACGAAGAAACGTACCTGCTATGTATAGTGATGAATATTTTTTCTGTAGTTAACTGGCACTAAATGCTATGATATCAAGTCCTCAAATTTTAGGTATCTAGCTTAGTATAATTTTCCAAATGCTTCATTCACATTTTTTGGCATTTGGGGTTGAAAACGACGCAACATACCTGCTATGTATGGTGATGAATATTTTTTCTGTAGTTAACTGGCACTAAATGCTATGATATCAAGTCCTCGAATTTTAGGTTTTTTGCTTAGTTTTATTTTCCAAATGCTTCATTCACATTTTTCGGCATTTGGGGTTGAAAACGACGAAACATACCTGCTATGTGTGGTGATGAATTTTTTCTTCTGTAGTTAACTGGCACTAAATGCTATGATAACAAGTCCTCGAATTTTAGGTATCTAGCATAGTTTTATTGACCAAATTCTTTATTCATATCTTTTGGCATTTGGGGTTGAAAACGAAGAAACATACCTGCCATGCATGGTGCTGAATATTTTATCTGTAGATAACTAGCGCTAAATGCTATGATATCAAGTCCTCAAATTTTAGGTATCTAGTTAAGTATAATTTTACAAATTCGTTATTCGAATTATTGAGAATTTGATGTTGAAAACGACAAACATCCCCGCTAGGTATGGGGGGCGTAAAGTGTTTCCTAATTAATTGGCACTAAATCCTGCAATAATCGATCCTAAAATTCTAGGTATCTAGCATAGTTTTATTGTCCAAATGCTTATTCACATTTTTTGGCATTTGAGGCTGAAATGAAGAAACACTCCCTCTATGTATGGGGATGAGAATTTGACTGTAGTTAACAGGAACTGAATGCTACGATATCAAGTTCTGAAATTGTACGTATCTATAATAGATTGACTTTACAAATGCTGTATTAGAAATTTTTGGCATTTGAGGTTGAAAACGAGAAACATCCCAGCTAGGTATGGGGGGTGTAATGTGTTTCCTAATCAAGTGGCTTTAAATCCTACTACATTCGATCCTAAAATTTTAGGTAACTAGCATAGTTTTTTTTTACAAAATGCTTTATTCACATTTTTGGCATTTGCGTTTGAAAACGAAGAAACGTACCTGCTATGTATAGTGATGAATATTTTGTCTGTAGTTGACGGGCACTAAATGCTATGATATAAAGTCCCCAAATTTTAGGTATCTAGTAAAGTATAATTTTCCAAATGCTTTATTCGAATTTTTGAGCATTTGAGGTGGAAAACGACAAACATCCCCGCTAGGTATGGCGGGCGTAAAGTGGTTCCTAATTAATTTGCACTAAATCCTACAATATTCGATCCTAAGATTTTAGGTATCTAGCATAGTTTTATTGACAAAATGCTTTATTTACATTTTTGGCATTTGCGTTTGAAAACGAAGAAACATACCTGCTATGTATAGTAATGAATATTTTGTCTGTAGTTAACTAGCACTAAATGCTATGATATCAAGTCCTCAAATTTTAAGTATCTAGTTAAGTATAATTTTACAAATTCTTTATTCGAATTTTTGAGCATTTGATGTTGAAAACGACAAACATCCACGCTAGGTATGGGGGGCGTAAAGTGTTTCCTAATTAATTGGCACTAAATCCTACAATATTCGATCCTAAAATTCTAGGTATCTAGCATAGTTTTATTGTCCAAATGCTTTATTCACATTTTTTGGCATTTGCGGCTGAAATGAAGAAACACTCCCTCTATGTATGGGGATGAGAATTTGACTGTAGTTAACTGGAACTGAATGCTACGATATTAAGTTCTGAAATTGTAGGTATCTATAATAGTTTGACTTTACAAATGCTGTATTCGAAATTTTTGGCATTTGAGGTTGAAAACGAGAAACATCCCAGCTAGGTATGGGGGGTGTAATGTGTTTCCTAATCAAGTGGCACTGAATCCTACTATATTCAATCCTAAAATTTTAGGTATCTAGCATAGTTTTATTGACCAAATTCTTTATTCATATCTTTTGGCATTTGGGGTTGAAAACGAAGAAACATACCTGCTATGTATGGTGATGAATATTTTATCTGTAGTTAACTAGCACTAAATGCTATGATATCAAGTCCTCAAATTTTAGGTATCTAGTTAAGTATAATTTTACAAATTCTTTATTCGAATTTTTGAGCATTTGATGTTGAAAACGACAAACATCCCCGCTAGGTATGGGGGGCGTTAAGTGTTTCCAAATTAATTGGCACTAAATCCTACAATGTTCGATCCTTAAATTCTAGGTATCTAGCATAGTTTTATTGACCAAATACTTTATTCACATTTTTTGGCATTTGGGGTTGAAAACGAGAAACATCCCCGCTAGGTATGGGGGGTGTAATGTGTTTCCTAATCAAGTGGCACTGAATCCTACTATATTCGATCCTAAAATTTTAGGTATCTAGCATAGTTTTATTGACAAAATGCTTTATTCACATTTTTGGCATTTGGGGTTGAAAACGAGAAACATCCCCGCTAGGTATGGGAGGCGTAAAGTGTTTCCTAATTAATTGGCACTAAATCCTACAATATTCGATCCTAAAATTCTAGGTATCTAGCATAGTTTTATTGTCCAAATGCTTTATTCACATTTTTTGGCATTTGAGGCTGAAATGAAGAAACACTCCCTCTATGTATGGGGATGAGAATTTGACTGTAGTTAACTGGAACTGAATGCTACGATAACAAGTTCTGAAATTGTAGGTATCTATAATAGTTTGACTTTACAAATGCTGTATTCGAAATTTTGGGCCTTTGATGTTGAAAACGAGAAACATCCCAGCTAGGTATGGGGGGTGTAATGTGTTTCCTAATCCAGTGGCACTGAATACTACTATATTCGATCCTAAAATTTTAGGTATCTAGCGTAGTTTTATTGACCAAATGCTTTATTCATATTTTTTGGCATTTGGGGTTGAAAACGAGGAAACATACCTGCTATGTATGGTGATGAATATTTTATCTGTAGTTGACTAGCACTAAATGCTATGATATCAATTCTTCAAATTTTAGGTATCTAGTCAAGTATAATTTTCCAAATGCTTTATTCGAATTATCGGGCATTTGAGGTTGAAAACGACAAACATTCCCGCTAGGTATGGGGAGTGTAATGTGTTTCCTAATTAATTGGGACCAGATCCTACAATATTCCATCATAAATTATAGGTATCTAGCATAGTTTTATTGACCAAATGCTTTATTTACATTTTTTGGCATTTGGGGTTGAAAACGACGAAACATACCTGCTATGTGTGGTGATGAATTTTTTTTTCTGTAGCTAACTGGCACTAAATGCTATGATAACAAGTCCTCAAATTTTAGGTATCTAGCTTAGTATAATTTTCCAAATGCTTCATTCACATTTTTTGGCATTTGGGGTTGAAAACGACGAAACATACCTGCTATGTATGGCGATGAATATTTTTTCTGTAGTTAACTGGCACAAAATGCTATGATATCAAGTCCTCAAACTTTAGGTATCTAGCTAAGTATAATTTTCCAAATGCTTTATTCGAATTTTTGGGCATTTGAGGTTGAAACCGACAAAAATCCCCGCTAGGTATGGGTGGTGTAATGTCTTTCCTAATTAATTGGGACCAAATCCTACAATATTCCACCCTAACATTTTAGGTATCTAGCATAGTTTTATTGTCCAAATGCTTTATTCACATTTTTTGGCATTTGGGGTTGAAAACGACGAAACATACCTGCTATGTATGGTGATGAATTTTTTTTTCTGTAGTTAACTGGCACTAAATGCTTTGATATCAAGTCCTCAAACTTTAGGTATCTGGCTAAGTATATCATTCCAAATGCTTTATTCGAATTTTTGGGCATTTGAGGTTGAAAACGACAAACATCCCCGCTAGGTATGGGGGCGTAATGTGTTTTCTAATTAATTGGCACTAAATCCTACAATATGCGATCTTAAAATTCTAGGTATCTAGCATAGTTTTATTGTCCAAATGCTTTATTCACATTTTTTGGCATTTGAGGCTGAAATGAAGAAACACTCCCTCTATGTATGGGGATGAGAATTTTACTGTAGTTAACTGGAACTGAATGCTACGATATTAAGTTCTGAAATTGTAGGTATCTATAATAGTTTGACTTTACAAATGCTGTATTCGAAATTTTTGGCATTTGAGGTTGAAAACGAGAAACATCCCAGCTAGGTATGGGGGGTGTAATGTGTTTCCTAATCAAGTGGCACTGAATCCTACTATATTCGATACTAAAATTTTAGGTATCTAGCATAGTTTTATTGACCAAATACTTTATTCACATTTTTTGGCATTTGGGGTTGAAAACGAGAAACATCCCCGCTAGGTATGGGGGGTGTAATGTGTTTCCTAATTAAGTGGCACTAAATCCTACTATATTCAATCCTAAAATTTTAGGTATCTAGCATAGTTTTATTGACCAAATTCTTTATTCATATCTTTTGGCATTTGGGGTTGAAAACGAAGAAACATACCTGCTATGTATGGTGATGAATATTTTATCTGTAGTTAACTAGCACTAAATGCTATGATATCAAGTCCTCAAATTTTAGGTATCTAGTTAAGTATAATTTTACAAATTCTTTATTCGAATTTTTGAGCATTTGATGTTGAAAACGACAAACATCCCCGCTAGGTATGGGGGGCGTAAAGTGTTTCCTAATTAATTGGCACTAAATCCTACAATATTCGATCCTAAAATTCTAGGTATCTAGCATAGTTTTATTGTCCAAATGCTTTATTCACATTTTTTGGCATTTGCGGCTGAAATGAAGAAACACTCCCTCTATGTATGGGGATGAGAATTTGACTGTAGTTAACTGGAACTGAATGCTACGATAACAAGTTCTGAAATTGTAGGTATCTATAATAGATTGACTTTACAAATGCTGTATTAGAAATTTTTGGCATTTGAGGTTTTAAACGAGAAATATCCCCGCTAGGTATGGGGGGTGTAATGTGTTTCCTAATTAAGTGGCACTAAATCCTACTATATTCAATCCTAAAATTTTAGGTATCTAGCATAGTTTTATTGACAAAATGCTTTATTCACATTTTTGGCATTTGCGTTTGAAAACGAAGAAACGTACCTGCTATGTATAGTGATGAATATTTTGTCTGTAGTTGACTGGCACTAAATGCTATGATATAAAGTCCCCAAATTTTAGGTATCTAGTAAAGTATAATTTTCCAAATGCTTTATTCGAATTTTTGAGCATTTGAGGTTGAAAACGACAAACATCCCCGCTTGGTATGGGGGGCGTAAAGTGGTTCCTATTTAATTTGCACTAAATCCTACAATATTCGATCCTAAAATTCTAGGTATCTAGCATAGTTTTATTGTCCAAATGCTTTATTCATATTTTTTGGCATTTGCTTTTGAAAACGAAGAAACATACCTGCTATGTATAGTGATGAATATTTTGTCTGTAGCTGACTGGCACTAAATGCTACGATATCAATTCTTCAAATTTTAGGTATCTAGTCAAGTATAATTTTCCAAACGCTTTATTCGAATTTTTGGGCATTTGAAGTTGAAAACGTCAAACATCCCCGCTAGGTATGGGGGGCGTAAAGTGTTTCCTAATTAATTGACACTAAATCCTACAATATTCGATCCTAAAATTCTAGGTATCTAGCATAGTTTTAATGACTAAATACTTTATTCACATTTTTTGGCATTTGGGGTTGAAAACGAGAAACATCCCCGCTAGGTATAGGGGGTGTAATGTGCTTCCTAATTAAGTGGCACTAAATTCTACTATATTCGATCCTAAAATTTTAGGTATCTAGCATAGTTTTATTGACAAAATGCTTTATTCACATTTTTGGCATTTGCGTTTGAAAACGAAGAAACATACCTGCTATGTATGGTGATGAACATTTTATCTGTAGTTAACTAGCACTAAATGCTATGATATCAAGTCCTCAAATTTTAGGCATCTAGCTTAGTATAATTTTCCAAATGCTTCATTCACATTTTTTGGCATTTTTGGTTGAAACGACGAAACATACCTGCTATGTATGGTGATGAATATTTTATCTGTAGTTAACTAGCACTAAATGCTATGATATCAAGTCCTCAAATTTTAGGTATCTAGTTAAGTATAATTTTATAAATTCTTTATTCGAATTTTTGAGCATTTGATGTTGAAAACGACAAACATCCCCGCTAGGTATGGGGGGCGTTAAGTGTTTCCAAATTAATTGGCACTAAATCCTACAATGTTCGATCCTTAAATTCTAGGTATCTAGCATAGTTTTATTGACCAAATACTTTATTCACATTTTTTGGCATTTGGGGTTGAAAACGAGAAACATCCCCGCTAGGTATGGGGGGTGTAATGTGTTTCCTAATTAATTGGGACCAAATCCTACAATATTCCATCCTAAAATTTTAGGTATCTAGCATAGTTTTATTGACCAAATGCTTTATTTACATTTTTTGGCATTTGGGGTTGAAAACGACGAAACATACCTGCTATGTGTGGTGATGAATTTTTTTTTCTGTAGCTAACTGGCACTAAATGCTATGATATCAAGTCCTCAAATTTTAGGTATCTAGCTTAGTATAATTTTCCAAATGCTTCATTCACATTTTTTGGCATTTGGGGTTGAAAACGAAGAAACATATCTGCTATGTATGGTGATGAATATTTTTTCTGTAGTTAACTGGCACTAAATGCTATGATATAAAGTCCCCAAATTTTAGGTATCTAGTAAAGTATAATTTTCCAAATGCTTTATTCACATTTTTTGGCATTTGGGGTTGAAAACGACGAAACATACCTGCTATGTATGGTGATGAATTTTTTTTTCTGTAGTTAACTGGCACTAAATGCTATGATATCACGTCCTCAAATTTTAGGTATCTAGCATAGTTTTATTGACCAAATTCTTTATTCATATCTTTTGGCATTTGGAGTTGAAAACGAAGAAACATATCTGCTATGTATGGTGATGAATATTTTATCTGTAGTTAACTAGCACTAAATGCTATGATATCAAGTCCTCAAATTTTAGGTATCTAGTTAAGTATAATTTTACAAATTCTTTATTCGAATTTTTGAGCATATGATGTTGAAAACGACAAACATCCCCGCTAGGTATGGGGGGCGTAAAGTGTTTCCTAATTAATTGGCACTAAATCCTACAATATTCGATCCTAAAATTCTAGGTATCTAGCATAGTTTTATTGTCCAAATGCTTTATTCACATTTTTTGGCATTTGCGGCTGAAATGAAGAAACACTCCCTCTATGTATGGGGATGAGAATTTGACTGTAGTTAACTGGAACTGAATGCTACGATAACAAGTTCTGAAATTGTAGGTATCTATAATAGTTTGACTTTACAAATGCTGTATTAGAAATTTTTGGCATTTGAGGTTGAAAACGAGAAACATCCCAGCTAGGTATGGGGGGTGTAATGTGTTTCCTAATCAAGTGGCACTGAATCCTACTATATTCGATCCTAAAATTTTAGGTATCTAGCATAGTTTTATTGACAAAATGCTTTATTCACATTTTTGGCATTTGCGTTTGAAAACGAAGAAACGTACCTGCTATGTATAGTGATGAATATTTTGTCTGTAGTTGACTGGCACTAAATGCTATGATATAAAGTCCCCAAATTTTAGGTATCTAGTAAAGTATAATTTTCCAAATGCTTTATTCGAATTTTTGAGCATTTGAGGTTGAACACGAGAAACATCCCAGCTAGGTATGGGGGGGGGGTAAAGTGGTTCCTAATTAATTTGAACTAAATCCTACAATATTCGATCCTAAAATTTTAGGTATCTAGCATAGTTTTATTGACAAAATGCTTTATTCACATTTTTTGGCATTTGCGTTTGAAAACGAAGAAACGTACCTGCTATGTATTGTGATGAATATTTTGTCTGTAGTTGACTGGCACTAAATGCTATGATATAAAGTCCCCAAATTTTAGGTATCTAGTAAAGTATAATTTTCCAAATGCTTTATTCGAATTTTTGAGCATTTGAGGTTGAAAACGACAAACATCCCCGCTAGGTATGGGGGGCGTAAAGTGGTTCCTAATTAATTTGCACTAAATCCTACAATATTCGATCCTAAGATTTTAGGTATCTAGCATAGTTTTATTGACAAAATGCTTTATTCACATTTTTTGGCATTTGCGTTTGAAAACGAAGAAACGTACGTGCTATGTATAGTGATGAATATTTTGTCTGTAGTTGACTGGCACTAAATGCTATGATATAAAGTCCCCAAATTTTAGGTATCTAGTAATGTATAATTTTCAAATGCTTTATTCGAATTTTTGAGCATTTGAGGTTGAAAGCGGCAAACATCCCCGCTAAGTATGGGGGCGTAAAGTGGTTCCTAATTAATTTGCACTAAATCCTACAATATTCGATCCTAAGATTTTAGGTATCTAGCATAGTTTTATTGACAAAATGCTTTATTTACATTTTTGGCATTTGCGTTTGAAAACGAAGAAACGTACCTGCTATGTATAGTGATGAATATTTTTCTGTAGTTGACTGGTACAAAATGCTATGATATAAAATCCTCAAACTTTAGGTATCTAGCTATGTATAATTTTCCAAATGCGTTATTCGAAATGTTGGGCATATGATGTTGAAAACGACAAAAATCCCCGCTAGGTATGGGGGGCGTAAAGTGGATCCTAATTAATTTGCACTAAATCCTACAATATTCGATCCTAAGATTTTAGGTATCTAGCATAGTTTTATTGACAAAATGCTTTATTTACATTTTTGGCATTTGCGTTTGAAAACGAAGGAACGTACCTGCTATGTATAGTGATGAATAATTTGTCTGTAGTTGACTGGCACTAAATGCTATTATATAAAGTCCCCAAATTTTAGGTATCTAGTAATGTATAATTTTCCAAATGCTTTATTCGAATTTTTGAGCATTTGATGTTGAAAAAGACAAACATCCCCGCTAGGTATGGGGGGCGTAAAGTGTTTCCTAATTAATTGGCACTAAATCCTACAATATTCGATCCTAAAATTATAGGTATCTAGCATAATTTTATTGACAAAATGCTTTATTCACATTTTTCGGCATTTGCGTTTGAAAACGAAGAAACATACCTGCTATGTATAGTGATGAATATTTTGTCTGTAGTTGACTGGCACTAAATGCTATGATATCAACTCTTCAAATTTTAGGTATCTAGTCAAGTATAATCTTCCAAACGCTTTATTCGAATTTTGGGGATTTGAAGTTGAAAACGTCAAACATCCCCGCTAGCTATGGGTGGCGTAAAGTGTTTCCTAATTAATTGGCACTAAATCCTACAATATTCGATACTAAAATTTTAGGTATCTAGCATAGTTTTATTGACAAAATGCTTTATTCACATTTTTGGCATTTGCGTTTGAAAACGAAGAAACATACCTGCTATGTATGGTGATGAACATTTTATCTGTAGTTGACTGGCACTAAATGCTATGATATAAAGTCCCCAAATTTTAGGTATCTAGTAATGTATAATTTTCCAAATCCTTTATTCGAATTTTTGAGCATTTGAGGTTGAAAACGACAAACATCCCCGCTAGGTATGGGGGGCGTAAAGAGGTTCCTAATTAATTTGCACTAAATCCTACAATATTCGATCCTAAGATTTTAGGTATCTAGCATAGTTTTATTGACAAAATGCTTTATTTACATTTTTGGCATTTGCGTTTGAAAACGAAGAAACGTACCTGCTATGTATAGTGATGAATATTTTGTCTGTAGTTGACTGGCACTAAATGCTATGATATAAAGTCCCAAAATTTTAGGTATCTAGTAATGTATAATTTTCCAAATCCTTTATTCGAATTTTTGAGCATTTGAGGTTGAAAACGACAAACATCCCCGCTAGGTACGGGGGCGTAAAGAGGTTCCTAATTAATTTGCACTAAATCCTACAATATTCGATACTAAGATTTTAGGTATCTAGCATAGTTTTATTGACAAAATGCTTTATTTACATTTTTGGCATTTGCGTTTGAAAACGAAGAAACGTACCTGCTATGTATAGTGATGAATATTTTGTCTGTAGTTGACTGGCAGTAATTGCTATGATATCAACTCTTCAAATTTTAGGTATCTAGTCAAGTATAATTTTCCAAACGCTTTATTCGAATTTTGGGGATTTGAAGTTGAAAACGTCAAACATCCCCGCTAGGTATGGGTGGCGTAAAGTGGTTCCTAATTAATTTGCACTAAATCATACAATGTTCGATCCTAAGATTTTAGGTATCTAGCATAGTTTTATTGACAAAATGCTTTATTTACATTTTTGGCATTTGCGTTTAAAAACGAAGAAACGTACTTGCTATGTATAGTGATGAATATTTTGTCTGTAGTTGACTGGCACTAAATGCTATGATATAAAGTCCCCAAATTTTAGGTATCTAGTAATGTATAAGTTTCCAAATGCTTTATTCGAATTTTTGAGCATTTGAGGATGAAAACGACAAACATCCCCGCTAGGTATGGGGGGCGTAAAGTGGTTCCTAATGAATTTGCACTAAATCCTAAAATATTCGATCCTAAGATTTTAGGTATCTAGCATAGTTTTATTGACAAAATGCTTTATTTACATTTTTGGCATTTGCGTTTGAAAACGAAGAAACGTACCTGCTATGTATAGTGATGAATATTTTGTCTGTAGTTGACTGGCACTAAATGCTATGATCTAAAGTCCCCAAATTTTAGCTATCTAGTAATGTATAACTTTCCAAATGCTTTATTCGAATTTTTGGGCATTTGAGGTTGAAAACGACAAACATCCCCGCTAGTTATGGGGAGTATAATGTGTTTCCAAATTAATTGCGACCAAATCCTACAATATTCCATCCTAAAATTATAGGTATCTAGCATAGTTTTATTGACCAAATGCTTTATTCACATTTTTGGCATTTGGGGTTGAAAACGAAGAAACGTACCTGCTATGTATAGTGATGAATATTTTGTCTGTAGTTGACTGGCACTAAATGCTATGATATAAAGTCCCCAAATTTTAGGTATCTAGTAGAGTATAATTTTACAAATTCTTTATTCGAATTTTTGAGCATTTGATGTTGAAAACGACAAACATCCACGCTAGGTATGGGGGGCATAAAGTGTTTCCTAATTAATTGGCACTAAATCCTACAATATTCAATCCTAAAATTCTAGGTATCTAGCATAGTTTTATTGTCCAAATGCTTTATTCACATTTTTTGGCATTTGAGGCTGAAATGAAGAAACACTCCCTCTATGTATGGGGATGAGAATTTACTGTAGTTAACTGGAACTGAATGCTGCGATATCAAGTTATGAAATTGTAGGTATCTATAATAGATTGACTTTACAAATGCTGTATTAGAAATTTTTGGCATTTGAGGTTGAAAGCGAGAAACATCCCAGCTAGGTATGGGGGGTGTAATGTGTTTCCTAATTAATTGGCACTAAATGCCTAAAATATTTGATCCTAAAATTCTAGGTATCTAGCATATTTTTATTGACAAAATGCTTTATTTACATTTTTGGCATTTGCGGTTGAAAACGAGAAACATCCCCGCTAGGTATGGGGGGTGTAAAGTGTTTCCTAATTAACTGGCACTAAATCCTAAAATATTCGATCCTAAAATTCTAGGTATCTAGCATAGTTTTATTGTCCAAATGCTCATTCATATTTTTTGGCATTTGAGGCTGAAATGAAGAAACACTCCCTCTATGTATGGGGATGAGAATTTTACTGTAGATAACTGGAACTGAATGCTACGATAATAAGTGCTGAAATTGTGGGTATCTATAATAGATTGACTTTACAAATGCTGTATTAGAAATTTTTGGCATTTGAGGTTGAAAACGAGAAACATCACAGCTAGGTATGGGGGGTGTAATGTGTTTCCTAATCAAGTGGCACTGAATCCTACTATATTCGATCCTAAAATTTTAGGTATCTAGCATAGTTTTATTGACAAAATGCTTTATTCACATTTTTGGCATTTGCGTTTGAAAACGAAGAAACGTACCTGCTATGTATAGTGATGAATATTTTGTCTGTAGTTGACGGGCACTAAATGCTATGATATAAAGTCCCCAAATTTTAGGTATCTAGTAAAGTATAATTTTCCAAATGCTTTATTCGAATTTTTGAGCATTTTAGGTTGAACACGAGAAACATCCCAGCTAGGTATGGGGGGGGGGGGGGGTAAAGTGGTTCCTAATTAATTTGAACTAAATCCTACAATATTCGATCCTAAGATTTTAGGTATCTAGCATAGTTTTATTGACAAAATGCTTTATTTACATTTTTGGCATTTGCGTTTGAAAACGAAGAAACGTACTTGCTATGTATAGTGATGAATATTTTGTCTGTAGTTGACTGGCACTAAATGCTATGATATAAAGTCCCCAAATTTTAGGTATCTAGTAATGTATAAGTTTCCAAATGCTTTATTCGAATTTTTGAGCATTTGAGGATGAAAACGACAAACATCCCCGCTAGGTATGGGGGGCGTAAAGTGGTTCCTAATGAATTTGCACTAAATCCTAAAATATTCGATCCTAAGATTTTAGGTATCTAGCATAGTTTTATTGACAAAATGCTTTATTTACATTTTTGGCATTTGCGTTTGAAAACGAAGAAACGTACCTGCTATGTATAGTGATGAATATTTTGTCTGTAGTTGACTGGCACTAAATGCTATGATCTAAAGTCCCCAAATTTTAGCTATCTAGTAATGTATAACTTTCCAAATGCTTTATTCGAATTTTTGGGCATTTGAGGTTGAAAACGACAAACATCCCCGCTAGTTATGGGGAGTATAATGTGTTTCCAAATTAATTGCGACCAAATCCTACAATATTCCATCCTAAAATTATAGGTATCTAGCATAGTTTTATTGACCAAATGCTTTATTCACATTTTTGGCATTTGGGGTTGAAAACGAAGAAACGTACCTGCTATGTATAGTGATGAATATTTTGTCTGTAGTTGACTGGCACTAAATGCTATGATATAAAGTCCCCAAATTTTAGGTATCTAGTAGAGTATAATTTTAAAATTCTTTATTCGAATTTCTGAGTGTTTGATGTTGAAAATGACAAACATCCCCGCTAGGTATGGGGGGCGTAAAGTGTTTCCTAATTAATTGGCACTAAATCCTAAAATATTCGATCCTAAAATTCTAGGTATCTAGCATAGTTTTATTGTCCAAATGCTTTATTCACATTTTTTGGCATTTCAGGCTGAAATGAAGAAACACTCCCTCTATGTATGGGGATGAGAATTTGACTGTAGTTAACTGGAACTGAATGCTACGATATCAAGTTCTGAAATTGTACGTATCTATAATAGATTGACTTTACAAATGCTGTATTAGAAATTTTTGGCATTTGAGGTTGAAAACGAGAAACATCCCAGCTAGGTATCGGGGGTGTAAAGTGTTTCCTAATTAATTGGCACTAAATGCCTAAAATATTTGATCCTAAAATTCTAGGTATCTAGCATATTTTTATTGACAAAATGCTTTATTTACATTTTTGGCATTTGCGGTTGAAAACGAGAAACATCCCAGCTAGGTATGGGGGGTGTAAAGTGTTTCCTAATTAACTGGCACTAAATCCTAAAATATTCGATCCTAAAATTCTAGGTATCTAGCATAGTTTTATTGTCCAAATGCTTCATTCATATTTTTTGGCATTTGAGGCTGAAATGAAGAAACACTCCCGCTATGTATGGGGATGAGAATGATACTGTAGTTAACTGCAACTTAAAGCTACTATAACCAGTTCTGAAATTGTAGGTATCTCTAATATATTGATATAACAAATGATGTATTAGAAATGTTTGTCATTAGAAGTTGAAAGCGAGAAACATCCCAGCTAGGTTTGGGGGGTGTAATGTGTTTCCTAATCAAGTGGCACTGAATCCTACAATATTCGATCCTAAAATTCTAGGTATCTAGCATAGTTTTATTGTCCAAATGCTTTATTCACATTTTTTGCCATTTGCGTTTGAAAACGAAGAAACATACCTGCTATGTATAGTGATGAATATTTTGTCTGTAGTTAACTAGCACTAAATGCTATGATATAAAGTCCTCAAATTTTAGGTATCTAGTTAAGTATAAGTTTCCAAATGCTTTATTCGAATTTTTGAGCATTTGAGGATGAAAACGACAAACATCCCCGCTAGGTATGGGGGGCGTAAAGTGGTTCCTAATGAATTTGCACTAAATCCTAAAATATTCGATCCTAAGATTTTAGGTATCTAGCATAGTTTTATTGACAAAATGCTTTATTTACATTTTTGGCATTTGCGTTTGAAAACGAAGAAACGTACCTGCTATGTATAGTGATGAATATTTTGTCTGTAGTTGACTGGCACTAAATGCTATGATATAAAGTCCCCAAATTTTAGGTATCTAGTCAAGTATAATTTTCCAAACGCTTTATTCGAATTTTGGGGATTTGAAGTTGAAAACGTCAAACATCCCCGCTAGGTATGGGTGGCGTAAAGTGGTTCCTAATTAATTTGCACTAAATCATACAATGTTCGATCCTAAGATTTTAGGTATCTAGCATAGTTTTATTGACAAAATGCTTTATTTACATTTTTGGCATTTGCGTTTGAAAACGAAGAAACGTACTTGCTATGTATAGTGATGAATATTTTGTCTGTAGTTGACTGGCACTAAATGCTATGATATAAAGTCCCCAAATTTTAGGTATCTAGTAATGTATAAGTTTCCAAATGCTTTATTCGAATTTTTGAGCATTTGAGGATGAAAACGACAAACATCCCCGCTAGGTATGGGGGGCGTAAAGTGGTTCCTAATGAATTTGCACTAAATCCTAAAATATTCGATCCTAAGATTTTAGGTATCTAGCATAGTTTTATTGACAAAATGCTTTATTTACATTTTTGGCATTTGCGTTTGAAAACGAAGAAACGTACCTGCTATGTATAGTGATGAATATTTTGTCTGTAGTTGACTGGCACTAAATGCTATGATCTAAAGTCCCCAAATTTTAGCTATCTAGTAATGTATAACTTTCCAAATGCTTTATTCGAATTTTTGGGCATTTGAGGTTGAAAACGACAAACATCCCCGCTAGGTATGGGGAGTATAATGTGTTTCCAAATTAATTGCGACCAAATCCTACAATATTCCATCCTAAAATTATAGGTATCTAGCATAGTTTTATTGACCAAATGCTTTATTCACATTTTTGGCATTTGGGGTTGAAAACGAAGAAACGTACCTGCTATGTATAGTGATGAATATTTTGTCTGTAGTTGACTGGCACTAAATGCTATGATATAAAGTCCCCAAATTTTAGGTATCTAGTAGAGTATAATTTTAAAATTCTTTATTCGAATTTTTGAGCATTTGAGGATGAAAACGACAAACATCCCCGCTAGGTATGGGGGGCGTAAAGTGGTTCCTAATGAATTTGCACTAAATCCTAAAATATTCGATCCTAAGATTTTAGGTATCTAGCATAGTTTTATTGACAAAATGCTTTATTTACATTTTTGGCATTTGCGTTTGAAAACGAAGAAACGTACTTGCTATGTATAGTGATGAATATTTTGTCTGTAGTTGACTGGCACTAAATGCTATGATATAAAGTCCCAAAATTTTAGGTATCTAGTAATGTATAATTTTCCAAATCCTTTATTCGAATTTTTGAGCATTTGAGGTTGAAAACGACAAACATCCCCGCTAGGTACGGGGGGCGTAAAGAGGTTCCTAATTAATTTGCACTAAATCCTACAATATTCGATACTAAGATTTTAGGTATCTAGCATAGTTTTATTGACAAAATGCTTTATTTACATTTTTGGCATTTGCGTTTGAAAACGAAGAAACGTACCTGCTATGTATAGTGATGAATATTTTGTCTGTAGTTGACTGGCAGTAATTGCTATGATATCAACTCTTCAAATTTTAGGTATCTAGTCAAGTATAATTTTCCAAACGCTTTATTCGAATTTTGGGGATTTGAAGTTGAAAACGTCAAACATCCCCGCTAGGTATGGGTGGCGTAAAGTGGTTCCTAATTAATTTGCACTAAATCATACAATGTTCGATCCTAAGATTTTAGGTATCTAGCATAGTTTTATTGACAAAATGCTTTATTTACATTTTTGGCATTTGCGTTTAAAAACGAAGAAACGTACTTGCTATGTATAGTGATGAATATTTTGTCTGTAGTTGACTGGCACTAAATGCTATGATATAAAGTCCCCAAATTTTAGGTATCTAGTAATGTATAAGTTTCCAAATGCTTTATTCGAATTTTTGAGCATTTGAGGATGAAAACGACAAACATCCCCGCTAGGTATGGGGGGCGTAAAGTGGTTCCTAATGAATTTGCACTAAATCCTAAAATATTCGATCCTAAGATTTTAGGTATCTAGCATAGTTTTATTGACAAAATGCTTTATTTACATTTTTGGCATTTGCGTTTGAAAACGAAGAAACGTACCTGCTATGTATAGTGATGAATATTTTGTCTGTAGTTGACTGGCACTAAATGCTATGATCTAAAGTCCCCAAATTTTAGCTATCTAGTAATGTATAACTTTCCAAATGCTTTATTCGAATTTTTGGGCATTTGAGGTTGAAAACGACAAACATCCCCGCTAGTTATGGGGAGTATAATGTGTTTCCAAATTAATTGCGACCAAATCCTACAATATTCCATCCTAAAATTATAGGTATCTAGCATAGTTTTATTGACCAAATGCTTTATTCACATTTTTGGCATTTGGGGTTGAAAACGAAGAAACGTACCTGCTATGTATAGTGATGAATATTTTGTCTGTAGTTGACTGGCACTAAATGCTATGATATAAAGTCCCCAAATTTTAGGTATCTAGTAGAGTATAATTTTAAAATTCTTTATTCGAATTTCTGAGTGTTTGATGTTGAAAATGACAAACATCCCCGCTAGGTATGGGGGGCATAAAGTGTTTCCTAATTAATTGGCACTAAATCCTACAATATTCGATCCTAAAATTCTAGGTATCTAGCATAGTTTTATTGTCCAAATGCTTTATTCACATTTTTTGGCATTTCAGGCTGAAATGAAGAAACACTCCCTCTATGTATGGGGATGAGAATTTGACTGTAGTTAACTGGAACTGAATGCTACGATATCAAGTTCTGAAATTGTAGGTATCTATAATAGATTGACTTTACAAATGCTGTATTAGAAATTTTTGGCATTTGAGGTTGAAAGCGAGAAACATCCCAGCTAGGTATCGGGGGTGTAAAGTGTTTCCTAATTAATTGGCACTAAATGCCTAAAATATTTGATCCTAAAATTCTAGGTATCTAGCATATTTTTATTGACAAAATGCTTTATTTACATTTTTGGCATTTGCGGTTGAAAACGAGAAACATCCCAGCTAGGTATAGGGGGTGTAATATGTTTCCTAATTAACTGGCACTAAATCCTAAATATTCGATCCTAAAAATTTTAGGTATCTAGCATAGTTTTATTGTCCAAATGCTTTATTCGATATTTTTGGCATTTGAGGCTGAAAACGAAGAAACACCTGCTATGTATAGTGATGAGAATTTTGTCTGTAGTTAACTGGCACTAAATGCTACGATATCAAGTTCTGAAATTTTAGGTATCTAGTAATAGATTGACTTTACAAATGCTTTATTAGAATTTTTGGCATTTGGGGTTGAAAACGAGAAACATCCCCGCTAGGTATGGGGGGTGTAATGTGTTTCCTAATTAAGTGGCACTAAATCCTACAATATTCGATCCTAAAATTTTAGGTATCTAGCATAGTTTTATTGACAAAATGCTTTATTCACATTTTTGGCATTTGCGTTTGAAAACGAAGAAACGTACCTGCTATGTATAGTGATGAATATTTTGTCTGTAGTTGACTGGCACTAAATGCTATGATATAAAGTCCCCAAATTTTAGGTATCTAGTAAAGTATAATTTTCCAAATGCTTTATTCGAATTTTTGAGCATTTGAGGTTGAAAACGAGAAACATCCCCAGCTAGGTATGGGGGGGGGGGGTAAAGTGGTTCCTAATTAATTTGAACTAAATCCTACAATATTCGATCCTAAGATTTTAGGTATCTAGCATAGTTTTATTGACAAAATGCTTTATTTACATTTTTGGCATTTGCGTTTGAAAACGAAGAAACGTACTTGCTATGTATAGTGATGAATATTTTGTCTGTAGTTGACTGGCACTAAATGCTATGATATAAAGTCCCCAAATTTTAGGTATCTAGTAATGTATAAGTTTCCAAATGCTTTATTCGAATTTTTGAGCATTTGAGGTTGAAAACGACAAACATCCCCGCTAGGTATGGGGGGCGTAAAGTGTTCCAAATGAATTTGCACTAAATCCTAAAATATTCGATCCTAAAATTTTAGGTATCTAGCATAGTTTTATTGACCAAAATGCTTTATTTACATTTTTGGCATTTGCGTTGAAAACGAAGAAACGTACCTGCTATGTATAGTGATGAATATTTTGTCTGTAGTTGACTGGCACTAAATGCTATGATATAAAGTCCCCAAATTTTAGGTATCTAGTAATGTATAACTTTCCAAATGCTTTATTCGAATTTTTGAGTGTTTGAGGTTGAAAATGACAAACATCCCCGCTAGGTATGGGGAGTATAATGTGTTTCCAAATTAATTGGCACTAAATCCTAAAATATTCGATCCTAAAATTCTAGGTATCTAGCATAGTTTTATTGTCCAAATGCTTTATTCACATTTTTTGGCATTTGAGGCTAGAAGCAAATGTATGGGGATGAATTGACTCATTGTGCTACGATATCAAGTTCTGAAATTGTAGGTATCTAGTAGAAATTGACTTTACAAATGCTAGGTATTAGAAATTCCATGCGAAAATAAAACTAGGTATCGGGGGTGTAAAGTGTTTCCTAATTAATTGGCACTAAATGCCTAAAATATTTGATCCTAAAATTCTAGGTATCTAGCATATTTTTATTGACAAAATGCTTTATTTACATTTTTGGCATTTGCGGTTGAAAACGAGAAACATCCCAGCTAGGTATGGGGGGTGTAAAGTGTTTCCTAATTAACTGGCACTAAATCCTAAAATATTCGATCCTAAAATTCTAGGTATCTAGCATAGTTTTATTGTCCAAATGCTCATTCATATTTTTTGGCATTTGAGGCTGAAATGAAGAAACACTCCCTCTATGTATGGGGATGAGAATTTTACTCTAGTTAACTGGAACTGAATGCTACGATATCAAGTTCTGAAATTGTAGGTATCTATAATAGATTGACTTTACAAATGCTGTATTAGAAATTTTTGGCATTTGAGGTTGAAAGCGAGAAACATCCCAGCTAGGTATGGGGGGTGTAATGTGTTTCCTAATCAAGTGGCACTGAATCCTACTATATTCGATCCTAAAATTTTAGATATCTAGCATAGTTTTATTGACAAAATGCTTTATTCACATTTTTTGGCATTTGCGTTTGAAAACGAAGAAACGTACCTGCTATGTATAGTGATGAATATTTTTCTGTAGTTGACTGGCAGTAATTGCTATGATATCAAGTCCTCAAACTTTAGGTATCTAGCTAATTATAATTTTCCAAATGCTTTATTCGAATTTTTGGGCATTTGATGTTGAAAACGACAAACATCCCCACTAGGTATGGGGGGCGTAAAGTGGTTCCTAATTAATTTCCACTAAATTCTACAATATTCGATCCTAAGATTTTAGGTATCTAGCATAGTTTTATTGACAAAATGCTTTATTCACATTTTTGGCATTTGCGTTTGAAAACGAAGAAACGTACCTGCTATGTATAGTGATGAATATTTTGTCTGTAGTTGACTGGCACTAAATGCTATGATATAAAGTTTCCAAATTTTAGGTATCTAGTAACGTATAATTTTCCAAATGCTTTATTCGAATTTTTGAGCATTTGAGGATGAAAAAGACAAATATCCCCTCTAGGTATGGGGAGTGTAATGTGTTTCCTAATTAATTGGGACCAGATCCTACAATATTCCATCATAAATTATAGGTATCTAGCATAGTTTTATTGACCAAATGCTTTATTTACATTTTTTGGCATTTGGGGTTGAAAACGACGAAACGTACCTGCTATGTATAGTGATGAATATTTTGTCTGTAGTTGACTGGCACTAAATGCTATGATATAAAGTCCCCAAATTTTAGGTATCTAGTAGAGTATAATTTTAAAATTCTTTATTCGAATTTCTGAGTGTTTGATGTTGAAAATGACAAACATTCCCGCTAGGTATGGGGAGCGTAAAGTGTTTCCTAATTAATTGGCACTAAATCCTACAATATTCGATATTAAAATTCTAGGTATCTAGCATAGTTTTATTGTCCAAATGCTTTATTCACATTTTTTGGCATTTGAGGCTGAAATGAAGAAACACTCCCTCTATGTATGGGGATGAGAATTTTACTGTAGTTAACTGGAACTGAATGCTACGATATTAAGTTCTGAAATTGTAGGTATCTATAATAGATTGAGTTTACGAATGCTGTATTAGAAATTTTTGGCATTTGAGGTTGAAAACGAGAAACATCCCAGCTAGGTATGGGGGGTGTAATGTGTTTCCTAATCAAGTGGCACTGAATCCTACTATATTCGATCCTAAGATTTTAGGTATCTAGCATAGTTGTATTGACAAAATGCTTTATTCACATTTTTTGGCATTTGCGTTTGAAAACGAAGAAACATACCTGCTATGTATAGTTATGAATATTTTGTCTGTAGTTGACTGGCAGTAATTGCTATGATATCAACTCTTCAAATTTTAGGTATCTAGTCAAGTATAATTTTCCAAACGCTTTATTCGAATTTTGGGGATTTGAAGTTGAAAACGTCAAACATCCCCGCTAGGTATGGGTGGCGTAAAGTGGTTCCTAATTAATTTGCACTAAATCATACAATATTCGATCCTAAGATTTTAGGTATCTAGCATAGTTTTATTGACAAAATGCTTTATTTACATTTTTGGCATTTGCGTTTGAAAACGAAGAAACGTACTTGCTATGTATAGTGATGAATATTTTGTCTGTAGTTGACTGGCACTAAATGCTATGATATAAAGTTTCCAAATTTTAGGTATCTAGCTAAGTATAATTTTCCAAATGCTTTATTCGAATTTTTGGGCATTTGATGATGAAAACGACAAACATCCCCACTAGGTATGGGGGGCGTAAAGTTGTTCCTAATTAATTTGCAGTAAATCCTACAATGTTCGATCCTTAAATTCTAGGTATCTAGCATAGTTTTATTGACAAAATGCTTTATTTACATTTTTGGCATTTGCGTTTGAAAACGAAGAAACGTACCTGCTATGTATAGTGATGAATATTTTGTCTGTAGTTGACTGGCACTAAATGCTATGATATAAAGTCCCCAAATTTTAGGTATCTAGTAATGTATAACTTTCCAAATGCTTTATTCGAATTTTTGAGCATTTGAGGTTGAAAACGACAAACATCCCCGCTAGGTATGGGGGGCGTAAAGTGGTTCCTAATTAATTTGCGACTAAATCCTACAATATTCGATCCTAAGATTTTAGGTATCTAGCATAGTTTTATTGACAAAATGCTTTATTCACATTTTTGGCATTTGCGTTTGAAAACGAAGAAACGTACCTGCTATGTATAGTGATGAATATTTTGTCTGTAGTTGACTGGCACTAAATGCTATGATATAAAGTCCCCAAATTTTAGGTATCTAGTAACGTATAACTTTCCAAATGCTTTATTCGAATTTTTGAGCATTTGAGGTTGAAAAAGACAAACATCCCCTCTAGGTATGGGGAGTGTAATGTGTTTCCTAATTAATTGGGACCAGATCCTACAATATTCCATCCTAAAATTCTAGGTATCTAGCATAGTTTTATTGACCAAATGCTTTATTCACATTTTTTGGCATTTGAGGCTGAAATGAAGAAACACTCCCTCTATGTATGGGGATGAGAATTTGACTGTAGTTAACAGGAACTGAATGCTACGATATCAAGTTCTGAAATTGTACGTATCTATAATAGATTGACTTTACAAATGCTGTATTAGAAATTTTTGGCATTTGAGGTTGAAAACGAGAAACATTCCAGCTAGGTATGGGGGGTGTAAAGTGTTTCCTAATTAATTGGCACTAAATGCCTAAATTATTCGATCCTAAAATTCTAGGTATCTAGCATAGTTTTATTGACAAAATGCTTTATTTACATTTTTGGGTATTTGAGGTTGCAAACGACAAACATCCCCGCTAGGTATGGGGGGTGTAAAGTGTTTCCTAATTAATTGGCAATAAATCCTACAATATGCGATCTTAAAATTCTAGGTATCTAGCATAGTTTTATTGTCCAAATGCTTTATTCACATTTTTTGGCATTTCAGGCTGAAATGAAGAAACACTCCCTCTATGTATGGGGATGAGAATTTGACTGTAGTTAACTGGAACTGTATGCTACGATATCAAGTTCTGAAATTGTCGGTATCTATCATAGTTTGACTTTACAAATGCTGTATTATACATGGTTGGCATTTGATGGTGCACACGAGAAACATCCCAGCTAGGTATGGGGGGTGTAATGTGTTTCCTAATCCAGTGGCACTGAATCCTACTATATTCGATCCTAAGATTTTAGGTATCTAGCATAGTTTTATTGACCAAATGCTTTATTCATATTTTCTGGCATTTGGGGTTGAAAACGAAGAAACGTACCTGCTATGTATAGTGATGAATATTTTGTCTGTAATTGACTGGCACTAAATGCTATGATATAAAGTCCCCAAATTTTAGGTATCTAGTAGAGTATAATTTTAAAATTCTTTATTCGAATTTCTGAGTGTTTGATGTTGAAAATGACAAACATTCCCGCTAGGTATGGGGAGCGTAAAGTGTTTCCTAATTAATTGGCACTAAATGCCTAAAATATTTGATCCTAAAATTCTAGGTATCTAGCATATTTTTATTGACAAAATGCTTTATTTACATTTTTGGCATTTGCGGTTGAAAACGACAAACATCCCAGCTAGGTATGGGGAGTATAAATGTGTTTCCTAATTAACTGGCACTAAATCCTACAATATTCGATCCTAAAATTATAGGTATCTAGCATAGTTTTATTGTCCAAATGCTCATTCATATTTTTTGGCATTTGAGGCTGAAATGAAGAAACACTCCCTCTATGTATGGGGATGACAATTTTACTCTAGTTAACTGGAACTGTATGCTACGATATCAAGTTCTGAAATTGTAGGTATCTATAATAGTTTGAATTTACAAATGCTGTATTCGAAATTTTTGGCATTTGAGGTTGAAAACGAGAAACATCCCAGCTAGGTATGGGGGGTGTAATGTGTTTCCTAATCAAGTGGCACTGAATCCTACTATATTCGATCCTAAAATTTTAGGTATCTAGCATAGTTTTATTGACAAAATGCTTTATTCACATTTTTTGGCATTTGCGTTTGAAAACGAAGAAACATACCTGCTATGTATAGTGATGAATATTTTGTCTGTAGTTGACTGGCAGTAATTGCTATGATATCAACTCTTCAAATTTTAGGTATCTAGTCAAGTATAATTTTCCAAACGCTTTATTCGAATTTTGGGGATTTGAAGTTGAAAACGTCAAACATCCCCGCTAGGTATGGGTGGCGTAAAGTGGTTCCTAATTAATTTGCACTAAATCCTACAATATTCGATCCTAAGATTTTAGGTATCTAGCATAGTTTTATTGACAAAATGCTTTATTTACATTTTTGGCATTTGCGTTTGAAAACGAAGAAACGTACCTGCTATGTATAGTGATGAATATTTTGTCTGTAGTTGACTGGCACTAAATGCTATGATATAAAGTTTCCAAATTTTAGGTATCTAGTAACGTATAATTTTCCAAATGCTTTATTCGAATTTTTGTGCATTTGAGGTTGAAAACGACAAACATCCCCGCTAGGTATGGGGGGCGTAAAGTGGTTCCTAATTAATTTGCACTAAATCCTACAATATTCGATCCTAAGATTTTAGGTATCTAGCATAGTTTTATTGACAAAATGCTTTATTTACATTTTTGGCATTTGCGTTTGAAAACGAAGAAACGTACCTGCTATGTATAGTGATGAATATTTTGTCTGTAGTTGACTGGCACTAAATGCTATGATATAAAGTCCCCAAATTTTAGGTATCTAGTAATGTATAATTTTCCAAATGCTTTATTCGAATTTTTGAGCATTTGAGGTTGAAAACGACAAACATCCCCGCTAGGTATGGGGGGCGTAAAGTGGTTCCTAATGAATTTGCACTAAATCCTACAATATTCGATCCTAAGATTTTAGGTATCTAGCATAGTTTTATTGACAAAATGCTTTATTTACATTTTTGGCATTTGCGTTTGAAAACGAAGAAACGTACCTGCTATGTATAGTGATGAATATTTTGTCTGTAGTTGACTGGCACTAAATGCTATGATATAAAGTCCCCAAATTTTAGCTATCTAGTAATGTATAACTTTCCAAATGCTTTATTCGAATTTTTGGGCATTTGAGGTTGAAAACGACAAACATCCCCGCTAGGTATGGGGAGTATAATGTGTTTCCTAATTAATTGGGACCAAATCCTACAATATTCCATCCTAAAATTATAGGTATCTAGCATAGTTTTATTGACCAAATGCTTTATTCACATTTTTGGCATTTGGGGTTGAAAACGAAGAAACGTACCTGCTATGTATAGTGATGAATATTTTGTCTGTAGTTGACTGGCACTAAATGCTATGATATAAAGTCCCCAAATTTTAGGTATCTAGTAGAGTATAATTTTAAAATTCTTTATTCGAATTTCTGAGTGTTTGATGTTGAAAATGACAAACATCCCCGCTAGGTATGGGGAGCGTAAAGTGTTTCCTAATTAATTGGCACTAAATCCTAAAATATTCGATACTAAAATTCTAGGTATCTAGCATAGTTTTATTGTCCAAATGCTTTATTCACATTTTTTGGCATTTGAGGCTGAAAACGACAAACATCCCCTGCTAGGTATGGGGAGTGTAATGTGTTTCCTAATTAATTGGGACCAAATCCTATGAATATTCCATCCTATAATTATAGGTATCTAGCATAGTTTTATTGACCAAATGCTTTATTTACATTTTTGGCATTTGAGGGTTGAAAACGAGAAACATCCCAGCTAGGTATGGGGGGTGTAAAGTGTTTCCTAATTAATTTGGCACTAAATCCTAAAATATTCGATCCTAAGATTCTAGGTATCTAGCATAGTTTTATTGTCCAAATGCTTTATTCACATTTTTTGGCATTTGCGTCTGAAATGAAGAAACACTCCCTCCATGTATGGGGATGACAATTTGACTCTAGTTAACTGGAACTGAATGCTACGATATCAAGTTCTGAAATTGTAGGTATCTATAATAGATTGACTTCACAAATGCTGTATTAGAAATTTTTGGCATTTGAGGTTGAAAACGAGAAACATCCCAGCTAGGTATGGGGGGTGTAATGTGTTTCCTAATCAAGTGGCACTGAATCCTACTATATTCGATCCTAAGATTTTAGGTATCTAGCATAGTTTTATTGACCAAATGCTTTATTCACATTTTTTGGCATTTGCGTTTGAAAGCGAAGAAACATACCTGCTATGTATAGTGATGAATATTTTTTCTGTAGTTGACTGGCACTAAATGCTATGATATCAATTCTTCAAATTTTAGGTATCTAGTCAAGTATAATTTTCCAAACGCTTTATTCCAATTTTGAGCATTTGAGGTTGAAAACGACAAACATCCCCGCTAGGTATGGAGGGCGTAAAGTGGTTCCTAATGAATTTGAACTAAATCCTACAATATTCGATCCTAAGATTTAGAGGTATCTAGCATAGTTTTATTGACAAAATGCTTTATTTACATTTTTGGCATTTGCGTTTGAAAACGAAGAAACGTACCTGCTATGTATAGTGATGAATATTTTGTCTGTAGTTGACGGGCACTAAATGCTATGATATAAAGTCCCCAAATTTTAGGTATCTAGTAATGTATAATTTTCCAAATGCTTTATTCGAATTTTTTGAGCATTTGAGGTTGAAAACGACAAACATCCCCGCTAGGTATGGGGGCGTAAAGTGGTTCCTAATTAATTTGCACTAAATCCTACTATATTCGATCCTAAAATTTTAGGTATCTAGCATAGTTTTATTGACAAAATGCTTTATTCACATTTTTGGCATTTGCGTTTGAAAACGAAGAAACGTACCTGCTATGTATAGTGATGAATATTTTGTCTGTAGTTGACGGGCACTAAATGCTATGATATAAAGTCCCCAAATTTTAGGTATCTAGTAGAGTATAATTTTAAAATTCTTTATTCGAATTTCTGAGTGTTTGATGTTGAAAATGACAAACATTCCCGCTAGGTATGGGGAGCGTAAAGTGTTTCCTAATTAATTGGCACTAAATCCTAAAATATTCGATACTACAATTCTAGGTATCTAGCATAGTTTTATTGTCCAAATGCTTTATTCACATTTTTTGGCATTTGAGGATGAAAAAGACAAATATCCCCTCTAGGTATGGGGAGTGTAATGTGTTTCCTAATTAATTGGGACCAGATCCTACAATATTCCATCATAAATTATAGGTATCTAGCATAGTTTTATTGACCAAATGCTTTATTTACATTTTTGGCATTTGGGGTTGAAAACGAGAAACATCCCGGCTAGGTATGGGGGGTGTAAAGTGTTTCCTAATTAATTGGCAATAAATCCTACAATATGCGATCTTAAAATTCTAGGTATCTAGCATAGTTTTATTGTCCAAATGCTTTATTCACATTTTTTGGCATTTCAGGCTGAAATGAAGAAACACTCCCTCTATGTATGGGGATGACAATTTGACTCTAGTTAACTGGAACTGAATGCTACGATATCAAGTTCTGAAATTGTAGGTATCTATAATAGTTTGAATTTACAAATGCTGTATTCGAAATTTTTGGCATTTGAGGTTGAAAACGAGAAACATCCCAGCTAGGTATGGGGGGTGTAATGTGTTTCCTAATCAAGTGGCACTAAATCCTACTATATTCGATCCTAAAATTTTAGATATCTAGCATAGTTTTATTGACAAAATGCTTTATTCACATGTTTTGGCATTTGCGTTTGAAAACGAAGAAACATACCTGCTATGTATAGTGATGAATATTTTGTCTGTAGTTGACTGGCAGTAAATGCTACGATATCAATTCTTCAAATTTTAGGTATCTAGTCAGGTATAATAATCCAAACGCTTTATTCCAATTTTGAGCATTTGAGGTTGAAAACGACAAACATCCCCGCTAGGTATGGAGGGCGTAAAGTGGTTCCTAATTAATTTGAACTAAATCCTACAATATTCGATCCTAAGATTTTAGGTATCTAGCATAGTTTTATTGACAAAATGCTTTATTTACATTTTTGCCATTTGGGTTTGAAAACGAAGAAACATACCTGCTATGTATAGTGATGAATATTTTGTCTGTAGTTGACTGGCACTAAATGCTATGATATAAAGTCCCCAAATTTTAGGTATCTAGTAATGTATAATTTTCCAAATGCTTTATTCGAATTTTTGAGCATTTGAGGTTGAAAACGACAAACATCCCCGCTAGGTATGGGGAGCGTAAAGTGGTTCCTAATTAATTTGCGACTAAATCCTACAATATTCGATCCTAAGATTTTAGGTATCTAGCATAGTTTTATTGACAAAATGCTTTATTTACATTTTTGGCATTTGCGTTTGAAAACGAAGAAACGTACCTGCTATGTTTAGTTATGAATATTTTGTCTGTAGTTGACTGGCACTAAATGCTATGATATAAAGTCCCCAAATTTTAGCTATCTAGTAATGTATAACTTTCCAAATGCTTTATTCTAATTTTTGGGCATTTGAGGTTGAAAACGACAAACATCCCCGCTAAGTATGGGGGGCGTAAAGTGTTTCCTAATTAATTGGGACCAAATCCTACAATATTCCATCCTAAAATTAAAGGTATCTAGCATAGTTTTATTGAACAAATACTTTATTCACATTTTTTGGCATTTGGGGTTGAAAACGAAGAAACGTACCTGCT
The DNA here is from genome assembly GCA_030998225.1 of Diplolepis rosae. Taxonomy (NCBI): domain Eukaryota; kingdom Metazoa; phylum Arthropoda; class Insecta; order Hymenoptera; family Diplolepididae; genus Diplolepis; species Diplolepis rosae. The sequence continues at coordinate 2,326,369 of JAPYXD010000466.1, forward strand.
ATGTATAGTGATGAATATTTTGTCTGTAGTTGACTGGCACTAAATGCTATGATATAAAGTCCCCAAATTTTAGGTATCTAGTAGAGTATAATTTTAAAATTCTTTATTCGAATTTCTGAGTGTTTGATGTTGAAAATGACAAACATTCCCGCTAGGTATGGGGAGCGTAAAGTGTTTCCTAATTAATTGGCACTAAATCCTAAAATATTCGATACTACAATTCTAGGTATCTAGCATAGTTTTATTGTCCAAATGCTTTATTCACATTTTTTGCATTTGGGCTGAAAACGACAAACATCCCCGCTAGGTATGGGGAGTGTAATGTGTTTCCTAATTAATTGGGACCAAATGCCTACAATATTCCATCCTAAAATTATAGGTATCTAGCATAGTTTTATTGACCAAATGCTTTATTTACATTTTTGGCATTTGGGGTTGAAAACGAGAAACATCCCAGCTAGGTATGGGGGGTGTAAAGTGTTTCCTAATTAATTGGCAAAAAATCCTACAATATGCGATCTTAAAATTCTAGGTATCTAGCATAGTTTTATTGTCCAAATGCTTTATTCACATTTTTTGGCATTTCAGGCTGAAATGAAGAAACACTCCCTCTATGTATGGGGATGAGAATTTGACTGTAGTTAACTGGAACTGAATGCTACGATATCAAGTTCTGAAATTGTAGGTATCTATAATAGATTGACTTTACGAATGCTGTATTCGAAATTTTTGGCATTTGAGGTTGAAAACGAGAAACATCCCAGCTAGGTATGGGGGGTGTAATGTGTTTCCTAATCAAGTGGCACTGAATCCTACTATATTCGATCCTAAAATTTTAGATATCTAGCATAGTTTTATTGACAAAATGCTTTATTCACATTTTTTGGCATTTGCGTTTGAAAACGAAGAAACATACCTGCTATGTATAGTGATGAATATTTTTTCTGTAGTTAACTGGCAGTAATTGCTATGATATCAACTCTTCAAATTTTAGGTATCTAGTCAAGTATAATTTTCCAAACGCTTTATTCGAATTTTGGGGATTTGAAGTTGAAAACGTCAAACATCCCCGCTAGGTATGGGTGGCGTAAAGTGGTTCCTAATTAATTTGCACTAAATCATACAATATTCGATCCTAACATTTTAGGTATCTAGCATAGTTTTATTGACAAAATGCTTTATTCACATTTTTGGCATTTGCGTTTGAAAACGAAGAAACGTACCTGCTATGTATAGTGATGAATATTTTGTCTGTAGTTGACGGGCACTAAATGCTATGATATAAAGTCCCCAAATTTTAGGTATCTAGTAATGTATAATTTTCCAAATGCTTTATTCGAATTTTTGAGCATTTGAGGTTGAAAACGACAAACATCCCCGCTAGGTATGGGGGGCGTAAAGTGGTTCCTAATGAATTTGCACCAAATCCTACAATATTCCATCCTAAGAATTATAGGTATCTAGCATAGTTTTATTGACAAAATGCTTTATTTACATTTTTGGCATTTGCGTTTGAAAACGAAGAAACGTACCTGCTATGTATAGTGATGAATATTTTGTCTGTAGTTGACTGGCACTAAATGCTATGATATAAAGTCCCCAAATTTTAGGTATCTAGTAATGTATAATTTTCCAAATGCTTTATTCGAATTTTTGAGCATTTGAGGTTGAAAACGACAAACATCCCCGCTAGGTATGGGGGGCGTAAAGTGGTTCCTAATGAATTTGCACTAAATCCTACAATATTCGATCCTAAGATTTTAGGTATCTAGCATAGTTTTATTGACAAAATGCTTTATTTACATTTTTGGCATTTGCGTTTGAAAACGAAGAAACGTACCTGCTATGTATAGTGATGAATATTTTGTCTGTAGTTGACTGGCACTAAATGCTATGATATAAAGTTTCCAAATTTTAGGTATCTAGTAACGTATAACTTTCCAAATGCTTTATTCGAATTTTTGGGCATTTGAGGTTGAAAACGACAGACATCCCCGCTAGGTATGGGGAGTGTAATGTGGTTCCTAATTAATTGGGACCAAATCCTACAATATTCCATCCTAAAATTATAGGTATCTAGCATAGTTTTATTGACCAAATGCTTTATTCACATTTTTTGGCATTTGAGGCTGAAATGAAGAAACACTCCCTCTATGTATGGGGATGAGAATTTGACTGTAGTTAACTGGAACTGAATGCTGCGATATCAAGTTCTGAAATTGTAGGTATCTATAATAGATTGACTTTACAAATGCTGTATTAGAAATTTTTGGCATTTGAGGTTGAAAACGAGAAACATCCCAGCTAGGTATGGGGGGTGTAATGTGTTTCCTAATCAAGTGACACTGAATCCTACTATATTCGATCCTAAGATTTTAGGTATCTAGCATAGTTTTATTGACAAAATGCTTTATTTACATTTTTGGCATTTGCGTTTGAAAACGAAGAAACGTACTTGCTATGTATAGTGATGAATATTTTGTCTGTAGTTGACTGGCACTAAATGCTATGATATAAAGTCCCCAAATTTTAGGTATCTAGTAATGTATAATTTTCCAAATGCTTTATTCGAATTTTTGAGCATTTGAGGTTGAAAACGACAAACATCCCCGCTAGGTATGGGGGGCGTAAAGTGGTTCCTAATGAATTTGCACTAAATCCTACAATATTCGATCCTAAGATTTTAGGTATCTAGCATAGTTTTATTGACAAAATGCTTTATTTACATTTTTTGGCATTTGCGTTTGAAAACGAAGAAACGTACCTGCTATGTATAGTGATGAATATTTTGTCTGTAGTTGACTGGCACTAAATGCTATGATATAAAGTTTCCAAATTTTAGGTATCTAGTAACGTATAACTTTCCAAATGCTTTATTCGAATTTTTGAGCATTTGAGGTTGAAAACGACAAACATCCCCGCTAGGTAAGGGGATTGTAATGTGTTTCCTAATTAATTGGGACCAAATCCTACAATATTCGATCCTAAAAGTCTAGGTATCTAGCTTAGTTTTATTGTCCAAATGCTTTATTCACATTTTTTGGCATTTTCGTTTGAAAACGAAGAAACGTACCTGCTATGTATAGTGATGAATATTTTATCTGTAGTTAACTGGCACTAAATGCTATGATATCAAGTCCTCAAATTTTAGGTACCTAGTTAAGTATAATTTTAAAATTCTTTATTCGAATTTCTGAGTGTTTGATGTTGAAAATGACAAACATTCCCGCTAGGTATGGGGAGCGTAAAGTGTTTCCTAATTAATTGGCACTAAATCCTAAAATATTCGATACTAAAATTCTAGGTATCTAGCATAGTTTTATTGTCCAAATGCTTTATTCACATTTTTTGGCATTTGAGGCTGAAAACGACAAACATCCCCGCTAGGTATGGGGGGTGTAATGTCTTTCCTAATTAATTGGCAAGAAATCCTACAATATTCCAACATAAAATTATAGGTATCTAGCAAAGTTTTATTGACCAAATGCTTTATTTACATTTTTGGCATTTGGGGTTGAAAACGAGAAACATCCCAGCTAGGTATGGGGGGTGTAAAGTGTTTCCTAATTAATTGGCAATAAATCCTACAATATGCGATCTTAAAATTCTAGGTATCTAGCATAGTTTTATTGTCCAAATGCTTTATTCACATTTTTTGGCATTTCAGGCTGAAATGAAGAAACACTCCCTCCATGTATGGGGATGAGAATTTGACTGTAGTTAACTGGAACTGAATGCTACGATAACAAGTTCTGAAATTGTAGGTATCTATAATAGTTTGATTTTACAAATGCTGTATTCGAAATTTTTGGCATTTGAGGTTGAAAGCGAGAAACATCCCAGCTAGGTATGGGGGGTGTAATGTGTTTCCTAATTAAGCGGCACTAAATCCTACTATATTCAATCCTAAAATTTTAGGTATCTAGCATAGTTTTATTGACAAAATGCTTTATTTACATTTTTGGCATTTGCGTTTGAAAACGAAGAAACATACCTGCTATGTATAGTGATGAATATTTTTTCTGTAGTTGACTGGCACTAAATGCTATGATATCAATTCTTCAAATTTTAGGTATCTAGTCAAGTATAATTTTCCAAACGCTTTATTCGAATTTTTGGGCATTTGAAGTTGAAAACGTCAAACATCCCCGCTAGGTATGGGGGGCGTAAAGTGTTTCCTAATTAATTGACACTAAATCCTACAATATTCGATCCTAAAATTCTAGGTATCTAGCATAGTTTTATTGTCCAAATGCTTTATTCACATTTTTTGGCATTTGCGTTTGAAAACGAAGAAACATACCTGCTATGTATAGTGATGAATATTTTGTCTGTAGTTAACTAGCACTAAATGCTATGATATCAAGTCCTCAAATTTTAGGTATCTAGTCAAGTATAATCTTCCAAACGCTTTATTCGAATTTTGGGGATTTGAAGTTGAAAACGTCAAACATCCCCGCTAGGTATGGGTGGCGTAAAGTGGTTCCTTATTAATTTTCACTAAATCCTACAATATTCGATACTAAGATTTTAGGTATCTAGCATAGTTTTATTGACAAAATGCTTTATTTACATTTTTGGCATTTGCGTTTGAAAACGAAGAAACGTACCTGCTATGTATAGTGATGAATATTTTGTCTGTAGTTGACTGGCACTAAATGCTATGATATAAAGTCCCCAAATTTTAGGTATCTAGTAATGTATAATTTTCCAAATCCTTTATTCGAATTTTTGAGCATTTGAGGTTGAAAACGACAAACATCCCTGCTAGGTATGGGGGGCGTAAAGTGGTTCCTAATTAATTTGCACTAAATCCTACAATATTCGATCCTAAGATTTTAGGTATCTAGCATAGTTTTATTGACAAAATGCTTTATTTACATTTTTGGCATTTGCGTTTGAAAACGAAGAAACGTACCTGCTATGTATTGTGATGAATATTTTGTCTGTAGTTGACTGGCACTAAATGCTATGATATAAAGTCCCCAAATTTTAGGTATCTAGTAAAGTATAATTTTCCAAATGCTTTATTCGAATTTTTGAGAATTTGAGGTTGAAAACGACAAACATCCCCGCTAGGTATGGGGGGCGTAAAGTGGTTCCTAATTAATTTGCACTAAATCCTACAATATTCGATCCTAAGATTTTAGGTATCTAGCATAGTTTTATTGACAAAATGCTTTATTTACATTTTTGGCATTTGCGTTTGAAAACGAAGAAACGTACCTGCTATGTATAGTGATGAATATTTTGTCTGTAGTTGACTGGCACTAAATGCTATGATATAAAGTCCCCAAATTTTAGCTATCTAGTAATGTATAACTTTCCAAATGCTTTATTCGAATTTTTGGGCATTTGAGGTTGAAAACGACAAACATCCCCGCTAGGTATGGGGAGTGTAATGTGTTTCCAAATTAATTGGGACCAAATCCTACAATATTCCATCCTAAAATTATAGGTATCTAGCATAGTTTTATTGACCAAATGCTTTATTCACATTTTTGGCATTTGGGGTTGAAAACGAAGAAACGTACCTGCTATGTATAGTGATGAATATTTTGTCTGTAGTTGACTGGCACTAAATGCTATGATATAAAGTCCCCAAATTTTAGGTATCTAGTAGAGTATAATTTTAAAATTCTTTATTCGAATTTCTGAGTGTTTGATGTTGAAAATGACAAACATCCCCGCTAGGTATGGGGAGCGTAAAGTGTTTCCTAATTAATTGGCACTAAATCCTAAAATATTCGATCCTAAAATTCTAGGTATCTAGCATAGTTTTATTGTCCAAATGCTTTATTCACATTTTTTGGCATTTGAGGCTGAAATGAAGAAACACTCCCTCTATGTATGGGGATGAGAATTTGACTGTAGTTAACTGGAACTGAATGCTACGATATCAAGTTCTGAAATTGTACGTATCTATAATAGATTGACTTTACAAATGCTGTATTAGAAATTTTTGGCATTTGAGGTTGAAAACGAGAAACATCCCAGCTAGGTATCGGGGGTGTAAAGTGTTTCCTAATTAATTGGCACTAAATGCCTAAAATATTCGATCCTAAAATTCTAGGTATCTAGCATAGTTTTATTGACAAAATGCTTTATTTACATTTTTGGCATTTGCGGTTGCAAACGACAAACATCCCCGCTAGGTATGGGGGGTGTAAAGTGTTTCCTAATTAATTGGCAATAAATCCTACAATATGCGATCTTAAAATTCTACGTATCTAGCATAGTTTTATTGTCCAAATGCTTTATTCATATTTTCTGGCATTTGGGGTTGAAAACGAAGAAACACTCCCTCTATGTATGGGGCTGAGAATTTTACTGTAGTTAACTGGAACTGAATGCTACGATAACAAGTTCTGAAATTGTAGGTATCTATAATAGTTTGATTTTACAAATGCTGTATTCGAAATTTTTGGCATTTGAGGTTGAAAGCGAGAAACATCCCAGCTAGGTATGGGGGGTGTAATGTGTTTCCTAATCAAGTGGCACTGAATTCTACTATATTCAATCCTAAAATTTTAGGTATCTAGCATAGTTTTATTGACCAAATGCTTTATTCACATTTTTTGGCATTTGCGTTTGAAAGCGAAGAAACATACCTGCTATGTATAGTGATGAATATTTTTTCTGTAGTTGACTGGCACTAAATGCTATGATATCAACTCTTCAAATTTTAGGTATCTAGTCAAGTATAATTTTCCAAATGCTTTATTCGAATTTTGGGGATTTGAAGTTGAAAACGTCAAACATCCCCGCTAGGTATGGGGGGCGTAAAGTGGTTCCTAATGAATTTGCACTAAATCCTACAATATTCGATCCTAAGATTTTAGGTATCTAGCATAGTTTTATTGACAAAATGCTTTATTTACATTTTTGGCATTTGCGTTTGAAAACGAAGAAACGTACCTGCTATGTATAGTGATGAATATTTTGTCTGTAGTTGACTGGCAGTAATTGCTATGATATCAACTCTTCAAATTTTAGGTATCTAGTAATGTATAATTTTCCAAATGCTTTATTCGAATTTTTGGGGATTTGAAGTTGAAAACGTCAAACATCCCCGCTAGGTATGGGGGGCGTAAAGTGGTTCCTAATGAATTTGCACTAAATCCTACAATATTCGATCCTAAGATTTTAGGTATCTAGCATAGTTTTATTGTCCAAATGCTTTATTCACATTTTTTGGCATTTGCGTTTGAAAACGAAGAAACATACCTGCTATGTATAGTGATGAATATTTTGTCTGTAGGAGACTGGCAATAATTGCTATGATATCAACTCTTCAAATTTTAGGTATCTAGTCAAGTATAATTTTCCAAATGCTTTATTCGAATTTTTGGGGATTTGAAGTTGAAAACGTCAAACATCCCCGCTAGGTATGGGGGGCGTAAAGTGTTTCCTAATGAATTTGCACTAAATACTACAATATTCGATCCTAAATTTCTAGGTATCTATCATAGTTTTATTGACCAAATACTTTATTCACATTTTTTGGCATTTGCGTTTGAAAACGAAGAAACATACCTGCTATGTATAGTGATGAATATTTTGTCTGTACTTGACTGGCACTAAATGCTATGATATAAAGTCCCCAAATTTTAGGTATCTAGTAATGTATAATTTTCCAAATGCTTTATTCGAATTTTTGAGCATTTGAGGTTGAAAACGACAAACATCCCCGCTAGGTATGGGGGGCGTAAAGTGGTTCCTAATGAATTTGCACTAAATCCTACAATATTCGATCCTAAGATTTTAGGTATCTAGCATAGTTTTATTGACAAAATGCTTTATTTACATTTTTGGCATTTGCGTTTGAAAACGAAGAAACGTACCTGCTATGTATAGTGATGAATATTTTGTCTGTAGTTGACTGGCACTAAATGCTATGATATAAAGTCCCCAAATTTTAGGTATCTAGTAATGTATAATTTTCCAAATGCTTTATTCGAATTTTTGAGCATTTGAGGTTGAAAACGACAAACATCCCCGCTAGGTATGGGGGGCGTAAAGTGGTTCCTAATTAATTTGCACTAAATCCTACAATATTCGATCCTAATATTTTAGGTCTCTAGCATAGTTTTATTGACAAAATGCTTTATTTACATTTTTGGCATTTGCGTTTGAAAACGAAGAAACGTACCTGCTATGTATAGTGATGAATATTTTGTCTGTAGTTGACTGGCACTAAATGCTATGATATAAAGTCCCCAAATTTTAGCTATCTAGTAATGTATAACTTTCCAAATGCTTTATTCGAATTTTTGGGCATTTGAGGTTGAAAACGACAAACATCCCCGCTAGGTATGGGGAGTGTAATGTGTTTCCTAATTAATTGGGACCAAATCCTACAATATTCCATCCTAAAATTTCAGGTATCTAGCATAGTTTTATTGACCAAATGCTTTATTCACATTTTTTGGCATTTGGGGTTGAAAACGAAGAAACGTACCTGCTATGCATAGTGATGAATATTTTGTCTGTAGTTGACTGGCACTAAATGCTATGATATAAAGTCCCCAAATTTTAGGTATCTAGTAGAGTATAATTTTAAAATTCTTTATTCGAATTTCTGAGTGTTTGATGTTGAAAATGACAAACATTCCCGCTAGGTATGGGGAGCGTAAAGTGTTTCCTAATTAATTGGCACTAAATCCTAAAATATTCGATACTAAAATTCTAGGTATCTAGCATAGTTTTATTGTCCAAATGCTTTATTCGAATTTTTGGGCATATGAGGTTGAAAACGACAAACATCCCCGCTAGGTATGGGGGGCGTAAAGTGGTTCCCAATTAATTTGCACTAAATCCTACAATATTCGATCCTAAGATTTTAGGTCTCTAGCATAGTTTTATTGACAAAATGCTTTATTTACATTTTTTGGCATTTGCGTTTGAAAACGAAGAAACGTACCTGCTATGTATAGTGATGAATATTTTGTCTGTAGTTGACTGGCACTAAATGCTATGATATAAAGTCCACAAAATTTATGTTTCTTGTTAATTATAATTTTCCAAATTCTTTATTCGTATTTTTGGGCATTTGAGGTTGAAAACGACAAAAATCCCCGCTAGGTATGGGGGGCGTAAAGTGGTTCCTAATTAATTTGCACTAAATCCTACAATATTCGATCCTAAGATTTTAGGTCTCTAGCATAGTTTTATTGACAAAATGCTTTATTTACATTTTTGGCATTTGCGTTTGAAAACGAAGAAACGTACCTGCTATGTATAGTGATGAATATTTTGTCTGTAGTTGACTGGCACTAAATGCTATGATATAAAGTCCCCAAATTTTAGCTATCTAGTAATGTATAACTTTCCAAATGCTTTATTCGAATTTTTGGGCATTTGAGGTTGAAAACGACAAACATCCCCGCTAGGTAAGGGGATTGTAATGTGTTTCCTAATTAATTGGGACCAAATCCTACAATATTCCATCCTAAAATTATAGGTATCTAGCATAGTTTTATTGACCAAATGCTTTATTCACATTTTTTGGCATTTGGGGTTGAAAACGAAGAAACGTACCTGCTATGTATAGTGATGAATATTTTGTCTGTAGTTGACTGGCACTAAATGCTATGATATAAAGTCCCCAAATTTTAGGTATCTAGTAGAGTATAATTTTAAAATTCTTTATTCGAATTTCTGAGTGTTTGATGTTGAAAATGACAAACATTCCCGCTAGGTATGGGGAGCGTAAAGTGTTTCCTAATTAATTGGCACTAAATCCTAAAATATTCGATACTAAAATTCTAGGTATCTAGCATAGTTTTATTGTCCAAATGCTTTATTCACATTTTTTGGCATTTGAGGCTGAAAACGACAAACATCCCCGCTAGGTATGGGGAGTGTAATGTGTTTCCTAATTAATTGGGACCAAATCCTACAATATTCCATCCTAAAATTATAGGTATCTAGCATAGTTTTATTGACCAAATACTTTATTCACATTTTTTGGCATTTGGGGTTGAAAACGAGAAACATCCCCGCTAGGTATGGGAGGCGTAAAGTGTTTCCTAATTAATTGGCACTAAATCCTACAATATTCGATCCTAAAATTCTAGGTATCTAGCATAGTTTTATTGTCCAAATGCTTTATTCACATTTTTTGGCATTTGAGGCTGAAATGAAGAAACACTCCCTCCATGTATGGGGATGATAATTTGACTGTAGTTAACAGGAACTGAATGCTACGATATCAAGTTCTGAAATTGTACGTATCTATAATAGATTGACTTTACAAATGCTGTATTAGAAATTTTTGGCATTTGAGGTTGAAAACGAGAAACATCCCAGCTAGGTATGGGGGGTGTAATGTGTTTCTTAATCAAGTGGCACTGAATCCTACTATATTCGATCCTAAAATTTTAGGTATCTAGCATAGTTTTATTGACAAAATGCTTTATTCACATTTTTTGGCATTTGCGTTTGAAAACGAAGAAACATACCTGCTATGTATAGTGATGAATATTTTGTCTGTAGTTGACTGGCAGTAATTGCTATGATATCAACTCTTCAAATTTTAGGTATCTAGTCAAGTATAATTTTCCAAACGCTTTATTCGAATTTTGGGGATTTGAAGTTGAAAACGTCAAACATCCCCGCTAGGTATGGGTGGCGTAAAGTGGTTCCTAATTAATTTGCACTAAATCATACAATATTCGATCCTAAGATTTTAGGTATCTAGCATAGTTTTATTGACAAAATGCTTTATTTACATTTTTGGCATTTGCGTTTGAAAACGATGAAACGTACCTGCTATGTATAGTGATGAATATTTTGTCTGTAGTTGACTGGCACTAAATGCTATGATATAAAGTCCCCAAATTTTAGGTATCTAGTAATGTATAATTTTCCAAATGCCTTATTCGAATTTTTGAGCATTTGAGGTTGAAAACGACAAACATCCCCGCTAGGTATGGAGGGCGTAAAGTGGTTCCTAATGAATTTGCACTAAATCCTACAATATTCGATCCTAAGATTTAGAGGTATCTAGCATAGTTTTATTGACAAAATGCTTTATTTACATTTTTGGCATTTGCGTTTGAAAACGAAGATACGTACCTGCTATGTATAGTGATGAATATTTTGTCTGTAGTTGACTGGCACTAAATGCTATGATATAAAGTCCCCAAATTTTAGGTATCTAGTAATGTATAATTTTCCAAATGCTTTATTCGAATTTTTGAGCATTTGAGGTTGAAAACGACAAACATCCCCGCTAGGTATGGGGGGCGTAAAGTGGTTCCTAATTAATTGGCACTAAATCCTACAATATTCGATCCTAAAATTTTAGGTATCTAGCATAGTTTTATTGACAAAATGCTTTATTCACATTTTTGGCATTTGCGTTTGAAAACGAAGAAACGTACCTGCTATGTATAGTGATGAATATTTTGTCTGTAGTTGACTGGCACTAAATGCTATGATATAAAGTCCCCAAATTTTAGCTATCTAGTAATGTATAACTTTCCAAATGCTTTATTCGAATTTTTGGGCATTTGAGGTTGAAAACGACAAACCTCCCCGCTAGGTAGGGCGAGTGTAATGTGTTTCTTAATGAATTGGGACCAAATCCTACAATATTCCATCCTAAAATTCTAGGTATCTAGCATAGTTTTATTGACCAAATGCTTTATTCACATTTTTTGGCATTTGGGGTTGAAAACGAAGGAACGTACCTGCTATGTATAGTGATGAATATTTTGTCTGTAGTTGACTGGCACTAAATGCTATGATATAAAGTCCCGAAATTTTAGGTATCTAGTAGAGTATAATTTTAAAATTCTTTATTCGAATTTCTGAGTGTTTGATGTTGAAAATGACAAACATCCCCGCTAGGTATGGGGAGCGTAAAGTGTTTCCTAATTAACTGGCACTAAATCCTAAAATATTCGATCCTAAAATTCTAGGTATCTAGCATAGTTTTATTGTCCAAATGCTTTATTCACATTTTTTGGCATTTGAGGCTGAAATGAAGAAACACTCCCTCTATGTGTGGGGATGAGAATTTGACTCTAGTTAACTGGAACTGAATGCTACGATATCAAGTTCTGAAATTGTAGGTATCTATAATAGATTGACTTTACAAATGCTGTATTAGAAATTTTTGGCATTTGAGGTTGAAAACGAGAAACATTCCAGCTAGGTATGGGGGGTGTAAAGTGTTTCCTAATTAATTGGCACTAAATGCCTAAATTATTCGATCCTAAAATTCTAGGTATCTAGCATAGTTTTATTGACAAAATGCTTTATTTACATTTTTGGCATTTGGGGTTGAAAACGAGAAACATCCCCGCTAGGTATGGGGGGTGTAAAGTGTTTCCTAATTAATTGGCACTAAATCCTACAATATTCGATCCTAAAATTTTAGGTATCTAGCATAGTTTTATTGTCCAAATGCTTTATTCACATTTTTTGGCATTTCAGGCTGAAATGAAGAAACACTCCCTCTATGTATGGGGATGAGAATTTGACTGTAGTTAACTGGAACTGAATGCTACGATATCAAGTTCTGAAATTGTAGGTATCTATAATAGTTTGACTTTACAAATGCTGTATTCGAAATTTTTGGCATTTGAGGTTGAAAACGAGAAACATCCCAGCTAGGTATGGGGGGTGTAATGTGTTTCCTAATCAAGTGGCACTAAATCCTACTATATTCGATCCTAAAATTTTAGATATCTAGCATAGTTTTATTGACAAAATGCTTTATTCACATTTTTTGGAATTTGCGTTTGAAAACGAAGAAACATACCTGCTATGTATAGTGATGAATATTTTTTCTGTAGTTAACTGGCAGTAATTGCTATGATATCAACTCTTCAAATTTTAGGTATCTAGTCAAGTATAATTTTCCAAATGCTTTATTCGAATTTTGGGGATTTGAAGTTGAAAACGTCAAACATCCCCGCTAGGTATGGGGGGCGTAAAGTGGTTCCTAATGAACTTGCACTAAATCCTACAATATTCGATCCTAAGATTTTAGGTATCTAGCATAGTTTTATTGACAAAATGCTTTATTTACATTTTTGGCATTTGCGTTTGAAAACGAAGAAACGTACCTGCTATATATAGTGATGAATATTTTGTCTGTAGTTGACTGGCACTAAATGCTATGATATAAAGTCCCCAAATTTTAGGTATCTAGTAATGTATAATTTTCCAAATGCTTTATTCGAATTTTTGAGCATTTGAGGTTGAAAACGACAAACATCCCCGCTAGGTATGGGGGGCGTAAAGTGGTTCCTAATGAATTTGCACTAAATCCTACAATATTCGATCCTAAGATTTTAGGTATCTAGCATAGTTTTATTGACAAAATGCTTTATTCACATTTTTTGGCATTTGCGTTTGAAAACGAAGAAACATACCTGCTATGTATAGTGATGAATATTTTGTCTGTAGTTGACTGGCAGTAATTGCTATGATATCAACTCTTCAAATTTTAGGTATCTAGTCAAGTATAATTTTCCAAATGCTTTATTCGAATTTTGGGGATTTGAAGTTGAAAACGTCAAACATCCCCGCTAGGTATGGGGGGCGTAAAGTGGTTCCTAATGAATTTGCACTAAATCCTACAATATTCGATCCTAAGATTTTAGGTATCTAGCATAGTTTGTTTCCCAAAATGCCTTTATTCCCATCTTTGGAATTTGCGTTTGAAAACGAAGAAACATACCTGCTATGTATAGTGATGAATATTTTGTCTGTACTTGACTGGCACTAAATGCTATGATATAAAGTCCCCAAATTTTAGGTATCTAGTAATTATAATTTTCCAAATGCTTTATTCGAATTTTTGGGCATTTGATGTTGAAAACGACAAACATCCCACCTAGGTATGGGGGGAGTAATGTGGTTCCTAATGAAGTTGCACTAAATCCTACAATATTCGATCCTAAGATTTTAGGTATCTAGCATAGTTTTATTGACAAAATGCTTTATTTACATTTTTGGCATTTGCGTTTGAAAACGAAGAAACGTACCTGCTATGTATAGTGATGAATATTTTGTCTGTAGTTGACTGGCACTAAATGCTATGATATAAAGTCCCCAAATTTTAGGTATCTAGTAATGTATAATTTTCCAAATGCTTTATTCGAATTTTTGGGCATTTGATGTTGAAAACGACAAACATCCCCACTAGGTATGGGGGGCGTAAAGTGGTTCCTAATTAATTTGCACTAAATCCTACAATATTCGATCCTAATATTTTAGGTCTCTAGCATAGTTTTATTGACAAAATGCTTTATTTACATTTTTGGCATTTGCGTTTGAAAACGAAGAAACGTACCTGCTATGTATAGTGATGAATATTTTGTCTGTAGTTGACTGGCACTAAATGCTATGATATAAAGTCCCCAAATTTTAGCTATCTAGTAATGTATAACTTTCCAAATGCTTTATTCGAATTTTTGGGCATTTGAGGTTGAAAACGACAAACATCCCCGCTAGGTATGGCGAGTGTAATGTGTTTCTTAATTAATTGGGACCAAATCCTACAATATTCCATCCTAAAATTCCAGGTATCTAGCATAGTTTTATTGACCAAATGCTTTATTCACATTTTTTGGCATTTGGGGTTGAAAACGAAGAAACGTACCTGCTATGCATAGTGATGAATATTTTGTCTGTAGTTGACTGGCACTAAATGCTATGATATAAAGTCCCCAAATTTTAGGTATCTAGTAGAGTATAATTTTAAAATTCTTTATTCGAATTTCTGAGTGTTTGATGTTGAAAATGACAAACATTCCCGCTAGGTATGGGGAGCGTAAAGTGTTTCCTAATTAATTGGCACTAAATCCTAAAATATTCGATACTAAAATTCTAGGTATCTAGCATAGTTTTATTGTCCAAATGCTTTATTCGAATTTTTCAGCATTTGATGTTGAAAACGACAAACATCCCCGCTAGGTATGGGGGGCGTAAAGTGGTTCCTAATTAATTTGCACTAAATCCTACAATATTCGATCCTAAGATTTTAGGTCTCTAGCATAGTTTTATTGACAAAATGCTTTATTTACATTTTTTGGCATTTGCGTTTGAAAACGAAGAAACGTACCTGCTATGTATAGTGATGAATATTTTGTCTGTAGTTGACTGGCACTAAATGCTATGATATAAAGTCCCCAAATTTTAGGTATCTAGTAATGTATAATTTTCCAAATGCTTTATTCGAATTTTTGTGCATTTGATGTTGAAAACGACAAACATCCCCGCTAGGTATGGGGGGCGTAAAGTGGTTCCTAATTAATTTGCACTAAATCCTACAATATTCGATCCTAAGATTTTAGGTCTCTAGCATAGTTTTATTGACAAAATGCTTTATTTACATTTTTTGGCATTTGCGTTTGAAAACGAAGAAACGTACCTGCTATGTATAGTGATGAATATTTTGTCTGTAGTTGACTGGCACTAAATGCTATGATATAAAGTCCCCAAATTTTAGCTATCTAGTAATGTATAACTTTCCAAATGCTTTATTTACATTTTTGGCATTTGGGGTTGAAAACGAGAAACATCCCCGCTAGGTATGGGGGGGGTAAAGTGTTTCCTAATTAATTGGCACTAAATCCTAAAATATTCGATCCTAAAATTCTAGGTATCTAGCATAGTTTTATTGACAAAATGCTTTATTTACATTTTTGGCATTTGCGTTTGAACACGAAGAAACGTACCTGCTATGTATAGTGATGAATATTTTGTCTGTAGTTAACTGGCAGTAATTGCTATGATATCAACTCTTCAAATTTTAGGTATCTAGTCAAGTATAATTTTCCAAACGCTTTATTCGAATTTTGGGGATTTGAAGTTGAAAACGTCAAACATCCCCGCTAGGTATGGGTGGCGTAAAGTGGTTCCTAATTAATTTGCACTAAATCATACAATATTCGATCCTAAGATTTTAGGTATCTAGCATAGTTTTATTGACAAAATGCTTTATTTACATTTTTGGCATTTGCGTTTGAAAACGATGAAACGTACCTTCTATGTATAGTGATGAATATTTTGTCTGTAGTTGACTGGCACTAAATGCTATGATATAAAGTCCCCAAATTTTAGCTATCTAGTAATGTATAACTTTCCAAATTCTTTATTCGAATTTTTGGGCATTTGAGGTTGAAAACGACAAACATCCCCGCTAAGTATGGGGGGCGTAAAGTGTTTCCTAATTAATTGGGACCAAATCCTACAATATTCCATCCTAAAATTAAAGGTATCTAGCATAGTTTTATTGAACAAATACTTTATTCACATTTTTTGGCATTTGGGGTTGAAAACGAAGAAACGTACCTGCTATGTATAGTGATGAATATTTTGTCTGTAGTTGACTGGCACTAAATGCTATGATATAAAGTCCCCAAATTTTAGGTATCTAGTAGAGTATAATTTTAAAATTCTTTATTCGAATTTCTGAGTGTTTGATGTTGAAAATGACAAACATTCCCGCTAGGTATGGGGAGCGTAAAGTGTTTCCTAATTAATTGGCACTAAATCCTAAAATATTCGATACTAAAATTCTAGGTATCTAGCATAGTTTTATTGTCCAAATGCTTTATTCACATTTTTTGGCATTTGAGGATGAAAAAGACAAATATCCCCTCTAGGTATGGGGAGTGTAATGTGTTTCCTAATTAATTGGGACCAGATCCTACAATATTCCATCATAAATTATAGGTATCTAGCATAGTTTTATTGACCAAATGCTTTATTTACATTTTTTGGCATTTGGGGTTGAAAACGAGAAACATCCCCGCTAGGTATGGGGGGTGTAAAGTGTTTCCTAATTAATTGGCAATAAATCCTACAATATGCGATCTTAAAATTCTAGGTATCTAGCATAGTTTTATTGTCCAAATGCTTTATTCACATTTTTTGGCATTTCAGGCTGAAATGAAGAAACACTACCTCTATGTATGGGGATGAGAATTTGACTCTAGTTAACTGGAACTGAATGCTACGATATAAAGTCCCCAAATTTTAGGTATCTAGTAATGTATAATTTTCCAAATGCTTTATTCGAATTTTTGAGCATTTGAGGTTGAAAACGAAAAACATCCCCGCTAGGTATGGGGGGCGTAAAGTGGTTCCTAATGAATTTGCACTAAATCCTACAATATTCGATCCTAAGATTTTAGGTATCTAGCATAGTTTTATTGACAAAATGCTTTATTTACATTTTTGGCATTTGCGTTTGAACACGAAGAAACGTACCTGCTATGTATAGTGATGAATATTTTGTCTGTAGTTGACTGGCAGTAATTGCTATGATATCAACTCTTCAAATTTTAGGTATCTAGTCAAGTATAATTTTCCAAACGCTTTATTCGAATTTTGGGGATTTGAAGTTGAAAACGTCAAACATCCCCGCTAGGTATGGGTGGCGTAAAGTGGTTCCTAATTAATTTGCACTAAATCATACAATATTCGATCCTAAGATTTTAGGTATCTAGCATAGTTTTATTGACAAAATGCTTTATTTACATTTTTGGCATTTGCGTTTGAAAACGATGAAACGTACCTGCTATGTATAGTGATGAATATTTTGTCTGTAGTTGACTGGCACTAAATGCTATGATATAAAGTCCCCAAATTTTAGGTATCTAGTAATGTATAATTTTCCAAATGCTTTATTCGAATTTTTGAGCATTTGAGGTTGAAAACGACAAACATCCCCGCTAGGTATGGGGGGCGTAAAGTGGTTCCTAATTAATTTGCACTAAATCCTACAATATTCGATCCTAAGATTTTAGGTATCTAGCATAGTTTTATTGACCAAATGCTTTATTTACATTTTTGGCATTTGGGGTTGAAAACGAGAAACATCCCAGCTAGGTATGGGGGGTGTAAAGTGTTTCCTAATTAATTGGCACTAAATCCTAAAATATTCGATCCTAAAATTCTAGGTATCTAGCATAGTTTTATTGACAAAATGCTTTATTTACATTTTTGGCATTTGCGTTTGAACACGAAGAAACGTACCTGCTATGTATAGTGATGAATATTTTGTCTGTAGTTAACTGGCAGTAATTGCTATGATATCAACTCTTCAAATTTTAGGTATCTAGTCAAGTATAATTTTCCAAACGCTTTATTCGAATTTTGGGGATTTGAAGTTGAAAACGTCAAACATCCCCGCTAGGTATGGGTGGCGTAAAGTGGTTCCTAATTAATTTGCACTAAATCATACAATATTCGATCCTAAGATTTTAGGTATCTAGCATAGTTTTATTGACAAAATGCTTTATTTACATTTTTGGCATTTGCGTTTGAAAACGATGAAACGTACCTTCTATGTATAGTGATGAATATTTTGTCTGTAGTTGACTGGCACTAAATGCTATGATATAAAGTCCCCAAATTTTAGCTATCTAGTAATGTATAACTTTCCAAATGCTTTATTCGAATTTTTGGGCATTTGAGGTTGAAAACGACAAACATCCCCGCTAGGTATGGGGAGTGTAATGTGTTTCCTAATTAATTGGGACCAAATCCTACAATATTCCATCCTAAAATTATAGGTATCTAGCATAGTTTTATTGACCAAATGCTTTATTCACATTTTTTGGCATTTGGTGTTGAAAACGAAGAAACGTACCTGCTATGTATAGTGATGAATATTTTGTCTGTAGTTGACGGGCACTAAATGCTATGATATAAAGTCCCCAAATTTTAGGTATCTAGTAGAGTATAATTTTAAAATTCTTTATTCGAATTTCTGAGTGTTTGATGTTGAAAATGACAAACATTCCCGCTAGGTATGGGGAGCGTAAAGTGTTTCCTAATTAATTGGCACTAAATCCTAAAATATTCGATACTAAAATTCTAGGTATCTAGCATAGTTTTATTGTCCAAATGCTTTATTCACATTTTTTGGCATTTGAGGCTGAAAACGACAAACATCCCCGCTAGGTATGGGGAGTGTAATGTGTTTCCTAATTAATTGGGATCAAATCCTACAATATTCCATCCTAAAATTATAGGTATCTAGCATAGTTTTATTGACCAAATGCTTTATTTACATTTTTGGCATTTGGGGTTGAAAACGAGAAACATCCCAGCTAGGTATGGGGGGTGTAAAGTGTTTCCTAATTAATTGGCAATAAATCCTACAATATGCGATCTTAAAATTCTAGGTATCTAGCATAGTTTTATTGTCCAAATGCTTTATTCACATTTTTTGGCATTTCAGGCTGAAATGAAGAAACACTACCTCTATGTATGGGGATGAGAATTTGACTCTAGTTAACTGGAACTGAATGCTACGATATAAAGTCCCCAAATTTTAGGTATCTAGTAATAGTATAATTTTCCAAATGCTTTATTCGAATTTTTGAGCATTTGAGGTTGAAAACGAAAAACATCCCCGCTAGGTATGGGGGGCGTAAAGTGGTTCCTAATGAATTTGCACTAAATCCTACAATATTCGATCCTAAGATTTTAGGTATCTAGCATAGTTTTATTGACAAAATGCTTTATTTACATTTTTTGGCATTTGCGTTTGAAAACGATGAAACGTACCTGCTATGTATAGTTATGAATATTTTGTCTTTAGTTGACTGGCAATAAATGCTATGATATAAAGTCACAAAATTTTAGGTATCTAGTAAAGTATAATTTTACAAATGCTTTATTCGAATTTTTGAGCATTTGAGGTTGAAAACAACAAACATCCCCGCTAGGTATGGGGGGCGTAAAATGTTTCCTAATCAATTTGCACTAAATCCTACAATATTCGATCCTAAGATTTTAGGTATCTAGCATAGTTTTATTGACAAAATGCTTTATTCACATTTTTGGCATTTGCGTTTGAAAACGAAGAAACGTACCTGCTATGTATAGTGATGAATATTTTGTCTGTAGTTGACGGGCACTAAATGCTATGATATAAAGTCCCCAAATTTTAGGTATCTAGTAAAGTATAATTTTCCAAATGCTTTATTCGAATTTTTGAGCATTTGATGTTGAAAACGACAAACATCCCAGCTAGGTATGGGGGGTGTAATGTGTTTCCTAATCAAGTGGCACTGAATCCTACTATATTCGATCCTAAAATTTTAGGTATCTAGCATAGTTTTATTGACAAAATGCTTTATTCACATTTTTTCGCATTTGCGTTTGAAAACGAAGAAACATACCTGCTATGTATAGTGATGAATATTTTGTCTGTAGTTGACTGGCAGTAATTGCTATGATATCAACTCTTCAAATTTTAGGTATCTAGTAATTATAATTTTCCAAATGCTTTATTCGAATTTTTGGGCATTTGATGTTGAAAACGACAAACATCCCCACTAGGTATGGGGGGCGTAAAGTGGTTCCTAATTAATTTGCACTAAATCCTACAATGTTCGATCCTAAGATTTTAGGTATCTAGCATAGTTTTATTGACAAAATGCTTTATTCACATTTTTGGCATTTGCGTTTGAAAACGAAGAAACGTACCTGCTATGTATAGTGATTAATATTTTGTCTGTAGTTGACTGGCACTAAATGCTATGATATAAAGTCCCCAAATTTTAGGTATCTAGTAATGTATAATTTTCCAAATGCTTTATTCGAATTTTTGGGCATTAGATGTTGAAAACGACAAACATCCCCACTAGGTATGGGGGGCGTAAAGTGGTTCCTAATTAATTTGCACTAAATCATACAATATTCGATCCTAAGATTTTAGGTATCTAGCATAGTTTTATTGACAAAATGCTTTATTTACATTTTTGGCATTTGCGTTTGAAAACGATGAAACGTACCTTCTATGTATAGTGATGAATATTTTGTCTGTAGTTGACTGGCACTAAATGCTATGATATAAAGTCCCCAAATTTTAGCTATCTAGTAAAGTATAATTTTCCAAATGCTTTATTCGAATTTTTGAGCATTTGAGGTTGAAAACAACAAACATCCCCGCTAGGTATGGCGAGTGTAATGTGTTTTCTAATTAATTGGGACCAAATCCTACAATATTCCACCGTAACATTTTAGGTATCTAGCATAGTTTTATTGTCCAAATGCTTTATTCACATTTTTTGGCATTTGGGGTTGAAAACGACGAAACATACCTGCTATGTATAGTGATGAATATTTTGTCTGTAGTTGACTGGCACTAAATGCTATGATATAAAGTCCCCAAATTTTAGGTATCTAGTAGAGTATAATTTTAAAATTCTTTATTCGAATTTCTGAGTGTTTGATGTTGAAAATGACAAACATTCCCGCTAGGTATGGGGAGCGTAAAGTGTTTCCTAATTAATTGGCACTAAATCCTAAAATATTCGATCCTTAAATTCTAGGTATCTAGCATAGTTTTATTGACCAAATACTTTATTCACATTTTGTGGCATTTGGGGTTGAGAAACGAGAAACATCCCCGCTAGGTATGGCGAGTGTAATGTGTTTCCTAATTAATTGGGACCAAATCCTACAATATTCCATCCTAAAATTATAGGTATCTAGCATAGTTTTATTGAACAAATACTTTATTCACATTTTTTGGCATTTGGGGTTGAAAACGAGAAACATCCCCGCTAAGTATGGGGGGCGTAAAGTGTTTCCTAATTAATTGGCACTAAATCCTACAATATTCGATCCTAAAATTTTAGGTATCTAGCATAGTTTTATTGTCCAAATGCTTTATTCACATTTTTTGGCATTTGAGGCTGAAATGAAGAAACACTACCTCTATGTATGGGGATGAGAATTTGACTCTAGTTAACTGGAACTGAATGCTACGATATAAAGTCCCCAAATTTTAGGTATCTAGTAATGTATAATTTTCCAAATGCTTTATTCGAATTTTTGAGCATTTGAGGTTGAAAACGAAAAACATCCCCGCTCGGTATGGGGGGCGTAAAGTGGTTCCTAATGAATTTGCACTAAATCCTACAATATTCGATCCTAAGATTTTAGGTATCTAGCATAGTTTTATTGACAAAATGCTTTATTTACATTTTTGGCATTTGCGTTTGAAAACGATGAAACGTACCTGCTATGTATAGTGATGAATATTTTGTCTGTAGTTGACTGGCACTAAATGCTATGATATAAAGTCCCCAAATTTTAGGTATCTAGTAATGTATAATTTTCCAAATGCTTTATTCGAATTTTGGAGCATTTGAGGTTGAAAACGACAAACATCCCCGCTAGGTATGGGGGGCGTAAAGTGGTTCCTAATGAATTTGCACTAAATCCTACAATATTCGATCCTAAGATTTTAGGTATCTAGCATAGTTTTATTGACAAAATGCTTTATTTACATTTTTGGCATTTGCGTTTGAAAACGAAGAAACGTACCTGCTATGTATAGTGATGAATATTTTGTCTGTAGTTGACTGGCACTAAATTCTATGATATAAAGTCCCCAAATTTTAGGTATCTAGTAATAGTATAATTTTCCAAATGCTTTATTCAATTTTTGAGCATTTGAGGTTGAAAACGAGAAACATCCCAGCTAGGTATGGGGGTGTAATGTGTTTCCTAATCAAGTGGCACTGAATCCTACTATATTCGATCCTAAGATTTTAGGTATCTAGCATAGTTTTATTGACAAAATGCTTTATTCACATTTTTTCGCATTTGCGTTTGAAAACGAAGAAACATACCTGCTATGTATAGTGATGAATATTTTGTCTGTAGTTGACTGGCAGTAATTGCTATGATATCAACTCTTCAAATTTTAGGTATCTAGTAATGTATAATTTTCCAAATGCTTTATTCGAATTTTTGAGCATTTGAGGTTGAAAACGACAAACATCCCCGCTAGGTATGGGGGGCGTAAAGTGGTTCCTAATGAATTTGCACTAAATCCTACAATATTCGATCCTAAGATTTTAGGTATCTAGCATAGTTTTATTGACAAAATGCTTTATTTACATTTTTGGCATTTGCGTTTGAAAACGAAGAAACATACCTGCTATGTATAGTGATGAATATTTTGTCTGTAGTTGACTGGCACTAAATGCTATGATATAAAGTCCCCAAATTTTAGGTATCTAGTAATGTATAATTTTCCAAATGCTTTATTCGAATTTTTGAGCATTTGAGGTTGAAAACGACAAACATCCCCGCTAGGTATGGGGGGCGTAAAGTGGTTCCTAATTAATTGGCACTAAATCCTACAATATTCGATCCTAAAATTTTAGGTATCTAGCATAGTTTTATTGACAAAATGCTTTATTCACATTTTTGGCATTTGCGTTTGAAAACGAAGAAACGTACCTGCTATGTATAGTGATGAATATTTTGTCTGTAGTTGACTGGCACTAAATGCTATGATATAAAGTCCCCAAATTTTAGCTATCTAGTAATGTATAACTTTCCAAATGCTTTATTCGAATTTTTGGGCATTTGAGGTTGAAAACGACAAACATCCCCTCTAGGTATGGCGAGTGTAATGTGTTTCTTAATTAATTGGGACCAAATCCTACAATATTCCATCCTAAAATTCTAGGTATCTAGCATAGTTTTATTGACCAAATGCTTTATTCACATTTTTTGGCATTTGGGGTTGAAAACGAAGAAACGTACCTGCTATGTATAGTGATGAATATTTTGTCTGTAGTTGACTGGCACTAAATGCTATGATATAAAGTCCCCAAATTTTAGGTATCTAGTAGAGTATAATTTTAAAATTCTTTATTCGAATTTCTGAGTGTTTGATGTTGAAAATGACAAACATTCCCGCTAGGTATGGGGAGCGTAAAGTGTTTCCTAATTAATTGGCACTAAATCCTACAATATGCGATCTTAAAATTCTAGGTATCTAGCATAGTTTTATTGTCCAAATGCTTTATTCACATTTTTTGGCATTTGAGGTTGAAAACGAGAAACATCCCAGCTAGGTATGGGGGGTGTAATGTGTTTCCTAATCAATTGGGACCAAATGCCTACAATATTCCATCCTAAAATTATAGGTATCTAGCATAGTTTTATTGACCAAATGCTTTATTTACATTTTTGGCATTTGGGGTTGAAAACGAGAAACATCCCAGCTAGGTATGGGGGATGTAAAGTGTTTCCTAATTAATTGGCAATAAATCCTACAATATGCGATCTTAAAATTCTAGGTATCTAGCATAGTTTTATTGTCCAAATGCTTTATTCACATTTTTTGGCATTTCAGGCTGAAATGAAGAAACACTCCCTCTATGTATGGGGATGACAATTTGACTGTAGTTAACAGGAACTGAATGCTACGATATCAAGTTCTGAAATTGTACGTATCTATAATAGATTGACTTTACAAATGCTGTATTCGAAATTTTTGGCATTTGAGGTTGAAAACGAGAAACATCCCAGCTAGGTATGGGGGGTGTAATGTGTTTCCTAATCCAGTGGCACTGAATCCTACTATATTCGATCCTAAGATTTTAGGTATCTAGCATAGTTTTATTGACAAAATGCTTTATTCACATTTTTGGCATTTGCGTTTGAAAACGAAGAAACGTACCTGCTATGTATAGTGATGAATATTTTGTCTGTAGTTGACGGGCACTAAATGCTATGATATAATGTCCCCAAATTTTAGGTATCTAGTAATGTATAATTTTCCAAATGCTTTATTCGAATTTTTGAGCATTTGAGGTTGAAAACGAGAAACATCCCCCCTAGGTATGGGGGGGGTAAAGTGGTTCCTAATGAATTTGCACTAAATCCTACAATATTCGATCCTAAGATTTTAGGTATCTAGCATAGTTTTATTGACAAAATGCTTTATTTACATTTTTGGCATTTGCGTTTGAAAACGAAGAAACGTACCTGCTATGTATAGTGATGAATATTTTGTCTGTAGTTGACTGGCACTAAATGCTATGATATAAAGTCCCCAAATTTTAGGTATCTAGTAATGTATAATTTTCCAAATGCTTTATTCGAATTTTTGAGCATTTGAGGTTGAAAACGACAAACATCCCCGCTAGGTATGGGGCGTAAAGTGGTTCCTAATTAATTTGGACTAAATCCTACAATATTCGATCCTAAGATTTTAGGTATCTAGCATAGTTTTATTGACAAAATGCTTTATTTACATTTTTGGCATTTGCGTTTGAAAACGAAGAAACGTACCTGCTATGTATAGTGATGAATATTTTGTCTGTTGTTGACTGGCACTAAATGCTATGATATAAAGTCCCCAAATTTTAGCTATCTAGTAATGTATAACTTTCCAAATGCTTTATTCGAATTTTTGGGCATTTGAGGTTGAAAACGACAAACATCCCCGCTAAGTATGGGGGGCGTAAAGTGTTTCCTAATTAATTGGGACCAAATCCTACAATATTCCATCCTAAAATTAAAGGTATCTAGCATAGTTTTATTGACAAAATGCTTTATTTACATTTTTGGCATTTGCGTTTGAAAACGAAGAAACGTACCTGCTATGTATAGTGATGAATATTTTGTCTGTAGTTGACTGGCACTAAATGCTATGATATAAAGTCCCCAAATTTTAGGTATCTAGTAAAGTATAATTTTCCAAATGCTTTATTCGAATTTTTGAGCATTTGAGGTTGAAAACGACAAACATCCCCGCTAGGTATGGGGGGCGTAAAGTGGTTCCTAATGAATTTGCACTAAATCCTACAATATTCGATCCTAAGATTTTAGGTATCTAGCATAGTTTTATTGACAAAATGCTTTATTTACATTTTGGCATTTGCGTTTGAAAACGAAGAAACGTACCTGCTATGTATAGTGATGAATATTTTGTCTGTAGTTGACTGGCACTAAATTCTATGATATAAAGTCCCCAAATTTTAGGTATCTAGTAATGTATAATTTTCCAAATGCTTTATTCGAATTTTTGAGCATTTTAGGTTGAAAACGAGAAACATCCCAGCTAGGTATGGGGGGTGTAATGTGTTTCCTAATCAAGTCGCACTGAATCCTACTATATTCGATCCTAAAATTTTAGGTATCTAGCATAGTTTTATTGACCAAATGCTTTATTCATATTTTTTCGCATTTGCGTTTGAAATCGAAGAAACATACCTGCTATGTATAGTGATGAATATTTTGTCTGTAGTTGACTGGCAGTAATTGCTATGATATCAACTCTTCAAATTTTAGGTATCTAGTAATGTATAATTTTCCAAATGCTTTATTCGAATTTTTGAGCATTTGAGGTTGAAAACGACAAACATCCCCGCTAGGTATGGGGGTGTAAAGTGGTTCCTAATGAATTTGCACTAAATCCTACAATATTCGATCCTAAGATTTTAGGTATCTAGCATAGTTTTATTGACAAAATGCTTTATTTACATTTTTGGCATTTGCGTTTGAAAACGAAGAAACATACCTGCTATGTATAGTGATGAATATTTTGTCTGTAGTTGACTGGCACTAAATGCTATGATATAAAGTCCCCAAATTTTAGGTATCTAGTAATGTATAATTTTCCAAATGCTTTATTCGAATTTTTGAGCATTTGAGGTTGAAAACGACAAACATCCCCGCTAGGTATGGGGGGCGTAAAGTGGTTCCTAATTAATTTGCACTAAATCCTACAATATTCGATCCTAAAATTTTAGGTATCTAGCATAGTTTTATTGACAAAATGCTTTATTCACATTTTTGGCATTTGCGTTTGAAAACGAAGAAACGTACCTGCTATGTATAGTGATGAATATTTTGTCTGTAGTTGACTGGCACTAAATGCTATGATATAAAGTCCCCAAATTTTAGCTATCTAGTAATGTATAACTTTCCAAATGCTTTATTCGAATTTTTGGGCATTTGAGGTTGAAAACGACAAACATCCCCGCTAGGTATGGGGAGTGTAATGTGTTTCCTAATTAATTGGGACCAAATCCTACAATATTCCATCCTAAAATTCTAGGTATCTAGCATAGTTTTATTGACCAAATGCTTTATTCACATTTTTTGGCATTTGGGGTTGAAAACGAAGAAACGTACCTGCTATGTATAGTGATGAATATTTTGTCTGTAGTTGACTGGCACTAAATGCTATGATATAAAGTCCCCAAATTTTAGGTATCTAGTAGAGTATAATTTTAAAATTCTTTATTCGAATTTCTGAGTGTTTGATGTTGAAAATGACAAACATTCCCGCTAGGTATGGGGAGCGTAAAGTGTTTCCTAATTAATTGGCACTAAATCCTAAAATATTCGATACTAAAATTCTAGGTATCTAGCATAGTTTTATTGTCCAAATGCTTTATTCACATTTTTTGGCATTTGAGGCTGAAAACGACAAACATCCCCGCTAGGTATGGGGAGTGTAATGTGTTTCCTAATTAATTGGGACCAAATCCTACAATATTCCATCCTAAAATTATAGGTATCTAGCATAGTTTTATTGACCAAATGCTTTATTTACATTTTTGGCATTTGGGGTTGAAAACGAGAAACATCCCAGCTAGGTATGGGGGATGTAAAGTGTTTCCTAATTAATTGGCAGTAAATCCTAAAATATTCGATCCTAAAATTCTAGGTATCTAGCATAGTTTTATTGTCCAAATGCTTTATTCACATTTTTTGGCATTTGAGGCTGAAATGAAGAAACACTCCCTCTATGTATGGGGATGACAATTTGACTCTAGTTAACTGGAACTGAATGCTACGATATCAAGTTCTGAAATTGTAGGTATCTATAATAGATTGACTTTACAAATGCTGTATTAGAAATTTTTGGCATTTGAGGTTGAAAACGAGAAACATCCCAGCTAGGTATGGGGGGTGTAATGTGTTTCCTAATCAAGTGGCACTGAATCCTACTATATTCGATCCTAAGATTTTAGGTATCTAGCATAGTTTTATTGACAAAATGCTTTATTTACATTTTTGGCATTTGCGTTTGAAAACGAAGAAACGTACCTGCTATGTATAGTGATGAATATTTTGTCTGTAGTTGACTGGCACTAAATGCTATGATATAATGTCCCCAAATTTTAGGTATCTAGTAATGTATAATTTTCCAAATGCTTTATTCGAATTTTTGAGCATTTGAGGTTGAAAACGACAAACATCCCCGCTAGGTATGGGGGGCGTAAAGTGGTTCCTAATGAATTTGCACTAAATCCTACAATATTCTATCCTAAGATTTTAGGTATCTAGCATAGTTTTATTGACAAAATGCTTTATTTACATTTTTGGCATTTGCGTTTGAAAACGAAGAAACGTACCTGCTATGTATAGTGATGAATATTTTGTCTGTAGTTGACTGGCACTAAATGCTATGATATAAAGTCCCCAAATTTTAGGTATCTAGTAATGTATAATTTTCCAAATGCTTTATTCGAATTTTTGAGCATTTGAGGTTGAAAACGACAAACATCCCCGCTAGGTATGGGGGGCGTAAAGTGGTTCCTAATTAATTTGCACTAAATCCTACAATATTCGATCCTAAGATTTTAGGTATCTAGCATAGTTTTATTGACAAAATGCTTTATTTACATTTTTGGCATTTGCGTTTGAAAACGAAGAAACGTACCTGCTATGTATAGTGATGAATATTTTGTCTGTAGTTGACTGGCACTAAATGCTATGATATAAAGTCCCCAAATTTTAGCTATCTAGTAATGTATAACTTTCCAAATGCTTTATTCGAATTTTTGGGCATTTGAGGTTGCAAACGACAAACATCCCCGCTAGGTATGGGGGGTGTAATGTCTTTCCTAATTAATTGGGACCAAATCCTACAATATTCCACCCTAACATTTTAGGTATCTAGCATAGTTTTATTGACCAAATGCTTTATTCACATTTTTTTGGCATTTGGGGTTGAAAACGATGAAACGTACCTGCTATGTATAGTGATGAATATTTTGTCTGTAGTTGACTGGCACTAAATGCTATGATATAAAGTCCCCAAATTTTAGGTATCTAGTAGAGTATAATTTTTAAAATTCTTTATTCGAATTTCTGAGTGTTTGATGTTGAAAATGACAAACATTCCCGCTAGGTATGGAGGGTGTAATGTGTTTCCTAATCAAGTGGCACTAAATCCTACTATATTCGATCCTTGAATTCTAGGAATCTAGCATAGTTTTATTGACCAAATGCTTTATTCGAATTTTTGGGCATTTGATGTTGAAAACGACAAACATCCCCGCTAGGTATGGGGAGTGTAATGTGTTTCCTAATTATTTGGGACCAGATCCTACAATATTCCATCATAAATTATAGGTATCTAGCATAGTTTTATTGACCAAATGCTTTATTTACATTTTTGGCATTTGGGGTTGAAAACGAGAAACATCCCAGCTAGGTATGGGGGGTGTAAAGTGTTTCCTAATTAACTGGCACTAAATCCTAAAATATTCGATCCTAAAATTCTAGGTATCTAGCATAGTTTTATTGTCCAAATGCTTTATTCACATTTTTTGGCATTTGAGGCTGAAATGAAGAAACACTACCTCTATGTATGGGGATGAGAATTTGACTCTAGTTAACTGGAACTGAATGCTACGATATAAAGTCCCCAAATTTTAGGTATCTAGTAATGTATAATTTTCCAAATGCTTTATTCGAATTTTTGAGCATTTGAGGTTGAAAACGAAAAACATCGCCGCTAGGTATGGGGGGCGTAAAGTGGTTCCTAATGAATTTGCACTAAATCCTACAATATTCGATCCTAAGATTTTAGGTATCTAGCATAGTTTTATTGACAAAATGCTATATTTACATTTTTGGAATTTGCGTTTGAACACGAAGAAACGTACCTGCTATGTATAGTGATGAATATTTTGTCTGTAGTTGACTGGCACTAAATGCTATGATATAAAGTCCCGAAATTTTAGGTATCTAGTAGAGTATAATTTTAAAATTCTTTATTCGAATTTCTGAGTGTTTGATGTTGAAAATGACAAACATCCCCGCTAGGTATGGGGAGCGTAAAGTGTTTCCTAATTAACTGGCACTAAATCCTAAAATATTCGATCCTAAAATTCTAGGTATCTAGCATAGTTTTATTGACCAAATGCTTTATTCACATTTTTTTGGCATTTGAGGCTGAAATGAAGAAACACTCCCTCTATGTATGGGGATGAGAATTTGACTCTAGTTAACTGGAACTGAATGCTACGATATCAAGTTCTGAAATTGTAGGTATCTATAATAGATTGACTTTACAAATGCTGTATTAGAAATTGTTAAGATTAGTACCGATTGAGGAAAACATTATCATTATATAGTAATTATATTATTATATTTCATTTACTTATTTATAATACATATATTTACTTAATATAGCATACCCTATGTATAACACTATAACTGGTTTCGATCATTCTGATGCTACATGACTAACTTAATTGATATCTTACTTAAACACCCACACACACTCTACTCACATGCATACTCTGAGCTGCGCGCGCATAGATCGCTTATAGATATATATATTTACATATGTGTGTACAGCATAATAATTACTCATATTTCAACACACCTCCTTAATTATATGCTGTACGTATTTAATGTATACAGTTATTTTCCTGAATACTAACATTTTTCAAAATATAAAATTTAATTAACGATTTTTGTTATTTCGCAATAAATTTTTGAGTAGTTGTAACAATAGTTACTTTTTCAAATTTAACAATAATCTTATTTTCTCAAACTTATTTCTACCTAAGGCTTTCGTTAATATATCAGCTAAATTACTTTCAGTATCAACCTTTAGAATATCAATCTCCTTTTTATCATAACATTCATTTACAAAGTGATAATGTATTTCAATATATTTGGAACGTTTAGTTAAATTTCCATACTTCGCAATTAACACTGTGCCAGCATTATCTTCATAAATTTTAATTGGCAAATCGATTTTTATATTGAAATCATTTATCAAATCTTTTATAAATTTAATTTCGCTAACTGCTTCTGACAATGCCACATATTCAGCAGAAGTAGATGATTTAGTTACGCTGTTTTTGTTTCTTTGTCTTCCAATAGATAACATTTCCAAAAAATCTAATCAATAATCCAGTTGTTGATTTTCTATCGTAAGTATCACCAGCCCAATCTGCATCAACATAACAATCTAATATTTCGGCTTTTGAATTTTTCATAAAAGTTAATTTTAATTCTTTTGTTAAATACAAATATTTTAATATTCTTAATGCATATTTATAATGCGTTTCATCATAATTATTTTGGAATCTACTTAAATAATTTACACTATAGCTAATGTCACACCTAGTACATGTACTTATGTAAAGTAATGCACCTATCAAATTTCTATATTTAATATCATTTGATGCTGATTGTGCAGGCTCAATATTTAAATTTTGTTCCATCGGTGTATTGTACAGTTTACTATCAACAATTCTATAATGTTTCGCTAAAGAGTCGATATAATCACTTTGATCTAACGTCATTGTCTCTCCTTTATAAATCATAATTTATATTTATTCCAAGGTAAGTTTTAATGTTGTCCATTTCTTTTACATAAAACACATTGGATACTTTTATCTCAGATTCTCTACCGTCAACTATCAGATACATCAAAACTTTGCCAACTTTAGTGACTCTCAATGGTCTACCATCTCCTACTTTAACTACAACAGGGTTTTTCAATTCAGAACTTTCAATAAAATATGAATCATTATTTATAATATGGTCTGAACAACCGCTATCAAGTATCCAATCTATCTTACTAAAATCATTCATAAAAACTCTACTATTGTTTTCGCAAATTTTAATCTTTTGATCTTTTACATAAACAATTTCCTTTTCAAATTCTACTTTCGCAAAGAACGATTCATTCGTCTTAAAATTATTCTCTTCGTTATATGTATACCTTGCGTTGTGTTGATAACCACCATTGTTGTTGTTGTAGCGTCCTTCTCCTCGACCTCTTGGACCATTTCCTCTGTCGCTGTAACCTCTACCTCTTGAATTTGTAAAATTACCTCTACTTGCGCTATTGAAATACCCTCTCGGTTGATGCGAACCTTCGTACTGTTGTCGTTGGAATGGTTGATTTGACTGTTGTTTTTGATACTGATAATGTTGCTGTTGATACTGGCCACCTCCTGGCCATCGTGCTCTTTGACTAGCACCTCCTCGCAATTGACTGCGGCACTCTCTTGCATAATGCCCTCTCTTGTGGCATCGATAACACTCAACGTCACGAACTTCGGATTTGAACACACTTGATCTAATATGACTATTTGAATTTTTAGTTTTAGTTTCGATCATCACAATTTTGTTCTTTATAAATTCACAATTTTTTTCACTATCTTTCACACTATCTATTATGTCACCAAGATGACTAAGTGAGTCAGGTAAAGTCTTTAATAGATAATCGAGTTTTTCGGTTTCAGTTATTGTAGCCCCGGCACCTTTTAATTCATTTATTAATTTTTCAAACTCAAGAAAAGAAAGCACTAGAATTTTCAAAATTTTTCAGTCTTAATCGGTCAAGTCTATTTCTCACACAAATTTGTAAGGAAGTTGAAGTGTTCAAATACATTTTGTCAAATTTTTGCAGTATTTTGTAAGCACTGTCTTCATCACCGACAAATTCGAGTTGTTTGTTTGAAATACTCGAGTAAATATAGTTCATAGCTTTTATATTAGATTCATTCCACATTGCTTCATCGTCTTTGATTGTTTTAGCCCGTATTGCGTTTTCTTCGCATTTTTTCCACTTTAAGAATAATAATATGCGTTTTTTCCACAACGCGTAATCTGCGCCGTCAAAAACCGGTACTGATATCTCGTCAGGCTTCGTCATTTTCCCTTTTTTTTTTTGTTTCACGTGTGCGTTTATTCAATCTTCATTTACAATTTTAATCCACGCGCATCTCGTTCAATTTTAATTCAATTCAACAAAAAATTTATTATTCACGACGTTCTTGATTGTTTGTTTAGTTGTAAATCGTTCATATTTTTATGTTTATTATTTTAACTGTTTATTTCAAGCTTCACAGTTTTTCAGCAACACGTGCTTTGACAACTTCAAAAGTTTCGCCCTTTTTGTTTAAATTTTTATTTTAAATTGCGTTTAGTTTCACAGTCCTCATTTTGTATCTTTATTTCTTTGATTTGTTCTCCAATTATTAATCTTTCACTGTTCTTTCGCGCCACATGTCCAACATAACCTCTCACTTTTCCTAACCACGCTCTGCTACCATGTTAAGATTAGTACCGATTGAGGAAAACATTATCATTATATAGTAATTATATTATTATATTTCATTTACTTATTTATAATACATATATTTACTTAATATAGCATACCCTATGTATAACACTATAACTGGTTTCGATCATTCTGATGCTACATGACTAACTTAATTGATATCTTACTTAAACACCCACACACACTCTACTCACATGCATACTCTGAGCTGCGCGCGCATAGATCGCTTATAGATATATATATTTACATATGTGTGTACAGCATAATAATTACTCATATTTCAACAGAAATTTTTGGCATTTGAGGTTGAAAACGAGAAACATTCCAGCTAGGTATGGGGGGTGTAAAGTGTTTCCTAATTAATTGGCACTAAATGCCTAAATTATTCGATCCTAAAATTCTAGGTATCTAGCATAGTTTTATTGACAAAATGCTTTATTTACATTTTTGGCATTTGGGGTTGAAAACGAGAAACATCCCAGGTAGGTATGGGGGGTGTAAAGTGTTTCCTAATTAATTGGCACTAAATCCTAAAATATTCCATCCTAAAATTCTAGGTATCTAGCATAGTTTTATTGTCCAAATGCTTTATTCACATTTTTTGGCATTTGAGGCTGAAATGAAGAAACACTCCCTCTATGTATGGGGATGAGAATTTGACTGTAGTTAACTGGAACTGAATGCTACGATATCAAGTTCTGAAATTGTACGTATCTATAATAGATTGACTTTACAAATGCTGTATTAGAAATTTTTGGCATTTGAGGTTGAAAACGAGAAACATCCCAGCTAGGTATGGGGGGTGTAATGTGTTTCTAATCAAGTGACACTGAATCCTACTATATTCGATCCTAAAATTTTAGGTATCTAGCATAGTTTTATTGACAAAATGCTTTATTCACATTTTTTGGCATTTGCGTTTGAAAACGAAGAAACATACCTGCTATGTATAGTGATGAATATTTTTTCTGTAGTTGACTGGCAGTAATTGCTATGATATCAACTCTTCAAATTTTAGGTATCTAGTCAAGTATAATTTTCCAAATGCTTTATTCGAATTTTGGGGATTTGAAGTTGAAAACGTCAAACATCCCCGCTAGGTATGGGTGGCGTAAAGTGGTTCCTAATTAATTTGCACTAAATCATACAATATTCGATCCTAAGATTTTAGGTATCTAGCATAGTTTTATTGACAAAATGCTTTATTCACATTTTTGGCATTTGCGTTTGAAAACGAAGAAACGTACCTGCTATGTATAGTGATGAATATTTTGTCTGTAGTTGACGGGCACTAAATGCTATGATATAAAGTCCCCAAATTTTAGGTATCTAGTAATGTATAATTTTCCAAATGCTTTATTCGAATTTTTGAGCATTTGATGTTGAAAACGAGAAACATCCCAGCTAGGTATGGGGGGAGTAAAGTGGTTCCTAATAAATTTGCACTAAATCCTACAATATTCGATCCTAAGATTTTAGGTATCTAGCATAGTTTTATTGACAAAATGCTTTATTTACATTTTTGGCATTTGCGTTTGAAAACGAAGAAACGTACCTGCTATGTATAGTGATGAATATTTTGTCTGTAGTTGACTGGCACTAAATGCTATGATATAAAGTCCCCAAATTTTAGGTATCTAGTAATGTATAATTTTCCAAATGCTTTATTCGAATTTTTGAGCATTTGAGGTTGAAAACGACAAAAATCCCCGCTAGGTATGGGGGGCGTAAAGTGTTTCCTAATTAATTGGCACTAAATCCTACAATATTCGATCCTAAAATTTTAGGTATCTAGCATAGTTTTATTGACAAAATGCTTTATTCACATTTTTGGCATTTGCGTTTGAAAACGAAGAAACGTACCTGCTATGTATAGTGATGAATATTTTGTCTGTAGTTGACTGGCACTAAATGCTATGATATAAAGTCCCCAAATTTTAGCTATCTAGTAATGTATAATTTTCCAAATGCTTTATTCGAATTTTTGAGCATTTGAGGTTGAAAACAACAAACATCCCCGCTAGGTATGGCGAGTGTAATGTGTTTCTTAATTAATTGGGACCAAATCCTACAATATTCCATCCTAAAATTCTAGGTATCTAGCATAGTTTTATTGACCAAATGCTTTATTCACATTTTTTGGCATTTGGGGTTGAAAACGAAGAAACGTACCTGCTATGTATAGTGATGAATATTTTGTCTGTAGTTGACTGGCACTAAATGCTATGATATAAAGTCCCCAAATTTTAGGTATCTAGTAGAGTATAATTTTAAAATTCTTTATTCGAATTTCTGAGTGTTTGATGTTGAAAATGACAAACATTCCCGCTAGGTATGGGGAGCGTAAAGTGTTTCCTAATTAATTGGCACTAAATCCTACAATATTCCATCCTAAAATTATAGGTATCTAGCATAGTTTTATTGACCAAATGCTTTATTTACATTTTTGGCATTTGGGGTTGAAAACGAGAAACATCCCAGCTAGGTATGGGGGTGTAAAGTGTTTCCTAATTAATTGGCACTAAATCCTAAAATATTCGATCCTAAAATTCTAGGTATCTAGCATAGTTTTATTGTCCAAATGCTTTATTCACATTTTTTGGCATTTGAGGCTGAAATGAAGAAACACTACCTCTATGTATGGGGATGAGAATTTGACTCTAGTTAACTGGAACTGAATGCTACGATATAAAGTCCCCAAATTTTAGGTATCTAGTAATGTATAATTTTCCAAACGCTTTATTCGAATTTTGGGGATTTGAAGTTGAAAACGTCAAACATCCCCGCTAGGTATGGGTGGCGTAAAGTGGTTCCTAATTAATTTGCACTAAATCATACAATATTCGATCCTAAGATTTTAGGTATCTAGCATAGTTTTATTGACAAAATGCTTTATTTACATTTTTGGCATTTGCGTTTGAAAACGAAGAAACGTACCTGCTATGTATAGTGATGAATATTTTGTCTGTAGTTGACTGGCACTAAATTCTATGATATAAAGTCCCCAAATTTTAGGTATCTAGTAATGTATAATTTTCCAAATGCTTTATTCGAATTTTTGAGCATTTGAGGTTGAAAACGAGAAACATCCCAGCTAGGTATGGGGGGTGTAATGTGTTTCCTAATCAAGTGGCACTGAATCCTACTATATTCGATCCTAAGATTTTAGGTATCTAGCATAGTTTTATTGACAAAATGCTTTATTCACATTATTTGGCATTTGCGTTTGAAAACGAAGAAACATACCTGCTATGTATAGTGATGAATATTTTGTCTGTAGTTGACTGGCAGTAATTGCTATGATATCAACTCTTCAAATTTTAGGTATCTAGTAATGTATAATTTTTCCAAATGCTTTATTCGAATTTTTGAGCATTTGAGGTTGAAAACGACAAACATCCCCGCTAGGTATGGGGGGCGTAAAGTGGTTCCTAATGAATTTGCACTAAATCCTACAATATTCGATCCTAAGATTTTAGGTATCTAGCATAGTTTTATTGACAAAATGCTTTATTTACATTTTTGGCATTTGCGTTTGAAAACGAAGAAACATACCTGCTATGTATAGTGATGAATATTTTGTCTGTAGTTGACTGGCACTAAATGCTATGATATAAAGTCCCCAAATTTTAGGTATCTAGTAATGTATAATTTTCCAAATGCTTTATTCGAATTTTTGAGCATTTGAGGTTGAAAACGACAAACATCCCCGCTAGGTATGGGGGGCGTAAAGTGTTTCCTAATTAATTGGCACTAAATCCTACAATATTCGATCCTAAAATTTTAGGTATCTAGCATAGTTTTATTGACAAAATGCTTTATTCACATTTTTGGCATTTGCGTTTGAAAACGAAGAAACGTACCTGCTATGTATAGTGATGAATATTTTGTCTGTAGTTGACTGGCACTAAATGCTATGATATAAAGTCCCCAAATTTTAGCTATCTAGTAATGTATAACTTTCCAAATGCTTTCTTCGAATTTTTGGGCATTTGAGGTTGAAAACGACAAACATCCCCGCTAGGTATGGCGAGTGTAATGTGTTTCTTAATTAATTGGGACCAAATCCTACAATATTCCATCCTAAAATTATAGGTATCTAGCATAGTTTTATTGACCAAATGCTTTATTCACATTTTTTGGCATTTGGGGTTGAAAACGAAGAAACGTACCTGCTATGTATAGTGATGAATATTTTGTCTGTAGTTGACTGGCACTAAATGCTATGATATAAAGTCCCCAAATTTTAGCTATCTAGTAATGTATAACTTTCCAAATGCTTTATTCGAATTTTTGGGAATTTGAGGTGGAAAACGACAAACATCCCCGCTAAGTATGGCGAGTGTAATGTGTTTCCTAATTAATTGGGACCAAATCCTACAATATTCCATCCTAAAAGTAGAGGTATCTAGCATAGTTTTATTGACCAAATGCTTTATTCACATTTTTTGGCATTTGGGGTTGAAAACGAAGAAACGTACCTGCTATGTATAGTGATGAATATTTTGTCTGTAGTTGACTGGCACTAAATGCTATGATATAAAGTCCCCAAATTTTAGGTATCTAGTAGAGTATAATTTTAAAATTCTTTATTCGAATTTCTGAGTGTTTGATGTTGAAAATGACAAACATTCCCGCTAGGTATGGGGAGCGTAAAGTGTTTCCTAATTAATTGGCACTAAATCCTACAATATTCCATCCTAAAATTATAGGTATCTAGCATAGTTTTATTGACCAAATGCTTTATTTACATTTTTGGCATTTGGGGTTGCAAACGACAAACAGCCCCGCGAGGTATGGGGGGTGTAAAGTATTTCCTAATTAATTGGCACTAAATCCTACAATATGCGATCTTAAAATTCTAGGTATCTAGCATAGTTTTATTGTCCAATTGCTTTATTCACATTTTTTGGCATTTGGGGTTGAAATGAAGAAACACTACCTCTATGTATGGGGATGAGAATTTGACTCTAGTTAACTGGAACTGAATGCTACGATATAAAGTCCCCAAATTTTAGGTATCTAGTAATGTATAATTTTCCAAATGCTTTATTCGAATTTTTGAGCATTTGAGGTTGAAAACGAAAAACAGCCCCGCTAGGTATGGGGGGCGAAAAGTGGTTCCTAATGAATTTGCACTAAATCCTACAATATTCGATCCTAAGATTTTAGGTATCTAGCATAGTTTTATTGACAAAATGCTTTATTTACATTTTTGGCATTTGCGTTTGAACACGAAGAAACGTACCTGCTATGTATAGTGATGAATATTTTGTCTGTAGTTGACTGGCAGTAATTGCTATGATATCAACTCTTCAAATTTTAGGTATCTAGTCAAGTATAATTTTCCAAACGCTTTATTCGAATTTTGGGGATTTGAAGTTGAAAACGTCAAACATCCCCGCTAGGTATGGGTGGCGTAAAGTGGTTCCTAATTAATTTGCACTAAATCATACAATATTCGATCCTAAGATTTTAGGTATCTAGCATAGTTTTATTGACAAAATGCTTTATTTACATTTTTGGCATTTGCGTTTGAAAACGAAGAAACGTACCTGCTATGTATAGTGATGAATATTTTGTCTGTAGTTGACTGGCACTGAATTCTATGATATAAAGTCCCCAAATTTTAGGTATCTAGTAATGTATAATTTTCCAAATGCTTTATTCGAATTTTTGAGCATTTGATGTTGAAAACGAGAAACATCCCAGCTAGGTATGGGGGGTGTAATGTGTTTCCTAATCAAGTGGCACTGAATCCTACTATATTCGATCCTAAAATTTTAGGTATCTAGCATAGTTTTATTGACAAAATGCTTTATTCACATTTTCTGGCATTTGCGTTTGAAAACGAAGAAACATACCTGCTATGTATAGTGATGAATATTTTGTCTGTAGATGACTGGCAGTAATTGCTATGATATCAACTCTTCAAATTTTAGGTATCTAGTAATGTATAATTTTCCAAATGCTTTATTCGAATTTTTGAGCATTTGAGGTTGAAAACGACAAACATCCCCGCTAGGTATGGGGGGCGTAAAGTGGTTCCTAATGAATTTGCACTAAATCCTACAATATTCGATCCTAAGATTTTAGGTATCTAGCATAGTTTTATTGACAAAATGCTTTATTTACATTTTTGCCATTTGCGTTTGAAAACGAAGAAACATACCTGCTATGTATAGTGATGAATATTTTGTCTGTAGCTGACTGGCACTAAATGCTATGATATAAAGTCCCCAAATTTTAGGTATCTAGTAATGTATAATTTTCCAAATGCTTTCTTCGAATTTTTGAGCATTTGAGGTTGAAAACGACAAACATCCCCGCTATGTATGGGGGGCGTAAAGTGGTTCCTAATTAATTTGCACTAAATCCTACAATATTCGATCCTAAGATTTTAGGTATCTAGCATAGTTTTATTGACAAAATGCTTTATTTACATTTTTGGCATTTGCGTTTGAAAACGAAGAAACGTACCTGCAATGTATAGTGATGAATATTTTGTCTGTAGTTGACTGGCACTAAATGCTATGATATAAAGTCCCCAAATTTTAGCTATCTAGTAATGTATAACTTTCCAAATGCTTTATTCGAATTTTTGGGCATTTGGGGTTGAGAAACGAGAAACATCCCCGCTAGGTATGGCGAGTGTAATGTGTTTCCTAATTAATTGGGACCAAATCCTACAATATTCCATCCTAAAATTATAGGTATCTAGCATAGTTTTATTGAACAAATACTTTATTCACATTTTTTGGCATTTGGGGTTGAAAACGAAGAAACATCCCAGCTAGGTATGGGGGGCGTTAAGTGTTTCCAAATTAATTGGCACTAAATCCTACAATGTTCGTTCCTTAAATTCTAGGTATCTAGCACAGTTTTATTGACCAAATACTTTATTCACATTTTTTGGCAATTGGGGTTGAAAACGAGAAACATCCCCGCTAGGTATGGGGGGTGTAATGTGTTTCCTAATCAAGTGGCACTGAAGCCTAATATATTCGTTCCAAAAATTTTAGGTATCTAGCATAATTTTATTGACAAAATGCTTTATTCACATTTTTGGCATTTGCGTTTGAAAACGAAGAAACATACCTGCTATGTATGGTGATGAATATTTTTCTGTAGTTGACTGGCACAAAATGCTATGATATCAAGTCCCCAAATTTTAGGTATCTAGTCAAATATAATTTTCCAAATGTTTTATTCCAATTTTTGAGCATTTGATGTTGAAAACGACAAACATCCCCGCTTTTTATGGCGATTGTAATGTGTTTCTTAATTACTTGGGACCAAATCCTACAATATGCGATCTTAAAATTCTAGGTATCTAGAGTAGTTTTATTGACCAAATGCTTTATTCACATTTTTTGGCATTTGGGGTTGAAAACGACGAAACATACCTGCTATGTATGGTGATGAATTTTTTTTTCTGTAGTTAACTGGCACTAAATGCTATGATATCAAGTCCTCAAACTTTAGGTATCTGGCTAATTATATCATTCCAAATGCTTTATTCGAATTTTTGGGTATTTGAGGTTGCAAACGACAAACATCCCGGCTAGGTATGGGGGGTGTAAAGTGTTTCCTAATTAATTGGCAAAAAATCCTACAATATGCGATCCTAAAATTCTAGGTATCTAGCATAGTTTTATTGTCCAAATGCTTTATTCACATTTTTTGGCATTTGGGGTTGAAAACGACGAAACATACCTGCTATGTATGGTGATGAATATTTTTCTGTAGTTGACTGGCACTAAATGCTATGATATAAAGTCCCCAAATTTTAGGTATCTAGTAGAGTATAATTTTAAAATTCTTTATTCGAATTTCTGAGTGTTTGATGTTGAAAATGACAAACATTCCCGCTAGGTATGGGGAGCGTAAAGTGTTTCCTAATTAATTGGCACTAAATCCTACAATATTCCATCCTAAAATTCTAGGTATCTAGCATAGTTTTATTGACCAAATACTTTATTCACATTTTGTGGCATTTGTGGTTGAAAACGAGAAACATCCCGGCTAGGTATGGGGGGTGTAAAGTGTTTCCTAATTAATTGGCAAAAAATCCTACAATATGCGATCTTAAAATTCTAGGTATCTAGCATGGTTTTATTGTCCAAATGCTTTATTCACATTTTTTGGCATTTGAGGCTGAAATGAAGAATCACTACCTCTATGTTTTGGGATG
Organism: Diplolepis rosae; assembly: GCA_030998225.1. Classification (NCBI taxonomy): domain Eukaryota; kingdom Metazoa; phylum Arthropoda; class Insecta; order Hymenoptera; family Diplolepididae; genus Diplolepis; species Diplolepis rosae. The sequence goes on from JAPYXD010000466.1 coordinate 2,367,687, forward strand.
AGAATTTTAATGTAGTTAACTGGAACTGAATGCTACGATATAAAGTCCCCAAATTTTAGGTATCTAGTAATGTATAATTTTCCAAACGCTTTATTCGAATTTTGGGGATTTGAAGTTGAAAACGTCAAACATCCCCGCTAGGTATGGGTGGCGTAAAGTGGTTCCTAATTAATTTGCACTAAATCATACAATATTCGATCCTAAGATTTTAGGTATCTAGCATAGTTTTATTGACAAAATGCTTTATTTACATTTTTGGCATTTGCGTTTGAAAACGAAGAAACGTACCTGCTATGTATAGTGATGAATATTTTGTCTGTAGTTGACTGGCACTAAATTCTATGATATAAAGTCCCCAAATTTTAGGTATCTAGTAATGTATAATTTTCCAAATGCTTTATTCGAATTTTTGAGCATTTGAGGTTGAAAACGAGAAACATCCCAGCTAGGTATGGGGGGTGTAATGTGTTTCCTAATCAAGTGGCACTGAATCCTACTATATTCGATCTTAAAATTCTAGGTATCTAGCATAGTTTTATTGACCAAATGCTTTATTCACATTTTTTGGCATTTGGGGTTGAAAACGACGAAACATACCTGCTATGTATAGTGATGAATATTTTGTCTGTAGTTGACTGGCAGTAATTGCTATGATATCAACTCTTCAAATTTTAGGTATCTAGTAATGTATAATTTTCCAAATGCTTTATTCGAATTTTTGAGCATTTGAGGTTGAAAACGACAAACATCCCCGCTAGGTATGGGGGGCGTAAAGTGGTTCCTAATGAATTTGCACTAAATCCTACAATATTCGATCCTAAAATTTTAGGTATCTAGCATAGTTTTATTGACAAAATGCTTTATTCACATTTTTGCCATTTGCGTTTGAAAACGAAGAAACATACCTGCTATGTATAGTGATGAATATTTTGTCTGTAGCTGACTGGCACTAAATGCTATGATATAAAGTCCCCAAACTTTAGGTATCTAGCTAATTATAATTTTCCAAATGCTTTATTCGAGTTTTTGGGCATTTGAAGTTGAAAACGACAAACATCCCCACTAGGTATGGGGGGCGTAAAGTGGTTCCTAAATAATTTGCACTAAATCCTACAATGTTCGATCCTAAAATTTTAGGTATCTAGCATAGTTTTATTGACAAAATGCTTTATTCACATTTTTGGCATTTGCGTTTGAAAACGAAGAAACGTACCTGCTATGTATAGTGATGAATATTTTGTCTGTAGTTGACTGGCACTAAATGCTATGATATAAAGTCCCCAAATTTTAGCTATCTAGTAATGTATAACTTTCCAAATGCTTTATTCGAATTTTTGGGCATTTTGAGGTTGAAAACAACAAACATCCCCGCTAGGTATGGCGAGTGTAATGTGTTTCTTAATTAATTGGGACCAAATCCTACAATATTCCATCCTAAAATTCTAGGTATCTAGCATAGTTTTATTGACCAAATGCTTTATTCACATTTTTTGGCATTTGGGGTTGAAAACGAAGAAACGTACCTGCTATGTATAGTGATGAATATTTTGTCTGTAGTTGACTGGCACTAAATGCTATGATATAAAGTCCCCAAATTTTAGCTATCTAGTAATGTATAACTTTCCAAATGCTTTATTCGAATATTTGGGCATTTGAGGTTGAAAACGACAAACATCCCCGCTAGGTATGGCGAGTGTAATGTGTTTCTTAATTAATTGGGACCAAATCCTACAATATTCCATCCTAAAATTCTAGGTATCTAGCATAGTTTTATTGACCAAATGCTTTATTCACATTTTTTGGCATTTGGGGTTGAAAACGAAGAAACGTACCTGCTATGTATAGTGATGAATATTTTGTCTGTAGTTGACTGGCACTAAATGCTATGATATAAAGTCCCCAAATTTTAGGTATCTAGTAGAGTATAATTTTAAAATTCTTTATTCGAATTTCTGAGTGTTTGATGTTGAAAATGACAAACATTCCCGCTAGGTATGGGGAGCGTAAAGTGTTTCCTAATTAATTGGCACTAAATCCTACAATATTCCATCCTAAAATTATAGGTATCTAGCATAGTTTTATTGACCAAATGCTTTATTTACATTTTTGGCATTTGGGGTTGAAAACGAGAAACATCCCAGCTAGGTATGGGGGGTGTAAAGTGTTTCCTAATTAATTGGCACTAAATCCTAAAATATTCGATCCTAAAATTCTAGGTATCTAGCATAGTTTTATTGTCCAAATGCTTTATTCACATTTTTTGGCATTTGAGGCTGAAATGAAGAAACACTACCTCTATGTATGGGGATGAGAATTTGACTCTAGTTAACTGGAACTGAATGCTACGATATAAAGTCCCCAAATTTTAGGTATCTAGTAATGTATAATTTTCCAAATGCTTTATTCGAATTTTTGAGCATTTGAGGTTGAAAACGAAAAACAGCCCCGCTAGGTATGGGGGGCGAAAAGTGGTTCCTAATGAATTTGCACTAAATCCTACAATATTCGATCCTAAGATTTTAGGTATCTAGCATAGTTTTATTGACAAAATGCTTTATTTACATTTTTGGCATTTGCGTTTGAACACGAAGAAACGTACCTGCTATGTATAGTGATGAATATTTTGTCTGTAGTTGACTGGCAGTAATTGCTATGATATCAACTCTTCAAATTTTAGGTATCTAGTCAAGTATAATTTTCCAAACGCTTTATTCGAATTTTGGGGATTTGAAGTTGAAAACGTCAAACATCCCCGCTAGGTATGGGTGGCGTAAAGTGGTTCCTAATTAATTTGCACTAAATCATACAATATTCGATCCTAACATTTTAGGTATCTAGCATAGTTTTCTTGACAAAATGCTTTATTTACATTTTTGGCATTTGCGTTTGAAAACGAAGAAACGTACCTGCTATGTATAGTGATGAATATTTTGTCTGTAGTTGACTGGCACTGAATTCTATGATATAAAGTCCCCAAATTTTAGGTATCTAGTAATGTATAATTTTCCAAATGCTTTATTCGAATTTTTGTGCATTTGATGTTGAAATCGAGAAACATCCCAGCTAGGTATGGGGGGTGTAATGTGTTTCCTAATCAAGTGGCACTGAATCCTACTATATTCGATCCTAAAATTTTAGGTATCTAGCATAGTTTTATTGACAAAATGCTTTATTCACATTTTTTGGCATTTGCGTTTGAAAACGAAGAAACATACCTCCTATGTATAGTGATGAATATTTTGTCTGTAGTTGACTGGCAGTAATTGCTATGATATCAACTCTTCAAATTTTAGGTATCTAGTAATGTATAATTTTCCAAATGCTTTATTCGAATTTTTGAGCATTTGAGGTTGAAAACGACAAACATCCCCGCTAGGTATGGGGGGCGTAAAGTGGTTCCTAATGAATTTGCACTAAATCCTACAATATTCGATCCTAAGATTTTAGGTATCTAGCATAGTTTTATTGACAAAATGCTTTATTTACATTTTTGGCATTTGCGTTTGAAAACGAAGAAACATACCTGCTATGTATAGTGATGAATATTTTGTCTGTAGTTGACTGGCACTAAATGCTATGATATAAAGTCCCCAAATTTTAGGTATCTAGTAATGTATAATTTTCCAAATGCTTTCTTCTAATTTTTGAGCATATGATGTTGAAAACGACAAACATCCCCGCTATGTATGGGGGGCGTAAAGTGTTTCCTAATTAATTTTCACTAAATCCTACAATATTCGATACTAAAATTATAGGTATCTATCATAGTTTTATTGACAAAATGCTTTATTTACATTTTTGGCATTTGCGTTTGAAAACGAAGAAACGTACCTGCAATGTATAGTGATGAATATTTTGTCTGTAGTTGACTGGCACTAAATGCTATGATATAAAGTCCCCAAATTTTAGCTATCTAGTAATGTATAATTTTCCAAATGCTTTATTCGAATTTTTGGGCATTTGAGGTTGAAAACGACAAACATCCCCGCTAAGTATGGGGGGCGTAAAGTGCTTCCTAATTAATTGGGACCAAATCCTACAATATTCCAACATAAAATTATAGGTATCTAGCATAGTTTTATTGACCAAATTCTTTATTCAAATTTTTTGGCATTTGAGGTTGAAAAAGACAAACATCCCCGCTAGGTATGGGGGGCGTTAAGTGTTTCCAAATTAATTGGCACTAAATCCTATAATGTTCGATCCTTAAATTCTAGGTATCTAGCATAGTTTTATTGACCAAATACTTTATTCACATTTTTTGGCATTTGGGGTTGAAAACGAGAAACATCCCCGCTAGGTATGGGGGGTGTAATGTGTTTCCTAATTAAGTGGCACTAAATCCTACTATATTCAATCCTAAAATTTTAGGTATCTAGCATAGTTTTATTGACAAAATGCTTTATTCACATTTTTGGCATTTGCGTTTGAAAACGAAGAAACATACCTGCTATGTATGGTGATGAGTTTTTTTTTCTGTAGTTGACTGGCACAAAATGCTATGATATAAAGTCCCCAAATTTTAGGTATCTAGTCAAATATAATTTTCCAAATGTTTTATTCCAATTTTTGAGCATTTTGAGGTTGAAAACGACAAACATCCCCGCTAGGTATGGGGAGTGTAATGTGTTTCCTAATTAATTGGCACTAAATCCTACAATATGCGATCTTAAAATTTTAGGTATCTAGAATAGTTTTATTGACCAAATGCTTTATTCACATTTTTTGGCATTTGGGGTTGAAAACGACGAAACATACCTGCTATGTATGGTGATGAATTTTTTTCTGTAGTTAACTGGCACGAAATGCTATGATATCAAGTCCTCAAACTTTAGGTATCTGGCTAATTATATCATTCCAAATGCTTTATTCGAATTTTTGGGCATTTGAGGTTGAAAACGACAAACATCCCCGCTAGGTATAGCGAGTGTAATGTGTTTTCTAATTAATTGGCACTAAATCCTACAATATGCGATCTTAAAATTCTAGGTATCTAGCATAGTTTTATTGACCAAATGCTTTATTCACATTTTTTGGCATTTGGGGTTGAAAACGACGAAACATACCTGCTATGTATGGTGATGAGTATTTTTTCTGTAGTTAACTGGCATTAAATGCTATGATATCAAGTCCTCAAACTTTAGGTATCTGGCTAAGTATATCATTCCAAATGCTTTATTCGAATTTTTGGGGATTTGAGGTTGAAAACGACAAACATCCCCGCTAGGTATGGGGGCGTAATGTGTTTTCTAATTAATTGGCACTAAATCCTACAATATGCGATCTTAAAATTCTAGGTATCTAGCATGGTTTTATTGTCCAAATGCTTTATTCACATTTTTTGGCATTTGAGGCTGAAATGAAGAAACACTCCCTCTATGTATGGGGATGAGAATTTTACTGTAGTTAACTGGAACTGAATGCTACGATATTAAGTTCTGAAATTGTAGGTATCTATAATAGTTTGACTTTACAAATGCTGTATTCGAAATTTTTGGCATTTGAGGTTGAAAACGAGAAACATCCCAGCTAGGTATGGGGGGTGTAATGTGTTTCCTAATCAAGTGGCACTGAATCCTACTATATTCGATCTTAAAATTCTAGGTATCTAGCATAGTTTTATTGACCAAATGCTTTATTCACATTTTTTGGCATTTGGGGTTGAAAACGACGAAACATACCTGCTATGTATGGTGATGAATTTTTTTTTCTGTAGTTAACTGGCACTAAATGCTATGATATCAAGTCCTCAAACTTTAGGTATCTGGCTAAGTATATCATTCCAAATGCTTTATTCGAATTTTTGGGCATTTGAGGTTGAAAACGACAAACATCCCCGCTAGGTATGGGGGCGTAATGTGTTTTCTAATTAATTGGCACTAAATCCTACAATATGCGATCTTAAAATTCTAGGTATCTAGCATAGTTTTATTGTCCAAATGCTTTATTCACATTTTTTGGCATTTGAGGCTGAAATGAAGAAACACTCCCTCTATGTATGGGGATGAGAATTTTACTGTAGTTAACTGGAACTGAATGCTACGATATTAAGTTCTGAAATTGTAGGTATCTATAATAGTTTGACTTTACAAATGCTGTATTCGAAATTTTTGGCATTTGAGGTTGAAAACGAGAAACATCCCAGCTAGGTATGGGGGGTGTAATGTGTTTCCTAATCAAGTGGCACTGAATCCTACTATATTCGATCCTAAAATTTTAGGTATCTAGCATAGTTTTATTGACAAAATGCTTTATTCACATTTTTGGCATTTGCGTTTGAAAACGAAGAAACATACCTGCTATGTATGGTGATGAACATTTTATCTGTAGTTAACTAGCACTAAATGCTATGATATAAAGTCCCCAAATTTTAGGTATCTAGTAAAGTATAATTTTCCAAATGCTTTATTCGAATTTTTGAGCATTTGAGGTTGAAAACAACAAACATCCCCGCTAGGTATGGCGAGTGTAATGTGTTTCTTAATTAATTGGGACCAAATCCTACAATATTCCATCCTAAAATTCTAGGTATCTAGCATAGTTTTATTGACCAAATGCTTTATTCACATTTTTTGGCATTTGGGGTTGAAAACGACGAAACATACCTGCTATGTATGGTGATGAATTTTTTTTTCTGTAGTTAAATGGCACTAAATGCTTTGATATCAAGTCCTCAAACTTTAGGTATCTGGCTAAGTATATCATTCCAAATGCTTTATTCGAATTTTTGGGCATTTGAGGTTGAAAACGACAAACATCCCCGCTAGGTATGGGGGCGTAATGTGTTTTCTAATTAATTGGCACTAAAACCTACAATATGCGATCTTAAAATTCTAGGTATCTAGCATAGTTTTATTGTCCAAATGCTTTATTCACATTTTTTGGCATTTGAGGCTGAAATGAAGAAACACTCCCTCTATGTATGGGGATGAGAATTTTACTGTAGTTAACTGGAACTGAATGCTACGATATTAAGTTCTGAAATTGTAGGTATCTATAATAGTTTGACTTTACAAATGCTGTATTCGAAATTTTTGGCATTTGAGGTTGAAAACGAGAAACATCCCAGCTAGGTATGGGGGGTGTAATGTGTTTCCTAATCAAGTGGCACTGAATCCTACTATATTCGATCCTAAAATTTTAGGTATCTAGCATAGTTTTATTGACAAAATGCTTTATTCACATTTTTGGCATTTGCGTTTGAAAACGAAGAAACGTACCTGCTATGTATAGTGATGAATATTTTGTCTGTAGTTGACTGGCACTAAATGCTATGATATCAACTCTTCAAATTTTAGGTATCTAGTAATGTATAATTTTCCAAATGCTTTATTCGAATTTTTGAGCATTTGAGGTTGAAAACGACAAACATCCCCGCTGGGTATGGGGGGCGTAAAGTGGTTCCTAATGAATTTGCACTAAATCCTACAATATTCGATCCTAAGATTTTAGGTATCTAGCATAGTTTTATTGATAAAATGCTTTATTTACATTTTTGGCATTTGCGTTTGAAAACGAAGAAACGTACCTGCTATGTATAGTGATGAATATTTTGTCTGTAGTTGACTGGCACTAAATGCTATGATATAAAGTTTCCAAATTTTAGGTATCTAGTAACGTATAATTTTCCAAATGCTTTATTCGAATTTTTGAGCATTTGATGTTGAAAACGACAAACATCCCCGCTAGGTATGGGGGGCGTAAAGTGTTTCCAAATTAATTTGCAAAAAAAACAACAATGATCTATCCTAAAATTATAGGTATCTAGCATAGTTTTATTGACAAAATGCTTTATTTACATTTTTGGCATTTGAGTTTGAAAACGAAGAAACGTACCTGCTATGTATAGTGATGAATATTTTGTCTGTAGTTGACTGGCACTAAATGCTATGATATCAACTCTTCAAATTGTAGGTATCTAGTCAAGTATAATTTTCCAAACGCTTTATTCGAATTTTGGGGATTTGAAGTTGAAAACGTCAAACATCCCCGCTAGGTATGGGTGGCGTAAAGTGGTTCCTAATTAATTTGCACTAAATCATACAATATTCGATCCTAAGATTTTAGGTATCTAGCATAGTTTTATTGACAAAATGCTTTATTTACATTTTTGGCATTTGCGTTTGAAAACGAAGAAACGTACCTGCTATGTATAGTGATGAATATTTTGTCTGTAGTTGACTGGCACTAAATGCTATGATATAAAGTCCGCAAACTTTAGGTATCTAGATAGGTATAATTTTCAAAATGCTGTAGTCGAATTTTTGAGCATTTGAGGTTGAAAACGACAAACATCCCCGCTAGGTATGGGGGGCGTAAAGTGGTTCCTAATGAATTTGCACTAAATCCTACAATATTCGATCCTAAGATTTTAGGTATCTAGCATAGTTTTATTGATAAAATGCTTTATTTACATTTTTGGCATTTGCGTTTGAAAACGAAGAAACGTACCTGCTATGTATAGTGATGAATATTTTGTCTGTAGTTGACTGGCACTAAATGCTATGATATAAATTCCCCAAATTTTAGGTATCTAGTAATGTATAATTTTCCAAATGCTTTATTCGAATTTTTGAGCATTTGAGGTTGAAAACGACAAACATCCCCGCTAGGTATGGGGGGCGTAAAGAGGTTCCTAATTAATTTGCACTAAATCCTACAATATTCGATCCTAAGATTTTAGGTATCTAGCATAGTTTTATTGACAAAATGCTTTATTTACATTTTTGGCATTTGCGTTTGAAAACGAAGAAACGTACTTGCTATGTATAGTGATGAATATTTTGTCTGTAGTTGACTGGCACTAAATGCTATGATATAAATTCCCCAAATTTTAGGTATCTAGTAATGTATAATTTTCCAAATGCTTTATTCGAATTTTTGAGCATTTGAGGTTGAAAACGACAAACATCCCCGCTAGGTATGGGGGGCGTAAAGAGGTTCCTAATTAATTTGCACTAAATCCTACAATATTCGATCCTAAGATTTTAGGTATCTAGCATAGTTTTATTGACAAAATGCTTTATTTACATTTTTGGCATTTGCGTTTGAAAACGAAGAAACGTACTTGCTATGTATAGTGATGAATATTTTGTCTGTAGTTGACTGGCACTAAATGCTATGATATAAAGTCCCCAAATTTTATGTATCTAGTAATGTATAATTTTCCAAATGCTTTATTCGAATTTTTGAGCATTTGAGGTTGAAAACGACAAACATCCCCGCTAGGTATGGGGAGTGTAATGTGTTTCCTAATTAATTGGGACCAAATCCTACAATATGCCATCCTAAAATTATAGGTATCTAGCATAGTTTTATTGACCAAATGCTTTTTACACATTTTTTGGCATTTGGGGTTGAAAACGACGAAACATACCTGTTATGTATGGTGATGAGTATTTTTTCTGTAGTTAACTGGCATTAAATGCGATGATATCAAGTCCTCAAACTTGAGGTATCTGGCTAAGTATAACTTTCCAAATGCTTTATTCGAATTTTTGGGCATTTGAAGTTAAAAACGAGAAACATCCCAGCTAGGTATGGGGGGTGTAATGTGTTTCCTAATCAAGTGGCACTAAATCGTACTATATTCGATCATAAAATTTCAGGTATCTAGCATAGTTTTATTGACAAAATGCTTTATTCACATTTTTGTCATTTGCGTTTGAAAACGAAGAAACGTACCTGCTATGTATAGTGATGAATATTTTGTCTGTAGTTGACTGGCACTAAATGCTATGATATAAAGTCCCCAAATTTTAGGTATCTAGTAGAGTATAAATTTTACAAATTCTTTATTCGAATTTCTGAGTGTTCGATGTTGAAAATGACAAACATCCCCGCTAGGTATGGGGGGCGCAAAGTGTTTCCTAATTAATTGGCACTAAATCCTAAAATATTCGATCATAAAAATCTAGGTATCTAGCATAGTTTTATTGTCCAAATGCTTTATTCACATTTTTTGGCATTTGAGGCTGAAATGAAGAAACACTCCCTCTATGTATGGGGATGTGAATTTGACTCTAGTTAACTGGAACTGAATGCTACGATATCAAGTTCTGAAATTGTAGGTATCTATAATAGATTGACTTTACAAATGCTGTATTAGAAATTTTTGGCGTTTGAGGTTGAAAACGAGAAACATCCCAGCTAGGTATGGGGGGTGTAAAGTGTTTCCTAATTAATTGGCACTAAATCCTAAAATATTCGATCCTAAAATTCTAGGTATCTAGCATAGTTTTATTGACAAAATGCTTTATTTACATTTTTGGCATTTGGGGTTGAAAACGAGAAACATCCCAGCCAAGGTATGGGGGGTGTAAAGTGTTTCCTAATTAATTGGCACGAAATCCTACAATATTCGATCCTAAAATTCTAGGTATCTAGCATAGTTTTATTGTCCAAATGCTTTATTCACATTTTTTGGCATTTGAGGCTGAAATGAAGAAACACTCCCTCTATGTATGGGGATGAGAATTTGACTGAAGTTAACAGGAACTGAATGCTACGATAACAAGTTCTGAAATTGTAGGTATCTATAATAGATTGACTTTCCAAATACTTTATTCACATTTTTTGGCATTTGGGGTTGAAAACGAGAAACATCCCCGCTAGGTATGGGGGGTGTAATGTGTTTCCTAATTAAGTGGCACTAAATCCTACAATATTCGATCCTAAAATTTTAGGTATCTAGCATAGTTTTATTGACAAAATGCTTTATTCACATTTTTGGCATTTGCGTTTGAAAACGAAGAAACATACCTGCTATGTATGGTGATGAATATTTTGTCTGTAGTTGACGGGCACTAAATGCTATGATATAAAGTCCCCAAATTTTAGGTATCTAGTAAAGTATAATTTTCCAAATGCTTTATTCACATTTTTTGGCATTTGGGGTTGAAAACGACAAACATCCCCGCTAGGTATGGCGAGTGTAATGTGTTTCTTAATTAATTGGGACCAAATCCTACAATATTCCACCCTAAAATTTTAGGTATCTAGCATAGTTTTATTGTCCAAATGCTTTATTCACATTTTTTGGCATTTGGGGTTGAAAACGACGAAACATACCTGCTATGTATGGTGATGAATTTTTTTTCTGTAGTTAACTGGCACTAAATGCTATGATATCAAATCCTCAAACTTTAGGTATCTGGCTAAGTATATCATTCCAAATGCTTTATTCGAATTTTTGGGCATTTGAGGTTGAAAACGACAAACATCCCCGCTAGGTATGGGGGCGTAATGTGTTTTCTAATTAATTGGCACTAAATCCTACAATATGCGATCTTAAAATTCTAGGTATCTAGCATAGTTTTATTGTCCAAATGCTTTATTCACATTTTTTGGCATTTCAGGCTGAAATGAAGAAACACTCCCTCTATGTATGGGGATGAGAATTTGACTGTAGTTAACTGGAACTGTATGCTACGATATCAAGTTCTGAAATTGTAGGTATCTATAATAGTTTGACTTTACAAATGCTGTATTCGAAATTTTGGGCATTTGATGTTGAAAACGAGAAACATCCCAGCTAGGTATGGGGGGTGTAATGTGTTTCCTAATCAAGTGGCACTGAATCCTACTATATTCGATCCTAAAATTTGAGGTATCTAGCATAGTTTTATTGACAAAATGCTTTATTCACATTTTTGGCATTTGCGTTTGAAAACGAAGAAACGTACCTGCTATGTATAGTGATGAATATTTTGTCTGTAGTTGACGGGCACTAAATGCTATGATATAAAGTCCCCAAATTTTAGGTATCTAGTAAAGTATAATTTTCCAAATGCTTTATTCGAATTTTTGAGCATTTGAGGTTGTAAACGACAAACATCCCCGCTAGGTATGGGGGGCGTAAAGTGGTTCCTAAATAATTTGCACTAAATCCTACAATATTAGATCCTAAGATTTTAGGTATCTAGCATAGTTTTATTGACAAAATGCTTTATTTACATTTTTGGCATTTGCGTTTGAAAACGAAGAAACGTACCTGCTATGTATAGTGATGAATATTTTGTCTGTAGTTGACGGGCACTAAATGCTATGATATAAAGTCCCCAAATTTTAGGTATCTAGTAAAGTATAATTTTCCAAATGCTTTATTCGAATTTTTGAGCATTTGAGGTTGTAAACGACAAACATCCCCGCTAGGTATGGGGGCGTAATGTGTTTTCTAATTAATTGCCACTAAATCCTACTATATGCGATCTTAAAATTCTAGGTATCTAGAGTAGTTTTATTGACCAAATTCTTTATTCGCATTTTTTGGCATTTGAGGCTGAAATGAAGAAACACTCCCTCTATGTATGGGGATGAGAATTTGACTGTAGTTAACTGGAACTGAATGCTACGATATCAAGTTCTGAAATTGTAGGTATCTATAATAGTTTGACTTTACAAATGCTGTATTCGAAGTTTTTGGCATTTGAGGTTGAAAACGAGAAACATCCCAGCTAGGTATGGGGGGCGTTAAGTGTTTCCAAATAATTGGCACTAAATCCTATAATGATCGATCCTTAAATTCTAGGTATCTAGCATAGTTTTATTGACCAAATACTTTATTCACATTTTGTGGCATTTGGGGTTCAAAACGAGAAACATCCCCGCTAGGTATGGGGGGTGTAATGTGTTTCCTCATTAAGTGGCACTGAATCCTACTATATTCGTTCCAAAAATTTTAGGTATCTAGCATAGTTTTATTGACAAAATGCTTTATTCACATTTTTGGCATTTGCGTTTGAAAACGAAGAAACGTACCTGCTATGTATAGTGATGAATATTTTGTCTGTAGTTGACTGGCACTAAATGCTATGATATAAAGTTTCCAAATTTTAGGTATCTAGTAACGTATAATTTTCCAAATGCTTTATTCGAATTTTTGAGCATTTGAGGTTGAAAACGACAAATATCCCCTCTAGGTATGGGGGCGTAAAGTGGTTCATAATTAATTTGCACTAAATCCTACAATATTCGATCCTAAGATTTTAGGTATCTAGCATAGTTTTATTGACAAAATGCTTTATTCACATTTTTGGCATTTGCGTTTGAAAACGAAGAAACGTTCCTGCTATGTATAGTGATGAATATTTTGTCTGTAGTTGACTGGCACTAAATGCTATGATATAAAGTCCCCAAATTTTAGGTATCTAGTCAAGTATAATTTTCCAAACGCTTTATTCGAATTTTGGGGATTTGAAGTTGAAAACGTCAAACATCCCCGCTAGGTATGGGTGGCGTAAAGTGGTTCCTAATTAATTTGCACTAAATCATACAATATTCGATACTAAGATTTTAGGTATCTAGCATAGTTTTATTGACAAAATGCTTTATTTACATTTTTGGCATTTGCGTTTGAAAACGAAGAAACGTACCTGCTATGTATAGTGATGAATATTTTCTCTGTAGTTGACTGGCACTAAATGCTATGATATAAAGTCCCCAAATTTTAGGTATCTAGTAATGTATAATTTTCCAAATGCTTTATTCGAATTTTTGAGCATTTGAGGTTGAAAACGACAAACATCCCCGCTAGGTATGGGGGGCGTAAAGAGGATCCTAATTAATTTGCACTAAATCCTACAATATTCGATCCTAAGATTTTAGGTATCTAGCATAGTTTTATTGACAAAATGCTTTATTTACATTTTTGGCATTTGCGTTTGAAAACGAAGAAACGTACTTGCTATGTATAGTGATGAATATTTTGTCTGTAGTTGACGGGCACTAAATGCTATGATATAAAGTCCCCAAATTTTAGGTATCTAGTAAAGTATAATTTTCCAAATGCTTTATTCGAATTTTTGGGCATTTGAGGTTGCAAACGACAAACATCCCCGCTAGGTATGGGGGGTGTAAAGTGTTTCCTAATTAATTGGCAATAAATCCTACAATATGCGATCTTAAAATTCTAGGTATCTAGCATAGTTTTATTGTCCAAATGCTTTATTCACATTTTTTGGCATTTGAGGCTGAAATGAAGAAACACTCCCTCTATGTATGGGGATGAGAATTTGACTGTAGTTAACAGGAACTGAATGCTACGATATCAAGTTCTGAAATTGTACGTATCTATAATAGATTGACTTTACAAATGCTGTATTAGAAATTTTTGGCATTTGAGGTTGAAAACGAGAAACATCCCAGCTAGGTATGGGGGGTGTAATGTGTTTCCTAATCAAGTGGCACTGAATCCTACTATATTCGATCCTAAAATTTTAGGTATCTAGCATAGTTTTATTGACAAAATGCTTTATTCACATTTTTGGCATTTGCGTTTGAAAACGAAGAAACGTACCTGCTATGTATAGTGATGAATATTTTGTCTGTAGTTGACGGGCACTAAATGCTATGATATAAAGTCCCCAAATTTTAGGTATCTAGTAAAGTATAATTTTCCAAATGCTTTATTCGAATTTTTGAGCATTTGAGGTTGAAAACGACAAACATCCCCGCTAGGTATGGGTGGCGTAAAGTGGTTCATAATTAATTTGCACTAAATCCTACAATATTCGATCCTAAAATTCTAGGTAACTAGCATAGTTTTATTGACAAAATGCTTTATTCACATTTTTTGGCATTTGAGTTTGAAAACGAAGAAACATACCTGCTATGTATAGTGATGAATATTTTCTCTGTAGTTAACTGGCACTAAATGCTATGATATAAAGTCCCCAAATTTTAGGTATCTAGTAAAGTATAATTTTCCAAATGCTTTATTCGAATTTTTGAGCATTTGAGGTTGTAAACGACAAACATCCCCGCTAGGTATGGGGGCGTAATGTGTTTTCTAATTAATTGCCACTAAATCCTACTATATGCGATCTTAAAATTCTAGGTATCTAGAGTAGTTTTATTGACCAAATTCTTTATTCGCATTTTTTGGCATTTGAGGCTGAAATGAAGAAACACTCCCTCTATGTATGGGGATGAGAATTTGACTGTAGTTAACTGGAACTGAATGCTACGATATCAAGTTCTGAAATTGTAGGTATCTATAATAGTTTGACTTTACAAATGCTGTATTCGAAGTTTTTGGCATTTGAGGTTGAAAACGAGAAACATCCCAGCTAGGTATGGGGGGCGTAATGTGTTTCCAAATTAATTGGCACTAAATCCTACAATGTTCGTTCCTTAAATTCTAGGTATCTAGCACAGTTTTATTGACCAAATACTTTATTCACATTTTTTGGGCATTGGGGTTGAAAACGAGAAACATCCCCCCTAGGTATGGGGGGCGTAAAGTGGTTCATAATTAATTTGCACTAAATCCTACAATATTCGATCCTAAGATTTTAGGTATCTAGCATAGTTTTATTGACAAAATGCTTTATTCACATTTTTGGCATTTGCGTTTGAAAACGAAGAAACGTACCTGCTATGTATAGTGATGAATATTTTGTCTGTAGTTGACGGGCACTAAATGCTATGATATAAAGTCCCCAAATTTTAGGTATCTAGTCAAGTATAATTTTCCAAACGCTTTATTCGAATTTTGGGGATTTGAAGTTGAAAACGTCAAACATCCCCGCTAGGTATGGGTGGCGTAAAGTGGTTCCTAATTAATTTGCACTAAATCCTACAATATTCGATACTAAGATTTTAGGTATCTAGCATAGTTTTATTGACAAAATGCTTTATTTACATTTTTGGCATTTGCGTTTGAAAACGAAGAAACGTACCTGCTATGTATAGTGATGAATATTTTCTCTGTAGTTGACTGGCACTAAATGCTATGATATAAAGTCCCCAAATTTTAGGTATCTAGTAATGTATAATTTTCCAAATGCTTTATTCGAATTTTTGAGCATTTGAGGTTGAAAACGACAAACATCCCCGCTAGGTATGGGGGGCGTAAAGAGGATCCTAATTAATTTGCACTAAATCCTACAATATTCGATCCTACGATTTTAGGTATCTAGCATAGTTTTATTGACAAAATGCTTTATTTACATTTTTGGCATTTGCGTTTGAAAACGAAGAAACGTACTTGCTATGTATAGTGATGAATATTTTGTCTGTAGTTGACTGGCACTAAATGCTATGATATAAAGTCCCCAAATTTTATGTATCTAGTAATGTATAATTTTCCAAATGCTTTATTCGAATTTTTTGGGTATTTGAGGTTGCAAACGACAAACATCCCGGCTAGGTATGGGGGGTGTAAAGTGTTTCCTAATTAATTGGCAAAAAATCCTACAATATGCGATCTTAAAATTCTAGGTATCTAGCATAGTTTTATTGTCCAAATGCTTTATTCACATTTTTTGGCATTTGAGGCTGAAATGAAGAAACACTCCCTCTATGTATGGGGATGAGAATTTGACTGTAGTTAACAGGAACTGAATGCTACGATATCAAGTTCTGAAATTGTACGTATCTATAATAGATTGACTTTACAAATGCTGTATTAGAAATTTTTGGCATTTGAGGTTGAAAACGAGAAACATCCCAGCTAGGTATGGGGGGTGTAATGTGTTTCCTAATCAAGTGGCACTGAATCCTACTATATTCGATCCTAAAATTTTAGGTATCTAGCATAGTTTTATTGACAAAATGCTTTATTCACATTTTTGGCATTTGCGTTTGAAAACGAAGAAACGTACCTGCTATGTATAGTGATGAATATTTTGTCTGTAGTTGACGGGCACTAAATGCTATGATATAAAGTCCCCAAATTTTAGGTATCTAGTAAAGTATAATTTTCCAAATGCTTTATTCGAATTTTTGAGCATTTGAGGTTGAAAACGACAAACATCCCCGCTAGGTATGGGGGGCGCAAAGTGGTTCATAATTAATTTGCACTAAATCCTACAATATTCGATCCTAAGATTTTAGGCATCTAGCATAATTTTATTGACAAAATGCTTTATTCACATTTTTTGGCATTTGCGTTTGAAAACGAAGAAACATACCTGCTATGTATAGTGATGAATATTTTGTCTGTAGTTGACTGGCACAAAATGCTATGATATCAACTCTTCAAATTTTAGGTATCTAGTCAAGTATAATTTTCCAAAGGCTTTATTCGAATTTTGGGGATTTGAAGTTGAAAACGTCAAACATCCCCGCTAGGTATGGGTGGCGTAAAGTGGTTCCTAATTAATTTGCACTAAATCCTACAATATTCGATACTAAGATTTTAGGTATCTAGCATAGTTTTATTGACAAAATGCTTTATTTACATTTTTGGCATTTGCGTTTGAAAACGAAGAAACGTACCTGCTATGTATAGTGATGAATATTTTCTCTGTAGTTGAATGGCACTAAATGCTATGATATAAAGTCCCCAAATTTTAGGTATCTAGTAATGTATAATTTTCCAAATGCTTTATTCGAATTTTTGAGCATTTGAGGTTGAAAACGACAAACATCCCCGCTAGGTATGGGGGGCGTAAAGAGGATCCTAATTAATTTGCACTAAATCCTACAATATTCGATCCTAAGATTTTAGGTATCTAGCATAGTTTTATTGACAAAATGCTTTATTCACATTTTTGGCATTTGCGTTTGAAAACGAAGAAACGTACCTGCTATGTATAGTGATGAATATTTTGTCTGTAGTTGACTGGCACTAAATGCTATGATATAAAGTTTCCAAATTTTAGGTATCTAGTAACGTATAATTTTCCAAATGCTTTATTCGAATTTTTGAGCATTTGAGGATGAAAAAGACAAATATCCCCTCTAGGTATGGGGAGTGTAATGTGTTTCCTAATTAATTGGGACCAGATCCTACAATATTCCATCATAAATTATAGGTATCTAGCATAGTTTTATTGACCAAATGCTTTATTTACATTTTTTGGCATTTGGGGTTGAAAACGACGAAACATACCTGCTATGTATGGTGATGATTATTTTTTCTGTAGTTAACTGGCATTAAATGCTATGATATCAAGTCCTCAAACTTCAGGTATCTGGCTAAGTATAATTTTCCAAATGCTTTATTCGAATTTTTGGGCATTTAAGGTTGAAAACGAGAAACATCCCAGCTAGGTATGGGGGGTGTAATGTGTTTCCTAATCAAGTGGCACTAAATCCTACTATATTCGATCATAAAATTTCAGGTATCTAGCATAGTTTTATTGACAAAATGCTTTATTCACATTTTTGGCATTTGCGTTTGAAAACGAAGAAACGTACCTGCTATGTATAGTGATGAATATTTTGTCTGTAGTTGACGGGCACTAAATGCTATGATATAAAGTCCCCAAATTTTAGGTATCTAGTAGAGTATAAATTTTACAAATTCTTTATTCGAATTTCTGAGTGTTCGATGTTGAAAACGACAAACATCCCCGCTAAGTATGGGGGGCGTAAAGTGTTTCCTAATTAATTGGCACTAAATCCTACAATATGCGATCTTAAAATTCTAGGTATCTAGCATAGTTTTATTGTCCAAATGCTTTATTCACATTTTTTGGCATTTCAGGCTGAAATGAAGAAACACTCCCTCTATGTATGGGGATGAGAATTTGACTGTAGTTAACTGGAACTGTATGCTACGATATCAAGTTCTGAAATTGTAGGTATCTATAATAGTTTGACTTTACAAATGCTGTATTAGAAATTTTTGGCATTTGAGGTTGAAAACGAGAAACATCCCAGCTAGGTATGGGGGGTGTAATGTGTTTCCTAATCAAGTGGCACTGAATCCTACTATATTCGATCCTAAAATTTTAGGTATCTAGCATAGTTTTATTGACAAAATGCTTTATTCACATTTTTGGCATTTGCGTTTGAAAACGAAGAAACGTACCTGCTATGTATAGTGATGAATATTTTGTCTGTAGTTGACTGGCACTAAATGATATGATATCAACTCTTCAAATTTTAGGTATCTAGTCAAGTATAATTTTCCAAACGCTTTATTCGAATTTTGGGGATTTGAGTTTGAAAACGACAAACATCCCCGCTAGGTATGGGTGGTGTAATGTCTTTCCAAATTAATTGGGACCAAATCCTACAATATTCCACCCTAACATTTTAGGTATCTAGCATAGTTTTATTGTCCAAATGCTTTATTCACATTTTTTGGCATTTGGGGTTGAAAACGACGAAACATACCTGCTATGTATGGTGATGAATATTTTTTCTGTAGTTAACTGGCACAAAATGCTATGATATCAAGTCCTCAAACTTTAGGTATCTAGCTAATTATAATTCTCCAAATGCTTTATTCGAATTTTTGGGCATTTGATGTTGAAAACGACAAACATCCCCACTAGGTATGGGGGGCGTAAAGTGGTTCCTAATTAATTTGCACTAAATCCTACAATATTCGATCCTAAAATTTTAGGTATCTAGCATAGTTTTATTGACAAAATGCTTTATTCACATTTTTGGCATTTGCGTTTGAAAACGAAGAAACATACCTGCTATGTATGGTGATGAATATAGTATCTGTAGTTAACTAGCACTAAATGCTATGATATCAAGTCCTCAAATTTTAGGTATCTAGTCAAGTATAATTTTCCAAACGCTTTATTCGAATTTTGGGGATTTGAGGTTGAAAACGACAAACATCCCCGCTAGGTATGGGGGGCGTTAAGTGGTTCCTAATGAATTTGCACTAAATCCTATAATATTCGATCCTAAGATTTTAGGTATCTAGCATAGTTTTATTGATAAAATGCTTTATTTACATTTTTGGCATTTGCGTTTGAAAACGACGAAACGTACCTGCTATGTATTGTGATGAATATTTTGTCTGTAGTTGACTGGCACTAAATGCTATGATATAAAGTCCCCAAATTTTAGGTATCTAGTAAAGTATAATTTTCCAAATGCTTTATTCGAATTTTTGAGCATTTGATGTTGAAAACGACAAACATCCCCGCTAGGTATGGGGGCGTAAAGTGGTTCCTAATTAATTTGCACTAAATCCTACAATGTTCGATCCTAAGATTTTAGGTATCTAGCATAGTTTTATTGACAAAATGCTTTATTTACATTTTTGGCATTTGCGTTTGAAAACGAAGAAACGTACCTGCTATGTATAGTGATGAATATTTTGTCTGTAGTTGACTGGCACTAAATGCTATGATATCAACTCTTCAAATTTTAGGTATCTAGTCAAGTATAATTTTCCAAACGCTTTATTCGAATTTTGGGGATTTGAAGTTGAAAACGTCAAACATCCCCGCTAGGTGTGGGTGGCGTAAAGTGGTTCCTAATTAATTTGCACTAAATCATACAATATTCGATCCTAAGATTTTAGGTATCTAGCATAGTGTTATTGACAAAATGCTTTATTTACATTTTTGGCATTTGCGTTTGAAAACGAAGAAACGTACCTGCTATGTATAGTGATGAATATTTTGTCTGTAGTTGACTGGCACTAAATGCTATGATATAAAGTCCCCAAATTTTAGGTATCTAGTAATGTATAATTTTCAAAATGCTTTATTCGAATTTTTGAGCATTTGAGGTTGAAAACGACAAACATCCCCGCTAGGTATGGGGGGCGTAAAGTGGTTCCTAATGAATTTGCACTAAATCCTACAATATTCGATCCTAAGATTTTAGGTATCTAGCATAGTTTTATTGACAAAATGCTTTATTTACATTTTTGGCATTTGCGTTTGAAAACGAAGAAACGTACCTGCTATGTATAGTGATGAATATTTTGTCTGTAGTTGACTGGCACTAAATGCTATGATATAAATTCCCCAAATTTTAGGTATCTAGTAATGTATAATTTTCCAAATGCTTTATTCGAATTTTTGAGCATTTGAGGTTGAAAACGACAAACATCCCCGCTAGGTATGGGGGGCGTAAAGTGGTTCCTAATTAATTTGCACTAAATCCTACAATATTCGATCCTAAGATTTTAGGTATCTAGCATAGTTTTATTGATAAAATGCTTTATTTACATTTTTGGCATTTGAGGCTGAAATGAAGAAACACTCCCTCTATGTATGGGGATGAGAATATGATTGTAGTTAATTGGAACTGAATGCTACGATATCAAGTTCTGAAATTGTAGGTATCTATAATAGTTTGACTTTACAAATGCTGTATTCAAGATTTTTGGCATTTGGGTTTGAAAACGAGAAACATCCCAGCTAGGTATGGGGGGCGTTAAGTGTTTCCAAATTAATTGGCACTAAATCCTACAATGTTCGATCCTTAAATTCTAGGTATCTAGCATAGTTTTATTGACCAAATACTTTATTCACATTTTTTGGCATTTGGGGTTGAAAACGAGAAACATCCCCGCTAGGTATGGGGGGTGTAATGTGTTTCCTAATTAATTGGGACCAAATCCTACAATATTCCACCCTAACATTTTAGGTATCTAGCATAGTTTTATTGACAAAATGCTTTATTCACATTTTTGGCATTTGCGTTTGAAAACGAAGAAACATACCTGCTATGTATGGTGATGAACATTTTATCTGTAGTTAACTAGCACTAAATGCTATGATATAAAGTCCCCAAATTTTAGGTATCTAGTCAAGTATAATTTTCCAAATGCTTTATTCTAATTTTTGTGCATTTGTGGTTGAAAACAACAAACATCCCCGCTAGGTATGGCGAGTGTAATGTGTTTCTTAATTAATTGGGACCAAATCCTACAATATTCCATCCTAAAATTCTAGGTATCTAGCATAGTTTTATTGACCAAATGCTTTATTCACATTTTTTGGCATTTGGGGTTGAAAACGACGAAACATACCTGCTATGTATGGTGATGAATTTTTTTTCTGTAGTTAACTGGCACTAAATGCTATGATATCAAGTCCTCAAACTTTAGGTATCTGGCTAATTATATCATTCCAAATGCTTTATTCGAATTTTTGGGCATTTGAGGTTGCAAACGACAAACATCCCCGCTAGGTATGGGGGCGTAATGTGTTTTCTAATTAATTGGCACTAAATCCTACAATATGCGATCTTAAAATTCTAGGTATCTAGCATAGTTTTATTGTCCAAATGCTTTATTCACATTTTTTGGCATTTGAGGCTGAAATGAAGAAACACTCCCTCTATGTATGGGGATGAGAATTTGACTGTAGTTAACTGGAACTGAATGCTACGATATCAAGTTCTGAAATTGTAGGTATCTATAATAGTTTGACTTTACAAATGCTGTATTCGAAATTTTTGGCATTTGAGGTTGAAAACGAGAAACATCCCAGCTAGGTATGGGGGGTGTAATGTGTTTCCTAATCAAGTGGCACTGAATCCTACTATATTCGATCCTAAAATTTTAGGTATCTAGCATAGTTTTATTGACAAAATGCTTTATTCACATTTTTGGCATTTGCGTTTGAAAACGAAGAAACGTACCTGCTATGTATAGTGATGAATATTTTGTCTGTAGTTGACTGGCACTAAATGCTATGATATAAAGTCCCCAAATTTTAGGTATCTAGTAATATATAATTTTCCAAATGCTTTATTCGAATTTTTGAGCCTTTGATGTTGAAAACGAGAAACATCCCCGCTAGGTATGGGGGGCGTAAAGTGGTTCCTAATTAATTTGCACTAAATCCTACAATATGCGATCCTAAAATTCTAGGTATCTAGCATAGTTTTATTGACCAAATGCTTTATTCACATTTTTTGGCATTTGCGTTTGAAATCGAAGAAACATACCTGCTATGTATAGTGATGAATATTTTGTCTGTAGTTGACTGGCACTAAATGCTATGATATCAACTCTTCAAATTTTAGGTATCTAGTCAAGTATAATTTTCCAAACGCTTTATTCGAATTTTGGGGATTTGAAGTTGAAAACGTCAAACATCCCCGCTAGGTATGGGTGGCGTAAAGTGGTTCCTAATTAATTTGCACTAAATCCTACAATATTCGATACTAAGATTTTAGGTATCTAGCATAGTTTTATTGACAAAATGCTTTATTTACATTTTTGGCATTTGCGTTTGAAAACGAAGAAACGTACCTGCTATGTATAGTGATGAATATTTTCTCTGTAGTTGACTGGCACTAAATGCTATGATATAAAGTCCCCAAATTTTAGGTATCTAGTAATGTATAATTTTCCAAATGCTTTATTCGAATTTTTGAGCATTTGAGGTTGAACACGACAAACATCCCCGCTAGGTATGGGTGGCGTAAAGAGGATCCTAATTAATTTGCACTAAATCCTACATTATTCGATCCTAAGATTTTAGGTATATAGCATTGTTTTATTTGCCAAATGTTTTATTCACATTTTTTGGCATTTGAGGCTGAAATGAAGAAACACTCCCTCTATGTATGGGGATGAGAATTTGACTGTAGTTAACAGGAACTGAATGCTACGATATCAAGTTCTGAAATTGTACGTATCTATAATAGATTGACTTTACAAATGCTGTATTAGAAATTTTTGGCATTTGAGGTTGAAAACGAAGAAACGTACCTGCTATGTATAGTGATGAATATTTTGTCTGTAGTTGACTGGCACTAAATGCTATGATATAAAGTCCCCAAATTTTAGGTATCTAGTAGAGTATAAATTTTACAAATTCTTTATTCGAATTTCTGAGTGTTCGATGTTGAAAATGACAAACATCCCCGCTAGGTATGGGGGGCGTAAAGTGTTTCCTAATTAATTGGCACTAAATCCTAAAATATTCGATCATAAAAATCTAGGTATCTAGCATAGTTTTATTGTCCAAATGCTTTATTCACATTTTTTGGCATTTCAGGCTGAAATGAAGAAACACTCCCTCTATGTATGGGGATGAGAATTTGACTGTAGTTAACTGGAACTGTATGCTACGATATCAAGTTCTGAAATTGTAGGTATCTATAATAGATT
Source organism: Diplolepis rosae (assembly GCA_030998225.1). Classification (NCBI taxonomy): domain Eukaryota; kingdom Metazoa; phylum Arthropoda; class Insecta; order Hymenoptera; family Diplolepididae; genus Diplolepis; species Diplolepis rosae. Next base: position 2,391,463 of record JAPYXD010000466.1, read on the forward strand.
GACTTTACAAATGCTGTATTAGACATTTTTGGCATTTGAGGTTGAAAACGAGAAACATCCCAGCTAGGTATGGGGGGAGTAAAGTGTTTCCTAATTAATTGGCACTAAATCCTAAAATATTCGATCCTAAAATTCTAGGTATCTAGCATAGTTTTATTGACAAAATGCTTTATTTACATTTTTGGCATTTGGGGTTGAAAACGAGAAACATCCCAGCCAAGGTATGGGGGGTGTAAAGTGTCTCCTAATTAATTGGCACGAAATCCTAAAATATTCGATCCTAAAATTCTAGGTATATAGCATAGTTTTATTGTCCAAATGCTTTATTCACATTTTTTGGCATTTGAGGCTGAAATGAAGAAACACTCCCTCTATGTATGGGGATGAGAATTTGACTGTAGTTAACAGGAACTGAATGCTACGATATCAAGTTCTGAAATTGTACGTATCTATAATAGATTGACTTTACAAATGCTGTATTAGAAATTTTTGGCATTTGAGGTTGAAAACGAGAAACATCCCAGCTAGGTATGGGGGGTGTAATGTGTTTCTTAATCAAGTGGCACTGAATCCTACTATATTCGATCCTAAAATTTTAGGTATCTAGCATAGTTTTATTGACAAAATGCTTTATTCACATTTTTGGCATTTGCGTTTGAAAACGAAGAAACGTACCTGCTATGTATAGTGATGAATATTTTGTCTGTAGTTGACGGGCACTAAATGATATGATATCAACTCTTCAAATTTTAGGTATCTAGTCAAGTATAATTTTCCAAACGCTTTATTCGAATTTTGGGGATTTGAAGTTGAAAACGAGAAACATCCCCGCTAGGTATGGGTGGTGTAATGTCTTTCCTAATTAATTGGGACCAAATCCTACAATATTCCACCCTAACATTTTAGGTATCTAGCATAGTTTTATTGTCCAAATGCTTTATTCACATTTTTTGGCATTTGGGGTTGAAAACGACGAAACATACCTGCTATGTATAGTGATGAATATTTTGTCTGTAGTTGACTGGCACTAAATGCTATGATATAAAGTCCCCAAATTTTAGGTATCTGGTAAAGTATAATTTTCCAAATGCTTTATTCGAATTTTTGAGCATATGATGTTGAAAACGACAAACATCCCCGCTAAGTATGGGGGGCGTAAAGTGTTTCCTAATTAATTGGCACCAAATCCTACAATAGTCGATCCTTAAATTTTAGGTATCTAGCATAGTTTTATTGACAAAATGCTTTATTCACATTTTTGGCATTTGCGTTTGAAAACGAAGAAACATACATGCTATGTAATGTGATGAACATTTTAACTGTAGTTAACTAGAACAAAATGATATGATATCAAGTCCTCAAATTTTAGGTATCTAGTCAAGTATAATTTTCCAAACGCTTTATTCGAATTTTGGGGATTTGAGGTTGAAAACGACAAACATCCCCGCTGGGTATGGGGGGCGTAAAGTGGTTCCTAATGAATTTGCACTAAATCCTATAATATTCGATCCTAAGATTTTAGGTATCTAGCATAGTTTTATTGATAAAATGCTTTATTTACATTTTTGGCATTTGCGTTTGAAAACGAAGAAACGTACCTGCTATGTATAGTGATGAATATTTTGTCTGTAGTTGACTGGCACTAAATGCTATGATATCAAGTCCTCAAACTTTACGTATCTAGCTAAGTATAATTTTCCAAATGCTTTATTCGAATTTTTGGGCATTTGATGTTGAAAACGACAAACATCCCCACTAGGTATGGGGGGCGTAAAGTTGTTCCTAATTAATTTGCAGTAAATCCTACAATGTTCGATCCTTAAATTCTAGGTATCTAGCATAGTTTTATTGACAAAATGCTTTATTTACATTTTTGGCATTTGCGTTTGAAAACGAAGAAACGTACCTGCTATGTATAGTGATGAATATTTTGTCTGTAGTTGACTGGCACTAAATGCTATGATATCAACTCTTCAAATTTTAGGTATCTAGTCAAGTATAATTTTCCAAACGCTTTATTCGAATTTTGGGGATTTGAAGTTGAAAACGTCAAACATCCCCGCTAGGTGTGGGTGGCGTAAAGTGGTTCCTAATTAATTTGCACTAAATCATACAATATTCGATCCTAAGATTTTAGGTATCTAGCATAGTGTTATTGACAAAATGCTTTATTTACATTTTTGGCATTTGCGTTTGAAAACGAAGAAACGTACCTGCTATGTATAGTGATGAATATTTTGTCTGTAGTTGACTGGCACTAAATGCTATGATATAAAGTCCCCAAATTTTAGGTATCTAGTAATGTATAATTTTCAAAATGCTTTATTCGAATTTTTGAGCATTTGAGGTTGAAAACGACAAACATCCCCGCTAGGTATGGGGGGCGTAAAGTGGTTCCTAATGAATTTGCACTAAATCCTACAATATTCGATCCTAAGATTTTAGGTATCTAGCATAGTTTTATTGACAAAATGCTTTATTTACATTTTTGGCATTTGCGTTTGAAAACGAAGAAACGTACCTGCTATGTATAGTGATGAATATTTTGTCTGTAGTTGACTGGCACTAAATGCTATGATATAAATTCCCCAAATTTTAGGTATCTAGTAATGTATAATTTTCCAAATGCTTTATTCGAATTTTTGAGCAGTTGGGGTTGAAAACGACAAACATCCCCGCTAAGTATGGGGGGCGTAAAGTGGTTCCTAATTAATTTGCACTAAATCCTACAATATTCGATCCTAAGATTTTAGGTATCTAGCATAGTTTTATTGATAAAATGCTTTATTTACATTTTTGGCATTTGAGGCTGAAATGAAGAAACACTCCCTCTATGTATGGGGATGAGAATATGATTGTAGTTAATTGGAACTGAATGCTACGATATCAAGTTCTGAAATTGTAGGTATCTATAATAGTTTGACTTTACAAATGCTGTATTCAAGATTTTTGGCATTTGAGGTTGAAAACGAGAAACATCCCCGCTAAGTATGGGGGGCGTTAAGTGTTTCCAAATTAATTGGCACTAAATCCTACAATGTTCGATCCTTAAATTCTAGGTATCTAGCATAGTTTTATTGACCAAATACTTTATTCACATTTTTTGGCATTTGGGGTTGAAAACGAGAAACATCCCCGCTAGGTATGGGGGGTGTAATGTGTTTCCTAATTAATTGGCACTAAATCCTACAATATTCGATCCTAAAATTTTAGGTATCTAGCATAGTTTTATTGTCCAAATGCTTTATTCACATTTTTGGCATTTGCGTTTGAAAACGAAGAAACATACCTGCTATGTATGTTGATGAATTTTTTTTCTGTAGTTGACTGGCACTAAATGCTATGATATAAAGTCCCCAAATTTTAGGTATCTAGTCAAGTATAATTTTCCAAATGCTTTATTCCAATTTTTGAGCATTTGAGGTTGAAAACGGCAAACATCCCCGCTAGGTATGGCGAGTGTAATGTCTTTCCTAATTAATTGGGACCAAATCCTACAATATTCCACCCTAAAATTTTAGGTATCTAGCATAGTTTTATTGTCCAAATGCTTTATTCACATTTTTTGGCATTTGGGGTTGAAAACGACGAAACATACCTGCTATGTATGGTGATGAATTTTTTTTCTGTAGTTAACTGGCACTAAATGCTATGATATCAAGTCCTCAAACTTTAGGTATCTGGCTAATTATATCATTCCAAATGCTTTATTCGAATTTTTGGGCATTTGAGGTTGCAAACGACAAACATCCCCGCTAGGTATGGGGGGTGTAAAGTGTTTCCTAATTAATTGGCAATAAATCCTACAATATGCGATCTTAAAATTCTAGGTATCTAGCATAGTTTTATTGTCCAAATGCTTTATTCACATTTTTTGGCATTTCAGGCTGAAATGAAGAAACACTCCCTCTATGTATGGGGATGAGAATTTGACTGTAGTTAACTGGAACTGAATGCTACGATATCAAGTTCTGAAATTGTAGGTATCTATAATAGATTGACTTTACAAATGCTGTATTAGAAATTTTTGGCATTTGAGGTTGAAAACGAGAAACATCCCAGCTAGGTATGGGGGGTGTAATGTGTTTCCTAATCAAGTGGCACTGAATCCTACTATATTCGATCCTAAAATTTTAGGTATCTAGCATAGTTTTATTGACAAAATGCTTTATTCACATTTTTGGCATTTGCGTTTGAAAACGAAGAAACGTACCTGCTATGTATAGTGATGAATATTTTGTCTGTAGTTGACGGGCACTAAATGCTATGATATAAAGTCCCCAAATTTTAGGTATCTAGTAATATATAACTTTACAAATGCTTTATTCGAATTTTTGGGCATTTGATGTTGAAAACGACAAACATCCCCGCTAGGTATGGGGGGCGTAAAGGGTTTCATAATTAATTTGCACTAAATCCTACAATATTCGATCCTAAATTTCTAGGTATCTAGCATAGTTTTATTGACAAAATGCTTTATTCACATTTTTTGGCATTTGCGTTTGAAAACGAAGAAACATACCTGCTATGTATAGTGATGAATATTTTGTCTGTAGTTGACTGGCACTAAATGCTATGATATCAACTCTTCAAATTTTAGGTATCTAGTCAAGTATAATTTTCCAAACGCTTTATTCGAATTTTGGGGATTTGAAGTTGAAAACGTCAAACATCCCCGCTAGGTATGGGTGGCGTAAAGTGGTTCCTAATTAATTTGCACTAAATCCTACAATATTCGATACTAAGATTTTAGGTATCTAGCATAGTTTTATTGACAAAATGCTTTATTTACATTTTTGGCATTTGCGTTTGAAAACGAAGAAACGTACCTGCTATGTATAGTGATGAATATTTTCTCTGTAGTTGACTGGCACTAAATGCTATCATATAAAGTCCCCAAATTTTAGGTATCTAGTAATGTATAATTTTCCAAATGCTTTATTCGAATTTTTGAGCATTTGAGGTTGAAAACGACAAACATCCCCGCTAGGTATGGGTGGCGTAAAGAGGATCCTAATTAATTTGCACTAAATCCTACAATATTCGATCCTAAGATTTTAGGTATATAGCATAGTTTTATTGTCCAAATGCTTTATTCACATTTTTTGGCATTTGAGGCTGAAATGAAGAAACACTCCCTCTATGTATGGGGATGAGAATTTGACTGTAGTTAACAGGAACTGAATGCTACGATATCAAGTTCTGAAATTGTACGTATCTATAATAGATTGACTTTACAAATGCTGTATTAGAAATTTTTGGCATTTGAGGTTGAAAACGAAGAAACGTACCTGCTATGTATAGTGATGAATATTTTGTCTGTAGTTGACTGGCACTAAATGCTATGATATAAAGTCCCCAAATTTTAGGTATCTAGTAGAGTATAAATTTTACAAATTCTTTATTCGAATTTCTGAGTGTTCGATGTTGAAAATGACAAACATCCCCGCTAGGTATGGGGGGCGTAAAGTGTTTCCTAATTAATTGGCACTAAATCCTAAAATATTCGATCATAAAAATCTAGGTATCTAGCATAGTTTTATTGTCCAAATGCTTTATTCACATTTTTTGGCATTTGAGGCTGAAATGAAGAAACACTCCCTCTATGTATGGGGATGAGAATTTGACTCTAGTTAACTGGAACTGAATGCTACGATATCAAGTTCTGAAATTGTAGGTATCTATAATAGATTGACTTTACAAATGCTGTATTAGACATTTTTGGCATTTGAGGTTGAAAACGAGAAACATCCCAGCTAGGTATGGGGGGTGTAAAGTGTTTCCTAATTAATTGGCACTAAATCCTAAAATATTCGATCCTAAAATTCTAGGTATCTAGCATAGTTTTATTGACAAAATGCTTTATTTACATTTTTGGCATTTGGGGTTGAAAACGAGAAACATCCCAGCCAAGGTATGGGGGGTGTAAAGTGTCTCCTAATTAATTGGCACGAAATCCTAAAATATTCGATCCTAAAATTCTAGGTATATAGCATAGTTTTATTGTCCAAATGCTTTATTCACATTTTTTGGCATTTGAGGCTGAAATGAAGAAACACTCCCTCTATGTATGGAGATGAGAATTTGACTGTAGTTAACAGGAACTGAATGCTACGATATCAAGTTCTGAAATTGTACGTATCTATAATAGATTGACTTTACAAATGCTGTATTAGAAATTTTTGGCATTTGAGGTTGAAAACGAGAAACATCCCAGCTAGGTATGGGGGGTGTAATGTGTTTCCTAATCAAGTGGCACTGAATCCTACTATATTCGATCCTAAAATTTTAGGTATCTAGCATAGTTTTATTGACAAAATGCTTTATTCACATTTTTGGCATTTGCGTTTGAAAACGAAGAAACGTACCTGCTATGTATAGTGATGAATATTTTGTCTGTAGTTGACTGGCACTAAATGCTATGATATCAACTCTTCAAATTTTAGGTATCTAGTCAAGTATAATTTTCCAAACGCTTTATTCGAATTTTGGGGATTTGAAGTTGAAAACGAGAAACATCCCCGCTAGGTATGGGTGGTGTAATGTCTTTCCTAATTAATTGGGACCAAATCCTACAATATTCCACCCTAACATTTTAGGTATCTAGCATAGTTTTATTGTCCAAATGCTTTATTCACATTTTTTGGCATTTGGGGTTGAAAACGACGAAACATACCTGCTATGTATGGTGATGAATTTTTTTTCTGTAGTTAACTGGCACTAAATGCTATGATATCAAGTCCTCAAATTTTAGGTATCTAGTTAAGTATAATTTTACAAATTCTTTATTCGAATTTTGGGGATTTGAGGTTGAAAACGACAAACATCCCCGCTGGGTATGGGGGGCGTAAAGTGGTTCCTAATGAATTTGCACTAAATCCTATAATATTCGATCCTAAGATTTTAGGTATCTAGCATAGTTTTATTGACAAAATGCTTTATTCACATTTTTGGCATTTGCGTTTGAAAACGAAGAAACGTACCTGCTATGTATAGTGATGAATATTTTGTCTGTAGTTGACTGGCACTAAATGCTATGATATAAAGTCCCCAAATTTTAGGTATCTAGTAAAGTATAATTTTCCAAATGCTTTATTCGAATTTTTGAGCATTTGAGGTTGAAAACAACAAACATCCCCGCTAGGTATGGGGGGCGTAAAGTGGTTCCTAATTAATTTGCACTAAATCCTACAATGTTCGATCCTAAGATTTTAGGTATCTAGCATAGTTTTATTGACAAAATGCTTTATTTACATTTTTGGCATTTGAGTTTGAAAACGAAGAAACGTACCTGCTATGTATAGTGATGAATATTTTGTCTGTAGTTGACTGGCACTAAAGGCTATGATATCAACTCTTCAAATTGTAGGTATCTAGTCAAGTATAATTTTCCAAACGCTTTATTCGAATTTTGGGGATTTGAAGTTGAAAACGTCAAACATCCCCGCTAGGTGTGGGTGGCGTAAAGTGGTTCCTAATTAATTTGCACTAAATCATACAATATTCGATCCTAAGATTTTAGGTATCTAGCATAGTTTTATTGACAAAATGCTTTATTTACATTTTTGGCATTTGCGTTTGAAAACGAAGAAACGTACCTGCTATGTATAGTGATGAATATTTTGTCTGTAGTTGACTGGCACTAAATGCTATGATATAAAGTCCCCAAATTTTAGGTATCTAGTAATGTATAATTTTCAAAATGCTTTATTCGAATTTTTGAGCATTTGAGGTTGAAAACGACAAACATCCCCGCTAGGTATGGGGGGCGTAAAGTGGTTCCTAATGAATTTGCACTAAATCCTACAATATTCGATCCTAAGATTTTAGGTATCTAGCATGGTTTTATTGACAAAATGCTTTATTTACATTTTTGGCATTTGCGTTTGAAAACGAAGAAACGTACCTGCTATGTATAGTGATGAATATTTTGTCTGTAGTTGACTGGCACTAAATGCTATGATATAAATTCCCCAAATTTTAGGTATCTAGTAATGTATAATTTTCCAAATGCTTTATTCGAATTTTTGAGCATTTGAGGTTGAAAACGACAAACATCCCCGCTAGGTATGGGGGGCGTAAAGTGGTTCCTAATTAATTTGCACTAAATCCTACAATATTCGATCCTAAGATTTTAGGTATCTAGCATAGTTTTATTGATAAAATGCTTTATTTACATTTTTGGCATTTGAGGCTGAAATGAAGAAACACTCCCTCTATGTATGGGGATGAGAATATGATTGTAGTTAATTGGAACTGAATGCTACGATATCAAGTTCTGAAATTGTAGGTATCTATAATAGTTTGACTTTACAAATGCTGTATTCAAGATTTTTGGCATTTGATGTTGAAAACGACAAACATCCCCGCTAGGTATGGGGGGCGTTAAGTGTTTCCAAATTAATTGGCACTAAATCCTACAATGTTCGATCCTTAAATTCTAGGTATCTAGCATAGTTTTATTGACCAAATACTTTATTCACATTTTGTGGCATTTGGGGTTGAAAACGAGAAACATCCCCGCTAGGTATGGGGGGTGTAATGTGTTTCCTAATTAATTGGGACCAAATCCTACAATATTCCACCCTAAAATTTTAGGTATCTAGCATAGTTTTATTGACCAAATGCTTTATTCACATTTTTTGGCATTTGGGGTTGAAAACGACGAAACATACCTGCTATGTATGGTGATGAATTTTTTTTTCTGTAGTTAACTGGCACTAAATGCTTTGATATCAAGTCCTCAAACTTTAGGTATCTGGCTAAGTATATCATTCCAAATGCTTTATTCGAATTTTTGGGCATTTGAGGTTGAAAACGACAAACATCCCCGCTAGGTATGGGGGCGTAATGTGTTTTCTAATTAATTGGCACTAAATCCTACAATATGCGATCTTAAAATTCTATTTATCTAGCATTGTTTTATTGTCCAAATGCTTTATTCACATTTTTTGGCATTTGAGGCTGAAATGAAGAAACACTCCCTCTATGTATGGGGATGAGAATTTTACTGTAGTTAACTGGAACTGAATGCTACGATATTAAGTGCTGAAATTGTAGGTATCTATAATAGTTTGACTTTACAAATGCTGTATTCGAAATTTTTGGCATTTGAGGTTGAAAACGAGAAACATCCCAGCTAGGTATGGGGGGTGTAATGTGTTTCCTAATCAAGTGGCACTGAATCCTACTATATTCGATCCTAAAATTTTAGGTATCTAGCATAGTTTTATTGACAAAATGCTTTATTCACATTTTTGGCATTTGCGTTTGAAAACGAAGAAACGTACCTGCTATGTATAGTGATGAATATTTTGTCTGTAGTTGACTGGCACTAAATGCTATGATATCAATTCTTCAAATTTTAGGTATCTAGTCAAGTATAATTTTCCAAATGCTTTATTCGAATTATCGGGCATTTGAGGTTGAAAACGACAAACATTCCCGCTAGGTATGGGGGTGTAATGTGTTTCCTAATTAAGTGGGACTAAATCCTACTATATTCAATCCTAAAATTTTAGGTATCTAGCATAGTTTTATTGACCAAATTCTTTATTCATATCTTTTGGCATTTGGGGTTGAAAACGACGAAACATACCTGCTATGTATGGTGATGAATTTTTTTTCTGTAGTTAACTGGCACTAAATGCTATGATATCAAGTCCTCAAACTTTAGGTATCTGGCTAATTATATCATTCCAAATGCTTTATTCGAATTTTTGGGCATTTGAGGTTGCAAACGACAAACATCCCCGCTAGGTATGGGGGGTGTAAAGTGTTTCCTAATTAATTGGCAATAAATCCTACAATATGCGATCTTAAAATTCTAGGTATCTAGCATAGTTTTATTGTCCAAATGCTTTATTCACATTTTTTGGCATTTCAGGCTGAAATGAAGAAACACTCCCTCTATGTATGGGGATGAGAATTTGACTGTAGTTAACTGGAACTGTATGCTACGATATCAAGTTCTGAAATTGTAGGTATCTATAATAGTTTGAATTTACAAATGCTGTATTCGAAATTTTTGGCATTTGAGGTTGAAAACGAGAAACATCCCAGCTAGGTATGGGGGGTGTAATGTGTTTCCTAATCAAGTGGCACTGAATCCTACTATATTCGATCCTAAAATTTTAGGTATCTAGCATAGTTTTATTGACCAAATGCTTTATTCACATTTTTGGCATTTGCGTTTGAAAACGAAGAAACGTACCTGCTATGTATGGTGATGAATATTTTGTCTGTAGTTGACTGGCACTAAATGCTATGATATAAAGTCCCCAAATTTTAGGTATCTAGTAGAGTATAAATTTTACAAATTCTTTATTCGAATTTTTGAGCATTTGAGGTTGAAAAAGACAAACATCCCCGCTAGGTATGGGGAGTGTAATGTGTTTCCTAATTAATTGGGACCAGATCCTACAATATTCCATCATAAATTATAGGTATCTAGCATAGTTTTATTGACCAAATGCTTTATTTACATTTTTTGGCATTTGGGGTTGAAAACGACGAAACATACCTGCTATGTATGGTGATGAGTATTTTTTCTGTAGTTAACTGGCATTAAATGCTATGATATCAAGTCCTCAAACTTTAGGTATCTAGCTAATTATAATTTTCCAAATGCTTTATTCGAATTTTTGGGCATTTGATGTTGAAAACGAGAAACATCCCAGCTAGGTATGGGGGGTGTAATGTGTTTCCTAATCAAGTGGCACTAAATCCTACTATATTCGATCCTAAAATTTTAGGTATCTAGCATAGTTTTATTGACAAAATGCTTTATTCACATTTTTGGCATTTGCGTTTGAAAACGAAGAAACGTACCTGCTATGTATAGTGATGAATATTTTGTCTGTAGTTGACGGGCACTAAATGCTATGATATAAAGTCCCCAAATTTTAGGTATCTAGTAGAGTATAAATATTACAAATTCTTTATTCGAATTTCTGAGTGTTCGATGTTGAAAATGACAAACATCCCCGCTAGGTATGGGGGGCGTAAAGTGTTTCCTAATTAATTGGCACTAAATCCTAAAATATTCGATCATAAAAATCTAGGTATCTAGAGTAGTTTTATTGACCAAATTCTTTATTCGCATTTTTTGGCATTTGAGGCTGAAATGAAGAAACACTCCCTCTATGTATGGGGATGAGAATTTGACTGTAGTTAACTGGAACTGAATGCTACGATATCAAGTTCTGAAATTGTAGGTATCTATAATAGTTTGACTTTACAAATGCTGTATTAGAAATTTTTGGCATTTGAGGTTCAAATCGACAAACATCCCAGCTAGGTATGGGGGGAGTAAAGTGTTTCCTAATTAATTGTCACTAAATACTACAATATTCGATCCTAAAATTCTATGAATATAGCATAGTTTTATTGACAAAATGCTTTATTTACATTTTTGGCATTTGGGGTTGAAAACGAGAAACATCCCCGCTAGGTATGGGGGGCGTAAAGTGTTTCCTAATTAATTGGCACTAAATCCTACAATATTCGATCCTAAATTTCTAGGAATATAGCATAGTTTTATTGTCCAAATGCTTTATTCACATTTTTTGGCATTTGCGTTTGAAAACGAAGAAACATACCTGCTATGTATAGTGATGAATATTTTGTCTGTAGTTGACTGGCACTAAATGCTATGATATCAATTCTTCAAATTTTAGGTATCTAGTAATGTATAATTTTCCAAATGCTTTATTCGAATTTTTGAGCATTTGAGGTTGAAAACGACAAATATCCCCGCTAGGTATGGGGGGCGTAAAGTGGTTCCTAATTAATTTGCACTTAATCCTACAATATTCGATCCTAAGATTTTAGGTATCTAGCATAGTTTTATTGACAAAATGCTTTATTTACATTTTTGGCATTTGCGTTTGAAAACGAAGAAACGTACATGCTATGTATAGTGATGAATATTTTGTCTGTAGTTGACTGATACTAAATACTATGATATAAAGTCCCCAAATTTTAGGTATCTAGTAATGTATAACTTTCCAAATGCTTTATTCGAATATTTGGGCATTTGAGGTTGAAAACGACAAACATCCCCGCTAGGTAAGGGGAGTGTAATGTGTTTCCTAATTAATTGGGACCAAATCCTACAATATTCCATCCTAAAATTATAGGTATCAAGCATAGTTTTATTGTCCAAATACTTTATTCACATTTTTTGGCATTTGGAGTCGAAAACGACGAAACACACCTGCTATGTATGGTGATGAGTATTTTTTTTTGTAGTTAGCTGGCATTAAATGCTATGATATAAAGTCCCCAAGTTTTAGGTATCTAGTAATGTATAATTTTCCAAATGCTTTATTCGAATTTTTGAGCATTTGAGGTTGAAACCGACAAAAATCCCCGCTAGGAATGGGTGGTGTAATGTCTTTCCTAATTAATTTGCACTAAATCCTACAATATTCGATCCTAAGGTTTTAGGTATCTAGCATAGTTTTATTGATAAAATGCTTTATTTACATTTTTGGCATTTGCGTTTGAAAACGAAGAAACGTACCTGCTATGTATAGTGATGAATATTTTGTCTGTAGTTGACTGGCACTAAATGCTATGATATAAATTCCCCAAATTTTAGGTATCTAGTAATGTATAATTTTCCAAATGCTTTATTCGAATTTTGGGGATTTGAAGTTGAAAACGTCAAACATCCCCGCTAGGTATGGGTGGCGTAAAGTGGTTCCTAATTAATTTGCACTAAATCATACAATATTCGATCCTAAGATTTTAGGTATCTAGCATAGTTTTATTGACAAAATGCTTTATTTACATTTTTGGCATTTGCGTTTGAAAACGAAGAAACGTACCTGCTATGTATAGTGATGAATATTTTGTCTGTAGTTGACTGGCACTAAATGCTATGATATAAAGTCCCCAAATTTTAGGTATCTAGTAATGTATAATTTTCCAAATGCTTTATTCGAATTTTTGAGCATTTGAGGTTGAAAACGACAAACATCCCCGCTGGGTATGGGGGGCGTAAAGTGGTTCCTAATGAATTTGCACTAAATCCTACAATATTCGATCCTAAGATTTTATGTATCTAGCATAGTTTTATTGATAAAATGCTTTATTCACATTTTTGGCATTTGCGTTTGAAAACGAAGAAACGTACCTGCTATGTATAGTGATGAATATTTTGTCTGTAGTTGACTGGCACTAAATGCTATGATATAAAGTCCCCAAATTTTAGGTATCTAGTAAAGTATAATTTTCCAAATGCTTTATTCGAATTTTTGAGCATTTGAGGTTGAAAACGACAAACATCCCCACTAGGTATGGGGGGCGTAAAGTGGTTCCTAATTAATTTGCACTAAATCCTACAATATTCCGTCCTAAAATTTTAGGTATCTAGCATAGTTTTATTGACCAAATGCTTTATTCACATTTTTTGGCATTTGGGGTTGAAAACGACGAAACATACCTGCTATGTATGGTGATGAATTTTTTTTTCTGTAGTTAACTGGCACTAAATGCTATGATATCAAGTCCTCAAACTTTAGGTATCTGGCTAAGTATGTAATTCCAAATGCTTTATTCGAATTTTTGGGCACTTGAGGTTGAAAACGACAAACATCCCCGCTAGGTATGGGGGCGCAATGTGTTTTCTAATTAATTGGCACTAAATCCTACAATATGCGATCTTAAAATTCTAGTTATCTAGCATAGTTTTATTGTCCAAATGCTTTATTCACATTTTTTGGCATTTGAGGCTGAAATGAAGAAACACTCCCTCTATGTATGGGGATGAGAATTTTACTGTAGTTAACTGGAACTGAATGCTACGATATTAAGTGCTGAAATTGTAGGTATCTATAATAGTTTGACTTTACAAATGCTGTATTCGAAATTTTTGGCATTTGAGGTTGAAAGCGAGAAACATCCCAGCTAGGTATGGGGGGTGTAATGTGTTTCCTAATCAAGTGGCACTGAATCCTACTATATTCGATCCTAAAATTTTAGGTATCTAGCATAGTTTTATTGTCCAAATGCTTTATTTACATTTTTGGCATTTGCGTTTGAAAACGAAGAAACGTACCTGCTATGTATAGTGATGAATATTTTGTCTGTAGTTGACTGGCACTAAATGCTACGATATAAACTCCCCAAATTTAAGGTATCTAGCATAGTATTATTGTACAAATTCTTTATTCTAATTTTTGTGCATTTGTGGTTGAAAACTACAAACATCCCCGCTAGGTATGGCGAGTGTAATGTGTTTCCTAATTAATTGGGACCAAATCCTACAATATTCCATCCTAAAATTATAGGTATCTAGCATAGTTTTATTGACAAAATACTTTATTCACATTTCTTGGCATTTGGGGTTGAAAACGACGAAACATACCTGCTATGTATGGTGATGAGTATTTTTTCTGTAGTTAACTGGCATTAAATGCTATGATATCAAGTCCTCAAACTTTAGGTATCTAGCTAATTATAATTTTCCAAATGCTTTATTCGAATTTTTGGGCATTTGATGTTGAAAACGAGAAACATCCCAGCTAGGTATGGGGGGTGTAATGTGTTTCCTAATCAAGTGGCACTAAATCCTACTATATTCGATCCTAAAATTTTAGGTATCTAGCATAGTTTTATTGACAAAATGCTTTATTCACATTTTTGGCATTTGCGTTTGAAAACGAAGAAACGTACCTGCTATGTATAGTGATGAATATTTTGTCTGTAGTTGACTGGCACTAAATGCTATGATATAAAGTCCCCAAATTTTAGGTATCTAGTAGAGTATAAATATTACAAATTCTTTATTCGAATTTCTGAGTGTTCGATGTTGAAAATGACAAACATCCCCGCTAGGTATGGGGGGCGTAAAGTGTTTCCTAATTAATTGGCACTAAATCCTAAAATATTCGATCATAAAAATCTAGGTATCTAGCATAGTTTTATTGTCCAAATGCTTTATTCACATTTTTTGGCATTTCAGGCTGAAATGAAGAAACACTCCCTCTATGTATGGGGATGAGAATTTGACTGTAGTTAACAGGAACTGAATGCTACGATATCAAGTTCTGAAATTGTACGTATCTATAATAGATTGACTTTACAAATGCTGTATTAGAAATTTTTGGCATTTGAGGTTGAAAACGAGAAACATCCCAGCTAGGTATGGGGGGTGTAAAGTGTTTCTTAATTAATAGACACTAAATCCTACAATATTCGATCCTAAAATTCTAGGTATCTAGCATAGTTTTATTGACAAAATGCTTTATTTACATTTTTGGCATTTGGGGTTGAAAACGAGAAACATCCCAGCTAGGTATGGGGGGTGTAAAGTGTTTCTTAATTAATTTACACTAAATCCTAAAATATTCGATCCTAAAATTCTAGGTATCTAGCATAGTTTTATTGTCCAAATGCTTTATTCACATTTTTTGGCATTTGCGTTTGAAAACGAAGAAACATACCTGCTATGTATAGTGATGAATAATTTGTCTGTAGTTGACTGGCACTAAATGCTATGGTATAAAGTCCCCAAATTTTAGGTATCTAGTAATGTATAATTTTCCAAATGCTTTATTCGAATTTTTGAGCATTTGAGGTTGAAAACGACAAATATCCCCGCTAGGTATGGGGGGCGTAAAGTGGTTCCTAATTAATTTGCACTTAATCCTACAATATTCGATCCTAAGATTTTAGGTATCTAGCATAGTTTTATTGACAAAATGCTTTATTTACATTTTTGGCATTTGCGTTTGAAAACGAAGACACGTACATGCTATGTATAGTGATGAATATTTTGTCTGTAGTTGACTGATACTAAATACTATGATATAAAGTCCCCAAATTTTAGGTATCTAGTAATGTATAACTTTCCAAATGCTTTATTCGAATATTTGGGCATTTGAGGTTGAAAACGACAAACATCCCCGCTAGGTAAGGGGAGTGTAATGTGTTTCCTAATTAATTGGGACCAAATCCTACAATATTCCATCCTAAAATTATAGGTATCAAGCATAGTTTTATTGTCCAAATACTTTATTCACATTTTTTGGCATTTGGAGTCGAAAACGACGAAACACACCTGCTATGTATGGTGATGAGTATTTTTTTTGTAGTTAGCTGGCATTAAATGCTATGATATAAAGTCCCCAAGTTTTAGGTATCTAGTAATGTATAATTTTCCAAATGCTTTATTCGAATTTTTTGAGCATTTGAGGTTGAAACCGACAAAAATCCCCGCTAGGAATGGGTGGTGTAATGTCTTTCCTAATTAATTTGCACTAAATCCTACAATATTCGATCCTAAGGTTTTAGGTATCTAGCATAGTTTTATTGATAAAATGCTTTATTTACATTTTTGGCATTTGCGTTTGAAAACGAAGAAACGTACCTGCTATGTATAGTGATGAATATTTTGTCTGTAGTTGACTGGCACTAAATGCTATGATATAAATTCCCCAAATTTTAGGTATCTAGTAATGTATAATTTTCCAAATGCTTTATTCGAATTTTGGGGATTTGAAGTTGAAAACGTCAAACATCCCCGCTAGGTATGGGTGGCGTAAAGTGGTTCCTAATTAATTTGCACTAAATCATACAATATTCGATCCTAAGATTTTAGGTATCTAGCATAGTTTTATTGACAAAATGCTTTATTCACATTTTTGGCATTTGCGTTTGAAAACGAAGAAACGTACCTGCTATGTATAGTGATGAATATTTTGTCTGTAGTTGACTGGCACTAAATGCTATGATATAAAGTCCCCAAATTTTAGGTATCTAGTAATGTATAATTTTCCAAATGCTTTATTCGAATTTTTGAGCATTTGAGGTTGAAAACGACAAACATCCCCGCTGGGTATGGGGGCGTAAAGTGGTTCCTAATGAATTTGCACTAAATCCTACAATATTCGATCCTAAGATTTTATGTATCTAGCATAGTTTTATTGATAAAATGCTTTATTTACATTTTTGGCATTTGCGTTTGAAAACGAAGAAACGTACCTGCTATGTATAGTGATGAATATTTTGTCTGTAGTTGACTGTCACTAAATGCTATGATATCAAGTCCTCAAACTTTAGGTATCTAGCTAAGTATAATTTTCCAAATGCTTTATTCGAATTTTTGGGCATTTGAGGTTGAAAACGACAAACATCCCCACTAGGTATGGGGGGCGTAAAGTGGTTCCTAATTAATTTGCACTAAATCCTACAATATTCCACCCTAACATTTTAGGTATCTAGCATAGTTTTATTGTCCAAATGCTTTATTCACATTTTTTGGCATTTGGGGTTGAAAACGACGAAACATACCTGCTATGTATGGTGATGAATTTTTTTTTCTGTAGTTAACTGGCACTAAATGCTATGATATCAAGTCCTCAAACTTTAGGTATCTGGCTAAGTATGTAATTCCAAATGCTTTATTCGAATTTTTGGGCACTTGAGGTTGAAAACGACAAACATCCCCGCTAGGTATGGGGGCGCAATGTGTTTTCTAATTAATTGGCACTAAATCCTACAATATGCGATCTTAAAATTCTAGTTATCTAGCATAGTTTTATTGTCCAAATGCTTTATTCACATTTTTTGGCATTTGCGGCTGAAATGAAGAAACACTCCCTCTATGTATGGGGATGAGAATTTGACTGTAGTTAACTGGAACTGAATGCTACGATAACAAGTTCTGAAATTGTAGGTATCTATAATAGTTTGATTTTACAAATGCTGTATTCGAAATTTTTGGCATTTGAGGTTGAAAGCGAGAAACATCCCAGCTAGGTATGGGGGGTGTAATGTGTTTCCTAATCAAGTGGCACTGAATCCTACTATATTCGATCCTAAAATTTTAGGTATCTAGCATAGTTTTATTGACAAAATGCTTTATTCACATTTTTGGCATTTGCGTTTGAAAACGAAGAAACGTACCTGCTATGTATAGTGATGAATATTTTGTCTGTAGTTGACTGGCACTAAATGCTATGATATAAAGTTTCCAAATTTTAGGTATCTAGTAACGTATAACTTTCCAAATGCTTTATTCGAATTTTTGGGCATTTGAGGTTGAAACCGACAAAAATCCCCGCTAGGTATGGGTGGTGTAATGTCTTTCCTAATTAATTGGGACAAAATCCTACAATATTCCACCCTAACATTTTAGGTATCTAGCATAGTTTTATTGTCAAAATGCTTTATTCACATTTTTTGGCACTTGGGGATGAAAACGACGAACCATACCTGCTATGTATGGTGATGAGTATATTGTCTGTAGTTAACTGGCACAAAATGCTATGATATCAAGTCCTCAAACTTTAGGTATCTAGCTAATTATAATTTTCCAAATGCTTTATTCGAATTTTTGGGCATTTGATGTTGAAAACGAGAAACATCCCAGCTAGGTATGGGGGGTGTAATGTGTTTCCTAATCAAGTGGCACTAAATCCTACTATATTCGATCCTAAAATTTTAGGTATCTAGCATAGTTTTATTGACAAAATGCTTTATTCACATTTTTGGCATTTGCGTTTGAAAACGAAGAAACGTACCTGCTATGTATAGTGATGAATATTTTGTCTGTAGTTGACTGGCACTAAATGCTATGATATAAAGTCCCCAAATTTTAGGTATCTAGTAGAGTATAAATTTTACAAATTCTTTATTCGAATTTCTGAGTGTTCGATGTTGAAAATGACAAACATCCCCGCTAGGTATGGGGGGCGTAAAGTGTTTCCTAATTATTTGGCACTAAATCCTAAAATATTCGATCATAAAAATCTAGGTATCTAGCATAGTTTTATTGTCCAAATGCTTTATTCACATTTTTTGGCATTTGAGGCTGAAATGAAGAAACACTCCCTCTATGTATGGGGATGAGAATTTGACTCTAGTTAACTGGAACTGAATGCTACGATATCAAGTTCTGAAATTGTAGCTATCTATAATAGATTGACTTTACAAATGCTGTATTAGAAATTTTTGGCATTTGAGGTTGAAAACGAGAAACATCCCAGCTAGGTATGGGGGGTGTAAAGTGTTTCCTAATTAATTGGCACTAAATCCTAAAATATTCGATCCTAAAATTCTAGGTATCTAGCATAGTTTTATTGACAAAATGCTTTATTTACATTTTTGGCATTTGGGGTTGAAAACGAGAAACATCCCAGCTAGGTATGGGGAGTGTAATGTGTTTCCTAATTAATTGGGACCAAATCCTACAATATTCCATCCTAAAATTATAGGTATCAAGCATAGTTTTATTGTCCAAATACTTTATTCACATTTTTTGGCATTTGGAGTCGAAAACGACGAAACACACCTGCTATGTATGGTGATGAGTATTTTTTCTGTAGTTAGCTGGCATTAAATGCTATGATATAAAGTCCCCAAGTTTTAGGTATCTAGTAATGTATAATTTTCCAAATGCTTTATTCGAATTTTTGAGCATTTGAGGTTGAAACCGACAAAAATCCCCGCTAGGAATGGGGGTGTAATGTCTTTCCTAATTAATTTGCACTAAATCCTACAATATTCGATCCTAAGGTTTTAGGTATCTAGCATAGTTTTATTGATAAAATGCTTTATTTACATTTTTGGCATTTGCGTTTGAAAACGAAGAAACGTACCTGCTATGTATAGTGATGAATATTTTGTCTGTAGTTGACTGGCACTAAATGCTATGATATAAATTCCCCAAATTTTAGGTATCTAGTAATGTATAATTTTCCAAATGCTTTATTCGAATTTTGGGGATTTGAAGTTGAAAACGTCAAACATCCCCGCTAGGTATGGGTGGCGTAAAGTGGTTCCTAATTAATTTGCACTAAATCATACAATATTCGATCCTAAGATTTTAGGTATCTAGCATAGTTTTATTGACAAAATGCTTTATTCACATTTTTGGCATTTGCGTTTGAAAACGAAGAAACGTACCTGCTATGTATAGTGATGAATATTTTGTCTGTAGTTGACGGGCACTAAATGCTATGATATAAAGTCCCCAAATTTTAGGTATCTAGTAAAGTATAATTTTCCAAATGCTTTATTCGAATTTTTGAGCATTTGAGGTTGAAAACGACAAACATCCCCGCTGGGTATGGGGGGCGTAAAGTGTTTCCTAATTAATTGGCACTAAATCCTACAATATTCGATCCTAAAATTTTAGGTATCTAGCATAGTTTTATTGACAAAATGCTTTATTCACATTTTTGGCATTTGCGTTTGAAAACGAAGAAACGTACCTGCTATGTATAGTGATGAATATTTTGTCTGTAGTTGACTGGCACTAAATGCTATGATATAAAGTCCCCAAATTTTAGGTATCTAGTAAAGTATAATTTTCCAAATGCTTTATTCGAATTTTTGAGCATTTGAGGTTGAAAACAACAAACATCCCCACTAGGTATGGGGGGCGTAAAGTGGTTCCTAATTAATTTGCACTAAATCCTACAATATTCCATCCTAAAATTCTAGGTATCTAGCATAGTTTTATTGACCAAATGCTTTATTCACATTTTTTGGCATTTGGGGTTGAAAACGACGAAACATACCTGCTATGTATGGTGATGAATTTTTTTTTCTGTAGTTAACTGGCACTAAATGCTTTGATATCAAGTCCTCAAACTTTAGGTATCTGGCTAAGTATATCATTCCAAATGCTTTATTCGAATTTTTGGGCATTTGAGGTTGAAAACGACAAACATCCCCGCTAGGTATGGGGGCGTAATGTGTTTTCTAATTAATTGGCACTAAATCCTACAATATGCGATCTTAAAATTCTAGGTATCTAGCATAGTTTTATTGTCCAAAAGCTTTATTCGCATTTTTTGGCATTTGAGGCTGAAATGAAGAAACACTCCCTCTATGTATGGGGATGACAATTTGACTGTAGTTAACTGGAACTGAATGCTACGATATCAAGTTCTGAAATTGTAGGTATCTATAATAGTTTGACTTTACAAATGCTGTATTCGAAATTTTTGGCATTTGAGGTTGAAAACGAGAAACATCCCAGCTAGGTATGGGGGGTGTAATGTGTTTCCTAATCAAGTGGCACTGAATCCTACTATATTCGATCCTAAAATTTTAGGTATCTAGCATAGTTTTATTGACAAAATGCTTTATTCACATTTTTGGCATTTGCGTTTGAAAACGAAGAAACGTACCTGCTATGTATAGTGATGAATATTTTGTCTGTAGTTGACTGGCACTAAATGCTATGATATAAAGTCCCCAAATTTTAGGTATCTAGTAACGTATAATTTTCCAAATGCTTTATTCGAATTTTTGAGCATTTGAGGTTGAAACCGACAAAAATCCCCGCTAGGTATGGGTGGTGTAATGTCTTTCCTAATTAATTGGGACCAAATCCTACAATATTCCACCCTAACATTTTAGGTATCTAGCATAGTTTTATTGTCCAAATGCTTTATTCACATTTTTTGGCATTTGGGGTTGAAAACGACGAAACATACCTGCTATGTATGGTGATGAATTTTTTTTTCTGTAGTTAACTGGCACTAAATGCTATGATATCAAGTCCTCAAATTTTAGGTACCTAGTAAAGTATAACTTTCCAAATGCTTTATTCGAATTTTGGGGATTTGAAGTTGAAAACGTCAAACATCCCCGCTAGGTATGGGTGGCGTAAAGTGGTTCCTAATTAATTTGCACTAAATCCTACAATATTCGATACTAAGATTTTAGGTATCTAGCATAGTTTTATTGACAAAATGCTTTATTCACATTTTTTGGCATTTGGGGTTGAAAACGACGAAACATACCTGCTATGTATGGTGATGAATATTTTTTCTGTAGTTAACTGGCACAAAATGCTATGATATCAAGTCCTCAAACTTTAGGTATCTAGCTAATTATAATTTTCCAAATGCTTTATTCGAATTTTTGGGCATTTGATGTTGAAAACGACAAACATCCCCACTAGGTATGGGGGGTGTAAAGTGTTTCCTAATTAAGTGGCACTAAATCCTACTATATTCAATCCTAAAATTTTAGGTATCTAGCATAGTTTTATTGACAAAATGCTTTATTCACATTTTTGGCATTTGCGTTTGAAAACGAAGAAACGTACCTGCTATGTATAGTGATGAATATTTTGTCTGTAGTTGACTGGCACTAAATGCTATGATATAAAGTCCCCAAATTTTAGGTATCTAGTAGAGTATAAATTTTACAAATTCTTTATTCGAATTTCTGAGTGTTCGATGTTGAAAATGACAAACATCCCCGCTAGGTATGGGGGGCGTAAAGTGTTTCCTAATTATTTGGCACTAAATCCTAAAATATTCGATCATGAAAATCTAGGTATCTAGCATAGTTTTATTGTCCAAATGCTTTATTCACATTTTTTGGCATTTGAGGCTGAAATGAAGAAACACTCCCTCTATGTATGGGGATGAGAATTTGACTGTAGTTAACAGGAACTGAATGCTACGATATCAAGTTCTGAAATTGTACGTATCTATAATAGATTGACTTTACAAATGCTGTATTAGAAATTTTTGGCATTTGAGGTTGAAAACGAGAAACATCCCAGCTAGGTATGGGGGGTGTAAAGTGTTTCCTAATTAATTGGCACTAAATCCTAAAATATTCGATCCTAAAATTCTAGGTATCTAGCATAGTTTTATTGAGAAAATGCTTTATTTACATTTTTGGCATTTGGGGTTGAAAACGAGAAACATCCCAGCTAGGTATGGGGGGTGTAAAGTGTTTCCTAATTAATTGGCAAAAAATCCTACAATATGCGATCTTAAAATTCTAGGTATCTAGCATGGTTTTATTGTCCAAATGCTTTATTCACATTTTTTGGCATTTGAGGCTGAAATGAAGAAACACTCCCTCTATGTATGGGGATGAGAATTTGACTGTAGTTAACTGGAACTGTATGCTACGATATCAAGTTCTGAAATTGTAGGTATCTATAATAGTTTGACTTTACAAATGCTGTATTCGAAATTTTTGGCATTTGAGGTTGAAAACGAGAAACATCCCAGCTAGGTATGGGGGGTGTAATGTGTTTCCTAATCAAGTGGCACTGAATCCTACTATATTCGATCCTAAGATTTGAGGTATCTAGCATAGTTTTATTGATAAAATGCTTTATTTACATTTTTGGCATTTGCGTTTGAAAACGAAGAAACGTACCTGCTATGTATAGTTATGAATATTTTGTCTGTAGTTGACTGGCACTAAATGCTATGATATCAACTCTTCAAATTTTAGGTATCTAGTCAAGTATAATTTTCCAAACGCTTTATTCGAATTTTGGGGATTTGAAGTTGAAAACGTCAAACATCCCCGCTAGGTATGGGTGGCGTAAAGTGGTTCCTAATTAATTTGCACTAAATCATACAATATTCGATCCTAAGATTTTAGGTATCTAGCATAGTTTTATTGACAAAATGCTTTATTTACATTTTTGGCATTTGCGTTTGAAAACGAAGAAACGTACCTGCTATGTATAGTGATAAATATTTTGTCTGTAGTTGACTGGCACTAAATGCTATGATATAAAGTCCCCAAATTTTAGGTATCTAGTAATGTATAATTTTCCAAATGCTTCATTCGAATTTTTGAGCATTTGAGGTTGAAAACGACAAACATCCCCGCTGGGTATGGGGGGCGTAAAGTGGTTCCTAATGAATTTGCACTAAATCCTACAATATTCGATCCTAAGATTTTAGGTATCTAGCATAGTTTTATTGATAAAATGCTTTATTTACATTTTTGGCATTTGCGTTTGAAAACGAAGAAACGTACCTGCTATGTATAGTGATGAATATTTTGTCTGTAGTTGACTGGCACTAAATGCTATGATATAAAGTCCCCAAATTATAGGTATCTAGTAATGTATAATTTTCCAAATTCTTTATTCGAATTTTTGGGCATTTGATGTTGAAAACGACAAACATCCCCACTAGGTATGGGGGGCGTAAAGTTGTTCCTAATTAATTTGCACTAAATCCTACAATATTCGACCCTAACATTTTAGGTATCTAGCATAGTTTTATTGACAAAATGCTTTATTCACATTTTTTGGCATTTGGGGTTGAAAACGACGAAACATACCTGCTATGTATGGTGATGAGTATTTTTTCTGTAGTTAACTGGCATTAAATGCTATGATATCAAGTCCTCAAACTTTAGGTATCTGGCTAAGTATAATTTTCCAAATGCTTTATTCGAATTTATTGGCATTTGAAGTTGAAAACGACAAAAATCCCAGCTAGTTATGGGTGGTGTTATGTGTTTCCTAATCAAGTGGCACTAAATCCTACTATATTCGATCATAAAATTTTAGGTATCTAGCATAATTTTATTGACAAAATGCTTTATTCACATTGTTTGGCATTTGCGTTTGAAAACGAAGAATCGTACCTGCTATGTATAGTGATGAATATTTTGTCTGTAGTTGACTGGCACTAAATGCTATGATATAAAGTCCCCAAATTTTAGGTATCTAGTAGAGTATAAATTTTACAAATTCTTTATTCGAATTTCTGAGTGTTCGATGTTGAAAATGACAAACATCCCCGCTAGGTATGGGGGGCGTAAAGTGTTTCCTAATTATTTGGCACTAAATCCTAAAATATTCGATCATAAAAATCTAGGTATCTAGCATAGTTTTATTGTCCAAATGCTTTATTCACATTTTTTGGCATTTGAGGCTGAAATGAAGAAACACTCCCTCTATGTATGGGGATGAGAATTTGACTCTAGTTAACTGGAACTGAATGCTACGATATCAAGTTCTGAAATTGTAGGTATCTATAATAGATTGACTTTACAAATGCTGTATTAGAAATTTTTGGCATTTGAGGTTGAAAACGAGAAACATCACAGCTAGGTATGGGGGGTGTAAAGTGTTTCCTAATTAATTGGCACTAAATCCTAAAATATTCGATCCTAAAATTCTAGGTATCTAGCATAGTTTTATTGACAAAATGCTTTATTTATATTTTTGGCATTTGCGGTTGAAAACGAGAAACATCCCAGCTAGGTATGGGGGGTGTAAAGTGTTTCCTAATTAATTGGCACTAAATCCTAAAATATTCGATCCTAAAATTCTAGGTATCTAGCATAGTTTTATTGTCCAAATGCTTTATTCACATTTTTTGGCATTTGAGGCTGAAATGAAGAAACACTCCCTCTATGTATGGGGATGAGAATTTGACGGTAGTTAACAGGAACTGAATGCTACGATATCAAGTTCTGAAATTGTAGGTATCTATAATAGATTGACTTTACAAATGCTGTATTAGAAATTTTTGGCATTTGAGGTTGAAAACAAGAAACATCCCAGCTAGGTATGGGGGGTGTAATGTGTTTCCTAATCAAGTGGCACTGAATCCTACTATATTCGATCCTAAGATTTTAGGTATCTAGCATAGTTTTATTGATAAAATGCTTTATTTACATTTTTGGCATTTGCGTTTGAAAACGAAGAAACGTACCTGCTATGTATAGTTATGAATATTTTGTCTGTAGTTGACTGGCACTAAATGCTATGATATCAACTCTTCAAATTTTAGGTATCTAGTCAAGTATAATTTTCCAAACGCTTTATTCGAATTTTGGGGATTTGAAGTTGAAAACGTCAAACATCCCCGCTAGGTATGGGTGGCGTAAAGTGGTTCCTAATTAATTTGCACTAAATCATACAATATTCGATCCTAAGATTTTAGGTATCTAGCATAGTTTTATTGACAAAATGCTTTATTTACATTTTTGGCATTTGCGTTTGAAAACGAAGAAACGTACCTGCTATGTATAGTGATAAATATTTTGTCTGTAGTTGACTGGCACTAAATGCTATGATATAAAGTCCCCAAATTTTAGGTATCTAGTAATGTATAATTTTCCAAATGCTTCATTCGAATTTTTGAGCATTTGAGGTTGAAAACGACAAACATCCCCGCTGGGTATGGGGGGCGTAAAGTGGTTCCTAATGAATTTGCACTAAATCCTACAATATTCGATCCTAAGATTTTAGGTATCTAGCATAGTTTTATTGATAAAATGCTTTATTTACATTTTTGGCATTTGCGTTTGAAAACGAAGAAACGTACCTGCTATGTATAGTGATGAATATTTTGTCTGTAGTTGACTGGCACTAAATGCTATGATATAAAGTCCCCAAATTTTAGTTATCTAGTAATGTATAATTTTCCAAATGCTTTATTCGAATTTTTGAGCATTTGAGGTTGAAAACGATAAAAATCCCCGCTAAGTATGTGGTGCGTAAAGTGGTTCCTAATTAATTTGCACTAAATCCTACAATATTCGATCCTAAAATTTTAGGTATCTAGCATAGTTTTATTGACAAAATGCTTTATTTACATTTTTGGCATTTGCGTTTGAAAACGAAGAAACGTACCTGCTATGTATAGTGATGAATATTTTGTCTGTAGTTGACGGGCACTAAATGCTATGATATAAAGTCCCCAAATTTTAGGTATCTAGTAAAGTATAAATTTCCAAATTCTTTATTCGAATTTTTGAGCATTTGAGGTTGTAAACGACAAACATCCCCGCTAAGTATGGGGGGCGTAAAGTGTTTCCTAATTAATTTTCACTAAATCCTACAATGTTGGATCCTAAAATTGTAGGTATCTAGCATAGTTTTATTGACAAAATTCTTTATTCACATTTTTGGCATTTGCGTTTGAAAACGAAGAAACGTACCTGCTATGTATAGTGATGAATATTTTGTCTGTAGTTGACTGGCACTAAATGCTATGATATAAAGTCCCCAAATTTTAGTTATCTAGTAATGTATAATTTTCCAAATGCTTTATTCGAATTTTTGAGCATTTGAGGTTGAAAACGACAAACATCCCCGCTAGGTATGGGTTGCGTAAAGTGGTTCCTAATTAATTTGCACTAAATCATACAATATTCTATCCTAAGATTTTAGGTATCTAGCATAGTTTTATTGACAAAATGCTTTATTTACATTTTTGGCATTTGCGTTTGAAAACGAAGAAACGTACCTGCTATGCATAGTGATGAATATTTTGTCTGTAGTTGACTGGCACTAAATGCTATGATATAAAGTCCCCAAATTTTAGGTATCTAGTAGAGTATAAATTTTACAAATTCTTTATTCGAATTTCTGAGTGTTCGATGTTGAAAATGACAAACATCCCCGCTAGGTATGGGGGGCGTAAAGTGTTTCCTAATTATTTGGCACTAAATCCTAAAATATTCGATCATAAAAATCTAGGTATCTAGCATAGTTTTATTGTCCAAATGCTTTATTCACATTTTTTGGCATTTGAGGCTGAAATGAAGAAACACTCCCTCTATGTATGGGGATGAGAATTTGACTGTAGTTAACAGGAACTGAATGCTACGATATCAAGTTCTGAAATTGTACGTATCTATAATAGATTGACTTTACAAATGCTGTATTAGAAATTTTTGGCATTTGAGGTTGAAAACGAAAAACATCCCAGCTAGGTATGGGGGTGTAAAGTGTTTCCTAATTAATTGGCACTAAATCCTAAAATATTCGATCCTAAAATTCTAGGTATCTAGCATAGTTTTATTGACCAAATGCTTTATTCACATTTTTTGGCATTTGGGGTTGAAAACGAGAAACATCCCCGCTAGGTATGGGGGGTGTAAAGTGTTTCCTAATTAATTGGCACTAAATCCTACAATATTCGATCCTAAAATTTTAGGTATCTAGCATAGTTTTATTGACAAAATGCTTTATTCACATTTTGTGTCATTTGCGTTTGAAAACGAAGAAACGTACCTGCTATGTATAGTGATGAATATTTTGTCTGTAGTTGACTGGCACTAAATGCTATGATATAAATTCCCCAAATTTTAGGTATCTAGTAATGTATAATTTTCCAAATGCTTTATTCGAATTTTTGAGCATTTGAGGTTGAAACCGACAAAAATCCCCGCTAGGAATGGGTGGTGTAATGTCTTTCCTAATTAATTTGCACTAAATCCTACAATATTCGATCCTAAGGTTTTAGGTATCTAGCATAGTTTTATTGATAAAATGCTTTATTTACATTTTTGGCAATTGCGTTTGAAAACGAAGAAACGTACCTGCTATGTATAGTGATGAATATTTTGTCTGTAGTTGACTGGTACTAAATGCTATGATATAAATTCCCCAAATTTTAGGTATCTAGTAATGTATAATTTTCCAAATGCTTTATTCGAATTTTGGGGATTTGAAGTTGAAAACGTCAAACATCCCCGCTAGGTATGGGTGGCGTAAAGTGGTTCCTAATTAATTTGCACTAAATCATACAATATTCGATCCTAAAATTTTAGGTATCTAGCATAGTTTTATTGACAAAATGCTTTATTCACATTTTTGGCATTTGCGTTTGAAAACGAAGAA
Organism: Diplolepis rosae; assembly: GCA_030998225.1. NCBI lineage: Eukaryota > Metazoa > Arthropoda > Insecta > Hymenoptera > Diplolepididae > Diplolepis > Diplolepis rosae. Next base: position 2,419,841 of record JAPYXD010000466.1, read on the forward strand.
ACGTACCTGCTATGTATAGTGATGAATATTTTGTCTGTAGTTGACTGGCACTAAATGCTATGATATAAAGTCCCCAAATTTTAGGTATCTAGTAAAGTATAATTTTCCAAATGCTTTATTCGAATTTTTGAGCATTTGAGGTTGAAAACGACAAACATCCCCGCTGGGTATGGGGGGCGTAAAGTGGTTCCTAATGAATTTGCACTAAATCCTACAATATTCGATCCTAAGATTTTAGGTATCTAGCATAGTTTTATTGATAAAATGCTTTATTTACATTTTTGGCGTTTGCGTTTGAAAACGAAGAAACGTACCTGCTATGTATAGTGATGAATATTTTGTCTGTAGTTGACTGGCACTAAATGCTATGATATAAAGTCCCCAAATTTTAGGTATCTAGTAAAGTATAATTTTCCAAATGCTTTATTCGAATTTTTGAGCATTTGAGGTTGAAAACGACAAACATCCCCGCTAGGTATGGGGGCGTAATGTGTTTTCTAATTAATTGGCACTAAATCCTACAATATGCGATCTTAAAATTCTAGGTATCTAGCATAGTTTTATTGACCAAATGCTTTATTCACATTTTTTGGCATTTGGGGTTGAAAACGACGAAACATACCTGCTATGTATGGTGATGAATTTTTTTTTCTGTAGTTAACTGGCACTAAATGCTTTGATATCAAGTCCACAAACTTTAGGTATCTGGCTAAGTATATCATTCCAAATGCTTTATTCGAATTTTTGGGGATTTGAGGTTGAAAACGACAAACATCCCCGCTAGGTATGGGGGCGTAATGTGTTTTCTAATTAATTGGCACTAAATCCTACAATATGCGATCTTAAAATTCTAGGTATCTAGCATGGTTTTATTGTCCAAATGCTTTATTCACATTTTTTGGCATTTGAGGCTGAAATGAAGAAACACTCCCTCTATGTATGGGGATGAGAATTTTACTGTAGTTAACTGGAACTGAATGCTACGATATTAAGTGCTGAAATTGTAGGTATCTATAATAGTTTGACTTTACAAATGCTGTATTCGAAATTTTTGGCATTTGAGGTTGAAAACGAGAAACATCCCAGCTAGGTATGGGGGGTGTAATGTGTTTCCTAATCAAGTGGCACTGAATCCTACTATATTCGATCCTAAAATTTTAGGTATCTAGCATAGTTTTATTGACAAAATGCTTTATTCACATTTTTGGCATTTGCGTTTGAAAACGAAGAAACGTACCTGCTATGTATAGTGATGAATATTTTGTCTGTAGTTGACTGGCACTAAATGCTATGATATAAAGTCCCCAAATTTTAGGTATCTAGTAAAGTATAATTTTCCAAATGCTTTATTCGAATTTTTGGGCATTTGAGGTTGAAACCGACAAAAATCCCCGCTAGGTATGGGTGGTGTAATGTCTTTCCTAATTAATTGGGACCAAATCCTACAATATTCCACCCTAACATTTTAGGTATCTAGCATAGTTTTATTGTCCAAATGCTTTATTCACATTTTTTGGCATTTGGGGTTGAAAACGACGAAACATACCTGCTATGTATGGTGATGAATTTTTTTTCTGTAGTTAACTGGCACTAAATGCTATGATATCAATTCTTCAAATTTTAGGTATCTAATTAAGTATAATTTTACAAATTCTTTATTCGAATTTTGGGGATTTGAAGTTGAAAACGTCAAACATCCCCGCTAGGTATGGGTGGCGTAAAGTGGTTCCTAATTAATTTGCACTAAATCCTACAATATTCGATACTAAGATTTTAGGTATCTAGCATAGTTTTATTGACAAAATATTTTATTCACATTTTTTGGCATTTGCGTTTGAAAACGACGAAACATACCTGCTATGTATGGTGATGAGTATTTTTTCTGTAGTTAACTGGCATTAAATGCTATGATATCAAGTCCTCAAACTTTAGGTATCTAGCTAATTATAATTTTCCAAATGCTTTATTCGAATTTTTGGGCATTTGATGTTGAAAACGAGAAACATCCCAGCTAGGTATGGGGGGTGTAATGTGTTTCCTAATCAAGTGGCACTAAATCCTACTATATTCGATCCTAAAATTTTAGATATCTAGCATAATTTTAATGACAAATTGCTTTATTCACATTTTTGGCATTTGCGTTTGAAAACGAAGAAACGTACCTGCTATGTATAGTGATGAATATTTTGTCTGTAGTTGACTGGCACTAAATGCTATGATATAAAGTCCCCAAATTTTAGGTATCTAGTAGAGTATAAATTTTACAAATTCTTTATTCGAATTTCTGAGTGTTCGATGTTGAAAATGACAAACATCCCCGCTAGGTATGGGGGGCGTAAAGTGTTTCCTAATTATTTGGCACTAAATCCTAAAATATTCGATCATAAAAATCTAGGTATCTAGCATAGTTTTATTGTCCAAATGCTTTATTCACATTTTTTGGCATTTGAGGCTGAAATGAAGAAACACTCCCTCTATGTATGGGGATGAGAATTTGACTGTAGTTAACAGGAACTGAATGCTACGATATCAAGTTCTGAAATTGTACGTATCTATAATAGATTGACTTTACAAATGCTGTATTAGAAATTTTTGGCATTTGATGTTGAAAAAGAAAAACATCCCAGCTAGGTATGGGGGGAGTAATGAGTATCCTAATTAATAGTCACTAAATCCTAAAATATTCAATCCTAAAATTATAGGTATCTAGCATAGTTTTATTGACAAAATGCTTTATTTACATTTTTGGCATTTGGGGTTGAAAACGAGAAACATCCCAGCTAGGTATGGGGGGTGTAAAGTGTTTCCTAATTAATTGGCACTAAATCCTAAAATATTCGATCCTAAAATTCTAGGTATCTAGCATAGTTTTATTGTCCAAATGCTTTATTCACATTTTTTGGCATTTGAGGCTGAAATGAAGAAACACTCCCTCTATGTATGGGGATGAGAATTTGACTCTAGTTAACTGGAACTGAATGCTACGATATCAAGTTCTAAAATTGTAGGTATCTATAATAGATTGACTTTACAAATGCTGTATTAGAAATTTTTGGCATTTGAGGTTGAAAACAAGAAACATCCCAGCTAGGTATGGGGGGTGTAATGTGTTTCCTAATCAAGTGGCACTGAATCCTACTATATTCGATCCTAAGATTTTAGGTATCTAGCATAGTTTTATTGATAAAATGCTTTATTTACATTTTTGGCATTTGCGTTTGAAAACGAAGAAACGTACCTGCTATGTATAGTTATGAATATTTTGTCTGTAGTTGACTGGCACTAAATGCTATGATATCAACTCTTCAAATTTTAGGTATCTAGTCAAGTATAATTTTCCAAACGCTTTATTCGAATTTTGGGGATTTGAAGTTGAAAACGTCAAACATCCCCGCTAGGTATGGGTGGCGTAAAGTGGTTCCTAATTAATTTTGCACTAAATCATACAATATTCGATCCTAAGATTTTAGGTATCTAGCATAGTTTTATTGACAAAATGCTTTATTTACATTTTTGGCATTTGCGTTTGAAAACGAAGAAACGTACCTGCTATGCATAGTGATGAATATTTTGTCTGTAGTTGACTGGCACTAAATGCTATGATATAAAGTCCGCAAAGTTTAGGTATCTAGTAGAGTATAAATTTTACAAATTCTTTATTCGAATTTCTGAGTGTTCGATGTTGAAAATGACAAACATCCCCGCTAGGTATGGGGGGCGTAAAGTGTTTCCTAATTATTTGGCACTAAATCCTAAAATATTCGATCATAAAAATCTAGGTATCTAGCATAGTTTTATTGTCCAAATGCTTTATTCACATTTTTTGGCATTTGAGGCTGAAATGAAGAAACGTACCTGCTATGTATAGTGATAAATATTTTGTCTGTAGTTGACTGGCACTAAATGCTATGATATAAAGTCCCCAAATTTTAGGTATCTAGTAATGTATAATTTTCCAAATGCTTCATTCGAATTTTTGAGCATTTGAGGTTGAAAACGACAAACATCCCCGCTGGGTATGGGGGGCGTAAAGTGGTTCCTAATGAATTTGCACTAAATCCTACAATATTCGATCCTAAGATTTTAGGTATCTAGCATAGTTTTATTGACAAAATGCTTTATTCACATTTTTGGCATTTGCGTTTGAAAACGAAGAAACGTACCTGCTATGTATAGTGATGAATATTTTGTCTGTAGTTGACTGGCACTAAATGCTATGATATAAAGTCCCCAAATTTTAGGTATCTAGTAAAGTATAATTTTCCAAATGCTTTATTCGAATTTTTGAGCATTTGAGGTTGAAAACAACAAACATCCCCGCTAAGTATGGGGGGCGTAAAGTGTTTCCTAATTAATTGGCACTAAATCCTACAATATTCGATCCTAAAATTTTAGGTATCTAGCATAGTTTTATTGACAAAATGCTTTATTCACATTTTTTGGCATTTGGGGTTGAAAACGACGAAACATACCTGCTATGTATAGTGATGAATATTTTTTCTGTAGTTAACTGGCACAAAATGCTATGATATCAAGTCCTCAAACTTTAGGTATCTAGCTAATTATAATTTTCCAAATGCTTTATTCGAATTTTTGGGCATTTGATGTTGAAAACGAGAAACATCCCAGCTAGGTATGGGGGGTGTAATGTGTTTCCTAATCAAGTGGCACTAAATCCTACTATATTCGATCCTAAAATTTTAGATATCTAGCATAGTTTTATTGACAAAATGCTTTATTCACATTTTTGGCATTTGCGTTTGAAAACGAAGAAACGTACCTGCTATGTATAGTGATGAATATTTTGTCTGTAGTTGACTGGCACTAAATGCTATGATATAAAGTCCCCAAATTTTAGGTATCTAGTAGAGTATAAATTTTACAAATTCTTTATTCGAATTTCTGAGTGTTCGATGTTGAAAATGACAAACATCCCCGCTAGGTATGGGGGGCGTAAAGTGTTTCCTAATTATTTGGCACTAAATCCTAAAATATTCGATCATAAAAATCTAGGTATCTAGCATAGTTTTATTGTCCAAATGCTTTATTCACATTTTTTGGCATTTGAGGCTGAAATGAAGAAACACTCCCTCTATGTATGGGGATGAGAATTTGACTGTAGTTAACAGGAACTGAATGCTACGATATCAAGTTCTGAAATTGTACGTATCTATAATAGATTGACTTTACAAATGCTGTATTAGAAATTTTTGGCATTTGAGGTTGAAAACGAGAAACATCCCAGCTAGGTATGGGGGGTGTAAAGTGTTTCCTAATTAATTGGCACTAAATCCTAAAATATTCGATCCTAAAATTCTAGGTATCTAGCATAGTTTTATTGACAAAATGCTTTATTTATATTTTTGGCATTTGGGGTTGAAAACGAGAAACATCCCAGTTAGGTATGGAGGGTGTAATGTGTTTCCTAATTAATTGGCAATAAATCCTAAAATATTCGATCCTAAAATTCTAGGTATCTAGCATAGTTTTATTGTCCAAATGCTTTATTCACATTTTTTGGCATTTGAGGCTGAAATGAAGAAACACTCCCTCTATGTATGGGGATGAGAATTTGACTGTAGTTAACAGGAACTGAATGCTACGATATCAAGTTCTGAAATTGTACGTATCTATAATAGATTGACTTTACAAATGCTGTATTAGAAATTTTTGGCATTTGAGGTTGAAAACAAGAAACATCCCAGCTAGGTATGGGGGGTGTAATGTGTTTCCTAATCAAGTGGCACTGAATCCTACTATATTCGATCCTAAGATTTTAGGTATCTAGCATAGTTTTATTGATAAAATGCTTTATTTACATTTTTGGCATTTGCGTTTGAAAACGAAGAAACGTACCTGCTATGTATAGTTATGAATATTTTGTCTGTAGTTGACTGGCACTAAATGCTATGATATCAACTCTTCAAATTTTAGGTATCTAGTCAAGTATAATTTTCCAAACGCTTTATTCGAATTTTGGGGATTTGAAGTTGAAAACGTCAAACATCCCCGCTAGGTATGGGTGGCGTAAAGTGGTTCCTAATTAATTTGCACTAAATCATACAATATTCGATCCTAAGATTTTAGGTATCTAGCATAGTTTTATTGACAAAATGCTTTATTTACATTTTTGGCATTTGCGTTTGAAAACGAAGAAACGTACCTGCTATGTATAGTGATAAATATTTTGTCTGTAGTTGACTGGCACTAAATGCTATGATATAAAGTCCCCAAATTTTAGGTATCTAGTAATGTATAATTTTCCAAATGCTTCATTCGAATTTTTGAGCATTTGAGGTTGAAAACGACAAACATCCCCGCTGGGTATGGGGGGCGTAAAGTGGTTCCTAATGAATTTGCACTAAATCCTACAATATTCGATCCTAAGATTTTAGGTATCTAGCATAGTTTTATTGATAAAATGCTTTATTTACATTTTTGGCATTTGCGTTTGAAAACGAAGAAACGTACCTGCTATGTATAGTGATGAATATTTTGTCTGTAGTTGACTGGCACTAAATGCTATGATATAAAGTCCCCAAATTTTAGGTATCTAGTAATGTATAATTTTCCAAATTCTTTATTCGAATTTTTGAGCATTTGAGGTTGAAAACGACAAACATCCCCGCTAGGTATGGGGGGCGTAAAGTGGTTCCTAATTAATTTGCACTAAATCCTACAATATTCGATCCTAAGATTTTAGGTATCTAGCATAGTTTTATTGACAAAATTCTTTATTTACATTTTTGGCATTCGCGTTTGAAAACGAAGAAACGTACCTGCTATGTATAGTGATGAATATTTTGTCTGTAGTTGACTGGCACTAAATGCTATGATATAAAGTCCCCAAATTTTAGGTATCTAGTAATGTATAATTTTCCAAATGCTTTATTCGAATTTTTGAGCATTTGAGGTTGAAAACGACAAACATCCCCGCTAGGTATGGGTTGCGTAAAGTGGTTCCTAATTAATTTGCACTAAATCATACAATATTCTATCCTAAGATTTTAGGTATCTAGCATAGTTTTATTGACAAAATGCTTTATTTACATTTTTGGCATTTGCGTTTGAAAACGAAGAAACGTACCTGCTATGCATAGTGATGAATATTTTGTCTGTAGTTGACTGGCACTAAATGCTATGATATAAAGTCCCCAAATTTTAGGTATCTAGTAGAGTATAAATTTTACAAATTCTTTATTCGAATTTCTGAGTGTTCGATGTTGAAAATGACAAACATCCCCGCTAGGTATGGGGGGCGTAAAGTGTTTCCTAATTATTTGGCACTAAATCCTAAAATATTCGATCATAAAAATCTAGGTATCTAGCATAGTTTTATTGTCCAAATGCTTTATTCACATTTTTTGGCATTTGAGGCTGAAATGAAGAAACACTCCCTCTATGTATGGGGATGAGAATTTGACTGTAGTTAACAGGAACTGAATGCTACGATATCAAGTTCTGAAATTGTAGGTATCTATAATAGATTGACTTTACAAATGCTGTATTAGAAATTTTTGGCATTTGAGGTTGAAAACGAGAAACATCCCAGCTAGGTATGGGGGGTGTAAAGTGTTTCCTAATTAATTGGCACTAAATCCTAAAATATTCGATCCTAAAATTCTAGGTATCTAGCATAGTTTTATTGACAAAATGCTTTATTTACATTTTTGGCATTCGGGGTTGAAAACGAGAAACATCCCAGCTAGGTATGGGGGTGTAAAGTGTTTCCTAATTAATTGGCACTAAATCCTAAAATATTCGATCCTAAAATTCTAGGTATCTAGCATAGTTTTATTGTCCAAATGCTTTATTCACATTTTTTGGCATTTGAGGCTGAAATGAAGAAACACTCCCTCTATGTATGGGGATGAGAATTTGACTCTAGTTAACTGGAACTGAATGCTACGATATCAAGTTCTGAAATTGTAGGTATCTATAATAGATTGACTTTACAAATGCTGTATTAGAAATTTTTGGCATTTGAGGTTGAAAACAAGAAACATCCCAGCTAGGTATGGGGGGTGTAATGTGTTTCCCAATCAAGTGGCACTGAATCCTACTATATTCGATCCTAAGATTTTAGGTATCTAGCATAGTTTTATTGATAAAATGCTTTATTTACATTTTTGGCATTTGCGTTTGAAAACGAAGAAACGTACCTGCTATGTATAGTTATGAATATTTTGTCTGTAGTTGACTGGCAATAAATGCTATGATATCAACTCTTCAAATTTTAGGTATCTAGTCAAGTATAATTTTCCAAACGGTTTATTCGAATTTTGGGGATTTGAAGTTGAAAACGTCAAACATCCCCGCTAGGTATGGGTGGCGTAAAGTGGTTCCTAATTAATTTGCACTAAATCATACAATATTCGATCCTAAGATTTTAGGTATCTAGCATAGTTTTATTGACAAAATGCTTTATTTACATTTTTGGCATTTGCGTTTGAAAACGAAGAAACGTACCTGCTATGTATAGTGATAAATATTTTGTCTGTAGTTGACTGGCACAAAATGCTATGATATAAAGTCCCCAAATTTTAGGTATCTAGTAATGTATAATTTTCCAAATGCTTCATTCGAATTTTTGAGCATTTGAGGTTGAAAACGACAAACATCCCCGCTGGGTATGGGGGGCGTAAAGTGGTTCCTAATGAATTTGCACTAAATCCTACAATATTCGATCCTAAGATTTTAGGTATCTAGCATAGTTTTATTGATAAAATGCTTTATTCACATTTTTGGCATTTGCGTTTGAAAACAAAGAAACGTACCTGCTATGTATGGTGATGAATATTTTGTCTGTAGTTGACTGGCACTAAATGCTATGATATAAAGTCCACAAATTTTAGGTATCTAGTAAAGTATAATTTTACAAATTCTTTATTCGAATTTTTGAGCATTTGAGGTTGAAAACGACAAACATCCCCGCTAGGTATGGGGGGCGTAAAGTGGTTCCTAATTAATTTGCACTAAATCCTACAATATTCGATCCTAAGATTTTAGGTATCTAGCATAGTTTTATTGACAAAATTCTTTATTTACATTTTTGGCATTTGCGTTTGAAAACGAAGAAACGTACCTGCTATGTATAGTGATGAATATTTTGTCTGTAGTTGACTGGCACTAAATGCTATGATATAAAGTCCCCAAATTTTAGGTATCTAGTAAAGTATAATTTTCCAAATGCTTTATTCGAATTTTTGAGCATTTGAGGTTGAAAACGACAAACATCCCCGCTAGGTATGGGTTGCGTAAAGTGGTTCCTAATTAATTTGCACTAAATCATGCAATATTCTATCCTAAGATTTTAGGTATCTAGCATAGTTTTATTGACAAAATGCTTTATTTACATTTTTAGCATTTGCGTTTGAAAACGAAGAAACGTACCTGCTATGCATAGTGATGAATATTTTGTCTGTAGTTGACTGGCACTAAATGCTATGATATAAAGTCCCCAAATTTTAGGTATCTAGTAATGTATAATTTTCCAAATGCTTTATTCGAATTTTTTGAGCATTTGAGGTTGAAAACGACAAACATCCCCGCTAGGTATGGGGGGCGTAAAGTGGTTCCTAATGAATTTGCACTAAATCCTACAATATTCGATCCAAAGATTTTAGGTATCTAGCATAGTTTTATTGATAAAATGCTTTATTTACATTTTTGGCATTTGCGTTTGAAAACGAAGAAACGTACCTGCTATGTATAGTGATGAATATTTTGTCTGTAGTTGACTGGCACTAAATGCTATGATATAAAGTCCCCAAATTTTAGGTATCTAGTAATGTATAATTTTCCAAATTCTTTATTCGAATTTTTGAGCATTTGAGGTTGAAAACGACAAACATCCCCGCTAGGTATGGGGGGCGTAAAGTGGTTCCTAATTAATTTGCACTAAATCCTACAATATTCGATCCTAAGATTTTAGGTATCTAGCATAGTTTTATTGACAAAATTCTTTATTTACATTTTTGGCATTCGCGTTTGAAAACGAAGAAACGTACCTGCTATGTATAGTGATGAATATTTTGTCTGTAGTTGACTGGCACTAAATGCTATGATATAAAGTCCCCAAATTTTAGGTATCTAGTAATGTATAATTTTCCAAATGCTTTATTCGAATTTTTGAGCATTTGAGGTTGAAAACGACAAACATCCCCGCTAGGTATGGGTTGCGTAAAGTGGTTCCTAATTAATTTGCACTAAATCATACAATATTCTATCCTAAGATTTTAGGTATCTAGCATAGTTTTATTGACAAAATGCTTTATTTACATTTTTGGCATTTGCGTTTGAAAACGAAGAAACGTACCTGCTATGCATAGTGATGAATATTTTGTCTGTAGTTGACTGGCACTAAATGCTATGATATAAAGTCCCCAAATTTTAGGTATCTAGTAGAGTATAAATTTTACAAATTCTTTATTCGAATTTCTGAGTGTTCGATGTTGAAAATGACAAACATCCCCGCTAGGTATGGGGGGCGTAAAGTGTTTCCTAATTATTTGGCACTAAATCCTAAAATATTCGATCATAAAAATCTAGGTATCTAGCATAGTTTTATTGTCCAAATGCTTTATTCACATTTTTTGGCATTTTGAGGCTGAAATGAAGTAACACTCCCTCTATGTATGGGGATGAGAATTTGACTGTAGTTAACAGGAACTGAATGCTACGATATCAAGTTCTGAAATTGTACGTATCTATAATAGATGGACTTTACAATTGCTGTATTAGAAATTTTTGGCATTTGAGGTTGAAAACGAGAAACATCCCAGCTAGGTATGGGGGGTGTAAAGTGTTTCCTAATTAATTGGCACTAAATCCTAAAATATTCGATCCTAAAATTCTAGGTATCTAGCATAGTTTTATTGACAAAATGCTTTATTTACATTTTTGGCATTCGGGGTTGAAAACGAGAAACATCCCAGCTAGGTATGGGGGGTGTAAAGTGTTTCCTAATTAATTGGCACTAAATCCTAAAATATTCGATCCTAAAATTCTAGGTATCTAGCATAGTTTTATTGTCCAAATGCTTTATTCACATTTTTTGGCATTTCAGGCTGAAATGAAGAAACACTCCCTCTATGTATGGGGATGAGAATTTGACTGTAGTTAACTGGAACTGTATGCTACGATATCAAGTTCTGAAATTGTAGGTATCTATAATAGATTGACTTTACAAATGCTGTATTAGAAATTTTTGGCATTTGAGGTTGAAAACAAGAAACATCCCAGCTAGGTATGGGGGGTGTAATGTGTTTCCCAATCAAGTGGCACTGAATCCTACTATATTCGATCCTAAGATTTTAGGTATCTAGCATAGTTTTTATTGATAAAATGCTTTATTTACATTTTTGGCATTTGCGTTTGAAAACGAAGAAACGTACCTGCTATGTATAGTTATGAATATTTTGTCTGTAGTTGACTGGCAATAAATGCTATGATATCAACTCTTCAAATTTTAGGTATCTAGTCAAGTATAATTTTCCAAACGGTTTATTCGAATTTTGGGGATTTGAAGTTGAAAACGTCAAACATCCCCGCTAGGTATGGGTGGCGTAAAGTGGTTCCTAATTAATTTGCACTAAATCATACAATATTCGATCCTAAGATTTTAGGTATCTAGCATAGTTTTATTGACAAAATGCTTTATTTACATTTTTGGCATTTGCGTTTGAAAACGAAGAAACGTACCTGCTATGTATAGTGATAAATATTTTGTCTGTAGTTGACTGGCACAAAATGCTATGATATAAAGTCCCCAAATTTTAGGTATCTAGTAATGTATAATTTTCCAAATGCTTCATTCGAATTTTTGAGCATTTGAGGTTGAAAACGACAAACATCCCCGCTGGGTATGGGGGGCGTAAAGTGGTTCCTAATGAATTTGCACTAAATCCTACAATATTCGATCCTAAGATTTTAGGTATCTAGCATAGTTTTATTGATAAAATGCTTTATTTACATTTTTGGCATTTGCGTTTGAAAACGAAGAAACGTACCTGCTATGTATAGTGATGAATATTTTGTCTGTAGTTGACTGGCACTAAATGCTATGATATAAAGTCCCCAAATTTTAGGTATCTAGTAATGTATAATTTTCCAAATTCTTTATTCGAATTTTTGAGCATTTGAGGTTGAAAACGACAAACATCCCCGCTAGGTATGGGGGGCGTAAAGTGGTTCCTAATTAATTTGCACTAAATCCTACAATATTCGATCCTAAGATTTTAGGTATCTAGCATAGTTTTATTGACAAAATTCTTTATTTACATTTTTGGCATTTGCGTTTGAAAACGAAGAAACGTACCTGCTATGTATAGTGATGAATATTTTGTCTGTAGTTGACTGGCACTAAATGCTATGATATAAAGTCCCCAAATTTTAGGTATCTAGTAATGTATAATTTTCCAAATGCTTTATTCGAATTTTTGAGCATTTGAGGTTGAAAACGACAAACATCCCCGCTAGGTATGGGTTGCGTAAAGTGGTTCCTAATTAATTTGCACTAAATCATGCAATATTCTATCCTAAGATTTTAGGTATCTAGCATAGTTTTATTGACAAAATGCTTTATTTACATTTTTAGCATTTGCGTTTGAAAACGAAGAAACGTACCTGCTATGCATAGTGATGAATATTTTGTCTGTAGTTGACTGGCACTAAATGCTATGATATAAAGTCCCCAAATTTTAGGTATCTAGTAATGTATAATTTTCCAAATGCTTTATTCGAATTTTTGAGCATTTGAGGTTGAAAACGACAAACATCCCCGCTAGGTATGGGGGGCGTAAAGTGGTTCCTAATGAATTTGCACTAAATCCTACAATATTCGATCCAAAGATTTTAGGTATCTAGCATAGTTTTATTGATAAAATGCTTTATTTACATTTTTGGCATTTGCGTTTGAAAACGAAGAAACGTACCTGCTATGTATAGTGATGAATATTTTGTCTGTAGTTGACTGGCACTAAATGCTATGATATAAATTCCCCAAATTTTAGGTATCTAGTAATGTATAATTTTCCAAATGCTTTATTCGAATTTTTAGGCATCTGAGGTTGAAAACGACAAACATCCCCGCTAGGCATGGGGGGCGTAAAGTGGTTCCTAATTAATTTGCACTAAATCCTACAATATTCGATCCTAAGATTTTAGGTATCTAGCATAGTTTTATTGATAAAATGCTTTATTTACATTTTTGGCATTTGCGTTTGAAAACGAAGAAACGTACCTGCTATGTATAGTGATGAATATTTTGTCTGTAGTTGACTGGCACTAAATGCTATGATATAAAGTCCCCAAATTTTAGGTATCTAGTAATGTATAATTTTCCAAATGCTTTATTCGAATTTTTGAGCATTTGAGGTTGAAAACGACAAACATCCCCGCTAGGTATGGGGGGCGTAAAGTGGTTCCTAATTAATTTGCACTAAATCCTACAATATTCGATCCTAAGATTTTAGGTATCTAGCATAGTTTTATTGACAAAATGCTTTATTTACATTTTTGGCATTTGCGTTTGAAAACGAAGAAACGTACCTGCTATGTATAGTGATGAATATTTTGTCTGTAGTTGACTGGCACTAAATGCTATGGTATAAAGTCCCCAAATTTTAGGTATCTAGTAATGTATAATTTTCCAAATGCTTTATTCGAATTTTTGAGCATTTGAGGTTGAAAACGACAAATATCCCCGCTAGGTATGGGGGGCGTAAAGTGGTTCCTAATTAATTTGCACTTAATCCTACAATATTCGATCCTAAGATTTTAGGTATCTAGCATAGTTTTATTGACAAAATGCTTTATTTACATTTTTGGCATTTGCGTTTGAAAACGAAGAAACGTACATGCTATGTATAGTGATGAATATTTTGTCTGTAGTTGACTGGCACTAAATGCTATGATATAAAGTCCCCAAATTTTAGGTATCTAGTAATGTATAACTTTCCAAATGCTTTATTCGAATATTTGGGCATTTGAGGTTGAAATCGACAAACATCCCCGCTAGGTAAGGGGAGTGTAATGTGTTTCCTAATTAATTGGGACCAAATCCTACAATATTCCATCCTAAAATTATAGGTATCAAGCATAGTTTTATTGTCCAAATACTTTATTCACATTTTTTGGCATTTGGAGTTGAAAACGACGAAACATACCTGCTATGTATGGTGATGAATATTTTTCTGTAGTTGACTGGCATTAAATGCTATGATATCAATTCCTCAAACTTTAGGTATCTAGCTATGTATAATTTTCCAAATGCTTTATTCGAATTGTTGGGCATTTGAGGTTGAAAACGACAAAAATCCCCGCTAGTTATGGGTGGTGTAATGTGTTTCCTAATTATGTGGCACTAAATCCTACTATATTCGATCCTAAAATTTTAGGTAACTAGCATAGTTTTATTGACAAAATGCTTTATTCACATTTTTTGGCATTTGCGTTTGAAAACGACGAAACATACCTGCTATGTATGGTGATGAATATTTTTCTGTAGTTGACTGGCACAAAATGCTATGATATCAACTCTTCAAATTTTAGGTATCTAGTCAAGTATAATTTTCCAAACGCTTTATTCGAATTTTTGGGCATTTGAGGTTGAAAACGTCAAACATCCCCGCTAGGTATGGGGGGCGTAAAGTGGTTCCTAATTAATTTGCACTAAATCCTACAATATTCGATCCTTAAATTCTAGGTATCTAGCATAGTTTTATTGACCAAATACTTTATTCACATTTCTTGGCATTTGGAGTTGAAAACGACGAAACATACCTGCTATGTATGGTGATGAGTATTTTTTCTGTAGTTAACTGGCATTAAATGCTATGATATCAAGTCCTCAAACTTTAGGTATCTGGCTAAGTATAATTTTCCAAATGCTTTATTCGAATTTTTGGGCATTTGAGGTTGAAAACGACAAACATTCCCGCTAGGTATGGGGGTGTAATGTGTTTCCTAATTAAGTGGCACTAAATCCTGCTATATTCGATCCTAAAATTTTAGATATCTAGCATAGTTTTATTGACAAAATGCTTTATTCACATTTTTTGGAATTTGCGTTTGAAAACGAAGAAACATACCTGCTATGTATAGTGATGAATATTTTTTCTGTAGTTAACTGGCACAAAATGCTATGATATCAATTCTTCAAATTTTAGGTATCTAGTCAAGTATAATTTTCCAAATGCTTTATTCGAATTTTTGGGCATTTGATGTTGAAAACGACAAACATCCCCGCTAGGTATGGGGGGCGTAAAGTGGTTCCTAATTAATTTGCACTAAATCCTACAATATTCGATCCTTAAATTCTAGGTATCTAGCATAGTTTTATTGACCAAATACTTTATTCACATTTCTTGGCATTTGGGGTTGAAAACGAAGAAACATACCTGCTATGTATGGTGATGAGTATTTTTTCTGTAGTTAACTGGCATTAAATGCTATGATATCAAGTCCTCAAACTTTAGGTATCTGGCTCAGTATAACTTTCCAAATGCTTTATTCGAATTTTTGGGCATTTTAAGTTGAAAACGTCAAACATCCCCGCTAGGTATGGGGGGCGTAAAGTGGTTCCTAATTAATTTGCACTAAATCCTACAATATTCGATCCTTAAATTCTAGGTATCTAGCATAGTTTTATTGACAAAATGCTTTATTCACATTTTTGGCATTTGCGTTTGAAAACGAAGAAACGTACCTGCTATGTATAGTGATGAATATTTTGTCTGTAGTTGACTGGCACTAAATGCTATGATATAAAGTCCCCAAATTTTAGGTATCTAGCTATGTATAACTTTCCAAATGCTTTATTCGAATTTTTGGGCATTTGATGTTTAAAACGACAAACATCCCCGCTAGGTATGGGGGGCGTAAAATGTTTCCTAATCAATTAGCACTAAATCCTACTATATTCAATCCTAAAATTTTAGGTATCTAGCATAGTTTTATTGACAAAATGCTTTATTCACATTTTTGGCATTTGCGTTTGAAAACGAAGAAACGTACCTGCTATGTATAGTGATGAATATTTTGTCTGTAGTTGACTGGCACTAAATGCTATGATAAAAAGTCCCCAAATTTTAGGTATCTAGTAATGTATAACTTTCCAAATGCTTTATTCGAATTTTTGGGCATTTGAGGTTGAAAACGACAAACATCCCCGCTAGGTATGGGGGGGGTAATGTGTTTCCTAATTAATTGGGACCAAATCCTACAATATTCCATCCTAAAATTTTAGGTATCAAGCATAGTTTTATTGACCAAATGCTTTATTCACATTTTTTGGCATTTGGGGTTGAAAACGACGAAACATACCTGCTATGTATGGTGATGAGTATTTTTTCTGTAGTTAACTGGCATTAAATGCTATGATATCAAGTCCTCAAACTTTAGGTATCTGGCTAATTATAATTTTCCAAATGCTTTATTCGAATTTTTGGGCATTTGAGGTTGAAAACGAGAAACATCCCAGCTAGTTATGGGTGGTGTAAACTGTTTCCTAATCAAGTGGCACTAAATCCTACTATATTCGATCGTAAAATTTTAGGTATCTAGCATAATTTTATTGACAAAATGCTTTTTACATTTTTTGGCATTTGGGGTTGAAAACGAGAAACATCACAGCTAGTTATGGGGGGTGTAATGTGGTTCCTAATTAATTTGCACTAAATCCTACAATATTCGATCCTTAAATTCTAGGTATCTAGCATAGTTTTATTGACCAAATACTTTATTCACATTTTTTGGCATTTGGGGTTGAAAACGAGAAACATCCCAGCTAGGTATGGGGGGTGTAATGTGTTTCCTAATCAAGTGGCACTGAATCCTACTATATTCGATCCTAGAATTTTAGGTATCTAGCATAGTTTTATTGACAAAATATTTTATTCACATTTTTTGGCACTTACGTTTGAAAACGACGAAACATACCTGCTATGTATGGTGATGAATATTTTTCTGTAGTTGACTGGCACAAAATGCTATGATATCAACTCTTCAAATTTTAGGTATCTAGTCAAGTATAATTTTCCAAACGCTTTATTCGAATTTTGGGGATTTGAAGTTGAAAACGTCAAACATCCCCGCTAGGTATGGGTGGCGTAAAGTGGTTCCTAATTAATTTGCACTAAATCCTACTATATTCGATCGTAAAATTTTAGGTATCTAGCATAATTTTATTGACAAAATGCTTTTTACATTTTTTGGCATTTGGGGTTGAAAACGAGAAAAATCCCAGCTAGGTATGGGAGCTGTAATGTGTTTCCTAATCAAGTGGCACTAAATCCTACTATATTCGATCCTAAAATTCTAGGTATCTAGCATAGTTTTATTGTCCAAATGCTTTATTCACATTTTTTGGCATTTCAGGCTGAAATGAAGAAACACTCCCTCTATGTATGGGGATGAGAATTTGACTGTAGTTAACTGGAACTGTATGCTACGATATCAAGTTCTGAAATTGTAGGTATCTATAATAGTTTGAATTTACAAATGCTGTATTCGAAATTTTTGGCATTTGAGGTTGAAAACGAGAAACATCCCAGCTAGGTATGGGGGGTGTAATGTGTTTCCTAATCAAGTGGCACTAAATCCTACTATATTCGATCCTAAAATTTTAGATATCTAGCATAGTTTTATTGACAAAATGCTTTATTCACATTTTTTGGCATTTGCGTTTGAAAACGAAGAAACATACCTGCTATGTATAGTGATGAATATTTTTTCTGTAGTTGACTGGCACTAAATGCTATGATATAAAGTCCTCAAATTATAGGTATCTAGTAATGTATAATTTTCCAAATGCTTTATTCGAATTTTTGAGCATTTGAGGTTGAAAACGACAAACATCCCCGCTAGGTATGGGGGGCGTAAAGTGGTTCCTAATGAATTTGCACTAAATCCTACAATATTCGATCCTAAGATTTTAGGTATCTAGCATAGTTTTATTGATAAAATGCTTTATTTACATTTTTGGCATTTGCGATTGAAAACGAAGAAACGTACCTGCTATGTATAGTGATGAATATTTTGTCTGTAGTTGACTGGCACTAAATGCTATGATATAAATTCCCCAAATTTTAGGTATCTAGTAATGTATAATTTTCCAAATGCTTTATTCGAATTTTTGAGCATTTGAGGTTGAAAACAACAAACATCCCCGCTAGGTATGGGGGGCGTAAAGTGGTTCCTAATGAATTTGCACTAAATCCTACAATATTCGATCCTAAGATTTTAGGTATCTAGCATAGTTTTATTGATAAAATGCTTTATTTACATTTTTGGCATTTGCGATTGAAAACGAAGAAACGTACCTGCTATGTATAGTGATGAATATTTTGTCTGTAGTTGACTGGCACTAAATGCTATGATATAAATTCCCCAAATTTTAGGTATCTAGTAATGTATAATTTTTCCAAATGCTTTATTCGAATTTTTGCGCATTTGAGGTTGAAAACTACAAACATCCCCGCTAGGTATGGGGGGCGTAAAAGTGGTTCCTAATTAATTTGCACTAAATCCTACAATATTCGATCCTAAGATTTTAGGTATCTAGCATAGTTTTATTGATAAAATGCTTTATTTACATTTTTGGCATTTGAGGCTGAAATGAAGAAACACTACCTCTATGTATGTGGATGAGAATATGACTGTAGTTAACAGGAACAGAAAGCTAAGATATCAAGTTCTTAAATTGTACTTATCTATAATAGTTTGACTTTACAAATGCTGTATTCGAAATTTTTTGCATTTGAGGTTGAAAACGACAAACATCCCCGCTAGGTATGGGGGGCGTTAAGTGTTTCCAAATTAATTGGCACTAAATCCTACAATGTTCGATCCTTAAATTCTAGGTATCTATCATAGTTTTATTGACCAAATACTTTATTCACATTTTTTGGCATTTGGGGTTGAAAACGAGAAACATCCCCGCTAGGTATGGGGGGTGTAATGTGTTTCCTAATCAAGTGGCACTGAATCCTACTATATTCGATCCTAAAATTTTAGGTATCTAGCATAGTTTTATTGACAAAATGCTTTATTCACATTTTTGGCATTTGCGTTTGAAAACGAAGAAACGTACCTGCTATGTATAGTGATGAATATTTTGTCTGTAGTTGACGGGCACTAAATGCTATGATATCAACTCTTCAAATTTTAGGTATCTAGTCAAGTATAATTTTCCAAATGCTTTATTCCAATTTTTGAGCATTTGAGGTTGAAAACGAAACATCCCCGCTAGGTATGGCGAGTGTAATGTGTTTCCTAATTAATTGGGACCAAATCCTACAATATTCCATCGTAAAATTTTAGGTATCTAGCATAGTTTTATTGACCAAATGCTTTATTCACATTTTTTGGCATTTGGGGTTGAAAACGACGAAACATACCTGCTATGTATGGTGATGAATTTTTTTTTCTGTAGTTAACTGGCACTAAATGCTTTGATATCAATTCCTCAAACTTTAGGTATCTGGCTAAGTATATCATTCCAAATGCTTTATTCGAATTTTTGGGGATTTGAGGTTGAAAACGACAAACATCCCCGCTAGGTATGGGGGCGTAATGTGTTTTCTAATTAATTGGCACTAAATCCTACAATATGCGATCTTAAAATTCTAGTTATCTAGCATAGTTTTATTGTCCAAATGCTTTATTCACATTTTTTGGCATTTCAGACTGAAATGAAGAAACACTCCCTCTATGTATGGGGATGAGAATTTGACTGTAGTTAACTGGAACTGTATGCTACGATATCAAGTTCTGAAATTGTAGGTATCTATAATAGTTTGAATTTACAAATGCTGTATTCGAAATTTTTGGCATTTGAGGTTGAAAACGAGAAACATCCCAGCTAGGTATGGGGGGTGTAATGTGTTTCCTAATCAAGTGGCACTGAATCCTACTATATTCGATCCTAAAATTTTAGGTATCTAGCATAGTTTTATTGACAAAATGCTTTATTCACATTTTTGGCATTTGCGTTTGAAAACGAAGAAACGTACCTGCTATGTATAGTGATGAATATTTTGTCTGTAGTTGACTGGCACTAAATGCTATGATATAAAGTTTCCAAATTTTAGGTATCTAGTAACGTATAACTTTCCAAATGCTTTATTCGAATTTTTGGGCATTTGAGGTTGAAACCGACAAAAATCCCCGCTAGGTATGGGTGGTGTAATGTCTTTCCTAATTAATTGGGACCAAATCCTACAATATTCCACCCTAACATTTTAGGTATCTAGCATAGTTTTATTGTCCAAATGCTTTATTCACATTTTTTGGCATTTGGGGTTGAAAACGACGAAACATACCTGCTATGTATGGTGATGAATTTTTTTTCTGTAGTTAACTGGCACTAAATGCTATGATATCAAGTCCTCAAATTTTAGGTATCTAGTTAAGTATAATTTTCCAAATGCTTTATTCGAATTTTGGGGATTTGAAGTTGAAAACGTCAAACATCCCCGCTAGGTATGGGTGGCGTAAAGTGGTTCCTAATTAATTTGCACTAAATCATACAATAGTCGATACTTAAATTTTAGGTATCTAGCATAGTTTTATTGACAAAATGCTTTATTCACATTTTTGGCATTTGCGTTTGAAAACGAAGAAACGTACCTGCTATGTATAGTGATGAATATTTTGTCTGTAGTTGACTGGCACT
Organism: Diplolepis rosae; assembly: GCA_030998225.1. NCBI lineage: Eukaryota > Metazoa > Arthropoda > Insecta > Hymenoptera > Diplolepididae > Diplolepis > Diplolepis rosae. The sequence goes on from JAPYXD010000466.1 coordinate 2,440,518, forward strand.
AAATGCTATGATATAAAGTCCCCAAATTTTAGGTATCTAGTAATGTATAATTTTCCAAATGCTTTATTCGAATTTTTGAGCATTTGAGGTTGAAAACGACAAACATCCCAACTAGGTATGGGGGGCGTAAAGTGTTTCCTAATTAATTGGCACTAAATCCTACAATATTCGATCCTAAAATTTTAGGTATCTAGCATAGTTTTATTGACAAAATGCTTTATTCACATTTTTGGCATTTGCGTTTGAAAACGAAGAAACGTACCTGCTATGTATAGTGATGAATATTTTGTCTGTAGTTGACTGGCACTAAATGCTATGATATAAAGTCCCCAAATTTTAGGTATCTAGTAAAGTATAATTTTCCAAATGCTTTATTCGAATTTTTGAGCATTTGAGGTTGAAAACAACAAACATCCCCGCTAGGTATGGCGAGTGTAATGTGTTTCTTAATTAATTGGGACCAAATCCTACAATATTCCATCCTAAAATTCTAGGTATCTAGCATAGTTTTATTGACCAAATGCTTTATTCATATTTTTTGGCATTTGGGGTTGAAAACGACGAAACATACCTGCTATGTATGGTGATGAGTATTTTTTCTGTAGTTAACTGGCATTAAATGCTATGATATCAAGTCCTCAAACTTTAGGTATCTGGCTAAGTATAATTTTCCAAATGCTTTATTCGAAATTTTGGGCCTTTGAGGTTGAAAACGAGAAACATCCCAGCTAGGTATGGGGGGTGTAATGTGTTTCCCAATTAATTTGCACTAAATCCTACAATATCCGATCCTAAGATTTTAGGTATCTAGCATAGTTTTATTGACAAAATGCTTTATTTACATTTTTGGCATTTTGCGTTTGAAAACGAAGAAACGTACCTGCTATGTATAGTGATGAATATTTTGTCTGTAGTTGACTGGCACTAAATGCTATGATATAAAGTCCCCAAATTTTAGGTATCTAGTAGAGTATAAATTTTACAAATTCTTTATTCGAATTTCCGAGTGTTCGATGTTGAAAATGACAAACATCCCCGCTAGGTATGGGGAGCGTAAAGTGTTTCCTAATTAATTGGCACTAAATCCTAAAATATTCGATCATAAAAATCTAGGTATCTAGCATAGTTTTATTGTCCAAATGCTTTATTCACATTTTTTGGCATTTGAGGCTGAAATGAAGAAACACTCCCTCTATGTATGGGGATGAGAATTTGACTCTAGTTAACTGGAACTGAATGCTACGATATCAAGTTCTGAAATTGTAGGTATCTATAATAGATTGACTTTACAAATGCTGTATTAGAAATTTTTGGCATTTGAGGTTGAAAACGAGAAACATCCCAGGTAGGTATGGGGGGTGTAAAGTGTTTCCTAATTAATTGGCACTAAATCCTAAAATATTCGATCCTAAAATTCTAGGTATCTAGCATAGTTTTATTGACCAAATACTTTATTCACATTTTTTGGCATTTGGGGTTGAAAACGAGAAACATCGCCGCTAGGTATGAGGGGTGTAAAGTGTTTCTTAATTAATAGACACTAAATCCTACAATATTCGATCCTAAAATTCTAGGTATCTAGCATAGTTTTATTGTCCAAATGCTTTATTCATATTTTTTGGCATTTGAGGCTGAAATGAAGAAACACTCCCTCTATGTATGGGGATGAGAATTTGACTGTAGTTAACAGGAACTGAATGCTACGATATCAAGTTCTGAAATTGTACGTATCTATAATAGATTGACTTTACAAATGCTGTATTAGAAATTTTTGGCATTTGAGGTTGAAAACGAGAAACATCCCAGCTAGGTATGGGGGGTGTAATGTGTTTCTTAATCAAGTGGCACTGAATCCTACTATATTCGATCCTAAAATTTTAGGTATCTAGCATAGTTTTATTGACAAAATGCTTTATTCACATTTTTGGCATTTGCGTTTGAAAACGAAGAAACGTACCTGCTATGTATAGTGATGAATATTTTGTCTGTAGTTGACGGGCACTAAATGCTATGATATAAAGTCCCCAAATTTTAGGTATCTAGTAAAGTATAATTTTCCAAATGCTTTATTCACAATTTTTGGCATTTGGGGTTGAAAACGACGAAACATACCTGCTATGTATGGGGGGCGTAAAGTGGTTCCTAATGAATTTGCACTAAATCCTACAATATTCGATCCTAAGATTTTAGGTATCTAGCATAGTTTTATTGATAAAATGCTTTATTTACATTTTTGGCATTTGCGTTTGAAAACGAAGAAACGTACCTGCTATGTATAGTGATGAATATTTTGTCTGTAGTTGACTGGCACTAAATGCTATGGTATAAAGTCCCCAAATTTTAGGTATCTAGTAATGTATAATTTTCCAAATGCTTTATTCGAATTTTTGAGCATTTGAGGTTGAAAACGACAAATATCCCCGCTAGGTATCGGGGGCGTAAAGTGGTTCCTAATTAATTTGCACTTAATCCTACAATATTCGATCCTAAGATTTTAGGTATCTAGCATAGTTTTATTGACAAAATGCTTTATTTACATTTTTGGCATTTGCGTTTGAAAACGAAGAAACGTACATGCTATGTATAGTGATGAATATTTTTCTGTAGTTGACTGGCACTAAATGCTATGATATCAATTCCTCAAACTTTAGGTATCTAGCTATGTATAACTTTCCAAATGCTTTATTCGAATTTTTGGGCATTTGAGGTTGAAAACGACAAACATCCCCGCTAGGTATGGGGGGTTTCATGTGTTTCCTAATTAAGTGGCACTAAATCTTACTATATTCAATCCTAAAATTTTAGGTATCTAACATAGTTTTATTGACCAAATGCTTTATTCATATTTTTTGGCATTTGGAGTTGAAAACGACGAAACATACCTGCTATGTATGGTGATGAATATTTTTCTGTAGTTGACTGGCACAAAATGCTATGATATCAATTCCTCAAACTTTAGGTATCTAGCTATGTATAATTTTCCAAATGCTTTATTCGAATTGTTGGGCATTTGAGGTTGAAAACGACAAAAATCCCCGCTAGTTATGGGTGGTGTAATGTGTTTCCTAATCAAGTGGCACTAAATCCTACTATATTCGATCCTAAAATTTTAGGTATCTAGCATAATTTTATTGACCGAATGCTTCATTCACATTTTTTGGAATTTGGGGTTGAAATGAAGAAACACTCCCTCTATGTATGGGGCTGAGAATATTACTGTAGTTAACTGGAACTGGATGCTACGATATAAAGTTCTGAAATTGTAGGTATCTAAAATAGTTTGATTTTACAAATGCTGTATTCGAAATTTTGGGCCTTTGAGGTTGAAAACGAGAAACATCCCAGCTAGGTATGGGGGGTGTAATGTGTTTCCTAATCAAGTGGCACTAAATCCTACTATATTCGATCCTAAAATTTTAGGTATCTAGCATAGTTTTATTGACAAAATGCTTTATTCACATTTTTTGGCATTTGCGTTTGAAAACGAAGAAACATACCTGCTATGTATGGTGATGAGTATTTTTTCTGTAGTTAACTGGCATTAAATGCTATGATATCAAGTCCTCAAACTTTAGGTATCTGGCTAAGTATAATTTTCCAAATGCTTTATTCGAATTTTTGGGCATTTGAGGTTGAAAACGACAAACATCCCAGCTAGGTATGGGGGCTGTAATGTGTTTCCTAATCAAGTGGCACTAAATCCTACTATATTCGATCCTAAAATTTTAGGTATCTAGCATAGTTTTATTGACAAAATGCTTTATTCACATTTTTTGGCATTTGCGTTTGAAAACGAAGAAACATACCTGCTATGTATAGTGATGAATATTTTTTCTGTAGTTGACTGGCACTAAATGCTATGATATCAATTCTTCAAATTTTAGGTATCTAGTCAAGTATAATTTTCCAAATGCTTTATTCGAATTTTTGGGCATTTGAAGTTGAAAACGACAAACATCCCCGCTAGGTATGGGGGGCGTAAAGTGGTTCCTAATTAATTTGCACTAAATCCTACAATATTCGATCCTTAAATTCTAGGTATCTAGCATAGTTTTATTGACCAAATGCTTTATTCATATTTTTTGGCATTTGGAGTTGAAAACGACGAAACATACCTGCTATGTATGGTGATGAGTATTTTTTCTGTAGTTAACTGGCATTAAATGCTATGATATCAAGTCCTCAAACTTTAGGTATCTGGCTCAGTATAACTTTCCAAATGCTTTATTCGAATTTTTGGGCATTTTAAGTTGAAAACGTCAAACATCCCCGCTAGGTATGGGGGGCGTAAAATGTTTCCTAATTAATTAGCAATAAATCCTACTATATTCAATCCTAAAATTTTAGGTATCTAGCATAGTTTTATTGACCAAATACTTTATTCACATTTTTTGGCATTTGGGGTTGAAAACGAGAAACATCCCAGCTAGGTATGGGGGGTGTAATGTGTTTCCTAATCAAGTGGCACTAAATCCTACTATATTCGATCCTAAAATTTTAGGTATCTAGCATAGTTTTATTGACAAAATGCTTTATTCACATTTTTTGGCATTTGCGTTTGAAAACGAAGAAACATACCTGCTATGTATGGTGATGAATATTTTTCTGTAGTTGACTGGCACAAAATGCTATGATATCAATTCCTCAAACTTTAGGTATCTAGCTATGTATAACTTTCCAAATGCTTTATTCGAATTTTTGGGCATTTGAGGTTGAAAACGACAAACATCCCCGCTAGGTATGGGGGGCGTAAAGTGGTTCCTAATTAATTTGCACTAAATCCTACAATATTCGATCCTAAAATTTTAGGTATCTAGCATAGTTTTATTGACTAAATGCTTTATTTACATTTTTGGCATTTGCGTTTGAAAACGAAGAAACGTACCTGCTATAGATAGTGATGAATATTTTGTCTGTAGTTGAGTGGCACTAAATGCTATGATATAAAGTCCCCAAATTTTAGGTATCTAGTAATGTATAACTTTCCAAATGCTTTATTCGAAATTTTGGGTATTTGAGGTTGAAAACGACAAACATCCCCGCTAGGTATGGGGAGGGTAATGTGTTTCCTAATTAATTGGGACCAAATCCTACAATATTCCATCCTAAAATTATAGGTATCTAGCATAGTTTTATTGACCAAATGCTTTATTCACATTTTTTGGCATTTGGGGTTGAAAAAGACGAAACATACATGCTATGTATGGTGATGAGTATTTTTTCTGTAGTTAACTGGCATTAAATGCGATGATATCAAGACCTCAAACTTTAGGTACCTGGCTAAGTATAACTTTCCAAATGCTTTATTCGAATTTTTGGGCATTTGATGTTGAAAACGACAAACATCCCCACTAGGTATGGGGGGCGTAAAGTGGTTACAAATTAATTTGCACTAAATCATACAAGGTTCGATCCTAAAATTCTAGGTATCTAGCATAGTTTTATTGTGCAAGTGGTTGAGTCACATTTTTTGGCATTTGAGGCTGGAATGAAGAAACACTCCCTCTATGTATGGGGATGAGAATTTGACTCTAGTTAACTGGGACTGAATGCTACGATAACAAGTTCTGAAATTTTAGGTATCTATAATAGTTTGACTTTACAAATGCTGTATTCGAAATTTTGGGCCTTTGATGTTGAAAACGAGAAACATCCCCGCTAGGTATGGGGGGCGTAAAGTGGTTCCTAATTAATTTGCACTAAATCCTACAATATGCGATCTTAAAATTCTAGGTATCTAGCATAGTTTTATTGACCAAATGCTTTATTTACATTTTTGGCATTTGCGTTTTGAAAACGAAGAAACATACCTGCTATGTATAGTGATGAATATTTTGTCTGTAGTTGACTGGCACTAAATGCTATGATATCAACTCTTCAAATTTTAGGTATCTAGTCAAGTATAATTATCCAAACGCTTTATTCGAATTTTGGGGATTTGAAGTTGAAAACGTCAAACATCCCCGCTAGGTATGGGTGGCGTAAAGTGGTTCCTAATTAATTTGCACTAAATCATACAATACTCGATCCTAAGATTTTAGGTATCTAGCATAGTTTTATTGACAAAATGCTTTATTTACATTTTTGGCATTTGGGGTTGAAAACGAGAAACATCCCAGCTAGGTATGGCGGGTGTAAAGTGTTTCCTAATTAATTGGCACTAAATCCTAAAATATTCGATCCTAAAATTCTAGGTATCTAGCATAGTTTTATTGTCCAAATGCTTTATTCACATTTTTTGGCATTTGAGGCTGAAATGAAGAAACACTCCCTCTGTGTATGGGGATGAGAATTTGACTCTGGTTAACTGGAACTGAATGCTACGATATCAAGTTCTGAAATTGTAGGTATCTATAATAGATTGACTTTACAAATGCTGTATTAGAAATTATTGGCATTTGAGGTTGAAAACGAGAAACATCCCAGCTAGGTATGGGGGGTGTAATCTGTTTCCTAATCAAGTGGCACTGAATCCTACTATATTCGATCCTAAGATTTTAGGTATCTAGCATAGTTTTATTGAGAAAATGCTTTATTTACATTTTTGGCATTTGCGTTTGAAAACGAAGAAACGTACCTGCTATGTATAGTGATGAATATTTTTTCTGTAGTTGACTGGCACTAAATGCTATGATATCAATTCTTCAAATTTTAGGTATCTAGCTATGTATAACTTTCCAAATGCTTTATTCGAATTTTTGGGCATTTGAGGTTGAAAACGACAAACATCCCCGCTAGGTATGGGGAGTGTAATGTGTATCCTAATTAATTGGGACCAAATCCTACAATATTCAATCCTAAAATTTTAGGTATCTAGCATAGTTTTATTGACCAAATACTTTATTCACATTTCTTGGCATTTGGGGTTGAAAACGAAGAAACATACCTGCTATGTATGGTGATGAGTATTTTTTCTGTAGTTAACTGGCATTAAATGCTATGATATCAAGTCCTCAAACTTTAGGTATCTGGCTAAGTATAATTTTCCAAATGCTTTATTCGAATTTTTGGGCATTTGAGGTTGAAAACGACAAAAATCCCCGCTAGGTATGGGTGGTGTAATGTGTTTCCTAATTAAGTGGCACTAAATCTTACTATATTCAATCCTAAAATTTTAGGTATCTAACATAGTTTTATTGACCAAATGCTTTATTCATATTTTTTGGCATTTGGAGTTGAAAACGACGAAACATACCTGCTATGTATGGTGATGAATATTTTTCTGTAGTTAACTGCAATTAAATGCTATGATATCAAGTCCTCAAACTTTAGGTATCTAGCTATGTATAATTTTCCAAATGCTTTATTCGAATTGTTGGGCATTTGAGGTTGAAAACGACAAAAATCCCCGCTAGTTATGGGTGGTGTAATGTGTTTCCTAATTAAGTGGCACTAAATCCTACTATATTCGATCCTAAAATTTTAGGTATCTAGCATAGTTTTATTGACCGAATGCTTTATTCACATTTTTTGGAATTTGGGGTTGAAATGATGAATCACTCCCTCTATGTATGGGGCTGAGAATATTACTGTAGTTAACTGGAAGTGAATGCTACGATATCAAGTTCTGAAATTGTAGGTATCTAAAATAGTTTGATTTTACAAATGCTGTATTCGAAATTTTGGGCCTTTGAGGTTGAAAACGAGAAACATCCCAGCTAGGTATGGGGGGTGTAATGTGTTTCCTAATCAAGTGGCACTAAATCCTACTATATTCGATCATAAAATTTTAGGTATCTAGCATAATTTTATTGACAAAATGCTTTATTCACATCTTTTGGCATTTGCGTTTGAAAACGAAGAAACATACCTGCTATGTATAGTGATGAATATTTTGTCTGTAGTTGACTGGCACTAAATGCTATGATATAAAGTCCCCAAATTTTAGGTATCTTGTCAAGTATAACTTTCCAAATGCTTTATTCGAATTTTTGGGCATTTTAAGTTGAAAACGTCAAACATCCCCGCTAGGTATGGGGGGCGTAAAGTGGTTCCTAATTAATTTGCACTAAATCCTACAATATTCGATCCTTAAATTCTAGGTATCTAGCATAGTTTTATTGACCAAATACTTTATTCACATTTTTTGGCATTTGGGGTTGAAAACGAGAAACATCACAGCTAGTTATGGGGGGTGTAATGTGTTTCCTAATCAAGTGGCTTTAAATCCTACTATATTCGATCCTAAAATTTTAGGTAACTAGCATAGTTTTATTGACAAAATGCTTTATTCACATTTTTTGGCATTTGCGTTTGAAAACGAAGAAACATACCTGCTATGTATAGTGATGAATATTTTGTCTGTAGTGGACTGGCACTAAAGGCTATGATATCAACTCTTCAAATTGTAGGTATCTAGTCAAGTATAATTTTCCAAACGCTTTATTCGAATTTTTGGGCATTTGAAGTTGAAAACGTCAAACATCCCCGCTAGGTATGGGGGGCGTAAAGTGTTTCCTAATTAATTGACACTAAATCCTACAATATTCGATCCTAAAATTCTAGGTATCTAGCATAGTTTTATTGACCAAATACTTTATTCACATTTTTTGGCATTTTGGAGTTGAAAACGACGAAACATACCTGCTATGTATGATTGTGAGTATTTTTTCTGTAGTTACCTGTCACTAAATGCTATGATATCACGTCCTCAAATTTTAGGTATCTAGATTAGTATAATTTAACAAATTCTTTATTCGAATTTTTGGGGATTTGAGGTTGAAAACGACAAACATCCCCGCTAGGTATGGGGGGCGTTAAGTGTTTTCTAATTAATTGGCACTAAATCGTACAATGTTCGATCCTTAAATTCTAGGTATCTAGCATAGTTTTATTGACCAAATTCTTTATTCATATTTTTTGGCATTTGATGTTGAAAAAGACAAACATCCCCGCTAGGTATGGGGGGCGTTAAGTGTTTCCAAATTAATTGGCACTAAATCCTACAATGTTCGATCCTTAAATTCTAGGTATCTAGCATAGTTTTATTGACCAAATTCTTTATTCATATCTTTTGGCATTTGGGGTTGAAAACAAAGAAACATACCTGCTATGTATGGTGATAAATATTTTATCTGTAGTTAACTGGCACTAAATGCTATGATATCAAGTCCTCAAATTTTAGGTATCTAGTTAAGTATAATTTTACAAATTCTTTATTCGAATTTTTGAGCATTTGATGTTGAAAACGACAAACATCCCCGCTAGGTATGGGGGGCGTTAAGTGTTTCCAAATTAATTGGCACTAAATCCTACAATGTTCGATCCTTAAATTCTAGGTATCTAGCATAGTTTTATTGACCAAATACTTTATTCACATTTTTTGGCATTTGGGGTTGAAAACGAAGAAACATACCTGCTATGTATGGTGATGAGTATTTTTTCTGTAGTTAACTGGCATTAAATGCTATGATATCAACTCTTCAAATTTTAGGTATCTAGTCAAGTATAATTTTCCAAACGCTTTATTCGAATTTTTGGGCATTTGAAGTTGAAAACGAGAAACATCCCCGCTAGGTATGGGGGGTGTAATGTGTTTCCTAATTAAGTGGCACTAAATCCTACAATATTCGATCCTAAAATTTTAGGTATCTAGCATAGTTTTATTGACAAAATGCTTTATTCACATTTTTGGCATTTGCGTTTGAAAACGAAGAAACGTACCTGCTATGTATAGTGATGAATATTTTGTCTGTAGTTGACTGGCACTAAATGCTATGATATAAAGTCCCCAAATTTTAGGTATCTAGTAAAGTATAATTTTCCAAACGCTTTATTCGAATTTTTGGGCATTTGAAGTTGAAAACGGCAAACATCCCCGCTAGGTATGGGGGGCGTAAAGTGTTTCCTAATTAATTGACACTAAATCAAACAATATACGAACCTAAAATTGTAGGTATCTAGCATAGTTTTATTGACCAAATTCTTTATTCATATCTTTTGGCATTTGGGGTTGAAAACAAAGAAACATACCTGCTATGTATGGTGATAAATATTTTATCTGTAGTTAACTGGCACTAAATGCTATGATATCAAGTCCTCAAATTTTAGGTATCTAGTTAAGTATAATTTTACAAATTCTTTATTCGAATTTTTGAGCATATGATGTTGAAAACGACAAACATCCCCGCTAAGTATGGGGGGCGTAAAGTGTTTCCTAATTAATTGGCACTAAATCCTACAATATTCGATCCTAAAATTTTAGGTATCTAGCATAGTTTTATTGACAAAATGCTTTATTCACATTTTTGGCATTTGCGTTTGAAAACGAAGAAACATACCTGCTATGTATAGTGATGAATATTTTGTCTGTAGCTGACTGGCACTAAATGCTACGATATCAATTCTTCAAATTTTAGGTATCTAGTCAAGTATAATTTTCCAAACGCTTTATTCGAATTTTTGGGCATTTGAGGTTGAAAACGACAAACATCCCCGCTAGGTATGGGGGGTGTAATGTGTTTCCTAATTAATTGGCACTAAATCCTACAATATTCGATCCTAAAATTTTAGGTATCTAGCATAGTTTTATTGACAAAATGCTTTATTCACATTTTTGGCATTTGCGTTTGAAAACGAAGAAACGTACCTGCTATGTATAGTGATGAATATTTTGTCTGTAGTTGACTGGCACTAAATGCTATGATATAAAGTCCCCAAATTTTAGGTATCTAGTAAAGTATAATTTTCCAAATGCTTTATTCGAATTTTTGAGCATTTGAGGTTGAAAACAACAAACATCCCCGCTAGGTATGGCGAGTGTAATGTGTTTCCTAATTAATTGGGACCAAATCCTACAATATTCCATCCTAAAATTATAGGTATCTAGCATAGTTTTATTGAACAAATACTTTATTCACATTTTTTGGCATTTGGGGTTGAAAACGAGAAACATCCCCGCTAGGTATGGGGGAGTAATGTGTTTTCTAATTAATTGGCACTAAATCCTACAATATGCGATCTTAAAATTCTAGGTATCTAGCATAGTTTTATTGTCCAAATGCTTTATTCACATTTTTTGGCATTTGAGGCTGAAATGAAGAAACACTCCCTCTATGTATGGGGATGAGAATTTTACTGTAGTTAACTGGAACTGAATGCTACGATATTAAGTTCTGAAATTGTAGGTATCTATAATAGTTTGAATTTACAAATGCTGTATTCGAAATTTTTGGCATTTGAGGTTGAAAACGAGAAACATCCCAGCTAGGTATGGGGGGTGTAATGTGTTTCCTAATCAAGTGGCACTGAATCCTACTATATTCGATACTAAAATTTTAGGTATCTAGCATAGTTTTATTGACCAAATTCTTTATTCATATTTTTTGGCATTTGGGGTTGAAAACGAAGAAAAATACCTGCTATGTATGGTGATGAACATTTTATCTGTAGTTAACTAGCACTAAATGCTATGATATCAAGTCCTCAAATTTTAGGTATCTAGTTAAGTATAATTTTATAAATTCTTTATTCGAATTTTTGAGCATTTGATGTTGAAAACGACAAACATCCCCGCTAGGTATGGGGGGCGTTAAGTGTTTCCAAATTAATTGGCACTAAATCCTACAATGTTCGATCCTTAAATTCTAGGTATCTAGCATAGTTTTATTGACCAAATACTTTATTCACATTTTTTGGCATTTGGGGTTGAAAACGAGAAACATCCCCGCTAGGTATGGGGGGTGTAATGTGCTTCCTAATTAAGTGGCACTAAATCCTACTATATTCAATCCTAAAATTTAAGGTATCTAGCATAGTTTTATTGACCAAATTCTTTATTCATATTTTTTGGCATTTGGGGTTGAAAAAGAAGAAACATACCTGCTATGTATGGTGATAAATATTTTATCTGTAGTTAACTGGCACTAAATGCTATGATATCAAGTCCTCAAATTTTAGGTACCTAGTTAAGTATAATTTTACAAATGCTTTATTCGAATTTTTGGGCATTTGAGGTTGAAAACGACAAACATCCCCGCTAGGTATGGGGGCGTAATGTGTTTTCTAATTAATTGGCACTAAATCCTACAATATGCGATCTTAAAATTCTAGGTATCTAGAGTAGTTTTATTGTCCAAATTCTTTATTCGCATTTTTTGGCATTTGAGGCTGAAATGAAGAAACACTCCCTCTATGTATGGGGATGAGAATTTGACTGTAGTTAACTGGAACTGAATGCTACGATATCAAGTTCTGAAATTGTAGGTATCTATAATAGTTTGACTTTACAAATGCTGTATTCGAAATTTTTGGCATTTGAGGTTGAAAACGAGAAACATCACAGCTAGGTATGGGGGGTGTAATGTGTTTCCTAATCAAGTGGCACTGAATCCTACTATATTCGATCCTAAAATTTTAGGTATCTAGCATAGTTTTATTGACCAAATTCTTTATTCATATTTTTGGCATTTAGGGTTGAAAACGAAGAAACATACCTGCTATGTATGGTGATGAATATAGTATCTGTAGTTAACTAGCACTAAATGCTATGATATCAAGTCCTCAAATTTTAGGTATCTAGTTAAGTATAATTTTACAAATTCTTTATTCGAATTTTTGAGCATTTGATGTTGAAAACGACAAACATCCCCGCTAGGTATGGGGGGGCGTTAAGTGTTTGCAAATTAATTGGCACTAAATCCTACAATGTTCGATCCTTAAATTCTAGGTATCTAGCATAGTTTTAATGACCAAATACTTTATTCACATTTTTTGGCATTTGGGGTTGAAAACGAGAAACATCCCCGCTAGGTATGGGGGGTGTAATGTGTTTCCTAATTAAGTGGCACTAAATCCTACTATATTCAATCCTAAAATTTTAGGTATCTAGCATAGTTTTATTGACCAAATTCTTTATTCATATCTTTTGGCATTTGGGGTTGAAAACAAAGAAACATACCTGCTATGTATGGTGATAAATATTTTATCTGTAGTTAACTGGCACTAAATGCTATGATATCAAGTCCTCAAATTTTAGGTATCTAGTTAAGTATAATTTTACAAATTCTTTATTCGAAGTTTTGAGCATTTGCGTTTGAAAACGAAGAAACATACCTGCTATGTATAGTGATGAATATTTTGTCTGTAGTTGACTGGCACCAGATGCTACGATATCAATTCTTCAAATTTTAGGTATCTAATTAAGTATAATTTTACAAATTCTTTATTCGAATTTTTGGGCATTTGAAGTTGAAAAACGTCAAACATCCCCGCTAGGTATGGGGGGTGTAATGTGTTTCCTAATCAAGTGGCACTAAATCCTACTATATTCGATCATAAAATTTTAGGTATCTATCATAGTTTTATTGACAAAATGCTTTATTCACATTTTTTGGCATTTGCGTTTGAAAACGAAGAAACATACCTGCTATGTATAGTGATGAATATTTTGTCTGTAGTGGACTGTCACTAAATGCTATGATATCAACTCTTCAAATTTTAGGTAATTAGTCAAGTATAATTTTCCAAACGCTTTATTCGAATTTTTGGGCATTTGAAGTTGAAAACAACAAACATCCCCGCTAGGTATGGGGGGTGTAATGTGTTTCCTAATTAAGTGGCACTAAATCCTACAATATTCGATCCTAAAATTTTAGGTATCTAGCATAGTTTTATTGACAAAATGCTTTATTCACATTTTTGGCATTTGCGTTTGAAAACGAAGAAACGTACCTGCTATGTATAGTGATGAATATTTTGTCTGTAGTTGACTGGCACTAAATGCTATGATATAAAGTCCCCAAATTTTAGGTATCTGGCTAAGTATATCATTCCAAATGCTTTATTCGAATTTTTGAGCATTTGAGGTTGAAAACGACAAACATCCCCGCTAGGTATGGCGAGTGTAATGTGTTTTCTAATTAATTGGCACTAAATCCTACAATATGCGATCTTAAAATTCTAGGTATCTAGCATAGTTTTATTGAACAAATACTTTATTCACATTTTTTGGCATTTGAGGCTGAAATGAAGAAACACTCCCTCTATGTATGGGGATGAGAATTTGACTGTAGTTAACTGGAACTGAATGCTACGATATTAAGTTCTGAAATTGTAGGTATCTATAATAGTTTGACTTTACAAATGCTGTATTCGAAATTTTTGGCATTTGATGTTGAAAACGACAAACATCCCCGCTAGGTATGGGGGGCGTTAAGTGTTTCCAAATTAATTGGCACTAAATCCTACAATGTTCGATCCTTAAATTCTAGGTATCTAGCATAGTTTTATTGACCAAATACTTTATTCACATTTTTTGGCATTTGGGGTTGAAAACGAGAAACATCCCCGCTAGGTATGGGGGGCGTAAAGTGTTTCCTAATTAATTGGCACTAAATCCTACAATATTCGATCCTAAAATTCTAGGTATCTAGCATAGTTTTATTGTCCAAATGCTTTATTCACATTTTTTGGCATTTGAGGCTGAAATGAAGAAACACTCCCTCTATGTATGGGGATGAGAATTTTACTGTAGTTAACTGGAACTGAATGCTACGATATTAAGTTCTGAAATTGTAGGTATCTATAATAGTTTGATTTTACTAATGCTGTATTCGAAATTTTGGGCATTTGAATTTGAAAACGAGAAACATCCCAGCTAGGTATGGGGGGTGTAATGTGTTTCCTAATCAAGTGGCACTGAATCCTACTATATTCGATCCTAAAATTTTAGGTATCTAGCATAGTTTTATTGACCAAATGCTTTATTCACATTTTTTGGCATTTGGGGTTGAAAACGACGAAACATACCTGCTATGTATACTGATGAATATTTTGTCTGTAGTTGACTGGCACTAAATTCTATGATATCAAGTCTTAAAATTTTAGGTATCTAGTCAAGTATAATTTTCCAAACGCTTTATTCGAATTTTTGGGCATTTGAAGTTGAAAACGTCAAACATCCCCGCTAGGTATGGGGGCCTAAAGTGGTTCCTAATTAATTTGCACTAAATCCTACAATATTCGATCCTTAAATTCTAGGTATCTAGCATAGTTTTATTGACCAAATACTTTATTCACATTTCTTGGCATTTGGGGTTGAAAACGAAGAAACATACCTGCTATGTATGGTGATGAGTATTTTTTCTGTAGTTAACTGGCATTAAATGCTATGATATCAAGTCCTCAAACTTTAGGTATCTGGCTAAGTATAATTTTCCAAATGCTTTATTCGAATTTTTGGGCATTTGAGGTTGAAAACGACAAAAATCCCCGCTAGGTATGGGTGGTGTAATGTGTTTCCTAATTAAGTGGCACTAAATCTTACTATATTCAATCCTAAAATTTTAGGTATCTAACATAGTTTTATTGACCAAATGCTTTATTCATATTTTTTGGCATTTGGAGTTGAAAACGACGAAACATACCTGCTATGTATGGTGATGAGTATTTTTTCTGTAGTTAACTGGCATTAAATGCTATGATATCAATTCCTCAAACTTTAGGTATCTAGCTATGTATAATTTTCCAAATGCTTTATTCGAATTGTTGGGCATTTGAGGTTGAAAACGACAAAAATCCCAGCTAGTTATGGGTGGTGTAATGTGTTTCCTAATCAAGTGGCACTAAATCCTACTAAATTCGATCATAAAATTTTAGGTATCTAGCATAATTTTATTGACAAAATGCTTTATTCACATTTTTTGGCATTTGGGGTTGAAATGAAGAAACACTCCCTCTATGTATGGGGATGAGAATTTGACTGTAGTTAACTGGAACTGAATACTACGTTATCAAGTTCTGAAATTGTAGGTATCTTACATAGTTTGATTTTACAAATGCTGTATTCGAAATTTTGGGCATTTGAGGTTGAAGACGAGAAACATCCCAGCTAGGTATGGGGGCGTAATGTGTTTTCTAATTAAGTGGCACTAAATCCTACTATATTCGATCATAAAATTTTAGATATCTAGCATAGTTTTATTGACAAAATGCTTTATTCACATTTTTGGCAATTGTGTTTGAAAAACGAAGAAACGTACCTGCTATGTATTGTGATGAATATTTTGTCTGTAGTTGACTGGCACTAAATGCTATGATATAAAGTCCCCAAATTTTAGGTATCTAGTAAAGTATAATTTTACAAATTCTTTATTCGAATTTTTGAGCGTATGATGTTGAAAACGTCAAACATCCCCGCTAGGTATGGGGGGCGTAAAGTGGTTCCTAATTAATTTGCACTAAATCCTACAATATTCGATCCTTAAATTCTAGGTATCTAGCATAGTTTTATTGACCAAATACTTTATTCACATTTTTTGGCATTTGGGGTTGAAAACGAGAAACATCCCAGCTAGTTATGGGGGGTGTAATGTGTTTCCAAATCAAGTGGTACTAAATCCTACTATATTCGATCCTAAAATTTTAGGTAACTAGCATAGTTTTATTGACAAAATGCTTTATTCACATTTTTTGGCATTTGCGTTTGAAAACGACGAAACATACCTGCTATGTATAGTGATGAATATTTTGTCTGTAGTTGTCTGTCACTAAATGCTACGATATCAATTCTTCAAATTTTAGGTATCTAGTCAAGTATAATTTTCCAAACGCTTTATTCGAATTTTTGGGCATTTGAAGTTGAAAACGTCAAAAATCCCCGCTAGGTATGGGGGGCGTAAAGTGTTTCCTAATTAATTGACACTAAATCCTACTATATTAGATCCTTAAATTCTAGGTATCTATCATAGTTTTATTGACCAAATTCTTTATTCACATTTTTTGGCATTTGGCGTTGAAAACGACGAAACATACCTGCTATGTATGGTGATGAGTATTTTTTCTGTAGTTAACTGGCATTAAATGCTGTGATATCAAGTCCTAAAATTTTAGGTATCTAGTTAAGTATAATATTACAAATTCTTTATTCGAATTTTTGAGCATTTGATGTTGAAAAAGACAAACATCCCCGCTAGGTATGGGGGGCGTTAAGTGTTTCCAAATTAATTGGCACTAAATCCTACAATGTTCGATCCTTAAATTCTAGGTATCTAGCATAGTTTTATTGACAAAATGCTTTATTCACATTTTTGGCATTTGCGTTTGAAAACGAAGAAACGTACCTGCTATGTATAGTGATGAATATTTTGTCTGTAGTTAACTGGCACTAAATGCTTTGATATCAAGTCCTCAAACTTTAGGTATCTGGCTAAGTATATCATTCCAAATGCTTTATTCGAATTTTTGGGCATTTGAGGTTGAAAACGACAAACATCCCCGCTAGGTATGGGGGCGTAATGTGTTTTCTAATTAATTGGCACTAAATCCTACAATATGCGATCTTAAAATTCTAGGTATCTAGCATAGTTTTATTGTCCAAATGCTTTATTCACATTTTTTGGCATTTGAGGCTGAAATGAAGAAACACTCCCTCTATGTATGGGGATGAGAATTTTACTGTAGTTAACTGGAACTGAATGCTACGATATTAAGTTCTGAAATTGTAGGTATCTATAATAGTTTGACTTTACAAATGCTGTATTCGAAATTTTTGGCATTTGATGTTGAAAACGACAAACATCCCCGCTAGGTATGGGGGGCGTTAAGTGTTTCCAAATTAATTGGCACTAAATCCTACAATGTTCGATCCTTAAATTCTAGGTATCTAGCATAGTTTTATTGACCAAATACTTTATTCACATTTTGTGGCATTTGGGGTTGAAAACGAGAAACATCCCCGCTAGGTATGGGGGGGCGTTAAGTGTTTCCAAATTAATTTGCACTAAATCCTACAATGTTCGATCCTTAAATTCTAGGTATCTAGCATAGTTTTAATGACCAAATACTTTATTCACATTTTTTGGCATTTGGGGTTGAAAACGAGAAACATCCCCGCTAGGTATGGGGGGTGTAATGTGTTTCCTAATTAAGTGGCACTAAATCCTACTATATTCAATCCTAAAATTTTAGGTATCTAGCATAGTTTTATTGACCAAATTCTTTATTCATATCTTTTGGCATTTGGGGTTGAAAACGACGAAACATACCTGCTATGTATGGTGATGAATATTTTATCTGTAGTTAACTAGCACTAAATGCTATGATATCAAGTCCTCAAATTTTAGGTATCTAGTTAAGTATAATTTTACAAATACTTTATTCACATTTTTTGGCATTTGGGGTTGAAAACGAAGAAACATACCTGATATGTATAGTGATGAATATTTTGTCTGTAGTTGACTGGCACTAAAGGCTATGATATCAACTCTTCAAATTTTAGGTATCTAGTCAAGTATAATTTTCCAAACGCTTTATTCGAATTTTTGGGCATTTGAAGTTGAAAACGTCAAACATCCCCGCTAGGTATGGGGGGTGTAATGTGTTTCCTAATCAAGTGGCACTAAATCCTACTATATTCAATCCTAAAATTTTAGGTATCTAGCATAGTTTTATTGACAAAATGCTTTATTCACATTTTTTGGCATTTGCGTTTGAAAACGAAGAAACATACCTGCTATGTATAGTGATGAATATTTTGTCTGTAGTTGACTGGCACTAAATGCTATGATATCAACTCTTCAAATTTTAGGTATCTAGTCAAGTATAATTTTCCAAACGCTTTATTCGAATTTTTGGGCATTTGAAGTTGAAAACGTCAAACAGCCCCGCTAGGTATGGGGGGTGTAATGTGTTTCCTAATTAAATGGCACTAAATCCTACAATATTCGATCCTAAAATTTTAGGTATCTAGCATAGTTTTATTGACAAAATGCTTTATTCACATTTTTGGCATTTGCGTTTGAAAACGAAGAAACATACCTGCTATGTATGGTGATGAACATTTTATCTGTAGTTAACTGGCACTAAATGCTATGATATCAACTCTTCAAATTTTAGGTATCTAGTCAAGTATAATTTTCCAAACGCTTTATTCGAATTTTTGGGCATTTGAAGTTGAAAACGTCAAACATCCCCGCTAGGTATGGGGGGTGTAATGTGTTTCCTAATTAAATGGCACTAATTCCTACAATATTCGATCCTAAAATTTTAGGTATCTAGCATAGTTTTATTGACAAAATGCTTTATTCACATTTTTGGCATTTGCGTTTGAAAACGAAGAAACGTACCTGCTATGTATAGTGATGAATATTTTGTCTGTAGTTGACGGGCACTAAATGCTATGATATAAAGTCCCCAAATTTTAGGTATCTGGCTAAGTATATCATTCCAAATGCTTTATTCGAATTTTTGGGCATTTGAGGTTGAAAACGACAAACATCCCCGCTAGGTATGGGGGCGTAATGTGTTTTCTAATTAATTGGCACTAAATCCTACAATATGCGATCTTAAAATTCTAGGTATCTAGAGTAGTTTTATTGACCAAATTCTTTATTCACATTTTTTGGCATTTGAGGCTGAAATGAAGAAACACTCCCTCTATGTATGGGGATGAGAATTTGACTGTAGTTAACTGGAACTGAATGCTACGATATCAAGTTCTGAAATTGTAGGTATCTATAATAGTTTGACTTTACAAATGCTGTATTCGAAATTTTTGGCATTTGAGGTTGAAAACGACAAACATCCCCGCTAGGTATGGGGGGCGTTAAGTGTTTCCAAATTAATTGGCACTAAATCCTACAATGTTCGATCCTTAAATTCTAGGTATCTAGCATAGTTTTATTGACCAAATACTTTATTCACATTTTTTGGCATTTGGGGTTGAAAACGAGAAACATCCCCGCTAGGTATGGGGGGCGTAAAGTGTTTCCTAATTAATTGGCACTAAATCCTACAATATTCGATCCTAAAATTCTAGGTATCTAGCATAGTTTTATTGTCCAAATGCTTTATTCACATTTTTTGGCATTTGAGGCTGAAATGAAGAAACACTCCCTCTATGTATGGGGATGAGAATTTTACTGTAGTTAACTGGAACTGAATGCTACGATATCAAGTTCTGAAATTGTAGGTATCTATAATAGTTTGATTTTACTAATGCTGTATTCGAAATTTTGGGCATTTGAATTTGAAAACGAGAAACATCCCAGCTAGGTATGGGGGGTGTAATGTGTTTCCTAATCAAGTGGCACTGAATCCTACTATATTCGATCCTAAAATTTTAGGTATCTAGCATAGTTTTATTGACCAAATGCTTTATTCACATTTTTTGGCATTTGGGGTTGATAACGACGAAACATACCTGCTATGTATACTGATGAATATTTTGTCTGTAGTTGACTGGCACTAAATTCTATGATATCAAGTCTTAAAATTTTAGGTATCTAGTCAAGTATAATTTTCCAAACGCTTTATTCGAATTTTTGGGCATTTTAAGTTGAAAACGTCAAACATCCCCGCTAGGTATGGGGGGCGTAAAGTGGTTCCTAATTAATTTGCACTAAATCCTACAATATTCGATCCTTAAATTCTAGGTATCTAGCATAGTTTTATTGACCAAATACTTTATTCACATTTTTTGGCATTTGGAGTTGAAAACGACGAAACATACCTGCTATGTATGGTGATGAGTATTTTTTCTGTAGTTAACTGGCATTAAATGCTATGATATCAAGTCCTCAAACTTTAGGTATCTGGCTAAGTATAACTTTCCAAATGCTTTATTCGAATTTTTGGGCATTTGAGGTTGAAAACGACAAACATCCCCGCTAGGTATGGGGGGTTTCATGTGTTTCCTAATTAAGTGGCACTAAATCTTACTATATTCAATCCTAAAATTTTAGGTATCTAACATAGTTTTATTGACCAAATGCTTTATTCATATTTTTTGGCATTTGGAGTTGAAAACGACGAAACATAACTGCTATGTATGGTGATGAATATTTTTCTGTAGTTGACTGGCACAAAATGCTATGATATCAATTCCTCAAACTTTAGGTATCTAGCTATGTATAATTTTCCAAATGCTTTATTCGAATTGTTGGGCATTTGAGGTTGAAAACGACAAAAATCCCCGCTAGTTATGGGTGGTGTAATGTGTTTCCTAATTAAGTGGCACTAAATCCTACTATATTCGATCCTAAAATTTTAGGTATCTAGCATAGTTTTATTGACCGAATGCTTTATTCACATTTTTTGGAATTTGGGGTTGAAATGATGAAACACTCCCTCTATGTATGGGGCTGAGAATATTACTGTAGTTAACTGGAAGTGAATGCTACGATATCAAGTTCTGAAATTGTAGGTATCTAAAATAGTTTGATTTTACAAATGCTGTATTCGAAATTTTGGGCCTTTGAGGTTGAAAACGAGAAACATCCCAGCTAGGTATGGGGGGTGTAATGTGTTTCCTAATCAAGTGGCACTAAATCCTACTATATTCGATCCTAAAATTTTAGGTATCTAGCATAGTTTTATTGACAAAATGCTTTATTCACATTTTTTGGCATTTGAGTTTGAAAACGAAGAAACATACCTGATATGTATAGTGATGAATATTTTGTCTGTAGTTGACTGGCACAAAATGCTATGATAAAAAGTCCACAAATTTTAGGTATCTAGTTAAGTATAATTTTACAAATTCTTTATTCGAATTTTTGAGCATATGATGTTGAAAACGACAAACATCCCCGCTAGGTATGGGGGGCGTAAAGTGGTTCCTAATTAATTTGCACTAAATCCTACAATATTCGATCCTTAAATTCTAGGTATCTAGCATAGTTTTATTGACCAAATACTTTATTCACATTTTTTGGCATTTGGGGTTGAAAACGAGAAACATCACAGCTAGTTATGGGGGGTGTAATGTGTTTCCTAATCAAGTGGCTTTAAATCCTACTATATTCGATCCTAAAATTTTAGGTAACTAGCATAGTTTTATTGTCAAAATGCTTTATTCACATTTTTTGGCATTTGAGTTTGAAAACGAAGAAACATACCTGCTATGTATAGTGATGAATATTTTGTCTGTAGTTGACTGGCACTAAAGGCTATGATATCAACTCTTCAAATTGTAGGTATCTAGTCAAGTATAATTTTCCAAACGCTTTATTCGAATTTTTGGGCATTTGAGGTTGAAAACGACAAACATCCCAGCTAGGTATGGGGGCTGTAATGTGTTTCCTAATCAAGTGGCACTAAATCCTACTATATTCGATCCTTGAATTCTAGGTATCTAGCATAGTTTTATTGACCAAATACTTTATTCACATTTTTTGGCATTTGGAGTTGAAAACGACGAAACATACCTGCTATGTATGATTGTGAGTATTTTTTCTGTAGTTACCTGTCACTAAATGCTATGATATCACGTCCTCAAATTTTAGGTATCTAGTTAAGTATAATTTTACAAATTCTTTATTCGAATTTTTGGGCATTTGAGGTTGAAAACGACAAACATCCCAGCTAGGTATGGGGGGCGTTAAGTGTTTCCAAATTAATTGGCACTAAATCCTACAATGTTCGATCCTTAAATTCTAGGTATCTAGCATAGTTTTATTGACCAAATTCTTTATTCATATTTTTTGGCATTTGATGTTGAAAAAGACAAACATCCCCGCTAGGTATGGGGGGCGTTAAGTGTTTCCAAATTAATTGGCACTAAATCCTACAATGTTTAATCCTAAAATTTTATGTATCTAGCATAGTTTTATTGACCAAATTCTTTATTCATATCTTTTGGCATTTGGGGTTGAAAACAAAGAAACATACCTGCTATGTATGGTGATAAATATTTTATCTGTAGTTAACTGGCACTAAATGCTATGATATCAAGTCCTCAAATTTTAGGTATCTAGTTAAGTATAATTTTACAAATTCTTTATTCGAATTTTTTGGCATTTGCGTTTGAAAACGAAGAAACATACCTGCTATGTATAGTGATGAATATTTTGTCTGTAGTTGTCTGTCACTAAATGCTATGATATCAACTCTTCAAATTTTAGGTATCTAGTCAAGTATAATTTTCCAAACGCTTTATTCGAATTTTTGGGCATTTGAGGTTGAAAACGACAAAAAGCCCCGCTAGGTATGGGTGGTGTAATGTCTTTCCAAATTAATTTGCAGTGAATCCTACAATGTTCGATCCTTAAATTCTAGGTATCTAGTATAGTTTTATGGTCCAAATTCTTTATTAAAATTTTTTGGCATTTGGAGTTGAAAACGACGAAACATACCTGCTATGTATGGTGATGAGTATTTTTTCTGTAGTTAACTGGCATTAAATGCTGTGATATCAAGTCCTCAAACTTTAGGTATCTAGTTAAGTATAATTTTACAAATTCTTTATTCGAATTTTTGAGCATATGATGTTGAAAACGACAAACATCCCCGCTAAGTATGGGGGGCGTTAAGTGTTTCCAAATTAATTGGCACTAAATCCTACAATGTTCGATCCTTAAATTCTAGGTATCTAGCATAGTTTTATTGACCAAATACTTTATTCACATTTTTTGGCATTTGCGTTTGAAAACGAAGAAACATACCTGCTATGTATAGTGATGAATATTTTGTCTGTAGTTGACTGGCACTAAATGCTATGATATAAAGTCCCCAAATTTTAGGTATCTAGTAAAGTATAATTTTCCAAATGCTTTATTCGAATTTTTGAGCATTTGAGGTTGAAAACAACAAACATCCCCGCTAGGTATGGCGAGTGTAATGTGTTTCCTAATTAATTGGGACCAAATCCTACAATATTCCATCCTAAAATTATAGGTATCTAGCATAGTTTTATTGAACAAATACTTTATTCACATTTTTTGGCATTTGGGGTTGAAAACGAGAAACATCCCCGCTAGGTATGGGGGAGTAATGTGTTTTCTAATTAATTGGCACTAAATCCTACAATATGCGATCTTAAAATTCTAGGTATCTAGCATAGTTTTATTGAACAAATGCTTTATTCACATTTTTTGGCATTTGAGGCTGAAATGAAGAAACACTCCCTCTATGTATGGGGATGAGAATTTGACTGTAGTTAACTGGAACTGAATGCTACGATATTAAGTTCTGAAATTGTAGGTATCTATAATAGTTTGACTTTACAAATGCTGTATTCGAAATTTTTGGCATTTGAGGTTGAAAACGAGAAACATCCCAGCTAGGTATGGGGGGTGTAATGTGTTTCCTAATCAAGTGGCACTGAATCCTACTATATTCGATACTAAAATTTTAGGTATCTAGCATAGTTTTATTGACCAAATTCTTTATTCATATTTTTTGGCATTTGGGGTTGAAAACGAAGAAAAATACCTGCTATGTATGGTGATGAACATTTTATCTGTAGTTAACTAGCACTAAATGCTATGATATCAAGTCCTCAAATTTTAGGTATCTAGTCAAGTATAATTTTCCAAACGCTTTATTCGAATTTTTGGGCATTTGAAGTTGAAAACGTCAAACATCCCCGCTAGGTATGGGGGGTGTAATGTGTTTCCTAATCAAGTGGCACTAAATCCTACTATATTCGATCCTAAAATTTTAGGTATCTAGCATAGTTTTATTGACAAAATGCTTTATTCACATTTTTTGGCATTTGCGTTTGAAAACGAAGAAACATACCTGCTATGTATAGTGATGAATATTTTGTCTGTAGTTGACTGGCACTAAATGCTATGATATCAACTCTTCAAATTTTAGGTATCTAGTCAAGTATAATTTTCCAAACGCTTTATTCGAATTTTTGGGCATTTGAAGTTGAAAACGTCAAACAGCCCCGCTAGGTATGGGGGGTGTAATGTGTTTCCTAATTAAATGGCACTAAATCCTACTATATTCAATCCTAAAATTTTAGGTATCTAGCATAGTTTTATTGACAAAATGCTTTATTCACATTTTTGGCATTTGCGTTTGAAAACGAAGAAACGTACCTGCTATGTATAGTGATGAATATTTTGTCTGTAGTTGACTGGCACTAAATGCTATGATATAAAGTCCCCAAATTTTAGGTATCTAGTAAAGTATAATTTTCCAAATGCTTTATTCGAATTTTTGAGCATTTGAGGTTGAAAACAACAAACATCCCCGCTAGGTATGGCGAGTGTAATGTGTTTCCTAATTAATTGGGACCAAATCCTACAATATTCCATCCTAAAATTATAGGTATCTAGCATAGTTTTATTGAACAAATACTTTATTCACATTTTTTGGCATTTGGGGTTGAAAACGAGAAACATCCCCGCTAGGTATGGGGGAGTAATGTGTTTTCTAATTAATTGGCACTAAATCCTACAATATGCGATCTTAAAATTCTAGGTATCTAGCATAGTTTTATTGTCCAAATGCTTTATTCACATTTTTTGGCATTTGAGGCTGAAATGAAGAAACACTCCCTCTATGTATGGGGATGAGAATTTTACTGTAGTTAACTGGAACTGAATGCTACGATATTAAGTTCTGAAATTGTAGGTATCTATAATAGTTTGACTTTACAAATGCTGTATTCGAAATTTTTGGCATTTGAGGTTGAAAACGAGAAACATCCCAGCTAGGTATGGGGGGTGTAATGTGTTTCCTAATCAAGTGGCACTGAATCCTACTATATTCGATACTAAAATTTTAGGTATCTAGCATAGTTTTATTGACCAAATTCTTTATTCATATTTTTTGGCATTTGGTGTTGAAAACGAAGAAACTTACCTGCTATGCATGGTGATGCATATTTTATCTGTAGATAACTAGCACTAAATGCTATGATATCAAGTCCTCAAATTTTAGGTATCTAGTTAAGTATAATATTACAAATGCTTTATTCGAATTTTTGAGCATTTGATGTTGAAAAAGACAAACATCCCCGCTAGGTATGGGGGGCGTTAAGTGTTTCCAAATTAATTGGCACTAAATCCTACAATGTTCGATCCTTAAATTCTAGGTATCTAGCATAGTTTTATTGACCAAATACTTTATTCACATTTTTTGGCATTTGGGGTTGAAAACGAGAAACATCCCCGCTAGGTATGGGGGGTGTAATGTGTTTCCTAATTAAGTGGCACTAAATCCTACTATATTCAATCCTAAAATTTTAGGTATCTAGCATAGTTTTATTGACCAAATTCTTTATTCATATCTTTTGGCATTTGGGGTTGAAAACGAAGAAACATACCTGCTATGTATGGTGATAAATATTTTATCTGTAGTTAACTGGCACTAAATGCTATGATATCAAGTCCTCAAATTTTAGGTATCTAGTTAAGTATAATTTTACAAATGCTTTATTCGAATTTTTGGGCATTTGAGGTTGAAAACGACAAACATCCCCGCTAGGTATGGGGGCGTAATGTGTTTTCTAATTAATTGGCACTAAATCCTACTATATTCGATCCTTGAATTCTAGGTATCTAGCATAGTTTTATTGACCAAATACTTTATTCACATTTCTTGGCATTTGGAGTTGAAAACGACGAAACATAACTGCTATGTATGGTGATGAATATTTTTCTGTAGTTGACTGGCACTAAATGCTATGATATAAAGTCCTCAAATTTTAGGTATCTAGTCAAGTATAATTTTCCAAATGCTTTATTCGAATTATCGGGCATTTGAGGTTGAAAACGACAAACATTCCCGCTAGGTATGGGGGCGTAATGTGTTTTCTAATTAAGTGGCACTAAATCCTACTATATTCGATCCTAAAATTTTAGGCATCTAGCTTAGTATAATTTTCCAAATGCTTCATTCACATTTTTTGGCATTTGTGGTTGAAAACGACGAAACATACCTGCTATGTATGGTGATGAATATTTTTTCTGTAGTTAACTGGCTCTATATGCTATGATATCCAGTTCTGAAATTTTGTTTATCGAGCTTAGTTCGGTTTTTTTTTGTTTTTTTTACGATTTTTGGTATTTAGGGGATGAAATGCATGCGGAATGGTTGTTTTCGTGGTGTATTGCCATTTAGACTTGATTAAATTTTATCTGATCTACTAGAACCTTTTTTTCTAAACCTGAAATTTCACTTTTTCGTTGCTGCGGCAACGTTGCATACTTCATTTAGCTGGCACAAAGAGGTTATCACTTGACGATTAATCCTTAGCCAAAAGAGAACACTCTAATAGTTCAAACAAGGAGAGCAACTAGTGACTCTTTAGAAAAGGTCGACGTCACTTTCAAAAGGAGACACCGTGGAAGGCAAGAATTTTCCGACCTGCTTCCTGGCTACGGACTCTCAACATTCTTCCGATTGCCATTACCCCACCATAGAAATTTTCCCTCCGTACCGCCTGCTTAGTAACTTGCAGCATCCTGCAAGACGTCAGCAGTGACTCTCGAACCCAGCAGTGTTTCTCCACTCCTATTGAGGAAGTCCTATAAAAAGAAAAATATATATAATCTATATTTTGTTTATAAGTTTCAATAGGTACCAAATAGATAATTAGGATCAATCATGCTCTGCTATTAGAGAAAACATCGGTATAATCAGTTCAGTTGAATTGAGTCGTTCAGAACTCAAATCAATTTGGCAAGCCAGCACGGAAACGGTAAAAAACTATAATATGCGATTCCGATAACAATATAATGAATTGATTTCTGCTGTTCGGAATGAACAATCGAATCCTACTTCTCGCCGTCTAGCTTTACAGATTAAATAAAAATCTGCACTAAAGAGGTAAATATGCACTTGTGAGATGAAATTTATGAAATGATACCTTGAATAGAACTCAACAGGAAGCCTTAGTAGCGGAGGTCTGGTACATTGAAAAAAATCCCAACAATAGCCTTGGTTTCAAAAAACCAATATTAAAGCCCCAGAAAAACCAAATTTTCCACATTCGAGGTCAGTGTTGCAGAATGGCTCGACTATTCCAAAATATCCCAGCATTAATAATTCTTCAACGCATTACGCGTCGTCGAAACAAAGATTTCAAGCATTCTGCAAAAACTCGAAGCGATCTGGAAATAATGAACCTTCATGTTACGGGAAGGATAGAATTTTTCCTATTGGTCACACTATAACTCGTCCACCAAACCGAGTTTTCAGCCTGCAGGAGAAGGAAAACGTTACGGAAAACTTCACAGAGGTTCAGCAACAGGAGAAAAAGGCAGAGACCGATTTTCTGCAATATCCGGATTGTTGTTCTCCATTGCAGCAAATCTACGTGGAACCAATAGAACAGGAATATTTCTAGGAAAAGGAAAGAAAAGAGAAGGTATTTGCTATTGTGCTAAATGATTTTCCATTACCTGAAGACTGTATAACAGGAATCCCGTTTATGCATAGTTACAAATTCAATTTGTCAAACACTTACTTAGAATTAGACGGAGTAAAACATAAATTACATGATGATGGAATATTTGTGCCCATGAACTCGATTAAAATAATTAGCATGGAAGTTGAAAAAAAAACAGGGCAGTTTTACGATTATGGACCACCTAAATATACCTGACTCAATTTCCAGAATTCTACAAGAGAATACATGACTCTCACACATTGCAGCAAATGATACAGAGGGAATAAGTAAAATTGTCCAAAGTATCATGATATTTTCACTTTAGAAGGAGACCCTCTTCCTTGCACTAATTGAGCAAGACATCAAATTATATTTAAAGATGAGAGTCCCATTAATAACGCCTCCTATCGCCCCCCAGAGTGTCATAAAATCGAGATTAATCGGCATGTTACAAACATGCTTAACAACCGAGTGATATCCATTTCGAAATCACTGTTTTTTTTATTCTTTTTATTTTTTGGTGAGGAGCAGAAATGGCGAAATATTTTATAGGCGTTGTACAGGACTCTCCTAGGACGGGTCTAGGCATACCTGTTAAAACCAAAACCCCCTCTCTCGAACCAAAACACCACCCACGGAAACGCCTTTCGGCTGGCCGCGCTCTACACGCCCATCGAGCTCCCTCGTCTTCATCACTAGGGTGAAGAATGATTCGATAAGCATCCATTTCCGTTCAGACTGGAGCATGAGAGACACCATCGTATCAGGGGTGAGTTGTGCGCCCACTTCCCGACCGACAGCCTCTCTTTGCCAAGCCCCACCTAGCATTAAAGCAGCCATGGCCTAAAAGCACTTGCGCCAGGTAAAAGCCGACTTGACCGTGCTCTCTATCCAGCCAGGTGGTGAGCTCCGGCATTAGACCGTGTGTCCATCTCTCGGATTGGTCACCATGCCATCTCGTCTGCCATTTCTCGACGAGTATGCGCCTTCAATACTTGCATATGGCCTCCTTCGCGCGAGCAATTTCCTGCAGGTTTGTTAAGCAGGTGAGCTCCTTACGGAGCTGAAAGGTCTCTTTCCTTTCCTCCGCCAATAAGTCAATTGGCGGGACGCTCGCCAGGACCAGCACAACACTCGTCGACACAGTTCGGTATGCTGAGACAATTCTCATGGCCACACCTCTCTGCGCCGAGAACAGCCTCTTCAGGATAGCATGGTTGTTAAGGGCACTTGTCCAGATCGGAGCTGCATACAGCAGCTTCGAGTTTACCGCGCTCGCCACCAGCCTTCTCTTAGCTTCACTGGGTCCACCAATGTCGGGCATGAGCCGAGTCAGGGTGGCCCCACATTGGATGGCTTTGGCAGTCGCGATCTGCAGATCTTCGCCGAAGCTAAGCCTTCGATCCAACTGCACTCCCAGGTACTTAATGCTCTTTTTCAACTCGATTTCACGTTCCCCGAGAGCGATTTTCGGATATTGGAAGGATCTCCTGCTGTGACCAGCAAAGCCTCGGTCTTCTCAGGGGCCATTTTCAGTCCTCTGCTATCTAACCAACGCTTTGCCCGCCACAGATTATCATTGATCCTCAGCTCCAGAATTCCGACATTGTCAGCAGCGCACACGATAAGTGCGTCGTCCGCGAAGCCGATGATTCTCGATCCAGCAGGCAGGTCCATGCGCAGGAAATCGTCGTACATGACATTCCAAACGAGTGGACCCACCCGCGACCCTTGAGGGGCGCCACATGTCATCTCTTCCTTGAGAGACCATTTGTGGCCCTCATATATCACCCACCTGTCACTCAGATAGTCATCTATCATTCGCAACAGGTAGTCTGGAACCTTTTTCCGCACCATCGCCTCGATGCAGATGTTCCATGTCGCGGTATTGAACGCATTGCGTGTGTCAATGCTGATCAACACGCAGAATCCCTTACGCTTACCAGTTCCTCTTCTTGCTTTAGTGGCGATGTCCACCACTGCCTGGATGGCGTCAACTGAGGACGTGCCTTTCCGAAAGCCAAACTGATTTTCCGAGAGACCATTCTCGCGGACCATGTGACACTGTTCTCTTTGTAGTATCATTTCCTACAGCTGTTTCCCCATCGTATCCAATAGACATATTGGTCTATACGATGAGGCATCCCCTAGAGGCTTGTTGCCCTTCCTCAGCAGGACCAACCTCTGCTTCTTCCAGTCTGCGAAGAACCTCCCCTCCCGAAGACAGGAGTTAAAGACTTCTAGGAGGATCTCCAGGTATACCCCGATCCCCTTTTTGAGGATCTCGTTCGGCAACCCGTCGATCCCGGCGCTGTGTTTGCCTTGAGCCTTCCACCCACTCTCTTTAGTTCCTCGAGAGTGAAGAGTTCTTCGTGCCCTACCACGCAGGAGCTTCGGTCCTGTCTTTGGAACGGCTCTACATGAGGAAACAAGCTTCGCACGATGTACTTGACTCGATTGGGATTATCCAGGCCCGGGGTCTTTCTTCTAGTCACCAATCTCTTGGTGACTATTTTGAAGGCGAGACCCCATGGGTCCTTTTCGATTCCTCCGATCGAGGCTTTCCAGCACTGAAGTCGACTTTTCTTTATGCCTTGCCTCAGAGCTGATTTTGCCATTTCCATGCCTCCCGCAGCAGAGGATCATCCTTTGAGCGGGTAAATCTCCACCGCGCTGTAAGGCATTCTTGACGCAGGACAGACAACTGGTCGTTCCACCAGTACATCGAGTCCCCAGTACGCCCGTGCCCGCGTCGAGGCATGGAGTGGTCACATGCTGCGACCACTTTCCGCCTCGCTGCCCGCACAGTGTCCTCCAACGACCCAGCAGACCTTGCCCAACCAAGCTCATCTATGAGCCTGGTTTCTGCAAGATGTTCGCGAAGTTTGTCTTTGCTGAGTCGTTTTGTGTTCCAGGAGGGGCTTCTTACCCCTCCGCCCCTTCCCGTATTCACTGGGTGACTCCGTTCCTGGATGCTAAACTCAACGCACTGGTAGTCACTCAAGGTTATTACCTCGCGGATGCACCAGTCGCTTATCCTTAAGGCAAAACAGGGCGCGGAAATCGTGAGGTCAATAATCGCCCCCCCCCCCCCTTCGCACCTCGCCTGAACCGAAAATCCCTGCCCAGATTCAACACAATCAGGTCATTTCTGGCGACAATCTCACCGACCAAGATTCCCCTCCAGTCCTGACGGGCTTCTTCCCACTTGGGTGACTTACTATTAAAGTCGCCCGCGATAAGTGACCGCCCACTAGCCTCTTTGAGGCTTTCCTCAAGGAGGAGAATCTGGGTCTCAAAGATATCGAAAGGATCGTTGGGAGAGAAGTAACAGCTGTACACTCGTACCCCCGCCACCTCCACCCAAACGAGTCGGTCTCCAGGAAATCCGCGATATTCAAATCAGGGCTGCAGACAAGGATGCCAGCCCTCATTTCTGCATCCTAGTACAAAGCAGAGTTTTTGGACCATTTGTGTTGCTCACTAATGAGCAACTCATCGGCCCTCCTTTCCCTGGCAGTCTGCATCAGAATATCCTGGGTTTCCTTCCCTCTCCCGAGGTTGAGCTGTAGAAACTTCACTTTCCACCCCTCAACCTTCGGAGATCCGCCCTGAATATTGGCCAAGAGCCGCTCCCCGAAGCATGGGCCACATCTTTTTCACCCCTATCAGCGCAAGTCAGGCACTGAAGCCACCGAAGCCAAGGCACTCCTTGGCCACGTGTGACGCGCCCCCACACCTCCAGCAGGCATCCTTCCTGCCTAGAAGCGTGCAGCCACGCGATTCATGGCCATATCCCTGGCACCTGAAGCACCGGGCAACCTCGACATGCTCTCTTATGCGGCAATTCACCCACCCTACCCTTAGCCTACCGAGCCCGAGCAAGTTCCAGGCGTCCGCCTCGATTAAACGGACCACCGCAGTCTGCACACCGCCAAAGCGTTTGTATAGCCTGCACTGGTCCCCGAGGTCTGGCTTGCCCAGCGCGATGCATAGCGCGGCAACATCCTCCTCTCTTGTGACTGTCTCACCGAGGTCCCTAACTTCAAAGGACATCTTAGAGACCAAGGATTCAACTTCGGCCTTCTTCCCGACCGCCCGTTCGAGCGTCTTTTCGAAGGTCGAGACGTCACCCCCCTTTTTGAGGACCAGGAGGATCTCCTCCCTTCTGGTTCTCCGAATGGAGAGGACATCCGCTCCTGCATTTTGGGGGCCTGCATAGCTTTCAGGATATTGGCGTAGGACTCTCCATCCCTCGCCGACACCCCGATAGTGTCGCCCGACCTGGCGGCCGGAGAGCGCCACGGCAACTTCCCCTTTGTTTTAGGTTCCTGCGCAGAGGGCACAGGAACCTCTTTCTTCTTCTTCTCTTTTTTCTTTTTCTTCTTTTTCTTTTTCACCAGCTGCCATTCCCCGCCATTTTTTGGAGTCTGGCCTCTGGTGGCCGAAGCGTATAAATTCAATTTTGTTCGAAATAGATGAATATAAAATACAACATTTGATACCGATACCCAAGCAACATGGAAATCAATTCCCAATACCAGTCCCAAAGGAGCACTTTAGAATACGAACAAAGAATAAAGCCACTACCGATACACTTAAATACCTAGGATATATTGCATTAGTTTTAATAACTTTATTGTCAATGTATAAGTGCAGAATTTGTAAGATAGTGCGAAAATGTCTTTCAAACTTTTGCGTTCATATCATTTGTACCACAAATGTCAACAACACTGCCACATCTACTATCGTAATCTGTGTCCAACAAGCTCCTCCTGAGCGTGAGGTTGCGGGCAATGAAAGGCCTTTAGTAGCGCCCAAAGTAGTGAAACTGAGTTTCTCAGGAGCAAAACGTATCTAGGGAAGGGGGTGTAATACTCTCCGTAACGTTTCCCAGACACGTTTCTCAGACCAATCACCCCTCTTCTAGATATAGATCGTAGTATAGATGCTAGATCCTAGCCAAGGGTATTACGGCCATGCGAAACTCCCTGTGAGTTAGTGATCCTTGCGCCCCGTTTACAAACGAGAGTTTGTTTCTCGACCGTGATAACCTCCATGATAGTACATTTTACCATACTTCTTATTAGATTTTGTGAGCTATATAGAGAGGGTAACACAGTTACATACTTACATTCATATGCACGTATAAACGTATAAATATACATTTATAAACGCATCGCAGTGATATGACACTTGCAATGTGGCAACTTCATTATATACTGAACTGTGGAAACGAGCTGTGTTAACGAGCACATGAAGCCATTCTCGGATAATATCTGAAACGTTCGGCGTATCTGACGTCGCTCGGCAGCACATTTTCTATTTCCAATGGGAATTTCGGCAAAGTACTATTCCAATATATGAAGTATTCGAATGCAAAATTTTCAAGTCTTTCTCTCTTCATTATTAATTACTATTGACAATGGTAATTTCTATAAACTATTTTGCAATTTATATTATTCAAAAGACCAATTCTTGCATCGATAGTATTAATGTTTATTTATATAGGTATCACTTATTTCTAGTTTCAATTTACCATCAAAGATATTAATCTTTCCAACTCTCAATGGTAATTTAAAAAGTTGCACTATATTTACAATTCGTTCAGAAAAAGTATTTCCTTCTATCGCTATGGTAAATAAAACTAGTTTTATTACTATATCATCGCTTTCTATTAACTTTTAGTTAAAATAAATATAATAATACTAGATTTTTAGAAGTTTGGTAAAGTATACCTGTATAAGATAAATGTAACTACTTTCTAAGGAGGCATTTAGTCGCGTGTGATATTAATTGCTCGTAAAAAAAATGTAAAGAAATCTTAATTGGGATATTTCTATAAATCATTCTTTATATTATAACATTAATAATATTGATATCAATTAAGTATTTCAAAATTAAGCAATTCAAATGTTCAT
Organism: Diplolepis rosae; assembly: GCA_030998225.1. Lineage (NCBI taxonomy): Eukaryota > Metazoa > Arthropoda > Insecta > Hymenoptera > Diplolepididae > Diplolepis > Diplolepis rosae. The sequence continues at coordinate 2,474,505 of JAPYXD010000466.1, forward strand.
GCAAAATGGTGAATAGACTGCCTTCTGATATCTCTAAGGTGTCAGTTATCTCACGCAAATTAAATTTACGATTGGCCAAAATCACTATGTTAACTTCTTTTATGTTTTCTGGAACAACTGCCGAATTTGGGTGACCAGAGCGTTCAGCATCATCGGTGTTTGTACTGCCCCGTTTAAAATCAGCAAACCACTTCTTTACCATTTGTCTCGATAGAGCAGAGTCCAGATAACATTTTTCAAACCATTGCTTTGCTTAAACGGTATTTTTCCCATTAAAAAGCAATGTAATATTTTCAAAATCATATTTTCTAACGATTTTTAAATTATAATAATTGCACTGTAGTACAGTTTTAAATAAGTAAATAATTTAATTTTACAATGAATAAATAAACTGATTGGCAATGTTTCCTTTTACAGCTTGTCGCCAAAGGCTCCGAGTTGCCAAGCAGTTTGGTAAACTATGCTTTAATTGGCATATTTTTCTACTAGACTCTCTAGCAGTCTCGAGCATCCGATAAGCCGCTTCTCGGTTTCGGCGCACATAACTAAGGATCTATACAGGCGGGGATAGTAGCCCTACTGCGGTAGGGCCCCCATGATGGGCGAACCGTCTTAAGACACGACGGTATTAGATATGAATTCTAAAAAAAATGAAGGAGATAAAGAGGTGAAGGCGCTAGATGCGCACTCACACACTCCTCCAGGGGCTGAGGGATGGCAAGACGTCCTTCAGCTCCTGAAGGAGCAAAATGACAAAATGGAAAAACTAGCCAGGGCCCTCAGCGTCATCCAACAGGGTATGCTGAGGAATAACCCTGGCTTCGTTAAAGACTCGGTGAACGAGGCAACTGAGGTTTTGAGCGGTATGCTCAACACCCACAAGTGCCTCCTAGAGAGCGGGGTGCAAATCCAGAAGAAAATGGAATCTCACCCAGCTATGAGGAAATTGGGGATCTTTCAGAGACCACGTTCGGCGTCTCTGGGAGATACCCCAAAAAATCAGGTGATGGGGCAGAAGAGATCCGCACCCTCCCCCCCTCTGGAAAAAACTCCTAAGAGGGGAAAGGGTGCCTCTTCGCCCTCTTATGCCCAGGTGGCCACGAGCCAGCCCCCAAATAAAGAAGGGGACTGGCATGTGGTCACAAAGAAAAGAAAAGAAAAAAAAAGAAGAAAAAAGAAAAAAAAGAAGAAAAAAAGGAGAAAAGGGCGGAGGAACCTGCCCAAAAAGCGCAGGGGACCACCGCCACTCCTAAGTCGAAGCGCTCCACGCCAGCCAGGTCGGGCGACGCCATCAAGGTGTCGGCGAAGGACGGCCAGTCCTACGCCGACATCTTGAGGGAAATGAAGGCGAAGGTCGACCCCCGGAAGGCAGGACTTGAGGTCCTGTCTATCCGGAGGACCAGGAAGGAAGAAGTCCTTCTGGTCCTCAAAAAGGGGGGAGACGTTTCGGCCTTCCTAAAGGAGCTCGACCTGGCGGTCGGGGAAAGGGCGCAAATTTCAGCCCTGGTCTCGACGAGGTCCCTCGAAATTAGGGACCTCGACGAGACCGTTGAAAAAGAGGAGGTTGTGTCTGCCCTGTGCTTGGCACTGGGCAGACCGGTTTTTGAGGGGTCCTGCAGGCTCTTCACCCGCTTTGGTGACCACCGGTGCATCGAATTTAGTCTAGAACAAGGGTGTTAAGCGGTGGAAAATGGTAGGGGCGGCGAAGGAAGGAGCCCCTCCTGGAACACGAGACGACTCAGCAGGGAAAGACTTCGCGAACACCTCGAAGAAACCAGGCTCATCGATGAGCTTGGTTGGGTCTGCCCTGCTGGGTCGTATGAAGTTGCTGTGCGCTCGGTGAGGCAGAAGGTGGTCGCGGCTTGTGACTACTCGATGCGTCGCCGTAAGCGCAGGCAAGCCAACGGTTCGATGTACTGGTGGAACGACCAGTTGGCAGCCCTACGTCGAGAATGCCTCGCAGCGCGGCGAAAATTCACCCGTTCAAAGGGGGATGCTACGCTGCACGGAAAACCAGCTCGGATTCAGGAAAGGCAGGTCCACTGTGGACGCCATCCAAGCTGTGGTTAACATCGCCACAAATGCAAGAAAAGGAACTGGTAAGCGTAAGGGATTCTGTGCGTTGATTAGCATTGACATAGGCAATGCGTTCAATACCGCGAGATGGGACATCTGCATCCAGGCGATGATGCGGAAAAAGGTTCCAGACTACCTGTTGCGAATGATGGATGACTATCTGAGCGACAGGTGGGTGATATACGAGGGCGACAAATGGTCTCTCAAAGAAGAGATGACATGTGGCGCTCCTCAAGGGTCGCGGGTGGGATCACTCGTTTGGAACATCATGTACGATGACTTTCTGCGCATGGACCTGCCTGCTGGAACGAGCATCGTCGGCTTCGCGGATGACGCACTTGTCGTGTGCGCCGCTGACGACGTCGGAATCCTAGAGCTGAGGATCGATGAAAGTCTGTGGCGAGCGAAGCGTTGGTTGGATAGCGGAGGCCTTAAAATGGCCCCTAAGAAAACCGAGGCTTTGCTCGTTACGGACAGGAGATCCTTCCAATATCCGAGGATCGTTCTCGGAGAGCATGAAGTCGAGTGGAAAACAAGCATTAAGTACCTAGGGGTGCAGCTGGATCGTAGGCTTAGCTTTGGCGAACACCTAAAGATCGCAGCTGCCAAAGCCATCCAATGTGGAGCGATCTTGGCCCGGCTTATGCCAAACATTGGTGGACCCAGGGAAGCGAAAAGAAGACTGGGTGGCGAGCGTGGTCCATTCGAAGCTGCTTTATGCAGATCCGGTCTGGGCCAATGCCTTGCAAAACCATGCTATCCAGAAGAAGCTGTTCTCGGCGCAGAGACTTGTCGCGCTGAAAATAGTTTCGGCATATAGAACTATCTCGACGAGCGCTGTGCTGGTCCTGGCGAGCGTCCCGCCAATAGATTTATTGGCGGAGGAAAGGCAGGAAACCTTTCAGCTTCGCAAGGAGCTTACCTGCGCCGACCTGCAAGAAATCGCTCGCGCGAAGGAGGCCATCCGCAAGGATGGAAGGAGCAAACTCGTCGAGAAATGGCAGTTGAGATGGCATGGTGAGCAGACAGGGAGATGGACCTACCGCCTGATCCCGGAGCTCGCCACCTGGCTGAACAGAAAGCACGGGGAAGTCGGCTTTTACTTGGCACAAGCGCTCTCGGGCCATGGCTGTTTTAACGCGCACCTGAGGCGCTTTAAGAAGAGAGACGAGGAGACGTGTTGCTACTGCGATTCCCCGGTGGATAACGCAGAGCACGCTCTCTTCGTCTGCGCAAAATGGGGTGTGGCTAGGGAGGTCCTCGGTCAGACGGTGGGTTCCGAACTTACTCCTGACACGATGGTCCCCCTCATGCTCCAGTCTGAACGGTTCTGGACGCTCATCGAGTCATTCGTCACACTTGTGATGAAGACGAGAGAACTTGATGGGCGTCGAGAGCAAAACAACGGGGAGGGCCAGTAGAAATCGCATCGGGGCCTGCACCCGCGGTCCCGCGTCTCGGGTAGACTTGACTGTCCGTGTCGTTCGGAGGAGGAATCTGTTTGTTTCTCCCCTGGGTGGCGCGGCTAGTCGGTTATCCTAGTGGGCGTGTGGCCGCGGGTGGAAGTTCCGAGCGAACGGCTGACGGAAGAGTCGTACGCGACTTTAATGGAACCAACCATACGTGAAGTTTAAAGTCGAAAGGCGGTCCCGCGGGTGGTGTATTGGTTCGAGAGAAGGGGTTTTGTGGTTTTAACAGGTATGCCTAGACCCGTCCTAGGAGAGTCCTGTACAATGTCTATAAAAGATTTTGCCATTTTCCCTCCTCACCAAAAAAAAAAAAAAAAAAAAAAAAAAGCAGTCTCGAGCCCAGTTCAGTGATGCATCTTTACCTAAGAAATTGGTAAAACACCCTTCTTCGGATGTCGAATATTCGACATCCGAAGTGCGTCCGTCGAATGTGGAATAATCGACATCCGAAGCACGTCCGATCGAATGAGGGATTTGTAACTTTCGACCGGCGCAGTATGTAGTTTGCAATTTTTAATCAGACATTTCTCAATATACATTGAATAGTTGTATTTTAATTTTACATCGTCATATTTTAAAAAATTAAAAAATATTAATTATTTCAATTTGACACATTAATGTTACATAATTTTAACTAATTTTTCAAAAATATATAATTATTCATTTTATTAAATGTAAATATTATATTAAATTTAAAATAATTTGTGAATACATTTTTCAAGTTATTATTAATAGTTTATCATATCGGAATCGTGAGTCGAAAGAATTCATTTTTTTCATATGCGATTTATTCATATCATTTAAAGGAATGTGTATTAAAATTGTTTGAATAATCAGGCAACGTGATTTGTATTTAATAAAATAACTACAAAGTAAAATTCTGTACGCCTGAAAACTCGAGAAAAATAATTATTCGCACAGGGACTATACACAGTTATATATATTTAACAATTTTAATACTTTCAACCAACTCACCAAAATTTATCCTATACCATAAATCTCTACAACTGAAACAAGACATAGTAATTTTAATTTTGGAAATTTAAATAAACTTTACACGATAAAACTCTGTACGATAAACGAGAAAACCCTACGTAACATAAGTTTATTAATAATTTTTTAAGCACAATGAAATTGTACACTAATTTATAGAAATTAAATTTTGTACATTTAAATGCACTCTATTAGAATCTACGAGAAAATATTATGCACCCGATTAAATACTTTTTTATTAGTTTAATTTCAAGGCCATGACACATTTACCCGATTACTACCTTACTTTTTTAAACCAACTTCCAGCCACACGAAATAAGGTATCGATTTGAAGTTTTGAGAACTTAAATGAAAAGCACTAAGAAATTTTTATGATTAAAAAATAATTTTTTTCCAAAAATTTTTATCTAAATTGTTATTGGAATTGTAAAAATTTATAAGTAAAAAAATACCCTTCGTGACAAATTACAAATTCCCAGAACATCCAGAAGTTCTGACAGATTGTTCACGAGTAAACGAACCATCTTTGAAGAGAAAAGGGATTTGCTGCCACCCTCTTATGTAAAAGAGTATATTTATTTGTATAAAATCACGAGTTCTTAAAGCAATCATAATAAAGTTAAAAGTTTCTTTAGAACATTACTCGTATTTATTTTATACCTATACACTTCTATTATTAATAGACCAGCATACAAATTCCAAACTATGTAGCACACACTTTCTCAATTAACCAGTCTCAAAGAAATTAGAATTTAAAAACAGTATCATTAAAGAAAAATTCGACTTTAGCTGAAAGAAAACAATCTACATTGTGCATAAGACTAAAAAGACCCACTTTGCGGTCACATTCTCATCGCACGCTTCGCGCGCAGCTCGCAAGTTTAAGCGCGCCTAGGGCGCGCGTTTTGATCGTCGCGCTTCGCGCTCCGTTCTTTCTGGACCTCGCGCTTCGCGCTCGGTCTTGTGCTCTTCGCATACATTTAAGTTTATTTCTTATAATTTGATACTGAAGCTGAAACCAATTTTATAATAATACTTGTACAAATTTTATTTTAAAATATCTAATATCCTCCAATCACCGTAATTGTTTAATTTGAAATAAGTCAAGTGATTGGTTGTACTTCCTAACCGAATATTAACGCTCAATTTCATTAGTTTATTGTACAAGTGTGTTGTCATGACCAATCACAAGTAAATTATAACTGTTATCTTTCCTTTAAATAGTCAATAAAATTTCATGAAAAAAGAGCCATATTTATATAAAGAAATAGATGTTATTTCTTATATGATTTTCAATATCGCCGCCGTTTCAAGAGTGACGTCGATAAAGGAAATACCCACATTTCCAACAAATTAAAATTCAAGGTTAGAAGAATAGAAGTGGTCTGAAAGAGAGAACCACGTGGAACAAATACCACACATTTGATAGTGTTTAATTATAAACTAATAATGTAAGATTATAAAAGTTACGGCACGTTAATGAACATAAAATGTCGTTTCTTTGATTTTCAGGTAAACTATTAGATTTAAGACCTTTGTAAATAATAGCTTTAAGTACGTGTAAATAATAAAAAAACAAGTTTGATTTTCAGAGAAACACATAGTGTTTAATAAATTCCTGCCCAAATCTACAAAAAACAAAACATAATAATAACAATATTATAAAACGACATTTGTTGTTTATAACGTCAAAATGGACAAATTATTATTTGAATTTGCAGTGATTGCTGCTGCAGATAAAAAGTCAAACATCTACGCCATAACCTCAATTTCGACAACAGATGGCAAGCATTACATTCTGCCAGATGAATTGCAACCTGCAAATTTACATACTGCTATTGCGGCTACAACCGCATTTGAAAAGGTAAAAGCGTCAATAAAGAGACGAAATCAATCAAGAAAAGTATGGATTGAATTAACTGGAGGAATAAAAAAGCTGTACGTAGATGATATAGGTAATATACAATTCCAAAACCAATTCTTAGAAGAAATTATAGAAAATACAAATCAAGCCCATGCTAGGTCACTGGATGACAAGTTATTAGAAATATTAGAAAAAATATCAGAAAAAGATAGTAAACCTAAACATCAAAGTATAAAAAAAATCGCAGAAAAGTTTATAATTGAAAAGTTTAGTGGAGACAAAAGTAATGCTGTGCAATGGATAAACATATTCGAAGGAGAATGCAATAGATGGGATGTTTCTGTAGATGTAGAGAAAATCGAATTGTTTAGATTGTTTTTAGAAAAATCTTGTCTTGACTGGTACAGCTCCATGTTAATAAAACTCACATTAGAATCAGATTGGAAGACATGGAAAGATAATTTTTGTGGAACCTACGGCAGTAAAGGTTGGTCTCCCATCAGATATGCTCTTACATACAGATACAAAATAGGATCTCTACTTGAATATGCAGTAAAAAAGGAGCGATTACTACTAGAAGTTAGAAAAGAAACTAATACAGGTACGATGATAGATATTATTGCAACAGGTTTACCGAATTTTATAATGGACAAAATTGATAGAGATAACCTCAAAAATACAGAAGACCTTTTTAATGAACTCGGCAAACTTGAACACTTAGTTCAAAAAAAAGCAACCGATAAACGAAATCCAGTAATATCGACGAAAAGAAGATTTGAAAAAAAGAATCACTGCTCAATCTGTGAGAAACTTAACAAGGGAATTCGTTTTCACGATGAATCAACATGCTGGTTCAAACAAAAGGAAACTGATACAGGTAAAAATAATGGAATAAAATACATCAATAATTCAGAATTAGAGGTAGAATTAAACAATATCGATCCAAAAAACTAAAAATCACACCATTAATAAAAATAAAAATCCTTCTTAATGATACACTAGAAGTATGGGGTATTTATGATTCTGGAGCAAACGTATCCTTGATAAATTCAAAATTAGTAAATGTAAATAAAACGAATACAGCACAAGATAACCCAAAAGCAACTCTAAAAACTATTAATGGTGTGAATAAAACTGATGGAATGATTACAATAAAAGCAAAAATATTTAACATAGAAAAAGAAATAGACATTTTTATAGTAAATAATGAAAGTTTCAACAGTGACTTCATTATAGAATTAGATATGATAGAAAAATTCCAACTAATTCAAGATGAAAAATTAAATGTCACACAAAAAATTCCTGAATACACAGGTAAGAATATACAAAAAAAAGATCAAAAGGATGATATAGAAACTCAAAAATTTAGAGTAAATTTTAATGAATTTATTAATACATATTTTGAAATAAACATAAATCATTTAACTATTGAAAAAAAATCGATTATAGATGAAATGCTAGAAGAATATAAGTCGATGTTTGCAAAAGACAAGTACGATATAGGTACAGTGAAAAACTACGAAGCACGCATAGACTTAATTACTGAAAAATATTGTAGTAAACCGCCATATAGATGTTCACAAGAAGATAGAGAAGAAATAAATGGTCAAATTAAACAACTTCTAAATCATGCCCTAATTGAAGACACTTACAGCCCTTTTGCAGCACCAGTAACCTTAGATTACAAAAAAGATGAAGATAAGAAATCGAGACTTTGTATGGACTTCCGAGATCTGAATAAATTGGTTGTTCCTCAAGCACAACCATTTCCATTAATAGATGACTTAATAGAAAAAACGGTTGACTGCAGATATTTTTCTTCATTGGATGTAAATTCAGCATATTGGTCGATTCCTCTAAGAGTTGAAGATCGTCACAAAACAGCATTCGTAACTCAAGACGGCCATTATCAATGGACATCTCTACCATTTGGCTTAAAAACTGCCCCAGCAATTTTTCAAAGAATTCTAAGCAATGTAATAAGAAAATACAATCTATCAAACTTTCCAGTGAATTATATAGACGACATTCTCATTTTTTCAAAAACTTTTAAAGAACATGTCTCACACATAAAACAACTTTTAGAAGCATTAAAAATAGAAGGATTTAGACTAAAGTTTACAAAGTGTACTTTCGCATCAGATTCGGCAAAATATTTAGGCCATATAATAGGCTACAACAACGTTAGTCCACTAAAAGACAATCTAAAATCAATAAGAGAATTTCCTATACCTCAAACTCAAAAAAACGTGAGACAGTTCTTAGGAAAATAAATTTCTACAATAAGTATATACCAAACAGCTCTATCATTCTGGACCCTCTACATAACCTACTAAGGAAAAATCAAAAATTTAGATGGTCTGGAGATTGTCAAAATTCATTCGATAAGATAAAAGACCTACTATGCTCACAGCCTATTCTAATCATTTTCAATCCAAAATTCACACTAGAACAACGGTGTCAGGCGGTGGATAAGGGTAGGGGCGGCGAAGGAAGGAGCCCCTCCTGGAACACGAGACGACTCAGCAGGGAAAGACTTCGCGAACACCTCGAAGAAACCAGGCTCATCGATGAGCTTGGTTGGGTCTGCCCTGCTGGGTCGTTTGAAGCTGCTGTGCGCTCGGTGAGACAGAAGGTGGTCGCGGCTTGCGACTACTCGATGCCTCGCCGCGAGCGCAGGCAAGCCAAGGGTTCGATGTACTGGTGGAACGACCAGTTGACAGCCCTACGTCGAGAATGCCTCGCAGCGCGGCGAAAATTCACCCGTTCAAAGGGGGATGCTACGCTGCACGAGGCATGGAAAGGGGAAAAAACAGCTTTGAGGCGAGGCATAAAGAAAAGCCGACTTCAATGCTGGAAAGACTTGATCGGTGAGGTCGAGAAGGACCCATGGGGTCTCGCCTTCAAAATAGTCACCAAGAGATTGGTGTCTAGAAGAAAGACCCCGGGCCTGGATAATCCCGATCGAGTCCAGTACATTGTGTGTAGCTTGTTTCCACACGTGGAGCCGTTCCAAAGACAGGACCGAAGTTCCTGCGTGGTCCGGCGCGAAGAACTCTTCACTCTCGAAGAACTAAAGAGAGCGGGTGGAAGGCTTAAGGCAAATACAGCGCCGGGTATCGACGGGGTGCCGAACGAGATCCTCAAAAAGGGGATCGGGGCGTACCCAGAGATTCTCCTAGAAGCCTTTAACTCCTGTCTTCGGGAGGGGAGGTTCTTCGCAGATTGGAAGAAGCAGAGGTTGGTCCTACTGAGGAAGGGCAACAAACCTCTAGGGGTTGCCTCGTCGTATAGACCAATATGCCTATTGGATACGATGGGGAAGCTTCTGGAGGAGTTGATTCTACAACGGCTTCAGGCTCTCTTGGTCGGGGAGAACGGGCTCTCGGAAAACCAGTTCGGATTCAGGAAAGGCAGGTCCACTGTGGACGCCATCCAAGCTGTGGTTAACATCGCCACAAATGCAAGAAAAGGAACTGGTAAGCGTAAGGGATTCTGTGCGTTGGTTAGCTTTTAAATACGAAATGCGTTAAATACCGCGAGATGGAACATCTGCATCGAGGCGATGGTGCGGAAAAAGGTTCCAGACTACCTGTTGCGAATGATAGATGACTATCTGAGCGACAGGTGGGTGATATATGAGGGCGACAAATGGACTCTCAAGGAGGAGATGACATGTGGCGCCCCTCAAGGGTCGCGGGTGGGTCCACTCGTTTGGAACGTCATGTACGACGATTTCCTGCGCATGGACCTGCCTGCTGGAACGAGCATCGTCGGCTTCGCGGATGACGCACTTGTCGTGTGCGCCGCTGACGACGTTGGAATCCTAGAGCTGAGGATCAATGAAAGTCTGTGGCGAGCGAAGCGCTGGTTGGATGGCAGAGGTCTTAAAATGGCCCCTGAGAAAACCGAGGCTTTGCTCGTTACGGACAGGAGATCCTTCCAATACCCGAGGATCGTTCTCGGAGAGCATGAAGTCCAGTGGAAAACAAGCATTAAGTACCTGGGGGTGCAGCTGGATCGTAGGCTTAGCTTTGGCGAACACCTAAAGATCGCAGCCACCAAAGCCATCCAATGTGGAGCAAACTTGGCCCGGCTTATGCCAAACATTGGTGGACCCAGGGAAGCGAAAAGAAGATTGGTGGCGAGCGTGGTCCATTCGAAGCTGCTTTATGCAGCTCCGGTCTGGGCCAATGCCTTGCAAAACCATGCTATCCAGAAGAAGCTGTTCTCGGCGCAGAGACTTGTCGCGCTGAGAATAGTTTCGGCATATAGAACTATCTCGACGAGCGCTGTGCTGGTCCTAGCGAGCGTCCCGCCAATAGATTTATTGGCGGAGGAAAGGCAGGAAACCTTTCAGTTTCGCAAGGAGCTTACCTGCGCCGACCTGCAGGAAATCGCTCGCGCGAAGGAGGCCATCCGCAAGGATGGAAGGCGCAGACTCGTCGAGAAATGGCAGATGAGATGGCATGGTGAGCAGACAGGGAGATGGACCTACCGCCTGATCCCGGAGCTCGCCACCTGGCTGAACAGAAAGCACGGGGAAGTCGGCTTTTACTTGGCACAAGCGCTCTCGGGCCATGGCTGTTTTAACGCGTACCTGAGGCGCTTTAAGAAGAGAGACGAGGAGACGTGTTGCTACTGCGATTCCCCGGTGGATAACGCAGAGCACGCTCTCTTCGTCTGCGCAAAATGGGGTGTGGCTAGGGGGGTCCTCGGTCAGGCGGTGGGTTCCGAACTTACTCCTGACACGATGGTCCCCCTCATGCTCCAGTCTGAGCGGTTCTGGACGCTCATCGAGTCATTCGTTACACTTGTGATGAAGACGAGAGAACTTGATGGGCGTCGGGAGCGAAACAACGGGGAGGGCCAGTAGAAATCGCATCGGGGCCTGCACCCGCGGTTCTGCGTCTCGGGTAGACTTGACCGTCCGCGTCGTTCGGGGGAGGAATCTGTTTGTTTCTCCCCTGGGTGGCGCGGCTGGTCGGTTATCCTAGTGGGCGTGTGGCCGCGGGTGGAAGTTCCGAGCGAACGGATGACGGAAGAGTCGTACGCGACTTTAATGGAACCAACCACCCGTGAAGTTTAAAGCCGAAAGGCGGTTCCGCGGGTGGTGTATTGGTTCGAGAGAGGGGGTTTTCTGGTTTTAACAGGTATGCCTAGACCCGTCCTAGGAGAGTCCTGTACAACGTCTATAAAAGATTTTGCCATTTTTCCTCCTCACCAAAAAAAAAAAAATATATATAAAGGCAAGAACGGACGAAGAATTGGGCGATCTAACATACTACCTGTCGCAATACGACTTTGAAGTAAAATATTCTCCTGGTAGAAATAATGTAGAAGCAGATTGTCTTAGCAGAAATCCAGTTTTAGAGGCAGAGGAAAATGAAGATGAGATTTTACGGATTGTGAATTTAATTAAATTCGAAGAGATCGAAAATGACCAAAAAGAAAATGAAAATCTAAAAACTGCACAAAGAAATATATATCAAAAAAATAATATCTACTACAAAAAAACAAAGGATAGAAGCAAGATTATACTGTCAGAAGATTTTAGCAAGTCACTTATCAAAAAGGTACATCAACATTTTTGCCATATGGGAATGGCACAATTACACAAGAAAATAGGAAAATTTTATACAGCAAAAAATTTATATAATAATATAAAAGATACCTGTAAAAACTGCGAGATCTGCATAAAGAATAAATCCAGAATCAACATGAACCTTGGACTAATGGCTTACTTGGGTCCCGCCACAAAACCATTTGAAATCTGTTCAATAGATACAATAGGAGGATTTGGAGGTTCTAGATCTACAAAAAGGTACTTACACCTACTTGTAGACCATTTTACTAGATACGCTTTCATAGCTACATCAAAAACGCAACATGCTAACGATTTCATAAAACTAGTGGATGATATAACACAAAACAACACAATAAATAAAATTCTGACAGATCAATATCCAGGGATTAACTCGCAAGAATTCAAATCATACCTAAAAAAGAAAAACATAGAACTTATCTTTACAGCAGTAAATGCACCATTTTCAAATGGCTTGAATGAGAGATTAAATCAGACCTTGGTAAACAAAATCAGATGCAAAATAAACGAAACTGATAAGAAGATAGCATGGACAACAATTGCACGAGAATCCACACAAAAATACAATGAAACTGAACATACAGTTACAGGTTTTGCTCCAGCTTACTTATTAGAAGGAAAAGACGTATCAATTCTGCCGAAAGAATTAAACAAATCCAACATGGTCAATACTCTACAACGAGACAGGGAAACTGCACTCAAAAACAGCATAAAATCACATAACTATAATAAACAACTGTTTGATAAGAATAGAAAAAAACATCAATTTAAAATAGGTGATCTAATATACATTGAAAATGGAAACAAATTAAACAGAAAGAAATTAGATGAAATTAGAATTGGTCCATATAAAATTATTGACAAACTATCAGATTCAATCTTCAAAATAGATACTGGTCGAAGAAAACAAGAGTCAAACCTATTCCATGTAACTAAAATGTTACCAACTTCAGGTGTTACCTAAACGAAAAAATCAAGAGTGGTAGCGGTCTAGTCTCATCGGCTGGCTGCGCCAGTCCTCTTCTTTGAAGGGGGGGAGATATAAAGAAATAGATGTTATTTCTTATATGATTTTCAATATCGCCGCCCTTTCAAGAGTGACGTCGATAAAGAAAATACCCACATTTCCAACAAATTAAAATTCAAGGTTAGAAGAATAGAAGTGGTCTGAAAGAGAGAACCACGTGGAACAAATACCACACATTTGATAGTGTTTAATTATAAACTAATAATGTAAGATTATAAAAGTTACGGCACGCTAATGAACATAAAATGTCGTTTCTTTGATTTTCAGGTAAACTATTAGATTTAAGACCTTTGTAAATAATAGCTTTAAGTACGTGTAAATAATAAAAAAACAACTTTGATTTTCAGAGAAACACATAGTGTTTAATAAATTCCTGCCCAAATCTACAAAAAACAAAACATAATAATAACAATATTATATTTATAATATTCTTTGATTTCATCAACACTTTTAAAGGCATTAGCAGCGATTGAATATTAATCAATATAATTTCTCATTATTTACTGTTTTGAAATAAATTCCTAATTTTGAAAACGCGCGTCATTAAACGTTAGGTCGGCACAGCTACCAAAAGCGAACGTTCTCGAATTTCTTCAGACATTCCTTTGAAATCTTTTCTTTTTTTCTCAAAAAAAAATATATACAAAGCGTTCAAATATTGAAAAAAGGAAAATTCGTCATGTACATATACGAATTTTACTATTAAAAAAAAAAAATTTCCACTAAATCCTGATTTTTTTTTAAGTGGAAAATAGGAACTAATCTAGGGGGAAAGCGACTCAGCTATCTGGCAACACTGCGATAAAGTGTACCAAAGCTCAATTCAATCTGATAATTCTATCGAGAGTTATGCCGCACACGACCTACTACAGACAGACAGACAGACACTTTCGTAAAAACCTTTTTTTCTGACTCAGGGGGTCTCAAAACGTAAAGATTTGATGAAAATTTCGAAAGTCATTTTTCACATAAAACGAATACTTTCTCATCCATGATGAGAATGTAATAAATTCTTTCGACTATGGCGATATAAAATCGAAATACAATTATACAATGTATGTATATTGTGTGATGTCTGGTTAAAAGTTGCAAACTACATGCTGCGCTCATCGAATGTTCAATATCCGAATTGAGGCACTTCGGGTGTCGAATATTCGACATTCGACTATGCGGCCGATCGAATCGAAAAAATCCGATCCGAAGAAGGGTGCTTCGGATGTCGAATATTCGACATTCGACGAACGGCTGATCGAATATCGAAAATTGTCCATTGTCACATACCGACGCGAAAAATTTGGTTTATTTCGGTGAAACAACTCCAAACAGCGCTCGAAATCAACGACACGTTGTCGGTTTGATCCACCGTGAGCAAACGCGGCACCCACTTTGACAACAGCTTCATCATAGACAAATGTTCATTTTTGAAAACGATTTGGTAGACTTTTTTGATATTTTCCGGTCTAGCTACCTCATTTGGCCGGCCGGAGTGTTCAGCATCGTCAGTGTCTGTACGACCACGTTTAAACTCAGCATACCACCGACAAATGGTTGCTTTTGATGGACCAGAGTCCCCGTAGCACTTTTCAAGCCATTGCTGAGCTTGCACTGTATTTTTTTTTCATCAAAAAGTAATGGTAAATCAACACACGAAATTGTTTCGAATCCATTGTTTCAAAAATATCAAGACTAGCGTCACTTAAATCACTGTAACTCGTGGACCCAAACATCAGAATGTCATGAAATTTTGACAGGTATCTTTTGAAGGTTGGTACTCATGAAAAATCATACAGAACTTTTGTTGGCGACGCCATCTATGTGTCAGTCCCGGGACTTATTGATCCACGTGTTATGTAAAAGTCGCCAAATAATTTAGGCAATATATGCCAAAATAATCAAAAATCGAGGACTGCCAGAATAATGTAGTAAAATTTGCTTTATTAATTTTCTCCGTGTGTAGAATAATCATTAATATATATATATATATATATATATTATTATCATTAATACACATAAGTGTAAAAATTAAACTACTTTTTCTTCATTAGCTACCCAACAAGGTGCAAATGTTAACATAAATTTACCTAATTTTGTGAAAAATACTCAATTTTCATGCTCGAAATAGAAGCTTTTGAAGTGAACACTTACCATAACCTCTACTCTGGTTATCTTTGATGCTATAGAAACTTTTATGTCTTTGGTGTCCCTCACTGTCCCACATTTTCGACCAAAAAATGACCGCTTGTCAACTTAAATCCAGCCTACAATCAGGTTAATGAAAAACGATAAAAACATACTGTCAGGTTGACTCTGGCTTAAGATCTTCCGATTTTTGGTGTTATTCTAGTTAGAAAATGTCAACCGTATAGTGCACGGAGGGAAGTTTAGTAGAACCATTGCTCTAGCGGTGGGAGAGCTGCTCTTCTTTGGTTTAATGTGAAGTCTACTTCAAGACTGGGTCACTGGTTACCCCAAACTGATGATAAAGCTTGCGAGTGAACGGCTGAGCCAAGTGTTTCAGGCCCTGTTAACTCTAATGGGGGAATATGAAGAATTATGATTATTATTTTAGGCGTAGTACAAGTTGCGGCCAACTGTTGGCGCTACGTGTCGGCCCCGCTGCACCCCACCCCGCTCGCCTAAGTCTGCGTCTGTCCTCGCATATCCTCGTTTGGTCCTCGTTGCACTGCGTTGCACAAACGTCAACAAACGTTGTGGTTAGAGGCAATGTTAAACCCACTTGTGAAGAATCTAACCTACAAAGAAATTTACGAGAGCGGGTATCGACTGTGCTATTTACATTTTCGCGAGCAGGATTATTTATGTGGTCCGCAAAATGTGTTCAAGAAAAAAATAGTGCCTTCAGTGTTGTTGCCTAAAAAAGATGGGAATGGTCTTACATTGTCTGATAATTTAAAAAATTGACTATAATGATCAGTAAAATGGATAAACTAAGTGAAAAAATGTATAAAAAATATCAGAAAATTTATTTCTTAAACTTTCTGTATTTTTATACGTGTTTTCCACTTAGTTTATCCATTTTACTGATCATTATAGTCAATTTTAAAACTTCTAACACATATACAATGCATATATAACATACATACGCCACACATTGAAACTTTTAGTTCAAGTTGCGGCCAACTGTTGGCGCTGTGCTTCTTCATATTTCTACCATTGAGTTGACAGGGCCTGAAGTGTTTCGCGTAATGGCTCGTCTAGTTTGGGGTAATGGTTCACCCAAATTGGTAGAGTCATTAGACTAGACAGAGGTCGCACTGCTCTCCGTGTGTTTCGCACAACAGTTCCACGTGTTGGGCGAGCGCTTCCATAAAACTTTTCTCCGTGTGCGTACAACAATCGGCGCAACGTTGGGCCAAAATCAGATCAAATTTTGTAGGATCCCTGGCAAATTGTTTGAAAATATTTAGTTTGTATCAAATGAGATTTTAAAGACGTTATTGATTATGAATTTCTCAATCCAGGTGAAACTGTCACTTCTGAGTACATCGACAGTAACTGATACGTATTCCGTAAGGAAGACCATCTACCGACAATGGAACAAATCAATTAATTTTACTGCATGACATGGTGCAGCCTATATGCAGAGAAAGACATTCTGGAGATCATGACTTCTCTGTCATGGAATATTTTGCTAATGCGACTTATTCTTTAGATCTCATTCCTTGGGATTACAACCTGTTTCTCTTGCTACAGTATTGCCTGGCCTATTTCTACTTTCAATCTCCCGAGAAAATCGAAGAAACGGTCAAAAACTTATATAATTCAGTGAAAGCCAGCACTGTTTTCCTAAAAATAATAGGGGGCTACTTTAAAAATGAATATGAAATTTGTATTCTCTTTTTCTTCCATAAAGAACGTATTCGCTTTGAAAATACTAAGAATCAATTTATACAACTAGAAAATAGAATTCAGTTTTTGGGAATACATGCAACTTTACTATAGAAAGGGACTGGGGGTGTGAAATTTTTCCAGAATATTGAAATTATATAATTAAATTTTTTCTCCAAATCATAGAAAATTTCAAACCATTAAAATAATATCAAATTCTTTAAAAACATGGAAATGTCATTTTCAGCACAAATGATCGAAGCATTCAATTTTGTTAGTTTTATCGCACATTAATAAATTATATTATCTAATATTTTTATTACGCTAAAAATAGCAGCCGTGTACGCAAACTTGGGAAACTGTCATTATGTTCCATGTTAAGAAGGGGTGGCTAGACTAGATGTGTTGATTGCGATAGTTGGAAGAAGTAGGAATATGGCAAAATACAACAACATAGAAAGAAAAGAATGTAAAAGAGAGAACGGGGAATAAAGAAGGACCGAGGACCACTGAAAATTGCAAGCTATCTTTTGTTCCAAACCAACCATCTCAGATAATGCCCGTTCGCCCTGCAGCTATAATGAATATGTAAGACAGATTGTAGGCTAAGAGAGAACCTCCGCAGCTACCGCTGCATGATACGGTTGTCCATGCGCAGATTATATTCTCCTCCCCCCTCCAAGTCCTCTGTGCGTTCCAATTTGCCTCCCAGCAAGGAATCCAGCAACCACCGCTGTTACACACAGCCAATAACTTATTATTTATAATGATTAAAAAGCCCGAGGAAATCGCATGTTACCCAGTATGTAGGTAGATACCCAGATGCATTAAAGTTATATGCAAGCCTTTGCCAAGGTTCATGTCTAAAAATCATTACTGATAGAGACGGAGGATTCGAAGAAGCCTCTGCCCTCACGTCATTCTTGAACGCATACTTTGTTGCATGGGGCGTGGATGACGCGTTAATGGCCCAAATTATATACTCATTCAGGTGCCCTTCGAATTAAACTCGTTGAACCAGCAGCCACCTAGCGTCTTGACAAACTATCCTGGGACTAGCCATCAGCAATAATTTCTCTCACGCGACTATTTTAATATTTATTGGCCCTATTGCTTGGGTTCAAATAGAATGGAAAGTTTATTAATTTTGTCTACTAACGGGTCATAAAGTAGATTTTATTGCCCCGTGCCGGGTAAGAAAATCCATTTTTTCACCTCCAGATAGAAAAAAATCGTGTGTGGCACGGGGAAAAATATTAATTTTACTCTTATAAGAGCTTTGCTCGGGCATTAAACTTCACACTTGCAAAATGAATATTTTTTCCCCAGTTGCAAAATATACTATTAATACAATAATAGTCTGACAGTTGTATCGAAGATTTAAAATTCATTTAAAAGTACTGTGGTAAGAGCGAAGGCTATTGGCAAAGATAGCTTCTTTGCTTTAAAATGTTCCTGATTTGCGATTTCTTTAATGTCTACGAAGCGTAGAGGATGATTGGTATGTGGGGGTTATGAGGGAGGAAACAGGGTTGCAAGAGAGTTCGATCGAAGCACGTCGGACAGCAAGGAGACGCCGCCACTGCGTGCCACACCCCAATGCAGCAACTTCATTGATTATTGTTGCTACTTCACTTTTCGCCTCCAGCAGTCGTAACACGACAGACAGGTGCCTCACTAGATTCCAGTTCAATAAAATTACAGTAGACCTTCTAATAACTACTTTAGTGCTGCCAGGTGACTGAAATATAAATCTTCAGCTTTCCCCTATTTTTCTTCAAAAATTCATAGACAATTTTGAAAAATTTCTTCAGATTTCTGAAAAAAAATTTCAGATTTTCAAAGCTTATTTCTAAATAATTAACAATGTTATTATGCACAATGGTTATTCAAGTTGATAGTATCAGTTATATTTTAGATGAATTAAACCATAAAATAATTGAATGATTTTGCGAAAACGTGTCATAGATGAACGTGTGCACTCATGCGCAGCAGCTGAAATAGGCTGCACATGAATGCCGGCGAGAAACTTCCTACTGTTTCTATCATTTCATAGTAATTTTCAATTGAAAAAGCATTATATACTAAAAACATATTTTGATAAAAATCGGAGATTTTATTTATCTTCTTTATCGTCTCTACAATAAAACGAACATAAATTCAGCAATTTACGGCCGAAGTCTGTACATCATACTAATTGTAAGCCTAAAATAAATGCTAGAGAAAGTTTCGAGTTACTTCTTAATTCGAAATCACATCACAAGTTTGTTACGGCTAGCTAGAATCTTATTTTATTCAGTCTCAATATCAATTTTTGGTTATGATATTTAAGTTTTCAATACTGACACTTGAGGGTATGTTATACAGCGACTATGTAATATTGTCACAGTATCTATATATAAGTATCAACTATAAGGTTATTTAATATCAAATGCATAAAATCACTACCTGGAACATTGTATTTTTCATAGCACCTCTTTTGAAAATCTGATTACCGGTATCTGTAGAGCGGGTTGAAACTTTAAAAATAGGATTTAAAATCACAGTTTTGATCCGTTCAACATATCAAATGAAATTCTCAAAATAAAAGAATTGCTATCAGTTGCTATGAAAAATAATATGCATTACTCGAAACAATACACAACAGATTCAACGGGTGTGAAGTTTGCTGCACTGGCTATAGCGACTACGTTATTCTAGCCATGAGAACTCAACGTTTCAAGTTCTCATAGTTCTCATAGCATAGTTCTCTCATAGTTAAGGACAATTTCAACGATGTTATCTACTCGCTACGACCGAGTATTCAGAATATCGCTACCATGGCTACAAATCATGTTTCTGTAGCCATGGGTCAAGTAGCAACAACAAGTCTCCCTCGTTAGTCACTTTTTTTTCAACTACATTATTCCTAGTCATTATGACCAGATGCTATTTTTCTCTGTGTACTTTTAGATCTGAAAAATTACTTTCCCTTGTCTAATTTAGGGAACATTTTTTTTTTTTTTAAAAGAACATTAAAAAAATCTTCTGATTTCGGTCAAATTTCTTCAAATTCTTCAGAAATCCGAGATTTGGCAAAGTTTCTCGAAATATGAAGAAAAATCCGTAGACCTAGCAGCACTGAACTACTTACAACTTCCTCTTTAAGAAGAATACATAGACTAGGTGAGTTCTATGCATAAACCATTTTGTATTTTTAGAAAATATAGAAATGGGATAACTTTCAGTTCTTTTATCAAATATATAATTAATAATATTCATCAGATATAAAAATCCACTCTCAGCTTTTCATGACTAAATTTGGCACTTATTTTTAATAAATATAATACAAACTTAATATCAACATAATCTCTTCTGCTATCTACAGATTTTTGTAATCTGTGAGCTATTCGTCGGATTCTATACCGGAAAAATAATAGTGGTTTTGATGTGAGACTTTCTTTGATCTATTCAACTGGTATATGGTAAACTTCAACTCTCTAAAATTCTCTCTGGTCCCCACCAATAATGGGCATATTTTTTTTCTTTTTGATCGTATTATAGGT
This sequence comes from Diplolepis rosae, assembly GCA_030998225.1. Lineage (NCBI taxonomy): Eukaryota > Metazoa > Arthropoda > Insecta > Hymenoptera > Diplolepididae > Diplolepis > Diplolepis rosae. Next base: position 2,494,933 of record JAPYXD010000466.1, read on the forward strand.
CAAAGGAAGCTGAAATATAAGAAGAGTAAAACGATAAACGTGAATACTCATTGTTTTGCTAATCTATTCTATTAGAAAGCGTACTATATTGTAAGAAAAACGAGTACGCAGTCGTGACCAGAAGCATTTTTCTTATTTGACTTATTCATTCCATTTATGTTGCCAGTTTACTCGACTTAACCATTCGCGTTGCCGAGATTTTGTGCAGCACTAGACTGAAAGAAATGGTATTGTGTTTCTACCTAACCGAGTTTGTTAGAGAATTTCTAAGCAAATTAGAAAGAAAATCTTCTTACTTCAGTTATATTATTTTGTGTGTTAATAAGTATGAATAAGAAATTAACAAATACTAGTTGAGCTAATAACATGTCTTTAAATTAGCTATCAGCTCAGGAAACTTTCATAAATGTCCTTCTGATTGTATTATCCATCGACTGCCCGTGTAGAAATTGCCCTATCTTTCCTTATTTTAAGTTGGGTTCTAGTGGGGCCCGGACTAGAATTTCCTCATCTAGAAAAAACTGGTAGGGGCCCTGTTAGCACCCGATTAGTATTTCTAGTCCAGAAAAAACTGATAGGGGCCCTGTCAGGTTCTAGTGAGGAATTCCTTGTTTCGCTTAAGTATGAAAAATCTATTTGTATCTGGCGGGGCCCCGACTAGAGAATCCCTATTTGTAATATTTGTGGTTAAGGTTAGGTCCGTAGATACAACATAACCTTTATTCTTTATTCCCATTAAAATTTGATCTTATCTGAGAAAAATGGAGATTTTCTGAACACGGTCTTGGATAAGATCAATACTTAAGAGGAAGCAACAACATTTAAGAAAACTTTTTTATAATTTTAACTCGAATTCGCATGTAATTATAATAATCATGTGCGAGCACATATGTGTATGTGTGTATATCTTATTGTGTCGAGGTAATAACAATAACTAAACATGTAGTTCAATTAACATGGGGTGAATAGTAAAATCAATTTAAGCTTTCATAATAAACATAGGCGTGAGAAGTTACTACATAAGAGTAGTTAGAAAAGCAAACTATGGATAAGTAAATAAGTGTAATAATTTTGTAATAGTACTTCATTAGTTGGAATTACTTATTGCAAACTTTAATGCATAATTTCGTTATGAGATAATTTTCTTGATTCAAAAGTTTCATCATATTTTTGGAACTGAAAAAACTCAAATTTTTTAGATTCTGAACATACGTTGATTTTACTCTTGCAAACAAGAATTAAAGGAATCATAACCTGTATAAAGTATCACTAATATACAATAATAAAAATGAATACTTCTAAAATGTATATAAATCTTTTTATTATGTAATGTTCTTTAATTCAAGAATTTTATCTGTTTATTTCAAAAATATTTCATTTTATAGAAAATCGATTTAATAATTAAAAATTTTAATCAGAATCATAAATTGGCAAAAAATTTAAAAATTCCCGATTACACGGGGCCCATACACTTCTTACAAGGCCCTGTAGTAGTTGTAGGTTATAAGCGCTATTTTTTTTCTTGTATTCCAAGCGTGCGCAGCCGAGAGGCTTAGTCGTTAGGTTAGTATTGCGTTAATCATAAGTAGAGAGGGTTCGAACCCGCAGCGTTAAGAATAATTTTTAAAACTACCTAAACGAGCGTTTGTGCAGTGTAGGGGGGAATGTGTGTTTGTAGGTAAGTTTGCATATAAAAATAGTAAGTTAGAGTCTACTTGAAAGTAAATACAGTTCTGAAATGTACTAAGAATATTCATCGATTCAACTACTGCTCTTACTTGATTTAACCCTATGTTCCTGCAGTTCACTTAACTTCAAAAATGACACTTTGGAGACTTTACCAATTACGGAAAGAAAGTTAAAAAGTAGTAAACCTACTGAGATTTTTTTGGTGTACGTGTAACAAAAAAGTACTGCCAATTTACTCAGAAAAAATTTCCTAGCTTGAAAACAGATTTTTTACTGGGAAAACAGTAAACTTAACCTTCCAAGCGAATATCCCTCCGTTGCAGTTAAAAATGGCAAATATTAGAGTCTTAAGTCAAATTTCCCCTGTACTTTTTCTCTCAGTGTGGAAAATCGTTTTTATTTATTATTTTCTCAGTGAGATACCTGAACAAAATTGGTCACGTGACTCTGCTGATATATATGCCCTTAAATTCAATCCGGAGGTCCAATAGGGCCCTAATGGTGTCCTTTTTTGTAGGTTGGGAAGTGTAAGGGCTGACCTCACTAAACCCCCACTAGAAAGTCTAGTAGGGCCCACCTCGACAAAAGCGTTACGTTACCGACGGGGCCCTGACTAGTTTTCCACGCTAGATCCCGACTAGAGATAGGGCAAACTCGTCGGGGCCCCACTAGACCCCTATCAACATTTCTACACGGGTGTTATGCTGATTTAGCAAAACAAAATGGTTTGTTTCAAGGATGTATATTGGTATGCGTTCAAACGTTTGCAGAGTGATTGTATGTGATCATGCAAGCAAAACACGTATTGATGGTATCGATTTTATTTTGGTTTTTTAGATTTATAATCAACCACTGATATAATAGTTTACTTACCCCTAACCTCTGAAACTACTACGCATCACTAGAAGACAAGCGTCTGTTTGAAGTTGAGCTGATTTTCCAAAACAGAGTTTGGCTGAAGGAACCATAACCAAGTTTCATCTGTTGAAGCCATATGAGTTTGGATGTGTGTATTGAAAATATATTACTGGTGCAGTAGTATCCCTTCAACTATAACTGTTTTTATGAAACACCCATACAGTTTAGCTGTATCTGAGACAGCCAAACTCTTTTGCTAATATAACCAGAAAATTGTCTGCATTCACGATAAATTTCTTTCAGTGTAGCTTTTAAAGTAGGTTTCGCAGTGCTAACTACTTGAAAAACACTAAATACCAATGATTATTTTTATTAATCATTAATAATAATCAATATTTTAAAAAATTGTAAACTGTTTTTCCAATTACAGTTAAAATCTGATTCCTGAGTCTTTCGAAGCGCTTATTCAAAAAAATCTTGACACAAACGAACTATTACGATACGCGGACTACAAAGAGAATTCAGTTGAATTAAGTGCACTGAAGAAAATCAGTTATTTTTCAGTTATGCAATGAGAAAAAAATGCTATGGGATTTATAGTACTTCCACCAAAAGTACGTGCATTATTGATTTAAAAAAATATGCTACAAATTCTATAGCATATTGATTTGAATCAATGATATAGATGCTTCTGGCAGAAATGCTATACGTTCGATAGCATCTTTTTCATAGTGTAATCCTGTTTAAAGAATAATGATTCAGGTTCTAGGAGTTTTAGTGATTACAATCATAAAATTGACTTAAGAAAATTCAGAATAAATAGAAATTGTTTTTCTACATAAAGAACTATGTATTTGAAATTTTAAAGATAATCTATTTTTAACGATGTCCAATAACTATAAGATAAACTTTTTAAATTTTGAACAGCAAATGGGCAGAGAAGCATGTTGCAATTTCGATAAGAAATCTTCTCAGAGAACAGAAAAATTTATTAAAACTTTTACATCATAATTCGTTTCAACTTGGTCTACAAGCTTAGTGATTGAGTAGTCTGTATTTGTTACTATTGAGAGTACAATTGCGATGGTCAGCGTTAACACGCTCGGTTGTTCGTATTTCTAGCGCTACACAGTAGGGTAGAAGAGCTCTTCTAGCCAAATTAGTCTAGGGCTTATAAACTACAACTGAATTAAACATTTATATTTTTCAAACAGATTTGTGATAGCCAATTTGAAAAAGCAATTTCAATTTTTTTGATGAATTGAACAACAAATATGAAAACTCTTTTGAAAGTTCAGCTCTACTATTTTTTAAATCATTCAAATTTATTTGTATGAACCTATACAAGTAGAATTTATAATAAACTTAATCCTTTCAAGTTATTTCAAGGTATACTTTCTAACGACAAGAAGTGCTTTTTATCGAACTTGATGAACTAGGGATATTATGCTAACTGTATTGATTATAATAGTAGCAAAGTATACTTCTTTTGTATGAAATTGTTCAATTTAGGAAAACTACATTTTCTGTAGTAAAATCTGAAATAAGGAAAATTGTTCGAGAAAATATTATATTGCACAAAAATAATAAACGTAATAACTAGTAGGAACAACAAAAACTGATATCGTTTATAGAATTTTTTGTACAAAGAGTAATACAAATTAGAACGCTTCATTTTAAATAATCGTAATGACTTTAGTAATTTAGTCAAGAAACATAATCGATGAAAGTCGAAGATGCCCGAAGTTGGGCGACCGACAGTCACCGAACGATTTATTTTTCTTTGTTTTCCAGTATTTCATTGTATGGTATTTCTTCTCATAATTGTCATTATGATAAAAGTAAAATTGTGAAACCTCATTGTAAAGTCGGGATATTAAAACCGTAAAATCTTAAGTATTTCATAGGTAAAATTAAAATTTATTTTGACTGCCTGTAAAGTTTTCTTAAACAAAAAATTAGTGGTGAAATGGGGCACATATATTTTATCTCGGCCCTATCGTTTATAGAAAGTAGCTAACGTTTCGATATGAGGTCCCAAGCGTCAGGTCAGCCAAGTAATTAGGTCAGGGTAGTTATAGATGTATTAAGTACAAATTTACACAAACAGGTGGGGTATTAAATATTCAATTTAATTAATAGACTGTTGGGTTCCAAATTTTTTCCACTGCCTACTTTATCGGAGTATCACCAGTTATGTATCAGATAGGGTACGTATCCGACAGGTATCCTCGTAGACAACTTCAAACTCTTCAATCGCTATACGCGAATAATTTTCTTATGAAAAAAGAGACGCTTTCTCCTGTGCCAGGGTTCGAGTCCGGGTTTTTCGATTGCCGGTCAAAAAGATTTCGTATCTTCAAATTTGTTTCAATATTTCATAACTTTAATATTAAAAGAATTTAAAAATCTTTCTACTAATTAATTTAATAACTTTATTTTAAATTATTGAATAGATAAATTAATGTTTCTTCCAGACGAATAATTAAAAAACAAGAAAAAATGTGCCTCAGCCTGGATCTTTACGGCAGATTTTTTCTCGTTCAATTATTATCTGCCAGAAAATATTTGAACTTGTATGTAATTAAATTTTTATCAAACTGTTACCTTCCGCGACTTTACCGACTCCAGTACCAAGGAGATCAAGAAACCAATGAAGGGATCAAGATAATATTATATGTGTCCAAATATATCGACACAAGTTACAAGAAGATCTACCCTCTAAATCCAAAATAGTGGAATAGCCACTGTTTTATCCAGTGCGTGATGAACCACTTACTCAATAGTGGATTCCACTTATAAAATAGTGATTTTAAAAATTCATCGTACTGCAGTCGTGTTTGATTGTGTTTTATCTGTTCGTTTCACATAATCTAGTCATATAAATTCTGTAAGTTTACTAAATTCGTGATACAAAATTTGCTCTTAATTTATAATTACTTCTTTCTTTTTCACTCAAGTTTTTTAAATTAAATTCATTTCATAAAAATTTACACAACAAAAGTCTTGATAAGTGTATTACAAAAAATTTGAAGAATCTACACAGAATTTAGATTGCACATAAATTGATTAGTGACTGTTACGTCCCGCGACGTATTAAAATGTACTATAGGCACAGGCTAGGTCTAGAGAATAATCTGGGGAAGTTACTAAAAGAGAGAGAAAACCACCTATACCAAAAAATATAATATAAAAAGGACACGCCGCCAAGGGAAAAACTAGTCTTGTGAGCAGAATTTAAGTGCGGCAAATTTCTAAAAACTTAAAAGGATTCTCAGCGTAAGATAATTATACCGTGCAGTTTACCAGTGTGAAGACCCGAGAGTCATAAATTTACCGTGGTCCGTTTTCGAATCCTTGAAAGGATTTTAGAGTCAGTTTCTAAGTGAAATAATATTGTTGTCTTCCTCACACCAAGAGGATAATATTGCTGTCTTCCTCACACCTGTGCGGATTAGTTAAAAGGGAACCATTCGACTAAGTCAACAAGAGGTACCGTACTTTTCTCTCTATTTTCTGTCTTTTTCCAACCAACCAGCCTGTGCCTCCCATTACATACCAATTGTATCGACATTTTTATAAACTCCAAACTATAATTATTTTAATAAATTTAATCTGTATTATTTGATAATCATCGTGTCATAGCTGTCGTTGACTGGACCTGCCATATGCTAGGAAACAGGAATATAACGATAACCAAAGGAAATCCCACCCATCGAGGGATCGTTGAGTCAGGGTGCCCGCAGGGAGGAGTACTATCTCCCCTGCTGTGGAATCTAGTGGTGGACGTACTATTGCATCTACTTACCGACCAGGGATGTCACACCATCGAATATGCTGATGACATCCTAGTCATAGTACACGGAATGCATTTGGATGCACTGATGGGCGTAATGCAACAGACGCTATAAGTTGTAGACCCCCGTTGCCATACAACAGGACTCTCAGTGAACCCAGGCAAAACTGACGTAGTCATTTCTTCCAAGCAGTACAAGTGGAGTACAACTAGAACACTGCTACTTAAAGGGCAGCGGCTAGAAATCTCCAAGCGTGCTAAATATCTAGGAGTTATCCTGGACAATAAGCTAACTTGGAAAGAACACTTCGAATATAAGTGCCACAAGTTTGTAACAACCCTCTGGCTCTGCAGAAGAGCTATTGGAAGCAATTGAGGCCTGAAACCCGACACACTGCTGTGGATCTTTACAGAGATACTGCGATCCAGGTTAACCTATGCGTCAATAGTCTAGTGGAGCAGAGTCAAGCAGAAGACGGCCATGGCCAGGTTGGAAAGACTCAAAGGGCTGATCCTTAGAGAGATCACTGGTGCCTCGAAGTCTTCACCCACAATGGCGTTGGGAGCGCTAATAAAGCTAGAGCCCCTGCACCTAACCATCGCAACCGAGGCTAGCAAGGCGGCCTGGGGAATTGGTGAAAACTTTAGCACAGTGATCTCAAAGAAACTGAGAGCCACAGTCGACATCGCGAAGAGACCGGTCATGAAGATGATGAGAGATATGACGTCTCCGCGGTACCTCTTCGACAAAAAGTACAAGGTTAGCTTGTCAACCATGGAAGATTGGAAGGTGGGTCGCGCACACCTCCCAGGCGATGGAGACAACTGGTTTACAGACGGCTCCAAAAACAGGGAGGGTGCGGGGGCTGGTGTTTATGGGAGGAACAGCAACACAAGCCTTGCGATCCCATTGGGACCTCACCTCACAGTTCTTCAAACCGAGATTGCGGCCATACTCCAATGCACTTACAAAGCACGGAATCATGGCCGCGGCAGGAACATCCGCATCTGCTCGGATAGCAGAGCGGCCACCACGACACTAGGTAAGTTAGTGACTACCTCGACTTTGGTCTGGGAATGCCATGTAGCATTGAACAAACTAGCGGAAGACAACCAAGTCACAGTCCACTGGATCCCTGGTCACAGAGGTATCAAGGGAAATTCGACAGCGGATAGACTAGCCAAGCTAGCGTCAAAACAAAACCCTACTGGTCTAGAACTAGTAATAGGTGCTTCAAATAAGTTAGTCACAGAAGACATCAACAAGTGGCTGGCCGAGAAACACCAGGAAGAGTGACATAAGGCTACGGCATGCAAGCAAGCCAAAACCCTTATGGGGGAGCATCTTAACCCCAAACGACCCAAGTAACACAAGATCATCTATTAGACGTCTAAAACAGCTTTTTGGAAAAAACGGGAGAGCTCTAGAAGACGTTCTGATTTTCCGCCGAAAGTGCTATTAGACGTCTAGTAGAGCTCAAATTGGCCGCTAATTCAACTATTTTTGGCGTCTAGAAGACGATCGAAAAAAAGCATCTACAAGACGTCCTTATGTTGTCTTCTAGAGGAGTGTCGTTTGATGACTTTTAGATTGTTTGAAGAGCTCTATTACAGCTTATTAAAAACGTATTCCAGTCCTCTTTAATTGAGATCTCTGTTAAAGGTTGTTAAAAATTTGTTGAAGTTTTCGATAATCTATTCTACAAGACCATACGAAAATCGTCTTTTAGACAACAATTAAAAACTCTGCTAGAACAGGTAAGTAAATGTTTCCAACAGCTCTGAGTTAAGAGCTCTAGAAGAGGTATGAAAAATTGTATTTTAGATATTAAAAAATGGGCTAAAAGTTATATTTTTACTGTTCCATTATGCGCGCTTTCTTTGCTTTTTGTATGACTGCGTCCTTCTTGTCTTGACGTTTTTTACTCCTTTTTGCTGCATCCTGGATTCTCGTATTACTGCTTGTAAACCATGTTTTAATCATATTTTCAATTTCTTCAACCGTTTTCTTAAATTTTTTCATTGCAATGTCTGAAACAAATAATTATTTATTTCGTATTTCTGCGTATTTTTACAATTTAGAATTTCGCAACTATAATCACCATACCCCTTATTAACTTGACTGACGTTAATATTTGTGCAGAACATTTTACGGTCCCCCTCCAGCTGTATAAATGTGCAAGTTCATCTGTGAATATGCTTTGAAGCATATTTTTAACAGCTCCCGAAGTTAATTCACTCACGATTTTGCCTCTGACATAATCCTCCTTTTATAATAGTACATTTTTCAATTAATATATTTTATTTCAAGATTTCGAATGCTATTCATATCAGTAACTAAAAATTCCGTGGTTAAAAAATTTTCATTCCGTATCTATTACAAATCTACAAATTTTTCTAAATAGTAGCAATAAAGAAAATGAATCACGTATATTACAATACCTCAAAAATAGACGAGTCTCATTAATTCTTCTTCAAAGAACTACTGGCATAAGGTACTTAATAAATTTAACAATACACAACACTTCAACTCACGAAATTTTTCTTCACATGTTCTTTTTGCAGAAGTGTTTCCAGCCTTTCCACGAATTTTGGATCTTTCATCGGCACCATTTCAATTATGTCATTTTGAGAATTGTTCAGATTTACTCGCTTTGCTTGTTTTTCATTCAATCGTTGTTGAATTTTCGCGTTGAATTGTACCTGTTTTGTTATCATTGAATTTATGACTTGTAGCAGCCGTTTAGCTGAAAACCATCAATAAATTGCAATTTTTGTAAAAATATAATTTCTCCTATAATAGCGTTTTCAGCTTCCTGTTCTGTCACTGCAATTTAATTATTATATGAAAAAAATTTCGTTTGATGAAAATTATTTCAAATTCTTCAAGATCTTACTGTGAGTCATGTGAAATTCAAGAGACTTAAACATTATAGGAATTCAATATCGTATAAAAGTCTAGATTAGTTAACTGATAACGGGGCTAGTTTATTTATTATTTTTATGATTCTTGCAGAATTTGAACTTTTGCGGTTTTACGAATCATAGCATTATATGAGTTAAAATGATTGAAGATTCCTTACTGTTATTATTTTTTGCGATTGCGAACATTGAAAAGAAACAATTACAAATTTTCAATTTTGTGTTTAGTTCAAAGTTGCATTTTTAAAAGTATTCTTTATATTTCATATTTCAAGTTTTTACCAAAAATCACGAGTAAGCTTTCAATTTTTTGCTTTTTCCATTCGCTATTTGGCTGCAGTCGACAAGCAGCTTTCATCAACAATTCTTTCAATGTTTCATACTCAGGGAGAACAACTGTGTCTTTATCTATGAGCCATAAGGTTGGAACAACGAGACGGATGTTTTCCGACAACTCGAGAGAGGCGAAAGTGGTTTTTGAAATCCAGTCAGACATGTCTGTGGAAAAAATGTATCATTACAAAAAATAGAATATATGAAAAGTAAATACAAAATACGAAAATAAATAAACTACAATGCAGAAAACTTGAAATCTGGTTACGTATTAGATCAAGTCAAATACTTTTTGGTATGCAACGTGAATGTCTATGCGATTTTTGACTTCTTGTTCGCTTACATCAGTGCATCAGCAATAAAATTTTGATTCTCTTCAATTTTGTAATAGAGACCGTGATCGATGCAATTAGCTTATTTTAAATTTGTAGATGGATACTAATTACTTTATAGTAAATTAAACATGACCTACATGACCTAATTGTAATTTATTTCAATATTACATTTACATTATTTTATTGTTTTTTAATTGACTTTTTATCCAAGGAAACATGCTTGCAAGCAACTCTCAATAGTACACATAATTTCTACTAATTATCCTTATAATATTGATGTTAACTGACAGTAATAATTTGAAGAATCATAAACAATTCGAATTGAAGATTGCCGATGCAGAAAAATCAGACATATTTTACATTGAATAGAAACCAAATGGAACGGAGAATTTTGCAATTACGGTAATCAAAGTGATTATAGTTTCTTTATAATTGTAAATATTCATAACTTTTTGAACTCGTCATCACGCAATGCAGTGTGCAAACAGGGAATAACAGCAAAATTTTTTATTTCCTTTGGTAATGGCAAACACATGCATTTCTCCTGAATTTCGATCACTGGCCACGCTAAAAGCGCTGATAAATTTGTTGCGCAATAAATATTAGCTTTTATAGAAGAACAGGGTTCACTAAATAAATCAGTGAGATCTACAAGCTTGCGTCCAATAACAAGAACTGATCCTTTGTTTGTCTCGGCAAAATTTTCAATGAGCACAAATGCGCTATTTATTATGCAACAGTTATTCGGAATTGATGTAGTTAGAGTATAATTTTCAAAATTGTACTTTCGGTACTGTTTCTTGAAATTTCCATAAATCAGTGGACCATCCGAATGAGCATCTAATGGCTCGATATTTCCGCCTGTACTGCGAAATGAAAATCTCACATAGTCCAAGCAACAGGGGATTTGTTATGACATTATTTATTTCAGAAAACGGAATACGCCATCAGAAGAAAGGTTGGTCTTATAGTAATTGTGTCATATTTTGGACAACGAAATATGATTTATAAATTTTTTATTGACACTTAAGGCCAAAGAATCTCACTTTTTTAGTTTTTTGCTTATAACATTAAAGTTAATTATCCAATCTTAATAACATTAATAGAGAAGTTTTAGACGATTGAATTGTGAACAAAATAAGCCGCCGCTTGATCTTATTGGATAATTAGAAGCGGAGAAAATTCGGAAAAACCGGGAAATTTAGCTTTTGTTAAACAAATTAATATCTCAGTTAATGTTTAACTTTTTTGGTTGAGGATTGGTGGAAAAGTAGCAGAATTTATGCTGTTTAAATGTATAAAAGAAGGGACACTTTAAGATAATACGTTTCCGCGCTATTGACACATTAATTTATTCAATGCGTTAATTGTAAAATGTCTGCTTGCCGCAGAGGTGGTCCGATTTTTATTTTGAAAACGGCTTTTAAAAATATAAATCAAGCACAACAGAAGGCCAATCTTGGTTTAACGCTAAAGTGTTGCAAAATTCATTAAAAAAAGGCCTAAACATGACTTCAAACTCCTGAACGCAGCAAAGTGACTCAGTGAGGGGGGAGAAGGCGAGTAGGCTCACTGAGTCACTTTGCTGCGTTCAGGAGTTTGAAGTCATGTTTAGGCCTCTTTTTAATGAATTTTGCAACACTTTAGCGTTAAACCAAGATTGGCCTTCTGTTGTGCTTGATTTATATTTTTAAAAGCCGTTTTCAAAATAAAAATCGGACCACCTCTGCGGCAAGCAGACATTTTACAATTAACGCATTGAATAAATTAATGTGTCAATAGCGCGGAAACGTATTATCTTAAAGTATCCCTTTTTTTATACATTTGAACAGCATAAATTCTGCTACTTTTTCACCAATCCTCAACCAAAAAAGTTAAGCATTAACTGAGATATTAATTTGTTTAACAAAAGCTAAATTTCCCGGTTTTTCCAAATTTTCTCCGCTTCTAATTATCCAATAAGATCAAGCGACGGCTTATTTTGTTCACAATTCAATTGTCTAAAACTTCTCAATTGATGTTATTAAGATTAGATAATTAACTTTAATGTTATAAGCAAAAAACTAAAAAAAGTGAGATTTTTTGGCCTTAAATGTCAATAAAAAATTTATAAATCATATTTCTGATGGCGTAGTCCGTTTTATGAAATAAATAATGTCCTAAATCATTTATAACAAATTCCCTGTTGCTTGGACTAACATCGAAGTGAATCATCGAAGAGTATGTATTGAAGAGCTGCTCGAGTGTGTTGTACGTTGCGTGCTTTGTTTTTTTCAGATGCCTCAGATAATTTTCAAATGGATATGCACTAAAAGTGTCTAATGGTCCTAAATTTGCGACATCTTCTGGCATATGGTTGATTGCATGAATACAACTGGTCACATGCACATATCCGTACAGTTTTGGAAAATCGCCGACAAACTCCTTGAGATACGAGGAAGCTAGTGGAGTTTTCTGAGCTAAACATAAATCAAGAGTAACATTCGTTACTAAACCGAAGCCTGGGATATCCAAAAGTATTAATGTTCCTTTTTGATACTCGGGGTATTCTTCAGTTCGCATGCCTACATCGGTACGTTTTTCGTAATCGTTGCCAGAGAAACACACATGATGCTTTATATAATCACCCTCTATCACGCATTTGGGAGCTAGAGTATCCGCTGTGTCCTTTTGTTTTTAATGCCCAAGATTTAGCTGGAAAATCACAGACTAGCGAGTGGAGCGAAACAAATATTTTTTTCCCTTCGTATAGCATGCCATTGTTAATAAGAGAGGTCATTTCATGCGCAAAAGCTCGAAAATATTCGTTTCAATCCAAGGGTTTGGATTTTCCCCAATAGTAACCGATCAAGAAAACTACATTTGTTTCCGTTACACGTCCAAGTAAAGGCCACAACTGACTGAGACCGCCAACTGGGAGACCGTCAGTTGCAATCTGCAGCTTCAAATGGAAAAAATCTCCATACCATTCATGCTTCAAGAAATCTTTTATGCCCTGAGCTAAACAGATATAAAAAAATTTACCGGAGCCCATACTTTCAATTTCAGCTTTGCGAGGAGACTTTAATAATATTCGAGCAGTTTTTGGTAGATCAACCTCGGGCATATGAAACGTGGTGATGCGAAGCAAATCGGTCACGTAAGTCTGGGAAATTTTGTGAGTCAAAGCCCACCTAGCAAGGTGATAAGCGTAGCTGTTCGTTTTCACGGAACCTGCCAAGTTAAACATGACATTTGAAGAAACAGGAGCACTACTGTCACTGCACAAAACAGATGCATTGTAATCAATATGAAGTCCAAGTGTTGACAGTGTTTCTGTTTCAACGTTTTCAGTTTAAGCAGAAGTTTTTATTCGAGTAATTTCAGGATGACGCAACAAATTTTCAGGCGGAGATATTTGCGAGATTTTATTCGAATCTAGACTAGACAATTGTGGAGTTATGATGCGCAGTGAATCTGTACGACATTCATTTTTCAGGTGGAAACCAGGAATTCGCAAATTTTGTGTAACCGAGATTACATCATTTGGAGGATCAGTTGTTAATAATTTTTTCAAATTTTCTCTAGCAATTTTGTCTTTTCTGCGTTGTGTTCTATTTGAAATTATTCCTATTTTTTTTGTTGCAACGGAGCCATGTTTTCGAATTTATTTAGCAACATCTACGGAGAAATGTATGTGTAAATTGCCATTACGTACATTGTGGGTGTAATGTTTAGGTTTAAATTTTTAAAAAATCGACTTTAAATAATCCCATACTTAGAGTGTTTTCGATAACGATTAACAGATTTTATATGATGAGACAGATTCCCCGGAACTGCTCCATTGAACAAGACTTGTTCGGCTCAAGTTTTCATTCGCTCCACCTAAATTATTCGCTGAAATATTTTTTATTTTGATTCGGCAAATACTTACATATAATTCAAAGTTCCGTTTGAATACGGCAAATACTTACATATAATTAATTATTTATTCTGGTAAGCCAATTTGTTGTCGATCAATTTCGATCAAAAATGCATGCGAACTTTCCAGAATTGGTCATTTGGTGATATCAATCGATTTTATCTCTGAAAACAAATAAACTAACCATCAAAAATTTACAAAGAGAACACGCGTAAAGAAATAAAATCATAATTACGCTCCACGTATGTAGATTGTTGGCGAAACTAATAATATGCACGTATTAAACTAATAATAAAATTTGAAACACGTCGCAGGCAAATGAAAGTCGTACAAAATCTATAAATTGCTCGGAGCATCGAATTTTCGCAAAATTTGCTCTTTCACTTCCGTTTTTGACTCACACATACACACATTTATATGCGCATATATAGAGTCATGTGGGGCAAGTGTGCGCAGCGGGTAAGTGTGCGCAGACGCATTATTTCAGAAACCATTAAAGTTAGAGAAGGGGGAATAGCTCTCTTTAGTACTTTTTTCGACATTGAACAGTAGACTCGAGTCTTATCTGGCTTGTTTGAGTAGTTTTGTTTATATTGGTAAGTGAAGTTTTTTGTTAAAAATCTTACGATATTTTTTTATATTAAATTTAAAAACTTTTGTACTTGTGTTGCGGAATTCATAACTTATTATATACAAACTTGTACCTTATTTCATCTAGTTTAATGTGTAATATTTCAAAAATTAAAAGCATGACGCAATAATGAGTAACTTCGAGTTAATCCCGTTCGGACGGCTAGGGTTAAGTGTGCGCATAAGCTTGTGGGGTAAGAGTGCGTATATTTTCATGCGTACTTTTACCCCGATTGAGATAGTTCTGTATGAATTTCAATATTTCGATTGAAATATTTTCTTTCAGATTTGAATTTACATTCCATAAAATCCGAAAATGCCTCGAGATTACAAACGGAAGGCTCCAAACAGATGCGTTGTTACGAAAGATCAATTGGATACTGCTAAATTATTAATCTCCCAAGGTATAAGTAAAAGAAAAGCTGCATTGCAAGTTGGGGTGAAAGAAAGTTCTCTAAGAAAGCGTTTAAAATTTGACTCTACTTCAACAAAGTTAGGAAGATTTTCTGTCACATTTACTGATGACCTAGAGAATGAAATCTTGAATTATTTAAAAAGATGTGACGAGCTTTATTATGGTCTTAATATGACTACTCTCAGGACATTGGTTTATGAGTTTGCTGAAGTGAATAAGATTCCTCACCGTTTTAATAAGAGTTCGAAGATGGCTGGACGTGATTGGGTATATGGTTTCTTGAGAAAACATCCTGAATTAAAATTACGACAACCAACGCAAACCAGCATAGCTAGAGCGATGGGATTTAATCAAACCCAAGTAAACATATTTTACGACAATTTACAGAGACTCTATAATAAGTTTGAGTTTTTGCCCAGCCGAATCTTTAATATGGATGAAAGTGTCATCAATACTGTGCCAAAAAAAATCCTAAGGTCATTTCAATTAAAGGTAAAAAGCTGGTGGGTAAAATAGTTTCAGCTGAAAGAGGTCAAACTATTACATTAGTTTGCGCTATGAGCGCCACGGGACGTTACGTTCCACCAGCTTTTATATTTCCTCGTAAAAAAATGAAGGATCATTTATTAAATAATGCACCTGTAGGAAGTATTGGGTTAGTTTCTGACTCTGGTTTTATAAATACTGATCTGTTTATGGAATATCTTTGCCATTTTAAAAATAACGTACAGCCTACTAAAGATAACCCAGTTCTGTTGATATTGGACAATCACACCAGTCACCTTTCTTTAACAGCTATCACTTATTGTCGTGATAATGGCATTCATTTGCTTACCCTCCCACCACACAGCAGCCACAAAATGCAACCTTTGGATCGTGGATTCTTTGGTCCATTGAAAACGAAATTCGCCTTTGAGTGTGACAAATGGTTGAGTCATAATCCAGGACGTGTCATTGGTCAAACAGAAGTGGCCTTTCTGGTTAAGGAGGCTTATCAGAAGTTCGCAACAGTTAATAATGCTGCGGCAGGTTTCAAAACTACCGGAATATGGCCTTTTGATAGAAATATTTTTTCAGAAGAAGATTTCGCAGCAGCTTCTGTTACGGATATTAATCTTGCATCTACATCATCTACACCAGCATCAGAAATACACGCCGCTGTCATCTATAGAACCATATCCAAAGGCAAGACTGCAAAATAGACGAAGAAAAGGTAAGAGGTCGATCATTGCTACTGATAGTCCATTTAAATTGGAGTTAGAGAAAAAAAATCAAGATGAAGAGGAAAAAATAGCCAAAAAAAAAGCGACGTTTAGAATTTAAACAAAAAAAAGACAGTACAACGAAACCTACTAAATCGATTAAAACGACTAAAAATACTAAGAAAACGTCGAAAAAAACCGAGGCAATCAAAAACAAGACTGCTGAGATTGAGGCTAGTGAAAATAAGATAGAATCTAAAGAAAATGATTCTTATTTTTGTGCGTTATGTGGCGAGAAATACGTCGATCCACCTGCAGAGGATTGGATTCAATGTAATTCTTGTAATAGCTGGTGGCATGAGGAGTGCACCAGCTATGAAGAGGGTATTTTTATATGTTATATGTGCACCAATGAGTAAAATTTTGTTATCATTAGTTTAAAATTATCTCATATGTATTTTTTAATAATGTTGATCACTTCAAGCAATAACAAAAAGAAACGAAAAATTAATATATATGAATGACTTTGTTATATTTTATTTCACTTAATATTTTCAATTTTGTAGCAACTTAAATAAAAAATGCGCACACTTGCCCCACATGACTCTAACTTATATATTCTAACCATACAAGGCAATTTTACAAAATATTTTCTAGCAATACCTCTTCCTAATCACCAAGCTAGTACGATAGCAGATGCTTTCGTGAAAAAATTTATTTGCATATTTGGATCACCGAAAGGAGTACTTACTGACCAAGGCAGAGATTTTGTAAGTAATTTATTAAAAAGATTGGCAAAACGTTTTAGAATTAAACAATTCCGTACCACAACTTTTCACCCTTAATTAAACGGGTCATTAGAACGTTGACATCATGTTTTAGGAGAATATCTCCAACAATTTGTTGCAAAAAATTCAGAATGGGATGATTGGCTTGAAATAGCAATGTTCTCGTATAATACTAGTGTACATGAAGGCACAAAATGCACACCCTATGAATTGGTTTTTGGTAAACTAGCTCGTGAACCTTCCAGTGAACCCTTATCACAACAAGAAAAATTACAAACATATGATGATTATTTAATTAATTTCGTAACACAATTACACGAAATGCGAACACAAGCAAGAGAGAATCTTATTTCAGCAAAAGAAAGATAAGAAACGTACCATGGTAGAAAAATAAACCCTTTTGAAGTAAAAATTGGGGATAATGTATTTTTATTAAAGAGAGGTAAAATTAAAAAACTAGATAATGAATACACAGGTCTTCACGAAGTTTCAGATGTACTAGGAAAACGAAATGTGAAAATCAACATAACACACATAAATATACACATAAGATACTTATCACTTGGAGAAAAATATAGAAATATTTGCATTTTTTTTCTTTTTGCGATGAAAGAAAACACCTTTGCTGACAGGAATAAATAAGCACAGCATAATTAGTGCCATCGTAAATATAATTTCAACTTTGTTTTTTCATAAATCAAGGGAACTTTTCTTGATTCCTATCCTATTGGAAGAACACTTTCAATAAATATTGAATCTGTAAATGTAAACTGTGCGATGGCGTTACAAAATTGTTGAAGTGAAAATTGTTTTTCCAATAGAAATTAATGTGCAACAATAACAAATTGAATGATTACTATTCTTCACATTTTTTCATGCAGAAATAATTCTATTAATGTCACAAAAAAAACATAGAAAAACAATTAAAAGTACGTAAAATGGAGGTGCGTATGCAATAACCGTCTAGGCGCTCGGCCTACTGGCCGAGCGCTTAGACGGTCATTGCGTGCACACCCTCAATTGTAAGAAAATCCATTCCCCTGTTATTATGTAAAATTGTTTTTCTTATGATTATTTTATTCGTTTAGTGGGACACCAATCAAATTTCATTTTTACCCAAACTTATTTTCTTATCGCTTCGAGCCAAATTTTTAAAAATGATGCGATTATAATAAATCACGGTTCATTTTTTTAGGAAAACGATCCTCTACAACTTGACAGTTTCCGATTTTTGAAAATGAATTCTTTAATGGCTGAAATTATAAAAAAACAATTTTTCAAAACAAAATTTTTATAAACAAATTGCTGTATTTGATAATAATTAATTCAATTTCAAAAATAGGAAACTGTCAAGTTGTAGAGAATCTTTTTTCTAAAAAAATGAACCATAATTTATTAGAATCGCATCATTTTCAAAAATTTGACTCGAAGCGATAAGAAAATAAGTTTGGGCAAAAATAAAATTTATTAATAACATTATTTTTTTGTGTTTCAAATTTTTTTCATGAAAAATAATCTTTTCTCATTCAAATTGGCCCTTCAATAATAATGTTGCTATTCTTGAAAGCAAAATTATCTATTTTTGTCTGAGGTCTAATTTTCGTGATCGTACCACCTTAAGGAAACGATTTTGCAGAACAACGCTTATTTCGTATTTCACATATTTTGGTGAAAAAAATCGAATTTTTTTAATATTAAAAATCAAAACATAAAATATACATCCTGTCGAGAAATTTTTTAATAAGAATGTGTAGACCTCATTTAGGCAAATAATTTTTCATCTAAACATTTTTTTATGTATCTCATATATTTTGTCTAAAAAATGGAATTATTGAATTTTAATCGTATTTTTTGGAATTGAAACGAAAAATATATGTTTTTTCATAAACTGTGTGAGAAAAAACTTGTAGATCTTTTTGAAACGAACAACTTTGTATTCTTACGTTTTTTTCGTATTTCACATATTATTGTTAAAAAATTGAATTTTGGATTTTCAATAGATTATTTTTGAATTAAAAAAAAAAAATATGCATCTTGTGAAAAAATGTTACAATTCAAATTTGTAGTTCTTCATGTAGAAAATAATATTGTATCATAACGTTTTTTCGTATCTCGTATAATTTAACTGGAAAATGGAATTTTGATATTGACTTTTTTCGAATTTGAATATGCTGTAACATTTCTAATTTTGATTTAATCAAAAAATGTTATCAGGATAATTTTTAGAAATTTATGAGCACTATCTAAAACTAGTATTGAAATTTTTGATTTTTTCAAAAAATTATTTTCAAAAACACAAAAGTAGTGCTCAATCCCTCAATTTTGATTGGATGTGGCTGGTTAATGATCTTGTCCTTACTTTTTCGGCTCCGATAAAGTGTGACAAAGCTCAATTCAATCTGATAATTCTATCGAGAGTTATGCCGTACACGACCTACTACAGACAGACAGACACTTTCGTAAAAACCGTTTTTTCTGACTCAGGGGGTCTCAAAACGTAAATATTTGATGGAAATTTCGAAAGTCATTTTTCACATAAAACCAATACCTTCTCATCCATGATGAGAATGTAAAAAAAATATTATTACTATATATATATGTTTAATCAACGATGTATTACTTCCAAATTGTCTTATCTTTTGTTATTATAGATTTATGTAACATATTGTTATGATTCTTTTTATTTGTTGCAACAAAAAAATTAAAAATGTTAATCCCAATAACTATGATTCAACAAAATTTCTGACACAATACAATTGTTAAATTAAATTTCAAAAATATGTTCTTGAGCAAGTAAGCACCTTGGATTAAATTTATTCTTCTGCTGAAGTTTAGATCGCGGATCCTTAACTGCCCGCGCTCGAACTAGGGGGGGAGGTGTCACGTCCCGCGACGTATTAGAATGTACTATAGGCACAGGCTAGGTCTAGAGAAAAATCTGGGAAAATTACTAAAAGAGAGAGAAAACCACCTATTGAAAAGAGAGGTATAACTACGTCACACACAGCGGGAGACTGCGCAATGCGTGACGTGACCAAAAAATATAATATAAAAAGGACACGCCGCCAAGGGAAAGACTAGTCTTGTGAGCAAAATTTAAGTGCGGCAAATTTCTAAAAACTTAAAAGGATTCTCAGCGTGAGATAATTATACCGTGCAGTTTAACAGTGTGAAGACCCGAGAGTCATAAATTTACCGTGGTCCGTTTTCGAATTCTTCAAAGGATTTTAGAGTCAGTATCTAAGTGAGATAATATTGTTGTCTTCCTCGCACCAAGAGGATAATATTGCTGTCTTCCTCACACCAAGAGGATAATATTGCTGTCTTCCTCACACAAATTGGATTATATTGCAGTCTTCCTCACACCTGTTCGGATTACAAGTAGTTAAAAGGGGAACATTCAACTAAGTCAACAACAGGTACCGTACTTCTCTCTCTATCTTCTGTCCTTTTCCACCCAGCCAGCCTGTGCCTCACATTACATACCAATTGTATCGACATTTTTATAAACTCCAAACTATAATCATTTTAATAAATTTAATCTGTATTATTTGATAATCATTGTGTCTTTTCATTGACTTATCCTCATCCCTAAGCGAGGATCATTCGATCCTAACTTAAAACGAGGAATCTTCGATCAAAGTAAGTATTTACGTACTTGTGACGTAACAGTCACAATAATAATTTGGAAATCGCAATTGTAAAATCCATACTTTGAAAATATAGAACACAAAAAATCAAAAAACCTTGTTTTAAATATTTTTACACAAGATGCTTTTTGATAATAATGCAATTTTTTAATGTACATTTCAAACTTTATTTTCATTAAACTTCATACGTAGTTATAATAAAAATGTATACTTAATATAATTTAATAATTATATTAAATATATCAACAATCATAATTATAATAATTTATTAATTAATTATATTAATTTTTAAAAATATTTTATTAATCATTTATGAAAAAAGTTGATTTATTTTTATTTGAGTAAGGCTAAAAAATTTTATTGACGGCACTTACTCTCACAAGCTCTGAATAACTCTTGCAGTCACTATATTTAAAATTTCCAAATTTATGTCTGAGGATTGTAAGCAAGCATGTTTGTGATTCGACGAAAGCGTATCGTACTATATATGGTAGTCTCATTTCATCCTGCGATTAAGGGTTAATTTTGTTAATATTAGATTCAATGTCCGCGATGATAGTGTATGTAGGAATTTCCCGTTTTTTAATAGGAAGCCCTAAATTTATACCTAAGTTAGCTATTTTTGCGACATTTTCTGGTATTTGATTTCCTGTCAGATTTTTGAACCATTTTTGGTGAAGTTTACTGTTGGAGACGGTCCTTTTTTTTGCAATCAAGAGCAGTTGAATTTACGCTCCTCGAATTGGTGCGAAACTTTTCCGGATTCAAATTCAAAATATCTATCGAACGAATAGCTAGGATAAAACAGCGACGATTCTACTTTCAAGGTGCCTGATCTGATTTTCAAGATACCTTTTTTTTTTTTTTTTTTTTTTTTTTTTTTGTGAGGAGGAAAAATGGCAAAATCTTTTATAGACGTTGTACAGGACTCTCCTAGGACGGGTCTAGGCATATTTCAAGATACCTTAAATGTGCGCCTATATGACGAATGTCAAGATTCAGAATAGACTTCTGAAATGTGATATGCAAGTTTGAGAATCGATTACACATACTTCTTGAATTGAACTCAATGATGTAATATCTTAGATGTCTTTATCATTAGAAAACAGAACCAAAAACTGTCTTTCAATTGGTATAGGAAACCAACTTGGTCAGGCAAATACATTAACTTCAATTCCCATCACCCCCTCAGATACAAAAAAAGTGTAATTAACAACTTGGTGGACAGAGCAGTCTTAATTTCATACAAGGGATTTCCAAAAAACAACCTTAAATTAATTTCAGATAAAGTAGAAGGAAATGACTATCCACTTCTTTTCACACAAGAAATTATTAACTAGAGTCTCTTTACTGTTGAACAAAAGACCCAATTAGGCAAGAATCATATCGACATAAACACGAAAGCAAACCCTTCATTAGTATTCCTTATATTGAAGGTCTGTCGGAAAAAATATCGGGAATCCTACACAGCTAGAACTTAAAACTGCGTGTAAAAATCAAAAGAATCTAAAAATGATATTGCAATCAACTAAAGATAAAGTACCCAAAAAACATTCCTCTTACATCGTCTACAGTGTTCCTCGCAACGAGAATGACTTTTTTTTTAATGGAAGTACATTCAAAGGACTACGGCGCAATTACCAAGGCGATTCAGTAGCGCTCGAATCGTCCGAGAGAGCAGGCGTGAGTCATAATGAGTTCTGTGTACGCGAAACATTTGAAGCGGTCTTCTTGTGTACCCATCGAAAGGGACCACTTATGTCTTATACAGCCACTGCTAAATACATCAAAAAGTCGAAATCGTTCGTGAAGAAGTGGGTTGAGCGTTATAAAGTCAATAAAACAGTCGACGGTCTGCCTGAAAGAGGCAAATCGCGAGCAACAACGAGGTTTTGGGTGTTTAGAGCTCTTCACCGAGAACTTGAATGCTCAGAAAATGCACCAAATATATGAACGTGGTCTTCTAAGGTCTGCTACAAAGATGTTTGGAGCCGATACGGCCGATTGGATCTTACCAGAAGATAACGACCCGAAACATCGAAGCCGTCTCTGCACCGCCTGGAAAACAGAAAATGGCATCACAACTTTGGACTGGCCATCACAGTCCCCCGATGCGAATCCAATCGAAAATGTCTGGAGACTTTTGAAGAGGAAGCTTGCGGGAAAACGTGTGTTCACCCTGAAACAGCTCTCGCAAAAAATCAGGAAGATATGGGAAGAATTACCAACGGACTACGCTGAAAAATTAGTGGAAAGCATGTCGAAAAGGTGCCAGGCCATTCTGGACAAAGATTGGGACTGGACTATCTATTAGGTAGTAGCGCCGTAGTCCTTCGAGAGTACTTTTATTTAAAAAAAAAAAAAACGTTTCAAAATCTCTAATTGTTTTCGAAAAATCGAGGACTCGCTCTTGTTGAACAGACTGTAGGTCAAACGAAACAGTTCCTTAGAAACAGATTAAAAGATCATAAAAATAACATTAGAGGAAGCCTCAATCAACAAAATGCACTAACGAAACATATAATTGAGAAAGACAATTTCTTTGATTTTGATGAAACCAAAAATCTAACTAATGAAGAGAACTACAAAAAAAGATTATTTTTGCAGATGTGCCATATTGTAGGTACAGATGATGCGGTGAACCTGAGAATTTGTGTAAAAGAAAGGAAAAAAATAATAATATGCGATTCCAGAACTGCAAAATTAACTGCAATATGTCATTCAAATCAATAATAAAAATAAACACATAAAACATTCAGAGGTGTTTTCCGCTTTTTTTCATGTCAACTGTAGAAGGCTATTCTTCGTGTATTTTTTCTCGTTCGCTCATCTGAGTATTATATAAAAATATAACAATTCTTCCTGTGAATGGTTGCATTATTGCAGTTTTGGTTACCTACCAATACAATACTTTCAAAGAGTAATTTTCCCGCGAACCCACACAAATATCCTTCGCGTTCTTCAGTATTCAATAGTGTATTGTTCAATCCTTTTGTTCAAAATAAAAATACTCGATTAAAATAATTTCTCTCGGTTGACTAAGAATACGATACTGGTAAGAGTATTTTATCCGAAATTACTCCCATTAAAGTATTTTCTCTCGTTTACACATCGGAGTATGATATAAGTATATAAAAATTTGTAAGATATTTATATGGTTAGCTGGAATGTTGATTGAATTTTCACCAAGGAATCAAAAGCACGTATTATAATGGACGGATAAACGAAGGAGCTGGCATGAGGAATTATCAATAAATGTTCTAATATCTGGTGCCAATTGGTTGGGTGATCGTGAAGAATGGGAAAAAAGATATGGAAAGGCAGGAGAAAAGGCACTGAAAGTTAATTGGATGCAACAGGCAAGCCCTCCGGAGGCATCGATTAAATAAATAAATTAGCCACACAGCAATTGGAAAATCGAGGACCAAGGTTTGGCCATGTGAATGAGAGATTGTAACAGTGTCTTTCCACCAATTCTGGAATCATTCTATCATTCTGTGAGGCTTTGAGAAGAATGGTCCTAAATCTGCAATCAGATAAGGAACAGAGCCATCAGGAGATGGAAATATTATTCAGCGCCATCTGATTTTTCTGGAATTCTGGTCTTGAATATAACCAATTGGTAAAGTCAAATGCAAAGATATTCTTCTACATTTGGCTCTTATGTTCACTGCTTCATCAATTAATGCTGACAACGATCCTGGGATTGCAAGAAAAAATGGGAATGAAAAGGACTTCAAAATAAATAATTGTTATGTACTATTGTAATAATTGCTTGGACTTGTGAGTACATTAATTTTAATGTAATTAATTTATCCGTTAATATTAAGTAGAATAAATGTTATCCTTCTAATGACAAAATATTGGTGTCATTCAGGTGTGTGTATGAGTTCTTGAGAGCAATTATAAATAAACAAAATTGATTGTTATATTTTGGCGCCCGAACAGGGACATGAATGAGTCTTGATTAAATATTTATTTTGTTTTCTTGTTTACTGATTTTATGATTTTATTGATTTATATTGTAATTGTTAATTTTAATTAATGTCGCATTCGCAAGTTTCGCCAATTCTTATAAGACCTATAAGTATTTTACTAGGAGAGGATACTCCAAAATCAAAGCGTCAATATCATAAAAAGAAATCTTTTGATAAGTTCTCTGCTCGGCGTAATTTATTAGAAACAATGGCTGAACAGCAAACATTGTTAGATTTGCAAAAAGAGATCGAAGAGTTGCGTCAGCTTAACGATCGACAACGCGATGAGATTAATATGCTCAGAGAAAGACAATCGCCGGTCGCACAGCAGGGGGATGTTGGAAGTCGAATTGTGAATGATTTGGTTGCGGGGTTAAGAGTTTTGAATATTGATACGAAGGTTCCAAAATTTGAGGATGATTTAAGTAGGAACCCGAATGAATTCTTAAGCTCATTGGATTCTTATTTTGCCTCGAAGCAGATTCCTGAAACACAAAAACTTTTGGTAACTGAGAACGCCCTTTTTGATCGTGCAAGAATCTGGTTCGAAGCTCGATATCATAATTTTCGGAATTATCAGGCATTCAGGGTTGCTTTCTTGGCTGAATTCTACTCAATTCCAGTTAGAGTAAAATTGAAATCAAGATGGGCTGCAAGAAAATTTGATTCTACTAAAGGGAATCTGCAAACATATTTTTTTCTCAATATAAAGAGGCTAGATATTTTCTTCCTATACTCGAAAGTTATGAGATTAATTATAGTATTATACAGCAGTTACTGCTTCGTGTGCGTGAAGCGTTGACAGCTATATAATATTCGGACGTAAATAAAGTAACTCAGGCTTTAGCGCATCTTGATTTGACGCATGAAGAACGCGAAAATAGTCGTAGGAGTCAACAGCACAGATATCAGAGTGATAATAAATTAAAAGAGTTTCAACCGAAAATTCGCGGTTTGCAGTATGACCTACCAGGGGTCAATGGTAATGTGAGAGGTTTGGGAAATAAACAATCGAGATTTTCAGGTTATTCCAATGCTTGCCAGTGTCAACATTACAATTGTGACTAATAGATCGAGACCAGAATACATGACAACTAATAAAATCTCTTTACAATCAAATTCATCTCAAAGTTCTGATTCACATGCATTGCGGATTTTAGTATTCCTCCACCCCCATTGGTGCAGAATATGAATATTGATAATTTAAACTAGATGATGGTACGACAGCTCTAGGTCCAATGGCGTGCCAAGGCCCGTATGATATATTGGGGGTCCTAAAAAATGATGTTGTGCAGGATGGTAATTCTGAAGACGTACCAGTAGTATCTAAACTGGAAAAATGCTTAATGTTGATCGTCACAGTATTTAATTTCCCGGTTCCGGCTCTGGTAGTTACAGGAAGTCAAGTAACCTGTATATCGGAGGAGTTTCATGATTACTTAATGCAACATGGAGATATTTTGGAATTACCCGTGACGAACTGTATTCTTTTAACAGCAATTGGAAAGAAACCAACAAGGATAAAAAAGCAAGTTCTTTTGAATATCAGAATAGGCACATATGAAAAATTAGTAACATTTTTAGTAGTGCCTGGTTTGTCAAATAAAATAATTTTTGGAAATAATTGGCTTTTGGATGATAAAATGATCCTAGATTTTAAAAATAGAAAGATAATAGTGGATTGTTATGATGTTCCTTGTAAGTTAATGTTGTACGGTCGACTTTCGGTCGAGAGACTATTATCAACAAGTAATGAGGATTATACTTTTATTCAAATTCTTTCGGGTTCAAGGTTGGAAGCAGAAATATCGGGTTTCGCGAATTCTATCAAGGAGACTCAGAAAGTTGTGTCTCGTCAGACATGCTCAAAATCAATTAGTATACAAACGGATGAAATAAATAATTGTTTGTCAGTAGCGGATATAAATAATTCTGTTATTGAAATTAATAATAAGATGTTGTGTAATAATATGAATTTAAATTCGATGAAGTGTGATTATGAGATAACTAATCATGGCGTCAGAAGCCAGATAGAGAAAACCCAATGCAACTCGATAGTTGTAGGTACATATGATAATTCAAGAAATATGTCAGAGAATATGAATTTAAACAATAATGTCGATTTGTGTGATTCCTGTGATAATGAATTTAATACTTTGTCGATTCTGTTTCAAGACAATGATTGTGCTAATTATCAGACACGATCTTTGAGAGTAAATAACAATATTGATATCTCAAAGGGGAATAATAATTCTGTGAGCTTGATTAATAAATCTATGAATGAGACAACTGACTTTGAATTTTTGGAAAAGGTAGTTTGTGAATCGCATTTAAGTGAACTTGAGCTTTCACGATTAAATATATTACAGGTGGAGAAGGTATATTCAGCATTGGAGGATGGTATTTTTGTGGCCGACGTACGATCGATCGCGGAATCCCTTATAGCATTGACTTCTGAGGAGCGTGCAATATTTATAAATGAAATATCAAAATTTAAAAAATTATTTTCACACAAAAATGTCGCTGCAGGAAATTATGAATATGAAATCAAATTAAAACCACATAGTAGAATCACACATAGAACACATCCGATTCCGTTGAAATTCAGAGAGTCGGTAGACAATGAGATAGATCGGATGCAATTGGCTGGAGTCATTGAGGAATCAACGAGCTCATATTGTAATCCATTGCGTATAGTACAAAAAAATGATAGGACTATTCGTATTTGTTTAGATGCGCATTATATAAATAGTATCATAGAATCCGAAAGTGAATCACCACCACTAATCAAAGACATCGTGCAGAAATTTCATGGCGTTCGTTATATTTCGACGACGGACTTAGCAAATGGGTATTGGCAGATACCATTGCATAAGAGCTCTCGTCAATATACGACCTTCCTGTATAATTCAAAGGTATATCACTTCTGCCGGATACCTTTTGGATTGAAGACTGCAGGATCGGGGTTTATTCGTGCATTGAACTTTGCATTGGAAGATAAATTTGATTCATTTCTGACATCTTATGTTGATGATTTGTTGATTACTTCTCGTGAAACATTCAAAAACCATTTACAGGATTTATGTACAATTTTTTCTGTCTTGGAAGCACAAAATTTTACGTTAAAGTTAGATAAATCAGTATTCTTCCGTGATTCAGTTAGGTTTCTGGGATTTCATCTCTCATTGGATGGTATTAGACCAGATACCGATAGACTTAATATAATTAGAGATTTTGCTGAACTAAGAAATAAGAAGGATTTGCAGAGTTTTCTATGAAGATGCAATTATTATCGACAATTCGTCATACGATATTCTAATTATCTCGAACCTTTTAGGGATGTCTTGAAAAAGAATAGCAGATGGGAATGGACACCAAAGCATAAAGCAGCGTACTCAAATTTAAAGAATAGCTTTGCGGATAGTATTATGTTGAATCATTATATTCCAGATGGTAAATTCAAATTACAAACTGATGCTTCTAAAAAACACATTGCTCAGGTCAGGATAATATAGTAGCTGATTTTTTTAGTAGAAATACATCGGGTAAATTTGAGGATAAGGAATCTAATACCCTAACGATTCCTGAACTTATTTTGGATTCGTCTAATAACTGTTCACCAGTTACTGCTAGTGCGATTGTAGTGGATTTGAATTTTAAAAAAAATTGAAAAAAATACAAGCCTTGCAGGATCAGTATGAAAGTGTTAAGCGAATTAGAGATGAAGTCAGCAGTAAGAGATATAGGGATAATTATTTGATTCATGAAAATGTCCTCTTTCGTAAGGATTATTCTCTGAATAATTGGCAGGTAGTTCTACCTAGAGCCTTAAATATGGAAGTTACGGATTAAATTCATTCTAAATTATCGCATCCTGGTTATTATAAAACGTTGATGTACATCAAACAATTTTTTTATTGGAAATCTATGAGCTCTGATATAAAGAAGTTCGTTGTAACATGCGATATGTGCCAAAGGATAAAGCCGTTGAGTTATAAAATGGAGGAGTAATTTCAATTCATAAAGTCTGATCGACCAGGTGATCTAGTCAAAGTTGATTTTTATGGGTCTTTGCCTAGATCAATTAGAGGAGTAGAATATATTTTTGTCTTATTGGATGTTCACTCAAAATATGTAAAGTTATACGCAATAAAGAGAGAAACTACAAGAGCGGCGTTATGTAAGTTGTTGCACAAATATATTCCTGAAATGGGTAAACCGAAGAGAGTGTTGGCTGATAACGGTACACAGTTTGAATCACCTATTTGGAGTTGTGAGTTGCAGAGGGCTGGAATACGTCCGGTTTTTCTTCGGTTAGACACCCTAAAAGCAACCAAACGGAAAGAGTGATGAGAGAATTGGTCCGATTGTTTCGAAACTTTGTTTCGGATTCCCATACTCGGTGGGCTAAGTATTTACCAGTAATTGAAGAATATTTGAATATAACAACTCATAGTAGTACCGGATTCGCTCCTTATGAGTTGCATTTTGGAAGAAAACCTGAAAATAAGATTGAGAAATTGATAAAATTTCCGGAGTTGAAAGATCTGACCCATGATGCTAAAATTTTTTTGGCTAACAAAAAATTATGGGATTTTGATAAAAAACGAAAAAAGTATCAAAAAAGTCATTCTGGCATCGATCTGTTTGTCGGTGACCTAGTGTTATTAAACATTTCAAAAAAATCTGACAAATTTAAACATGTAACCGAGAAATTTTTCCACCTCTTTTACGGTCCTTATAGAATTTCGAAAATACATGGGCATAATGCATATGAATTGGTCAGGGTGGACAATCCTGAATGCATAATCGGAATTTATAATCGATGCAGTATCAGGAAATATCATAGTAGAGAGACTAACTTTAGTTTATACGATCTTTGACTTCCAGCATGCCTTGGTTGATTAAAATCACTGATTAACTGTATAGACAAATTTAATATTAAATGTCATTTTTTTTATAGCTATAAGTATTTGACGAATGGACTGAGAGATGTTGTGAAAATAGACGTAAGGTAATCTTCGATGTATAAGGATGGCACTGTTTTAAAATGTATGCATGTTATTTTACATTTTAAAAGGGGGATGTTGTAAGATATTTATATGGTTAGCTGGAATGTTGATTGAATTTTCACCAAGGAATCAAAAGCACGTATTATAATGGACGGATAAACGAAGGAGCTGGCATGAGGAATTATCAATAAATGTTCTAATATCTGGTGCCAATTGGTTGGGTGATCGTGAAGAACGGGAAAAAAGATATGGAAAGGCAGGAGAAAAGGCACTGAAAGTTAATTGGATGCAACAGGCAAGCCCTCCGGAGGCATCGATTAAATAAATAAATTAGCCACACAGCAATTGGAAAATCGAGGACCAAGGTTTGGCCATGTGAATGAGAGATTGTAACAGTGTCTTTCCACCAATTCTGGAATCATTCTATCATTCTGTGAGGCTTTGAGAAGAATGGTCCTAAATCTGCAATCAGATAAGGAACAGGGCCATCAGGAGATGGAAATATTATTCAGCGTCATCTGATTTTTCTGGAATTCTGGTCTTGAATATAACCAATTGGTAAAGTCAAATGCAAAGCTATTCTTCTACATTTGGCTCTTATGTTCACTGCTTCATCAATTAATGCTGACAACGATCCTGGGATTGCAAGAAAAAATGGGAATGAAAAGGACTTCAAAATAAATAATTGTTATGTACTATTGTGATAATTGCTTGGACTTGTGAGTACATTAATTTTAATGTAATTAATTTATCCGTTAATATTAAGTAGAATAAATGTTATCCTTCTAATGACAAAATATTGGTGTCATTCAGGTGTGTGTATGAGTTCTTGAGAGCGATTATAAATAAACAAAATTGATTGTTATAAATTCTTCTGGTTAATGGTTGTAATATTACTGTTTCGGTTAACTAACAACACGATATTTTCAAAGATTTTTTCCCTCAAATCCATTCAAATATCCTTCGCGTTTTTTACTATTGAAAAGTAAATACTCGCATCAAAATATTTTCTCTCGGTTTACTATGAATACGCCACCATTAAGAGTATTTTCTCTCGCCTACTCATCGGAGTATTTTAAATGAATATGACAATTCTTTGTGTTAATGGTGGTTTAGGTCAACTGCCTTTACACTACTTTCTAAGAGTATTTTTTCCACCGAATTCACACAAATATCCTTCGCGATCTTTAGTATGCGATAGTAAATTATACAAACTTCTTTGAAAACGTAAATACTCGTACTTAAATATCTTTTCTCGGTTTACTATAAATGAGATACCGTTGGGATTATTTTTTCCTAAAATACTCGCTATATAGTAATTTCTCTCTCTTACTCATCGCAGTATGATAAAATAATATAATTACTTGTTTTCTTCGTGGTTATTGCTACATTATTGCAGTTTCAGCAAACTGCCAATACAATACTTTCGAAGAGTATTTCTCCCGCGAATTCACACAAATATCCTTCGCGTTTTCAAGTATTAAATAGTTAATTGTACAACCTTTTTCCGGAACGTAAATACTCGCATTAAGGGATTATATACGTTGTGGTGAGTCAAAATATCGAAAAAAAATTTATGACTTATTTTCAATGAACATACACTGAGAAAAAATGCTATTAATGGTTGTATGATTACAGTCTCGATAAATACTCGCATTAAAATATTTTCTCTCGATTTACTATAAATAAGATACAGTTGAGAATATTTCTTTCCTAAAATACTCGCTTTTTGCAATTTCGGCAAACTGCCAATACAATATCTTCAAAGAGTATTTTTCCGCGCATTCACACAAATATCCTTCCCGTTTTCAAGTATTAAATAGTAAATTGTACAACCTTTTTCCGAAACGTAAATACTCACATTAAAATATCTTGTCTCGATTTACTATGAATACGATACCTTTGAAGAGTATTTTCTCCTAAAATACTCCCATTGAAGTATATTCTTTCGCTTACTCATCTGAGTATGGCTGTATTACTGCAGTTTCGGTTAACTTATGTATATTACACAGATCTTCAGGAATTTGTTCCTCCGTGTTATTCAATATTTAAATGAGTGATATTTATTTCTAAAATTTGAAAAAATTAACTTGTACGTATTGCACATATAACGTAGATATATAAATTTAACTTAAAATGTAGATGGGACTACATAAAAGCAAAAGGACATTTCTGCCTCATTTGTTGTAAATAAAAAAAAATTGTTGACTAACCTTAAGACATTGAAACTCGTTGAATTTTTTTATATTTGTTTTAGTTTTAACGCTTTTCTTTCTCCGTCGCTGTTTTGTAAAGCACATTACTTTCCACAAACTCACTATAAGAAGAACATTTAGTGACTGATTTCTGGGTGCATGGAGAAGACAGTTGTAGGCGAGAAAAACAGTGGGATGGAGGGAAATTTTTTTTTATATAAGTAGAGCTGTGATTGTAAAGGAAAAATGGAAGGATAAACACCAGATGACCAGACTGCCCGGGCAATGAAGAAAGGATGGTAAATTTTAACTGGAGTCATAAGGATTCCACAGATTTTGAAGGAAATGCAAAGGGCCTAAGCATTCTTTTATTGGAAAGTTTGAGCAATTTAATAATAAAACAAATTTTTGAATATCTTGTTGGAAATACTGGAGTGAGTTGGAGAAAATAAAAACCATAATATATTTTCTCTGAAATGCAAACTAAAGTTTAAAATAATTTTTTTCGAAATGCATTAAAGTATTTTCTATCGTCCACTCATCCGAGCATTATATTTAAGAATATGACGAGTCTACTATATTAACGCGTTCTACCTTCGTGGTAAATGAAAAGTGTTTATTTCACGGCCTTAAGATTTAGGTTACGGTATCTCGTTCTCATCCTACTAACACAATACTCGCAGAAAATATTGTTAATCGTGAATTTACACGTTCATTATGAGTAATATTAAAAAAACATGCCTTGACAATTTTTTTACGCGCATATTTTATCACCAATATTTCGAAAAATGTTTATTATTTTACTGTTTCGAGACCGTTTGGAGCGACTTTCCTGAAAAAAAAAAAAGAATTCTGTCGAATATGTGATATGGAGTTGCCTTTCTCGGACGCTCGAACGCATAGAAATCTCGAGTGCCCGTGACAATAAAATGAATTTTCTTAAGGAAGTACCGTCGCCACTACGCTAGTCAAGCATACACACTCTCTCGTTTGATTCGGTGAGTAGGTAGATGTAGCAACGTAGCGACCTGCGGGAGTGGGTACAGTGTGTCCAGATTTGACACGCGAACGTTACGCACACAACGCCAACAGCAGTACGTACGTGAGAATGGTTGCGCGCGCAGCGTAGTGTGTCTGCTGTTCGCAGTGGTTCTCTGAATTTTCTCTGTTTGAAGGCTCCTTGTACCTACAGCTGATATTGCGTGCGCGAGGAATCACATGTACGCACTGTTAGCTAAAGTTGTGTAAGTTAGATTACTATATGAAACTCAACAGTTTGTAGGAGCACTGCTTACAAAATACAGATCGACAGCTTGCTCGGTTTTTATGTTTCTTTCGACTCTGCTGGATTCCGTGCAAAAGAGGCGCGAAAGAGATGCCGCATTTGAAATGACGGAAGATATAATTTGAAAACTTAACCCTAAAATCAAAATTTTATAGTGTGTAAAATCTTTTACATGATAGTTTTAATAAACAAGTGTTAATGAAGGGGTTCAATATTTGAGCAAGTTAATAATTTATATTCTAATTCACATACGAAATTACAATTACTAAACAATTTTTTTGTATGAACTTGATTTGACAAACCTTTACTATTGAGTAAAATACTTTAAATACCATTTTTTGAAATACATAACATCTTTTACGTGACAATTTCAATATATAAGTGTAAACTAAAGGTTTCTTTTTTTTTTTTATGAATAAATTATATTTACATTTTCATACGAAATTACTCATTGTGATTCTTTGTTATTAAGTAAAAGTGACAAATATTATAAAAATAAAATACTTTTAAAAAAAGTTTTAGAATACTTAAAAATTTGTATATGACAATTTTAATGTATAAATGTAAATGAAAGGTTTGATTATTAGAAAAAGCCAATTAATTATATCTGAATTCGCATGCGAAACTACAAATTGAGATCCCTTTGGTATGAAGATAATTCGACAAAGTTTTACTGTAAATTAAAATACTTTAAATAATTTTTATTGAAATACGTAAGAATCGTTTAAAAGATAATTTTAGTATATGCACTGCCATAAAAAATTACAGGTTCACTTGTACTTTTATCTACTGCTAAAGCATCTTCATTTTTATAATAACATGTGATGTAAAAGATTTGAGATATTCCACAAATTTTTAATGATATTTTATTCGAAATAAATATTTTTCCACTTCATATCAGAGAAATCTCAACATGCAATTTAGTATTCAAATTTAAATATAATATATTTGATATTTAAAGAATCAAACTATTTATTCACACTTGGATAGTCTCTAAATCATTTATATACAAATACAATATAATTTATTTTTGAATAATCAAATATTTTATTTACATTTATTTGATGAAATTGTCATGTAAAAGGTTTTAAGTATTCCGAAAACTTTTTTGAGCTCCTTTATTCTAAAGGAAATTTTTTGAAATTTATTTCTTACTAGACAAATTTTAAAGTTTTATTTCTTATGCAAAATTAAACATGTTTTTTATTTTTTTATATAATAAAATCTCTTATTCACACTTGTATATTAAAATTTTCTAAAAATAATTTTGGATAAATAAGAAATTTTGTTTCCAAATAATTGATATTGCGTGCGCGAAAGTTGTATAAGTTTGATCGCTATATGAAATCGAAGCGTATATTAAAGAACTTCTTAAAAATTGACAGGATGCTCAGATTTTATGTTTTTCTCGATTCTATACAAAAAAGGCGCGAAAGAGACGCCAAATTTGAAACATATTATTTGAAAAATTAACCAAATACGTGTTTTACTTTCTTAAAGTAATGAAAAAATTAATTTAAAAAATATGATATAATTACTACTGGAAAGGTACACTATCTTTTGTGCTTAAATTTTGTTTCAAATCTTTTTTCATAAAATCGCTTTTTCACCAAAATAGCATTATTCTCTCAATTTAAGGAGGTTCGACCGTGACTAGGAAGTCCTTGGAAAACTTGACTAATTCCCAGTTTAAAAAATCTGAATGCTGTTATCATATGCATAATATTAGAGAAAGATGTTCGCTTTACCGAGACAAAATTAGAAAATATAAAAAATGTCCTTTCTAGTACCAATTACGGTAGGTTGAGCCTCCTCAAATTTGTACATTTTTCACTAATTCAATTAGCACATCGAATTTGATAGACACATCAGCAATTTTCAAAAATTTACTTACGTCAACAGTAACAGAAACTATTAATTAAACTATGAAATTTCATACATCTCAATGTAAAATTTTGAATCAATTTAATCATAATTTTTTAACGAGCAGTCCATCGGCAATCGAAAGACCTGGTCTCGAATCCCAGCGCAGTCGAAAGCGTCTTTTTTCCTCAGAAAGATTTTCAAATTATTTCATATATAAAATATTAATATTCGATTGATCTAAAAATTAATAATGAACAGAACTTATATTGACCCTTAGTATTAATATTAAAAAATTGTTGATGTCCTTAGTTGGCTTTAGGGTCCAGAAAAAATGTAACTCAAAGTTTCATACTTTCAAATGTTTCGACTCAGATTGAAGTCCTCATGAGTGAGAATTTATTTCTATAAAAAATACAAAGGAAACAACTTAAAAATTGCCTGTGTGGCGGATAAACATTGTGGTAACAATCGATATAACGTGTGTGTACGTGTGAAAGCTGTAAAAACTGCCTCAATAGTGCTATTTTGGAAGATTCTCCCCATAGTATTTTTACAGAAAAAATTTTTTTGTAGTTTTAACTTTTGTAAATTTAGTTATTTAGACCAATTTCATAGTTACACATGTACAATTCATTTATATCGTTTTTACCATAATGTTTATCCGTCACAGGGGCAATTTTTAAGTTTCTTCCTGTTTTCTTTTTATAGAAATAAATTCTCACTGATGAGGACTCCAATCTGAGTCGAAACGTTTGAAAATATGAAACTTTGAGATACATTTTTTCTGGACCCTAAAGCCAGCTAAGAACATCAAAAATTTTAAAATTTTAAAAATTGATTTTTTACATAAAATATGTTTTAATCTTTTATTCAAAAATTTATTTCTATGAATGAAACATTAGTGATTTTTATATGTTAGAAAATTATGATCACATTTATTTACAAAGCAAATTTTAAAAATAAAATATCCCAATCGATCTCAAATTTTCCATCGAGATGTCTCCCTTTCATAATTTAATCAACGGTTTCTTTTACTATTGGCATCAATACATGTTAAAAAATTGCTGATTTTTCTATTAAATTCAATGCGCGAACATTTTTCTCTAATATTATGCATAGGATAACAGCATTCAGATTTTTTAAACTGGGAATTAGTCAAGTTTTCCAAGGGCTTCCTAGTCACGGTCGAACCTCCTTAAATTGAGAGAATAATGCTATTTTGGTGAAAAAGCGATTTTATGAAAAAAGATTTGAAACAAAATTTAAGCACAAAAGATAGTGTACCTTTCTAGTAGTAATTATATCATATTTTTTAAATTATTTTTTTCATTACTTTAAGAAAGTAAAACACGTATTTGGTTAATTTTTCAAATAATATGTTTCAAATTTGGCGTCTCTTTCGCGCCTTTTTTGTATAGAATCGAGAAAAACATAAAATCTGAGCATCCTGTCAATTTTTAAGAAGTTCTTTAATATACGCTTCGATTTCATATAGCGATCAAACTTACACAACTTTCGCGCACGCAATATCTGCTGAAAGTTCATATGAAATTGCATCTGAAGAGTTTTATAATATAAAATAAATTTTACAAATTTAATAATCAATTATTTGGAAACAAAATTTCTTATTTATCCAAAATTATTTTTAGAAAATTTTAATATACAAGTGTGAATAAGAGATTTTATTATATAAAAAAATAAAAAACATGTTTAATTTTGCATAAGAAATAAAACTTTAAAATTTGTCTAGTAAGAAATAAATTTCAAAAAATTTCCTTTAGAATAAAGGAGCTCAAAAAAGTTTTCGGATTACTTAAAACCTTTTACATGACAATTTCATCAAATAAATGTAAATAAAATATTTGATTATTCAAAAATAAATTATATTGTATTTGTATATAAATGATTTAGAGACTATCCAAGTGTGAATAAATAGTTTGATTCTTTAAATATCAAATATATTATATTTAAATTTGAATACTAAATTGCATGTTGAGATTTCTCTGATTTGAAGTGGAAAAATATTTATTTCGAATAAAATATCATTAAAAATTTGTGGAATATCTCAAATCTTTTACATCACATGTTATTATAAAAATGAAGATGCTTTAGCAGTAGATAAAAGTACAAGTGAACCTGTAATTTTTTATGGCAGTGCATATACTAAAATTATCTTTTAAACGATTCTTACGTATTTCAATAAAAATTATTTAAAGTATTTTAATTTACAGTAAAACTTTGTCGAATTATCTTCATACCAAAGGGATCTCAATTTGTAGTTTCGCATGCGAATTCAGATATAATTAATTGGCTTTTTCTAATAATCAAACCTTTCATTTACATTTATACATTAAAATTGTCATATACAAATTTTTAAGTATTCTAAAACTTTTTTTAAAAGTATTTTATTTTTATAATATTTGTCACTTTTACTTAATAACAAAGAATCACAATGAGTAATTTCGTATGAAAATGTAAATATAATTTATTCATAAAAAAAAAAAGAAACCTTTAGTTTACACTTATATATTGAAATTGTCACGTAAAAGATGTTATGTATTTCAAAAAATGGTATTTAAAGTATTTTACTCAATAGTAAAGGTTTGTCAAATCAAGTTCATACAAAAAAATTGTTTAGTAATTGTAATTTCGTATGTGAATTAGAATATAAATTATTAACTTGCTTAAATATTGAACCCCTTCATTAACACTTGTTTATTAAAACTATCATGTAAAAGATTTTACACACTATAAAATTTTGATTTTAGGGTTAAGTTTTCAAATTATATCTTCCGTCATTTCAAATGCGGCATCTCTTTCGCGCCTCTTTTGCACGGAATCCAGCAGAGTCGAAAGAAACATAAAAACCGAGCAAGCTGTCGATCTGTATTTTGTAAGCAGTGCTCCTACAAACTGTTGAGTTTCATATAGCAATCTAACTTACACAACTTTAGCTAACAGTGCATACATGTGATTCCTCACGCACGCAATATCAGCTGTAGGTACAAGGAGCCTTCAAACAGAGAAAACTCAGAGAACCACTGCGAACAGCAGACACACTACGCTGCGCGCGCAACCATTCTCACGTACGTACTGCTGTTGGCGTTGTGTGCGTAACGTTCGCGTGTCAAATCTGGACACACTGAGTGGGTATCGGGAGACTCGCTCTCTTATAGCAGACGAACACCGAACTTGTATGCAGGCTTATTTGGGCTGCGTAGAAATATGAGTTTGTAAACTAAAATACTTTTATTTATATTACTTCGTTCGATCTGTATATATATATGTTAATAAATGCATTATATGTAATCTTTGAAATTGTTATTGTATAGAGAAACAACTAACACTATTTATCATTAATCATTTTCTTAATATTTCTAAATCCGCAAAACCTCCATTTGCATATATACGCATGAGAGGAATACGCACGGGGAATTTCAAATAGAGCACGCGCCTAACCTATTTTGCAACGATGCCACATCTACTGAGTCATGTCCGTCCTCCGTTGCTGAACGTCATTTCTAATATTTCATCGCTCATTTCCTATCATCACACGTATTTAATCATTATGTCCAAGGTCTCAAAATGCTTTGCGGATATCCAATCTATATTTTCTCTTTTTTGTGTAAATCTGTACGGTAGTGTTTTTACAGTTTGAGGATAACTGTGCTGGAAACTCGATTTCCCATAAGACTACGTGTTAAATAAGTAATAACTCAAATGCTTATAACTTTTTTCATACGTACCCTGGCCTTACAAAAATTTGTTTGAGTCACATTTTGACCTATATGAATCAATATATTCAATTTCATTTATATGATTTTCGGTATTTAATTAACCACGGTACTACCTTAAAGTGTATACACCTTGATAGTTGTAACTTGACCCATAATAAAAAATGCTCTCTGGTCTACGCAAACTTTTCAACACGAGCCTTTCGTTACAACTTGTTTCCACATCAATTTTCTTCCAGTCTTATAGCATCATGGCAGACTGACACCGGTCTGTAAACTGTCGCTAGAGGGGAGAGAAAGATTTCTCCTTTTTTTATTTTCGAAAAGGTCTTTTTAATCTTGTAAGGGATTACAGAGGTTTTGTTATTAGTAATGGTGATTCGTACACGGACAAAAATAGTTGAAGTAATTTTACTTAACTCTGTCGATTAAACTGACATGCGTTAGTGGGTTAACAAGAAATGTATAAGTATATCACCGACGCTTGAGGTGCTTCAAACTATAGTTGAGTAAAATGAGCATCGGGCGTATTATTTGAACTGGCAATGGTATGGTTCTCTTAAATAAAAAACAATTCTTACCTCGAGCCTGCCATTAGTCATCCGATACATGCATACATAAACAGCATACAAATACATTCACACCATTCAGTCGCAGCCAATCATATTTTTAATCACAAATACACTTAAACATATAACCTTACATATATGAGCCTAATAGCTACACTTATACCATATTGAAGGTCTGTCGGAAAAAATATCGGGAATCCTACAAAGCTAGAACTTAAACACTGCGTGTAAAAATCAAAAAAATCTTAAAATGATATTTTAATCAACTAAAGATAAAATACCTAAAGAACGTTCCTCTAATATCGTCTACAGTCTTCCTTGCAAAGGGAATGACTGCAAAACCGTCTACATAAGTGAAACGAAACGGTTCCTTAGAAACTGGTTAAAAGAACATTAAAATATCATTAGAGGAAGCCCCAATAAACAAAATGCACTAACAAAGCATACAATTGAGAAAGACAATTTCTTTGATTTTGTTAAAACCAAAATTCTAGCTAATGAAGAGAACTACAAAAAAGATTATTGTTGGAGATGTGCCATATTGTAGGTACAGATGAGGCGGTGAACCTGAGAAGAGACGTGGAAAACCTTTCCAAGATTTACAACCCTATACTAAGAAAAGGGTCATAAAAAATGTTCACCTGGGTCCTAGGACCTGCGACTCCACTACTCGGGCTTTAAATTTTTTGTGTAAAAGAAAGGAAAAAATAATAATACGTGATTCCAGAACTGCAAAATTAACTGCAATATGTCATTTAAATTTATTATGAAAATAAACACATAAGACATTCAGAGGTGTTTTACGCGTTTTTTTCATGTCAACTATAGAATGCTATTGATCGTGTTTCCATAAGTAAAAAGTGCATAGCGGTGAGGTCACTATCGGTACAATGTCTTTGAAGAGGTTATTTCGCGGGTACTCACGAAACCATTATTAACCACATCAACTACATAAGAACTAGTCTAGTTTTCAGTCTTTATTTTTGTTCTCAAAACCGATACTCGCATTAAAGTATTTTCTCTCGTTCACTCATCAGAGTATGATAAAAGAATATAACTGTTCTTCGTGTTAAGGTTGTATGTAAAAAAATCGATCTCGGGTAGAATTTTTTAAAAAAGGAGCTGATATTTAAATAGAATAATTATTTATATGCTAAATTAATTTAAAATTTTTCAACCGTACCGATGCAGAGATAATTACTGTCAATGTTGACTATTTTAACACATAATTCATGGGCAATGCATATTAGGTACTCTCCATATTTTAATTTGTAGTAATTAAACGCCCTGGTAGAGAAATTTGAGAAATGTCGGTATTTGTGCTGCTTGAAAATATAAATTTTTGAAAAAAAAACATCAAATCTCTCCACCGTGCAGATTTATAGAAAATCTAATTTAGAACATTTAAATTTCAGTCACTTTCAAACAGATAAACGTAACAGTATCGCAAGCTGGCAACACTGTTCCCTTTCTAGGTAGGTCTCGACACACACACACACACACACACACACACACGCGCGCGCGCGCATTGAAAATTTACAATACAATACCGTCAAGAGAATTTTTTTTGCAATACTTACATTAATGTATTTTCTCCTCGTCACTCTAAAAACAAGTGTGTAACTTTTACACGTGAATCACGATAGTAACTTTTTAGGCATTTGAAGTGTGTATTTTTAACACACATTTTGGGTACGAAACGTTAAAGTCTTTGAAAATTGAACTTCACGTTTGTAATGTGTATTAAAAATACACACTTCAAATGCCTAAAAAGTTACTATCGTATTTCACGTGCAGAAGTAACACACTTGTTTTTAGAGTGTTGCTTTTCGGAGTGTGATAAAAGGATATAACAATTCTTCGTGTTAATGGTTGCATTATTGCAGTTTCGGTTAACTTCCAAATACAATACATTCAAAGAGTATTTTTCACGTGAATTCACACAAATATCCTTCGCGTTTTCAAGTATTAAATAGTTAATTGTACAACCTTTTTCCGGAACGTAAATACTCGCATTAAGGGATTATATACGTTGTGGTGAGTCAAAATATCGAAAAAAAATTTATGACTTATTTTCAATGAACATACACTGAGAAAAAATGCTATTGAATCAATAGCATTTCTTTTAAAAGCATGTTTATCACGGAGTCAAATCAATATGCTATAGAATTAGTAACATATTTATTGGTTCTTGTAGTATATTTTTATGAATTCATAGTATAAATTCTTTTGGAAAGAAATGCTTGTGATTGAATAGCATTTTTTTCTCAGTGTACTTCCGAAAGTTGATGTTTAAATTTGCAAGTAGATCCGAGCAGTAGATCCTGAGTAACAACCTCATTCATAGCGCGCTATTGTTAACAAATTAAGCATACTCAAAACTTCAAACGTGAATATCTCAGAATGGTGTTTTTCAAAGAGTGCCTTTGCGGTGAACATGATTTCTCAAAAACTACTTAACCGATTTAACTTAATTTTGTTTAAATTCTTCCTTATCACAACCTGGTGTACTTGAACGAAAATTTTTCCGTATGCAGGTTATTGCTTCAACAATAATTTTTTTTTAATAAATTTTGAAGACGAACAAAACCGATTTTTTTGTTGCGTGTTGATTTCCGTTACAAAAAAGTGATGTTTCCAAAAAGTTTCGTTCAAACACACGGTGCTGTAGTATAAAATAGTAAATTCGTTGCCTTTTTTGCTGCAGCAGAGTTGTTGGCATCATATCGTGTTCACCGCCAGAATCTGCGAAAAAAAGCGTTTGGGGGAAGGAGCTATAACTTCTGCAACTTTTTATATATTTTCATAACCGACCACTACATTTTTTCATTAGAATATGTACTATTCAAACCTGATTTGTTCATTTTGAATAAACTGTTGAAGATTGCCTAAAAAAACTACAAAAATGTTCTAATTTTCTTGGACCTCAACGTATATAACCCCTTAAAATAATTTCTCTCGGTTTACTATGAATACGATACCGTTAAAAGTATTTTCTTCCTAAAATACTCCCATTAAATTATTTTTTCTCGCTTATACGTCGGAGTATGTTATAATAATACATTAATTCTTCGTGTTAATGGCTTTATTACTGCAGTTTCGGTTAACTTATGTATATTACACAAATCTTCAAGAATTTGTTCCTTCGTGTTTTTCAGTATTTAAATATATGTTTAAAATCATTTCTTCCGAAACGCATTAAAGTATTTTCTCTCGTCCACTCATTGGAGCATTAAACTTAAGAATGTGACGAGTCTACTGTATTAACGCGTTTCACTTTCGTGGAAAATGAAAAGTGTTTATTTCATGGCTCTTAAGGGAGGATTCTACTTTGTTGGGTAAAAAAAATCGATGATTTTTTAGGAATTTGTTTTTAGGAAACTATTAAATATAGAAAGCTACAATTTAGTATGGTTTTAAAAAAACATTTATTCTGTAAATATTTTTCTTTTGACTGGCTACATGAACACTTCAAAGATGTTTAAAATCCCTCTGGCAAATGGACGGCCTCAACAAAACATGCGTGGCATCAGGATCATACATTTAATTTTCATGATGTTAAAATTCTCGATTGAAGCAAATTCAATAAAAAACGAATGACACTGGAAATGACCCACATAGCCAGCAATCCTCGTGCTATAAACCAAAGAACAGACATAGATAACTTATCGGTTTTTTACCTACCCTTGTTAAATGATAAAATTTAATCTCACTTAAATTACATCTCTCTAACATCTTGCTTAGGACAAGAAAATGTCTTGACCATATTTTACACATTTACGGTTCTCCTTCGTCAGAACTTCTTGGATCATCTTGGACACATTTTTCTAACTTGCCTTATTCTCTCTAAGTAAAAACCACTTCACAGAAAAATAAATCTTACCCTCTTTTTATCCTCTTACCCTACAATGACTTTCAAGCAGTTTTTCAAACTTAACTCAGTTATAAAGTTAAAACCGTAGTGACAGCAGTGTGTAAAAATATGTTTCTCTCCAGCAAACGAAAAAAGGAAAGAGATCCAGGATAATTATGGATTTCTGGGATAATTCTACATACATTTCGATTTTAGGTTAGTATCAGTAAAGACAAAAAATTAAAAATTTGTATCACATTCAACATCCTTAAGGGGACCGGAAAATTTATAAATCTAGACCAATTTTATAGTTTCACATGTACAACTCATTTATACTGTTATACCACAATGTTTATCCGTCACACGTGCTATTTTTAAGTTTCTCTCCGTAGTATTGTAATTTCACAGAACAATTTTTTTGTATACATTTAATTTATTGCAAATTTAGTTATTCTGTCCAATTTTATATCCTCACACTTGCAATTCTTTTATATCATTTTTTGCCATAATGTTTATCCGTCACACGGGCAATTTTTTAAGTTTCTTCATTTGTATTTTTTATAGAAATAAATTATCACTGATGAGGACTCCAATCTAGGTCGAAACGTTTGAGGAATAAAAATGAAACCCTGAGTTCACTTTATTTCTGGACCCTAAAGCCAAATCAAAAAATAATCTACTATCAATATTATTGTGGGTCGATATAAACCAGTTATTTATAATTATAAGTAATATTAAAAAAATATGCCTTAACAAATTTTTTACGCACATACTTTTCTCCAATATTTCAAACAATGTTTATTCTTTTACTGTTTCGAGACCGTTTGGAGCGTCTTTTCTCACAAAAAATAGAATAATGTTATTTACGATAATATTTTTGTAGAAAGATGCGAGATTATAAGTTTATAGAAAAAATAAAAAACATTCAAGTTCCATTAAATTATAAAATCATCTTGCTAGACACAGTTTCACTTTTTACTAATGTACAAATCAGCATAGCAATCAAAGGTATTAAAAACACATGGCCTCAAATCCAAACCCATGTCAAAATGCCGTAGCACCAATTCA
The DNA here is from genome assembly GCA_030998225.1 of Diplolepis rosae. Classification (NCBI taxonomy): domain Eukaryota; kingdom Metazoa; phylum Arthropoda; class Insecta; order Hymenoptera; family Diplolepididae; genus Diplolepis; species Diplolepis rosae. The sequence continues at coordinate 2,539,011 of JAPYXD010000466.1, forward strand.
AAAAAGGCCTTAGAAACTGTTTATCCAACTAAACTTTCAAGGTACCTCATATGAAAAAAAATCTGGATTCCCCATGGGTTCCCACCTTTCTCCTATTGCAGCGGACATTGTCTTGGATGACCTAGAGAAAAAATGCACAGTAAGTTTACCCTTTCGACTTCTATTATATTTCCGATATGTTGATGACATAATAACAGCAGTACCTGCCAATAAAATCGACACTATCAAACACACCTTTAACAGTTACAACCATAAAATTCAGTTCACAGTAGAAGAAGAATCAATTACCAAAATTTGTTTTTTGGATCTTCAGGTTATCAGGGAAGGAAAATACATCAAGACCAACTGGTTCAATAAACTCACCTTTTCCGGTCGACTGCTGAACTTTTATTCGCACCCACGGAAAACATTACAAAAATAAAAACCATATTAATAAAAACAATCATCCCATTGACTTGATTAACTATGTTATAAAAAACAAGTTAAAACATCTGTCACGTAAAGCCGCTGTACCGAACACACACACACACCGACTCCCTGAGGGTTGCGCACCCACAAACACAGGTTCCACACAGCAGGGTCCGACAGGTTAAACCCCCAAATATGTACCTCTCTTCTACATACAAGGATTATCTGATAATTTGTCGGGTATGTTAAAACCTTTTAATATCAGGATTGCTCCTCGTAATACAAATAATTTAACACAATTTTTCAAGTCTCCTAAAGATCCCATCTCAAAACTGGATATCGCAGACGTTGTATACAATATTTCATGCACTGGTTGTACAGTAAATTAAATTAAACTAAATTTAATCTCACTTAAATTACATCTCTCTAACATCTTGCTTTCCAATATTTTAACTGCCGCATTTTGTTTCGCCAACTTCTTTTGTGGAGCTGGTTTCTCAATACAAGGAAATGTTATTTTATTTTCAGAAATTTCACAAGTTGCTTGGAACGGCGGTAGTTCTTGATGTTTTCCAAGTGACTTCACAACATATGAGGGTTTGGAGAAATCATTTTCTACACTTATTTCGTTTAAAATTTATACTGTAGTACCTTTCGATACGTTTCTTGTTTGTAAATCCATTGTCCTGATCTGCAAAGAAATGTTCAAATCATTATTTTTAAGTCTGTTAATTTCGTTATATAGAATTTTTTTTTCTCAATTTTTGTTTCTAATGTAGTCTTTACTGTTTTAAATAAATGTTCTGTGCAGGTAGAATATTGGACCGCTTGTAGATATATGTAAATTAGTTTATATGCATTTATTTTATTATGGCCATTTTATTTTATTTTTATTTTTTGCAAGACATTCTTTTTTTTTAACGCTTCGATAATATAGTTCTGAACAACGAGTAAAAATAAGAAAGGAAAATTATCTAATGAAAATAACTTAATAGTTATTGTTTTTATATAATAAAAAGGTATTTTAGTATTATAATGGTGGCTTCGGAATCGACTTCATTCAATATTGCTTCTTGTTCGTAAAGCTCAATTAAACGCTCGGCACAGGTTGAACATTTATCCGCTCTTTGCCGTATGTAAAAGATTATCGTTTCGCAAATAGAGCAGTTGAAATTGGAGAGCTTTAAAGTGCCATGAAAATCTTTCGTCACAATGTGATTAATTTCGAAGGGTATTGTTACTTTGGACTTAAAAAAAGTAAGCTTTGTTCCATAACGTTCCCCGCAAATTAGTTTTTCCTCGATTATATTTATATAAAGATCTTCGATATGGGTTTTACAACGAAACTCTGCCCACAAACAATGATCAAAATATGGTTCAAAAACTTGTTCGTTTGCTGCAATTTTTTCTGCTTCAATCGGTGCGAACTCTTAGTGCAGCATTTTCCCAGGGCGAAATTTACAATTCATAGTAATACGATTTCTATTGAATCTAACAAAATCGTTCATGCCTGAATTACATGCGTGGAAGGTAGATGCCTATAAATCAAATATAAAGAAATGTGCGTACATTGTCTAATCATGCAAGGTCAAATTGGGTTCTAAGATTTTACTAAAAGTGTATTATATCTTTCCGTTAGAAAAACAACTTGTATATAACAATTTGTAACTTTTTCGGTTCAAAAAATTAAAGGCATGAGTACAAAAATGATCCTTCTGATGGTATAGAATTTTCAACTATCATGCAAGTGATTTTAAAAAAGGGAAGGATAGAATGTACCTGTATCTGAAAAAATTTCTGAAGTGACTTTAAGGCTATATAAAAAACGGATGAAGGGAAATTAAAATAAAGGAAAGGTCAAAAGTTGAATGTTAAGTCGGTCAGTAAATGTTTTGTCACTGAGCTTAAAGGAGTTTTTTGTACAAGTTCTATACGTGTTGTCGTTTTGTTTATTTTTTTAGATAATTTTTGAATTTTTACTAATATTAATCTTAAAATTGTAATCATAAGTAGTCATAATAATTAGTGCTAATGTTAATTTGTGTGCACTATAAATGAAAATAGATGGAATAATTTTTTGAATGGTTGCATATTTTGTGAGGACAAAGATATGGTTTTCGAAGGTTGATAATGACATGTCTTCTTTTTGTTGAAAAAGAAGCAATATTTGGTGCACAACTAAATTCCCGCTGTTTTTTTCAATGAAAATGCAACTTTATTGTGAAAAAGTGGTTACAAATGAATCATTCAAAGTATTGCCTACCGTTAGCAACAACTTTTGCCTTTCTTTCTGGTAAAGCTCGAATACTGTTACCGTAAAAGTGTTCATGTTTTGAGGCTATCCATGAATCAAGCCATTTTTCGATGTCTTCATATGAGCGGAACTGCTGATAAACTAGACTATGTGCCGTCGACCGGAATAAGTAATAATCGGACGGCGCAATATCTGGGGAATAATGCGAGTGGGGTAGGAATTCCCATTTGAGCGTTTCCAGGTAAGTTTTAGCGGGTTTGGAAACATGAGGCCGAGCGTTGTTATGCTATATAATCACTTCTCGTGATCGTAATCGTATCAATTGCGTTTGATACCGTTTTCCAGTGATGATTTCGTTCGGTTTCAACAGCTCATAATGAATAGCATCAGCGCCTTCGAAAATTTTTGGCTTTCCTTCACACGGACGGTCGTAAACATCGAAATAACCGTCTTTGAAGTGACGGAACCAATCAAGGCACGTTGTTTCACTTAGAGCAGCATCTCCGTAAACTTTTTAGAAATATTTGTTATATCACGAGCTTGCTAGATATAAATGATATTTCTTTAAGAAAATAGTTGATTCTTTGTTCTATGAATTCAAGTTGTGTTTGATGATCGCATAAAATATAATTATTGGCAATATTTGAAAGTGTGAAATATTCATATAATTTATGTGAGGAATCTATTTCTTCGTATTTGAGTACGTCTAGTTGGAAGACACCGATATAAGATATAAAATGATATTTTGAGAAAAACGACGAACTTTTGAAATTGGTTCAAAATAAATCCCTAAAGAGTGAGAAAATTGTGAGTCTATGAAGTATTTTTCTCGTTTGGAGAAAAAGAGTGGAATTAAAATTAAATACACTCCGGATGCTAGTCGATTAAGGAAATTCATTAGGCTTCTCGGAAGACTGAAAAATAAAAGTAGGATTAATATTGGATGAAATTGTATGCTTACATGTGGTTGGATTTAGGTCCAGGAGTTTTTCTTGAATAATAGCAGAAAATAGTTATAGTAGAAAATGTTCATTTATATTAATTTGTGCAAGAAAAAATGATTTTGTTTTTGAATTCGAATCAGGATAGACTGTATATTGCAGTAACGGCAATCCATATTTTATTGAGAAATTCCTTTAAACTTCTACGTGATTTAAGGACGTTCTCTTGAAAATCACTTTTCTTTAGATTTCTTTCAAACTTCGTAAATAAGTACTTTTTACCATGATTTACAAAACGGTAAAAAGATTAGCATCAAGACCGGTACTTAAAATTGAGAAATTAAGCTCTAAAGTTGAATCTCTTAATACGTGTTAGATAGGCGTAGTTCAGTTTCGCGATTCCTTTCTTTACATTAAAAGCACAATTTTCTTTAGATTTTTTTGGAAAACTAGTATATTATACTAGAGATTATAAGGAATCATATGCCATCATAAAAAATACGTGTACCAGCACTACTTTTGAAGATATACGTTGTTGAAACTCGCAGTTGCACAAATTCTTAGCCGGCTTGCTGAAGCAAATATGGTGACTTGGCAACACCGCATCAACAGCGCGCGCGTACGCTTACATTTGACATTGCTTCCAGAGCTTTGTTTTTACGAGCAGTTGATTTTTGTGAAATAAAAAATCCATTTTCGTTGCGAAATTTATTAGACATATTATTAGTATTTACAAACTGTCAATAAACTCATAATATAACCTCTCTCACACCATATGCTTTCGACTCGATATGAGAAGACAGGAAAGCAGTGTTGTCAAATCTCACAAATCCACGCAGAAGAAACATTTTGTTACTTTTGCGCATAAACGGTGCTCAACTCATTCGGTTAGAAAGCTTAACAGTAATCCCACAACCTATGATAGAGTTGGATAAGCACATCTACGGGCAAGAGAACATCCTTAAAAATCTCACGGAGTCTCTTCTGTATCTCTTTTTTTGGTTACTTTGTACGTGGGTAGGCTCGTCGTAGTAATGCTCCATTGAAGTTGATTTCCTAAATCGGTATGGAATGTTTATATTAGAATTTATTGTACTGGTTGGGAGATCTATATCCGTATTTGAAACATTTTTTAGAGCTTTTTGTAGAGAAAGATAATGTAGTAAGATCATTATTTTTAAAGAATTTGAAATCATTCTGGGGAGAAAAAGACGCTTTTGACTCACTAGTCGCATATCAGATATTTTTTTTTTTTCATTTTATATGAATTTGTATTTTTAACACGGTTGTTATTTCAAGTACTATGTTCTGTTATTTGGCTACTCGTTAAAGGTTTTGGATCATTTATAGATGACTCCTCAATTGTGACATAAAAATGTTCTAGTAAATTTATCAAATTTAGTTCATATTTCTCGTCTTTATGCGAAAGAGAATTAATAGTTTTTACGGCAGCAAAATCCTTAGCTGTTTCTATTGAGATTTCTATTCCTATTCGTTTAATATTGTTAATAAAACAAATTGCTATATATATTGAGTCTTCTAATGAAGTTCTTATTCATAATACCGTATATTTTGGATATGAAACTTTGTTTTGAGTACAAATTTCGTTTAATTTCTTGCAATTTTTACCAATAATATTTGGTTGGTCATTTTGATTGCTTTTTCCGATTCATTATTTAAGGTTTGATATAAATTCCGTGCTACCTTTTGTTTTACATTATCTTTATCTTTGCCACTACTCATAATTATGTAATTTTTATATTGAAATTTGTCGTGAAATAAATACTCATTAATTATGGTTTGTTCAATGAATATTTCATAATTGAGGGCCGGATCTCTTTTTCGTTGAATAAGTTTGTTCAATAAATTAATAAAAGGAACATGCGACATTCTAAAGATGTTAGATTTGGATAGAGTAGTGAGTTTGTACTATTGTGATCTTCACCTGAATTGTTATTTGCGTTATATGTTGAACTTTTGGGTGCTTCTTTCGGGTTTTGTGGCGCTGAAGCTGTTAGCAGTACCAAAATGTAAATTAGTGGAAGGGAAGGCAGTGTTCGCAGAACGTGGACGTAAACGGCCCCCACCATGGACCCTACCAGCTCATGGCTTCTTCTTCGCTCCACTGCCATAGGTTGTTGAATGAGGAAGACACAATGAGCTCGAAGCATCTATGGTGGGGGCCGTTTACGTCCACGTTCTGCGAACACTGAGGGAAGGATTGCAATTTGTTTGAATACTGGATTTTATTGATATATGTGTTCGTGGAGAGATGGAAAAAAGAGTGATACTGGTATTTGTAGATAACATTCTTCAGTTTCGCGATATATTCTTCAACCTGTATCTTGTACATTTTACTATTTTTTTGTTTGTTTTTTTGTTTGTAACATTTTACTATTTTACTATTACTATAAATCGTAACTACAAACGGGTTTTCTTGTTTTTTCAGCCAGTAAAAAGGTTAATCAATAAAAGGTTTCAGAATTGTCTGTCATGCTATCATATGTTTTATTTGTAGGTCCTTCATAGATGATTTCATATTTATTAAAATTACATACGTCGTTGGGTAATGTGTTCCAGAATGTTGGTCCATATTCTACGTCTGTACAGTATGTGTCAGAAAGTGTACATATTATTTCAGATCCTAATTGAATTTGATTTGAATTTAAATGAATAGTCAAGTAATGTTCTTGTAAAGTTATTGTGAATATCGCTTGGTCAGAAAATTGTGTGCCAGTACAGTCTCCGTTAGGTGTTACAGAACCTGCTAAAGTAACAATGTGAAATGAAGTTTCATTTATTTTTAATTTTGATATTTGAAGGGAAGGGCTACTAAAAATGTTACTTTTGTGTGCATTTGGTCACATTGATCTCGTGTAACATCTTGTATATATTTACTGTAGCCATTTGCAACTATGGAAATAAAAACTATGGAAACCACAATGAGAAAGAGCACGTCGAATTTCTACTTTGCATTGCATTACTTTTGTATTTAAAAATCCAGTTGACTGTGAAGGTTTTATATAACGATACCCACGTTCTAATATGTCGTATCCCACATTTGGAAAATTTTTCAGGAAACGATAAAAACGTCTTGCTAGCACAAATAAATAAATATAAACAAATGTTTGTTTTATACGTTCATAAAAATGCATAAATAATAATAATTAAAGCAAAAAAAAATTATTTAAATAAATTTTATGATATTTATGTGGGTTACGCAAAAAGAAAAAATTAAAATGTATTTTAGAAAAGAAATTGATTTAAGGTAGTACGATCAAGAAAATTAAACTTCAGGCAAAAATAGATAATTTTGCTTTCAAGAATAGCAATATTATTATTGAAGAACTAATTTGAAAGAGAAAAGATTATTTTTTATGAAAAAAATTGGAAACACAAAAAAATAATGTTATTAATAAATTTTATTTTTGCCCAAACTTATTTTCTTATCGCTTCGAGCCAAATTTTAAAAAATGATGCGATTCTAATAAATAACGGTTCATTTTTTTAGAAGAAAGATTTTCTACAACTTGACCGTTTCCTATTTTTGAAATTGAATTAATTATCATCAAATACAGCAATTTGTTTATAAAAATTTCGTTTTGAAAAATTGTTTTCTTATAATTTCAGCCATTAAAGAATCCATTTTCAAAAATCGGAAACGGTCAAGTTGTAGAGGATCTTTTTGCTAAAAAAATGAACCGTGATTTATTAAAATCGCATCATTTTTAAAAATTTGGCTCGAAGCGATAAGAAAATAAGTTTGGGCAAAAATAAAATTTATTAATAAAATTATTTTTTTGTGTTTTAAATTTTTTTCATGAAAAATAATCTTTTCTCATTCAAATTAGCACTTCCATAATAATATTGCTATTCTTGAAAGCAAAATCATCTATTTTTGCCTGAAGTTTAATTTTCGTGATCGTACTACCTTAATCGTTTTATAATTAAATATTGTTTCATCCCATACATAACATTTTTCTCTCTTATTTTGCATTGTTTAATTCATAATTATTATAATATAACATTATTGATACATTTTATTTTTACTATCTTTAATATTGCTAAAATCATTTATTTTTCATTTTAAGTACTCTTAATTTTTTTTTTTTACTTCAAGTACATTTTCTTGCTGAGATTGTTGAAAATTTCTTGTCCTCTTTCGTCTGCTATTATCACAATTTTTTTTATAATTAATATCATTATCTTCAGGTTTTATAAATCTATTATTAGTACGCAGTACTTTGCTTTTAACAGCAAGATTAACTTGATTAGCTTTTCGTTTCTTACTCTTAGTCTTTTCAGTTACCCTAACTATATTTTTACTCTCGGCTTCCAAATTTTTTATTGATGGAGATTGGTCAGAAGCAGAGTCAGTATCATCAATATATTTTATATTATCATAGAAGCAGTGTGTATCTCTCAGCAACACTTTTTTAATGCCTGTAATTGTTGCCATTTACTTTTAGTTATTTTTAATCGATCTACAAACAGAGGTTTCAGCGGATGCTCTAGATTTAATTGGAGTTGTAAAAATATTATTTGTAATTACCTTCTTACTCATTTTATTAAATAATTTCTTAAAATAAACTTAAGACTATTCACAAAATAAAAATTGACTGTCACATCGCTGGCGCTGACTTAACCAATTTGATGTGGGATACGACATATTAGAATTCGTGAAAATCAGCATGTGGGATACGACATATTAGAATATTTATTTAAAAATATTAAATAAATAATTTGACTCCCAAGATTTTAATATAAGCTGTAAAACATTATTATTAATCCATTTTTCAAAAAAAGTCAATTTCTCAAATTTTGTGGGATACGACATATTAGAACGTGGGTATCGATAAGTTCTTTCAAAGTGTAGTTGAGATCGAGGTAGATCACATTCTCCTACCTCTAGTAAGGATAATATCATAATTTTTGCATTATGTGAACCGTAATCAAATCCTATGGTGGCGTAGATTGTTGTTATGTAGTTTTGCTTCGTAATATAAAAATAGAAAAAATTGTATTATCGTTGTATATTGGTTAAAAATCCCAGTTTGAATTAAATATGGCCCGATAGCTACCATGTCGACAAAACAGGGAACTATTTCAATAAGATCGTCAATGCGTTTCCGATGAATTTAATCCATTATATCTGGAATAAGGTGTTATATATCAATTTTCATGATCATTTAGTTATAGGTTTTTTTTTTATAAATTCGTGTACTTGTGTTACGAAATTAATTAAATAATCATCATACATTTGTAATTTTTCTTGTTGTGATAAAGGTCCACTAGAAGGTTCACGAGCTAATTTATCAAAAACCAATTCATAGGGTGTGCATTTTGTGCCTTCATGTACACTAGTATTATACGAGAACATTGATAGTTCAAGCCAATCATCCCATTCTTAATTTTTCGCAACAAGTCGTTTGAGATATCCACCTAAAACATTATATGAACGTTCTAATGATCCGTTTGATTGAGGGTAGAAAGCTGTTGTGCGAAATTGTTTAATTCTAAAACGTTTAGCCAATCTTTTGAATAAATTACTTTGAAAATCTCTGCCTTGGTTAGTAAGTACTCCTTTCGGCGATCCAAATATGCAAATAAATTTTTCACGAAAGCATCTGCTATCATTCCAGCCTAGTGATTAGGAAAAGGAATTGATAAAGAATATTTTGTAAAATTGTCTTGTATGGTTAGAATATATAAGTCACCACATTTTGTTTCACGTAATGGGCCAACGATATGCATTGGTATTTTTTACAAAGCAGTAGTAGGGTTATCAGTGATTTTTTTCTTCCGATTTTAGGCCGTTGATTATTCAGCGAATTTTGAATGTATTGTTACGTCAGAAACGTAACATTTCTCTTCTTAAAAGATCTCGTTTTATGTAAGGATCAGAAGGATCCTCTCTAAGGGATGAGGAATAGTCAGTGATTGAGAATGGTTAATGATATAATATATATTTATTGACAATCAAATTGTGAACCAAGTAAGAACCATGGAGTTGGAAATTGATTTGTGATTTGATAGTACCTTTGTAATTACCCTGAGTGAAATTTGCTTGAAGATTGATTGAGTCCAGTGGAGCGAATGTGGTCAGTTGAGTCTTCGTTGTAATCTTAGATAGTACTTGTCAGATGGGAAATCCGTAGTCCAGACGGTTGATCTAGTTCATTTCTTGATTCCAGTTTCGAAGAGAATTTGGAAGGCGATTCCCCTTCACTTTTTAAAGCCGTTGAACTCAGCGTCGAGTTAGAATTAGTCTGGGTAACGGTAAAATCTGATGGGCTGGACTAGGCTGAACTGAACTCGGCGTGTAGAGATGATGGTACTGGACTGGACTCGCCGTGTAGAGATGATGGTACTGGACTAGACTCGCCGTGTAGAGATGATGGTACTGGACTCGCGTTGGGTACATTGTAAAAATCGGATGTTGACTGACTGACTGAGCTGAACTCTATTGGAACTTTCGCTTTTTATAGAACTTTGAAAGGTCACCTATGGTGGGAGTAAAAAACAAGGTGTATCAACTTTTCCATATTTGGTATTTAAGATCGAATGATATTGCCTTCTCTGATCACTTATGCTTCGATGAAATTTATTACCTGGCATTAGTGTCACAGACAAATATATCTATTTATTTCATCTGCTTTTCGATTCTAACGAAAAAGGTCAACTACTGTGGAAGTAAAAACAAGGTGTACGATCTTTTCCATATTTTGGTATTGAAGCTTAAGGTCGAATGAGTTTCCTTCACCGATGAGTCACGTTCCGATGAAATTTATTACCTGGCATTATTGTCCCAGCCAAATATATCTATTTATTTCATCTGCTTTTCGATTCTAACGAAAAAGGTCAACTACTGTTGAAGTAAAAACAAGGTGTACGATCTTTTCCATATTTTGGTATTGAAGCTTAAGGTCGAATGAGTTTCCTTCACCGATGAGTCACGTTCCGATGAAATTTATTACCTGGAATTAGTGTCACAGCCAAATATACCTATTTATTTCATCTGCTTTTCGATTCTAACGAAAAATGTTTATAATAATTTTAATAAAAAATGTTGTTTTGTTTTTTCTAATCATAAATAAAAAGCTGTAAAATTTTGAAATAAAAATATTATATAGTTTTTGAGAAAAAAATTCCCAAAGTTCGCATCAATTTTTCGTCATCTGTATGAGGATACTCCCTTAATTTTTTATAAATAATTTTTAACGAAAAATGGCATTTGTTTCAGTTTTTTGTTCGTAAAATGGAAATGTTTGAAATAATCGTAATGTTATGGGGGATCCTTTGTAGATAATTGAATAACGAAGAGAATGAGAGGTCAAGCGATCCGATCGGATAATTAGAACCGGAGAAAAGTCCGAAAAACCGGAAAATTTAAAGTTTTTTCTTAAATTCACAACTCCACCATTTTTAAATATTAAGACTTTTATATATAACGATTACGTAACAGAAACTACAGATTACCTGCGCATCCTTCAATTATTTGTGAAATCTGCATCAAGAATCGATTTCCTCGTGTTTAGATACCCCAGAATAAAAAAACAATCAATGGAATAGCTGCAATAGATGCTGAAATCATTAAATGCAAACAATTACAAGTTGCGCGCATATGAGCATATGCACTAACACAAGTAATAAAGAAACCCAAAATTTGTAATTTTTTCATAAATTATTTAAAAAGTTACGGCATAAACAAAAAAAATATATATTTTTGTTCTTTTTTAATTATTTAAAAACTGAAACTAGGAAAAATTATGAAAAAAATTATTATTTATTATTATTATAAAAAAAATTAATTTTTTGAATACTAATCGACCGTAATTAAAATTTTTGAAATAATTCATGCAATGAGTAAATGAATGATTTTATAATGTTCAAAGTTTCGGATAAATTGTCCTTAGTTTCTTCTTCAATTTGAAGGGCAAAATGGTTTTGATCCGTTATCGAGAGGGGTTCTATTTGTCGTAACAAAATATGCATGATTATCTTTTCGCATAGTTAATTAATCGCAACATTCAACTATATTTTTATTCATTAAAATTTTCCAGGTAGATTTTGACTTGGTGGAGGGGGCTCTGAGGGTGGATATTATCACCATTATGATCATTATCGTCTTTTTCAGAATTTATTTGGTATCTACGGTTTAGTTTCAAATTTTCATCAAAATAAGGCTCTTCAAATTTTTCTTCCAAGTTTTCTTCATGCTTTTCTTTAAACTTCTTTCCAAAATTTTCCTCCAGATTGTCTTCAAAATTTTCATTGAAAATTCTCTTTGAAATTCTCTTGCAAATTTTCCTCGTAATTTTATCCATGATTTCCTTCGTGTGTTGTTTCAATGTCGTTAATTTAATCCTCTGAATTTGAAAAATAATTTTCACTTTCTTCGCTTTTAAGTTCAGTGATATTTTTCGGCTTCTTAGCATTCTTCTTTTTTCTGTTTCTTGCTTGAGTTTATTTCAAATAATCTGAATAATCAGGATCAAAGTCGAAATCTGATTCTACTTTTCTTAGGCTTCTTTTCTGCGCATATATTTCTGGTAATTTATCTTCATATATTTGTTTTCTTAATCTACCTCTCTTTCTTTATGTTCAAGAGGGAATAGTTTTCACATTTATAAGTAGATTTTCTTGGCCTACTTCGTGGTTTTTTTCACAAAAAGTTTAGAAGAAAAATTTTTCTCTAATTTTTCTTTATTTTCATCTTGATTCTAATTTTCTGGTTTTTCTTGTTGTCTTTTGTTATGAGCTCTAGCAAGCATAGTTTTCTATGATTAATTTTCGTATTTTCCGGCAAAAATTAAGCTTAATAAAAATATTGTCATAAAAATGCGTTCTGAAGCCAGATTTTTGAATAAATTTGTGTATTTGAAAATGTTCTTACGAATCTCACTAAATGATTCTTCAATAAGAAAGTCTTGAAAAAATTCTGGAATTTCCGAGTCAATATTTAATACTTTGGCTTCCGAAATTTCGCTAAAATGTTGTACGTCGTCTGTTACGATTCCTGGATTCAAGTTTGATCTTTTTAAAGGTTTTACCTCATTTTTAGAGTTTCCTTGTTTACTTTTTGTAAACATTTTCTTGGTAGTCATTTTTTCTTGAGGAGTCATAAAAGCATCGTTGTCATCAACTTGTAAATGTTTTTATTTCTCTTTGTTATCATCCATAGGGTTTCTTGAGGGAGCGTCTGCATTTACATTTATTTTTCCTGCCTTGTAAAATGAGTTACACAAAATATTATAGCAAGAGCTTCTTTCTTATATGTATCATATTTTTTCTCAGTATCACTTAGACTATGTGAAGTATATGCTATTGGCTGAGGCATCTGTTGTCAGTATAAAAGGTTGAGAAAAATCAGGTCGTTGTAAAAGTGGTTCTTCACATAATTTTGCTTTTATGATATCACGTTGTTGCAGTGCTTTCAGTTGTTTACCGGCGACCTCCGCTGGAATCATGCTCGATGGAGCAGGGATCATCGCTGACCCATAGATTTTCTCACATACCCGATCCTAAAGGACCCAGTACACGTCCCCAGAGATGTTTTCTAAGATTTGGTAGGGTCCAACCTTTGATTCACCCAACTTTGCGTTAAAACCATGGGTTTTGTAAGAGAATCGATGACTGTCAATATGAATCCAATCACCTACGGAGAATCGTGGCTTGGAAGGGCTGGTTCCATAGTGAGCTTGGTACGTTGCCTGATGTCGTCGAGCCTCCTTTCCTTGTAGACGGCGTTCCTCCGATTCTCCCAGTGGAAACAGGTGGGTGAAACGCCATTCTCCTGGTCAAGTGATAGTTCTTCCAAAGAGAAGGTGACTCGGGGTGACGTTTGTTGCAGCATTTCGTCTTCTTCATAGGCCGAATAGGAGCTGGAGAGGTAATCTATCTCATGTCCCTTAATTACCTTGGTACAACCGGAGTCTGAGGCCCTTCTTGACCTCCTGGTTGCGGCGTTCTGACGGGTTTGCTCGTGGGTGGTACACCAGCGTTGTCCACAACTCACAATTCTATCACTGGCTGGCCTCAGCCCAAACACGGCCCGTAAACCGGGGCCCGTTGTCACTCAGTATCCGTATAGGGTATCCGTATCGCGAGAAATCCTGTTTCTCCAGGAGTCTCGTGGCTCGTGGTGCATCACAGACCCGAAAGGGGCAGGCTTCCGCCAGCGGGTAAACGAATCAGTAACCACCATGAAATGAGTGTTATCTTGGCTTGTGCGGGGATAAGGTCCCATAAAATCCACCGCGACCGTCTCCCATGCGGTCCGGGAAGGTCTTGGTCGCTGTCCAGGTAGCCGTTGGCCGTGCACCGGCTTGCAGCAAATACACAGATGGCAGCCGGCTGGCTGCCATCGTAACGGCTACGTAACGGCGAATCTCACGTGCCATTTCAGGCGAGAAGAAAAGTTCACGGATGGACCGAATAGTCTCGTCCGCTCCGGGGTGTCCCGATAATGGTGTGTCGTAGCATTCCCTAACCATGCGCTTGCAGAGGGTTGCAGGTACTTGGATTCAACAGGTGTTATCAGATGCGTTGCCAGAAAGGAGAAATGACTTAGGAGAAGGTGACACCGCGTTAGTTCGCGCATGTGTCTCGTTGGGACTTGAGCGACGTTAAGGTTTTACCATCTGTTTTTAGGATGAAAGGTCGATCCTCCGAAAATGGGCGCTAGCGCTTGTTAGCCCAGACATGCCTAGGTATTGTTGGATTTCAAGCTTAAATTTCCACGCCTTTAAATGATATGCAACAGTCTGGCTATGTTAACTGTAGACAAAGTTCCTAGAAGACAAAGGAGCAAGCAACGGTCGTTTTGAACAGCAGAATGTTTTATATCGAAGCTTTTCCGGTTAGACCATTTAAATCAAGATGAATATGAACATGTAGAAAAATTAATCAAAAATAATGCAGACAGATTTCAAATCACATGAGAACCACTTGTAGCTACTAATATATTACAACATTCATTTCCTACTGTAGATGACTCTCCACTGTTTCCAAGACAATATAGTTTTACCCCTGTTTACAAAGAAGAAATTACAAGACGAGTCGATGGATTATTAAAAAATAATATAATTAAATACTCACAATCACCCCATAATACTCTAGTATGGATAGTTCCTAAAAAAACCCATTTCTCGAGGGAAAATAAAATGGAGAAAGGTTCTTAATTTTCGAAAATTAAATGAGAAAACAATTGGCGATTCGTATTCTCTACCTAATATAAACAATAAAATTGATTCTCTAGATTCAACGAAATATTTTTCAGTATTTGATTTAGCTACTGGTTTTCACCATATAAAAATGGACCCAAAAGACTCTCATAGAACCGCATTTTCCACACCTCACAGTCATTACGAATTAGATAGAATACCTTCGGTTTGGGAACAGCACTTGCCACGATTCAAAGATTAATGGAGTTAACATTAACTGGATTAATCGGTACGGAACTTTTTGTATATCTTGATGACATAGTTATAGATGCAAATACTTTAGAAGAGCACGAAATTAAAGAGATAATTAAATTAAATTAGCAGAAAGACTTAGGAAAGCAAATCTTCATTTACAACCAGACAAATGCCAATTTTTACGATCTGAAGTAGGATATTCAGGTCATATAATTGATAAAAATGGAGTACGACCAGATCCAAAAAAGATAATAGCTGTAAAAAACATTCCAGTTCCAAAAACACAGAAAAATGGTAACCAATTTTTAGGTGTAGGAGGATATTATTGATGATTTATTGATGGTTTTTCCAAAATTGCAAGTCCTTTAAATCAACTTCTAAAAAAAGATATACCTTAACAGCCCTATGATGGACTCATCAACCCTCTGTAGGAGGATCGGACAGATACCATCGTTGGTTGCGGACCAGTAGCCTGCTCAGTCTGACCGCCTCTGCACCCTTCTCTCTGTCTGAGCAGAAGGAGTTCCTGGTCTTACTCTTGGCCTCTCTAATTGCCTTCCTGTATGCATCCCTAGATGAATTAGATAAAGTCCATAGTTCTTTCGTATTTATATTTATATATTTCGTAAGGTAGGTATTTGTGCTCATACGCAGTGGTCATGGCTACCAAAAATAGGTCAGCCGCCCTTTCTAGGGTGTCTACGTCTCTGATTTCTATGGTTTTCCCTTGGAATACAGCTCGCAGTTCTGTGGAATGTCGTTCCCAATCTGTTATTTTTGGAATTTTGGCCCATGTAGGGCCCGAGGATGTGTGTGATTATAGCTTGTATCTGCTTTTGGTAAGATAGATAGGGTCCATTTGAAACCTTTAACTTCATGATTTTATCTCGGAGCTTCCAAGTTCAGAGGGTGATGTCGATTACGCACCCAGAAGAAGCAGCATGCTTTTTACCTCGCAATAGTCTGCAAAAAGCAGACTTTATCCGGTGAATTAAAAGCAGTATCATGATAAAAGTATGCTAATCCTATGATTTCAAAAGTAATCTGACTCTGGACTGAGATTCAGGGACTAAAACGAGCAAGGGGCTTTTTAATCCTTCGCATAATCTTCTTATTCTTCTTGTTCCACGTACAGCGTTGGCACCGTACTGAAAAAGCCTTTTACATTTGAACTGCGCATGCGTCTATTACAAGACGCTCCTACTACACAAGATCGAGAAAATCAAAATGGCCGGAAGTATCCGCGAAATTTCAAGTGAGATGGGTGATAATCACGACAATTTTGACCTGTTCAGATTGGATTCGGAAGTAGGCAGAAAAACTCGTAAAAGCGCCGAAGTCTCATAAAATAGAATATGCGCCAATGCACACAATTCGGGTAATTACGAGACTCGCTTAAAATGCTCGCAGGACTGATCGCGCCTCGGCTTCGATCTCCTGCGAGCATTGTCGCTCGTCGCGTAATAACCCTCATTATGCGCCTAGGCACATAATATACTATTACTAATCAAGTCGTCATAAACTCTTGAGTGAAAATTAAATTCAAAACAAAATTTTTTGAAAGTAAGCGCTATAATGTAGATAGACTAAAAACACTCATCATTTTGATTCATTATTTTTAAAATTTTAGAAAAATTTGTTATCAAGCTGTAGCGAAAATGATGGAATGAAATTTTCAATTTTCTGTTAATCTGCTCTTTTGCTCTTAATAACGTAACATATAGCAGTGGAAGGTTTGATGGCTAATGCAAACACGACACGAGCATCATGACCTTTATCTAATTGTTACATTTAAACTATAAAACAAAATCGTCAGAAATCTTTCAGAAAACTTTTGTAATCCTGCTTTAAAGTTTGATGACATTTTATTTGATATTTGATAGCTTGGAAGCGAATTTATCTACAACGACAATAATTAAGTTTAACAGGATGGAAGGGGCGGTAGCTAAGGAAGATAGAATTTTTTATTTAAAAAATATTATTATAAATAATTTAAAAATGCGGAAAAGACGATAAAAATCGTGTGTCAACTTCGATTAAAGGGATTCGCCACCTTTAATATTTTTATTTGTTGATTTTAGACCTTCCATATAATTTTTTTTCTTACTACCTTGGTCTAAAGTGCGTGGTTTCGGCACAAATTTCACAGCAGAAAGTCTAACTTTCATGCACTGGTCAAGCTATATGCACGCCCTCTATAATAGCGGGAGTAAAAACGTCAATAACCTCAAGCGTCAAAATTTGTCCACTCTCTGCTAATGTTTATTAGTGGCAATGAGTGGATATTATTTGACTTTGAATAACTTTTTTGTTTTTTGACCAATTGTCATAATTCTTTTTTTATTTTGTTCTTTATAATATATAGGGGAGAAGCGGCGAAATTGGCGCACCTAATAGAAAGTGCGAGTTTAAAAAGAAAGTATATGACTAAAAATTATGAAAAAATATTTATTTAATAGCTGGATATCTTTTCTATACTTCCCAATGGATAAAGATTGCATTGAAAATTATTAAAGCATGTTTTTATTCAGATTTCCGAAGGACTGCACCTGCGTCAATTTACCCGCCATGTCGGGTAAATTGACGCACTAATATTATAATCTTCTCTTGCCACGTATTAGTTATATTTTCATAGATTTAGAATT
Organism: Diplolepis rosae; assembly: GCA_030998225.1. Taxonomy (NCBI): domain Eukaryota; kingdom Metazoa; phylum Arthropoda; class Insecta; order Hymenoptera; family Diplolepididae; genus Diplolepis; species Diplolepis rosae. The sequence goes on from JAPYXD010000466.1 coordinate 2,556,679, forward strand.
ACATTTCAGTAGCAAAGGTTGATGAAAAGAGGTAGTCATAATTTGAAACTAAATTTGAGATAGTATATCAAGATATGTGAAGTTTTTTATACCTTTATTCACATAAACCAGCCAAAGTTAAAATATATTTTATATTTGTACAATAAAATACTGGAAATTGTGGTTATTTAAGTGAATATTCAAATTGAAATCATTTTTATAGAGAATTATTTGAATTTGTAATCAGAAGTATATACAATTATTAACTTTAGAAGACTTATAAATAATAGAAACAATCAATCAAAAATACAAATTTTTTACTTACATTGCTTTCACATCATAAAATCGAGAAAACTTTCAAAACACTGTCAGACTGCAAATTAATTATTAAAAATCGCTTTTAAAATGCCTTAATACCTCAAACTTAAAAAAAAAATTTAACCACTGATTGTTCCAATGAATATAACCTTACAAAGTCGTTACATCAGTTTTGCGAACCACATTACCTCCCATGTCACAAAAAATCTTAAGAAAAAGATTAGCAGAAAAGGCCAGCAACATTCAAATGTATATATCTATATATCAATAATTGTGTACTTACTATCTTCTTTATATTTTCAATCATAAACATCCGAGCACTTGACTTCAGTCACCGGTTTCCAGAAACACAACACGTGTGCCAATTCGCCTCTGATTTGAATCTCGTATGCGCCAATTTTGCCGCAAGTGTATCGTTCATTAATTAAATACTTTTTACGTAAAATGCTTATTTTTTCATACAAATATTCTATCCTAATCGTAAGATTAAATATCAAAGATTATAAAATCGTTGCATTAATCTAATTCACCTTGAATTACTATTATTTAACGATTTAACTCAATGGCTTCGAACATAACCATTATGCCAAAAAACGATTAATCGCAATTAAACTGTATTAAGCATTTAGATTTTTATAATGTTTTCTATCAAATACATATCATACAAGAATGCACGCGATAGAACTATTTTTATTTTTTGTTATGTTATCATTTTCTGAAAAATAGGGTGCGCCAATTTAGACGACGCGCCAATTTCGCCGCTTCTCCTCTACTAACTTTTTAATTATGAAAAATAATATAAAGTAAATGAGGCCTGTGTCTAATACTTTGGATTTTATTCAAACATATGTTGCAACAAAGACGGAAAAACACAACTTGCTGAAAACGCAGTTTAAAGTATTTTCGTGTTGACAGTTTCACCAGGTTTTAGCAGCTCATAATAGATAACACCCTTCTGATTCCAGTCTTCGAACTTTTTCGTTGGTTTTCCACGATCTTCGTTTCTCACATCAAAATTACCACTTTTAAATTTTTCAAACCACTCGAAACACTGTATTTTGTCAAGAGCATGTTCGCTGTAAGCTTCGACAAGCATTCGATGCGATTCTGCAGCAGTTTTCTTCGAGTGATAACAAAAAACCAGTGCTGTCCGCAAATCGTAGTTCGTAGGCACAAAACTCGACATGTTGATGCTTGTAGTAAATACACTGGTATATCGAACTTGGGTCGTTGTCTACTGAAAATCTTTCTCAGCTGCTAGAGGGAGAAGATGGTGCTGCAGAAGCGGTCGTGCGGTCCATAAAGTGATGGCAAGCACTATCCATAGGGAAATTCCGGTTTCATACTTCTATGGTAGACCTGGTATACTAATTAAAGGTGACGGATCCCCTTAAGTGGAAATTTTGCAAAAAAATTTCCAGTCAAATGATATTATCGATAACTTGTAAAATTTTTTGAAAAATTTCTTCTAGCTAATACTTATTATATGTGCTTTATTGTATTTTGTTACTTTTCGCATATTTATGATTAACGGATTGAAAAGGTTTCCTCCTAATGAGGGATGAAAGACATTATGTCCTCAATTTCAGAAAAATTTTTATGGGGATAAACCACCCCCAAATAAAAATAAAATTGTGGAAAAAAGTGCTAAAAATAAGGAAAAAATCTGAAAAAATATATGTTGCACACTGTCAGAAAACTGCCCCTAAATGTATTTTATATCATTTGTGTAATAAAATGCAACTTTAAGGGGCTAAACTAACTGTAAATATTGTAGACAGCGAAAGAAGTGGAATGCATATTGTAGACCCGTTAGAAATAAAAAAAAACGATTATGGTGAAACAACCCTTAAATGTAAATAAAATTAAACAAAAATGGAACAAGAAAGGGTGAATTGAGACAAAAAAACTGAAAAAATTAATGTTGCTATAGGATACAAAGGAGAACTGGACGTCTTCGATGTTACGAAGATAACTTGAGTGTATATTGTCTGAAATCGTTTGTATATAGAGATATCAAGTGATACAGATGTGAAGGATCATTGACGTTCCTATTAAAAAACTTGACGTCAAAAACCATATCAAAAAGGAGATAAAGAATGACGTCAAAAAATGACGACTCAAAAAACGACGTTTCAAGAATTGCGTCATCCATTCGCCCGGGACTCCCATCCACGGCCCGCGGCCCGGTAGGCAAACCGAGTAGATGTGTCAAACAGGGGAACGGAAAGATTCCTCCCCCGTCTTTTCCTACACTCACGTTTTCTCAAATTTAAGAATCAGAAATCCATTATTCTTCGAATCTAAAGCAATAGTGATAATCGTCAAATAAGTGTTCATAACATAATAATTTTTCACACCAATAGCAACGAATGACGACAAAATTGGTACAGCCAGGGAATTTCGCAATGAGGTGTACAAGACTCGCCGAAACCAAATTCCACGGGATTTTCGAACTTTTCTGGTCTTGCAGTAATGTATCCGCTTATATGCCAAGAGTATTTTAAATGATTGACATCCCGTGGAGAAGATAATTGATTATGAGTCAAAGATTGCAGTTTGATAATGTTGTTACGTAAATGTAAATTGACATCGTGATCCATTAGTACAAAATTTTTCCTAATTCTAAAACCGAATACATCCAGAGGTACAATTTTCGTGGTCATTCCTATTTGTATTATCTTAAGATTAATGTTTTTGTTAGGTAGTGTTGCTTCTATTACAGCAGCAGGACAATGACCACTTCATGAGTCAATGAGTGACATACTGGTTGGCCCCACATTTGGAAAATATATGTCCTTCAATCAAGTTTTATAGTGATCTAAATTTTGTAAGAGAAAATTATAAAAAGTCAGTCTCACGCATTCACGAGTCGTTTCTGAATGTTTCACTTGATTCTATATAAATATAAAACTTTATGTAAAGCTGGATACTTTTAAACACTGGTTACTTCCTTTAGAAACCTGACAAATTCTTTGTACCCTAGTGCAACATATATTTTTCCCTGTTTTTTTGCCTCACTTTACCCTTACTTGTTCCATTTTTGTTTATTTTTATTTAAATTTGAGAATAGTTTACGCTTATGCGGTTTTTTGTTTTAAAAAGTTCTACATTTTGCATTTCACTTCTTTTGCTGTCTACAATATTTACAGTTAGTTTAGCCAATCAAAGTTGCATTTTATTACAGAGATAAGGCTAAAGGTCAAACGAGAAGATACCCAGACCAGCATAAAAGCGATCCGCCGAACCAGAAATGAAATGCATATTGCTGGAGCTGGGAAATAATCCAAAGAATAGAGCGGGATTGGCCAAAGCTCTCAAAACATCTGTGGGTGACAACGGCAAGGTCGAATAGAGAGTACCAAAAGTCTCAATGGAAATCAGAGACATGGATAGTCTCACGACCATGCAGGAAGTTCAGGAGGCTCTTCAGCGTGAACTGAAGGAATTGACAGGAGGCTAAAAGTCTCTCTAACAAAAGCAAACAGCAGGTCACAAAAAATGGCAATCATTGAAATTAACGAAAGAGCACACGGTGCTTCAGGTGCCTCGACTATGAGCACCAAGCGAACTTCTGCAAGGGTCCGGAAAGGACGAAGCATTGCTACAAATGCGGATAAACGGGACATGAAGCAGCGGCATGCACATTTGAGCCGAAGTGTGCATTATGCGAAGAAATGAAGTTAGACCGAGACGAGCTACATCACGTACCAGGGTCTGGGAAATGCCAGGCGTTCAGAAGAGTGCTAAACCAAACTGGTATACGGATAACCTAGGCACTTCATCCATCTGGGTCATAAACATCAACAAAATACCAGTGAAGACCTATGGGTCTGAAGATGGCTATGTCTGGTTAAAAAGTGAAACTTGTACACTAGTCAGCTGCTACTTTACCCCAAATGAACTGATTGCGGACTTCCAATAAAGCTTGACAGCTTGGAAGATAAAACCCAGGCGATAGGTTGCAAAATAGTTGTAGTTGGCGACTTCAACGCAAGGGCTCCGGAATGGGGCATGCCGTACCCGGACTCCAGAGGTAAATGCGTGTTAAGAATGGCTGCCTGGCTAGGATTAAACATTCTAAACGAAGGGAGGACGTCAACCTTCGTACGCTCGGGGTACGAGGATACTATCCCTGATATCTCCATGACTTCGGAAGAACTTACAGGATATGTTAAGGGCTGTGCAGTTATCGAGAATTATACAGGGAGTGACCATCAGTACATAGTCTCCCAAATAACTCCAGAACGACAGAAACAAAGTTCTCAAAACAAAGTAGTGATGCCGAGATGGAATTTTGGAAAAATGAACGAAGGGAAACTATCAGCTGAACTTGATAAGGGACAAAAAAGGCTCGCAAACGCGCGAGGCTCGACACACCAAGGTCAAGCTGAACAAGCAGTAGAGACCAGAATATGCTTGATTCAGCAGGCCTGTAGGGCATCGGTGCCATACAAAAGGCCGCGAAGAAAAAGGACGGCTATCTATTGGTGGACAGAGGAAATAGCAGAACTCAGGGGGGAGTGCCTACGCCAGAGGCGGAAAATGCAGCGGGCAAGGAGGAATAAACTTACGGAAGCAACACAGAAAACGACAGAGTATAAACACGCGAAGAAACTCCTCCAAAAAGCCATCAAGAGGAGCAAACTACTCAACTGGAAGTCCCTGTGCACAGAGGTGACTGAGAAATGGTGGACAATACCACTGTGGTAAAAGACACGGCACCCCCTGAGGTAATGCGAAAGCGGTTCAAGAGGGAATTTTTGCCAAGAAGAAGAGTGGAGTTTTGAGTTTAGTGGGTATTGCTTCGGTCGAGTCCCACACAGCGTGCATAAATGCATTTTATGTGCCTCTGGCGCGGAAACTCATTTTTCCGTTACAGCTGAGAGTGAAGGAATCTTGTGTATTCCGTTACAGAGGAATATAATGTAAAAATTGAACTGCGCATGCGCATATAGTCTTAAAGCGGAGAAGAATCTTCTCCTTTTTCTTCTTCTTGTTCTTATTCGTACAGCGTTAGTACCTTACTGGCAAAGCCTTGTACATTTGAACTGCGCATGCTCTATTACAACAAGCTACTACTACACAAGATCGATAAAATCAAAATGGCTGGGACTAGTCGCGAAATATCAAGTGTAATGACTAGCGCCGCAAACAGTTACAATACTAGATTAGATTCGAGTGTACGCATAAAAGCTCGTATACGCACCGAAGTCACATAAAATAGAATACGTGCCAGTGCACACAATTCGGGAAATTACGAGACTCGCGACAATGCTCGCAGAACTGATCGCGTCTCGACTACACATCGGCTATACCTCGACTGCGCCTTGGCTTCGATCTCCTGCGAGCATTGTTGCTCGTCACGCAATAACCCTCATCGTGCGCCCAGGCACGTAATATACTAATATATTAAGGAATGATAAAATATGATATTGGAGTCTAAAAAATAAAATATTAAAATACTTGAGCAATACATAAATTATAACTAACTATACACTGGAAATTATACAGTAGAGTTTCTTCTCTGGTATAAGTCAACATTGAAACTTGATATTTCAAAAGTGTCGCAGGAAGAAAAGACTTCCATTTTTAATTTGAATTCTTCGTTTGGCTTAACATAGTGGAATAATTGTGTTCCTGATAAGGTTTTCCATGCGCCGTAGCGTACAAATGCCACTGTAAGCCGAAAAAATGCCCTGTACCCGTGTAGATGGATCAACTATTTTACCTAGTTAGGACGGGCTCCAACTTGGCAATCCTAGTTGAAATGATAAAGTTCAAGTTGAGTTAGAAAAACAAAGAAAGCAACTTGATTTAACCAATATTCTTGCTTTTTTTAACTGGGGAAAACTAGTCAGAATGACAAGGAATAAATTTTCAGTTTAACAATAAATGTATAAATATTGTAGCAATATAGTATTATAGTTATTTCATAAGTAAAAAATACTTTTTGACCAAACTATATTGTTCTACTGAAGTGGGATATTTACAAGGATATGAAATTTGCTATGGCATTAATTAAAATAATCAATCATTTTCAAATATATATCACGCGGTTTATAAATTATGTTGCACACACTAAACGAAAACTACATATATGAACAATTTTAAAATTATAAATCATAATAAATAGTATGTCTGAAACCATCAGGCATATGGACAGGATGACATAAATTGTTATTGTAAATCTTATATAAATCTAGCACTTCGGTTTCAATTGGATCAAGGATAGCATAAGATTGCAAGTGATCATCACAGTGTAACATTTCTAAAACACTAACAATAATTTTTGTTAATTTCTTGTTATTTTGGCATAGGGTCAGTTTCATCTTATTTTATTTTATTGAAAATGTCGCTATTAGATGTAAAAATGCGCAAAAAGAAAGAAAGGCAAACGTTTCGGCCACATATGGGGGCCATCTTCAGTGACATAAATTCAAAGATTAATTCAAAATTTCTGTAGAACATTAGAATATATGAAATAATTAAATTAAGAATTATCATAGAATTCAAGAACTTATCTCATAGCTTGCAATTTAAAATGAAGTAGTCCAGTATGCAGCATCATGAATTGAAAAAATATTTAGAGTTCACTGTGAATAAAAAACCGGATAAAAGAAAAAACATAAAAAATTTCGCACACGAACCGACCGGAATTTTTTAGAAAATTTATTATTAAAGAAGGATGCCAAATTGGTTATGAATAGCAAAACGCGAACATAGTCTACATTTTTGAAAACTTTGCGGTGAAGACATTGTTAACGGAGTCTCTCACAGAATGATCTGAACTGTTTTAAAAACCGACTCGAGACATATGGCTTTGCTGACCGAACATTTTTTTAATATAAGCAATCTTGAGAGGTTCTTTTCCTCCTTGAAGAAAACTATTGTCCTGTTTTGCCATTCATAACCAATTTGGCATCCTCCTTTAATAATAAATTTTCTAAAAAATTCCGGTCGGTTCGTGTTCGAAATTTTTTATGTTTTTCCATTTATCCGGTTTTTTATTCACAGTGAACTCTAATTATTTTTTAAATTCATGATGTTGCATACTGGACTACTTCATTTTGAATTGCAAGCTATGAGATAAGTTTTTGAATTCTATGATAATTCTTAATTTCAGATGTGATACATAATATCACGAATATGTAAATTGCATTTTTTTATGAATTTTTAAAGATAAATTTATGACGATTTTTTAAAAACTTCTCAGAATAAATCTAAATGCGAAAATAAACAACTTTCAATTTTTTTTTATTAGGTACATACTCAAACAATATTGAGTAAAATTTTATATAATATGGATATTATAATAAGCTTGCAAATTCAGTCTTAAATGGATTTTCCGTGAAGCTGATATATGAAATCGTTTTTTGAAAAATACACGCCTGCGTCCACTCGTGAAAATCACCATAAACGTCTCGAAATTCTTTACTAGGTATAGGACAATAGTCTTCTTCAAGGACCCAGATAACATTCGTGATTTACATGTGAAATCACATACACATCGTGAGCTGAATCACATGTGAGCTCACATACATATACAGTTGTATGACCACCATGAGCTCACATCGAGATCACTCAAGATTCACAAGAGAATCACTCGTGTGATTTACTCTAAAGCTTCTGTACATATAGGCGATTACTAAAGAGCAAAAGAGAGGCAAGATGAAAGGTTTAACCGTCAAATATTTCATTTTGCCTTTCTTTCTCTCTATGTCAATTCGCAACTTTGATGATCGATTACTCAAAAATGGGACGGTAAAAAATTCTGAAATAATTTTCACGGGGTGTTAGACATTAAAGAAACATTTTCATTCATATATGCGTTATTATCATTATTTTATGTATTCAAAATGTTACTCTATGTTTGTCTAGTATGCCTGTAAAATTATCAATGCCATATTTAATCATCGGGTTTTCACTATAAAATTTTATCCCAAATTATTCAAAATTTAATAACGATAATTTACGTATCTGAATTTGAATGTAAAAAGCGAAACGATAATGATTTTAAAGTTTTCTTTCCTATTATAAAATCCATTTACGAAGGGAAGTTGTGAAATCTTGTAATCGCTTTTATGTAAACTCTAACAGGGGGTTTAGTTGTTAATTAACCCGAAACATTGTCCCGTGAACATACCATCACATGGCGTCTAATGGACAATGGTGCTGTTTGGGAAATCTATCATTTCTCAAATTTGTTACGTGCAAACAATTCGAAAGACAAAACTTACAAAACAATTAGCAATCCGAATTTATCGTTTGATTAATTTTGTAAAGAATGAAAAAAAGTGTTTAATTCTACTCTTTTATAATTTTTCACGCATATTCAATCGTGGACAAATCGTATAACTCAACAGGTAATATTACTCACTCTTTTTGAAAAGTGAAAATAATCCGTATTTGAATCACGTTTATTGACATGAAAAAATGAATAATGCGTAATTTTTAAGTCTATACTTTGTAATCGTTGAAAGTGAATAAATGAAACGCAAAAAAAATTTGGGGTTAGATTTTTTCGTGGACTTACACCGTTTCAACTATTTCACTATACGCCTAGTATATAAATATAGTATACGAGTATATAGTAAAATAAAATGAAAAAATCGCGGATTGATTTAGATAGACGTAACAAGTACTTACGGATCTGCGGTGAATATGAAATATACGGACGTTAATAGTACATTGTGCAACTAGGGAAAAAAAATTTATTTTGCGAGTGTGAAGTTTGATGCCCGAGCAAAGCGAGGGTAACAACCACACGAGTAAAATAAATGTTTTTCCCGTGTTGCACACGATTTTTTTTCTACTAGCGAGTCAGAAAGTGGATTTGTTTGCTCCGCACGGGGCAATAAAGTCCACTTTATGGCCCGCTAGTAGAAAAAATATGTTTTGTTGCTGCTTCTATTCTACTATCAGTAACGAGGGCAACAAGATTTCGACATACACATCACTCATCATCACGACATGATCACGCATTGAGATTAACCAATCCAAAACATACTAACGCGCATCTAAAAAAGGCGCAAAATTTAAAAAAAAAACAGTTGCTTAATGTGTGCATCTTGTAAAATTATCGCCATCACATCAAGCTCACCTATGATGATAAAATTATAAATTCACCACGAGTACGTTACGAACTCACTGATGAAAACCATAAAATCACAATCATATGATACATCATCTCGAGTGCGTATCTAGCTCACATTGTGCAAATCGTCATGTGATTTTGGAATGAAAATCACAAATGTTATCTGGGGAGGAAAAGAACCTCTCAAGATTGCTTATATTAAACAAATTTTCGGTCAGCAAAGCCATATGTCTCGAGTCGGTTTTTAAAACAGTTCAGATCATTCTGTGAGAGACTCCGTTAACAAAGTCTTCACCGCAAAGTTTTCAAAAATGTAGACTATGTTCGCGTTTTGCTATTCATAACCAATTTGGCATCCTTCTTTAATAATAAATTTTCTAAAAAATTCCGGTCGGTTCGTGTGCGAAATTTTTTATGTTTTTCCATTTATCCGGTTTTTTATTCACAGTGAACTGTGACACAGTCACTGAAGATGGCCCCCATATATGGCCGAAACGTTTGCCTTTCTTTCTTTTTGCGCATTTTTACATCTAATAGCGACATTTTCAATAAAATAAAATAAGATGAAACTGACCCTATGCCAAAATAACAAGAAATTAACAAAAATTCTATTAATTTGGGTCAATATAATACTAGACATGTTATCAAGCATTTCACTTTGAAAACTAACAATAATAGTAAAATATTTAGTTTGATTTCTTTTGGTTTCAGTATTATGGTATATTTTCTCAACCACTCCGAAGGTTAGAAATTGTTCATTACGAATTACTAAGATTGACCCTTTTGTGTATTTAACGTCATTAATTAGCACATAATCTATAATAGCTTAATTCACACCACCGTTTGGTAAAACTAGTTTTTCAGAAAAGCCTAAAGATTAAAAATTTTTTTGATACAAAGGCGTGTAAATTTGAAACGATTTACTACGTAGCTGTAGCGACTCTCATAATAAATAATTATTTTCTATATTTTACACGAACTCAAAATGTAATATCACCAGGAGTGCACGAGTCCGATTCACAAATATTATATTTTCATTTTAAAATAGGAATCGTAAGTAGCAGAGCTACACCCAACTTTTGTACATTTTTACCGTTAACTTTTGTCCAGGTACCTTCCACCTCTGTACGTACATTGGTCTCGAGTGTTACTCGCAGTACGGTGCGCTTGCTCTACAAAGAAATAAAAGTTCGAAAGTAAACTATCTGACTAAGAATTATTTAGTAAATGACTGGAATCATCAGGTTCATTATTTCCTGTATTAAGAGAATTTATATCGTTTTTTTCAGCAGCCGGATTCGCAGTAGAAATCGTATTTACATGTGCTGTTGGTAGACTGTGTTTATGCATACATTTTTTATTAGTGAAGAACCGATCATACTCATCTGAGATGCACTCTTAATTTTCAACTCAAGTGATATTATGCATAGATTTCATATGCATTACAATTTGTCGAAAAGCGACGAGTTTTAAACATATGTGACGCGATTCGAGAAAAGGTACCAACTATTCATTTTACGTACAGTCGCTTTTCTAGTGGTTTCTTTTTTTTTTCCTTTTGGTGAGGAGGAAAAATGGCGAAATCATTTATAAATGTTGTACAGGACTCTCCTAGGACGGGTCTAGGCAAAACCCCCTCTCTCGAACCAAAACACCACCCGCGGAACCGCCTTTTGGCTTTAAACCTCACGGGTGGTTGGTTCCAGTTTAAAGTCGCGTACGACTCTTCCGTCATCCGATCGCCCGGAACGTCCATCTGCGGCCACACGCCCGTTTGCCAGACCGACTAGCCGCGCCAACCTGGGCAGGAACAAGAAGATTTCTCCCCCGGTCGACGCGGACAGCCACGTCCGCCCAGGGCGCAGGACCGCGGGTGCGCGCTCCGATGCGATTGCTACTGGCCCTCGTTATTGCCGCGCTCTACACGCCCATCGAGCTCCCTCGTCTTCATCACCAGGGTGACGAACGGCTCGATAATCATCCATTTCCGTTCAGACTGGAGCATGAGAGACAACACCGTGTCAGGGGTAAGTTGTGCGCCCACTTCCCGACCGACAGCCTCTTTTGCCACGCCCCACCTGGCACAGAAAAAGAGTGTGTGCTCTGTATTGTCCACAAGGAATATGCAGTAGCTACACGACTCATCGTCTCTCTTCTTGGAGCGCTTCAGGTACGCATTAAAGCAGCCATGGCCTGAAAGCACTTGCGCCAGGTAAAAGCCGACTTGACCGTGCTTTCTATCCAGCCAGGTGGCGAGCTCCGGGATTAGGCGTCGTGTCCATATCCTGGATTGGTCACCATGCCATCTCGCCTGCTATTTCTTGACGAGTCTGCGCCTTCCATCCTTGCGCATGGCCTACTTCGCGCGAGCGATTTCCTGCAGGTTTGTTAACCAGGTGAGCTCCTTACGGAGCTGAAAGGTCTCTTTCCTTTCCTCCGACAATAAATCAATTGGCGAGACGCTCGCCAGGACCAGTACAGCACTCGTCGACTCAGTTCGGTATGCTAAAACAATTTTCACCACCACACCTCTCTGTGCCGAGAACAGCCTCTTCAGGATAGCATGGTTGTTAAGGGCACTTGTCCAGATCGGAGCTGCATAAAGCAGCTTCGAGCTTACCACGCTCGCCACCAGCCTTCTCTTAGCTTCCCTGGATCCACCAATGTTGGGCATGAGCCGAGTCAGGGCGGCCCCCCATTGGATGGCTTTGGCATTCGCGATCTGCAGGTGTTCGCCGAAGCTGAGCCTTCGATCCAACTGCACTCCCAGGTACTCAATGCTCTTTTTCCACTCGATTTCATGTTCCCCGAGAGCGATCTTCGGATATTGGAAGGATCTTCTGTCTGTGACCAGCAAAGCCTCGGTCTTCTCACGGGGCATTTTCAGGCCTCTGCTATCTAACCAACGCTTTGCCCGCCACAGAGTATCATTGATCCTCAGCTCCAGAATTCCGACGTTGTCAGCAGCGCACACGACAAGTGCGTCGTCCGCGAAGCCGATGATGCTCGATCCAGCAGGCAGGTCCATGCGCAGAAAATCGTCTTACATGACATTCCAAACGAGTGGACCCACCCGCGATCCTTGAGTGGCGCCACATGTCATCTCTTCCTTGAGAGATCATTTGTCGCCCTCATATATCACCCACCTGTCACTCAGATAGTCATCTATCACTCGCAACAGGTAGTCTGGAACCTTTTTCCGCACCATCGCCTCGATGCAGATGTTCCATCTCGCGGTATTGAACGCATTGCATATGTCAATGCTGATCAACGCGCAGAATCCCTTATGCTTACCAGTTTCTCTTCTTGCTTTAGTGGCGATGTCCACCACTGCCTGGATGGCGTCAACTGTGGACCTGCCTTTCCGAAAGCCAAACTGGTTTTCCGAGAGACCATTCTCGCGGACCATGTGACCCTGTAGTCTTTGTAGGATCAATTCCTCCAGAAGTTTCCCCATCGTATCCAATAGACATATTGGTCCATACGATGAGGCATCCCCTAGAGGCTTGTTGCCCTTCCTCAGCAGGACCAACCTCTGCTTCTTCCAGTCTGCGAAGAACCTCCCCTCCCGACATGCTCTCGGATGCGGCAGTTGACCCACCGTACCCTTAGCCTATCGAGCCCGAGCAAGCTCCGGGCGTCCGCCTCGGTCAAACGGACCACCGCAGTCTGCACACCGCACATATGTTGCACTTAGAAAACATTCTATATCAGGTATTTTTATCTAAACGCAAGTTAAAGAAAGTGGTTATGTTCTCAATGCTCCTTCAATATATATATAAGAACAATGAGATCCCGGAAGAAGTTTACACATTATTTTTAAAAATGATATTTTTTATTATTGCTATCGCCGTCTAATTGCCAAGAATGTTTGATTCATGTTTGTTTCTGTTGAATCAGTTTCGCTTACCCCAAGACTATCTTCGATAAACACCGCTTGTGAGTCTAGCCAGACAGAGATCATACTAGGATACAATTCAATGATATGGAAGTTTGAGACGTCTCAAACCCAAACTTGTGACGAATTGAGAAACAAAATATTAAAAGAAATTCTTATAAAAGACGGAAATTTATCCCTAGATCAGGTAACGAAAGAAAACAATAGAAGCAATGAACAGTACGTCTATAAACCGAAGGACTTTCATACCTCAGTTCCAGATGAACTTTACATGCATAGAACCCTTGAGACAGACGAAAACTTTATGACTTCGAGGTTAACTAAAAATGTTTGTGAAAAACTCTTCTCATATTTTAAACCTACATGTGCGAAGTCCGCAAAGATTGCATATATGCTATAAGCCGAATTGTCCTAAATTTTTGTCGGCCAGCTCGAACTCGAACCCAAAAGCAGGTAGTTGGTCATGACAATAGAGGCAAGAAACCGTACGTGCGGCGCACTCTCAATTCAGAATTGATCTTATCCTTAATCAACCCATGAGATTGAACATCATAGAGTTTTTTCGCGAAACACATCATATGAGTGTAATGTCACATATGAGCCCATAAAGTGGCTGTAATTTTAATAAAAAACGAATCTGAAGTATTGAATTCGAATCAAACATACTGTTTTGGGAAAGTAATAGAGTAAAAAATTATGAAAACTGGATACGTTCTAATTACTCTTTTATGGGCAATATTTTTAAATGACTGCACAAATTTGTTATAAATATATTTAAAAACATGCGTTCCTTGCATGCAGAAAGTATGATTTTACATCATGCTTTTTTTATATGCATTTCCAGGTGAGTTACGTTACTTTTCGTAAAAGTAAGTTGTTAAAGTTAAGTTACTTTTCGAAAAAAGTAACTTTTCAAACTTAAAGTTACTAGAGAACAAACAGATCAAGTCATCAGTTTTTTGCAAAAAGAGTAAATGATGAAGCAAACATTTGTGGCATGAAACAGATTGCCGATATTATACACAAAATTTCCCACTCGTAAGTAATGAATTGACTTAGTAGACGGTCGAAAAAAACTATGACGTCCTCCTATTTTTTAGACTTTTAAAGCTATAGTTGATTGAGGAAACCTTCACGAGGCGAATGAATCGTAGAAGAAAGCTTGCGTCGGATGGGAAGTCGGTTACTTTTTTATTGAAATTACAGCCACTTTATGGGTATTCCACAATTCGCGTTCTCATATGTGACATTACACTTATATGATGTGTTTCGCGAAAAAACTCTATGATGTTCAATCTCATGGGTTGATTAAGGATAAGATCAATTCTGAATTGTCAGTGCGCCGCACGTACGGTTTCTTGCCTCTATTGTCATGACCAACTACCTGCTTTTGGGTTCGAGTTCGAGCTGGCCGACAAAAATTTAGGACGATTCGGCTTATAGCATATATGCAATCTTTGCGGACTTCGGACATGTAGGGTTAAAATATGAGAAGAGTTTTTTACACACATTTTTCGTTAACCTCGAAGTCATAAAATTTTCGTCTGTCCCAAAGGTTCTATGCATGTAAATTTCATATTGAATTGAGGTATAAAAGTCTTTCGGTTAATAGCCCTGCTTAAAATGTCAGGTAGAAATCGAGTAGAAACCGCAAAGAAAACGGATGCAAACCCATTCTGGTTTTACCCGGTTCTATACGGTTTTTATCTGGTCATTAATTTCATTTTGCGGGATTTATCTGGGTCTATGCGGTCCTTAACCGGGAAGTGGTAAAAGAAAGTAAGTTGTATGAATATTGTACCCGGTCTTATCCGGTTCCTATCCGGCATATGGAACCAGAAATTAAGACGAAAATATGTTTCTACTCGGATCCTACCTGGTTTCTATAAGGCAGTTGTCGACTTGCAAATTGTTAAGGTGAACGTGCACCTGCTACCCGGCCCTACCCGGTTCCTATCTGGAATATGTAAATAGAAATTAAAAGACGAAAATATGTTTCTACTCGGATCCTACCTGGTTTCTATAAGGCAGTTGTCGACTTGCAAATTGTTAAGGTGAACGTGCACCTGCTACCCGGCCCTACCCGGTTCCTATCTGGCATATGTAAATAGAAATTAAAAGACGAAAATATGTTTCTACTCGGATCCTACCTGGTTTCTATAAGGCAATTGTCGACTTGCAAATTGTTAAGGTGAACGTGCACCTGCTACCCGGCCCTACCCGGTTCCTATCTGGCATATGGATGCAGAAATTAAATTTTAGCAAGTACGATCTATAGGTTCTGGGAAATGAAACGATACTAATTTTTGGCACAAAAGACAAACAATAGTATAATCAATTACATTTTTTATTTAAGTCTGCTATTTTATATATTTATAATTATCAACAATAGAATCATCCTATTGAATTTCATATATGTTTGGGAGGGTTGAGATATAAGTCCTATCTCCATCAGTGTTGATAAAGACACATTTTTCTTTTAATTCCGTAACTTTAATTATGTCATTGTTTTCGCATTTCACGACTTCAAACAAATGTCTCAATACAACATCATTTATTTCTGAGTAGTCATAATTGTTATCTCTCGCTGCATTATACAGAACTACATTTTTTACATTTAGGAACTCAACTTCAGCATATGCAGTGTCACCGTACTTAAGCAGTTTTATCACATTGACAAAACATTCATTTTCAAGACGAAAGACTGAATCTTTAGACTTTTGCGCTTTTGTATAATATTCAGAATGTATGACCATACCTGAAGAGATACACCGATCAAAACTTAAAACTTCTACTCCTGCATCAATTGTCGAAGCAGGATCTAATGTACCTTTTCCTATTAATACAATGTCGCCGATGCGATGGAAGCATGCAACTTCTTTTCGTGAAAATAGTGAATCGCAAAATGCTTTTACATTAGGCGCTTCAACTACTTCCGTTACAAGACTTTTAAAAAAATTGGCTTGTAAAGTCTTTTTCGCCATTTGTTCATAAACACCTTTCGGCCCATGTACACACTGCTTGAGATAGAATATAGCATTCTCGAACGGAAAAGTTGACGCTGCCCAAAGAGGTCCACAGTACCGCACACACTGAACTAAATGTTTTAAAGTGTGTACATTAAATTTGATAGACTTTTCGTCATAGAGAATTTCAAAAATACATACAAATTCCATGAGATCGTACTGTGCTTTTTGCAAGTCTTCTTCGGTTATATTAGTTTACGTACAAGGAAAAGTGTTGCAAGGCGTAATCATCTAAAATTCCACGTAAACAAGGAATCGCATAAAATAGCAGCCAACTGTGCCACTGATGCTTTCCACTTGCATCTTTCCGTCGTCAACGGTCTTACAAGTCTATGTACTTCTTGTGGCGGCGTCATTCTCATTAAACGTTCATTTACTTCAGTTTGTTGCTTGTTTGAAAGACGAACAGGGCTGCCTGGTTTAGTCCATTGTGACCACAAGTGAAGCACCACGCCAATTAGGTCAGCATGCAAATAGTCCCTAGAAAATGACCACACCATGTCGAAGTCATCCAGCTCCGTTAAAACGGAGTATCCCTTCACACCCTTTTCATTTCTGTCCTTCTTTTCTATCTTTCCTTTTTTTTTATAACCTCCAGACATGATAAATTTTGCAATTTTTCTTTTCTGTGTGCTTCTTTTTCATTCTCTGTTTCTTCCTTTCCTCTTTCTTCTTCTTCTTCTTTTTTTTCTTCCTCTTTTTCTTCATCTTTTTCGTTATCTCGTTCATTCCGCGAATCATCTTGATCTGTTACGATGTTTTGGAATGTATTTGTTGATCCTGCCTTTGCTTTTTTTTGTACGTCTGAACATGCGCCCACTTTGGTCTTCTGATATTGAAGAGCTTCCATAATAGTGCGCATGTCATCCAGGTGACTGGCGTTTGTTCTCGTAGGAGCTTCATCTTCCTCCATTAAAAAACGAATGCAACCATGCTTGTGTACGCCCTCAGAATAGCACCATGAGCACCCATAATGCCCATTGTACTGAACGCGATTTTGCAGAACAGGACGAGCGACGCTATCAACGCTACATATTAAAGCCTTTACTAAAAAGCGAACATTTTTTCCGTCCACGTTTAAAGTAAAGCCTGTTTTTCCTAGATCTCCCATTTGGATTACGAAAGATTTCATGAACGTGTTCATGAAATCAGCAGAAGGCTCCTTTTTACCTATCCATACACCTGTCAATAATGGATATTTGAATCGCAATTTTGGAGGCAATTCATTAATGATAACCAGTTGTGGCCAAAATGACCTTTTTGTACTGTCATTGAGTGGTGCGCCGTCAGTAGCAAAATTAATTGTAAGTTGTATACAATTTTGCTCCATACCTGAGACAGCGTTCTTATACAACAGTCCATCATAAACATCGCATGTAAGTTCTTCAGTACGAAATTCAGGATTTACTGTACTCAAATTATGGAACAAACTATCCTTGGCATCAGTCATTTTGAGCAAAGATAGGATTTGATATTTTAGATCTATGGACACGAAATAATTTTGTGAAAGCATTGACAGCTTATAATTCTGCAAGCATTTTTGACAGACGGTCGAATGGTTCTTAAACTTATTTTTTGTTGTTGACATTTCCAACTCTTTGCAACAAATCTCACAGTAGAAATGGTACATGATTACGTTTTCAGGTGGATCAAATATTTTTGACAGGTAGTAATCACTAATATCCCAACCAGCAAATTGAGGCCCAGCAAAAAGTTTTGTTGCTTCAATTAGCGCACGCCTACGTTTATAACTTAAATGAAAGCGCGTTGATATGCCTAGAATTACCATAATAACCTCCCATACCTTCAAGCCTGCTTCTTTGAACATAATGGCATCTCCATTGCTTAATATATATTCTTTTAAATTATTCATATTAAAATATTCGGAATTCATGTCGTCGCTGAGTGGGCTTTGTGAAGGATGACTCGAGATTTGTGCTACAGGTTCTTCCAATGTAGTAGAAAGTTCTGGGCGTGGCGATATTGTTTCCATTGCTTCCGATGTAGATATTTCCTTGTCTGATGAATATAACTCATCGAACTTGAAAGCAGGAAAGTCTTGCCGAAATGTCAAGTTGGCCATTACATCATTTGAAGCAGTAGATAGTACAGCATATGCTGTAACCAAGACACGTGAGAATATAATTAAATCAAATACTTACGTGGTATAATATGGTAGTAAAGAAATAAGTAGTAAGAAAATTATTACCAGTGCTAGTAGAAGTTGAACCCAATGGATTCATATTTTTCTGATCTGGCTGAGATGAGACTTCAATATTTCCCTCCATGTCGGTTGGGTACTACAGAATATCTGCGTGGAGATCCTGATTTGCCTTCATTAATTGGTCGTGTCCCTCTATCTCTTCATTCGACGTTGACCTCATCAGGTCTCGAAATTCTGCAAATAAATTTAATCATACAATGGCACTTCCTTTTCTATGCAACAATAACAATTTTGTAAGCCAGTGAAATAAAATGTATTTGCAGTTACACTTCAAAAGTATTTTGTCATTTTCTTTCTTATCTCGTTTTCAAATTTGTGTCGGTTATTTGAACTTACAAGTTGACGCCTTAAACGAGAGTAGTGAGTGCCAATTTGAAGATGTAATTTAAAAATAAACTTGCGCAATGTAAGAGAATTCAATTTGCAAAGTAATATTCAATTTCAAATGCTGTACATATTTGAAATAATCTAATTTATCATTTATCGATCTAAACTTTTGTATTGTATGAATAAAGAATTTGGTAAGTATCACAATCTTTTATTTATTATACATTTCACATAGTTCATAGAAATTCAAATTAGAATGAAACAAATTTTTGGACTCAGTTTAAATATATAGAATTGTACATTGAACCTTCTCGAAGAATGAAAAATGTCAAGATATAAACAATTGAATTTTAAAATTTAGGTCTTGAACAATGTATATTATTTTTCGTAACATATTACGTAAAATTTGAAGTTGTTTCATGACATACCACTAAAATTTCCGAAAAAAGCAAGCATTTTAAATACTTTTTCTGTTGACTATAATTTTTTCATTCAAGCATTGCAATATAATTCTTTGTAAATGACCGCGAAGTGAAAAATAAAAGCAGTGGAAAAATGTACTCACCCTTATCTAAAGCAGACTCTAAATCTGCGTTTCGTCGCCGAACAGTACGCTGATGAAAAATTTCTGAGCCATCAGAAAAATATCTTTTCCTGCGACTTTTTGGTGGTTCCTTACCTTTTTCACTTCTGTCACTCATGTTGGAAAATCGTCAAAACGGAATGCGTATTCAGTGTAATATATGTCAAAATATATTTGACATCAAACTAATGGTTTCCAATGTATACTATCCAAATTGCTTGGAGATTTATCAAGAAATTGTAATTTCATTTATTTATATGGTTTTTATGTTCACTTCAATATTTTAAAACACTTTTTGCACAACACTCTTCTATTTAGATTACTTTAGAAATCGCACATGTTTGAAAATCGCGAAGCAGCTGAGCAGCTTGCGATGTGCGAAAATTCGATTGCGCATGTCTTGCAAGTCACGTGATATGTGAAGATTTCTTTCAAATATTGCAAATGAATATTGCGATTCCTTTATTCATCTTGTTCCAATTTATACATCACTAATAATTTCAAATATCTTCCAAATTTGATTACAGTTACGATTTGGTTAATAATTACGCCTCTATTTCCTTCAATATTTATAACTGTATTTAATGAAAAGCTTTGTTATACGGTACTACTTTACGTGCGCGTTGGTTAGAGCATGAGGCAACCATGCTTGCACTTAGGTTCAGCCTCACTCGGTTCTCTCTCCCACTTCCGAGTACTAAGAAAGAAGAAGACAGCCATCGGCTACCGGTAACGGTAACCGGCGTCAACAAGCATCGCGGGAACCTGCATTTCTTCGGGCGATATATTGCTATGTTTTTTGTGTGGATAAAGTGTCTATAATTTTTAATGAAAGATGGCTTTCTGCTTTTTAAAATATCTGCATGCCTGTAAAAGTGAGAAGAAAAAGCATCCTAAAACAGAGATCGCGCCCATAAGTCGTATTGTCAATTTTAAGGAAAGTGAAATAAAACACAAAAGTTTTAAAGTGAACTGCGGGGAAAAGTTTTGCGAGGCTGTTATTGCGTTTTTTGGTGGTGAGTAAATTATTTTTGTTAAGTAATTCCACAGAAGTACAATTGTTATCAAAAAAATAAGGCGTTATTGTGAGGTGTCTTTAAAATTAAAATTTCAAGATTGAAGCCGTATTACAAATAATAAATTTTGAATTTAAAAGCTGTACATATTTTTAATTTAGACCTTTATACTTGATTAATTTAAAGTTTAGTTTAATAAACCCGAATTTTAATCACAGACTCAAAGGAAAAAGTAGAAAAGATCCTACAAGAATCCAGAGCGAAATTCCCTCCTAATCACCTATTAAGGCATTCAACCTCTGACCTTGCCACCCCTTCATCAAGTATAAATTCGGAGAAGAAGGTAATCACATTTTTTTTTCGCAATGGATGGGGAATTCTCGAAAGCTGAATAAATTAAATTTTTTGTGCCAGGGATTACACTGTGTTTAGAGACGTTCATATAAAAGAATTTTTAATTTAAAAATTTTGAAAGAGTTTTTTATCTAAAGATGATCAGAAAAGCTTCGAAAACTGTTTTTTGGGAAAAACCCCATAAAAATATTACAAACATTAAAAGCCTGAAAATTTTATCATTTAGAGACGTTTCTTAGTATCTTTTATTTAAGCTCATAAATTAATATATAATTTATCATTTGAAACATTAGCATCTCAAATTAATTAGTTGAGTTTGAAATATTTCAAATTCTTTAAATATTATCATCATTCCAATTATTATTTATATTTTAAAATAATTTACTTGATATCGTATTTCATGTGAACACGAGAATAGCGAAACAGAAATAGAAAAACAAATTTTGAGGTTAATAGAGCATGCCCTTAAACATTATATTTAAAAAAAAGTCTTAATGCAACTTATGTATCTATTTTATGCCTGTGATCAGCAATTTACGATAAAGAAAGAAGTTCACGAAAACAAGGAAGCAAGCAAAGATAACAAGGCAACTCGTATGAAGCAGAAATTGTTAAGCCTGTCAGGTGCCATGTCTACTCCTGTATGTAACTTCAAAAATATTATTTTCAAGTGTTATGCACATAATATCAACACGAAAAGTATATTATAACAAATTGAATGTTTAGTTTGAGACACGACTCTTTTCTATAGCAGGTGAGTGAGACCATCAATAGCACGCTTGAAGAGCAGAAGTTGGGAAAGATTTTAATAAAAAAGCCGTCCATAGCAAAAGTTAAAATCTTGAGTAGCGTACGTTATTAAACCATTTCTGCTAGATATGATATTTAGTTTGAAATTCAATTACATAATTAAGATTTTGAAAACTAATTTTTCAGACGCGTAACACTACAATTGAAAAACAAGCAGAGAATGATCAATCGCAAGTGCGCGATGCAGACCAGACGGTAATAAAATCAAGTTTGAAGAGCATCTAAATTAAAACCTTTTCCGATAAAAATATAATACTTATCACGAAAGTTACACTGTAAAAAATTTGGGGAATTTTCCCCACCAATTATTGGGGAAAATTCCATATTTTAGGGTGAAAATACTTTTCCCCAATAAATTGGGGAATTTTCCCCCAAAAAATTGATAAATTCCAGAAAAAGTAGGGAATATTCCCCAAAAATGTAGTGAATAAGTAAATCACTAATATTTTGTGGAATTTTCCCCATCAATTATTGGGGAAAATTCCAAATTTTAGGGTACACATACTTTTCCCCAAAAAATTGGATAAAATCCAGAACAAGTAGGGAATATTCCCCAAAAATTTAGTGAATAAGTAAATAACTTATATTTTGGGGAATTTTTCCTAACCATGTTGTGTTTTTACGGAAAAATTAAAAAAAAATTTCTTTAAAAATTAGGGAATTAAGTAAACTTCATGTGATTTCGGGAATTTCTCCAAATGCATTTAAGGATTTTTTTCAAAAACATGAAATTTTCGAAAAAATTTTAAAAACTTTGAAGTGCTATAGTTTTTCTAATTTTGATTTTAGAACAAAATGTGTCTGGATTTATTTGTAGTACTATTTGAGAAGAATTCAGAACTCTAAACAAAATTCTTAAAACTTCCAATAATGAGATTTTGGAAAAAATTTAAAAACTTTGGATTGCCATAGTTTTTTGAATTTTGATTTTAGAACAAAATGTGTTTGGATTTATTTGTAGAACTATTTGCAGAGAATCTATAACTCAAAACAGAATTATTAAAACCCTTAAACATGCAATTTTGGAAAAAATTTTAAAAACTTTGAAGTGTCATAGTTTTTTGAATTTTGATTTAAGAACAAAATGTGTTGAGACTTATTTGTAGAAATATTTTCAACGAATCTAGAACTCTAAACAGAATTCTTGAAACCCTCAAGCATGAAATTTTCGAAAAAATTTAAAAAACTTTGAAGTGCCATAGTTTTTCGAATTTTGATTTAAGAACAAAATGTGTTGGGACTTATTGGTAGACCTATTTGCAAAGAATCTATAACTCTAAACAGAATTTTTGAAAACTATTAAAACAAAAATATTTTTGTAACCTGTCCTAAGCTTTACATGCAGAATCCGTCAGTATATTTCGGAGCCCCTTCAACTCTCCCATGAATCCCGCACTGCAGATTGTACCCATCAGCATTATGTGCCGATAGTTTTACAACCGGAATTTTCCAAGCAAATTTTCTTCCAGCATGACCTTTATTTTCCATCATTTTAATTTCAACCCTCACAAAAAGTGTATCCATAAGTGTATCTGAAACGAGTGAACGAACAAAGAGTTCCAGAGTTCCAGAGTTAACGTCAAAGGTGAGTTTTAAATATTTTTTTAAATTGATATATAAATATAAATGATATATTTTAAAAATATTGCGGAGCTTCAAATTTTATTTGATGTAATATTAATAAATTAAAATTAATTAGGTGAGTTTGACCGATCGAAAGACCTGGGCTCGAATCCCAGCGCAGTCGAAAGCGTCCTTTTTTCCACAGAAAGATTTTCAAATTCTTTAAATATTATTAATCGATTTTTTACAATCAACTCGCTGTTTTTCGTACAAAGGGCATAGCCGGGTTTCCATGTGAAATTGGCCTTAAGACCAAATCAAATTTCGCATCAACCATATAGAAGGGGTTGGGCAAGAGATTATTTTGCCAAATTTTCAGATCATTATCTGCCATTTTAAATGAGTAATGGCGAATTTGACCATTTTCGTTTTTTTTCTTTTCTTAGCTAAACTAATCATAGGAAAATTTTGAAAAAAATCAGGGTTGTTTTTTCCAATAGAAGACATATTTGTAAATGTTTGCAGATCTTTTCATGCATAATTCGCGATGCAAAAAATTGCGAAAATTTTT
Organism: Diplolepis rosae; assembly: GCA_030998225.1. Taxonomy (NCBI): domain Eukaryota; kingdom Metazoa; phylum Arthropoda; class Insecta; order Hymenoptera; family Diplolepididae; genus Diplolepis; species Diplolepis rosae. Next base: position 2,580,445 of record JAPYXD010000466.1, read on the forward strand.
GCACGCAATTTCGTTCATGTTTGAATTGCGCGACCACTCTTTTGAATTATATTCATTAGTTACCTATCGATGATTGAAACAGAATTTTTGCAGATTTTTGCAAGGTTCAAGTATACGAAATGCATTTTTATTTATTCTTAAATTTTTCAATTTAGAGCATTAATTAATCTTTCTCTTCTGTTTTGCAGTATGCTCTTAGACAGCAATCACATCCAAGGACACAAAAGAAGTGGGAAGTACCAAAAATTAGCCAGAGATGACAAGGCAGGGAAATTAATAGAAAATGCTGTAGGCTTCAGCAACAATTTATAATTTGATTTTTATTTTCAATAATAATAATATGTATATTTAAAGAATTTGAAAATCCTTCTGCGGAAAAAAGACGCTTTCGACTTTAATTTGAAATAAGATGTATAAGTAAACAAAATAAACTTTATAATTTATGAAAAAATTTATTAAATTCGTATTTTTATTTCTCACCTTTTGGGGGAAAATATTCCCCAAAGTATTTGGGGAAAATATTCCCTAAATTTTTGGGGAAAATATTCCCCAAAATATGTTGGGGAAAATTTCCCCAAATGTTTTGGGGAAAATGCACTAATTTTGGTGTAATTTGCGTTACTAACATTTTGGGGAATTTTTCCCAAAAAATTTTTTACAGTGTAACTAATATTTCATCTTCTTATTTAATAACATTTCGCTCGAATCTAATTTCTTCTTTTTAAATTGACAGCTATGGGATAACGCACAGCAAGAATTGGAACGCAATTCTCTGAATCAATGTGGACAAACTCATGTTTCATTGAAAGTCTACCAAGAAGTTTTGAACGAAAATATTGGATTAAAAAGACGGGTTTTAGAGTAAGATGCAGAGATTAGAAAGTTGAGAGCCCAAAACCACGAATTAGTTAACCATGTTATGAATCAGTTCCAAAAAGTTACAGGTACACTATAGTTCCACTCAAATATATCTGATTTCTAAAACATATATCTATATTTTCAAGTGTTTTTATGCACTCTTTTTTAACAAATTTACTCATTTTTTATTATAGAGACCATTAAATCTGTATAGACGAGTCATCAAATCTCTGTATTAAGAATAAAATAGAAAGCGGAGAGCTTTTGCCTCCGGGCTTTGAAGACCTGGCCAACATGAAGGTAAAATAAAAATAAAAAGTAATCTTTAACTTATTCGTAATTCTAAATTTGTTAAGACAGCCGCTTTAACTAAATTGCTTTTACGTACATGCTTTATAGGTTCACATTGGTCTCGGGGAATGGATCGATAAGAATTCGTATGACCGAATGAGATTTAAGGTCGAAAAAAATCCGAAAAGGTTTATATGTAATCTGGCACAACTCGTTTTCACAAACGAATTACTAATAAAATCTAGCGTGACGGGAAAAGCGAGTAATGCTCGCAAAGGGAAGGAAACTAAGCCGGCGCTGGACGAAATTAAATTAAATGCTGTGTTTGGTAAATTTTCTGTTTAGCAAACTTTCTTTATATATTACAAATTAAAAATTTCACGGAATTTCAAACATTATAAGGGATTTTGAGAAATTTTAAGAAATTTAAAAATATTTCAAGAGAGCTCCTAGATTTTAAGGAATATATTGAAGATTTAAAAAGGAACTCAAAAATTTAAGAGGAATCAAACATTTTTAAAGATGCTTCACGTGATTTTAAGGGATTTTAAGGAGTTATACGTAGTTGGGATCGGAAGAAGTGAGTGATTTATTTCTTGAAATTGAATTCATTTTATCCTAATAATGAATATGCCATCATTAAGTACACATTTTAAAGTACTAAAGTTAATTTTTTCATTAAAGAATATTGAAAAATGAAGGTTTTCAACAGCTGAAGTCCCTACACGTCTTTCTTTTGCAGTGAGCACGATAACTCTGGAATGGCTCATCTGAAATGCAAAAAACAAAAAGATTCTATTAGTGTATGACAATACGCTGTCTTTTAACGAATAGTTTAATAAAATTTTGATTTGAAGGAAATGATAACAAATTTTCCAAAAATTAAATTTTTTGGTACGTTTAAATTCTCGTTTTTTTGTCATATAAAAAAATATTCATCAAATTAAAAAATCCTGCGTTCACGAATAGCGTATTGTTATATACTAACAGAATGTTTTTGGCTTTTTGATTCTAGATCAGCCGTTCCAGAGTTATCACGCTCACTCAATAAAAAGACGTGTAGGGACTTCAGCTGTTAAAAACCTTCATTTTTCAATATTCTTCCATAAGAAAATTAAATTGAATATTTTAAAATATGTACTTTATGATAGCATAATGGTTATTTGGCTAAAATTAATTCAAGTTAAAAAAATAATTCACCTCATTTTTATAATTCTAAGTACGTGTAAGCCCTCTTAAAAGATTTTAAAACAATTCGAAATGTTTTAAAAAATTTCTATTCCATATTATTACATTTTCAATGTACCTAAACTTCTCTATGTTTAGATAAACGAATTTGGCTTTCATTGATTTGCAAACTATAAATAGTAACTTATTGCTCTTGCAGCTTTTTCTGAAACCTGGATGAGGATGAAACTTAAATTAGCAGAAGATGAAATAGCGACCCATTTAAAGAACGGTACGAATTACATCGGGAAGAGGATCTGCGAATTAAGTCGAGGTCCGAGAAATAAGAGGAAGAAACGTCAAACCAAGAAGTCAATTAAAAAATTAAAATCAAAAGAAAAAGTGAGCACAGATGAATCTGAAGAAGAAACAACCAGGAAAACGAGATTGTTTCCAAAGCTATCCGCTGAAGAGAAGGCCGTTCAAATTGACCAAGATTGCGATTCACACATTGAAGAAGAAGATAGCGAAAGAAAAGAAAGTCCTGTGGAAAGTCTCGATTTGAAATATGAAAATAATCTTGATTACAAAGATGAAAATGTTCAGCACGACAAAGATTCAGTACAGAATCAGGAATCCGAGAATAGTCGTACTTCCTTTGACACTAAAGAAATGGAGTCAGATTATGGTGAATATGATCATGTAAGTAATTACGCAATGTTTGAAACATTTATTTATAATTGTTTATTTTAAATTATTTTCCTTGTTCTGTATTTTTTTTAAAATATTCATATTTTCAGCTCTTTAGTCCTACATTCTCTGAATCCAACGACCTCCATTGACGCACAGAGAAGGATTTCACGAACTAAGCTTCAGAAACTTCTATTTAGTTTTTCATTTTATTCATAATACATAATTTTTATATTCCTTATGATTATGGTTATTCTTATGTTCTCTCTAAATTTGAGGCAGCAGTGCCATGTCGAGGAGAATAGGATGATAAAGAAATAGGGAAACAGGATTCAACTAATGGAATTATCGCACAGACTCAGGCGACTATCTTATTGGTTCAATTCTGTTCTCCTATTCCTGTATTATCCTATTCTCCTCGTCATGGGACTGCGCTCTGAATTAGTGTGAAGTCGGTCATTAATTTACTTGTGAAAATTTCTACTAATTGTTACTCACATTTAACTAAAACTTTCGAGAAAAGTTGGAAACTACTAAAAGAAAAAATGAGATACAAGTAATAATTAATAGAAATGTTCAATAAAGTAAATTAATTGCCGACTTCTCACTTGCTCAGATTCATCGAGATTATTATTTAAGTATTCTTAATTGTTATAAATTTAATTTTTATAATCATAATCATGATTGAGATATTATTGGTTCTACTTAAACTTATAAGTTTGTTCTTAATCGGAAGGCTTTTCTATAAAATTCTTACTGAAGATAAATCAATTTCTTAATTATACCCTCTTACTCTGCGAAAATATTATGAGATACAGATAAAAACCGTACAGACATTTAAATATTCCTGGTTGACCTATTTATGATCCGGACAGGTTTCAGATAGGACCAATACCAAACGGGTAAAAATATTTTGGGGTTCCGGATACAAACCGGATATAAATTTTACAGACTCCCGAGTAGAAACTGGATGAAACTCTTACAGAGCCCAGATAAGACCGATATAGAAACCGGAAAAAATATATCAACCCAGATAGAATCCAATTAAGTGCCGGATAAGAACCGGGTATAAGTATTTTAAGGAGCCGGATACAAACCGGATAGAAATATCAGAGGTCCCGGGTAAGAACCATGTAGAAAACGGGTAAAGATATTATGCGATCCCAGATAGAACCCGGTTAAGCTCCGAGTATAAACCGGGTAAAAATTCAGTAGCGCCGGATACAAACCGGATAAAAATTTTGCAAATTCCCAAGTAGAAACCGGATAAAACTCTTACAGAGCCCAGGTAAGATCCATATAGAAACCGGACAAAATATTATATCAACCCAGATAGAATCCGATTAAGTGCCGGATAAGAACCGGGTATAAGTATTTCAAGGAGCCGGATACAAACCGGATAAAAATCTCAAAGGTCCCAGGTAAGAACCATTTAGAAACCGGGTAAAGATATTATGCGATCCCAGATAGAACCCGATAATCTCCGGGTATAAACCGGGGACAAAAACCGGGTACAAATCCAGTAGCGCCGGATACAAACCGACTTTTACCCGGTTCTTATCTGGTTTCTATCCGTCATTTTAAGCAGGGAGAGGTATTGTTTATTGCTTCTATTGTCCATTTTCGTTACCTGATTTAGGGATAAATTTCCGTCTCATACAAGAATTTTCCTCCTAATAACCTGTTGGAAATACTGCTTGAGATTAACCTCAAATTTTATTTTCAGGCCTAATGGTCAACCCTCAAAAAGCAGGTCTATACACTGAGAAAAAAATTCTATTGAATCAATAGCATTTCCTTCCAAAAGCATGTATGTCACGGATTAAATTCAATATGCTATAGAATTAGTAACATATTTATTGGTTCTTGTACTATATTTTTATGAATTCATAGAATACATGCTTTTGGAAAGAAATGCTTTTGATTCAATACCATTTTTTTCTGAGTGTACGAGTTGGATTTAGTCTTTGAAGTACGAATTCTTCTATTTTCAGTTCTAGCAAACAAAAGTACAAAATAATTTGCAGAATATGAAAATCTAACCTACAAAACTGTAGAAACTAAAAATAATGCAGTAATATGAACTTACCTTTAATCATCTGAATTAAGTCATCTGGTAAGCCCCAAGTTGATTGCAATTTACTAACTTCTTGAAGCGTTGTCAAGGAAATATTTTGTCTTCAAGAATTAAGCAATCTGACACAATCAAAAAATACTAAATAAGAAAGCACGGTATCCCGAACGCCCGAATACAAAAGAGTCGCTATTTTGCAATTTAATTGGCTTATGCAATCCTCGCATTATTTCAAATTGAATATTGATTATATTTTAAGCAAATGATGGAAATAAATTTAATTAAACCTTGGCCATTACATAGATTAACGATACATTGTATTATACATAACCAAAAAACAACTTTACGTTTATGATCTAGTAGAGTAAAATGTATATTGATAAAAGTGGTTCTTGAAGAACTATTGAGAAAAATCAATTTTTGTTTGCACTGTGAAAAAGTAATAAATACAGGAAATATTCTTTTTACAGCGGAGTTTTGTAATATACTGCGTGGCAATATTAATCGAATTTGATTGTTAATGGAACTAGAGTTATTTATTTCTCTGTAACAAGATATACATTAGTAATGTATATGATTTTCTTAAACTGCCACACGCGTCGATATACAATATAAAGCAGCTCTGTCATCCCTCAACGGCCTTTCCTCATACTTCATGAAGAAAGTTCATTCGATTCTTGACCAGGATGTTCCAGACTGCTCCCTACCATTTAACCACCACTACGCCAACCTCTATCTTGACCCAACACTGTTTAAATCAAGTCTCCTTTATTTTAACAAGAAAAAAAATCTGCCCACTTCGCGGGCACATTCTCATCGCGCGCAGCTCGCTTCGCTCGCAAGTTTGAGCGCGCCTAGGGCGCGCGATTCGATCGTCGCGCTTCGCGCTCCGGAATTTTTGAACGTCGCGCTTCGCGCTCGGTCTTGTGCTCTTCGCATACATTCAAGTTTATTTCTTATAATTTTATACTGAAGCTCAAACCAATTTTATAATAATATAATATATTGTCCTATATATAAGTGTAGTTATTAGGCTTATCTATCTGAAGTTGTATATTTAAGTGTATTTTTGATGAAAAATATGATTGGCTGAGACTGAATTGTGTGAATGAATTTGTACGCTGTTTATGTATGCATCGGGAAACTAATAACAGGCTCAAGGTAAGAATTTTTACATTCTCATCATGGATGAGAAGGTATTGGTTTTATGTGAAAAATGACTTTCGGAATTTTCATCAAATCTTTACGTTTTGAGACCCCCTGAGTCAGAAAAAATGGTTTTTACGAAAGTGTCTGTCTGTCTGTTTGTCTGTCTGTAGGTCGTGTGCGGCATAACTCTCGATAGAATTATCAGATTGAATTGAGCTTCGGTACACTTTATCGGAGCCGAAAAAGTAAGGACAAGTTCGTTAACCAGCCACATCCAATCAAAATTGAGGGGTTGAGTACCACTTTTGTGTTTTTGAAAATAATTTTTTGAAAAAATCAAATATTTCTATACTGGTTTTAGATAGTGCTCATAAATCTCTAAAAATTATCTTGATAACATTTTTTGATTAAATCAAAATTAGAAATATTACAGCATATTCAAATTCGAAAAAAGTCAATATCAAAATTCCATTTTCCAGTTAAATTATACGAGATACGAAAAAACGTCATGGTACAATATTATTGAATAAATAAAGACCTACAAATTTGAATTGTAACATTTTTTCATAAGATGCATATTTTTCTTTTTAATTAAAAAAAAAACTATTGAAAATCCAAAATTCAATTTTTTAACAATAATATGTAAAATAGGAAAAAAACGTAAGAATACAAAGTTGTTAGTTTCAAAAAGATCTACAAGTTTTGTCTCACACAGTTTCTGATAAAACATATATTTTTCGTTTCAATTCCAAAAAATACGATTAAAATTCAAAAATTCCATTTTTTAGACAAAATATGTGAGATTCAAAAAAACTTTGAGATGAAAATCGTTTGGCTAAATAAGGTCTACACATTCTTATCGATAAATTTCTCGACAGGATGTATATTTTATGTTTTGATTTTTAATATTAAAAAAATTCGATTTTTTTCACCAAAATATGTGAGATACGAAATAAGCGTTGTTCTGCAAAATCGTTTCCTTAAATAAAGTCTACGATTGTTTTTCCTTTTTGAGATATTTGGAAGAAAATAAATTTATCAATAATCATGTAATTTATTAAAAAGTTACAAAAATGCATACAGAAAATCGAGCGCGAAGCAGATTTTTTTTAACATATACTCCAGAAGTATTGAGACTTAATTCTTTATCAAGTTGCATCAACGAATGCGTAAATGTCAACCAATGCAAACAAAACACTAAACGAAGTATTAACGTACTCTCTGAATGCGAATGTCACAAAAATTCATTTCCATTATAGTCCAAGCAACAGGGAATTTGTTATGACATTATTTATTTCAGAAAACGGGCTGCGCCATCAGAAGAAAGGTTGTTCATAGAGTAATTGTATCATGTTTTGGACAACGAAATATGATTTATAAATTTTTTATCAACATTTAAGACCAAAAAATCGCATTTCTTTCGTTTTTTGTTTATAACATTAAAGGTAATCATCCAATCTTGATGACATCTATCAAAAAGTTGTAGACAATTGAATTGCCAACAAAATGAACCGTCGTTCGATCTGATTGAATAATTAGAAGCCGGAAAAATTCGGAAAAACCGGCAAATTGAGCTTTTGTTAAACAAATTAATATCTCAGTTAATTTTTAACGTTCTAGGTTGAAGTTTGGTGGAAATGTAGCGGACTTTATGCTCTTCGAATGTATTACACACAGTACTATGCCAGTACCAACTGATTGTACTGGGTCAGTACTGCTTTTAAATACCAGCCCAGTACTGACTTCCAACTCCCAGTTGAGTTATAATCAGGGGTCTAGCCAGTACCAGGCCAGTATCCTTGCCAATATGCACCAGTATCTAGACATTACCAGAAGTTCGACGGCGGTACTGGCATGGTACCCCGCCAGTAGTAAATTTCCACCGGGGTAGTAACTAATATTTTTCATGTGTCCAAGGTTCAGACGATAGTCACAAGTCTAGTTTCAATAAAATATTTTCATCTGCTATATCAAATTCAGCTTCAAGGCATTGCTATTACAACATTTATAAATATTTTCATTGAGATTAAACTAATTTTTGTTAGTTTATATCTTGTATAATAACCTGAAAAATTCGCAATTCAAAATAGTGGACGGTTTTATTTCAACAATAATTTGAAATAACGATCTTTTCTCGGCCGCTTGAGTAGAATATTCCGTTAACAAGGTCTCATTGTGCATCTGAAACATGATAAATGATTCCTCATGCATAAATCGTAAAAGTACGAAGAAATATATCTTCAAACTCGATAATAGGTGCTTTCTCGATATTTAGTGTTTATGGACTATATGTAAATTATAAAATTATATATTTATATGATGGAAAATTATAAAAAGTATGAAATAGATAGCCAAGTGTTTAAAGTATTAAATAAATATATAATATTTTGTTATTTGAATCTCAAACGGTTAATGCTAAGCTCAATCGCAATTTTTTAATTATTCATCAGAAATCTTTATGAATGTATTGTATCAAAAATATTGATAGAGTAAGAGTAAATTCTATTTATCTTATGTGATGAAATCTGTGATGGATATGGACTTTAGATAAAAGTTCTTTGGGGTTTTTGTGCACGCTAATCAAAGCCAGGGTATCTCTTCGAATTCGAAACGTGTCTCGTTCCCACGTGGGCTCAAGGGATTTTTTCCAATTCACGATGAGTTGCTAACCAAATGCTCAGTGGCCCAAAGTACCAGATTGTACCAGAAGCATTATGTTTAGATTGCTCACCACATTGTGCACTCATTGTACTCCTGAATGAAGAGAATTTTTAGACACTACTTAGGCCCTTCCTCAGGGTGACACAAATATAACTCATCCTCTTTCTTTTCTTGCTCCCCACTATAAGGAAGGTGTTTCATTGTTCAGGATCCTTTTAGTCGAAACGCTACTTGCATTCGCAACTAAAAAAGGGGGATTGCTTCTTCTCCATGTTTTGATATACTCTACTGCCGACAATTTTCGGTACACTTGCTTTCAATAGTTGTTCAACTTCATTTGATTTTCATAATATTACATTGAAATTTCATCCCCTATAATTGCACGAAAGCTAATCGCGCGCCTTATAAGCTCAATTTGAAAATAGTAAATCAACTTCATTGAAAGATATATCAAAATAGAATTTTAATTATCTTTCAGAAAACATCAATAAATTTAAAAATGGAAAATGATTTTTCCAAGATTTTTCAATTGTAATAAATGTGAATTTCTGTAGTATTTTATCAAGTTATTAAAATAATGCTAGAATGTTTTCAACACGGAGAAAAATAGATTATGAAATTTAATATCCAAGTCCAGTGACTATAGGACAGCCATTTAAATTATAAAAGCTATAATCTCAATAATATATGCGATATAATGTTAGAACACAGAAAACACTGTAGATTATATCATGTATCATCTGAATTATATTTCTCACAATCTAGATTATACCGTTTATAATCTAAATAGCTATACCATAGTCACTAAACCTGGATTTTAAATTTTATAATAAATATTAAATTAATAATAAATATTAATCAATATTAAATTTCATAATCCATTTCTTTCCGTGTATGGATCCAAGAAAGGGTTAAGGGGTTATATACACTTGTGTTGATTGAAAAAATCGAAAAAATTTTTATTGCACTTTCTGAAAATACATATTTCAGAGAATCCTTTTCCAAAAAATCATACAGATCTGAGCAGTAGAACCGATTTGGCAGCTCTTGATAGCGCGCTATCTGCAACTGCGAGTCATCTGCAAGTCCGCCTTTACACGCGATTATCTCGAAACTTGATTTTTCAAAAAGTGCGGTTGCGGTGAGCACAGTTTCTCGAGAACCGTTAACCAGATCAGTCTGAATTTTTGCAGGCTAACTAACAACAATAATAGCCTCTGAGTGGACGAAGGATTTCAAATTTCAAGCAAAACTTTTTTTTCTTGCTGCAAAAACCGAAAGCTCAGACGTTCGAAAATCAAACTTTTTAGAAAAACGATCACCATTTTTGTAAAAAAATGAATTTCGCACAATCCTTCGTTCACGCACAGCGTAAAGGTACCAACTACAGTTTTGTTTTTGTTTTGTGTATTTCAGATAAGCAGTTCCTTCATTATCATGCTCACCGCAAGAGATGTCGGGAAAATTGTGTTTTAGCACAATGGCAATATTGACTCCAGCTATGAATTTTTTTTTGTTGAAAAAATTCGTGAAAGATTTTTCGGCATGTATAAATAAATAGGCGTTCAGTTTTTTTTCCAAAAAAAAATCGTAAAAATCCGCTTTTTTTCTCGAACACAAGTGTATATAACCCCTCAAATTTAGCAGATAATACGTGCAAATTTAATTAAAACCTCTACTCTATACATAAACAAATGATTCTTCTTAAGAAAGTTATATTTGGAGTTTTTATATTCTTATCACACATTTCTCTTTTTTCAACAAATATATACATTTCATGGCTCCCTTAAATCTGAGATAAAGATTTTTTAAATCCTGTCTGCCGTTAATTGTTGTTCTCGTCCCTTGTGAGCACGATAACTTTTGAAAGAATGGTCAGATTGAAATGCGCTTTTTTACACAAAATCAGGGCCCAAAATATAAAACCAGTTCTCTAGCCAGTCTTATCCGAAAATAATTCTAAAAATTATACCATTTTCAAAATATGTAAAAAATCCAGAACTTTAAATCCCAGATGTTAGTACAACTCGACGAGCTCTACAAATCATTCCAATGACAAGTTTTGATCAGACCAAAATTAATAAAATTACAACACTTGAAGAAACTTAAAATTATCAAATGCCATTTTCCATGTAAATTATGCTGGATACTATTACAGAAAATAATTTTTTTATAACTCTAAAAATAAAAATTCACCTGGCCCTCTTCGAATTTACTTTTTTTAAAGTTACTTCGAGTTTGAGGAACCCTTTCCCATCACGACACTCGCGCTTCACACAAACCATATGAAATTTAAACTTGCATTATACGCTCATTTTTTATACATTTTCTTTGTGAAGTTTTCCATTTGAAATGCAAGGTATCGTTCATTGATTGATATTACTTAAAACACCTAGGTAAACTATAAATTGGCAAAAAAATTTTTTACAAAAAGTCTGTTTTGCCAGTCCAGTTCAACCTTAAAAAGAAGGAGCTGGGACTTGCGATTTGAAGAAAAAAATTTTGATTTTTGATTTCCAATACTATTTTTTAAAATTAATGCAAGAAATATACATATTACAAAAAATGTTTGAATTGAAATTTTTAGATTTTTTTTTAATTAATAATTTTTCATCATAATGCTTCTCGTATCTCACATAGTTTGACTGAAAAATGGAATTTTATTGTTGATTTTCCCAATTTTAAAAATTCCATGTGCGAAATCCTAGTTCCACCAGTACTGCGCCATTATCAAAATTATATCTAAGAGCTTCGCTTGGTATGGCCAATATTGCCTAAGTTTTAGCTGTCATCACTTGCTCGTCACTTCATCTAGGTCCTATTTGGACACTAGCTGACTGTAATCTACTTGAATTTCCAAGTTGAGATTTACTGGTTTCAACTTGGATTTCCAACCCCAGTATTCCCAGTCGCGTGCAAAGTCATCTAGGTCTTACTTAGGCATTAGCTGGCTGTAATCTACATGGATTTCCAAATTAAATCAAGTAGATCGCGACCGCCTGCTGAAGTCAAATTGGAATTCCAGTTCGGCTTCAAAAGCCAACTAGAAACCAATTCGTCGTCTGCTTGTAATTCCAAGCTGAGTCATATGGGTCGCGACTGTCTACTGAAGTCAAATTGAAATTCCAAATCGATAACATCAGCCGTGTTGGTACCAGTTTGTCGTATTTTTGTATTTCCAAATTAAGTCAGGTACGTCGTGACCGTCTACTGGAGCCAAATTGGACCAGTTTAACTTCTAATTGTAATTACAAGTTACGCGAACCTGAAAAACGAAATTTGCTTGGTTCAGCTTGTAAATTACGTAACAATAACCAACTTGAACTAACAATAAGTAGAGTTCAATATCTAATTGGTTCAAATGGTTTATTTATGTAGGGAAACGATACATATTTTTTACTTATAAAAAGTATTTATGTAATGCTTTTATATAACGTGGGCTTTTCACAAGGAATTTTTAAAATAAATAACGCAGAATGTATAATTCATAATTCATTCAAAATGATTGTACATAGGTATTAAGGCCATGGATCAATCAATACAGCTGACTGAATTAATAAAATCAGTTAGATCAGTTTTCCCAAGAATATTTCCACAATAATGATTTTTTTAGCTGAAACTTTAGGCCATAATAAAGGACATATTAGCCGATGGCTCTAGACTTTAACCCATTAACGCCCAAAATCACAGACTTTTTAACTCATTTTTGGCCTTTGTTGACAAAGCGAAAAAGGGAATATATCATGGCCAAACCTTGTATACATAATGTTTTTGTGTCTCCTCTTTCGATTTATGAAGTCAAAATTACATTATCATGCACTGGAAAACCAATATGGCGTATTTTATTGAAAAAAGTACCGAAAATTAAAATTTTTTTTTTTTATTCTTTTTTTTCAAATGGATAAAGCATATTGATCTATTTCAAACTATGGACAAAGGTGGACAAAATAGTTGTAGTTTATGAAAAATATTTTTTGGTCCAGCTCCTTATGTTTTATCTTTTCCAAAATGGCGGAAAACTATGGAAATTTTGAAAAATACGCGTTTTTTCATGACATTCCTAAGATAATTGAATAATACATGGAATTTTATTGATAAAACTGTCAAAGTTTGATTGATTAATTATGTACAGACCTCTTCTAGTATATGTAATGACCTGATTAATGGCGGATTCAATATGGCGCCTGGAGAACTTGGGAAATACCGAGTTTTTCCAAGATTGTCGTTGATGAAAATTCCTGAACCTTTATTAAATTCAATATTCCTATGTTTCTTGACACATTATAGTATATGAAAATCCGGTGACAGCGTTAGAAAATTCTAATTAGCGGATTCAATATGGCGGTCCGAATATTGAAGATTTAATAATATGCTAATGAAAATAGTATTTTCGTATTTTATGTAAAATTTTTGTTCAAAATTGTCTTCAGACATTTTTTGATTGTGATCGCTAATTCAGCGGAAAAAATTCGTAAAGTTCTGAATTTATATTTCACGATCTGCATATTCTCCAACGCTTGATGTAAGTGGCTAAATGAAGTTGGATGATGGATTAAGTAAATGAGTAGATTGAATCAATATGATCTATTTTAGAGTGAATGAGTGGATCGAATCAATATGATCTATTTTATAAAATAAGAAAAATTCTTATTTTGATCGTAATAAATATCAATTCATTTGGTTACAAAATTATATACTTTTTTTTTGTCACATCAGTCATACCAGTAGTGAAATTTTGAAGCGTGAAACTTCTGTGTGAGATTGAATTCGTTAAGTAGATCAAATAATCACTTTTAATCATTACGTTATGAAAACTAAGCCAAGTAGAAGTCGAATAACTTCATTTAGTCACATACACCAAGCGTTGGAGAATATGCAGATCGTGAAATATAAATTTAGAACTTTACGAATTTTTTCCGCTGAATTAGTGATCACAATCAAAAAATGTCTGAAGACAATTTTGAACAAAAATTTTACATAAAATACGAAAATACTTTTTTCATTAGCATATTATTAAATGTTCAATATTCGGACCACCATATTGAATCCGCTAATTTGAACTTTCTAACGCTGTCACCGGATTTTCATATACTATAATGTGTCAAGAAACATAGGAATATTGAATTTAATAAAGGTTCAGGAATTTTCATCAACGATAATCTTGGAAAAACTCGGTGTTTCCCAAGTTCTCCAGGCGCCATATTGAATCCGCCATTAATCAGGTCATTACATACACGGAGAAAAATGTTTAGTGGCTCCCACCCTTGCAAGGGTTAGAGCTACTAAACGGAATAGTAAATTATGGACCGGCCAACTCGTCGGTAGAATCTACTAAACGCGACTTTAGTCGATTTCACTGGTCACTGTAGAGTAGCTTCTATTGTGTACGCAGTCACACGTACGATTCTTGTTTAGTAGAATATACTGATGTTGAGACCGTTTTACTAAACAAGAATCGTACGTGCGACTGCGAGCGCAGTAGGTGCTACTCTTCAGTGATTAGTAAAATAGCGCTTAAAATTATAAAAAAGAATCCTAAAAAATATATAATTATACATACCATATGATTTTTGTTAAGATATGCATGGATCTACTCATAATTAACTGGTAATCGCCATTTTCAACGCTCACTTATTAATTAAAATTTCGCACGCAACGGGGGGGATTCGAACGCCTAACCTAACGCACGCAAATCAACGAGCCTAACCGTTAGCCTATCGAGACTAGTTGTCAGCAGCTTGAAAAACCAGGAATGAATTCTTAAGCATGTTAATCAACGAAACATGTGACACTTAGTAACAACGCATTGATGACGTCAGAACGTACACGAATCGACGATATGTGCGAATCTTAGGACACTTTGTACGACCAGCCTCACTCATACGTTTATTACGATTATCACGAACACGAACCGGCTGCCGGTCAGCGGATCAGAGAGGTTAGCATTATAGTCAGGAGCGTCAGGTGAGAGGGCTATACAGTTGATTCTACTAAACAGATAGTCAGCGTTCGTACTATTCTGTTTAGTAGAATCAACAGAACGTTGTTCAGTATTTCTGAACCAACGAGTAGTTGTCATTACTATAAATTAGCTTACTAAACGGGAATAGTAGCATATACTCTAACAGTTCTCTCCGTGTATACTAGAAGAGGTCTGTACATAATTAATCAAACAAACTTTGACAGTTTGATCAATAAAATTCCGTGGATTATCCAATTATCTTAGGAATGTCATTAAAAACGCGTATTTTTCAAAATTCCCATAGTTTTCCGCCATTTTGGAAAAGATAAAACATAATGAGCTGGACCAAAAAATATTTTTCATAAACTACAACTATTTTGTCCACCTTTGTCCATAGTTTGAAATAGATCAATATGCTTTATCCATTTGAAAAAAAAAGAATAAAAAAAAAATTTCAAATTTTCGGTACTTTTTTCAATAAAATACGCCATATTGGTTTTCCAGTGCATGATAATGTAATTTTGACTTCATAAATCGAAAGAGGAGACACAAAAACATTATGTATACAAGGTTTGGTCATGATATATTCCCTTTTTCGCTTTGTCAACAAAGGCCAAAAATGAGTTAAAAAGTCTGTGATTTTAGGCGTTAATGGGTTAATTAGTTTTAAACAATCAATTCAAAATAATTCCTGTTTTACCGACACCAACATTTTTTTATTTGTTAAAAACTAATTAAAGTCTACAGCCATTTGCTAATATGTCCTTTATTATGGCCTAAAGTTTCAGCTAAAAAAATTCATTATTGTGGAAAAATCTTGGGGGAAACTGATTTGATTGATTTAGTCAACTGTACTGGTTGATCCATGGCCTTATAAAATCCTTCGGTTTATGATAAAGTCATATAGAATATTCAGACTCAGTGTGATTTGAATAACCAATGTAATAACTCGCTGAAATGTAGATTCGAAATAAATGGAGAGGAAATGAGTAAACTATTTCTACTTTAAATTTTCGTACCATTGAACATAAAAGACATTGATTTCTCAAAAATTTTAGCGTAATGTATCGTTAAAAGCTATGGAATTTTGGAAACAACATTCTTGGTATTTTAAACCGTTGCGATGATGAATGCTAAGTGGTGTTTCGATTTACAAACATGAGGTTACTATGATACTTGTATGGTTTATGGTTTGGGGTTTTACTTCAATCAGTAAATTAAAACGAGGTACTTGCGTCAGAGGTTACTGAAATTTTGAGGGCCTAGTTGAAAGCCAAACAATGCGCTTTGGCATGGCAATTAGCTGACATTCTGTATAGCCTTTATGACCTACAATCTCTCCAAGAGCACCTTGCCTGTGCTACTCGCATTGTTGTAAATCACCGACTCAGTGCGCCGAGACTCTCGCATATTTAAAGGCGCGCGTGAGTTCGCGCCTTGTAGACCGATGCTCTTCCATATTCTGGTAACTCCTCGGTTAAATCCAATTTTGAATATTTATCAGGATCGATCGAGGTTGAAGGAACGATTAGAGTCTCTCTGAAATTTATAAAACATCAAACTACGAGGTATACATCTTTTTATGTACCTCCGGCGCGTAAACACGTTTTTACGCTACAGTTGAGAGTAGCGTGATGTAGTGTATCACGCTACAGAGGAATGTAATGTAAAAATTGAACTGTGCATGAGACTATAAGTATACAGCCGAGCGTAATCTTCTTCTTATTCATTTTCTTGTTCGTACAGCGTTGTCACCATACTGACAAAGCCTTGTACATTTAAACTGTGCATGCGTCTATTACAATCCGCTACTACTACACAAAATCGAGAAAATTAAAATGGCCGGAACTAGTCGCGAAATATCAAGTGCAGTGGACGAGAATCATGATGAATACTAGATTAGATTCGAGTGTACGCATAAAAACTCGTATACGCACCAAAATCACATAAAATAGAATATGTGCCAATGCATACAATTCGGGTAATTACGAGACTCGCTTAAAATGCTCGCAGGACTGATCGGGCCTTGGCTTCATCTCGGCTTTGTCTCGGCTTCGTCTAGGCTTTGCCTCAGCTACGTCTTGGTTACGCCTTGGCTTCGATCTCCTGCGAGCATTGTCGCGTTATAACCCTCATTATGCGCCTAGGCACATAATATACTATGAGATGATGAGACCCCAGTTATGTCACTAGCTTACATTAAAGCAAATAATTGAATCATTTAGATTCATCGTATACTATATACTTCTAAAAGGGCACCAGTATTTTTCCTTCTGGTTCCATTAAAATACAATAACACAATATCTTTCTAAGATGTTTTTAATAGCTGCTTTAAAACCTTTCATGATAAATTGTTTCAAAATATTTGTAAAATTTAATTTAAATTGAACGTTCTAAATAATAATTATTCAAATCATGCCTATAAGTTAGGACAACATAATCAAAAAGAATTCATGTATCTTTCAACAACCAACCTCATATATCCATACTTTTAATTTGTAAAATGTTCAGCACGATGCTACGCATTTTTTCCAAAGTTTTTACTATTTCGTTATGCAAACATTGTTAAGTTCTTTTAACTTCTTGTTTCACAGTATTTTATTCTGAAGCAATTTTAAAGTTCTTTTGTCAACTTATATGAAAAAATTTTATTTCCTTAATTTTCCATTTAAGAAATTCCTAAATTTTAATTTTCTTAAGGGCATGTGACACTTGAGAAAACTAGTAAGTTATTAATGTGTAAAATTTACGTTGTTTCTACATGTTTACGCCCAAAATACACGAAGTTTTCTTTTCAAAATTTAGGAAATGGTATAGAAGATAAAAACGGATGTAAATAGACTATTTTTGATTTTGTTGATAAAAAAATTTTTTTCCAGAAATTTAGCTAAAATTTATCGTTTTTTATTTTACAACTTAAAGGCAGTCAATTAACGTCCGTTTTTATCTTTACTACTATTTCCCAAATTTTGAAAAAAATATTTCATGTATTTTGGACCCAAACATTTAAAAACCTAAAATCAATAAAATTTTCTAATTTGCTAAGTATCACATGCCCTTAATTCCTGACAGTAAAAAACATCGTTAAATCATAAATACAGATTGTTTGTTAGTTTCGTAACCTTAACAGGAAAGAAACCGGTCGTACGTTCATTACGAACATTCAACCGGACAGCGGGTCGTTCTCCTCCCCCCACCCTTTATAGAAGCCTTTTCTTGAGCAGCTTCTTGTCCTTCTAAGCAACTTATATGTCTTATTTTTCATTTTTCTCCTGTTTTTCATCTTGTTTGCCTTGTTTCTTATCACCTTCTTTTCCCTTTTATCTGAGGGTCAGATATTCCGTTATTTTATTCAAAAATATCATTGAATTCGATCGCCTTAGCATCCGATTAATTCCACGCTCCACTTTATATTCGAGCACTGAATGCAGGAAATGCCGAGGGAAATGCGTTTTCCTTAAGATAATCTATACACCGCGGGTCACATCAGATAGATACATTGTAGGCCAATAAGAAATGTATTTCTACGTATAATTTACGTAACTATAGCTTATTTACTGCTGATACTGATACTGCTAATCTCCTGAATGGCGTTTTCATCACTTATTGAAATTAATTTCAAGTAAAAATTGTGTACTAAATTCATTTTTATTTTCAGTCGTTTACAAATTGTATGAATAAATTTTGAGCGGATTTAAATGTCCATTTAAATAAATGTAAATAAATTTATGTTGGAAGTTTTTCACTATAATTTTCTGTCTGCGTTATCTTGTCGACAAAAATTATAATTGCCTGCATTTACATCTTCGAATAACAGACTTGTTTAGGCGGTTATTATAGCTTCGTTTTTTTGTAAACTACCAGTTACTTCATATTTCAGTCAGATGGATACTTTGTAGCTAAATTGATGCAAAAGACGTTTCTAATTAATGGTAATATATTCAGCAGGTCTCTTCATCTCGATTCTACGGAATCTAGACACTGATCTTGCGCATTCACTGGTGGAATCCGGAAAAAGAATAACTTGTATGTAAGTATACCGTTTGAAGTGGCTGGTCATTTATTCCTAGACGACGAGATTGTTGCCTCGGAGTATAAGTTAACTTGATGGTTAGAAATCCTTCTTTGAATTATCCTATAATATTTTCTATTGATTATTGGTATTAATGAATGTTAAATATCATGGAGTTTTTTAGAGAAGATTGTAAACAGTATCGTACTAGATCTTGAACCGCATTGTTCTAATAAAAGTTGTGGATTCGACGGTTGCTTGTATGGCATCACAATGGCTTTATAAGTTCCCTAGGTGAAGATATAAAGCATCTGGACAAAGCCAACCATTCACTAGTACTGAACTATTTTCCCGTTCGCGGTACTACAAAACAAAGAAACAGCTTCTACTCCCATATTGGCTGCGGAAACTCCGTCAAGTTATTCTACCAATTTAGCACAAAATATATTTTTTACCATTCTTAATGTTATACTCATAATGTCAACAAATACATATAAATGTTGAATTTGAAATATTTAGGTATTATTCGCCGTTGGATTTCATTTGATTCTTAGAAGTTACAATCTCTCGATATCGTGCTTGGCCAGAATCGGCTTTGCACATGAGCAAGATATGAACTGACGTCTTTTTGCCGGTTTTTTGAATCTCTCGAATTCTCTTGCGCCCCTTTACCATCACTTGAAGTTTTTCTTGGCGATTACTCAGTGAATAGCCCCTGTATTCAACTAATTACTCTAAAGGGAGGAATTAAGGGGGCTGAAACAGTCTACATGGAATTCCATGTGCAAAATTCTACGTGGATTTGAAGTGGCGTTTTGGAATAGTTAACAAGAAATCCCATGAGGAATTTTCACTCAAAATTTTCATGCACGTAAGGAATCGATGAAATATTTTTAAAATTTGGAAATATTTTCCATTATGATGCATTTTTTGTAGTTAAGAAGATAAAAAGTCCCATGGAAACTATTCCAAAATGTCACCTGAAAATCATATCAAATTTTACGTGGATTTTTTCAGCTGATATTTTATTAAGAATAAAAGTTAGTCAAAAGATGAGTTTTAAAAAGAGATGTTATCCGGGTTAAGTTTCAAGATAGATTGTGTCATATACGCCAATTCCTGGAAAGAAACATGAGATGTGATCCTTTATCTGCTTTTAATTCCTGGCAGTGAAAATTTATCGTTGCAAACTTGAATTTTGCGAATGATGCCGCGCCCATAGATCATGGCTGACTGTAAAAAAATTACAACATAATATCAGAACGTTGCTTGTGTAAAGCAATTCGAATCCTTAAATCATCGGCGACATTACGAAAGCGAAGGTATTTAATAACCTCGCCACGAATAGGTACCTACGCGTACACGCGTGTGCTTCTATTTTGCTGCTCCGGCGATCGCGAGAATAATTAACTGCGCTTAATAACCCCCTACTCGTAATGCAGCAGACTACTGCCCCTACTCCTTGATCAAAATGTATGCTCTTTCTAATTACGATACCAGTTTGCTTCATCATAAGTAACTCACCTCCTTAGATCTTACGGAGCGAACATTTTTAAGGTGTAATTGATCGGTATAGGTAATTTGATAGGCAATGTTAGGATGTATCTACTTTTATTGATATCATTAAATTCAAGTATATTTTTATCCATGGATAATAAATTATAAAAATGATCACGCTGGCGGTTGTAAATCTTCCATCTGACAAATTTCCTGTATTTTCAAACTATAGCTTGGGCCTAGATGTAATAAATATAAGAATTCAAATAAGCAAAGAGCATAGCAGTATAAGCATGCATGTATTGCCCCCTCTCGTATCTGGTCGAGATTCTTATTGTTAGAATAATTTGAAAATCGAAAAAATAGTTTTTCTTGAGAACGGCTATACCGACTTCGATGAAAAAATAATATTTTATGGGTCTCAGTAGTCGAATATTAGAAAAAATGTACAAAATAATTTCCCTGAATAGAACTGTTCAATAATTTTTTTTTAATTTTCTGCGAATTTTCTTTATGGGGTGTGCTTAGTGTACTACCAACATTTTTCACCACAAAATTCTAAAATTCATCTTGTATAGCATATCCAATTTTCAAAACAATCAATAGGGTAGAACATTGTTAATAAAATCTAAAACCTTAAGCGTACTTTGTGCGCTGCACACTGCAAAATAAGGCGAAATTAAAAGTTTTGACTGATTTTTAAGAGTAAGGTCTGAAGAACGTTTCTACGCAAGAATCATCTCAATCCGAAAATTATTTCCAAAAATATGACGAGTTGATTATTGCGTTATAAATGAATTCGTCGCCGCGTATGTCGTGCGTCATCCTCTCTTCTGCCTACTGGCCGAGCGCATCTCCTGTTCTTGCATCTGACCTTTCAATTGTAGTATCCAGGGCCTAACACGCGGAGGTCACAGTACGATTTCAGACCCCCTTGTTCCAGGTTGCTTGATTATCATGAGTCCTCTAACCTCTCACGAACTACGGTGCTAGTTAGACCCCCTTAATCATTATCACTGTCGTCTTTAAGCAAATGCTGCAACGCTGGACTGCCCCAGAATGTGGCGCTTAGCGCACAGAGTACGTTCGAGGTTTTAGATTTTTAAAACTGTGTTTCAATCCTCTCAATCGTTCTAAAATTTGGATATGTTATACAAGATGAATTAAAGAATTTTTTGGTTAAAACTGGTGGCGGTAAATCAAGCTGAACTCATGAAGAAAGGTTCCCAAAAAGGTAAAAGAAAATCATTTAATAGTTTTATTTGCACAAATTATCTTATTAATTTTTTCTAACACTTTACTATTAAGAACCATCACATTTTTTTTCATCGAAGTCGGTATCGCGGTTGTCGAGGTAAATTAATTTTCGATTTTTTCCAACCTTCATAACAACCATAAAGTGATTTCTGAGATATAATTTTTTGGGCGATTTATTCTTACGTTAATGCTAACTTATTGTAAAAATCTCAACTAGATCTGAGTGGTAGCAGTACATACTGAAATGCAGGTTTTAACCGTGATCTGGCAACCCTTTAAACTGGCTAACCCAACTAACTTTCGCTTAGTTCGATATTTCGGAAAATAAAGTATTTACATCAAAATCTTTGAGCGCCAGTCACTTTGCTTAGAGTGACAAAGTCGGTTCAAAACCCTAAGACTCGAAACATTAATAATAACAAACACCAGGCGGGGTCAACTAAGATCACAATAGTTTGACGGGTAAAATAAATGAGAACCAGAATTTAATTTACTAAAATAGATTGGCTGAACAAAATTCATTGAAATAAATAAAGACTCTATACAAAGTAAAATAAATATTAATAAAAGCCCAAAACATCTATATTAATATCGATAAGTACAAACAAAATGACAGAAATCTCGGAACTTTTCCGAGCCACGCGACAATATGGCGAATTCAATTTATTGACGCGCGTCGCTACCAGAGGGAATAAGAATTCCAAAAGTGACTAAGTTTAGTAATCAAATTTTAACCATCGCGGGAGAGATGGAAGTTAATTACACAATTAATGGCGCAAATATACGAGAGCACTCGCGAATATAAGAGAGAGAGGCGAAGTGGTCTCGGCTTGGTTGACAGACGCCACAAGGCGTTAGAGTCAATAATGTCAGCTTATTAGGAATCCCAAACCACTTGCCAAAGAAGAGTTAAATAAAACCCAGCTTACGCTACCTGAATTATATCGTCAAGTTCTGCATCGTATTTCAGGACGAATTCTCCTTCCATGGCGCGTCTTATAATCTTTCGACAAATTTTTCCTTCAGGAGACAAAAGGCGTCTGCTGTCACTAATAGTCGCAGGACGAGAGTGAAGAAGGAAGACGTGACGCTGATGAAATTCCCGACCTGCCCCACGAATTGAACGCGTGGCCCAATTGCGGAACGCAGTTCTGTCTATTACGTCGAACAACGAGTGTAGTACATTGCCACTATTGTAATTAGTGTCTATTCATATCATACGATATAAATTTAGTATTACAAATGTCGGAAATACTAAATATCCAGTCCCGGGGTCTATGTGCCCCGGGGTACGTCTTCCGGATCACGTGGTGGCATCTGGTCCTCTTGTACGTCGCTCTCCAACGATCGATGGCGGCGATAATCGAAACATCCATACATCGTGGCTCGAAAGTCGTCATGGCGGCCGGTGTTTATTTCTGCTCGGAAGCCGATCGTGCCGCATCTCCAACGGCGCTGTCCTCTGGTGCCGTTGTCCTCGTGTTGTGTATGCAACAGACGGGACAGGAAGCGTAAGTGCGGATAGTGCGTGTTAATCGTTACGAGTGCTCTCGGGTGGCGACGAAGTGTAGTCTCTCGTCACACGACTTTTTCCCCGGGACATAACTCCGCCTGTCATACCGGTGAGTTTAATTTAAAAAAATCTTTTTAAGTGACGGGTAAAATGTACCACGTCATAATACATTCTCATCCTGCTATGCCTTTTTATCTTTTAAGAAACTTTCCTGAAATATTATGTTTACCTAATCTAATCTGCAGCGTGTCTCTAGCATGTCAAGTTAGCTAAAATTTTTCAACAATTATTATTGTTAAATGAATTCACGTGCCACTTGGAGCGGCCGTAACCGAGCACCTGGACAAGGCTGCTGATGCAGTTTATCGCTGCTCAGGTCAAGGAGTTTTCAACAAATAGTTGCTTCGGCAAAGAGATTTCAAAATGAATATATATACGGTGATTAATAAAAATTATTTCAAAGTAAGAAATTAGAATTAGGATAAATGCAGGATTATTACAACTATAAATGGTGAAAATTAATATATAAGTATCTACAGAGTGGTCTATCTAACATTGGGAATTTGAATCTGTTGAAAATGTAAATGGATAATCCTAATCTTGTAACTATAAGGAATACAGTAATGATTATATGTTTACTAAAAGTAATGTATCTTATTAGTACAGGGTTAGCAAAATTATACACCTCCCCTCCCGATCACATCAGGTGATGTGCCCGAACCAGCGAGCGACGCCGGTAGTCTCGATCCAACCCGCGCCACTCTAAGACACATTACCTGTAATTGTAAGCTAAGACATAATTAATAAATTCTTTATGTTTCCTTCTTATATTAACCACGGAAGGAAGAATACCCGAAGGTGGAAATCAAGAAGGAGAAAACGTCCGAACACGAAGGAACGTTCGAGACAGACGAAGAAGATGAAATGGCGGGCAAGAATGAAATTAATATACCAGTGTTCGACGGAGAAGATTACAGCATGTGGAAGAAGAGAATAATACTGTACTTGAAGTTCAAGAAATGTGATTAAGTGATAAAAAGAGGAAAACTTGCCACAGATAAAGAAGATTGAGACGAAATGGATTTAAAAGCGATGAATCATATATAGGCACCGTGCGAAGTCATGGTAGGGAGAGTTAGATCGACGCCAGCACACGCAGTGGATAATTTAGGCGTTAAAGGAGGCTGTTTTATATTTTCGAGCAATCAAAATACATGTGCAAATCTAAATTTTGTTTCAATTAAAAAAATATAGCTGAAATGAGCCACCGAAGTTGTTGTGTTGTGAATTGTAAAAATACAAGCAGGAAAAGTGAGTGTAAATTTTATATATTTCCAACGTCCAAATGGAAATTAAATCAAAGGAATAAGTCGGTAGCTGCAGTAAGAAGGCAAAAGTTTTTATTTCTACGGAACTCTTGGACATCTCGTACGTGTTCTGCTAGAACGAGATTTTTACCTTTAATTTTCGTTTGTGGTTGAAATTCTATTGTATGTTTAATTGATTGAAAACCTTTTTTAATATTTATATCCATGATGAATTCGAATCTGAAAATAAACAATTAATATTTATTTACTCAACAAATACCTAAAACTGTCATCATGAAATTACAATTTAATTCTTTATTATTTTTCTAGTCTGTTTTGATCTGTCATTAACTTAAGGTAGTCGTCATGCCAAAAATCAGTCTCTGGAAAAAGAAGTTTTTCTATGATTTCAAGACTGAGAATTATATCATCAGCCGTGTCATATGTAAGGAAAGACACTCTTTTTAATAAAAAAATTTAAAAATTACGAAAAGTAATATTTTAACAATGTTTTTTGTAATAGGATATTTCCTTACTATCGCTTCTTACCAATATTTTGAAAATGATTGAAGTTTCTTAAATCATAGCTTATTTTTTCGGGGGAAATATTTTCTATAACTTAACCGTTTCTAATTTTTGAAAATAAATCAATTATTATCAAATACAGCAATTTGTTAATAAAAATTTTGTTTTGGAAAATTGATTTTTAAAATGCATTAGTTTAAAAGAACCTGTAAATATTTATTTGGGCGACAATAGGTCTATTAAGGTGACAAAAATAGGAACAGTATCTACTTATTTTGCGACCTTCGAGAAAAAAAATAAAGTAAATATTAAAAACGTTTACTTTGCTAAAGAAATGAATATGAATTTAATAAGTGTCGGAAAATTAACTGATAAAAATAATACAGTAATCTCGAAAGGAAAAGTTGCAAACATTATAGATGATAATAATGGTTTAATGGCGATAGCGTTTAAAGTTAATGGTACATATAAACTGAAAAGTACGTAAAGAATAAGTGAGACTATTGTAAATAGTGCCGAACGAAATAATAACATGAGTTTAAAGGAAAGGTGGCATAGAGTGTTAGGTCATGTACATTTTAGTTATTTAGATACGATACGTAAACAGCAATTGCTCAACGGTATTCCGAAAGAACTTGAAACAGAGTTTATAAAATGTAAAATTTGTATCGAAAAAAAATGCATAATTTACCGTTCTAAAACAAGAGAAATAAAGCAAAAGAAATTTTAGAAATAGTTCATACGGATGTTTGCGGTCCATTTAAAACTATAGGATTTAATAGGGAAAAATATTTTGTTTCGTTTATCGACGATTATAGCAAAATAGTTAGAGTTTATTGTATAAAATCTAAAGATGAAGTTCTTGATTGCTTTATTAGTTTTGTTAATGAAAGTGAAAATTTAACGGGAAAGCAAGTACAATTCTTGAGATGTGATAACGGTAAAGAATATTTAAATAATTAGTTTTATAAATACATTAAAGGAAAATGTATTGTTTTAAACAATTGTCCAGCATTTGTTCATAAATTAAACGGAACAGCCGAACGGTTTAATAGATCAATAATGAATATGGCGCGATGTTTATTAGCCAAAGAAAAAGTACATAAATGTTATTGGCCAGAAATAGTGTGCGCGGCTGCATATTTAAAAAATAGAACTTTGATTAATACAATTGAAAAGAAAACGTAGTATGAAATATTTTTTAATAAACGTCCAAATGTGAAAAATTTAAGATTATATGGGAGCAAAGTATTTGTACGGATTCCGGAACAAAAAAGATTTCCGAAATGGGATAAAAAATCTATTATGGGAATTTTACTTGGATATAGTGAAGTAGGATATAGAGTCCTTGTAGATAGAAAAATAATAGTTGCGAGACATGTAGATATAGTTGAAAGCGATGTACAATGTATCGGTCTAGATCTTGACGAAAACGAGACTGAATATACACTTCCGTCTACTTCAGTTCTCGAGCAGAGTAGAGGAAGAGAGAATGATCGCAATGATGATCTTGATGGTAATGTTTTTGTAAGCGCAGATGAGGATGAATAGCAGCGATTATAAAATTGGGAAAGAGCAATGAATCAAGAAATATAATGTATAAATAAAGATAAAACTTGGAAATTAGTGGATAGAATAAAAGATAAAAAAGTACTTGATGTAAAATGGGTATATACAAGGAAGTCAGATGATAGATATAAAGCTAGATTAGTTGTGAGAGGCTTTCAACAGACAGATGTAATTGATGACATATATTCTCCGGTTGCGAAAAATCAAACGTTAAAAATTTTATTTTCATATTGTTGTCAAAATAGTTTAATCATTGAACAGATGGATGTTGAAACTGCATTCTTGAATGGCAAAGTAACAACGGAAGTATATGTGAATCAACCTAAAGGTTATGAGGATGGGTCCAATAGTGTTGAAATTGTCTAAAGCATTGTATGGATTGCGAGAAAGCCCTAGAGACTGGTACGAGTGCTTTGATGAGTATGTTACAAAATTTGGTTTTAGGAAAAATAATGTAGATTTGTGTTTATTTTCTCTTGAAAAAGGTGATAATATTATTTATTTATCAATATATGTAGATGATTTATTAATTTCCGGAAAGGATAAGAAGAAGATACAAGATATAAAGAAATCATAAGCAAATAGATTTAAAATGAAAGATTTAGGCGAGATAAAAGAATACCTTGGCATTAATGTAGATCATGATTATTATGAAAGAAAAATGAAATTAAGTCAAACAAAATACATTGAGTCATTAGCAGTTATGTACACTATAGAAAATAGTAGATTATATAAGACTCCAATGCAGACAAATTTGAAAATTGAAAAAGCTGAAAATTGTGAAACAGAGATAAAATACAGAAATTTAATCGGCGCATTACTATACATTAGTTCAGGTACACGGCCAGATATGAGTCAGAGCGTTAATTATTTATGTAGATTCCAGAATAGTTATAATGAAACTCACTGGAAATATGTGTTACGAATCTTGAAATATTTATATGTAACCAAAGAATTAAGTTTACAATATAAAAGAAATGAAAATTGTAATTTAATCGATTCCTATGTAAATGCATATTGGGCCGGTGACAATATTGATAGAAAATCTACGTCAGAATATGTAATTAGATTATTTGGTAATGTGATTGACTGGAAATCTCGGAAGCAAAAAAGTATAACAAAAGCTTCAACGTATGCTGAGTATGTTGCGTTATCTGAAGTCGTAAGCAAGTTAATATATGTAAAAGAATTGCTAAAAATGTTTGGAGTAGAAATCAATGAACCGATAAAAATTTATGAGGACAATACAGGTGCGATAAATATTGCTAATCATGTAATTTTTACAAAGAATTCTAAACATATTGAAATTCATCATCATTTTGTTCATGAGTGTGTTAAAGAAAAATTAAATGAAGTATGTAAAATTGATTCAGAAAATAATATCGCAGATATATTCACGAAAGCCTTATGTAGAGAGAAATTTGTATAGCTCAGACTGCTAATGAATGTTAAATAAATCAGGATTATAAATTTAAGGAGGCGTGTTGAAAATGTAAATGGATAATCCTAATCTTGTACCTATAAGGAATACAGTAATGATTATATGTTTACTAAAAGTAATGTATCTTATTAGTACAGGGTTAGCAAAATTATACGCCTCCCCTCCCGATCACATCAGGTGATGTGCCTGAACCAGCGAGCGACGCCGGTAGTCTTGATCCAACCCGCGCCACTCTAAGACACATTACCTGTAATTGTAAGCTAAGACATAATTAATAAATTCTTTATGTTTCTTTCTTATATTAACCACGACTCATTCACTTATTCATCCAACAGAATCGACTATAAAAAAAAAACTTATGGATATTTTTTCAATATATGGTTTTATTAGAAAGATTGAACCTTTCCATTTAAAAATGCCCGCAACGGCTGGCCTTACAGTACCTCATTCGATCAACCCAATTTTTCAGTACATTTACGATTATTTGAGCTTCAATCGCGGGACCGCCTTTCGGCTTTAAACTTTACGGGCGGTTGGTACCAGCTTAAAGTCGCGTACGACTCTTCCGTCATCCGTTCGCCCGGGACCTTCATTCGCGGCCACACGCGCGCTAGGCGAACTGACAAGCTGCACCAGCCAGGAGAAGACTAAAAAGAATCCTCCCCTGAACGACGTGGATAGTCGAATCCGCCCGAGACGCAGGACCGCAGGGGCAGGCCCCGATGCGATTTCTACTAGCCCTCCCCGTTTTTTCGATCTCGACGCCCATCGAGCTCTCTCGTATTCATCACAAGAGTGACGAATGACTCGATGAGCGTCAAGAGCCGCTCAGACTGGAGCATGAGAGGGACCATCATGTAAGGAGTAAGCTTGGCACCTACTGCCTGACTGAGGGCCCTCCATGCCATACCCCATTTTGCGAAGACGAAGAGTGCGTGCTCTGCGGTATCCACCGGGAAATCGCAGTAGCATCACATCTCCTCGTCTCTCTTCTTGAAGCTCCTCAGGTACGCGTTGAAACAGCCATGGCTTGCGCCGAATAAAAGCCGACTTCTCTGTGCTTTCTGTTTAGCCAGGTGGCGAGCACTGGGATCAGGCGCTAGGTCCATCTCCCGGTCTGCTCACCATTCCATTTCATCTGCAATTTCTCGACGAGTCTGCGCCTTCCATCCTTGCGGATGGCATCCTTTGCGCGAGCAATTTCCTGCAGGTCGGGGCAGGTAAGCTCCTTGCGGTGCTGAATGGTCTGCTGCCATTCCGCCGCCAATAAATCTATTGGCGGGACGCTCGCCAGGACCAACACAGCACTCATCCAGACAGTTCTATATGCTGAAACTATTCTCAGCGCGACAAGTCTCCGCGCCGAGAACAGCTTCCTCTGGATAGCATGGTTTTGCAGGGCATTGGCCCAGACCAGAGCTGCATAAAGCAGCTTCGAATGGACCACGCTCGCCACCAGTCTCCTTTTCGCTTCCCTGGGTCCACCAATGTTTGGCATAAGCCGTGCCAAGTTTGCTCCACATTGGATGACTGGCAGCTGCGATCTTCAGGTATTTGCCAAAGCTAAGCCTACGACCCAGCTGCACCCCCAGGTACTTAATGCTTCTTTTCCACTCGACCTCATGCTCTCCGAGAACGATCCTCGGGTATTGGAAAGATTTTTCCTGTCCGTAACAAGCAAAGCCTCGGTTTTCTCAGAGGCCACTTCAAGGAATCTGCTATCGAACCAGTGCTTCGCTCGCCACAGACTTTCATTGATCCTCAGTTCTAGGATCCCAACGTCGTCAGCGGTGCACAAGACAAGTACGTCATCCGCGAAGCCGACGATGCACGTTCCAGCAGGTAGGTCCATGCGCAATTATCGAATAATGCATGCGTTTATGCATGATTGTGCCCGCTTTTTTTTGGAATAGCCTCAGAATTGTATTTTTCCAGATTAAAAATGGTCAAGCGAAAGGATATATCTGTCCAGAAACGGGCCCAAATCATAATTTTGCAAAAAAACAGGCAAAAACTATCGGGAAATAGCCAAAGTATTGAAAATATTTTTGTGTTCAGTTCATACGGCCATAAGAAGATATCGGGAAACTGGAGAAAATACTAACAGAAAACGATCCTGTCGACCAAGAAAGATAAATCAAAGAATCGATAACAAAATATTTGCAATAAGTAAGGGCAATCGACAGAAATCTGCATCAGAAATTCGTGCTGAAATCAATGAAGACTTGGATTCACCAATATCGCTCACGACAGTCAAAGGCCGGCGTAAAGAAAAAGGTATGATTGGACGCATTGCTGTCAGAAAGCCACTTCTACGACCAGTAAATAAACAAAAAAGACTGAAGTTCGCTCAAGAACATGTTGACTGGACGATTGATCAGTGGAAATCAGTTTTATGGACAGACAAATCAAAATTCGAACCTCTAGGTAGCCATCGGCGTCAATATGTTCGCAGAAAAGTCAATGAAAGATTCAAACCAGATTGTATTGTGCCAACTGTAAAATATGGCGGTGGCTCAGTAATGGTTTGGGGCTATTTCAGCCGCGCTCAAGTTGGTCAACTTGAAAAAATTGAAGGAATTATGAAAAAAGAGCAGTATCAATTTTATGTGCATCCGGCGCGGAAACTCGTTTTTCCGTTACAGCTGAGAGTAACGGAATGTTGTGTATTTCGTTACAGAGGAATATAATGTAAAAATTGAACTGCGCATGCGCATATCGTCTTATAGCGGAGCAGAGTCTTCTTCTTATTCTTCTTCCTCTTCTTCGTACAGCGTTAGCACCCTACTGACAAAGCCTTGTACATTTGTACTGCGCATGCTGTATTACAAAAAGCTACTACTACACAAGATCGATAAAATCAAAATGGCTGGGACTAGTCGCGAAATATGTAGTGTAATGACTAGCGCCGCAATCAACTACAATACTAAATTACATTCGAGTGTACGCATAAAAACTCGTATCCGCACCGAAGTCACATAAAATAGAATACGTGCCAATTCACACAATTTGGGAAATTACGAGACTCGCGGCAATGCTCGCAGGACTGATCACGCCTTGGCTTCGTCTCAGCTTTGCCTCAGCTACGTCTCGGCTACGTCTTGACTTCGCATCGGCTATACCTCGAAAACGCCTCACCTACGCCTCGACTATGCCTTGGCTTCGATCTCCTGCGAGCATTGTCGCTTGTCACGCAATAACCCTCATTGTGCGCCTAGGCACGTAATATACTATTATTGAATACATGGCAACTTTCATACTGCAATTTCAATATATAAGCGTAAATAAAAGGTTTGATTTGAAAAAAAAATTAAGAAATGTATTTTATTACTATATTTGTCAATTTTGCCTCATACCAAAGAATTCTCAATGTGTGATTTCTTATACAAAATAAAATATAATTTATTTCATTTTTAAATAATCAAACCTTTAATTTACATTTATTTGTTGAAATTTCCATAAAAGATGTCAAGTATAATAAAAGTTTTTTCAGAGGTATTTTATTCCAAAGGATTTTTCATAAATTTTATTTTATGCTAGAGGAATTTAAGGTGTAATTTTCAATACAAAATTAAATATGTTCTTTTATTTTTACATTCTCATCATGGATGAGAAGGTATTGGTTTTATGTAAAAAATGACTTTCGAAATTTTCATCAAATCTTTACGTTTTGAGACCCCCTGAGTCAGAAAAAATGGTTTTTACGAAAGTGTCTGTCTGTCTGTCTGTCTGTCTGTCTGTCTGTAGGTCGTGTGCGGCATAACTCTCGATAGAATTATCAGATTGAATTGAGCTTTGGTACACTTTATCGGAGTCGAAAAAGTAAAGACAAGTTCGTTAACCAGCCACATCCAATCAAAATTGAGGGGTTGAGCACTACTTTTGTGTTTTTGAAAATAATTTTTTGAAAAAATCAAAAATTTCAATACTGGTTTTAGATAGTGCTCATAAATGTCTAAAAATTATCCTGATAACATTTTTTGATTAAATCAAAATTAGAAATGTTACAGCATATTCAAATTCGAAAAAAGTCAATATCAAAATTCCATTTTCCAGTTAAATTATACGAGATACGAAAAAAGTTATGATACAATATTATTGAATAAATAAAAACCTACAAATTTGAATCGTAACACTTTTTCATAAGATGCATATTTTTCTTTTTAATTAAAAAAAAACTATTGAAAATCCAAAATTCAACTTTTTAACAATAATATGTAAAATAAGAAAAAAAACGTAAGAATACAATGTTGTTAGTTTCAAAAAGATCTACAAGTTTTGTCTCACACAGTTTCTGATAAAAGATATATTTTTCGTTTCAATTCCAAAAAATACGATTAATATTAAAAAATTCCATTATTTAGACAAAATATGTGAGATACAAAAACAACTTTGAGATGAAAAATTGTTTGGCTAAATAAGGTCTACACATTCTTATCGAGAAATTTCTCGACAGGATGTATATTTTAATTTTTTGATTTTTAATATTGAAAAAATTCGATTTGTTTCACCAAAATATGTGAGATACGAAATAAGCGTTGTTCTGCAAAATCGTTTCCTTAAATAAAGTCTACGATTGTTTTTCCTTTTTGAGATATTTGGAAGAAAATAAATTTATCAATAATCATGTAATTTATTAAAAAGTTACAAAAATGCATACAGAAAATCGAGCGCGAAGCGCGAGTGTCATGATGAGAATGTGTTCCTTAAGGCCGATAGAGCCTTAAGTAAATTGAATTTCCTGTTTTACTTAAATTCAAAAAGAAATAGAGTGACTTTGAGAAAATGACTAATTTACATCATCTTTAATATCATTAAATTGGTTTGAGCTTCAGTATTAAATTATAAGAAATAAACTTAAACGTATGCGAAGAGCACAAGACCGAGCGCGAAGCGCGAGGTCCAGGAAGAACGGAGCGCGAAGCGCGACGATAAAATCGCGCGCCCTAGGCGCGCTCAAACTTGCGAGCGAAGCGAGCTGCGCGAGAAACGCGCGATGAGAATGTGCCCGCGAAGCGGGCAGATTTTTTTAATAATCAAACCTTTTATTCACAATTATGTAATGAAAAAGAGGCTCTTAAAAAGTGTTACGTATTTTAAAAGCTTCTTCAAAGTATTTTATTATTATAATGTCTGTCAATTTTGCTTCATACTAAAGAAATTGCAAGGTGTAATTTCGTATGCAACATTAGATAAAGTTATATATATTTTAAAAGAATTAAACCTGTTATGTATACTTCTATATTGAAGTAGTCATGGGAAGGATTTTAAGTATTCTAAAAGCTTTTCCAAAGCATTTAATTCCATGATATATTTTGCAATTATACATCATGTCAGGGAAATCTCATGATGTTATTTCTTATGCAAATTTAGATACAATTTATTTTATTTTATAATCAAACCCTTCATTTATACAGGCATGGAAATTATTTTATAATCATACATCGCTAATTAAATGTTCACCATTTGTTGTTTCAGCTTTTGGTCAAGTGACTTAATTTTGATAAAAACAATTAAAATTTTTTTATTTAACCTGTTGTTTTATTTATATTGAAAGTGAATTGATTTTGATAATAACAACTTAATACAAATTCCTGATAATATCATGTAAGTTAATAAACTTTTGCATCTAATGAGCTCAATTTGGAAGAAAAATGTTAATTTCATAAAAAAACTACAATAATGTCAAATCTTGATATTTTTTTAAATGAAAAATTTATCTTACATGAACTAGGGCCTGAAAGGTAAGTCATAGTTTTTTTAGCTAATAAATTAAGATATTTATGAAATTTTCTTCCTGCATACTAAAAAGTCGTAAAAATTTTTTTGATGACCATAGTCTATACATTGTTATAAGAAATCCAAACTATCAATAAAATGTTAATAACTCTGTGAAAAAATGAACAATTTAAAAAGTTTTTGGTCTCATTTCGAAAGTATGCCTTCATAGTATTTTGATAGCTCATCAAAGTATTATTAGAATTTTTTTTCTGTATACTATCTTAGGGTCAAATATGATACAATAAAAGTTGTATAATTTTAAAAACGTGTAACTTCTTACACGATTTTTTTAAAAATCAATGTATACCATACATTTATTATTTTTTTTTAAATCAGACCTTTTATTTACGCTTATATATTGAAATTGCCGTATGAAAGTTGCGAAGTATTCAACAAAATTTCTTTTAGTACTTTATTATTATAAAATTTGTCAATTTTACTTCATAAGAAAGAAATCTCAATGGGTAATTTTGTGTGCAAAATTAGATATAATTTAGATATTTTTTAATAATAGAATTTTTTCACACTTGTATATTCAAGTAGTCGTGTGAAAAGATGCTACATATTATGAAAGAAAGGTCCATATTTATATTCAAAAAAACTTTAAAAAATATTTTATTGGAACCATTTATTTTTTAAATTTGAATCTCATGATTTATCTTATCTTGATATGAATTATCGTTCATATAATTTTTCAATTTCAAATAATTTATTTACAAGGCTAAAAAATGTATAAATCGATATTTTGTTTTGAGACCTTACACACTTATTGAAACATAAATTTTACTAAATACTAAAAAATAATTTCTCAAGTGTCTAAATCATCTTAAAATTCAAAAAAATCTTTCAGATATTCATTGTAGCTAAGTGTTTATCTAAATATCAAAAAAGGAAAGCTAACATCTTCAACTATATAATTTATTATTTTGAATTTGTCGTTTACCTTGCGCCTCTTTCGCACGAAGTCGAGGGAAACATAATTCTCGATCTTGGCTCAACAGCCGCCAGCATGAAATCGAAGCTAGAAAGTGGGGACACACTGATACGCCGCGTTTGGTTTTGTGAGGATCCACACAGTTCAGTGGTGGGGGCCGTTTACGTCCACGTTTTGCATACACTGTCCTGTGGAACGTTCAAAGGGAATATTAAAATAACCGTCTACAGGAACATTCAGAGAACGTTCCTGGAACATTTCGCGGGAACATTTTTTGGGAATTTTTCTGGAATTATTTTCTACAGCATTCAGGGAACTTTCCTAATTGATAATCCTGCAGCTTCAAACATACTAATGTAGGGGGTGTTTTTATAAATAATTTTGCACATTAAATTATAGGTAAAATAAAAATAATGAATTACAAATATTAGTTTTTGATTGTTTCCAAAGAAATTTCGCAATATGGCTAATTACTTGCCTAGTGAAATCGTTGATATGATACTAATTTTAGGGAAATGTCACGTTAACTACGCCGCTGCATCAAGACTTTACGCAGAACGGTTTCCAGACAGAAGACATCCTACTAATTTAACAATAAGTACTTTGACTGAAAGAGCTCGCAATGGGATTCTTGTTCGTGAACGCCGAAATCATGTGTACAACGAAAATAATGTACAAGCTGTAACTGTTCTAGCAGCTGTTCATGTTGAACCACAAATCAGTACTCGAGAAATTGAAAGAGAAATAGGTATACCAGAAAGTAGAGTATCAAGAATTTTAAGATTTCTGAAATATCATGCCTACCACATTACTATAACGCAATCCTTAAGGCTCCATCATATTTTAGCGCGTATTAATTTTTGTCAATGGGCTTTGCAAATTGTACAGAATGATCCTAGTTTCTTTCGATATGTACTTTTCTCAGATGAAAGTAAATTCTACAGCGACGGACATGTCAATAGACATAACCGATGGATGATCAAAATCGATGGAATGTTATGGTGTGGTGCGGAATAGTAAATGGCTATTTAATTGGACCCTACTTTTTTGACGGAAACGTTGATAGACACAATTACTTAGAGTTGTTACGGGACCATTTACCTGAACCATTGGAGAAAGTTGACTTAGCAACAAGACAAAGGATGTGACTTCGACAAGATTGTGCAATAAAGTCAATAAAAATGACTGGTGCATTGATTGATAATATAAGCATCATTTTGCAAGTTGAAACATCTCAATTGGATTCGTGCCAAATTCGTACCAAACGCAAGAAGAACAATAAGATGGACAATATTTGGAATAAAACATAAGGTTCCGTTTTTCTAAATAAATGCCCAATTTTTGATAAAAAACGACAGAAACTTACTTGTACACCTGATATGACGTTTATTAATTAAGTTTTTAAAAAATTTGGTAATAAAAAGTATTATATTAATTTAGTTAATTACATTAAGTTATGATTTTTCCATTAAAAATTCTACTTATATGCAAATTTGTATACATTTAATTATATCTTGAGAGGCAATCAAGATTTTTCAATTTTTCTTAGCTCGTTTTGAAGGAAAGATTCCTAGGTTCAATGTATGTGAATTTCAATTTTCACCCATTACTTGCCTGGAGCATGTAGAGAGTTAAAGTTGAATAATGGAAATGTCTAAAACTTCAAAATTAGGTCGGTGTTTCCTACACGCTAACTCGGTCTTTATTTTTCTAGAATAAATCAAATAAAGCATATTCGACGCAAAATTTATTAACGTTTCCAACCGTTTTTCAAAAAGTATTCTACCCTCATTTTTTACTCAGATATGTATCTGCAAAAAAATAGAGGCATGTTTTTAATACGTTTTTTTTAGTGGACTGACGATTTTGGCCGTTACTGTATATAGTTAAAATGATTTAAATTAACCGATAGATGAAAATAAAATTACTTTTTACTCAGTAGAATGGTAACATTGATGGTCAACAAAATATGACGTATGTGTTCATGGAATGAGATACATCATTTCAAGAGTAGTTTTCTGTGCTAAATCCAAATCTGGCCTATGTTCTTTTCCAGCACGTTAGCTTTTTGAGATTTTTTGACTTAAACATTTTTTCTTTTTAAATCACTAATCATTTGATAAAAAGATGTAACAAGTTTTTTAAATGGAAAGCAATACATGATTTCGATGCAATTTTTAACGCAGAATCCATTGATTATTCTTATTTTCGATATCTTATACGGTTCCTGAGAGAATTAAAAAAAACACGAAAAAAATTGTTTTACAAAAAACCTTATATTTAACTGAATACCATTTATTTTTTCTCAAAAACCTGACGTGCTGAGAGAGAACAAAGGTCAGATTTGGATTCAGCACAGAAAACTACTCTGGAAATGATGTATCTCATTCCATGAACACATAGTTCATATTTTGTTGTCCAGTGATAAGAGTTGAACTAGATTGATAGTCGGTTTATTGAAAGTGCAGAGACTTTAGATGCGGTAGTGGAAGATGTGCAATTAATTTAGAAGAAGAATTGGACGTCTTGTGATAAAATTCTTTGTCACGTTCTCTACAGATCTTTTTTCACCTTTGCATGCAGAAAAGCATGCAAAAGTAAAAGTGGAAATAATAGGTTTTATCATGAATTCATTTTTTCCAGCGGATGACTTATTACATGCAGAATAATATTAAGGAAAAGAGTGCTAAGTGCTGTGAGGCCTGAAAGAAGGACAAGTAATTGAAAAAAGAATTGATAAAATAATACAAAAATTGGGATTCTTGTATGGTGATTATATCCAGATAAAATGGGAGTGCATCTCGGGAGAGACGCAAAAAAGTAATTAGTCCCTTTTAGTCAATTCCGGAGCCCCTGTTGCCTCTTTCTCACACTTATATTCGTTCGGGCCGACATACGGCCTAAAATGGAGAGGTTACACGTATCGCAGCAAGGGGACTCGAGATGTTGTAATCTACGTACCAAGAGTAGGATGAGGCAGTGAATACCAAGTACGTAGTTATAATAACTGGCACTTCTATGCATTATCATACCGCTGGCAATGGCTGCTGCTGGTCGACCGTACACGATCGGGCCGTGTTCGAGAAGATGAATAATTTCAGGCCGGGCACGCAATTATATGTACGTACGTCTCGCCTACCAAGTAGTCGCTTCGCATCTCACACATTTGAGATGCACTAAGCCACTCATCGACACCAATGCTATTGATGTACAGTGAGGCAGAGAACGCCTGTAAACAAATTGATTTTCAAACCAACATTTTTTCGCTCGATAAAAAAATGAAAAAAGATTTTTACGGCATTTGAAGAGTATTTATTTAATCTGAAATAATCGAAAGAGAGAAAATGTAATCACTAATTCCATCAGTTAGTATTTAAAATAATTATTAATTATCAATAATTAACTTAAAACCGGATTTCACAGAAATTAATTAGTAAATAAGGGGTTCAAATTCTTAAATTTAAATTAATAATAATACCTTATTTATGTTCAGATATGTAAGTTACACAATGATACATTATTTGTAATCACACGCTTGTATTAAAAATTCCATAATCGCTTTTGGCTTCGAATCCTCTCACCCTACCTATATCTACGTAACTAAACGCACTCCTAACGTCTGAAGCCTCTCGCCTATTCACGTTTGCCATATTTCAAAAGAAGTCTCGCTTCTAAGCCATTACTGATTTGGTCAGATTCGAATCGAGTCCACGAAGCCAATCAGAAAACGTCGGAAGCACTCGGACGACATTCTGAAACGAATTATACGAAAAACCGAGAATGAATGTTTTGATTTTTGTTACGCGTCGCCAGGTTTCTGGCAAGTTCATATTAATCATATGAATTTCACAAATATTTTAGACAACTTAGTAATCATAATATCATTTTTTCGTACTCTTAAATTATTGAATGGAGATTCTTAATATTTTATATTTAAAATACTAATTTGTCTTCTACATGGTTTTAATACTGTTATGATTGTATCGAATTTCGATGCTATAATATAAATAAGTGTAATAAAACCTCGGCTTTCCCCATTTCAAAACAATATTATACTACATTTTCATTCATTTTTATCATTTCCTCTAACGAAAAGTCTCTCAGTGTTGGTCACCCTTTTGGTTGATACACGGAGAAAAATAGTTAATAGTATATTATGTGCCTAGGCGCATAATCAGGGTTATTACGCGAAGAGCGACAATGCTCGCAGGAGATCGAAGCCGAGGCGCGATCAGTCCTGCGAGCATTTTAAGCGAGTCTCGTAATTAACCGAATTGTGTGCATTGGCACATATTCTATTTTATCTGACTTCGGCGCATATACGAGTTTTTATGTGTACACTCAAATCTAATCTAGTATTCATCATGATTCTCGTCCATTGCACTTGATATTTCGCGACTAGTTCCGGCCATTTTGATTTTCTCGATCTTGTGTAGTAGTAGCGGATTGTAATAGAGCATGCGCAGTTGAAATGTACAAGGCTTTGTCAGTAGGGTGCTAATGCTGTACGAAGAAGAATACGAAGAAGATTACGCTCCGCTGTATTGTTATAGGCACATGAGCAGTTCCATTTTTACATTGCAATCCTCCGTACCGTAATAGACAACATTACGCTACTCTCGAATGTAGCGTAAAATCGAGTTTACGCGCCAGAGGCACATAAAGTAATTTTACTCAACTTTCGATCAAAGTCGGGACATATGGACAAGATGGAAGTTATTTAGTATCACTGTAATTATTTCTAAAACTATATATTATTCAAATTTGCAGAATTTGAAATCTTTCTGTGAAAAAAAAGACGCTTTCGACTACGCCGGGATTCAAGCCCAGGTCTTTCGATTGTTGGTCGGCTGACTCGTGGTATAATTATAAAACACCAATCTTTTATTCAATCACAAAAATAGTAGAGTTTTCCGTTTATTCTACTCGCTTCATACCCAAAACATAAACCACAGTGTGTTGAGTCGATCCACAAAAGATGTTGAGAGCCTCTACTACCTCAGTCTAATGCCAACACGACGATTTTCGAGCACAATTTTCTTCACGCTTCTTATGTTATCGTCGTTAACAGAGGTGGATGAACGACTCACATGAGACAAGTTTTCTACGACCTCACGAACCTTACTGAATGCTTTATGCTACTCAAATACTTGCGTTCTCAATAGAGTAGACTCCCCAAAACACTTCTGCAACATTTTCAATGATTCCGTAGTCATAATTGCATTGGAAACACAAAATTTGAAGCAAACTCGTTGTTCAATTTTTTTTTTCATATTAAAAATCGCCAAACTTCTCGCATCGTAAACCAATGACTGCAAAACATACACTAATGGACGTCTTCCGCTCAAACTTCACACGACTATCAAAGAAGGTGTTACCAACCTAGAAAAAAAACTTTTTACCGTTTCGATTTATGCGCGCGGTTTAACTGGACCAGTCCGGGTCAAATTTGATTAGATGGTATCTATTCACGCAGGAACGAATGAAAGTCTCTAAATCCAAAATAGTAGAATATCCAGTTTTATCTAGTGCGTAATGAACCACTTACTTAATAGTGCATTCAACATACTTATAAACTAGTGATTTTAAAAATGCATCGTGCTGCAGTCTGTTTTGTCTGTTCGTCACGAAGCTTTCGTGTATGCTCCGCAGTCTTAACCACTATTTGTTTTAATGATTATCCACTAGTTTATATAATTTATTTAAAAGTTTCACATAATCTAGTTACATAGATTCTGTAAGTTTGATAAATTCTTGATTCATAATTTTTTCTTAATTCATTTATAATTACTTCTTTTTTTTCACTCAAGTTTATTGAATTAAATTTATTTCATGAAAATTTAAACATCAAAAGTCTTTATAAGTGTATTACATAAAGTTTGAAAAATCTACACAGGATTTAGATTTAACATAAATTTCTTAGGCACAATAATAATTTGGAATTCGCAATTGTAAAATCTATGTTTTGAAAATATACAATACAGAAAATAAAAGAACCTTCTTTTAAATGTTTTTACACAAGATACTTTTCGATAATAATGCTATTTTTTATTATACATTTGAAAATTTAGTTTCATTAAACTTCAGACGTAGTTATAATAAATATGTATACTAAATATGATTTAATAATTGTATTATATATATACATATATATAAGAATAGTTATAATAATTGATTAATTATGTTAATTTTTAAAAATATTCTATGAATAATTTATGAAAAAAGTTGATTTATTTTTACTTGAGTGTGGCTCACAAATTATAATAATTATTATAATTATTAACCATTTTGCAGACTAGAATAATAAAGGAAAAAGTAATTTTTATGAGTTTACGGGTAGTTATAATCTGCATGAATCAACTGCATGTAGGCTCAAGTAATAAGTGGCTGAATGAATGCCGCTTTTGCATGATATCAGCCCATTCATAAAAGGGGGTTACAATTCTTGGTCCCGGCACGCTCGGCCAAACAATAAATGACATTGTGACGTGACAGAAAGATATGCAATGGCGTAACTATGAAATAGGGCCCACAAATTAATGCAATGCCTCTTGCAATATTAGGAAATCATTTATAGAAAATTAAAATTATTTCAATCTTCAAAATAATCGTTATCATTTTCAATGAATTTGCGTCACCATTCATGAAGCACTGAGAAAACAGTTTTGTCAAATCAAAAAAAATATTTTGTTGGTATTTATGCAACAAAATATTTTGCTAAATCAATCAAATTTTGGTTACTTAAACAAAATTTCTTGTCAGGACAACAAAAAAAGTTTTGTTGCATAAATTTTTCCTCAGTGAGCTCTTGAATTCTCCCTCGATAGAAACTTGGGTGCTTTGAGACAAAAACCCATCGACGGATCATGGGACGTTTCCTAACGTCTTGAAACTACGACACCGAGACTTCTATAAGAATGGGCGAAAACATTCATAAAAAAAATTGAATTCGATTTTTCCACAACAGAAGAGCATTCTATACATGCCGAGACCTTGAAAGCTCGATAATCCATGTTAAAGACGGTAAAGAATACTCGGCAGTACCATTTTTACACTCCGGTTGATGACAGTAGTGTTTTTTGTAAAATATTTACTGCTTCAACAAAATCAGTAATAGAAGACGTTGTGAAAACTAGAGAAAATAAAAAATAATGTTCTCAGTTTGATTGAATGTTAATTAATTCATACGTGTATGTCAATGCGAAAAGTACAAAATTTTGTTTATTGTACTTTAAATTAATTATGTAGGAGGAAGTGCGCGCTCACCGAGTCTGCGGCACGCGCAAGACTCTCTCTCTCTCTCTCTCTCTCTCTCTCTCTCTCTCTCTCCCTCTCTCCCTCTCTCTCTCTTCTGTCTTTTTTCAACCAACCAGCCTGTGTCTCCAATTTCATAACAATTGTATCAACATTTTTATAATTTCAAATTTATAATTATTTTAATAAATTTAATTTGTATTTTTTAATAATCATTGTGTCTTTTCATAGACTTATCCTCATCCCTAAGCGAGGATCAATCGATC
The DNA here is from genome assembly GCA_030998225.1 of Diplolepis rosae. Taxonomy (NCBI): domain Eukaryota; kingdom Metazoa; phylum Arthropoda; class Insecta; order Hymenoptera; family Diplolepididae; genus Diplolepis; species Diplolepis rosae. Next base: position 2,622,653 of record JAPYXD010000466.1, read on the forward strand.
ATAACTTAAAACGAGGAATCTTCGATCAAAGTAAGTATTTACGTACTTGTGACGTTACATACTTTCTTTTTTCTGGTGCCTCGGCCGGTAAACACAAGTCAATTGAAATTGAACACATTGATTATTGATAGTGAATAGATAAATTATTATTATCTTATGATTATCTTATTTGAAAAATTATTCTAATTTGTTAACTAAGTTTTGATTTAAGTTAAAACAAACATAAAAAAACAGCACACGAGAGTATAAGTCCTTTTTGGGTACGTTGAACGGTTACCATTGATTACGATCATTGGGTAAGGCGAAGTTCGAAGTGCTTGTGATTGTATTTTTCTTGGAAAATAAATTTTATATATAGTTTTTTTTATTGTTATAAACAATCGAATAATTTAAAATAACAATAAACAATCTGACAACGCTCAATACAAAATATCGTAAATTTATAATGACTCAATGTCAAAACCAAATATCCCTTCAGAATCTACCCCGAAAGTTATAACACGTAGTCAAGCTAAACAAGATAGTCAGCTTGCAAAAATAATACATTTGAATCAAAAGGGTAATTTAAAAATAAAACCAATTAAAAATATTGAATATTTAACTGATAATAAGTGCCAAAATATCCCTGATCCAATTCCTACAGAACAAGAATTAGATAACACTCTTAAGTTAGATGATTCAAGTTTAGACAAGACTCTAATTAATAATCAAAGTATATCAAGTGAAAATTCAGAAAAAACTAGCGGGTTTCATTCAAGTTTCTGTCCAGATTTAAGCATTATAACAGGATCTAGTAATCAAGATCAAACTCTAACGAACGAATTATCTTATTTTGACGAATTCAATTTGCTAAGCTCAACCGTGATAACAATAGACAATAAAACTTTTAAAGAAAGATTGGAAACCTCATTGGCACGCGAATCTATAATTAGTAACGACAGCGACGACGACAAAAGCGACACAGAAGTCATAAATTAAGATAATCCCGTAATAATAAATAACGAAGAAATGGCCGTAGTCATACTCAACAGCCAGCAGGTATCCTTACTGGAGAAGCTAGAAAATGCATTTTTGGTTCAACCTATGCAACAATAGAGGAATTGATAGAAAAATTGAAAAGAGTATATACCCCTGCGAAAAAAGTGTACCAGTTACAGGGAGAATTAGGTAACACATTTATGTGGGAAAGAGAAAATGTCCTTTCCTATGCAGCGCTTCGCCAATTTTGAAGAAGCCGAAAAATGGCTCGTCGAATGTTTTGCCTTGAAAGAGAAAAAGTTTTTTTGGAATGGTATCCATGATTTGCCTGAAAGATGGGCAAAATGTGTAGAATCCAATGGTCAATACTTTGAATAAAATTTTTTTGAGATTCCCTTGAGAATTAAGTGTTTTCTTTATTGAAAAAACCGGCAAACTTCAACTAATACTCCTGGTATTTGTGATTAAAAATATGATTGGCTACGACTAGATGGTGTGAATGTATTTAAATGCTGTTTATGTATGCATGTGGGTATCGGATTACTAATGGTAGGCTTGAGGTAAGAATTTTTGTGTTATTTAAGAGAACCATCACAACGTTTTACTCAACTCCTTACTATTTCCTATGTAACAGATTTTCGGTACAGGCGCAGTACCATTTTAAGTACCGCGCCAGAACCGACAAACAACTCCCAGCTGAGTGACATTTCGGACCCGGTATGATGTCAGTACAACGCCAGTACCGACATCCGCCCGGCGGTACTGGCACGGTACCAAGCCATTTGTAAATTTCCACCTGGGATATATTGCATCTTTGTTGCACCGCCGAATCTTGCGGAAACAAATGAACGCTAATTAAATGATGCTTTTACGTTCACTGCACACACGTGATGTGCACCAGTTACTACAGTAGAGAACGGAAATCTGTATCGTAATTCATATCTCCTGAATGTTCAATTACGTTGTTCAGTGTAAGAAATTGTAAAAAAATTAGTAATAATATCATATGATTCTCCACACTTTACTTTATTAAGCAATAAGAAAAATTCGATTCCGATAAAACACGAGTTATTACAGATTTCAAGAATCCTGAAAAGATACTACACTTGTAAAACGGCGCTGCGAGATACTACACTTGTCCAACGCATCAGAGATACTACACTTTGTACGCACTCGCTAGAGATACGTCAAAATAGCCCGGGGGCATCGAATTATATTATAAAAAAAATACAGGCAGCGAATCGAAAGCAAATGAATAATGACCAAATTCATGCAGAAAAATGTTACTAACAATAAATTTTGTAAAACTTCGAATTTCGCCAAACGGCTAAAATTGTATTTCTTAATTATTCTTGTGACCCGAATAAAGTATTTACCACGGAGAAAGCTCGACCATCGAAAAATAGGTGGCTCACTTGGCAAATTTTGACTCATTGCGATTTGATTCTCTAAAAAATCGATTTTTTTGGGTGAAAAGATTTGATTTTTAAATGGATTATTCGCCGTTCGATTTCTTGAGAATTGATTCCTTACCCTCATAAAAAAAGAACCGATTCCTTTTTTTACCTATACATAGGAGGCATACGCGATTCCACGGAATTATACCAATTTTATCCAAGTTCGGGATATATCGAACTTATGCAAAACTTGATTGATTGGTTTTTTCCCATGGAAACTCAATGTCACAAAGTGGAATTGACCAATCAAGTTTTGCATAAGTTTGATATATTGCTTGCAGCAATTACTGTATCACACTCATGGCAGTTCTATCTAAAAAAAATGGCCGGGCCTTACGGGTGTGAATTTCTGCTACAACTTTCCACCATGTGACGGCCCTTCTCGCATGTGGTCCTGCTTTAGAATGTAATCTAATGGAGAAAATATTTTAAAATTCAAAAAATTAAATATTTAGGAAGTTCAAAGACGATTTATTTACGGTAATCATTACTTTCGTTTGTACAAATGTTTCTAGAGTTATAATTTCATCAATAAAAAAATAGAAAGAGTGAAATGAAATATGAAATAATTATTTCCTATTGTATGTGATTTTAAAAAATAGGAAAAATTTAATGAATCTTATTAGTAAATGAAGGCCCTCAATTGCATTAAATACATACAGGAAATGTTATCAATTAAAGTTCATTAAGAATGTGTTGATTAAGAGAAATAATAAATATATGTCAAGCATGAAAAATATACACTTTTGCGTCTCTGGAAAACTGTATGGTATACATATAATTGCATTTATATTTTTATGAATTATATTAAACGCTGCAATAATAAAATACATTTATTTATCAACAAAATAAAGTTAATTATTATGGTAGTACCACGTATATAGCTTTTTTGTACAAATAAAATACTTCACCATAAAATACATGAAATAGCCTGGCTGATTTTTTTGTCAGACACATATTCAGGTAGATTTATAAATTTTTTGTCGAATCATCCTAAAACACAAAAAGCTGCTATCATTAAAAATTTAGTTGATTCAGCAACACTTCTATCACACCCTTCTTTTCATGAAAAAAAGTTAGAAACAATTAAAAAACTTTTATTAATAACGAATTATCCTCTTAGTTTTATAGATTACCACATAGATAACAGAATATCATACAATTTAAATAAAATTAATAACGTACCTAATAATAACACAGATAATAACAAATTATTTTTAAAAATTGTGTTTATTCCATACCATGAGAATATTTCATTTACAATCAGAAGAATATTGGCTGATTACAATTTAGAAACGGTTTTCAGAGTAGATTGAAAATTAGATGATTTCATTAAACTTGGTGAAGATCCTTTAGACAAATTAAATCAGTCGAATGTTGTTTACAAAATTACTTGTAGACAATGTAAAAGAACATACATAGGTCAAACTGGTGGGTTACTTAAAACAAGACGTAATGAACACCTTAATAACATCAATCTTATTGAGAAATATCATAATGTTGTTAGCAAACATAAATCAAAATATAATCATGATTTTAACTGGGATAATTTACAAATTTTACACAAAGAAAATAATTATTCAAAAGATGTTTAGCTGAAATGTTTTACATAAAAAAAGAAGGCAATAACTGTTTAAATGTAATTATAGATCTAAAAAATTACAAACCAACTTGCAATGTAATCTTGAACCAATTGCTAATTTCTAAATTTTTCTAATCATAAGATTCTTAACTATAATTATAGAACAACCGTTATTTATTTATTTGTTGACTACTGTGTTAGTAATGACTCTTCTCTTTTCTTCTCTCTGTCTTCTATTTACTTTTGATTGAAAACTCGTATCTTTCAAATCATGATGTTTCTTGTTTAATTCTACACAAATTTCATTTATTTATTCCAAACAAAAGTTCTTTTGAACTTCCTATTTTTTAACCATCTTTTGTGACTTCTAGAAATCTATATTTTTGACACAGGTAAAAATTATTTTTCTTTTTATTAAAAATAAATATTAATTTCTTGTTACATAACAATATAATTATTTACGCTAATTTAACTCTAACGGAAATATGACTTTTCTTAATATACAAAATGAAGGAAGGAACAAAGAATTTTCACTGGTTTTGACCAAATATTAATACATATTAAATATGTTCTTCTTCTTATTTACAACTTGTAACAATAATAAGTCACCAATTCTGTTCCTGATGATGAAAGCATATTAGGTTTCGAAACGTCGTAATACAATTTTTTCCATCTACATGTCTGAAGAATGTCGTTTTACATCTAATGAACCTTTTATCAACATCATCAAATTTGGATGCTCAGACGATTCTACCATCTATACAGAAAAATATTTTAATTTATAGCAACATGATAATTATTGAAATTTAGGACAATAAAAACGTTTCGCAGTACCTTTTATTTAATTTTCCCAAATTTCAAATCAATATCTCAATTCTTGCAGATGTTGAGTTGTTGCAAAGAAAAGAAAGAGTCTGGTCACTTGACCTATGTGGCATATGACCTTAAGGGCATGTGGTACCTTGCCACAAGATCAATTTGGTTTCCCACTGTTTTCTTCACAGTTTTTAATTTTGGATAAAAATGATAGTGCCCAGAAGTAAAGAATGAGGACACGTACGTCTGGGCCTCACTCATGGTCAAAATCAAAATGCCAATTGCTGGTACTTAAACTAAACATTTTAAGTCTTGAAACTGACTTCGTTTATTATTTAAAGGCCGTAGCAGGATAAGCATGGTCTGGGTACCCCCACTCAGATTCGATCTATATTGCGAAGGTAGGTGGCTCACATTGCAAGATAAATTCACCCTAAGTATCAACTCGAACAAATTTTTTTTACAAAAGTTATGAATGAAATTTGAAAAATCAAAAAATCTAATTTTCTTGAAAACAGCTCAACCGATCTTGATGACTAAAATAGATGTTATAGGGGGTACTAAAGAGGTTCTGAAAAAAATTCAAGAAGGAATTCCGTTTATAAAAAGGGGGTTAAAATTTTTTTTTAATTTTTGAATAATTTTTTGAATGTGAATTATTTCTTGAACACCCACCATTTTTTTCTATATCAGGCTCAAATTCAAAGTGAAAATATATATTTTTTCGAAAATTTTTGGAGAGGTAATTCATAGTTTAAAACAAATAAAAACTTTTTAGGCCCCTACAATATATGGAACAATTCATACCTTATGACTCATTGAAGCAATTGTTTCTATACTCATGAAAGTTTTACGTTGATCACGTGCAATATCTCATTTATTTTTACGTAGTTTTAGCATAGTGGACGACATAGTACACTTTATATGAATGCGAGGGTGTATCAACAATTATGCGCACCCTGTTTGTGGAATTGATCGTTATCAATTTAAAAAAAACACACATCTCTACATGATCGCCTTGTTTTTCATACACTTCATCCACCTGTCAATAAGCTTTTTCTTTCAGTCACAAAATTCAGATTATAAATTTCCCTATATATCTCCTTCTCGAAGCTTGTGCCGATGACCTACGTTTTGCCCTTCCTGAGAGTACTTCTTCTTCTTCTTCTTCTTATTTGTGGCCTTCCTGAGAGTACTACTGCGCAAACTTCGAATGCCGCACGAGTTCGTTCGTAAAAAGCACCTGATTTTCAATTGTTTTGATTCATGATTAATAGATGTACTTATCTAAGGTTCGCTTTTTATTTTATTCTCAGTTGTAGAACGATTACAGTCATTCGACATTTTGGGAAAAGTATCATTCGTTTCCAATAGGTATACATTTTTGCAGTTGAAACGCGGTATAACAGCATTCTACAACTTATGAAGAAACGATTACCAGGGGGTTCCAACTCTCATAAGACTCCGTGTAACATGAAATTTTAGTGGCGCCCTACACAGGGGCGCCCCTACCCTATGATGAACTAGCTACTCCACCTTACTCCACCGCCCCACCACCACCACCACACTGCCCCAGCACCTTATCCGAGTGGTGGGAGCAAAATACCGAAAGGAATAAGTTGAAAAAAGAGGGGCGTGCGGGAGAGGTAGAGAGAAGCGGGTAGAAGAAACTCTAGCATGAATTTTTGCGAACTCGTGCGGCATTCGAAGCCTGCGCAGTAGTACTCTCACACAGTGGGTCCACTCATATAGGAGAAAAGGGGAACGAATTATAATGTTTGCTATCAACAAGTGGTGGCGCTATTGTCGCTACCAATGTTATTTTTAAACTGTTGTAACCATAGAAACTATATCATTGCCAGTTAAAATAATACAACCAATGCTCATTTTACTCAACTACCGTTCGAAGCACCTCAAGCGTCGATGATATATTTATACATTTCAGGTTAACCCACTGACGCATTGTGATGCCCTACCGTCGACAACGTTTTACTCAACGCCTTATTATTTCCTATGTAACGCTTATTGATATTCACTTTGCGTGAATTAGGTATTTATCAAATTCATTTTACCCGGGTAGGATTTAATAAATGTTCAAATGTCCTTAAGTCCCATGTTTAATCGACAGAGCTGATATAAAATTACTTCAACTATTTTTCTCCGTGTAATAGTACAGTATTTAACTGTTTATTGTGATTCATATTTAAAAATTCTTGTTGTATTTTTATTCTTTCACAAATTATTTTCAACTTTAAATCATTTAAATTTATGAAATGGATTTCATAAAATATATTTCAAAATTTTCCGCTCTTTAGAATACATCGGGTTGGGGGTACGGGGGTTTCGTTTGCATTGATATTAGTTCTTGCTATCAAAACTTGGCGGCGCTGATGCTCATTTTCACTTTTTTAAGTACCCTCCTAAAATACATGGTAGTGGCCGCACTGCATACTCTCAGAAAGGGCAAAACGTAGGTCGTGGGCACAAACTTCGAGAAGGAGATATATATAGGGAAATTTATAATCTGAATTTTGTGACTGAAAGAAAAAGCTTATTGACAGGTGGATAAAGTGTATTAAAAACAAGGAGATCAAGTAGAGATATGTATTTTTTTTAAATTGATAACGATCAATTCCACAGACAGGGTGCGCATAGTTGTTGATACACCCTCGCATTCATATAAAGTGTACTATGTCCACTATGCAGCAAATACGTAAAAATAAATGAGATATTTTACGTTATCAACGTAAAACTTTCATGAGTATAAAAACAATTGCTTCAATGAGTCATAAGGTATCAATTGTTCCATACATTGTAGGGGCCAAAGAAGTTTTTATTTTTTTTAACTATGATGTACCTCTCCGGAAATTTTCGAAAAAATATATATTGTCACTTTGAACTTGAGCATGATAGTGAAAAAAATGGTGGGTGTTCAAGAAGTAATTCACATTAAAAAAATTATTCAAAAATTTAAAAAAAAATTTTAACCCCCTTTTTATAAACGGAATGCCTTCTTGAATTTTTTTAAGGACTTCTTTAGTACCCTCTATAACATATATTTTAGTCACCAAGATCGATTGTGTCGTTTTCGAGAAAATTAGATTTTATGATTTTTCAAATTTCGTTCATAACTTTTGTCAAAAAAATTTGTTCGAGTTGATACTTAGAGTGGATTTATCTTGTAATGTGAGCCACCTAACTTCGCAATATAGATCGAATCTGAGTGGGGGCACCCAAACCATGCTTATCCTGCTGAGGCCTTTTGATTGGATTTGAAATGTTCACTTTCCAGATGTAAATGTAAGAGATATCAGTATTATCTGAAATAAAGGGTGATCCAATACGAGGTACTTTTTTTAATAGGGATTCTCGGGCATATCACGCATGAAAATTTTCATATCCATATCACATTTGTGTTCAGTATTCATTGACATTTCACCATGAATAGACTTAAGCATGAACAACGTTTACAAATTGTGCACTGAAAAAATAGCATACTTCTAGTAAGTCGAAATATCCTCTAACCTAATATTCTAGTCTTTAGTACATTTTCCTATAACACGGGTAAATTTCCTCTAAACCCTTCGTAGGTACACGTGTCTCAAAAGGGGCATGACGACATTTTCAAGTGAAATATTTTCATCGGAATAAATTGTTTTATATAAAAAATTGCTGTAAAACCTATGGGAACATAAAATAGGATCCCCAAAGAGTATTTCAGAATATTGAGAGATTTTTTGAAGACCTTTTTCATGAAAAAGAAGCGCCTGGACTTTTTGGGCCACGTGTACCCACGGTGCCAGTAGAAATACGTTTATCTACGATCTATCTGATGGATATGAAGATTCGTTTTGTGTTCAAATTGTTTACATACGTGGTACTAAATAAAAACCGAATATGGTTGTAGTTATATCTTATGAAGATGATTTACCATTATTTGCATTGATTAAGTTCATTGTGAAACCATTACGAGAATATGAAAAGGCATGGTTTGTTCTTTCTGGATTGCATACGGTAGGATTCAGTGATCATTTACAGTGTTTTGAAGTAAAATCGACTACTGAATGGTTCTTTGTTGAGTATGAAGACTTAATATCTTTTTACCCTACCACATGTTGCATAGGCGGTGATAGGCTTTTGTATGTTTCCTTTAAGTATCAGCTTTAAACCTAGTCTGATTTTTTGCATAAAAATGTTATTCAAAAACTTTTTCTTAGATGTAGTTTACTTTCTGCTACTGTTTTGATTATTTATAGCTCATATTAATGTGACATAAGGATTAGAATGAATCCAAGGCTAATTTGTAGATAATCCGATGCAAGTTTATAATCAGAATAAATCCGGTTAGCTTCGAATTAGTTTGTATTAATTAGAATAAGATTTCTGTACGAAAATTTTTTTAGGGTGACGTTATTTTACGTACTCAATAAATATTTTTAAAAATATTCTTTTATGAAGTATTTTTTTTTTACTTAATAGGAAGCTTAAATTAAAGGTATGGCTTTTCTAAAGGTTTTTGTTCTCCTGTGGGCGTCAAGGGATTCATAAACTTAAGTAAGTTGTATTTAAAACATGTATAATTCAAATTCAACGTCTAATTGGAAAAAATAATACTTAGATGTACATACTGTTTATAAGTGTAACACATACTATCTTTAAAAGAGGAAAAATACTTATAATAAGTGGATTTTCCTCTTCAACATAGAAGATATACTACCCGCGTATTTTAGTATAAAATGTACTAGATATTAGTATAATATACTAAAAGTAAGTATGCAATTTTTTCGGTCTGGAAATTTATTTCCAAAATCAGTGTTCAGTAAAAAATGTTTTTCGTGCTCTTCGACCATTTTATTTAACAATGAATTTTTGTTGCCAAAAATTCAAGATATTGGTGTAGCTAACTTGCGGTTTCAATAAGAAGGTGCAGCGTGCCACACAGCAAGCAAAACAATCGATTTATTGAATGAAAATTGTCATGAACAAATCATCTTAAGAAATGGACCTGAGAATTCGCTTCCAAGATCTTGTGATCTGACACCGTTGGATTACTTTTTGTGGGGGTATGTGAAATCACTTGTTTATGTTGATAAACCACAATCGATTGATATATTGGAAACAAACATAACAGACGTTATTAACGGAATACCGGCTGATATGCTTTAGAGAGTGCACGAAAATGGGACCCACAGAATGGACCATGTGCTCAAATACAATTTTCGATTATTAAATTGATTTTTATGTCTTTTATTTTTTTAAAATTTCCGGAAGCTCTTATTGGATTACCCTTTATATTTTTACGAATAGATTATTGTGCTTTCATTTTGAAAAGACGACTAAACCGAGAATTACAAAGCACATAATTACTTCAATTGCTTATTTAATTACTTATAATTTTCCTTGAAAGAAGTTATCCCAATTCCGAAATAAATGATAATTAGTTGTTGAAAGGTCCGATAAATACGGAGGATGATCGATAGTTTGATGTAAGCCAGTAGGCAAATTTAACGCCCCTTGATTTACATTCCTAGAAAAGTAAGGAATTTTGTTGTGTCTAGGGTCTCGGAATACTGGAAGCGCGCGGGCTCAGGAGAGGGTAGCCTTCTGCATGCGAGCCCCTCTTCTCTCTAACGGTCAACCGGGCCAGCGAGCGAGCTGGTTGGAGTGCCGGAAATTCGCCAACGAGCAATCATCTTTGACTAGCATTTTTATTGGCGCGTAAACTTAAGGAAAATGTAAATAAATACCGGATCACTTCCTAGTTTAGGGACATTAGGAATCGAGACTCTGAGAGAGCAACTCCAGAGAACCTTGCACCTTTTAGTGGAAATAAAAGCACCTAAAGCCGAATCATATTTTTCTTAAATCTCTTAACCTTATTAACATTCTTACATCAGGGGCAAAATTCGTCAAGTGTACCCGCCTAAAAACTTTTTGTCTCCGATTTGCTTGAAAGTTCGCGAAATTATTGTCCTAGTAAACCTGTTTTAATTCCCCTAAGAGAACGTCTCTAGTACAACGGGTTGACAGTATACAGGGGCTCGAATTTTCAACCTTTTACCGCGCACGCTGATACTCAATTAACCATAACTTCCACAAAAGTTATCTAAATTAATTTTTTTATGGAAATCTTGGAAACACTTTTTCATCAGCTTTACGCTAAAAGCAATGGTTTTAGATTAAAAAAATTATTTGAGCTTCATTTTTTAATTTTTAACATATTTTTGAGTTTTTCTCCAAGTTCGGCCGTTAATTTTCTTTCAAAAATTATGTTGAAAAAAAAGCTTGATTTTTTCCCTTTAAAACGAGCCAAGGTCAAAAGTGGAGTGAAAGAAATTGGTGGAGATATATAACACTCCTTGCGCGTGGCTTCTGCCTCGCGAGCGCCCATGCTTCAAATTCAGAATGTACGGTTTCTCGTCGACTACAAATAATCGACTACAAACTGCATTTTTCAACCAAATAATTATTATCGTTATAAATTATTTGCCGGATAATAATTTTTATTATTCATTGGACAAGTAAAATCCACTTTTATGTCGATACTTCATTTTTAGGAATTTAGAGAGAATTTGAAAAACCCGCCGAAAAAATTAGTACACATATTTGACCACTAGATGGATGTCTTCGATACCTTTCTCGCAACAAAACTCATTGTCAGTTATTATAATTGCCAATTATTTTTCGATCAGAAATTGCTTTTATGCGATTTAGCTTCGGCTTATTTCGACGTCATAATACTGCAGGTTTATACTTTCCCGTATATTATTCATTCTCCTTTACTTTTCTCATTATTCCAAATAGACATAGTATTACTTGAATACCATATATTGAACACTTACCCACCTTCCGTGGTTGGACTCGCATTCTTATTCAGTGCCTCAACTTAGCTTTTTCTTCTGCTTAATTTTCAATCATGCCAAGAAGAACCAGCTTGGGTCGTCGTTGTTACAATCCTTTTACTAAGGGCAATCACAAGCGTGATCCGTGCAGTTTAATAACAATTTCTGCATTCTTCAAAAAAAGTATCCCAGTATACCCATCGATGCGAAACTGTGTGTAAATTACAGAAAAGAATTTCTCAACTTGCATTTATATCCTCTTTGTATTCTCATACTGATCCAACAATTGAAGATGTTTCAGTGATCAACAATAATTCACCTCCTATTCTCGAGAATGATAAAAAATGGAAGACGACGATATCTTTGCCGATCCTTCGACATCCAAGTTTAAAAAATCTAAAACTGATTGTTCTGATGAAAATCATTACGCTGGAATGGAGGTTCTTGAACAAATAAAAGAAAAATTTCAAAAATCTGCAAGTAATTCAGAAAAAGTGTTACTTTTAACTCTTGCTCCGAAATCTAGGGGCCGCAGAAGATTGGATAAATAATTTGATGCTTCTGAACGCCAAACTAGAAAGGTTAAGAAATTAGTAGCTGAGAATGGTATTTTTTAACTTCTCCTAATTTAAAAAAAGGTAAAACTTTAGATTCCGAGATTGAAAATTTGGTCAAAAAATTTGACCTTGATGATGAGAATAGTCGTATGATGCCTGGCATGAAAGATTTCGTTTCCGTAAAAAAATATGATGGCTCCCGTGAGCACGTTCAAAAAAAGTTAATTCTGTGCAATCTTTCTGAATTATATGCAAATTTTAAGGCTCAGCATCCTACAGTTAAAATGTGCTTATCAAAATTCTCTCAGGTTAGACCCCGAAATTGCATACTCGCTGGAGCCAGTGGTACGCATACTGTTTGTGTTTGTGTCCATCATGAAAACGTTAATCTAATGCTAGATGCTGTAGATGTAAAAGAACCAACCTGCGAAAAGTTTTCCCCCATTAAGACTTATCATGATGCTATGAACAGGACTATGTGTAGCGTTCGGACTTCAGAATGCTACTTGAATTAATGCACAGCGTGTCCTGGTACAAGCGCACTTAAGGACTTTATAACATCAGTTCTTGCAGAACAGTGTATTAACAGAGTAGAATTCCAGACTTGGCAACAAACTAACAGATGTACGTTACGCACGGAAATAACAGACACAGAAAATTTTGCTAAACAGATTTGCGAACGCTTCCTTAAGCTTAAACCTCACTCTTTTACAGACAAAAAACAGTCGTATTTTTTCAAAAATCTTAAGGACACACTGAAAGAAGGAGAATTTCTTATCCTTTGTGATTTCGCTGAAAACTATGCCTTTGTACTCCAGAATGCAGCTCAGTCATTTTATTAGAACAATGTTCAAGCTACCATTTTTACAGTGGTAATTTATTATAAAGAGGACAACATTCTAAAGCACTGCAGTCTTGCTATGTTATCAGACTGTTTGACTCATGACACAATTGCTGTGTACGAATTTCCAAAAATTATTACACACTATTTGAAAGATAATTTTCAACTCACAAAAATGATTTATTTTACACATGGAGCCGGCCAGCACTTTAAAAATAAATATAACTCCATCAATTTTGTCCACCATGAAATGGATTTTGATATTCCAGCCGAGTGGCATTTCCATGCAACGGCGCACGGAAAAGGCCCTTGTGATGGTATTGGGGGAAATTTAAAAAGACTCGCAGTGCATGCTAGCCTACAAGCGTCATCTAAAGATCCGAGTTTGACTGCTGATGCCTTGTATCAATGGGCAATGAAAAATTTAGTTGAAACTTTAGTATTCTTTAGTCCCAAAGAAAATCACACCATCACAGCTCAAAAACTTAAGAGTAGATTTGCATCAGCAAACACAGTGCCTGGTACACAAAAATATCACTCTTTCGTTCCCTCTGCTGAATCAACTCTCATGTTGAGAAAATATTCGTCATCATTAGAATGTGATGTTTTCCCGAAAAAAAGTGGGAGGCAAAGAAGAAAGAGAAGTGCACATACACTGTAATAAGCAAATTATTTGACTCAATTTTCGATGTGAAAGACGAGCTGACGAGGAGACTCACACTAAAAAATCACCCCGAATTACAAATTAATTTTTATTTTTAATTTCGTAACAGCCAAAACTAACATTTTGACGGACAAATTATACGAAGTACAATTAAATAAGTTCCCAATGGACGGTACGTCGCGATCGTGGCGCCTAGCTGCACTGCGACGCAGAAACCGCTCGCAAGAAGTGTTATATATCTCCACCAATTTCTTTCGCCCCACTTTCGACCATGGCTCGTTTTAAAGGGAAAAAGTGAAGCTTTCTTTTTAACATAATTTTGGAAAGAAAATTAACGGCCTCACTTGGAGAAAAACTCAAAAATATGTTCACAATTAAAAAATGAAGCTCACATAATTTTTTAAATCTAAAACCATTGCTTTTAGCGTAAAGCTGATGAAAAAACGTTTCCATGACCTCCATAAAAAAGTTAATTTGGATAACTTTTCTAGAAGTTATGGTTAATTGAGTATCAGCGTGTGCGGTAAAAGGTTGAATATTCGAGCCCCTGTGTACTGTCAACCCTTCGTACTAGAGACCTTCTCTTAGGGGAATTAAAAGAAGTTCACTAGGACAATAATTTCGCGGACTTTCAAGGAAATCGGAGACAACAAGTTTTTAGGCGTGTACACTTGACGAATTTTGCGCCTTGGCTCTTTTAAGAGCTAATTTCACGATTGAACCAACCTTTGTTCATCTGAAGATATTCGAACATGGGCTCTCCGGCAAAATTGGTGAATATGTTTTATTGAAAAGCCTGGGGAATCCCTCTCGTTGTTTCCGGTCTCCAGGGTGGCATACCGCCCTGGTGGTCAGCATCGGGACGCTTTGGCTCCTAGGTGGAATACCGCCTAGGAATCATCGTCCAAAGGCGCTTCATCCTGAGGTAGAGTGTCCGCCATTGACGAATGAAGGGTACTCATCCCAGCTGATACGTTCGGTCTTCCAGGACCGATCGACACCTCTTAAAGTTAAAGACCTTCCACTGGAGCAGCATAGACGACTCACGAGCCCTACCACTACCTGAGCAAAGGCGTCCGCAGAGAGACGTTGCCTCCCTGAAGCGAGACATTAAAAGCTTGAGGCCGGATCTTGAGAGACGTTCTTCTGACGAGTCCGTTGCACCGTCTCCCACTCTTCCACGACCATTTTTGGAGGACTTAGGAAGACATAGAGACGTCTTGAATCTGAGGCCAGATTCGAAGAGACGCTGCGCCCAGGAAGCCGTAACACTTACTCCTGACGCTCTACTGCCCTCGGGGAAGGAGTTAGGGTCAAAAAGTGGAGACGTCTCAAATCTGAAGCCAGATTCGAAGAGACGCTGCGCCCAGGAAGCCGTAGCACCAACTCCCGACGCTCTTCTGCCTTCAGGGAAGAACTCCGAGACAAAAAGCGGAGACATCTCGAATCTGAGGTCAGATTTGAAGAGACGCTGCCGTCAGAAAACCGTACTGCCCACTTCCGACGCTCCACTGCCAAATCCACACCTAGCCAAGACAAGACTAACCGCCCGAGAAATCACACCGCCTCGAGGAAGCCTGTCCGCGGACATCGTCAGTCCGCCCCTAGCTGTCTTCCTCCAACACCAGGAAAGGGGGTGGGCCCCTAGGATACCCCGACGCCGATCGCCATCGAGAACGTCCTAGACACCCCGACACGCTGTTCACCGATAGAAACTTCTATGTCATCACGGAGAACAGCGTCTTGTAGATCCAACAAGCGAAAAGCGTTCCGGGAGCTTTTCGGGGAGGATTCTGACGAGCGATAACTTCTGGACCACCAGCACTCCTACCCTAGGACAACATACATCAAGTTTCTAAATCCAATTCCAAACATTTCCCACAAAATTATGAATTCGAAATTCCCTCCAACGAGCTTTCCCTTATACGAGCGCATCACCGTTTTATACAACGAGCAGTTGATTGACCCCTCCTTCCCCACTACTATGGGATAAAGCGCGCTCGAATTTTAAGCAGTAATTAATATTATTTTAGGTTAGGATCGATAATGGCTAATTTTCCCGTACTACATTAGATTGATCAAACTCTATTTTGAGTACATACCGTCAAAAAAGTCAATTCCATGTCAAATACTTGCAAATTACTCTTTTATACACTTTTTCACTATTTAATCGGGTAAATTTTTCAGTACAATTATTTACATGGCATCACTGACTGCGCGCATCATATAACGCGCATTAAAGCAAGTAGGGTAAGGAGGGGTTCCCTCTCGCGCTCATTACAGAGAACACTCCAATGCTCGAGCTTCTCTTTGGAGGGAATCTCATGTGTATTCCAAAGATAATTTTAAATTGTAAAGCGTAGTCGAAAGAATAATAATTTAGCTTTAAAATATACAAAACAAAAATAAAAACCAATTAAAAATGGCAAAGATATTAAATGTCAAAATTCATACATAAGAAAGTTCATACTTAATGACTCAATCAAACTCAATGATAATCTAGATTCTTTTCAAGGGTTCACTATAGGATTCTGGAAAATATTCATAGGATCTCAAAGAGGAATTTCCAGCATGAAAAATGTAATTTCTCAACTAAATTTCTACCTCTGCTCCTATGTATATTCTTATTTATAAATCTTTGTAAAAATTTGCAACATGGTCCAAGTATTGTATTTAATAATTATTACACAGAACAATTTGTGGCAGATCAGTTTTTCATTTTTTTATTGTATTGATAAATCATCTAAAATGAACATATAATACGTATTCTTAAAAAATAATTAAATCGACTTTTCCATAAAATAAAGTCTATTTGAACTTCCTACATCCATTTGTGTCAGGAGGACACCACTTCATTCTTAAAAACATCGATAGTTCTGGTTCACAATTTTGCAGAAGATCAGTAGCACACTTGTCAAAATGATATTTATCATGTTCACTGAAAATAAATGAAGTATGTGAAAATAACTTTAGAAATCATGACTATGAGGGGGTGTTTATATTTGAAATCTAATTTATCCTAGGCTTGAATTATAAATCACTGTTCGAAATTTTCGATATTTTTTGTGATGCCAATTTAAAAGCACTTCATTCTGATAGTTTATTTAATCATAAAATACGTATTCCTAATTCAAAGCAGCCTGTCAATTTGCTCTGAGTGTTGAAAATAATAAGATTTTCACTATCCCTGGTTATTTTCAAATAAAATTGAGTATTTCAATCGTGAATTTTTAATAGTATATTATGTGCCTAGGCGCATAATGAGGGTTATTACGCGACGAGCGACAATGCTCGCAGGAGATCGAAGCCGAGGTGCGATCAGTCCTGCGAGCATTTTCAGCGAGTCTCGTAATTAACCGAATTGTGTGCATTGGCACATATTCTATTTTATCTGACTTCGGCGCATATACGAGTTTTTATGCGTACACTCGAATCCAATCTGAAAAGGTCGAAATTATCATGATTATTGCCCATCCCACTTGATATTTCGCAGAATACTTCCAGCTATTTTGATTTTCTCGATCTTGTGTAGTAGCAGCGTATTGTAATAGACGCATGCGCAGTTCAAATGTACAAGGCTTTGTCAGTACGGTGTCAACGGTGCACGAAGAAGAATAAGAAGAAGATTACGCTCCGCTGTATCTTGATAGGGCGCATGCATAGTTCAATTTTTACATTACATTTCTCCGTATCGTAATAGACAACATTACGCTACTCTAAATTGTAGCGTAAAAACGAGTTTACGTGCCGGAGACACATAAAAATATTAAACACATGGAGAGAACCAAGTTTTCCTGTTTTACTAAACTGTGTTTCATTATGAAAAAAATTTTATTATAAAAGGATTTTCCACTGCAAAATACAGAACTTTAAAAACTGTATGAATCTTTACAATAATTTATAGCAAACTTTGCTATAATTTAAAAGAAAAATTCAGATCATTTTTTAAAGTTTAGAATTCAATTCGTACCTGTTAATTTAATCATAATATTATTTTAAGATGAACGTCATATCAATTCTTTTTGAACACCGCAAAAGTTAATATTTGTATTCATATTTTATATTTTTGGCTTTTCATCATTTTTATGAGTGTTTGAAAATATGCATCCAGCGTTTATTCGCATGTCTGATTGCGTTTTTGATCGCAAAATTGAGCGCGCCTAGGGCGCGCGATTTGATCGTCGCGCTCCGTTCTTTTTGGACCTCGCGCGTAGCGCTCGGTCTTATGCTTTTCGCATGCATTTAAGTTTATTTCTCATAGTTTGATACTGAAGCTCAAACCAATTTTATAATAATATTACAGATGATGTGAATTACACATTTTCTTAAAGTCACTATATTTCTTTTTGAATTTAAGTGAAACAGGAAATTCAATTTACATAAGGCTCTATCAGCCTTAAAGAACACATTCTCATTATGACACTCGCGCTCGATTGTTTCTATACATTTCAGTAACTTTTTAATACATTACATGATTAAAATAATTTATTTTCTGCCAAATCTCTCAAAGAGGAAAAACAGTCGTAGACTTTATTTAAGGAAACGATTTTGCAGAACAACGCTTATTTCGTATCTCACATATTTTGTTGAAAAAAATGGAATTTTTTCAATATTTAAAATCAAAACATAAAATATACATCCTGTCGAGAAATGTCTTAATGAGAATTTGTAGACCTCATTTAGACAAATAATTTTCCATCTAAACGTTTTTTTTGTATCTCACATATTTTGTCTAAAAAATGGAATTTTTAAATTTTAATCGTATTTTTGGAATTGAAATGAAAAATATATGTTTAATCTGAAACTGCGTGACACAAAAATTGTAGATCTGTTTAAAACGAACAACTTTGCATTCTTACGTTTTTTGGTGCTTCACATATTATTGTTGTAAAAATTGAATTTTGGATTATCAATAGTATTTTTACATTCTCATCATGGATGAGAAGGTATTGGTTTTTTGTGAAAAATGACTTTCGAAATTTTCATAAAATCTTTACGTTTTGAGACCCCCTGAGTCAGAAAAAATGGTTTTTACGAAAGTGTCTGTCTGTCTGTCTGTCTGTAGGTCGTGTGCGGCATAACTCTCGATAGAATTATCAGATTGAATTGAGATTTGGTACACTTTATCGGAGCCGAAAAACTAAGGACAAGTTCGTTAACCAGCCACATCCAATCAAAATTGAGGGGTTGAGCACTACTTTCGTGTTTTTGAAAATAATTTTTTGAAAAAATCAAAAATTTCAATACTGGTTTTAGATAGTGCTCATAAATCTCTAAAACTTATCCTGATAACATTTTTTGATTAAATCAAAATTAGAAATGTTACAGCATATTCAAATTCGAAAAAAGTCAATATCAAAATTCCATTTTCCAGTTAAATTATACGAGATACGAAAAAACGTGATGATACAGTATTATTAAATAAATAAAGACCTACAAATTTGAATTGTAACATTTTTTCATAAGATGCATATTTTTCTTTTTAATTAAAAAAAAAACTATTGAAAATCCAAAATTCAATTTTTTAACAATAATATGTAAAATAAGAAAAAACGTAAGAATACAAAGTTGTTAGTTTCAAAAAGATCTACAAGTTTTGTCTTACACAGTTTCTGATAAAACATATATTTTTCGTTTTAATTCCAAAAAATACGATTAAAATTTAAAAATTCCATTTTTAGACAAAATATGTGAGATACAAAAAAAACTTTGAGATGAAAAATTGTTTGGCTAAATAAGGTCTACACATTTTTATCGAGAAATTTCTCGACAGGACGTATATTTTAATTTTTTGATTTTTAATATTGAAAAAATTCGATTTTTTTCACCAAAATATGTGAGATACGAAATAAGCGTTGTTCTGCAAAATCGTTTCCTTAAATAAAGTCTACGATTGTTTTTCCTTTTTGAGATATTTGGAAGAAAATTAATTTATCAATAATCATGTAATTTATTAAAAAGTTACAAAAATGCATACAGAAAATCGAGCGCGAAGCGCGAGTGTCATGATGAGAATGTGTTCCTTAAGGCCGATAGAGCCTTAAGTAAATTAAATTTCCTGTTTCACTTAAACTGAAAAAGAAACTTAGTGAATTTGAGAAAATGACTAATTTACATCATCTTTAATATCATTAAATTATAAGAAATAAACTTAAACGTATGCGAAGAGCACAAGAAAACAAGCACTGGAAAATGGAATTTTGATATTGAATTTTTTCAAGTTTTAATATGCTGTAACATTTCTAATTTTGTTTAAATCAAAGAATGTTATGAAGATAATTTGTAGAGATTTATGAGCACTATCAAAAACCAATATTAGGATTTTTGATTTTTTCAAAAACACAAAAAATGGCCTAGTTTCGTCAATTTTGGTTGGATATGGCTGGTTAATGAACTTGTCTTTACTTTCTCGGCTCCGATAAAGTGTGACCAAGCTCAATTCAATCTGATTCAAGTTATGAGATGAGTTATCGGCTATACGACCTACTACCATAGAGATATTACAGATAGAGTCGACAAGCCATAGACCGCTCTGTAAGTGGCAACGCCAGTCTGGAAAGTCGGTGAGAGCGAAAGAGAGAGACGATGGGAGGTTTTTTCTGTCTTTGTATACGAGTACTGCGTTAGAGAGAGACAGCCCCCCCCCCCCCCCTCTCTCTCTCGCACGCGCTGACAGGTTTCAGGCTGGCTTGTCGACTCTATCTGTAATATCCCTATGCCTACTACAGACAGACAGATTGACACTTCCGTAAAAACCACTTTTTCTCACTCAGGGGCCCCAAAAAGTAAAGATTTCATAAATATTTCGAATGTCATTTTTCACATAAAACTAATACCTTCTTATCCATTATGAGAATGTAAAAAAACTATTAAAATTACATTTCTTTGCATAAATATCTGAATCAGTGTCGGACAGTGTAATAAAATTTCATTAAAAATATATAATATTGTACGTACTAGCATGGCTCAACAGGTGAGTAAATGTAGTTGATCATGAGTGCATCGAAAATTAAATTTCGCCGCACAGGTGACAAGTATTGGAAACATTTTACTGATTTTGGATGTTCTACATATTGTTCATAAATATTTAATTTACTAGCTGAAAAATAAAAAAATTTACTACACATAATCAATTTTTTATAACACTTTAAAAAATAAAATTCCTTGATGTTCCAGATTTTTTTTTTCAAAATTCACTAAATAAAATATTTACCTATAGAGATGCTTTTGATAATTTCGCGTAGAATAAAATCCATTACTTTCATTACCTCATTATCCTTCAAGATATTTTCATTGTCGATACAATATTGCAAATCATAAATAACATTTTTCATTTTGATCATCAGATGTGATGTTAAAATTATACCGCCAATGTCAGTATCACTTCTATTCATTGGCCTTATTAAAAAATGGTGCATGTTGTCTGCAGCTTTCTCGTACTCAGTGTAATTTCTCTTAAGATTTAACCATAAGTTTTTATCGATTAATTTTGAACACTTATCGTTCACATACATCCATGATGTGTTAAGAAACTTTTCCACATTTTTTGAAGTGATAGGTACTTCTTTTGCAATATAGTCAGTTATAGTATTACAAAATTCTGCATGTAAAAGAAGATAGAATAGTTAATATTTTTACTGTCATAACATTTTAACATTTGTTCACGATGGTTAAAACAACTTCAAATTTGAATGTTTTTTACGGACACTAGACTGAACCAAAAGTTTGACTAATTGTCTAGAAATATACACAATTCACACAGCAATATTTTTTAATGTAAAATAACAATTTCATAAATTGCTCAAAACCACTAATCCGGCCCAGAGAAGGATTTTATATTGTTTATTTATTTTAAACCTAATTTTATGGACATGGATCTGTTGAACTACGTAGCATCGGTGATTAAAATTACAGTCTGTATACGGCTTTCCAAAAATTAAAAACTAAAATGGATTTCCTGTACCAAACAGGTCTTCTTTTCTCTAATGTTTATGGCTATTTGGCGAAGAAAATCTGGTTGAGATCTTGATAGTTGCATAGCCTTTCATGTTGTAAATGCATTTACTGAATTCGCGTGGTCTGATTGAACTACACTGAGAAAACAGTTTTGTCAAATCAACAAAAATATTTGGTTAGTATTTAGCTAACAAAATTCTTTTGTTGTGCCAACAAAACATTTTGCTATATCAAACAAATTTTGTTGATTAAACAAAATGTTTTGTTGGGACAACAAAATATTTTGTCAGGATAACAAAAAAAGTTTTGTTGGATAAATTTTTTTCTCAGTGTATGGCCTTAACTGGATCAAAAATTAGTTGCGTTAAGTGTCTTTTAATTCCTTCCTTTGAAACAGCTTTAAATTAAATAAGATCAGCCCAATAAGAAACATGGCTCTGAACGCTTGAACGCAGCAAAGTGACAGTGGTGGGGGGAGAAGGCGAGTAGGCTCACTGTGTCACTTTGCTGTGTTCAAGCGTTTAGAGCCATGTTTAGACCTTTTTTAAATAAACTTTGCAACATTTTAGCGAAAAACCAAGATTGGCGTTCTGTTGTGCTTGATTTATATTTTTAAAACATGACACAATTACTCTATGGCCAACCTCTCTTCTGATGGCGCTGCCCGTTTTCTGAAATAAATAATGTCATAACAAATTCCCTGTTGCTTGGTCTATCATTGAATGGCTATTCCGAAAGAGAAAAGCTTATTTTACATGAAAAAAATTTGAAACACAAAAAAATGATTTTATTAATAAATTTTATTTTTGACCCAACTTTTTTTCTTATTGCTTTTTACCAAATTTTAAAAAATTATGCGATTCTAATGAATCATGAATCATTTTTTTAGAGAAAATACTTCCCACAACTTCACCGTTTCTGATTTTTTAAAATAAATTCTTTAATGGTTGAAACCATTAAAAAAACATTTTACAAAACGAAATTTTTATAAACAAATTGCTGAATTTGATAATAATTTATTCATTTTCGAAAATTGGAAATGTTTAAGTTGAAGGGAATCTTTTTCTGGAAAAAGTGATTTGTAATTTATTAAAATCGCATAGTTTTTTTAAATTTGGTAAAAAGCGATAAGAAAAAAAGTTGGGGCAAAAATAAAATTATTTTTCTGTTTTAAATTTTTTTCATGTAGAATAATCTTTTCTCTTCCAGAATAGCCCTTCAATAATAATATTGCTATTCTTGAAAGCAAAATTATCTATTTTTGCCTGAGGTCTAATTTTCGTGTATCAACTACTTTAAGTTAACTCTGCTTCATTCGCTGTGATAAATATACTTGGAATTGGAATGAATAATTCAATTCTATAAAATTCAATACACCAAACCAATTCATGTTAGTGATAAGAATTGTAGTTGAAATAGTCGGAGTTTTTTACATATATTCGATTGAAGCGAATTTTAGAAATTGCAAGTGAATTCCATAAAATTCAATTATTTATTTCGTATCCAAGTCCAAGTATATATTCATAATTGAACTTACCATTTACAACGAAGAGTATTCAATTTATCCTGGGCAAGACGAAGCTCAGCGAACCAAACTTGTAAAAAACAATTACGCCGCGATACCAAATATCTTGCAACAGCAAAACAAAAAGGAGACCAGTGAGTACAGATCGGATACCGACGCAGTAACAACTACAGAAGCACCTCCTGTCCGTGTAAAGCGAGTAGGGAGAGGCGGTGGCGCGCGATGCATTTGTTTCGTTCTCGTCGCTCTTGCACGCGAGAACGAGTCATCCCACTTCTTTTTATTTTTACTAAGAAACAACACTTCTTTTCAAATATTTGGGAAAAAATCTGCCTAAAATAAGCACCTAAAAGATCGTGTAAAATTTCATAAGCATTTGAACACTTCAAAAATAAAATTTCAGTCAAATTTAATGTAAATAAATGTTCAAAATTTGAATCAATATATATTTTCTTATTCAAATTTCCATACTTTTTATCAATTTTGTACATTTAAAAAAATTTCAGTCAGAGAGATGTTTTCTATTAAGAAGATATGAACTTAAAATTCCTACATCAATTTCTTATTTTTCACTCATTAAAATGAAAATACTGAAATGATTTTTTATAAATCCGTTTAAAAACGTCTTTATCATTTTGCATGGTGCCAGTATTGAGCCGACGCTTGGCATAACTGTGGGAAGTACGGGTTAGCCGTCGTTATCATTTTGCATTAGGACCGTATGGTGCCCATATTAAGCCGACGCTTGGCATAACTGTGGGAAGTACGGGTTAGCCGCCGTTATCATTTTGCATTAGGCCCGTATGGTGCCCGTATTGAGCCGACACTTGGCATAACTGTGGGAAGTACGGGTTAGCCGTCGTTATCATTTGGCATCAGGCCCGTATGGTGCCCGTATTGAACCGACGCTTGGCATAACTACGGAAAGTACGGGCTAGCCATCATTCAGTTTATGTGCATCGGGCCTGAGTTATGCTTGAGTTAAGTCAACGCTGCCATGCCGCTGCTGGTTTTCCGACACTGGCGTAGTATTATAGCCCGTACTATGCCTGCACTGGTCAGCCAGCGCTGGCTTGCCATTACAGGCACAGTACTGCGCCCGTTGTATATACGGGCGTAAGTACGACATTTCCGATTGGGAGGCCAGACCGACTTAGGATATGCCGAATTGGTTACAATTAT
This sequence comes from Diplolepis rosae, assembly GCA_030998225.1. Classification (NCBI taxonomy): domain Eukaryota; kingdom Metazoa; phylum Arthropoda; class Insecta; order Hymenoptera; family Diplolepididae; genus Diplolepis; species Diplolepis rosae. The sequence goes on from JAPYXD010000466.1 coordinate 2,647,053, forward strand.
TCAAAATGTTAAGGGATACTTTTCGCTCCAAAAATTATTATTTTCAGGTGTGTCGAAAACAAAGAATACATCTTCTAATACCTATTATTTTTGTGGACTTCAACTCAATTGGGGAGATAATTTTAGTAGAAATTTCTTTCCCGTTACCTGTATAAAAAATATAAATAATTAACTTGGTATTAAGATTTAATGCAGGAGAATAAAATTTGTTTATATTTACGTAACTGTTGAATAAGTTCAAGTCGTTGAGATCATTCTGTGAACTTTTATTCACATGTAACACATGCTGATATATTCGAGCTGTTATTCTACTCATACAACCTTTAACAAATTTAGCAAAACATATTATTGTAAATTAATTAAATTAATCAAAAGTGAATAAATACTCACAACAGATTAATAATAAGAAGAAACTTTTTAAAAATTTCATTTTCTATTAGATATCAATGCACTTTACAAAACTAACTCACAATTCATTAATTTTAGATAGTGTTTGCTCAGACGTTTGTAATATACTGACTTATCGGAAAATAAGATTTTTTACTTAATACTGATGCTGAGTTGAAACTGATAACCTATTATACATATCATGCATAGAAAACGTTTTGCTGATAACAATTTATTCTTCGAACATCATACGCAGAAAGCTTCTAATACTTTTGTTCATTTTAATATTAGGCTAAAAAAATATAGTCATCATATTCAATTGATCTCTAGGATAGGAAGGCTCATTTTAGAGAGCTTCAATTTCTTTTAGTTTTTTCTGGACAGTGAAAAGAGAGAGCTTTTTCTACCTGCGTGGTGCGACGCCACGGCAGTGCGCATTTCTGGGTGAGATGGAGATATTGCAAAACCTTCTTTGCGAAATGATGTGTTTCAATAGTAGGGATTTTCTGAAATGCTTCTAAAGTTCCGTTTACAAAGCTGAACCTGATCAAACACTGAAAGCTGACTCGCGAAAATGTACTTTTTAATATTCTCATCTTGTGAGAAAGTATTGGTTTTATGTGAAAAATCACGTTCTGTATTTCTCTGTCTGTCCGGCGACTGTGGACACGATAACTCTCGATAAAATTATCGGATTGGATTGAAATTTGACACACCCCTTGAGAGTTCAAAAAGGATAGACGAGCCCTTTAACCAGCCACATCCAACTAAGGTTATGAAAATAAGAGCATTTTTTGTGTTTTAAAATTTAAAAAAAAAACATTTTAAATTGCAATACTGGACTCTGATAGTGCTTATAAATCTCTACTAATTATCTTGATAACATTTTTTGAATTAACTAAAATATGTGAGATTAGAAATATACGTTGAAATGCAAAGTCGTTCGATTAAATAAAGTCTACAATTGTTTTTCCTTATTGGAATATTTGGAAGAAAATAAATTATTACAATTATGCAATTAATTAAAAAGTCAGAAATATATACAGAAAATCAAGCGAGAAGCGCGAGTGTCATAAGAAGAATGTGTTCCTTAAAGCCGAATAAACCTTAATTAGATTGAATTTCCTTTAACATTTAAAATAATAAAAAATTTAGTACCTTTGAGAAAATTACAAAGTAAAAAATCGAGGACGAGTATCATGATGAGAATGTGTTCTTTAAGGCCGATAGAGCTTTGAATTAATTGAATTTCCTTTTCTATACCAAATCAAAAACAAATTTTGTAACTTCAAGAAAATGTAATTCACATTTACAATATTATAGAATTGACTTGAGTTTCAGTATCAAGTTAAAAAAAAACATGTGATCAATTTTGTTACAGAACAATTTTTAAGAGGTGAAGATTAACTGTATTTAAGTGAAAGTTTTACCAAGGTGATTCCAAAATATTTTTTTCTGCAATTTTTGGTTAGAAAGCGGTTCTGACTCGAAATTTGGTCCCTTTTTCTTCTCTCTTAATTTCAATCAGTAACTGAATTCTAGCTATAAATCATTTAATTGTATCAAAAACAACTGAGTACTTGAAAAATTAAAATGTCTTAATCAATATAATGATAATGTCTCAAGTATAATCTCAAGCATAATTTCTCAAGTGATACCACCCCAAAAAACGAAGTTGTCCGATCGGGCTTAAAGTTTGGCTGATTGGAGTCCTATTTGATGGTACTTCCTACAAAAAATTTTTTTTCATTCTTTTTCGTGATTTTTCAACTAGTTGTAACCAGTTTTGAAGAAGATCAAAATTCGAGCCCCATCTTATAAAATCAAAAATAAATTTGACTTTTCCTCAAATTTTGACCCATTTTACTTGTTTTTAAATCATCTGGTCAAAAAGCTGAGATTTCTTCCTATAAAATAGCAAAATTTCAGGATGGCGTTTTTTTTAGTTTTCGAGAAATTGTGCGATAAATAACCGGATGCTCCGCCGGAGCTGAGGCCGCGCGACCGTTCGCTACCGTCTTCACGCCGGGGAATCCGCAGAACACCCTCAGGCTAATTTTTTACATTACATGATATCATACGCGGTTAGTGTAACTGTTAGTGTAACTGCTCTCTGTAAAATACACGTGGGATGTTTAGAAACCTAACCTCAAAATTTAAATATATGATATTTCATCAAGTAACATCAAAATCACGTGGCAGGGTTTGTTTGTCCATTTGTTTCTTCATTTTTCTTCACTTGTTTCGTTGCTTTGTCACTTCTACCACTAGAGTTCCACTATTTTAGTTTCCTATAAGAGAAAATACTCTGACTCAGCATACTATCCCAGGATACGCATTGGGTACATTATTTCCAGATCTGATCTGAGAAGAGTTTCTTGTAGCAGGTTTGTCTAGAAATAATTCAATTTCATGATATAATTTTGTTGATTCTGTTAAATTATTCTAATTTCAGAAATTAATTATATCTGCAGTCGCGAAATTCCACCTTTCCTCCTTCTGTTTTTCTTTTCCTTTTACTTCGTATATTACTTTCTATGTAAGCTTCCTTCTTAAATTGCGAAGAAGTACTTTTTCTCATGATTTCTTCCAAAAAAAAATCGCAAAATTTGGAAGGATAATTGCATTAATCCGTTCCAAAAAAAGAAACACAAGGGTACAAGCCTTCGCTATGTTTCTGAAAATTTATGCGTAAATTTCTCAAATTTACGAGAGGATTCACAAATTTGCAACACATGCAGATTTGAACTTACCAACTTAAAAGGAAGATCATTCTTGAATTGCGACAATACTGCAAGGATTCCTAATCAAGTTCAATCAGATATTGACACTATTGTTGATGATAATATGCAGATAATAATGAATGGGATCCAGATTTGCACAAAAATCTTGGGGACGCAGAAAACTAAGGAAGGTGTTTGGTACGTCAGAGCGGCAAGCAATTAAGGTGAAACAATTAGTTTTAGAACATGGAATTCTTATACGATAATTCTTATCTTATCTAAGGAAGAGCATTGCCCCTGGAAATTGAAACTCTTGTAAAGACTTTTTATGAACGCGATGACATTATTCGAATGATGACACGAATGAAAGACTTTGTGTCGGTGAAAAATGATGATGGAACTCGTTCACATGTCCAAAAAAGACTTCTACTATCTAATATCAATAAGCTGTATGCACAATTTACAACAGAGCACGAAGGTCTGAAGATATGAATTTGAAAATTTACAAAACTCAGACCTCGTCATTGTGTTCTGGCAGAAAGCAGTGGCAGTTATAATGTGTGCATTTGTATGCACCATGAGAATATCAAGTTGACGCTAAATGAGATCAATATTCAGCATTTGACAGAGGATACTGACATGATTTTAAACAATTATCACGATTATCTGGATTCTATTGTATGCCCTGAATCTTCAAGTTCCTCTTTTCTAGGAGAGTGTGAAATCTACCCATGTACTGCAAAGTTGAAAGAAAATTTGAGAAATGCTTTCGATAAACATGGAATTGATGAAGTAAGATTCGAAATTTGGCTACAAACTGATAGGTGTACTTTGCAAACTTTGGTAATGAATACCGATGAATTCCTGGATGATTTCTGTAAACGGTTGTCAAAATTAAAAACTCATCACTTTGTTGCAAAGATGCAGTCATTGTTTCTTAAAAACTTGAAAGAAAATTTATTGGCAGATGAGTTTTCGATTTGCTTCGATTTTACAGAGAATTACGCATTCCTCGTTCAGAATTCAGCTCAATCATTTCACTGGAATAACGACCAAGCTACAATCTTTACTGTCGTGATTTATCATAAAGATGATGGAGAGCTAAAACACAGAACTGTCGCGATAATATCCGATAATTTAGCTCATGACACGGTGGCTGTTCATGAATATCAGAAAATTATAATAAATTATCTGGAAAATAACTTCGAGCCACAGAAAATTTTCTATTTCACTGATGGTGCTGGGCAACATTTCAAGAATAAAAGTAGCTTTGCTAATCTCCAAGCTCATGAAGAAGATTTTGATATCCCAGCAGAATGGCACTTTCATGGTACAGCTCATGGCAAAGGTGCGTGTGATGGCATAGGGGTGAATGTAAAGAGATTTGCAACTCCTTTTAGCTTAAAACGTTCTTTAAAATATCACGTACTCACCCCTCAAGCTTCATTCCAGTGGGAAAAGAGTAATTGCAAAGAAACCGAAATTTTCTTCAGCAGCAAAGAAAGTTACTCCATAGCTACCGAGATTCTGAAAGGACGATTTGAACACAATTCTACGAAATAAGCGGTGTATAAAAAGACAGAAGGTTTCAAAAAAACAAAATCCATCAAACTCACATTTAAATAATTCACAAGATAAACAGAAACATTCTATTTCCTACACATTCAATAACTAGATATAAATTCAATAGATTTAATATTCGAAACATATTCCAAATTAACCTTTTAGATAACATATAGGATGCTGATGTTTGACGTCATAGAATTTGTACGACTCACAACGCCACCTGTGTGGCCGTGCTTACTATAATTTTACATTATTTAACTTTTATTCTATTTATTGAGTAGGTCGTATAATTGAGAAAATTCCAAGCAAGACTTAGTTTGATGTTTGAAAAATAGTTTCAAGACAAATATACATACTCAATATACATTGAGTATAAGTCCTCCTTACATTCGTTAAACGGCGACTGTATTACAATACAGGCGAAGCTAAGTAGTGGTGAGATCGGGTCGACTATACTCCTAGTGATCCAGAGCACTGGTCGTTCCTCAATAAAGCAAATACACTACTATTAAAATCTAAGGAATTGCAATAGGCAATTTCCGAAGAAGGATAGGAAAATAAGCACGCACAAGCAAACTTACGATTTAGGAATGGGAACATCTACGCAGAGCCTAACGTACGATCCCCTGTCCCCTCAGCATCACACATCGTCGAGGAGGAAAGAATAAAAGCAGAAACCGCGATCGAAACCATTCGTGGGATCAATGGACAAGACGACACAGGAATAGAAGATTTCATTAAAACTGTTAAGAAAGCAAAAACCAGATGTACACAACCTAATTTACTCCTGGACTTAATTATACCAAATACAATAACGGAGGCACAGACGCATGGCATAGAGACCAAAATGTGATTAAAAGAAAGTCAACCTGCAAGAACACAAGTAGTCACGAGACCCGTACTGAAATACCTACCAAGGCCACAACCACTGCCACGAGATAGCGCCAACACGAACGAAATAAGAACACTTAATCATTCACTACCACTAGCAAAAAAAAAACTATCCATCATAAGGCTTATTTTCGGACATCCACTATTTACCCTACTGCAAAAGGAAGTACTTCAGGAAATGATGTAATTCCTCTCAAATTATTACCCACACCTGAATTTCCACTTATGCTTCACGCCTACCAGATAATTGACAAAAGAAGAAAAACAAGCAATCATAGAAGCACAATCCACTCATCTTGGAGAAAAGAACACGCTAGAAAAGGCTAAGACCATTAGCTTATGGCTTGGAATGGACAACGAAATTAAAAAATACGTGCATTCTTTCCCTATTTGCCAACTACAGAAAACAAGGCGTATAAAGAATCAAGCCAAAAGCATATTACCTGATATACCTTCAGCACCCAACGAAAAATTAGCACTAGATATCTTTGGCCCACTCCCTGAAACACAAAAAGGAAATCGTTACATACTCAGTATGCAAGGTAGACTGATAAGATATATAGTTCTTGTACGCAAGACGCAATTTGGAAACGCATTGAACATATTAGAACAACTGCATTCCACCCGCAATAAAACGGGAACATCGAAAGAATGCACTCTACACTAGTAAACCTGATTAAGACTAGTATTGCTGAAAATAATAAACAATGGGACGAAAACTTGAAATACATCAATTTCGTCATCAACACTACTACCAATCAAACGACTGGACACTCTCCCTGTGAATTAACATTAGGAAGAAGACCTAATATCCCGTCAACGGTCAGCACCTCACCTAACCTAACTTATCAGGACCTGATAAGGAAATGGAAGAAGAAACACGAAGAGATCATATCCAAAACCCGAGAAGGAATCCAGGTATAAAAGGAAAAGACCAAAAGGAGACTTGACGAAAATATAACTGGGAAAATAAATTAGAACCTGCCTGGAAAGGTCCTTTTGAAGTAATGGATTACATCGAAAATAACAAACTAAGAATCAGAAATAAAGATAACATCATTCGAATACATATAGATCAATGTATGCCGTATTTTTCAGATGCTGATACAGACGATAACGCTGCTAGCACTAGCTATGATTAGTCAGACGAATTATACTCTGACGTCTCTTAAAGGAAATTTTTATATAGAAGAAAAGTCAAAAGTTCACCTTTACCACGAAACATGGAAACTTGTTATTGGGAAAAATTTCACTTCAAACGACCAACGACTTACTTCTATCGACACCACTATCAGATTAGCTGAAACAGCATTCGATCACGAATGCTCACCCCTGTTTTGAATACATCTAGTTAGAAATCGATACAATATATTAAGACACAAAGAGGCCATCCTCATGAAGCTCTTAGAAAAACAACAAACCAGGCAACGAAGAGCAATAGTCAACTTTGTTGGAGATATTTCAAAAACATTATTCGAAACCTTCAACGAAAATGTTCTGAGTCAAATAAATGCTGAATTTGACAAAGTTTACAGTGACAATAAGAATATATCTACCGTGTTGCCAAACCACACAAAAATCCTCAAACTGATTTTAGATTCCTCGTCAGTAAATCACAAGGAGCTACTGAACGTCCTAAATAGCGAGCGACAACTAGCTGAAAATATGAGCATAGGAGTGAACGCTACATCCAGAGATAGCTTTGTTAACAGCAAGTTGGTAATATCCGCAATTATGATAGACGAAACCAACGAAGATATCGACACAGCAATTAATTATATCAATGATGGAAAACACGGTGTAGTACATCCACAATTACTCACATCAAAGATCCTGAAGGAAACTATCCGAGAGTTTGAAGAGAGACAAAGAACAAGATACCACTTCGACGCCGAAGAAAGCAACTTTCAGCACATTATCGACATTAGTCAACTGTCCGTAGCAATTATTAAAGGATTGTTCACCGACGTTGTTAGTATCCCGATTATAGAGAAAGAAGAAGGACAAATCCAAAGAATAATTTCCATCCCCCATCCTGTACAGAATGTTTACTTTTCTATAATACCAGACCATGACTGTGTTATAAAATACAGAGACTCCTATATACCAACAGACAAAGAGACAGTAAGTAATTATAAAGTGATTTCCAAGTACAAAATCTGTTCCAGAAACCAAACTAGGATAAAATTATTAGACAGCGAAACCTGCGACGCAACCCTATTCAAGCGATACGTCAATAATAAATGTAAAAAATCACCCTTCTTGCTTCACAGAGAAACGTTTATACCCATAACAAACGGCTACATCGTTATCCCTTTAAAAGGATTAAACCTAGATTTAGCTTGCGAAAATAACATCAAACAAGAAAGGATTTCTGAATCATTACTCTTATTAGGAAACAATTGTAAACTTTACAACAATTATGACTTACTCTATCTAGGAAACACAATTAAGTATTACACTTTTGAGTATTTTAACGTCAAGAACGACATTCAATATTCTGCCAGCGATTTAGCAAGTCTTGAAAATAGGCTCATTCAATTACCCAAAATAATTGATAGCATCGAATTACAGCAAGCCAGGTTGAGTTTAGAAGATACGGAAAAGATGCTAAATTCTATAGTTCAGCATAGGCGAATCAAGACAACAACAGAAACAATCATGGAATACTCAAGCTATCTAGGGTATGCGTCACTTGGACTAGTCACACTATACTTAAGTTACAGGTTCGGATTATTTGAATTGTTTAAAAATTGTATCCGGACATGAATATGCTTATTTTGCGTTAAAACTAAAATAGATACACCCACGCATGTAATCACTTACAACGCGAGCGTTCAACCCACAGTGCGGCCACTACCATGCATTTTAGGAGGGTACTTAAAAAAGTGAAAATGAGCATCAGCGCCGCCAAGTTTTGATAGCAAGAACTAATATCAATGTAAACGACCCCCCCCCCCCAACCCGATGTATTCTAAAGAGCGGAAAATTTTTGAATATATTGTATAAAATCCATTTCATAAATTTAAATGATTTAAAGTTGAAAATAATTTGTGAAAGAATAAAAATACAACAAGCATTTTTAAATATGAATCACAATGAACAGTTAAATGCTGTACTATTACACGGAGAAAAATAGTTGGAGTAATTTTTCTCAACTCTGTCGATAATAATGCGAGGTCAGAGAACGGTCAGGGGACCGGGGTCCGCTAGGGAATGAAAAAAAAATCAACACTCTCCGCAAATGACGATTATTTGGCACAAGATCAGATATTTCCACACAACCGAAAGTATATGACGCCAAAAAAAATCACCAATGCGTCAAAGCGGGTTGTTTACCATAAGTCTAAGCTTGGTTCAGGACGTTTTGGATATGTCAAAATCGACCAGCACTTACTGCTGGAGCCATCTATTAACAAACAGCGGGAACTCAGTTGCGCACCTGATACAATTCAAAATGAATAAAAATTAACTTTTTTAAAATGTATTTGGAGATTAACACAATATTTAAAGTAAATTCAATGGTGGAAAAGAATAACTTATTAGGACGTTAGGTGGTAGGAAACGAATGGATAAAAGTGTATTTATGTATTTATAGTGACGTGTGACCCGTGCGACTAAGGATTTTTCGTTTTACTCAACTCTTCAGTAAACTGTAACACACACGGAGAAAAATAGTTGAAGTAATTTTACTCAACTCTGTCGATTAAACTTGGGACATTTGAGCATCTATTAAATCCTAGTAGGGTAAAATGAATTTGATAAATACCTAATTCACTAATTCATATCACTACCTAATTTATATCAATAAGCGTTACATAGGAAATAGTACGGAGTTGTGTAAAACGTTGTCCACGAAAGGGCATCACAATGCTTCAGTGGGTTAACCTGAAATGTACAAATATATCACCGACGCTTGAGGTGCTTCGAACGGTAGTTGAGTAAAATGAGCATCGGCTGTATTATTTCAACTGGCAATAATATGGTTGCTATGGTTACAACAGTTTAAAAATAACATCGGTAGCGACAATAGCGCCACCACTTATTGATAGCAAACATTAAAATTCGTTCCCCTTTTTTCCTATATGAGTGGACCCACTGTGGTTCAGCCTTTGCCAACTGAACCACCCAAAAATAAACATATCAAAATTTAGGAACTAAATTCGTTCTAAACAGGGGAATGTTATGCCCAACGGTAAGATAACCCTTCTTTAGCACTCAAGGCCTATATAATGTAGAGCGCAGGGCCTGCTCCTTAGTTCTTGTCCGACCAATAATGTAGTAACTACTGAGCTTCCTAAGAGAATGACTCAGTAACATTCTCAAAACCTCTTTGTACGTTATTACGCATAAGAATGGAGCTTGGGCACACTTCATCGAAGCCGAAAAAGTAAGGGCAAGTTCATTAACCACCACATCCAATCAAAATTGAGGGATTGAGCACTTCTTTTGTGTCTGAAAAAATCAAAAATTTCAATGCTGGTTTTTGATAGTGCTCATAAATCTACTAATTATCCCTATAACATTTTTTGATAAAACCAAAATTAGAAATGTTAGAGCATGTTAAAACTTGAAAAAAGGAAATATCAAAATTCCATTTTTTAGTTAAATTATACAATTACAAGATATGAAAAAAAGTTATCATATAAAATTATTTTCTACATGAAGATTCACAAATTTGAATTGCAACCTTTTTTCATAAGATTATTTTTTTTGTAACTTAAAACAATTATGAAATAGAAATAAAATAACAATAAAAAATAATAAAAATAATAACAAAAATTTCAAACTCACCAAATTAATTTTAAAAAATAATATTCAAAATCAAAAATCCAACTTTTTTAACAAAAATATGTGAAATACGAAAAAAAGGTAAGAATGCAAAATTGTTCGTTTCAAAAACATCTACAATTTTTATCTCAAACAGTTTCAGATAGACCATATTTTTTGCTTTAATTCCAAAAATACGATTAAAATTTTAAAATTCCATGTTTTAGACAAAATATGTGAGATACATAAAAAACGTTTATATGGAAAATTATTTGCCTAAATGAGGTCTACAAATTCTCATCAAAACATTTCTCGACAGGATGTTTTTTTTTATTTTGATTTTAAATATTGAAAAAATTCTATTTTTACATTCTCATCATGGATGAAAAGGTATTAGTTTAATGTGAAAAATGACTTTTGAAATTTTCATCGAATCTTTGGGTTTTGAGACCCCCTGAGTCAGAAAAAACGGTTTTTACGAAAGTATCTGTCTGTCTGTCTGTCTGAAAGGTTATAAATACTCTTTTAAGGTTCTCCATCTTGAATATTTAATCAACTACAGTTTTCTACCTATTTTACGTAATTACTGCAATTTATGTAATTTTGTTTAACAATAATATGTGAAATACGATAAAAACGTAGGAATGCAAATTTGTTCGTTTCAATAAGGTCTACAAATATTGTCTCACATAGTTTCTGATAAAACATATATTTTTCGTTTTAATTCTCAAAAATACTATTAAAATTAAAAAATTCCATTTTTTGGACAAAATATGTGAGATACAAAAAAACGTTCAGAGGGAAAATTATTTTCCTAAATGAGGCCTACAAATTCTCATCAAGACATTTCTCGACAGGATGTATATTTTATGTTTTGATTTTAAATATTGAAAAAATTTCCATTTTTTTCACCAAAATATGTGAGATACGAAATAAGCGTTGTTCTGCAAAATCGTTTCCTTAAATAAAGTACGAGCCCAAAAAATTAAAGTCAAAGAGGAAGTAAAACGACGCAGAAAAGGAAAATAATTATATCGGAGAGTTGTCTGATGTTGTATAGTACGAGTTAGCAAGTGTGAAAGGATTCGAGTTTGGATTTATTATGTAATAGAGGATCGTGGCGTACAAGTGAGTTAAAGGTAAGAGCCTTTGTATTACTGTGGTTCGATCGGGGTGAGAATAGTCTCTTTGCAAAAGTGGCAATCGCGGCTTGCAACCGCGCCATGTGTAGCTGATTTGGGCGACTCGACCGTGCCACGCCATAGCAGTATCATAAGTGAAAAGATTTGTTCGGGTATCAGCTGAGATTTTCGCCCATCTGACCCCAATCAGTAAGAACTATCCTAAATAACCTAATTCCCGGCGGGTTCGATTGGCGACGACAGAAAAAGAAAGGGGGGGAGGAAGTCAACGGTGAGGATTATCGGAAGAGTTGTTTGTAATTCGATATACCTGCGTAGTATCGCAGGGTAGTTGGTCGGGTTTTACTGAGAGGGAGAATTGTGTCGACTTAGATATAATTCAAGTGGGTTGTGTACGGTATGAGAGGTAAGCGTGGCGTAGCGTATCGTGTCCGCCATTAGGAGAATGTATTACCAAATTATTTTTCGATTGATGAGCGACCCCGCGTGTAGATGTTAGGTTATAGGATATTTGGTCGATGTTCGTACAATAAACGTTCAGTTCCTTTTAATTGGTGATTTTCTTTATTAAATTCCTTTTTTTATTTGTGGTTAACGTCTCGAGGCCTTCTACGAACCACGCGCTCTACCATTACCCATAAGGAGGCTCAGCTAGGCGAGGTTTATTTGATCGATTCCGGTGTTAAGAGTCAAACGGGAGTTTAATTCGAATTACTCGACGGAAAATTACTGAAACATAGGTTCTATTTTAAGAATTAGTCGCTGCTTAGTCTTGTGGCCTCGCGTTGCGTCTTGCCCGGGGATAAGACAATTGAGCAGCAGTGAACTTCAGATTTATTTTATTTTTCTGTACTTAATTTTGATTGAGCCAAGAAAGGTCTGGCGCCCGCGGAATACTATTATTTATCAAACTAACGAGTGGTCTGAGGACCAACTTCGCCTATCGCTTCGGATTAAACATGGGACATAACACCGAGGTGTGAGTTGCCTATTGATAGAAAAATTGCAACGTCACAGATGGTTTTATGTACGGTTTAAAGTGGTTCTTAAGAGGATTCTTATTTTATCTTGGTTTCTAATGAGTTGTATTCGGCACCTAAGTGGCTTACGGAATTAAAATTGGCATCCAGAAAAGATATCTAAAGGCAACTATTAGGAACTAATATGGTATCAAAATCTGACTAGTAGTATAATAAATTAAAAAATTCTTTTCTAAAAGCTTCTAATGGGATTTTAAATGTCAAAGGTGCTCCTTTATCGATAGTGGCACAAGTTCTAAATTGCATCTTAAAGAAGATTTATTAGGTATTTTGATACTAAATTGGAATTGAATTAATCAAAGTAACATTCAAATTGCCACTTTTAAAGTGTCTTTTATAGGCATCTATTAGGATTTCTTTTATTGTTAGTGGCCCATTTTAAATTACAACTAGACTCAAATTCCGCTCCTGCATTGGTTTCTGCAACAACCGAGTAGGGGGCGCCAGAACAATCGACCGGGCATGTTCTCGGTTTGCAGATAGAGGGGGCTGTACCGAAGGATTCCGCTGAATACGAATACAAACTATTATGTGTACAAATAATTTTTGAGGTTTTTTTTGGTGATTTTGAAGCTTTGTTTAGAGAAATTGGTACAATATATGTTATTCACAGTATTGCCCATCTCTTCCTACTACCTTTGACCACCTTTCAGCCAGCATACGGATACCGCGCTTGAAAAATTCCTCATCTTTTGAGGCGATGCAAGAATCGACCCAATTTTTGGTTTCTTCATAAAAAGTGAAGTGCTGCTCAGACAGGCCATGAGCTATCTACCAGAACATAGTAGTTACATATTGAACATCAGCTCAAAATTTGTCGTCTTTTTTAGGACCAATACATTTTGTAAGATAAATGCCCGGAATGTTCGTGAAAATGGAAGAACTATTGAGTTAACTCTAAGCAAGTTGATTAAACTTTATAATTCGTTATTGGATAAATTCGCAGACAAATTTTAATTTTCTCAATAAGCCACCATGTCCCAGCTTAACTCAACTTTTGATTAAATTTTCACAAATGAATTTTCTCTGTGTGCTTACGCGGGTTCAAAATAAAATTTCTGGAAAAATATTCTTTAGCTTTTCCGTGTTTTTATTCTTTTTAAGTCAATTCATAATTTCCCTTCTAAGAGAAAACATGTAATTAATCGCTAACAACGGTAACTTATTACATTAAATAAGTTGAAAAATGTCTAAAATTTATTACTGTGGTCGTGAAAATGTCCTAAGAAACTAATCCTCAAGTTGGGAGGAAAAGATCAAAGAATCTCGAAAAGTGGAGCCGGAATATCGGGAAAAAAGCCAGAAACAAGGTACACTTGGTATAAATTATTATTGAGCCTGCGAAAAAGTATTAATATTCGAATAAAAATAAAATAATATTAACATCATAATTCTATTATATTGTATTTGAATCATATAATTTTGATCTGTCAAATGAAATGTTTTTCATAATAGGTTGCTTGTCTTCTATTTTCACGAATATTTCAGGTATTTATCTTACAAAATGTATTAGTCCTCAAAAATTCGACAAATTTCGAGCTAATGTTCAATATGTAACTACCAAACCTGTAATAACGATTATTTTGACGTATATTCAACGATAAATGATCAAATTTTTGTTATATTATTGCCAATATAAAGTGTATATATATCATTTCTTCCCATTCGTCTAGTGTTTCAAAATAATTTTGACAGAATAGATATAAATAAAGAAAACGAATTGGCAAAAATGATTTAGCAACTCTGTCGAATCGCTTGCTCTCGGCATTGGTGCATTTCTCTTTCTCCTGTGTTTGATCGATATACCTCGCGACGATATCGATGCGCTCGAGCGCAGTCAATACGGTTTTCTTCGATTATGGAAAAAACTAGAGTTCTGACACAAAAATTTAAGGGAGAAAAAATATGCGGAACTACATTTAACATGTTTTGACATGTTTTTTAAATCATTTTTCCACATTTTTCATTTAAATGAAAAAAAGCGTTCGCGCATTGCGGTATCCCCTCTTTTGCCTACTAGGCCACGTGCTTCGTCGGTTATGAAATCCGGTGCCTCAATTCCTGAATTCGTTTAACAGTATTAAATCACATTAGCACATTTTGAATCTTAATCCTATAAAACCTATTAACTAATATTCAGTTTCGATGTTACCTGATAGTATTCAATCGAACTAACTTTGTTCCACTTTTAATTCTGTTTAACAGCATCAAATAGAATTAAAAAAATAATAGTATTAGTAGTAAAATTAATTAAATTTATAAATCAGGTAAATTCAATTAAACCCATTCGGAACTAATTTATGTTATGCATATATTCGTGTCTACTTTCCCAAAAAATATTTCCAAAAGTATATTTTAATTATAAAAATTACCTTTAATAATTTAATGAAAGAAGTTCAAGTTGATATACATTTTTTCGAACAAACTACATTTTTCATTGTAGGCAAGGAAAAGTTATCTATCAAGAAAATAATGAGCAAAGTTTTCTTTTTGGGGTACAAATGAATGCAATTTCAGTTTTTGTTCTAGAAATTACGGAGGATGCGTGTCTGTGCTTGATTGCTCAGTCCCACTTGTGTATGCGCCCCACACTTATACTCTCATCTGCACAACAGAAGGTATGTACATCTCGGTTTGCGCGATGCTTTCGCGAAGAGATTTCAGCTGCCGATCGAGTGGTTCGTGACTACTTTGTGAACTTGGTACTGTATTATTTTCAGTTTGCAAGGTGTGCGTACCGTGCGTATGTAAGAGGGATGGACTAGCGGAGAGAAGGACAGGGGTAAGGGACATGGAGTAAGCTCTAATTGCATTCAATAAAGCAAATAATAGCAAGCTCATTAGAGCAGAAAGAGAAGCAGCCGAGTTGACCGCGTTTACTGCTCGTATCCCAACCTGCCTACGCTCCCTACAGAGAAAAAGAAAAAAAAGAACTAATGAAAAAAGAAAAACAGGAGATGAACGAGAGAGAAAAAACGCAAGAAACCGAAGTCCTGCCGCGAAGCTTACACAGGCGTAATTCAGAGGGAAGAAGTTTATAATTTTCATTCATTTTAATTTGATTATGAATGCTACGATGCAAACAGCTTTGTTTGTTTTTTCGGATTCTGTTTGAAGTCCTAATTTTAATTATGTATATTTAAGTTTAATGGAAGTTTTGAATTTTGAGAGAATAATGTTTATTCAACTTTAATATTGAAATCCATCAAGAAAACCAGTCGATATTTTATTGGGTGATAATTTTTTACCAATTATTCAAGTTATCCCCAGAGCTGGATCATTTGAGCTTCATAGGGAAGTGAGAAGGAGAAATTCAAGTGGTCCAAGTGCCTTAAAAAACTATAGTGGGTAAAACGCACCATGGAATAATGGTGAAAGTTTAGCCCTACTCTTGGTGTGATATTCATGGCACAGTGAGGCCTCATGTGCGCGATATATTGCAGTTAAGCTATTGTCGGAAAATTTTCCACCACGTTGGTTGCTCATCCAGACCATAGATGTTCGATTTGACTGATATCTGAGGGTGGTGCGAATCTTCCATCCGGTGTGATGCGCTTCAAGTGCCACAGTTTTTCGAACGTAGGCATACACGGAGAAAATTATTTGGTGAAAATTTTACTCGACTGAGTTGAGGAAAACGGAGACATAAGGACATTTGAATACATTTTCACCTACAGTTGAGTAAAATAAATTCTGTTAATTTTTCAATAGGGATTGAGATTTTTTTAAACAAAAAAAGTGAGAATTTAGCGTACAGTCTTATAAAAAGTAAGTGAAGTGATGGTGAAAATTTATCTCAAAGTTGCATAAAACGCAAGCTACAATGGAGTACAGTTTAATAAAAACACTAGAAAGCGTACTCAAAAATAGATTAATGTATCATCGACGTGTGGCTGAAAGTTTACGCCCGAGTTGAGTAATTTCTAAGCTACTGCTGGGGAAACTTTGAAGCAGTGAGAGCAAAAAAAAACTATACTAACACAAAGATTACATAAACCTAATACTTATAACAATACGTCGCTACATATCTAAATATCGCTCACTTCTCGCCGAGTCTAAAGATTCGAACTGTCCTTATATAATAACTGGGAAAATGTATTAGCGCTTCTGAGAAATTCATAGCCGGTTCAAGTATTGTAGGTGCCCTGAAGTCTGCGAGTGACGGATCAAAATTTTGAATGCCCCCGAGGAAATTCATACCTAATTATTATCTTCTAAAATACAATTTCTTCAAATACAAAATTAAATAAATTATTTAAAAACCGTTACGGTATAAATGTTCATCTTTTGAGGCTATCCACGAATCAAGCCATTTTTCGATTTATTCATATGATTGGAACTGCTGATCAGCCAGACCATGTGCCATTGACCGGAATAAGTAATAATCGGACGGCGCAATATCTGGGAAATACGGCGTGTGGGGTAGGACTTCTCATTTAGGCGTTTCCAGGTAGGTTTTCACGGTTTTAGCAACGTGAGGCCGAGCGTTGCCATGCTGTAGAATCACTTTGTCGTGCTTCTGCTCGTATTGTGGCCGTTTTTCGCGCAGTGCTCGGCTCAAACGCATCAATTGCGTTCGATACCGTTCCTTAGTGATGGTTTCGTTTGGTTTCAACAGCTCGTAATGAATAACCTCAGCGTCTTCGAGGATTTTTGTCCCTCCTTCACGCGGTAAGTCGTCAACATCTAAATCACCGCCTTTGAAGCGACGGAAGCAATCACGGCACGTTGTTTCACTTAGAGCAGCACCTCCGTAAACTTTTTGGAGCTCTCGCTGCGCTTCAGCTGCCATTTTCTTCTTAACCTAACGGACCCGGTTGAGAGAACGGTCAGAGAATACTCTGAACGTTCTCTGACCTCGCATTATTATGGCTAAGAACGATTAAAAAATCATTCAAAGAATTGCAATTATGATTCTGCGATCAAATTTGAATTAGCAGGTGCAGGAATGAATAAAATAATTTTATTTTTCTGAGATAAAACATCGTGTACCTGTCGTTGAAAGCAGTGCAGTGGTTCACAACTGGCGGAACGTCTGCACGGTAAAGGTTTATTATTGGTGGAGACGTTCCTCAAATGGTGAACCACTGCACTGCCTTCAATGACAGGTACATGATGTTTTCCTAGTTTTTACCGCTAAAAAATAAAATTATTGTATTGATTCCTACGCCTTCTATTCAAAATTTCACCACGCGATCATAATTGCAATGTTTAAAATTTTTATTTAATCGTTCTCAGCCATAATAATGCAAGGTCAGAGAACGGTCAGGGGACCGGGGTCCGCTAGGGAATGAAAATAAAAAATCAACACTCTCCGCAAATGACGATTATTTGGCACAAGATCAGATATTTTCACACAACCGAAAGTATATGACGCCAAAAAAAATCACCAATGCGTCAAAACGGGTTGTTTACCATAAGTCTAAGCTTGGTTCAGGACGTTTTGGATATGTCAAAATCGACCAGCACTTACTGCTGGAGCCATCTATTAACAAACAGCGGGAACTCAGTTGCGCACCTGATACAATTCAAAATGAATAAAAATTAACTTTTTTAAAATGTATTTGGAGATTAACACAATATTTAAAGTAAATTCAATGGTGGAAAAGAATAACTTATTAGGACGTTAGGTGGTAGGAAACGAATGGATAAAAGTGTATTTATGTATTTATAGTGACGTGTGACCCGTGCGACTAAGGATTTTTCGTTTTGCTCAACTCTTCAGTAAACTGTAACACACACGGAGAAAAATAGTTGGAGTAATTTTACTCAACTCTGTCGATTGAACTTGGGACATTTGAACATCTATTAAATCCTAGTCGGGTAAAGTGAATTTGATAAATACCTAATTCACCCAAAGTGAATAACAATAAGCGTTACATAGAGAATAGGAAGGAGTTGAGTAAAACGTTATCGACGGCAGGGCACCAACATGCGTCACTGGGTTAACATGAAATGTATAAGTATATCACCGACGCTCGAGGTACTCCAAACTGTAGTTGGGTAAAATGAGCATCGGGCGTATTATTTCAACTGGCAATGGTATGGTTCTCTTGAATAAAAAAAAAATTCTTACCTCGAGCCTGCCAATAGTCATCCGGTACATACATAAACAACATACAAATACATTCACACCATTCAGTCGTAGCCAATCATATTTTAAATCACAAATACACTTAAACATATAACCTTATATATATAAACCTAATAACTACATTTATATATAGTACGATACGCTTTCGTCGAATCACGCACACGCTCGCTTAGTACATTAAAACATTGCATTATTATCAAAAAGCATCTTGTGTAAAAACATTTAAAAGAAGGTTTTTTATTTACTGTGTTGTATATTTTCAAAATGTGGATTTTACAATTGCGATTTCCAAATTATTATTGTCCCTAATAAATTTATGTGCAATCTAAATCCTGTGTAGATTTTTCAAATTTTATGTAATACGCTTACAAATACTTTGGTTGTTTAAATTTTCATTAAGAAAAACTATTGAATGAAGAATTTATTAAACTCAAGGAATTTATATAACTAGATTATGTGAAACTTGTGAATAAATTATATAAACTAGTGGATAATCATAAAAACAAATAGTGGTTAACACTGCGGAGCATGTACGAAAGCTTCGTGACGAACAGACAAAACACAATCAAACACGACTGCATTACGATGAATTTTTAAAATCACTAGTTTATGAGTGTAATCCACTATTTTGGATTTAGAGAGTACTAAAATAAACTGTAATTGTATTTTGTATGTTTTTAATTGATTTTGATTATTAAATTGGAACAAAACTTGGAACATCAGTATGCTGAAAATTCAACAGGTGTTTCAAATTAAAAATTAAAATATTTAAATTAAATAAATTAAAAATATTTTATGTGTGCCCAAGGCGCAGATTACTTTCATTCGTTCCTTCGTGAATAGATATAGCTGGTGGAATAAATCTTGCAATTTACGGTTTACTCAACTCTCGATTGAAGCGTAGAGTAGAATGAACGGAAAGCTCTACTATTTTTGTGATTTAATAAAAGATTGGTTTTTTATAATTATACTACGAGTAATAATATATGTATTTAAAAATTTTTAATGCACGCTTTCATACATCACCCTACACTTCTGAATTTTATTCTTTGACTTATTTTAAATGGAAGATTAATACTCTGCAGTTGAAAAATTAAAATCTTTTTTCAGAATAAATTTTACCCAACTTTAGGTGAAAGATTCAATTATTTTAGGTTACTTTATGACAAAATGTTTGCAAACATTACCCTTCTCTTGTCAATTATTACACTACAAAATTTTTACTCTACGCTTTGAAAGTTTACTCAACGGCTTGAGTATTATTTAAAATTTGTTTTTTAATAAACGCGCAAAATTATTTTAAACTTTCCCCAAATGTCTCTATGTGTCCGTTTTCCTCAACTTGTGGATAATTTTTCGTCAATAAATTCTCTCCGTGTAGTAAACATTTAAAAATGATCTTAGTACTAACGAATGGGGTTTGATTATACATAAGGCTCTTGTAAAATCACAGTAAAAAGAATCACATTTTTATGACAAATCCTGTTTAAGTTTATTCACAAGTTTCACATAATCTAGTTATATAAATTCCTTGAATTTAATAAATTCTTGATTCAATAGTTTTTACATTCTCATCATGGATGAGAAGGTATTGGTTTTATGTGAAAAATGACTTTCGAAATTTTCATCAAATCTTTACGTTTTGAGACCCCCTGAGTCAGAAAAAATGGTTTTTACGAAAGTGTCTGTCTGTCTGTCTGTCTGTAGGTCGTGTGCGGCATAACTCTCGATAGAATTATCAGATTGAATTGAGCTTTGGTACACTTTATCGGAGCCGAAAAAGTAAGGACAAGTTCGTTAACCAGCCACATCCAATCAAAATTGAGGGATGGAGCACTACTTTTGTGTTTTTGAAAATAATTTTTTGAAGAAATAAAAAATTCCAATCCTGGTTTTTGATAGTGCTCATAAATCTCTACAAATTATCCTCATAACATTTTTTGATTAAATCAAAATTAGAAATGTTACAGCATATTCAAATTCGAAAAAAGTCAATATCAAAATTCCATTTTCCAGTTAAATTATACGAGATACGAAAAAACGTTATGATACAATATTATTGAATACATAAAGACCTACAAATTTGAATTATAACATTTTTTCATAAGATGCATATTTTTCTTTTTAATTAAAAAAAAAACTATTGAAAATCCAAAATTCAATTTTTTAACAATAATATTGGAAATACCAAAAAAACGTAAGAATACAAAGTTGTTCGTTTCAAAAAGATCTACAAATTTTGTCTGGCGCAGTTTCTGAAAAAAAATATATTTTTCGTTTCAATTCCAAAAAATACGATAAAAATGAAAAAATTCAATTTTTTAGACAAAATATGTGAAATACAAAAAAAAAGGGAAAGTGGAAAATTGTTTCCCTAAATGAGGTTTACAAATTCTGATAAAGAAATTTCGGGACAGGATGTATATTTTATGTTTTGATTTTTAATATTTTGAAAAAATTCGATTTTTTTCACCAAAATATGTGAGATACGAAATAAGCGTTGTTCTGCAAAATCCTTTCCTTAAATAAAATCTACGATTGTTTTTCCCTTTTAGATATGTGGAAGAAAGTAAATTCTTTTAATCATGTAATTTATTAAAAAGTTATACTGAAATGTATACAGAAAATCGAGCGCGAAGCGCGAGTGTCATGATGAGAATGTGTTCCTTAAGGCCGATATAGCCTTAAGTAAATTGAATTTCCTGTTTCACTTAAATTCAAAAAGAAATTCAGTGACTTTGAGAAAATGTGTAATTCACATCATCTGTAATATTATTATAAAATTGGTTTGAGCTTCAGTATCAAAATATAAGAAATAAACTTAAATGTATGCGAAGAGCACTAGACCGAGCGCGAAGTGCGACGACCGAATCGCGCGCCCTAGGCGCGCTCAAACTTACGATGAGAATGTGCCCGCGAAGCGGGCAGATTTTTTTAAATTCATTTATAATTATCTTTATTTTGCACATAAGTTTTTAAAATTGAATTGATTTCATGAAAATCCAAACAGCAAAAGTCTTGTTAACTGTATTTAATTAATTTTAATTAATTTAACTTCAATTAATTTAATTTTGAATTTACAATTGTAAAATACATCTTTCAAAAATATACAACACAGATTATAAAAGAATCTTTTTATAAATGTTTTTACACAACATACTTTTTGATAATACTGTAATTTTTTAATGTATGATACATTTCAAAATTCGGTTTTATTAAACTTCATACCTAGTTATCATAAAAACGCATATTAAATATTAATTAATATTTATAATTATAATAAATAATTGAATTTATTGATTTTTTTTATATTTTATGAATAATTTATCAAAAAACTCTTCGTTTCCCTTCGCAACTTCAAAATTGTGAATTTCAAAGTCTCGAAGGTTTTATAACAGTTAGTAAAACAAATATTCCATTCATTCGAACGAAAATATTAACTTCGCCGCTTGAAAATCACTATATTAATTTTTGATACGTAAACCCAGTTTGCCTCATTTTGAAACGATATCATACTAAAATATAGTTCATTATTATGATTTACTCTAACGAAAAGTCTCTCAGTGTAACTCTTGTTCCATTCTTTTCTATGGTTCTAACTATATTGAGAAAGAAAAGTTTTTTCATATGAATTTTTCAGTTTAAATATTGTTTTTGTATTTTTTTTAGAAAGACATTTAAAAAAAAATTATCTTGCTTAATATGATTCTTCAGCTTTTAAAATATGTGAATTACATAATGGGATAAACATTTTTTCCTGATGTTTTCAGCGATTTTAAGCGCGCGTGTCGTGTGCACATTTAAAAAAAACACATTTTGGAAAATAAATATCACATATATGTACATATCAGCATATTTCATTACGAAAGAGATTTTGAGATCACAAAAAAGTAATTTAGCATCGTGCAATATGTTTTAATTTCAATATTTCATATTAAAATTTCGAAAAGAACTACTTCATTGACTACTTATACCGTACTCCAATTGATGTTTGCGTTAAATTTTATTCGCCTTAATCATCTCAAGTCGCGCGTATTGATAACTAGTTTTATCGTGAGGCACCAGATGTTTCATGGTCATATTTTCTCATATGAATAATTCTCGTAACGTTATATAAGCTTCGATTGGTAATTAAAATTTTATATTTAGTATTATCATTAAATAGAAGAAAGTGTATTGAGTGACTTTACAAAATTTTGTGTTTCGTCCTAACGAGTTTTGAAAATTCTTGATCACTGAAATGTATGTGAAAGTATTTTAATTGTAAGTATGACTTCTAGTTCGTTATGAAAAACGTTTTTTTCTTTTGAATTGTTAAGAACAACTATTTGTAGAGAATGCAAATGATAGATGAGATGCACCATGAGGAAATGAAAATATTTTGAATTTAGGAGTTCATTTTGTTACGTCCGGGTGAATATTTAATATACTCAAACAATCATGAAAAATATATATATATATATATATATATATATATATATAACAATGGATAAATATGGGAATAAAATGGTTTAAACAAAAAAGGATTATAATATATATAAATATATGGATTTTATTAAATAGACATATATAATGTAATACTATATATATATCAGGCATGCAAATAAGAATTGCATTCAATGAAAATATACATCTAAAACTCAATAAATATATTTTCTGTACCAACTACAATTTTAATAAATATTACAAAAAAGTAAAAGAACATTATTTTCTAATTAATAGAGTCTAGCACGATTCACGTTTTCTATAATTTTACAAAATTTTCGTATTTTATATTAGTGCAGCGTCAGGCCTTTAATAGAGTTTAGCACGATTCGTGTTTTCTATGATTTTTCCAAATTTTGGTATATTATATTAGCGCAGCGTCAGGCCTTTAATAGAGCTTAGCGCGACTCGTGTTTTCTATGATTTTACCAAATTTTCGTATTTTACATTAGTGCAGTGTCAGGCCTTTAATAGAGCTTAGCACGATTTGTTTTTTCTATGATTTTTCCAAATTTTCGTATTTTATATTAGCGCAGTATCAGGCCTTTAATAGAGCTTAGCACGACTCGTGTTTTCTACCATTTTACCAAATTCTCGTTTTTTATATTAGCGCAGTGTCAGGCCTTTAATAGAGCTTAGCACTATTCGTTCTTTCTATAATTTTACCAAATTCTCGTATTTTATATTAGTGCAGTGTCAGGCCTTTAATAGAGCTTAGCACGACTCGTGTTTTCTACAATTTTACCAAATTCTCGTTTTTTAAATTAGTGAAGCCTCAGGCCTTTAATAGAGCTTAGCAAGATTCGTTCTTTCCATAACTTTACCAAATTCTCGTATTTTATTTTATTGCAGTATCAAGCCTTTAATAGAGCTTAGCACTATTCGTGTTTTCTATGAATTTTCCAAATTTTGGTATATTATATTAGCAGAGTGTCAGGCCTTTAATAGAGCTTAGCGCGACTCGTATTTTCTATGATTTGACTAAATGTTGTATTTTATATTAGTGCAGTGTCGAGCCTTTAATAGAGCTCAGGACGATTTGCGTTTTCTATGATTTTTCCAAATTTTGGTATATTATATTAGCGCAGTGTCAGGCCTTTAATAGAGCTTAGCACTATTCGTTCTTTTTATAATTTTGCCAAATTCTCGTATTTGATTTTAGTGAAGCGTCAGGCGTTCAATAGAGTTTAGCACGATTCGTGTTTTCTATGATTTTTCCAAATTTTGGTATATTATATTAGCGCAGCGTCAGGCCTTTAATAGAGCTTAGCGCGACTCGTGTTTTCTATGATTTTACCAAATTTTTTTATTTTATATTAGCGCAGTGTCAGGCCATTAATAGAGCTTAGCTCTATTCGTTCTTTCTATAATTTTACCAAATTCTCGTATTTTATATTAGTGTAGTGTCAGGCCTTTAATAAAGCTTAGTACGATTCGTGTTTTCTATGATTTTTCAACAAATTCTAGTATTTTATATTAGTATGGTGTCAGGCCTTTAATAGAGCTTAGCACTATTCGTTCTTTCTATAATTTTACCAAATTCTCGTATTTTATATTAGTGCAGTGTCAGGCCTTTAATAGAGCTTAGCACGACTCGTGTTTTCTACAATTTTACCAAATTCTCGTTTTTTAAATTAGTGAAGCCTCAGGCCTTTAATAGAGCTTAGCAAGATTCGTTCTTTCCATAACTTTACCAAATTCTCGTATTTTATTTTATTGCAGTATCAAGCCTTCAATAGAGTTTAGCACGATTCGTGTTTTCTATGAATTTTCCAAATTTTGGTATATTATATTAGCAGAGTGTCAGGCCTTTAATAGAGCTTAGCGCGACTCGTATTTTCTATGATTTGACTAAATGTTGTATTTTATATTAGTGCAGTGTCGAGCCTTTAATAGAGCTCAGGACGATTTGCGTTTTCTATGATTTTTCCAAATTTTGGTATATTATATTAGCGCAGTGTCAGGCCTTTAATAGAGCTTAGCACTATTCGTTCTTTTTATAATTTTGCCAAATTCTCGTATTTGATTTTAGTGAAGCGTCAGGCGTTCAATAGAGTTTAGCACGATTCGTGTTTTCTATGATTTTTCCAAATTTTGGTATATTATATTAGCGCAGCGTCAGGCCTTTAATAGAGCTTAGCGCGACTCGTGTTTTCTATGATTTTACCAAATTTTTTTATTTTATATTAGTGCAGTGTCAGGCCATTAATAGAGCTTAGCTCTATTCGTTCTTTCTATAATTTTACCAAATTCTCGTATTTTATATTAGTGTAGTGTCAGGCCTTTAATAAAGCTTAGTACGATTCGTGTTTTCTATGATTTTTCTACAAATTCTAGTATTTTATATTAGTATGGTGTCAGGCCTTTAATAGAGCTTAGCACTATTCGTTCTTTCTATAATTTTACCAAATTCTCGTATTTTATATTAGTGCAGTGTCAGGCCTTTAATAGAGCTTAGCACGACTCGTGTTTTCTACAATTTTACCAAATTCTCGTTTTTTAAATTAGTGAAGCCTCAGGCCTTTAATAGAGCTTAGCAAGATTCGTTCTTTCCATAACTTTACCAAATTCTCGTATTTTATTTTATTGCAGTATCAAGCCTTCAATAGAGCTTAGCACTATTCGTGTTTTCTATGAATTTTCCAAATTTTGGTATATTATATTAGCAGAGTGTCAGGCCTTTAATAGAGCTTAGCGCGACTCGTATTTTCTATGATTTGACTAAATGTTGTATTTTATATTAGTGCAGTGTCGAGCCTTTAATAGAGCTCAGGACGATTTGCGTTTTCTATGATTTTTCCAAATTTTGGTATATTATATTAGCGCAGTGTCAGGCCTTTAATAGAGCTTAGCACTATTCGTTCTTTTTATAATTTTACCAAATTCTCGTATTTTATTTTAGTGAAGCGTCAGGCCTTCAATAGAGTTTAGCACGATTCGTGTTTTCTATGATTTTTCCAAATTTTGGTATATTATATTAGCGCAGTGTCAGGCCTTTAATAGAGCTTAGCTCGACAAGTGTTTTCTATGATTTTGCAAAATTTTTTTATTTTATATTAGTGCAGTGTCAGGCCATTAATAGAGCTTAGCTCTATTCGTTCTTTCTATAATTTTACCAAATTCTCGTATTTTATATTAGTGTAGTGTCAGGCCTTTAATAAAGCTTAGTACGATTCGTGTTTTCTATGATTTTTCTACAAATTCTAGTATTTTATATTAGTATGGTGTCAGGCCTTTACTAGAGCTTTGCACAAATACATTTCTCTTAATTTTATCTTATGGCCAAGGTGCTAAGTTGAATGTGGTGCCAGGCCTATAATAGAGCTTAGTACATATTCAAATTTTCTAAATTTTTTCAATCATTGTATTTTCCATTTAATGTGGTACCAGGCCCTAATTGAGCTAACTACGCATTCATTGCTTAACCTCGACTTGTCGTCTATTTTACCAGAAGTTATGTCTGGCAGATGTGAATTGTCTATCAGTTTACCAATTTATCAACGTTATAATCATAACATTTATATTGGTTAGAAATTCTATCATAATTAAAGATTCTGGGGTTTTAAACCTTAGATATTCTCTCGAAGTAAGGAATTATGATTAGTACCGGTCCGTAATTTTCTCGTGGCTGCAGTTTGCTAAAAACCTATTCTACATTAGGCGTTCCCCAGGCTATAGCACATGCGTGTTGTCCTAAATGATAATTAACAACATTTTTTAATTTTATATTTGTGCGTTTCCGGACGTAACAATTTTAAAAAATGTCTGAGAGTTAAAGCGTCAAGGCTGAACATCAGAATATAATGTTTATCCCATTATGTAATTCACATATTTTGATATCTGAAGAATCGCAGTAAGCAAGAGTAATTCTTTTTCAAAATGTCCTTTTTTCAAAAAAATGCAAAAACAATATTCAAACTGAAAAATTTAAATGAAAAAACTTTTTTTTATAAATAGTTAGAACCATTGAAAAGAACGGAAAAAGAACTACGGAAACCAATATACGCAAGACTTGATTTAAAGAAAAAATGCAAGTTACAATTTTTTCAAGAAATGTAGTTATGTGAAAAGTGTAAACTTACTACCTCTGTAACTTATTAACTGTAGGTGCTAATGCAAAATTATTTTCAGAATTATAAATTCGTATCTAGTACAACATTTTTTGCAAATTTAAAAAAATTTGGAACAAGGAAGAGAGAAACGATTGATTGGAGTTTCTGCCAATTGCGTATCTTAAAATTTGTTACGGTTGACTCTACGAGACGGGAGTAATCAAATCAAAGATAAAATACTCCCGTGGCCAACGCGTAATTGTATCATGCGTGCCGTGGCCGAGACTCTCTTTTCTTTCTCGTCTGTTCTTTTTCTTTCTTCTAGCCGTCAATCACACGTGCACTCACTGCACTACAGCTCATGCGAGGGAGATAGGGTGAGCGCGGGGAAGGGGTGACGACAACTCTCCTTCATATTCTGTCTCTCTTAAGGCAATAGAGTTCCAGCGCAACTTTAAAATGCTGATAAAAATACGAACTAATAATTTTAGCGATATTCGTAATATCACCTAATAAAAATAATCGTTATAATGATGAATGATTACATAATAATAATTATTGTTATAATGATTAATTATTTGACGATACTTATTATAATAATAATTAACTGTATAATAATAATTATTATTGAAACGATAATTCTAATGACGAGAATTAAAGGATTGACTTTGATTTGACATTAGTGCACGTGTCCTGCAAAACTGTTTAGCTGGCGCGTTATCAGCATCAGCATTTTAAGGTCGCGCCAGATCCTGCCTTCGTTCTCACAGTAGTCAGCAGGAGTCAAGTTACAAATTCGCAAAAGTCCCTTCCATGCATACACCCACGACGCTAATTTTTACCGATCGTCGCCAGCATTCCTCTTCGATTTCTCGGGCGGACAAGATGTCCAGAGGGTCGTGTGGAAAAAGGGACAGGTGACTGTTCCCTCGCTCCGTCCGTGTTTCCCATCACGAATCGCGTCGTGAGAGTGACTCCGAAGGCTCCTCAGAGTCGAAAATTCGAGTACACCAGGGGGTGTTTCGGGACGTAAATTGGGTAAACGAATCGCGTAGAAACAAATTTAGAAACAAATTCAGAAAAAAATTTAGAAAAAAAATTTAGATACAAATTTAAAAGCTGTGTGCAACCGGTCCAGTTCGGGAGTGAAACCAAGTGTTAACCACTGTGTTTCGAAAGAACAAGAAAGCTGAGAAGCTTGTGCGCGTATCGCCCCGATTTGTAAGACCACATCGGTAAAATCGGTGCGATTCGACGTATTTAAAACTCAAAAAAATAAATAAATCTGGGGCTTGTGCAAAAATTACGACAGAATTTCGCGGTAGCCTTTGGAGTGACACCTCGCGGCGTGAAAGTGAGAGTGGTGTTGTGTGCCGCTAGGGAAACCCAGGAGAGGAATTTATGGCCCGGGAAAGCAAGGTAAGAGTATGTAATCTCGACCTCCCTCTCTCGCGCTCTCTCTGTCTCTCTGTCACCTGAGCTTACAGCTGACTTCCGCAGCAATTCGAAATTAATCTTAGCGACAGCCGATGATTATTTTTTTTTTTTGTAAAACAAATTGAATTTTTGCCCGTCGACTCTTCTTGTCCGAAGGTCAGGCGGTAGTGTTAAGGTCGTAAAAATTTTGGTAAATTTGAGTAATAACAGAATTTTTAATACAAACAAATTATGTAATTTTGTGCCGTATTGTAGATTTTTAAGCTTTCTATCGCAATAATTTTGTGACGTATTGTATATTTTTTTCAGTTTTCTATCGCAATAATTTTGTGACGTATTGTATATTTTTTTTAGTTTTCTATCGCAATAATTTTGTGCCTTATTGTAGATTTTTAAGCTTTCTACCGTAAAAATTTGGTATATTTTAATATCGACAAAAGTATGTTATTTATGACGCATTACAATTTTCAAGAATTGCCTTTGTCTAAATAACCCCACCACTACTCTGGTGAATAAATTTTGTGTCAGTTCACGGTAAATTGAAATCTAAAGTTATTTGAAAACCTTAACGCTTACAGGAAGTCAAGGCTAGGCAGAGCAAGGTATTTCCCCAGGAAATAGAGCTCAGAGGACGATCACCCACAATAAATAAAATAAACAAAGTGATGTGAATTACTTTGACTGTTTGGTTCCTCCGGCGAAGAAACTAAGGCAACTACTTCTCACTTTTTCTCTTGTAACACCTCTTCTCAGGTCTTTGAGTGGGATAGTTTTTTTTGAAAAGTTTGTTTAAAATCAAAATTGCCCGTTCGTAACAAACAGTTTGTGGCAGCGGTGGGATTTTCCTCTCGAAAGGGTTGAACCTTTTCTTGAGCCCACCTTTGCTCTGCTAAAGTTTTACTAAATTTATTGTTTATTTTTTTTCTTCTTTTTAGGCTTGGTTTTTTTTCTCTTTTTCTCTGTTATATACATCGGAAATTGTTGACAGATAGTCCGTGGCTACCGAAAAAAATTACAAACCTTTTGGAAAACGTTGTGTGGGGATTCTACTTAAGACAGTATTCTCCTGCGGAGTTCTATTTATTACTTTTCAAAACAAAATAATATTTTGTATTCAGGTTCAAATTAAGAATATAAAATTTAGCAGTATGTTTTTATTCATATGTATATGAATTTCCCTTTCTCTTGTTTTTGTCAAGCGAAAGAAAGGAAAAGAAAAAGTGAATGTCTTTCTTTGAGTTATTAGTTCGGATTGAAAAGAGACTAGAAAGTGCCTCCGGCCGTCGAAACCTCTAAGGTTCAAGTCAAAGCTTGAACGTATCCGAATCGCCAATTCAAACTAAGGAATACATTTTTTCTAAGTAAATTTTAGTAAGTCACCTTAAGGGATATCCTTTGTTAAAATTCCGAGTTGGGCACCTCTTGAGCCTACTAATCAAAGATGCCTTTAGATCCGCCAGAGAATACCCGGTCACGTAAACAGTGGAGAAAAGTCCGGAAGGAGAAAAGAGACGCTTATCTGCAGGCAGCTACCGCAAGTTCGTACCCCAATGGAACTTCCACTCATGAGATCCGTCCCGTTCCTCCACCCTCTGTTGATGCACGGCGCGTCCCTATTAATACCAGATTCATAAATTCTCCTCGACCTCTTCCATCCAGAGGAGAAGATATTTTTAATAGAGTTAGAAACAATAAGGAGTTCCTGGCTTTATTCGATAAAATATTGAATAACGTTTCATGGCCCGCCCCTATCCCGGGTCAACCATTCACTGGTAGGCAATCGTTCACCAGCTTCCTTTCCGAGGAATGTCCACCATCAAAGCGAGCACGAAAACCTCTGGATTTGGGTGCCCTTGACTCTGATAACGACATTGTATCTGGGGACGGAAAACTTCCGGAGTTGGTTGTCCTTGATTCTGATGACGACATTGCATCTGGGGACGGAAAACTTCCGGAGTTGGTTGTCCTTGATTCTGATGACGACATTGCACCTGGGAGCAGATCGGTTTCAGATATCGAAAACGGTATTTTTGAGGAGATCGCAAGATTAGACTCGCTAAACCAATAACGGCTCAATGAGAATGTTGCCCTGAAATATGTAAAAATTTAAGAGCAGGAATGGAGTCTATGATTAAGAAGGTGATGATGGTCGCATTAAAAGTTCTATGGAATAAGGCAGTCTTATTAGAATATGATTTGAATAGGGAAACTATTGCATGCGTTGCTACGTGGCGCGAAGGTTTTTCTTACCTCCAACAGGCGTTGTTTTTTTTAAATATATATTGCTAGGCTAAGGTGGTATGTAGCAGGTTCTTTTATTCAACTGCCGATTTAGCAGTTTAATTTCTCTAATTTCTAATTGATGATCCAATACTTGTTCTCAAATGTCCAGGAATTTGCTGAATATCGATTTCGACAAATTAAATTAAAATGCGGAATTAAAACTCCCTCTCTAGGGGCTTGGGAATGGTGTTCAGATCAATTCTTATTTGTCGTTCTAAATTGCTGACTCAATATCCCCCACCTTACGGCATGAAGAAGGGTACTTCATTTTTTTTTTACGATAACACCTAGGAACTGACTAGAATTTTAACATTGTACAACGCTGAAGCAAGCAGTACACATCCAAACGAGCTTCCAAGTCAATTGGCCGTTTTATATTTTATTATATTTATAAAATTGTTTATATAATTATTTATATAATTAATTGTATTTATATTTTATATATATTGAGACTGATATAGAAGCTAGTGCATAAAATATTTTAAAGCAAAACTGTCGACAAGTACCCACAAATAACATACTCTAATAGTAGTAAGAGAGACAGAGATTGAGGGTGGTGTGTTGAGGTTGAACCCTAACAGGCGAAGGATATCATCGAGGAATGTAAGTTTCATGCCAGGGCCTGGCTATCTCTCCTGGGTAAAAAAAAGAAAAAAAAAGGGGGGAATGCTACATCAGTGATCTTCCGAGGGCTTGACAGGTACGTTCACCGCCAGTTACTCGTGATTATTCTGGACGAATTTACACGTACCGACTTTAAAGCAAGGTAGGTGACGTTATCATTTATATGTTTTTCGAGCAAACAGTGAGCAGTTGCCCTGTACCCAATCCGTCGTTTTTCTTTTAAATTTCAAATTTTATTCACTATTTAGTTATCGATCTTAATGAACAACGCTGACAATAATAACAACATTTTCGGAAAGTTCTGCGATTATTCCGGGGTGGTGAATCCATCATCGGATGAATTTACACCACCTGCTATCAGTTGAGCGATCACTAACGACAATTCATACTAAACTTAGACCTTCACTCTGGTTTGTCCATAGAAAACGTAGTTTATTTCTTTTTTATTTTATTTTTATATTTCTATATTTTCGTTTTACTAAACCTACCGATATGCCAAATGACGGAATCGGGGACAAAACACCAACTAAAAATCCAGACGCAAGGACATTGCAACAATCGTTCCTTGGCGTAACCCCTAACATTCCGATTTCCTCAAATTAAGCGACACGCGCCATGAACGTGAGTGCTGCGATGGCTACGGCTCTTGAAGGTATGACCCTTCAGCAAAGTACATACCATATACCTACGTTCGATGGTAGGACGCCCGCGCTAAAGGAGTTTTTACAGGATGTCGCAAACGGTGCGGTATATGTCACCGAATCAACAGAATCCGCGTTCATAAAAATAATTCTTAGCAAATTAAAAGGAACTGCGCGCGAAAGTGTCCGCGACAAGGAATTTAGGAACTTGCAGGAATTAATCTCTCATCTAAAGAAGCGTTTTGCTCCCACTAAGAAGTACAAATGGTACTTCGAAGCTATTGTGAATCTGCGTATGAAGCAGACTGAAAGTGTGAGCGATTATTATGACAGGACCTTGGGTCTTCTTAGCGGAGCAAAGCACTCACTCGAAGAAAAATATAGTGGATCAATCGCTAATACCGCTAACATGATGAAACCTGTAACAGACTGTGCCCACGATGCATTTATTCGCGAATTACCGGATGAAATGTTGACGTGCGTTGACACCAGAAACCCTCGAACCTTGGATGAAGCTTATGAATACGCGCTTCACGTAGAGGAACGACAGAAGTATACCGAAAATCGGTATACTTCATCGGTGTCGACCTACCACGTCGCATGGCAAGATCGAATCCCCGACCGGGCTAGATCACCTAGCCCAGATACTAGGCAAATGGAACATAATGGCAAGCCAACAAGATTAGAAAAACCAGCAGCGGGCACTCCATCGCCTACTGTACAGTACCCCTCCCTGTCCTACCCATCTTTTCCTAATCAACTCCCAATGTATCCTTACGCATATCCGCCCCACGTCCAGTATCCCTATCCTCCGCATTATGGATATCCATACTCACCACAATACCATAGCGCACCAGCTGACAGGGCCAATAACCCGCCTTGGTCGCAAACTAACTTGCAGCGTGGTTTGTACGGGACCGATCTCATCAAAGCCTACGTTTTTAAACTACTCTCAGGACCGCCGTCAGGACGCCACGACGAGTCCCATACTGAAGGAGCATCCAAAACAGTACAGTTTCTGTAGGATCGAAATGGATCTTCAGAACCAGATACCACAAAGAAGACTCCCCCGTCGTCCATCTGAACGCGCCAGAATTTCGGAAAGGAAAAGCTCTATTGTTAGTGGATCCGGGTGCAGATGTAAATTTAATTAAACTCAAAGCGTTGCGAGGTGACCTAATAGTGAGTGACGAATTGATTCAGATCACGGGCATAGCTGAAGAATCACTTGATACTCTGGGTACTGTAATAGTTAAACTGCTTGATGATTCAGTGGAGTTCCATGTCGTGTTTAACGATTTTCCCATCTCGGTTGAAGGAATAATAGGCCGGGCATATCTCCGCCAAGAGCAAGCGCAGTTGTCATTTCGACACAACTCCCTCGTAATAATATCAAGACCTGTTAACCCTATATCATTTATTGATCGCGAGTCTCAAGCAGCACAAGAGAAACTGAAGGAAGGAATAAAGCCTCTTTCTCGTACTCTAAAGTTGAAAGCGCGCGCACAACAACTAGTGCCCATTGATGTGGTTAACCAAGGGCTGCCCGAAGGATATCTGCCACGCGTGGAAGCACCTAATGGCGTTTATATAGGGGAAGGTCTAGTTACAAACAATCAGGGTACATGCCACACATACGCTTATAACACAACCGAGGATGAACTAGAACTTGAGATTCAACCACAGGAAATCATTCCCTTCGAATACGAGGAATTCCCTGGAATAAATTCTGAGGACTCGGAACCTGAGGAGGACGGCGGTCATGTGGATCGAATTGAAAAGGTCATCAATAGCCTTCATGTAGCTCACTTAAATACACCAGAAAAAGATTTAGTGCTGGGTTGGGCAAGGGATTTCTCGGATATATTCCACATTAATGGCGAAATTCTCAGTGCAACTCACAAGGTTCAACACAGAATTCCGACCACTGCCGATATTGTTATTGCAAAAAAGCAGTATCGCCAGCCGCCGGAAGCACGAGAACAAATATCTCTTCAAATTAAGAAAAAATTAGAAAAGTGTGATAATTGCTCCATCAAAATCCCCCTATAGTTCACCCGTACTGATCGTCCCGAAGAAGCTCGATGCTTCCGGAGAACGAAAGTATCGTGCAGTGATTGACTATA
Source organism: Diplolepis rosae (assembly GCA_030998225.1). Lineage (NCBI taxonomy): Eukaryota > Metazoa > Arthropoda > Insecta > Hymenoptera > Diplolepididae > Diplolepis > Diplolepis rosae. The sequence goes on from JAPYXD010000466.1 coordinate 2,681,314, forward strand.
GGAGGTTAAATGAAAAAGTGATAGGAGACGCATATCCTCTGCCCAACATCACAGATATATTGGACAGATTGGGAAAAGCACAGTACTTTTCTGTTGTCGATCTTGCGAGTGGTTATCATCAGGTGGAAACTCATCCCGACGACAGGGCTAAAACAGCTTTCTCGACCCCAGACGGTCACTTCGAATATCAGCGAATGCCCATGGGTATAAAGAATGCTCCAGCAACATTCCAGCGATTGATGGATACGGTCCTCACCGGAATGTTGGTAACTGAAGCATTCGTGTACTTGGATGACGTCGTTATCTATTCAGAAACTCTGGAGGAGCATGACGTAAAGGCCAGGAGACTCTTCAAGCGACTGCGGGAGGCCAATTTAAAACTGCAGCCAGACAAGTGCGATTTTTTGTGCCCTGAAGTGGCCTATTTGGGACACATCATTGGACGCGAGGGGGTAAGAGCAAATCCGGCTAAAGTAGCAGCGATCAAGGAATTCCCCCGACCTAAAACTGCACGTAACGTGCGTCAGTTCTTGGGGCTATCGGGATATTACCGACGATTTATAGAAAACTACGAAAAGTTAGCAAAACCGTTGGCTGACTTGTTGAAAAAGGAAGCAAAATTTATCTTGGGACTGGATATGCCAATCGCCTACTACTCAAAAATTATGACAGGTATAGAACAACGATATGAGGTAACAGAAAAGGAATGCCTTGCAGTGGTGTATGCAATCAATAATTTCTGACCCTATCTCTATGGCCGATTGCTCAAGCAAAGTCCCCAAACCCTTCAACAAGCTCAGGGTTTAGAACATCCCCATCGATACAAAGACGCCCAGCGACTCAAGCTACTGGAATTGCGACTCGAAGACATAGACTACATGGATTGTCGAGTACTGATGTTTTAGATAGTTCGTATCAGCCTCCCGCACATTACAGGAAGCCTATCCTTGATCAGAGTTCGATAGCAACTAGACTGAGGCAACGGTCACGTCGAGGAGAAAGGCCTAAATCATTAATCAACACCGCAGAAAACTTATCATCCGAGGATGCTTCATCCGAAGATAGTGAGGATTCTAGCGCACCTGTCTATAGGAAGGATCACAGTGCCTTCCCTAGCCTGAAGCTTACTCTCGCTCCCCCAAAGGAGGCTGCTCCTAAAAGGACATCCCCGTATTCCCCAAATCCATGGCTTCCTGCTCAATGCAGTAAGCCGACCGAGGTTTATATAGATGGAGCGTGTGTTCACAATCGTAAGGGAGAACCCGAGGGAGGCGTGGGTGTATGGTTCGGCTCGAATCACCCTTGGAACATCTCAAGGCCTGCCCAAGGACGGCAAACTAATAACTCTGCCGAGATACAGGCTGCGACAGCTGCGGCTAAAAAGGCCACTGAGAATGTTGTGACCAAATTATCAATCTTTACAGACTCCAAATTTTTAATCGACAGTTGTACAAAATGGATACACACATGGAAAACAAATGGGTGGGAAACTGCAGATGGAAAGCTAGTTGTCAACAAGACGGAATATGATGAACTATTGAAAGCATTGGCTCCTTTAGAGGTAGAATGGAATCATGTTCCGGGACATCAAGGGATTGAAGGGAATGAGGCCGCTGATCAACTAGCTAGAGCCGCAATAAAGAAAGACGAACCAGAAGTTAAGACTCCTCTAGAGGATGGAACATTCCATAAGGACTCTATCGACGTGCCTAAGGGAACTACGGAAACGGTGGTAAACATCAGCCCAAATTGTACCAGCAGCGAGGACAGCGATAGTCCTGATGAAGAACCGGATGCAGCTGAAGCAGTATCCGATACACAGAACGAGGCAACTGGGGTGCGCAACGCCCATGCTAGGAGAAGAGAAGTTCAAAAATCAGTGTCCGAATTCGAAAAATCCATTGCAGAACACCAATCCTACTTCTGGGATCAGGAAGGTCTGGACCAGTCGAATTCAAACGCATGTCCTCGATTAAACATTACTGCGGTCTCTGAAGGAGAAGAAGATCGGGATCTCTTACTTTATTTAGAGAACATGGATCCCTGTGTGGACATAGACGATCCTCTCCCAGAGCAAGTAAATAAATTTCTAGAAGCATTTCAAAAACACTTAGATCAAGGAAACAGTCAGGAACCACTAACAGGAACTGTACAGATTGAGCGACTCGATCAATCTGAACAACCCCAGACAGAAAGGGAAAGCAGAAAAAGCACGGTACGATTCAAGGAAGCCCCGGAATTTATGGATTCTCCCATATTGGGACAGCAACCTTCACGACGCTCTCTGTTTCAAACACCGACCATGGCACCTGTACCCTTCGCGCGATCAACTCCAACTCAACTTGCAACTGAACAACCTATTATGCTAATCGGTGATGAAGAAAAACCCGAGAAGGATTCCACTCCCTTTCAGTCTGAAAAGGACTTTCCTTTAATCCGGTCACCTATTGACATAAGGCTGCCACCTTTGGATCATTTCGACGACACTAATTGGGAAGACGTGCGGACAGGCTTACTGAGTTTTAAAGATGCGTTAACGCGTGATCAGTGTGAAACGTGCAGGATGGCTAACTCTGGCGACCTGTTGGGCACATTGTCACAAAGCAGGATGACAGAGCTACTATCGGACATGTTCCTCAATGACCCGCCCACCATAACACTCTGCCATGGGAAGATAGAGGTACCCCCAGTTGAAGACCGTCTCCAGATTATATTCGAAAATTACGATAGTCTAATCGGAGGACATAAGGGTGTAACCAAAACATACCGACGCATACGCGAAAGATACACTTGGCCTGGTTTGCGAAATGACGTACATAATTACATTCGAAACTGTAGAAGCTGTTTGGAAAACAAGTTGGTGCGGGCGCGTACCCACGAACCTATGGTAATCGCTGGCACCCCACTGGGAGTGTTTGATAAGGTCTCTCTAGATACCGCAGGGAGATTTTCGACCACTCCTAGTGGAAACCGACATATACTCACTATGCAAGACAATTTTTCAAAACTATGCATTGCAGTGCCTATACCAGACTTAAAAACAGAAACAGTGGCTCATGCCATCGCGCAACACCTAATAGCTCAATACAGAACTCCCCGTTGTATCCTCACGGACCGAGGGGGAAGTTTCATAAGCAGGCTTATGCGAAAACTGGGAAAGATATTGTTGCCCATCGCGATGTTTGCCTATAATACATCCGTCCATGAATCAACCAATTTTTCACCATTCGAATTAGTTTATGGGAGGGTAGCACGTATGCCTAGTTCATTCCCAACCACAGATAAACTAGAAACGTATGGCTCCTATCTCCGAGATCTAATTATTCGGCTAAACGAAATTCAAAAAATCGCCGCGAAAAATATGATTCGGGCCAAAGAGCAGTCGAAATTACGTTACGACAAAACAGCGCGACCTCTAAACGCCGCTATTGGTGACAGGGTGATGGTCTTTAAGGATGTTCGCAAGAACAAGTTTGATAAACGAGCCGTTGGAACTTGTGCCATAGTGGGTTTCACAGAAAACCATAATGTGATTCTTGAAGCCGACGATGGTACAAGATTCACCAAACATGCCGATAAGCTCTCGGTCGTTCACTGTTAACAACAATGTAACTTCAAAGCATGTTAGCGGCACTATTTTTAATTATAATTCATCCATTATTCAGATTTGTTTCCTACTCACGGGTCGAAAAAAAAACAAAAAACAAAATGTATTCTCGTCTTCTCACCATGTTGTTTCTCTCCTGCGTCGCCTGGACTAGCACCACAAGAGCAGAAACCCCGTATCAACATCTACAATTTGAAGCTAGCACTGGGATTTACTATGAACACCAGGGACCAGTAAGAAGAAGGATCAGTAACTGGAGAATTAACACATTTCTCCATGTCGAAAAACTTTATGACTCATTGGCCTACTATCAGCTGAAGATGAAAGCTTTAACCATACACTGCCGTCCCGGGATGGAGGAAGAGTGTCAAAGTATAGTTACCGATTACGATCTCCAACCAAAATTGGATGCAGCCAGTCGACTTCGGGATATAATTCATCAAGAGGTGGAGAATTTGGCATTTCAGTCTGCCAGAAAATTACCGATTAATCTACCAAGTGGTGTGAGGGCAAGAAGAGCCACATCCATGTTAGGCTTCTTAGGAGGGATAGTCGGTCCAGTTGCAGGATTACTCACCTATGAAGACGGAGTAATGATGGATTCCAAAATTGACGATCTAAATCAGGCTCAGGCGAACTTATCACATCTAGTTGGAACACAAACTCATCTAGTTCATTCCCAACTTGAACAGCTACATCAGACAGTCGAGGAACAGGAAGGTCAAATGTAGGGGCTTAAATCTAAATTACTATCAACAATGGCTCATGCAAACGAGATAGCAATGTCCGTGGGCCATATCACACTTACGCAGACGATCACTGCAGTCCTTCATTCCGTTGAGCAAAGAGTAGATGAATACCTGAGGTCAGCCCACCAGCTTATAGACGTCGTATACGCAGCAAGGGACGGAAAATTACATCCCTCGCTTCTTACATCCCAACAACTCGAGCCGATATTCCGGGATATTCAAGACCATTCTCCAAAAACATCATTTCCGCTGTCAGGACCAAACATCAGTATTGAGAAACTGACACAAATTTCTGAAAGAACAATCGTCTGTAAAAATGGAACTCTTCAAGTAATTATTGACATTCCCTTGCTAGATGTAGCCGAATATACCTTATACGAAATACACGCTCTACCGGTGCACCAACCTATTTTTGGAAACGGCACAGGAAGAGCATTCATCCAGACACCAGTTACACATCTCGTCATCGAGGATACCAGACGCACGTATATTCTTCTAACTCGTTCGAATCGCGCACTCTGTAGGGATCTGCAGAACTATATAATGTGCCCAGGACTATTCCCTATCTACGAGACGGCAACTTATCCTAGATGTGAGTTGCAACTGCTTTTGGATCCAACGCTCGCATCTTTCAAACTATGCAACATCGAAGTATCCTACGAACAGCATCCATATTGGCAAGTTATTCGTTCACTTAACGGCTAGCTCTACTCTACGCCCAAGGAGATCGGCATGGAAATAAAATGTATCACTAAGCAGACAATTAACATCAAGATCAATGGATTAGGACTCATCAGAATTCCACTAGGCTGTGAGCTGCGAACGAACTTGGCAACTCTACCTGGGCTAGAACCCATTTCCGGAACTTCTTTGATAGTCTATGAACCTCGCATTCATTTGGATTTAACCAAGTTACATACAAAGTTTCACGACAATTCATCCGTGAGATTACCATTACCTGCTTCTTCACCAACTCCACAAGATCAACGGTACCAAGAAGGTGACAGGGCACTCGACCAGCTGGAACAGCAGCTCCATGATTTTAGCTTACAACGGCAGGAAAAGGCGAGTCATTCCAACCTGATACATGGATCCTATGCAGGGATTGGATTGCTAGCACTACTCTTTCTGGTGTACGCTTGTCATGCTAAAATCTTAATTTTTGCATCAACCTGCTGGAAGTGTTGTCGTAGGAAGAAGTCTCCAACTTTGGGAGGACCGGACTCAGCTACGACACGGACTATCTTAAACAAACCAGAGAAGCCTGCTTCGTCTCAGGATGTTTTAATACCTCCGTCAAATGACAATAAGGAAGCTCCAGGACCCGTCTATTCAGTCGTTACACCAATATCAACACCTCGGATCAGCATTCCTAAGCAAACGCTTCAACTAGCCTAGAGTCAGGAACTACTCTCTTACTGCGACAGTGTCTCGTAGAGATTCCATTGCCATTTCCAACAAGAAAGGGATCAACACCCTGCTTCCAGCAACGTAGTGTCGTGAAAGTGATGTGAAGAGAGAATAATGTCTCTAGAAAGTGTTTGAATGGAGGGATGAGGAATGTGACCTAAATTACGAAAATGCGGAACAGTTTAAAAACTCTCATGTGTGGAGGTGTGAGATAATATATTTATCATAGTATAATGTTAAAACCTAGTTATAGGATCTAGCAGAAATGATAGTCTCGGACACTGGCAATGATCGGGGACGACCATTTCTATTACAGGGTGGGTTTGTTACGGTTGACTCTACGAGACGGGAGTAATCAAATCAAAGATAAGATACTCCCGTGGCCAACGCGTAATTGTATCATGCGTGCCGTGACCGAGACTCTCTTTTCTTTCTCGTCTGTTCTTTTTCTTTCTTCTAGCCGTCAATCACACGTGCACTCACTGCACTACAGCTCATGCGAGGGAGATAGGGTGAGCGCGGGGAAGGGGTGGCGACAACTCTCCTTCATATTCTGTCTCTCTTAAGGCAATAGAGTTCCAGCGCAACTTTAAAATGCTGATAAAAATACGAACTAATAATTTTAGCGACATTCGTAGTATCACCTAATAAAAATAATCGTTATAATGATGAATGATTACATAATAATAATTATTGTTATAATGATTAATTATTTGACGATACTTATTATTATAATAATTAACTGTATAATAATAATTATTATTGAAACGATAATTCTAATGACGAGAATTAAAGGATTGACTTTGATATGACATTAGTGCACGTGTCCTGCAAAACTGTTTAGCTGGCGCGTTATCAGCATCAGCATTTTAAGGTCGCGCCAGATCCTGCCTTCGTTCTCACAGTAGTCAGCAGGAGTCAAGTTACAAATTCGCAAAAGTCCCTTCCATGCATACACCCACGACGCTAATTTTTACCGATCCTCGCCAGCATTCCTCTTCGATTTCTCGGGCGGACAAGATGTCCAGCGGGTCGTGTGGAAAAAGGGACAGGTGACTGTTCCCTGGCTCCGTCCGTGTTTCCCATCACGAATCGCGTCGTGAGAGTGACTCCGAAGGCTCCTCAGAGTCGAAAATTCGAGTACACCAGGGGGTGTTTCGGGACGAAAATTGGGTAAACGAATCGCGTAGAAACAAATTCAGAAACAAATTTAGAAACAAATTTAGAAACAAATTTAAAAGCTGTGTGCAACCGGTCCAGTTCGGGAGTGAAACCAAGTGTTAACCACTGTGTTTCGAAAGAACAAGAAAGCTGAGAAGCTTGTGCGCGTATCGCCCCGATTTGTAAGACCACATCGGTAAAATCGGTGCGATTCGACGTATTTAAAACTCAAAAAAATAAATAAATCTGGGGCTGCTGCAAAAATTACGACAGAATTTCTCGGTAGCCTTTGGAGTGACACCTCGCGGCGTGAAAGTGAGAGTGGTGTTGTGTGCCGCTAGGGAAACCCAGGAGAGGAATTTATGGCCCGGGAAAGCAAGGTAAGAGTATGTAATCTCGACCTCCCTCTCTCGCGCTCTCTCTGTCTCTCTGTCACTTGAGCTTACAGCTGACTTCCGCAGCAATTCGAAATTAATCTTAGCGACAGCCGATGATTATTTGTTTTGTTGTAAAACGAATTGAATTTTTGCCCGTCGACTCTTCTTGTCCGAAGGTCAGGCGGTAGTGTTAAGGTCGTAAAAATTTTGGTAAATTTAAGTAATAACAGAATTTTTAATACAAACAAATTATGTAATTTTGTGCCGTATTGTAGATTTTTAAGCTTTCCATCGCAATAATTTTGTGACGTATTGTATATTTTTTTCAGTTTTCTATCGCAATAATTTTGTGACGTATTGTATATTTTTTTTTAGTTTTCTATCGCAATAATTTTGTGCCGTACTATAGATTTTTAAGCTTTCTACCGTAAAATTTGGTAAATTTTAATATCGACAAAAGTATGTTATTTGTGACGCATTACAATTTTTAAGAATTGCCTTTGTCTAAATAACCCCACCACTACTCTGGTGAATAAATTTTGTGTCAGTTCACGGTAAATTGAAATCTGAAGTTTTTTGGAAACCTTAACGCTTAACGCTGCATGAAACATCAGGATTTTCGCACGTAATACTAATTATTATGCTCTCATGTGTGAATTTCATATTGACATTTATTTTGTTCCAAAATCAATCTAGAGTCAAAATCGTGATTCGTAAACATATGTAGCGCACTCTCTTAATCTGAATCAGCGAAATCCCGCTGATTATCAGCTATAAGTATATCAGTGATGAGTAGTATACTTACTACTGATTCAGATTTAGGGAGCAATAGTACATACTCATTATTAAGCGATAATTAATTAACGGTTGTAAATAACCGGTAGGCCGATTATAAATAATTGGTTCGTGTGACGCAAAATGGTAATGGGTGACTTTGACGGACCGTTTATACCGGAACAAAGCAAAGTAACCCGTTTTCCTTGGGATGGAGGGAGAGCGTCGAGGCGATAACGCGGCGGTAACGAATTTAATTCACCTGCTGCACCCCTCATAATATTCAAACAGTAATAATAACTTCATGGACTAATTAATGAAGTTCCTTCTTCATTTTTTTGTATTTACCTGTTTTTTCACTACTGTATGCTATTTGATTCCTCACAGCTCCAGACAAGTTCATTCTGTAGTGGTAAATAGGGCTTATTTTATACTTTCAGAAATCAAATTCACAATGGAGTGAATTTATCAGACATTAAACAAGTAACCGATAAATATCGAGAATAAATATCGTATCTGATAAACCACCCTTACGTGCAAAAGTTATCCTTAAAATAAAAATAATTTTATATATACTTTTATATTGTTTGATACGACATTGTTTTCAGGGAGAATTTCACTGTAATGTGTAGTTACGCTAAAAGAAGAATGCAGACCATTTTTACCCTTTTAAGTTAACTCTATAAATAACTCACATAAAGTTTTTTGTCTTTTCCCCTAGCGGAAAATGTACAATTGATGTTAAATATTGTTAAAAATCTTAGAAAAATTGAAGCTATCAATTTTTTATTCATACACACTTTGAGTCCATTATCATGTGAATACTTCATTCGTTGGGCAGACAAGAAGATCTCGTCGATTATGTTGAGCATTGAGCTTCTTTCTCCACTTAAACTTGGTAACTCAGATCTGACATTTACTGCACGAAAAACGCTTTAATGCTCCTGACATCATTAATTAGTTGATATTGCTATTAGTGATGTCGAACGTCCTGTCATTCGCAAAGGATCAGGTACAGATTCAAAGAACTGGTCTGACGTAAATTAAATTATTCATCCATTTCTTATACCATCAAATCATCTGCAAGGATTCAAGCGGAATTAAATAAAAATTTTTGTACATTTGATTTATACGATTAAAATTTTATGTTCTGTTTAAATTATTCATTAACAAAATGAATATTATGATAGATTTTCATACACTTTATCAAAAATTCATATTAATGTGACACTTTTATAGCTATATGAGAAACGTTACATTAATAACTATAAGATCACAAATAAAATCAAGTGTGAATAAAATCACAGAAATGTTTTCGTTAGAAGAATGCTTAAGTAAAATAAACGTGCTAGATATCGTATATCATTCCCTAAACATTTCCAATAAAAAAATCTACACAGAAGATTTTTTAAAGATATTTCCTAGACTCATTGTTGACGATCATCGATCTTGACCATGAGATTTCTACCATGACTATGATCTCTTCCGCAATGAATTCCAAAAAAGCGGGTCATTCCAAGCATACAGAGGGTGTTTTCATTAGGAATCCGTCTGAATCGATATAAATCTCTAGTTTCTTGGATCCAGTGTTTTGCAAATGTATAAGGATTTAAAGTAGTTAAAAATATTCTGGAAGCTCGTACAGTACTGGTTGTAGAGATTCTCAACACTTGGCTTAACTGATTTTGGGTATTAGAATTCACAACTTTCTAATAAATACGTCGGCTTATGAATTTTACAAAGGTACTACATACGCACTAGGTAGGCTGTTTCATTTCCAGAAACTCTGAAAAGTGCAACATCCTTTATTCTTGATCCGCATGAATCAAATAGCAGTTGGTCATTAACTATCAAAAGAACGGATGTGTGCTATTAAATTATTACTTTGAGTAGTGTTAGTAGCTAACTAGCCTGGCGCATTTATGATGGGCCAGCTGGCTTAAGATTCGCTACGCTGCGATTATTCCTGAATATGTAATTATTATCTACGTTTGTGATCCCAGCAACCGCTCCTCGTACACGACATCCGTTTAGAATGGCTAATAGTGGCAGCAAGTCGCAAATCCATCGGCTAGTCTGTCAGTTCGTACTAAAACTCCTTATTAAAAGTATAACTAATTGAAAGTATCTGTATAAGCAATGTGTCAATAAACTACGGTCGATTTAATATTTTCAATACCTGTGAGAGATTTCATTTTTGCCATCTAGATTAATAGCTAAATGAGTAAAAAAAAAAAAATTTCTCGAAAGTAATCATTATTTTCACATTTTATCTTCATCAGTGAAATTGTAATTCTACAATAATATTGTAAACTGGATAAAGAAAAGCTCTGTATCTCATATTTTAAAGATTTTTACTACTGAACCACAAAGCAGTTTTTAAGCGTTTTATTTTCTTCCTTTAAATGGAACTGGATTCTTATGGAATTTAAATTGATTTTTTTTTAAATAAAAAATTATTTATTTCGAAATATTTGATAATGATTGTAAATAATTATGTAAATCATTTTTTGATAAAAATATGATAAGCATTTTAAGTTGCTTAACGAATTAACGTTGTAGAATGCCATTTGTTGGATTGTTAGAACTTTTTTATAGATTTTCGTCAACGGATGAGCTTATCTAGCATCATCTGGACAGCCCAGTTGAAAACTGGACTGTTATAGCGCTACTTCCTTTTTCACTCTCCAGGGATAATCGTTAAGAGAGTTATGACGTATAGCTGGTTATGCATGCATAAATGCACTTATTAAACCGAAAACTGGTTACATCTTCAATAATCGCGTGACTTGGTAAAGACGAATTTATCCAGTCATGAATACTTAAATCGATATTTTTCAGAAAGTGTCTGAATAGGAATAAGATATCCCAGTGAGGCGATTGAAAATAGATCTTTATGTATATTTAACATCTGTTTTATCACTTCCAAGGAGATGAATTGAGAGAGTAAGTTTATTGCTAGAGATTTATGTATTGTAAATAAAAATTAAAACATGATATAAGAAAGAATCATTTACACAGTAGAGAGTGGTTGGTTTTTCAAAAATTGTGAATCATTATATTTATATTCCATGAAAAACTTGTTTGCAAAACACGCACTAAAAAAGAACATATACCCACGTATTTTGATGTCCTTTATACAAATTTATACACAGGAAGAAATTTTAAATAGTACAATATACCGATTATAAAATGGTTTATTATTGGTATTTCATTATGTTTTATTACCATGAAAATTGTAGGTGTTATGAGAAAAATAACAAAGTAACACAGCGAAGATTACGTGGAGATAGCCTGTTTTGATTGCACACTGAGAGAAATTTCTAGGGTAATTTTAACTAATACGTCCCTACTAATTGCTTTGATTGAAAGCTACTATAAATTTTATTAGTTTCACTAAGATGGTGTGTTTAATTCGTATATATATATATATATATATACTTTAACTATATTATTTTAGCTATTTTAACCACACTATCTCAGTAAAACTAATCAAATCTTTAGTAGCTTTTACTGAAAGCAATTAGTTGGGACGTATAAGTTACAATTACTATGTAGATTTCTCTCAGCAAATATCCTCTGGATATAGTTTATCCTCGACTTTGAACGCGCAAATCTCGGAAACGTTTTGGAATTAAGGCCATGGATCAACCAGACTATATGATTGATATGATAGTTTTTTTCTGTAAATTTTGTTCCATGCAAAACAAGATACCAAGTCAAAAATATATTTATAAAGAAATATATTTATAATAAAAAGAAATTTCTTCAATTTAAAAAATCTGAAAGTAGACAGACCTTACTTAGTGCCTTTTCTTTTAACTCACACATTTTTGAAATGATATCTTATTTTGCAAGGATAAAAGTTTACAGAAAAAATAATCATAATATCGATCATATGGTCTGGTTGTTCCATGACCTTAAGGGGGTCGTCTACCTTCGAGCCGAGAATTTTAGCCTATTTTTGGGAATGAATTGCAAAAACACTACTAAAGATATTCACGCCAGTTAAAATTTTTTTTAGTTTTACATGTTTTTCTTCGAAAAAATCTATTTTTCACTTGATAATAAATGCATCCGCGACCTTGGAACGTCCTTGACCTCAACGCTGCAAAAATGTCATTAAGAACTTTGTGGTAAGACTTTGGCCATTTAAATTGTCTGAAACCAATAAAAGGAAATATTTCTGTAATCTGTGTTACATTGGCTATGTTTTCCCAGAGCCGATTTATTCTATTGTAAAATGTGTTTATATTACGCAATTGTTCTTGAAAAAATTCGATTTTGGACCTGTTTTTTGACCTATTAGAGCCTGTTAAAATTCAACAAAGTAAAAATTTGAAAATCGCCTCTAGGAAAACATAGCTATATGTTTATTGAATAACTGAAAAAAAAATTAACCAAATTCTATCAATATTTCTAGAAGAAGTCATACCACAAAGTTTGAAAAATGCAACTTTCGAGAAAATGCGTTTAAAGATAAATGATTAAAATAAAACATGATTGGCTGAATGTTTTCGAATAAATCCTTCATAAGGCATGTTCCTTATAGTTTCTAGATTCGAAATAAGCAACAAAAAAATTCGATTTTTTGAAACCGCGAAGGTAGACGACCCCCTTAAGCATTTAAATTTAAGGACGCGATTAAGGGTATGTGATATTTAAGAAAACTAGCAAGTTCATGTGAACATTTTGGTCGAGTTTCTATATATTTGTGCCGGAAATACATAAAATTTTGTTTTAAAAATCTGGGAAATGGTAGAGAAGATAAAAACGGACGTAGATAGACTGCTTTTAATTTTGACAATGAAAAAAAAAATTTCGATATATTTTGCTAAAATTGAACTTTTTTAAAATTTTGAGACCAAAAGCAGTCTATCTACCTCCGTTTTTATCTTCTCTACCGTTTCCCAAATGTTAAAATAGTACATTGTACAACAAGGGGGTAAAGTTGATCATTTAAGGCGAGTGCGATGTTTACATTTCGAGGCGAAGGCGAGCGCGCACGAGGCGAAGCCGAGTGCACAATGCGAGCCGAAGCCGAGAAAAGTAAACATCGCACGAGATTTTAAATGATCTTACCCCCGTGTTGTACACGGTACTTTATACAACAAAAGCATGTTTGTCGAGCTTTTTGGCTCGAAAAACATGCATAGATATTAATTAATCAAAAACGTTATGAACAGACGATGAAATGGAAAAGCAAAGTGGTTAAAATGAAAAAATACGTTTTTTCATTTCATGTCATTCTGTGACATTCCGTGTCATTTCGTGTATTCAAATTTAATCTAGACATTTGAATAACAATCAAATCACGGTACTCGTGCGTGATTGAACGAAAAAAAATATGCGTTTTAGAAACAAATAATGAAATATTCTCGAATTATAATCAATTTTATTTCGTTACGTTTTAATACAAAAAAAATCCGTAATTTTACATTTATTCATAAATCGCATCGAAATTACATTTTAATTTGAACCTTTTATGGTTTTTCGGCATAGTTGAAAAATAATTCTCGAATTATAATCTATTTTATTTCGTTACGTTTTAATAAAAAAAAAAATCCGTAATTTTACATTTATTCATTAATCGCATCGAAATTACATTTTAATTTGAACCGTGCATGGTTTTTCGGCATAGTTGAAAAATAATTCTCGAATTATAATCTATTTTATTTCGTTACGTTTTAATACAAAAAAATCCGTAATTTTACATTTATTCATTAATCTCATCGAAATCACATTTTAATTTGAACCTTTCATGGTTTTTCAGCATAGTTGAAAAATAATTCTCGAATTATAATCTATTTTATTTTGTTACGTTTTAATACAAAAAAAATCCGTAATTTTACATTTATTCATTAATCGCATCGAAATTACATTTTAATTTGAACCTTTCATGGTTTTTCGGCATAGTTGAAAAATAAAGTACAGTTGTTGAATACAATATTTTCTTGTTTTGACTGTTCTTTCGACGTTACAGTTTCGATTTTTTGCCGTTTCGGTACTGGTCCATCAATTACCGTGGATTCTCTCGTTTGATTGAAATTGATCGACGTGGATATAAGGTTACCGATTTTTGCTTTATTCGCTACCGATTCCTCGATGTAACCTTCAGCAACACTATCGGATTTCCATTCTCCGTGACGTTTTAAAGTAGTTATGTTTGCCCCGGAGTCGGCGAGCAATGTTGATGAGGTTCGGCGAAAGGAATGTCCCGTGTACAATTCTGGATTGTCGAGGTTCAAAAAATTCGCGAGAATACGGGGCATCAATGCAATTTTGTTTCTCCCGATAACTTGCTTGGTGCATTTTCCTTTTGTGTAGTTTATAAAAAAACGATTAGTTATCATGACCGATGGTCGCAAAGCTTTGTATTTTTTTACGATTTCCACGAATTCTTCGCTGATGACGAAGATGCGAGGTTTTTTAGTCTTGGTTGTCGGAAGATTGACGATCAGAAGTTGTCCTTGTTCTTTAATGTGATGTTTACCAATTCATTTCCGCGACACGCTCCGGAGATTACGAATATGAGAATAACCTATAATATTCACGTTTTATTGGTGAAAATTCTTACATTTTTTCATTACCCTCTTCGTTATAGTTTAATTGATTCTTATGTTATGTTTTTGAGAAATATTTAATATTTCGAATTTATAAATTTAATGTATTGTTTAAATTTTGTATTGTAAATGTTAATTCTGTTCTAAATTTCATTTATTTTTGTATTCAATTGATTATATAGAGAAGCACTATGTTAAAATGATGTGAAATATGCAATAAAATTTACCTTCGTTACCAAGTTTTCGTGATCTGGTGCTTTTTCCAAAAATTCTTTAACGTTTTCAGGAGAGAATACGAGGGATTTTTTGTTGCGGAATCTTTCTGATTTTTTCTCCAAAAAAACTTTCAAAGTCAAGTATTTGTCGATGTCCAAATCCTCGCTGACTTTGAGGTTAGTTTTCAACATTGAGAAAATGGATCAAAGCGTTGATGCTTGGTATTTCTCGCTCAATTCGGAGAAATGATAACGCTATCCGTCTATTGGCGTGAACAGTTGGCCTGACGCCGGGTGCTGGAGATGGGCCGTCTTAGGCAAAATATGCTTATATAATCTACTTAATAATATGCCGACGATTGATTCAAACATGGCCCAGAGGTTGCCCGACCGAACTATCACGGTCATCTAAAGTAATTCGCCAAGGTTGGCCCGACAGTCAGTTCGATTCTGGGCTATAGTAGGTCGTGCAATGGCAACGGAATCTAATTATTAATATGCCGATGTTGGCTGCCAAAGTTGATAAAACTGAAACTACCACAGTTGGCCCAACTATGGTGACCAAATCTTGTTCCCCAGAGTAGGGCCAACCATGGCCCGATGGTCCAACTCTGGCAGCCAACCGAAATTCGCACCTGGGTAATGACGATAAAAACTATTAACAAATGAATTTTTCTGTAAATCAATAAAGAATTGTGGAAATGAAAACGCTTGCTCTTCGACGTGTAAAATTTTCATTTTGGCGCTTAGCCAGTTATGACTGTCTATCCTGCACATTAAAAAAATGGTCTTATTCTGGGAACTTTGGACAAACGGAATTGCGCTTCGTTTTTGGGCCCTTATGAAGTGTATCAAAGCGTATTATCTAACCAGTTCAGTTTCCGGAATGTCATGTGTGATGTAATAAAAATTGAATTTTGATGAGGAAGATTTAAAACAATTAAGGTTTAATATATGGTCTGCTGTTGTAGCATCCTATTACGGTCTGTTTGAATAATAATTGATTTTAGAAACGTTCTATCATGAATAAGTTCATGAATCAGTTGAATTGAATGTGACTGTAAGCCGACT
Source organism: Diplolepis rosae (assembly GCA_030998225.1). Lineage (NCBI taxonomy): Eukaryota > Metazoa > Arthropoda > Insecta > Hymenoptera > Diplolepididae > Diplolepis > Diplolepis rosae. Next base: position 2,697,241 of record JAPYXD010000466.1, read on the forward strand.
ACAAAAAGCAAGTTTCTTACAGCTTGAAAGCAGCATCTGACTAATTGCAGATTAAGCTGTTCTAATTAGGACATTAATTGAATAAATGAATATATTTCCTGTGGAATAATTTACGTTACTCAAACAACAGATTGTAAAATGGTCTAGGTAGGTAATTTATTAGCAAACATCACATTATCGCCTATCAGCTTGTTTAGTAATAGATATATATGCACGTTATACTGTCAATTTTCACGGTAAAACGTCGTTACTTGGCAGCACTGATTTAGTATAAGGCACAAATTTACGGATCCACCCTTTCTTGCGGCACGACTCGACCCTTTCTCGTTAGCCGCCTACATTATATTACCCATCGAGGCACATGCATCATTCCCTCCTCATATCAGTATCTGTAACAGCCTGAGAAACATTTGCAGCTTGCATTTATTTCACATCCTGGCACGTGAACATCGCGCCTCTTACCTACGTACACCACTCGACAGTAATAACTTATCTTATCAAAATAAATCGTCACAAAAATATCAATAAAAAGATCCATAATAAAGGAAAGATTTTACTAACTTTGATTGAATCATCAGGCTTCCATTTACACAATTTAATTAGTGACTTGATACTCAACATCATTTAAATAATTGGTTAAAAAAATTTATTTCCGCTTTATGTATTTGATCAAGTTTAAATAGGTAAGGAGTTAATCAGCGCTTACTGCATGTAAGTGAAACCTAGAACCTATGATTCGATACATTATAGTGAAATAAAAAATATAACTACCATGTTTTTTATAAGCTTATTTTTAACAGTTAAGATGAAAAATGCAAACCAAGCAGAAGCGTCTAATTCCATTGAAATTTTGACCTTTTAGGCTTGCGCATGTACACATCTTAAGATTTATAATTCAAAGTGAAGTTGAATCTCAGATAAATTCATACTCTGGCGTAAAATAATCTGATTACGTAATTAGGCACTTTATCAGATCTTATTTTCCTTCACTATTTCTCAAAATATTAATAATGGTTCTACATCTATAAAATATTTTATAACTTTCAACGAATTTCTAAATCTTTTGTAAACAGTTAAGACTAGAAACCTTTTAAGATAATTTCGAAACGCAGCTGCATCAATATGAATACTGAAAATTTACTTAGATTATCATAAAATATAATAAACTTTGTACCTCTATATTTCGACCAAAACACGTCGCCCACAATCGTATTTCCTTTTCAAATACAAACGTCTACCAGCCTCTAACAAGATAAATTCATAAAACTCTAAACAAATACAAGCAGTAAATAGTCCAGTATTTAACCATTACAGGAAATCATAAACAGCTTAGGCTGTCACTCAAAAGGGACCGCGCTGGTACCCCGCCCATGAAAAGACAAATAGATACAAAGTGCACTCTCTGTCTAGATAATATTTTAGGCCTATTCAACATAGAAAATAAAACTTTCGAAAATAATATTTTATAAAATAATTGAATTAAATAAGAAATTAACATTACTTTTAATATTATTCAGTATGTTATGAATAGGAAAAGAAATTATTTTGACTAATAAGAGAAATGCAACTTGCATCTATTTTATTTTTGAACTAACGTTTGAAACTTATAGAATGTAAACTAATAGCAATTTATTTAAAAGTTGTTAATAATCAGGGATCTACTTTACCGACGTGATGATTTACGGAAAGTTATTTAAGAAGGTAAAATACCAGGTTATAAATTACTGAAAATTCTCCATACATTTCTCATTGTATTTTAAATTAATTCTAATAAATTCAAACATCAATTTATTTGATAATTGAATATATTTCATATTTATTTTCAATAGTAATTTAATAAACCAAACTATTTTACCTTCACAAAAATATACAATTATTTTCTATAAACATATTTCAAACTTCGTAAAACCTCAAATCAATCTGAGTTACAAAAACTCCAAACTAACTTGCAATCAATATTCAAAGATATAATCGTATCAGAGAAAACTAATAATTTAATTTAATTAAACTACTATTACTCAGAAATTTAAGTAATTGCAATGTTCTGTTTTACCGACACAATCATGTAATTAGATACATATTTTATAAGTAATTTTGCACGCAACCTTCGATTCAAAATAATTTGTTTTAAATGTTAAATTATAACATCATTACCGACAAATAAAAATGTTAAAACAAAGCAATAGAAAATTAAATTCAAAGTCAGATTTTAGAATTAGTACTTATATCTTAAGAAATAAATTTCAGTAAGATAAAACTTATATATAGATTTATCTTCCCAAATGTAAGAATTATAAAAAACATTTAACGGTTAATAAGAATAATTTAGAAAACTAACTTTGAAATATGTATTAATCTTAAGCAATAATGATTCTTTTGAATTTGAAGTGGAAACATGACTAATTTAATGTAAATTCACGATTTTGTAAGTTAATTTAAGACATAAGAGAAACATATCATAGTTTGACTCTTCGATTAGTTAAAAATTACTAAATCTGTAAACATAATTGATTAAATAATTAATTTTTAAAGTATTTTATTTTATAATATACATGTAGCGCAATCTCTTGAGAAATCGATGAATCTGGAAAAGTTTGGAAACTCCTACAAGGCCCAACCCAATGGGACAGCCGTTAAGATTTTCTTCGACTATTGCGGGGGCGTAACTACGTCACTATAGATAGCCAACCAATCAGTCAACTAAAACTAGTAGTTTCAACTCCCCTAAAAGATTTTCAAGTAGAAAGGGAAAAGATGAGAATACATAAAAGCTATGCATTTTCATTTTTTTCAGTAAGTTCCGTTTTTCTCTAAAGTTCCGTTAAGTTCCGTTTTTCTCTAAAAATTTCATCTTAAAACGTTTTCTTCTTTTACAAATCTAAGTATTTTCTACGAAAATAAATCGCTCAAGTATTCGTCGGTCGCGATATCCTCGAAGTTTTTTTTTCAAAGTTCTAAATTATATTCTCCAGTGGAACATTTTCAAGATTCTTTTTCAAACGCCAAATATTAATTACGGTCATCAATTTAAAAACTCAAAAAGAGAGAGTCACCAGTTCCAAGTTCCACGAACATCGATTTCTCCAAGGATTACTCAAGGATTTTATTATTACAAATAACAAATAAAACAAAGTAAGTTGAACAATAAAATTGCTATCTAACTATTTCTCTTTCTATTTTATTTGAATATTTAATTGTTGTATCCTCCATATGAATATCTGGGTGCCAGTAACCAACCTGGTATCGATATTCATACCTATCTTTCCTTAAGCCTATCCCCGAGAATTTAAACGAATTGGTGTGCTCCTTAATGCGATGTGCAATTTCGTTTAAATCCTCACCTCCCTTCTTCCAATTTTGAATACTTCCCCTAGGTTTAGAAAGAAATTTTTACTTTATTCTAACTGCCAGATTCATCTTAAATTTGTTCCTGAGTTATTAGAGTGAAAACTCTAGACTCAAAAATCTACTTTTTAAATTGTCCTTCAGACAATTTAAAACTTGTATGACCTTAGACGTCACACTGAAATTAGTTTCTGATTTTTCAGCGTGTACAAGAATGGAAAAGAATAGATTGTAAAAACAATCAATTAACGATTTCAATCATTATTGTTAAGTGACTTGTTCAAGGAATGAATGATTACCAAAATTTTTGGTTCATTTGCAACGCAAGTGAATTATTTCATTTGAATGCCGCATGAAGAACGCATCAATCGAAAATATTTTCAATACTAATACCTATTTACTGATACCGAGCACATCAGTTCTCTCATAGCTATTCCAAAAGCATATTGTCTCTTTGGTGAAACTGTTTACAATAATGAGAAGGATAATAGTCAGTAAGTGGTGATATGCATAATCAGTTTTTAAATTTCCTTATTCATTGGAGAAATATGAAAAGATTATTAATGTAGAGAACTGTACTCACGTAGAGCGATGCAGCAGCGTGGGCTGCGCCATGGTTCACTACGAATTGATGTAGTGTATTCAGGGAACAATGCTTACAAACGCTTACACGCAATATCTCCTTGCACAACGATCTCCCGGGCCCACGTGACTTTTTTTTAGAAAAGATCTGTCGCGTGAAAAGATCCGGCCGCAAAAGCGCAAGAAAATTCATATAGGACGGACGAAACATTTACTGCCTACAAATCGCTCACTACAGCAATCTTGGCGTGATGTATTGTTACGTTTTACCCTTTTGATATTATCTGCCTTGATGTTGTTGTGAGTTGTGGGACATTGCTTCGATGAGAAAACATAAAGGGTATGTAGGGGGAAGGAAGAAACACACTAAAATAACAAACTGTGGAAGTAAGTAATTTACTCTGAAAGACTTTTTTTATAATATACATTCGTACTTTTCATTAAGTATTAAAAAGTGCAATGATTGCCATAACAAAAAAGTACATATCTTAATCTTAATCGTACAGCCTTAAATGATCCATAGGTTGATGATCCTGTCATCTTTGACGTTAGGTATATTCAGACACTTTTCATAAAAGGAATTACTGTTCGTTATCGGATTCAGCTAACGCATGAGTATCACAGGTTCTATTATGCTATGTTAATTGACATTTCTAATTATAACTGAAAACAATCAATACAAAAGTTACTAGTGTCAGCTGAACGAAGGTATACAAGAATGTTGCAACACGACCACGGAGAAAATTATTTGGTGAAACTTTACCAGACTGAGTTGAGGAAAACGTGGACATAAGGTGATTTGAATAAATTTGCACCTACAGTTAAGTAATAGTATATTACGTGCCTAGGCGCACAATGAGGGTTATTGCGTGACGAGCGTCAATGCTCGCAGGAGATCAAAGCCAAGGCGTAGTCAAGGCGTAGGTGAGGCATAGTCGAGGCGTAGCTGATGCGTAGTCGAGACGTAGCTGAGGCAAAGCTGAGACGAAGCCGAGGCGCGATCAGTCCTGCGAGCATTGTCGCGAGTCTCGCAATTTCCCGAATTGTGTGCATTTGCACGTATTCTATTTTATGTGCCACCGGCGCGCAAACTCGTTTTTTCGCTACAGTTAACAGTAGCGCAATGTAGTATATTGCGCTACAGCGGAATGAAATGTAAAAATTGAACTGCGCATGCGCCTATAGCCATGCAACGGAGCGTAATCTTCTTCTTATTCTTCTTCTTCTTCGTACAGCGTTAGCACCTTACTGACAAAGCCTTGTAAATTTGAACTGCGCCTGCGTCTATCAAAATCCATTACTACTACACAAGATCGATAAAATCAAAATGGCCGGGACTAGTCGTGACATATCAAGTGTAATGACTAACGCCGCAAACAACTACAATACTAGATTAGATTCGTGTGTACGCATAAAAAATCGTATACGCACCGAAGTCACATAAAATAGAATACGTGCCAACGCACACAATTCGGGAAATTACGAGACTCGCGACAGTGCTCGCAGGACTGATCGCGCCTCGGCTTCGTCTCGGCTTTGTCTCAGCTTCGTCTCGGCTTTGCTTCAGCTACATCTCGGCTACGCATCGGCTACACCTCGAATACGCCTTGGCTTAGATCTCCTACGAGCATTGTCGTTCATCACGCAATAACCCTCATTGTGCGCCTAGGAACGTAATATACTATTATGTAACTTTGGTGCGGATACGAGTTTTTATGCGTACACTGGAATCTAATCTAGTATTGTAGTTGTTTGCGGCGCTAGTCATTACACTTGATATGTCACGACTAGTCCCGGCCATTTTGATTTTATCGATCTTGTGTAGTAGTAATGGATTTTGATAGACGCAGGCGCGAGTTCAAATGTACAAGGCTTTGCCTGTAAGGTGCTAACGCTGTACGAAGAAGAAGTGAGAACAAGAAGAATAAGAAAAAGATTGTGTTCCGCTGTAAGACTATATGCGCATGCGCAGTTCAATTTTTACATTGTATTCCTCTGTAACGGAATACACAACATTCCGTTACCCTCAGCTGTAACGGAAAAACGAGTTTCCGTGCCTAAGGCACATAAAATAAATTATGTTAACCTTTAATAGACATTGAAATTTATTTAACCAAAAAAAGTGAGAATTTAAACGTACAGTCTTATAAAACGTAACTAAACTGATGGTGAAAATTTATCTCACAGTTGAGTAAAACGTGAGCTACAATAGAGTACAGTTTAATGAAAACATTAGAAAACGTACTCAAAAATAGATTCATGTATCATCGACGTGTGGATGAAAGTTTACGCCCGAGTTGAGTAAATCCTAAGCTACTGCTGTGGAAACTTTGAAGCAGGGAGAGCAAAAAAAAAAAACAATCTCGACCTTGAAAACTGCAACATATTCAAATGAGACGTCGATATTGTGGTTCGCACCCACATGGTCGCAAACATAACCCATTTGATTACAGGAGGAAAGATATATACGGGTCATTCCATATTAGATTGACAGTCGATGTCTCAGATTTAAACGAGATATTTTTTTTCGGTTCTTTATCAATAATAAATAGACACGTATTTTTTGTTTGGCCAAAAAAAATTTTTTTACAAGTATACGATTTTTCGAATTTTCTAAGAAATGATATTTTCGACATAGCAAGCGCACTTTCAAGCCTGTTTATTTTGAAAACAATTGTTCGCACGAAAAATTTTCCAAATTACGAAAATTAGGGTTTTGACTCTTGTTTACAGGGATTGTTTCGAAAAAATTGTTTAAATATTTTTTAACATACAAAAGTAAAGAAATAAACAAAAAATCGTTTTTTTCAAATTTGGCCCCTTTTGAAATTTTTTTTTTCGTGGATTTAGATTCTTTGAAGTCTGTTATAAAATATGAAGATTGAAGCAAAATGGCTGGATCATTGGTTCGGAAGTTGTGGAATTTTGAAGAGCCTCGCGCGCAATCCGGGCGTGAGTTATTAGCGCTAAAAGTAAAGGTGGATTGGTAAATAAGTGGATGCTGTTACAAATGCTTAATAGGTTTATATTCAAATAATAAGTAACAACAAATGCATCAATATACGTTTAAAAATTTTATTAATTATCGAGAAATGTCATTTTTTACATTAGCTTGGACTTTTTTCTACTTTTTTCTTTTGAAAAACAAACAGAATCAGTTTCTTCGAAAGAAGAGTAAGGATTTACAATCTGCGAATCGAGATTCCAAAAGTTTCTGGGCTGTTTCGTAATCTTCAGTATTTCTATGCATAACCGCAATATTGGGCAGATTAGATTCTTCGTTTGCCCACTCAAAAAGTTGTTTCGATGATGAAATTTAGTGAGTCATTTGTAAACTAGCTTTCCGTGCCAATCTTTTCATCGTCCCCCAGCTCCATCGCACGGGCCTTTTCCATGGGCACTTTCGTGGAAGTGCCATTCTGCAGATCGTCCAAAATCTTGCTCATGATAACAAATGTTAGCAAAATGCTTAACATTTTTAAATTGCTGTGGAGCACCATCCGAAAAATAAATGCATTTGCGTAAATTAGGATTGAAATTCGTCAGATACTCATTCAATGCCCTTAAAAAAACGTGAACAGCAACTGCATCGTGCTTCATACCGTCAGAAATGATAATTAGGGTTTTGTGTTGGATTTTACCACTATTTTTTAATAAAAAACTATTGTAAATAATGTGGCCTGACTATTGTTCCAATGGTATCCGGGAATTGCATTTTGAATAACAAATGCATAATTTTCGGCAAAATCACATGTAATCAAGCACTCATTGGACTCAAGATTTTCTTTGATTTTTTTATATTCGCTGGCCTGTTTAGTAGCAATAAAGTAATGTCGCAAAAATGTTTTTCCGAACGTGCAAAAGTGAATGACACTTCCATGAAAGTGCCCATGGAAAAGGCCCGTGCGATGGAGCTGGGGGGACGATGAAAAGATTGGCACGGAAAGCTAGTTTACAAATGACTCACCAAATTTCATCATCGAAACAACTTTTTGAGTGGGCAATCCAAGAATCTAATTTGCCCAATATTGCGGTTATGCATAGAAATACTGAAGATTAGGAAACAGCCCAGAAACTTTTGGAATCTCGATTCGCAGATTGTAAATCCGTGCCTGGTACTCACAAGTTGCATTATATTCAGCCATCGAAAGAATCATTCTTGAATATCAAGACTTACTCTTCTTTCGAAGAAACTGATTCTGTTTGTTTTTCAAAAGAAAAAAGTAGAAAAAAGTCCAAGCTAAAGTAAAAAATGACATTTCTCGATAATTAATAAAATTTTTAAACGTATATTGATGCATTTGTTGTTACTTATTATTTAAATATAAACCTCTTAAGCATTTGTAACAGCATCCACTTATTTACCAATCCACCTTTACTTTTAGCGCTAATAACTCACGCCCGGATTGCGCGCGAGGCTCTTCAAAATTCCACAACTTCCGAACCAATGATCCAGCCATTTTGCTTCAATCTTTATATTTTATAACAGACTTCAAAGAATCTAAATCCACGAAAAAAAAAATTTCAAAAGGGGCCAAATTTGAAAAAAACGATTTTTTGTTTATTTCTTTACTTTTGTATGTTAAAAAATATTTAAACAATTTTTTCGAAACAATCTCTGTAAAGAAGAGTCAAAACCCTAATTTTCGTAATTTGGAAAATTTTTCGTGCGAACAATTGTTTTCAAGATAAACAGGCTTGAAAGTGCGCTTGCTATGTCGAAAATATCATTTTGTGACCGGGATCGCAAACTGAGGAGGGGAAAAGGAGGGGACGCCGAGAAGGTGCACACCAAATAAAAATCACAATCGCGGTAACCAGATTTATTTAACTTACAAGTCTGTCGCACGACACTCCGAAGCACCGTCCAAAGGCAGACCAAAAGGTAGTCGACAACGGGTAGTGACACACTGAACTAGATCCCAACTACTACCAGCCGGTAACCGGCGACGGCGCGTCATCGTAGGGCATGCCGGGCCAAGTTCCTCCGAATTCCGGTCGCAGGGCTGTGTCCTCCCGGGGCGCTAGTGTAACTTCGTTACAACCCCCTCCCTCCTGATCGGGTTGTGGTTTATTCCCTATATTTTTTGTATTTTTTGTATTTCTTCCTCGAACTCCATCCAGATTGGGTCTGTTTCGATGTCTAGTGTAATGTATGTGTCTTCTCCGCTCTGGCTGTTTTCGTTCGCTGGCTTTGTTTTCTTTTCCACGCTTATTTCTATGGTTTTCTTGAATTTTCTACTTATATCCATTCATCCGCCCCTCATATATCTGGTTTTCGCGCTGTTTGGTGTTGTATAGTAGTTTCTGATCCTGTTTGGTGTTTTCTTGCAGAAGGTGTCATGGAATATATATAACTCCTTTGGCACTCTTCTTTCGCAGAACCTGCACTCCCACATCTCGATGTCTTCCATTGCCGTACCTGAAATTAAATAGTTTATCTACTTCTAAACATTTATACTATTATTTTATTGTAAACAAAACGATTTGCTTGATTTTATTTATTTATTTTAATTATTTATACAACGAGAAAAAAAATTTTATTATTTTGATTCTTCTTTGAATTCGGTCGATGTATAAACGAATCGAGACAGAAAAAAAGAAAATATATTATCTTATTTTGATCCTTTTCCATTAATTTAATGTACATTTTTTATTAATTTTAGTTCTTATTTTCTATGTAAATAATCGTTTTCGTTGAATCGTCAGATTCTGTGTCGCTGTCACTGTCTGTGTCTTTTTCTAATTCTTCAAGTGTTTTTCTTAGTTCTTTTTCTTTTTCTTCGGGTTCTTTCTTCTCCCTCACTTCTTTCTTTTTTCTTTCTATTCCTTCGTTCTATGTTCTTCTTTCCCTTTCTTCTTTTTCCTCTCTTATTTTTGGGAACATTATCTTTTCTTCTTTCTCTTTTTCTCTTTCTTCTTTCCAGGCGCTCCTTTCCTGCTCTTGATTTTCTTCCCATCGTCTAAGCTCTTCTCTCTGTTTCTTCCATTCTTTATCGCATTTTTCTTGTTCTCTTTTCCTGTCTTCTTCTTTTTGTTCGTTTGTAAATTTTCTTTCCAGTTTTTCTTTTCTCCATTTTATGAAGTCTTCTTCTTGTTTCTTCTTTTCTTCCCATTCTTCTTTTTTTTTCTTCGTAGCTTCTTATTCCCATTTTTTCTCTGGTTTCTTTGATTATTTTTAGTATTTCTTCTTGCATTTTCTTTTCTTTTCTTTCTTTGGGTTCTTTTCCTTCCTGTTTTAGTTTTTCCTCTCTATGTATCTTCTTAAATTCATTCTTCAATTCTATTTCTTTCCTTGCTTTCTCTCTTCTTCTTATTTCTTCTTTTCTCTCTTTTTCTTCTTCTCGTGATTCTGGGACAAGCGGGGTCTGGATTAGGTCAAACAGTCTCGGGCATTTGTGCTTTAAAGCTTCTGCCACTGTTATCTCTCGATAACATCGCTCGCACTTTAGGTTTAGTTTCTGCTCCATCATCTGTTAACATAATTATTTTCGTTGTGTCTCTGTATCGGTTTGTCAATTTACTATTTTATGTGTGTTTCTATTTGTTTACTTAATTTTTTTCTATATATTTTTTAATGTCTTTTATGTTCCAATTGCCAAGTGACTTACCTTTTTTGTTTTTTATTTCGTAAATTGTCGGTGAGATTTTTGTTTTTATGAAAAATGGGCCCTCAAAATTTTTATTTAATTTTATTTGCTATATTATCTGCTTTATTTGACATCGTTTTTTCGCTTCTTAGTACCTTTTCCCCTATCTCGTAGCTAATTGGTCTACGTCTTAAGTTATAATATTTTGCCTGTCTTTCACTTGCTAATTCTAAATTTTTCTGTACCTCGTCTTTTATTATTTTCAACCTGTTTAGTCTTTCTACCCATTTCCCTACTTCTTGTGCTTCTATTCCTTCTATGTTTATTAAGTCTTTGTTTAAGGTTTGAATTGGTTCTAATTCCCTTCCAAGGTTTAAGAATGCTGGTGTGAAACCTGTTGACGCATGTTTACTAGTGTTTAACGCGAATTGTAGGTCTTCTAAATTTTCATCCCATTCTCTATGGTCTTTTTCCAGGTATGCTTTGATCGCTGTTTTTATTGATCTGTTACATCTTTCTGTTGGGTTTGATTGTGGGTGGTATCGTGGTGTTTTCGAATGTCGTATTCCGAAGTTTTGCGTTAACTTCACCATGATTTTGTTCACGAATTCTTTGCCGTTGTCTGTAAACAATATTCTTGGTGTTCCCCATTTCGATATGATTCTTCTGTGGAATTCCTTTTCTATTGATGTTGCTACCTTGTTTTTTACTGGAATTATTTCCACCCATTTGGTGAACATGTCCACGCAAACAAGTATATATTGGTTTTTTGCTTTCGACTTCGGCAGTGGGCCCATTATGTCTGCTGCTACTACTGTCTATGGTTCTTCGATTATTCTTTTTCCCAGTAGTCCTACTTGATTGTTTACTTTTGGTTTAATTCTTTGGCATGTGTCGCATTCTTTTACGTATTTTAATGTTTCTGAATACATACCTGGCCAGAAATAGTTCTCTGCGATTCTTGCATATGTTTTCTCCATGCCCAAATGTCCTGCTTGTTTATTATCGTGGTTCTCTTTCAACACTTGTTCTCTTAATTCCTTTGGTATTGTTAATTTCCATGGACTGTTATCCAGGTTCAAGCTTGATTTTAACGGATCTGGTCTGAAGAAATAAAGTTGGTCGCTTCTTATTCGCCAGTTTGGGTTTTCTGTTGGTTTTTCCTTTACTTGTTTTAGTTTTTGACTATACCATTCGTCGTTGGTTTCTTTGCTTTTCTCTTTTTCTTTTTCTTTTGCCATTGATAACGTGCTCGCTACCGAGTCCAACTTTTCGCATGTTCTTGATAATGCGTCTGGTGCGTAATTTAGTGAGCCTTTTCTGTATACTATCTCGTAGTCGTATTCGAGTAGTTCCAGTGCCCATCTTGCTAGTCGTCCCGTCAGGTTTTTTAAATTATGCAGCCATTTTAAAGCTATATGGTCTGTTAGTACTTTGAAGGTATATCCTTCTAGGTAAGGTCTGAATTTCCGTATTGCCCATACTACTGCTAAGCATTCTTTTTCTGATGTTGAATATTTTTTTTCTGCTTCGTTGAGGCTTCTGCTTGCGAATGCTATTACGTGGTTTTCGTTATTTATATTTTGGGTTAAGACGGCTCCTAATCCCGTATCGCTCGCATCGGTTTCAAGTTGAAATGGATGATGAAAGTTTGGGCATGCCAGTATTGGTTTTGTCGTTAGTAATTTTTTTATTTTTTCTAATGCCTGTTCTTGTTCTATGTCCCATTTCCATTCTATTCCTTTCTTTAATAGTGTGTATAAAGGTTCCATTATTTCCGAAAATTTTGGTATGAATCTTCTGTAACATGATGTCATTCCTATAATTCTTTGCAGTTGTTTCACATTTTTTGGTGTTGGGAATTCTAGTATAGGTTTTATTTTGTCTTCGTCCATTAATAGTCCTTTTTCGTTTACTACAAATCCTAAGTATTTCACTTCCGAGCATCCAAATTCGCACTTTTCCAGATTTATTGTTAATCCTGCTTGGTTTATTTTTTCTAGAACTATTTCTAAATTTTTCAAATGTTCTTCGAAGTTTTCTGTCACTATAATTATGTCATCGAGGTAGCAGAATACATTAGGTTTTAAGTCTGGTGTTATTATTTTATCCATTAAACGCTGGAACGTAGCTGGAGCGTTTGTTAAACCGAATGGCATTCTTTTAAATTGGTACATTCCTTTTCCTGGCGCTGTGAATGCTGTTATCTTTTTTGATTGTTCTTCTAGTGGTATTTGGTGGTATGCTGACCTGAGATCGATTTTTGATATGTATTTTGCTGACCTTAGTGCGTCCAAAATTTCTGTCATGATTGGTATCGGGTATAGGTCTTTTTTCGTTATTTTGTTTACCTTTCTGAAATCTAAACAGAATCTATATTTTCCGTTGGGTTTCTTTATCATAACTACCGGGTTTGACCAATCGCTGTCTGAGGGTTCAATTATGTCTTCTTCCAACATTTTATCTATTTCTTCGTACATGTACTCTCTTACTTTGGGTGAGACATGGTAATATCTTTGTTTAATTGGTTCGTGGCCCTGTACGTTTATTTTGTGTTCTGTCATGTGTGTAGGTTCTAGTTTTATTCCTGTTTTGTTAACCTTTCTTTCGATTAATTTTCTTAATTGTTGCTCTTGGTTTTCGTTTAGTTCTATTATCCCCTCGCATTTTTCGTTTTCTGTCTCTTTTCTTTCCCTCGATATTTTTCCATTCTTGCTTTTTTCGTTTCCTTCTCTTTTCAGTTTTAATTTATTTTTTATTTCCTTTTCGGGTTCTTCCTCTATTTCATTTACTATTTGTTTATCTTCACGCTTGGTTTTTGCTTTGACAGCTGTTTGTATTACATTTTCTTTTTCTAAGGGACTAGAACTAGTGACTTCTTGCCTCTGTTCTTTATTCTCTCGTGGGATTAGACTTCTCTGTCTTACTGGTATTTTGGACCATTTTGTGTCCATTATCTGGCCGACTTCAGGCAGGATATGGTTAGTTGGGGTACTAGTGGTTATTTCTCTCCATTGTAGGTTGTTTGCTGGTCTTACTTCTTGATTTCGCAACTTTATTTTATTTTTTACTCTCGTTCTTTCTTCTAGACTATCCTTTCTTGGTTCTCTTTCCTTTTCATCCTCGTTCCATATTACTCTGTTTTCCTTTGGGTTTGCTTCTATTTTATACCAGTCTAAATAGCAAATATTTTTTTACATGACCCACTTCGGTAGGACTCAATACTTGTCCTATTATTTGTAATTGCTGGCCGTTTGCTACTATTAACTTGTCATTATTTGGTTTCTTAACCTCGTAATCCAATTCCTTTATTTGTTTAAAAAATTGTTTGCCAATATAGGAGTGGGTTGCCCCTGTGTCTACTAACATTTTATATTTTGTGTCTTTCCACTTAATTATTATGTGAAATCTAGTTTCGTTTGGGGCGTCGCTGTCCGCTTCGATATATTCGGGCGGTGTGGTTTGGTATTTACGTCGGCTACTACTCGCCCCTAATAGCCTTCGTTTGCGTTTCCCTGACTGTACCAACAGTCTCGTCGCATATGACCTTTGCCTCCGCAATTATAACATTTTATTGGTTGCTGTATCGTACTATTTTCGTTCTCTTCATTTTGTTTCCTTGACATGGTGTACTCTTGCGCGTTTGGATTCGGTTCAAATTTTCTATTATTCCTTTCTTTTTGGTTATCGTCTTGCGTGTTATACGTTAGTTCTGGCCATTTTGGGATGCTTTCTATTTGTTGTCTGTTACTGTCTTCAGGTGTTTGGTTATCCTTTCTTCCGAAAAATTGGTTTGGATTTAGGTATCCGAAATTACGGTTGCAGTTAAACTTTGCTCTGTTTAGGAATTCATCATTACCTCGAATTCGTGGATATGTGTTTTGATTTTTTGACTTGTTATAAAAATATCTTGTGCTATTGTTAGCGTACCTTGATTGGAATTGTGGTCTATACTGTGTGTTTTGTAATTCATGCCTAAAGTTATTCTGTCTTTCATAATTATTTTCGTAGTTTTGACTATGCTGTTGTTCCTGGTTTATATCTATTATTTTAATTTGTTGTCCTTTTAGTCTGGATTTTTCCATTTCAGCTTCCCATTCCCTTCCTACTATTTCTAATTCTGTAAAGTTTTTGAATGAATTTCTTGTAATGTAAATTTTATAATCGAGTCTTAAATTCTCGTAAACTTTTTTTAATTGCCATTCCAAGCTGGGAAGTGGTTCTAATTCCTCGAACAGCTGTCTCATTTCTATTATGAAACTGTGAATTTCTTGGTTTTTCTTTTGATCGCAATTTTTTATTTTGTTATGAATTACTTCTAGGTACTTTTCATTTACATAGACCTGTTTGAATTCTTGTATGAAACCTTCCAAGTCATGCCAATTTCCTTTATTTACTTGGTACCAACTTTGAGCTTCTCCTATCAATACGGCGTCTAAATTTTCTAAAGTATCTTTTCCGTTGATTTTGTATCCCCTTTTAAACCATAATAAGTTACTTAAGAAGATTGTTGGGCTGTCATCTGTATTGTTTCCAAATTTAACCGGCCAATTTGACATAATTTGGAAAGGTGTTTGGACCATTCCGAATGGGACAAACGATGCTCGCATTGCATGTAATTCGTTGTCCTGTATGCATTCGTCGCTTAGATTGTTATTCTCTCTATTTAGGTTATCGTATAGTTCGACTTGCGCCTCGTTTTGTTTATTTTCTCGATTAGTCAATATCTCGTTCCTTATTAATTTTCGGGGAACCGGTGTTGGCAACTTAAACTTATTCTGGTCTTGTTCGTTTTCTTCTGTATTTACGTTTTCTGACCTTTTTTTGGGTTTTGTTTTCCTATCACTATCGACTTTTTTTGGTTTACTTTTTTGAGGTTAACTATGTTAGGTGCTTCTATAATTTTATTTTGTGTATTCTTTAAGATTCGTTCCATTTTTTCTTTTAATGACTCTATTTCTAAGGTTAATTCTTCAATTTTTGACTTGTCGTTTTTTTGTTCTTCGTTTTCCATGAGTATTTTTGCTTCTTTCCAAAATTCATTATTCGTTTCTATAAACGAGTCTATTTCGAATGTCCTATCTTCTTCTTTTCTTTCATTTATTTTGTATATTTCTTGCTCTAATTTATCCGTAATTATTTTTTCGATCTCTACCCTCTCCTTATCTAGTTTTTTCATTTCGTTTCTTCTTATTTCGCGTTCTCTCTCTAAGTACTCTAATTCTAATTCCCGAAATTTTACTTTATCTAAATTTAAATTTTCTTCTTCCTCTAATATTCGCCAATAACCTACCGTATTTTCCGTATTAGGAGATAGCATGCCTTTGTAAGTACTATTTATTATTTCTGTGTCTATTTTGTGTTTCTGTAATATGTCCTTGCTTCGTCCGTCTTTGTCGCGTGGTTTTGAAATTGTCTCTATGCTACGTATTGTGGCTTTCGGTATTGTGCCTGTTTTGTTGGCATGCTGTCTCTCTCTAATCTCTAATTCTACTTCTTTTATTTTATTTTCCGTTATTTCTTCATTTTCACTCTTTTCCCCCCTTAATTAATTCTTTGATACTTTATTTTCCAATTCTATTTCTTTTATTTTTTCATTTTCGATAACTTTATTTTTATTGGCCATTTTTCTATTCTTTTTTACTTTTCCGGACCTTAATCTCATCGACTTATTTTACGTTACTTACTCGTGATGTCTGCTATTCCTTTATTTTATTTTTGTTTTTCACTTAATTTTTCACCGCACTGTATTTTTCCTTTGTCACTTGGCAATTTTATTACTTTGTGTTTTCTCGGCTGGAGGATTTTCCACTATTTGGCTAAATAGGATTACGTGGGTTTTTTGGTTGGGCGCCAAGTTTGTGACCGGGATCGCAAACTAAGGAGGGGAAAAGGAGGGGACGCCGAGAAGGTGCACACCAAATAAAAATCACAATCGCGGTAACCAGATTTATTTAACTTACAAGTCTGTCGCACGACACTCCGAAGCACCGTCCAAAGGCAGACCAAAAGGTAGTCGACAACGGGTAGTGACACACTGACCTAGATCCCAACTACTACCAGCCGGTAACCGGCGACGGCGCATCATCGTAGGGCATGCCGGGCCAATTTCCCCCGAATTCCGGTCGCAGGGCTGTGTCCTCCCGGGGCGCTAGTGTAACTTCGTTACAATTTGTTAGAATATTCGAAAAATCGTATACTAGTAAAAAAATTTTTTTTGGCGAAACAAAAAAATACGTGTCTATTTATTATTGATAAAGAACCGAAAAAAATGATCTCGTTCAAATCTGCGACATCGACTGTCAATCTAATATGGAATGACCCATACACATACTATGCTAACACAACGAATATATAAACCTAATACTTATAACAATACGTCGCTACATGTCTAAATATCGTTTACTTCTCGCTGAGTCTAAAGGTTCAAACTGTCCTTAAATACTAACTGGGAAAATGTATTAGCGCTTCTGAGAAATTCATAGCCGGGTCAAGTATTGTAGGTGCCCCGAAGTCTGCCAGTGACGCATCAAAATTTTGAATGCCCCCGAGGAAATTCATACCTAATAATTAACTTCCAAAATACAATTTCTTCCAATGAAAAATTGAATAAGTTATTTAAAAACTGAATTGAAATGCCTGAGTTTTTAATAATCTAATTTTTATAATTTGTACTTTCATGAAGGAATAACTTATGTGAAAATAAATCGTATAATAAATTTAAACATTTTGTGACGAAAATAAAATTAGGTTTATAAAAACTTGGTTAAAATATCAAGTTTTAAATAATTTAGTAAAGTATTTACACTGAAATTCATTCGGCTTACAATGTAACTATTGAATATAATTTTTTCATTTACAATTCAGAATAAATAAAAATTAACCTCTTTTGAATGTATTTGGAGATTAATATTTGAAGTAAATGGAATGCTGGTCACACTAAACTTTCATTGAGATTTGGTGCAAACTTTGCAATAGTATAATGTAATAAATGACATTTTTTCGAAAAGATTCACAAAGATAACTTATTCTTTGACTTATTCCAAATGAAAGATTAATACTGTGACGTCTAAAGTCACATAAGTTTTTAAATTGTCGGAAGGACAATTTAAGAAGATAGTTTTTCGAGTCTACAGTTTTCAATCTAATAACTCAGGAAACAAAATTTTATTGGTTTGGCAGCGTGAATATGTAAAAAATTTCTTTCTTATTCTAGGGGAATTGTTCAAAATTGGAAGAAGGGATATTCATATGGAGGAAATACAAAAATTTAAATATTCAAATAAAAGAGAGAGATGTAGTTAGATAGCAATGTGGTTTTTATTTTACTTACTTTGTTACTATTTTTTTTGAGTGGAAAAGAAATATTTCCTTAGATAATCCCTGGAGAAATCAATGAGGTGGTGAAACTTGGAATTATAACTCGTAACTTCCTTTTATATTTTTTTGTATTGATGACCGTGTATATGTTCTAATTTGCGATGGAAAAAGAAAAAAAAATATTAAAATGGAAAATATAATTTAAAACTTTGTAAGAGAACGAAAAATAACTTCCATGATATCACAACCGACGGATACTTATAAGAGTTCCTTTTTGTGGAAACAAACGAATTTGGTAATTGAAGAGAACTTTTTTTGGTGAAATTGTAGAGAAGCGGAACTAACTAAAAAAATGAAAATGCATAGCTTTTATGTATTCTCATCTTTTCCCTTTCTACTTGAAAATCTTTTAGGGGAGTTGAAACTACTAGTTTTACTTGTTTGATTGGTTGAAATCCTATAGTGACATAGTTACGTCCCCGCAATAGTCGACGAAAATTTCAAGGGCTGACCCATTGGATTGGGCCTTGTAGAAGTTTCCAAACTTTTCCAGATTCATCGATTTCCCAAGAGATGGCACTAGATGTATATTCTAAAATAAAATACTTTGAAAATGAATTATTTAAACAATTATGTTTACAGTTTTCGTAAATTTTAACTAAACGAAGAGTCAAAATATAATGTTTCATTTATATCTTAAATTAACTTAGAAAATCGTTAATTTACATTAAATTAGTCATGTTTCTACTTCAAATTCAAAAGAATCATTATCGCTTAAGATTAATACATATTTCGAAGTTAGTTTTTCAATCAATTCATATTAACCATTGAATGTTTTGTTTAAATATATATAATTCTTACATTTAGGAAGATAAATTCATATAAAAGTTTTATCTTAATGAAATTCATTTCTCAAGATATAAGTACTGAATCTAAAATCTGACTCTGAGTTTAATTTTCTATTGCTTTGTTTTAACATTTTTATTTGTAGGTAAAGATGTTATGAATTAACGTTTAAAACAAATTATTTTGATTTAAAAGTTGCGTGCAAAATTACTTATAAAGTATATATCTAATTACATGATTGTGTCGGTAAAACAGAACATTGCTATTACTTAAAATTCTGAATAAAATTGGTTTGATTGAATTATTAATTTTATAATACAATTATATTTCTGCATATTAATTACGAGTTAGTTTAGAGTTTTTGTGACTCAGATTGATTCAAAGCTTTACGAAGTTTGAAATATGTTTGTAAAAAATAATTGTATATTTTTGTGAAGGCAAAATAGTTAGGTTTGTTAAATTACTATTGAAAATAAATATGAAATATATTCAATTATCAAATAAATTGATGTTTGAGTTTCTTAGAATTAATTCAAAATACAATGAAAAATGTATGGATAATTTTTATTAATTTATAAACTAGTATTTTACCTTCTCATAAACATTTACATTTGCATTGGTAAGGTAGATTCCTAATTATTGAATCTTTTAAATAAATTTCTATTGATTTTTAGTTGCATTCAATAGGTTTGAAACGATAGTTCCCTTAATAAAATAGATTTCAATTGCAGTTCTCTTATTAGTTAACATAATTTCTTTTTCTATTCATAACATACTGAATAATATTAAAAGTGATGTTAATTTCTTATTTAATTCAATTATTTTATAAAGTCCTATTGTCAAAAGTTTTATTTTCTATGTTGAATAGGCCTAAGATATTATCTAAACGGAGAATGCACTTTGTATCTATTTGTATTTTCATGGCGGGGGTACCAGCGCGGTCCCTTTTGAGCGATAGTCTAAGCTGTTTATGATTTCTTGTAATGGCTAAATACTGGGTTATTTACTGCTTGTATTTGTTTGGAGGTTTATGCATTTATCCTGTTAGAGGCTGGTAAAAGTTTGTATTTGAAAAGGAAATACGATTGATAGCTATTATCCCTGCACTTATTGTTCCAAAAGTAAGGAATTTGGTCCAAACTCTGGTCCAAGTGTTATCAATGATTCTCTCTATTGCATTTTCGTTTAAGAGTTTTAAAAGGCTTCCTTCGCTATTTCCTAAAGGATGTCCTCTCATTTCTCGTGCAAGGTCATTTGATACAGCGGGCCTTTCCACTGGAAACATTATCCTTTCCCTGATTTGATCCAATTCCTTTTCGGTGTCGATCTTATTGGTAGCTAGTTCAGCAGGGTTGGTATATTTCCATATTGGTTTAGTCATTGGTTTCATAATTGTTGGTTGTTCAGCTGCGGTAGGTAGAGGTAGGATTTGATACCATTGGCTTTCCACGTAGTACAGTGATGGTAAGATCCTGTTGCATGGTATTTCCGTACCCTTAGTTTTAAGTACGTGGGTCCTTGGTGTGAGGAAGAAAGTCTGATTATTTCTCGTAACTTGAAGTTCAGCAAAACAGTTGTCTCCATGTTTCATTTTTATTTCCTGCAACGATTGCCATGTAACCCGGTCCTTTCATCAGATCAAATACGAATTCGTCTGGTGCTTGCGTTGTTATTGACAGAGAATTTTTCAACGTTTGTTTTTCTAAATTACATTTTTGGGTGATGACATCGTTTAATAATTGTTTCATTTGTGAGCGAATATGTTTTTCAACGTATACAAATTTAGAGTTTACATAGGCGAAAATATCGAGATTGGATACAGAATTTTCTTTATTAATCGCAAAACTATCTCCTCTTACTGTTTCGAAAATTACTAATTTAAGATGTTCGGTCTTTACTAACGTATATCCGCATACTGATTCTCTACCTTTTGCTGCCAAGGCGAAGGTTATATCTTGTGTTGCAAGAGAATATATGATTTGATCGTTATTGAAGTCAAAGTCCACCATTTTATTGGCTAGACCTTCGAATAAAATGCTGTATTGGTAAAATTTACAATTTTCGATAGGTTTTGCGTTCCAAAAAGTATAACCGCCCTCTTGGTCTATGCAACTACCTTCAAAGAGAGAACATGCGGTTCCAGAGCGTAAATGAATGGTATTAGTGTTTAAATTGATTCTAGCTTGTTGTTCAGTTAGAGTAATTTTAATGGTTCCTTGAACTACTACATTTTCCCATGTTCCGAAGGGATCTGAATATCCTCCTCCGTCGCATTTTCCTTCTCCGTTTAAATATCCTGCTAAAATTATACTATGTGTAACCGTTTGGTTTACTTTTATTCCGTGAACAATATGTCATTCACTTACTTTTAAAATACCGGTTTTGTGTACATCCTGACATGCGCTTCTACTTACACCATTGATATATTCGTTTTCGCCATTTAAAACAATAGAAATATGAGAACTCATTCCGCAATAGTAAATTGTATGATGAATTTCCATTTTACATTGAATAATTCTTGTTTCGGTATACTGATTTATTTGGAGTATCTGTACGTATCTTCTAGTTATATTTATTTTTGTTTCAGGTAAATCGCAATTCCCTACCTCTAATGATGATAAGGTTGTTACATTTAAATGACGCGACCCACAATCGTATCCAATAAAACCATAAGCGGTTATTCTGGTTTTTGTTGGGCCCCAATATATACATTTAGTTGAGAAAGAGACAACAGTGATATTTCTATTCGCTATCCGAATCTTTCTGTTTTTTCTCTTAGGTATGATTATTTGATTTATGTGTGAAATTCTTAGTCTATTTGTATGGACTATTTTTGATCCGTTTTTATATTGGATCTTAATATTATTTTTATTTATTATTTCTAAAATTTCGCTTTTTCCGATGCTTAAGGTTTTTAGATTTAGCTTAGATACTAGGTTTTTTAATTCTACTAGAGCTTTATACACATTTTCTTTGATGGTGGAGATGGATTCGGGTTCAATTCCTTTTATACAATGAGCAAAATGGTTTAATTTACTTCTTTTTAATGTATAGTTTACACTTATTGGTTTAAAATTTTGTGAAGATTCTATTTTATTAAATTCAATTACTTTTCTTGCTCCTTCATCACAGGGTTCGCCTGTGCTTGAAACAAAATATATTAGATTATCATGTCGGAACTGGATCATTTCTTTAGTTTCGATCACTTGACATGGTAGATTAGAGTTAAATCTTCTGGTTTCTTGGTATGATGAATTACTATTAGAATTTGATGTGCTTGTGGTGGTCGAAATTGGTTCTTTTTCCTTATTATCTTCGTATTCAGATTTTGATCTATCCATTACAACTGTATCTTCGTTGCCTGAATAAGTACTTAATTGTGGTATTTCGGATAAACTTTTGTCAGGAGGCATTTTTGTTTTTGCTTTAAGATTAATTGAATCACTAAACTCACTTTCTACATAATTAGGTTTATTTACAATAGTCGTATTTCTAAGTTTCCTTTTAGTTTCACCATTGTCCTTAAAGGTTTCTTTTTTAGACTTTTCTTTTCCTAAACCTTCTTTAATTTTTTAAGAATCCTTTGCTGATTTTTGCTTATTTAATTCTTCTAGTTTTTTCTGATGTCTGGTAACTATATTTATTACTTGTTCTAATATGGGTTCAGCAAGATTTCTCGAAAGTGCATCTGCATTTGCGTTTAATTTTCCTGGTTTATAAATTACCTTATAATCAAACTCGGATAATGTGAATCGCCATTATTGAACTCTTGTATTTAGTTCCGCTGTTTTGAACCATACTAAAGGTTGATGGTCCGTTATTAAATTTACCTTTTTATCATAAATATATGATCTAAAAGTTTGCACTGCATGTATCATTGCTAATGCTTCTTTTTCATAGACCTCATATGCTAATTCTGGGCCTCTTAAAACTTGTGAGCAATAGGCTATTGGAAAATCCTTTCCTATTTCTCCTTGTGATAGTATTCCTCCAATGGCATAACCAGAAGCGTCGGTTGTAATGTTGAAGGGTTTGGAAAAATTTGGGTATTGTAATACCGGTGGGTTGCGAAGTGCTTCTTTTGATTCCAGAAAAGCTTGCTCTTCTTTCTCTGTCCATATGAACTCGACTTCCTTTTGTAGTAATTTACACAAAGGTTTAGAAATTTTTGAAAAGTTTTTGATAAATCTACGATAATATCCAGAAAGTCCTAAAAACTGTCGAACATTCTTGACATTTTTTGGTCTTGGGAATTTATCTACGGCTCCTAATTTTCTTGGATCTGGGCGTACTCCATCTTGACATAATATATGTCCTAAATAACAAACTTTATTTTTGAGAAATTCGCATTCATCACAGTTTAATTGAAGATTCGACTTTCTTAATCTCTCCATGATGAGATTCATTTTTTCTCCATGTTCTTCGAGTGTATCTGCAAATACTACGATGTCATCAATGAAAGTATACATGATTTTTCCTTGTAGGTCCTTAAAAGTTTCATCTATGAATCTTTGGAAGGCAGGTGGGGCATTTTTTAATCCAAAAGTCATTCTTACGTATTCGTAATGACTGTAAGCTGTGCTAAAAGCAGTTTTATGGGAATCGCGAGGATCCATAAGGATTTGCTGGAATCCTTTCGCTATATCTAAGGTGGTATAGTGTCTATGTCCACCGACTTGAACGATAATTTAGGTGATGTCAGGTAGTGGGTATGCATCACTAATTGTTTTATCATTTAGAAGTCTGAAATCCGAAACTAGACGACATTTTTGTTTTTCAGAAGCGTCCATTTTTTTAGGGACAATCCACAATGGTGAATTTTAAGGAGACGTAGATGGTTTGATGATTCCATCTTTCAGTAGTTCCTGTATCTGTCTTTCTACTTCATCTTTAAGAGATATGAGTATTTTATACTGTTTCACGTTTATTGGTATATCGTCGATTGTTGGAATTCGATGCATTACCGTACTGGCTACACCAAGTTTTTGACCTTCTTGGTAAAATCTATCTTGATTGGAAAGTATTAAATTCATAGTATTTGGATGTTATTTCATGGTTTTTAATAGAATAAATTTTTACAAATGGTGACTGAAGAATTTTCTTTAAATATCTGAAATGTTTCATTTACTTCCATTGTAGAGTAGGTTTTAAAGTTGAGTTCTGAAGATATTTCATTTAATATATCCTGAAAATATGGTTTCGTTGAATAATCTAAATCTAGTAGTTTCAAGGGTATAAAATCATTTACAACTGAAAGATTCTCATTCGATGGCTCAGGAATTTCTTCATCCATATCTTGAAGTTGGTTTTCATCATTATAAATTTGAGGAATTGAGGAAACATTAGTATCTAAACTCCACGTAGAATTTATTTTATTTTCAGCTTCAGTTGGGTTTAGTGGAATGCTTTGAATTTCATTTATAATGACAGAATTCGAAGTGTTTTCTTCATTAATATTTTCCAATTCTTTCTTAACTAATAAACATTGTTGTTTATTCATAGTAGATGGTTCTTTTCTGCATTTAAAATTTGCTATTGTCTCGCCAATTTGAAGTGTACCGTTTCCGTAGTCAATTATTGCTCCTGTTTCAGTTAAGTAAGTTAGCCCTAAAATTCATCCGCATAGAATGTCAAAGTCTTCTGTTACTACCAAAAATGTCGTCGTTCTTCCATATATCGCAATTTCAATGGATCCCATAGTATTTTGGAATTTGTCTCCCACTCCTTTTAATAAAACTGTTTTGTAATTATTAATATCTATTTCGGTTGGCAATAAGTGTGATTTAATGATATTGGCTTCTGATCCAGTATCTATCATAAATTGACCATAGCTATCTGAAGGTGGATTGAAGATATCTATGAAGGGTAAGGTACTTGTTGAATTTTTATGCCATTTAGATATTCCATTTACTTTTAATTCAAAAGGTAATTTTTCATTCTGCTTATTATTACCTCCATTGATGCAGTCGTGTCCTAAAGGTTCCTCCCGTTTCCCGCGTTTTGCTCTTCATTGTATTTCCCTTTTCTGTAATCTTCAATGACGTGTCCTGGTTCCATTGGTTTTTGATTAAAAGTTTTGCGTAGTTGGAAGCATTTATCTGCACTATGGCCTAATTTATTGCAACTTTGGCAAGTTATTTTAGGTTGGTTACGATTCTTATTTAAAAAACAATTTTGGGCTGTGTGTCTCCTTTTCTGGCACAGTTGACACTCATTTAAGCTATAGCATTGAGTGGCAATGTGTCCTTCTTTTTTACAAATTTGGCATGTGGTTTTATTTGCTGGATATTGATTTTTATTTTTAAAACAATTTTCCAGAGAATGTCCATTCATTTTACAAGATGGACACCAGGGTTTACTTTTGAAATCAGCTGTCTCATGATTACTTTTATTGCAGATCTGGCATGCAAAATTACCTACTGCTTCGTTTTCTACCTGAGGTAATCTTCGCTCGATTTACAATTTCAATCCTCTTCTAAAGGAATCGATTATAGTTTTATCGATGGAGGCCTTGAAAATTGAATCTAGACGTCCACCATCTTCTAATTTTTTAACTTCTAAAATTCTTATCCCTATATCCCTAATTCTGTTTGGAAAAGCTATTACGCTCTCTTCGTCTCTTTGGAATTCGTTACCTAGTTCTCCTAGTAATTGTGGAATCGATTTTGCTGGGGAGTAAATATTCTTAAGAAAATTCTTGAGTTCTTCTATATTTGCAAAAGATTGTCCAAAAATAGATTGACGTGCTTCTCATGTTATTTTACTTCGTATTAATTTTACTAAATTAGCTTCAAATTCTGGTTCTACCATTTCTTTGGCTTCGCTACAGCTTTCAATAAATTGTCCAAGGGGTATATTTTTACCATTAAATTCGGGTACCATAGTAAGTGCATCCCTTAATGTGACCATTTGCCCTAAAGGTGTGTGAACAGGGGAGTTATCAATTTGGTCTTCCATTTTCAAAATTTTATTTTGATTAAATTTGCTACCGAATTTATTACTAGGCTTATTACTAGAATTCTCAATAGAGTTACTACTTGAATTTTAAGAATAGGATTCTAAATCAAGTACTGTATTATTTTCTTGATCAGAACCTGACGTTGAATTATTTAAAAGTGCTTCTTCTTCTTCTTCTCCTCTTGGTAACTGTTTTCTTGTCGCAAAAGGGTTATATTCTTCTATTTCCCCCTTTAACTCATCATTATTGTGTGCTTGAGTCCTCGTGATTCGCTTATCTGACATGTGAATAGCTTATAGCGATCTAGGAATATATTAAGTTTTCATGGGGATATGTTTATAAAACAAGGTTTGACATTTATTATAAAATTTATTTATTTAGTAAGGAAAAAATTTGGTAATACCGATATTTATTAAAAAAATTTCTTTATTATAACATGGCCTTGCCAATTTAGCCTTTTTCCTCAATCTCTGCCTTTTTGTGGGCCTATTACGTCTATGCGTTGGATACCCGTGGTTTACTCCGTCCACTACAATAGAGATTCAAAATTTTATATTTTTCAACACAAAAAAAAACGATAATAGACAAATTTTTATCTTGAATAATCTCCAAATTTCTTTTCGTTACTGTGGGGGTAGAATATAAGTTTGTTCAAATAAGAAAATATCGAAAATTGGAATCTTTTGTTCCTTTTTTAAAATTTGTAAGAATTTTTGTAATTCTTTTAAACATTTGTAACATTGACTTCTTAAAAAAAAAGGTTTGTAAAAATTAGAATATTGGATTCTTGTAATCCATTTGGAAAATTCAGTATACATTTAGGATTCTTTTTGATCCCTTTTTAGAATTTGTCAATCTAGGACTTTTATAATCGCATTTAAAATTTAGAAATAAAGAGATATTTGAATTCTGGATTCTTGTAATCCATTTGAAAATTTGTTTGAAAATTAGGATCTTTGTAATCCATTTTTGGGTTTTATAATTTAGGATTTTTGTAATCCTATTTAAAAAAATTTGATATAAAACTATTATGCTATTATATCATATAACACGTTTTATTGTTGCTATTAATATTGTTGCTAGATACATGTAATTGTTTTTATAAATAATTTCACTATTACTATTAACTAAAATATAAATAAACAATTGATTTTATTGATAAAATACTAATTACAACAAATATTACATTTTATTATTATTAACTATTATTATTACTATTGTTAATAATAACAATTAACGAAATGCAACAAATGTTATATAACAGCAATATTACTTCAACCTTTATATTTAAAATTATTATTAATCACTATTATTATTAATATTTAATATTGTTATTAACAATAATTGTCAAAATGCAACAAATATTAAATAATAACAATGTTACTCCAATTTCTTGATTTGCAATAATTATCAATCACTTTCATTATAATTATTTCATGTTGTTTTTAAAATTTGCAACAAATATTATAATAATGTTACTTCAATTTTTATAATAATAATGTTTATAATAATTAACATTATTGTTAGTATTCTTATTTGATGTTAATCAACAATCAGCAATTAATTATAAAATACGTTCTTTTAATAACTATTACTATTATGTTATTTTATAAACAAAAGCAATGTTTAAATATAAAGATTAATAGAATTATAAACAAATCATAATCACCATTTATGTACAACAAATGTATTATAGTTACTCTATTACTTACCTATGTATACAAATAATGTCATTGACCCTTGCGACACCTACACCACGAACGCATGACCCACACGCACTTGGAAAATCGGTGTTAGTCCCTAAGCTCACCAACGCAGCACACCAGCAAACTGGCCCATAGTCTCAACTCACCACACTGACACCTAAGATTCTAATGGACTTCGAAAAAGCTATTGAAACCATGGAACTCAAATTCCCATACTTTCTACCTACGAGTTGAAACTACAGACGACAATATATAATAACAACGGAGTGCATTTCAATAAAACTGGATTTAGTGTCATTGTAATCGAGGCATCAAAATAAGGATACCTGTTAAATAAAGGATTGACCTGCCACTGTTGGCCAACAAGGATAATTAGGGAAGGTACCCGATTAGCAGAGGATACACAGAAGTTAAGGGATTATCGCTTTCAAGAGGCCACCTCATCAAAAACAACCGGTAAGTCAAATAACTTGTTTTTATTAAGGTTCTCTTTTCTTTTGAGCCCTTTAGACTCACGGTGTCTTTTTCTTTAGGGTTGGACCAATCAGACTCGACCAACCAAAGGAAAACAGCCTGCAACCAACAACTAAAAAGTCGCTTGGGTTAAAGTAAAATTTGTATTTTAATAATAAATTATTATTAACAATAATTGTAATTTGATTCATTTGGCTTGTCCTCTACCCGGTTAATTGTTAATTTTAACAATAAACAGAGGAACATAGTTAGGGTAATTGGCTCTAGACTTTAGGTAGGAAATATTTATATTAATTTAAAACTTAGGACGTCACAATCCTTTAAAATTTCTTGAAAATTGGATTTTCATAATGCTTTAAAACTTTTGAAAATGGATTATTATAATCCTTTAAAACTTTGAAAATTGGATTCTTATAATCCTTTAAAGTTTTTTTGAAAGTTGGATTTTTATTATCCTCTTGAAAATTTGGAAATGCAGAAAATTTTTGAGTCTGGATTCTTGTAATCCATTTAAAATAATTTATAATCTTTTTAAAATCTTTGAAATTTGGACTTTTATAATCCATTTAAAAAGTTTGTAAAAATTTAAGATTTAAGAATTTTGTAAAACATTTAAAATTTTGTAAAACATTTAGAATTTTGTAAAACATTTAGAATTTGGTAAAACATTTAGAATTTTGTAAAACATTTGGGATTTTTGTAATCCTTTTTTATAAATTTCGTAATTTTCCATGTTTTGAATTTTTAATGTTTTTTTTATAAATATAAACTTTTGTGATTTTGCATTTTAAACTTGATTAAGAAAATAATATAAAACACTGGACATTTTTGATTTTCAACCAAATTTCTTGAAAATTATCATTTTTTCAACATTTCGAAAAATTCTATATAAATTCCCGTAAATTTCCATAAATTTCACAGTTCTTTAAAAATAAATGTAATTTTTAGACATTTAATTCAAAATAAACACGTGATATCCATTTCATTTCAACTTAATTATTTAATATTTAATTCAATTATTATTGTTTAAATTGTTATGTATTCTAATACATCCAATATAAAAAATCTTTAAATGGCCAACTCAAGAAAATATTACAATGGGGAGAATTAACTGAATAAGCGCCATTTTGCTGGCCTCTTCTCATGCAACTGCGTCATAATTTTCGTATGTAAATGGTACGTATATTACGCATGTACGCATTAAAAATCTAAAGGCAGTATAACGAGAGAGAGAGAAAAAAAGAAAGAAAGGGATTACATATATATGACACGTAACCTACGTATTGCGTAGTAAGAAAGATGGGAATATTCATGGAAACTACCGTAAATTTTCTCGAGAATATAAGAGAATTATAATTTTAAAAATCAGTTTTCATAAAAATTCAATTATCAAGATAATTTGACTATGAAAATATTAAACATGTTTAAAATAGATAGTTTTATATATAAGGTAACCAAATAATGAGATGCTATTAGCAAAAATTCAATTTCAATCTAACATTTTACGTTAATATTTTAATTTTCTATATAAGATAAATTTCTTGTTTTTAAAACATTGAAATTACAAAAAGGATGATATTAAATAAGAACAATAAAACTTAATAAAACAAGTATAAAATATCTTCTCGTACTTTCTTAGTAAATTCTCGCTCCGTCGGTAATGTATCGAAATTTCCTATTTTACCTACCATAATTCAATAATACTTGGGAATTTCGAACTCTATTCAAGACTATCCTCTAAGTGTCTTGATGAGTTTGAGGTCATTCATTAGTTGTGAAATGTCATTGAATTCACCAACTTTACAAATCAAATGTGGGAAACTTCTAAAAAATTATATAAGTTGTTGACAAGGTTTTAAAATCCGTAAAATAAATATTATATTTTTAGAATTTATCTACGAACTTTATCACAAAATTTATTTTTTATTTCGTAACATTTTTCAAAATTTGTTTAAGTAAAAAAATGATTCTTAACTATGTACCCTTGTTTTAAAATTTTTAGGTCATTTTTGAAAGTTAGTTAAATTTATTAAATTTCGTGATATTTTGTTTAATTTAAAAATTTTGAATGATTTTGTAAAATTTGTTTGATTTGGAAAATTTGTTTGAAATTTTGTAAAATTTTGCTTAATTCATAAAATTTTGTTGAATTTGGTTAATTTGTAAAATTTCTGATTGATTTTAGAAGGTTTTGTTTAATTTGTTAAATTTATAAAATTTTGTTGTTTGTAAACTTTTGTTAGATTTTATTTGATTTAGAAAGAAATTTGTAAGAAAATTTGTAAGATATTGTTTAATTTAGAAAATTTAGTTTTATTTAGTAAATTTGTAATATTTCGTAGAACTCGTAAAACTTTTAAGATTTTAAAAATTTATAGAACTTCTGAAAGTAATGAAATTTTTGTTAAATTTGTAAACTTTTGGTTGATTTAGAAAGAAAATTTGCGAGATTTTGTAAAATTAGTAAAATTCTTAAGATTCATAAACTTGTAAAATTTTCATAAAATTGTGAAATTTGTGGGTTTATAAAATTGTATAATTATATTACATTTCTAAAATTTTGTTTGGAAAAATTGGCAATTTAGAAAATTTGTAAAATTTATAATGTTTTATTTAATTTGAATAATTTCTAAAATATATAAATTTGAAAATTTGGAAAAGAAAAAAAAATTTAGTTTCATATAATAAATTTAGAATTTTCTATAATTATTATTTTCCACTACATGATTCATCCGTCACAATGAGCAATTTTCAAATTTCTTCCCTTGTATAAGAATAAATTCTCAGATTGGGACTTCAATCTGAGTCAAAATATTTGTAAACATGAAACCCTGTATATATACATATACCAAAAAATATAGAAGAAAGAAAGAAATGAAGAAATATTTGAGAAAAGTTGAAAACTTTTGAAGGGGAATTTGTTATAGTGAGAACTAAACTTTCTAATTTTTAAAAGGTAGTGACATCAAACTGATGTCACTTTGTACGTTTTTATTCGTGAGAAATTTTAGAGAAGAACTGACGAGACCTGCCTGAACCTCTACATATATAGACAGCTAAACCTAGGAGGGGAGGTAATCTACCTCTACATATATGGGTAACTAAACCTGGGGGAAGGAGGTCATCATCTGGCCTGGTAACACCCCCTTTTTAGACATAAATTAACCCTTTAATTTCTAGATTTTACCCGTCTGTTTTAGACGTGAATTAGTCTCTTGATTTACTAAATTTTTACCCTCCTTACTTTTGGTATTTCGGTGGTTACCAAGGGTTGCAAGCTAAAATTGTACGTGACAACGTTCGTCGGCGTTGTTACCTTTGTTTTTACATAGAATATACAGAGTTTTTTGGGTATACACTTTTGTATGAATTCGAGTATTCTTAATCTGTACAGAACATAGGCTGATCCCAATCCTAGCGCTGCATAACCTAAATAGCTTAACCAATCCATAGTTGTTTCTCTCCATGTTTTTAGTCTTCTGTTAGTGGCTATTGATTTTAACATATTTTCTGTATTGTCTAGGCTTAATTTGGCTTGTCGTAATTCATTGTTATCTATAATTTTAGGGAGACGTATTAATTTACTTTCTAAGGTTTTTAGATCGTCGTTAGAGTAACTAATGTTGTAGGTCACATTGAATTCGTTGTAAAATTGTCCCTTTAGATTTTTGCTAAGGTACAGTGCGTCCATTTCATTATAGATTTTACAATTTGAGCCCGTCAGTAGTGAGGGTTGTTTAATCTTTAGGTGTTCTATTCCTGTTTCGCAGCTAATATCTAAATCTACTTCGTGCATTAGTACTATTATGTATCCGTTTAGTACGGGTATGAAGGTTTCTTTGTGTAAAGCAAAAGGTGAAGTTTTACATTTGTTCTCTGAGTATCGCTTAAATATCGTGGCTTCGCATGTTTCACTGTCAGTCAACCTAAGGTTTGGTTGGTTTCTTTCGCCAATCTTATATTCGCTTATCGTCGTACATTTATTTATTGTTTCTGTGTCAGTAATTACATATGAGTCTCTAAATTTTATTACATAGTCATGGTCAGGAATTACTGCAAGGTATAAGTTTTGGATAGGATAAGGGATAGGTATAATGTGTTTGATGGTATCCTCTTCCTGTTCTATAATGGGAATTTTGAGAACATAGGTGAATAGTCCTTTCAGGATGGCAACTGATAGTTGACTTATTCCGATTATGTGCTGATAGCTGGTTTCGTCTGCATCAAAATGGTATCTTGTACTGTGTTTTTCTTCAAATTCCTTAATAGTTGTTTTTAACATATCAGGTGTTAATATTTTAGGATGGATGATTCCATGTTTACCGCCGTTGATAGCGTTGATGGCCATGTCTATGTCTTCGATAAATAAATTGCTGGTTAGTGGTTGTAAGGTGTAGTTGGCTTTACAGTTGGCTATCGCCGCTATTAGAAGTACTAGGGCCCTCATTTGAAAAATAAGGCATACACTGATCTATGTGTACTCTCAGTATTTTATCTTTATTCCTAATGCGTAGATTATTATTATCTAGGTAATCTATAACTTCGTAAGGACCTTTCCAGGATTGTTCTAATTTGTTTTGTTTGGTGTTATTTAAGATTTTAACTAGGTTCGCTGGCTTGTATAAAGGATGCGTTCTTATTATTCCTCCATCCAATCTTTTCTTAGTTTTTTCTAATTCCATTTGGATTCTTTCTTTAGCTTTTCTGATGTTTTCCTCGTGTTTTTTCCTCCATTTTCTAATCAGATCTTGATGGGTTAAATTGGGTGAGTTTTCAATTTCAGACGGTATATTTGGTAATCTTCCAAACGTGAGTTCAAAGGATGTGAATCCCGTGGTTTGATTTACTGTTGAATTTATTGCAAATGTTACATATTTTAGATTTTCGTCCCAGTTATTCTGATTTTCTGCCATGCTAGTTTTGATCAGATTATTCAGGGTTGAGTGCATTCTTTCAATGTTTCCGTTGGATTGTGGATGGAATGCTGTAGTTTTAATATGTTTGATTTTGAAAGCTTTCTCAAATTGGTCCATCAACTCAGATAAAAAATTTGACCCTTGATCAGTGAGAATAGTTTTAGGGGATCCATAAATGTAAATATACTGTTCTATCAGAGCTTCTACTATTGCTGTTGAGGTGTCACTTTTTAACGGTATTAAAGTGGTGTATCTGGTCAATCTATCCTGAATACTAAGTATGTATTCGTTACCTCTAGGTGTAGTAGGTAATGGTCCAAAAATACCCAGTGCTATTTTATCATTTGGATTGAGTGGTATGTCGGGTATTATACTTTCTGATTGATTCTTAATTCGCGTGGTCTTTTGTAGTTGGCATATAGGGCATTTTTTGACATAGTCCTTAATGTCTTGGTCCATGTTGGTCCAAATTCCGATTCTCTTGGCTTTTTCGATAGTATTTTGTTCTCCAGTGTGATCCCTATGAGCTTCTTTAATAATTTGTTTTCGTTCTTCCTTAGTTAATTCTCGGGTTGTAGAGAAACAAATGTGGAAATTCTTATCTGGATAATAAAGGGTTTCCCAATAAGGGTGATATGTTTTGAAAATGAAAAAAAACACTGAATATTCATTCGGAATTGATCGAAATCTTTTTTATTATATTGGATATTCTATGCCATTTATGATTTAAACAATATATCGGCCAAATGTCCCCCGAGACTTGAGCCAAAAATGCGCCTCATCAGAAAAAATGATTTTTTGATGAAAATTGGGATCATTTTCAATTGATTCCAGAGCCCAATCCGCGAACTCCCGACGCAAACGATGGTCATTAGGCTTCAGTTCTTGGGCCAGAATCATCTTATAGGGATGCAGGCCAAGATCCAATCGCAAAATACGCCAGGTAGTCATCCTGGACAGGCCCAATTCCTGAGATCGGCGTGGCACGGACAATTCACGGTTTTCCTCGATACTGGCCTGTACGGCGGCTATATTCTGTGTAGAACGTGCGGTACGCATACGATTTTTAGGCTTAGTATCCAATAGAGTAAATTCACTCTCCAACTTATCGATTATTCGACGAATTGAGAGCGCGGATGGAGCAGAATGACGACCATATTTTGCACGATATGCTCTTTGAACACCGACAAAACTTCTCGAATTTTGATAAAATAATTGGACAATTTCCAAACGTTGTGGAAGCGTGAAACTACTCATGATTAAATGGCAAACCTTACTGATGACAACTGACAGCAGACGTCAAAAATTTCAGTTCAAATGAGCCCGATAGGGACATTCGAAATCATATCACCGCTATTGGGAAACCCTTTAGTTTGATAGGGATTCCATTATTTCTTGAATTACTTCTCGCTCCAATAATGTAAATAGAGGATCTCCAAAGGATAATCTAACGATTGAAAGTTTTCTGTTAACGAATTCTTCGATAAACCAACTTAATTTATACAGCCAATCTTCTTCGTTGTACATAGGCATTTCATCCTTAGTTACGTCTTTCCAAAGTTTGCCGATAGCGTTAGGCTTTGTTTTAATTTTGCCTTTGACTGGTTGTAGTTTCCAATTTATAAAATCCGTATATAAATTAGTATTGTCTCCTGTTGTTTCCATGATTTCTTCTTTCGTTTCTGTGGTTTCATTTTCTGATGGTTCTCTCATTCGCCTCACGGTTAATTAAATTTTTTCTTTTAAAATTTCGTCTTTTGTTATTCACGGTGTGTCGAATGTTTCTATTTCCGGTGACTGTTATTCCAAGCCTGGTTCTTCTTCTTCAGTACTAATTCCGGTTTTTTCCATTGCTTCTTGTAATGTGTCCTTAGTGATGGGAAAAAGTCTGGATAGACTATCCGCTACTTTATTTTCTTTTCCTTTTACATATTATATTTCGTATTCGTATTCTTCCATACGAAGTCTCCATCGTAAGAGTTTTGAACTAGGGTCTTTCACATTGTGTAGCCAAACTAAAGCACGGTGGTCTGTTTGAATTTTGAATTTCTTTCCGAGAAGATATTGTCTGAGGCGTTTCATAGCCCATACAATTGCTAAAAGTTCTTTTTCAGAGGTGATGTATTTTTCTTCGGCTATGTTCAATGTTCTTGATATAAAAAGATAAGGGTGCCCGTCTTGGCTCAATACCGCTCCTAATCCACAGTTGCATGCGTCCGTAGTCAGTATAAATTGTTTGGAAAAATCAAGGAATTTTAAAACTGGTGCGGTTATCAATGCGTTCTTCAAATCGTAAAATGCTTTTTCACAGTCTGGGGTCTAATTGAATATTGTCTCTTTCTGAGTTAGCTTTGTTAAGGGTCTCGCTATAGAAGAGAAATTCTTGATGAATTTCCTATAGTAACCTGCAAGTCCTAAGAATGATTGCACATCTTTTACAGTTTTCCATGGCCTGAATTGTTTTATGCAGTTTATTTTTTCGGGGTTGGGTTTGTCTCTTTTGGTTATTATGTGTCCAAGGTATTCTAGTTCTGGTTTGAAGTATTCACATTTTTTCGGTTCTAATCTTAGTCCTAACTGGTAGATTCTTTCCATGACTGCTACTAAATTTACATTATGTTCCTGAATTGAGCTTCCGAATATCACAATGTCATCTATGTACGCAAAGCATTTTGTTCCGATTAATCCTCTGAATGCATTATCTATCATTCTTTGGAAGGTGGCTGGTGCGTTCTTTAAACCGAAAGGCATGCGATTGTATTCGAAATGTCCTTGGATTGTAGAAAATGCAGTGTACTTTTTGTCTTCTTCCTTCATCGGGATTTGATGGAATCCAGCTGAGAGGTCAAAGGCAGAAAAGAACTTAGCTTTTCCTAAGTGATCTAGTATATCATCGATCATTGGTAATGGGTAAGCATCTTGATCCGTGTCTTCATTAATCTTTCTGTAGTCAATTACCATTCTTAATTTATTTCCTTTTTTCGGTACTATCCATAAAGGTGAGTTGTATGGTGATTGGCTTTCTCTTATAATTCCCTTTTTTAATAACTTTTCTGTTTCTTCTAGGGCAAACTGTCAGTGTTTTTCGGGTAATTTGTGGGATCTTAGATTGGTTATTTTCCCATTTTTAAGTACTATTTGATGTTCGGTAAGGTTAGTACATGGAAGTGGGTCTGATTCTAACGTGAAAACTTCCGAATATCTGGCTATCATTTTTTTGATGAATTCTCTGTGGTCTTTTTATAAATGATCTAATCTTGAATCTTTCAATAATTCATTTAGTCTAAATGTCATTTGAGGTCCATTACTTTCAGTTGTGATTATTTTTAATATAGGTTCGTAGCTAATCTGGAGATTTACTTCTTTAGGGTAATCCTCATTATTTTTCAATTGGATTTTTATTTTTCCGTTTCGTATAGTGTAGAGTCCGTCGGGGATTTCCTCATCATCTATAATGATAATATCTTGATCTTCTGCGTCAGTAGAAATGGTACATATTTTTACGGATTTTCCTGGTATGAAATCATTACTTAGGTGCAAAGGTAGCTTTACCTTATTTTGCACGAGGTGACTGTTCGTGATCGCGTATCTTGGATATTTTTCAAAGAATTTAATTCCAAATATACCTCCTTCTGGTAAGGGAAAATCGTTGGGTACTATGTAGAAAACGTGTTCTTGGCCAAAAAAGTTTAATTTTGTAGAATGTTTAGAGATATGCCGATCGTTACCCATTAAGAATGTTTTGTGGGTAGATTTCCTTTCGTCTTTATCATCCAATATTTTTTCTTTGGCTCCCATTTTCCGTTCTTCATGTGGTGCTGTTGTGACAGTTGTTGGGAAAAATTGCACATCGAATAAATGGAGCACTCCAGATTGTTTAAATTCTCGGGGATAGGTCAAGGAAAGATAAGTATGAATATCGATACCAGATTGGTTACTGGCACCCAGATATCCATATGGAAGAAACACAAAAATTAAAATATTCAAATAATAGAGAGAGCTATAGTTAGATAGCAATGTGGTTTTTATTTTACTTACTTTGTTACTATTTTTTTTGAGTGGAAAAGAAATATTTCCTTAGATAATCCCTGGAGAAATCAATGAGGTGGTGAAACTTGGAATTATAACTCGTAACTTCCTTTTATATTTTTTTGTATTGATGACCGTGTATATGTTCTAATTTGCGATGGAAAAAGAAAAAAAAATATTAAAGTGGAAAATATAATTTAAAACTTTGTAAGAGAACGAAAAATAACTTCCATGATATCACAACCGACGGATACTTATAAGAGTTCCTTTTTGTGGAAACAAACGAATTTGGTAATTGAAGAGAACTTTTTTTGGTGAAATTGTAGAGAAGCGGAACTAACTAAAAAAATGAAAATGCATAGCTTTTATGTATTCTCATCTTTTCCCTTTCTACGTGAAAATCTTTTAGGGGAGTTGAAACTACTAGTTTTACTTGTTTGATTGGTTGAAATCCTATAGTGACATAGTTACGCCCCCGCAATAGTCGACAAAAATCTCAAGGGCTGACCCATTGGATTGGGCCTTGTAGGAGTTTCCAAACTTTTCTAGATTCATCGATTTCCCAAGAGATGGCACTACATGTATATTCTAAAATAAAATACTTTGAAAATTAATTATTTAAACAATTATGTTTACAGTTTTCGTAAATTTTAACTAAACGAAGAGTCAAAATATAATGTTTCATTTATATCTTAAATTAACTTAGAAAATCGTTAATTTACATTAAATTAATCATGTTTTACTATTGAAAATAAATATGAAATTTATTCAATTATCAAATAAATTGATGTTTGAATTTCTTAGAATTAATTCAAAATACAATAAAAAATGTATGAATATTTTTAGTAATTTATAAACTAGTATTGTACCTTCTCATCAACATTTACATTTGCATTGGTATGATAGATTCCTAATTATTGAATCTTTTAAATAAATTTCTATTGATTTTTAGTTGCATTCAATAGGTTTGAAACGATAGTTCCCTTGATAAAATAGATTTCAATTGCAGTTCTCTTATTAGTTAACATAATTTCTTTTTCTATTCATAACATACTGAATAATATTAAAAATGATGTTAATTTATTATTTAATTCAATTATTTTATAAAGTCTTATTGTCAAAAGTTTTATTTTCTATGTTGAATAGGCCTAAGATATTACCTAAACGGAGAATGCACTTTGTATCTATTTGTATATTCATGGCCTAGGTACCAGCGCGGTCCGGTTTGAGCGATAGCCTAAGCTGTTTATGGTTTCTTGTAATGGCTAAATACTGGGCTATTTACTGCTTGTATTTGTTTGGAGGTTTTTGCATTTATCCTGTTAGAGGCTGGTAAAGGTTTGTATTTGAAAAGGAAATACGATTGTGGGTGACGTGTTTTGGTCGAAATATAGAGGTACAAAGTTTATTATATTTTATGATAGTCTAAGTAAATTTTCTGTATTCATATTGATGCAGCTGTGTTTCGAATTTATCTTAAAAGGTTTCTAGTCTTAACTATTTAGAAAAGATTGAGAAATTCGTCGAAAGGTATAAAATATTTGATGGACGTAAAACCGCTCTTAATATTTGTGGAAATAGTGAAGAAAAATAAGATTCGGAGAAAAAAGAAATTAGGTAATTTCAGAGGACGTCACAATACTCAGCAGCTGAAAAATGAAAATATTTTTTCAGAATAAATTTTACCCAACTTTAGGTGAAAGATTCAATTATGTTAGGTTACTGTATGACATAATATTTGCAAACATTACCCATCTCATATCAATTATTACACTACTAAATTTTTACTCTACGCTTTGAAAGTTTACTCAACGGCTTGAGTGTTATTCAGAATTTGTTTTTTAATAAACGCGCGTATTTATTTTCAACTCCCCCAAAATGTCTCTATGTCCCCGTTTCCTTCCACTTTTGGGTAATGTTTCGTCAATAAATTCTCTCCGTGTCATATTCAGAGGAAAACGTTATCAGAAAGAAGAAGAAGGACTTTTTGAAAAATAATAACTGTCCAAGATAGTATATTTGTAGAAATGTTTGCAAAAGTTTTCCGTATAACTGACATAGAATATTTATCTTACAACTTTGAAACTACAAAGGCAAGAACTGCGTTGCAGTACTTTGGCCCCGGACTCCCATCCGCAGACACACGCCCGTTAGGCAAACCGACTAGCCGCACCAACCAGGGAGGGAACAAAAAGATTCCTCCTTTGAACCACATAGACAGCCAAGTCCCCCCAGGACGCAGGACAGCGAGTGCAGGCCCCGATGCGATTTCTACTGGCCTTCCTTGTCGCTGCGCTCCGCATGCCTATCGAGCTCCCTCGTCTTTATCACCAGGGTAACGAATGACTCGCTAAGCATCCATTTTTGTTCAGACTGGAGCATGAGGGAGACCATCGTGTCAGGAGTGAGTTATGCGCCCACTGCCCGACTGAGAGCCTCCCTTGCCACGCCCCACCTTGCACAGAGGAAGAGTGTGTGCTCTGCATTGCCCACAAGGGATTCGCAGTAGGGACATGACTCATCATCTCTTTTCTTGAAGCGCTTCAGGTTTTTCTGCAGGTTGGTTAAGCAGGTAAGTTCCTTACGGAGCTGAAAGGTCTCCTTCCTTTCCTCCGCCAATAAGTCTTTTGGCTTCCAGGAGGATCTCCAGGTATGCCTCAATCACCTCTTTGAGGATCTCATCTGGCACCCCGAAGATCCGTGGAGCTGTCTTTGCCTTAAGCCTTCCACCCGGCCTTTTTAGTTCCTCGAGAGTGAAAAGTTCCTCGCGCCGGACCACGCAGGAACTTTGGTCCTGTCTTTGGAACGGCTCAACTTTGAATTCATAAGTCGTTTTACCAGCGCATCGTGCTTAGAGGAGCGGGTCAGAATAGTTGGGAACGGGTGTACCCTTGGACTGAAGTCTCACTCCAGTTCCCTGAGGTCCAACCTCCGCTTAGCCGGTCCCGGAACACACGGAAAGACCGGACAAAAAACAAATCATTCGTGGTATTAATTCATACAGTTAGGCAATATTGCAAAATAATTAATTATAATCGAATTCTAAAAATAAGAAAATAAATCTGAATTATGTAAAAAACATTAGGTTTGACGTTTGAAACCTACGATTTTAATTATTTTTGTAAAAATCAGAGAGAACACTGTAGGGCATGGTGTATAAAATCTTATCCACCATCGCGCTCTCTTCATTTTAAATATGGGCCTTATGGAGATTTTCAGATATAAAAAGCCCGGAAAAAGCATAGACAGTGAGTTTAGTATGGGCACTTAACCCAGTTCTAATTTGAGCTCAAGACTGGACAAGCTGTAGAGGTGTTCCTGACTGGTTCTAATTTTGTGTATTTGCACTGGAGCAACACAATTGTTATATTTAACTTTGAGCTGTACGCAAATGAATAAATTGTACAGTGTAAGAAAAATTCTTCTATGTTCTCCTTTAACTAATTTCTTAATTTCAATTGCAAATCAATCAATTTTTATTAGAGTTATCAATTCGATTGAATTTTGTACTGAACGTCTTTATAGAGCTATGTGTTTATTCAATTTCAAATCTAGCAATTTTCAATTCGAGTTAACAATTCGATAAGGCCTCGTGTTAGACGTCTTAAGACTCTTTGGATTGACACTTTGACGAAGTTCTTTTCTTGACTATGCCAAAAAAAGGATGGGTGGGGAGGCTTAGCGGACGGCCTTCGGGACATGAAGGTTATAGTGCCCCGATGAATCGGTGAAAAAATGCAGGAGTCTCTATAAACAGGCATCTTCCTAGTTACATGAGGGATGCCCTATAAACGTGATTATCACAAGCTGAAGATCATCTGAAGACATCTGCAGATTACGGCTACGAAAGCCATTCAATGTGGAGCTAACTTTACTCGGCTTATACCAAACATTGGTGGACCCAGGGAAGCGAAAAGGAGACTGGTGGCGAGCGTGGTCCATTCGAAGCTGCTTCATGCAGTTCCGGTCTAGGCAAGCGTCCATAGCAACCATTCTATCCAGAAAAAACTCTTCACAGCACAGAGAGGAGCGATACTGAAAATAGTCTCAGCATATCGAACTGTGTCAGCGAGTGCTGTGTTGGTCCTGGCAAGCGTCCCGCAAATAGACTTATTGGCGAAGGAAATGCAGAAAACCTTTCAGCTCCGCTAGAAGCTCACCTGTATAACAAACCAATAGGTAATCGCTCACCCGAAAGAAGCAATCCATAAAGCAGGACGACGCAAACTTTTCGAGATATGGCAATCGAGATCGAGAGACAGAAAGAGATAGAGCGGGAGATGGAAATTATCGTCTAATCCCGGAGCTCGCCACCTGGCTGTATAGAAAGCACGGTGAAGTTGACCTCAACCTGGCGCAAGAGCTTCCGGGCAATGAGGAGGACAGGTAAAAATTGCATTAGGGCCTGCTTCCACTGTCGCGCGTCCTGCGAAGACCGGGCTGCTGCATCAGTGGGGGGAGGAATTATTATGCTCTTCTAACTGGCGCGGCACCTTGGTTCCGCTGACGGGGCCCGCGTGCACGCAAGAGGGTCTTGGGCGGATGGATGAAGGAAGAGTCGTTAGCGACTCTGAACCGGAACCAGCCACTCGTGAAGTTTATAGTTAAAAGGCGGTCCCGCGAGCGACAATATGGTTTGAAAGAGGGGGTTTATGGTTTTAACAGGTATACCTAGACTCATCCTAGGAGAGTCCTGTACTAGGTCTATAAACGATTTCGCCATTTTTCCTTCTCACTAGAAAAAATCTCGCGTTTCGCGTATTAACAAAGCTAGGCGCTGATTCAATTTCGAATCAATCATTTTCCATTTCATTACCAGCCAAACATGTAATCCAGTAAGCTATTTAAGCAAGAATTCAAAAAAAATCTGGCGAAGGGCGAAAAAAGATCTGCGCCCTTTCCCCCTCTGGAAAAAACTCCCAAGAGGGGAAAGGGTGGCTCTTCGCCCTCTTACGACCAGGTAGACACGAGCCAGCCCCCGAATAACGAAGGGGACTGGCATGTGGTCACGAAGAAAAGAAAGAAAAAAAATAGAAAAGGGCGGAGGACCCTGTGCAAAAAGCACAGGGGACTACCGCCAAGCCGGAGTCGAAGCGCTCCTCGCCCGCCAGGTCGGGCGACGCCATCAAGGTGTCGGCGAAGGACGGCCAGTCCTACGCCGATATCTTGAGGCAAGTGAAGGCGAAAGTCGACTCCCGGAAGGCAAGACTTGAAGTCCTGTCTATCCAGAGTACCAGGAAGGAAGAATTCCTTCTGGTCCTCAAAAAGGGGGGAGACGTTTCGGCCTTCCGCAAAGAGCTCGACCGGGCGTCGGGGAGAGGGCAGAAATTTCGGCCCTGGTCTCGACGAGGTCCCTCGAAATTAGAAACCTCGACGAGACCGTTGAAAAAGAAGAGAATGTGTCTGCCCTCTGCTTGGCATTGGGCAGACCAGCACTTGACGGGTCTTGCAGGCTCTTCACCCGCTTTGGTGGTGTGAAGACTTCAGTGAATCCGGCTGGCTGAGACGCCACGCGTCTGCTTCAGCTAGGTTAACTTAGGATCGGGTGGGTTGCGTGCCCCATACGCGAGCATGCAGAAGTCTCTCGATGCTTCAGGTGCCTTGACTATGGCCATGGGTCCCGGGGCTGCAGCAACCCCGACAGGAGGAATTCCTGTTGGAGATGCGGTGTCGCGGGTCACATGGCCACGAGCTGCAAGACAACGCCGAGGTGCCTGACGTGTCTAGACAGGGGCGATAAAGATGTTGCCCATGTCTGGTGGCGGCTCCTGCCCGGTCTTCCGGGAAGAGCTTCGGAGGTTGAGAGGCAGGAAGTGAAGTTCCTGCAACTCAACAAAATATATTTATTGATTCGACAAAACTGTTTTCTCAGTGTAGTGAGCAAAATATTAATATAATTGGTTAGGTATAATAGCAGGGCTTCTACCTGAAAAAATATATATATTTAAGAAATAAACATGTTGCAGAAGAAAAAGAAGCGACTGAAACCAA
The DNA here is from genome assembly GCA_030998225.1 of Diplolepis rosae. NCBI lineage: Eukaryota > Metazoa > Arthropoda > Insecta > Hymenoptera > Diplolepididae > Diplolepis > Diplolepis rosae. Next base: position 2,739,998 of record JAPYXD010000466.1, read on the forward strand.
GAAACATGTAATATTTGAAAAATTTTCTGATCTATCAACGTAAAATGTATTTTTAAAGAGAAAACTGCTAAATTTTACATACTGGAACAAACATAAATATTTATTCAATAAGTAATAAAATATGAAAATGTATTTTATAACATATTCATATAAGATAAATTCGTGACCTCAAGCAGACAAAAAATCACCTTTTCGTCTTCTTTCTCTGCCTACCCTTCAATCATTTTTCTTTATAAATTCTCCTTCCTAAATTGATTATTGATTAATTATTAATATTATTATTCATTAGTAATTAACTCAAAATTTTTCCAGGGAAAGCCAACTTTCATTTAACCCTTTAACGCCCAGATGTGCAGAATTTTCACGTTGACTACAATGTCGTACCATTTATAGAAAAAAGATAAAAAAGGATCGGAAACTCCATATCTTACCGTTTTTGGGGTCGCTCTTTCGAATGGCATAGTCAGAATTTTTAAAAAATGACGCTCAACCCTTTATTTCCCCCAAAATACCCAAAAAAACGCTATTTTTGGGGTACGATTTTTTTTTAATTTAAATTTTCACTATGTTCCAGACACTTAAGCAACTTCTAACTTATCAGAAACGTGTTCTCGAGACTTGGACTTTTAAAATATGCATTGAAATATTTTGTTTTTCTTTGTTCTCTAATTCAAAATGGCGTCTAGACGTTTGAAATTTTTTGAAATTGAGAATATTGATCCTATTTTGGATTTTCCAGGTTACTTCGTAGTGTGATCATACAAATAAGTTATTACGAGTTTTGTCTCACCGATTGTGATTGGCAAAAGCAATATTAGCCCATAAAATTAAAATTCAAGATGGCGGCTGCCATGAAGCTAGTAGAAATACGTATATTTCGAGTTTTATTACAAACCAGGATGGTGTAAAATTTGCCAATTAGCAATCTCATAGGTTTTAGTCATCACTAGATTCGAATCTTAGGTGAGTTTTTCGAAATTTAAAATGGCTGATCTAATATGGCGGACCCGTTATGGAAAATTTGATATTCCTGAAATAAAAAAATACTTCCGCATTCCAAAATTATGAGGCTTCCCGAAATTATTAGAAATTTGAGTATGTATGACAAATCGACATTTATGGATTTTTATGGTAAGATAGAGTATCAGCAAATATAAAATGCAGGCAAATTTACTAATTCCCCAACATTTATTAATGTCTCTTTCACACCCTACCATTTATCTATAAATGTTCATCTACTTCTATAGCATAATTAGTAAGTTACACCAGCATCAGAATGACATATTATTATAAGTAAGTTTTATGTATGATTCACATGAACATTATTTTATGAAATATTAGCAAAGTCTGAGACAAAAAATATAGATATATATAAATTTTGAATAATTTCGGGAAGCCTCATAATTTTGGATATTCTTTTTAAAACAACTCTTGCAATCAAAAAAACATCAAGAATAATTTTGATTTTAAATTTTGCTTAGAATGTGGCAGTATTTTTTTATTCCAGGAATATCCAATTTTACATAACGGGTCAGCCATCTTGAATTTTAATTTTATGGGCTAATATTGCTTCCGCCAATCACAATAGGTGAGACAAAACTCGTAATAACTTATTTGTATGATCACACTACGAAGTAACCTGGAAAATCCAAAATAGCATCAATATTCTCAATTTCAAAAAATTTCAAACGTCCAGACGCCATTTTGAATTAGAGAACAAAGAAAAACAAAATATTTCAATGCATACTTTAAAAGTACAAGTCTCGAGAACACGTTTCTGATAAGTTAGAAGTGACTTAAGTGTCGGGAACATAGTGAAAATTTAAATTAAAAAAAAAATCGTACCCCAAAAATAGCGTTTTTTTGGGTATTTTCGGGAAAATAAAGAGTTTAGCGTCATTATTTAAGAATTCTGACTGTGCCATTCGAAAGAGCGACTCCAAAAACGGTAGGATATGGAGTTTCCGATTCTTTTTCATCTTTTGTCTATAAATGATACGACATTGTAGTCAACGTGAAAATTCTGCACATCTGGGCGTTAAAGGGTTAATAAAAGAAAACCTAAATAAGAAAATAAGTAAAATTATTAAATTAAAATTACTCGTCACATAGTTGGAGAATGAATTTAAATACCTATACTAATCAAAACCAACCCAATATTTATTGTAGCTGTGCAAATATTTGATTGTAAAGCTGATTCATATTTTACAAAATGCTTTTGTTTTTTAGATATGAAATAATTGAACTCGATTTTCTCTTAAACTGACCAGAAATATGAGTCCATATCTTCAAAATTCGTATTCTGTATACAAAGCAATGTTTTCCGACGAAGCATCGTTCTGGGAATGGACTCCCGTAAAACGTGTTTAGTCTACCCCCAGAGAGCGTTGAATCCAGCGTACCGTAAAACGCTCAGTAAAAGTCCATATCTGGGAATGATTCTTTGAATGCGGTTGCGGATGGTTGAAGCTCTTCACAGAAAACTTGAATTTAGAAAAAATGGTCAATACTGACTATTGACCATGAGCTTGGTCTTCTAAGATCTGTTGAGTAGATGTTTGGAGCCGAAGATGACGAATGGGTCTCACAAGAAGACAACGACCTCAAACATTGGAGCCGCTTCTGCACGAACTGGAAATTGGAAAGTAGGTTTCATATTCGTTCCTTGAGACGAGTCTTACGACCTAATCGTTTAGGATAATTTTCTAACGAGTAGATACGTCATATAAATGCTTGCACAAAAGATATCCTATGTCTGTTGTAATTAGGCACAGAGGTGAGAAAAAAGCCAATGCAGATGCATAATACATTTTTCTTCACAAGTCGCAAGATCGGTTACAATCGGTTAAGAAATGTTCCAGGTGGACATAATTAATCAAAGTCTTAGAGCTCTTAATGGACAAATCCTTCGAATCTGGTTGACGTTGATTTTCTTTCGCCTTCCTTGGTCCTTTTTGTGACTGGGCCATCTATAAACACCTGTCACAAAGTACACCATTTCCAAAGGCCGTCAGCCTCGTTAAAACCGGCGTTGAAGGAAATAAGAATGCCGTGAAAAGAGAGGTTCGATGAGAGATCGGAAAGATTCTCAGGCATGAATAGGAATAAGAGAAAATTTAAAAAAGGAATCAAGGAATTGACATGTGTCTACGACTAACGACATTTGGCGAAGGCCAAATGGAGCGCGCAGTCATGCTACGAGTATACGAAGAACAATGTGTTTCGAGCTGGCGGAGTGCAGCAACGGGAAAAGATGTTGGTCGATTCACATCCACATAAACTCTGCATGGGCTGACAGCTCGACAAGCTGACAGCATACTAATCTCGACCGCCCGACACCTCAACTGTCAAGTCAACCACGACTCCCTCGTAACTCTTATGTGCTTTTTTCTAATTATACAAGCGTCTGAATTTTTAACTTCTTTGATTACACGAATGAAAAATGTTTCTCAAATTTACAAAATATTTTAAATAAATGCTTTATACATTCACTTCAAATACTTTATCTATTATGATTTATTTGTAGTATAAATTAAAATCGAATAAAATTCTGCGGCAAATGAGGAAAAATAACTTTCTAAACTTTAGGATTTCCGGGATGCAGTATTCCGGAAAAAATCTAAATTTCCTATTTTGCTTTCAAAATACATTTTTTCCTGTAATTTCAAAGATTTTAAATCTATCTGTGGAAAAAGAGACGTCTTCGACTGTACCAGCATTCAAGTCCGGGTCTTTCGATTGCCGGCTGACTGCATTAACCAACTGGACTACACAGATGTCCGACATCCTCTTCACCATAGGAAGACCTCGTTATATCGCCTAAAGGCATTTAATAACTTTCATTTAGGATCGTTATTAGATGTATTTCATAAAATATTAGAAAACTCTATAATAAATATAGAATCTAAAACATAATACTTGACGCAAAATGTATTAGGTGCGCAACTAAGTTCCCGCTCTTTTCTTAATGAAAATGTAACTTTATTGTGAAAAAATGGTTACAAATGAATCATTCAAAGTATTGCCCATCGTTAACTGAAACTTTTGCATCAACTGCGTTCGAAACCGTTCCCCAGTGATGGTTTCGTTCGGTTTCAACAGCTCATAATAAATAACATCAGCGTCTTCGAAGGTTTTTAGCCTTCCTTTACGCGGATAGTCGTCAACATCGAAATCACCGTTTTTGAAGCGACAGAACCAATCACGGTACGTTTCTTCACATAGAGCAGAATCTCCATAAACTTTTTGGAGCTCTCGATGCGCTTCAGCTGCCGTTTTTTTTAAATGACTGAAGAAAATCAAAACTTCCCGTAAATGACCATTATTTGGCACAAAATCAGACATTTCCACGCAACCAAAAGTATATGACGCCCAAAAAGAAATCACTAATGTGTCAAAAAGCTTTGTTTACCATATGTCTAAGCTTGGTTCATGACGTTTTGGATATGTCAAAATTGACATAATCAGTTGGTGTAAGGTCCGATGAATACGGAGGATGATCGATAGTTTCCAAATCCAATTGCAGTACTTTTGATTGCGTCCGATTTGCAGTATATGGGCGAGCATTATCATGTAAGGTCTGTCTCTGTTCACTAATCTTGGCTATTACTCTTCCAAATTTTTCATCATATTTTCCCGTTAATTATTGTAGGTCGCTGCTGTGATCGATTGATTTGGTTTCATGAAGCTATAGTGAAACACGAATCTGGCCTCCGTTTGTTGCTATTAAAATTGTTAATGAAAAATTGTTTAACAATTTTTTTTAAGAGTGAAAAATTCAGGACATAGTTACTTTTTTAAATAAATAATAGTTCAATTTTTTTCTTTTTTCGTGAAGAATAATTATCTGGAAAAAATTTAAACTCGGATTATCCGATTCTGAAAAGTCTTGAAAAATGTTTCCTAAAACTGTGGTGTTTTTCTAACGACTTCATTTTGGATCACTTACGTCAGATGGTGGTTTTTTCCAGAACTGGAGTAGTTTTTATTGGAAATTTCACATACTTAAGGGCGTGGTTTTTTATGATGGGGTGGTTCTGATTATTTTATGTGACCTTATTCCTTTTATTTAATGTCTTTTCCTTTTATTTTGTGATTTTTTGCACGAGTTGCAGACGTGCATTTTAAGCAAACGAATTTTTTTCCTGGAGGATGGTTTTTTATGTAAAGGTGTTATTGAAATGAAATGTGATCCTTATGCATGATAGTGCAGATTTTCTACGTCAGGTTGTGGTTTTATCCAGAACTGGAGTAGTTTCTGTGGGAAATTTCACATACTTCAGGGCGTGGTTTTTTATGATGGGGTGATTCTGATTATTTTATGTGCCCTTGTTCCTGTCATTTTATGTCTTTTCCTATAATTTTGTGAATTTTTGCACGAGTTCCAGACGTGCATGTCAGCAAACGAATTTTTTTCCTGGTTGGTTGTTTTTCATGCAATGGGGTTATTGAAAGACACAAAAAGTTATAGAATATTTTTTTCATACATCTGGAATCCTTTATCCTCCGTATGCAACACTGACCTCGTTTGTAATCTCCCTAAAAATATTTGGGCACGAAAGGGTTAAAAATAGAAGGCGGATAGATTTATAAAGTTGAAAAGTATTTACATGATATTGTGTCTTGCCAATTAAAATTATTCAGCGCCCATAAATTCGTGAAAATTTATATAATGATGTGTCTTGCCAATTGAAATGATCTAGTGTTGACAAAGGACCCTGCAAATTTTACATTAAACATAACGAACGTTGCCACCAGGGTCAGGCACAGAATTCCAATATATGTACAGGTCTCTAAACTGATCACGTGTAATTGGACTTATAACTCTGAATTCATCTTCTAAAAAGCTTCCTTCATTGTCAAAACCAGGCTGATCAATTCTAGCTGATTGATAAAGACATTAGTGTCTAAATGCTGAAAACAGCAACGAACCAAGTCAGGAGCGTAGAAATTTCTTATGATAAAAATATTAACCCCTGCACTTAGCAGGTGTTACGTACGAATAATTAAATTTAAATATTGAATAAAAATATCAAATTTAAATGCTCGTTCGGTTGAGGCTCCAAAGTGCCAAACTTTCAAAATAAATAAAAATTAATTAAATAAATGAAAATTTGTTGATTTATTGGGATCGTGCTTTGCTCTCCCCTCTGACTGAGAAGGCTATACCCTGTACACAAAAGAAAACTTTTTTGGAAAACTGAATGAAGGGATGAAAATGAAGGAAATAAAATTATTCCTAGTTCTTGAATTTATTTGGTTTCAAAAAAGTAAGCAAAATAAAATATATATATGTATTAACTGGAACGATTCCTGCTAATCCTTACAGTGAGTTTTTCTTATATCTACCGACCCTAGGAGAGACGGAAAGAAAGAGATCAAGTCCTCGGTTCCATGTTCTCCCTGGATCGGGCGCAGAAGTTTTCCTTGTAGTCGTTGCACAAAAAAAAAACACAACTTGAGTTCTTTTGGTTTGCAATTTGCACTAATACGCGCGCACGTAAACCGACACCACTATAGTAACTTTCTTTTAGGTTTAATAAGAGAAAATAACGGATTTTCAGATGGCAATTATTTCTTCCCTCTTTCTACACCTATCATGAGAAAGAAAATATGCTTATCAATTTTTAGTACGTGATGCATGGTCATCAAATTGTACAAGTAGAAACAATTTTAGTTTATAGTATATTTCAGAGTAAATCGAAATATATATATTTAATTAGTCTAGGCGTATAATCTTTAGGTAGATTAAAGCTTTAACATAATTATTTAAGTATTCAGATGAGCCTTGGGATTGAGTTACAAAAAGCACGTGACTTTTCTAGCGGGAGATCAGCTGGCTAAAGTATTTGAGCAAGGATAGGTGTATGAGGAGGAGATGCAATTGTGATATGTATGCTACCCTCGTGATGCACAGCAGAGCGCATCAAGATTTTCTAAAAGAGACCGATATATCGGGCATGTGCATGGGCGTATGAGTTTTGGATATTTCTCTCTCTTCCTCTCTCTTTTTTCTCCTATTCATCCATTCTATCACGATAACATAGTTGCGAGTCTGCTATCGCTCATTCTCTTTCCTATTCTGTTCTTCCTCTACTCATCCTAGTTCTTATATCATCGCTCTTGCTTTACACTCATTCCTCGCGTTTTTCTTCTATCATAATTTTACAGTACAGAGCGAGCGAGTGCCTATGCACTCTCGCTAACAATTAATCTATATAATAAAACTTCAATGCACCTGAAAAACAAAAGGGCAAAATAGTCTTACTTCTAAAAGTTATATTTAAACTTTTTAAAGTTTTATTCAAACTTTTAAAAGTTTTATTTAAATGTATTTAAATATCTCGAACTAATTAATTTATAAATCACTCTACGTCTCAAGACCAGCTCGCATGACCAGAAATGCTGAGTTGTATTAGCTATTGGCATGCAATCAGGTTACGACCGTTCAAAAGTGTGCATTTGATTCGCTTCTAAAGTAATTGATATTCCATAAATTCGATTTTGTAGATTAATCAAAACATTTTCAAAAAAAATATTGCACAGTTTGGACCGCCCGTAACAGCGGGAAGTCTTACAAAATCTTCCAATCAATTGCAAAATATGTAAGAACCATTCCTCTTCAGTTTAACTAAATTTAGTCTTAGATCGAGTATTGTCTTGTATCTCTTGACGAGGATGATTAAGATTACCAAGACGAAGAATTGTGATCTGATGCGTTTGCTCATCCTGTTCTCCAAAAATGCGCAACATTATTCAAGGTTCTAACCTAATATCACATACAGAACAGTGCATTATATTTTGTCCTGCCATGTATAATAAAAACTAAAAAAATATTAATAATAATAATAAATAATAATAAAGAATTTGAATTCAATTGCATTATTTGCGATATAAGAGTTTCAAATTGTCTACGAGGACACCTGTCGACAACGTATTCTATCTGATACGCGACTAGTGAACCTCCGATAATGTAGGCAGTGACAAAAATTTCAAACTCACCTTAGTAATTTGAAATCAAATAATAATAAAATATTAATATAAAATAATAATAATAATAAATATATACATATATAATAATGATAACTTACGTGTACATCTACAGTTTAAAATATGCGATGTAGGCGCATATATCTAGTGTGCGATGTGTTTATTGCGAGGTTGTCTATATTGAGGAATAAGTAAAAATGAAACTAAGCATTTCATTAGATGTGTACAAAAGCTGAAAAAGTGGATATCAGTATCATTTAAAAAACATTTCATTATTGCATTATCGGAATGTCTGTATGGAGGAACAAGAACAAATAAAATCTAAGCACTCCATTATAGATGTGTACAGATAATATTTTGAATCTAGAGATATTTTTAACTTATGTGACGTCCGCACTTATTCAATTTGAAATTGGGTATATTAAAGAATAAAAATAAATGGGATCCAAGCAATTCTTTAAAAACGTTCAGAAATGATGAAAAACTAGAAACAATGGTATCTAATGAACAGACAAGAAATAACAACTGATAGTATCTTTCAATGAAATATCAGCAAGTAATTATGAAAAAAAAATATCGGAAAATGCTTATATTGATAGGCACAAGAAAAAATGAAATTTAAATTAAATTTAAATTTAATTTAGATTATGTGTTATCTTACAATTCCATGTAAAAAATTTATTTGTAAGAATATTAACTTCATTAAGCGTCAAATAAAAATATATAGTACAGTTTATAACGTTTTCCAAATGAATAATAATAAATGGGTTTGCTTAAAATATTTCTTACAACATAATTTTTTTAAGTAATATTATGACCGTATTATTGTACGACACTCACTGAGAATTAAATTCGCAGATCTTATTAATCAGTCAGATGATTAAATAAATTGAATATAAAATGACGCTATCATAAACATTATGAAATAGACGTGTTAAGCTTTAGCGGATGCATTGAATAACATTTTAAATAAACTTACTTCACACACACTCACAAATCGTATAACAAAAATAAATAAATTTAAATAAGAGGCAGTGCTACGGTTACTCAATTACTAAAAGAGAGAGAAACCCACCTATTGAAAAGAGAGGTATAACTACGTCACACACAGCAGGATACTGCGCAATGCGTGACGTCACCAAAAAATATAATATAAAAAGGACACGCTTCCAAGGGTAAAGCTAGTCTTGTGAGCAGAATTAAGTGCGGCAAATTTCGAAAACTTAAAAGGAATCACAACGTAAAGTATCCGTTCAGTGTAGTTAACCAGTCATAAATTAACCGTGTCCATGTTACTATCCTTGATTTTTATAAAGTTTTTATAAAAAATCGATAATTTAGAATAACAATAAACAGTTGAAGACAACGCTCAATAAATAAAAATTGTAAATTTATAATGACTCAATGTCAAAACACAATATCCCTTTAGAATCTAACCCAAAAGGTATAACACGTAGTCAAGCTGAACAAGAGAGTCAGCTTGCAAAAATAGTAGGTTAGAATCGAAAGGGTTGTTTAAAAATAAAACCGTTAAGAAATAGAGAATATTTAGCTGATAATCAGTTCCAAAATATCCCTGATCCAATCTATACAGAACAAGAATTATATAACACATTTAATTTAGAGGATTCAAGTTTATTTATTTATTTTTTTCTTCTGACGAGGAGGGAAAATTGCGAATTTTTTTATAGACGTTGTACAGGACTCTCCTAGGACGGGTCTAGGCATACATGATAAAACCAAAAAACCCCTTTATCGAAGCAATACACCACCCGCCGAAAAGCCTTTCGGCTTTAAACTTCGCGGGCAGTTGGTTCCAGCTTAAAGTCGCGTACGACTCTTCCGTCATCGGTACGCCTGGGACTCCCATCCACGGACACACGCCCGTTAGCCAGGCCGATTAGCCGCGCCAACCAGGGAAAGAATAAGAAGATTCCTTCCCCGGTCGACGCGGACAGCCAAGTTCACCCGAGACGCAGGTCCACAGGTGCAGGCCCCAATGCGATTTCTACTGGCCCTCCCCTTTGTTACGCTCTCGACGACCATCGAGCTCTCTCATCGTCATCACAAGTGCGACGAATGACTGGATGAGTATCCAGTTCCACTCAGACTGGAGCATAAGAAAGACCATCTTGTCAGGAGTGAGCTCAGCAGCCACTGCCTGACCGAAGGCCTCCCTTGTCACACCCCATTTTGCGAAGACTAAGAGTGCGTGATCTTCATTATTCACAGGGAAATCGCAGTAGCAACACATCTCCTTGTCTCTCTCCTTAAAGCGCCTCAGGTACGCGTTAAAACAGCTATGGACTGAGAGGGCTTGCGTCAAATAAAAGCCGACTTCCCCGAGCTCTCTGTTTAGCCAGGTGGCGAGCTCTGGGATCAGGCGGTAGGTCGATCTCCCGGTCTGCTCACCATGCCATCTCATCTGCCTTTTCTTGACGAGTCTACGCCTTACATCCTTGCGGATGGCCTCCTTTGCGCGAGCGATTTCCTGCAGATCGATACAGGTAAGCTCCTTGCGGAGCTGAAAGATCTCCTGTCCGAAACAAGCAAAGCCTCGGTTCTCTTAGAGGCCATTTGCAGGCCTCTGCTATCCGACCAGCGTTTCGCTCGCCACAGTCTTCCATTGATCCTCAACTCTAGGATTCCGAAGTCGTCAGTAACGCACACGACAAGTGCGTCATCCGCGAAGCCGACGATGCTGGTCCCAGCAGGGATGTCCATGCGCAGGAAGACGTCGTACATGACGTTCCAAACGAGTGGACCCACCCGCGACCCTTGAGGGGCGCCACATGTCATCTTTTCTTTGAGAGACAATTTGCACCCTCGTATATCACCCACCAGTCGCTCAGATAGTCATCTATCATTGGCAACAGGTAGTCTGGAACCTTTTTCCGCATCATCGCCTTGATGCAGCTATTCCACCTCATGGTATTGAACGCATTGCGTATGTCAATGCTGATCAACGCGAAGAATCTCTTACGCTCACCAATTCTCTTTCTTGCATTTGTGGCGATGTTAACCACAGCTTGGATAGCGTCCACAGTGGACCTGCCTTTCCTGAATCCGAACTGGTCTTCTGAGAGACCGTCCTCGCCGACCAAGAGAGCCTGAAGCCGTTGCAGAATCAACTCCTCCAGAAGCTTCCCCATCGTATCCAATAGACATATTGGTCTTTACGACGAGGCAACCCCTGGAGGTTTGTTATGCCTCGCTTCAGAGTTGCTTTTGGCCCTTTCCATGCCTCGTGCAGAATAGCATCCCCCTTTGAGCGGGTGAATTTTCGCCACGCCGTGAGGCATTTTCGACGTAGGGCCGCCAACTGGTCGTTCCTTGGCCTGCCTGCGCTTGTGACGATGCATCGAGTAGTCACAAGCCGCAACCACCTTTCGCCTTGCCGAGCGTACAGTCTCCTCCAACGACCCTGCAGGCCCAACCAAATCAATCCCATCAATGAGTCTGCTCGTCTCGAGATGGATTCTAAGTCTCTCCCTGCAGAGTCGTCTCCTGATCCAGTTGGGGCTCCTTTCTTCGCCGCCCCTACCCTTATCGACTGCTTGGTACCCTTTTCTAAACTTAATTCGATGCACTGGTGGTCATGCCAGGTTACTACCTCAAGGACGCACCAGTCACCTATTTTTGAGGCAAGACGGGGTGCGGCAATTGTGAGGTCAGTAATAGAACCCCCCCCCCCCCCGCCACTCGTCTGAACGGAAACTCCTTGCCCTAATTTAAGACGATCAGGTCATTCCTAGCGACCATCTCACCAACCAAGATTCCCCTCCTATCTAGGCAGGCCTCGCCGCACTCTGGCGACTTACTATTAGTCACCCACTACGACGCTTCGCCTATCAGCCTCACTGAGGCTTCTCTCAAGAAGGAGGATCTGGGTCTCGAAGACCTCTAAAGGATCATTGGGGGAGAAGTAGAAGCATTACATACGCACACCCGCCACCTCCACCCAAACGAATCCCGCGTCAGACTCCAGAAAATCCCCGACGCTCAAATCAGGGATACAAACAAGTATGTCGGCCCTCCTGGATGCATCCTGATATCAGGTAGAGTTTTCAGACCATTTTTGTTGCTCACTAATGAGCAACACATCGGCCCCCCTCTCCATGGAAGTTTGCGTCGCGCTGTTCTGGGCATCCTCCCCCTTCCGAGGTTGAGCTGCAGGAACTTGCATTCCTGCCTCTGAACCTCCGAAACTCTCCCCGGAAGAACGAACAGGAGCCGCAACCAGAGACATGGGTAATATCTCCCGTGGTGCCACACCTCCAGCAGGCATCTTTCCTGTCGGGGTTGCTACAGCCACGGGACCCGTGGCCGTACCCGAGGCACCTGAAGCATCTGGCGACTTCGATGTGCTCCTGGATGCGGCACTCCACCCATCCTATCCTTAACTTACTTAGCTGAAGCAGACACACTGCATCTACCTCGGCCAGCCGAATCACTGCGGCCTTCACCCCAACGAGGCGGGTGAAGAGCCTGCAGGACCCGTCGAGCGTCGTTCTGCCCAGTGCCAAGCACAGGGCAGATACAACCTCTTCTTTTTCAACGGTCTCGTTAAGGTCTCAAATTTCAAGGGACCTCGTCGAAACCGGGGCCGAAATTTCTGCCCTCTCTCCAACCGCCTGTTCAAGCTCCTCGTGGAAGGCCGAAACGTCTCCCCCCTCTTTGAGGACCAAAAGGACTTCCCCCTTCCTGGTCCTCCAGATAGAGAGGACCTCGTGTCCTGCAATCCGGGGGTCGACCTTCGCCTTTATTTCCCCCAATATGTCAGCGTAGGACTGGCCGTCCATCGCCGACAACTTGATGGCGTCGCCCGACCTGGCGGGCGTGGAGCGCTTCAGCTTTTGCTTGGCGACAGTCCCCTATGCTTTTCGCACAGGGTCCTCCGCCTTCCTTTCTTTTTTTTTCCTTTTTTTTTCTTTTTTTCGTAACGACATGCCAATCCCCTTGTTTATTCGGGGGCTGGCTCGTGGCCACCTGGGCGTACGAAGGCGAAGAGCCATCCTTTCCCCTCTTCGGAGTTTTTTCCAGAGGGGGAAAGAGCGCAGATCTTTATTCACCCTTCGCCAGATTTTTTGGGGTATCTCCCAGAAACGCCGAACGCGGTCTCTGGAAGATCCTCAATTTTTTATGGCGGGATGAGATCCCATTTTTTTTGGATTTTGAGCCCGCTTTCCAGAAGGTATTTATGGGTGTTGAGCATTCCGCTTAACACCTCATTTGCCTCATTCACTGAATCAGTGACGTGGCGAGGGTTGCTTCAAGATCAAACACTAACGAACGAATTATCTTATTTTGATGAATTCAATTTGCTAAGCTCAACTGTAATAACAATACACAATAAAACTTTGAGAGAAAGATTGGAAACCTCATTGGCACGCGACTCTATAATTAGTAACGACAGCGACGACGACAAAAGCGACACAGAAGTCGTAAATCAAGATAATCCCGTAATAGTAAATAACAAAGAAATGGCCGTAGTCATACCCGACAGCCAGCAGGTATCCTTATGCGATGAGCTAGAGGTGGTCTCTTTGTTCGATGGATGTAACGTCGCATTCGGTGATATGGCTATTTGCTAGTTTCAGCAAGAAGCCACAAACAAGAAGAAGAAGAAGAAGTAACGTCCCATTATCACATTTTATTGAGAATTGCATGGTTTAACTTATGCGACCAAAAAGGAACTAATAGAAAAATTAAAAAGTGTACATGCTCCTGCCAGAAGATTATGCCAGTTCCACCAGGCCACACAACTGAAAAATGTTTTTATTCAAGTAAAGCTCCGGATGCAGTTCTTAATAATAAACAACAAACGTTTTTGTATCCTAACCAACAAAGATATAGTAATTCCAATGGCCAAAGAAGTAATAATAATAATAATTTTGCAAGAAACAATTATAACATTTTTCCAAATAACAATTTTTTAAGAAATGAAAATTATAATTTTAATAATAACAGCAATCATTTTTCACAAAATAGGAATAACAATTATAGGAACAATAATAATACATTTTAAATAACAATGTAAATAATAATAGACAATTGAGTCCAGGATAGTATAAAAACTTTAACTCAGGTTAGTTCCAAAATCGAAGTAAACCATATGAAAATAGATTTTTACAAAATAATAACACTGAAAAAAATTCAAGTTATACTGAAATGATTTGAAATTGTTGTAAAAAACCTCGTCATTTAGTACGAGACTGCAAGATACAACCAAATAAGCAATTACAAACACCTCATCCGGAAAACTCCAAAGCTCTCCCCAGTACGGATGCACTGAGGAAAACATAAATCGAGAACCACTGGCATCCACTTTAAGCGATCATACAACAACGACAATAAATATTTCAAAGTCCACTTCAATTCCATCAATTATAATATCAACAGGAGGCCTGAAAAGTCCAACACACATGATGATTGATACTGGCGCTGCTCGAAACCTAATTAAACAAAAGGTTCTCAACCCTGAAGTACCAATAAATAACGAAAACGTACTAAGACTTACAGGAATTAATAATTTACGACTTTACACGTTAGATAAGTAAAAATAAACATTTTCGGTTATCCAACGATATTCAACAGTATTCCGAATGAAGTACCAGTAGAAGAAGATGGAGTATTAGGATCAGATTTTTTAAAGATAATAATGTAGATATAAAATATACTTCAAAATGCATGATATTTAGAACCACTGTTACCCTTTTAAATCTACCAATGTTATTTATTGTTATTTATGTTAATATAAAAAATACAGAAAAGAGTGAAGGGTATGTACCTGGATTACACATCCAAGATGGCGTTTACGTAGGACACGCAGTTGTAAAAAATCACAAAGAAAAAGCTTATTTAAAATTTGCAAACGCAAATAAAATGCCAATAACATTATCAATCCCAATAGTTAATTTAGAAGTCTTCGAAGAACAAGAATGTTATAAACAAATTGAAAATTTAAATAATTTCAAACAAACAAATAAAGAAGATTTATCAAGTAAAATATTAGATAACTTTTCAAGAACTGACATTTCTGTAATTAACTCCTGCAAAATTTATAATGTAACAGACGAAGACAGAGTAGAAAGTATTAAAAAACTTCTTCGATTAGACCATTCAAATCAAGATGAATATAAACATGTAGAAAAATCAATTAAAAATAATTCAGACAGATTTCAAAGGAAAAATAAAATGGAGAATGGTTCTTGATTTTCGTAAATTAAATGAAAAAACAATTGGCGATTCGTATCATCTACCTAACATAAACGATATACTTGATTCTCTAGGTTCAGCGAAATATTTTTCAGTATTTGATTTAGCTACTGGTTTTCACCATATATAGTAACAATGGACCCAAAAGACTCTCATAAAACCGCTTTTTCCACACCTCACGGTCATTACGAATTCGATAGAATGCCTTTGGGTTTAAAAACGGCACCCCCCACGTTTCAAAGATTAATGAATTTAACATTAACTGGATTAATCGGAACGGAACTTTTTGTATATCTTGATGACATAGTTATATATACAAATACTCTAGAAGAGGACAAAAGTAAATTCAACAATTTAGCAGGAAGACGTAGGAAAGCGAATCTTCATTTGCACCCAAACAAATTCGAATTTTTAAGACCCGAAGTAGGATATTTAGGTCATTTAATAGATAAAAATGGAGTACATCCAGATCCAAAAAACATAATAGCTGTAAAAAACTTTCCAGTCCCAAAAATACAGAAAAATGTTAAACAATCTTTAGGCTTATCAAGATATTATAGACGATTTATTGATGGATTCTCAAAAATTGCAAGTGCTCTAAATCAACTTCTTAAACAAGATATACCTTTTAATCGGACAGAAAAACAACAAGCAGCTTTCAACATTTTAAAAGCAAAATTATGTGAAGAACCACTTTTACAACGACTTGATTTTTCTCAACCCTTTATACTCACAACAGATGCCTCAGGATTTGCAATAGGAGATGTTTTATCACAAGGAAAAATAGGTAAAGATAAGCCAATAGCATATGCTTCACGTAGTCTGATACTGAAAAAAAATATGATACATATGAAAAAGAAGCTCTTGCTATAATATTTTGTGTAACTCATATTCGTCCTTATTTGTATGGTAGAAAATTTACTTTAGTGACTCATCACAAACCTCTAGTTTGGTTTCAGAATTCTAAAGACCCTTGTTCACGAGTTTCACGTTGGAGATTGAAACTCGCAGAATATGATTTTAATGTAATTTACAAAGCAGGAAAAATGAATTTAAATGCAGACGCTCTCTCAAGAAACCCCATTGATGATAACAAAGATAAATAAAAATATTTACAAGTTGATGACAATGATACTTTTATGACTCCTCAAGAAAAAATGTTTTACAAGAAAACTTTCACAAGAAATAAACAAGAAAACTCTGAAAATAAGGTAAACCCTTTAAAACGAAGAAATTTGAATCCAGTAATCGTACCAGACGACGTAGATCATTTTAGCAAAATTTAGGAAGCCCAACTATTAAATATTGACTCAAAAATTCCAGAATATTTTTAAGACTTTCTTAGTGAAAAATCATTTTGTGAGACTGGTAAGAATATTTTTAAATACACAAATGCATTCAAAAATCTGGCCTCAAGACTTGTTTTTATGGCAATATTTTTAATAAGTCCAGTATTTTTCAAGAAATATGAAAATTTATCATGGAAAACTATTACTACTAGAGCTCAAAAGAAAAAACATTAAGAAACAGCAAAAAATTTAAATCAAGATGAAAATCAAGAAAAATTAGATAAAATTTTTTTCTCTAAACCTCTTGTGAAAAAACCAAGAGATAGGCCAAGAAAAAATCTACTTACAAATTTAAAAAATATTCCCTCTCAAACAAAAAGAAAGAGAGGTTTGACCAAGAAAACAATAGTATATTATGTGCCTAACTGCATAATGAGGGTTATTACGCGACAACGAACAATGCTCGTAGGAGATTGAAGCATATTTTGTTATGACAAGTGGAACCCCTCTCGATAACGGATCAAAAACCTTAAAAAAACGTGAAAATTCACCAAAATTTAAAAATTTACAAAAGGGAATAGAAAAAGTGATTAAAAAAGGAAACTAATACCATTTTGCACTTCCAATTGAAGAAGAAACTAAAGACAATTTATCCGAAACTTTAAATAATATAAAATTATCAATTCATTCATTACATGAATTATGTCAACAGTTTAAATAACGATCATTTAGTATTTGGAATTAAATAAGTACCGTGATGATTAATATGAACGTATCTGGAAATAAAATATTAGACCAGATTTTATATAAAGATATTTTATTATACGCGTAAAAAATACTAAGTATAAAGTAATTAAAATAAATATAAATATCCATTCCATTTCATCCGAATTCTTCCACTGAAATATAAATATCGAAGAAAGCACTTTTATATTTTTTTACAAAATGGATTTGTATAAGAAATATAGTGTCGTTGATGTTGCATTCAAAACCCATTAAGTATTTCTTTACCTTCCTTAATTTCAGAAAATTTAACTGAACAAGATAAAAATATTTTATTCAGTATGAGATTTCGAATGGAATATTATCAATACTTTATCAAAGTTTCACTAATTTTTTGTTCCTTTCCTTTTATTTAGAGATTTTTTGGCACTATCAGATAAGTTGAAGGAACAAATGATCATCCTTGTACACGAACCTTCTTGCAAATATACAAGATATGAGCTGCCTTTAGCATTTTGAAACCTCCAAAGCTTGGAAATTGTAGTACTTTCGATGGCAATCCTCCACAGCCCTTAATAACAATTTCAAAATTGAAAGAATTACATCAGTCGAATAGTAAAAGCGCAATTCATGAAATTCGAGAAAAGTTAAAAGCAATAATCGATTGTGAAGACACTGATTTTAGTGATTTTGTAGATGCAGTGGCGCACGATTATGATTTACCAGCTGTTACTAACCTCTTATTACACTTAGGTACCAATCGACCATCTGAACCTCATTCCGAGCTCCATCAAGTATTGCTAACAGCTTTAGCGGCACAAAACCCGAAAGTGACACCCGGAACTTCAACACATAACGTTCTATGTGCAAGTTAACATTCTGTTATTTGGAAATTGAATCTTTCTCTGAAACCGAGAAATAGTTGTGTATCAGAAAATACACAAATCCTTCATCCTTAGCGACAAGAGGCATTTATTCTCAATCTTATCTTGATCAACTGCGAAATCATATTATGTTTCCAGCAGAAAAACCAATGATTCTAAATTCATTAGCTAGAGAAATAACAGGACATCCAACTATTAATCAATAAACATCATTAACGAATTTATTTAATGAAGATGTAATTGACATCGACAGGATCGGGATAATCATCACCTTTTCTCTGTAATTTTCCAATTTATGGGGCGGATCGAGTAGTTCCATGAGGCGGAATTTTCAGAGAGAAACTTAATTGAATGAACCCTCTATTATCAATAATATACGGATAACTGTGTGAAATGTTTTGACACAAATATCTAGCCAGAAGGAATTAAAATTATTAGAACTCCAATGAGTTCTGATAATCAGGGCACTGCTATTGTTCAAGCAGAGTCCTCACCCTTCCTACACGTTTTTCCCTCAAAGGAGAGGGTTTCCGGGTAGGTTTGCGATATTCTTGTGACGTCCTAAGCTTTAAATTAATATAAATATTTCCTACCTAAAGTCTAGAGCCAATTACCCTAACTATGTTCCTCTGTTTATTTTTAAAATTAACAATTAACCGGGTAGAGGACAAGCCAAATGAATCAAATTACAAACTTTGTTAATAATAATTTATTATAAAAATACAAATTTTATTTTAACCCAAGCGACTTTTTAGTTGTTGGTTGCAGGCTGTTTTTCTTTGGTTGGTCGAGTCTGATTGGTCCAACCCTAAAGAAAAACACACCGTGAGTCTAAAGGACTCAAAAGAAAAGAGAACTTTAATAGAAACAAGTTATTTGACTTACCGGTTGTTATTGATGAGGTGGCCTCTTGAAAGCGATAATCCTTTAAGCTCTGTGTATCCTCTGCTAATCGGGTACCTCCCCTAATTATCTTTGTTCACCAACAGTGGCAGGTCAATCCTTAGTTTAACAGGTATCCTTATTTTGATGCCACGATTACAATGACACTAAATCCAGCTTTATTGAAATTCACTCCGTTCTTATTATATTGGTTTTCCCGAACACGTGGAAATTACGGCCACTTAGATTTATTGCGGTACGGCGACGAAAAACCGGTTCTAGCGATGCTGCTTGATTGTACGCTCCCTTAGACTTGCTTCGACTCAGACTCCGACGCGCTTAGACTTGTTTAGACTCAGACTCCGACGCGCTTAGACTTGCTTAGACTTAGACTCCGACGCGCTTAGACTTATGTTTAGGCCTTGCAGCCTGGCTTATATTGTCGTCTGTAGTCTCAACTCGTAGGTAGAAAGCATGGGAATTTGAGTTCCATGGTTTCAATAACTTTTTCGAAGTCCATTAGAATCTTAGGTGTCAGTGTGGTGAGTTGAGACTATGGGCCAGTTTGCTGGTGTGCTGCGTTGGTGAGCTTAGGGACTCACACCGATTTTCCAAGTCCGTGTGGGTCATGCTTTCGTGGTGTGGGTGTACTCACATCTTCTCAAGGGCTGTGTAAACCCGTACCATCAGGTTTTTAGGTAGATTTAGTCGCAAGGGTCAATGACATTATTTGTATACATAGGTAAGTAATAGAGTAACTATAATACAGTTGTTGTACATAGATGGTGATTATGATTTGTTTATAATTCTATTAATCTTTATATTTAAACATTGCTTTTGTTTATAAAATAACATAATAGTAATAGTTATTAAAAGAACGTATTTTATAATTAATTGCTGATTGTTGATTAACATCAAATAAGAATATTAACAATAATGATAATTATTATAAACATTATTATTATAGCATTTGAATTATTATAATATTTGTTGCAAATCTTAATAACAATATGAAATAATTATAATGAAAGTGATTGATAATTATTGCAAATCAAGAAATTGAAGTAACATTGTTATTATTTAATATTTGTTGCATTTTGACAATTAATGTTAATAACAATATTAAATATTAATAATAATACAGATTAATAATAATTTTAAATATAAAGGTTGAAGTAATATTGTTGTTATATAACATTTTTTGCATTTCGTTAATTGTTATTTTTAACAATAGTAATAATAATAGTTAATAATAATAAAAGGCAATATTTGTTTTAATTAGTATTTTATCAATAAAATCAATTGTTTATTGATATTTTAGTTAATAGTAATAATGAAATTATTTATAAAAACAATTACATGTATCTAGCAACAATATTTATAGCAACAATAAAACGTGTTATATGATATAATAGCATAATAGTTTTATATGATTATAATATATAATATAACTGTCATGGATACGTGACATTCTTATCGCGAGGCGAATGCGAGGGTGTCCGCCAATTTGAAAGGCGAATTGACGCATCGGCTGACAACTGTCAATTTATCAGTACCGCAGTATCAGGAATCTTCATTGCCAAGGATCTTTCAGGAGTCCAGTGGCTTACATCTTCATCAGCGGAGAATTCACGACGATTTGCAGGTTGCAGCATCTGATTAATTAGGAGTAACCCGTGTTAAGTGATGTGCTGTGATAAAACGAGATCTTTGCGATGTATTATGGTCATTTTGTGCAAAAGTGTGTTATGCTGTATGTGAATGGATTTAAGTGTTCTGAGCGGAGAGCTGGAAGAAAATTTCTCGAATGTAAGTCTCGCATGTATCATTTGTCCTTTTATTCTGAGTTTTAGAATTTTTGCTTAACAAACTATTTTTGGTCGATAATTAATGTAATACTGTTTCTGGATTTCGTTGAATCTATAGATAGATTTTGAATCATAATTAACGTGAAATTTTAATTCAACTTATCAATTCCGACAATTTAAAAATGTTGCAATTTGTTACACGATTTAAAATAAAACAAATAAATAAATGAATAAAATATTCGATTTTTGAGATGGAGAATAACAACGAGACTCCTCGGGTAGATATCGCACTACCTCAAAATACTGTACCTCCTGTTACCGTAAATAGAACTTCTAATAATATTCCCCAACCACTTCAATTTGAACTGAGTCAATTGAACAGTATTCTGTTGAATTCTCAAATCGCTTATTTTGCACCAGCATCTGATTTACTAAATTCCGCTTCTAACGATGCTTCGACATCTAGAGAACAGCCTCGTTATTTCATATATTCCAGAAATAACAACAGCGAGAATCAAACCCAAAATTCAAGTCCTAACGATCCAGTTTCTCGTGTCACTACTGACCCACTTTCCACAGTGATGTCTCACACATCCAGCACAATTTCTCCAACCTTAGAAGCACGTTATGTCGGCGTTAAAATTGCGGACGAAATGGTCCCTATATTTGACGGCAACACACCGCCCGTTGCTACTATTGTTCGCGATTGTAAGTTCGCTCAATAATCTGTACATCCCGGAGATAGACCCTTTCTAGCCAAACTTATTAGAATTCGTTTAAAAGGCGATGCAAATGCCTACCTACAAAACACCAGCGAGCCTGAAAATTTAGGAGAGCTTCTCGATGTTCTTAGACTTGCTTTTAGCCCTCAGGGAGACCTAAATCAGTTGCAAGCCGAAATGTCAAGCGTTATTCAGAAAAGCTCTGAATCTGTTCTCCAGTATGGAATTAGGGTTAGTGAAATACTTCGAAAAACTATTGAAGTAATTGAACAAGATTTCCCGGTCGAGGCAGCCACTGGGATGCGTCTTGGTGCGAATAGGAATGCTACGTCGTGTTTTATTCGAGGTTTACAACCTGAAATTGAATCGCATGTTTCTTTGCGAAACCCTATCACTCTTCAACATGCAATAAGTACGGCTACAATAGTAGAAAATGAGGTGTTGCATTTGAAACAACTTCATCGAGCCCATGAATTTAAGTCAGACCATACTAGAACACATTTGAACCGTTGTTAAACCGGGCTAAGGCAGGTGGCGGTATTACAGGGGCAGGAGGCCGGGCCGTCAAGCCAAAACGATAGTAGGTGCTATAATTGTGGCAAAAAGGGACATTACAAACGACAGTGTACCTTAAAATCTTCGCGTTTTAGCGACAACAAAACCAGTAGGAATGGTGCAAAGCATCAAAATATAAAAACTTGCGATTTTTGTAATATGAAAAATCATCTTTCAGAAAAATGGTTTCTCCGAGTAAAATTTGAGCAATTGAAAGAAGAATTTTTTCGGAAGCGCGATCAGGGCTCCCAATGGAAAAAGAAACGCGATCACGAATTAGGGAATCAACAGAACTCGAGAAAGTCCTAAAACCAACCATCCGACGAGTCCTTTGGGTCTTAAATAAAAATAAAAATTTCAAATCACCCGTAATATCACTTTCTCACAGCGGTTTTCTGACAGATAGTGCCGATATGTTAATTGACACTGGATCTGATTTAAATTTACTTAAGGAAAATGTAATTAGGTCACATATAGAAATAGATAGAAATAAAATCTTTTATCTCACCGGAATAAGCAAGGGTTTAGTCAAAACGAAAGGTGAAATAAGTTTGTTCTTAAAGGGGACTGAATGTAAATTCCAAATTGTCCCAATAAACTTTCCTATAGCACAAAAAGGAGTTTTGGGAATTGAGTATTTAAGCACTCAAGGTGCGACACTGCAATTTAACGATTCGAGAAATATTAATCTTTATCCCTATCAATTTCATATTCCTGGGGACAAGTTGGGGTTTACCTCTGTTACTTCTCATAAAATTAAAACTACTGATTAAATTCCTACACATTCGAAAATATACAGGTATCCGCAGATACATAAGGAAGAAATTAAGAAACAAGTGGGAGAATTATTAAAAAATAACATTATCGAATCTTTCAATTCACCCTATAATTCTCCAGTCTGGATTGTTCCCAAAAAAGCTGATTCGCAGGGTATGAAACGGTGGCGAATGGTAATTGATTACCGCCACTTAACGAAAAAACGATAAGTGATGCCTACCCCCTGCCGAATATCACTGATATTCTCGACCAATTGGAAGGAGCAAAGTATTTCACTACGCTCGACCTTGCTTCAGGATTCCATCAGATTCCTATGGATCCTGGATCCAAGACATAAACTGCGTTTTCCACCCCTCATGGTCATTACGAGTTTAAGCGCATGCCATTTGGATTGAAAAATGCACCACCTACATTCCAGAGACTGATGGATCAGGTATTATCTGGCCTCCAAGGAGTTGAACTATTTGTCTATATGGATGACATTGTCATCTATGCCAACTCCTTTGAAGAGCACTCAAGAAAATTGAGAAAACTCCTGGGGAGATTAAAAAGTGGTGGGCTAACTTTGCAGCCTGATAAATGAAATTTTTTACGGAAAGAAATTGCTTATTTAGGGCATGTAATAACCCAGCATGGTGTGAAACCAGATCCCGGTAAAAGAGACGCAGTGAAGAAATTCCCTATTCCGAAAAATAGGAAAAAATGTAAAGCAATTCCTCGGACTCGTAGGATATTATCGAAAATTTATTCCAGATTTCGCAAAAATAGCTAAGCCTTTAAATCATCGCACAAGACTCGATATTAAATTCCACTGGGATGATTCACAACAAAAAGCTTTCGAATCTCTACGCGATAGAATTATTTCCGAACCCATTCTTCAATACCCTAATTTCAAAAAACCATTCATTGTTACCACAGACGCTTCCGACTATGCACTGGGAGCAGTGCTTAGTCAGGGCGAAATTGGCAAGGATTTGCCAATCGCTTTCGCTTCACGTACTCTAAACGGACCTGAAACACGATACTCAACGACTGAAAAAGAACTCATTGCTATTCTTTATGGAGTGGAACATTTTCGACCTTATTTGTATGGACAACGGTTTACATTGGTCACTGATCATAGACCTCTCGTCTGGTTACACAATATAAAAAACTCAGCTTCAAAACTTGATCGCTGGAAGCTGCGTTTGGCCGAATACGATTGTAACGTGGTGTATAAACCCGGGAGAATTAATTCAAACGCGGATGCATTATCTCGAAATCCAGTGGATAAGGTGAATGGTAGCGAGACAATCGGGCAAATAAGTAATGTAAACAAATATTCACTGGAATCCTCGAATGAGAATCATCTTTCTAACAATGAGCCGCTGGAGTCGGGACAGGTGCTTGCTCTTAAAAGCAAATCACTTTCCTCGAACTCAGAGGTTCCCAAAAAGAAAGATGATGAATTCAGTCAATGGAATCAAGAAATGATTGGCCGAATTTTCTTGATGAATTCCGAAACGGTAGAAATTAACGAATACGATTCAGATCACACCGACTTAAGACAGTTCCAAAATGATTTTGAAATTATTGAAGAGCACGAATCTGTATCGGAATCTGAGTCGGATTCAGGAAGTGATTTTTATGAATCAGCTGTTAATTCCGAAGGTAGGCCGTCACCCTGTAGGGAGACTGACAACCCACTCTCCTGTCAGGTTAACGGGGACTACCGCATTTTATGTCGCAAACCCCCGCGGGGAGAGTTGGGGTCAGAACTTAATCATAAAAGTTCTGTAAGCTCTATAGGGAGCCCCACTATCAGTAGCAAGCTCACGGCTCAAAACCGTCGAAAAACCTGTGTGGGGAGAGTAACTCAATTGTCGGAGTCAACGACCAGAAATCCTCGAAATAAAAGCTCGTTGGACACCAGGCGAGGTGAAAAGATAGGTGGTACGGTCGGTTCGCTGATGGCCCAGCGAGGGAATGAATTTTGGCCCGTTAGGGACCCTCGCATCAGCATTTCACCGGCATACGTGTCGCTGAATAACCTGGAGGGAGAGACTTTGAGTACCGGAGAGTTAGGTAGCCTCAGAAAAAGAAAAACTAGATAAGGATGAAGGTAAATATGCGAGTGAGGTCTGGTCTAAATCTAAACGTTGTAAGTTACAGTCAGATATTTTGAAGTCACGTCTCGATACTGCTCACATTTTCCTCACCGATAGGGATTGCATTGTCTACAAAAGAGATCTGATAGTTTCAAGGGAAGATAATATACTAAATTTAATTTCGCGTGACTGCAAATTTACTACTACTACAAGTCGAGACCTTAGTAGTGAAGCTTTTATTCGGTCAGACGAGCTTCTGCAGGCAAAACCCGAGTAAGGCCAAATTTTAAGCTTTCAGCATGGAAATAAATACATTTTTAATGCCGTAATTAAAGAATCTTGTGATGACAGAACAGTAAAAGACGATTTGAAACCCATTTTTGAATCTCTGAAAGTTTCAATAATTTCCTTGAACGAAAAGACTGTTAGTATGTCAAGATACGGTAGTGGTTTCGATGGCATCACATGGCTCGAAGTAGAGGATTTAATAAGAGATGTATTCAAAGATAGTGGGATTGCGATTTTTGTTTGCACTGGCGAAATAAAAATCCCTTTAGAGTCAGAACGGGAAAATATCATACGCGAAGCTCATAGTTCCGTCATCGGAGGACACAGAGGAGTCAGTAAAACTTTAAATCGCATTCGTGAAAGATTTACTTGGCCTAAGATGAGAAATGATGTAGAGAAGTTTGTAAAATATTGCGAAAGTTGTCAGAAAAAGAAAATAGTACGCGTAAAAACAAGGCAGCCCATGAAAATAACTGATACGCCAAGGGAAGCTTTCGATAAAGTGCAAATAGATCTTGTGGGCCCACTCCCTCAAACCGAGAACGGAAATGTTTATATACTAACGTTACAGGATTGTTTAACTAAATATTCAGAAGCTATTCCTATTCCAAATCAAGAAGCGGTCACAGTTGCTATGGTCCTTGCTGAAAATTTTATAACTAGGTTTGGTTGTCCAAGATCAATTCAAACTGATCAAGGCAGCTATTTCATGAGCTAGATATTCAATTCTTTTGTAAAATATTTAAAATTCGTCAGTTCAGATCTACTGCATACCACCCTCAATCTCTACGTGCTTTTGAGTGCAGCCACTGTGTCATTGTGGAGTACCTGCGTCATTTTGCTACAATAAATGATTGGGTAAATCTTTGGCAAAAAGGCCAGAATTTCCTCAGAGTTTGAAAAAGAGAGTGTTCCCCGTACTTTTATTGAGCATATGGATGACCTTCGTCATAAACTGAGCGAGACGCAGGCAAAAGCTGTTACAAATATCAATAAAGCCAAGCAGAAGTACAAACGGAATTATGATAAAAAATTGAATCCTCGTACTTTTGCGGTAGGCGAGTATATTCGATTGCAGAAAGGTGATAGGGCTAATAAACTTTCAGATTATTATGAAGGTCCATACGTGATAACCCGGGTTTTTGACGATCGCAATGTTGAGTTGCAAATTAGACCCAATGAGAGGAAAATTGTGCATTCAAACAGACTAGAGAAGGCATACGTGCACCTCAACTCTTAGTCAATGCCCACACACGATATTTTGAATTGTAGAATATAAGTTCCTCAGTTCGCGCTCTCTGTTGTCGCGATCACGTTTGCCCTTTTAATGGTAGACCTAAAAGGAAAAAGGTGTTTCCTTAGGAAACACCTTTATTATAAGGGGGAGGTGTGACGATTGGTGACTGGCGCGAACTATCTTCCTTATGTGGTCGATAAAGTAGAACTATTTCATTATCCACGGTTTATAATTGATAATATTTCTTATATTTTAAAACATAAGTTGAATTATATTTAAGATTAGACTTATTTGAAGGTAGAATGATTTTCAATTTTTGGAACTATAAATATAAATCTATGAAATATAACCTAAAGAAAGCTCAGAATAAGCATGGGACAGGATGCAAGGAGACAAGAATGTTTTGAATGAATCTATAATGTTCTTGGAACTCTCAAAATCCATTTTGGAAGAACATCTTGTTTTTGAAATACGACTCATACTAAACTTAGGCTTAGAAATAAGAATAGAGTCTTATATATAAGAAGTTCAGTTAATATTTTCGATTCTTCAAGAACAGTCGTTCACTTCTGTAGATATCATTAGATTAGAATTCCGAATTTTATAAACGCGAGTCAAAACTAAGACCAAATTATAAAAAAAACTGTCCAAAGAAAAATTTTTTTTTTAATAAATAATATCGTTTTAAATTTGATTTTATCTCAAGTTAAGTTTTTCAACCTTTCATCAGTTCCTTAAATTTTACGTTTCAACGTTCAAGGCATAAAACCCACCTTACAGATTTCTACATAACGAACACACGTTTGGGGGAGTTACAAAATTGGTGACAGCGGTGGGATTCGAACCCACGCCCTGACAAACACTACTCTTTATCCTCACTCTGAACTAAAAGAAGAACTTAGTAGAACACACTACTCTATCCAAATCCAGCATGTTCAGAATGTCGCATGATCCTTTTACTAATTTACTGAACAAACTTATTCAACAAAGAAGAGATTCACCCCTAATTCACAAAATAATCATTGATTAAACCATTAATAACGAGTATTCATTTTACGTAAATTTACAATATAAAAAATACATAATTATGAGTAGTGGCAAAGATAAAGATAATGTAAAACAAAGGGTAGCACGGAATTTATATCAAACCTTAATTAATGAATCGGAAAAAACCAATCAAAATGCCAAACCAAATTTTATTAGTAAAAATTACAAGAAATTAAACAAAATATGCACTCCAAACAAATTTTCATACCCAAAATATACGGTATTACGAATAAAAACTTTATTACAAGATTCAACATACATAGCAATTTTATTATTAACAATATTATACAAATAGGAATAGCAAACTCGAAAGAAATCGTTAAGAATTTTGCTGCTATAAAAATTATTAATTCTCTTTCGCATAAAGACGAGAAATGGGAACTAAGTTTGATAAACTCACTAGAACATTTGCATGTAACAATTCAAAAATCATCTACAAACGATCCAAAACCTTCAACGAGTAGCCAAATAACAAAACCTATTACTTCAAATAACAATCGTGTTAAAAATACAAATTCATATAAAATGTAAACATTCCATACCGATTCAGGAAACCAACGACAATGGAGCATTACTACGACGAGCCTACCCACGTACCTATTTACAAAAAAAAGAGACTCCATGGGATTTTTAAATCATGTAGAAATTTTAAGGAATTTCACGATAGAATATAGATTGTCGTTACCGCAGTATACAGTCTATCCTGATTCCAATTCAAAAACAAAATCATTTTTTCATGCACAAATTAATATAAATAAACATTTTGTTATACAAGCCGGCCCTAATAGCGAATTAGCAGAAAATACAGCGGCATTAAAATTATTGTTAATACTAATGAGACCATACGATCTCTGTGACGATAATTTTGATAATAATGGTGGTAAAAAATGCAAAAGCAAAAAATGAAAGTGTTCAGACCGATCCAAGACCAAAATTAATACCTTGGAAAAATTCATGTAGATTCTGTAACACTCAAATGCATGCTACAAAAGAGAGCCGTAGACGAAATATTTTAAAATTTGAGAAATCAAACCAATGTCCCCCTCCACTTCCGCCCAGAAACTCCTGAACATTTAGCAGACTATTTTCCCCTTTTCTACAAAAAAACTCCTAGACCAAAATCCAACGACATGTAAACATCCTATTTTCTCCAATATTAACCCTACTTTTCTTTTTCAGTCTTCCAAGAAGCCTAATGAATTTCCTTAATCAACTAGCATCCGGAGTGTATTTAATTTTAATTCCACTCTTTTTCTCCGAAGCAGAAAAATACTTCATAGACTCACAATTTTCTCACTCTTCAGGGATTTATTTTGAACCAATTTCAAAAGTTCGTCTTTTTTCTGAAATATATCATTTTATATCTTATATCGATATCTTTCAGCCAGACGTACTTAAATACAAAATAACAGATTTCTCACATAAATTATATGAATATTGCATACTTTCAAATATTGCCAATAATTGTAATTTATACGATCATCAGACACAACTTGATTTTATAGAACAACGAATCAACTATTTTCTGGAAGAAATATCATTTATATCTAGAAAAGTACTTTTAGAATTGAGAATAAGACAGGGATCCTCCCTTTACTGGCCCAAAGAAAATTTATTCCTTCTTCCTAATTCATTTTTCCAAAAAGTTACGAATCTTCCTTCAAAACTTGGCAACATTGCGACCTACAAAGATTGGCATAATTCTCAAAAAGATCCAAATATTCATCTATATTGAATATTAGCAGTAAATTGGCTTAAAGACCTGCATGGAATTTCTCAATCTTTTCTTTCATTCCTTGACCAACTTAGAGAAGCCATTACCCATGCCGTAACTAATTTATGTTGAACAGTATTTGAATGAGAAATTTGAAATTAGTCAAGGAAACGAAGTTTTGGTAGAAAACATCCCTGCATGATTTATACGCATCTACCCTCCACGCATGTACTTACGCATTGAAGATTTTGTAACTTTTAATAGAATTCTTAATACTAAAAAATTTTTCATTAAATATTTCAAATTCTTTAAATATTGTAAATTTCTCCTTACAAAAATGCTGCCCCAAGAATTTGAAACAATCGAAGCGGAAGAAGTTCAAGCAAGCGAGCAGGATATCCAGCCGTATTTTGAACATCGTTTGTGGTCAGAATACTGTTGCACAACCCTACCCGAAAATGTTTACATAAATGTCATTGGAAAAAAACTTGTTTGCGAGGATTGTTATATGATGAAACTTACCTGCTTCGACTCCGAGGTAACATTACTTGTCGAAATAGACTATATAGTCATAAAAGACTTATATTATACTTTAAAACTATCCAGCCTCGACTGATCCCTTTGCGATACAAGAATTTTTACATGCGGCAAAGAGCAGATCTATGCTTAAATTGTGCGGAACGTTTAATAACTCTGTACGGACAAGAAGCATTGTATAACGACGTCAATTCCGAAGCAGGAACCTGTAATTTTGAAAGAAATAGAAGAAAAATGCTTGATCCCCGAACCCAAAATTTTCAAAATAAGTTATAAAAACGGTGAAGAAACTTTACAAACATGGACCAACTCTTGTGAAAGGTGTTTTCAAAGAGGACATTTAGCCCAAAACTGCCACAACCCTTTAGGAAATAAAAAATATAAAAAATAGTCTTCAATATTCAATATATACAATGTATATATCATATACATAATCAACGTGTATTCAAAACTTAGATTATTTCTAACGATAGTTCACATTTTTAACATCCATTTTCTTCACAACATATAAATGAAAAAATCAATCTAAAAATATTGTATGTATTCACGAAAAGAAACAAAATATATATATGTTATATTAGATGTACTATAGGCACAGGCTAGGTCTAGAGTAAAATGTGGGGAAGTTAGTAAAAGAGAGAGGAAACCACCTATTGAAAAGAGAGGTATACTACGCCACACACAGCGGGATACTGCGCAATGCGTGACGTCACCAAAAAATATAATATAAAAAGGACACGCCACCAAGGGTAAAGCTAATCTTGTGAGCAGAATTAAGTGCGGCAAATTTCGAAAACTTAAAAGGAATCACAACGTGAAGTAACCGTTCAGTGCAGTTAACCAGTCATAAATTAACCATGGTCCTTTTTACACATCCACCATTATACACACTCTGTCCTTGTCACTCCTGTGGGAATCCTACTCACCACTTCGTCGCAGTCACACCTGTGGGGATTCTTTTAACTAAAGATTTATGCTTGTGTGGACCATCAGAAAAGGATATTTGAGGGATATATATAGAGGTACCGAACCCCTCTCTCCATCTTTTTTTCTCTCGTTTGTTATATTTACCAATTGCCTATGCCATACTTATATGCATTGATTGATATTTAGATTCTTGTAATTTAACTTCATAATTTTATAATATTGATTAACCTTATTATTCAAATAAATTCAATTTGTATTATGTTACTAATCATTGTGTTCTTTACTGACTTGTCTTCATGCCTAAGCGATAATCACGTGATCCTAACTTAAAATGAGGAACCTTCGATCAAAGTAAGTATGTACGTAGTTGTGACGTAACACTTCTAACTCATTTCATGCATTTTAGCTGTATAACAATCTTGAATCCTATGTTATATAATCCGTTGATAATCTCTTTTTTGAATATCGATGTCTTCAAGTTCAATTCAATAAACGTGTCGTATTATCCATGCCAAATTGATGAGTGTCTAGCAATGTACAATATTTAAACGCCGCTATAATATAAATGTAGATATTAAGTTACACCTCACTATCATTAATCCAATTTCAAAAGGAAATTTCTCTTTCAAAAATACCTACCCGACGATGTTTCAATATATACGTACACAAACGACTTGATTGACACAAATCACCACTCGGTGTTTAAAGAAACTTTTATCTAGTTGTTTGAACACTCATTAACTTGCTTATTAGCTTTGATTTCAATAAATCCACTTACTTAGCCTGCGTAATCTCTGCCCCCTCTCCCTCCCACCCATATCACATGACTCAGTTGGATTTATGAGTACGTGTTTAACAACATATATGGCAGCTTCTACAGAGAAATCTCAGATTTTACGTATGTGACAAGATAATCACATTACTTATTTGTAACAGTAGAAAAATGCGCTTTTCATTGACGAATGGGGAAACTAATACCACTATACCATAGACAATACTATTAGGATGTTAGATTTTGGCGAGAAATCGCGTTTAAAACTTCACACTGCGTTGTTACGCATAAGCCGTTATAGTGACAACGATCATGACGGAGTGCTGTTGGCTAATTAGATTGCGAGAATATTTTTATTCAGAAATATAGCAATATATCAGCGCAGTATACATGAAAAGAAAAAAATTGAACAGACTAATGAATGAAGACGTTGTACATGAGGCAGAACCTGACGAGCATATTTTAAGATATTACTATACTTGTAAAATGGGAGCTGAATCACTCGGGTTCATGTGCACTTGCGAGTCTAAATGAGTAGGACTGCCCCATTTTCCCACCCTTATAAACTGGTTTTGTCTTTATTTTGTATATGCTGCTAAAGTGGACTGCTCCATTGACTTGCTCACATTTCCAGAAATGCCAGGACTATCTATTATTGTCAGGAAAGCCCCATTATATTGCCCGTATTACCTGGATTGATCTTGACAATGTTGCCAGCGTTGTCAGTGATTGTGCTGATCACATTTTAATAAAATATCTGTACCTGGGGTGCTATTCTCGAGATCACTCGACTAATTTTCGTATGCGAAAGAATTGTACTATATTTCTTTGATTACTACCATACAAAATCACAAGATACGGCCTCGAATCGCCAAAACAATAGAAATTATCAATGCGTTCAAACGAATTTTTGAATTCTTGCTTAAATAGCTTACTGGATTACATGTTTGGCTGGTAATGAAATGGAAAATGATTGATTTCTGTTACGTGACGAGAGTTGTTTCTCAGCATACCCTGTTGTATGATGCTGAGAGCCCTCACCAACCTTTCCATTTCTACATTTTGCTCCTTCAGGAGCTGGAGGAGGTCCTTCCATCCCTCAGCTCCTGGAGAAGCATCCAAGTCCACTTTCCCCACGGTTTTTGTTTTTGAGTCCATAAATCTTTTTACCAGCGCATCGTGCGTAGAGGAGCGGGTCGGAATAGTTGGGAACGGGTGTACCCTCGGACCGAAGTCCTACCCCAGGTCCCTGAAGCCCAACCTCCGCTTAGCCGGTCCCAGAATACACGGACAGACCGGACTCGCTCGAAGCAACACAGGCTCCGACACCTGTGTTCAATACGCACTACCTGATCAAGGTCCCGAAGGGGCTGGCTTCTGATCCCGCATGACACACCACCTCGGTGGAGCTAGGATCACAGCAGTCTCGCCTCCTCGTAGGCCGGGGAAGACACCACTCGGCGACGAAGCACTCCCAGTGGGATGCCATACGGAAACGATCGTTTGGACTGTTATTGGTCACAGACTGCGGAGGCTTTGCAGTGTCACCCAGGAGATTCCATACACCATTTGCTCTTAGCCTCATTCAAGAGAGAGACCGTCTATAGGTTCTACTCTCACATTCGAAGGACACATATCACAGTCATGCGGCGCTGACATTCATTCAGTTCACTCATTTCTCACAGGCACTCGCAGACTCATTCTCAGCGCCGCTACCTGGGGCATACATCCTTCTCCATGCATGGGGATACACCCGTTTATAGCATCCCCCGCTTTCAACCTGGGAATGACCCGTTTATAGGGCACCCTTCACGCAATGGGAAGATGCCCGTCTATAGAGGCCCCTTCATTTCTTCACTGATTCATCGGGAAACTACAACCTCCAAGACCCGAGGGCAGTCTGCTAAGCCTCCTCACCCGTCCTTTTCTGGCATAGCCAAGAGAAGGACTTCGTCAAGGTACGAAGTTTAAGGAGACTCTACCTGGTTTTTAAGGCGTTGTTTAAAATTGAACCCAGATGTCCAGATTCCAGTAGACCAGAGATGCTGCTTCTACAGGAGTGTTTGGTTGAGTCCTCTTTCGAAAATGTCGCGAGTTTGCACTTTTTGAGCCGCAATTTCTAAATTCTCCCAAAATAATATGACGTCTGAAGTCACGTAAGAAATGTTTATTTCTCTATTCTAAAAGCATGAAATATAAAGTTAAAAATTTCGAGTATGAGGCTCATACCTCAATAACTCGGGATTACTGTTCCTTTTAAATTCTTTTCTCAATACCAGGGCAAAGATAAAATGTAAAGTAATGAAAGTGAATCCCGGGAAAAATCGTACCATACTTAATAGGAGCACGCTATTTTGTCATAGCTTCTATATTAGGTAAGGAAAGAAATAGTACAAATTCAAATACCAGAATGGTTACTAGCACCCAGAAATTTTTATGGAGAAACACTTAAAAAATTCATAGAAAGAGCGAGAAAGGGGAGAAAAAATACTATAGCAAAAATTGTTTTAGGTCAAGACTTACTTCTATTTTCTCTTGTTGAAAAGTTCATTTTTTTTCTAGATTCCTTTGAAGAAGTAGTTAAAGCTGGAAAAAATTAGTTATTTCACTTTTTATTCCTTATTCGAATCGAATGTGAGATTTTGACAACTTGAAATTCCCTTTTTATTGCTATGTGAATAATTAACTGCAGAAATAACTCTTGAAAAAAATTTAGCATTTTTTAAAATCTTTGAAGATGTTGCAGGTTGACGTTTTTTATGCAGAAAAAACTTGAAGTTTTAGTTGTAAATAATCATGAATAATTCAGCCCTAGCCTCCTTGAAGGAAAAATTCGAGATTTTTGTTTATAGAAATTGGTTATTGTTCATTGATTAACTTAAACTTAAATTTTATATTTGAAATATCTTATAACTATTTTTTATAATTCATGTTACTTTATTTACATATTCGATATTGTCTGAATTTATTCATGCGGTAGAGAAGTATAATAATTTATTTTTATGAAATAAGAAATACATTGTTTGCAACTTTGTACACCGCACGGTGTTTGTAAGCGCTATTAAAAATCACTGCTGACTTTAAACCACGATATCTCGGTGAAAAAAAGATATAGAGCATTTTTCAAGAACTTTTGGAAAGCTTATGAAATTCTACGCCTAGTGATGCTTAACAAATATTTTTTTGACCCTCTGAAAATTATACAGCACATGAGGAGTTAAAAAACAAAATTCAAGATTTTCTCAAATTACATATATACCTCAACTTCAACTTTTAGCCTGACCTATGAAAAATGTATCCAAAATCTGAAAATTATACGACATGGATTTAAAATCTTAACTTGAATTTAAGCCGAGAAAACTTAAAAAATATTCATGGGTACCCGAGATACGATTAAAAATGTTCAATCGTATCTGAGTTGAATTTTAATCGACGATCACGGTTATCGGCCGGTTTGTTGCTAGCCTCCTTGGTTGAGGCAGGACCGAATAGGCCACGCACAAAAGTGGCGCTTAAGTGGTGCCCTTTTATATGTTCTTTGATCCAAGAACTTGTTTCATTTATTTCATTTCCTTTCATTCTTAGTTTATATTCACAATTACTATTAAAATTTGTATTTATGTTCTAGTTTATAAGAATTTTAAAAAATAAATCATGTTTATGTATCATAGTTCTATTCGATAATATGGGGTAATATTGGATTTAAATAATTCTTAATAATCAGAAATAACAATAAATATTTTTTTAAATTTAGAATAATTAGAAAAAAAAATTACTAATGAACTGAATCAAAAATACATATAAGAGGGCTCCACTTAAGCGCCACCTTTGTGCGTGGCCTACTCGGTCCTGCCTCAACGAAGGAGGCGAGCAGAAAACCGTCGAGATATATCCATTTACTCTATTAGAAATAAACTAAATTTGCGGAAATTTTTCTATATATGTAATTTGATAAATGCTTTCAAAAAAATGATGTTAACTTCTGATAGTTTCAAAATTTTATTTCAAATAATTCTTCATTATATTCTTATATTTTTGAATCTATTTTTTTGCTGAAGCTCTTTATGGCAGCACAGACCCTTTGGACTGACGAGGCAAGCTGCTCATTAGTTCTTTAAATGGCTAAATAAGATTATGTTAGATATCTGTGATATTTAATTTGGCATGGGGTCAGTTTAGTTAGAAATTGTTTATGTCGTAAAAAACATAAAAATCAGAAAGGCAAACGTTTCGGCCACAAAGTGCCAACAATTTTAATTTGCATTAAAAATAAAAATAAAACTTATACACTAGACAGGCGAAATCCATGCAAACTTGATAATTATTTTGTTTTTTTTTTGGTTTTTTACATTCTCATCATGGATGAGAAGGTATTGGTTTTATGTGAAAAATGACTTTCGAAATTTTCATCAAATATTTACGTTTTGAGACCCCCTGAGTCAGAAAAAACGGTTTTTACGAAAGTGTCTGTCTGCCTGTCCGTCCGTCTGTCTGTCTGTCTGTAGTAGGTCGTGTGCGGCATAACTCTCGATAGAATTATCAGATTGAATTGAGCTTTAGCACACTTTATCAGAGCCGAAAAAGTAAGGACAAGTTCGTTAACCAGCCACATCCAATCAAAATTGAGGGATGGAGCACTACTTTTGTGTTTTTGAAAATAATTTTTTGAAAAAATCAAAAATTCCAATCCTGGTTTTTGATAGTGCTCATAAATCTCTACAAATTATCCTTATAACATTTTTTGATTAAATCAAAATTAGAAATGTTACAGCATATTCAAATTCGAAAAAAGTCAATATCAAAATTCCATTATCCAGTTAAATTATACGAGATACGAAAAAACGTTATGATACAATATTATTGAATACATAAAGATCTACAAATTTGAATTGGATTATTTTTTCATAAGATGCATATTTTTCTTTTTAATTTAAAAAAAAACTACTGAAAATCCAAAATTCAATTTTTTAACAATAATATGTGAAATACGAAAAAAACGTAAGAATACAAAGTTGCTTGTTTCAAACAGATCTACAAATTTTGTCTGAGACAGTTTCTGATAAAACATATATTTTTCGTTTCAATTCCAAAAATACGATTAAAATTCAAAAATTCCATTTTTTAGACAAAATATGTGAGATACAAAAAAAACGTTTAGATGGAAAATTGTTTGCCTAAATAAGGTCTACAAATTTTCATTAAGACATTTCGGGACAGGATCTATATTTTATGTTTTGATTTTTAATATTAATAAATTTCGATTTTGTTCACCAAAATATGTGAGATACGAAATAAGCGTTGTTCTGCAAAATCGATTGCTCAAATAAAGTATACGATTGTTTTTTCTTTTTGAGAGATTTGGAAGAAAATAAATTATTTTCACCGTGTAATTCATTAGAAAGTTACTGAAATGTATATAGAAAATCGAGCGGGAAGCGCGAGCTTCATGATGAGAATGTGTTCCTTAAGGCTGGTGGAGCTTTAAGTAAATTGAATTTCCTGTTTCACTTAAATTCAAAAAGAAATTAAGTGACTTTGAGAAAATGTGTAATTCACATAATCTGTAATATTATTATAAAATTGGTTTGAGCTTCAGTATCAAATTATAAGAAATAAACTGAAATGTATGTGGAGAGCACAAGACCGAGCGCGAAACGCGAGGTCCAGAAAGAACGGAGCGCGACGATCAAATCGCACTCGCCAGGCGCGCTCAAACTTGCGAGCTGCGCGCGAAGCGCGCGATGAGAATATGCCCGCGAAGCGGGCAGATTTTTTCTTTCCTTTTACTTTTTGAACAATTTTATACAAAAAATAGAATTGAACCATGCGAATAGACCGTCCTCACTCAGAAATCCTCTCCTGTCAGACTCGTGTAAGATGTGAAATGCAGAACGCACAACCTCAAAGGCACACAACCACAATTAATTCCATAAAAAACACAGGTCATAAATCCAATCGTGAGCCCTCGATGAAGAACGCACAGCACAACACACACACACGCACACGAACCCGAGAAGTTAAGGGTGAGTCGAAAACCGGTGAATTTGAATTTGGGAAGAAAAAAATTAATTTTTTTCTCTTTTCGATCAGGGAGTCGACAGGCAGTATGGTAGACTGCCACTCCGCTACAAGACAGGGAGAAAACTGATTTAGAAAATATTGAGAATTTTCTGTATACGAGAAAACATGTTATGAGGAATCAAGTTACAACCTCAAAGAGTATGCACACTCAAAAATCTTTTCAACGTCCCGAGCACTCGAGATTTCTATATGCTAAAGCGTTCGAGGAAAGCAAACCCCTTACCACATGTTCGACGGAATCCGTCAGAAAACTCGCTTAATTCGGTACCAAAACACTCCCTTGAATATATTATAGTACAGTCGTTAAAAATGATCGCGAGTGAGAACATTTTTTGATAAAAGAGAATGGTATAGAATTTTTAAGTTATTTTGAATTGTTATACGTGTAGAAAACTTTTTTGCCAATGCTTTTACGGAAGTATTGTATTAATACTAAAACAGTCACATAATGCAATAAGTAATTCTGAGAAAACGAAGAATAGAATTTTTTAATTGCTTTAAATAGACATGTATGATATGCGCGTGAACCCTTGTTGCCAAAACTGTTTTTAGCATTGCATTTTGATTGAGACAGTACCGTAATATGATTACTAATTCTTGATCCGCGAAAAATAGCATTTATGAATTGATATGAGACTGGACTTACTGTTATATACGTTATAAGGGCCGTGTAGGTACGCGAGAGATAATAGGCCTAATTTTTTATTCGCTTTAATGACCGTGTGAATTTACGGTTGACAATACTTTTTAAAAAGTATTGTGTTTATAGTAGAAACAATCCCATAATGCATTTACTAATCCTGAAAACGTGAAATCGCGAAAAAAGAGAATGTTTTATTTATTTTGAACTGACAAGTATGATATATGCGTAAAAAGTTTTGTTGACAATACTTTTTCAAAAGTATTGTATTTATAGTAAAAATCACTCCCGTAATGTAATTACCAATCATAAATACGCGATAACGCGAAGAATAAGATTTTCTGGATATTTTAAATTGACCTGTATGATATGCGCGTAAAAAAATTTGTTCCAATACTTTGTCGAAAGTATTGTATTTATAGTACAACAATCCCATAACGCAATTACTGGTCCTGAAAACGCGAAAACCCGAAAAATAAAAAAAATTTCAGTTATGTTAAATTGACACGTATTATATATGCGTAAAAAACTTAGTTGACAATACTTTTTCGAAAGTATTGTATTTATAATAAAGCGATCCCATAATGCAATTACTAATCCTGAAAACGCGAAAACGCGAAGAAAGAGGATTTTTAAGTAATTTTCAATTGACATGTAAGATATATGCGTGAAAAACTTTGTTGACAATGCTTTTTCAAAAGTATTGTATTTATAGTAAAAAACACTCCCGTAATGCAACTACCAATCGTAAATACGCAAAATCGCGAAGAATAAGATTTTTTAGTTATTTTAAATTCACCTGTAAGGTGTACGCGAAAAAACATTGTTGCCAATGTCATTTATAGTCGCAAGGCTGAGCCGCTAGGTGATATAAAAAGATCTTCCTGTGTGGAAAGAGATGTCGGAAGTCTGTGTTGCTCAGTGGTTAGAGCAGTAGACCAAGTACGGAAAGACCTGGAAACGAAACCAAGCGCAGTCCAAAGCGTCTTTTTTTCAACAGAAAGATTTTCAAATTCTTCAATATTTAAAATAATTAGCAGTATTTGCGATATAAGAGTTTGATTTTGTCTACGAGAACACCTGCCAACAACGTATCCTCTCTCATACGCGAATAGTGATTCTCCGATAATGTATGCAGTGGCAGAAACTTCAAACTCAACTATTTGATTTGAAATCATTTATAGCCGCAAAGCTGAGCCACTAGGCGATATAAAAAGATATTCCTATGTGGACAGAGATGTCGAAAGCCTGTGTTGCTCAGTGGTTAGAGCAGTAGACCAAGTATCGAAAGACCTGGGCACGAATCCAAGAGCAGTCCAAAGCGTCTTTTTTTCTACAGACAGATTTTTGAATACTTTCATTTTTAAATGCATTGGCATTATTTACGATATAAGAGTTTATACTGTCTACGGGGACACCGGTCGGCATCGTATCCTATCTGATACGCGACTAGTGATTCTCCGATAATGTAAGCAGTGGAAGAAATTTCTAATTCAACTAATTAATTTGAAATCATTTATAGCTGCAAGGATGAGCCACTAGGCGATATAAGGATGTCTTCCTTTGGCGAAAGAGATTTCGGAAGCCTGTCTAGCTCAGCGGTAAGAGAAATAGGCCGACAATCGAAAGACCTGGGCTCGAATCCCAGCACAGTTGAAAGCGTCTTTTTTGCCACAGAAAGATTCTCAAATTCTTTAAAATTTTAAATTCATTGGCATTATTTACGATATAAGAGTTTATATTGTCTACTGGGACTCCGGTCGGCAACGTATCCTATCTGATACGCGACTAGTGATTCTCCGATAATAAAGGCAGTTGCAGGAATTTAAAACACAACTAATTAATTTGAAAACATTTATAGCTGCAAGGCTGAGGCAATAGCCTATATACGGAGATCTTCCTGTGGAGAAAGAGATGTCTACACCTGCGTAGCTCAGTGGTTAGAGCAATGGACCGACAATCGAATGACCTGAGCTTAAATGGCAGAGCAGTCCAAAGCGTCTTTTTTTACTAAGAAACATTTTTAAATTCTTTAATATTTGAATTTATTGGCATTATTTGCGATATAAGAGTTTGAAATTGTCGACGAGGACACATATCGGCAACGTATCCTATCTGATACGTGACCAGTGATTCACCGATAATGTAGGCAGTGGCAGAAATTTCAAACTCATCTAAATAATTTGAAATCATTTATAGACGCAAGGCTGAGCCACTAGGAGATATAAGGACATCTTCCTGTGGCGAAAGAGATGTCGGACTCCTTTGTAGCTCAGTGGTTAGAGCAGTAGACCGGCAATGGAAAGACCATGCCTTGAATCCCAGAGCAGTCAAAAGCGTCTTTTTTCACACAGAAAGTTTTTCATATTCTTTGATATTCGAAATCATTAGCATTATTTGCGATACAAGAGTTTGAAATTGCCTACGGGGACATCGGTCGGCAACGTATCCTATCTGATACGCGACTAGTGATTCTCCGATAATGTAGGCAGTGTAAGAAATTTCTGACTCAAATAAATAATTTAGAATCATTTATAGCTGCAAGGCTGAGCCACTAGGCGATATAAGGACATCTTCCTGTGGCGAAAGAGATGTCGGACGGCTGTGTAGCTTAGTGGTTAGAGCAGTAGACCGGCAATCGAATGACCATGAGCTTAAATCCCAGAGCAGTCCAAAGCGTCTTTTTTTACTAAGAAAGATTTTTAAATTCTTTAAATATATTAATTTATGAGCATTATTAGCGATATAAGAAATCGAAATTGTCTACGAGGACACCTGTCGGCAACGTATCCTATCTGATACCCGCCTCGTGATTCACCGATAATGTAGGCAGTGGCAGAAATTTCAAACTCATCTAAATAATTTGAAATCATTTATAGACGCAAGGCTGAGCCACTAGGAGATATAAGGACATCTTCCTGTGGCGAAAGATATGTCGGACTTCTTTGTAGCTCAGTGGTTAGAGCAGTAGACCGACAAACGAATGACCTGGGCTCGAATACCAGCACATTCGAAAGCGTCTTTTTTGCCACAGAAAGATTCTCAAATTCTTTAATTTTTAAATTCATTGGCATCATTTACGATATAAGAGTTTTTATTGTGTACGGGGACACCGGTCGGCAACGTATCCTATCTGATACGCGACTAGCGATTCTCCGATAATGTAGGCAGTGTAAGAAATTTCTAACTCAACTAATTAATTTGAAATCATTTATAGCTGCAAGGCGGAGCCACTAGGCGATATAAGGAGATTTTCCTTCGGAGAAAGAGATGTCGGCGCCTGTGAAGCTCAGTGGTTAGAGCAGTAGACCGGCGATCGAAAGACCATGGCTCGAATCCCAGCGCAGTCCAAAATTCTTTAATATTTGAACTTATTGGCATTATTTGCGATATAAGAATTTGAAATTGTCTACGAGGACACCTGTCGGCAACGTATCCTATCAGATACGCGACTAATGATTCTTCGATCATGTAGGCATTGGAAGAAATTTCTAACTCCACTAATGAATTTGAAATCAATTAAACCCGCAAGGCGGAGCCACTAGGCGGTATAAGGAGATCTTCCTTTGAGAAAGATATGTCGGCGCCTGTAAAACTCAGTGGTTAGAGTAGTAGACCCTCAATCGAAAGACCATGGCTCGAATCCCAGCGCAGTCCAAAACGTCCTTTTTTACACCGAAAGATTTTCAAATTCTTTAATATTTGAATTTATTGGCATTATTTGCGATATAAGAGTTTGAAATTGTCTACGAGGACACCTGTCGGCAACCTATCATATCTGAAACGCTACTAGTAATTCTCCGATCATGTAGGCAGTGCAAGAAATTTAAAACTCAACTATTTAATTTCAAATCATTTATAGCTGCAAGGCGGAGCCACTAGGCGATATAAGGAGATTTTCCTTCGGAGAAAGAGATGTCGGCGCCTGTGAAGCTCAGTGGTTAGAGCAGTAGACCGGCGATCGAAAGACCATGGCTCGAATCCCAGCGCAGTCCAAAACGTCCTTTTTTACACAGAAAGATTTTTAAATTCTTTAATATTTGAACTTATTGGCATTATTTGCGATATAAGAGTTTGAAATTGTCTACGAGGACACCTGTCGGCAACGTATCCTATTTGACACGCGACTAGTACTTCTCCGGTAATGTGAGCTGTGGAAGAAATATCTAACTCAACTAATTAATTTGAAATCAATTAAACCCGAAAGGCGGAGCCACTAGGCGATATGTGAAGATCTTCCTTTGGAGAAAGAGATGTCGGCGCCTGTAGAACTCAGTGGTTAGAGAAGAATGCCGGCAATCGAAAGACCATGGCTCGAATCCCAGCGCAGTCCAAAGCGTCCTTTTTTACACAGAAAGATTTTCAAATTCTTTAATATTTGAATTTATTGGCATTATTTGCGATATAAGAGTTTGAAATTGTCTACGAGGACATCTGTCGGCAACGTATCCTGTTTGAAACGCGACTAGTAATTCTCCTGTAATGTAGGCTGTGGAAGAAATTTCTAACTCAACTAATTAATTTGAAATCAATTAAACCCGCAAGGCGGAGCCACTAGGCGATATGTGGAGATCTTCCTTTGGAGAAAGAGATGTCGGCGCCTGTAAAACTCAGTGGTTTGAGCAGTAGACCCTCAATCGAAAGACCATGGCTCGAATGCCAGCGCAGTCCAAAGCTTCCTTTTTTACAAAGAAAGATTTTCAAATTCTTTAATATTTGAATTTATTGGCATTATTTGCGATATAAGAATTTGAAATTGTCTACGAGGACATCTGTCGGCAAACTATCATATCTGAAACGCGACTAGTAATTCTACGATCATGTAGGTAGTGGCAGAAATTTCAAAGTCGAGTCCCAGCGCAGTCCAAAGTTCCTTTTCTCTACAGACAGATTTGCAAATTCATTAAAATTTAAATTAATGGGTATTATTTACGATTGATGAATTTTTATTGTCTACGGGGACACCTGTCGGCAACGTATCCTATTTGACACGCGACTAGTAATGCTCCGATAATGTATGCTGTGGAAGAAATTTCTAACTGAAATAAATAATTTAGAATCATTTATAGCTGCAAGGCTGAGCCACTAGGCGATATAAGGACATCTTCCTGTGGCGAAAGAGATGTCGGACGGCTGTGTAGCTTAGTGGTTAGAGCAGTAGACCGGCAATCGAAAGACCATGTGTTGAATCCCAGAGCAGTCCAAAGCTTCCTTTTATTCACAGAAAGATTTTCGAATTTTTAAATATATTAATTTATGAGCATTATTAGCGATATAAGAAATCGAAATTGTCTACGAGGACACCTGTCGGCAACGTATCCTATCTGATACCCGCCTCGTGAATCACCGATAATGTAGGCAGTGGCAGAAATTTCAAACTCATCTAAATAATTTGAAATCATTTATAGACGCAAGGCTGAGCCACTAGGAGATATAAGGACATCTTCCTGTGGCGAAAGATATGTCGGACTTCTTTGTAGCTCAGTGGTTAGAGCAGTAGACCGACAAACGAATGACCTGGGCTCGAATACCAGCACATTCGAAAGCGTCTTTTTTGCCACAGAAAGATTCTCAAATTCTTTAATTTTTAAATTCATTGGCATCATTTACGATATAAGAGTTTTTATTGTGTACGGGGACACCGGTCGGCAACGTATCCTATCTGATACGCGACTAGCGATTCTCCGATAATGTAGGCAGTGTAAGAAATTTCTAACTCAACTAATTAATTTGAAATCATTTATAGCTGCAAGGCGGAGCCACTAGGCGA
Organism: Diplolepis rosae; assembly: GCA_030998225.1. Classification (NCBI taxonomy): domain Eukaryota; kingdom Metazoa; phylum Arthropoda; class Insecta; order Hymenoptera; family Diplolepididae; genus Diplolepis; species Diplolepis rosae. Next base: position 2,783,945 of record JAPYXD010000466.1, read on the forward strand.
TATAAGGAGATTTTCCTTCGGAGAAAGAGATGTCGGCGCCTGTGAAGCTCAGTGGTTAGAGCAGTAGACCGGCGATCGAAAGACCATGGCTCGAATCCCAGCGCAGTCCAAAATTCTTTAATATTTGAACTTATTGGCATTATTTGCGATATAAGAATTTGAAATTGTCTACGAGGACACCTGTCGGCAACCTATCATATCAGATACGCGACTAATGATTCTTCGATCATGTAGGCATTGGAAGAAATTTCTAACTCCACTAATGAATTTGAAATCAATTAAACCCGCAAGGCGGAGCCACTAGGCGGTATAAGGAGATCTTCCTTTGAGAAAGATATGTCGGCGCCTGTAAAACTCAGTGGTTAGAGTAGTAGACCCTCAATCGAAAGACCATGGCTCGAATGCCAGCGCAGTCCAAAACGTCCTTTTTTACACAGAAAGATTTTTAAATTCTTTAATATTTGAACTTATTGGCATTATTTGCGATATAAGAATTTGAAATTGTCTACGAGGACACCTGTCGGCAACCTATCATATCTGAAACGCTACTAGTAATTCTCCGATCATGTAGGCAGTGCAAGAAATTTAAAACTCAACTATTTAATTTCAAATCATTTATAGCTGCAAGGCGGAGCCACTAGGCGATATAAGGAGATTTTCCTTCGGAGAAAGAGATGTCGGCGCCTGTGAAGCTCAGTGGTTAGAGCAGTAGACCGGCAATCGAAAGACCATGGCTCGAATGCCAGCGCAGTCCAAAGCGTCCTTTTTTACACAGAAAGATTTTCAAATTCTTTAATATTTGAATTTATTGGCATTATTTGCGATATAAGAGTTTGAAATTGTCTACGAGGACACCTGTCGGCAACGTATCCTATTTGACACGCGACTAGTAATTCTCCGGTAATGTGAGCTGTGGAAGAAATATCTAACTCAACTAATTAATTTGAAATCAAGTAAACCCGAAAGGCGGAGCAACTAGGCGATATGTCAAGATCTTCCTTTGGAGAAAGAGATGTCGGCGCATATAGAACTCAGTGGTTACAGAAGTTTGCCGGCAATCGAAAGTCCATGGCTCGAATCCCAGCGCAGTCCAAAGCGTTATTTTTTTACACAGAAAGATTTTCAAATTCTTTAATATTTGAATTTATTGGCATTATTTGCGATATAAGAGTTTGAAATTGTCTACGAGGACATCTGTCGGCAACGTATCCTGTTTGAAACGCGACTAGTAATTCTCCTGTAATGTAGGCTGTGGAAGAAATTTCTAACTCAACTAATTAATTTGAAATCAATTAAACCCGCAAGGCGGAGCCACTAGGCGATATGTGGAGATCTTCCTTTGGAGAAAGAGATGTCGGCGCCTGTAAAACTCAGTGGTTTGAGCAGTAGACCCTCAATCGAAAGACCATGGCTCGAATGCCAGCGCAGTCCAAAGCGTCCTTTTTTACACAGAAAGATTTTCAAATTCTTTAATATTTGAATTTATTGGCATTATTTGCGATATAAGAATTTGAAATTGTCTACGAGGACACCTGTCCGCAAACTATCATATCTGAAACGCGACTAGTAATTCTCCGATCATGTAGGCAGTGCAAGAAATTTCAAACTCGAGTCCCAGCGCAGTCCAAAGTTCCTTTTCTCTACAGACAGATTTGCAAATTCATTAAAATTTAAATTAATGGGTATTATTTAAGATATATGAATTTATATTGTCTACGGGGACACCTGTCGGCAACGTATCCTATTTGACACGCGACTAGTAATTCTCCGATAATGTATGCTGTGGAAGAAATTTCTAACTCCACTAATTAATTTGAAATCAATTAAACCCGCAAGGCGGAGCCACTGGACGGTATAAGGAGATCTTCCTTTGAGAAAGAGATGTCGGCGCCTGTAAAACTCTGTTTTTTTTTTTTTTTTTTTTTTTTTTTTTTTTGGTGAGGAGGAAAAATGGCGAAATCTTTTATAGACATTGTACAGGACTCTCCTAGGACGGGGCTAAGCATACCTGTTAAAACCAAAAAAACCCCTCTCTCGAACCAATACACCGCCCGCGGAACCGCCTTTCGGCTTTAAACTTCGCGGGCAGTTGGTTCCAGCTTAAAGTCGTGTACGACTCTTCCGTCGTCCGTTCGCCCGGGACTCCCATCCGCGGGCATACGCCCGCTAGGCAGGCCGGCCAACCGCGCCAACCAGGAAAGGAATAAGAAGATTCCTCCCCCGGTCGACGCGAACAGCCAAGTCCGCCCAAGACGCAGGACCGCGGGTGTAGGCCCCGATGCGATTTCTACTGGCCCCCATTGTTGCCGCGCTCTGCACGCTCATCGAGCTCCCTCGCCTTCATCACCAGGGTGACGAATGACTCGATAAACATCCAAATCTGTTCAGACTGGAGCATGAGAGAGACCATCGAGTCAGTAGTGAGCTCGGCACCCACTGCCTGACCGAGGGCCTCCCTTGCCGCGCCCCACTTTGCGCAGACGAAGAGTGCGTGCTCTGCATTATCCACAAGGGAACCGCAGTAGCGGCACGACTCATCGTCTCTTTTCTTGAAGCGCTTCAGGTACGCATTAAAGCAACCATGGCCCGAAAGCGCTTGCGCCAGGTAAAAGCCGACTTGACCGTGCTTTCTATCCAGCCAAGTGGCGAGCTCGGGGATCAGACGGTGTGTCCATCTCCCGGTTTGGTCACCATGCCATCTCGTCTGCCATTTCTCGACGAGTCTGCGCCTTCCATCCTTGCGGATGGCTTCCTTCGCGCGAGCGATTTCCTGCAGGTCGGCGCAGGTAAGCTCCTTGCGAAGCTGAAAGGTCTCCTGCCTTTCCTCCGCCAATAAATCTATTGGCGGGACGCTCGCCAGGACCAGCACAGCACTTGTCGACACAGTTCGGTATGCTGAGACAATTCTCATCATCACACCTCACTTTGCCGAGAACAGCTTCTTCAGGATAGCATGGTCTTTAAGGGCACTTGTCCAGATCGGAGCTGCATAAAGCAGCTTCAAATTTACCACGCTCGCCACCAGCCTTCTCTTAGCTTCCCTAGGACCACTAATGTTGGGCATGAGCCGAGTCAGGGCGGCCCCACACTGGATGGCTTTGGCATGTCGCGATCTGCAGGTGTTCGCCGAAGCTAAGCCTTCGATCCAACTGCACACCCAGGTACTTAATGCTCTTTTTCCACTTGATTTCATGTTCCCCGAGAACGATCCTCGGGTATTTGAAGGATCTCCTGTCTGTGACCAGCAAAGCCTCGGTCTTCTCAGGGGCCATTTTCAGGCATCTGCTATCCAACCAACGCTTTGCCCGCCACAGACTATCGTTGATCCTCAGCTCCAGGATTTTGACGTCGTCAGCGGCGCACACGACAAGTGCGTCATCCGCGAAGCCGATGATGCTCGTTCCAGCAGGCAGCAGGAAATCGTCGTACATGACGTTCCAGACGAGTGGACCTACCCGCGACCCTTGAGGGGCGCCACATGTCATCTCTTCCTTGAGAGACCATTTGTCGCCCTCGTATATCACCCACCTGTCGCTCAGATAGTCATCTATCATTCGTAACAGGTAGTCTGGAACCTTTTTCCGCACCATCGCCTCGATGCAGATGTTCCATCTCGCGGTATTGAACGCATTGCGTATGTCAATGCTGATCAACGCGCAGAATCCCTTACGCTTACCAGTTCCTCTTCTTGCTTTAGTGGCCTGGATGGGGTCAACTGTGGACCTGCCTTTCCGAAAGCCGAACTGGTTTTCCGAGAGACCATTCTCGCGGACCATGTGACCCTGTAGTCTTTGTAGGATCACTTCCTCCAGAAGTTTCCCCATCGTATCCAATAAACATATTGGCCTATACGATGAGGCATCCCCTAGAGGTTTGTTGCCTTTCCTCAGCAGGACCAACCTCTGCTTCTTCCAGTCTGCGAAGAAACTCTCCTCCCGAAGGCAGGAGTTGAAGACTTCTAGGAGGATCTCCGGGTATACCCCGATCACCTCTTTGAGGATCTCGTTCGGCAACCCGTCGATCCCCGGCGCTGTGTTTGCCTTGAGCCTTCCACCCGCTCTCTTTAGTTCTTCGAGAGTGAAGAGTTCTTCGCCCCGGACCACGCAGCAACTTCGGTCCTGTCTTTGGAACGGCTCTACTTGCGGGAACAAGCTTCGCACGATGTACTTGACACGATCGGCACTATCCAGGCCCGGAGTCTTTCTTCTAGTCACTAATCTGTTAGTGACTATTTTGAAGGCGAGACCCCATGGATCCTTCTCGACTTCTCCGATCAAGTCTTTCCAGCACTGAAGTCGGCTTTTTTTTATGCCTTGCCTCAGAGCTGATTTTGCTTTTTTCCATGCCTCGCGCAGCAGAGGTTAACCCTTTGAGCGGGTAAAACTCCGCCGCGCTGTAAGGCACTTTCGACGCAGGACGGACAACTGGTCGCTCAACCAGTACATCGAGTCCCCGGTACGCCTGTGGCCGCGGCGAGGCATGGAGTGGTTGCATGCTGCGACCACTTTCCGCCTCGCCGCCCGCACAGTGTCCTCCAACGACCCAGCAGACCTTGCCCAACCAAGCTCATCTATGAGCCTGGTTTCTTCAAGATGTTCGCGAAGCTTGTCTTTGCTGAGTCGTTTTGTGTTCAAGGAGGGGCTGCTTACCTTGCCGCCCCTTCCCGTATTCACTGGGTGACTCCGTTCCTGGATGCTAAACTCAATGCACTGGTGGTCACTCAATGTTATTACATCGAGGACGCACCAGTCGCCTATCCTGGAGGCAAGACGGGGCGCGGCAATTGTGAGGTCGATAATCGACCCCCCCGCTCCTCGTCTGAACCGAAAATCCCTGCCCAGATTCAACACAATCAGGTCATTTCTGGCGACAATCTCACCGACCAAGATTCCCCTCCTATCCAGACGGGCTTCTCCCCACTCGGGCGACTTACTATTAAAGTCACCCGCAATAAGGGACCGCCCACTAGCCTCCTTGAGGCTTTCCTCAAGGAGGAGGATCTGGGTCTCGAAGATCTCGAAAGTATCGTTGGGGGAGAAGTAGCAGCTGTACACACGTACCCCCGCCATCTCTACCCAAGCGAACCCCGCGTCGGTCTGCAGGAACTCCGCGATGCTCAAATCAGGGCTACAGACAAGGATCCCAGCCCTCCTTGATGCATCCTGGTACCAAGCAGAGTTTTCGGACCATTTGTGTTGCTCACTAATGAGCAACACATCGGCTCCCCTCTCCCTGGCAGTCTGCATCCGAAGGTTCTGGGCTTCCTTCCCTCTCCCGAGGTTGAGCTGTAGAAATTTCACTTTCCACCTCTCAACCTCCGGAGTTCCGCCCTGAATATTGGGCAAGAACCGCTCCCCGAAGCATGGGCGACATCTTTTTCGCCCCTATCAGTACAAGTCAGGCATCGAGGGGGAGCCTTGCACTCCTTGGCCACGTGTGACGCGCCCCCACACCTCCAGCAGGCATCCTTCCTGCCTGGAAGCGCGCAGCCACGCGACACATGGCCGTATCCCTGGCACCTGAAGCACCGGGCAACCTCGACATGCTCTCGGATGCGGCAGTTCACCAACCCTACCCTTAATCTACCAAGCCCGAGCAAGCTCCTGGCGTCCGCCTTGGTTAAACGGACCACCGCAGTCTGCACACCGCCGAAGCGTTTGTACAGCCTGCACTGGTCCCCGAGGTCTGGCTTGCCCAGTGCGATGCAAAGCGCGGCAACAACCTCTTCTCTTGTGACTGTCTCGTCGAGGTCCCTAACTTCAAGGGACCTCTTCGAGACCAAAGATTTAACTTCGGCCTTCTCTCCGACCGCCTGGTCGAGCGCCTTTTCGAAGGTCGAGACGTCACCCCCCTTTCTGAGGACCAGGATAATCTCCTCCCTCCTGGTTCTCCGAATGGAGAGGACCTCCGCCCCTGCGTTTTGGGGGTTTACTTTCGCCTTCATAGCCTTCAGGATATCGGCGTAGGACTCTCCGTCCTTCGCCGACACCCTGATAGCGTCGCCCGACCGTGCGGCCGGAGAGCGCCTCGCCAACTTCACCTTTGTTTTAGGTTCCTGCGCAGATGGAACAGGAACCTCTTTTTTATTCTCTTTTTTTATTTTTTTATTTTTTTTCTTCTCCACCAGCTGCCATTCCCCATCCTTTTTTGGGGTCTGGCTTCTGGTGGCCGCAGCGTAAGTTGGCGATATGCCGCCCTTCCCTTTCTTGGGAAGCCGATCGTCGGGGGGAGAAGGAGCAACCCTCTTCTCCCCCTTTGTCAGCTTTTTTGGGGTATCTCCCAGAGACGCAGAGCGCAGTCTCCGGAAGATACCCATCTTTTTGACGGCGGGGTGGGATTCCATCCTTTTCTGGATTTCCACCCCGCTCTCTAGTAAGCACTTGTGGGTGTTGAGCTTATCGGATGGTCGATCCTATCGGCACATTAAATGAAGCTAGTAGAAAAGGTTACGGGATAGGCCCGCGCCATAATGATGCTAAAGGTTTAACGTCACCCCTATCGACCGAGCGGTACCGGGTCCGCCCTGACACCTGACCTGGACTTCAGGCTAGACGGTGTGCGATTTATCCTACGCAGCGTCGGGTATAAGGAAATACTGACCAGGTAATCCTTCATTCCTGCGCCCGGGCGTCCATGATTTCAACCCCGAAATTGGCTCCAGACAGTAGAAACGTGAGCGGTTTTCCCAGTTTAACATGTGGTTTCACGGGATCTTTGCCCTTCGCGGCCGAACACCGGAGGGACTTATATTTACCCATATTACTTCCACAGAGGTAAGGTACTGACATCGCGTCCTACCCTGGTCGGGAGGCTACTACTCCTCCCTTGGCTAGTCTATCGGGAATATCCACCAGGCGCCGGCCGCAGCCCATTCACTCGGCAACGCATTCGTACTTGTATGTGTGGGTGTCGGTATCGTGCATGTGGTTGTGATGTGACCGCGAGAAGGGAACGAGGGAAGTTCAGCGTCACCGCCGCATGCGCATTTGGGTTGATATCCCGATTAGGGGGCCCCGCATTCACACTGTTTCCACTCATGCGGCATCAAGGAACCTGTTCAAGGTCCCCTGATGCTTTTTGCTCCGCACCGCGTCCTCACGCGTCCGAAGGTTGAGGAGAGACCATTCGAACGCGTGCGCCCGGCAGGCCCACCGCTAGGGAAAGTCTGTCTATAAGACTCCCTTAACGGCCATCCTGACGGCGACAGCCCAACTGTCACACGTTCCTCTGGGTTTGAAGCTGCCCTCCCGCGAAACGCCGTCTCGGGTATTGGTTGTGTTGCGTTCAATGTTGCTGTAAGTATGTAGTGTCATGTTGCTGTGTGTGTGTCCCCTCCTCCTTTCGCATCCGGGCTTGGGACCGGCAATGGCGGAGTTTAAAACTCAGTGGTTAGAGCAGTAGACCGGCAGTCGAAAGACCATGGCTCGAATGCCAGCGCAGTCCATCGCGTCCTTTTTACACCGAATGATTTTCAAATTCTTTAATATTTGAATTTATTGGCATTATTTGCGATATAAGAGTTTGAAATTGTCTACGAGGACACCTGTCGGCAACGAATCCTATTTGACACGCGACTAGTAATTCTCCGATAATGTAGGCTGTGGAAGAAAGTTCTTACTCAATTAATAAATTTGAAATCAATTAAACCCGTAAAGCGGAGCCACTCGGCGATATAAGGAGATCTTCCTTTGGAGAAAGAGATGTCGGCGCCTGTATAACTCAGGGGTTAGAGAACTAGACCGGGAATCGAAAGACCATGGCTCGAATGCCAGCGCAGTCCATCGCGTCCTTTTTACACCGAAAGATTTTCAAATTCTTTAATATTTGAATTTATTGGCATTATTTGCGATATAAGAGTTTGAAATTGTCTACCAGGACACCTGTCGGCAACTTATCCTATCTGTTACGCGACTAGTGATTCTCCGATGGTGTAGGTAGTGGCAGAAATTTCAAACTCGCATCCCAGCGCAGTCCAAAGTGCCTTTTCTCTACAGACAGATTTGCAAATTCATTAAAATTTAAATTAATGGGTATTATTTACGATTAATGAATTTATATTGTCTACGGGGACAACTGTCAGCAACGTATCCTATTTAAACGTGACACGTAATTCTTCGATGATGTAGGCTGTGGAAGAAATTTCTAACTGAACTAATTAATTTGAAATCAATTAAACCCGCAAGGCGGAGCCACTGGACGGTATAAGGAGATCTTCCTTTGAGAAAGAGATGTCGGCGCCTGTAAAACTCAGTGGTTACAGCAGTAGACCGGCAATCGAAAGACCATGGCTCGAATGCCAGCGCAGTCCAAAGCGTCCTTTTTTACACAGAAAGATTTTCAAATTCTTTAATATTTGAATTTATTGGCATTATTTGCGATATAAGAGTGTGAAATTGTCTACCAGGACACCTGTCGGCAACTTATCCTATCTGTTACGCGACTAGTGATTCTCCGATGGTGTAGGTAGTGGCAGAAATTTCAAACTCGCATCCCAGCGCAGTCCAAAGTGCCTTTTCTCTACAGACAGATTTGCAAATTCATTAAAATTTAAGTTAATGGGTATTATTTACGATTAATGAATTTTTATTGTCTACGGGGACACCTGTCGGCAACGTATCCTATTTGACACGCGACTAGTAATTCTCCGATAATGTAGGCTGTGGAAAAAATTTCTAACTCCACTAATTAATTTGAAATCAATTGAACCCGCAAGGCGGAGCCACTAGACGGTATAAGGAGATCTTCCTTTGAGAAAGAGATGTCGGCGCCTGTAAAACTCAGTGGTTACAGCAGTAGACCGGCAGTCGAAAGACCATGGCTCGAATGCCAGCGCAGTCCATCGCGTCCTTTTTACACCGAAAGATTTTCAAATTCTTTAATATTTGAATTTATTGGCATTATTTGCGATATAAGAGTTTGAAATTGTCTACGAGGACACCTGTCGGCAACGTATCCTATTTGACACGCGACTAGTAATTCTCCGGTAATGTAGGCTGTGGAAGAAATTTCTAACTGAACTAATTAATTTGAAATCAATTAAACCCGAAAGGCGGAGCCACTAGGCGATATGTGGAGATCTTCCTTTGGAGAAAGAGATGTCGGCGCCTGTAAAACTCAGTGGTTAGAGCAGTAGACCGGCAATCGAAAGACCATGGCTCGAATGCCAGCGCAGTCTAAAGCGTCCTTTTTTACACAGAAAGATTTTCAAATTCTTTAATATTTGAATTTATTGGCATTATTTGTGATATAAGAGTGTGGAATTGTGTACGGGGACACCTGTCGGCAACTTATCCTATCTGTTACGGGACTAGTGATTCTCCGATAATGTAGGCTGTGTAATAAATTTCTCACTCAACTAATTAATTTGAAATCAATTGAAACCGCAAGGCGGAGCCACTAGACGGTATAAGGAGATCTTCCTTTGAGAAAGAGATGTCGGCGCCTGTAAAACTCAGTGGTTACAGCAGTAGACCGGCAGTCGAAAGACCATGGATCGAATGCCAGCGCAGTCCATCGCGTCCTTTTTACACCGAAAGATTTTCAAATTCTTTAATATTTGAATTTATTGGCATTATTTGCTATATAATAGTGTGAAAATGTCTACGAGGACACATGTCGGCAACGTATCCTATCTGATACGCGACTAGTAATTCTCCGATAATGTAGGCTGTCGAAGAAATTTCTAAATCAACTAATTAATTTGAAATCAATTACACCCGCAAGGCGGAGCCACTAGGCGATATAAGCTGATCTTCCTTTGGAGAAAGAGATGTCGGCGACTGTATAACTCAGTGGTTAGAGCAGTAGGCCGGCAATCGAAATACCATGGCTCGAATGCCAGCGCAGTCCAAAGCGTCCTTTTTTACACAGAAAGATTTTCAAATTCTTTAATATTTGAATTTATTGGCATTATTTGTGATATAAGAGTTTGAAATTGTATGCGAGGACACCTGTCGGCAACTTATCCTATCTGTTACGTGACTAGTGATTCTCCGATAGTGTAGGTAGTGGCAGAAATTTCAAACTCGAATCCCAGCGCAGTCCAAAGTGCCTTTTCTCTACAGACACATTTGCACATTCATTAAAATTTAAATTAATGGGTATTATTTAAGATATATGAATTTATATTGTCTACGGGGACACCTGTCGGCAACGTATCCTATTTGACACGCGACTAGTAATTCTCCGATAATGTAGGCTGTGGAAGAAATTTCTAACTCCACTAATTTATTTGAAATCAATTAAACCCGCAAGGCGGAGCCACTAGACGGTATAAGGAGATCTTCCTTTGAGAAAGAGATGTCGGCCGCCTGTAAAACTCAGTGGTTACAGCAGTAGATCGACAGTCGAAAGACCATGGATCGAATGCCAGCGCATTCCATCGCGTACTTTTTACACCGAAAGAATTTCGAATTCATTAATATTTGAATTTATTGGCATTATATGCGATATAAGAGTGTGAAATTGTGTACGAGGACACCTGTCGGCAACTTATCCTATCTGTTACGTGACTAGTGATTCTCCGATAGTGTAGGTAGTGGCAGAAATTTCAAACTAGAATCCCAGCGCAGTCCAAAGTGCCTTTTCTCTACAGACACATTTGCACATTCATTAAAATTTAAATTAATGGGCATTATTTGCGATATAAGAGTTTGAAATTGTCTACGAGGACACCTGTCGGCAACGTATCCTATTTGACACGCGACTAGTAATTCTCCGGTAATGTAGGCTGTGGAAGAAATTTCTAACTCAACTAATTAATTTGAAATCAATTAAACCCGAAAGGCGGAGCCACTAGGCGATATGTGGAGATCTTCCTTTGGAGAAAGAGATGTCAGCGCCTGTAAAACTCAGTGGTTAGAGCAGTAGACCGGCAATCGAAAGACCATGGCTCGAATGCCAGCGCAGTCCAAAGCGTCCTTTTTTACACAGAAAGATTTTCAAATTCTTTAATATTTGAATTTATTGGCATTATTTGCGATATAAGAGTGTGAAATTGTCTACGGGGACACATGTCGTCAACGTATCCTATCTGATACGCGACTACTAATTCTCCGATAATGTAGGCTGTCGAAGAAATTTCTAAATCAACTAATTAATTTGAAATCAATTAAACCCGCAAGGCGGAGCCACTAGACGGTATAAGGAGATCTTCCTTTGAGAAAGAGATGTCGGCGCCTGTGTAGCTCAGTGGTTAGAGCAGTAGACCGGCAATCGAAAGACCATGGCTCGAATGCCAGCGCAGTCTAAAGCGTCCTTTTTTACAGAGAAAGATTTTCAAATTCTTTAATATTTGAATTTATTGGCATTATTTGCGATATAAGAGTGTGAAATTGTCTACGGGGACACCTGTCGGCAACGTATCCTATTTGACACGCGACTAGTAATTCTCCGATAATGTAGGCTGTGGAAAAAATTTCTAACTCCACTAATTAATTTGAAATCAAACCCGCAAGGCGGAGCCACTAGACGGTATAAGGAGATCTTCCTTTGAGAAAGAGATGTCGGCGCCTGTAAAACTCAGTGGTTACAGCAGTAGACCGGCAGTCGAAAGACCATGACTCGAATGCCAGCGCAGTCCATCGCGTCCTTTTTACACCGAAAGATTTTCAAATTTTTTAATATTTGAATTTATTGGCATTATTTGCGATATAATAGTGTGAAATTGTCTACGAGGACACATGTCGGCAACGTATCCTATCTGATACGCGACTACTAATTCTCCGATAATGTAGGCTGTCGAAGAAATTTCTAAATCAACCAATTAATTTGAAATCAATTAAACCCGCAAGGCGGAGCCACTAGACGGTATAAGGAGATCTTCCTTTGAGAAAGAGATGTCGGCGCCTGTGTATCTCAGTGGTTAGAAGAGTAGACCGGCAATCGAAAGACCATGGCTCGAATGCCAGCGCAGTCTAAAGCGTCCTTTTTTACAGAGAAAGATTTTCAAATTCTTTAATATTTGAATTTATTGGCATTATTTGCGATATAAGAGTGTGAAATTGTCTACGGGGACACCTGTCGGCAACGTATCCTATTTGACACGCGACTAGTAATTCTCCGATAATGTAGGCTGTGGAAAAAATTTCTAACTCCACTAATTAATTTGAAATCAATTGAACCCGCAAGGCGGAGCCACTAGACGGTATAAGGAGATCTTCCTTTGAGAAAGAGATGTCGGCGCCTGTAAAACTCAGTGGTTACAGCAGTAGACCGGCAGTCGAAAGACCATGGCTCGAATGCCAGCGCAGTCCATCGCGTCCTTTTTACACCGAAAGATTTTCAAATTCTTTAATATTTGAATTTATTGGCATTATTTGCGATATAAGAGTTTGAAATTGTCTACGAGGACACCTGTCGGCAACGTATCCTATTTGACACGCGACTAGTAATTCTCCGGTAATGTAGGCTGTGGAAGAAATTTCTAACTGAACTAATTAATTTGAAATCAATTAAACCCGAAAGGCGAAGCCACTAGGCGATATAAGGAGATCTTCCTTTGGAGAAAGAGATGTCGGCGCCTGTAAAACTCAGTGGTTAGAGCAGTAGACCGGCAGTCGAAAGACGATGGCTCGAATGCCAGCGCAGTCCATCGCGTCCTTTTTACACCGAAAGATTTTCAAATTCTTTAATATTTGAATTTATTGGCATTATTTGCGATATAAGAGTTTGAAATTGTCTACGAGGACACCTGTCGGCAACGTATCCTATTTGACACGCGACTAGTAATTCTCCGATAATGTAGGCTGTGGAAGAAATTTCTAACTCCACTAATTAATTTGAAATCAATTGAACCCGCAAGGCGGAGCCACTAGACGGTATAAGGAGATCTTCCTTTGAGAAAGAGATTTCGGCGCCTGTAAAACTCAATGGTTAGAGAAGTAGACCGGAAGTCGAAAGACGATGGCTCGAATGCCAGCGCAGTCCATCGCGTCCTTTTTACACCGAAAGATTTTCAAATTCAACAATATTTGAATTCATTGGCATTATTTGCGATATAATGGTGTGAAAATGTCTACGAGGACACACGTCGGCAACGTATCCTATCTGATACGCGACTAGTAATTCTCCGATAATGTAGGCTGTGGAAGAAATTTCTAAATCAACTAATTAATTTGAAATCAATTAAACCCGCAAGGCGGAGCCACTAGGCGATATATGGAGATCTTCCTTTGGAGAAAGAGATGTCGGCGCCTGTATAACTCAGTGGTTAGAGCAGTAGGCCGGCAATCGAAAGACCATGGCTCGAATCCCAGCGCAGTCCAAAGCGTCCTTTTTTACACAGAAAGATTTTCAAATTCTTTAATATTTGAATTTATTGGCATTATTTGTGATATAAGAGTTTGGAATTGTGTCCGGGGACACCTGTCGGCAACTTATCCTATCTGTTACGTGACTAGTGATTCTCCGATAGTGTAGGTAGTGGCAGAAATTTCAAACTAGAATCCCAGCGCAGTCCAAAGTGCCTTTTCTCTACAGACACATTTGCACATTCATTAAAATTTAAATTAATGGGTATTATTTACGATATATGAATAAATAATGTCTACGGGGACACCTGTCGGCAACGTATCCTATTTGACATGCGACTCGTTATTCTCCGATAATGTAGGGTGTGGAAGAAATTTCTAACTCCACAAATTTATTTGAAACCAATTAAACCTGCAAGGCGGAGCCACTAGACGGTATAAGGAGATCTTCCTTTGAGAAAGAGATGTCGGCGCCTGTAAAACTCAGTGGTTACAGCAGTAGAGCGGCAGTCGAAAGACCATGGCTCGAATGCCAGCGCAGTCCATCGCGTCCTTTTTACACAGAAAGATTTTCAAATTCTTTAATATTTGAATTTATTGGCATTATTTGCGATATAAGAGTTTGAAATTGTCTACGAGGATACCTGTCGGCAACGTATTCTATTTGACACGCGACCAGTAATACTCCGATAATCTAGGCTGTGGAAGGAATTTCTAACTCATCTAATTAATTTGAAATCCATTAAACCCGCAAGGCGGAGCCACTAGGCGATATAAGGTGCTCTTCCTTTGAAGAAAGAGATATCGGCGCCTGTATAAGTCAGTGGTTAGAGCAGTAGGCCGGCAATCGAAAGACCATGGCTCGAATCCCAGCGCAGTCCAAAGCATCCTTTTTTACACAGAAAGATTATCAAATTCTTTAATATTTGAATTTATTGGCATTTTTTGAGATATAAGTTTTTGAAATTGTCTAAGAGGACACCTGTCGGCAACTTATCCTATCTGTTACGTGACTAGTGATTCTCCGATAGTGTAGGTAGTGGCAGAAATTTCAAACTCGATTCCCAGCGCAGTCCAAAGTGCCTTTTCTCTACAGACACATTTGCACATTCATTAAAATTTAAATTAATGGGTATTATTTACGATATATGAATAAATATTGTCTACGGGGACACCTGTCGGCAACGTATCCTATTTGACATGCGACTCGTTATTCTCCGATAATGTAGGGTGTGGAAGAAATTTCTAACTCCACTAATTTATTTGAAATCAATTAAACCCGCAATGCGGAGCCACTAGACGGTATAAGGAGATCTTCCTTTGAGAAAGAGATGTCGGCCGCCTGTGTAGCTCAGTGGTTAGAAGAGTAGATCGGCAGTCGAAAGACCATGGCTCGAATGCCAGCGCAGTCCATCGCGTCCTTTTTACACCGAAAGATTTTCAAATTTTTTAATATTTGAATTTATTGGCATTATTTGCGATATAATAGTGTGAAATTGTCTACGAGGACACATGTCGGCAACGTATCCTATCTGATACGCGACTACTAATTCTCCGATAATGTAGGCTGTCGAAGAAATTTCTAAATCAACTAATTAATTTGAAATCAATTGAAACCGCAAGGCGGAGCCACTAGGCGGTATAAGGAGATCTTCCTTTGAGAAAGAGATGTCGGCGCCTGTGTAGCTCAGTGGTTAGAAGAGTAGACCGGCAATCGAATGACCATGGCTCGAATGCCATCGCAGTCCAAAGCGTCCTTTTTTACATCGAAAGATTTTCAAATTCTTTAATATTTGAATTTATTGGCATTATTTGCGATATAATGGTGTGAAAATGTCTACGAGGACACACGTCGGCAACGTATCCTAACTGATACGCGACTAGTAATTCTCCGATAATGTAGGCTGTCGAAGAAATTTCTAACTCATCTAATTAATTTGAAATCAATTAAACCCGCAAGGCGGAGCCACTAGACGATATAAGAAGATCTTCCTTTGAAGAAAGAGATGTCGGCGCCTGTATAACTCAGTGGTTAGAGCAGTAGGCCGGCAATCGAAAGACCATGGCTCGAATGCCAGCGCAGTCCAAAGCGTCCTTTTTTACACAGAAAGATTTTCAAATTCTTTAATATTTGAATTTATTGGCATTATTTGCGATATAAGAGTTTGAAATTGTCTACGAGGACACCTGTCGGCAACGTATCCTATTTGACACGCGACTAGTAATTCTCCGATAATGTAGGCTGTGGAAGAAATTTCTAACTCCACTAATTAATTTTAAATCTATTAAACCCGCAATGCGGAGCCACTAGACGGTATAAGGAGATCTTCCTTTGAGAAAGAGATTTCGGCGCCTGTAAAACTCAGTGGTTACAGCAGTAGACCGGAAGTCGAAAGACGATGGCTCGAATGCCAGCGCAGTCCATCGCGTCCTTTTTACACCGAAAGATTTTCAAATTCTTTAATATTTGAATTTATTGGCATTATTTGCGATATAAGAGTTTGAAATTGTCTACGAGGACACCTGTCGGCAACGTATCCTATTTGACACGCGACTAGTAATTCTCCGGTAATGTAGGCTGTGGAAGAAATTTCTAACTCAACTAATTAATTTGAAATCAATTAAACCCGAAAGGCGGAGCCACTAGGCGATATAAGGAGATCTTCCTTTGGAGAAAGAGATGTCGGCGCTTGTAAAACTCAGTGGTTAGAGCAGTAGACCGGAAGTCGAAGGACGATGGCTCGAATGCCAGCGCAGTCCATCGCGTCCTTTTTACACCGAAAGATTTTCAAATTCAACAATATTTGAATTTATTGGCATTATTTGCGATATAATGGTGTGAAAATGTCTACGAGGACACACGTCGGCAACGTATCCTAACTGATACGCGACTAGTAATTCTCCGATAATGTAGGCTGTGGAAGAAATTTCTAAATCAAATAATTAATTTGAAATCAATTAAACCCGCAAGGCGGAGCCACTAGGCGATATAAGGAGATCTTCCTTTGGAGAAAGAGATGTCGGCGCCTGTAGAACTCAGTGGTTAGAGCAGTAGGCCGGCAATCGAAAGACCATGGCTCGAATGCCAGCGCAGTCCAAAGCGTCCTTTTTTACACAGAAAGATTTTCAAATTCTTTAATATTTGAATTTATTGGCATTATTTGCGATATAAGAGTTTGAAATTGTGTACGAGGACACCTGTCGGCAACTTATCCTATCTGTTACGTGACTAGTGCTTCTCCGATAGTGTAGGTAGTGGCAGAAATTTCAAACTAGAATCCCAGCGCAGTCCAAAGTGCCTTTTCTCTACAGACACATTTGCACATTCATTAAAATTTAAATTAATGGGTATTATTTACGATATATGAATTTATATTGTCTACGAGGACACCTGTCGGCAACGTATCCTATTTGAAACGTGACTCGTAATTCTTCGATGATGTAGGCTGTGGAAGAAATTTCTAACTCCACTAATTAATTTGAAATCAATTAAACCTCCAAGGCGGAGCCACTAGGCGTAATAAGGAGATCTTCCTTTGAGAAATAGATGTCGGCTCCTGTAAAACTCAGTGGTTACAGCAGTGGAGCGGCAATCGAAAGACCATGGCTCTAATGCCAGCGCAGTCCAAAGCGTCCTTTAGTAAATAGAAAGATTTTCAAATTCTTTAATATTTGAATTTATTGGCATTATTTGCGATATAAGAGTTTGAAATTGTCTACCAGGACACCTGTCGGCAACTTATCCTATCTGTTACGCGACTAGTGATTCTCCGATAGTGTAGGTAGTGGCAGAAATTTCAAACTCGATTCCCAGCGCAGTCCAAAGTGCCGTTTCTCTACAGAGAGATTTGCAAATTCATTAAAATTTAAGTTAATGGGTATTATTTACGATTAATGAATTTTTATTGTCTACGGGGACACCTGTCGGCAACGTATCCTATTTGACACGCGACTAGTAATTCTCCGATAATGTAGGCTGTGGAAAAAATTTCTAACTCCACTAATTAATTTGAAATCAATTAAACCCGCAAGGCGGAGCCCCTAGGCGATATAAGGAGATCTTCCTTTTGAGAAAGAGATGTCGGCGCCTGTAAAGCTCAGTGGTTACAGCAGTGGAGCGGCAGTCGAATGACCATGTCTCGAATGCCAGCGCAGTCCATCGCGTCCTTTTTACACCGAAAGATTTTCAAATTCTTTAATATTTGAATTTATTGGCATTATTTGCGATATAAGAGTTTGAAATTGTCTACGAGGACACCTGTCGGCAACGTATCCTATTTGACACGCGACTAGTAATTCTCCGGTAATGTAGGCTGTGGAAGAAATTTCTAACTGAACTAATTAATTTGAAATAAATTAAACCCGAAAGGCGAAGCCACTAGGCGATATAAGGAGATTTTCCTTTGGAGAAAGAGATGTCGGCGCCTGTAAAACTCAGTGGTTAGAGCAGTAGAGCGGCAGTCGAAAGACCATGGCTCGAATGCCAGCGCAGTCCAAAGCGTCCTTTTTTACACAGAAAGATTTTCAAATTCTATAATATTTGAATTGATTGGCATTATTTGTGATATAAGAGTGTGAAATTGTGTACGAGGACACCTGTCGGGAAATTATCCTATCTGTTACGTGACTAGTGATTCTCCGATGGTGTAGGTAGTGGCAGAAATTTCAAACTCGCATCCCAGCGCAGTCCAAAGTGCCTTTTCTCTACAGACAGATTTGCAAATTCATTAAAATTTAAGTTAATGGGTATTATTTACGATTAATGAATTTTTATTGTCTACGGGGACACCTGTCGGCAACGTATCCTATTGGACACGCGACTCGTAGTTCTTCGAGTATGTAGGCCGTGGAAGAAATTTCTAACTCAATTAATTAATTTGAAATCAATTAAACCCGCAAGGCGGAGCCACTAGACGATATAAGGAGATCTTCCTTTGAGAAAGAGATGTCGGCGCCTGTAAAACTCAGTGGTTACAGCAGTAGAGCGGCAGTCGAAAGACCATGGCTCGAATGCCAGCGCAGCCCAAAGCTTCCTTTTTTACACAGAAAGATTTTCAAATTCTTTAATCTTTGAATTTATTGGCATTATTTGCGATATAAGAGTGTGAAATTGTATACGAGGACACCTGTCGGCAACGTATCCTATCTGAAACGCGACTAGTAATTCTCCGGTAATGTAGGCTGTGGAAGAAATTTCTAACTGAACTAATTAATTTGAAATTAATTGAACCCGAAAGGCGTAGCCACTAGGCGATATGTGGAGATCTTCCTTTGGAGAAAGAGATGTCGGCGCCTGTAAAACTCAGTGGTTAGAGCAGTAGACCGGCAATCGAAAGAACATGGCTCGAATGCCAGCGCAGTCCAAAGCGTCCTTTTTTACACAGAAAGATTTTCAAATTCTTTAATATTTGAATTTATTGGCATTATTTGCGATATAAGAGTGTGAAATTGTATACGAGGACACCTGTCGGCAACTTATCCTATCTGTTACGCGACTAGTGATTCTCCGATAGTGTAGGTAGTGGCAGAAATTTCAAACTCGAATCCCAGCGCAGTCCAAGGTTCCTTTTCTCTACAGACAGATTTGCAAATTCATTAAAATTTAAATTAATGGGTATTATTTACGATTAATGAATTTATATTGTCTACGAGGACACCTGTCGGCAACGTATCCTATTTGACACGCGACTAGTAATTCTCCGATAATGTAGGCTGTGGAAGAAATTTCTAACTCCACTAATTAATTTGAAATCAATTAAACCCGCAAGGCGGAGCCACTAGGCGATATAAGGAGATCTTCCTTTGGAGAAAGAGATGTCGGCGCCTGTGTAGCTCAGTGGTTAGAACAGTAGACCGGCAATCGAAAGACCATGGCTTGAATGCCAGCGCAGTCCAAAGCGTCCTTTTTTACACAGAAAGATTTTCAAATTCTTTAATATTTGAATTTATTGGCATTATTTGTGATATAAGAGTGTGAAATTGTATACGAAGACACCTGTCGGCAACTTATCCTATCTGTTACGCGACTAGTGATTCTCCGATGGTGTAGGTAGTGGCAGAAATTTCAAACTCGAGTCCCAGCGCAGTCCAAAGTTCCTTTTCTCTACAGACAGATTTGCAAATTCATTAAAATTTAAATTAATGGGTATTATTTACGATTAATGAATTTATATTGTCTACGAGGACACCTGTCGGCAACGTATCCTATTTGACACGCGACTAGTAATTCTCCGATAATGTAGGCTGTGGAAGAAATTTCTAACTCCACTAATTAATTTGAAATCAATTAAACCCGCAAGGCGGAGCCACTAGGCGATATGTGGAGATCTTCCTTTGGAGAAAGAGATGTCAGCGCCTGTAAAACTCAGTGGTTAGAGCAGTAGACCGGCAATCGAAAGACCATGGCTCGAATGCCAGCGCAGTCTAAAGCGTCCTTTTTTACAGAGAAAGATTTTCAAATTCTTTAATATTTGAATTTATTGGCATTATTTGCGATATAAGAGTTTGAAATTGTCAACAAGGACACCTGTCGGCAACTAATCCTATCTGTTACGCGACTAGTGATTCTCCGATGGTGTTGGTAGTGGCAGAAATTTCAAACTCGAATCCCAGCGCAGTCCAAAGTGCCTTTTCTCTACAGACAGATTTGCAAATTCATTAAAATTTAAATTAATGGGTATTATTTACGATTAATGAATTTTTATTGTCTACGGGGACACCTGTCGGCAACGTATCCTATTTGACACGCGACTAGTAATTCTGCGATAATGTATGCTGTGGAAGAAATTTCTAACTCCACTAATTAATTTGAAATCAATTAAACCCGCAAGGCGGAGCCACTGGACGGTATAAGGAGATCTTCCTTTGAGAAAGAGATGTCGGCGCCTGTGTAGCTCAGTGGTTAGAACAGTAGACCGGCAATCGAAAGACCATGGCTCGAATGCCAGCGCAGTCCAAAGCGTCCTTTTTTACACAGAAAGATTTTCAAATTCTTTAATATTTGAATTTATTGGCATTATTTGCGATATAAGAGTTTGAAATTGTCTACCAGGACACCTGTCGGCAACTTATCCTATCTGTTACGCGACTAGTGATTCTCCGATAGTGTAGGTAGTGGCAGAAATTTCAAACTCGATTCCCAGCGCAGTCCAAAGTGCCGTTTCTCTACAGAGAGATTTGCAAATTCATTAAAATTTAAATTAATGGGTATTATTTACGATTAATGAATTTATATTGTCTACGGGGACACCTGTCGGCAACGTATCCTATTTGACACGCGACTAGTAATTCTCCGATAATGTAGGCTGTGGAAGAAATTTCTAACTCCACTAATTAATTTGAAATCAATTAAACCTGCAAGGCGGAGCCACTAGGCGATGTAAGGAGATCTTCCTTTGGAGAAAGAGATGTCGGCGCCTGTAAAACTCAGTGGTTAGAGCAGTAGACCGGCAATCGAAAGACCATGGCTCGAATGCCAGCGCAGTCCAAAGCGTCCTTTTTTACACAGAAAGATTTTCAAATTCTTTAATATTTGAATTTATTGGCATTATTTGTGATATAAGAGTGTGAAATTGTGTACGAGGACACCTGTCGGGAAATTATCCTATCTGTTACGTGACTAGTGATTCTCCGACAGTGTAGGTAGTGGCAGAAATTTCAAACTCGAATCCCAGCGCAGTCCAAAGTGCCTTTTCTCTACAGACACATTTGCACATTCATTAAAATTTAAATTAATGGGTATTATTTACGATATATGAATTTATATTGTCTACGGGGACACCTGTCGGCAACGTATCCTATTTGACACGCGACTAGTAATTCTCCGATAATGTAGGCTGTGGAAGAAATTTCTAACTCCACTAATTAATTTGAAATCAATTAAACCCGCAAGGCGGAGCCACTACACGGTATAAGGAGATCTTCCTTTGAGAAAGAGATGTCGGCGCCTGTGTAGCTCAGTGGTTAGAACAGTAGACCGGCAATCGAAAGACCATGGCTTGAATGCCAGCGCAGTCCAAAGCGTCCTTTTTTACACAGAAAGATTTTCAAATTCTTTAATATTTGAATTTATTGGCATTATTTGTGATATAAGAGTGTGAAAGTGTATACGATGACACCTGTCGGGAACTTATCCTATCTGTTACGGGGCTAGTGATTCTCCGATGGTGTAGGTAGTGGCAGAAATTTCAAACTCGCATCCCAGCGCAGTCCAAAGTGCCATTTCTCTACAGACAGATTTGCAAATTCATTAAAATTTAAGTTAATGGGTATTATTTACGATTGATGAATTTTTATTGTCTACGGGGACACCTGTCGGCAACGTATCCTATTGGACACGCGACTCGTAGTTCTTCGAGTATGTAGGCCGTGGAAGAAATTTCTAACTCCACTAATTAATTTGAAATCAATTAAACCTGCAAGGCGGAGCCACTAGACGGTATAAGGAGATCTTCCTTTGAGAAAGAGATGTCGGCGCCTGTAAAACTCAGTGGTTACAGCAGTAGAGCGGCAGTCGAAAGACCATGGCTCGAATGCCAGCGCAGCCCAAAGCTTCCTTTTTTACACAGAAAGATTTTCAAATTCTTTAATCTTTGAATTTATTGGCATTATTTGCGATATAAGAGTGTGAAATTGTATACGAGGACACCTGTCGGCAACGTATCCTATCTGAAACGCGACTAGTAATTCTCCGGTAATGTAGGCTGTGGAAGAAATTTCTAACTGAACTAATTAATTTGAAATCAATTAAACCCGAAAGGCGAAGCCACTAGGCGATATAAGGAGATCTTCCTTTGGAGAAAGAGATGTCGGCGCCTGTAAAACTCAGTGGTTAGAGCAGTAGACCGGCAATCGAAAGACCATGGCTCGAATGCCAGCGCAGTCCAAAGCGTCCTTTTTTACACAGAAAGATTTTCAAATTCTTTAATATTTGAATTTATTGGCATTATTTGTGATATAAGAGTGTGAAATTGTCTACGAGGACACCTGTCGGCAACTTATCCTATCTGTTACGCGACTAGTGATTCTCCGATAGTGTAGGTAGTGGCAGAAATTTCAAACTCGAATCCCAGCGCAGTCCAAGGTTCCTTTTCTCTACAGACAGATTTGCAAATTCATTAAAATTTAAATTAATGGGTATTATTTACGATTAATGAATTTATATTGTCTACGAGGACACCTGTCGGCAACGTATCCTATTTGACACGCGACTAGTAATTCTCCGATAATGTAGGCTGTGGAAGAAATTTCTAACTCCACTAATTAATTTGAAATCAATTAAACCCGCAAGGCGGAGCCACTAGGCGATATAAGGAGATCTTCCTTTGGAGAAAGAGATGTCGGCGCCTGTAAAACTCAGTGGTTAGAGCAGTAGACCGGCAATCGAAAGACCATGGCTTGAATGCCAGCGCAGTCCAAAGCGTCCTTTTTTACACAGAAAGATTTTCAAATTCTTTAATATTTGAATTTATTGGCATTATTTGTGATATAAGAGTGTGAAATTGTATACGAAGACACCTGTCGGCAACTTATCCTATCTGTTACGCGACTAGTGATTCTCCGATGGTGTAGGTAGTGGCAGAAATTTCAAACTCGAGTCCCAGCGCAGTCCAAAGTTCCTTTTCTCTACAGACAGATTTGCAAATTCATTAAAATTTAAATTAATGGGTATTATTTACGATTAATGAATTTATATTGTCTACGAGGACACCTGTCGGCAACGTATCCTATTTGACACGCGACTAGTAATTCTCCGATAATGTAGGCTGTGGAAGAAATTTCTAACTCCACTAATTAATTTGAAATCAATTAAACCCGCAAGGCGGAGCCACTAGGCGATATGTGGAGATCTTCCTTTGGAGAAAGAGATTTCGGCGCCTGTAAAACTCAGTGGTTGGAACAGTAGACCGGCAATCGAAAGACCATGGCTCGAATTCCAGCGCAGTCCAAAGCGTCCTTTTTTACACAGAAAGATTTTCAAATTCATTAATAATTGAATTTATTGGCATTATTTGCGATATAAGAGTTTGAAATTGTCTACCAGGACACCTGTCGGCAACTAATCCTATCTGTTACGCGACTAGTGATTCTCCGATGGTGTTGGTAGTGGCAGAAATTTCAAACTCGAATCCCAGCGCAGTCCAAAGTGCCTTTTCTCTACAGACAGATTTGCAAATTCATTAAAATTTAAATTAATGGGTATTATTTACGATTAATGAATTTTTATTGTCTACGGGGACACCTGTCGGCAACGTATCCTATTTGACACGCGACTAGTAATTCTGCGATAATGTATGCTGTGGAAGAAATTTCTAACTCCACTAATTAATTTGAAATCAATTAAACCCGCAAGGCGGAGCCACTGGACGGTATAAGGAGATCTTCCTTTGAGAAAGAGATTTCGGCGCCTGTAAAACTCAGTGGTTAGAGAAGTAGACCGGCAATCGAAAGACCATGGCTCTAATGCCAGCGCAGTCCAAAGCGTCCTTTTGTAAATAGAAAGATTTTCAAATTCTTTAATATTTGAATTTATTGGCATTATTTGCGATATAAGAGTTTGAAATTGTCTACCAGGACACCTGTCGGCAACTTATCCTATCTGTTACGCGACTAGTGATTCTCCGATGGTGTAGGTAGTGGCAGAAATTTCAAACTCGAATCCCAGCGCAGTCCAAAGTGCCTTTTCTCTACAGACAGATTTGCAAATTCATTAAAATTTAAATTAATGGGTATTATTTACGATTAATGAATTTTTATTGTCTACGGGGACACCTGTCGGCAACGTATCCTATTTGACACGCGACTAGTAATTCTCCGATAATGTCGGCTGTGGAAGAAATTTCTAACTCCACTAATTAATTTGAAATCAATTAAACCTGCAAGGCGGAGCCACTAGGCGATATAAGGAGATCTTCCTTTGGAGAAAGAGATGTCGGCGCCTGTAAAACTCAGTGGTTAGAGCAGTAGACCGGCAATCGAAAGACCATGGCTCGAATGCCAGCGCAGTCCAAAGCGTCCTTTTTTACACAGAAAGATTTTCAAATTCTTTAATATTTGAATTTATTGGCATTATTTGTGATATAAGAGTGTGGAATTGTGTACGGGGACACCTGTCGGCAACTTATCCTATCTGTTACGTGACTAGTGATTCTCCGATAGTGTAGGTAGTGGCAGAAATTTCAAACTCGATTCCCAGCGCAGTCCAAAGTGCCTTTTCTCTACAGACACATTTGCACATTCATTAAAATTTAAATTAATGGGTATTATTTACGATATATGAATTTATATTGTCTACGGGGACACCTGTCGGCAACGTATCCTATTTGACACGCGACTAGTAATTCTCCGATAATGTAGGCTGTGGAAGAAATTTCTAACTCCACTAATTAATTTGAAATCAATTAAACCCGCAAGGCGGAGCCACTACACGGTATAAGGAGATCTTCCTTTGAGAAAGAGATGTCGGCGCCTGTGTAGCTCAGTGGTTAGAACAGTAGACCGGCAATCGAAAGACCATGGCTCTAATGCCAGCGCAGTCCAAAGCGTCCTTTTGTAAATAGAAAGATTTTCGAATTCTTTAATATTTGAGTTTATTGGCATTATTTGCGATATAAGAGTTTGAAATTGTCTACCAGGACACCTGTCGGCAACTAATCCTATCTGTTACGCGACTAGTGATTCTCCGATGGTGTTGGTAGTGGCAGAAATTTCAAACTCGATTCCCAGCGCAGTCCAAAGTGCCGTTTCTCTACAGAGAGATTTGCAAATTCATTAAAATTTAAATTAATGGGTATTATTTACGATTAATGAATTTATATTGTCTACGGGGACACCTGTCGGCAACGTATCCTATTTGACACGCGACTAGTAATTCTCCGATAATGTAGGCTGTGGAAGAAATTTCTAACTCCACTAATTAATTTGAAATCAATTAAACCTGCAAGGCGGAGCCACTAGACGGTATAAGGAGATCTTCCTTTGAGAAAGAGATGTCGGCGCCTGTAAAACTCAGTGGTTACAGCAGTAGAGCGGCAGTCGAAAGACCATGGCTCGAATGCCAGCGCAGTCCATCGCGTCCTTTTTACACCGAAAGATTTTCAAATTCTTTAATATTTGAATTTATTGGCATTATTTGCGATATAAGAGTTTGAAATTGTCTACGAGGACACCTGTCGGCAACGTATCCTATTTGACACGCGACTAGTAATTCTCCGGTAATGTAGGCTGTGGAAGAAATTTCTAACTGAACTAATTAATTTGAAATCAATTAAACCCGAAAGGCGAAGCCACTAGGCGATATGTGGAGATCTTCCTTTGGAGAAAGAGATGTCAGCGCCTGTAAAACTCAGTGGTTAGAGCAGTAGACCGGCAATCGAAAGACCATGGCTCGAATGCCAGCGCAATCCAAAGCGTCCTTTTTTACACAGAAAGATTTTCAATTTCTTTAATATTTGAATTTATTGGCATTATTTGCGATATAAGAGTTTGAAATTGTCTACCAGGACACCTGTCGGCAACTTATCCTATCTGTTACGCGACTAGTGATTCTCCGATGGTGTAGGTAGTGGCAGAAATTTCAAACTCGCATCCCAGCGCAGTCCAAAGTGCCTTTTCTCTACAGACAGATTTGCAAATTCATTAAAATTTAAGTTAATGGGTATTATTTACGATTAATGAATTTTTATTGTCTACGGGACACCTGTCGGCAACGTATCCTATTTGAAACGTGACTCGTAATTCATCGATGATGTAGGCTGTGGAAGAAATTTCTAACTCCACTAATTAATTTGAAATCAATTAAACCTGCAAGGCGGAGCCACTAGACGGTATAAGGAGATCTTCCTTTGAGAAAGAGATGTCGGCCGCCTGTAAAACTCAGTGATTACAGCAGTAGAGCGGCAGTCGAATGACGATGGCTCGAATGCCAGCGCAGTCCAAAGCGTCCTTTTTTACACAGAAAGATTTTCAAATTCTTTAATATTTGAATTGATTGGCATTATTTGTGATATAAGAGTGTGGAATTGTGTACGGGGACACCTGTCGGCAACTTATCCTATCTGTTACGTGACTAGTGATTCTCCGATAGTGTAGGTAGTGGCAGAAATTTCAAACTCGATTCCCAGCGCAGTCCAAAGTGCCTTTTCTCAACACACAGATTTGCAAATTCATTAAAATTTAAATTAATGGGTATTATTTACGATTAATGAATTTATATTGTCTACGGGGACACCTGTCGGCAACGTATCCTATTTGAAACGTGACACGTAATTCTTCGATGATGTAGGCTGTGGAAGAAATTTCTAACTCCACTAATTAATTTGAAATCAATTAAACCTGCAAGGCGGAGCCACTAGACGGTATAAGGAGATCTTCCTTTGAGAAAGAGATGTCGGCGCCTGTAAAACTCAGTGGTTACAGCAGTAGAGCGGCAGTCGAAAGACCATGGCTCGAATGCCAGCGCAGTCCATCGCGTCCTTTTTACACCGAAAGATTTTCAAATTCTTTAATATTTGAATTTATTGGCATTATTTGCGATATAAGAGTTTGAAATTGTCTACGAGGACACCTGTCGGCAACGTATCCTATTTGACACGCGACTAGTAATTCTCCGGTAAATTAGGCTGTGGAAGAAATTTCTAACTGAACTAATTAATTTGAAATCAATTAAACCCGAAAGGCGAAGCCACTAGGCGATATAAGGAGATCTTCCTTTGGAGAAAGAGATGTCGGCGCCTGTAAAACTCAGTGGTTAGAGCAGTAGACCGGCAATCGAAAGACCATGGCTCGAATGCCAGCGCAGTTCCAAGCGTCCTTTTTTACACAGAAAGATTTTCAAATTCTTTAATATTTGAATTTATTGGCATTATTTGCGATATAAGAGTGTGAAATTGTCTACGAGGACACCTGTCGGCAACTTATCCTATCTGTTACGCGACTAGTGATTCTCCGATGGTGTAGGTAGTGGCAGAAATTTCAAACTCGCATCCCAGCGCAGTCCAAAGTGCCTTTTCTCTACAGACAGATTTGCAAATTCATTAAAATTTAAGTTAATGGGTATTATTTACGATTAATGAATTTTTATTGTCTACGAGGACACCTGTCGGCAACGTATCCTATTTGACACGCGACTAGTAATTCTCCGATAATGTAGGCTGTGGAAGAAATTTCTAACTCCACTAATTAATTTGAAATCAATTAAACCCGCAAGGCGGAGCCACTAGGCGATATGTGGAGATCTTCCTTTGGAGAAAGAGATGTCGGCGCCTGTGTAGCTCAGTGGTTAGAGCAGTAGACCGGCAATCGAAAGACCATGAATCGAATGCCAGCGCAGTTCAAAGCGTCCTTTTTTACACAGAAAGATTTTCAAATTCTTTAATATTTGAATTTATTGGCATTATTTGTGATATAAGAGTGTGAAATTGTATACGAGGACACCTGTCGGCAACTTACCCTATCTGTTACGGGACTAGTGATTCTCCGATGGTGTAGGTAGTGGCAGAAATTTCAAACTCGAATCCCAGCGCAGTCCAAAGTTCCTTTTCTCTACAGACAGATTTGCAAATTCATTAAAATTTAAATTACTGGGTATTATTTACGATTAATGAATTTATATTGTCTACGGGGACAACTGTCAGCAACGTATCCTATTTGAAACGTGACACGTAATTCTTCGATGATGTAGGCTGTGGAAGAAATTTCTAACTCCACTAATTAATTTGAAATCAATTAAACCCGCAAGGCGGAGCCACTGGACGGTAGAGGGAGGTCTTCCTTTGAGAAAGAGATTTCGGGGCCTGTAAGACTCAGTGGTTACAGCAGTAGACGGGCAATCAAAGACCATGGCTCGAATGCCCGCGCAGTCCATCGCGTACTTTTTACACCGAAAGATTTTCAAATTCTTAATTATTTGAACTTATTGGCATTATTTGCGATATAAGAGTTTGAAATTGTCTACCAGGACACCTGTCGGCAACTTATCCTATCTGTTACGCGACTAGTGATTCTCCGATGGTGTAGGTAGTGGCAGAAATTTCAAACTCGAATCCCAGCGCAGTCCAAAGTGCCTTTTCTCTACAGACAGATTTGCAAATTCATTAAAATTTAAATTAATGGGTATTATTTACGATTAATGAATTTTTATTGTCTACGGGGACACCTGTCGGCAACGTATCCTATTTGACACGCGACTAGTAATTCTCCGATAATGTAGGCTGTGGAAGAAATTTCTAACTCCACTAATTAATTTGAAATCAATTAAACCCGCAAGGCGGAGCCACTGGACGGTATAAGGAGATCTTCCTTTGAGAAAGAGATGTCGGCGCCTGTAAAACTCAGTGGTTACAGCAGTAGACCGGCAGTCGAAAGACCATGGCTCGAATGCCAGCGCAGTCCATCGCGTCCTTTTTACACCGAAAGATTTTCAAATTCTTTAATATTTGAATTTATTGGCATTATTTGCGATATAAGAGTTTGAAATTGTCTACGAGGACACATGTCTGCAACGTATCCTATCTGTTACGCGACTAGTAATTCTCCTATAATGTAGGCTGTGGAAGAAATTTCTAAATCAACTAATTAATTTGAAATCAATTACACCCGCAAGGCGGAGCCACTAGACGGTATAAGGAGATCTTCCTTTGAGAAAGAGATGTCGGCGCCTGAGTAGCTCAGTGGTTAGAAGAGTAGACCGGCAATCGAATGACCATGGCTCGAATGCCATCGCAGTCCAAAGCGTCCTTTTTTACATAGAAAGATTTTCAAATACTTTAATATTTGAATTTATTGGCATTATTTGCGATATAAGAGTGTGAAATTGTCTACGGGGACACCTGTCGGCAACGTATCCTATTTGACACGCGACGAGTAATTCTCCGATAATGTAGGCTGTGGAAAAAATTTCTAACTCCACTCATTACTGTGAAATCAAACCCGCAAGTCGGAGCCACTAGACGGTATAAGGAGATCTTCCTTTGAGAAAGAGATTTCGGCGCCTGTAAAACTCAGTGGTTACAGCAGTAGACCGGCAATCAAAAGACCATGGATCGAATGCCAGCGCAGTCCATCGCGTCCTTTTTACACCGAAAGATTTTCAAATTCTTTAATATTTGAATTTATTGGCATTATTTGCGATATAAGAGTTTGAAATTGTCTACGAGGACACCTGTCGGCAACGTATCCTATTTGACACGTGACTAGTAATTCTCCGGTAATGTAGGCTGTGGAAGAAATTTCTAACTGAACTAATTAATTTGAAATCAATTAAACCCGAAAGGCGAAGCCACTAGGCGATATAAGGAGATCTTCCTTTGGAGAAAGAGATGTCGGCGCCTGTAAAACTCAGTGGTTTGAGCAGTAGACCCTCAATCGAAAGACCATGGCTCGAATGCCAGCGCAATCCAACGCGTCCTTTTTTACACAGACAGATTTTCAAATTCTTTAATATTTGAATTTATTGGCATTATTTGTGAGATAAGAGTGTGGAATTGTGTACGGGGACACCTGTCGGCAACTTATCCTCTCTGTTACGTGACTAGTGATTCTCCGATAGTGTAGGTAGTGGCAGAAATTTCAAACTCGAATCCCAGCGCAGTCCAAGGTGCCTTTTCTCTACAGACAGATTTGCAAATTCATTAAAATTTAAATTAACGGGTATTATTTACGATTAATGAATTTATATTGTCTACGGGGACAACTGTCAGCAACGTATCCTATTTGAAACGTGACACGTAATTCTTCGATGATGTAGGCTGTGCAAGAAGTTTCTAACTCAACTAATTAATTTGAAATCAATTAAACCCGCAAGGCGGAGCCACTGGACGGTATAAGGAGATCTTCCTTTAAGAAAGAGATTTCTTCGCCTGTAAAACTCAGTGGTTACAGCAGTAGACCGGCAATCAAAAGACCATGGATCGAATGCCAGCGCAGTCCATCGCGTCCTTTTTACACCGAAAGATTTTCAAATTCTTTAATATTTGAATTTATTGGCATTATTTGCGATATAAGAGTTTGAAATAGTCTACGAGGACACCTGTCGGCAACGTATCCTATTTGACAATCTACTCGTAATTCTTCGATAATGTAGGCTGTGGAATAAAGTTCTTACTCAATTAATAAATTTGAAATCAATTAAACCCGTAAGGCGGAGCCACTAGACGGTATAAGGAGATCTTCCTTTGAGAAAGAGATGTCGGCGCCTGTAAAACTCAGTGGTTACAGCAGTAGACTGGCAGTGTAAAGACCATGGCTCGAATGACAGCGCAGTCCAAAGCGTCCTTTTTTACACAGAAAGATTTTCTAATTCTTTAATATTTGAATTGATTGGCATTATTTGTGATATAAGAGTGTGAAATTGTATACGAGGACACCTGTCGGCAACGTATCCTATTTGACACGCGACTCGTAATTCTTCGATGATGTAGGCTGTGGAAGAAATTTCTAACTCCACTATTTAATTTGAAATCAATTAAACCTGCAAGGCGGAGCCACTAGACGGTATAAGGAGATCTTCCTTTGAGAAAGAGATGTCGGCGCCTGAGTAGCTCAGTGGTTAGAAGAGTAGACCGGCAATCGAATGACCATGGCTCGAATGCCATCGCAGTCCAAAGCTCCCTTTTTTACATTTAAAGATTTTCAAATCCTTTAATATTTGAATTTATTGGCATTTCTTGCGGTATAAGAGTTTAAAATTGTCTACAAGGAGACCTGTCGGCAACTTATCCTATTTGACAATCTACTCGTAATTCTTCGATAATGTAGGCTGTGGAAGAAAGTTCTTACTCAATTAATAAATTTGAAATCAAACCCGCAAGTCGGAGCCACTGGACGGTATAAGGAGATCTTCCTTTAAGAAAGAGATTTCGGCGCCTTTAAAACTCAGTGGTTAGAACAGTAGACCGGCAATCGAAAGAACATGGCTCGAATGCCAGCGCAGTCCATCGCCTCCTTTTTACACCGAATGATTTTCAAATTCTTTAATATTTGAATTTATTGGCATCATTTGCGATATAAGAGTTTGAAATTGTCTACCAGGACACCTGTCGGCAACTTATCCTATGTGACACGCGACTAGTAATTCTCCGGTAATGTAGGCTGTGGAAGAAATTTCTAACTGAACTAATTAATTTGAAATCAATTAAACCCGAAAGGCGAAGCCACTAGGCGATATGTGGAGATCTTCCTTTGGAGAAAGAGATGTCGGCGCCTGTATAACTCAGGGGTTAGAGAACTAGACCGGCAATCGAAAGACCATGGCTCGAATGCCAGCGCAGTCCAAAGCGTCCTTTTTTACACAGAAAGATTTTCAAATTCTTTAATATTTGAATTTATTGGCATTATTTGTGATATAAGAGTGTGAAATTGTGTACGAGGACACCTGTCGGGAAATTATCCTATCTGTTACGTGACTAGTGATTCTCCGACAGTGTAGGTAGTGGCAGAAATTTCAAACTCGAATCCCAGCGCAGTCCAAGGTTCCTTTTCTCTAAAGAGAGATTTGCAAATTCATTAAAATTTAAATTAATGGGTATTATTTACGATTAATGAATTTATATTGTCTACGGGGACACCTGTCGGCAACGTATCCTATTTGACAATCTACTCGTACTTCTTCGATAATGTAGGCTGTGGAAGAAATTTCTAACTCCACTAATTAATTTGAAATCAATTAAACCTGCAAGGCGGAGCCACTAGACGGTATAAGGAGATCTTCCTTTGAGAAAGAGATGTCGGCGCCTGTAAAACTCAGTGGTTACAGCAGTAGAGCGGCAGTCGAAAGACCATGGCTCGAATGCCAGCGCAGTCCAAAGCGTCCTTTTTTACACAGAAAGATTTTCAAATTCTCTAATATTTGAATTTATTGGCATTATTTGTGATATAAGAGTGTGAAATTGTATACGAGGACACCTGTCGGCAACGTATCCTATTTGAAACGCGACTCGTAATTCTTCGATAATGTAGGCCGAGGAAGAAATTTCTAACTCAAGTAATTAATTTGAAATCAATTAAACCTGCAAGGCGGAGCCACTAGACGGTATAAGGAGATCTTCCTTTGAGAAAGAGATGTCGGCGCCTGTAAAACTCAGTGGTTACAGCAGTAGAGCGGCAGTCGAAAGACCATGGCTCGAATGCCAGCGCAGTCCATCGCGTCCTTTTTACACCGAAAGATTTTCAAATTTTTAATATTTGAATTTATTGGCATTATTTGCGATATAAGAGTTTGAAATTGTCTACGAGGACACCTGTCGGCAACGTATCCTATTTGACACGCGACTAGTAATTCTCCGGTAATGTAGGCTGTGGAAGAAATTTCTAACTGAACTAATTAATTTGAAATAAATTAAACCCGAAAGGCGAAGCCACTAGGCGATATAAGGAGATTTTCCTTTGGAGAAAGAGATGTCGGCGCCTGTAAAACTCAGTGGTTAGAGCAGTAGACCGGCAATCGAAAGAACATGGCTCGAATGCCAGCGCAGTCCAAAGCGTCCTTTTTTACACAGAAAGATTTTCAAATTCTTTAATATTTGAATTTATTGGCATTATTTGTGATATAAGAGTGTGAAATTGTATACGAAGACACCTGTCGGCAACTTATCCTATCTGTTACGCGACTAGTGATTCTCCGATGGTGTAGGTAGTGGCAGAAATTTCAAACTCGAGTCCCAGCGCAGTCCAAAGTTCCTTTTCTCTACAGACAGATTTGCAAATTCATTAAAATTTAAATTAATGGGTATTATTTACGATTAATGAATTTATATTGTCTACGAGGATATCTGTCGGCAACGTATCCTATTTGACACGCGACTAGTAATTCTCCGATAATGTAGGCTGTGGAAGAAATTTCTAACTCCACTAATTAATTTGAAATCAATTAAACCCGCAAGGCGGAGCCACTAGACGGTATAAGGAGATCTTCCTTTGAGAAAGAGATGTCGGCGCCTGTAAAACTCAGTGGTTACAGCAGTAGAGCGGCAGTCGAAAGACCATGGCTCGAATGCCAGTGCAGTCCATCGCGTCCTTTGTACACCGAAAGATTTTCAAATTCTTTAATATTTGAACTTATTGGCATTAGTTGCGATATAAGAGTTTCAAATTGTCTACGAGGACACCTGTCGGCAACGTATCCTATTTGACACGCGACTAGTAATTCTACGATAATGTAGGCTGTGGAAGAAATTTCAAACTCGAATCCCAGCGGAGTCCAAAGTTCCTTTTCTCTACAGACACATTTGCACATTCATTAAAATTTAAATTAATGGGTATTATTTACGATATATGAATAAATATTATCTACGGGGACACCTGTCGGCAACGTATCCTATTTGACATGCGACTCGTTATTCTCCGATAATGTAGGGTGTGGAAGAAATTTCTAACTCCACTAATTTATTTGAAATCAATTAAACCCGCAAGGCGGAGCCACTAGACGGTATAAGGAGATCTTCCTTTGAGAAAGAGATGTCGGCCGCCTGTAAAACTCAGTGGTTAGAACAGTAGACCGGCAATCGAAAGACCATGGCTTGAATGCCAGCGCAGTCCAAAGCGTCCTTTTTTACACAGAAAGATTTTCAAATTCTTTAATATTTGAATTTATTGGCATTATTTGTGATATAAGAGTGTGAAATTGTATACGAGGACACCTGTCGGCAACTTACCCTATCTGTTACGGGACTAGTGATTCTCCGATGGTGTAGGTTGTGGCAGAAATTTCAAACTCGAATCCCAGCGCAGTCCAAGGTTCCTGTTCTCGACAGTCAGTTTTGCAAATTCATTAAAATTTAAATTAATGGGTATTATTTACGATTAATGAATTTATATTGTCTACGGGGACAACTGTCAGCAACGTATCCTATTTAAACGTGACACGTAATTCTTCGATGATGTAGGCTGTGGAAGAAATTTCTAACTGAACTAATTAATTTGAAATCAATTAAACCTGCAAGGCGGAGCCACTAGACGGTGTAAGGAGATCTTCCTTTGAGAAAGAGATGTCGGCGCCTGTAAAACTCAGTGGTTACAGCAGTAGAGCGGCAGTCGAAAGACCATGGCTCGAATGCCAGCGCTGTCCATCGCGTACTTTTTACACCGAAAGATTTTCAAATTCTTTAATATTTGAATTTATTGACATTATTTGCGATATAAGAGTTTGAAATTGTCTACCAGGACACCTGTCGGCAACTTATCCTATCTGTTACGCTACTAGTGATTCTCCGATGGTGTAGGTAGTGGCAGAAATTTCAAACTCGCATCCCAGCGCAGTCCAAAGTGCCTTTTCTCTACAGAGAGATTTGCAAATTCATTAAAATTTAAATTAATGGGTATTATTTACGATTAATGAATTTATATTGTCTACGGGGACACCTGTCGGCAACGTATCCTATTTGACACGCGACTAGTAATTCTCCGATAATGTAGGCTGTGGAAGAAATTTCTAACTCCACTAATTAATTTGAAATCAATTAAACCCGCAAGGCGGACCCACTTGACGGTATAAGGAGATCTTCCTTTGAGAAAGAGATGTCGGCGCCTGTAAAACTCAGTGGTTACAGCAGTAGAGCGGCAGTCGAAAGACCATGGCTCGAATGCCAGTGCAGTCCATCGCGTCCTTTGTACACCGAAAGATTTTCAAATTCTTTAATATTTGAACTTATTGGCATTAGTTGCGATATAAGAGTTTCAAATTGTCTACGAGGACACCTGTCGGCAACGTATCCTATTTGACACGCGACTAGTAATTCTCCGATAATGTAGGCTGTGGAAGAAATTTCAAACTCGAATCCCAGCGGAGTCCAAAGTTCCTTTTCTCTACAGACACATTTGCACATTCATTAAAATTTAAATTAATGGGTATTATTTACGATATATGAATAAATATTATCTACGGGGACACCTGTCGGCAACGTATCCTATTTGACATGCGACTCGTTATTCTCCGATAATGTAGGGTGTGGAAGAAATTTCTAACTCCACTAATTTATTTGAAATCAATTAAACCCGCAAGGCGGAGCCACTAGACGGTATAAGGAGATCTTCCTTTGAGAAAGAGATGTCGGCCGCCTGTAAAACTCAGTGGTTACAGCAGTAGAGCGGCAGTCGAAAGACCATGGCTCGAATGCCAGCGCAGTCCATCGCGTCCTTTTTATACCGAAAGATTTTCAAATTCTTTAATATTTGAATTTATTGGCATTATTTGCGATATAAGAGTGTGAAATTGTCTACGAGGACACATGTCGGCAACGTATCCTATCTGATACGCGACTAGTAATTCTCCGATAATGTAGGCTGTGGAAGAAATTTCAAACTCGAATCCCAGCGGAGTCCAAAGTTCCTTTTCTCTACAGACACATTTGCACATTCATTAAAATTTAAATTAATGGGTATTATTTACGATATATGAATAAATATTATCTACGGGGACACCTGTCGGCAACGTATCCTATTTGACATGCGACTCGTTATTCTCCGATAATGTAGGGTGTGGAAGAAATTTCTAACTCCACTAATTTATTTGAAATCAATTAAACCCGCAAGGCGGAGCCACTAGACGGTATAAGGAGATCTTCCTTTGAGAAAGAGATGTCGGCCGCCTGTAAAACTCAGTGGTTACAGCAGTAGAGCGGCAGTCGAAAGACCATGGCTCGAATGCCAGCGCAGTCCATCGCGTCCTTTTTATACCGAAAGATTTTCAAATTCTTTAATATTTGAATTTATTGGCATTATTTGCGATATAAGAGTGTGAAATTGTCTACGAGGACACATGTCGGCAACGTATCCTATTTGACACGCGACAAGTAATTCTCCGGTAATGTAGGCTGTGGAAGAAATTTCAAACTCGCATCCCAGCGCAGTCCAAAGTGCCATTTCTCTACAGACAGATTTGCAAATTCATTAAAATTTAAGTTAATGGGTATTATTTACGATATATGAATAAATATTATCTACGGGGACACATGTCGGCAACGTATCCTATCTGATACGCGACTAGTAATTCTCCGATAATGTAGGCTGTCGAAGAAATTTCTAAATCAACTAATTAATTTGAAATCAATTACACCCGCAAGGCGGAGCCACTAGACGGTATAAGGAGATCTTCCTTTGAGAAAGAGATGTCGGCGCCTGAGTAGCTCAGTGGTTAGGAAGAGTAGACCGGCAATCGAATGACCATGGCTCGAATGCCATCGCAGTCCAAAGCGTCCTTTTTTACACAGAAAGATTTTCAAATTCAACAATATTTGAATTTATTGGCATTATTTGCGATATAAGAGTTTGAAATTGTCTACGGGGACACCTGTCGGCAACGTATCCTATTTGACACGCGACTAGTAATTCTCCGATAATGTAGGCTGTGGAAAAAATTTCTAACTCCACTAATTAATTTGAAATCAAACCCGCAAGGCGGAGCCACTAGACGGTATAAGGAGATCTTCCTTTAAGAAAGAGATTTCGTCGCCTGTAAAACTCAGTGGTTACAGCAGTAGACCGGCAGTCGAAAGACCATGACTCGAATGCCAGCGCAGTCCATCGCGTCCTTTTTACACCGAAAGATTTTCAAATTCTTTAATATTTGAATTTATTGGCATTATTTGCGATATAAGAGTTTGAAATTGTCTACGAGGACACCTGTCGGCAACGTATCCTATTTGACACGCGACTAGTAATTCTCCGGTAATGTAGGCTGTGGAAGAAATTTCTAACTGAACTAATTAATTTGAAATCAATTAAACCCGAAAGGCGAAGCCACTAGGCGATATAAGGAGATCTTCCTTTGGAGAAAGAGATGTCGGCGCCTGTAAAACTCAGTGGTTAGAGCAGTAGACCGGCAATCGAAAGACCATGGCTCGAATGCCAGCGCAGTCCAAAGCGTCCTTTTTTACACAGAAAGATTTTCAAATTCTTTAATATTTGAATTTATTGGCATTATTTGTGATATAAGAGTGTGAAATTGTGTACGAGGACACCTGTCGGGAAATTATCCTATCTGTTACGTGACTAGTGATTCTCCGACAGTGTAGGTAGTGGCAGAAATTTCAAACTCGAATCCCAGCGCAGTCCAAAGTGCCTTTTCTCTACAGAGAGATTTGCACATTCATTAAAATTTAAATTAATGGGTATTATTTACGATATATGAATTTATATTGTCTACGCGGACACCTGTCTGCAACGTATCCTATTTGAAACGTGACTCGTAATTCTTCGATGATGTAGGCTGTGGAAGAAATTTTTAACTCCACTAATTAATTTGAAATCAATTAAACCTGCAAGGCGGAGCCACTAGACGGTATAAGGAGATCTTCCTTTGAGAAAGAGATGTCGGCGCCTGTGTAGCTCAGTGGTTAGAACAGTAGACCGGCAATCGAAAGACCATGGCTCGAATGCCAGCGCAGTCCAAAGCGTCCTTTTTTACATAGAAAGATTTTCAAATTCTTTAATATTTGAATTTATTGGCATTATTTGCGATATAAGAGTTTGAAATTGTCTACCAGGACACCTGTCGGCAACTTATCCTATCTGTTACGCGACTAGTGATTCTCCGATAGTGTAGGTAGTGGCAGAAATTTCAAACTCGATTCCCAGCGCAGTCCAAAGTGCCGTTTCTCTACAGAGAGATTTGCAAATTCATTAAAATTTAAATTAATGGGTATTATTTACGATTAATCAATTTATATTGTCTACGGGGACACCTGTCGGCAACGTATCCTATTTGACACGCGACTAGTAATTCTCCGATAATGTAGGCTGTGGAAGAAATTTCTAACTCCACTAATTAATTTGAAATCAATTAAACCTGCAAGGCGGAGCCACTAGACGGTATAAGGAGATCTTCCTTTGAGAAAGAGATGTCGGCGCCTGTAAAACTCAGTGGTTACAGCAGTAGAGCGGCAGTCGAATGACCATGGCTCGAATGCCAGCGCAGTCCATCGCGTCCTTTTTACACCGAAAGATTTTCAAATTCTTTAATATTTGAATTTATTGGCATTATTTGCGATATAAGAGTTTGAAATTGTCTACGAGGACACCTGTCGGCAACGTATCCTATTTGACACGCGACTAGTAATTCTCCGGTAATGTAGGCTGTGGAAGAAATTTCTAACTGAACTAAGTAATTTGAAATTAATTAAACCCGAAAGGCGTAGCCACTAGGCGATATGTGGAGATCTTGCTTTGGAGAAAGAGATGTCGGCGCCTGTAAAACTCAGTGGTTAGAGCAGTAGACCGGCAATCGAAAGACCATGGCTCGAATGCCAGCGCAGTCCAAAGCGTCCTTTTTTACACAGAAAGATTTTCAAATTCTTTAATATTTGAATTTATTGGCATTATTTGTGATATAAGAGTTTGAAATTGTCCACCAGGACACCTGTCGGCAACTTATCCTATATGTCACGCGACTAGTGATTCTCCGATAGTGTAGGTAGTGGCAGAAATTTCAAACTCGTATCCCAGCGCAGTCCAAAGTGCCTTTTCTCTACAGAGAGATTTGCAAATTCATTAAAATTTAAATTAATGGGTATTATTTACGATTAATGAATTTATATTGTCTACGGGGACAAGTGGCGGCACCGTATCGTATTTAAACGTGACACGTAATTCTTCGATGATGTAGGCTGTGGAAGAAATTTCTAACTCCACTAATTAATTTGAAATCAATTAAACCTGCAAGGCGGAGCCACTAGACGGTATAAGGAGATCTTCCTTTGAGAAAGAGATGTCGGCCGCCTGTAAAACTCAGTGATTACAGCAGTAGAGCGGCAGTCGAAAGACCATGGCTCGAATGCCAGCGCAGTCCAAAGCGTCCTTTTTTACACAGAAAGATTTTCAAATTCTTTAATATTTGAATTGATTGGCATTATTTGTGATATAAGAGTGTGAAATTGTATACGAGGACACCTGTCGGCATCTTATCCTATCTGTTACGGGACTAGTGATTCTCCGATGGTGTAGGTAGTGGCAGAAATTTCAAACTCGATTCCCAGCGCAGTCCAAAGTGCCGTTTCTCTACAGAGAGATTTGCAAATTCATTAAAATTTAAATTAATGGGTATTATTTACGATTAATGAATTTATATTGTCTACGAGGATATCTGTCGGCAACGTATCCTGTTTAAAACGCGACTAGTAATTCTCCTGTAATGTAGGCTGTGGAAGAAATTTCTAACTCAACTAGTTAATTTGATATTAATTAAACCTGCAAGGCGGAGCCACTACGCGATATGTGGAGATCTTCCTTTGGAGAAAGAGATGTCGGCGCATGTAAAACTCAGTGGTTAGAGCAGTAGACCGGCAATGAACAGACCATGGCTCGAATGACAGCGCAGTCCAAAGCGTCCTTTTTTACACAGAAAGATTTTCAAATTCTTTAATATTTGAATTTATTGGCATTATTTGTGATATAAGAGTTTGAAATTGTGTACGGGGACACCTGTCGGCAACTTATCCTATCTGTTACGTGACTAGTGATTCTCCGATAGTGTAGGTAGTGGCAGAAATTTCAAACTCGATTCCCAGCGCAGTCCAAAGTGCCTTTTCTCTACAGACACATTTGCACATTCATTAAAATTTAAATTAATGGGTATTATTTACGATATATGAATTTATATTGTCTACGGGGACACCTGTCTGCAACGTATCCTATTTGAAACGTGACTCGTATTTCTTCTATGATGTAGGCTGTGGAAGAAATTTCTAACTCCACTAATTAAGTTGAAATCAATTAAACCCGCAAGGCGGAGCCACTAGACGGTATAAGGAGATCTTCCTTTGAGAAAGAGATGTCGGCGCCTGTGTAGCTCAGTGGTTAGAACAGTAGACCGGCAATCGAAAGACCATGGCTCGAATGCCAGCGCAGTCCAAAGCGTCCTTTTTTACATAGAAAGATTTTCAAATTCTTTAATATTTGAATTTATTGGCATTATTTGCGATATAAGAGTTTGAAATTGTCTACCAGGACACCTGTCGGCAACTTATCCTATCTGTTACGCGACTAGTGATTCTCCGATAGTGTAGGTAGTGGCAGAAATTTCAAACTCGATTCCCAGCGCAGTCCAAAGAGCCTTTTCTCTACAGAGAGATTTGCAAATTCATTAAAATTTAAATTAATGGGTATTATTTACGATTAATGAATTTATATTGTCTACGAGGATATCTGTCGGCAACGTATCCTGTTTAAAACGCGACTAGTAATTCTCCTGTAATGTAGGCTGTGGAAGAAATTTCTAACTCAACTAATTAATTTGAAATCAATTAAACCCGCAAGGCGGAGCCACTAGGCGATATGTGGAGATCTTCCTTTGGAGAAAGAGATGTCGGCGCCTGTAAAACTCAGTGGTTAGAGCAGTAGACCGGCAATCGAAAGACCATGGCTCGAATGCCAGCGCAGTCCAAAGCGTCCTTTTTTACATAGAAAGATTTTCAAATTCTTTAATATTTGAATTTATTGGCATTATTTGCGATATAAGAGTTTGAAATTGTCTACCAGGACACCTGTCGGCAACTTATCCTATCTGTTACGCGACTAGTGATTCTCCGATAGTGTAGGTAGTGGCAGAAATTTCAAACTCGATTCCCAGCGCAGTCCAAAGAGCCTTTTCTCTACAGAGAGATTTGCAAATTCATTAAAATTTAAATTAATGGGTATTATTTACGATTAATGAATTTATATTGTCTACGAGGATACCTGTCGGCAATGTATCCTATTTACAACGCGACTAGTAATTCTACGGTAATGAAGGCTGTGGAAGAAATTTCTAAATCAACTAATTAATTTTAAATCAATTAAACCCGCAAGGCGGAGCCACTAGGCGATATAAGGTGATCTTCCTTTGGAGAAAGAGATGTCAGCGCCTGTAAAACTCAGTGGTTAGAGCAGTAGACCGGCAATCGAAAGACCATGGCTCGAATGCCAGCGCAGTCCAAAGCGTCTTTTTTTACACAGAAAGGTTTTTAAATTCTTTAATATTTGAATTTATTGGCATTATTTGCGATATAAGAGTTTGAAATTGTCTACGAGGATACCTGTCGGCAACTTATCCTATCTGTTACGGGACTAGTAATTCTCCGATGGTGTAGGTAGTGGCAGAAATTTCAAACTCGAGTCCCAGCGCAGTCCAAAGTTCCTTTTCTCTACAGACAGATTTGCAAATTCATTAAAATTTAAATTAATGGGTATTATTTACGATTAATGAATTTATATTGTCTACGGGGACAACTGTCGGCAACGTATCCTATTTGACATGCGACTCGTTATTCTCCGATAATGTAGGCTGTGGCAGAAATTTCTAACTCCACTAATTTCTTTGAAATCAATTAAACCCGCAAGGCGGAGCCACTAGACGATATAAGGAGATCTTCCTTTGGAGAAAGAGATGTCGGCGCCTGTAAAACTCAGTGGTTAGAGCTGTAGACCGTCATTCGAAAGACGATGGCTCGAATGCCAGCGCAGTCCATCGCGTCCTTTTTACACCGAAAGATTTTCAAATTCTTTAATATTTGAATTTATTGGGATGATTTGCGATATAATAGTGTGAAACTGTCTACGAGGACACATGTCGGCAACGTATCCTATCTGATACGCGACTAGTAATTCTCCGATAATGTAGGCTGTGTAAGAAATTTCTAAATCAACTAATTAATTTGAAATCAATTAAACCTGCAAGGCGAAGCCACTAGGCGATATAAGGAGATCTTCCTTTGGAGAAAGAGATGTCGGCGCCTGTAAAACTCAGTGGTTAGAGCAGTAGACCGGCAGTCGAAAGACCATGGCTCGAATGCCAGCGCAGTCCATCGCGTCCTTTTTACACCGAAAGATTTTCAAATTCTTTAATATTTGAATTTATTGGCATTATTTGCGATATTAGAGTGTGAAACTGTCTACGAGGACACATGTCGGCAACATCTCCTATCTGTTCCGCGACTAGTAATGCTCCTATAATGTAGGCTGTTGAAGAAATCTCTAAACCAACTAATTAATTTTAAATCAATTAAACCCGCAAGGCGGAGCCACGAGATGGTATAAGGAGATCTTCCTTTGAGTAAGAGAGGGCGGCGCCTGAAGAACTCAGTGGTTACAGCAGTAGACCGGCAGTCGAAAGACGATGGCTCGAATGCCAGCGCAGTCCATCGCGTCCTTTTTACACCGAAAGATTTTCAAATTCTTTAATATTTGAATTTATTGGCATTATTTGCGATATAATAGTGTGAAATTGTCTACGAGGACACATGTCGGCAACGTATCCTATCTGATACGCGACTAGTAATTCTCCGATAATGTAGGCTGTCGAAGAAATTTCTAAATCAACTAATTAATTTGAAATCAATTACACCCGCAAGGCGGAGCCACTAGGCGATATAAGGTGATCTTCCTTTGGAGAAAGAGATGTCGGCGCCTGTATAACTCAGTAGTTAGAGCAGTAGGCCGGCAATCGAAAGACCATGGCTCGAATGCCAGCGCAGTCCAAAGCGTCCTTTTTTACACAGAAAGATTTTCAAATTCTTTAATATTTGAATCTACTGGCATTATTTGCGATATAAGAGTTTGAAATTGTATTCGAGGACACCTGTCGGCAACTTATCCTATCTGTTACGTGACTAGTGATTCTCCGATAGTGTAGGTAGTGGCAGAAATTTCAAACTCGAATCCCAGCGGAGTCCAAAGTTCCTTTTCTCTACAGACACATTTGCACATTCATTAAAATTTAAATTAATGGGTATTATTTACGATATATGAATAAATATTGTCTACGGGGACACCTGTCGGCAACGTATCCTACTTGACATGCGAATCGTTATTCTCCGATAATGTAGGGTGTGGAAGAAATTTCTAACTCCACTAATTAATTTGAAATCAATTAAACCCGCAAAGCGGAGCCACTAGACGGTATAAGGAGATCTTCCTTTGGAGAAAGAGATGTCGGCGCCTTTAAAACTCAGTGGTTAGAACAGTAGACCGGCAGTCGAAAGACCATGGCTCGAATGCCAGCGCAGTCCATCGCGTCCTTTTTACACCG
Organism: Diplolepis rosae; assembly: GCA_030998225.1. Classification (NCBI taxonomy): domain Eukaryota; kingdom Metazoa; phylum Arthropoda; class Insecta; order Hymenoptera; family Diplolepididae; genus Diplolepis; species Diplolepis rosae. The sequence continues at coordinate 2,827,187 of JAPYXD010000466.1, forward strand.
AATGATTTTCAAATTCTTTAATATTTGAATTTATTGGCATTATTTGTGATATAAGAGTGTGAAATTGTCTACGAGGACACCTGTCGGCAACTTATCCTATCTGTTACGCGACTAGTGATTCTCCGATAGTGTAGGTAGTGGCAGAAATTTCAAACTCGATTCCCAGCGCAGTCCAAAGTGCCGTTTCTCTACAGAGAGATTTGCAAATTCATTAAAATTTAAATTAATGGGTATTATTTACGATTAATGAATTTATATTGTCTACGGGGACACCTGTCGGCAACGTATCCTATTTGACACGCGACTAGTAATTCTCCGATAATGTAGGCTGTGGAAGAAATTTCTAACTCCACTAATTAATTTGAAATCAATTAAACCCGCAAGGCGGAGCCACTAGGCGATATAAGGAGATCTTCCTTTGGAGAAAGAGATGTCGCTCCTGTATAACTCAGTGGTTAGAGCAGTAGGCCGGCAATCGAAAGACCATGGCTCGAATCCCAGCGCAGTTCAAAGCGTCCTTTTTTACAGAGAAAGATTTTCAAATTCTTTAATATTTGAATTTATTGGCATTATTTGCGATATAAGAGTGTGAAATTGTCTACGATGACACATGTCGGCAACGTATCCTATCTGTTACGCGACTAGTAATTCTCCTATAATGTAGGCTGTGGAAGAAATTTCTAAATCAACTAATTAATTTGAAATTAATTAAACCCGCAAGGCGGAGCCACTAGGCGATATAAGGTGACCTTCCTTTGGAGAAAGAGATGTCGGCGCCTGTATAACTCAGTGGTTAGAGCAGTAGGCCGGCAATCGAAAGACCATGGCTAGAATCCCAGCGCAGTTCAAAGCGTCCTTTTTTACACAGAAAGGTTTTTAAATTCTTTAATATTTGAATTTATTGGCATTATTTGCGATATAAGAGTTTGAAATTGTCTACGAGGATACCTGTCGGCAACTTATCCTATCTGTTACGGGACTAGTAATTCTCCGATGGTGTAGGTAGTGGCAGAAATTTCAAACTCGAGTCCCAGCGCAGTGCAAAGCGTCCTTTTTTACACAGTAAGATTTTCAAATTCTTTAATATGTGAATTTATTGGCATTATTTGTGATATAAGAGTTTGAAATTGTCTACGAGGACACATGTCGGCAAACTATCATATCTGAAACGCGACTAGTAATTCTCCGATCATGTAGGCAGTGCAAGAAATTTCTAACTCAACTAATTAATTTGTAATCATTTATAGCTGCAAGGCGGAGCCACTAGGCGATATAAGGAGATCTTTCTTAGGAGAAAGAGATGTCGGCGCCTGTGAAGCTCAGTGGTTAGAGTAGTAGACCGGCGATCGAAAGACCATGGCTCGAATCCTAGAGCAGTCCAAATTGTCCTTTATTACACAGAAAGATTTTCAAATTCTTTAATATTTGAATTTATTGGCATTATTTGCGATATAAGAATTTGAAATTGTCTACGAGGACATCTGTCGGCAACGTATCCTATTTGAAGCGTGACTCGTAATTCTCCGGTAATGTAGGCTGTGGAAGAAATTTCTAACTCAACTAATTAATTTGAAATCAATTAAACCCGCAAGGCGGAGCCACTAGACAGTATAAGGAGATCTTCATTTGAGAAAGAGATGTCGGCGCCTGTAAAACTCAGCTGTTACAGCAGTAGACCGGCAATCGAAAGACCATGGCTCGAATGCCAGCGCAGTCCATCGCGTACTTTTTACACCGAAAGATTTTCAAGTACAATAATATTTGAATTTATTGGCATTATTTGCGATATAAGAGTTTAAAATTGTCTACGAGGACACCTGTCGGCAACGTATCCTATTTGACTCGCGACTAGTAATTCTCCGGTAATGTAGGCTGTGGAAGAAATTTCTAACTCAACTAATTAATTTGAAATCAATTAAACCCGAAAGGCGGAGCCACTAGGCGATATGTGGAGATCTTCCTTTGAGAAATAGATGTCGGCTCCTGTAAAACTCAGTGGTTAGAGCAGTAGACCGGCAGTCGAAAGACCATGGCTCGAATGCCAGCGCAGTCAATCGCGTCCTTTCTACACCGAAAGATTTTCAAATTCAACAATATTTGAATTTATTGGCATTATTTGCGATATAAGAGTTTAAAATTGTCTACGAGGACAGCTGTCGGCAACATATCCTATCTGTTACGCGACTAGTAATTCTCCGATAATGTAGGCTGTGGAAGAAATTTCAAACACGATTCCCAGCGCAGTCCAAAGTCCCGTTTCTCTACAGAGAGATTTGCAAATTCATTAAAATTTAAATTAATGGGTATTATTTACGATTAATGAATTTTTATTGTCTACGGGGACACCTGTCGGCAACGTATTCTATTTGACACGCGAATAGTAATTCTCCGATAATGTATGCTGTGGAAGAAATTTCTAACTCCACTAATTAATTTGAAATCAATTAAACCTGCAAGGCGGAGCCACTAGACGGTATAAGGAGATCTTCCTTTGAGAAAGAGATGTCGGCGCCTGTAAAACTCAGTGGTTACAGCAGTAGAGCGGCAGTCGAAAGACCATGGCTCGAATGCCAGTGCAGTCCATCGCGTCCTTTGTACACCGAAAGATTTTCAAATTCTTTAATATTTGAATTTATTGGCATTATTTGCGATATAAGAGTTTAAAATTGTCTACGAGGACAGCTGTCGGCAACATATCCTATCTGTTACGCGACTAGTAATTCTCCGATAATGTAGGCTGTGGAAGAAATTTCTAAATCAACTAATTAATTTTAAATCAATTAAACCCGCAAGGCGGAGCCACTAGGCGATATAAGGTGATCTTCCTTCGGAGAGAGAGATGTCGGCGCCTGTATATCTCAGTGGTTAGAGCAGTAGACCGGCAATCGAAAGACCATGGCTCGAATGCCAGCGCAGTCCAAAGCGTCATTTTTTACACAGAAAGATTTTCAAATTCTTTAATATTTGAATTTATTGGCATTATTTGCGATATAAGAGTTTGAAATTGTCTACGAGGATACCTGTCGGCAACTTATCCTATCTGTTACGGGACTAGTGATTCTCCGATGGTGTAGGTAGTGGCAGAAATTTCAAACTCGAATCCCAGCGCAGTCCAAAGCGTCCTTTTTACATAGAAAGATTTTCAAATTCTTTAATATTTGAATTTATTGGCATTATTTGCGATATAAGAGTTTGAAATTGTCTACGAGGACACCTGTCGGCAACTTATTCTATCGGTTACGCGACTAGTGATTCCCCGATAGTGTAGGTAGTGGCAGAAATTTCAAACTCGATTCCCAGCGCAGTCCAAAGTGCCGTTTCTCTACAGAGAGATTTGCAAATTCATTAAAATTTAAATTAATGGGTATTATTTACGATTAATGAATTTTTATTGTCTACGGGGACACCTGTCGGCAACGTATTCTATTTGACACGCGAATAGTAATTCTCCGATAATGTATGCTGTGGAAGAAATTTCTAACTCCACTAATTAATTTGAAATCAATTAAACCCGCAAGGCGGAGCCACTGGACGGTATAAGGAGATGTTCCTTTGAGAAATAGATGTCGGCTCCTGTAAAACTCAATGGTTAATGCAGTAGACCGGCAGTCGAAAGACCATGGCTCGAATGCCAGCGCAGTCCATCGCGTCCTTTTTACACCGAAAGATTTTCAAATTCTTTAATATTTGAATTTATTGGCATTATTTGCGATATAAGAGTTTAAAATTGTCTACGAGGACAGCTGTCGGCAACATATCCTATCTGTTACGCGACTAGTAATTCTCCGATAATGTAGGCTGTGGAAGAAATTTCTAAATCAACTAATTAATTTTAAATCAATTAAACCCGCAAGGCGGAGCCACTAGGCGATATAAGGTGATCTTCCCTTGGAGAGAGAGATGTCGGCGCCTGTATATCTCAGTGGTTAGAGCAGTAGGCCGGCAATCGAAAGAACATGGCTCGAGTCCCAGCGCAGTTCAAAGCGTCCTTTTTTACACAGGAAAATTTTCAAATTCCTTAATATTTGAATTTATTGGCATTATTTGCGATATAAGGGTTTAAAATTGTCTACTAGGACACCTGTCGGCAACCTATCATGTCTGAAACGCTACAAGTAATTCGCCGATCATGTAAGCAGTGCAAGAAATTTAAAACTCAACTAATTGATTTGAAATCATTTATAGCTGCAAGGCGGAGCCACTAGGCGATATAAGGTGATCTTCCTTTGGAGAAAGAGATGTCGGCGCCTGTAAAACTCAGTGGTTAGAGCAGTAGACCGGCAAACGAAAGACCATGGCTCGAATCCTAGCGCAGTCCAAAGCGTGCTTTATTACACCGAAAGATTTTCGAATTCAACAATATTTGAATTTATTGGCATTATTTGCGATATAAGAGTTTAAAATTGTCTACGAGGACACCTGTCGGCAACGTATCCTATTTGACACGCGACTAGTAATTCTCCGATAATGTAGGCTGTGGAAGAAATTTCTAACTCCACTAATTAATTTGAAATCAATTAAATCCGCAAGGCGGAGCCACTAGGCGATATAAGGAGATCTTCCTTTGGAGAAAGAGATGTCGGCGCCTGTAGAACTCAGTGGTTAGAGAAGTAGGCCGGGAATCGAACGACCATGGCTCGAATGTCAGCGCAGTCCAAAGCGTCCTTTAAAACACAGGAAGATTTTCAAATTCTTTAATATTTGAATTTATTGGCATTATTTGCGATATAAGAGTTTGCAATTGTCTAGGAGGACACATGTTCGCAACGTATCCTATTTGACACGCGACTAGTAATTCTTCGATAATGTAGGCTGTGGAAGAAATTTCTTACTCAATTAATAAATTTGAAATCAATTAAACCCGTAAAGCGGAGCCACTCGGCGATATAAGGAGATCTTCCTTTGGAGAAAGAGATGTCGGCGCCTGTATAACTCAGTGGTTAGAGCAGTAGGCCGGGAATCGAAAGACCATGGCTCGAATGCCAGCGCAGTCCAAAGCGTCCTTTTTTACACAGAAAGATTTTCAAATTCTTAAATATTTGAATTTATTGGCATTATTTGCGATATAAGAGTTTGAAATTGTCTACGAGGACACCTGTCGGCAACTTATCCTATCTGTTACGCGACTAGTAATTCTCAGATAATGTAGGCGGTGGAAGAAATTTCTAACTCAACTAATTAATTTGAAATCATTTAAAGCTGCAAGGCTGAGCCACTAGGCGATATAAGGAGATCTTCCTTTGGAGAAAGAGATGTCGGCTCCTGTGTAGCTCAGTGGTTAGAACAGCAGGCCGGCAATCGAAAGACCATGGCTCGAATGCCAGTGCAGTCCAAAGCGTCCTTTTTTACACAGAAAGATTTTCAAATTCGTTAATATTTGAATTTATTGGCATTATTTGTGATATAAGAGTTTGAAATTGTATGCGAGGACACCTGTCGGCAACTTATCCTATCTGTTACGTGACTAGTGATTTTCCGATAGTGTAGGTAGTGGCAGAAATTTCAAACTCGAATCCCAGCGGAGTCCAAAGTTCCTTTTCTCTACAGACACATTTGCACATTCATTAAAATTTAAATTAATGGGTATTATTTACGATATATGAATAAATATTGTCTACGGGGACACCTGTCGGCAACGTATCCTATTTGACATGCGACTCGTTATTCTCCGATAATGTAGGGTGTGGAAGAAATTTCTAACTCCGCTAATTAATTTGAAATCAATTAAACCTGCAAGGCGGAGCCACTTGGCGATATAAGGAGATCTTCCTTTGGAGAAAGAGATGTCGGCGCCTGTAGAACTCAGTGGTTAGGGAAGTAGGCCGGCAATCGAAAGACCATGGCTCTAATGCCAGCGCAGTCCAAAGCGTCCTTTTTTACACAGAAAGATTTTTAAATTCTTTAATATTTGAATTTATTGGCATTATTTCCGATATAAAAGTTTGAAATTGTTCTCGAGGACACCTGTCGGCAACGTATGCTATCTGTTACGCGACTAGTAATTCTCCGATAATGTAGGCTGTGGAAAAAATTTCTAACTCCACTAATTAATTTGAAATCAATTGAACCCGCAAGGCGGAGCCACTAGGCGATATGTGGAGATCTTCCTTTGGAGAAAGAGATTTCGGCGCCTGTAAAACTCAGTGGTTAGAGCAGCAGGCCGGGAATCGAACGACCATGGCTCGAATGTCAGCGCAGTCCAAAGCGTCCTTTTTTACACAGAAAGATTTTCAAATTCTTTAATATTTGAATTTATTGGCATTATTTGTGATATAAGAGTTTGAAATTGTATGCGAGGACACCTGTCGGCAACTTATCCTATCTGTTACGTGACTAGTGATTTTCCGATAGTGTAGGTAGTGGCAGAAATTTCAAACTCGAATCCCAGCGGAGTCCAAAGTTCCTTTTCTCTACAGACACATTTGCACATTCATTAAAATTTAAATTAATGGGTATTATTTACGATATATGAATAAATATTGTCTACGGGGACACCTGTCGGCAACGTATCCTATTTGACACGCGACTAGTAATTCTCCGATAATGTAGGCTGTGGAAGAAATTTCTAACTCCACTAATTAATTTGAAATCAATTAAACCCGCAAGGCGGAGCCACTAGGCGATATAAGGAGATCTTCCTTTGGAGAAAGAGATGTCGGCGCCTGTAGAACTCAGTGGTTAGAGAAGTAGGCCGGCAATCGAAAGACCATGGCTCTAATGCCAGCGCAGTCCAAAGGGTCCTTTTTTACACAGAAAGATTTTTAAATTCTTTAATATTTGAATTTATTGGCATTATTTCCGATATAAAAGTTTGAAATTGTTCTCGAGGACACCTGTCGGCAACGTATGCTATCTGTTACGCGACTAGTGATTCTCCGATGGTGTAGGCTGTGGAAGAAATTTCTAACACAACTAATTAATTCGAAATCATTTAAAGCTGCAAGGCTGAGCCACTAGGCGATATAAGGAGATCTTCCTTTGGAGAAAGAGATGTCGGCTCCTGTGTAGCTCAGTGGTTAGAACAGCAGGCCGGCAATCGAAAGACCATGGCTCGAATGCCAGTGCAGTCCAAAGCGTCCTTTTTTACACAGAAAGATTTTCAAATTCTTTAATATTTGAATTTATTGGCATTATTTGTGATATAAGAGTTTGAAATTGTATGCGAGGACACCTGTCGGCAACTTATCCTATCTGTTACGTGACTAGTGATTTTCCGATAGTGTAGGTAGTGGCAGAAATTTCAAACTCGAATCCCAGCGGAGTCCAAAGTTCCTTTTCTCTACAGACACATTTGCACATTCATTAAAATTTAAATTAATGGGTATTATTTACCATTAATGAATTTATATTGTCTACGGGGACAACTGTCGGCAACGTATCCTTTTGACATGCGACTAGTAATTCTCCGATAATGTAGGCTGTGGAAGAAATTTCTAACTCCACTAATTAATTTGAAATCAATTAAACCCGCAAGGCGGAGCCACTAGGCGATATAAGGAGATCTTCCTTTGGAGAAAGAGATGTCGGCGCCTGTAGAACTCAGTGGTTAGAGAAGTAGGCCGGCAATCGAAAGACCATGGCTCGAATCCCAGCGCAGTCCAAAGCGTTTTTTTTACACAGAAAGATTTTCAAATTCTTTAATATTTGAATTTATTGGCATTATTTGCGATATAAGAGTTTGAAATTGTCTACGAGGACACCTGTCGGCAACGTATCCCATTTGAAACGTGACACGTAATTGTTCGATGATGTAGGCTGTGGAAGAAATTTCTAACTCCACTAATTAATCTGAAATCAATTAAACCCGCAAGGCGGAGCCACTAGACGGTACAAGGAGATCTTCATTTGAGAAAGAGATGTCGGCGCCTGTGTAGCACAGTGGTTAGAACAGTAGACCGGCAATCGAAAGATCATGGCTCAAATGCCAGCGCAGTCCAAAGCGTCCTCTTTTACGCAGAAAGATTTTCAAATTCTTTAATATTTGAATTTATTGGCATTATTTGCGATATAAGAGTTTGAAATTGTCTACGAGGACACCTGTCGGCAACGTATCCTATTTGACACGCGACTAGTAATTCTCCGGTAAATTAGGCTGTGGAAGAAATTTCTAACTCCACTAATTAATTTGAAATCAAGTAAACCCGCAAGGCGGAGCCACTAGGCGATATGTGGAGATCTTCCTTTGGAGAAAGAGATTTCGGCGCCTGTATAACTCAGTGGTTAGAGCAGCAGGCCGGGAATCGAACGACCATGGCTCGAATGTCAGCGCAGTCCAAAGCGTCCTTTAAAACACAGGAAGATTTTCAAATTCTTTAATATTTGAATTTATTGGCATTATTTGCGATATAAGAGTTTGCAATTGTCTAGGAGGACACATGTTCGCAACGTATCCTATGTGAAACGCGACTAGTAATTCTCCGATAATGTAGGCTGTGGAAGAAATTTCTAACTCAATTAATTAATTTCAAATCAATTAAACCCGCAAGGCGGAGCCACTCGGCGATATAAGGAGATCTTCCTTTGGAGAAAGAGATGTCGGCGCCTGTATAACTCAGTGGTTAGAGCAGTAAGCCGGCAATCGAAAGACCATGGCTCGGATCCTAGCGCAGTCCAAAGCGTCCTTTTTTACACAGAAAGATTTACAAATTCTTAATTATTTGAATTTATTGGCATTATTTGCGATATAAGAGTTTAAAATTGTCTACGAGGACACCTGTTGACAACGTATCCTATCTGTTACGCGAATAGTAATTCTCCGAAAATGTAGGCTGTGGAAGAAATTTCTAACACAACTAATTAATTCGAAATCATTTAAAGCTGCAAGGCTGAGCCACTAGGCGATATAAGGAGATCTTCCTTTGGAGAAAGAGATGTCGGCTCCTGTGTAGCTCAGTGGTTAGAACAGCAGGCCGGCAATCGAAAGACCATGGCTCGAATGCCAGTGCAGTCCAAAGCGTCCTTTTTTACACAGAAAGATTTTCAAATTCGTTGATATTTGAATTTATTGGCATTATTTGTGATATAAGAGTTTGAAATTGTATGCGAGGACACCTGTCGGCAACTTATCCTATCTGTTACGTGACTAGTGATTTTCCGATAGTGTAGGTAGTGGCAGAAATTTCAAACTTCGAATCCCAGCGGAGTCCAAAGTTCCTTTTCTCTACAGACACATTTGCACATTCATTAAAATTTAAATTAATGGGTATTATTTACCATTAATGAATTTATATTGTCTACGGGGACAACTGTCGGCAACGTATCCTTTTGAAACGTGACTAGTTATTCTCCGATAATGTAGGCTGTGGAAGAAATTTCTAACTCCACTAATTAATTTGAAATCAATTAAACCCGCAAGGCGGAGCCACTAGGCGATATAAGGAGATCTTCCTTTGGAGAAAGAGATGTCGGCGCCTGTAGAACTCAGTGGTTAGAGAAGTAGGCCGGCAATCGAAAGTCCATGGCTCGAATCCCAGCGCAGTCCAAAGCGTTATTTTTTTACACAGAAAGATTTTCAAATTCTTTAATATTTGAATTTATTGGCATTATTTGCGATATAAGTGTTTGAAATTGTCTACGATCACACCTGTCGGCAACGAATCCTATTGGACACTCGACTAGTACTTCCTCGATTATGTAGGCTGTGGAAGAAATTTCTAACTCCACTAATTAATCTGAAATCAATTAAACCCGCAAGGCGGAGCCACTAGACGGTACAAGGAGATCTTCATTTGAGAAAGAGATGTCGGCGCCTGTGTAGCACAGTGGTTAGAACAGTAGACCGGCAATCGAAAGATCATGGCTCAAATGCCAGCGCAGTCCAAAGCGTCCTCTTTTACACAGAAAGATTTTCAAATTCTTTAATATTTGAATTTATTGGCATTATTTGCGATATAAGAGTTTGAAATTGTCTACGAGGACACCTGTCGGCAACGTATCCTATTTGACACGCGACTAGTAATTCTCCGATAATGTAGGCTGTGGAAGAAATTTCTAACTCCACTAATTAATTTGAAATCAATTAAACCCGCAAGGCGGAGCCACTAGGCGATATGTGGAGATCTTCCTTTGGAGAAAGAGATGTCGGCGCCTGTAGAACTCAGTGGTTAGAGCAGCAGGCCGGGAATCGAACGACCATGTCTCGAATGTCAGCGCAGTCCAAAGCGTCCTTTAAAACACAGGAAGATTTTCAAATTCTTTAATATTTGAATTTATTGGCATTATTTGCGATTTAAGAGTTTGCAATTGTCTCGGAGGACACATGCCCGCAACGTATCCTATTTGACACGCGACTAGTAATTCTCCGATAATGTAGGCTGTGGAAGAAATTTCTATCTCAATTAATTAATTTAAAATCAATTAAACCCGCAAGGCGGAGCCACTCGGCGATATAAGGAGATCTTCCTTTGGAGAAAGAGATGTCGGCGCCTGTATAAATCAGTGGTTAGAGCATTAGACCGGCAATCGAAAGACCATGGCTCGAATGTCAGCGCAGTCCAAAGCGTCCTTTTTTACACAGAAAGATTTTCAAATTCAACAATATTTTATTTTATTGGCATTATTTGCGATATAAGAGTTTAAAATTGTCTACGAGGACACCTGTTGACAACGTATCCTATCTGTTACGCGAATAGTAATTCTCCGATAATGTAGGCTGTGGAAGAAATTTCTAACTCCACTAATTAATTCGAAATAATTTATAGCTACAAGGCGGAGCCACTAGGCGTAATAAGGAGATCTTCCTTTGAGAAATAGATGTCGGCTCCTGTAAAACTCAGTGGTTAGAACAGCAGGCCGGCAATCGAAAGACCATGGCTCGAATGCCAGTGCAGTCCAAAGCGTCCTTTTTTACACAGAAAGATTTTCAAATTCGTTGATATTTGAATTTATTGGCATTATTTGTGATATAAGAGTTTGAAATTGTATGCGAGGACACCTGTCGGCAACTTATCCTATCTGTTACGTGACTAGTGATTTTCCGATAGTGTAGGTAGTGGCAGAAATTTCAAACTTCGAATCCCAGCGGAGTCCAAAGTTCCTTTTCTCTACAGACACATTTGCACATTCATTAAAATTCAAATTAATGGGTATTATTTACGATTAATGAATTTATATTGTCTACGGGGACAACTGTCGGCAACGTATCCCATTTGAAACGCGACTAGTAATTCTCCTGTAATGTAGGCTGTGGAAGAAATTTCTAACTCCACTAATTAATTTGAAATCAATTAAACCCGCAAGGCGGAGCCACTAGGCGATATAAGGAGATCTTCCTTTGGAGAAAGAGATGTCGGCGCCTGTAGAACTCAGTGGTTAGAGAAGTATGCCGGCAATCGAAAGTCCATGGCTCGAATCCCAGCGCAGTCCAAAGCGTCCTTTTTTACACAGAAAGATTTTCAAATTCTTTAATATTTGAATCTACTGGCATTATTTGCGATATAAGAGTTTGAAATTGTCTACGAGGACACCTGTCGGCAACGTATCCCATTTGAAACGTGACACGTAATTCTTCGATGATGTAGGCTGAGCAAGAAGTTTCTATCTCAACTAATTAATTTGAAATCAATTGAAACCGCAAGGCGGAGCCACTAGACGGTACAAGGAGATCTTCATTTGAGAAAGAGATGTCGGCGCCTGTGTAGCACAGTGGTTAGAACAGTAGACCGGCAATCGAAAGACCATGGCTCGAATCCCAGCGCAGTCCAAAGCATCCTTTTTTACACAGAAAGATTATCAAATTCTTTAATATTTGAATTTATTGGCATTTTTTGAGATATAAGTTTTTGAAATTGTCTACGAGGACACCTGTCGGCAACGTATCCTATTTGACACGCGACTAGTAATACTCCGATAATGTAGGCTGTGGAAGAAATTTCTAACTCATCTAATTAATTTGAAATCAATTAAACCCGCAAGGCGGAGCCACTAGGCGATATGTGGAGATCTTCCTTTGGAGAAAGAGATGTCGGCGCCTGTATAACTCAGTGGTTAGAGCAGCAGGCCGGGAATCGAACGACCATGGCTCGAATGTCAGCGCAGTCCAAAGCGTCCTTTAAAACACAGGAAGATTTTCAAATTCTTTAATATTTGAATTTATTGGCATTATTTGCGATATAAGAGTTTGCAATTGTCTAGGAGGACACATGTTCGCAACGTATCCTATGTGACACGCGACTAGTAATTCTCCGATAATGTAGGCTGTGGAAGAAATTTCTAACTCAATTAATTAATTTGAAATCAATTAAACCCGTAAGGCGGAGCCACTCGGCGATATAAGGAGATCTTCCTTTGGAGAAAGAGATGTCGGCGCCTGTATAACTCAGGGGTTAGAGAACTAGACCGGGAATCGAAAGACCATGGCTCGAATGCGAGCGCAGTCCAAAGCGTCCTTTTTTACACAGAAAGATTTTCAAATTCTTTAATATTTGAATTTATTGGCATTATTTGCGATATAAGAGTTTGAAATTGTCTACCAGGGCACCTGTCGGCAACTTATCCTATCTGTTACGCGACTAGTAATTCTCCGGTAATGTAGTATGTGGAAGAAATTTCTAACTGAACTAATTAATTTGAAATCAATTAAAGCTGCAAGGCTGAGCCACTAGGCGATATAAGGAGATCTTCCTTTGGAGAAAGAGATGTCGGCTCCTGTGTAGCTCAGTGGTTAGAACAGCAGGCCGGCAATCGAAAGACCATGGCTCGAATGCCAGTGCAGTCCAAAGCGTCCTTTTTTACACAGAAAGATTTTCAAATTCGTTGATATTTGAATTTATTGGCATTATTTGTGATATAAGAGTTTGAAATTGTATGCGAGGACACCTGTCGGCAACTTATCCTATCTGTTACGTGACTAGTGATTTTCCGATAGTGTAGGTAGTGGCAGAAATTTCAAACTCGAATCCCAGCGGAGTCCAAAGTTCCTTTTCTCTACAGACACATTTGCACATTCATTAAAATTTAAATTAATGGGTATTATTTACGATATATGAATAAATATTGTCTACGGGGACACCTGTCGGCAACGTATCCTATTTGACATGCGACTCGTTATTCTCCGATAATGTAGGGTGTGGAAGAAATTTCTAACTCCGCTAATTTATTTGAAATCAATTAAACCCCCAAGGCGGAGCCACTCGGCGATAGAATGAGATCTTCATTTGGAGTAAGAGATTTCTGCGCCTTTAGAACTCTTTGGTTAGAGAAGTAGGCCGGCAATCGAAAGACCATGGCTCGAATGTCAGCGCTGTCCAAAGCGTCCTTTAAAACACAGGAAGATTTTCAAATTCTTTAATATTTGAATTTATTGGCATTATTTCCGATATAAAAGTTTGAAATTGTTCTCGAGGACACCTGTCGGCAACGTATGCTATCTGTTACGCGACTAGTAATTCTCCGATAATGTAGGCTGTGGAAAAAATTTCTAACTCCACTAATTAATTTGAAATCAATTGAACCCGCAAGTCGGAGCCACTAGGCGATATGTGGAGATCTTCCTTTGGAGAAAGAGATGTCGGCGCCTGTATAACTCAGTGGTTAGAGCAGCAGGCCGGGAATCGAACGACCATGGCTCGAATGTCAGCGCAGTCCAAAGCGTCCTTTTTTACACAGAAAGATTTTCAAATTCTTTAATATTTGAATTTATTGGCATTATTTGTGATATAAGAGTTTGAAATTGTATGCGAGGACACCTGTCGGCAACTTATCCTATCTGTTACGTGACTAGTGATTTTCCGATAGTGTAGGTAGTGGCAGAAATTTCAAACTCGAATCCCAGCGGAGTCCAAAGTTCCTTTTCTCTACAGACACATTTGCACATTCATTAAAATTTAAATTAATGGGTATTATTTACGATATATGAATAAATATTGTCTACGGGGACACCTGTCGGCAACGTATCCTATTTGACACGCGACTAGTAATTCTCCGATAATGTAGGCTGTGGAAGAAATTTCTAACTCCACTAATTAATTTGAAATCAATTAAATCCGCAAGGCGGAGCCACTAGGCGATATAAGGAGATCTTCCTTTGGAGAAAGAGATGTCGGCGCCTGTAGAACTCAGTGGTTAGAGAAGTAGGCCGGCAATCGAAAGACCATGGCTCTAATGCCAGCGCAGTCCAAAGCGTCCTTTTTTACACAGAAAGATTTTTAAATTCTTTAATATTTGAATTTATTGGCATTATTTCCGATATAAAAGTTTGAAATTGTTCTCGAGGACACCTGTCGGCAACGTATGCTATCTGTTACGCGACTAGTGATTCTCCGATGGTGTAGGTAGTGGCAGAAATTTTAACACAACTAATTAATTCGAAATCATTTAAAGCTGCAAGGCTGAGCCACTAGGCGATATAAGGAGATCTTCCTTTGGAGAAAGAGATGTCGGCTCCTGTGTAGCTCAGTGGTTAGAACAGCAGGCCGGCAATCGAAAGACCATGGCTCGAATGCCAGTGCAGTCCAAAGCGTCCTTTTTTACACAGAAAGATTTTCAAATTCTTTAATATTTGAATTTATTGGCATTATTTGTGATATAAGAGTTTGAAATTGTATGCGAGGACACCTGTCGGCAACTTATCCTATCTGTTACGTGACTAGTGATTTTCCGATAGTGTAGGTAGTGGCAGAAATTTCAAACTCGAATCCCAGCGGAGTCCAAAGTTCCTTTTCTCTACAGACACATTTGCACATTCATTAAAATTTAAATTAATGGGTATTATTTACCATTAATGAATTTATATTGTCTACGGGGACAACTGTCGGCAACGTATCCTTTTGACACGCGACTAGTAATTCTCCGATAATGTAGGCTGTGGAAGAAATTTCTAACTCCACTAATTAATTTGAAATCAATTAAATCCGCAAGGCGGAGCCACTAGGCGATATAAGGAGATCTTCCTTTGGAGAAAGAGATGTCGGCGCCTGTAGAACTCAGTGGTTAGAGAAGTAGGCCGGCAATCGAAAGTCCATGGCTCGAATCCCAGCTCAGTCCAAAGCGTTCTTTTTTACACAGAAAGATTTTCAAATTCTTTAATATTTGAATTTATTGGCATTATTTGCGATATAAGTGTTTGAAATTGTCTACCAGGACACCTGTCGGCAACGTATCCTATTTGAAACGTGACTCGTAATTCTTCGATGATGTAGGCTGTGGAAGAAATTTCTAACTCCACTAATTAATCTGAAATCAATTAAACCCGCAAGGCGGAGCCACTAGACGGTACAAGGAGATCTTCATTTGAGAAAGAGATGTCGGCGCCTGTGTAGCACAGTGGTTAGAACAGTAGACCGGCAATCGAAAGATCATGGCTCAAATGCCAGCGCAGTCCAAAGCGTCCTTTTTTACACAGAAAGATTTTCAAATTCTTTAATATTTGAATTTATTGGCATTATTTCCGATATAAGAGTTTGAAATTGTTCTCGAGGACACCTGTCGGCAACGTATGCTATCTGTTACGCGACTAGTGATTCTCCGATGGTGTAGGTAGTGGCAGAAATTTCAAACTCGAGTCCCAGCGCAGTCCAAAGTTCCTTTTCTCTACAGACAGATTTGCAAATTCATTAAAATTTAAATTAACGGGGATTATTTACGATTAATGAATTTATATTGTCTACGGGGACACCTGTCTGCAACGTATCCTATTTGAAACGTGACTCGTAATTCTTCGATGATGTAGGCTGTGGAAGAAATTTCTAACTCCACTAATTAATCTGAAATCAATTAAACGCGCAAGGCGGAGCCACTAGGCGATATAAGGAGATCTTCCTTTGAAGAACGAGATTTCGGCGCCTGTAAAACTCAGTGGTTAGAACAGTAGACCGGCAATCGAAAGACCATGGCTCGAATGCCAGCGCAGTCCAAAGCGTACTTTTTTACACAGAAAGATTTTCAAATTCTTTAATATTTGAATTTATTGGCATTATTTGCGATATAAGAGCTTGAAATTGTCTACGAGGACATCTGTCATCAATGTATCCTATCTGTTACGCGACTAGTGATTCTTAGATCATGCAGGCAGTGGCAGAAATTTCTATCACAACTAATTAATTCGAAATCATTTATAGCTGCAAGGCGGAGCCACTAGGCGATATAAGGAGATCTTCCTTTGGAGAAAGAGATGTCGGCGCCTGTAGAACTCAGTGGTTAGAGAAGTAGGCCGGCAATCGAAAGACCATGGCTCGAATCCCAGCGCAGTTCAAAGCGTCCTTTTTTACACAGGAAAATTTTCAAATTCCTTAATATTTGAATTTATTGGCATTATATGCGATATAAGAGTTTGAAATTGTCTACGAGGACACCTGTCGGCAACGTATGCTATCTGTTACGCGACTAGTGATTCTCCGATGGTGTAGGTAGTGGCAGAAATTTTAAACTCGAGTCCCAGCGCAGTCCAAAGTTCCTTTTCTCTACAGACAGATTTGCAAATTCATTAAAATTTAAATTAATGGGTATTATTTACGATTGATGAATTTTTATTGTCTACGGGGACACCTGTCGGCAACGTATCCTATTTGACACGCGACTAGTAATTCTCCGGTAATGTCGGCTGTGGAAGAAATTTCTAACTGAACTAATTAATTTGAAATCAATTAAACCCGAAAGGCGAAGCCACTAGGCGATATAAGGAGATCTTCCTTTGGAGAAAGAGATGTCGGCGCCTGTAAAACTCAGTGGTTAGAGCAGTAGACCGGCAATCGAAAGAACATGGCTCGAATGCCAGCGCAGTCCAAAGCGTCCTTTTTTACACAGAAAGATTTTCAAATTCTTTAATATTTGAATCTACTGGCATTATTTGCGATATAAGAGTTTGAAATTGTCTACGAGGACACCTGTCGGCAACTTATCCTATCTGTTACGCGACTAGTGATTCTCCGATGGTGTAGGTAGTGGCAGAAATTTCAAACTCGAGTCCCAGCGCAGTCCAAAGTGCCTTTTCTCTACAGACAGATTTGCAAATACTTTAAAATTTAAATTAATGGGTATTATTTACGATATATGAATTTATATTGTCTACGGGGACACCTGTCTGCAACGTATCCTATTTGAAACGTGACTCGTAATTCTTCGATGATGTAGGCTGTGGAAGAAATTTCTAACTCCACTAATTAATCTGAAATCAACTAAACGCGCAAGGCGGAGCCACTAGAAGGTATAAGGAGATCTTCCTTTGAGAAAGAGATGTCGGCGCCTGTGTAGCTCAGTGGTTAGAACAGTAGACCGGCAATCGAAAGACCATGGCTCGAATGCCAGCGCAGTCCAAAGCGTCCTTTTTTACACAGAAAGATTTTCAAATTCTTTAATATTTGAATTTATTGGCATTATTTGCGATATAAGAGTTTGAAATTGTCTACCAGGACACCTGTCGGCAATGTATCCTATCTGTTACGCGACTAGTGTTTCTTAGATCATGGAGGCAGTGGCAGAAATTTCAAACTCGAGTCCCAGCGCAGTCCAAAGTGCCGTTTCTCTACAGAGAGATTTGCAAATTCATTAAAATTTAAATTAATGGGTATTATTTACGATATATGAATTTATATTGTCTACGGGGACACCTGTCTGCAACGTATCCTATTTGAAACGTGACTCGTATTTCTTCTATGATGTAGGCTGTGGAAGAAATTTCTAACTCAACTAATTAATTTGAAATCAATTAAACCCGCAAGGCGGAGCCACTAGGCGATATGTGAAGATCTTCCTTTGGAGAAAGAGATGTCGGAGCCTGTAAAACTCAGTGGTTAGAGCAGTAGACCGGCAATCGAAAGACCATGCCTTGAATGCCAGCGCAGTCCAAAGCGTCCTTTTTTACACAGAAAGATTTTCAAATTCTTTAATATTTGAATTTATTGGCATTATTTGCGATATAAGAGTTTGAAATTGTCTACGAGGACACCTGTCGGCAACGTATCCTATTTGACACGCGACTAGTAATTCTCCGATAATGTAGGCTGTGGAAAAAATTTCTAACTCCACTAATTAATTTGAAATCAATTGAACCCGCAAGGCGGAGCCACTAGACGGTATAAGGAGATCTTCCTTTGAGAAAGAGATGTCGGCGCCTGTAAAACTCAGTGGTTTGAGCAGTAGACCCTCAATCGAAAGACCATGGCTCGAATGCCAGCGCAATCCAAAGCGTCCTTTTTTACACAGAAAGATTTTCAAATTCTTTAATATTTGAATTTATTGGCATTATTTGCGATATAAGAGTTTGAAATTGTCTACGAGGACACCTGTCGGCAACGTATCATATCTGAAACGCGACTCGTAATTCTTCGATGATGTAGGCTGTGGAAGATCTTGTGTGGAGATGTGGAGATCTTCCTTTGAAGAAAGAGATTTCGACGCCTGTAGAACTCAGTGGTTAGAGCAGTAGCCAGGCAATCGAAAGACCATGGCTTTAATCCCAGAGCAGGCAAAGCTCCCTTTTTTACATTTAAAGATTTTCAAATCCTTTAATATTTGAATTTATTGGCATTTCTTGCGGTATAAGAGTTTAAAATTGTCTACAAGGAGACCTGTCGGCAACTTATCCTATCTGTTACGCGACTAGTGTTTCTTAGATCATGGAGGCAGTGGAAGATATTTCTATCTCAACTAATTAATTCGAAATCATTTATAGCTGCAAGGCGGAGCCACTAGGCGATATAAGGAGATTTTCCTTCGGAGAAAGAGATGTCGGCGCCTGTGTAGCTCAGTGGTTAGAGCGGTAGGCCGGCAATCGAAAGACCATGGCTCGAATCCCAGCGCAGATCAAAGCGTCCTTTTTTACACAGGAAAATTTTCAAATTCCTTAATTATTTTGAATTTATTGGCATTATTTGCGATATAAGAGTTTGAAATTGTCTACCAGGACACCTGTCGGCAACTTATCCTATCTGTTACGCGACTAGTGATTCTCCGATGGTGTAGGTAGTGGCAGAAATTTCAAACTCGCATCCCAGCGCAGTCCAAAGTGCCTTTTCTCTACAGACAGATTTGCAAATTCATTAAAATTTAAGTTAATGGGTATTATTTACGATTAATGAATTTTTATTGTCTACGGGACACCTGTCGGCAACGTATCCTATTTGACACGCGACTAGTAATTCTCCGATAATGTAGGCTGTGGAAAAAATTTCTAACTCCACTAATTAATTTGAAATCAATTGAACCCGCAAGGCGGAGCCACTAGACGGTATAAGGAGATCTTCCTTTGAGAAAGAGATGTCGGCGCCTGTAAAACTCAGTGGTTACAGCAGTAGACCGGCAGTCGAAAGACCATGGCTCGAATGCCAGCGCAGTCCATCGCGTCCTTTTTACACCGAAAGATTTTCAAATTCTTTAATATTTGAATTATTGGCATTATTTGCGATATAAGAGTTTGAAATTGTCTACGAGGACACCTGTCGGCAACGTATCCCTATTTAAACGTGACACGTAATTCTTCGATGATGTAGGCTGTGGAAGATCTTGTGTGGAGATGTGGAGATCTTCCTTTGGAGAAAGAGATTTCGGCGCCTGTAAAACTCAGTGGTTGGAACAGTAGACCGGCAATCAAAGACCATGGCTCGAATGCCAGCGCAGTCCAAAGCGTCCTTTTTTACACAGAAAGATTTTCAAATTCTTTAATATTTGAATTTATTGGCATTATTTGCGATATAAGAGTTTGAAATTTTCTACGAGGACACCTGTCGGCAACTTATCCTATCTGTTACGCGACTAGTGATTCTCCGATGGTGTAGGTAGTGGCAGAAATTTCAAACTCGAGTCCCAGCGCAGTCCAGTGTTCCTTTTCTCTACAGACAGATTTGCAAAATCTTTAAAATTTAAATTAATGGGTATTATTTACGATATATGAAATTATATTGTCTACGTGGACACCTGTCGGCAACGTATTCTATTTGAAACGTGACTCGTAATTCTTCGATGATGTAGGCTGTGGAAGAAATTTCTAACTCCACTAATTAATCTGAAATCAATTAAACCCGCAAGGCGGAGCCACTAGACGGTACAAGGAGATCTTCATTTGAGAAAGAGATGTCGGCGCCTGTGTAGCACAGTGGTTAGAACAGTAGACCGGCAATCGAAAGATCATGGCTCGAATGCCAGCGCAGTCCATCGCGTCCTTTTTACACCGAAAGATTTTCAAATTCAACAATATTTGAATTTATTGGCATTATTTGCGATATAAGTGTTTGAAATTGTATACGAGGACACCTGTCGGCAACTTATCCTATCTTTTACGCGACTAGTGATTCTCCGATGGTGTAGGTAGTGGCATAAATTTCAAACTCGAATCCCAGCGCAGTCCAAAGTGCCTTTTCTCTACAGACAGATTTGCAAATTCATTAAAATTTAAATTAATGGGTATTATTTACGATTAATGAATTTATATTGTCTACGGGGACAACTGTCAGCAACGTATCCTATTTAAACGTGACACGTAATTCTTCGATGATGTAGGCTGTGGAAGAAATTTCTAACTGAACTAATTAATTTGAAATCAATTAAACCCGAAAGGCGAAGCCACTAGGCGATATGTGGAGATCTTCCTTTGGAGAAAGAGATGTCGGCGCCTGTAAAACTCAGTGGTTTGAGCAGTAGACCCTCAATCGAAAGACCATGGCTCGAATGCCAGCGCAATCCAAAGCGTCCTTTTTTACACAGAAAGATTTTCAATTTCTTTAATATTTGAATTTATTGGCATTATTTGCGATATAAGAGTTTGAAATTGTCTACCAGGACACCTGTCGGCAACTTATCCTATCTGTTACGCGACTAGTGATTCTCCGATGGTGTAGGTAGTGGCAGAAATTTCAAACTCGCATCCCAGCGCAGTCCAAAGTGCCTTTTCTCTACAGACAGATTTGCAAATTCATTAAAATTTAAGTTAATGGGTATTATTTACGATTAATGAATTTTTATTGTCTACGGGACACCTGTCGGCAACGTATCCTATTTGACACGCGACTAGTAATTCTCCGATAATGTAGGCTGTGGAAAAAATTTCTAACTCCACTAATTAATTTGAAATCAATTGAACCCGCAAGGCGGAGCCACTAGACGGTATAAGGAGATCTTCCTTTGAGAAAGAGATTTCGGCGCCTGTAAAACTCAGTGGTTACAGCAGTAGACCGGCAATCAAAAGACCATGGATCGAATGCCAGCGCAGTCCATCGCGTCCTTTTTACACCGAAAGATTTTCAAATTCTTTAATATTTGAATTTTTGGCATTATTTGCGATATAAGACTTTGAAATTGTCTACGAGGACACCTGTGGGCAACGTATCCTATTTGAAACGTGACTCGTAATTCTTCGATGATGTAGGCTGTGGAAGATCTTGTGTGGAGATGTGGAGATCTTCCTTTGAAGAAAGAGATTTCGACGCCTGTAAAACTCAGTGGTTAGAACAGTAGACCGGCAATCGAAAGACCATGGCTCGAATGCCAGCGCAGTCCAAAGCGTCGTTTTTTACACAGAAAGATTTTCAAATTCTTTAATATTTGAATTTATTGGCATTATTTGCGATATAAGAGTTTGAAATTGTTTACCAGGACACGTGTCGGCAATGTATCCTATCTGTTACGCGACTAGTGTTTCTTAGATCATGGAGGCAGTGGAAGAAATTTCTATCTCAACTAATTAATTCGAAATAATTTATAGCTACAAGGCGGAGCCACTAGGCGATATAAGGAGATCTTCCTTTGGAGAAAGAGATGTCGGCGCCTGTAAAACTCAGTGGTTAGAGCAGTAGACCGGCAATCGAAAGAACATGGCTCGAATGCCAGCGCAGTCCAAAGCGTCCTTTTTTACACAGAAAGATTTTCAAATTCTTTAATATTTAAATTTATTGGCATTATTTGCGATATAAGAGTTTGAAATTTTCTACGAGGACACCTGTCGGCAACTTATCCTATCTATTACGCGACTAGTGATTCTCCGATGGTGTAGGTAGTGGCATAAATTTCAAACTCGAATCCCAGCGCAGTCCAGTGTTCCTTTTCTCTACAGACAGATTTGCAAAATCTTTAAAATTTAAATTAATGGGTATTATTTACGATATATGAAATTATATTGTCTACGGGGACACCTGTCTGCAACGGATCCTATTTGAAACGTGACTCGTAATTCTTCGATGATGTAGGCTGTGGAAGAAATTTCTAACTCCACTAATTAATCTGAAATCAATTAAACCCGCAAGGCGGAGCCACTAGACGGTACAAGGAGATCTTCATTTGAGAAAGAGATGTCGGCGCCTGTGTAGCACAGTGGTTAGAACAGTAGACCGGCAATCGAAAGATCATGGCTCGAATGCCAGCGCAGTCCAAAGCGTCCTTTTTAAACAGAAAGATTTTCAAATTCAACAATATTTGAATTTATTGGCATTATTTGCGATATAAGTGTTTGAAATTGTATACGAGGACACCTGTCGGCAACTTATCCTATCTTTTACGCGACTAGTGATTCTCCGATGGTGTAGGTAGTGGCATAAATTTCAAACTCGAATCCCAACGCAGTCCAAAGTGCCTTTTCTCTACAGACAGATTTGCAAATTCATTAAAATTTAAATTAATGGGTATTATTTACGATTAATGAATTTATATTGTCTACGGGGACAACTGTCAGCAACGTATCCTATTTAAACGTGACACGTAATTCTTCGATGATGTAGGCTGTGGAAGAAATTTCTAACTCAACTAATTAATTTGAAATCAATTAAACCCGCAAGGCGGAGCCACTAGGCGATATGTGGAGATCTTCCTTTGGAGAAAGAGATGTCGGCGCCTGTAAAACTCAGTGGTTTGAGCAGTAGACCCTCAATCGAAAGACCATGGCTCGAATGCCAGCGCAATCCAAAGCGTCCTTTTTTACACAGAAAGATTTTCAATTTCTTTAATATTTGAATTTATTGGCATTATTTGCGATATAAGAGTTTGAAATTGTCTACCAGGACACCTGTCGGCAACTTATCCTATCTGTTACGCGACTAGTGATTCTCCGATGGTGTAGGTAGTGGCAGAAATTTCAAACTCGCATCCCAGCGCAGTCCAAAGTGCCTTTTCTCTACAGACAGATTTGCAAATTCATTAAAATTTAAGTTAATGGGTATTATTTACGATTAATGAATTTTTATTGTCTACGGGGACAACTGTCTATAATGTATCCTATTTGAAACGTGACACGTAATTCTTCGATGATGTAGGCAGTGCAAGAAGTTTCTAACTCAACTAATTAATTTGAAATCAATTAAACCCGCAAGGCGGAGCCACTAGGCGATATAAGGAGATCTTCCTTTGGAGAAAGAGATGTCGGCGCCTGTAGAACTCAGTGGTTAGAGAAGTAGGCCGGCAATCGAAAGACCATGGCTCGAATCCCAGCGCAGTCCAAAGTGTCCTTTTCTCTACAGACAGATTTGCAAATTCATTAAAATTTAAATTAATGGGTATTATTTACGATTAATGAATTTATATTGTCTACGGGGACAACTGTCAGCAACGTATCCTATTTGAAACGTGACACGTAGTTCTTCGATGATGTAGGCTGTGCAAGAAGTTTCTAACTCAACTAATTAATTTGAAATCAATTAAACCCGCAAGGCGGAGCCACTAGGCGATATGTGGAGATCTTCCTTTGGAGAAAGAGATGTCGGCGCCTGTAAAACTCAGTGGTTTGAGCAGTAGACCCTCAATCGAAAGACCATGGCTCGAATGCCAGCGCAATCCAAAGCGTCCTTTTTTACACAGAAAGATTTTCAATTTCTTTAATATTTGAATTTATTGGCATTATTTGCGATATAAGAGTTAGAAATTGTCTACGAGGACACCTGTCGGCAACATAACCTTTTTGTTACGCGACTAGTGATTCTCCGATGGTGTAGGTAGTGGCATAAATTTCAAACTCGAATCCCAGCGCAGTCCAAAGTGCCTTTTCTCTACAGACAGATTTGCAAATTCATTAAAATTTAAATTAATGGGTATTATTTACGATTAATGAATTTATATTGTCTACGAGGATATCTGTCGGCAACGTATCCTGTTTAAAACGCGACTAGTAATTCTCCTGTAATGTAGGCTGTGGAAGAAATTTCTAACTCAACTAGTTAATTTGAAATTAATTAAACCTGCAAGGCGGAGCCACTACGCGATATAAGGAGAACTTCCTTTGTAGAAAGAGATGTCGGCGCCTGTAGAACTCAGTGGTTAGGGAAGTAGGCCGGCAATCGAAAGACCATAGCTCTAATGCCAGCGCAGTCCAAAGCGTCCTTTTGTAAATAGAAAGATTTTCAAATTCTTTAATATTTGAATTTACTTTCATTATTTGCGATATAAGAGTTTGAAATTGTCTACGAGAACACCTGTCGGCAACGTATCCTATTTGACACGCGACTAGTAATTCTCCGATAATGTAGGCTGTAGAAGAAATTTCTAACTCCACTAATTAATTTGAAATCAATTAAACCCGCAAGGCGGAGCCACTAGACGGTATAAGGAGATCTTCCTTTGAGAAAGAGATTTCGGCGCCTGTAAAACTCACTGGTTACAGCAGTAGACCGGCAGTCGAAAGACCATGGCTCGAATGCCAGCTTAGTCCATCGAGTCCTTTTTACAACCAAACATTTTCAAATACTTTAATATTTGAATGTATTGGCAGTATTTGCGATATAAGAGTTTGTAATTGTCTACGAGGACAACTGTCGGCAACGTATCCTATTTAAAACGCGACTAGTAATTCTTCGGTAATGTTGCTGTGGAAGAAATTTCTAACTCGACTAATTAATTTGAAATCAATTTAACCCGCAATGCGGAGCCACTAGGCGATGTATGGAGATCTTCCTTTGGAGAAAGAGATGTCGGCGCCTGTAAAACTCAGTGGTTAGAGCAGTAGACCGGCAATCGAAAGAAAATGGCTCGAATGCCAGCGCAGTCCAAAGCGTCCTTTTTTACACAGAAAGATTTTCAAATTCTTTAATATTTGAATCTACTGGCATTATTTGCGATATAAGAGTTTGAAATTGTCTACGGGGACACCTGTCGGCAACGTATCCTATTTGACACGCGACTAGTAATTCTCCGATAATGTAGGCTGTGGAAGAAATTTCTAAATCAACTAAGTATTTTCAAATCACTTAAACCCGCAAGGCGCAACCACTAGGCGATATGAGGTGATCTTCCTTTGGAGAAAGAGATGTCGGCGCCTGTATAACTCAGTGGTTAGAGCAGCAAGCCGGGAATCGAAAGACCATGGCTCGAATGCCATCGCAGTCCAAAGCGTCCTTTCTTACACAGAAAGGTTTTAAAATTCTGTAATATTTGAATTTATTGGCATTATTTGCAATATAAGAATGTGAAATTGTCTACGAGGACACCTGTCGGCAACGTATCCTATTTGACACGCGACTAGTAATTCTCCGATAATGTAGGCTGTGGAAGAAATTTCTAACTCCACTAATTAATTTGAAATCAATTAAACCCGCAAGGCGGAGCCACTAGACGGTATAAGGAGATCTTCCTTTGAGAAAGAGATGTCGGCGCCTGTAAAACTCAGTGGTTACAGCAGTAGACCGGCAGTCGAAAGACCATGGCTCGAATGCCAGCGCAGTCCAAAGCGTCCTTTTTACACCGAAAGATTTTCAAATTCTTTAATATTTGAATTTTTGGCATTATTTGCGATATAAGAGTTTGAAATTGTCTACGAGGACATCTGTCGGCAACGTATCCTATTTTACACGCGACTAGTAACTCTCCGTTAATGTCTGCTGTGGAAGAAATTTCTAACTCAACTAATTAATTTCAAATCAATTAAACCCGAAAGGCGGAGCCACTAGGCGATATGTGGAGATCTTCCTTTTTGAGAAAGAGATGTCGGCGCCTGTAAAACTCAGTGGTTAGAGCAGTAGACCGGCGATCGAAAGAACATGGCTCGAATGCCAGCGCAGTCCAAAGCGTCCTTTTTTACACAGAAAGATTTTCAAATTCTTTAATATTTGAATTTTTGTCATTATTTGCGATATAATAGTTTGAAATTGTCTACGAGGACATCTGTCGGCAACGTATCCTATTTGTCACGCGACTAGTGATTCTCCGGTAATGTTAGCTGTGGAAGAAATATCTAACTAAACAAATAAAATTGAAATCAATTAAACCCGAAAGGCGGAGCCACTAGGCGATATTTGAAGATCATCCTTTGGAGAAAGAGATTTCGGCGCCAGTAAAACTCAGAGGTTAGAGCAGTAGACTGGCAATCGAAAGACCATGGCTCGAATGCCAGCGCAGTCCAAAGCGTACTTTTTTACACAGAAAGATTTTCAAATTCTTTAATATTTGAATTTATTGGCATTATTTGCGACTTAAGAGTTTGAAATTGTCTACGAGGACACCTGTCGGCAAATTATTCTATCTGTTACGCGACTAGTGATTCTCCGATGATGTAGGTAGTGGCATAAATTTCAAACTCGAATCCCAGCGCAGTCCAAAGTGCCTTTTCTCTACAGACAGATTTGCAAATTCTTTTAAATTTAAATTAATGGGTATTATTTACGATATATGAATTTATATTGTCTACGGGGACAACTGTCAGCAACGTATCCTATTTGAAACGTGACACGTAATTCTTCGATGATGTAGGCTGTGCAAGAAGTTTCTAACTCAACTAATTAATTTGAAATCAATTAAACCCGCAAGGCGGAGCCACTGGACGGTATAAGGAGATCTTCCTTTGAGAAAGAGATTTCGGCGCCTGTAAACCTCAGTGGTTACAGCAGTAGACCGGAAGTCGAAAGACCATGGCTCGAATGCCAGCGCAGTCCATCGCGTCCTTTTTACACAGAAAGATTTTCAAATTCTTTAATATTTGAATTTTTGGCATTATTTGCGACATAAGAGTTTGAAATTGTCTACAAGGACATCTGACGGCAACGTATCCTATTTGTCACGCGACTAGTGATTCTCCGGTAATGTAGACTGTGGAAGAAATTTCTAACTCCACTAATTAATTTGAAATCAATTAAACCCGCGAGGCGGAGCCACTAGGCGATGTGTGGAGATCTTCCTTTGGAGAAAGAGATGTCGGCGCCTGTAAAACTCAGTGGTTAGAGCAGTAGACCGGCAATCGAAAGAACATGGCTCGAATGCCAGCGCAGTCCAAAGCGTCCTTTTTTTTACACAGAAAGATTTTCAAATTCTTTAATATTTGAATTTATTGGCATTATTTGCGATATAAGAGTGTGAAATTGTCTACGGGGACACATGTCGGCAACGTATCCTATCTGTTACGCGACTAGTAATTCTCCGACAATGTAGGCTGTGGAAGAAATTTCTAAATCAACTAAGTATTTTCAAATCACTTAAACCCGCAAGGCGGAACCACTAGGCGATATAAGGTGATCTTCCTTTGGAGAAAGAGATGTCGCCGCCTGTATAACTCAGTGGTTAGAGCAGTAGGCCGGCAATCGAAAGACCATGGCTCGAATCCCAGCGCAGTGCAAAGCGTCCTTTTTTACACAGGAAAATTTTCAAATTCCGTAATATTTGAATTTATTGGCATTATATGAGATATAAGAGTTTGAAATTGTCTACGAGGACACCTGTCGGCAATCTATCATATCTGAAACGCTACTAGTAATTCTCCGATCATGCAGGCAGAGCAAGCAATTTCTAACTAATCTAATTAATTTGAAATCATTTATAGCTGCAAGGCTGAGCCACTAGGCGATATAAGGTGATCTTCCTTTGGAGAAAGAGATGTCGGCGCCTGTAAAACTCAGTGGTTAGAGGAGTAGAAAGGCAATCGAAAGACCATGGCTCGAATGCCAGCGCAGTCCAAAGCGCCTTTTTTTACGCAGAAAGATTTTCAAATTCTTTAATATTTGAATTTATTGGCATTATTTGCGATATAAGAGTTTGAAATTGTCTACGAGGACACCTGTCGGCAACGTATCCTATTTGACACGCGACTAGTAATTCTCCGGTAATGTAGGCTGTGGAAGAAATTTCTAACTCCACTAATTAATTTGAAATCAATTGAACCCGCAAGGCGGAGCCACTAGACGGTATAAGGAGATCTTCCTTTGAGAAAGAGATGTCGGCGCCTGTAAAACTCAGTGGTTACAGCAGTAGACCGGCAGTCGAAAGACCATGGCTCGAATGCCAGCGCAGTCCATCGCGTCCTTTTTACACCGAAAGATTTTCAAATTCTTTAATATTTGAATTTTTGGCATTAGTTGCGATATAAGAGTTTCAAATTGTCTACGAGGACACCTGTCGGCAACGTATCCTATTTGACACGCGACTAGTAATTCTACGGTAATGTAGGCTGTGGAAGAAATTTCTAAATCAACTAATTAATTTGAAATCAATTAAACCCGCAAGGCGGAGCCACTAGGCGATATGTGGAGATCTTCCTTTGGAGAAAGAGATGTCGGCGCCTGTAAAACTCAGTGGTTAGAGCAGTAGACCGGCAATCGAAAGAACATGGCTCGAATGCCAGCGCAGTCCAAAGCGTCCTTTTTTACACAGAAAGATTTTCAAATTCTTTAATATTTGAATCTACTGGCATTATTTGCGATATAAGAGTGTGAAATTGTCTACGGGGACACATGTCGGCAACGTATCCTATCTGTTACGCGACTAGTAATTCTCCGACAATGTAGGCTGTGGAAGAAATTTCTAAATCAACTAAGTATTTTCAAATCACTTAAACCCGCAAGGCGGAACCACTAGGCGATATAAGGAGATTTTCCTTCGGAGAAAGAGATGTCGCCGCCTGTATAACTCAGTGGTTAGAGCAGTAGGCCGGCAATCGAAAGACCATGGCTCGAATCCCAGCGCAGTTCCAAGCGTCCTTTTTTACACAGGAAAATTTTCAAATTCCGTAATATTTGAATTTATTGGCATTATATGAGATATAAGAGTTTGAAATTGTCTACGAGGACACCTGTCGGCAACCTATCATATCTGAAACGCTACTAGTAATTCTCCGAGCATGTAGGCAGTGCAAGAAATTTAAAACTCAACTAATTGATTTGAAATCATTTATAGCTGCAAAGACGGAGCAACTAGGCGATATATGGAGATCTTCCTTTGGAGAAAGAGATGTCGGCAAATGTGAAGCTCAGTGGTTAGAGCAGTAGCCAGGCAATCGAAAGACCATGGCTCGAATGCCAGCGCAGTCCAAAGCGTCCTTTTTTACACAGAATGATTATCAAATTCTTTAATATTTGAATTTATTGGCATTATTTGCGATATAAGAGTTTGAAATTGTCTACGAGGACACCTGTCGGCAACGTATCCTATTTGACACGCGACTAGTAATTCTCCGATAATGTAGGCTGTGGAAGAAATTTCTAACTCCACTAATTAATTTGAAATCAATTAAACCCGCAAGGCGGAGCCACTAGACGGTATAAGGAGATCTTCCTTTGAGAAAGAGATTTCGGCGCCTGTAAAACTCAGTGGTTACAGCAGTAGACCGGCAGTCGAAAGACCATGGCTCGAATGCCAGCGCAGTCCATCGCGTCCTTTTTACACCGAAAGATTTTCAAATTCTTTAATATTTGAATTTATTGGCATTATTTGCGATATAAGAGTTTGAAATTGTCTACGAGGACACCTGTCGGCAACGTATCCTATTTAACACGCGACTAGTAATTCTCCGGTAATGTGAGCTGTGGAAGAAATTTCTAACTCAACTAATTAATTTCAAATCAAGTAAACCCGAAAGGCGGAGCCACTAGGCGATATGTGAAGATCTTCCTTTGGAGAAAGAGATGTCGGCGCCTGTAAAACTCAGTGGTTAGAGCAGTAGACCGGCAATCGAAAGACCATGGCTCGAATGCCAGCGCAGTCCAAAGCGTCCTTTTTTACACAGAAAGATTTTCAAATTCTTTAATATTTGAATTTATTGGCATTATTTGCGATATAAGAGTTTGAAATTGTCTACGAGGACACATGTTGGCATCGTATCCTATTTGTTACGCGACTAGTAATTCTCCTATAATGTAGGCTGTGGAAGAAATTTCTAAATCAACTAAGTATTTTCAAATCACTTAAACCCGCAAGGCGGAACCACTAGGCGATATAAGGTGATCTTCCTTTGGAGAAAGAGATGTCGCCGCCTGTATAACTCAGTGGTTAGAGCAGTAGGCCGGCAATCGAAAGACCATGGCTCGAATCCCAGCGCAGTGCAAAGCGTCCTTTTTTACACAGGAAAATTTTCAAATTCCGTAATATTTGAATTTATTGGCATTATATGAGATATAAGAGTTTGAAATTGTCTACGAGGACACCTGTCGGCAACCTATCATATCTGAAACGCTACTAGTAATTCTCCGATCATGTAGGCAGTGCAAGAAATTTAAAACTCAACTAATTGATTTGAAATCATTTATAGCTGCAAGGCGGAGCCACTAGGCGATATAAGGTGATCTTCCTTTGGAGAAAGAGATGTCGGCGCCTGTAAAACTCAGTGGTTAGAGCAGTAGACCGGCAATCGAAAGACCATGGCTCGAATGCCAGCGCAGTCCAAAGCGTCATTTTTTACACAGAAAGATTTTCAAAATCTTTAATATTTGAATTTATTGGCATTATTTGCGATATAAGAGTTTAAAATTGTCTACGAGGACACCTGTTGACAACGTATCCTATCTGTTACGCGAATAGTAATTCTCCGATAATGTAGGCTGTGGATGAAATTTCTAAATAAACTAATTAATTTGAAATCAATTAAACCCGAAAGGCGGAGCCACTAGGCGATATGTGGAGATCTTCCTTTGGACAAAGAGATGTCGGCGCCTGTAAAACTCAGTGGTTAGAGCAGTAGACCGGCAATCGAAAGACCATGGCTCGAATGCCAGCGCAATCCAAAGCGTCCTTTTTTACAAAGAAAGATTTTCAAATTCTTTAATATTTGAATTTATTGGCATTATTTGCGATATAAGAGTTTGAAATTGTCTACGAGGACACCTGTCGGCAACTTATCCTATCTGTTACGCGACTAGTGATTCTCCGATGGTGTAGGTAGTGGCATAAATTTCAAACTCGAATCCCAGCGCAGTCCAAAGTGCCTTTTCTCTACAGACAGATTTGCAAATTCTTTAAAATTTAAATTAACGGGTATTATTTACGATTAATGAATTTATATTGTCTACGGGGACAACTGTCAGCAACGTATCCTATTTAAACGTGACACGTAATTCTTCGATGATGTAGGCTGTGCAAGAAGTTTCTAACTCAACTAATTAATTTGAAATCAATTAAACCCGCAAGGCGGAGCCACTGGACGGTATAAGGAGATCTTCCTTTGAGAAAGAGATTTCGGCGCCTGTAAAACTCAGTGGTTACAGCAGTAGACCGGCAATCAAAAGACCATGGATCGAATGCCAGCGCAGTCCATCGCGTCCTTTTTACACCGAAAGATTTTCAAATTCTTTAATATTTGAATTTATTGGCATTATTTGCGATATAAGAGTTTGAAATTGTCTACGAGGACAGATTAACAAATTCATTAAAATTTAAATTAATGGGTATTATTTACGATTAATGAATTTATATTGTCTACGGGGACAACTGTCAGCAACGTATCCTATTTGAAACGTGACACGTAATTCTTCGATGATGTAGGTAGTGCAAGAAGTTTCTAACTCAACTAATTAATTTAAAATCAATTAAACCCGCAAGGCGGAGCCACTAGGCGATATAAGGGGTTCTTCCTTTGGAGAAGGAGATGTCGGCGCCTGTAGAACTCAGTGGTTAGAGAAGTAGGCCGGCAATCGAAAGATCATGGCTCGAATCCCAGCGCAGTCCAAAGCGTCCTTTTTTACACAGAAAGATTTTCAAATTCTTTAATATTTGAATTTATTGGCATTATTTGCGATATAAGAGTTTGAAATTTTCTACGAGGACATCTGTCGGCAACGTATCCTATTTGACACGCGACTAGTAATTCTCCGATAATGTAGGCTGTGGAAGAAATTTCTAACTCAACTAATTAATTTGAAATCAATTAAACCCGCAAGGCGGAGCCACTAGACGGTATAAGGAGATCTTACTTTGAGAAAGAGATTTCGGCGCCTGTAAAACTCAGTGGTTACAGCAGTAGACCGGCAGTCGAAAGACCATGGCTCGAATGCCAGCGCAGTCCATCGCGTCCTTTTTACACCGAAAGATTTTCAAATTCTTTAATATTTGAATTTTTGTCATTATTTGCGATATAATAGTTTGAAATTTTCTACGAGGACATCTGTCGGCAACGTATCCTATTTGACACGCGACTAGTAATTCTCCGGTAATGTAGGCTGTGGAAGAAATTTCTAACTCAACTAATTAATTTGAAATCAATTAAACCCGAAAGGCGGAGCCACTAGGCGATATAAGGAGATCTTCCTTTGGAGAAAGAGATGTCGGCGCCTGTAAAACTCAGTGGTTAGAGCAGTAGACCGGCAATCGAAAGAACATGGCTCGAATGCCAGCGCAGTCCAAAGCGTCCTTTTTTACACAGAAAGATTTTCAAATTCTTTAATATTTAAATTTATTGGCATTATTTGCGATATAAGTATTTGAAATTGTCTACCAGGACACCTGTCGGCAACTTATCTTATCTGCTACGCGACTAGTGATTCTCCGATGGTGTAGGTAGTGGCAGAAATTTCAAACTCGAATACCAGAGCAGTCCAAAGGGCCTTTTCTCTACAGACAGATATGCAAATTCATTAAAATTCAAATTAATGGGTGTTATTTACGATTAATGAATTTTTATTGTCTACGAGGACACCTGTCGGCAACTTATCCTATCTGTGACGCGACTAGTTATTCTCCGATGGTGTAGGTAGTGCAAGAAGTTTCTAACTCAACTAATTAATTTAAAATCAATTAAACCCGCAAGGCGGAGCCACTAGGCGATATAAGGGGTTCTTCCTTTGGAGAAAGAGATGTCGGCGCCTGTAAAACTCACTGGTTAGAGGAGTAGACCGGCAATCGCAAGACCATGGCTCGAATGCCAGCCCAGTCCAAAGCGTCCTTTTTTACACAGAAAGATTTTCAAATTATTTAATATTTGAATTTATCAGCATTATTTGCGATATAAGAGTTTGAAATAGTCTACGAGGACACCTGTCGGCAACGTATCCTATTTGACAATCTACTCGTAATTCTACGATAATGTAGGCTGTGGAAGAAATTTCTAAATCAACTAAGTATTTTCAAATCACTTAAACCCGCAAGGCGGAGCCACTAGGCGATATGTGGAGATCTTCCTTTGGAGAAAGAGATGTCGCCGCCTGTATAACTCAGTGGTTAGAGCAGTAGGCCGGCAATCGAAAGACCATGGCTCGAATCCCAGCGCAGTTCCAAGCGTCCTTTTTTACACAGGAAAATTTTCAAATTCCGTAATATTTGAATTTATTGGCATTATATGAGATATAAGAGTTTGAAATTGTCTACGAGGACACCTGTCGGCAACCTATCATATCTGAAACGCTACTAGTAATTCTCCGATCATGTAGGCAGCGCAATAAATTTAAAACTCAACTATTTAATTTGAAATCATTTATAGCTGCAAGGCGGAGCCACTAGGCGATATAAGGTGATCTTCCTTTGGAGAAAGAGATGGCGGCGCCTGTAAAACTCAGTGGTTAGAGGAGTAGAAAGGCAATCGAAAGACCATGGCTCGAATGCCAGCGCAGTCCAAAGCGTCCTTTTTTACACAGAAAGATTTTCAAATTCTTTAATATTTGAATTTATTGGCATTATTTGCGATATAAGAGTGTGAAATTGTGTACGAGGACACCTGTCGGCAACGTATCCTATCTGTTACGCGACTAGTAATTCTCCGTTAATGTAGGCTGTGGATGAAATTTCTAAATCAACTAAGTATTTTCAAATCACTTAAACCCGCAAGGCGGAACCACTAGGCGATATAAGGTGATCTTCCTTTGGAGAAAGAGATGTCGCCGCCTGTGTAGCTCAGTGGTTAGAGCGGTAGGCCGGCAATCGAAAGACCATGGCTCGAATCCCAGCGCAGTTCAAAGCGTCCTTTTTTACACAGGAAAATTTTCAAATTCCTTAATATTTGAATTTATTGGCATTATATGAGATATAAGAGTTTGAAATTGTCTACGAGGACACCTGTCGGCAACCTATCATATCTGAAACGCTACTAGTAATTCTCCGAGCATGTAGGCAGTGCAAGAAATTTAAAACTCAACTAATTGATTTGAAATCGTTCATAGCTGCAAGGCGGAGCCACTAGGCGATATAAGGTGATCTTCCTTTGGAGAAAGAGATGGCGGCGCCTGTAAAACTCAGTGGTTAGAGGAGTAGAAAGGCAATCGAAAGACCATGGCTCGAATGCCAGCGCAGTCCAAAGCGCCTTTTTTTACGCAGAAAGATTTTCAAATTCTTTAATATTTGAATCTACTGGCATTATTTGCGTTATAAGAGTTTGAAATTGTCTACGAGGACACCTGTCGGCAACTTATCCTATTTGACACGCGACTAGTAATTCTCCGATAATGTAGGATGTGGAAGAAATTTCTAACTCAACTAATTAATTTGTAATCAATTAAACCCGAAAGGCGGAGCCACTAGGCAATATGTGGAGATCTTCCTTTGGAGAAAGAGATTTCGGCGCCTGTAAAACTCAGTGGTTAGAGCAGTAGACTGGCAATCGAAATACCATGGCTATAATGCCAGCGCAGTCCAAAGCGTCCTTTTTTACACAGAAAGATTTTCAAATTCTTTAATATTTGAATTTATTGGCATTATTTTCGATATAAGAGTTTGAAATTTTCTACGAGGACACCTGTCGGCAACTTATCCTATCTGTTACGCGACTAGTGATTCTCCGATGGTGTAGGAAGTGGCAGAAATTTCAAACTCCCATCCCAGAGCAGTCCAAAGTGCCGTTTCTCTACAGAGAGATTTGCAAATTCATTAAAATTTAAATTAATGGGTATTATTTACGATATATGAATTTATATTGTCTACGGGGACACCTGTCTGCAACGTATCCTATTTGAAACGTGACTCGTATTTCTTCTATGATGTAGGCTGTGCAAGAATTTTCTTACTCAAATAATTAATTTGATATCAATTAAACCCGCATGGCGGAGCCACTAAGCGATGTAAGGTGATTTTCCTTTGGAGAAAGAGATGTCGGCGCCTGTAAAACTCAGTGGTTAGAGCAGTAGACCGGCAATCGAAAGACCATTACTCGAATGCCAGCGCAGTCCAAGGAGTCCTTTTTTACACAGAAAGATTTTCAAATTCTTTAATATTTGAATTTATTGGCATTATTTGCGATATAAGAGTGTGAAATTGTCTACGAGGACACCTGTCGGCATCGTATCCTATCTGTTACGCGACTAGTAATTCTCCGATAATGTAGGCTGTGGAAGAAATTTCTAACTCCACTAATTAATTTGAAATCAATTGAAACCGCAAGGCGGAGCCACTGGACGGTATAAGGAGATCTTCCTTTGAGAAAGAGATTTCGGCGCCTGTAAAACTCAGTGGTCAGAGAAGTAGGCCGGCAATCGAAAGACCATGGCTCGAATGCCAGCGCAGTCCAAAGCGTCCTTTTTTACACAGAAAGATTTTCAAATTCTTTAATATTTGAATTTATTGGCATTATTTGCGATATAAGAGTTTGAATTTCGTCTACGAGGACACCTGTCGGCAACTTATGCTATCTATTACGCGACTAGTGATTCTCCGATGGTGTAGGTAGTGGCATAAATTTCAAACTCGAATACCAGCGCAGTCCAAAGTGCCTTTTCTCTACAGACAGATTTGCAAATTCTTTAAAATTTAAATTAACGGGTATTATTTACGATTAATGAATTTTTATTGTCTACGGGGACAACTGTCAGCAACGTATCCTATTTGAAACGTGACACGTAATTCTTCGATGATGTAGGCTGTGGAAGAAATTTCTAACTCCACTAATTAATTTGAAATCAATTAAACCCGCAAAGCGGAGCCACTAGACGGTATAAGGAGATCTTCCTTTGAGAAAGAGATTTCGGCGCCTGTAAAACTCAATGGTTAGAGAAGTAGACCGGCAGTCGAAAGACGATGGCTCGAATGCCAGCGCAATCCAAAGCGTCCTTTTTTACACAGAAAGATTTTCAAATTCTTTAATATTTGAATTTATTGGCATTATTTGCGATATAAGTATTTGAAATTGTCTACCAGGACACCTGTCGGCAACTTATCTTATCTGCTACGCGACTAGTGATTCTCCGATGGTGTAGGTAGTGGCAGAAATTTCAAACTCGAATCCCAGAGCAGTCCAAAGGGCCTTTTTTCTACAGACAGATATGCAAATTCATTAAAATTCAAATTAATGGGTGTTATTTACGATTAATGAATTTTTATTGTCTACGAGGACACCTGTCGGCAACGTATCCTATTTGACACGCGACTAGTTATTCTCCGATGGTGTAGGTAGTGCAAGAAGTTTCTAACTCAACTAATTAATTTAAAATCAATTAAACCCGCAAGGCGGAGCCACTAGGCGATGTGTGGAGATCTTCCTTTGGAGAAAGAGATGTCGGCGCCTGTAAAACTCACTGGTTAGAGGAGTAGACCGGCCATCGAAAGACCATGGCTCGAATGCCAGCCCAGTCCAAAGCGTCCTTTTTTACACAGAAAGATTTTCAAATTCTTTAATATTTGAACTTATTGGCATTATTTGCGATATAAGAGTTTCAAATTGTCTACGAGGACACCTGTCGGCAACGTATCCTATTTGACACGCGACTAGTAATTCTACGGTAATGTAGGCTGTGGAAGAAATTTCTAAATCAACTAATTATTTTCAAATCACTTAAACCCGCAAGGCGGAACCACTAGGCGATATAAGGTGATCTTCCTTTGGAGAAAGAGATGTCGCCGCCTGTATAACTCAGTGGTTAGAGCAGTAGGCCGGCAATCGAAAGACCATGGCTCGAATCCCAGCGCAGTTCCAAGCGTCCTTTTTTACACAGGAAAATTTTCAAATTCCGTAATATTTGAATTTATTGGCATTATATGAGATATAAGAGTTTGAAATTGTCTACGAGGACACCTGTCGGCAACGTATCATATCTGAAACGCGACTAGTAATTCTCCGATCATGCAGGCAGAGCAAGCAATTTCTAACTAATCTAATTAATTTGAAATCATTTATAGCTGCAAGACGGAGCAACTAGGCGATATATGGAGATCTTCCTTTGGAGAAAGAGATGTCGGCGCCTGTAAAACTCAGGGGTTAGAGGAGTAGACCGGGAATCGAAAGACCATGGCTCGAATGCCATCGCAGTCCGAAGCGTCCTTTTTTACACAGAAAGATTTTCAAATTCTTTAATATTTGAATTTATTGGCATTATTTGCGATATAAGAGTTTGAAATTGTCTACGAGGACACCTGTCGGCAACGTATCCTATTTGACACGCGACTAGTAATACTCCGATCATGCAGGCAGAGCAAGCAATTTCTAACTAATCTAATTAATTTGTAATCAATTAAACCCGAAAGGCGGAGCCACTAGGCAATATGTGGAGATCTTCCATTGGAGAAAGAGATTTCGGCGCCTGTAGAACTCAGTGGTTAGAGAAGTAGCCTGGGAATCGAAAGACCATGGCTCGAATGCCAGCGCAGTCCAAAGCGTCCTTTTTTACACAGAAAGATTTTCAAATTCTTTAATATTTGAACTTATTGGCATTATTTTCGATATGAGAGTTTGAAATTGTCTACCAGGACACCTGTCGGCACCTTATCCCTATCTGTTACGCGACTAGTGA
Organism: Diplolepis rosae; assembly: GCA_030998225.1. Taxonomy (NCBI): domain Eukaryota; kingdom Metazoa; phylum Arthropoda; class Insecta; order Hymenoptera; family Diplolepididae; genus Diplolepis; species Diplolepis rosae. Next base: position 2,864,932 of record JAPYXD010000466.1, read on the forward strand.
TTCTCCGATGGTGTAGGTAGTGGCAGAAATTTCAAACTCGAATCCCAGAGCAGTCCAAAGTTCCTTTTCTCTACAGACAGATTTGCAAATTCTTTAAAATTTAAATTAACGGTTATTATTTACGATTAATGAATTTATATTGTCTACGGGGACAACTGTCAGCAACGTATCCTATTTGAAACGTGACACGTAATTCTTCGATGATGTAGGCTGTGCAAGAAGTTTCTAACTCAACTAATTAATTTGAAATCAATTAAACCCGCAAGGCGGAGCCACTATACGATTTAAGGAGATCTTCCTTTGGAGAAAGAGATGTCGGCGCATATAGAACTCAGTGGTTAGAGGAGTTGACCGGCAATCGCAAGACCTTGGCTCGAATGCCAGCGCAGTCCAAAGCGTCCTTTTTTACACAGAAAGATTTTCAAATTCTTTGATATTTGAATTTATTGGCATTATTTGCGATATAAGAGTTTGAAATTGTCTACGAGGACACCTGTCGGCAACGTATCCTATTTGACACGCGACTAGTAATTCTCCGATAATGTAGGCTGTGGAAGAAATTTCTAACTCAACTAATTAATTTGAAATCAATTAAACCCGCAAGGCGGAGCCACTGGACGGTATAAGGAGATCTTCCTTTGAGAAAGAGATTTCGGCGCCTGTAAAACTCAGTGGTTACAGCAGTAGACCGGCAATCAAAAGACCATGGATCGAATGCCAGCGCAGTCCATCGCGTCCTTTTTACACCGAAAGATTTTCAAATTCTTTAATATTTGAATTTTTGTCATTATTTGCGATATAAGAGTTTGAAATTGTCTACGAGGACACCTGTCGGCAACGTATCCTATTTGACACGCGACTAGTAATTCTCCGGTAATGTAGGCTGTGGAAGAAATTTCTAACTGAACTAATTAATTTGAAATCAATTAAACCCGAAAGGCGAAGCCACTAGGCGATATGTGGAGATCTTCCTTTGGAGAAAGAGATGTCGGCGCCTGTAAAACTCAGTGGTTAGAGGAGTTGACCGGCAATCGCAAGACCTTGGCTCGAATGCCAGCGCAGTCCAATGCGTTCTTTTTTTACACAGAAAGATTTTCAAATTCTTTAATATTTGAATTTATTGGCATTATTTGCGATATAAGAGTTTGAAATTGTCTACGAGGACACCTGTCGGCAACTTATCCTATCTATTACGCGACTAGTGATTCTCCGATGGTGTAGGTAGTGGCATAAATTTCAAACTCGAATCCCAGCGCAGTCCAAAGTGCCTTTTCTCTACAGACAGGTTTGCAAATTCATTAAAATTTAAATTAACGGGTATTATTTACGATTAACGAATTTTTATTTTCTACGTGGACAACTGTCAGCAACGTATCCTATTTGAAACGTGACACGTAATTCTTCGATGATGTAGGCTGTGCAAGAAGTTTCTAACTCAACTAATTAATTTGAAATCAATTAAAACCGCAAGGCGGAGCCACTAGGCGTAATAAGGAGATCTTCCTTTGAGAAATAGATGTCGGCTATTGTAAAACTCAGTGGTTAGAGCAGTAGACCGGAAGTCGAAGGACGATGGCTCGAATGCCAGCGCAGTCCATCGCGTCCTTTTTACACCGAAAGATTTTCGAATTCAACAATATTTGAATTTATTGGCATTATTTGCGACTTAAGAGTTTGAAATTGTCTACGAGGACACCTGTCGGCAACTTATCCTATCTGTTACGCGACTAGTGATTCTCCGATGGTGTAGGTAGTGGCATAAATTTCAAACTCGAATCCCAGCGCAGTCCAAAGTGCCTTTTCTCTACAGACAGATTTGCAAATTCATTAAAATTTAAATTAATGGGTATTATTTACGATTAATGAATTTATATTGTCTACGGGGACAACTGTCAGCAACGTATCCTATTTGAAACGTGACACGTAATTCTTCGATAATGTATGCTGTGGAAGAAATTTCTAACTCCACTAATTAATTTGAAATCAATTAAACCCGCAAGGCGGAGCCTCTAGGCGATATAAGGAGATCTTCCTTTGAGAAAGAGATGTCGGCGCCTGTAAAACTCAGTGGTTACAGCAGTAGACCGGCAGTCGAAAGACCATGGCTCGAATGCCAGCGCAGTCCATCGCGTCCTTTTTACACCGAAAGATTTTCAAATTCTTTAATATTTGAATTTTTGTCATTATTTGCGATATAATAGTTTGAAATTGTCTACGAGGACATCTGTCGGCAACGTATCCTATTTGTCACGCGACTAGTGATTCTCCGGTAATGTAGTATGTGGAAGAAATTTCTAACTCAACTAATTAATTTGAAATCAATTAAACCTGACAGGCGAAGCCACTAGGCGATATAAGGAGATCTTCCTTTGGAGAAAGAGATGTCGGCGCCTGTAAAACTCAGTGGTTAGAGCAGTAGTCCGGCAATCGAAAGAACATGGCTCGAATGCCAGCGCAGTCCAAAGCGTCCTTTTTTACACAGAAAGATTTTCAAATTCTTTAATATTTGAATGTAGTGGCATTATTTGCGATATAAGAAATTGAAATTGTCTACGAGGACACCTGTCGGCAACTTATCCTAACTGTTACGCGACTAGTGATTCTCCGATGGTGTAGGTAGTGGCATAAATTTCAAACTCGAATCCCAGCGCAGTCCAAAGTGCCTTTTCTCTACAGACAGATTTGCAAATTCATTAAAATTCAAATTAATGGGTATTATTTACGATTAATGAATTTATATTGTCTACGAGGACACCTGTCGGCAACGTATCCTATTTGACACGCGACTAGTTATTCTCCGATGGTGTAGGTAGTGCAAGAAGTTTCTAACTCAACTAATTAATTTAAAATCAATTAAACCCGCAAGGCGGAGCTCTAGGCGATATAAGGAGATCTTCCTTTGGAGAAGGAGATGTCGGCGCCTGTAGAACTCAGTGGTTAGAGAAGTTGACCGGCAATCGAAAGACCATGGCTCGAATGCCAGCGCAGTCCAAAGCGTACTTTTTTACACGGAAAGATTTTCAAATTCTTTAATATTTGAATTTATTGGCATTATTTGCGATATAAGAGTTTGAAATTGTCTACGAGGACACCTGTCGGCAACGTATCCTATTTGACACGCGACTAGTAATTCTCCGATAATGTAGGCTGTGGAAGAAATTTCTAACTCCACTAATTAATTTGAAATCAATTGAACCCGCAAGGCGGAGCCACTAGACGGTATAAGGAGATCTTCCTTTGAGAAAGAGATGTCGGCGCCTGTAAAACTCAGTGGTTACAGCAGTAGACCGGCAGTCGAAAGACCATGGCTCGAATGCCAGCGCAGTCCATCGCGTCCTTTTTACACCGAAAGATTTTCAAATTCTTTAATATTTGAATTTTTGTCATTATTTGCGATATAAGAGTTTGAAATTGTCTACGAGGACACCTGTCGGCAACGTATCCTATTTGACACGCGACTAGTAATTCTCCGGTAATGTAGGCTGTGGAAGAAATTTCTAACTGAACTAATTAATTTGAAATCAATTAAACCCGAAAGGCGAAGCCACTAGGCGATATAAGGAGATCTTCCTTTGGAGAAAGAGATGTCGGCGCCTGTAAAACTCAGTGGTTAGAGCAGTAGACCGGCAATCGAAAGAACATGGCTCGAATGCCAGCGCAGTCCAAAGCGTCCTTTTTTACACAGAAAGATTTTCAAATTCTTTAATATTTGAATCTACTGGCATTATTTGCGATATAAGAGTTTGAAATTGTCTACGAGGACACCTGTCGGCAACTTATCCTATCTGTTACGCGACTAGTGATTCTCCGATGGTGTAGGTAGTGGCATAAATTTCAAACTCGAATCCCAGCGCAGTCCAAAGTGCCTTTTCTCTACAGACAGATTTGCAAATTCATTAAAATTTAAATTAACGGGTATTATTTACGATTAATGAATTTATATTGTCTACGGGGACAACTGTCAGCAACGTATCCTATTTGAAACGTGACACGTAATTCTTCGATGATGTAGGCTGTGCAAGAAGTTTCTAACTCAACTAATTAATTTGAAATCAATTAAACCCGCAAGGCGGAGCCACTAGGCGATATAAGGAGATCTTCCTTTGGAGAAGGAGATGTCGGCGCCTGTAGAACTCAGTGGTTAGAGAAGTAGGCCGGCAATCGAAAGACCATGGCTCGAATGCCAGCGCAGTCCAAAGCGTCCTTTTTTACACAGAAAGATTTTCAAATTCTTTAATATTTGAATTTATTGGCATTATTTGCGATATAAGAGTTTGAAATTTTCTACGAGGACATCTGTCGGCAACGTATCCTGTTTGAAACGCGACTAGTAATGCTCCGGTACTGTCGGCTGTGGAAGAACTTTCTAACTCAACTAATTAATTTAAAATCAATTAAACCCGCAAGGCGGAGCCACTAGGCGATATGTGAAGATCTTCCTTTGGAGAAAGAGATGTCGGCGCCTGTAAAACTCAGTGGTTAGAGCAGTAGACCGGCAATCGAAAGAACATGGCTCGAATGCCAGCGCAGTCCAAAGCGTACTTTTTTACACAGAAAGATTTTCAAATTCTTTAATATTTAAATTTATTGGCATTATTTGCGATATAAGAGTTTGAAATTGTCTACGAGGACATCTGTCGGCAACGTATCCTGTTTAAAACTCGAATAGTAATTCTTCTTTAATGTAGGCTGTGTAATAAATTTCTAACTCAACTAATTAATTTTAAATCAATTAAACCCGCAAGGCGGAGCCACTAGGCGATATAAGGTGATCTTCCTTTGGAGAAAGAGATGGCGGCGCCTGTAAAACTCAGTGGTTAGAGGAGTAGAAAGGCAATCGAAAGACCATGGCTCGAATGCCAGCGCAGTCCAAAGCGTCATTTTTTACACAGAAAGATTTTCAAATTCTTTAATATTTGAATTTATTGGCATTATTTGCGATATAAGAGTGTGAAATTGTCTACGAGGACACATGTTGGCATCGTATCCTATTTGTTACGCGACTAGTAATTCTCCGATAATGTAGGCTGTGGAAGAAATTTCTAAATCAACTTAGTAATTTCAAATCACTTAAACCCGCAATGCGGAGCCACTAGGCGATATAAGGTGATCTTCGAGTTGGAGAAAGAGAAGTCGGCGCCTGTAAAACTCAGTGGTTAGAGGAGTTGACCGGCAATCGCAAGACCTTGGCTCGAATGCCAGCGCAGTCCAAAGCGTCCTTTTTTACACAGAAAGATTTTCAAATTCTTTGATATTTGAATTTATTGGCATTATTTGCGATATAAGAGTTTGAAATTGTCTACGAGGACACCTGTGGGCAACGTATCCTATTTGAAACGCGACTAGTAATTCTCCGGTAATGTGTGCTGTGGAAGAAATTTCTAACTCAACTAATTAATTTCAAATCAAGTAAACCCGAAAGGCGGAGCCACTAGGCGATATGTGCAGATCTTCCTTTGGAGAAAGAGATGTCGGCGCCTGTAGAACTCAGTGGTTAGAGAAGTAGGCCGGCAATCGAAAGACCATGGCTCGAATCCCAGCGCAGTCCAAAGCGTCCTTTTTTACACAGAAAGATTTTCAAATTCTTTAATATTTGAATTTATTGGCATCATTTGCGATATAAGAGTTTGAAATTGTCTATGAGGACATCTGTCGGCAAAGTATCCTGTTTGAAACGCGACTAGTGATTCTCCGGTAATGTAGACTGTGGAAGAAATTTCTAACTCAACTAATTAATTTCAAATCAAGTAAACCCGAAAGGCGGAGCCACTAGGCGATATGTGAAGATCTTCCTTTGGAGAAAGAGATGTCGGCGCCTGTAAAACTCAGTCGTTAGAGCAGTAGACCGGCAATCGAAAGAACATGGCTCGAATGCCAGCGCAGTCCGAAGCGTCCTTTTTTACACAGAAATATTTTCAAATTCTTTAATATTTGAATTTATTGGCATTATTTTCGATATAAGAGTTTGAAATTGTCTACGAGGACACCTGTCGGCAACTTATCCTATCTGTTACGCGACTAGTTATTCTCCGATGGTGTAGGTAGTGGCAGAAATTTCAAAGTCGAGTCCCAGCGCAGTCCAAAGTTCCTTTTCTCTACAGACAGATTTGCAAATTCTTTAAAATTTAAATTAACGGGGATTATTTACGATTAATGAATTTATATTGTCTACGGGGACAACTGTCAGCAACGTATCCTATTTGAAACGTGACACGTAATTCTTCGATGATGTAGGCTGTGCAAGAAGTTTCTAACTCAACTAATTAATTTGAAATCAATTAAACCCGCAAGGCGGAGCCACTAGACGGTATAAGGAGATCTTCCTTTGAGAAAGAGATGTCGGCGCCTGTAAAACTCAGTGGTTAGAGCAGTAGACCGGCAATCGAAAGAACATGGCTCGAATGCCAGCGCAGTCCAAAGCGTCCTTTTTTACACAGAAAGATGTTCAAATTCTTTAATATTTGAATCTACTGGCATTATTTGCGATATAAGAGTTTGAAATTGTCTACGAGGACACCTGTCGGCAACTTATCTTATCTGCTACGCGACTAGTGATTCTCCGATGGTGTAGGTAGTGGCAGAAATTTCAAACTCGAATCCCAGCGCAGTCGAAAGAGCCTTTTCTCTACAGACAGATTTGCAAATTCATTAAAATTTAAATTAATGGGTATTATTTACGATTAATGAATTTTTATTGTCTACGGGGACACCTGTCGGCAACGTATCCTATTTGACACGCGACTAGTTATTCTCCGATGGTGTAGGTAGTGCAAGAAGTTTCTAACTCAACTAATTAATTTAAAATCAATTAAACCCGCAAGGCGGAGCCACTAGGCGATATAAGGAGATCTTCCTTTGGAGAAAGAGATGTCGGCGCCTGTAAAACTCAGTGGTTAGAGCAGTAGACCGGCAATCGAAAGAACATGGCTCGAATGCCAGCGCAGTCCAAAGCGTCCTTTTTTACACAGAAAGATTTTCAAATTCTTTAATATTTGAATTTATTGGCATTATTTTCGATATAAGAGTTTGAAATTGTCTACGAGGACACCTGTCGGCAACTTATCCTATCTGTTACGCGACTAGTGATTCTCCGATGGTGTAGGTAGTGGCAGAAATTTCAAAGTCGAGTCCCAGCGCAGTCCAAAGTTCCTTTTCTCTACAGACAGATTTGCAAATTCTTTAAAATTTAAATTAACGGGTATTATTTACGATTGATGAATTTTTATTGTCTACGAGGACACCTGTCGGCAACGTATCCCATTTGAAACGTGACACGTAATTCTTCGATGATGTAGGCTGAGCAAGAAGTTTCTATCTCAACTAATTAATTTGAAATCAATTGAAACCGCAAGGCGGAGCCACTAGACGGTATAAGGAGATCTTCCTTTGAGAAAGAGATGTCGGCGCCTGTAAAACTCAGTGGTTAGAGCAGTAGACCGGCAATCGAAAGAACATGGCTCGAATGCCAGCGCAGTCCAAAGCGTCCTTTTTTACACAGAAAGATTTTCAAATTCTTTAATATTTGAATCTACTGGCATTATTTGCGATATAAGTTTTTGAAATTGTCTACCAGGACACCTGTCGGCAACTTATCTTATCTGCTACGCGACTAGTGATTCTCCGATGGTGTAGGTTGTGGCAGAAATTTCAAACTCGAATCCCAGAGCAGTCCAAAGGGCCTTTTCTCTACAGACAGATATGCAAATTCATTCAAATTCAAATTAATGGGTATTATTTACGATTAATGAATTTTTATTGTCTACGCGGACACCTGTCGGCAACGTATCCTATTTGACACGTGACTAGTAATTCTCCGATGATGTAGGCTGTGCAAGAAGTTTCTGACTCAACTAATTAATTTGAAATCAATTAAACCCGCAAGGCGGAGCCACTACGCGATATAAGGTGATCTTCCTTTGGAGAAAGAGATGTCGGCGCCTGTAAAACTCAGTGGTTAGAGGAGTAGACCGGCAATCGCAAGACCTTGGCTCGAATGCCAGCGCAGTCCAAAGCGTCATTTTTTACACAGAAAGATTTTCAAATTCTTTAATATTTGAATTTATTGGCATTATTTGCGATATAAGAGTGTGAAATTGTCTACGAGGACACATGTTGGCATCGTATCCTATTTGTTACGCGACTAGTAATTCTCCGATAATGTAGGCTGTGGAAGAAATTTCTAAATCAACTTAGTAATTTCAAATCACTTAAACCCTCAAGGCGGAGCCACTAGGCGATATAAGGTGATCTTCCTTTGGAGAAAGAGATGTCGGCGCCTGTAGAACTCAGTGGTTAGAGGAGTAGACCGGCAATCGCAAGACCTTGGCTCGAATGCCAGCGCAGTCCAAAGCATCCTTTTTTACACAGAAAGATTTTCTAATTCTTTAATATTTGAATTTATTGGCATTATTTGCGATATAAGAGTTTTAAATTGTCTACGAGGACACCTGTCGGCAACGTATCCTATTTGACACGCGACTAGTAATTCTCCGATAATGTAGGCTGTGGAAGAAATTTCTAAATCAACTAAGTATTTTCAAATCACTTAAACCCGCAAGGCGGAACCACTAGGCGATATAAGGTGATCTTCCTTTGGAGAAAGAGATGTCGGCTCCTGTGTAGCTCAGTGGTTAGAGCAGTAGGCCGGCAATCGAAAGACCATGGCTCGAATCCCAGCGCAGATCAAAGCGTCCTTTTTTACACAGGAAAATTTTCAAATTCCTTAATATTTGAATTTATTGGCATTATTTGCGATATAAGAGTTTGAAATTGTCTACGAGGACACCTGTCGGCAACGTATCATATCTGAAACGCGACTAGTAATTCTCCGATCATGCAGGCAGAGCAAGCAATTTCTAACTAATCTAATTAATTTGAAATCATTTATAGCTGCAAGACGGAGCAACTAGGCGATATATGGAGATCTTCCTTTGGAGAAAGAGATGTCGGCAAATGTGAAGCTCAGTGGTTAGAGCAGTAGCCAGGCAATCGAAAGACCATGGCTCGAATGCCAGCGCAGTCCAAAGCGTCCTTTTTTACACAGAAAGATTTTCAAATTCTTTAATATTTGAATTTATTGGCATTATTTGCGATATAAGAGTTTGAAATTGTCTACGAGGACACCTGTCGGCAACGTATCCTATTTGACACGCGACTAGTAATTCTCCGATAATGTAGGCTGTGGAAGAAATTTCTAACTCCACTAATTAATTTGAAATCAATTAAACCCGCAAGGCGGAGCCACTAGACGGTATAAGGAGATCTTCCTTTGAGAAAGAGATTTCGGCGCCTGTAAAACTCAGTGGTTACAGCAGTAGACCGGCAGTCGAAAGACCATGGCTCGAATGCCAGCGCAGTCCATCGCGTCCTTTTTACACCGAAAGATTTTCAAATTCTTTAATATTTGAATTTTATGGCATTATTTGCGATATAAGAGTTTGAAATTGTCTACGAGGACACCTGTCGGCAACGTATCCTATTTAACACGCGACTAGTAATTCTCCGGTAATGTGTGCTGTGGAAGAAATTTCTAACTCAACTAATTAATTTCAAATCAAGTAAACCCGAAAGGCGGAGCCACTAGGCGATATGTGAAGATCTTCCTTTGGAGAAAGAGATGTCGGCGCCTGTAAAACTCAGTCGTTAGAGCAGTAGGCCGGCAATCGAAAGACCATGGCTCGAATGCCAGCGCAGTCCGAAGCGTCCTTTTTTACACAGAAATATTTTCAAATTCTTTAATATTTGAATTTATTGGCATTATTTTCGATATAAGAGTTTGAAATTGTCTACGAGGACACCTGTCGGCAACTTATCCTATCTGTTACGCGACTAGTGATTCTCCGATGGTGTAGGTAGTGGCAGAAATTTCAAACTCGAATCCCAGCGCAGTCGAAAGAGCCTTTTCTCTACAGACAGATTTGCAAATTCATTAAAATTTAAATTAATGGGTAGTATTTACGATTAATGAATTTATATTGTCTACGGGGACAACTGTCAGCAACGTATCCTATTTAAACGTGACACGTAATTCTTCGATGATGTAGGCTGTGCAAGAAGTTTCTAACTCAACTAATTAATTTGAAATCAATTAAACCCGCAAGGCGGAGCCACTAGACGGTATAAGGAGATCTTCCTTTGAGAAAGAGATTTCGGCGCCTGTAAAACTCAGTGGTTACAGCAGTAGACCGGCAGTCGAAAGACCATGGCTCGAATGCCAGCGCAGTCCATCGCGTCCTTTTTACACCGAAAGATTTTCAAATTCTTTAATATTTGAATTTATTGGCATTATTTGCGATATAAGAGTTTGAAATTGTCTACGAGGACATCTGTCGGCAACGTATCCTATTTGACACGCGACTAGTAATTCTCCGGTAATGTGAGCTGTGGAAGAAATTTTTAACTCAACTAATTAATTTCAAATCAAGTAAACCCGAAAGGCGGAGCCACTAGGCGATATGTGAAGATCTTCCTTTGGAGAAAGAGATGTCGGCGCCTGTAAAACTCAGTGGGTAGAGCAGTAGACCGGCAATCGAAAGAACATGGCTCGAATGCCAGCGCAGTCCCAAGCGTCCTTTTTAATACAGAAATATTTTCAAATTCTTTAATATTTGAATTTATTGGCATTATTTTCGATATAAGAGTTTGAAATTGTCTACGAGGACACCTGTCGGCAACTTATCCTATCTGTTACGCGACTAGTTATTCTCCGATGGTGTAGGTAGTGGCAGAAATTTCAAATTCGAGTCCCAGCGCAGTACAAAGTTCCTTTTCTCTACAGACAGATTTGCAAATTCATTAAAATTAAAATTAATGGGTACTATTTACGATATATGAATTTATATTGTCTACGGGGACACCTGTCTGCAACGTATCTTATTTGAAACGCGACTCGTAGTTCTTCGAGTATGTAGGCCGTGGAAGAAATTTCTAACTCAATTAATTAATTTGAAATCAATTAAACCCGCAAGGCGGAGCCACTAGACGATATAAGGAGATCTTCCATTGAAGAAAGAGATGTCGGCGCCTGTATAATTCAGTGGTTAGAGCAGTAGACCGGCAATCGAAAGACCATGGCTCGAATGCCAGCGCAGTCCAAAGCGTCATTTTTTACACAGAAAGATTTTCAAATTCTTTAATATTTGAATTTATTGGCATTATTTGCGATATAAGAGTGTGAAATTGTCTACGAGGACACATGTTGGCATCGTATCCTATTTGTTACGCGACTAGTAATTCTCCGATAATGTAGGCTGTGGAAGAAATTTCTAAATCAACTAATTAATTTTAAATCAATTAAACCCGCAAGGCGGAGCCACTAGGCGATATAAGGTGATCTTCCTTTGGAGAAAGAGATTTCGGCGCCTGTAAAACTCAGTGGTTAGAGCAGTAGACCGGCAAACGAAAGACCATGGCTCGAATCCTAGCGCAGTCCAAAGCGTCCTTTTTTACACAGAAAGATTTTCAAATTCTTTATTATTTGAATTGATTGGCATTATTTGCGATATAAGATTTTGAAATTGCTACGAGGACAACTGTCGGCAACGTATCCTATTTAAAACGCGACTAGTAATTCTTCGGTAATGTTGCTGTGGAAGAAATTTCTAACTCGACTAATTAATTTGAAATCAATTTAACCCGCAATGCGGAGCCACTAGGCGATGTATGGAGATCTTCCTTTGGAGAAAGAGATGTCGGCGCCTGTAAAACTCAGTGGTTAGAGCAGTAGACCGGCAATCGAAAGAAAATGGCTCGAATCCCATCGCAGTCCAAAGCGTCCTTTCTTACACAGAAAGGTTTTAAAATTCTTTAATATTTGAATTTATTGGCATTATTTGCAATATAAGAATGTGAAATTGTCTACGGCGACACATGTCGGCAACGTATCCTATCTGTTACGCGACTAGTAATTCTCCGACAATGTAGGCTGTGGAAGAAATTTCTAAATCAACTAAGTATTTTCAAATCACTTAAACCCGCAAGGCGGAACCACTAGGCGATATAAGGTGATCTTCCTTTGGAGAAAGAGATGTCGGCTCCTGTATAACTCAGTGGTTTGAGAAGTAGGCCGGCAATCGAAAGACCATGGCTCGAATCCCAGCGCAGATCAAAGCGTCCTTTTTTACACAGGAAAATTTTCAAATTCCGTAATATTTGAATTTATTGGCATTATATGAGATATAAGAGTTTGAAATTGTCTACGAGGACACCTGTCGGCAACCTATCATATCTGAAACGCTACTAGTAATTCTCCGATCATGTAGGCAGTGCAAGAAATTTAAAACTCAACTAATTGATTTGAAATCATTTCTAGCTGCAAGGCGGAGCCACTAGGCGTTATAAGGAGATCTTCCTTTGGAGAACGAGATGTCGGCACCAGTGTAGCTCAGTGGTTAGAGCAGTAGGCCGGGAATCGAAAGACCATGGCTCGAATGCAAGCGCAGTCCAAAGCGTCCTTTTTTACACAGAAAGATTTTCACATTCTTTAATATTTGAATTTATTGGCAGTATTTGCGAGATAATATTTTGAAATTGTCTACGAGGACACCTGTCGGCAACGTATCCTATTTGACACGCGACTAGTAATTCTGCGATAATGTAGGCTGTGGAAGAAATTTCTAACTCCACTAATTAATTTGAAATCAATTAAACCCGCAAGGCGGAGCCACTGGACGGTATAAGGAGATCTTCCTTTGAGAAAGAGATTTCGGCGCCTGTAAAACTCAATGGTTAATGCAGTAGACCGGCAGTCGAAAGACCATGGCTCGAATGCCAGCGCAGTCCATCGCGGCCTTTTTTCACCGAAAGATTTTCAAATTCTTTGATATTTGAATTTATTGGCATTATTTGCGAGATAAGAGTTTGAAATTGTCTACGAGGACATCTGTCGGCAACGTATCCTATTTGTCACGCGACTAGTGATTCTCCGGTAATGTAGGCTGTGCAAGAAATTTCTAACTCAACTAATTAATTTCAAATCAAGTAAACCCGAAAGGCGGAGCCACTAGGCGATATGTGAAGATCTTCCTTTGGAGAAAGAGATGTCGGCGCCTGTAAAACTCAGTGGTTAGAGCAGTAGACCGGCAATCGAAAGAACATGGCTCGAATGCCAGCGCAGTCCAAAGCGTCCTTTTTTACACAGAAAGATTTTCAAATTCTTTAATATTTGAATTTATTGGCATTATTTGCGATATAAGAGTGTGAAATTGTCTACGAGGACACATGTCGGCAACGTATCCTATCTGTTACGCGACTAGTAATTCTCCGATAATGTAGGCTGTGGAAGAAATTTCTAAATCAACTAAGTATTTTCAAATCACTTAAACCCGCAAGGCGGAACCACTAGGCGATATAAGGTGATCTTCCTTTGGAGAAAAGAGATGTCGGCTTCTGTAAAACTCACTGGTTAGAGGAGTAGACCGGCAATCGCAAGACCATGGCTCGAATGCCAGCGCAGTCCAAAGCGTCCTTTTTTACACAGAAAGATTTTTCAAATTCAACAATATTTGAATTTATTGGCATTATATGAGATATAAGAGTTTGAAATTGTCTACGAGGACACCTGTCGGCAACCTATAATATCTGAAACGCTACTAGTAATTCTCCGATCATGTAGGCAGAGCAAGCAATTTCTAACTAATCTAATTAATTTGAAATCATTTATAGCTGCAAGGCGGAGCCACTAGGCGATATAAGGAGATCTTCCTTTGGAGAAAGAGATGTCGGCGCCTGTAAAACTCAGTGGTTAGAGCAGTAGACCGGCAATCGAAAGACCATGGCTCGAATGCCAGCGCAGTCCAAAGCGTCCTTTTTTACACAGAAAGATTTTCAAATTCTTTAATATTTGAATTTATTGGCATTATTTGCGATATAAGAGTTTGAAATTGTCTACGAGGACACCTGTCGGCAACGTATCCTATTTGACACGCGACTAGTAATTCTCCGATAATGTAGGCTGTGGAAGAAATTTCTAACTCCACTAATTAATTTGAAATCAATTAAACCCGCAAGGCGGAGCCACTAGACGGTATAAGGAGATCTTCCTTTGAGAAAGAGATTTCGGCGCCTGTAAAACTCAGTGGTTACAGCAGTAGACCGGCAGTCGAAAGACCATGGCTCGAATGCCAGCGCAGTCCATCGCGTCCTTTTTACACCGAAAGATTTTCAAATTCTTTAATATTTGAATTTTTGGCATTATTTGCGATATAAGAGTTTGAAATTGTCTACGAGGACATCTGTCGGCAACGTATCCTATTTGTCACGCGACTAGTGATTCTCCGGTAATGTAGGCTGTGCAAGAAATTTCTAACTCCACTAATTAATTTACAATCAATTAAACCCGGAATGCGGAGCCACTAGGCGATATATGGGGTTCTTCCTTTGGAGAAAGAGATGTCGGCGCCTGTAAAACTCAGTGGTTAGAGAAGTAGGCCGGCAATCGAAAGACCATGGCTCGAATGCCAGCGCAGTCCAAAGCGTCCTTTTTTACACAGAAAGATTTTCAAATTCTTTAATATTTGAACTTATTGGCATTATTTTCGATATAAGAGTTTGAAATTGTCTACGAGGACACCTGTCGGCAACTTATCCTATCTGTTACGCGACTAGTGATTCTCCGATGGTGTAGGTAGTGGCATAAATTTCAAACTCGAATCCCAGCGCAGTCGAAAGGGCCTTTTCTCTACAGACAGATATGCAAATTCATTAAAATTCAAATTAATGGGTATTATTTACGATTAATGAATTTATATTGTCTACGGGGACAACTGTCAGCAACGTATCCTATTTGAAACGTGACACGTAATTCTTCGATGATGTAGGCTGTGCAAGAAGTTTCTAACTCAACTAATTAATTTGAAATCAATTAAACCCGCAAGGCGGAGCCACTGGACGGTATAAGGAGATCTTCCTTTGAGAAAGAGATGTCGGCGCCTGTAAAACTCAGTGGTTACAGCAGTAGACCGGCAGTCGAAAGACCATGGCTCGAATGCCAGCGCAGTCCATCGCGTCCTTTTTACACCGAAAGATTTTCAAATTCTTTAATATTTGAATTTATTGGCATTATTTGCGATATAAGAGTTTGAAATTGTCTACGAGGACATCTGTCGGCAACGTATCCTATTTGACACGCGACTAGTGATTCTCCGGTAATGTGAGCTGTGGAAGAAATTTTTAACTCAACTAATTAATTTCAAATCAAGTAAACCCGAAAGGCGGAGCCACTAGGCGATATGTGAAGATCTTCCTTTGGAGAAAGAGATGTCGGCGCCTGTAAAACTCAGGGGGTAGAGCAGTAGACCGGCAATCGAAAGAACATGGCTCGAATGCCAGCGCAGTCCAAAGCGTCCTTTTTTACACAGTAAGATTTTCAAATTCTTTAATATTTGAATTTATTGGCATTATTTTCGATATAAGAGTTTGAAATTGTCTACGAGGACACCTGTCGGCAACTTATCCTATCTGTTACGCGACTAGTGATTCTCCGATGGTGTAGGTAGTGGCAGAAATTTCAAACTCGAGTCCCAGCGCAGTCCAAAGTTCCTTTTCTCTACAGACAGATTTGCAAATTCATTAAAATTAAAATTAATGGGTACTATTTACGATATATGAATTTATATTGTCTACGGGGACACCTGTCTGCAACGTATCTTATTTGAAACGTGACTCGTAATTCTTCGATGATGTAGGCTGTGGAAGAAATTTCTAACTCAACTAGTTAATTTGAATTTAATTAAACCTGCAAGGCGGAGCCACTACGCGATATAAGGAGAACTTCCTTTGGAGAAAGAGATGTCGGCGCCTGTAGAACTCAGTGGTTAGGGAAGTAGGCCGGCAATCGAAAGACCATGGCTCTAATGCCAGCGCAGTCCAAAGCGTCCTTTTTTACACAGAAAGATTTTCAAATTCTTAAATATTTGAATTTATTGGCATTATTTGCGATATAAGAGTGTGAAATTGTCTACGAGGACACATGTCGGCAACGTATCCTATCTGTTACGCGACTAGTAATTCTCCGATAATGTAGGCTGTGGAAGAAATTTCTAAATCAACTTAGTAATTTCAAATCACTTAAACCCTCAAGGCGGAGCCACTAGGCGATATAAGGTGATCTTCCTTTGGAGAAAGAGATGTCGGCGCCTGTAAAACTCAGTGGTTAGAGGAGTAGACCGGCAATCGCAAGACCTTGGCTCGAATGCCAGCGCAGTCCAAAGCATCCTTTTTTACACATAAATATTTTCAAATTCTTTATTATTTGAATTTATTGGCATTATTTGCGATATAAGATTTTGAAATTGCTACGAGGACAACTGTCGGCAACGTATCCTATTTAAAACGCGACTAGTAATTCTTCGGTAATGTTGCTGTGGAAGAAATTTCTAACTCGACTAATTAATTTGAAATCAATTTAACCCGCAATGCGGAGCCACTAGGCGATGTATGGAGATCTTCCTTTGGAGAAAGAGATGTCGGCGCCTGTGTAGCTCAGTGGTTAGAGCAGTAGACCGGCAATCGAAAGAAAATGGCTCGAATCCCATCGCAGTCCAAAGCGTCCTTTCTTACACAGAAAGGTTTTAAAATTCTGTAATATTTGAATTTATTGGCATTATTTGCAATATAAGAATGTGAAATTGTCTACGAGGACACCTGTCGGCGACGTATCCTATTTTACACGCGACTAGTAATTCTTCGGTAATGTAAGCTGTGGAAAAAATTTCTAACTCAACTAAGTATTTTCAAATCACTTAAACCCGCAAGGCGGAACCACTAGGCGATATGTGGAGATCTTCCTTTGAAGAAAGAGATGTCGGCGCCTGTATAACTCAGTGGTTAGAGCAGTAAGCCGGCAATCGAAAGACCATGGCTCGGATCCTAGCGCAGTCCAAAGCGTCCTTTTTTACACAGGAAAATTTTCAAATTCCGTAATATTTGAATTTATTGGCATTATATGAGATATAAGAGTTTGAAATTGTCTACGAGGACACCTGTCGGCAACCTATCATATCTGAAACGCTACTAGTAATTCTCCGATCATGTAGGCAGTGCAAGAAATTTAAAACTCAACTAATTGATTTGAAATCATTTATAGCTGCAAGACGGAGCAACTAGGCGATATATGGAGATCTTCCTTTGGAGAAAGAGATGTCGGCACCAGTGTAGCTCAGTGGTTAGAGCAGTAGGCCGGGAATCGAAAGACCATGGCTCGAATGCCAGCGCAGTCCAAAGCGTCCTTTTTTACACAGAAAGATTTTCAAATTCTTTGATATTTGAATTTATTGGCATTATTTTAGATATAAGAGTTTGAAATTCTCTACGAGGACACCTGTAGGCAACGTATCCTATTTGACACGCGACTAGTAATTCTCAGATAATGTAGGCTGTGGAAGAAATTTCTAACTCCACTAATTAATTTGAAATCAATTAAACCCGCAAAGCGGAGCCACTAGACGGTATAAGGAGATCTTCCTTTGAGAAAGAGATTTCGGCGCCTGTAAAACTCAGTGGTTACAGCAGTAGACCGGAATTCGAAAGACGATGGCTCGAATGCCAGCGCAGTCCATCGCGGCCTTTTTTCACCGAAAGATTTTCAAATTCTTTGATATTTGAATTTATTGGCATTATTTGAGATATAAGAGTTTGAAATTGTCTACGAGGACACCTGTCGTCAACTTATACTATTTGACACGCGACTAGTTATTCTCCGATGGTGTAGGTAGTGCAAGAATTTTCTAACTCAACTAATTAATTTAAAATCAATTAAACCCGCAAGGCGGAGCCACTAGGCGATATGTGGAGATCTTCCTTTTGAGAAAGAGATGTCGGCGCCTGTAAAACTCAGTGGTTAGAGCAGTAGACCGGCAATCGAAAGAACATGGCTCGAATCCCAGCGCAGTCCAAAGCGTCCTTTCTTACACAGAAAGGTTTTAAAATTCTGTAATATTTGAATTTATTGGCATTATTTGCAATATAAGAATGTGAAATTGTCTACGAGGACACATGTCGGCAACGTATCCTATCTGTTACGCGACTAGTAATTCTCCGACAATGTAGGCTGTGGAAGAAATTTCTAAATCAACTAAGTATTTTCAAATCACTTAAACCCGCAAGGCGGAACCACTAGGCGATATAAGGTGATCTTCCTTTGGAGAAAGAGATGTCGGCTCCTGTATAACTCAGTGGTTTGATCAGTAGGCCGGCAATCGAAAGACCATGGCTCGAATGCCAGCGCAGATCAAAGCGTCCTTTTTTACACAGGAAAATTTTCAAATTCCTTAATATTTGAATTTATTGGCATTATATGAGATATAAGAGTTTGAAATTGTCTACGAGGACACCTGTCGGCAACCTATCATATCTGAAACGCTACTAGTAATTCTCCGATCATGCAGGCAGAGCAAGCAATTTCTAACTAATCTAATTAATTTGAAATCATTTATAGCTGCAAGACGGAGCAACTAGGCGATATAAGGAGATCTTCCTTTGGAGAAAGAGATGTCGGCGCCTGTAAAACTCAGTGGTTAGAGGAGTAGACCGGCAATCGAAAGACCATGGCTCGAATGCCAGCGCAGTCCAAAGCGTCCTTTTTTACACAGAAAGATTTTCAAAATCTTCAATATTTGAATTTATTGGCATTATTTGCGATATAAGAGTTTGAAATTGTCTACGAGGACACCTGTCGGCAACGTATCCTATTTGACACGCGACTAGTAATTCTCCGATAATGTAGGCTGTGGAAGAAATTTCTAACTCAACTAATTAATTTGAAATCAATTAAACCTGAAAGTCGGAGCCACTAGGCGATATGTGGAGATCTTCCTTTGCAGAAAGAGATTTCGGCGCCTGTAGAACTCAGTGGTTACAGCAGTAGACCGGCAATCAAAAGACCATGGCTCGAATCCCAGCGCAGTCCAAAGCGTCCTTTTTTACACAGAAAGATTTTCAAATTCTTTAATATTTGAATTTATTGGCATTATTTTCGATATAAGAGTTTGAAATTGTCTACCAGGACACCTGTCGGCAACTTATCCTATCTGTTACGCGACTAGTGATTCTCCGATGGTGTAGGTAGTGGCATAAATTTCAAACTCGAATCCCAGCGCAGTCCAAAGTGCCTTTTCTCTACAGACAGATTTGCAAATTCATTAAAATTTAAATTAACGGGTATTATTTACGATTAATGAATTTATATTGTCTACGGGGACAACTGTCAGCAACGTATCCTATTTGAAACGTGACACGTAATTCTTCGATGATGTAGGCTGTGCAAGAAGTTTCTAACTCAACTAATTAATTTGAAATCAATTAAACCCGCAAGGCGGAGCCACTGGACGGTATAAGGAGATCTTCCTTTGAGAAAGAGATTTCGGCGCCTGTAAAACTCAGTGGTTACAGCAGTAGACCGGCAATCAAAAGACCATGGATCGAATGCCAGCGCAGTCCATCGCGTCCTTTTTACACCGAAAGATTTTCAAATTCTTTAATATTTGAATTTATTGGCATTATTTGCGATATAAGAGTTTGAAATTGTCTACGAGGACACCTGTCGGCAACGTATCCTATTTGACACGCGACTAGTAATTCTCCTGTAATGTAGACTGTGGAAGAAATTTCTAACTCAACTAATTAATTTCAAATCAATTAAACCCGAAAGGCGGAGCCACTAGGCGATATGTGGAGATCTTCCTTTGGAGAAAGAGATGTCGGCGCCTGTAAAACTCAGTGGGTAGAGCAGTAGACCGGCAATCGAAAGAACATGGCTCGAATGCCAGCGCAGTCCAAAGCGTCCTTTTTTACACAGAAAGATTTTCAAATTCTTTAATATTTGAATTTATTGGCATTATTTTCGATATAAGAGTTTGAAATTGTCTACGATGACACCTGTCGGCAACTTATCCTATCTGTTACGTGACTAGTGATTCTCCAATGGTGTAGGTAGTGGCAGAAATTTCAAATTCGAGTCCCAGCGCAGTACAAAGTTCCTTTTCTCTACAGACAGATTTGCAAATTCATTAAAATTAAAATTAATGGGTATTATTTACGATATATGAATTTATATTGTCTACGTGGACAACTGTCAGCAACGTATCCTATTTAAACGTGACACGTAATTCTTCGATGATGTAGGCTGTGGAAGAAATTTCTAACTCAACTAATTAATTTGAAATCAATTAAACCCGCAAGGCGGAGCCACTAGACGGTATAAGGAGATCTTCCTTTGAGAAAGAGATGTCGGCGCCTGTAAAACTCAGTGGTTAGAGCAGTAGACCGGCAATCGAAAGAACATGGCTCGAATGCCAGCGCAGTCCAAAGCGTCCTTTTTTACACAGAAAGATTTTCAAATTCTTTAATATTTGAATCTACTGGCATTATTTGCGATATAAGAGTTTGAAATTGTCTACGAGGACACCTGTCGGCAACTTATCCTATCTGTTACGTGACTAGTGATTCTCCGATGGTGTAGGTAGTGGCAGAAATTTCAAATTCGAGTCCCAGCGCAGTACAAAGTTCCTTTTCTCTACAGACAGATTTGCAAATTCATTAAAATTAAAATTAATGGGTATTATTTACGATATATGAATTTATATTGTCTACGGGGACACCTGTCTGCAACGTATCCTATTTAAACGTGACACGTAATTCTTCGATGATGTAGGCTGTGGAAGAAATTTCTAACTCAACTAATTAATTTCAAATCAATTAAACCCGAAAGGCGAAGCCACTAGGCGATATGTGGAGATCTTCCTTTGGAGAAAGAGATGTCGGCGCCTGTAAAACTCAGTCGTTAGAGCAGTAGACCGGCAATCGAAAGAACATGGCTCGAATGCCAGCGCAGTCCAAAGCGTCCTTTTTTACACAGAAAGATTTTCAAATTCTTTAATATTTGAATTTATTGGCATTATTTGCGATATAAGAGTTTGAAATTGTCTACGAGGACACCTGTCGGCAACGTATCCTATCTGTTACGCGACTAGTGATTCTCCGATGGTGTAGGTAGTGGCAGAAATTTTAAACTCGAGTGCCAGCGCAGTCCAAAGTTCCTTTTCTCTACAGACAGATTTGCAAATTCATTAAAATTTAAATTAATGGGTATTATTTACGATATATGAATTTATATTGTCTACGGGGACACCTGTCTGCAACGTATCCTATTTGAAACGTGACTCGTATTTCTTCTATGATGTAGGCTGTGGAAGAAATTTCTAACTCAACTAGTTAATTTGATATTAATTAAACCTGCAAGGCGGAGCCACTACGCGATTAAAGGAGAACTTCCTTTGTAGAAAGAGATGTCGGCGCCTGTAGAACTCAGTGGTTAGGGAAGTAGGCCGGCAATCGAAAGACCATAGCTCGAATGCCAGCGCAGTCCAAAGCGTCCTTTTTTCACAGAAAGATTTTCAAATTCTTTAATATTTGAATTTATTGGCATTATTTGCGATATAAGAGTGTGAAATTGTCTACGATGACACATGTCGGCAACGTATCCTATCTGTTACGCGACTAGTAATTCTCCTATAATGTAGGCTGTGGAAGAAATTTCTAAATCAACTTAGTAATTTCAAATCACTTAAACCCTCAAGGCGGAGCCACTAGGCGATATAAGGTGATCTTCCTTTGGAGAAAGAGATGTCGGCGCCTGTAAAACTCAGTGGTTAGAGGAGTAGACCGGCAATCGCAAGACCTTGGCTCGAATGCCAGCGCAGTCCAAAGCATCCTTTTTTACACATAAATATTTTCAAATTCTTTAATATTTGAGTTTATTGGCATTATTTGCGATATAAGAGTTTGAAATTGTCTACGAGGACACCTGTCGGCAACGTATCCTATATGAAACGCGACTAGTAATTCTCCGATAATGTAGGCTGTGGAAGAAATTTCTAACTCAACTAATTAATTTGAAATCAATTTAACCCGCAATGCGGAGCCACTAGGCGATGTGTGGAGATCTTCCTTTGGAGAAAGAGATGTCGGCGCCTGTAAAACTCAGTGGTTAGAGCAGTAGACCGGCAATCGAAAGAACATGGCTCGAATGCCAGCGCAGTCCAAAGCGTCCTTTTTTACACAGAAAGATTTTCAAATTCTGTAATATTTGAATTTATTGGCATTATTTGCAATATAAGAATGTGAAATTGTCTACGGGGACACATGTCGGCAACGTATCCTATCTGTTACGCGACTAGTAATTCTCCGACAATGTAGGCTGTGGAAGAAATTTCTAAATCAACTAAGTATTTTCAAATCACTTAAACCCGCAAGGCGGAACCACTAGGCGATATAAGGTGATCTTCCTTTGGAGAAAGAGATGTCGCCGCCTGTATAACTCAGTGGTTAGAGCAGTAGGCCGGCAATCGAAAGACCATGGCTCGAATCCCAGCGCAGTTCCAAGCGTCCTTTTTTACACAGGAAAATTTTCAAATTCCGTAATATTTGAATTTATTGGCATTATATGAGATATAAGAGTTTGAAATTGTCTACGAGGACACCTGTCGGCAATCTATCATATCTGAAACGCGACTAGTAATTCTCCGATCATGCAGGCAGAGCAAGCAATTTCTAACTAATCTAATTAATTTGAAATCATTTATAGCTGCAAGACGGAGCAACTAGGCGATATATGGAGATCTTCCTTTGGAGAAAGAGATGTCGGCACCTGTGTAGCTCAGTGGTTAGAGCAGTAGGCCGGCAATCGAAAGACCATGGCTCGAATGCCAGCGCAGTCCAAAGCGTCCTTTTTTACACAGAAAGATTTTCAAATTCTTTAATATTTGAATTTATTGGCATTATTTGCGATATAAGAGTTTGAAATTGTCTACGAGGACACCTGTCGGCAACGTATCCTATTTGACACGCGACTAGTAATTCTCAGATAATGTAGGCTGTGGAAGAAATTTCTAACTCCACTAATTAATTTGAAATCAATTAAACCCGCAAGGCGGAGCCACTAGACGGTATAAGGAGATCTTCCTTTGAGAAAGAGATTTCGGCGCCTGTAAAACTCAGTGGTTACAGCAGTAGACCGGCAGTCGAAAGACCATGGCTCGAATGCCAGCGCAGTCCAAAGCGTCCTTTTTTACACAGGAAAATTTTCAAATTCCTTAATATTTGAATTTATTGGCATTATTTGCGATATAAGAGTTTGATAGTGTCTACGAGGACATCTGTCGGCAACGTATCCTACTTGACACGCGACTAGTCATTCTCCGATAATGTAGGCTGTGGAAGAAATTTCTAACTCAACTAATTAATTTCAAATCAAGTAAACCCGAAAGGCGGAGCCACTAGGCGATATGTGAAGATCTTCATTTTGAGAAAGAGATGTCGGCGCCTGTAAAACTCAGTGGTTAGAGCAGTAGACCGGCACTCGAAAGAACATGGCTCGAATGCCAGCGCAGTCCAAAGCGTCCTTTTTTACACAGAAAGATTTTCAAATTCTTTAATATTTGAATTTATTGGCATTATTTGCGATATAAGAGTGTGAAATTGTCTACGAGGACACCTGTCGGCAACGTATCCTATCTGTTACGCGACTAGTAATTCTCCTATAATGTAGGCTGTGGAAGAAATTTCTAAATCAACTAAGTATTTTCAAATCACTTAAACCCGCAAGGCGGAACCACTAGGCGATATAAGGTGATCTTCCTTTGGAGAAAGAGATGTCGGCTCCTGTATAACTCAGTGGTTTGATCAGTAGGCCGGCAATCGAAAGACCATGGCTCGAATCCCAGCGCAGTTCAAAGCGTCCTTTTTTACACAGGAAAATTTTCAAATTCCTTAATTATTTTGAATTTATTGGCATTATATGAGATATAAGAGTTTGAAATTGTCTACGAGGACACCTGTCGGCAACCTATCATATCTGAAACGCGACTAGTAATTCTCCGATCATGCAGGCAGAGCAAGCAATTTAAAACTAATCTAATTAATTTGAAATCATTTATAGCTGCAAGGCGGAGCCACTAGGCGATATTAGGTTATCTTCCTTTGGAGAAAGAGATGGCGGCGCCAGTAAAACTCAGTGGTTAGAGGAGTAGAAAGGCATTCTAAAGACCATGGCTCGAATGCCAGCGCAGTCCAAAGCGTCCTTTTTTACACAGAAAGATTTTCAATTTCTTCAATATTTGAATTTATTGGCATTATTTGCGATATAAGAGTTTGAAATTGTCTACGAGGACACCTGTCGGCAACGTATCCTATTTGACACGCGACTAGTAATTCTCCGATAATGTAGGCTGTGGAAGAAATTTCTAACTCAATTAATTAATTTCAAATCAATTAAACCCGAAAGGCGGAGCCACTAGGCAATATGTGGAGATCTTCCTTTGAGAAAGAGATTTCGGCGCCTGTAAAACTCAGTGGTTACAGCAGTAGACCGGCAATCAAAAGACCATGGATCGAATGCCAGCGCAGTCCCAAGCGTCCTTTTTTACACAGAAATATTTTCAAATTCTTTAATATTTGAATTTATTGGCATTATTTTCGATATAAGAGTTTGAAATTGTCTACGAGGACACCTGTCGGCAACTTATCCTATCTGTTACGCGACTAGTGATTCTCCGATGGTGTAGGTAGTGGCATAAATTTCAAACTCGAATCCCAGCGCAGTCCAAAGTGCCTTTTCTCTACAGACAGATTTGCAAATTCTTTAAAATTTAAATTAACGGTTATTATTTACGATATATGAATTTATATTGTCTACGCGGACATCTGTCTGCAACGTATCCTATTTGAAACGTGACACGTAATTCTTCGATGATGTAGGCTGTGCAAGAAGTTTCTAACTCAACTAATTAATTTGAAATCAATTAAACCCGCAAGGCGGAGCCACTAGACGGTATAAGGAGATCTTCCTTTGAGAAAGAGATGTCGGCGCCTGTAAAACTCAGTGGTTACAGCAGTAGACCGGCAGTCGAAAGACCATGGCTCGAATGCCAGCGCAGTCCATCGCGTCCTTTTTACACCGAAAGATTTTCAAATTCTTTAATATTTGAATTTATTGGCATTATTTGCGATATAAGAGTTTGAAATTGTCTACAAGGACATCTGTCGGCAACGTATCCTATTTGTCACGCGACTAGTGATTCTCCGGTAATGTAGACTGTGGAAGAAATTTCTAACTCAACTAATTAATTTCAAATCAAGTAAACCCGAAAGGCGGAGCCACTAGGCGATATGTGAAGATCTTCCTTTGGAGAAAGAGATGTCGGCGCCTGTAAAACTCAGTCGTTAGAGCAGTAGGCCGGCAATCGAAAGAACATGGCTCGAATGCCAGCGCAGTCCAAAGCGTCCTTTTTTACACAGAAAGATTTTGAAATTCTTTAATATTTGAATTTATTGGCATTATTTGCAATATAAGAATTTGAAATTGTCTACGAGGACACCTGTCGGCAACTTATCTTATCTGTTACGTGACTAGTGATTCTCCAATGGTGTAGGTAGTGGCAGAAATTTCAAATTCGAGTCCCAGCGCAGTACAAAGTTCCTTTTCTCTACAGAGAGATTTGCAAATTCATTAAAATTTAAATTAATGGGTATTATTTACGATATATGAATTTATATTGTCTACGGGGACACCTGTCTGCAACGTATCCTATTTGAAACGTGACTCGTATTTCTTCTATGATGTAGGCTGTGGAAGAAATTTCTAACTCCACTAATTAATTTGAAATCAATTAAACCCGCAAGGCGGAGCCACTAGACGGTATAAGGAGATCTTCCTTTGAGAAAGAGATGTCGGCGCCTGTAAAACTCAGTGGTTAGAGCAGTAGACCGGCAATCGAAAGAACATGGCTCGAATGCCAGCGCAGTCCAAAGCGTCCTTTTTTACACAGAAAGATGTTCAAATTCTTTAATATTTGAATCTACTGGCATTATTTGCGATATAAGAGTTTGAAATTGTCTACGAGGACACCTGTCGGCAACTTATCTTATCTGCTACGCGACTAGTGATTCTCCGATGGTGTAGGTAGTGGCAGAAATTTCAAACTCGAATCCCAGAGCAGTCCAAAGGGCCTTTTCTCTACAGACAGATATGCAAATTCATTAAAATTCAAATTAATGGGTATTATTTACGATTAATGAATTTTTATTGTCTACGGGGACACCTGTCGGCAACGTATCCTATCTGTGACGCGACTAGTTATTCTCCGATGGTGTAGGTAGTGCAAGAAGTTTCTAACTCAACTAATTAATTTAAAATCAATTAAACCCGCAAGGCGGAGCCACTAGGCGATATAAGGGGTTCTTCCTTTGGAGAAGGAGATGTCGGCGCCTGTAAAACTCAGTGGTTAGAGAAGTAAGACCGGCAATCGCAAGACCATGGCTCGAATGCCAGCGCAGTCCAAAGCGTCCTTTTTTACACAGAAAGATTTTCAAATTCTTTAATATTTGAATTTATTGGCATTATTTGCGATATAAGAGTGTGAAATTGTCTACGAGGACACATGTGGGCGAAAAACGTATCCTATCTGTTACGCGACTAGTAATTCTCCGATAATGTAGGCTGTGGAAGAAATTTCTAAATCCAACTTAGTAATTTCAAATCACTTAAACCCGCAAGGCGGAGCCACTAGGCGATATAAGGTGATCTTCGATTTGGAGAAAGAGATGTCGGCGCCTGTAAAACTCAGTCGTTAGAGCAGTAGACCGGTAATCGAAAGACCATGGCTCGAATGCCAGCGCAGTCCAAAGCGTACTTTTTTACACAGAAAGATTTTCAAATTCTTTAATATTTAAATTTATTGGCATTATTTGCGATATAAGAGTTTGAAATTGTCTACGAGGACATCTGTCGGCAACGTATCCTATTTGTCACGCGACTAGTGATTCTCCGGTAATGTAGGCTGTGGAAGAAATTTCTAACTCCACTAATTAATTTGAAATCAATTCAACCCGCAAGGCGAGAGCCACTAGACGGTATAAGGAGATCTTCCTTAAAAAAAGAGATGTCGGCGCCTGTAAAACTCAGTGGTTACAGCTGTAGACCGGCAGTCGAAAGACCATGGCTCGAATGCCAGCGCAGTCCATCGCGTCCTTTTTACACAGAAAGATTTTCTAATTCTTTAATATTTGAATTTTTGCCATTATTTGCGATATAATAGTTTGAAATTGTCTACGAGGACATCTGTCGGCAACGTATCCTATTTGTCACGCGACTAGTGATTCTCCGGTAATGTAGGCTGTGGAAGAAATTTCTAAATCCACTAATTAATTTGAAATCAATTAAACCCGAAAAGGCGGAGCCACTAGGCGATATAAAGGTGATCTTCGATTTGGAGAAAGAGATGTCGGCGCCTGTAAAACTCAGTGGTTAGAGGAGTAGACCGGCAATCGCAAGACCTTGTCTCGAATGCCAGCGCAGTCCAAAGCGTCCTCTTTTACACAGAAAGATTTTCAAATTCTTTAATATTTGAATTTATTGGCATTATTTGCGATATAAGAGTTTGAAATTGTCTACGAGGACACCTGTCGGCAACGTATCCTATTTGACACGCGACTAGTAATTCTCCGATAATGTAGGCTGTGGAAGAAATTTCTAACTCCACTAATTAATTTGAAATCAATTGAACCCGCAAGGCGGAGCCACTAGACGGTATAAGGAGATCTTCCTTTGAGAAAGAGATGTCGGCGCCTGTAAAACTCAGTGGTTACAGCAGTAGACCGGCAGTCGAAAGACCATGGCTCGAATGCCAGCGCAGTCCATCGCGTCCTTTTTACACCGAAAGATTTTCAAATTCTTTAATATTTGAATTTATTGGCATTATTTGCGATATAAGAGTTTGAAATTGTCTACGAGGACACCTGTCGGCAACGTATCCTATTTGACACGCGACTAGTAATTCTCCGGTAATGTAGGCTGTGGAAGAAATTTCTAACTGAACTAATTAATTTGAAATCAATTAAACCCGAAAGGCGAAGCCACTAGGCGATATAAGGAGATCTTCCTTTGGAGAAAGAGATGTCGGCGCCTGTAAAACTCAGTGGTTAGAGCAGTAGACCGGCAATCGAAAGAACATGGCTCGAATGCCAGCGCAGTCCAAAGCGTCCTTTTTTACACAGAAAGATTTTCAAATTCTTTAATATTTGAATCTACTGGCATTATTTGCGATATAAGAGTTTGAAATTGTCTACGAGGACACCTGTCGGCAACGTATCCTATTTGACACGCGACTAGTAATTCTCCGATAATGTAGGCTGTGGAAGAAATTTCTAACTCCACTAATTAATTTGAAATCAATTAAACCCGCAAGGCGGAGCCACTAGACGGTATAAGGCGATCTTCCTTTGAGAAAGAGATTTCGGCGCCTGTAAAACTCAGTGGTTACAGCAGTAGACCGGCAGTCGAAAGACCATGGCTCGAATGCCAGCGCAGTCCATTGCGTGCCTTTTTTACACAGAAAGATTTTCAAATTCTTTAATATTTGAATTTATTGGCATTATTTACGATATAATGAGTTTGAAATTGTCTACGAGGACAACTGTCGGCAACGTATCCTATTTGTTACGCGACTAGTGATTCTCCGACGATGTAGGCTGTGGCAGAAATTTCTAACTCAGCTAATTAATTTAAAATCAATTAAACCCGCAAGGCGGAGCCACTAGGCGATATAAGGAGATCTTCCTTTGGAGAAGGGGAGATGTCGGCGCCTGTAGAACTCGGTGGTTATAGAAGTAGGCCGGCAATCGAAAGACCATGGCTCGAATCCCAGCGCAGTGCAAAGCGTCATTTTTTACACAGGTGAGATTTTTCAAATTCTTTAATATTTGAATTTATTGGCATCATTTGCGATATAAGGAAGTTTGAAATTGTCTATGAGGACATCTGTCGGCAACGTATCCTGTTTGAAACGCGACTAGTGATTCTCCGGTTATGTGAGCTGTGGAAGAAATTTCTAACTCAACTAATTAATTTCAAATCAATTAAACCCGAAAGGCGGAGCCACTAGGCGATATGTGAAGATCTTCCTTTGGAGAAAGAGATGTCGGCGCCTGTAAAACTCAGTCGTTAGAGGAGTAGACCGGCAATCGCAAGACCTTGGCTCGAATGCCAGCGCAGTCCAAAGCGTCCTTTTTTACACAGAAAGATTTTCAAATTCTTTAATATTTGAATTTATTGGCATTATTTGCGATATAAGTATTTGAAATTGTCTACCAGGACACCTGTCGGCTTACAACTTATCTTATCTGCTACGCGACTAGTGATTCTCCGATGGTGTAGGTAGTGCAGAAATTTCAAACTCGAATCCCAGAGCAGTCCAAAGGGCCTTTTCTCTACAGACAGATATACAAATTCATTAAAATTCAAATTAATAGTTATTATTTACGATTAATGAATTTTTATTGTCTACGCGGACACCTGTCGGCAACGTATCTATTTGACACGCGACTAGTAATTCTCCGATGATGGCAAATGTGCAAGAAGCTTCTAACTCAAATAATTAATTTGAAATAAATTGAACACGCAAGTCGGAGCCACTACGCGATATAAGGTGATCTTCCTTTGGAGAAAGAGATGTCGGCGCCTGTAAAACTCAGTGGTTAGAGGAGTAGACCGGCAATCGCAAGACCATGGCTCGAATGCCCAGCGCAGTCCAAAGCGTCTTTTTTCTACACAGAAAGATTTTCAAATTCTTTAATATTTGAATTTATTGGCATTATTTGCGATATAAAAGTTTGAAATTGTCTACGAGGACACATGTCGGCAACGTATCATATCTGTTACGCGACTAGTAATTCTCCGATAATGTAGGCTGTGGAAGAAATTTCTAAATCAACTTAGTAATTTCAAATCAATTATAACCCGCAAGGCGGAGCCACTATGCGATATAAGGAGATATTCCTTTGGAGATAGAGATGTAGGCGCCTGTAAAACTCAGTGGTTAGAGGAGTAGACCGGCAATCGCAAGACCTTGGCTCGAATGCCAGCGCAGTCCAAAGCATCCTTATTTACACAGAAAGATTTTCAAATTCTTTGATATTTTGAATTTATTTGCATTATTTGCGATATAAGAGTTTGAAATTGTCTACGAGGACACCTGTCGGCAACTTATCCTATATGAAACGCGACTAGTAATTCTCCGATAATGTAGGCTGTGCAAGAAGTTTCTAACTCAACTAATTAATTTGAAATCAATTAAACCCGCAAGGCGGAGCCACTGGACGGTATAAGGAGATCTTCCTTTGAGAAAGAGATTTCGGCGCCTGTAAAACTCAGTGGTTACAGCAGTAGACCGGCAATCAAAAGACCATGGATCGAATGCCAGCGCAGTCCATCGCGTCCTTTTTACACCGAAAGATTTTCAAATTCAACAATATTTGAATTTATTGGCATTATTTGCGATATAAGAGTTTGAAATTGTCTACGAGGACACCTGTCGGCAACGTATCCTATTTGACACGCGACTAGTAATTCTCCGGTAATGTAGGCTGTGGAAGAAATTTCTAACTGAACTAATTAATTTGAAATCAATTAAACCCGAAAGGCGAAGCCACTAGGCGATATGTGGAGATCTTCCTTTGGAGAAAGAGATGTCGGCGCCTGTAAAACTCAGTGGTTTGAGCAGTAGACCGGCAATCGAAAGAACATGGCTCGAATGCCAGCGCAGTCCAAAGCGTCCTTTTTTACACAGAAAGATTTTCAAATTCTTTAATATTTGAATTTATTGGCATTATTTGCGATATAAGAGTTTGAAATTGTCTACCAGGACACCTGTCGGCAACTTATCCTATCTGTTACGCGACTAGTGATTCTCCGATGGTGTAGGTAGTGGCAGAAATTTCAAACTCGAATCCCAGCGCAGTCCAAAGTGCCTTTTCTCTACAGACAGATTTGCAAATTCATTAAAATTTAAATTAATGGGTATTATTTACGATTAATGAATTTATATTGTCTACGGGGACAACTGTCAGCAACGTATCCTATTTGAAACGTGACACGTAATTCTTCGATGATGTAGGCTGTGCAAGAAGTTTCTAACTCAACTAATTAATTTGAAATCAATTAAACCCGCAAGGCGGAGCCACTGGACGGTATAAGGAGATCTTCCTTTGAGAAAGAGATTTCGGCGCCTGTAAAACTCAGTGGTTACAGCAGTAGACCGGCAATCAAAAGACCATGGATCGAATGCCAGCGCAGTCCCAAGCGTCCTTTTTTACACAGAAATATTTTCAAATTCTTTAATATTTGAATTTATTGGCATTATTTGCGATATAAGAGTTTGAAATTGTCTACCAGGACACCTGTCGGCAACTTATCCTATCTGTTACGCGACTAGTGATTCTCCGATGGTGTAGGTAGTGGCAGAAATTTCAAACTCGAATCCCAGCGCAGTCGAAAGAGCCTTTTCTCTACAGACAGATTTGCAAATTCATTAAAATTTAAATTAATGGGTATTATTTACGATTAATGAATTTTTATTGTCTACGGGGACACCTGTCGGCAACGTATCCTATTTGACACGCGACTAGTTATTCTCCGATGGTGTAGGTAGTGCAAGAAGTTTCTAACTCAACTAATTAATTTAAAATCAATTAAACCCGCAAGGCGGAGCCACTAGGCGATATATGGGGTTCTTCCTTTGGAGAAAGAGATGTCGGCGCCTGTAAAACTCAGTGGTTAGAGAAGTAGGCCGGCAATCGCAAGACCATGGCTCGAATGCCAGCGCGAAGTCCAAAGCGTCGCTTTTACACAGAAAGATTTTCCAAATTCTTTAATATTTGAATTTATTGGCATTATTTGCGATATAAGAGTGTGAAATTGTCTACGAGGACACATGTGGGCAACGTATCCTATCTGTTACGCGACTAGTAATTCTCCGATAATGTAGGCTGTGGAAGAATTTCTAAATCAACTTAGTAATTTCAAATCACTTAAACCCGCAAGGCGGAGCCACTAGGCGATATAAGGTGATCTTCGATTTGGAGAAAGAGATGTCGGCGCCTGTAAAACTCAGTGGTTAGAGGAGTAGACCGGCAATCGAAAGATCATGGCTCGAATCCCAGCGCAGTCCAAAGCGTCCTTTTTAAACAGAAAGATTTTCAATTTCTTTAATATTTGAATTTATTGGCATTATTTGCGATATAAGAGTTTGAAATTTTCTACGAGGACATCTGTCGGCAACGTATCCTATTTGACACGCGACTAGTAATTCTCCGGTAATGTAGGCTGTGGAAGAAATTTCTAAATCCACTATTTAATTTGAAATCAATTAAACCCGCAAGGCGGAGCCACTAGGCGATATAAGGAGATCTTCCTTTGGAGAAAGAGATGTCGGCGCCTTTAAAACTCAGTGGTTAGAGCAGTAGACCGGCAATCGAAAGACCATGGCTCGAATGCCAGCGCAGTCCATCGCGTCCTTTTTACACCGAAAGATTTTCAAATTCTTTAATATTTGAATTTATTGGCATTATTTGCGATATAAGAGTTTGAAATTTTCTACGAGGACATCTGTCGGCAACGTATCCTATTTGACACGCGACTAGTAATTCTCCGGTAATGTAGGCTGTGGAAGAAATTTCTAACTCAACTAATTAATTTGAAATCAATTAAACCTGCAAGGCGGAGCCACTAGGCGATATAAGGAGATCTTCCTTTGGAGAAAGAGATGTCGGCGCCTGTAGAACTCAGTGGTCAGAGAAGTAGGCCGGCAATCGAAAGACCATGGCTCGAATGCCAGCGCAGTCCAAAGCGTACTTTTTTACACAGAAAGATTTTCAAATTCTTTAATATTTAAATTTATTGGCATTATTTGCGATATAAGAGTTTGAAATTGTCTACGAGGACATCTGTCGGCAACGTATCCTGTTTAAAACGCGACTACGTGAATTTCTCCGATAATGTAGGCTGTGGAAGAAATTTCTAACTCAACTAATTAATTTGAAATCAATTAAACCCGCACGGCGGAACCAATAGGCGATATAAGGAGATCTTCGCTTTGGAGAAGGAGATGTCGGCGCCTGTAGAACTCAGTGGTTATAGAAGTAGGCCGGCAATCGAAAGACCATAAAACCGAATGCCAGCGCAGTCCAAAGCGTCCTTTTTTACACAGAAAGATTTTCAAATTCTTTAATATTTGAGTTTATTGGCATTATTTGCGATATAAGAGTTTGAAATTGTCTACCAGGACACCTGTCGGCAACTAATCCTATCTGTTACGCGACTAGTGATTCTCCGATGGTGTTGGTAGTGGCAGAAATTTCAAACTCGAATCCCAGCGCAGTCCAAATTGCCTTTTCTCTTCAGACAGATTAACAAATTCATTAAAATTTAAATTAATGGGTATTATTTACGATTAATGAATTTTTATTGTCTACAAGGGACACCATCGGCAACGTATCCTATTTGACACGCGACTAGTAATTCTCCGATAATGTGGGCTGTGGAAGAAATTTCTAACTCCACTAATTAATTTGAAATCAATTAAACCCATAGGCGGAGCCACTAGACGGTATAAGGAGATCTTCCTTTGAGAAAAAGATGTCGGCGCCTGTAAAACTCAGTGGTTACAGCAGTAGACCGGCAGTCGAAAGACCATGGCTCGAATGCCAGCGCAGTCCATCGCGTCCTTCTTACACCGAAAGAATTTCAAATTCTTTAATATTTGAATTTATTGGCATCATTTGCGATATAAGAGTTTGAAATTGTCTACGAGGACATCTGTCAGCAACGTATCCTGTTTGAAACGCGACTAGTAATTCTCCTCTAATGTAGGCTGTGGAAGAAATTTCTAACTCAACTAATTAATTTGAAATCAATTATACCCGAAAGGCGGAGCCACTAGGCGATATGTGGAGATCTTCCTTTGGAGACAGAGATTTCGGCGCCTGTAAAACTCAGTGGCTAGAGCAGTAGACCGGCAATCGAAAGAACGTGGCTCGAATGCCAGCGCAGTCCAAAGCGTCCTTTTTTGCACAGAAAGATTTTCAAATTCTTTAATATTTGAATTTATTGGC
This sequence comes from Diplolepis rosae, assembly GCA_030998225.1. NCBI lineage: Eukaryota > Metazoa > Arthropoda > Insecta > Hymenoptera > Diplolepididae > Diplolepis > Diplolepis rosae. The sequence continues at coordinate 2,898,871 of JAPYXD010000466.1, forward strand.
ATTATTTGCGATATAAGATTTTGAAATTGTCTACGTGGGCACCTGTCGGCGGCGTATCCTATTTGACACGCGACTAGTGATTCTTCGATGGTGTAGGTAGTGGCAGAAATTTCAAACTCGAATCCCAGAGCAGTCAAAAGGGCCTTTTCTCTACAGACAGATTTGCAAATTCATTAAAATTGTCGTGGGTATTATTTACGATTAAAGAATTTATCTTTCCACGGGGACACCTGTCAGCAACGTATCCTATTTGACACGCGGCTAGAAATTCTCCGATAATGTGGGCTGTGGAAGAAATTTCTAACTCCACTAATTAATTTGAAATCAATTAAACCCGCAAGGCGGGTACCCTAGGCGATATGTGGAGATCTTCCTTTGGAGAAAGAGATGTCGGCGCCTGTAAAACTCAGTGGTTAGAGCAGTAGACCCTCAATCGAAAAACCATGGCTTCAATGCCAGCGCAGTCCAAAGCGTCCTTTTTTACACAGAAAGATTTTCAAATTCTTTAATATTTGAATTTATTGGCATTATTTCAAATATAAGTAGTTTAAAATTGTCTACGAGGACACCTGTCGGCAACGTATGCTATCTGTTACGCGACTAGTGATTCTCCGATGGTGTAGGTAGTGGCAGAAATTTTAAACTCGAGTGCCAGCGCAGTCCAAAGTTCCTTTTCTCTACAGACAGATTTGCAAATTCATTAAAATTTAAATTAATGAGTATAATTTGATTAATGAATTTATATTTTCTACGGGGACACCTGTCAACAGCATCGCTCTATTTGACCTTTTGACTAATAGTACTCCGATAATGTAGGCTGTGGAAGAAATTTCTAACTCAACTAATTAATTTGTAATCAATTAAACCCGAAAGGCGGATCCACTAGGCGATATGTGAAGATCTTCCCTTGTAGAAAGAAATGTCGGCGCCTGTAAAACTCAGTGGTTAGAGCAGTAGACCGGCAATCAAAAGACCATGGCTCGAATGACAGCGCAGTCCAATGCATCCTGTTTACACAGAAAGATTTTCAAATTCTTTAATATTTGAATTTATTGGCATCATTTGCGATATAAGAGTTTGAAATTGTCTACGAGGACACCGCCTGTCGGCAACTTATCCTATCTGTTACGCGAATAGTGATTCTCCGATGGTGTGAATTGGTGGCAGAAATTTCAAACTCGAGTCCCAGCGCAGTCAAAGTGCCTTTTCTCTACAGACAGATTTGCAAATTCATTAAAATTTTAATTAATGGGTATTATTTACGATTAATGAATTTATATTTTCTACGGGGACACCTGTCGGCAGCGTATCCTATTTGACACGCGACTAGTAATTCTCCTATAATGTAGGCTGTGGAAGAAATTTCCTAACTCAACTAATTAATTTGAAATCAATTAAACCCGCAAGGCGAGAGTCACTAGGAAACTATAGGGAGATCTTCCTTTGGAGAAATATATTTCGGCGCCTGTAAATCTCAGTGGTTACAGCAGTAGACCGGCAGTCGAAAGACCATGGCTCGAATGCCAGCGCAGTCCATCGCGTCCTTTTTTACAACGAAAGATATTCCAATTCTTCAATATTTGAATTTATTGGCATTATTTGCGATATAAGAGTTTGAAATTGTCTACGAGGACACCTGTCGGCAACGTATCCTATTTGCCACGCGACTAGTGATTCTCCGATTGTGTAGGTAGTGGCATAAAATTTCAAACTCGAATTCCAACGCAGTCCAAAGTGCCTTTTCTCTACAGACAGATTTGCAAATTCATTAAAATTTAAATTAATGGGTATTATTTACGATTAATGAATTTATATTGTCTACGGGGACAACTGTCAGCAACGTATCCTATTTGAAACGTGACACGTAGTTCTTCGATGGTGTAGGCTGTGCAAGAAGTTTCTAACTCAACTAATTAATTTGAAATCAATTAAACCCGCTAGGCGGAAGCCACTAGGCGATATAAGGAGATGTTCCTTTGGAGAAGGAGATGTCGGCGCCTGTAGAACTAAGTGGTTAGAGAAGTAGGCCGGCAATCCGAAAGACCATGGCTCGAATCCCAGCGCAGTCCAAAGTGTCCTTTTTTACACAGAAAAGATTTTCAAATTCTTTAATATTTGAATTTATTGGCATCATTTGCGATATAAGAGTTTGAAATTGTCTACGAGGACACCTGTCGGCAACTTATCCTATCTGTTACGCGACTAGTGATGCTCCGATGGTGTAGGTAGTGGCACTAAATTTCAAACTCGAATCCCAGCGCAGTCCAAAGTGCCTTTTCTCTACAGACAGATTAACAAATTCATTAAAATTTAAATTAATGGAGTATTATTATTACGATTATAATGAATTTTTATTGTCTACGGGGACACCTGTCGGCAACGTATCCTATTTGACACGCGACTAGTAATTCTCCGATAATGTAGGCTGTGGAAGAAATTTCTAACTCCACTAATTAATTTGAAATCAATTAAACCCGCAAGGCGGAGCCACTAGACGGTATAAGGAGGTGATCTTCCTTTGAGAAAAAGATGTCTGACGCCTGTAAAACTCAGTGGTTACAGCGGTAGACCGGCAGTCGAAAGACCATGGCTCGAATGCCAGCGCAGTCCATCGCGTCCTTCTTACACCGAAAGATTTTCAAATTCTTTAATATTTGAATTATGCATTATTTGCGATATAAGAGTTTGTAATTGTCTACGAGGACATCTGTCGGCAACGTATCCTGTTTAAAACGCGACTAGTAATTCTTCTGTAATGTAGGCTGTGGAAGAAATTTCTAACTCAACTAATTAATTTGAAATCAATTAAACCTGCAAGGCGGAGCCACTAGGCGATATAAGGAGATCTTCCTTTGGAGAAGGAGATGTCGGCGCCCTGTAGAACTCAGTGGTTATAGAAGTAGGCCAGAAGCAATCGAAAGACCATGGCTCGAATCCCAGCGCAGTGCAAAGCGTCCTTTTTTACACAGATAGATTTTCACATTCTTTAATATTTGAATTTATTGGCATCATTTGCTATATAAGAGTTTGAAATTGTCTACGAGGCAGCATCTGTCGGCAACGTATCCTGTTTAAATCGCGACTAGTAATTCTTCTGTAATGTAGGCTGTGGAAGAAATTTCTAACTCCACTAATTAATTTGAAATCAATTAAACCCGCAAGGCGGAGCCACTGGACGGTATAAGGAGATCTTCCTTTGAGAAAGAGATTTCGGCGCCTGTAAAACTCAGTGGTTACAGCAGTAGACCGGAAGTCGAAAGACGATGGCTCGAATGCCAGCGCAGTCCATCGCGTCCTTCTTACACCGAAAGATTTTCAAATTCTTTAATATTTGAATTTTTGCATTATTTTGCGATATAAGAGTTTGGAATTGTCTACGAGGACATCTGTCGGCAACGTATCGGACATCTGTCGGCAACGTATCCTATTTGGAACGCGACTAGTACTTCTCCGGTAATGTGAGCTGTGGAAGAAATATCTAACTCAACTAATTAATTTGAAATCAATTAAACCCGAAAGGCGGAGCCACTAGGCGATATGTGCAGATATTCCTTTGGAGAAAGAGATGTCGGCGCCTGCATATCTCAGTGGTTAGAGCAGCAGGCCGGCAATCGAAAGAACATGGCTCGAATTCCAGCGCAGTCAATCGCGTCCTTTTTACACAGAAAGATTTTCAAATTCTTTAATATTTGAATTTATTGGCATTATTTGCAATATAATAGTTTGAAATTGTCTACGAGGACATCTGTCGGCAACGTATCCTGTTTAAAACGCGACTAGTAATTCTTCTGTAATGTAGGCTGTGGAAGAAATTTCTAACTCAACTAATTAATTTGAAATCAATTAAACCTGCAAGGCGGAGCCACTAGGCGATATAAGGAGATCTTCCTTTGGAGAAAGAGATGTCGGCGCCTGTAGAACTCGAGTGGTTATAGAAGTAGGCCGGCAATCGAAAGACCATGGCTCGAATCCCAGCGCAGTACAAAGCGACTTTTTTTACGCAGAAAGATTTTAAAATTCGTTAATATTTGAATTTATTGGCATTATATGAGATATAAGAGTTTGAAATTGTCTACGAGGACATCTGTCGGCAACGTATCCTGTTTAAAACGCGACTAGTAATTCTTCTGTAATGTAGGCTGTGGAAGAAATTTCTAACTCAACTAATTAATTTGAAATCAATTAAACCTGCAAGGCGGAGCCAATAGGCGATATAAGGAGATCTTCCTTTGGAGAAAGAGATGTCGGCGCCTGTAGAACTCAGTGGTTAGAGAAGTAGGCCGGCAATCGAAAGACCATGGCTCGAATGCCAGCGCAGTCCAAAGCGTCCTTTTTTACACAGAAAGATTTTCAAATTCTTTAATATTTGAATTTATTGGCATTATTTGCGATATAAGAGTTTGAAATTGTCTACGAGGACACCTGTCGGCAACTTATGCTATCTATTACGCGACTAGTGATTCTCCGATGGTGTAGGTAGTGGCATAAATTTCAAACTCGAATCGAAAGCGCAGTCCAAAGTGCCTTTTCTCTACAGACAGATTTGCAAATTCTTTAAAATTTAAATTAACGGGTATTATTTACGATTAATGAATTTTTATTGTCTACCGGACACCTGTTGGCAACGTATCCTATTTGACACGCGACTAGTAATTCTCCGATAATGTGAGCTGTGGAAGAAATATCTAACTCAACTAATTAATTTGAAATCAATTAAACCCGAAAGGCGGAGCCACTAGACGGTATAAGGAGATCTTCCTTTTGAGAAAAAGATGTCGGCGCCTGTAAAACTCAGTGGTTACAGCAGTAGACCGGCCCAGTCGAAAGACCATGGCTCGAATGCCAGCGCAGTCCATCGCGTCCTTCTTACACCGCAAGACTTTCAAATTCTTTAATATTTAAATTTATTGGCATTATTTGCGATATAAGAGTTTGAAATTGTCTACGAGGACATCTGTCGGCAACGTATCCTGTTTAAAACGCGACTAGTAATTCTTCTGTAATGTAGGCTGTGGAAGAAATTTCTAACTCAACTAATTAATTTGAAATCAATTAAACCCGAAAGGCGGAGCCACTAGGCGATATAAGGAGATCTTCCTGTGGAGACAGAGATGTCGGTGCCTGTAAAACTCAGTGGCTAGAGCAGTAGACCGGCAATCGAAAGAACGTGGCTCGAATGCCAGCGCAGTCCAAAGCATCCTTTTTTACACAGAAAGATTTTCAAATTCAACAATATTTGAATTTATTGGCATTATTTGCGATATAAGAATTTGAAATTGTCTACGAGGACACCTGTCGGCAACGTATCCTATTTGACACGCGACTAGTTATTCTCCGATGGTGTAGGTAGTGCAAGAAGTTTCTAACTCGCATCCCAGCGCAGTCTAACGGGCCTTTTCTCGACCGACAGATTTGCAAATTCATTAATATTTCAGTTAATGGGGATTATTTACGAGTAAAGAATTTATATTTTCCACGGGGACACCTGTCAGCAACGTATCCTATTTGACACGCGGCTAGAAATTCTCCGATAATGTAGGCTGTGGAAGGAAATTTCTAACTCCACTAATTAATTTGAAATCAATTAAACCCGCAAGGCGGAGCCACTAGGCGATATGTGGAGATCTTCCTTTGGAGAAAGGAAGATGTCGGCGCCTATGTAAAACTCAGTGGTTAGAGCAGTAGACCCTCAATCGAAAAACCATGGCTTCAATGCCAGCGCAGTCCAAAGCGTCCTTTTTTACACAGAAAGATTTTCAAATTCTTTAATATTTGAATTTATTGGCATTATTTGCGATATAAGAGTTTGAAATTGTCTACGAGGACACCTGTCGGCAACTTATCCTATCTGTTACGCGAGTAGTGATTCTCCGATGGTGTAGGTAGTGGCAGAAATTTCAAACTCGAGTCCCAGCGCAGTCCAAAGTGCATTTTCTCTACAGACAGATTTGCAAATTCATTAAAATTCAAATTAATGGGTATTATTTACGATTAATGAATTTATATTGTCTACGGGGACAACTGTCGGCAACGTATCCCATTTGAAACGCGACTAGTAATTCTCCTGTAATGTAGGCTGTGGAAGAAATTTCTAACTGAACTAAGTAATTTGAAATCAATTAAACCCGAAAGGCGAAGCCACTAGGCGATATGTGAAGATCTTCCCTTGTAGAAAGAAATGTCGGCGCCTGTAAAACTCAGTGGTTAGAGCAGTAGACCGGCAATCAAAAGACCATGGCTCGAATGACAGCGCAGTCCAATGCATCCTGTTTACACAGAAAGATTTTTTCAAATTCTTTAATATTTGAATTTATTGGCATCATTTGCGATATAAGAGTTTGAAATTGTCTACGAGGACACCTGTCGGCAACTTATCCTATCTGTTACGCGAATAGTGATTCTCCGATGGTGTAGGTGGTGGCAGAAATTTCAAACTCGAGTCCCAGCGCAGTCCAAAGTGCCTTTTTCTCTACAGACAGATTTGCAAATTCATTAAAATTTTAATTAATGGGTATTATTTACGATTAATGAATTTATATTTTCTACGGGGACACCTGTCGGCAACGTATCCTATTTGACACGCGACTAGTAATTCTCCTGTAATGTAGGCTGTGGAAGAAATTTCTAACTCCACTAATTAATTTGAAATCAATTAAACCCGCAAGGCGGAGTCACTAGGCGATATAAGGAGATCTTCCTTTGAGAAATATATTTCGGCGCCTGTAAAACTCAGTGGTTAGAGCAGTAGACCGGAAGTCGAAGGACGATGGCTCGAATGCCAGCGCAGTCCATCGCGTCCTTTTTACACCGAAAGATTTTCAAATTCAACAATATTTGAATTTATTGGCATTATTTGCGATATAAGTGTTTGAAATTGTCTACGAGGACACCTGTCGGCAACTTATCCTATTTGCCACGCGACTAGTGATTCTCCGATGGTGTAGGTAGTGGCATAAATTTCAAACTCGAATCCCAGCGCAGTCCAAAGTGCCTTTTCTCTACAGACAGATTTGCAAATTCATTAAAATTTAAATTAATGGGTATTATTTACGATTAATGAATTTATATTGTCTACGGGGACAACTGTCAGCAACGTATCCTATTTGAAACGTGACACGTAATTCTTCGATGATGTAGGCAGTGCAAGAAGTTTCTAACTCAACTAATTAATTTAAAATCAATTAAACCCGCAAGGCGGAGCCACTAGGCGATATAAGGGGTTCTTCCTTTGGAGAAGGAGATGTCGGCGCCTGTAGAACTCAGTGGTTAGGGAAGTAGGCCGGCAATCGAAAGACCATGGCTCTAATGCCAGCGCAGTCCAAAGCGTCCTTTTGTAAATAGAAAGATTTTCAAATTCTTTAATATTTGAATTTATTGGCATTATTTGCGATATAAGAGTTTGAAATTGTCTACGAGGACTCATGTCGGCAACGTATCCTATCTTTTACGCGACACGTAATTCTACGATGATGTAGGCTGTGCAAGAAGTTTCTGACTCAACTAATTAATTTGTAATCAATTAAACCCGCAAGGCGGAGCCACTAGGCGATATAAGGAGATGTTCCTTTGGAGAAGGAGATGTCGGCGCCTGTAGAACTAAGTGGTTAGAGAAGTAGGCCGGCAATCGAAAGACCATGGCGCGAATCCCAGCGCAGTCCAAAAGCGTCCTTTTTTTACACAGAAAGATTTTCAAATTCTTAATTATTTGAATTTATTGGCATTATTTGCGATATAAGAGTTTGAAATTGTCTACGAGGACACCTGTCGGCAACTTATCATATCTGTTACGCGACTAGTGATTCTCCGATGGTGTAGGTAGTGGCAGAAATTTCAAACTCGAGTCCCAGCGCAGTCCAAAGTGCCTTTTCTCTACAGATAGATTTGCAAATTCATTAAAAATTTAAATTAATGGGTATTATTTACGATTAATGAATTTATATTGTCCACGGGGACACCTGTCGGCAACGTATCCTATTTGAAACGTGACACGTAATTCTTCGATGGTGTAGGCTGTGCAAGAAGTTTCTGACTCAACTAATTAATTTGAAATGAATGAAACCCGCTAGGCGGAGCCACGCTGCGATCTGTGCTGTTCTTCCTTTGGAGATAGAGATGTCGGCGCCTGTAAAACTCAGTGGTTAGAGCAGTAGACCGGCAATGAAAAGACCATGGCTCGAATCCCAGCGCAGTCCAAAGCGTCCTTTTTAGACAGAAAGATTTTCAAATTCTTTAATGTTTGAATTTATTGGCATTATTTGCGGCGATATAAGAGTTTGAAATTGTCTACCAGGACACCTGTCGGCAATGTATCCATCTATCTGTTACGCGACTAGTGATTCTTAGATCATGTAGGCAGTGGAAGAAATTTCTATCACAACTAATTAATTCGAAATCATTTATAGCTGCAAGGCGGAGCCACTAGGCGATATGTGGAGATCTTCCTTTGGAGAATGAGATGTCCGGCGCCTGTAAAACTCAGTGGTTAGAGCAGTAGACCGGCAATCGAAAGACCATGGGCTCGAATGCCAGCGCAGTCCAAAGCGTCCTTTTTTACACAGAAAGATTTTCAAATTCTTTAATATTTGAATTTATTGGCATTATTTGCGTCATAAGAGTGTCAAATTGTCTACGAGGACACATGTTGGCATCGTATCCTATTTGTTACGCGACTAGTAATTCTCCGATAATGTAGGCTGTGGAAGAAATTTCTAACTCCACTAATTAATTTTAAATCAATTAAACCCGCAAGGCGGAGCCACTAGGCGATATAAGGTGATCTTCCTTTGGAGAAAGAGATGTCGGCGCCTGTAAAACTCAGTGGTTAGAGCAGTAGACCGGCAAACGAAAGACCATGGCTCGAATGCCAGCGCAGTCCAAAGCGTCCTTTTTACACAGAAAGATTTTCAAATTCTTTAATATTTGAATTTATTGGCATTATTTGCGTCATAAGAGTGTCAAATTGTCTACGAGGACACATGTCGGCAACTTATCCTATCTGTTACGCGACTAGTAATTCTCCGATAATGTAGGCTGTGGAAGAAATTTCTAACTCCACTAATTAATTTGAAATCTATTAAACCCGCAAGGCGGAGCCACTAGGCGATATAAGGAGATCTTCCTTTGGAGAAAGAGATGTCGGCGCCTGTAGAACTCAGTGGTTAGAGAAGTAGGCCGGCAATCGAAAGATCATGGCTCGAATCCCAGCGCAGTCCAAAGCGTCCTTTTTTACACAGAAAGATTTTCAATTTCTTTAATATTTGAATTTATTGGCATTATTTGCGATATAAGAGTTTGAAATTGTCTACGAGGACACCTGTCGGCAACTTATCCTATCTGTTACGCGACTAGTTATTCTCCGATGGTGTAGGTAGTGGCATAAATTTCAAACTCGAATCCCAGCGCAGTCCAAAGTGCCTTTTCTCTACAGACAGATTTGCAAATTCATTAAAATTTAAATTAATGGGTATTATTTACGATTAATGAATTTATATTGTCTACGGGGACAACTGTCAGCAACGTATCCTATTTGAAACGTGACACGTAATTCTTCGATGATGTAGGCTGTGCAAGAAGTTTCTAACTCAACTAATTAATTTGAAATCAATTAAACCCGCAAGGCGGAGCCACTAGGCGATATAAGGAGATCTTCCTTTGGAGAAAGAGATGTCGGCGCCTATAGAACTCAGTGGTTAGAGAAGTTTGCCGGCAATCGAAAGTCCATGGCTCGAATCCCAGCGCAGTCCAAAGCGTCCTTTTTTACACAGAAAGATTTTCAATTTCTTTAATATTTGAATTTATTGGCATTATTTGCGATATAAGAGTTTGAAATTGTCTACGAGGACACCTGTCGGCAACTTATCCTATCTGTTACGCGACTAGTGATTCTCCGATGGTGTAGGTAGTGGCATAAATTTCAAACTCGAATCCCAGCGCAGTCCAAAGTGCCTTTTCTCTACAGACAGATTTGCAAATTCTTTAAAATTTAAATTAACGGTTATTATTTACGATTAATGAATTTATATTGTCTACGGGGACAACTGTCGGCAACGTATCCTATTTGAAACGTGACACGTAATTCTTCGATGATGTAGGCTGAGCAAGAAGTTTCTATCTCAACTAATTAATTTGAAATCATGTAAACCCGCAAGGCGGAGCCACTAGACGATATAAGGAGATCTTCCTTTGGAGATGGACATGTCGGCGCCTGTAGAACTCAGTGGTTGGAGAAGTAGGCCGGCAATCGAAAGATCATGGCTCGAATCCCAGCGCAGTCCAAAGCGTCCTTTTTAAACAGAAAGATTTTCAAATTCTTTAATATTTGAATTTATTGGCATTATTTACGATATAAGAGTTTGAAATTGTCTACGAGGACATCTGTCTGCAACGTATCCTATTTGACACGCGACTAGAAATTCTCGGGTAATATAGGCTGTGGAAGAAATTTCTAACTCAACTCATTAATTTGAAATCAATTAAAACCGCAAGGCGGAGCCACTAGACGATATAAGGAGATCTTCCTTTGGAGAAAGAGATTATGGCGCCTATAGAACTCAGTGGTTAGAGAAGTATGCCGGCAATCGAAAGTCCATGGCTCGAATCCCAGCGCAGTCCAATGCGTTCTTTTTTTACACAGAAAGATTTTCAAATTCTTTAATATTTGAATTTATTGGCATTATTTGCGATATAAGAATTTGAAATTGTCTACGAGGACATCTGTCGGCAACGTATCCTATTTGACACGCGACTAGAAATTCTCGGGTAATATAGGCTGTGGAAGAAATTTCTAACTCAACTCATTAATTTGAAATAAATTAAAACCGCAAGGCGGAGCCACTAGGTGATATAAGGAGATCTTCCTTTGGAGAAAGAGATATCGGCGCCTGTAGTACTCAGTGGTTAGAGAAGTATGCCGGCAATCGAAAGTCCAGGGCTCGAATCCCAGCGCAGTCCAATGCGTTCTTTTTTTACACAGAAAGATTTTCAAATTCTTTAATATTTGAATTTATTGGCATTATTTGCGATATAAGAATTTGAAATTGTCTACGAGGACATCTGTCGGCAACGTATCCAGTTTGAAACGCGACTAGTAATTCTCCTGTAATGTAGGCTGTGCAAGAAGTTTCTAACTCAACTAATTAATTTGAAATCAATTAAAACTGCAAGGCGGAGCCACTAGGCGATATAAGGAGATCTTCCTTTGGAGAAAGAGATGTCGGCGCCTGTAGAACTCAGTGGTTACAGCAGTAGACCGGCATTCGAAAGACCATGGCTCGAAAGCCAGCGCAGTCCATCGCGTCCTTTTTACACCGAAAGATTTTCAAATTCTTTAATATTTGAATTTATTGGCATTATTTGCGATATAAGAATTTGAAATTGTCTACGAGGACATCTGTCGGCAACGTATCCAGTTTGAAACGCGACTAGTAATTCTCCTGTAATGTAGGCTGTGGAAGAAATTTCTAACTCAACTAATTAATTTGAAATCAATTAAACCCGCAATGCGGAGCCACTAGGCGATATAAGGAGATCTTCCTTTGGAGAAAGAGATGTCGGCGCCGGTAGAACTCAGTGGTTACAGCAGTAGACCGGCAGTCGAAAGACCATGGCTCGAATCCCAGCGCAGTCCATCGCGTCCTTTTTACACCGAAAGATTTTTTAAATTCTTTAATATTTGAATTTATTGGCATTATTTGCGATATAAGAGTTTGAAATTGTCTGCGAGGACACCTGTCGGCAACGTATCCTATTTGACACGCGACTAGTAATTCTCCGGTAATGTGAGCTGTGAATGTAATTTCTAACTCAACTAATTAATTTTAAATCAATTAAACCCGAAAGGCGGAGCCACTAGGCGATATCAGGAGATCTTCCTTTGGAGAAAGAGATGTCGTCGCCGGTAGAACTCAGTGGTTACAGCAGTAGACCGGCAGTCGAAAGACCATGGCTCGAATGCCAGCGCAATCCAAAGCGTCCTTTTTTACACAGAAAGATTTTCAGTTTCTTTAATATTTGAATTTTTTGGCATTATTTGCGATATAAGAGTTTGAAATTGTCTAACAGGAAACCTGTCGGCAATGTATCCTATCTGTTACGCGACTAGTGATTCTTAGATCATGTAGGCAGTGGAAGAAATTTCTATCGCAACTAATTAATTCGAAATCATTTATAGCTGCAAGGCGGAGCCACTAGGCGATATAATGTGATCTTCCTTTGGAGAAAGAGATGTCGGCGCCTTTATAACTCAGTGGTTAGAGCAGTAGGCCTGCAATCGAAAGACCATGGCTCGAATCCCAGCGCAGTCCAAAGCGTCCTTTTTTACACAGAAAGATTTTCAAATTCTTTAATATTTGAATTTATTGGCATTATTTGCGATATAAGAGTGTGAAATTGTCTACGAGGACACATGTCGGCAATGTATCCTATCTGTTACGCGACTAGTGATTCTTAGATCATGTAGGCAGTGGAAGAAATTTCTATCTCAACTAATTAATTCGAAATCATTTATAGCTGCAAGGCGGAGCCACTAGGCGATGTGTGGAGATCTTCCTTTGGAGAAAGAGATGTCGGCGCCTGTAAAACTCAGTCGTTAGAGCAGTAGACCGGTAATCGAAAGACCATCGCTCGAATGCCAGCGCAGTCCAAAGCGTCCTTTTTTACACAAGAAGATTTTCAAATTCTTTAATATTTGAATTTATTGGCATTATTTGCGTCATAAGAGTGTGAAATTGTCTACGAGGACACATGTCGGCAACTTATCCTATCTGTTACGCGACTAGTAATTCTCCGATAATGTAGGCTGTAGAAGAAATTTCTAACTCCACTAATTAATTTGAAATCAATTAAACCCGCAAGGCGGAGACACTAGGCGATATAAGATCTTCCTTTGGAGAAAGAGATGTCGGCGCCTGTAGAACTCATTGGTTAGAGAAGTAGGCCGGCAATCGAAAGACCATGGCTCGAATCCCAGCGCAGTCCAAAGCTTCCTTTTTTACACAGAAGGATTTTCAATTTCTTTAATATTTGAATTTATTGGCATTATTTGCGATATAAGAGTTTGAAATTGTCTACGAGGACACCTGTCGGCAAATTATCCTATCTGTTACGCGACTAGTGGTTCTCCGATGGTGTAGGTAGTGGCATAAATTTAAAACTCGAATACCAGCGCAGTCCAAAGTGCCTTTTCTCTACAGACAGATTTGCAAATTCTTTAAAATTTAAATTAACGGTTATTATTTACGATTAATGAATTTATATTGTCTACGGGGACAACTGTCAGCAACGTATCCTATTTGAAACGTGACACGTAATTCTTCGATGATGTAGGCTGTGCAAGAAGTTTCTAACTCAACTAATTAATTTGAAATCAATTAAACCCGCAAGGCGGAGCCACTAGGCGATATAAGGAGATGTTCCTTTGGAGAAGGAGATGTCGGCGCCTGTAGAAGTAAGTGGTTAGAGAAGTAGGCCGGCAATCGAAAGATCATGGCTCGAATGCCAGCGCAGTCCAAAGCGTGCTTTTTTACACAGAAAGATTTTCAAATTCTTTAATATTTGAATTTATTGGCATTATTTGCGATATAAGAGTTTGAAAGTGTCTACGAGGACATCTGTCGGCAACGTATCCTATTTGACACGCGACTAGTAATTCTCAGGAGTAATGTAGGCTGTGGAAGAAGTTTCTAACTCAACTAATTAATTTAAAATCAATTAAACCCGCAAGGCGGAGCCACTAGGCGATATAAGGAGATCTTCCTTTGGAGAAAGAGATGTCGGCGCCTGTAGAACTCAGTGGTTAGAGAAGTAGGCCGGCAATCGAAAGACCATGGCTCGAATCCCAGCGCAGTCCAAAGCGTCCTTTTTTACACAGAAAGATTTTCAAATTCTTTAATATTTGAATTTATTGGCATTATTTGCGATATAAGAGTTTGAAATTGTCTACGAGGACATCTGTCGGCAACGTATCCTATTTGACACGCGACTAGTAATTCTCCGGTAATGTAGGCTGTGGAAGAAATTTCTAACTCAACTAATTAATTTGAAATCAATTAAAACCGCAAGGCGGAGCCACTAGGCGATATAAGGAGATCTTCCTTTGGAGAAAGAGATTATGGCGCCTATAGAACTCAGTCGTTAGAGAAGTATGCCGGCAATCGAAAGTCCATGGCTCGAATCCCAGCGCAGTCCAATGCGTTCTTTTTTTACACAGAAAGATTTTCAAATTCTTTAATATTTGAATTTATTGGCATTATTTGCGATATAAGAATTTGAAATTGTCTACGAGGACATCTGTCGCCAACGTATCCAGTTTGAAACGCGACTAGTAATTCTCCTGTAATGTAGGCTGTGGAAGAAATTTCTAACTCAACTAATTAATTTGAAATCAATTAAACCCGCAAGGCGGAGCCCCTAGGCGATATAAGGAGATCTTCCTTTGGAGAAAGAGATGTCGGCGCCTGTTGAACTCAGTGGTTACAGCAGTAGACCGGCAGTCGAAAGACCATGGCTCGAAAGCCAGCGCAGTCCATCGCGTCCTTTTTACACCGAAAGATTTTTTAATTTCTTTAATATTTGAATTTATTGGCATTATTTGCGATATAAGACTTTGAAATTGTCTACGAGGACACCTGTCGTCAACGTATCCTATTTGACACGCGACTAGTAATTCTCCGGTAATGTGAGCTGTGAATGTAATTTCTAACTCAACTAATTAATTTTAAATCAATTAAACCCGAAAGGCGGAGCCACTAGGCGATATGTGGAGATCTTCCTTTGGAGAAAGAGATTTCGGCGCCTGTAAAACTCAGTCGTTAGAGCAGTAGACCGGCAATCGAAAGACCATGGCTCGAATGCCAGCGCAGTCCAAAGCGTCCTCTTTTACACAGAAAGATTTTCAAATTCTTTAATGTTTGAATTTATTGGCATTATTTGCGATATAAGAGTTTGAAATTGTCTACCAGGACACCTGTCGGCAACTAATCCTATCTGTTACGCGACTAGTGATTCTGAGATCCTGTAGGGAGTGGAAGAAATTTCAATCTCAACTAATTATTTGGAAATCATTTATAGCTGCAAGCCGGAGCAACTAGGCGATATATGGAGATCTTCCTTTGGAGAAAGAGATGTCGGCAAATGTGAAGCTCAGTGGTTAGAGCAGTAGCCAGGCAATCGAAAGACCACGGCTCGAATGCCAGCGCAGTCCAAAGCGTCATTTTTTACACAGAAAGATTTTCAAATTCTTTAATATTTGAATTTATTGGCATTATTTGCGATATAAGAGTGTGAAATTGTCTACGAGGACACATGTCGGCAATGTATCCTATTTTTTACGCGACTAGTGATTCTTAGATCATGTAGGCAGTGGAAGAAATTTCTATCTCAACTAATTAATTCGAAATAATTTATAGCTACAAGGCGGAGCCACTAGGCGTAATAAGGAGATCTTCCTTTGAGAAATAGATGTCGGCTATTGTAAAACTCAGTGGTTAGAGCAGTAGACCGGAAGTCGAAAGACCATGTCTTCAATGCCAGCGCAGTCCAAAGCGTCCTTTTTTACACAGAAAGATTTTCAAATTCTTTAATATTTGAATTTATTGGCATTATTTGCGATATAAGAGTTTGAATTTTGTCTACGAGGACACCTGTCGGCAACTTATCCTATCTATTACGCGACTAGTGATTCTCCGATGGTGTAGGTAGTGGCATAAATTTCAAACTCGAATCCCAGCGCAGTCCAAAGTGCCTTTTCTCTACAGACAGATTTGCAAATTCATTAAAATTTAAATTAACGGGTATTATTTACGATTAATGAATTTATATTGTCTACGGGGACAACTGTCAGCAACGTATCCTATTTGAAACGTGACACGTAATTCTTCGATGATGTAGGCTGTGCAAGAAGTTTCTAACTCAACTAATTAATTTGAAATCAATTAAACCCGCAAGGCGGAGCCACTAGGCGATATAACGAGATCTTCCTTTGGAGCAAAAGATGTCGGCGCCTGTAGAACTCAGTGGTTAGAGAAGTATGCCGGAAATCGAAAGTCCATGGCTCGAATCCCAACGCAGTCCAAAGCGTCCTTTTTTACACAGAAGATTTTCAAATTCTTTAATATTTGAATTTATTGGCATTATTTGCGATATAAGAGTTTGAAATTGTCTACGAGGACATCTGTCGGCAACGTATCCTATTTGACACGCGACTAGTAATTCTCCTGTAATGTAGGCTGAGCAAGAAGTTTCTATCTCAACTAATTAATTTGAAATCAATTGAAACCGCAAGGCGGAGCCACTAGACGGTATAAGGAGATCTTCCTTTGGAGAAAGAGATTATGGCGCCTATAGAACTCAGTCGTTAGAGAAGTATGCCGGCAATCGAAAGTCCATGGCTCGAATCCCAGCGCAATCCAAAGCGTCCTTTTTTACAAAGAAAGATTTTCAAAATCTTTAATAATTGCAATTATTGGCATTATTTGCGATATAAGAGTTTGAAATTGTCTACGAGGACATCTGTCCGCAGTGTATCCAGTTTGAAACGCGACTAGTAATTCTCCTGTAATGTAGGCTGTGCAAGAAGTTTCTAACTCAACTAATTAATTTCAAATCAATTAAACCCGCAAGGCGGAGCCACTAGGCGATATAAGGGGTTCTTCCTTTGGAGAAGGAGATGTCGGCGCCTGTAGAACTCAGTGGTTAGAGAAGTAGACCGGAAGTCGAAAGACGATGGCTCGAATGCCAGCGCAGTCCATCGCGTCCTTTTTACACCGAAAGATTTTCAAATTCAACAATATTTGAATTTATTGGCATTATTTGCGATATAAGAGTTTGAAATTGTCTACGAGGACACCTGTCGGCAACGTATCCTATTTGACACGCGACTAGTACTTCTCCGGTAATGTGAGCTGTGGAAGAAATATCTAACTCAACTAATTAATTTGAAATCAATTAAACCCGAAAGGCGGAGCCACTAGGCGATATGTGAAGATCTTCCTTTGGAGAAAGAGATTTCGGCGCCTGTGTAGCTCAGTGGTTAGAGCAGTCGACCGGCATTCGAAAGACCATGTCTTCAATGCCAGCGCAATCCAAAGCGTCCTTTTTTACACCGAAAGATTTTCAAATTCAACAATATTTGAATTTATTGGCATTATTTGCGATATAAGAGTTTGAAATTGTCTACGAGGACACCTGTCGGCAACTTATCCTATCTGTTACGCGACTAGTGATTCTCCGATGGTGTAGGTAGTGGCATAAATTTCAAACTCGAATACCAGCGCAGTCCAAAGTGCCTTTTCTCTACAGACAGATTTGCAAATTCTTTAAAATTTAAATTAACGGGTATTATTTGCGATATAAGAGTTTGAAATTGTCTACGAGGACATCTGTCTGCAACGTATCCTATTTGACACGCGACTAGTAATTCTCCGATAATGTGAGCTGTGGAAGAAATATCTAACTCAACTAATTAATTTGAAATCAATTAAACCCGAAAGGCGGAGCCACTAGGCGATATGTGAAGATCTTCCTTTGGAGAAAGAGATGTCGGCGCCTGTAAAACTCAGTGGTTAGAGCAGTAGACCGGCAGTCGAAAGACCATGTCTTCAATGCCAGCGCAGTCCAAAGCGTCCTTTTTTACACAGAAAGATGTTCAAATTCTTTAATATTTGAATTTATTGGCATTATTTGCGATATAAGAGTTTGAAATTGTCTACGAGGACACCTGTCGGCAACTTATCCTATCTGTTACGCGACTAGTTATTCTCCGATGGTGTAGGTAGTGGCATAAATTTCAAACTCGAATCCCAGCGCAGTCCAAAGTGCCTTTTCTCTACAGACAGATTTGCAAATTCATTAAAATTTAAATTAATGGGTATTATTTGCGATATAAGAGTTTGAAATTGTCTACGAGGACATCTGTCTGCAACGTATCCTATTTGACACGCGACTAGAAATTCTAGGGTAATGTATGCTGTGGAAGAAATTTCTAACTCAACTAATTAATTTAAAATCAATTAAACCCGCAAGGCGGAGCCACTAGGCGATATAAGGGGTTCTTCCTTTGGAGAAGGAGATGTCGGCGCCTGTAGAACTCAGTGGTTAGAGAAGTAGGCCGGCAATCGAAAGATCATGGCTCGAATCCCAGCGCAGTCCAAAGCGTCCTTTTTTACACAGAAAGATTTTCAATTTCTTCAATATTTGAATTTATTGGCATTATTTGCGATATAAGAGTTTGAAATTTTCTACGAGGACATCTGTCGGCAACGTATCCTATTTGACACGCGACTAGTAATTCTCCGATAATGTAGGCTGTGGAAGAAATTTCTAACTCAACTAATTAATTTGAAATCAATTAAACCCGCAAGGCGGAGCCACTAGGCGATATAAGGAGATCTTCCTTTGGAGAAAGAGATATCGGCGCCTGTAGAACTCAGTGGTTAGAGAAGTATGCCGGCAATCGAATGTCCATGGCTCGAATCCCAGCGCAGTCCAAAGCGTTCTTTTTTACACAGAAAGATTTTTCAAATTCTTTAATATTTGAATTTGTTGGCATTATTTGCGATATAAGAATTTGAAATTGTCTACGAGGACATCTGTCGGCAACGTATCCAGTTTGAAACGCGACTAGTAATTCTCCTGTAATGTAGGCTGTGCAAGAAGTTTCTAACTCAACTAATTAATTTGAAATCAATTAAACCTTCAAGGCGGAGCCACTATGCGATATAAGGAGATCTTCCTTTGGAGAAAGAGATGTCGGCGCCTGTAGAACTCAGTGGTTACAGCAGTAGACCGGCAATCGAAAGACCATGGCTCGAATGCCAACGCAGTCCATCGCGTCCTTTTTACACAGAAAGATTTTCAAATTCTTTAATATTTGAATTTATTGGCATTATTTGCGATATAAGAGTTTGAAATTGTCTACGAGGACACCTGTCGGCAACGTATCCTATTTGACACGCGACTAGTAATTCTTCGGTAATGTAGGCTGTGGAAGAAATTTCTAACTCAACTAATTAATTTGAAATCAATTAAACCCGTAAAGCGGAGCCACTCGGCGATATAAGGAGATCTTCCTTTGGAGAAAGAGATATCGGCGCCTGTAGAACTCAGTGGTTACAGCAGTAGACCGGCAGTCGAAAGACTCATGGCTCGAATGCCAGTGCAGTCCATCGCGTCCTTTTTACACCGAAAGATTTTCAAATTCTTTAATATTTGAATTTATTGGCATTATTTGCGATATAAGAGTTTGAAATTGTCTACGAGGACACCTGTCGGCAACGTATCCTATTTGACACGCGACTAGTAATTCTTCGGTAATGTAGGCTGTGGAAGAAATTTCTAACTCAACTAATTAATTTGAAATCAATTAAACCCGCAAGGCGGAGCCACTAGGCGATATAAGGAGATCTTCCTTTGGAGAAAGAGATGTCGGCGCCTGTAGAACTCAGTGGTTAGAGAAGTATGCCGGCAATCGAAAGTCCATGGCTCGAATCCCAGCGCAGTCCAAAGCGTTCTTTTTTTACACAGAAAGATTTTCAAATTCTTTAATATTTGAATTTGTTGGCATTATTTGCGATATAAGAATTTGAAATTGTCTACGAGGACATCTGTCGGCAACGTATCCAGTTTGAAACGCGACTAGTAATTCTCCTGTAATGTAGGCTGTGGAAGAAATTTCTAACTCAACTAATTAATTTGAAATCAATTAAACCCGAAAGGCGGAGCCACTAGGCGATATGTGGAGATCTTCCTTTGGAGAAAGAGATGTCGGCGCCTGTAAAACTCAGTGGTTTGAGCAGTAGACCCTCAATCGAAAGACCATGGCTCGAATGCCAGCGCAATCCAAAGCGTCCTTTTTTACACAGAAAGATTTTCAAATTCTTTAATATTTGAATTTATTGGCATTATTTGCGATATAAGAGTTTGAAATTGTCTACGAGGACACCTGTCGGCAACGTATCCTATTTGACACGCGACTAGTAATTCTTCGGTAATGTAGGCTGTGGAAGAAATTTCTAACTCAACTAATTAATTTGAAATCAATTAAACCCGCAAGGCGGAGCCACTAGGCGATATAAGGAGATCTTCCTTTGGAGAAAGAGATGTCGGCGCCTGTAGAACTCAGTGGTTACAGCAGTAGACCGGTAATCGAAAGACCATGGATCGAATGCCAACGCAGTCCATCGCGTCCTTTTTACACCGAAAGATTTTCAAATTCTTTAATATTTGAATTAATTGGCATTATTTGCGATATAAGAGTTTGAAATTGTCTACGAGGACAACTGTCGGCACAGTATCCTATTTGACACGCGACTAGAAATTCTCAGATAATGTAGGCTGTGGAATAAATTTCTAACTCAACTCATTAATTTGAAATCAATTAAAACCGCAAGGCGGAGCCACTAGGTGATATAAGGAGATCTTCCTTTGGAGAAAGAGATGTCGGCGCCTGTAGAACTCAGTGGTTAGAGAAGTATGCCGGCAATCGAATGTCCATGGCTCGAATCCCAGCGCAGTCCAAAGCGTTCTTTTTTTACACAGAAAGATTTTCAAATTCTTTAATATTTGAATTTGTTGGCATTATTTGCGATATAAGAATTTGAAATTGTCTACGAGGACATCTGTCGGCAACGTATCCAGTTTGAAACGCGACTAGTAATTCTCCTGTAATGTAGGCTGTGGAAGAAGTTTCTAACTCAACTAATTAATTTGAAATCAATTAAACCCGCAAGGCGGAGCCACTAGGCGATATAAGGAGATCTTCCTTTGGAGAAAGAGATGTCGGCGCCTGTAGAACTCAGTGGTTAGAGCAGTAGACCGGCAATCGAAAGACCATGGCTCGAATGCCAACGCAGTCCATAGCGTCCTTTATTACACAGAAAGCTTGTAAAATTCTTTAATATTTGAATTTATTGGCATTATTTGCGATATAAGAGTTTGAAATTGTCTACGAGGACACCTGTCGGCAACGTATCCTATTTGACATGCGACTAGTAATTCTTCGGTAATGTTGCTGTGGAAGAAATTTCTAACTCAACTAATTAATTTGAAATCAATTTAACCCGCAAGGCGGAGCCACTAGGCGATATATGGAGATCTTCCTTTGGAGAAAGAGATGTCGGCGCCTGTAGAACTCAGTGGTTAGAGAAGTAGGCCGGAAGTCGAAAGACGATGGCTCGAATGCCAGCGCAGTCCATCGCGTCCTTTTTACACCGAAAGATTTTCAAATTCTTTAATATTTGAATTTATTGGCATTATTTGCGATATAAGAGTTTGAAATTGTCTACGAGGACACCTGTCGGCAACGTATCCTATTTGACACGCGACTAGTAATTCTTCGGTAATGTAGGCTGTGGAAGAAATTTCTAACTCAACTAATTAATTTGAAATCAATTAAACCCGCAAGGCGGAGCCACTAGACGATATAAGGAGATCTTCCTTTGGAGAAAGAGATTATGGCGCCTATAGAACTCAGTGGTTAGAGAAGTATGCCGGCAATCGAAAGTCCATGGCTCGAATCCCAGCGCAGTCCAATGCGTTCTTTTTTTACACAGAAAGATTTTCAAATTCTTTAATATTTGAATTTGTTGGCATTATTTGCGATATAAGAATTTGAAATTGTCTACGAGGACATCTGTCGGCAACGTATCCAGTTTGAAACGCGACTAGTAATTCTCCTGTAATGTAGGCTGTGGAAGAAATTTCTAACTCAACTAATTAATTTGAAATCAATTAAACCCGCAAGGCGGAGCCACTAGGCGATATGCGGAGATCTTCCTTTGGAGAAAGAGATGTCGGCGCCTGTAAAACTCAGTGGTTTGAGCAGTAGACCCTCAATCGAAAGACCATGGCTCGAATGCCAGCGCAATCCAAAGCGTCCTTTTTTACACAGAAAGATTTTCAAATTCTTTAATATTTGAATTTATTGGCATTATTTGCGATATAAGAGTTTGAAATTGTCTACGAGGACACCTGTCGGCAACGTATCCTATTTGACACGCGACTAGTAATTCTTCGGTAATGTAGGCTGTGGAAGAAATTTCTAACTCAACTAATTAATTTGAAATCAATTAAACCCGCAAGGCGGAGCCACTAGGCGATATAAGGAGATCTTCCTTTGGAGAAAGAGATGTCGGCGCCTGTAAAACTCAGTGGTTAGTGCAGTAGACCGGCAGTCGAAAGACCATGGCTCGAATGCCAGCGCAGTCCATCGCGTCCTTTTTACACCGAAAGATTTTCAAATTCTTTAATATTTGAATTTATTGGCATTATTTTCAATATAAGAATGTGAAATTGTCTACGAGGACACCTGTCGGCAACGTATCCTATTTGACACGCGACTAGTAATTCTTCGGTAATGTAGGCTGTGGAAGAAATTTCTAACTCAACTAATTAATTTGAAATCAATTAAACCCGCAAGGCGGAGCCACTAGGCGATATAAGGAGATCTTCCTTTGGAGAAAGAGATGTCGGCGCCTGTAGAACTCAGTGGTTAGAGAAGTATGCCGGCAATCGAAAGTCCATGGCTCGAATCTTAGCGCAGTCCAATGCGTTCTTTTTTTACACAGAAAGATTTTCAAATTCTTTAATATTTGAATTTGTTGGCATTATTTGCGATATAAGAATTTGAAATTGTCTACGAGGACATCTGTCGGCAACGTATCCAGTTTGAAACGCGACTAGTAATTCTCCTGTAATGTAGGCTGTGGAAGAAATTTCTAACTCAACTAATTAATTTGAAATCAATTAAACCCGCAAGGCGGAGCCACTAGGCGATATGTGGAGATCTTCCTTTGGAGAAAGAGATGTCGGCGCCTGTAAAACTCAGTGGTTTGAGCAGTAGACCCTCAATCGAAAGACCATGGCTCGAATGCCAGCGCAATCCAAAGCGTCCTTTTTTACACAGAAAGATTTTCAAATTCTTTAATATTTGAATTTATTGGCATTATTTGCGATATAAGAGTTTGAAATTGTCTACGAGGACACCTGTCGGCAACGTATCCTATTTGACACGCGACTAGTAATTCTTCGGTAATGTAGGCTGTGGAAGAAATTTCTAAATCCACTATTTAATTTGAAATCAATTAAACCCGCAAGGCGGAGCCACTAGGCGATATAAGGAGATCTTCCTTTGGAGAAAGAGATGTCGGCGCCTGTAGAACTCAGTGGTTACAGCAGTAGACCGGCAGTCGAAAGACCATGGCTCGAATCCCAGCGCAGTCCAAAGCGTCCTTTTTTACACAGAAAGATTTTCAAATTCTCTAATATTTGAATTTATTGGCATTATTTGCGATATAAGAGTTTGAAATTGTCTACGAGGACACCTGTCGGCAACGTATCCTATTTGACACGCGACTAGTAATTCTCCGGTAATGTAGGCTGTGGAAGAAATTTCTAACTGAACTAATTAATTTGAAATCAATTAAACCCGAAAGGCGAAGCCACTAGGCGATATAAGGAGATCTTCCTTTGGAGAAAGAGATGTCGGCGCCTGTAGAACTCAGTGGTTAGAGCAGTAGACCGGCAGTCGAAAGACCATGGCTCGAATGCCAGCGCAGTCCATCGCGTCCTTTTTACACCGAAAGATTTTTAAATTCTTTAATATTTGAATTTATCAGCATTATTTGCGATATAAGAGTTTGAAATTGTCTACGAGGACACCTGTCGTCAACGTATCCTATTTGACACGCGACTAGTAATTCTCCGGTAATGTAGGCTGTGGAAGAAATTTCTAACTCAACTAATTAATTTGAAATCAATTAAACCCGCAAGGCGGAGCCACTAGGCGATATAAGGAGATCTTCCTTTGGAGAAAGAGATGTCGGCGCCTGTAGAACTCAGTGGTTAGAGAAGTATGCCGGCAATCGAAAGTCCATGGCTCGAATCCCAGCGCAGTCCAATGCGTTCTTTTTTTACACAGAAAGATTTTCAAATTCTTTAATATTTGAATTTATTGGCATTATTTGCGATATAAGAATTTGAAATTGTCTACGAGGACATCTGTCGGCAACGTATCCAGTTTGAAACGCGACTAGTAATTCTCCTGTAATGTAGGCTGTGGAAGAAATTTCTAACTCAACTAATTAATTTGAAATCAATTAAACCCGCAAGGCGGAGCCACTAGGCGATATGTGGAGATCTTCCTTTGGAGAAAGAGATGTCGGCGCCTGTAAAACTCAGTGGTTTGAGCAGTATACCCTCAATCGAAAGACCATGGCTCGAATGCCAGCGCAGTCCAAAGCGTCCTTTTTTACACAGAAAGATTTTCAAATTCTTTAATATTTGAATTTATTGGCATTATTTGCGATATAAGAGTTTGAAATTGTCTACGAGGACACCTGTCGGCAACGTATCCTATTTGACACGCGACTAGTAATTCTTCGGTAATGTAGGCTGTGGAAGAAATTTCTAACTCAACTAATTAATTTGAAATCAATTAAACCCGCAAGGCGGAGCCACTAGGCGATATAAGGAGATCTTCCTTTGGAGAAAGAGATGTCGGCGCCTGTAAAACTCAGTGGTTAGAGCAGTAGACCGGCAATCGAAAGACCATGGCTCGAATGCCAGCGCAGTCCAAAGCGTCCTTTTTTACACAGAAAGATTTTCAAATTCTTTAATATTTGAATTTATTGGCATTATTTGCGATATAAGAGTTTGAAATTGTCTACGAGGACACCTGTCGGCAACTTATCCTATCTGTTACGCGACTAGTGATTCTCCGATGGTGTAGGTAGTGGCAGAAATTTCAAACTCGAATCCCAGCGCAGTCCAAAGTGCCTTTTCTCTACAGACAGATTTGCAAATTCATTAAAATTTAAATTAATGGGTATTATTTACGATTAATGAATTTTTATTGTCTACGGGGACACCTGTCGGCAACGTATCCTATTTGACACGCGACTAGTAATTCTGCGATAATGTAGGCTGTGGATGAAATTTCTAGCTCAACTCATTAATTTGAAATCAATTAAAACCGCAAGGCGGAGCCACTAGGCGATATGTGGAGATCTTCCTTTGGAGAAAAAGATTTCGGCGCCTGTAAAACTCAGTGGTTGGAACAGTAGACCGGCAATCAAAGACCATGGCTCGAATGCCAGCGCAGTCCAAAGCGTCCTTTTTTACACAGAAAGATTTTCAAATTCTTTAATATTTGAATTTATTGGCATTATTTTCGATATAAGAGTTTGAAATTGTCTACGAGGACACCTGTCGGCAATGTATCCTATCTTTTACGCGACTAGTGATTCTTAGATCATGTAGGCAGTGGAAGAAATTTCTATCTCAACTAATTAATTCGAAATAATTTATAGCTACAAGGCGGAGCCACTAGGCGTAATAAGGAGATCTTCCTTTGAGAAATAGATGTCGGCGCCTGTAAAACTCAGTGGTTTGAGCAGTAGACCCTCAATCGAAAGACCATGGCTCGAATGCCAGCGCAGTCCAAAGCGTCCTTTTTTACACAGAAAGATTTTCAAATTCTTTAATATTTGAATTTATTGGCATTATTTGCGATATAAGAGTTTGAAATTGTCTACCAGGACACCTGTCGGCAATGTATCCTATCTGTTACGCGACTAGTGATTCTTAGATCATGTAGGCAGTGAAAGAAATTTCTATCTCAACTAATTGATTCGAAATCATTTATAGCTGCAAGGCGGAGCCACTAGGCGATATGCGGAGATCTTCCTTTGGAGAAAGAGATGTCGGCGCCTGTAAAACTCAGTGGTTTGAGCAGTAGACCCTCAATCGAAAGACCATGGCTCGAATGCCAGCGCAGTCCAAAGCGTCCTGTTTTACACAGAAAGATTTTCATATTCTTTAATATTTGAATTTATTGGCATTATTTGCGATATAAGAGTTTGAAATTGTCTACGAGGACACCTGTCGGCAACGTATCCTATTTGAGACGCGACTAGTAATTCTTCGGTAATGTAGGCTGTGGAAGAAATTTCTAACTCAACCAATTAATTTGAAATCATATAAACCCGCAAGGCGGAGCCACTAGACGATATATGGAGATCTTCCTTTGGAGAAAGAGATGTCGGCGCCTGTAAAACTCAGTGGTTAGAGCAGTAGACCGGCAATCGAAAGACCATGGCTCGAATGCCAGCGGAGTCCAAAGCGTCCTTTTTTACACAGAAAGATTTTCAAATTCTTTAATATTTGAATTTATTGGCATTAGTTGCGATATAAGAGTTTGAAATTGTCTACCAGGACACCTGTCGGCAATGTATCCTATCTGTTACGCGACTAGTGATTCTTAGATCATGTAGGCAGTGGAAGAAATTTCTATCTCAACTAATTGATTCGAAATCATTTATAGCTGCAAGGCGGAGCCACTAGGCGATATGTGGAGATCTTCCTTTGGAGAATGAGATGTCGGCGCCTGTAAAACTCAGTGGTTAGAGCAGTAGACCGGCATTCGAAAGACCATGGCTCGAATGCCAGCGCAGTCCAAAGCGTCCTTTTTTACAC
Source organism: Diplolepis rosae (assembly GCA_030998225.1). Classification (NCBI taxonomy): domain Eukaryota; kingdom Metazoa; phylum Arthropoda; class Insecta; order Hymenoptera; family Diplolepididae; genus Diplolepis; species Diplolepis rosae. The sequence continues at coordinate 2,925,337 of JAPYXD010000466.1, forward strand.
AGAAAGATTTTCAAATTCTTTAATATTTGAATTTATTGACATTGTTTGCGATATAAGAGTTTGAAATTTTCTACGAGGACACCTGTCGGCAACGTATCCTATTTGACACGCGACTAGTAATTCTCCGGTAATGTGAGCTGTGGATGAAATTTCTAACTCAACTAATTAATTTGAAATCAATTAAACCCGAAAGGCGGATCCACTAGGCGATATGTGAAGATCTTCCCTTGGAGAAAGAGATGTCGGCGCCTGTAAAACTCAGTGGTTAGAGCAGTAGACCGGCAATGAAAAGACCATGGCTCGAATGACAGCGCAGTCCAAAGCGTCCTTTTTTACACATAAATATTTTCAAATTCTTTAATATTTGAATTTATTGGCATTATTTGCGATATAAGAGTTTGAAATTGTCTACGAGGACACCTGTCGGCAACTTATCCTATCTGTTACGCGACTAGTGATTCTCCGATGGTGTAGGTAGTGGCATAAATTTCAAACTCGAATCCCAGCGCAGTCCAAAGTGCCTTTTCTCTACAGACAGATTTGCAAATTCATTAAAATTTAAATTAATGGGTATTATTTACGATTAATGAATTTATATTGTCTACGGGGACAACTGTCAGCAACGTATCCTATTTGACACGCGACTAGTAATTCTCCGGTAATGTAGGCTGTGGAAGAAATTTCTAACTCAACTAATTAATTTGAAATCAATTAAACCCGCAAGGCGGAGCCACTAGACGGTATAAGGAGATCTTCCTTTGAGAAAGAGATTTCGGCGCCTGTAAAACTCAATGGTTAGAGAAGTAGACCGGAAGTCGAAAGACGATGGCTCGAATGCCAGCGCAGTCCATCGCGTCCTTTTTACACCGAAAGATTTTCAAATTCAACAATATTTGAATTTATTGGCATTATTTGCGATATAAGAATTTGAAATTGTCTACGAGGACACCTGTCGGCAACGTATCCTATTTGACACGCGACTAGTAACTCTCCGATAATGTAGGCTGTGGAAGAAATTTCTAACTCCACTAATTAATTAGAAATAATTTATACCAACAAGGCGGAGCCACTAGGCGATATGTGAAGATCTTCCTTTGGAGAAAGAGATGTCGGCGCCTGTAAAACTCAGTGGTTAGAGCAGTAGACCGGCAATGAAAAGACCATGGCTCGAATGACAGCGCAGTCCAAAGCGTCCTTTTTTACACATAAATATTTTCAAATTCTTTAATATTTGAATTTATTGGCATTATTTGCGATATAAGAGTTTGAAATTGTCTACGAGGACACCTGTCGGCAACGTATCCTATTTGACACGCGACTAGTAACTCTCCGATAATGTAGGCTGTGGAAGAAATTTCTAAGTCCACTAATTAATTTGAAATCTATTAAACACGCAAGGCGGAGCCACTAGGCGATATAAGGAGATCTTCCTTTGGAGATGGACATGTCGGCGCCTGTAGAACTCAGTGGTTGGAGAAGTAGGCCGGCAATCGAAAGATCATGGCTCGAATCCCAGCGCAGTCCAAAGCGTCCTTTTTTACACAGAAAGATTTTCAAATTCTTTAATATTTGAATTTATTGGCATTATTTGCGATATAAGAGTTTGAAATTGTCTACGAGGACACCTGTCGGCAACGTATCCTGTTTAAAACGCGACTAGTAATTCTCCGGTAATGTAGGCTGTGGAAGAAATTTCTAACTCAACTAATTAATTTGAAATCAATTAAACCCGCAAGGCGGAGCCACTAGGCGATATGTGGAGATCTTCCTTTGGAGAAAGAGATGTCGGCGCCTGTAGAACTCAGTGGTTAGAGAAGTAGGCCGGCAATCGAAAGACCATGGCTCGAATGCCAGCGCAGTCCAAAGCGTACTTTTTTACACAGAAAGATTTTCAAATTCTTTAATATTTAAATTTATTGGCATTATTTGCGATATAAGAGTTTGAAATTGTCTACGAGGACATCTGTCGGCAACGTATCCTATTTGACACGCGACTAGTAATTCTCCTGTAATGTAGGCTGTGGAAGAAATTTCTAGCTCAACTCATTAATTTGAAATCAATTAAAACCGCAAGGCGGAGCCACTAGGCGATATGTGGAGATCTTCCTTTGGAGAAAGAGATTTCGGCGCCTGTAAAACTCAGTGGTTGGAACAGTAGACCGGCAATCGAAAGACCATGGCTCGAATGCCAGCGCAGTCCAAAGCGTCCTTTTTTACACAGAAAGATTTTCAAATTCTTTAATATTTGAATTTATTGGCATTATTTGCGATATAAGAGTTTGAAATTGTCTACCAGGACACCTGTCGGCAACTTATCCTATCTGTTACGCGACTAGTGATTCTCCGATGATGTAGGTAGTGGCAGAAATTTCAAACTCGAGTCCCAGCGCAGTCCAAAGTGCCTTTTCTCTACAGACAGATTTGCAAATTCATTAAAATTCAAATTAATGGGTATTATATACGATTAATGAATTTATATTGTCTACGGGGACAACTGTCGGCAACGTATCCTATTTGAAACGTGACACGTAATTCTTCGATGATGTAGGCTGAGCAAGAAGTTTCTATCTCAACTAATTAATTCGAAATCATTTATAGCTGCAAGGCGGAGCCACTAGGCGATATGTGGAGATCTTCCTTTGGAGAAAGAGATGTCGGCGCCTGTAAAACTCAGTGGTTAGAGCAGTAGACCGGCAATCGAAAGACCATGGCTCGAATGCCCGCGCAGTCCAAAGCGTCCTTTTTTACACAGAAAGATTTTCAAATTCTTTAATATTTGAATTTATTGGCATTATTTGCGATATAAGAGTTTGAAATTGTCTACCAGGACACCTGTCGGCAATGTATCCTATCTGTTACGCGACTAGTGATTCTTAGATCATGTAGGCAGTGGAAGAAATTTCTATCTCAACTAATTAATTCGAAATCATTTATAGCTGCAAGGCGGAGCCACTAGGCGATGTGTGGAGATCTTCCTTTGGAGAAAGAGATGTCGGCGCCTGTAAAACTCAGTGGTTTGAGCAGTAGACCCTCAATCGAAAGAACATGGCTCGAATGCCAGCGCAGTCCAAAGCGTCCTTTTTTACACAGAAAGATTTTCAATTTCTTTAATATTTGAATTTATTGGCATTATTTGCGATATAAGAGTTTGAAATTGTCTACGAGGACACCTGTCGGCAACGTATCCTATTTGACATGCGACTAGTAATTCTTCGGTAATGTAGGCTGTGGAAGAAATTTCTAACTCAACTAATTAATTTGAAATCAATTAAACCCGCAAGGCGGAGCCACTAGACGATATAAGGAGATCTTCCATTGAAGAAAGAGATGTCGGCGCCTGTATAATTCAGTGGTTAGAGCAGTAGTCCGGCAATCGAAAGACCATGGCTCGAATGCCAGCGCAGTCGAAAGCGTCCTTTTTTACACAGAAAGATTTTCAAATTCTTTAATATTTGAATTTATTGGCATTAGTTGCGATATAAGAGTTTGAAATTGTCTACCAGGATACCTGTCGGCAATGTATCCTATCTGTTACGCGACTAGTGATTCTTAGATCATGTAGGCAGTGGAAGAAATTTCTATCTCAACTAATTAATTCGAAATCATTTATAGCTGCAAGGCGGAGCCACTAGGCGATATGTGGAGATCTTCCTTTGGAGAAAGAGATGTCGGCGCCTGTAAAACTCAGTGGTTGGAGTAGTAGACCGGCAATCGAAAGACCATTACTCGAATGCCAGCGCAGTCCAAAGCGTCCTTTTTTACACAGAAAGATTTTCAAATTCTTTAATATTTGAATTTATTGGCATTATTTGCGATATAAGAGTTTGAAATTGTCTACGAGGACACCTGTCGGCAACTGATCCTATCTGTTACGCGAATACTGATTCTCCGATGGTGTTGGTAGTGGCAGAAATTTCAAACTCGAATCCCAGCGCAGTCCAAAGTGCCTTTTCTCTACAGACAGATTTGCAAATTCATTAAAATTTAAATTAATGGGTATTATTTACGATTAATGAATTTTTATTGTCTACGGGGACACCTGTCGGCAACGTATCCTATTTGACACGCGACTAGTAATTCTCCGATAATGTAGGCTGTGGAAGAAATTTCTAACTCAACTAATTAATTTGAAATCAATTAAACCCGCAAGGCGGAGCCACTGGACGGTATAAGGAGATCTTCCTTTGAGAAAGAGATTTCGGCGTCTGTAAAACTCAGTGGTTACAGCAGTAGACCGGCAATCAAAAGACCATGGATCGAATGCCAGCGCAGTCCATCGCGTCCTTTTTACACCGAAAGATTTTCAAATTCAACAATATTTGAATTTATTGGCATTATTTGCGATATAAGAGTTTGAAATTGTCTACGAGGACACCTGTCGGCAACGTATCCTATTTGACACGCGACTAGTAATACTCCGATAATGTAGGCTGTGGAAGAAATTTCTAACTCATCTTATTAATTTGAAATCAATTAAACCTGCACGGCGGAGCCACTAGGCGATATAAGGAGATCTTCCTTTGGAGAAAGAGATGTCGGCGCCTGTAAAACTCAGTGGTTACAGCAGTAGACCGGCAATCAAAAGACCATGGATCGAATGCCAGCGCAGTCCCAAGCGTCCTTTTTTACACAGAAATATTTTCAAATTCTTTAATATTTGAATTTATTGGCATTATTTTCGATATAAGAGTTTGAAATTGTCTACGAGGACACCTGTCGGCAACGTATCCTATTTGACACGCGACTAGTAATTCTCCGATAATGTAGGCTGTGGAAGAAATTTCTAACTCCACTAATTAATTTGAAATCAATTAAATCCGCAAGGCGGAGCCACTAGGCGATATAAGGAGATCTTCCTTTGGAGAAAGAGATGTCGGCGCCTGTAGAACTCAGTGGTTAGAGAAGTAGGCCGGCAATCGAAAGACCATGGCTCGAATCCCAGCGCAGTCCAAAGCGTCCTTTTTTACACAGAAAGATTTTCAAATTCTTTAATATTTGAATTTATTGGCATTATTTGCGATATAAGAGTTTGAAATTGTCTACGAGGACACCTGTCGGCAACTTATCCTATCTGTTACGCGACTAGTGATTCTCCGATGGTGTAGGTAGTGGCAGAAATTTCAAACTCGAGTCCCAGCGCAGTCCAAAGTGCCTTTTCTCTACAGACAGATTTGCAAATTCATTAAAATTTAAATTAATGGGTATTATTTACGATTAATGAATTTATATTGTCTACGGGGACAACTGTCGGCAACGTATCCTATTTGACACGCGACTAGTAACTCTCCGATAATGTAGGCTGTGGAAGAAATTTCTAACTCAACTAATTAATTTGAAATCAATTAAACCTGCAAGGCGGAGCCACTAGGCGATATAAGGAGATCTTCCTTTGGAGAAAGAGATGTCGGCTCCTGTAAAACTCAATGGTTAATGCAGTAGACCGGCAGTCGAAAGACCATGGCTCGAATGCCAGCGCAGTCAATCGCGTCCTTTTTACACCGAAAGATTTTCAAATTCTTTAATATTTGAATTTATTGGCATTATTTGCGATATAAGAGTTTGAAATTGTCTACGAGGACACCTGTCGGCAACGTATCCTATTTAACACGCGACTAGTAATTCTCCGGTAATGTGAGCTGTGGAAGAAATTTCTAACTCAACTAATTAATTTCAAATCAAGTAAACCCGAAAGGCGGAGCCACTAGGCGATATGTGAAGATCTTCCTTTGGAGAAAGAGATGTCGGCGCCTGTAAAACTCAGTGGTTAGAACAGTATACCGACAATCGAAAGACCATAGCTCGAATGCCAGCGCAGTCCAAAGCGTCCTTTTTACACCGAAAGATTTTCAAATTCTTCAATATTTGAATTTATTGGCATTAGTTGCGATATAAGAGTTTGAAATTGTCTACCAGGACACCTGTCGGCAATGTATCCTATCTGTTACGCGACTAGTGATTCTTAGATCATGTAGGCAGTGGAAGAAATTTCTATCTCAACTAATTAATTCGAAATCATTTATAGCTGCAAGGCGGAGCCACTAGGCGATATGTGAAGATCTTCCTTTGGAGAAAGAGATGTCGGCGCCTGTAAAACTCAGTCGTTAGAGCAGTAGACCGGCAATCGAAAGACCATGGCTCGAATGCCAGCGCAGTCCAAAGCGTCCTTTTTTACACAGAAAGATTTTCAAATTCTTTAATATTTGAATTTATTGGCATTATTTGCGATATAAGAGTTTGAAATTGTCTACCAGGACACCTGTCGGCAATGCATCCTATCTGTTACGCGACTAGTGATTCTTAGATCATGTAGGCAGTGGAAGAAATTTCTATCTCAACTAATTGATTCGAAATCATTTATAGCTGCAAGGCGGAGCCACTAGGCGATATGTGGAGATCTTCCTTTGGAGAATGAGATGTCGGCGCCTGTAAAACTCAGTGGTTTGAGCAGTAGACCCTCAATCGAAAGACCATGGCTCGAATGCCAGCGCAGTCCAAAGCGTCCTTTTTTACACAGAAAGATTTTCAATTTCTTTAATATTTGAATTTATTGGCATTATTTGCGATATAAGAGTTTGAAATTGTCTACGAGGACACCTGTCGGCAACGTATCCTATTTGACAAGCGACTATTAATTCTTCTGTAATGTAGGCTGTGGAAGAAATTTCTAACTCAAATAATTAATTTGAATTCAATTAAACCCGCAAGGCGGATCCACTAGACGATATATGGAGATCTTCATTTGGAGAAAGAGATGTCGGCGCCTGTAAAACTCAGTGGTTAGAGCAGTAGACCGTCAATGAAAAGATCATGGCTCGAATCCCAGCGCAGTCCAAAGCGTCCTTTTTTACACAGAAAGATTTTCAATTTCTTTAATATTTGAATTTATTGGCATTATTTGCGATATAAGAGTTTGAAATTGTCTACCAGGATACCTGTCGGCAATGTATCCTATCTGTTACGCGACTAGTGATTCTTAGATCATGTAGGCAGTGGAAGAAATTTCTATCTCAACTAATTAATTCGAAATCATTTATAGCTGCAAGGCGGAGCCACTAGGCGATGTGTGGAGATCTTCCTTTGGAGAAAGAGATGTCGGCGCCTGTAAAACTCAGTCGTTAGAGCAGTAGACCGGTAATCGAAAGACCATGTCTCGAATGCCAGCGCAGTCCAAAGCGTCCTCTTTTACGCAGAAAGATTTTCAAATTCTTTAATATTTGAATTTATTGGCATTATTTGCGATATAAGAGTTTGAAATTGTCTACGAGGACACCTGTCGGCAATGTATCCTATCTGTTACGCGACTAGTGATTCTTAGATCATGTAGGCAGTGGAAGAAATTTCTATCTCAACTAATTGATTCGAAATCATTTATAGCTGCAAGGCGGAGCCACTAGGCGATATGTGGAGATCTTCCGTTGGAGAAAGAGATGTCGGCGCCTGTAAAACTCAGTGGTTTGAGCAGTAGACCCTCAATCGAAAGACCATGGCTCGAATGCCAGCGCAATCCAAAGCGTCCTTTTTTACACAGAAAGATTTTCAATTTCTTTAATATTTGAATTTATTGGCATTATTTGCGATATAAGAGTTTGAAATTGTCTACGAGGACACCTGTCGGCAACGTATCCTATTTGACACGCGACTAGTAATTCTCCGGTAATGTAGGCTGTGGAAGAAATTTCTAACTCAACTAATTAATTTGAAATCATATAAACCCGCAAAGGCGGAGCCACTAGACGATATATGGAGATCTTCATTTGGAGAAAGAGATGTCGGCGCCTGTAAAACTCAGTGGTTAGAGCAGTAGACCGGCAATCGAAAGACCATGGCTCGAATGCCAGCGCAATCCAAAGCGTCCTTTTTTACAAAGAAAGATTTTCAATTTCTTTAATATTTGAATTTATTGGCATTATTTGCGATATAAGAGTTTGAAATTGTCTACCAGGATACCTGTCGGCAATGTATCCTATCTGTTACGCGACTAGTGATTCTTAGATCATGTAGGCAGTGGAAGAAATTTCTATCTCAACTAATTAATTCGAAATCATTTATAGCTGCAAGGCGGAGCCACTAGGCGATGTGTGGAGATCTTCCTTTGGAGAAAGAGATGTCGGCGCCTGTAAAACTCAGTGGTTAGAGCAGTAGACCGGCAATCGAAAGACCATGGCTCGAATGCCAGCGCAGTCCAAAGCGTCCTTTTTTACACAGAAAGATTTTCAAATTCTTTAATATTTGAATTTATTGGCATTATTTGCGATATAAGAGTTTGAAATTGTCTAACAGGAAACCTGTCGGCAATGTATCCTATCTGTTACGCCACTAGTGATTCTTAGATCATGTAGGCAGTGGAAGAAATTTCTATCTCAACTAATTGATTCGAAATCATTTATAGCTGCAAGGCGGAGCCACTAGGCGATATGTGGAGATTTTCCTTTGGAGAACGAGATGTCGGCGCCTGTAAAACTCAGTGGTTAGAGCAGTAGACCGGCAATCGAAAGACCATGGCTCGAATGCCAGCGCAGTCCAAAGCGTCCTTTTTTACACAGAAAGATTTTCAAATTCTTTAATATTTGAATTTATTGGCATTATTTGCGATATAAGAGTTTGAAATTGTCTACGAGGACACCTGTCGGCAACGTATCCTATTTGACACGCGACTAGTAATTCTCCGGTAATGTGAGCTGTGGAAGAAATATCTAACTCAACTAATTAATTTGAAATCAATTAAACCCGAAAGGCGGAGCCACTAGGCGATATGTGAAGATCTTCCTTTGGAGAAAGAGATGTCGGCGCCTGTAAAACTCAGTGGTTAGAGCAGTAGACCGGCAATGAAAAGACCATGGCTCGAATGACAGCGCAGTCCAAAGCGTCCTTTTTTACACATAAATATTTTCAAATTCTTTAATATTTGAATTTATTGGCATTATTTGCGATATAAGAGTTTGAAATTGTCTACGAGGACACCTGTCGGCAACTTATCCTATCTGTTACGCGACTAGTGATTCTCCGATGGTGTAGGTAGTGGCAGAAATTTCAAACTCGAATCCCAGCGCAGTCCAAAGTGCCTTTTCTCTACAGACAGATTTGCAAATTCATTAAAATTTAAATTAATGGGTATTATTTACGATTAATGAATTTTTATTGTCTACGGGGACACCTGTCGGCAACGTATCCTATTTGACACGCGACTAGTAATTCTCCGATAATGTAGGCTGTGGAAGAAATTTCTAACTCCACTAATTAATTTGAAATCAATTAAACCCGCAAGGCGGAGCCACTAGACGGTATAAGGAGATCTTCCTTTGAGAAAGAGATTTCGGCGCCTGTAAAACTCAGTGGTTACAGCAGTAGACCGGAAGTCGAAAGACGATGGCTCGAATGCCAGCGCAGTCCATCGCGTCCTTTTTACACCGAAAGATTTTCAAATTCAACAATATTTGAATTTATTGGCATTATTTGCGATATAAGAGTTTGAAATTGTCTACGAGGACACCTGTCGGCAACGTATCCTATTTGACACGCGACTAGTAATTCTCCGGTAATGTAGGCTGTGGAAGAAATTTCTAAATCCACTATTTAATTTGAAATCAATTAAACCCGCAAGGCGGAGCCACTAGGCGATATAAGGAGATCTTCCTTTTGAGAAAGAGATGTCGGTGCCTGTAAAACTCAGTGGTTAGAGCAGTAGACCGGCAATCAAAAGACCATGGCTCGAATGACAGCGCAGTCCAAAGCGTCCTTTTTTACACAGAAATATTTTCAAATTCTTTAATATTTGAATTTATTGGCATTATTTTCGATATAAGAGTTTGAAATTGTCTACGAGGACACCTGTCGGCAACGTATCCTATTTGACACGCGACTAGTAATTCTCCGATAATGTAGGCTGTGGAAGAAATTTCTAACTCCACTAATTAATTTGAAATCTATTAAACCCGCAAGGCGGAGCCACTAGGCGATATAAGGAGATCTTCCTTTGGAGAAAGAGATGTCGGCGCCTGTAGAACTCAGTGGTTAGAGAAGTAGGCCGGCAATCGAAAGACCATGGCTCGAATCCCAGCGCAGTCCAAAGCGTCCTTTTTTACACAGAAAGATTTTCAAATTCTTTAATATTTGAATTTATTGGCATTATTTGCGATATAAGAGTTTGAAATTGTCTACGAGGACATCTGTCGGCAACGTATCCTATTTGACACGCGACTAGTAATTCTCCTGTAATGTAGGCTGTGGAAGAAATTTCTAGCTCAACTCATTAATTTGAAATCAATTAAAACCGCAAGGCGGAGCCACTAGGTGACATAAGGAGATCTTCCTTTGGAGAAAGAGATTATGGCGCCTATAGAACTCAGTCGTTAGAGAAGTATGCCGGCAATCGAAAGTCCATGGCTCGAATCCCAGCGCAGTCCAATGCGTTCTTTTTTTACACAGAAAGATTTTCAAATTCTTTAATATTTGAATTTATTGGCATTATTTGCGATATAAGAATTTGAAATTGTCTACGAGGACATCTGTCGGCAACGTATCCAGTTTGAAACGCGACTAGTAATTCTCCTGTAATGTAGGCTGTGGAAGAAATTTCTAACTCCACTAATTAATTTGAAATCAATTAAACCCGCAATGCGGAGCCACTAGGCGATATAAGGAGATCTTCCTTTGGAGAAAGAGATGTCGGCGCCTGTAGAACTCAGTGGTTGGAGCAGTAGACCGGCAATCGAAAGACCATGGCTCGAATGCCAGCGCAGTCCATCGCGTCCTTTTTACACCGAAAGATTTTCAAATTCTTTAATATTTGAATTTACTGGCATTATTTGCGATATAAGAGTTTGAAATTGTCTACCAGGAAACCTGTCGGCAATGTAACGTATTTGACACGCGACTAGTAATTCTCCGGTAATGTGAGCTGTGAATGAAATTTCTAACTCAACTAATTAATTTGTAATCAATTAAACCCGCAAGGCGGAGCCACTAGGCGATATGTGGAGATCTTCCTTTGAGAAAGCTATTTCGGCGCCTTTATAACTCAGTGGTTAGAGAAGTAGACCGGAAGTCGAAAGACGATGGATCGAATGCCAGCGCAGTCCATCGCGTCCTTTTTACACCGAAAGATTTTTAAATTCTTTAATATTTGAATTTAGTGGCATTATTTCCGATATAACAGTTTGAAATTGTTCTCGAGGACACCTGTCGGCAACGTATCATATTTGACACGCGACTAGTAATTCTCCGGTAATGTGAGCTGTGGATGAAATTTCTAACTCAACTAATTAATTTGAAATCAATTAAACCCGAAAGGCGGATCCACTAGGCGATATGTGGAGATCTTCCTTTGAGAAAGAGATTTCGGCGCCTGTAAAATTCAGTGGTTAGAGCAGTAGACCGGCAATGAAAAGACCATGGCTCGAATGACAGCGCAGTCCATCGCGTCCTTTTTACACCGAAAAATTTTCAAATTCTTTAATATTTGAATTCATTGGCATTATTTGCGATATAAGAGTTTGAAATTGTCTACGAGGACACCTGTCGGCAACGTATCCTATTTGACACGCGACTAGTACTTCTCCGGTAATGTGAGCTGTGGAAGAAATATCTAACTCAACTAATTAATTTGAAATCAATTAAACCCGAAAGGCGGAGCCACTAGGCGATATGTGAAGATCTTCCTTTGGAGAAAGAGATGTCGGCGCCTGTAAAACTCAGTGGTTACAGCAGTAGACCGGCAGTCGAAATACCATGGCTCGAATGCCAGCGCAGTCCATCGCGTCCTTTTTACACCGAAAGATTTTCAAATTCTTTAATATTTGAATTTATTGGCATTATTTGCGATATAAGAGTTTGAAATTGTCTACGAGGACACCTGTCGGCAACGTATCCTATTTGACACGCGACTAGTAATTCTCCGGTAATGTGAGCTGTGGAAGAAATATCTAACTCAACTAATTAATTTGAAATCAATTAAACCCGAAAGGCGGAGCCACTAGGCGATATGTGAAGATCTTCCTTTGGAGAAAGAGATGTCGGCGCCTGTAAAATTCAGTGGTTAGAGCAGTAGACCGGCAATGAAAAGACCATGGCTCGAATGACAGCGCAGTCCAAAGCGTCCTTTTTTACACAGAAATATTTTCAAATTCTTTAATATTTGAATTTATTGGCATTATTTTCGATATAAGAGTTTGAAATTGTCTACGAGGACACCTGTCGGCAACGTATCCTATTTGACACGCGACTAGTAATTCTCCGATAATGTAGGCTGTGGAAGAAATTTCTAAGTCCACTAATTAATTTGAAATCTATTAAACACGCAAGGCGGAGCCACTAGGCGATATAAGGAGATCTTCCTTTGGAGAAAGAGATGTCGGCGCCTGTAGAACTCAGTGGTTAGAGAAGTAGGCCGGCAATCGAAAGACCATGGCTCGAATCCCAGCGCAGTCCAAAGCGTCCTTTTTTACACAGAAAGATTTTCAAATTCTTTAATATTTGAATTTATTGGCATTATTTGCGATATAAGAGTTTGAAATTGTCTACGAGGACACCTGTCGGCAACTTATCCTATCTGTTACGCGACTAGTGATTCTCCGATGGTGTAGGTAGTGGCAGAAATTTCAAACTCGAGTCCCAGCGCAGTCCAAAGTGCCTTTTCTCTACAGACAGATTTGCAAATTCATTAAAATTCAAATTAATGGGTATTATTTACGATTAATGAATTTATATTGTCTACGGGGACAACTGTCAGCAACGTATCCTATTTGAAACGTGACACGTAATTCTTCGATGATGTAGGCTGTGGAAGAAATTTCTAACTCCACTAATTAATTTGAAATCTATTAAACCCGCAAGGCGGAGCCACTAGGCGATATAAGGAGATCTTCCTTTGGAGAAAGAGATGTCGGCGCCTGGACAACTCAGTGGTTAGAGCTGTTGACCGGCAGTCGTTAGGACATGTCTCGAATGCCAGCGCAGTCCAAAGCGTCTTTTTTACACAGAAAGATTTTCAGAGTCTTTAGTATTTGAATTTATTGGCATTATTTGCGATATAAGAGGTTGAAATTGTCTACGAGGACACCTGTCGGCAACTTATCCTATCTGTTACGCGACTAGTGATTCTCCGATGGTGTAGGTAGTGGCAGAAATTTCAAACTCGAGCCCAAGCGCAGTCCAAAGTGCCTTTTCTCTACAGACAGATTTGCAAATTCATTAAAATTCAAATTAATGGGTATTATTTACGATTAATAAAGATATATTGTCTACGAGGACAACTGTCGGCAACGTATCCTATTTGAAACGTGACACGTAATTCTTCGATGATGTAGGCTGTGCAAGAAGTTTCTATCTCAACTAATTAATTTGAAATCAATTAAACCCGCAAGGCGGAGCCACTAGGCGATATAAGGAGATCTTCCTTTGGAGAAAGAGATGTCGGCGCCTGTAGAACTCAGTGGTTAGAGAAGTAGGCCGGCAATCGAAAGACCATGGCTCGAATCCCAGCGCAGTCCAAAGCGTCCTTTTTTACACAGAAAGATTTTCAAATTCTTTAATATTTGAATTTATTGGCATTATTTGCGATATAAGAGCTTGAAATTGTCTACGAGGACATCTGTCGGCAACGTATCCTATTTGACACGCGACTAGAAATTCTCTGGTAATGTAGGCTGTGGCAGAAATTTCTAACTCAACTCATTAATTTGAAATCAATTAAACCCGCAAGGCGGAGCCACAAGGCGATATAAGGAGATCTTCCTTTGGAGAAGGAGATTTCGGCGCCTGTAAAACTCAGTGGTTTGAACAGTAGACCGGCTATCGAAAGACCATGGATCGAATCCCATCGCAGTCCGAAGCGTCCTTTTTTACACAGAAAGATTTTCAAATTCTTTAATATTTGAATTTATTGGCATTATTTGCGATATAAGAGTTTGAAATTGTCTACGAGGACACCTGTCGGCAACGTATCCTATTTGAAACGTGACACGTAATTCTTCGATGATGTAGGCTGTGCAAGAAGTTTCTAACTCAACTAATTAATTTGAAATCAATTAAACCCGCAAGGCGGAGCCACTAGGCGATATAAGGAGATCTTCCTTTGGAGAAGGAGATGTCGGCGCCTGTAGAACTCAGTGGTTAGAGAAGTAGGCCGGCAATCGAAAGACCATGGCTCGAATCCCAGCGCAGTCCAAAGCGTCCATTTTTACACAGAAAGATTTTCAAATTCTTTAATATTTGAATTTATTGGCATTATTTGCGATATAAGAGTTTGAAATTGTCTACGAGGACATCTGTCGGCAACGTATCCTATTTGACACGCGACTAGTAATTCTCCGGTAATGTAGGCTGTGGAAGAAATTTCTAACTCAACTAATTAATTTGAAATCAATTAAACCTGCAAGGCGGAGCCACTAGGCGATATAAGGAGATCTTCCTTTGGAGAAAGAGATGTCGGCGCCTGTAAAACTCAGTGGTTAGAGCAGTATACCGTCAATCGAAAGACCATGGCTCGAATGCCAGCGCAGTCCAAAGCGTCCTTTTTTACACAGAAAGATTTTCAAATTCTTTAATATTTGAATTTATTGGCATTATTTGCGATATAAGAGTTTGAAATTGTCTACGAGGACACCTGTCGGCAACTTATCCTATCTGTTACGCGACTAGTGATTCTCCGATGGTGTAGGTAGTGGCAGAAATTTCAAACTCGAGTCCAAGTGCAGTCCAAAGTGCCTTTTCTCTACAGACAGATTTGCAAATTCATTAAAATTCAAATTAATGGGTATTATTTACGATTAATGAATTTATATTGTCTACGGGGACAACTGTCAGCAACGTATCCTATTTGAAACGTGACACGTAATTCTTCGATGATGTAGGCTGTGCAAGAAGTTTCTAACTCAACTAATTAATTTGAAATCAATTAAACCCGCAAGGCGGAGCCACTAGGCGATATAAGGAGATCTTCCTTTGGAGAAGGAGATGTCGGCGCCTGTAGAACTCAGTGGTTAGAACAGTATACCGGCAATCGAAAGACCATGGCCCGAATGACAGCGCAGTCCCAAGCGTCCTTTTTTACACAGAAATATTTTCAAATTCTTTAATATTTGAATTTTTTGGCATTATTTTCGATATAAGAGTTTGAAATTGTCTACGAGGACACCTGTCGGCAATGTATCCTATCTGTTACGCGACTAGTGATTCTTAGATCATGTAGGCAGTGGAAGAAATTTCTATCTCAACTAATTAATTCGAAATCATTTATAGCTGCAAGGCGGAGCCACTAGGCGATGTGTGGAGATCTTCCTTTGGAGAAAGAGATGTCGGCGCCTGTAAAACTCAGTGGTTTGAGCAGTAGACCCTCAATCGAAAGACCATGGCTCGAATGCCAGCGCAATCCAAAGCGTCCTTTTTTACACAGAAAGATTTTCAATTTCTTTAATATTTGAATTTATTGGCATTATTTGCGATATAAGAGTTTGAAATTGTCTACCAGGACACCTGTCGGCAACGTATCCTATTTGACACGCGACTAGTAATTCTCCGGTAATGTAGGCTGTGGAAGAAATTTCTAACTCAAATAATTAATTCGAAATCATATAAACACGCAAGGCGGAGCCACTAGACGATATATGGAGATCTTCCTTTGGAGAAAGATATGTCGGCGCGTGTGTAGCTCAGTGGTTAGAGCAGTAGACCGGCAATCGAAAGACCATGGCTCGAATCCCAGCGCAGTCCAAAGCGTCCTTTTTTACACAGAAAGATTTTCAAATTCTTTAATATTTGAATTTATTGGCATTATTTGCGATATAAGAGTTTGAAATTGTCTACGAGGACACCTGTCGGCAATGTATCCTATCTTTTACGCGACTAGTGATTCTTAGATCATGTAGGCAGTGGTAGAAATTTCTATCTCAACTAATTAATTCGAAATCATTTATAGCTGCAAGGCGGAGCCACTAGGCGATATGAGGAGATCTTCCTTTGGAGAAAGAGATGTCGGCGCCTGTAAAACTCAGTCGTTAGAGCAGTAGGCCGGCAATCGAAAGACCATGGCTCGAATGCCCGCGCAGTCCGAAGCGTCCTTTTTTACACAGAAATATTTTCAAATTCTTTAATATTTGAATTTATTGGCATTATTTGCGATATAAGAGTTTGAAATTGTCTACGAGGACACCTGTCGGCAACGTATCCTATTTGACACGCGACTAGTAACTCTCCGATAATGTAGGCTGTGGAAGAAATTTCTAAGTCCACTAATTAATTTGAAATCTATTAAACACGCAAGGCGGAGCCACTAGGCGATATAAGGAGATCTTCCTTTGGAGAAAGAGATGTCGGCGCCTGTAGAACTCAGTGGTTAGAGAAGTAGGCCGGCAATCGAAAGATCATGGCTCGAATCCCAGCGCAGTCCAAAGCGTCCTTTTTTACACAGAAAGATTTTCAATTTCTTTAATATTTGAATTTATTGGCATTATTTGCGATATAAGAGTTTGAAATTGTCTACGAGGACATCTGTCGGCAACGTATCCTGTTTAAAACGCGACTAGAAATTCTCGGGTAATGTAGGCTGTGGAAGAAGTTTCTATCTCCACTAATTAATTTGAAATCAATTGAAACCGCAAGGCGGAGCCACTAGACGGTATAAGGAGATCTTCCTTTGGAGAAAGAGATTATGGCGCCTATAGAACTCAGTGGTTAGAGAAGTATGCCGGCAATCGAAAGTCCATGGCTCGAATCCCAGCGCAGTCCAATGCGTTCTTTTTTTACACAGAAAGATTTTCAAATTCTTTAATATTTGAATTTGTTGGCATTATTTGCGATATAAGAAATTGAAATTGTCTACGAGGACATCTGTCGGCAACGTATCCAGTTTGAAACGCGACTAGCAATTCTCCTGTAATGTAGGCTGTAGAAGAAATTTCTAACTCCACTAATTAATTTGAAATCAATTAAACCCGCAAGGCGGAGACACTAGGCGATATAAGATCTTCCTTTGGAGAAAGAGATGTCGGCGCCTGTAGAACTCATTGGTTAGAGAAGTAGGCCGGCAGTCGAAAGACCATGGCTCTAATGCCAGCGCAGTCCATCGCGTCCTTTTTACACCGAAAGATTTTCAAATTCAACAATATTTGAATTTATTGGCATTATTTGCGATATAAGAGTTTGAAATTGTCTACGAGGACACCTGTCGGCAACGTATCCTATTTGACACGCGACTAGTAATTCTCCGGTAATGTGAGCTGTAAATGAAATTTCTAACTGAACTAATTAATTTGAAATCAATTAAACCCGAAAGGCGAAGCCACTAGGCGATATAAGGAGATCTTCCTTTGGAGAAAGAGATGTCGGCGCCTGTAAAACTCAGTGGTTAGAGCAGTAGACCGGCAATCGAAAGACCATGTCTTCAATGCCAGCGCAATCCAAAGCGTCCTTTTTTACACAGAAAGATTTTCAAATTCTTTAATATTTGAATTTATTGGCATTATTTGCGATATAAGAGTTTGAAATTGTCTACGAGGACACCTGTCGGCAACTTATCCTATCTGTTACGCGACTAGTGATTCTCCGATGGTGTAGGTAGTGGCAGAAATTTCAAACTCGAATCCCAGCGCAGTCCAAAGTGCCTTTTCTCTACAGACAGATTTGCAAATTCATTAAAATTTAAATTAATGGGTATTATTTACGATTAATGAATTTTTATTGTCTACGGGGACACCTGTCGGCAACGTATCCTATTTGACACGCGACTAGTAATTCTCCGATAATGTAGGCTGTGGAAAAAATTTCTAACTCAACTAATTAATTTGAAATCAATTAAACCCGCAAGTCGGAGCCACTAGGCGATATACCGAGATCTTCCTTTGAGAAAGAGATTTCGGCGCCTGTAAAACTCAGTGGTTACAGCAGTAGACCGGCAGTCGAAAGACCATGGCTCGAATGCCAGCGCAGTCCATCGCGTCCTTTTTACACCGAAAGATTTTCAAATTCTTTAATATTTGAATTTATTGGCATTATTTGCGATATAAGAGTTTGAAATTGTCTACGAGGACATCTGTCGGCAACGTATCCTATTTGAAACGCGACTAGTAATTCTCCGGTAATGTAGGCTGTGGAAGAAATTTCTAACTCAACTAATTAATTTGAAATCAATTAAACCCGCAAGGCGGAGCCACTAGGCGATATGTGGAGATCTTACTTTGAGAAAGAGATTTCGGCGCCTGTAAAACTCAGTGGTTACAGCAGTAGACCGGCAGTCGAAAGACCATGGCTCGAATGCCAGCGCAGTCCATCGCGTCCTTTTTACACCGAAAGATTTTCAAATTCTTTAATATTTGAATTTATTGGCATTATTTGCGATATAAGAGTTTGAAATTGTCTACGAGGACACCTGTCGGCAACGTATCCTATTTGACACGCGACTAGTACTTCTCCGGTAATGTGAGCTGTGGAAGAAATATCTAACTCAACTAATTAATTTGAAATCAATTAAACCCGAAAGGCGGAGCCACTAGGCGATATGTGAAGATCTTCCTTTGGAGAAAGAGATGTCGGCGCCTGTAAAACTCAGTCGTTAGAGCAGTAGACCGGCAATCAAAAGACCATGGCTCGAATGACAGCGCAGTCCAAAGCGTCCTTTTTTACACAGAAAGATTTTCAAATTCTTTAATATTTGAATTTATTGGCATTATTTGCGATATAAGAGTTTGAAATTGTCTACGAGGACACCTGTCGGCAACTTATCCTATCTGTTTCGCGACTAGTGATTCTCCGATGGTGTAGGTAGTGGCAGAAATTTCAAACTCGCATCCCAGCGCAGTCCAAAGTGCCTTTTCCCTACAGACAGATTTGCAAATTCATTAAAATTTAAGTTAATGGGTATTATTTACGATTAATGAATTTTTATTGTCTACGGGGACACCTGTCGGCAACGTATCCTATTTGACACGCGACTAGTAATTCTCCGATAATGTAGGCTGTAGAAGAAATTTCTAACTCCACTAATTAATATGAAATCAATTAAACCCGCAAGGCGGAGCCACTAGGCGATATGTGAAGATCTTCCTTTGGAGAAAGAGATGTCGGCGCCTGTAAAACTCAGTGGTTAGAGCAGTAGACCGGCAATGAAAAGACCATGGCTCGAATGACAGCGCAGTCCAAAGCGTCCTTTTTTACACATAAATATTTACAAATTCTTTAATATTTGAATTTTTGGCATTATTTGCGATATAAGAGTTTGAAATTGTCTACGAGGACATCTGTCGGCAACGTATCCTATTTGACACGCGACTAGTAATTCTCCTGTAATGTAGGCTGTGGAAGAAATTTCTAACTCAACTAATTAATTTGAAATCAATTAAACCCGCAAGGCGGAGCCACTAGGCGATATGTGGAGATCTTCCTTTGGAGAAAGAGATTTCGGCGCCTGTAAAACTCAGTGGTTGGAACAGTAGACCGGCAATCAAAGACCATGGCTCGAATGCCAGCGCAGTCCAAAGCGTCCTTTTTTACACAGAAAGATTTTCAAATTCTTTAATATTTGAATTTATTGGCATTATTTGCGATATAAGAGTTTGAAATTGTCTACCAGGACACCTGTCGGCAACTTATCCTATCTGTTACGCGACTAGTGAATCTCCGATGGTGTAGGTAGTGCGAGAAATTTCAAACTCGAGTCCCAGCGCAGTCCAAAGTGCCTTTTCTCTACAGACAGATTTGCAAATTCATTAAAATTCAAATTAATGGGTATTATTTACGATTAATGAATTTATATTGTCTACGGGGACAACTGTCGGCAACGTATCCTATTTGAAACGTGACACGTAATTCTTCGATGATGTAGGCTGAGCAAGAAGTTTCTATCTCAACTAATTAATTTGAAATCATTTATAGCTGCAAGGCGGAGCCACTAGGCGATATGTGGAGATCTTCCTTTGGAGAATGAGATGTCGGCGCCTGTAACACTCAGTGGTTAGAGCAGTATACCCTCAATCGAAAGACCATGGCTCGAATGCCAGCGCAGTCCAAAGCGTCCTTTTTTACACAGAAAGATTTTCAAATTCTTTAATATTTGAATTTATTGGCATTAGTTGCGATATAAGAGTTTGAAATTGTCTACCTGGACACCTGTCGGCAATGTATCCTATCTGTTACGCGACTATTGATTCTTAGATCATGTAGGCAGTGGAAGAAATTTCTATCTCAACTCATTAATTCGAAATCATTTATAGCTGCAAGGCGGAGCCACTAGGCGATATGTGGAGATCTTCCTTTGGAGAATGAGATGCCGGCGCCTGTAAAACTCAGTGGTTAGAGCAGTATACCCTCAATCGAAAGACCATGGCTCGAATGCCAGCGCAGTCCAAAGCGTCTTTTTTTACACAGAAAGATTTTCAAATTCTTTAATATTTGAATTTATTGGCATTATTTGCGATATAAGAGTTTGAAATTGTCTACCAGGATACCTGTCGGCAATGTATCCTATCTGTTACGCGACTAGTGATTCTTAGATCATGTAGGCTGTGGAAGAAATTTCTAACTCAACTAATTAATTTGAAATCAATTAAACCCGAAAGGCGGAGCCACTAGGCGATATGTGGAGATCTTCCTTTGGAGAAAGAGATGTCGGCGCCTGTAAAACTCAGTGGTTTGAGCAGTAGACCCTCAATCGAAAGACCATGGCTCGAATGCCAGCGCAGTCCAAAGCGTCCTTTTTTACACAGAAAGATTTTCAAATTCTTTAATATTTGAATTTATTGGCATTATTTGCGATATAAGAGTTTGAAATTGTCTACGAGGACATCTGTCGGCAACGTATCCTATTTGACACGCTACTAGAAATTCTCGGGTAATGTAGGCTGTGGAAGAAATTTCTAACTCATCTCATTAATTTGAAATCAATTAAAACCGCAAGGCGGAGCCACTAGGCGATATGTGGAGATCTTCCTTTGGAGAAAGAGATTTCGGCGCCTGTAAAACTCAGTGGTTAGAACAGTATACCGACAATCGAAAGACCATAGCTCGAATGCCAGCGCAGTCCAAAGCGTCCTTTTTTACACAGAAAGATTTTCAAATTCTTTAATATTTGAATTTATTGGCATTATTTGCAATATAAGAGTTTGAAATTGTCTACGAGGACACCTGTCGGCAACTTATCCTATCTGTTACGCGACTAGTGAATCTCCGATGGTGTAGGTAGTGCGAGAAATTTCGAACTCGAATCCCAGCGCAGTCCAAAGTGCCTTTTCTCTACAGACAGATTAACAAATTCATTAAAATTTAAATTAATGGGTATTATTTACGATTAATGAATTTTTATTTTCTACGTGGACAACTGTCGGCAACGTATCCTATTTGAAACGTGACACGTAATTCTTCGACGATGTAGGCTGTGCAAGAAGTTTCTAACTCAACTAATTAATTCGAAATCATTTATAGCTGCAAGGCGGAGCCACTAGGCGATATGTGGAGATCTTCCTTTGGAGAAAGAGATGTCGGCGCCTGTAAAACTCAGTGGTTAGAGCAGTAGACCCTCAATCGAAAGACCATGGCTCGAATGCCAGCGCAGTCCAAAGCGTCCTTTTTTACACAGAAAGATTTTCAATTTCTTTAATATTTGAATTTATTGGCATTATTTGCGATATAAGAGTTTGAAATTGTCTACCAGGATACCTGTCGGCAATGTATCCTATCTGTTACGCGACTAGTGATTCTTAGATCATGTAGGCAGTGGAAGAAATTTCTATCTCAACTAATTAATTCGAAATCATTTATAGCTGCAAGGCGGAGCCACTAGGCGTCGTGTGGAGATCTTCCTTTGGAGAAAGAGATGTCGGCGCCTGTAAAACTCAGTGGTTAGAGCAGTAGACCGGCAATCGAAAGACCATGGCTCGAATGCCAGCGCAGTCCAAAGCGTCCTTTTTTACACAGAAAGATTTTCAAATTCTTTAATATTTGAATTTATTGGCATTATTTGCGATATAAGAGTTTGAAATTGTCTACAAGGAGACCTGTCGGCAACTTATCCTATCTGTTACGCGAATAGTGATTCTCCGATGGTGTAGGTAGTGG
This sequence comes from Diplolepis rosae, assembly GCA_030998225.1. Lineage (NCBI taxonomy): Eukaryota > Metazoa > Arthropoda > Insecta > Hymenoptera > Diplolepididae > Diplolepis > Diplolepis rosae. The sequence continues at coordinate 2,947,378 of JAPYXD010000466.1, forward strand.
CAGAAATTTCAAACTCGAATCCCAGCGCAGTCCAAAGTGCCTTTTCTCTACAGACAGATTTGCAAATTCATTAAAATTTAAATTAATGGGTATTATTTACGATTAATGAATTTTTATTGTCTACGGGGACACCTGTCGGCAACGTATCCTATTTGACACGCGACTAGTAATTCTCCGATAATGTAGGCTGTAGAAGAAATTTCTAACTCCACTAATTAATTTGAAATCAATTAAACCCGCAAGGCGGAGACACTAGGCGATATAAGATCTTCCTTTGGAGAAAGAGATGTCGGCGCCTGTAAAACTCAGTGGTTAGAGCAGTAGACCGGCAATCAAAAGACCATGGATCGAATGCCAGCGCAGTCCAAAGCGTCCTTTTTAACACAGAAATATTTACAAATACTTAAATATTTGAATTTTTTGGATTATTTGCGATATAAGAGTTTGAAATTGTCTACGAGGACACCTGTCGGCAACGTATCCTATTTGACACGCGACTAGTAATTCTCCTGTAATGTAGGCTGTGGAAGAAATTTCTAACTCAACTAATTAATTTGAAATCAATTAAACCCGCAAGGCGGAGCCACTAGGCGATATGTGGAGATCTTCCTTTGGAGAAAGAGATGTCGGCGCCTGTAAAACTCAGTGGTTGGAACAGTAGACCGGCAATCAAAGACCATAGCTCGAATGCCAGCGCAGTCCAAAGCGTCCTTTTTTACACAGAAAGATTTTCAAATTCTTTAATATTTGAATTTATTGGCATTATTTGCAATATAAGAGTTTGAAATTGTCTACGAGGACACCTGTCGGCAACTTATCCTATCTGTTACGCGACTAGTGAATCTCCGATGGTGTAGGTAGTGCGAGAAATTTCAAACTCGAGTCCCAGCGCAGTCCAAAGTGCCTTTTCTCTACAGACAGATTTGCAAATTCATTAAAATTCAAATTAATGGGTATTATTTATGATTAATAAATTTATATTGTCTACGGGGACACCTGTCGGCAACGTATCCCATTTGAAACGTGACACGTAATTCTTCGATGATGTAGGCTGTGCAAGAAGTTTCTAACTCAACTAATTAATTCGAAATCATTTATAGCTGCAAGGCGGAGCCACTAGGCGATATGTGGAGATCTTCCTTTGGAGAATGAGATGTCGGCGCCTGTAACACTCAGTGGTTAGAGCAGTATACCCTCAATCGAAAGACCATGGCTCGAATGCCAGCGCAGTCCAAAGCGTCCTTTTTTACACAGAAAGATTTTCAAATTCTTTAATATTTGAATTTATTGGCATTAGTTGCGATATAAGAGTTTGAAATTGTCTACCTGGACACCTGTCGGCAATGTATCCTATCTGTTACGCGACTATTGATTCTTAGATCATGTAGGCAGTGGAAGAAATTTCTATCTCAACTCATTAATTCGAAATCATTTATAGCTGCAAGGCGGAGCCACTAGGCGATATGTGGAGATCTTCCTTTGGAGAAAGAGATGTCGGCGCCTGTAAAACTCAGTGGTTTGAGCAGTAGACCCTCAATCGAAAGACCATGGCTCGAATGCCAGCGCAATCCAAAGCGTCCTTTTTTACAAAGAAAGATTTTCAATTTCTTTAATATTTGAATTTATTGGCATTATTTGCGATATAAGAGTTTGAAATTGTCTACCAGGATACCTGTCGGCAATGTATCCTATCTGTTACGCGACTAGTGATTCTTAGATCATGTAGGCTGTGGAAGAAATTTCTAACTCAACTAATTAATTTGAAATCAATTAAACCCGAAAGGCGGAGCCACTAGGCGATATGTGGAGATCTTCCTTTGGAGAAAGAGATGTCGGCGCCTGTAAAACTCAGTGGTTTGAGCAGTAGACCCTCAATCGAAAGACCATGGCTCGAATGCCAGCGCAGTCCAAAGCGTCCTTTTTTACACAGAAAGATTTTCAAATTCTTTAATATTTGAATTTATTGGCATTATTTGCGATATAAGAGTTTGAAATTGTCTACGAGGACATCTGTCGGCAACGTATCCTATTTGACACGCGACTAGTAATTCTCCGGTAATGTAGGCTGTGGAAGAAATTTCTAGCTCAACTCATTAATTTGAAATCAATTAAAACCGCAAGGCGGAGCCACTAGGCGATATGTGGAGATCTTCCTTTGGAGAAAGAGATTTCGGCGCCTGTAAAACTCAGTGGTTGGAACAGTAGACCGGCAATCAAAGACCATGGCTCGAATGCCAGCGCAGTCCAAAGCGTCCTTTTTTACACAGAAAGATTTTCAAATTCTTTAATATTTGAATTTATTGGCATTATTTGCGATATAAGAGTTTGAAATTGTCTACCAGGACACCTGTCGGCAACTTATCCTATCTGTTACGCGACTAGTGATTCTCCGATGATGTAGGTAGTGGCAGAAATTTCAAACTCGAATCCCAGCGCAGTCCAAAGTGCCTTTTCTCTACAGACAGATTAACAAATTCATTAAAATTTAAATTAATGGGTATTATTTACAATTAATGAATTTTTATTTTCTACGTGGACAACTGTCGGCAACGTATCCTATTTGAAACGTGACACGTAATTCTTCGACGATGTAGGCTGTGCAAGAACTTTCTAACTCAACTAATTAATTTGAAATCACTTATAGCTGCAAGGCGGAGCCACTAGGCGATATGTGGAGATCTTCCTTTGGAGAAAGAGATGTCGGCGCCTGTAAAACTCAGTGGTTAGAGCAGTAGACCGGCAATCGAAAGACCATGGCTCGAATGCCAGCGCAGTCCAAAGCGTCCTTTTTTACACAGAAAGATTTTCAAATTCTTTAATATTTGAATTTATTGGCATTATTTGCGATATAAGAGTTTGAAATTGTCTACCAGGAAACCTGTCGGCAACGTATCCTATCTGTAACGCGACTAGTAATTCTTAGATCATGTAGGCAGTGGAAGAAATTTCTAACTCAACTAATTGATTCGAAATCATTTATAGCTGCAAGGCGGAGCCACTAGGCGATATGTGGAGATCTTCTTTTGGAGAATGAGATGTGGGCGCCAGTAAAACTCAGTGGTTAGAGCAGTATACCCTCAATCGAAAGACCATGGCTCGAATGAAAGCGCAGTCCAAAGCGTACTTTTTTACACAGAAAGATTTTCAATTTCTTTAATATTTGAATTTATTGGCATTATTTGCGATATAAGAGTTTGAAATTGTCTACCAGGATACCTGTCGGCAATGTATCCTATCTGTTACGCGACTAGTGATTCTTAGATCATGTAGGCAGTGGAAGAAATTTCTATCTCAACTAATTGATTCGAAATCATTTATAGCTGCAAGGCGGAGCCACTAGACGATATGTGGAGATCTTCTTTTGGAGAATGAGATGTGGGCGCCAGTAAAACTCAGTGGTTAGAGCAGTATACCCTCAATCGAAAGACCATGGCTCGAATGAAAGCGCAGTCCAAAGCGTCCTTTTTTACACAGAAAGATTTTCATTTTCTTTAATATTTGAATTTATTGGCATTATTTGCGATATAAGAGTTTGAAATTGTCTTAGAGGACACCTGTCGGCAATGTATCCTATTTGTCACGCGACTAGTCATTCTCCGGTAATGTAGGCTGTGGAAGAAATTTCTAACTCAACCAATTAATTTGAAATCATATAAACCCGCAAGGCGGAGCCACTAGACGATATATGGAGATCTTCCTTTGGAGAAAGAGATGTCGGCGCCAGTATAACTGAGGGGTTAGAGAAGTAGACCGGCAATCGAAAGACCATGGCTCGAATGCCAGCGGAGTCCAAAGCGTCCTTTTTTACACAGAAAGATTTTCAAATTCTTTAATATTTGAATTTATTGGCATTAGTTGCGATATAAGAGTTTGAAATTGTCTACCAGGACACCTGTCGGCAATGTATCCTATCTGTTACGCGACTAGTGATTCTTAGATCATGTAGGCAGTGGAAGAAATTTCTATCTAAACTCATTAATTCGAAATCATTTATAGCTGCAAGGCGGAGCCACTAGGCGATATGTGGAGATATTCCTTTGGAGAACGAGATGTCGGCGCCTGTGTAGCTTAGTGGTTAGAGCAGAAGACCGGCAATCGAAAGACCATGGCTCGAATCCCAGCCCAGTCCAAAGCGTCCTTTTTTACACAGAAAGATTTTCAAATTCTTTAATATTTGAATTTATTGGCATTATTTGCGATATAAGAGATTGAAATTTTCTACGAGGACACCTGTCGGCAACGTATCCTATTTGACACGCGACTAGTAATTCTCCGGTAATGTGAGCTGTGGATGAAATTTCTAACTCAACTAATTAATTTGAAATCAATTAAACCCGAAAGGCGGATCCACTAGGCGATATGTGAAGATCTTTCCTTGGAGAAAGAGATGTCGGCGCCTGTAAAACTCAGTGGTTAGAGCAGTAGACCGGCAATGAAAAGACCATGGCTCGAATGACAGCGCAGTCCAAAGCGTCCTTTTTTACACATAAATATTTTCAAATTCTATAATATTTGAATTTATTGGCATTATTTGCGATATAAGAGTTTGAAATTGTCTACCAGGACACCTGTCGGCAACTTATCCTATCTGTTACGCGACTAGTGATTCTCCGATGGTGTAGGTAGTGGCAGAAATTTCAAACTCGAATCCCAGCGCAGTCCAAAGTGCCTTTTCTCTACAGACAGATTTGCAAATTCATTAAAATTTAAATTAATGGGTATTATTTACGATTAATGAATTTTTATTGTCTACGGGGACACCTGTCGGCAACGTATCCTATTTGACACGCGACTAGTAATTCTCCGATAATGTAGGCTGTGGAAGAAATTTCTAACTCAACTAATTAATTTGAAATCAATTAAACCCGCAAGGCGGAGCCACTAGACGGTATAAGGAGATCTTCCTTTGAGAAAGAGATTTCGGCGCCTGTAAAACTCAGTGGTTACAGCAGTAGACTGGCAGTCGAAAGACGAGGGCTCGAATGCCAGCGCAGTCCATCGCGTCCTTTTTACACCGAAAGATTTTCAAATTCAACAATATTTGAATTTATTGGCATTATTTGCGATATAAGAATTTGAAATTGTCTACGAGGACACCTGTCGGCAACGTATCCTATTTGACACGCGACTAGTAATTCTCCGATAATGTAGGCTGTGGAAGAAATTTCTAACTCCACTAATTAATTTGAAATCAATTAAACCCGCAAGGCGGAGCCACTAGGCGATATGTGAAGATCTTCCTTTGGAGAAAGAGATGTCGGAGCCTGTAAAACTCAGTGGTTAGAGCAGTAGACCGGCAATGAAAAGACCATGGCTCGAATGACAGCGCAGTCCAAAGCGTCCTTTTTTACACAGAAATATTTTCAAATTCTTTAATATTTGAATTTATTGGCATTATTTTCGATATAAGAGTTTGAAATTGTCTACGAGGACACCTGTCGGCAACGTATCCTATTTGACACGCGACTAGTAATTCTCCGATAATGTAGGCTGTGGAAGAAATTTCTAACTCCACTAATTAATTTGAAATCAATTAAAACCGCAAGGCGGAGCCACTAGGCGATATAAGGAGATCTTCCTTTGAGAAAGAGATTTCGGCGCCTGTAAAACTCAGTGGTTACAGCAGTAGACCGGCAATCGAAAGACCATAGCTCTAATGCCAGCGCAGTCCAAAGCGTCCTTTTTTACACAGAAAGATTTTCAAATTCTTTAATATTTGAATTTATTGGCATTATTTGCGATATAAGAGTTTGAAATTGTCTACGAGGACACCTGTCGGCAACTTATCCTATCTGTTACGCGACTAGTGATTCTCCGATGGTGTAGGTAGTGGCAGAAATTTCAAACTCGAGTCCCAGCGCAGTCCAAAGTGCCTTTTCTCTACAGACAGATTTGCAAATTCATTAAAATTCAAATTAATGGGTATTATTTACGATTAATGAATTTATATTGTCTACGGGGACAACTGTCGGCAACGTATCCTATTTGAAACGTGACACGTAATTCTTCGATGATGTAGGCTGAGCAAGAAGTTTCTATCTCAACTAATTAATTTGAAATCATGTAAACCCGCAAGGCGGAGCCACTAGACGGTATAAGGAGATCTTCCTTTGGAGAAAGAGATGTCGGCGCCTGTAGAACTCAGTGGTTAGAGAAGTAGGCCGGCAATCGAAAGACCATGGCTCGAATCCCAGCGCAGTCCAAAGCGTCCTTTTTTACACAGAAAGATTTTCAAATTCTTTAATATTTGAATTTATTGGCATTATTTGCGATATAAGAGTTTGAAATTGTCTACGAGGACACCTGTCAGCAACGTATCCTATTTGAAACGTGACACGTAATTCTTCGATGATGTAGGCTGTGCAAGAAGTTTCTAACTCAACTAATTAATTTGAAATCAATTAAACCCGCAAGGCGGAGCCACTAGGCGATATAAGGAGATCTTCCTTTGGAGAAGGAGATGTCGGCGCCTGTAGAACTCAGTGGTTAGAGAAGTAGGCCGGCAATCGAAAGACCATGGCTCGAATCCCAGCGCAGTCCAAAGCGTCCTTTTTTACACAGAAAGATTTTCAAATTCTTTAATATTTGAATTTATTGGCATTATTTGCGATATAAGAGTTTGAAATTGTCTACGAGGACATCTGTCGGCAACGTATCCTATTTGACACGCGACTAGTAATTCTCCGGTAATGTAGGCTGTGGAAGAAATTTCTAACTCAACTCATTAATTTGAAATCAATTAAAACCGCAAGGCGGAGCCACTAGGCGATATGTGGAGATCTTCCTTTGGAGAAAGAGATTTCGGCGCCTGTAAAACTCAGTGGTTGGAACAGTATACCGGCAATCGAAAGAACATAGCTCGAATGCCAGCGCAGTCCAAAGCGTCCTTTTTTACACAGAAAGATTTTCAAATTCTTTAATATTTGAATTTATTGGCATTATTTGCGATATAAGAGTTTGAAATTGTCTACGAGGACACCTGTCGGCAACTTATCCTATCTGTTACGCGACTAGTGATTCTCCGATGGTGTAGGTAGTGGCAGAAATTTCAAACTCGAGTCCCAGCGCAGTCCAAAGTGCCTTTTCTCTACAGACAGATTTGCAAATTCATTAAAATTCAAATTAATGGGTATTATTTTCGATTAATGAATTTATATTGTCTACGGGGACAACTGTCGGCAACGTATCCTATTTAAACGTGACACGTAATTCTACGATGATGTAGGCTGTGGAAGAAATTTCTAACTGAACTAATTAATTTGAAATAAATTAAAACCGCAAGCCGGAGCCACTGGGCGATATGAGGAGATCTTCCTTTGGAGAAAGAGATGTCGGCGCCTGTAAAACTCAGTGGTTAGAGCAGTAGACCGGCAGTCGAAAGGACATGGCTCGAATGCCAGCGCAGTCCAAAGCGTCCTTTTTTACACAGAAAGATTTTCAAATTCTTTAATATTTGAATTTATTGGCATTATTTGCGATATAAGAGTTTGAAATTGTCTACGAGGACACCTGTCGGCAACTTATCCTATCTGTTACGCGACTAGTGATTCTCCGATGGTGTAGGTAGTGGCAGAAATTTCAAACTCGAGTCCCAGCGCAGTCCAAAGTGCCTTTTCTCTACAGACAGATTTGCAAATTCATTAAAATTCAAATTAATGGGTATTATTTACGATTAATGAATTTATATTGTCTACGGGGACAACTGTCGGCAACGTATCCTATTTGAAACGTGACACGTAATTCTTCGATGATGTAGGCTGTGCAAGAAGTTTCTAACTCAACTAATTAATTTGAAATCAATTAAACCCGCAAGGCGGAGCCTCTAGGCGATATAAGGAGATCTTCCTTTGGAGAAGGAGATGTCGGCGCCTGTAGAACTCAGTGGTTAGGGAAGTAGGCCGGCAATCGAAAGACCATGGCTCGAATGCCAGCGCAATCCAAAGCGTCCTTTTTTACACAGAAAGATTTTCAGTTTCTTTAATATTTGAATTTATTGGCATTATTTGCGATATAAGAGTTTGAAATTGTCTACCAGGACACCTGTCGGCAATGTATCCTATCTGTTACGCGACTAGTGATTCTTAGATCATGTAGGCAGTGGAAGAAATTTCTATCTCAACTAATTAATTCGAAATCATTTATAGCTGCAAGGCGGAGCCACTAGGCGATGTGTGGAGATCTTCCTTTGGAGAAAGAGATGTCGGCGCCTGTAAAACTCAGTCGTTAGAGCAGTAGACCCTCAATCGAAAGACCATGGCTCGAATGCCAGCGCAATCCAAAGCGTCCTTTTTTACACAGAAAGATTTTCAATTTCTTTAATATTTGAATTTATTGGCATTATTTGCGATATAAGAGTTAGAAATTGTCTACGAGGACACCTGTCGGCAACGTATCCTATTTGACACGCGACTATTAATTCTTTGGTAATGTAGGCTGTGGAAGAAATTTCTAACTCAACCAATTAATTTGAAATCATATAAACCCGCAAGGCGGAGCCACTAGACGATATATGGAGATCTTCCTTTGGAGAAAGAGATGTCGGCGCCTGTAAAACTCAGTGGTTAGAGCAGTAGACCGGCAATCGAAAGAACATGGCTCGAATGCCAGCGCAGTCCAAAGCGTCCTTTTTTACACAGAAAGATTTTCAAATTCTTTAATATTTGAATTTATTGGCATTATTTGCGATATAAGAGTGTGAAATTGTCCACGAGGACACATGTCGGCAATGTATCCTATCTGTTACGCGACTAGTGATTCTTAGATCATGTAGGCAGTGGAAGAAATTTCTATCTCAACTCATGATTTCGAAATCATTTATAGCTGCAAGGCGAAGCCACTAGGCGATATGTGGAGATCTTCCTTTGAGAAAGAGATTTCGGCGCCTGTAAAACTCAGTGGTTACAGCAGTAGACCGGCAATCAAAAGACCATGGCTCGAATGCCAGCGCAGTCCAAAGCGTCCTTTTTTACACAGAAAGATTTTCAAATTCTTTAATATTTGAATTTATTGGCATTATTTGCGATATAAGAGTTTGAAATTGTCTACCAGGACACCTGTCGGCAATGTATCCTATCTGTTACGCGACTAGTGATTCTTAGATCATGTAGGCAGTGGAAGAAATTTCTATCTCAACTAATTAATTCGAAATAATTTATAGCTACAAGGCGGAGCCACTAGGCGTAATAAGGAGATCTTCCTTTGGAGAAAGAGATGTCGGCGCCTGTAGAACTGAGGGGTTAGAACAGTAGACCGGCAATCGAAAGACCATGGCTCGAATGCCAGCGCAGTCCAAAGCGTCCTTTTTTACACAGAAAGATTTTCAAATTCTTTAATATTTGAATTTATTGGCATTATTTGCGATATAAGAGTTTGAAATTGTCTACGAGGACACCTGACGGCAACTTATCCTATCTGTTACGCGACTAGTGATTCTGCGATGGTGTAGGTAGTGGCAGAAATTTCAAACTCGAGTCCCAGCGCAGTCCAAAGTGCCTTTTCTCTACAGACAGATTTGCAAATTCATTAAAATTCAAATTAATGGGTATTATTTACGATTAATAAATTTATATTGTCTACGGGGACAACTGTCGGCAACGTATCCTATTTGAAACGTGACACGTAATTCTTCGATGATGTAGGCTGTGCAAGAAGTTTCTATCTCAACTAATTAATTTTAAATCAAGTAAACCCGCAAGGCGGAGCCACTATACGATTTAAGGAGATCTTCCTTTGGAGAAAGAGATGTCGGCGCATATAGAACTCAGTGGTTACAGAAGTTTGCCGGCAATCGAAAGACCATGGCTCGAATACCAGCGCAGTCCAAAGCGTCCTCTTTTACACAGAAAGATTTTCAAATTCTTTAATATTTGAATTTATTGGCATTATTTGCGATATAAGAGTTTGAAATTGTCTACGAGGACACCTGTCGGCAACGTATCCTATTTGAAACGTGACACGTAATTCTTCGATGATGTAGGCTGTGCAAGAAGTTTCTAACTCAACTAATTAATTTGAAATCAATTAAACCCGCAAGGCGGAGCCACTAGGCGATATAAGGAGATCTTCCTTTGGAGAAGGAGATGTCGGCGCCTGTAGAACTCAGTGGTTAGAGAAGTAGGCCGGCAATCGAAAGACCATGGCTCGAATGCCAGCGCAGTCCAAAGCGTCCTTTTTTACACAGAAAGATTTTCAAATTCTTTAATATTTGAATTTATTGGCATTATTTGCGATATAAGAGTTTGAAATTGTCTACGAGGACATCTGTCGGCAACGTATCCTATTTGACACGCGACTAGTAATTCTCCGGTAATGTAGGCTGTGGAAGAAATTTCTAGCTCAACTCATTAATTTGAAATCAATTAAAACCGCAAGGCGGAGCCACTAGGCGATATGTGGAGATCTTCCTTTGGAGAAAGAGATTTCGGCGCCTGTAAAACTCAGTGGTTGGAACAGAATACCGACAATCGAAAGACCATAGCTCGAATGCCAGCGCAGTCCAAAGCGTCCTTTTTTACACAGAAAGATTTTCAAATTCTTTAATATTTGAATTTATTGGCATTATTTGCGATATAAGAGTTTGAAATTGTCTACGAGGACACCTCTCGGCAACTTATCCTATCTGTTACGCGACTAGTGATTCTCCGATGGTGTAGGTAGTGGCAGAAATTTCAAACTCGAGTCGAAGCGCAGTCCAAAGTGCCTTTTCTCTACAGACAGATTTGCAAATTCATTAAAATTCAAATTAATGGGTTCTATTTACGATTAATAAATTTATATTGTCTACGGGGACAACTGTCGGCAACGTATCCTATTTGAAACGTGACACGTAATTCTTCGATGATGTAGGCTGTGCAAGAAGTTTCTAACTCAACTAATTAATTTGAAATCAATTAAACCCGCAAGGCGGAGCCACTAGGCGATATGTGGAGATCTTCCTTTGGAGAAAGAGATGTCGGCGCCTGTAAAACTCAGTGGTTTGAGCAGTAGACCCTCAATCGAAAGACCATGGCTCGAATGCCAGCGCAATCCAAAGCGTCCTTTTTTACACAGAAAGATTTTCAATTTCTTTAATATTTGAATTTATTGGCATTATTTGCGATATAAGAGTTTGAAATTGTCTACCAGGACACCTGTCGGCAACGTATCCTATTTGACACGCGACTATTAATTCTTCGGTAATGTAGGCTGTGGAAGAAATTTCTAACTCAACCAATTAATTTGAAATCATAAAAACCCGCAAGGCGGAGCCACTAGACGATATATGGAGATCTTCCTTTGGAGAAAGAGATGTCGGCGCCTGTAAAACTCAGTGGTTAGAGCAGTAGACCGGCAATCGAAAGACCATGGCTCGAATGCCAGCGCAGTCCAAAGCGTCCTTTTTTACAGAGAAAGATTTTCAAATTCTTTAATATTTGAATTTATTGGCATTATTTGCGATATAAGAGTGTGAAATTGTCCACGAGGACACATGTCGGCAATGTATCCTATCTGTTACGCGAATAGTGATTCTTAGATCATGTAGGCAGTGGAAGAAATTTCTATCTCAAATTATTAATTCGAAATCATTTATAGCTGCAAGGCGGAGCCACTAGGCGTTGTGTGGAGATCTTCCTTTGGAGAAAGAGATGTCGGCGCCTGTAAAACTCACTGGTTAGAGCAGTAGACCGGCAATCGAAAGACCATGGCTCGAATGCCAGCGCAGTCCAAAGCGTCCTTTTTTACACAGAAAGATTTTCAGTTTCTTTAATATTTGAATTTATTGGCATTATTTGCGATATAAGAGTTTGAAATTGTCTACCAGGACACCTGTCGGCAATGTATCCTATCTGTTACGCGACTAGTGATTCTTAGATCATGTAGGCAGTGGAAGAAATTTCTATCTCAACAAATTAATTCGAAATCATTTATAGCTGCAAGGCGGAGCCACTAGGCGATATGTGGAGATCTTCCTTTGGAGAATGAGATCCTGGCGCCTGTAAACCTCAGTGGTTAGAGCAGTAGACCGGCAATCGAAAGACCATGGCTCGAATGCCAGCGGCGTCCAAAGCGTCCTTTTTTACACAGAAAGATTTTCAAATTCTTTAATATTTGAATCTACTGGCATTATTTGCGATATAAGAGTTTGAAATTGTCTACGAGGACACCTGTCGGCAACGTATCCTATCTGTTACGCGACTAGTGATTCTTAGATCATGTAGGCAGTGGAAGAAATTTCTATCTCAACTAATTAATTCGAAATCATTTATAGCTGCAAGGCGGAGCCACTAGGTGATATGTGGAGATCTTCCTTTGGAGAATGAGATGTCGGCCCCTGTAAAACTCAGTGGTTAGAGCAGTAGACCGGCAATCGAAAGACCATGGCTCGAATGCCAGCGCAGTCCAAAGCGTCCTTTTTTACACAGAAAGATTTTCAAATTCTTTAATATTTGAATTTATTGGCATTATTTGCGATATAAGAGTGTGAAATTGTCTACGAGGACACATGTCGGCAACGTATCCTATCTTTTACGCGACTAGTAATTCTCGGATAATGTAGGATGTGGAAGAAATTTCTAACTCCAATAATTAATGTGAAATCAATTAAACCCGCAAGGCGGAGCCACTAGGCGATATAAGGTGATCTTCCTTTGGGGAAAGAGATGTCGGCGCCTGTATAACTCAGTGGTTAGGGCAGTTGGCCTGCAATCGAAAGACCATGGCTCGAATCCCAGCGCAGTCCAAAGCGTCCTTTTTTACACAGAAAGATTTTCAATTTCTTTAATATTTGAATTTATTGGCATTATTTGCGATATAAGAGTTTGAAATTGTCTTCGAGGACACCTGTCGGCAACTTATCCTATCTGTTACGCGACTAGTTATTCTCCGATGGTGTAGGTAGTGGCATAAATTTCAAACTCGAATCCCAGCGCAGTCCAAAGTGCCTTTTCTCTACAGACAGATTTGCAAATTCATTAAAATTCAAATTAATGGTTATTATTTACGATTAATAAATTTATATTGTCTAGGGGGACACCTGTCGGCAACGTATCCTGTTTGAAACGTGACACGTAATTCTTCGATGATGTAGGCTGTGCAAGGAGTTTCTAACTCAACTAATTAATTTGAAATCAATTAAACCCGCAAGGCGGAGCCTCTAGGCGATATAAGGAGATCTTCCTTTGGAGAAGGAGATGTCGGCGCCTGTAGAACTCAGTGGTTAGAGAAGTAGGCCGGAAGTCGAAAGACGATGGCTCGAATGCCAGCGCAGTCCATCGCGTCCTTTTTACACCGAAAGATTTTCAAATTCAACAATATTTGAATTTATTGGCATTATTTGCGATATAAGAGTTTGAAATTGTCTACCAGGACACCTGTCGGCAATGTATCCTATCTGTTACGCGACTAGTGATTCTTAGATCATGTAGGCAGTGGAAGAAATTTCTATCTCAACTAATTAATTCGAAATCATTTATAGCTGCAAGGCGGAGCCACTAGGCGTAATAAGGAGATCTTCCTTTGGAGAATGAGATCCTGGCGCCTGTAAACCTCAGTGGTTAGAGCAGTAGACCGGCAATCGAAAGACCATGGCTCGAATGCCAGCGGCGTCCAATGCGTTCTTTTTTTACACAGAAAGATTTTCAAATTCTTTAATATTTGAATTTATTGGCATTATTTGCGATATAAGAATTTGAAATTGTCTACGAGGACATCTGTCGGCAACGTATCCTATCTGTTACGCGACTAGTGATTCTTAGATCATGTAGGCAGTGGAAGAAATTTCTATCTCAACTAATTAATTCGAAATCATTTATAGCTGCAAGGCGGAGCCACTAGGCGATGTGTGGAGATCTTCCTTTGGAGAAAGAGATGTCGGCTATTGTAAAACTCAGTGGTTAGAGCAGTAGACCGGTAATCGAAAGACCATGTCTCGAATGCCAGCGCAGTCCAAAGCGTCCTTTTTTACACAGAAAGATTTTCAAATTCTTTAATATTTGAATTTATTGGCATTATTTGCGATATAAGAGTTTGAAATTGTCTACGAGGACACCTGTCGGCAACTTATCCTATCTGTTACGCGACTAGTGATTCTCCGATGGTGTAGGTAGTGGCATAAATTTCAAACTCGAATCCCAGCGCAGTCCAAAGTGCCTTTTCTCTACAGACAGATTTGCAAATTCATTAAAATTCAAATTAATGGTTATTATTTACGATTAATGAATTTATATTGTCTACGGGGACAACTGTCAGCAACGTATCCTATTTGAAACGTGACACGTAATTCTTCGATGATGTAGGCAGTGCAAGAAGTTTCTAACTCAACTAATTAATTTGAAATCAATTAAACCCGCAAGGCGGAGCCTCTAGGCGATATAAGGAGATCTTCCTTTGGAGAAGGAGATGTCGGCGCCTGTAGAACTCAGTGGTTAGAGAAGTAGGCCGGAAGTCGAAAGACGATGGCTCGAATGCCAGCGCAGTCCATCGCGTCCTTTTTACACCGAAAGATTTTCAAATTCAACAATATTTGAATTTATTGGCATTATTTGCGATATAAGAATTTGAAATTGTCTACGAGGACACCTGTCGGCAATGTATCCTATCTTTTACGCGACTAGTGATTCTTAGATCATGTAGGCAGTGGTAGAAATTTCTATCTCAACTAATTAATTCGAAATAATTTATAGCTACAAGGCGGAGCCACTAGGCGATATGTGGAGATCTTCCTTTGGAGAATGAGATCCTGGCGCCTGTAAACCTCAGTGGTTAGAGCAGTAGACCGGCAATCGAAAGACCATGGCTCGAATGCCAGCGGCGTCCAAAGCGTCTTTTTTTACACAGAAAGATTTTCAAATTCTTTAATATTTGAATTTATTGGCATTATTTGCGATATAAGAATTTGAAATTGTCTACGAGGACATCTGTCGGCAACGTATCCTATCTGTTACGCGACTAGTGATTCTTAGATCATGTAGGCAGTGGAAGAAATTTCTATCTCAACTAATTAATTCGAAATCATTTATAGCTGCAAGGCGGAGCCACTAGGTGATATGTGGAGATCTTCCTTTGGAGAATGAGATGTCGGCCCCTGTATAACTCAGGGGTTAGAGCAGTAGACCGGCAATCGAAAGACCATGGCTCGAATGCCAGCGCAGTCCAAAGCGTCCTTTTTTACAGAGAAAGATTTTCAAATTCTTTAATATTTGAATTTATTGGCATTATTTGCGATATAAGAGTGTGAAATTGTCTACGATGACACATGTCGGCAACGTATCCTATCTTTTACGCGACTAGTAATTCTCGGATAATGTAGGATGTGGAAGAAATTTCTAACTCCACTAATTAATGTGAAATCAATTAAACCCGCAAGGCGGAGCCACTAGGCGATATAAGTTGATCTTCCTTTGGGGAAAGAGATGTCGGCGCCTGTATAACTCAGTGGTTAGGGCAGTTGGCCTGCAATCGAAAGACCATGGCTCGAATCCCAGCGCAGTCCAAAGCGTCCTTTTTTACACAGAAAGATTTTCAAATTCTTTAATATTTGAATTTATTGGCATTATTTGCGATATAAGAGTTTGAAATTGTCTACGAGGACACCTGTCGGCAACTTATCCTATCTGTTACGCGACTAGTGATTCTCCGATGGTGTAGGTAGTGGCAGAAATTTCAAACTCGAGTCCCAGCGCAGTCCAAAGTGCCTTTTCTCTACAGACAGATTTGCAAATTCATTAAAATTCAAATTAATGGTTATTATTTACGATTAATAAATTTATATTGTCTAGGGGGACACCTGTCGGCAACGTATCCTGTTTGAAACGTGACACGTAATTCTTCGATGATGTAGGCTGTGCAAGGAGTTTCTAACTCAACTAATTAATTTGAAATCAATTAAACCCGCAAGGCGGATCCACTAGGCGATATAAGGAGATCTTCCTTTGGAGAATGAGATGTCGGCGCCTGTAAACCTCAGTGGTTAGAGCAGTAGACCGGCAATCGAAAGACCATGGCTCGAATGCCAGCGGCGTCCAAAGCGTCCTTTTTTACACAGAAAGATTTTCAAATTCTTTAATATTTGAATTTATTGTCATTATTTGCGATATAAGAGTGTGAAATTGTCCACGAGGACACATGTCGGCAACGTATCCTATCTGTTACGCGACTAGTGATTCTTAGATCATGTAGGCAGTGGATGAAATTTCTATCTCAACTAATTAATTCGAAATCATTTATAGCTGCAAGGCGGAGCCACTAGGTGATATGTGGAGATCTTCCTTTGGAGAATGAGATGTCGGCCCCTGTAAAACTCAGTGGTTAGAGCAGTAGACCGGCAATCGAAAGACCATGGCTCGAATGCCAGCGGCGTCCAAAGCGTCCTTTTTTACACAGAAAGATTTTCAAATTCTTTAATATTTGAATTTATTGGCATTATTTGCGATATAAGAGTGTGAAATTGTCCACGAGGACACATGTCGGCAACGTATCCTATCTGTTACGCGACTAGTGATTCTTAGATCATGTAGGCAGTGGAAGAAATTTCTATCTCAACTAATTAATTCGAAATCATTTATAGCTGCAAGGCGGAGCCACTAGGTGATATGTGGAGATCTTCCTTTGGAGAATGAGATGTCGGCCCCTGTAAAACTCAGTGGTTAGAGCAGTAGACCGGCAATCGAAAGACCATGGCTCGAATCCCAGCGCAGTCCAAAGCGTCCTTTTTTACACAGAAAGATTTTCAAATTCTTTAATATTTGAATTTATTGGCATTATTTGCGATATAAGAGTGTGAAATTGTCTACGAGGACACATGTCGGCAACGTATCCTATCTTTTACGCGACTAGTAATTCTCCGATAATGTAGGATGTGGAAGAAATTTCTATCTCAACTAATTAATTCGAAATCATTTATAGCTGCAAGGCGGAGCCACTAGGTGATATGTGGAGATCTTCCTTTGGAGAATGAGATGTCGGCCCCTGTAAAACTCAGTGGTTAGAGCAGTAGACCGGCAATCGAAAGACCATGGCTCGAATGCCAGCGCAGTCCAAAGCGTCCTTTTTTACACAGAAAGATTTTCAAATTCTTTAATATTTGAATTTATTGGCATTATTTGCGATATAAGAGTTTGAAATTGTCTACGAGGACACCTGTCGGCAACTGATCCTATCTGTTACGCGACTAGTGATTCTCCGATGGTGTAGGTAGTGGCAGAAATTTCAAACTCGAGTCCCAGCGCAGTCCAAAGAGCCTTTTCTCTACAGACAGATTTGAAAATTCATTAAAATTCAAATAAATGTTTAATATTTACGATTAATAAATTTATATTGTCTACGGGGACAACTGTCGGCAACGTATCCTATTTGAAACGTGACACGTAATTCTTCGATGATGTAGGCAGTGCAAGAAGTTTCTAACTCAACTAATTAATTTGAAATCAATTAAACCCGCAAGTCGGAGCCTCTAGGCGATATAAGGAGATCTTACTTTGGAGAAGGAGACGTCGGTGACTGTAGAACTCAGTGGTTAGAGCAGTAGACCGGCAATCGAAAGACCATGGCTCGAATGCCAGCGCAGTCCAAAGCGTGCTTTATTACACCGAAAGATTTTCGAATTCAACAATATTTGAATTTATTGGCATTATTTGCGATATAAGAGTTTGAAATTGTCTACGAGGACACCTGTCGGCAACGTATCCTATTTGACACGCGACTAGTACTTCTCCGGTAATGTGAGCTGTGGAAGAAATATCTAACTCAACTAATTAATTTGAAATCAATTAAACCCGAAAGGCGGAGCCACTAGGCGATATGTGAAGATCTTCCTTTGGAGAAAGAGATGTCGGCGCCTGTAAAATTCAGTGGTTAGAGCAGTAGACCGGCAATGAAAAGACCATGGCTCGAATGCCAGCGCAGTCCAAAGCGTACTTTTTTACACAGAAAGATTTTCAAATTCTTTAATATTTGAATTTATTGGCATTATTTGCGATATAAGAGTTTGAAATTGTCTACGAGGACACCTGTCGGCAACGTATGCTATCTGTTACGCGACTAGTGATTCTCCGATGGTGTAGGTAGTGGCAGAAATTTCAAACTCGAGTCCCAGCGCAGTCCAAAGTGCCTCTTCTCTACAGACAGATTTGCAAATTCATTAAAATTCAAATTAATGGTTATTATTTACGATTAATAAATTTATATTGTCTAGGGGGACACCTGTCGGCAACGTATCCTATTTGAAACGTGGCACGTAATTCTTCGATGATGTAGGCTGTGCAAGAAGTTTCTAACTCAACTAATTAATTTGAAATCAATTAAACCCGCAAGGCGGGGCCATTAGGCGATATAAGGAGATCTTCCTTTGGAGAAGGAGATGTCGGCGCCTGTATAACTCAATGGTTAGAGCAGTAGGCCTGCAATCGAAGGACCATGGCTCGAATCCCAGCGCAGTCCAAAGCGTCCTTTTTTACACAGAAAGATTTTCAATTTCTTTAATATTTGAATTTATTGGCATTATTTGCGATATAAGAGTTTGAAATTGTCTACCAGGATACCTGTCGGCAATGTATCCTATCTGTTACGCGACTAGTGATTCTTAGATCATGTAGGCAGTGGAAGAAATTTCTGTCTCAACTAATTAATTCGAAATCAATTAAACCTGCACGGCGGAGCCACTAGGCGATATAAGGAGATCTTCCTTTGGAGAAAGAGATGTCGGCGCCTGTATAATTCAGTGGTTAGAGCAGTAGTCCGGCAATCGAAAGACCATGGCTCGAATGCCAGCGCAGTCCAAAGCGTCCTTTTTTACACAGAAAGATTTTCAAATTCTTTAATAATTGAATTTATTGGCATTATTTGCGATATAAGAGTTTGAAATTGTCTACGAGGACACCTGTCGGCAACGTATCCTATCTGTTACGCGACTAGTGATTCTTAGATCATGTAGGCAGTGGAAGAAATTTCTGTCTCAACTAATTAATTCGAAATCATTTATAGCTGCAAGGCGGAGCCATTGGGCGATATGTGGAGATCTTCCTTTGGAGAAAGAGATGTCGGCGCCTGTAAAACTCAGTGGTTAGAGAAGTAGGCCGGCAATCGAAAGACCATGGCTCTAATGCCAGCGCAGTCCAAAGCGTCCTTTTGTACACAGAAAGATTTTCAAATTCTTTAATATTTGAATTTATTGGCATTATTTGCGTCATAAGAGTGTGAAATTGTCTACGAGGACACATGTCGGCAACGTATCCTATCTGTTACGAGACTAGTAATTCTCCGATAATGTAGGCTGTGGAAGAAATTTCTAACTCCACTAATTAATTTGAAATCAATTAAACTCCGCAAGGCGGAGCCACTAGGCGATATGTGGAGATCTTCCTTTGGAGAATGAGATGTCGGCGCCTGTAAAACTCAGTGGTTAGAGCAGTAGACCGGCAATCGAAAGACCATCGCTCGAATGCCAGCGCAGTCCAAAGTGTCCTTTTTTACACAGAAAGATTTTCAAATTCTTTAATATTTGAATTTATTGGCATTATTTGCGATATAAGAGTTTGAAATTGTCTACGAGGACACCTGTCGGCAACTTATCCTATCTGTTACGCGACTAGTGATTCTCCGATGGTGTAGGTAGTGGCAGAAATTTCAAACTCGAGTCCCAGCGCAGTCCAAAGTGCCTTTTCTCTACAGACAGATTTGCAAATTCATTAAAATTCAAATTAATGGGTATTATTTACGATTAATGAATTTATATTGTCTAGGGGACAACTGTCAGCAACGTATCCTATTTGAAACGTGACACGTAATTCTTCGATGATGTAGGCAGTGCAAGAAGTTTCTAACTCAACTAATTAATTTGAAATCAATTAAACCCGCAAGGCGGAGCCACTAGGCGATATAAGGAGATCTTCCTTTGGAGAAAGAGATGTCGGCGCCTGTAAAACTCAGTGGTTAGAGCAGTAGACCGGCAATCGAAAGAACATGGCTCGAATGCCAGCGCAGTCCAAAGCGTCCTTTTTTACACAGAAAGATTTTCAATTTCTTCAATATTTGAATTTATTGGCATTATTTGCGATATTAGAGATTGAAATTGTCTACGAGGACACCTGTCGGCAACTTATCCTATCTGTTACGCGACTAGTTATTCTCCGATGGTGTAGGTAGTGGCATAAATTTCAAACTCGAATACCAGCGCAGTCCAAAGTGCCTTTTCTCTACAGACAGATTTGCAAATTCATTAAAATTTAAATTAATGGGTATTATTTACGATTAATGAATTTATATTGTCTACGGGGACAACTGTCAGCAACGTATCCTATTTGAAACGTGACACGTAATTCTTCGATGATGTAGGCTGTGCAAGAAGTTTCTAACTCAACTAATTAATTTGAAATCAATTAAACCCGCAAGGCGGAGCCACTAGGCGATATAAGGAGATCTTCCTTTGGAGAAAGAGATGTCGGCGCCTGTAGAACTCAGTGGTTGGAGAAGTAGGCCGGCAATCGAAAGATCATGGCTCGAATCCCAGCGCAGTCCAAAGCGTCCTTTTTAAACAGAAAGATTTTCAAATTCTTTAATATTTGAATTTATTGGCATTATTTGCGATATAAGAGTTTGAAATTTTCTACGAGGACATCTGTCGGCAACGTATCCTATTTGAAACGCGACTAGTAATTCTCCGGTAATGTAGGCTGTGGAAGAAATTTCTAGCTCAACTCATTAATTTGAAATCAATTAAAACCGCAAGGCGGAGCCACTGGACGATATATGGAGATCTTCCTTTGTAGAAAGAGATGTCGGCGCCTGTAGAACTCAGTGGTTGGAGCAGTAGTCCGGCAATCGAAAGACCATGGCTCGAATGACAGCGCAGTCCAAAGCGTCCTTTTTTACACATAAATATTTTCAAATTCTTTAATATTTGAATTTATTGGCATTATTTGCGATATAAGAGTGTGAAATTGTCCACGAGGACACCTGTCGGCAACTTATCCTATCTGTTACGCGACTAGTTATTCTCCGATGGTGTAGGTAGTGCAAGAAGTTTCTAACTCAACTAATTAATTTGAATTCAATTAAACCCGCAAGGCGGATCCACTAGACGATATAAAGAGATCTTCCTTTGATGAAAGAAATGTCGGCGCCTTTATAATTCTGTGGTTAGAGCAGTAGGCCGGCAATCGAAAGACCATGGCTCGAATGCCCGCGCAGTCCGAAGCGTCCTTTTTTACACAGAAAGATTTTAAATTCGTTAATATTTGAATTTATTGGCATTTCTTGCGGTATAAGAGTTTGAAATTGTCTACCAGGACACCTGTCGGAAATGTATCCTATCTGTTACGCGACTAGTGATTCTTAGATCATGTAGGCAGTGGAAGAAATTTCTAACTCAAATAATTAATTCGAAATCATTTTCAGCTGCAAGGCGGAGCCACTAGGCGATATGTGGAGATCTTCCTTTGGAGAAAGAGATGTCGGCGCCTGTAAAACTCAGTGGTTGGAGTAGTAGACCGGCAATCGAAAGACCATTACTCGAATGCCAGCGCAGTCCAAAGCGTCCTTTTTTACACAGAAAGATTTTCAAATTCTTTAATATTTGAATTTATTGGCATTATTTGCGATATAAGAGTTTGAAATTGTCTACCAGGACACATGTCGGCAATGTATCCTATCTGTTACGCGACTAGTGATTCTTAGATCATGTAGGCAGTTGAAGAAATTTCTGTCTCAACTAATTAATTCGAAATCATTTATAGCTGCAAGGCGGAGCCATTGGGCGATATGTGGAGATCTTCCTTTGGAGAACGAGATGTCGTCGCCTGTAAAACTCAGTGGTTAGAGCAGTAGACCGGCAGTCGAAAGGACATGGCTCGAATGCCAGCGCAGTCCAAAGCGTCTTTTTTACACAGAAAGATTTTCAAATTCTTTAATATTTGAATTTACTTTCATTATTTGCGATATAAGAGTTTGAAATTGTCTACGAGGACACCTGTCGGCAATGTATCCTATCTGTTACGCGACTAGTGATTCTTAGATCATGTAGGCAGTGGAAGAAATTTCTATCTCAACTAATTAATTCGAAATCATTTATAGCTGCAAGGCGGAGCCACTAGGCGATGTGTGGAGATCTTCCTTTGGAGAAAGAGATGTCGGCGCCTGTAAAACTCAGTGGTTAGAGCAGTAGACCGGAAATCGAAAGACCATGGCTCGAATGCCAGCGGAGTCCAAAGCGTCCTTTTTTACACAGAAAGATTTTCAAATTCTTTAATATTTGAATTTATTGGCATTATTTGCGTCATAAGAGTGTGAAATTGTCTACGAGGACACATGTCGGCAACGTATCCTATCTGTTACGCGACTAGTAATTCTCCGATAATGTAGGCTGTGGAAGAAATTTCTAACTCCACTAATTAATTTGAAATCAATTAAACCCGCAAGGCGGAGCCACTAGGCGATATGTGAAGATCTTCCTATGGAGAATGAGATGTCGGCGCCTGTAAAACTCAGTGGTTAGAGCAGTAGACCGACAATCGAAAGACCATCGCTAGAATGCCAGCGCAGTCCAAAGTGTCCTTTTTTACAAAGAAAGATTTTCAAATTCTTTAATATTTGAATTTACTGGCATTATTTGCGATATAAGAGTTTGAAATTGTCTACGAGGACACCTGTCGGCAACTTATCCTATCTGTTACGCGACTAGTGATTCTCCGATGGTGTAGGTAGTGGCAGAAATTTCAAACTCGAGTCCCAGCGCAGTCCAAAGTGCCTTTTCTCTACAGACAGATTTGCAAATTCATTAAAATTCAAATTAATGGGTATTATTTACGATTAATGAATTTATATTGTCTACGGGGACAACTGTCGGCAACGTATCCTATTTGAAACGTGACACGTAATTCTTCGATGATGTAGGCTGTGGAAGAAGTTTCTATCTCAACTAATTAATTTGAAATCAATTAAACCCGCAAGGCGGAGCCACTAGGCGATATAAGGAGATCTTCCTTTGGAGAAAGAGATGTCGGCGCCTGTAAAACTCAGTGGTTTGAGCAGTAGACCGGTAATCGAAAGACCATGTCTCGAATGCCAGCGCAGTCCAAAGCGTCCTCTTTTACACAGAAAGATTTTCAATTTCTTTAATATTTGAATTTATTGGCATTATTTGCGATATAAGAGTTTGAAATTGTCTACCAGGACACCTGTCGGAAACTTATCCTATCTGTTACGCGACTAGTGATTCTCCGATTGTGTAGGTAGTGGCATAAATTTCAAACTCGAATTCCAACGCAGTCCAAAGTGCCTTTTCTCTACAGACAGATTTGCAAATTCATTAAAATTTAAGTTAATGGGTATTATTTACGATTAATGAATTTTTATTGTCTACGAGGACATCTGTCGGCAACGTATCCTATTTGACACGCGACTAGTAATTCTCCAGTTATGTAGGCTGTGGATGAAATTTCTAGCTCAACTCATTAATTTGAAATCAATTAAAACCGCAAGGCGGAGCCACTAGGCGATATGTGGAGATCTTCCTTTGGAGAAAAAGATGTCGGCGCCTGTAAAACTCAGTGGTTAGAGCAGTAGACCGGCAATCGCAAGACCATGGCTCGAATGCCAGCGGAGTCCAAAGCGTCCTTTTTTACACAGAAAGATGTTCAAATTCTTTAATATTTGAATTTATTGGCATTATTTGCGATATAAGAGTGTGAAATTGTCCACGAGGACACATGTCGGCAATGTATCCTATCTGTTACGCGACTAGTGATTCTTAGATCATGTAGGCAGTGGAAGAAATTTCTATCTCAACTCATTAATTCGAAATCATTTATAGCTGGAAGGCGAAGCCACTAGGCGATATGTGGAGATCTTCCTTTGGAGAAAGAGATGTCGGCGCCTGTAAAACTCAGTGGTTTGAGCAGTAGACCGGCAATCAAAGACCATGGCTCGAATGCCAGCGCAGTCCAAAGCGTCCTTTTTTACACAGAAAGATTTTCAAATTCTTTAATATTTGAATTTATTGGCATTATTTGCGATATAAGAGTTTGAAATTGTCTACCAGGACACCTGTCGGCAATGTATCCTATCTGTTACGCGACTAGTGATTCTTAGATCATGTAGGCAGTGGAAGAAATTTCTATCTCAACTAATTAATTCGAAATCATTTATAGCTGCAAGGCGGAGCCACTAGGCGATGTGTGGAGATCTTCCTTTGGAGAAAGAGATGTCGGCGCCTGTAAAACTCAGTCGTTAGAGCAGTAGACCGGTAATCGAAAGACCATGTCTCGAATGCCAGCGGAGTCCAAAGCGTCCTTTTTTACACAGAAAGATTTTCAAATTCTTTAATATTTGAATTTATTTGCATTATTTGCGATATAAGAGTGTGAAATTGTCCACGAGGACACATGTCGGCAATGTATCCTATCTGTTACGCGACTAGTTATTCTTAGATCATGTAGGCAGTGGAAGAAATTTCTATCTCAACTAATTAATTCGAAATCATTTATAGCTGCAAGGCGAAGCCACTGGGCGATATGAGGAGATCTTCCTTTGGAGAAAGAGATGTCGGCGCCTGTAAAACTCAGTGGTTAGAGCAGTAGACCGGCAGTCGAAAGGACATGGCTCGAATGCCAGCGCAGTCCAAAGCGTCCTTTTTTAAACAGAAAGATTTTCAAATTCTTTAATATTTGAATTTATTGGCATTATTTGCGATATAAGAGTTTGAAGTTGTCTACCAGGACACCTGTCGGCAACTTATCCTATCTGTTGCGCGACTAGTGATTCTTAGATCATGTAGGCAGTGGAAGAAATTTCTATCTCAACTAATTAATTCGAAATAATTTTTAGCTACAAGGCGGAGCCACTAGGCGATATAAGGAGATCTTCCTTTGGAGAAAGAGATGTCGGCGCCTGTAGAACTCAGTGGTTAGGGAATTAGGCCGGCAATCGAAAGACCATGGCTCGAATCCCAGCGCAGTCGAAAGCGTCCTTTTTTACACAGAAAGATTTTCAAATTCTTTAATATTTAAATTTATTGGCATTATTTGCGATATAAGAGTTTGAAATTGTCTACGAGGACACCTGTCGGCAACGTATGCTATCTGTTACGCGACTAGTAATTCTCCGATAATGTAGGTAGTGGCAGAAATTTCAAACTCGAGTCCCAGCGCAGTCCAAAGTGCCTTTTCTCTACAGACAGATTTGCAAATTCATTAAAATTCAAATTAATGGGTATTATTTACGATTAATAAATTTATATTGTCTACGGGGACAACTGTCGGCAACGTATCCTGTTTGAAACGTGACACGTAAGTCTTCGATGATGTAGGCTGTGCAAGAAGTTTCTAACTCAACTAGTTAATTTGATATCAATTAAACTCCGCAAGGCGGATCCACTAGGCGATATAAGGAGATCTTCCTTTGGAGCAAGAGATGTCGGTGCCTATAGAACTCAGTGGTTAGAGAAGTATGCCGGCAATCGAAAGTCCATGGCTCGAATCTTAGCGCAGTCCAATGCGTTCTTTTTTTACACAGAAAGATTTTCAAATTCTTTAAAATATTAAATTTATTTGCATTATTTGCGATATAAGAGTGTGAAATTGTCCACGAGGACACATGTCGGCAATGTATCCTATCTGTTACGCGACTAGTGATTCTTAGATCATGTAGGCAGTGGAAGAAATTTCTATCTCAACTAATTAATTCGAAATCATTTATAGCTGCAAGGCGGAGCCACTAGGCGATATGTGGAGATCTTCCTTTGGAGAAAGAGATGTCGGCGCCTGTAAAACTCAGTCGTTAGAGCAGTAGACCGGCAATCGAAAGACCATGGCTCGAATGCCAGCGGAGTCCAAAGCGTCCTTTTTTACACAGAAAGATTTTCAAATCCTTTAATATTTGAATTTATTGGCATTATTTGCGATATAAGAGTGTGAAATTGTCCACGAGGACACATGTCGGCAACTTATCCTATCTTTTACGCGACTAGTGATTCTTAGATCATGTAGGCAGTGGAAGAAATTTCTATCTCAACTAATTAATTCGAAATAATTTATAGCTACAAGGCGGAGCCACTAGGCGTAATAAGGAGATCTTCCTTTGAGAAATAGATGTCGGCTATTGTAAAACTCAGTGGTTAGGGAATTAGGCCGGCAATCGAAAGACCATGGCTCGAATCCCAGCGCAGTCCAAAGCGTCCATTTTTAAACCGAAAGATTTTCAAATTCAACAATATTTGAATTTATTGGCATTATTTGCGATATAAGTGTTTGAAATTGTCTACGAGGACACCTGTCGGCAACTTATCCTATCTGTTACGCGACTAGTGATTCTCCGATGGTGTAGGTAGTGGCAGAAATTTCAAACTCGAGTCCCAGCGCAGTCCAAAGTGCCTTTTCTCTACAGACAGATTTGCAAATTCATTAAAATTCAAATTAATGGGTATTATTTACGATTAATGAATTTATATTGTCTACGGGGACAACTGTCGGCAACGTATCCTATTTGAAACGTGACACGTAATTCTTCGATGATGTAGGCTGAGCAAGAAGTTTCTATCTCAACTAATTAATTTGAAATCATGTAAACCCGCAAGGCGGAGCCACTAGACGATATAAGGAGATCTTCCTTTGGAGAAAGAGATTATGGCGCCTATAGAACTCAGTGGTTAGAGAAGTATGCCGGCAATCGAAAGTCCATGGCTCGAATCCCAGCGCAGTCCAAAGCGTCATTTTTTCCACAGAAAGATTTTCAAAATTCTTTAAAATTTAAATTTATTGGCATTATTTGCGATATAAGAGTTTGAAATTGTCTACGAGGACACCTGTCAGCAACGTATCCTATTTAAACGTGACACGTAATTCTTCGATGATGTAGGCTGTGCAAGAACTTTCTAACTCAACTAATTAATTTGAAATCAATTAAACCCGCAAGGCGGAGCCACTAGGCGATATGTGGAGATCTTCCTTTGGAGAAAGAGATGTCGGCGCCTGTAAAACTCAGTGGTTTGAGCAGTAGACCGGTAATCGAAAGACCATGGCTCGAATGCCAGCGCAGTCCAAAGCGTCCTTTTTTACACAGAAAGATTTTCAAATTCTTTAATATTTGAATTTATTGGCATTATTTGCGATATAAGAGTGTGAAATTGTCTACGAGGACACCTGTCGGCAACGTATCCTATCTGTTACGCGACGAGTGATTCTTAGATCATGTAGGCAGTGGAAGAAATTTCTATCTCAACTAATTTATTCGAAATCATTTTCAGCTGCAAGGCGGAGCCACTAGGCGATATGTGGAGATCTTCCTTTGGAGAAAGAGATGTCGGCGCCTGTAAAACTCAGTGGTTGGAGTAGTAGACCGGCAATCGAAAGACCATTACTCGAATGCCAGCGCAGTCCAAGGAGTCCTTTTTTACACAGAAAGATTTTCAAATTCTTTAATATTTAAATTTATTGGCATTATTTGCGATATAAGAGTGTGAAATTGTTTACGAGGACATCTGTCGGCAACGTATCCTATTTGACACGCGACTAGAAATTCTCGGGTAATGTAGGCTGTGCAAGAAATTTCTAACCCAACTCATTAATTTGAAATCAATTAAAACCGCAAAGCGGAGCCACTAGGCGATATGTGGAGATCTTCCTTTGGAGAAAGAGATTTCGGCGCCTGTAAAACTCAGTGGTTGGAACAGTAGACCGGCAATCGAAAGAAAATGGCTCGAATCCCATCGCAGTCCAAAGCGTCCTTTTTTACACAGAAAGATTTTCAAATTCTTTAATATTTGAATTAATTGGCATTATTTGCGATATAAGAGTTTGAAATTGTCTAGGAGGACACATGTTCGCAACGTATCCTATTTGACACGCGACTAGAAATTCTCGGGTTATGTAGGCTGTCGAAGAATTTTCTAACTCAACTCATTAATTTGAATTCAATTAAAACCGCAAGGCGGAGCCACTAGGCGATATGAGGAGATTTTCCTTTGGAGAAAGAGATGTCGGCGCCTGTATAACTCAGTGGTTAGAGCAGCAGGCCGGGAATCGAACGACCATGGCTCGAATGTCAGCGCAGTCCAAAGCGTCCTTTAAAACACAGGAAGATTTTCAAATTCTTTAATATTTGAATTTATTGGCATTATTTGCGATATAAGAGTTTGCAATTGTCTAGGAGGACACATGTTCGCAACGTATCCTATTTGACCCGCGACTAGTAATTCTCCGATAATGTAGGCTGTGGAAGAAAGTTCTATCTCAATTAATTAATTTGAAATCAATTAAACCCGCAAGGCGGAGCCACTCGGCGATATAAGGAGATCTTCCTTTGGAGAAAGAGATGTCGGCGCCTGTATAACTCAGGGGTTAGAGCCGAAGACCGGCAATCGAAAGACCATGGCTCGAATCCCAGCGCGGTCCAAAGCGTCCTTTTTTACACAGAAAGATTTTCAAATTCTTAATTATTTGAATTTATTGGCATTATGTGCGATATAAGAGTTTGAAATTGTCTACGAGGACACCTGTCGGCAACTTATCCTATCTGTTACGCGACTAGTAATTCTCCGATAATGTAGGCTGTGGAAGAAATTTCTAACACAACTAATTAATTCGAAATCATTTAAAGCTGCAAGGCTGAGCCACTAGGCGATATAAGGAGATCTTCCTTTGGAGAAAGAGATGTCGGCTCCTGTGTAGCTCAGTGGTTAGAACAGCAGGCCGGCAATCGAAAGACCATGGCTCGAATCCCAGCGCAGTCCAAAGCGTCCTTTTTTACACAGAAATATTTTCAAATTCTTTAATATTTGAATTTATTGGCATTATTTGCGATATAAGAGTGTGAAATTGTCTACGAGGACACATGTCGGCAATGTATCCTATCTGTTAGGCGACTAGTGATTCTTAGATCATGTAGGCAGTGGAAGAAATTTCTATCTCAACTAATTAATTCGAAATCATTTATAGCTGCAAGGCGGAGCCACTAGGCGATATGTGGAGATCTTCCTTTGGAGAAAGAGATGTCGCCGCCTGTATAACTCAGTGGTTAGAGCAGTAGGCCGGCAATCGAAAGACCATGGCTCGAATCCCAGCGCAGTTCCAAGCGTCCTTTTTTACACAGAAAGATTTTCAAATTCTTAATTATTTGATTTTATTGGCATTATTTGCGATATAAGAGTTTGAAATTGTCTACGAGGACACCTGTTTCGGCAACTTATCCTATCTGCTACGCGACTAGTGATTCTCCGATGGTGTAGGTAGTGGCAGAAATTTCAATCTCGAGTCCCAGCGCAGTCCAAAGTGCCTTTTCTCTACAGACAGATTTGCAAATTCATTAAAATTCAAATTAAAGGTTATTATTTACGATTAATAAATTTATATTGTCTAGGGGGACACCTGTCGGCAACGTATCCTGTTTGAAACGTGACACGTAATTCTTCGATGATGTAGGCTGTGCAAGAAGTTTCTAACTCAACTAATTAATTTGAAATCAATTAAACTCCGCAAGGCGGAGCCACTAGGCGATATAAGGAGATCGTCCTTTGGAGAAAGAGATGTCGGTTCCTGTAGAACTCAGTGGTTAGAGCAGTAGACCGGCAATCGAAAGACCATGGCTCGAATGCCAGCGCAGTCCAAAGCGTACTTTTTTACACAGAAAGATTTTCAAATTCTTTAATATTTGAATTTATTGGCATTATTTGCGATATAAGAGTGTGAAATTGTCTACGATGACACATGTCGGCAATGTATCCTATCTGTTACGCGACTAGTGATTCTTAGATCATGTAGGCAGTGGAAGAAATTTCTATCTCAACTAATTTATTCGAAATCATTTATAGCTGCAAGGCGGAGCCACTAGGCGATATGTGGAGATCTTCCTTTGGAGAATGAGATGTCGGCGCCTGTAAAACTCAGTGGTTAGAGCAGTCGACCGGCAATCGAAAGACCATGGCTCGAATGCCAGCGCAGTCCAAAGCGTACTTTTTTACACAGAAAGATTTTCAAATTCTTTAATATTTGAATTTATTGGCATTATTTGCGATATAAGAGCTTGAAATTGTCTACGAGGACATCTGTCGGCAACGTATCCTATTTGAAACGCGACTAGAAATTCTCGGGTAATGTAGGCTGTGCAAGAAATTTCTAACCCAACTCATTAATTTGAAATCAATTAAAACCGCAAAGCGGAGCCACTAGGCGATATGTGGAGATCTTCCTTTGGAGAAAGAGATTTCGGCGCCTGTAAAACTCAGTGGTTAGAACAGTATACCGGCAATCGAAAGAACATGGCTCGAATGCCAGCGCAGTCCAAAGCGTCCTTTTTTACACAGAAAGATTTTCAAATTCTTTAATATTTGAATTAATTGGCATTATTTGCGATATAAGAGTTTGAAATTGTCTAGGAGGACACATGTTCGCAACGTATCCTATTTGACACGCGACTAGAAATTCTCGGGTTATGTAGGCTGTCGAAGAATTTTCTAACTCAACTCATTAATTTGAATTCAATTAAAACCGCAAGGCGGAGCCACTAGGCGATATGTGGAGATTTTCCTTTGGAGAAAGAGATGTCGGCGCCTGTATAACTCAGTGGTTAGAGCAGCAGGCCGGGAATCGAACGACCATGGCTCGAATGTCAGCGCAGTCCAAAGCGTCCTTTAAAACACAGGAAGATTTTCAAATTCTTTAATATTTGAATTTATTGGCATTATTTGCGATATAAGAGTTTGCAATTGTCTAGGAGGACACATGTTCGCAACGTATCCTATTTGACCCGCGACTCGTAATTCTTCGATAATGTAGGCTGTGGAAGAAATTTCTTACTCAATTAATTAATTTGAAATCAATTAAACCAGTAACTCGGAGCCACTCGGCGATATAAGGAGATCTTCCTTTGGAGAAAGAGATGTCGGCGCCTGTATAACTCAGTGGTTAGAGCAGTAGGCCTGCAATCGAAAGACCATGGCTCGAATCCCAGCGCAGTCCAATGCGTTCTTTTTTTACACAGAAAGATTTTCAAATTCTTAATTATTTGAATTTATTGGCATTATTTGCGATATAAGAGTTTAAAATTGTCTACGAGGACACCTGTTGACAACGTATCCTATCTGTTACGCGAATAGTAATTCTCCGATAATGTAGGCTGTGGATGAAATTTCTAACACAACTAATTAATTCGAAATCATTTAAAGCTGCAAGGCTGAGCCACTAGGCGATATAAGGAGATCTTCCTTTGGAGAAAGAGATGTCGGCTCCTGTGTAGCTCAGTGGTTAGAACAGCAGGCCGGCAATCGAAAGATCATGGTTCGAATCCCAGCGCAGTCCAAAGCGTCCTTTTTTACACATAAATATTTTCAAATTCTTTAATATTTGAATTTATTGGCATTATTTGCGATATAAGAGTGTGAAATTGTCTACGAGGACACATGTCGGCAATGTATCCTATCTGTTACGCGACTAGTGATTCTTAGATCATGTAGGCAGTGGAAGAAATTTCTATCTCAACTAATTAATTCGAAATCATTTATAGCTGCAAGGCGGAGCCACTAGGCGTCGTGTGGAGATCTTCCTTTGGAGAAAGAGATGTCGGCGCCTGTATAACTCAGTGGTTAGAGCAGTAGGCCTGCAATCGAAAGACCATGGCTCGAATCCCAGCGCAGTCCAAAGCGTCCTTTTTTACACAGAAAGATGTTCAATTTCTTTATTTTTTGAATCTTCTGGCATTATTTGCGATATAAGAGTTTGAAATTGTCTACGAGGACACCTGTCGGCAACTTATCCTATCTGTGACGCGACTAGTTATTCTCCGATGGTGTAGGTAGTGGCAGAAATTTCAATCTCGAGTCCCAGCGCAGTCCAAAGTGCCTTTTCTCTACAGACAGATTTGCAAATTCTTTAAAATTTAAATTAACGGTTATTATTTACGATTAATGAATTTATATTGTCTACGGGGACAACTGTCAGCAACGTATCCTATTTGAAACGTGGCACGTAATTCTTCGATGATGTAGGCTGTGCAAGAAGTTTCTAACTCAACTAATTAATTTGAAATCAATTAAACCCGCAAGGCGGGGCCATTAGGCGATATAAGGAGATCTTCCTTTGGAGAAGGAGATGTCGGCGCCTGTAGAACTCAGTGGTTAGAGAAGTATGCCGGAAATCTAAAGTCGATGGCTCGAATCCCAGCGCAGTCCAAAGCGTCCTTTTTTACACAGAAAGATTTTCAATTTCTTTAATATTTGAATTTATTGGCATTATTTGCGATATAAGAGTTTGAAATTGTCTACGAGGACACCTGTCGGCAACTTATCCTATCTGTTACGCGACTAGTGATTCTCCGATGGTGTAGGTAGTGGCATAAATTTCAAACTCGAATCCCAGCGCAGTCCAAAGTGCCTTTTCTCTACAGACAGATTTGCAAATTCATTAAAATTTAAATTAATGGGTATTATTTACGATTAATGAATTTATATTGTCTACGGGGACAACTGTCAGCAACGTATCCTATTTGAAACGTGACACGTAATTCTTCGATGATGTAGGCAGTGCAAGAAGTTTCTAACTCAACTAATTAATTTGAAATCAATTAAACCCGCAAGGCGGAGCCTCTAGGCGATATGTGGAGATCTTCCTTTGGAGAAAGAGATGTCGGCGCCTGTAAAACTCAGTGGTTAGAGCAGTAGACCGGCAATCGAAAGACCATGGCTCGAATGCCAGCGCAGTCCAAAGCGTCCTTTTTTACACAGAAAGATTTTCAAATTCTTTAATATTTGAATTTATTGGCATTATTTGCGATATAAGAGTGTGACATTGTCTAAGAGGACACCTGTCGGCAATGTATCCTATCTGTTACGCGACTAGTGATTCTTAGATCATGTAGGCAGTGGAAGAAATTTCTATCTCAACTAATTAATTCGAAATAATTTATAGCAACAAGGCGGAGCCACTAGGCGTAATAAGGAGATCTTCCTTTGGAGAAAGAGATGTCGGCGCCTGTATAACTCAGTGGTTAGAGAAGTATGCCGGCAATCGAAAGTCCATGGCTCGAATCCCAGCGCAGTCCAAAGCGTCCTTTTTTACACAGAAAGATTTTCAAATTCTTTAATATTTGAATTTATTGGCATTATTTGCGATATATGAGTTTGAAATTGTCGTCGAGGACACCTGTCGGCAACTTATCCTATCTGTTACGCGACTAGTTATTCTCCGATGGTGTAGGTAGTGCAAGAAGTTTCTAACTCAACTAATTAATTTGAAATCAATTAAACCCGCAAGGCGGAGCCACTAGGCGATATGTGAAGATCTTCCTTTGGAGAAAGAGATGTCGGCGCCTGTAAAACTCAGTGGTTAGAGCAGTAGACCGGTAATCGAAAGACCAGCGCAGTCCAAAGCGTCCTTTTTTACACAGAAAGATTTTCAAATTCTTTAATATTTGAATTTATTGGCATTATTTGCGATATAAGAGTGTGAAATTGTCTACGAGGACACCTGTCGGCAATGTATCCTATCTGTTACGCGACTAGTGATTCTTAGATCATGTAGGCAGTGGAAGAAATTTCTATCTCAACTAATTAATTCGAAATCATTTATAGCTGCAAGGCGGAGCCACTAGGCGATGTGTGGAGATCTTCCTTTGGAGAAAGAGATGTCGGCGCCTGTAAAACTCAGTCGTTAGAGCAGTAGACCGGTAATCGAAAGACCATCGCTCGAATGCCAGCGCAGTCCAATGCGTCCTTTTTTACACAGAAAGATTTTCAAATTCTTTAATATTTGAATTTATTGGCATTGTTTGCGATATAAGAGTTTGAAATTGTCTACCAGGACACCTGTCGGCAATGTATCTTTTCTGTTACGCGACTAGTGATTATTAGATCATGTAGGCAGTGGAAGAAATTTCTATCTCAACTAATTAATTTTAAATCAAGTAAACCCGCAAGGCGGAGCCACTAGTCGATATGTGGAGATCTTCCTTTGAGAAAGAGATTTCGGCGCCTGTAAAACTCAGTGGTTAGAACAGTATACCGGCAATCGAAAGAACATGGCTCGAATGCCAGCGCAGTCCAAAGCGTCCTTTTTTACACAGAAAGATTTTCAAATTCTTTAATATTTGAATTAATTGGCATTATTTGCGATATAAGAGTTTGAAATTGTCTAGGAGGACACATGTTCGCAACGTATCCTATTTGACACGCGACTAGAAATTCTCGGGTTATGTAGGCTGTCGAAGAATTTTCTAACTCAACTCATTAATTTGAATTCAATTAAAACCGCAAGGCGGAGCCACTAGGCGATATGTGGAGATCTTCCTTTGGAGAAAGAGATGTCGGCGCCTGTATAACTCAGTGGTTAGAGCAGCTGGCCGGGAATCGAACGACCATGGCTCGAATGTCAGCGCAGTCCAATGCGTACTTTAAAACACAGGAAGTTTTTCAAATTCTTTAATATTTGAATTTATTGGCATTATTTGCGATATAAGAGTTTGCAATTGTCTCGGAGGACACATGCCCGCAACGTATCCTATTTGACCCGCGACTAGTAATTCTCCGATAATGTAGGCTGTGGAAGAAATTTCTAACTCAATTAATTAATTTCAAATCAATTAAACCCGCAAGGCGGAGCCACTCGGCGATATAAGGAGATCTTCCTTTGGAGTTAGAAATGTCGGCGCCTGTATAAATCAGTGGTTAGAGCATTAGACCCGCAAACGAATGTCCATGGCTCGAATCACAGCGCAGTCCAAAGCGTCCTTTTTTAAACATAAAGATTTTCAGATTCTTAATTATTTGAATTTATTGGCATTATTTGCGATATAAGAGTTTAAAATTGTCTACGAGGACACCTGTTGACAACGTATCCTATCTGTTACGCGAATAGTAATTCTCCGATAATGTAGGCTGTGGATGAAATTTCTAACACAACTAATTAATTCGAAATCATTTAAAGCTGCAAGGCTGAGCCACTAGGCGATATAAGGAGATCTTCCTTTGGAGAAAGAGATGTCGGCTCCTGTGTAGCTCAGTGGTTAGAACAGCAGGCCGGCAATCGAAAGACCATGGCTCGAGTCCCAGCGCAGTCCAAAGCGTCATTTTTTACACAGAAAGATTTTCAAATTCTTTAATATTTGAATTTATTGGCATTATTTGCGATATAAGAGTGTGAAATTGTCTACGAGGACACATGTCGGCAACCTATCATATCTGAAACGCGACTAGTAATTCTCCGATCATGTAGGCAGTGGAAGAAATTTCTAACACAACTAATTAATTCGAAATCATTTATAGCCGCAAGGCGGAGCCACTAGGCGATATTTGGAGATCTTCATTTGGAGAATGAGATGTCGGCGCCTGTATAACTCAGTGGTTTGAACAGTAGTCCGGCAATCGAAAGACCATGGATCGAATCCCATCGCAGTCCGAAGCGTCCTTTTTTACACAGAAAGATTTTCAAATTCTTAATTATTTGAATCTATTGGCATTATTTGCGATATAAGAGTTTGAAATTGTCTACGAGGACACCTGTCGGCAACTTATCCTATCTGTGACGCGACTAGTTATTCTCCGATGGTGTAGGTAGTGGCAGAAATTTCAATCTCGAGTCCCAGCGCAGTCCAAAGTGCCTTTTCTCTACAGACAGATTTGCAAATTCTTTAAAATTTAAATTAACGGTTATTATTTACGATTAATGAATTTATATTGTCTACGGGGACAACTGTCAGCAACGTATCCTATTTGAAACGTGGCACGTAATTCTTCGATGATGTAGGCTGTGCAAGAAGTTTCTAACTCAACTAATTAATTTGAAATCAATTAAACCCGCAAGGCGGGGCCATTAGGCGATATAAGGAGATCTTCCTTTGGAGCAAGAGATGTCGGTGCCTGTAGAACTCAGTGGTTAGAGAAGTATGCCGGAAATCTAAAGTCGATGGCTCGAATCCCAGCGCAGTCCAAAGCGTCCTTTTTTACACAGAAAGATTTTCAAATTCTTTAATATTTGAATTTATTGGCATTATTTGCGATATAAGAGTTTGAAATTGTCTACGAGGACACCTGTCGGCAACTTATCCTATCTGTTACGCGACTAGTGATTCTCCGATGGTGTAGGTAGTGGCATAAATTTCAAACTCGAATCCCAGCGCAGTCCAAAGTGCCTTTTCTCTACAGACAGATTTGCAAATTCATTAAAATTTAAATTAATGGGTATTATTTACGATTAATGAATTTATATTGTCTACGGGGACAACTGTCAGCAACGTATCCTATTTGAAACGTGACACGTAATTCTTCGATGATGTAGGCAGTGCAAGAAGTTTCTAACTCAACTAATTAATTTGAAATCAATTAAACCCGCAAGGCGGAGCCACTAGGCGATATGTGAAGATCTTCCTTTGGAGAAAGAGATGTCGGCGCCTGTAAAACTCAGTGGTTAGAGCAGTAGACCGGCAATGAAAAGACCATGGCTCGAATGACAGCGCAGTCCAAAGCGTCCTTTTTTACACAGAAAGATTTTCAAATTCTTTAATATTTGAATTTATTGGCATTATTTGCGATATAAGAGTTTGAAATTGTCTACGAGGAAATCTGTCGGCAATGTATCCTATCTGTTACGCGACTAGTGATTCTTAGATCATGTAGGCAGTGGAAGAAATTTCTATCTCAACTAATTAATTCGAAATCAATTAAACCCGAAAGGCGGAGCCACTAGGCGATATAAGGAGATCTTCCTTTGGAGAAAGAGATGTCGGCGCCTGTATAACTCAGTGGTTAGAGAAGTATGCCGGAAATCTAAAGTCCATCGCTCGAATCCCAGCGCAGTCCAAAGCGTCCTTTTTTACACAGAAAGATTTTCAAATTCTTTAATATTTGAATCTACTGGCATTATTTGCGATATAAGAGTTTGAAATTGTCTACGAGGACACCTGTCGGCAACTTATCCTATCTGTGACGCGACTAGTTATTCTCCGATGGTGTAGGTAGTGCAAGAAGTTTCTAACTCAACTAATTAATTTAAAATCAATTAAACCCGCAAGGCGGAGCCACTAGGCGATATGTGGAGATCTTCCTTTGGAGAAAGAGATGTCGGCGCCTGTAAAACTCAGTGGTTAGAGCAGTAGACCGGCAATCGAAAGACCATGGCTCGAATGCCAGCGCAGTCCAAAGCGTCCTTTTTTACACAGAAAGATTTTCAAATTCTTTAATATTTGAATTTATTGGCATTATTTGCGATATAAGAGTGTGAAATTGTCTACCAGGAAACCTGTCGGCAATGTATCCTATCTGTTACGCGACTAGTGATTCTTAGATCATGTAGGCAGTGGAAGAAATTTCTATCTCAACTAATTAATTCGAAATCAATTAAACCCGAAAGGCGGAGCCACTAGGCGATATAAGGAGATCTTCCTTTGGAGAAAGAGATGTCGGCGCCTGTAGAACTCAGTGGTTAGAGAAGTATGCCGGCAATCGAAAGTCCATGGCTCGAATCCCAGCGCAGTCCAAAGCGTCCTTTTTTACACAGAAAGATTTTCAAATTCTTTAATATTTGAATTTATTGGCATTATTTGCGATATAAGAGTGTGAAATTGTCTACGAGGACACATGTCGGCAATGTATCCTATCTGTTACGCGACTAGTGATTCTTAGATCATGTAGGCAGTGGAAGAAATTTCTATCTCAACTAATTAATTCGAAATCATTTATAGCTGCAAGGCGGAGCCACTAGGCGTTGTGTGGAGATCTTCCTTTGGAGAAAGAGATGTCGGCGCCTGTAAAACTCAGTCGTTAGAGAAGTAGACCGGCAATCGAAAGACCATCGCTCGAATGCCAGCGCAGTCCAATGCGTCCTTTTTTACACAGAAAGATTTTCAAATTCTTTAATATTTGAATTTATTGGCATTGTTTGCGATATAAGAGTTTGAAATTGTCTACCAGGACACCTGTCGGCAATGTATCTTTTCTGTTACGCGACTAGTGATTATTAGATCATGTAGGCAGTGGAAGAAATTTCTATCTCAACTAATTAATTCGAAATCATTTATAGCTGCAAGGCGGAGCCACTAGGCGTCGTGTGGAGATCTTCCTTTGGAGAAAGAGATGTCGGCGCCTGTAAAACTCAGTGGTTAGAACAGTAGACCGGCAATCGAAAGACCATGTGTTGAATCCCAGAGCAGTCCAAAGCTTCCTTTTTTACAAAGAAAGATTTTCAAATTCTTTAATATTTGAATTTATAGGCATTATTTGCGATATAAGAGTGTGAAATTGTCTACGAGGACACAAGTCGGCAACGTATCCTATCTGTTACGCGACTAGTAATTCTCCGATTATGTGGGCTGTGGAAGAAATTTCTAACTCCACTAATTAATTTGAAATCAATTAAACCCGCAAGGCGGGGCCACTAGGCGATATGTGGAGATCTTCCTTTGGAGAAAGACATTTCGGCGCCTGTAAAACTCAGTGGTTAGAGCAGCAGGCTGGGAATCGAAAGACCATGGCTCGAATGCCAGCGCAGTCCAAAGCGTCCTTTTTTACACAGAAAGATTTTCAAATTCTTTAATATTTGAATTAATTGGCATTATTTGCGATATAAGAGTTTGAAATTGTCTAGGAGGACACATGTTCGCAACGTATCCTATTTGACACGCGACTAGAAATTCTCGGGTAATGTAGGCTGTGGAAGAAATTTCTAACTCAACTCATTAATTTGAATTCAATTAAAACCGCAAAGGCGGAGCCACTAGGCGATATGTGGAGATCTTCCTTTGGAGAAAGAGATTTCGGCGCCTGTAAAACTCAGTGGTTGGAACAGTAGACCGGCAATCAAAGACCATGGCTCGAATGCCAGCGCAGTCCAAAGCGTCCTTTTTTACACAGAAAGATCTTCAAATTCTTTAATATTTGAATTAATTGGCATTATTTGCGATATAAGTGTTTGAAATTGTCTAGGAGGACACATGTTCGCAACGTATCCTATTTGACACGCGACTAGAAATTCTCCGGTAATTTAGGCTGTTGAAGAAATTTCTAGCTCAACTCATTAATTTTAAATCAATTAAAACCGAAAGGCGGAGCCACTAGGCGATATGTGGAGATCTTCCTTTGGAGAAAGAGATTTCGGCGCCTGTACAACTCAGTGGTTAGAGCAGCAGGCCGGGAATCGAACGACCATGGCTCGAATGTCAGCGCAGTCCAAAGCGTCCTTTAAAACACAGGAAGATTTTCAAATTCTTTAATATTCGAATTTATTGGCATTATTTGCGATATAAGAGTTTGCAATTGTCTAGGAGGACACATGTTCGCAACGTATCCTATTTGCCACGCGACTAGTAATACTCCGATAATGTAGGCTGTGGAAGAAATTTCTAACTCATCTTATTAATTTGAAATCAATTAAACCTGCACGGCGGAGCCACTAGGCGATATAAGGAGATCTTCCTTTGGAGAAAGAGATGTCGGCGCCTGTATAATTCAGTGGTTAGAGCAGTAGTCCGGCAATCGAAAGACCATGGCTCGAATGCCAGCGCAGCCCAAAGCGACCTTTTTTACACAGAAAGATTTTCAAATTATTTTAAAATTTGAATTTATTGGCATTATTTGCGATATAAGAGTTTGAAATTGTCTACGAGGACACAAGTCGGCAACGTATCCTATCTGTTACGCGACTAGTAATTCTCCGATTATGTAGGCTGTGGAAGAAATTTCTAACTCAACTAATTAATTTGAAATCAATTAAACCCGCAAGGCGGAGCCACTAGGCGATATGTGAAGATCTTCCTTTGGAGAAAGAGTTTTCGGCGCCTGTAAAACTCAGGGTTTAGAGCTGTAGGCCGGCAATCGAAAGACCATGGCTCGAATCCCAGCGCAGATCAAAGCGTCCTTTTTTACACAGGAAAATTTTCAAATTCTTTAATCTTTGAATTTCTTGGCATTATTTGCGATATAAGAGTGTGAAATTGTATACGAGGACACCTGTCGGCACCGTATCCTATCTGAAACGCGACTAGTAATTCTCCGATCATGCAGGCAGAGCAAGCAATTTCTAACTAAACTAATTAATTTGAAATCAATTAAACCCGCAATGGGGAGCCACTAGCCGGTATAAGGAGATCTTCCTTTGAGAAAGAGATTTCGGCGCCTGTAAAACTCAATGGTTAGAGCAGTAGACCGGCAGTCGAAAGACCATGGCTCGAATGCCAGCGCAGTCCATCGCGTCCTTTTTTCACCGAAAGATTTTCAAATTCTTTAATATTTGAATTTTTGGCATTATTTGCGATATAAGAGTTTGAAATTGTCTACGAGGACATCTGTCGGCAACGTATCCTATTTGTCACGCGACTAGTGATTCTCCGGTAATGTGTGCTGTGGAAGAAATTTCTAACTCAACTAATTAATTTCAAATCAATTAAACCCGAAAGGCGGAGCCACTAGGCGATATGTGGAGATCTTCCTTTGAGAAAGAGATGTCGGCGCCTGTAAAACTCAGTGGTTAGAGCAGTAGACCGGCAATCGAAAGAACATGGCTCGAATGCCAGCGCAGTCCAAAGCGTCCTTTTTTACACAGAAAGATTTTCAAATTCTTTAATATTTGAATTTATTGGCATTATTTGCGATATAAGAGTGTGAAATTGTCTACGATGACACATGTCGGCAACGTATCCTATCTGTTACGCGACTAGTAATTCTCCTATAATGTAGGCTGTGGAAGAAATTTCTAAATCAACTAATTAATTTGAAATCAATTAAACCCGCAAGGCGGAGCCACTAGGCGATATGTGGAGATCTTCCTTTGGAGAAAGAGATGTCGCCGCCTGTATAACTCAGTGGTTAGAGCAGTAGGCCGGCAATCGAAAGACCATGGCTCGAATCCCAGCGCAGTTCCAAGCGTCCTTTTTTACACAGGAAAATTTTCAAATTCCGTAATATTTGAATTTATTGGCATTATATGAGATATAAGAGTTTGAAATTGTCTACGAGGACACCTGTCGGCAACCTATCATATCTGAAACGCTACTAGTAATTCTCCGATCATGTAGGCAGAGCAAGAAATTTCTAACTAAAATAATAAATTTGAAATCATTTATAGCTGCAAAACGGAGCAACTAGGCGATATATGGAGATCTTCCTTTGGAGAAAGAGATGTCGGCGCCTGTAAAACTCAGTGGTTAGAGCAGTAGTCCGGCAATCGAAAGACCATGGCTCGAATGCCAGCGCAGTCCAAAGCGTCCTTTTTTACACAGAAAGATTTTCAAATTCTTTAATATTTGAATTTATTGGCATTATTTGCGATATAAGAGTTTGAAATTGTCTACGAGGACACCTGTCGGCAACGTATCCTATTTGACACGCGACTAGTAATTCTCCGATAATGTAGGCTGTGGAATAAAGTTCTTACTCAATTAATAAATTTGAAATCAATTAAACCCGAAAGGCGGAGCCACTAGGCGATATGTGAAGATCTTCCTTTGGAGAAAGAGATGTCGGCGCCTGTAAAACTCAGTCGTTAGAGCAGTAGGCCGGCAATCGAAAGACCATGGCTCGAATGCCCGCGCAGTCCGAAGCGTCCTTTTTTACACAGAAAGATTTTCAAATTCTTTAATATTTGAATTTATTGGCATTATTTGCGATATAAGAGTTTGAAATTGTCTACGAGGACACCTGTCGGCAACGTATCATATCTGAAACGCGACTAGTAATTCTCCGATCATGCAGGCAGAGCAAGCAATTTCTAACTAATCTAATTAATTTGAAATCATTTATAGCTGCAAGACGGAGCAACTAGGCGATATATGGAGATCTTCCTTTGGAGAAAGAGATGTCGGCAAATGTGAAGCTCAGTGGTTAGAGCAGTAGCCAGGCAATCGAAAGACCATGGCTCGAATGCCAGCGCAGTCCAAAGCGTCCTTTTTTACACAGAAAGATTTTCAAATTCTTTAATATTTGAATTTATTGGCATTATTTGCGATATAAGAGTTTGAAATTCTCTACGAGGACACCTGTCGGCAACGTATCCTATTTAACACGCGACTAGTAATTCTCAGATAATGTAGGCTGTGGAAGAAATTTCTAACTCCACTAATTAATTTGAAATCAATTAAACCCGCAAAGCGGAGCCACTAGACGGTATAAGGAGATCTTCCTTTGAGAAAGAGATTTCGGCGCCTGTAAAACTCAATGGTTAGAGCAGTAGACCGGAAGTCGAAAGACGATGGCTCGAATGCCAGCGCAGTCCATCGCGTCCTTTTTTCACCGAAAGATTTTCAAATTCAACAATATTTGAATTTATTGGCATTATTTGCGATATAAGAATTTGAAATTGTCTACGAGGACACCTGTCGGCAACGTATCCTATTTGACACGCGACTAGTTATTCTCCGATGGTGTAGGTAGTGCAAGAAGTTTCTAACTCAACTAATTAATTTAAAATCAATTAAACCCGAAAGGCGGAGCCACTAGGCGATATGTGGAGATCTTCCTTTGGAGAAAGAGATGTCGGCGCCTGTAAAACTCAGTGGTTAGAGCAGTAGACCGGCAATCGAAAGACCATGGCTCGAGTCCCAGCGCAGTCCAAAGCGTCATTTTTTACACAGAAAGATTTTCAAATTCTTTAATATTTGAATTTATTGGCATTATTTGCGATATAAGAGTGTGAAATTGTCTACGAGGACACATGTTGGCATCGTATCCTATTTGTTACGCGACTAGTAATTCTCCGATAATGTAGGCTGTGGAAGAAATTTCTAAATCAACTAAGTATTTTCAAATCACTTAAACCCGCAAGGCGGAACCACTAGGCGATATAAGGTGATCTTCCTTTGGAGAAAGAGATGTCGCCGCCTGTATAACTCAGTGGTTAGAGCGGTAGGCCGGCAATCGAAAGACCATGGCTCGAATCCCAGCGCAGATCAAAGCGTCCTTTTTTACACAGGAAAATTTTCAAATTCCTTAATTATTTTGAATTTATTGGCATTATATGAGATATAAGAGTTTGAAATTGTCTACGAGGACACCTGTCGGCAACCTATCATATCTGAAACGCTACTAGTAATTCTCCGATCATGTAGGCAGTGCAAGAAATTTAAAACTCAACTAATTGATTTGAAATCATTTATAGCTGCAAGGCGGAGCCACTAGGCGATATAAGGTGATCTTCCTTTGGAGAAAGAGATGTCGGCGCCTGTAAAACTCAGTGGTTAGAGGAGTAGAAAGGCAATCGAAAGACCATGGCTCGAATGCCAGCGCAGTCCAAAGCGTCCTTTTTTACACAGAAAGATTTTCAATTTCTTCAATATTTGAATTTATTGGCATTATTTGCGATATAAGAGTTTGAAATTGTCTACGAGGACACCTGTC
The DNA here is from genome assembly GCA_030998225.1 of Diplolepis rosae. Classification (NCBI taxonomy): domain Eukaryota; kingdom Metazoa; phylum Arthropoda; class Insecta; order Hymenoptera; family Diplolepididae; genus Diplolepis; species Diplolepis rosae. The sequence continues at coordinate 2,990,651 of JAPYXD010000466.1, forward strand.
GGCAACGTATCCTATTTGACACGCGACTAGTAATTCTCCGATAATGTAGGCTGTGGAAGAAAGTTCTTACTCAATTAATAAATTTGAAATCAATTAAACCCGAAAGGCGGAGCCACTAGGCAATATGTGGAGATCTTCCTTTGGAGAAAGAGATTTCGGCGCCTGTAAAACTCAGTGGTTAGAGCAGTAGACAGGCAATCGAAAGACCATGGCTCGAATCCCAGCGCAGTCCAAAGCGTCCTTTTTTACACAGAAAGATTTTCAAATTCTTTAATATTTGAATTTATTGGCATTATTTGCGATATAAGAGTTTGAAATTGTCTACGAGGACACCTGTCGGCAACTTATCCTATCTGTTACGCGACTAGTGATTCTCCGATGGTGTAGGTAGTGGCAGAAATTTCAAACTCGAATCCCAGAGCAGTCCAAAGTTCCTTTTCTCTACAGACAGATTTGCAAATTATTTAAAATTTAAATTAATGGGTATTATTTACGATATATGAATTTATATTGTCTACGCGGACAACTGTCAGCAACGTATCCTATTTGAAACGTGACACGTAATTCTTCGATGATGTAGGCTGTGCAAGAAGTTTCTAACTCAACTAATTAATTTGAAATCAATTAAACCCGCAAGGCGGAGCCACTGGACGGTATAAGGAGATCTTCCTTTGAGAAAGAGATTTCGGCGCCTGTAAAACTCAGTGGTTACAGCAGTAGACCGGCAGTCGAAAGACCATGGCTCGAATGCCAGCGCAGTCCATCGCGTCCTTTTCTCTACAGACAGATTTGCAAATTCATTAAAATTAAAATTAATGGGTATTATTTACGATATATGAATTTATATTGTCTACGGGGACACCTGTCTGCAACGTATCCTATTTGACACGCGACTAGTAATTCTCCGGTAATGTAGGCTGTGGAAGAAATTTCTAACTGAACTAATTAATTTGAAATCAATTAAACCCGAAAGGCGAAGCCACTAGGCGATATAAGGAGATCTTCCTTTGGAGAAAGAGATGTCGGCGCCTGTAAAACTCAGTGGTTAGAGCAGTAGACCGGCAATCGAAAGAACATGGCTCGAATGCCAGCGCAGTCCAAAGCGTCCTTTTTTACACAGAAATATTTTCAAATTCTTTAATATTTGAATTTATTGGCATTATTTTCGATATAAGAGTTTGAAATTGTCTACGAGGACACCTGTCGGCAACTTATCCTATCTGTTACGCGACTAGTTATTCTCCGATGGTGTAGGTAGTGGCAGCAATTTCAAACTCGAATCCCAGAGCAGTCCAAAGGGCCTTTTTTCTACAGACAGATATGCAAATTCATTAAAATTTAAATTAATGGGTATTATTTACGATTAATGAATTTTTATTGTCTACGGGGACACCTGTCGGCAACGTATCCTATTTGACACGCGACTAGTTATTCTCCGATGGTGTAGGTAGTGCAAGAAGTTTCTAACTCAACTAATTAATTTAAAATCAATTAAACCCGCAAGGCGGAGCCACTAGGCGATATAAGGGGTTCTTCCTTTGGAGAAGGAGATGTCGGCGCCTGTAGAACTCAGTGGTTAGAGAAGTAGGCCGGCAATCGAAAGACCATGGCTCGAATGCCAGCGCAGTCCAAAGCGTCATTTTTTACACAGAAAGATTTTCAAATTCTTTAATATTTGAATTTATTGGCATTATTTGCGATATAAGAGTGTGAAATTGTCTACGAGGACACATGTTGGCATCGTATCCTATTTGTTACGCGACTAGTAATTCTCCGATAATGTAGGCTGTGGAAGAAATTTCTAAATCAACTTAGTAATTTCAAATCACTTAAACCCGCAAGGCGGAGCCACTAGGCGATATAAGGTGATCTTCGATTTGGAGAAAGAGATGTCGGCGCCTGTAAAACTCAGTGGTTAGAGGAGTAGACCGGCAATCGCAAGACCTTGGCTCGAATGCCAGCGCAGTCCAAAGCGTCCTTTTTTACACAGAAAGATTTTCAAATTCTTTGATATTTGAATTTATTGGCATTATTTGCGATATAAGAGTTTGAAATTGTCTACGAGAACACCTGTCGGCAACGTATCCTATTTGACACGCGACTAGTAATTCTCCGATAATGTAGGCTGTGGAAGAAATTTCTAACTCCACTAATTAATTTGAAATCAATTAAACCCGCAAGGCGGAGCCACTAGACGGTATAAGGAGATCTTCCTTTGAGAAAGAGATGTCGGCGCCTGTAAAACTCAGTGGTTACAGCTGTAGACCGGCAGTCGAAAGACCATGGCTCGAATGCCAGCGCAGTCCATCGCGTCCTTTTTACACAGAAAGATTTTCTAATTCTTTAATATTTGAATTTTTGCCATTATTTGCGATATAATAGTTTGAAATTGTCTACGAGGACACCTGTCGGCAACGTATCCTATTTGACACGCGACTAGTAATTCTCCGGTAATGTAGGCTGTGGAAGAAATTTCTAACTCAACTAATTAATTTGAAATCAATTAAACCCGAAAGGCGGAGCCACTAGGCGATATAAGGAGATCTTCCTTTGGAGAAAGAGATGTCGGCGCCTGTAAAACTCAGTGGTTAGAGCAGTAGACCGGCAATCGAAAGGACATGGCTCGAATGCCAGCGCAGTCCAAAGCGTCCTTTTTTACACAGAAAGATTTTCAAATTCTTTAATATTTGAATTTATTGGCATTATTTGCGATATAAGAGTTTGAAATTGTCTACGAGGACACCTGTCGGCAACGTATCCTATTTGACACGCGACTAGTAATTCTCCGATAATGTAGGCTGTGGAAGAAATTTCTAACTCCACTAATTAATTTGAAATCAATTAAACCCGCAAGGCGGAGCCACTAGACGGTATAAGGAGATCTTCCTTTGAGAAAGAGATTTCGGCGCCTGTAAAACTCAGTGGTTACAGCAGTAGACCGGCAGTCGAAAGACCATGGCTCGAATGCCAGCGCAGTCCATCGCGTCCTTTTTACACCGAAAGATTTTCAAATTCTTTAATATTTGAATTTATTGGCATTATTTGCTATATAAGAGTTTGAAATTGTCTACGAGGACACCTGTCGGCAACCTATCATATCTGAAACGCTACTAGTAATTCTCCGATCATGCAGGCAGAGCAAGCAATTTAAAACTCATCTAATTAATTTGAAATCATTTATAGCTGCAAGACGGAGCAACTAGGCGATATATGGAGATCTTCCTTTGGAGAAAGAGATGTCGGCAAATGTGAAGCTCAGTGGTTAGAGCAGTAGGCCGGCAATCGAAAGACCATGGCTCGAATGCCCGCGCAGTCCGAAGCGTCCTTTTTTACACAGAAAGATTTTCAAATTCTTTAATATTTGAATTTATTGGCATTATTTGCGATATAAGAGTTTGAAATTGTCTACGAGGACACCTGTCGGCAACGTATCCTATTTGACACGCGACTAGTAATTCTCCGATAATGTAGGCTGTGGAAGAAATTTCTAACTCCACTAATTAATTTGAAATCAATTAAACCCGCAAAGCGGAGCCACTAGACGGTATAAGGAGATCTTCCTTTGAGAAAGAGATTTCGGCGCCTGTAAAACTCAGTGGTTACAGCAGTAGACCGGCAGTCGAAAGACGATGGATCGAATGCCAGCGCAGTCCATCGCGTCCTTTGTCCACCGAAAGATGTTCAAATTATTTAATAATTGAATTTATTGGCATTATTTGCATTATAAGTAATTGAAATTGTCTACGAGGACATCTGTCGGCAACGTATCCTATTTGTCACGCGACTAGTGATTCTCCGGTAATGTAGGCTGTGGAAGAAATTTCTAACTCAACTAATTAATTTCAAATCAATTAAACCCGAAAGGCGGAGCCACTAGGCGATATGTGGAGATCTTCCTTTTTGAGAAAGAGATGTCGGCGCCTGTAAAACTCAGTGGTTAGAGCAGTAGACCGGCAATCGAAAGAACATGGCTCGAATGCCAGCGCAGTCCAAAGCGTCCTTTTTTACACAGAAAGATTTTCAAATTCTTTAATATTTGAATATAGTGGCATTATTTGCGATATAAGAGTTTGAAATTGTCTACGAGGACACATGTCGGCAACGTATCCTATCTGTTACGCGACTAGTAATTCTCCGACAATGTAGGCTGTGGAAGAAATTTCTAAATCAACTAAGTATTTTCAAATCACTTAAACCCGCAAGGCGGAACCACTAGGCGATATAAGGTGATCTTCCTTTGGAGAAAGAGATGTCGCCGCCTGTATAACTCAGTGGTTAGAGCAGTAGGCCGGCAATCGAAAGACCATGGCTCGAATCCCAGCGCAGTGCAAAGCGTCCTTTTTTACACAGGAAAATTTTCAAATTCTTTAATATTTGAATTTATTGGCATTATATGCGATATAAGAGTTTGAAATTGTCTACGAGGACACCTGTCGGCAACCTATCATATCTGAAACGCTACTAGTAATTCTCCGATCATGCAGGCAGTGCAAGAAATTTAAAACTCAACTAATTGATTTGAAATCATTTATAGCTGCAAGGCGGAGCCACTATCCGATATAAGGTGATCTTCCTTTGGAGAAAGAGATGTCGGCGCCTGTAAAACTCACTGGTTAGAGGAGTAGACCGGCAATCGAAAGAACATGGCTCGAATCCCAGCGCAGTCCAAAGCGTCCTTTTTTACACAGAAAGATTTTCAATTTCTTCAATATTTGAATTTATTGGCATTATTTGCGATATAAGAGTTTGAAATTTTCTACGAGGACATCTGTCGGCAACGTATCCTATTTGACACGCGACTAGTAATTCTCCGATAATGTAGGCTGTGGAAGAAATTTCTAACTCAACTAATTAATTTGTAATCAATTATACCCGAAAGGCGGAGCCACTGGGCGATATGAGGAGATCTTCCTTTGGAGAAAGAGATGTCGGCGCCTGTAAAACTCAGTGGTTAGAGCAGTAGACTGGCAATCGAAAGACCATGGCTCGAATGCCAGCGCAGTCCAAAGCGTCCTTTTTTACACAGAAAGATTTTCAATTTCTTTAATATTTGAATTTATTGGCATTATTTGCGATATAAGAGTTTGAAATTGTCTACCAGGGCACCTGTCGGCAACTTATCCTATCTGTTACGCGACTAGTAATTCTCCGGTAATGTAGTATGTGGAAGAAATTTCTAACTGAACTAATTAATTTGAAATCAATTAAACCCGAAAGGCGAAGCCACTAGGCGATATAAGGAGATCTTCCTTTGGAGAAAGAGATGTCGGCGCCTGTAAAACTCAGTGGTTAGAGCAGTAGACCGGCAATCGAAAGAACATGGCTCGAATGCCAGCGCAGTCCAAAGCGTCCTTTTTTACACAGAAAGATTTTCAAATTCTTTAATATTTGAATCTACTGGCATTATTTGCGATATAAGAGTTTGAAATTGTCTACGAGGACACCTGTCGGCAACTTATCCTATCTGTGACGCGACTAGTTATTCTCCGATGGTGTAGGTAGTGGCAGAAATTTCAAACTCGCATCCCAGCGCAGTACAAAGTTCCTTTTCTCTACAGACAGATTTGCAAATTCATTAAAATTAAAATTAATGGGTATTATTTACGATATATGAATTTATATTGTCTACGGGGACACCTGTCTGCAACGTATCTTATTTGAAACGTGACTCGTAATTCTTCGATGATGTAGGCTGTGGAAGAAATTTCTAACTCAACTAATTAATTTGAAATCAATTAAACCCACAAGGCGGAGCCACTAGACGGTATAAGGAGATCTTCGTTTGAGAAAGAGATGTCGGCGCCTGTAAAACTCAGTGGTTAGAGCAGTAGACCGGCAATCGAAAGAACATGGCTCGAATGCCAGCGCAGTCCAAAGCGTCCTTTTTTACACAGAAAGATGTTCAAATTCTTGAATATTTGAATATAATGGCATTATTTGCGATATAAATATTTGAAATTGTCTACCAGGACACCTGTCGGCAACTTATCTTATCTGCTACGCGACTAGTGATTCTCCGATGGTGTAGGTAGTGGCAGAAATTTCAAACTCGAATCCCAGAGCAGTCCAAAGTGCCTTTTCTCTACAGACAGATTTGCAAATTCATTAAAATTTAAATTAATGGGTATTATTTACGATTAATGAATTTTTATTGTCTACGGGGACACCTGTCGGCAACGTATCCTATTTGACACGCGACTAGTAATTCTTCGATGATGTAGGCAGTGCAAGAAGTTTCTAACTCAACTAATTAATTTAAAATCAATTAAACCCGCAAGGCGGAGCCACTAGGCGATATAAGGTGATCTTCCTTCGGAGAGAGAGATGTCGGCGCCTGTAGAACTCAGTGGTTAGAGAAGTAGGCCGGCAATCGAAAGACCATGGCTCGAATGCCAGCGCAGTCCAAAGCGTACTTTTTTACACAGAAAGATTTTCAAATTCTTTAATATTTAAATTTATTGGCATTATTTGCGATATAAGAGTTTGAAATTGTCTACGAGGACACATGTTGGCATCGTATCCTATTTGTTACGCGACTAGTAATTCTCCGATAATGTAGGCTGTGGAAGAAATTTCTAAATCAACTTAGTAATTTCAAATCACTTAAACCCGCAAGGCGGAGCCACTAGGCGATATAAGGTGATCTTCGATTTGGAGAAAGAGATGTCGGCGCCTGTAAAACTCAGTGGTTAGAGGAGTAGACCGGCAATCGCAAGACCTTGGCTCGAATGCCAGCGCAGTCCAAAGCGTCCTTTTTTACACAGAAAGATTTTCAAATTCTTTAATATTTGAATTTATTGGCATTATTTGCGATATAAGAGTGTGAAATTGTCTACGAGGACACATGTTGGCATCGTATCCTATTTGTTACGCGACTAGTAATTCTCCGATAATGTAGGCTGTGGAAGAAATTTCTAAATCAACTTAGTAATTTCAAATCACTTAAACCCGCAAGGCGGAGCCACTAGGCGATATAAGGTGATCTTCGATTTGGAGAAAGAGATGTCGGCGCCTGTAAAACTCAGTGGTTAGAGGAGTAGACCGGCAATCGCAAGACCTTGGCTCGAATGCCAGCGCAGTCCAAAGCGTCCTTTTTTACACAGAAAGATTTTCAAATTCTTTAATATTTGAATTTATTGGCATTATTTGCGATATAAATATTTGAAATTCTCTACCAGGACACCTGCCGGCAACTTATCCTATCTGTTACGCGACTAGTGATTCTCCGATGGTGTAGGTAGTGGCAGAAATTTCAAACTCGAATCCCAGCGCAGTCGAAAGAGCCTTTTCTCTACAGACAGATTTGCAAATTCATTAAAATTTAAATTAATGGGTATTATTTACGATTAATGAATTTTTATTGTCTACGGGGACACCTGTGGGCAACGTATCCTATTTGACACGCGACTAGTAACTCTCCGATAATGTAGGCTGTGGAAGAAATTTCTAACTCCACTAATTAATTTGAAATCAATTAAACCCGCAAGGCGGAGCCACTAGACGGTATAAGGAGATCTTCCTTTGAGAAAGAGATTTCGGCGCCTGTAAAACTCAGTGGTTACAGCAGTAGACCGGCAGTCGAAAGACCATGGCTCGAATGCCAGCTTAGTCCATCGAGTCCTTTTTACACCGAAAGATTTTCAAATTCTTTAATATTTGAATTTATTGGCATTATTTGCGATATAAGAGTTTGAAATTGTCTACGAGGACATCTGTCGGCAACGTATCCTATTTGACACGCGACTAGTAATTCTCCGGTAATGTAGGCTGTGGAAGAAATTTCTAACTCAACTAATTAATTTGAAATCAATTAAACCCGAAAGGCGGAGCCACTAGGCGATATAAGGAGATCTTCCTTTGGAGAAAGAGATGTCGGCGCCTGTAAAACTCAGTGGTTAGAGCAGTAGACCGGCAGTCGCAAGACCTTGTCTCGAATGACAGCGCAGTCCAAAGCGTCCTTTTTTACACATAAATATTTTCAAATTCTTTAATATTTGAATTTATTGGCATTATTTGCGATATAAGAGTTTGAAATTGTCTACGAGGACACCTGTCGGCAACGTAACCTATTTGACACGCGACTAGTAATTCTCAGATAATGTAGGCTGTGGAAGAAATTTCTAACTCCACTAATTAATTTGAAATCAATTAAACCCGCAAAGCGGAGCCACTAGACGGTATAAGGAGATCTTCCTTTGAGAAAGAGATTTCGGCGCCTGTAAAACTCAATGGTTAGAGAAGTAGACCGGAAGTCGAAAGACGATGGCTCGAATGCCAGCGCAGTCCATCGCGTCCTTTTTACACCGAAAGATTTTCAAATTCTTTAATATTTGAATTTTTGCCATTATTTGCGATATAATTCTTTGAAATTGTCTACGAGGACACCTGTCGGCAACGTATCCTATTTGACACGCGACTAGTAATTCTCCGGTAATGTAGGCTGTGGAAGAAATTTCTAACTCAACTAATTAATTTGAAATCAATTAAACCCGAAAGGCGGAGCCACTAGGCGATATAAGGAGATCTTCCTTTGGAGAAAGAGATGTCGGCGCCTGTAGAACTCAGTGGTCAGAGAAGTAGGCCGGCAATCGAAAGACCATGGCTCGAATCCCAGCGCAGTCCAAAGCGTCCTTTTTTACACAGGTAGATTTTCAAATTCTTTAATATTTGAATTTATTGGCATCATTTGCGATATAAGAGTTTGAAATTGTCTATGAGGACATCTGTCGGCAACGTATCCTGTTTGAAACGCGACTAGTGATTCTCCGGTAATGTAGACTGTGGAAGAAATTTCTAACTCAACTAATTAATTTCAAATCAATTAAACCCGAAAGGCGGAGCCACTAGGCGATATGTGGAGATCTTTCTTTGGAGAAAGAGATGTCGGCGCCTGTAAAACTCAGTGGTTAGAGGAGTAGACCGGCAATCGCAAGACCTTGGCTCGAATGCCAGCGCAGTCCAAAGCGTCCTTTTTTACACAGAAAGATTTTCAAATTCTTTAATATTTGAATTTATTGGCATTATTTGCGATATAAGTATTTGAAATTGTCTACCAGGACACCTGTCGGCAACTTATCTTATCTGCTACGCGACTAGTGATTCTCCGATGGTGTAGGTAGTGGCAGAAATTTCAAACTCGAATCCCAGAGCCGTCCAAAGGGCCTTTTCTCTACAGACAGATATGCAAATTCATTAAAATTCAAATTAATGGGTAGTATTTACGATTAATGAATTTTTATTGTCTACGCGGACACCTGTCGGCAACGTATCCTATTTGACACGCGACTAGTAATTCTCCGATGATGTAGGCTGTGCAAGAAGCTTCTAACTCAACTAATTAATTTGAAATCAATTAAACCCGCAAGGCGGAGCCACTACGCGATATAAGGTGATCTTCCTTTGGAGAAAGAGATGTCGGCGCCTGTAAAACTCAGTGGTTAGAGGAGTAGAAAGGCAATCGAAAGACCATGGCTCGAATGCCAGCGCAGTCCAAAGCGTCCTTTTTTACACAGAAAGATTTTCAAATTCTTTAATATTTGAATTTATTGGCATTATTTGCGATATAAGAGTGTGAAATTGTCTACGAGGACACATGTCGGCAACGTATCCTATTTGTTACGCGACTAGTAATTCTCCGATAATGTAGGCTGTGGAAGAAATTTCTAAATCAACTTAGTAATTTCAAATCACTTAAACCCGCAAGGCGGAGCCACTAGGCGATAGAAGGTGATCTTCCTTTGGAGATAGAGATGTCGGCGCCTGTAAAACTCAGTGGTTAGAGGAGTAGACCGGCAATCGCAAGACCTTGGCTCGAATGCCAGCGCAGTCCAAAGCATCCTTTTTTACACAGAAAGATTTTCAAATTCTTTAAATATTGAATTTATTTGCATTATTTGCGATATAAGAGTTTGAAATTGTCTACGAGGACACCTGTCGGCAACGTATCCTATGTGTTACGCGACTAGTAATTCTCCGATAATGTAGGCTGTGGAAGAAATTTCTAACTCCACTAATTAATTTGAAATCAATTAAACCCGCAAAGCGGAGCCACTAGACGGTATAAGGAGATCTTCCTTTGAGAAAGAGATTTCGGCGCCTGTAAAACTCAGTGGTTACAGCAGTAGACCGGAAGTCGAAAGACGATGGCTCGAATGCCAGCGCAGTCCATCGCGTCCTTTTTACACCGAAAGATTTTCAAATTCATTAATATTTAAATTTATTGGCATTATTTGCGATATAAGAGTTTGAAATTGTCTACGAGGACATCTGTCGGCAACGTATCCTGTTTAAAACGCGACTAGTAATTCTTCTGTAATGTAGGCTGTGGAAGAAATTTCTAACTCAACTAATTAATTTGAAATCAATTAAACCTGCAAGGCGGAGCCACTAGGCGATATAAGGAGATCTTCCTTTGGAGAAAGAGATGTCGGCGCCTGTAGAACTCAGTGGTTAGAGAAGTAGGCCGGCAATCGAAAGACCATGGCTCGAATCCCAGCGCAGTCCAAAGCGTCCTTTTTTACACAGAAAGATTTTCAAATTCTTTAATATTTAAATTTATTGGCATTATTTGCGATATAAGAGTTTGAAATTGTCTACGAGGACATCTGTCGGCAACGTATCCTGTTTAAAACGCGACTAGTAATTCTTCTGTAATGTAGGCTGTGGAAGAAATTTCTAACTCAACTAATTAATTTGAAATCAATTAAACCCGCAAGGCGGAGCCACTAGGCGATATAAGGAGATCTTCCTTTGGAGAAAGAGATGTCGGCGCCTGTAGAACTCAGTGGTTAGAGAAGTAGGCCGGCAATCGAAAGACCATGGCTCGAATGCCAGCGCAGTCCAAAGCGTCCTTTTTTACACAGAAAGATTTTCAAATTCTTTAATATTTGAATTTATTGGCATTATTTGCGATATAAGAGTTTGAAATTGTCTACCAGGACACCTGTCGGCAACTTATCCTATCTGTTACGCGACTAGTGATTCTCCGATGGTGTAGGTAGTGGCAGAAATTTCAAACTCGAATCCCAGCGCAGTCCAAAGTGCCTTTTCTCTACAGACAGATTTGCAAATTCATTAAAATTTAAATTAATGGGTATTATTTACGATTAATGAATTTTTATTGTCTACGGGGACACCTGTCGGCAACGTATCCTATTTGACACGCGACTAGTAATTCTCCGATAATGTAGGCTGTGGAAGAAATTTCTAACTCCACTAATTAATTTGAAATCAATTAAACCCGCAAGGCGGAGCCACTAGACGGTATAAGGAGATCTTCCTTTGAGAAAGAGATTTCGGCGCCTGTAAAACTCAGTGGTTACAGCAGTAGACCGGCAGTCGAAAGACCATGGCTCGAATGCCAGCGCAGTCCATCGCGTCCTTTTTACACCGAAAGATTTTCAAATTCTTTAATATTTGAATTATGCATTATTTGCGATATAAGAGTTTGAAATTGTCTACGAGGACATCTGTCGGCAACGTATCCTGTTTAAAACGCGACTAGTAATTCTTCTGTAATGTAGGCTGTGGAAGAAATTTCTAACTCAACTAATTAATTTGAAATCAATTAAACCTGCAAGGCGGAGCCACTAGGCGATATAAGGAGATCTTCCTTTGGAGAAAGAGATGTCGGCGCCTGTAGAACTCAGTGGTCAGAGAAGTAGGCCGGCAATCGAAAGACCATGGCTCGAATGCCAGCGCAGTCCAAAGCGTCCTTTTTTACACAGAAAGATTTTCAAATTCTTTAATATTTGAATTTATTGGCATTATTTGCGATATAAGAGTTTGAAATTGTCTACGAGGACATCTGTCGGCAACGTATCCTGTTTAAATCGCGACTAGTAATTCTTCTGTAATGTAGGCTGTGGAAGAAATTTCTAACTCCACTAATTAATTTGAAATCAATTAAACCCGCAAGGCGGAGCCACTGGACGGTATAAGGAGATCTTCCTTTGAGAAAGAGATTTCGGCGCCTGTAAACCTCAGTGGTTACAGCAGTAGACCGGAAGTCGAAAGACGATGGCTCGAATGCCAGCGCAGTCCATCGCGTCCTTTTTACACCGAAAGATTTTCAAATTCTTTAATATTTGAATTTTTGCATTATTTGCGATATAAGAGTTTGAAATTGTCTACGAGGACACCTGTCGGCAACGTATCCTGTTTAAAACGCGACTAGTAATTCTCCGGTAATGTAGGCTGTGGAAGAAATTTCTAACTCAACTAATTAATTTGGAATCAATTAAACCAGAAAGGCGGAGCCACTAGGCGGTATACGGAGATCTTCCTATGGAGAAAGAGATTTCGGCGCCTGTAAAACTCAGTGGCTAGAGCAGTAGACCGGCAATCGAAAGAACGTGGCTCGAATGCCAGCGCAGTCCATCGCGTCCTTCTTACACAGAAAGATTTTCAAATTCTTTAATATTTAAATTTATTGGCATTATTTGCGATATAATAGTTTGAAATTGTCTACGAGGACATCTGTCGGCAACGTATCCTGTTTAAAACGCGACTAGTAATTCTTCTGTAATGTAGGCTGTGGAAGAAATTTCTAACTCAACTAATTAATTTGAAATCAATTAAACCCGAAAGGCGGAGCCACTAGGCGATATAAGGAGATCTTCCTTTGGAGAAAGAGATGTCGGCGCCTTTAAAACTCAGTGGTTAGAGCAGTAGACCGGCAATCGAAAGACCATCGCTAGAATGCCAGCGCAGTCCAAAGCGTCCTTTTGTACACAGAAAGATTTTCAAATTCTTTAATATTTGAATTTATTGGCATTATTTGCGATATAAGAATTTGAAATTGTCTACGAGGACACCTGTCGGCAACGTATCCTATTTGACACGCGACTAGTTATTCTCCGATGGTGTAGGTAGTGCAAGAAGTTTCAAACTCGAATCCCAGCGCAGTCCAAAGGGCCTTTTCTCTACAGACAGATTTTCAAATTCATTAAAATTTAAATTAATGGGTATTATTTACGATTAAAGAATTTATATTTTCCACGGGGACACCTGTCGGCAACGTATCCTATTTGACACGCGACTAGTAATTCTCCGATAATGTAGGCTGTGGAAGAAATTTCTAACTCCACTAATTAATTTGAAATCAATTAAACCCGCAAGGCGGAGCCACTAGGCGATATGTGGAGATCTTCCTTTGGAGAAAGAGATGTCGGCGCCTGTAAAACTCAGTGGTTAGAGCAGTAGACCCTCAATCGAAAGACCATGGCTCGAATGCCAGCGCAGTCCAAAGCGTCCTTTTTTACACAGAAAGATTTTCAAATTCTTTAATATTTGAATTTATTGGCATTATTTGCGATATAAGAGTTTGAAATTGTCTACGAGGACACCTGTCGGCAACTTATCCTATCTGTTACGCGACTAGTGATTCTCCGATGGTGTAGGTAGTGGCAGAAATTTCAAACTCGAGTCCCAGCGCAGTCCAAAGTGCCTTTTCTCTACAGACAGATTTGCAAATTCTTTAAAATTTAAATTAACGGGTATTATTTACGATTAATGAATTTTTATTGTCTACCGGACACCTGTCGGCAACGTATCCTATTTGACACGCGACTAGTAATTCTCCGATAATGTAGGCTGTGGAAGAAATTTCTAACTCAACTAATTAATTTGAAATCAATTAAACCCGAAAGGCGGAGCCACTAGGCGATATGTGAAGATCTTCCTTTGGAGAAAGAGATGTCGGCGCCTGTAAAATTCAGTGGTTAGAGCAGTAGACCGGCAATGAAAAGACCATGGCTCGAATGACAGCGCAGTCCATCGCGTCCTTTTTACACCGAAAAATTTTCAAATTCTTTAATATTTGAATTCATTGGCATTATTTGCGATATAAGAGTTTGAAATTGTCTACGAGGACACCTGTCGGCAACGTATCCTATCTGTTACGCGAATAGTGATTCTAAGATGGTGTAGGTGGTGGCAGAAATTTCAAACTCGAGTCCCAGCGCAGTCCAAAGTGCCTTTTCTCTACAGACAGATTTGCAAATTCATTAAAATTTTAATTAATGGGTATTATTTACGATTAATGAATTTTTATTGTCTACGGGGACACCTGTCGGCAACGTATCCTATTTGACACGCGACTAGTAATTCTCCGATAATGTAGGCTGTGGAAGAAATTTCTAACTCCACTAATTAATTTGAAATCAATTAAAACCGCAAGGCGGAGCCACTAGGCGATATAAGGAGATCTTCCTTTGAGAAATAGATTTCGGCGCCTGTAAATCTCAGTGGTTACAGCAGTAGACCGGCAGTCGAAAGACCATGGCTTGAATGCCAGCGCAGTCCATCGCGTCCTTTTTACAACGAAAGATATTCCAATTCTTCAATATTTGAATTTATTGGCATTATTTGCGATATAAGAGTTTGAAATTGTCTACGAGGACACCTGTCGGCAACGTATCCTATTTGCCACGCGACTAGTAATTCTCCGATGGTGTAGGTAGTGGCATAAATTTCAAACTCGAATTCCAACGCAGTCCAAAGTGCCTTTTCTCTACAGACAGATTTGCAAATTCATTAAAATTTAAATTAATGGGTATTATTTACGATTAATGAATTTATATTGTCTACGGGGACAACTGTCAGCAACGTATCCTATTTGAAACGTGACACGTAATTCTTCGATGATGTAGGCAGTGCAAGAAGTTTCTAACTCAACTAATTAATTTGAAATCAATTAAACCCGCAAGGCGGAGCCTCTAGGCGATATAAGGAGATCTTCCTTTGGAGAAGGAGATGTCGGCGCCTGTAGAACTCAGTGGTTAGAGAAGTAGGCCGGCAATCGAAAGACCATGGCTCTAATGCCAGCGCAGTCCAAAGCGTCCTTTTGTAAATAGAAAGATTTTCAAATTCTTTAATATTTGAATTTATTGGCATTATTTGCGATATAAGAGTTTGAAATTGTCTACCAGGACACCTGTCGGCAACTTATCCTATCTTTTACGCGACACGTAATTCTACGATGATGTAGGCTGTGCAAGAAGTTTCTGACTCAACTAATTAATTTGTAATCAATTAAACCCGCAAGGCGGAGCCACTAGGCGATATAAGGAGATGTTCCTTTGGAGAAGGAGATGTCGGCGCCTGTAGAACTAAGTGGTTAGAGAAGTAGGCCGGCAATCGAAAGACCATGTCGCGAATCCCAGCGCAGTCCAAAGCGTCCTTTTTTACACAGAAAGATTTTCAAATTCTTAATTATTTGAATTTATTGGCATTATTTGCGATATAAGAGTTTGAAATTGTCTACGAGGACACCTGTCGGCAACTTATCATATCTGTTACGCGACTAGTGATTCTCCGATGGTGTAGGTAGTGGCAGAAATTTCAAACTCTAGTCCCAGCGCAGTCCAAATTGCATTTTCTCTACAGACAGATTTGCAAATTAATTAAAAATCAAATTAATGGGTATTATTTACGATTAATGCATTTATATTGTCCACGGGGACACCTGTCGGCAACGTATCCTATTTGAAACGTGACACGTAATTCTTCGATGGTGTAGGCTGTGCAAGAAGTTTCTAACTCAACTAATTAATTTGAAATCAATTAAACCCGCAAGGCGGAGCCACTAGGCGATATGTGGAGATCTTCCTTTGGAGAAAGAGATGTCGGCGCCTGTAAAACTCAGTGGTTTGAGCAGTAGACCGGTAATCGAAAGACCATGGCTCGAATGCCAGCGCAGTCCAAAGCGTCCTTTATTACACAGAAAGATTTTAAAATTCTTTAATGTTTGAATTTATTGGCATTATTTGCGATATAAGAGTTTGAAATTGTCTAACAGGAAACCTGTCGGCAATGTATCCTATCTGTTACGCGACTAGTGATTCTTAGATCATGTAGGCAGTGGAAGAAATTTCTATCACAACTAATTAATTCGAAATCATTTATAGCTGCAAGGCGGAGCCACTAGGCGATGTGTGGAGATCTTCCTTTGGAGATTGAGATGTCGGCGCCTGTAAAACTCAGTGGTTAGAGCAGTAGACCGGCAATCGAAAGACCATGGCTCGAATGCCAGCGCAGTCCAAAGCGTCCTTTTTTACACAGAAAGATTTTCAAATTCTTTAATATTTGAATTTATTGGCATTATTTGCGATATAAGAGTGTGAAATTGTCTACGAGGACACCTGTCGGCAATGTATCCTATCTTTTACGCGACTAGTGATTCTTAGATCATGTAGGCAGTGGTAGAAATTTCTATCTCAACTAATTAATTCGAAATCATTTATAGCTGCAAGGCGGAGCCACTAGGCGATATGTGGAGATCTTCCTTTGGAGATGGACATGTCGGCGCCTGTAAAACTCAGTGGTTAGAGCAGTAGACCGGCAATCGAAAGACCATCGCTCGAATGCCAGCGCAGTCCAAAGCGTCCTTTTTTACACAGAAAGATTTTCAAATTCTTAATTATTTGAATTTATTGGCATTATTTGCGATATAAGAGTTTGAAATTGTCTACGAGGACACCTGTCGGCATCGTATCCTATCTGTTACGCGACTAGTAATTCTCCGATAATGTAGGCTGTGGAAGAAATTTCTAACTCCACTAATTAATTTGAAATCAATTGAAACCGCAAGGCGGAACCACTAGGCGATATAAGGAGATCTTCCTTTGGAGAAAGAGATGTCGGCGCCTGTAGAACTCAGTGGTTAGAGAAGTAGGCCGGCAATCGAAAGATCATGGCTCGAATCCCAGCGCAGTCCAAAGCGTCCTTTTTTACACAGAAAGATTTTCAATTTCTTCAATATTTGAATTTATTGGCATTATTTGCGATATAAGAGTTTGAAATTGTCTACGAGGACACCTGTCGGCAACTTATCCTATCTGTTACGCGACTAGTGATTCTCCGATGGTGTAGGTAGTGGCAGAAATTTCAAACTCGAATCCCAGCGCAGTCCAAAGTGCCTTTTCTCTACAGACAGATTTGCAAATTCATTAAAATTTAAATTAATGGGTATTATTTACGATTAATGAATTTATATTGTCTACGGGGACAACTGTCGGCAACGTATCCTATTTGAAACGTGACACGTAATTCTTCGATGATGTAGGGTGTGCAAGAAGTTTCTATCTCAACTAATTAATTTTAAATCAAGTAAACCCGCAAGGCGGAGCCACTATACGATTTAAGGAGATCTTCCTTTGGAGAAAGAGATGTCGGCGCATATAGAACTCAGTGGTTACAGAAGTTTGCCGGCAATCGAAAGTCCATGGCTCGAATCCCAGCGCAGTCCAAAGCGTCCTTTTTTACACAGAAAGATTTTCAATTTCTTTAATATTTGAATTTATTGGCATTATTTGCGATATAAGAGTTTGAAATTGTCTACCAGGACACCTGTCGGCAACTTATCCTATCTGTTACGCGACTAGTGATTCTCCGATGGTGTAGGTAGTGGCATAAATTTAAAACTCGAATACCAGCGCAGTCCAAAGTGCCTTTTCTCTACAGACAGATTTGCAAATTCTTTAAAATTTAAATTAACGGTTATTATTTACGATTAATGAATTTATATTGTCTACGGGGACAACTGTCAGCAACGTATCCTATTTGAAACGTGACACGTAATTCTTCGATGATGTAGGCTGTGCAAGAAGTTTCTAACTCAACTAATTAATTTGAAATCAATTAAACCCGCAAGGCGGAGCCACTAGGCGATATAAGGAGATCTTCCTTTGGAGAAGGAGATGTCGGCGCCTGTAGAACTCAGTGGTTAGAGAAGTAGGCCGGCAATCGAAAGACCATGGCTCGAATGCCAGCGCAGTCCAAAGCGTCCTTTTTTACACAGAAAGATTTTCAAATTCTTTAATATTTGAATTTATTGGCATTATTTGCGATATAAGAGTTTGAAATTGTCTACGAGGACATCTGTCGGCAACGTATCCTATTTGACACGCGACTAGTAATTCTCCTGTAATGTAGGCTGTGGAAGAAGTTTCTAACTCAACTAATTAATTTAAAATCAATTAAACCCGCAAGGCGGAGCCACTAGGCGATATAAGGAGATCTTCCTTTGGAGAAAGAGATGTCGGCGCCTGTAGAACTCAGTGGTTAGAGAAGTAGGCCGGCAATCGAAAGACCATGGCTCGAATCCCAGCGCAGTCCAAAGCGTCCTTTTTTACACAGAAAGATTTTCAAATTCTTTAATATTTGAATTTATTGGCATTATTTGCGATATAAGAGTTTGAAATTCCTACGAGGACATCTGTCGGCAACGTATCCTATTTGACACGCGACTAGTAATTCTCCGGTAATGTAGGCTGTGGAAGAAATTTCTAACTCAACTAATTAATTTGAAATCAATTGAAACCGCAAGGCGGAGCCACTAGACGGTATAAGGAGATCTTCCTTTGGAGAAAGAGATTATGGCGCCTATAGAACTCAGTCGTTAGAGAAGTATGCCGGCAATCGAAAGTCCATGGCTCGAATCCCAGCGCAGTCCAATGCGTTCTTTTTTTACACAGAAAGATTTTCAAATTCTTTAATATTTGAATTTATTGGCATTATTTGCGATATAAGAATTTGAAATTGTCTACGAGGACATCTGTCGGCAACGTATCCAGTTTGAAACGCGACTAGTAATTCTCCTGTAATGTAGGCTGTGGAAGAAATTTCTAACTCAACTAATTAATTTTAAATCAATTAAACCCGCAAGGCGGAGCCACTAGGCGATATAAGGAGATCTTCCTTTGGAGAAAGAGATGTCGGCTCCTATATAACTCAGTGGTTACAGCAGTAGACCGGAAGTCGAAAGACGATGGCTCGAATGCCAGCGCAGTCCATCGCGTCCTTTTTACACCGAAAGATTTTCAAATTCTTTAATATTTGAATTTATTGGCATTATTTGCGATATAAGAATTTGAAATTGTCTACGAGGACATCTGTCGCCAACGTATCCTATTTGACACGCGACTAGTAATTCTCCGGTAATGTAGGCTGTGGAAGAAATTTCTAGCTCAACTCATTAATTTGAAATCAATTAAAACCGCAAGGCGGAGCCACTAGGCGATATAAGGAGATCTTCCTTTGGAGAAAGACATATCGGCGCCTGTAGTACTCAGTGGTTAGAGAAGTATGCCGGCAATCGAAAGTCCATGGCTCGAATCCCAGCGCAGTCCAAAGCGTTCTTTTTTTACACAGAAAGATTTTCAAATTCTTTAATATTTGAATTTGTTGGCATTATTTGCGATATAAGAATTTGAAATTGTCTACGAGGACATCTGTCGGCAACGTATCCAGTTTGAAACGCGACTAGTAATTCTCCTGTAATGTAGGCTGTGGAAGAAATTTCTAACTCAACTAATTAATTTTAAATCAATTAAACCCGCAAGGCGGAGCCACTAGGCGATATAAGGAGATCTTCCTTTGGAGAAAGAGATGTCGGCGCCTGTAGAACTCAGTGGTTACAGCAGTAGACCGGCAGTCGAAAGACGATGGCTCGAATGCCAGCGCAGTCCATCGCGTCCTTTTTACACCGAAAGATTTTCAAATTCTTTAATATTTGAATTTATTGGCATTATTTGCAATATAAGAATTTGAAATTGTCTACGAGGACATCTGTCGGCAACGTATCCAGTTTGAAACGCGACTAGTAATTCTCCTGTAATGTAGGCTGTGGAAGAAATTTCTAACTCAACTAATTAATTTGAAATCAATTAAACCTGCAAGGCGGAGCCACTAGGCGATATAAGGAGATCTTCCTTTGGAGAAAGAGATGTCGGCGCCTGTAGAACTCAGTGGTTAGGGAAGTAGGCCGGCAATCGAAAGACCATGGCTCTAATGCCAGCGCAGTCCATCGCGTCCTTTTTAAACAGAAAGATTTTCAATTTCTTTAATATTTGAATTTATTGGCATTATTTGCGATATAAGAGTTTGAATTTGTCTACGAGGACACCTGTCGGCAACGTATCCTATTTGACACGCGACTAGTAATTCTCCGGTAATGTGAGCTGTGAATGTAATTTCTAACTCAACTAATTAATTTCAAATCAAGTAAACCCGAAAGGCGGAGCCACTAGGCGATATGTGAAGATCTTCCTTTGGAGAAAGAGATTTCGGCGCCTGTAAAACTCAGTGGTTAGAGCAGTAGACCGGCAGTCGAAAGACCATGGCTCGAATGCCAGCGCAGTCCAAAGCGTCCTTTTTTACACAGAAAGATTTTCAAATTCTTTAATATTTGAATTTATTGGCATTATTTGCGATATAAGAGTTTGAAATTGTCTACGAGGAAACCTGTCGGCAATGTATCCTATCTGTTACGCGACTAGAGATTCTTAGATCATGTCGGCAGAGGACGAAATTTCTACCTCAACTAATTAATTCGAAATAAATTTTAGCTCCAAGGCGGAGCCACTAGGCGATATAAGGAGATCTTCCTTTGGAGAAAGAGATGTCGGCGCCTGTAGAACTCAGAGGTTAGAGCAGTAGGCCGGCAATCGAAAGACCATGGCTCGAATCCCAGCGCAGTCCAAAGCGTCATTTTTTACACAGAAAGATTTTCAAATTCTTTAATATTTGAATTTATTGGCATTATTTGCGATATAAGAGTGTGAAATTGTCTACGAGGACACATGTCGTCATCGTATCCTGTTTAAAACGCGACTAGTAATTCTCCGGTAATGTAGGCTGTGGAAGAAATTTCTAACTCAACTAATTAATTTGAAATCAATTAAACCCGAAAGGCGGAGCCACTAGGCGATATAAGGAGATCTTCCTTTGGAGAAAGAGATGTCGGCGCCTGTAGAACTCAGTGGTCAGAGAAGTAGGCCGGCAATCGAAAGACCATGGCTCGAATGCCAGCGCAGTCCAAAGCGTACTTTTTTACACAGAAAGATTTTCAAATTCTTTAATATTTAAATTTATTGGCATTATTTGCGATATAAGAGTTTGAAATTGTCTACGAGGACATCTGTCGGCAACGTATCCTGTTTAAAACGCGACTAGTAATTCTTCTGTAATGTAGGCTGTGGAAGAAATTTCTAACTCAACTAATTAATTTGAAATCAATTAAACCTGCACGGCGGAGCCACTAGGCGATATAAGGAGATCTTCCTTTGGAGAAAGAGATGTCGGCGCCTGTAGAACTCAGTGGTTAGGGAAGTAGGCCGGCAATCGAAAGACCATGGCTCTAATGCCAGCGCAGTCCAAAGCGTCCTTTTGTAAATAGAAAGATTTTCAAATTCTTTAATATTTGAATTTATTGGCATTATTTGCGATATAAGAGTTTGAAATTGTCTACCAGGACACCTGTCGGCAACTTATCCTATCTGTTACGCGACTAGTGATTCTCCGATGGTGTAGGTAGTGGCAGAAATTTCAAACTCGAATCCCAGCGCAGTCCAAAGTGCCTTTTCTCTACAGACAGATTTGCAAATTCATTAAAATTTAAATTAATGGGTATTATTTACGATTAATGAATTTTTATTGTCTACGGGGACACCTGTCGGCAACGTATCCTATTTGACACGCGACTAGTAATTCTCCGATAATGTAGGCTGTGGAAGAAATTTCTAACTCCACTAATTAATTTGAAATCAATTAAACCCGCAAGGCGGAGCCACTAGACGGTATAAGGAGATCTTCCTTTGAGAAATAGATGTCGGCGCCTGTAAAACTCAGTGGTTACAGCAGTAGACCGGCAGTCGAAAGACCATGGCTCGAATGCCAGCGCAGTCCATCGCGTCCTTTTTACACCGAAAGATTTTCAAATTCTTTAATATTTGAATTTATTGGCATTATTTGCGATATAAGAGTTTGAAATTGTCTACGAGGACATCTGTCGGCAACGTATCCTGTTTAAAACGCGACTAGTAATTCTTCTGTAATGTAGGCTGTGGAAGAAATTTCTAACTGAACTAATTAATTTGAAATCAATTAAACCCGAAAGGCGAAGCCACTAGGCGATATGTGGAGATCTTCCTTTGGAGAAAGAGATGTCGGCGCCTGTAAAACTCAGTGGTTTGAGCAGTAGACCCTCAATCGAAAGACCATGGCTCGAATGCCAGCGCAATCCAAAGCGTCCTTTTTTACACAGAAAGATTTTCAATTTCTTTAATATTTGAATTTATTGGCATTATTTGCGATATAAGAGTTTGAAATTGTCTACCAGGACACCTGTCGGCAACTTATCCTATCTGTTACGCGACTAGTGATTCTCCGATGGTGTAGGTAGTGGCAGAAATTTCAAACTCGCATCCCAGCGCAGTCCAAAGTGCCTTTTCTCTACAGACAGATTTGCAAATTCATTAAAATTTAAATTAATGGGTATTATTTACGATTAATGAATTTTTATTGTCTACGGGGACACCTGTCGGCAACGTATCCTATTTGACACGCGACTAGTAATTCTCCGGTAATGTCGGCTGTGGAAGAAATTTCTAACTCAACTAATTAATTTGAAATCAATTATACCCGAAAGGCGGAGCCACTAGGCGATATGTGAAGATCTTCCTTTGGAGAAAGAGATGTCGGCGCCTGTAAAATTCAGTGGTTAGAGCAGTAGACCGGCAATGAAAAGACCATGGCTCGAATGACAGCGCAGTCCATCGCGTCCTTTTTACACCGAAAAATTTTCAAATTCTTTAATATTTGAATTCATTGGCATTATTTGCGATATAAGAGTTTGAAATTGTCTACGAGGACACCTGTCGGCAACTTATCCTATCTGTTACGCGACTAGTGATTCTCCGATGGTGTTGGTAGTGGCAGAAATTTCAAACTCGAATCCCAGCGCAGTCCAAAGTGCCTTTTCTCTACAGACAGATTTGCAAATTCATTAAAATTTTAATTAATGGGTATTATTTACGATTAATGAATTTTTATTGTCTACGGGGACACCTGTCGGCAACGTATCCTATTTGACACGCGACTAGTAATTCTCCGATAATGTAGGCTGTGGAAGAAATTTCTAACTCCACTAATTAATTTGAAATCAATTAAAACCGCAAGGCGGAGCCACTAGGCGATATAAGGAGATCTTCCTTTGAGAAAGAGATTTCGGCGCCTGTAAAACTCAGTGGTTACAGCAGTAGACCGGAAGTCGAAAGACGATGGATCGAATGCCAGCGCAGTCCATCGCGTCCTTTTTACACCGAAAGATTTTCAAATTCAACAATATTTGAATTTATTGGCATTATTTGCGATATAAGTGTTTGAAATTGTCTACGAGGACACCTGTCGGCAACTTATCCTATTTGCCACGCGACTAGTGATTCTCCGATGGTGTAGGTAGTGGCATAAATTTCAAACTCGAATTCCAACGCAGTCCAAAGTGCCTTTTCTCTACAGACAGATTTGCAAATTCATTAAAATTTAAATTAATGGGTATTATTTACGATTAATGAATTTATATTGTCTACGGGGACAACTGTCAGCAACGTATCCTATTTGAAACGTGACACGTAATTCTTCGATGATGTAGGCAGTGCAAGAAGTTTCTAACTCAACTAATTAATTTGAAATCAATTAAACCCGCAAGGCGGAGCCACTAGGCGATATAAGGAGATCTTCCTTTGGAGAAAGAGATGTCGGCGCCTGTAGAACTCAGTGGTTAGGGAAGTAGGCCGGCAATCGAAAGACCATGGCTCTAATGCCAGCGCAGTCCAAAGCGTCCTTTTGTAAATAGAAAGATTTTCAAATTCTTTAATATTTGAATTTATTGGCATTATTTGCGATATAAGAGTTTGAAATTGTCTACCAGGACTCATGTCGGCAACGTATCCTATCTTTTACGCGACACGTAATTCTACGATGATGTAGGCTGTGCAAGAAGTTTCTGACTCAACTAATTAATTTGTAATCAATTAAACCCGCAAGGCGGAGCCACTAGGCGATATAAGGAGATGTTCCTTTGGAGAAGGAGATGTCGGCGCCTGTAGAACTAAGTGGTCAGAGAAGTAGGCCGGCAATCGAAAGACCATGGCGCGAATCCCAGCGCAGTCCAAAGCGTCCTTTTTTACACAGAAAGATTTTCAAATTCTTAATTATTTGAATTTATTGGCATTATTTGCGATATAAGAGTTTGAAATTGTCTACGAGGACACCTGTCGGCAACTTATCCTATCTCTTACGCGACTAGTGATTCTCCGATGGTGTAGGAAGTGGCAGAAATTTCAAACTCGAATCCCAGCGCAGTCCAAAGTGCCTTTTCTCTACAGACAGATTTGCAAATTCATTAAAATTTAAATTAATGGGTATTATTTACGATTAATGAATTTATATTGTCTACGGGGACAACTGTCAGCAACGTATCCTATTTGAAACGTGACACGTAGTTCTTCGATGATGTAGGCAGTGCAAGAAGTTTCTAACTCAACTAATTAATTTGAAATCAATTAAACCCGCAAGGCGGAGCCACTAGGCGATATGTGGAGATCTTCCTTTGGAGAAAGAGATGTCGGCGCCTGTAAAACTCAGTGGTTAGAGCAGTAGACCGGCAATCGAAAGACCATGGCTCGAATGCCAGCGCAGTCCAAAGCGTCCTTTATTACACAGAAAGATTTTCAAATTCTTTAATATTTGAATTTTTTGGCATTATTTGCGATATAAGAGTTTGAAATTGTCTAACAGGAAACCTGTCGGCAATGTATCCTATCTGTTACGCGACTAGTGATTCTTAGATCATGTAGGCAGTGGAAGAAATTTCTATCACAACTAATTAATTCGAAATCATTTATAGCTGCAAGGCGGAGCCACTAGGCGATGTGTGGAGATCTTCCTTTGGAGAAAGAGATGTCGGCGCCTGTAGAACTCAGTCGTTAGAGCAGTAGACCGGCAATCGAAAGACCATGGCTCGAACGCCAGCGCAGTCCAAAGCGTCATTTTTTACACAGAAAGATTTTCAAATTCTTTAATATTTGAATTTATTGGCATTATTTGCGATATAAGAGTGTGAAATTGTCTACGAGGACACATGTCGGCAATGTATCCTATCTGTTACGCGACTAGTGATTCTTAGATCATGTAGGCAGTGGAAGAAATTTCTATCTCAACTAATTAATTCGAAATCATTTATAGCTGCAAGGCGGAGCCACTAGGCGATGTGTGGAGATCTTCCTTTGGAGAAAGAGATGTCGGCGCCTGTAAAACTCAGTCGTTAGAGCAGTAGACCGGTAATCGAAAGACCATGTCTCGAATGCCAGCGCAGTCCAAAGCGTCCTCTTTTACACAGAAAGATTTTCAAATTCTTTAATATTTGAATCTACTGGCATTATTTGCGTTATAAGAGTGTGAAATTGTCTACGAGGACACCTGTCGGCAACGTATCCTATTTGTGACGCGACTAGTAATTCTCCGATAATGTAGGCTGTGGAAGAAATTTCTAACTCCACTAATTAATTTGAAATCAATTAAACCCGCAAGGCGGAGCCACTAGGCGATATAAGGAGATCTTCCTTTGGAGAAAGAGATGTCGGCGCCTGTAGAACTCAGTGGTTAGAGCAGTAGGCCCGCAATCGAAAGACCATGGCTCGAATCACAGCGCTGTCCAAAGCGTCCTTTTTTACACAGAAAGATTTTCAATTTCTTTAATATTTGAATTTATTGGCATTATTTGCGATATAAGAGTTTGAAATTGTCTACGAGGACACCTGTCGGCAACTTATCCTATCTGTTACGCGACTAGTGATTCTCCGATGGTGTAGGTAGTGGCATAAATTTCAAACTCGAATCCCAGCGCAGTCCAAAGTGCCTTTTCTCTACAGACAGATTTGCAAATTCATTAAAATTTAAATTAATGGGTATTATTTACGATTAATGAATTTATATTGTCTACGGGGACAACTGTCGGCAACGTATCCTATTTGAAACGCGACACGTAAGTCTTCGATGATGTAGGCTGTGCAAGAAGTTTCTAACTCAACTAATTAATTTGAAATCAATTAAACCCGCAAGGCGGATCCACTAGGCGATATAACGAGATCTTCCTTTGGAGCAAGAGATGTCGGCGCCTGTAGAACTCAGTGGTTAGAGAAGTTTGCCGGTAATCGAAAGTCCATGGCTCGAATCCCAGCGCAGTCCAAAGCGTCCTTTTTTACACAGAAAGATTTTCAATTTCTTTAATATTTGAATTTATTGGCATTATTTGCGATATAAGAGTTTGAAATTGTCTACCAGGACACCTGTCGGCAACTTATCCTATCTGTTACGCGACTAGTGATTCTCCGATTGTGTAGGTAGTGGCATAAATTTAAAACTCGAATACCAGCGCAGTCCAAAGTGCCTTTTCTCTACAGACAGATTTGCAAATTCTTTAAAATTTAAATTAACGGTTATTATTTACGATTAATGAATTTATATTGTCTACGGGGACAACTGTCAGCAACGTATCCTATTTGAAACGTGACACGTAATTCTTCGATGATGTAGGCTGTGCAAGAAGTTTCTAACTCAACTAATTAATTTGAAATCAATTAAACCCGCAAGGCGGAGCCTCTAGGCGATATAAGGAGATCTTCCTTTGGAGAAGGAGATGTCGGCGCCTGTAGAACTCAGTGGTTAGAGAAGTAGGCCGGAAGTCGAAAGACCATGGCTCGAATCCCAGCGCAGTCCAAAGCGTCCTTTTTTACACAGAAAGATTTTCAAATTCTTTAATATTTGAATTTATTGGCATTATTTGCGATATAAGAGTTTGAATTTTGTCTACGAGGACACCTGTCGGCAACGTATCCTATTTGACACGCGACTAGAAATTCTAGGGTAATGTAGGTAGTGCAAGAAGTTTCTAACTCAACTAATTAATTTAAAATCAATTAAACCCGCAAGGCGGAGCCACTAGGCGATATAAGGAGATCTTCCTTTGGAGAAGGAGATGTCGGCGCCTGTAGAACTCAGTGGTTAGAGAAGTAGGCCGGCAATCGAAAGACCATGGCTCGAATGCCAGCGCAGTCCAAAGCGTCCTTTTTTACACAGAAAGATTTTCAAATTCTTTAATATTTGAATTTATTGGCATTATTTGCGATATAAGAGTTTGAAATTTTCTACGAGGACATCTGTCGGCAACGTATCCTATTTGACACGCGACTAGTAATTCTCCGGTAATGTAGGCTGTGGAAGAAATTTCTAACTCAACTAATTAATTTGAAATCAATTAAACCTGCAAGGCGGAGCCACTAGGTGATATAAAGAGATCTTCCTTTGGAGAAAGAGATATCGGCGCCTGTAGTACTCAGTGGTTAGAGAAGTATGCCGGCAATCGAAAGTCCATGGCTCGAATCCCAGCGCAGTCCAAAGCGTTCTTTTTTACACAGAAAGATTTGCAAATTCTTTAATATTTGAATTTATTGGCATTATTTGCAATATAAGAATTTGAAATTGTCTACGAGGACATCTGTCGGCAACGTATCCAGTTTGAAACGCGACTAGTAATTCTCCTGTAATGTAGGCTGTGCAAGAAGTTTCTATCTCAACTAATTAATTTGAAATCAATTAAACCCGCAAGGCGGAGCCACTAGACGATATAAGGAGATCTTCCTTTGGAGAAAGAGATGTCGGCGCCTATAGAACTCAGTGGTTTCATCAGTAGCCCGGCAGTCGAACGACCATGGCTCGATAGCCAGCGCAGTCCATCGCGTCCTTTTTACACCGAAAGATTTTTAAATTCCTTAATATTTGAATTTATTGGCATTATTTGCGATATAAGAGTTTGAAATTGTCTACGAGGACATCTGTCGGCAACGTATCCTATTTGACACGCGACTAGAAATTCTCGGGTAATGTAGGCTGAGCAAGAAGTTTCTATCTCAACTAATTAATTTGAAATCAATTGAAACCGCAAGGCGGAGCCACTAGACGGTATAAGGAGATCTTCCTTTGGAGAAAGAGATTATGGCGCCTATAGAACTCAGTCGTTAGAGAAGTATGCCGGCAATCGAAAGTCCATGGCTCGAATCCCAGCGCAGTCCAATGCGTTCTTTTTTTACACAGAAAGATTTTCAAATTCTTTAATATTTGAATTTGTTGGCATTATTTGCGATATAAGAATTTGAAATTGTCTACGAGGACATCTGTCGGCAACGTATCCAGTTTGAAACGCGACTAGTAATTCTCCTGTAATGTAGGCTGTGCAAGAAGTTTCTAACTCAACTAATTAATTTGAAATCAATTAAACCCGCAAGGCGGAGCCACTAGGCGATATAAGGAGATCTTCCTTTGGAGAAAGAGATGTCGGCGCCTGTAAAACTCAGTGGTTGGAGCAGTAGACCGGCAATCGAAAGACCATGACTCGAATGCCAGCGCAGTCCATCGCGTCCTTTTTACACCGAAAGATTTTCAAATTCTTTAATATTTGAATTTATTGGCATTATTTGCGATATAAGAATTTGAAATTGTCTACGAGGACATCTGTCGGCAACGTATCCAGTTTGAAACGCGACTAGTAATTCTCCTGTTATGTAGGCTGTGCAATAAAATTCTAACTCAACTAATTAATTTTAAATCTATTAAACCCGCAAGGCGGAGCCACTAGGCGATATAAGGAGATCTTCCTTTGGAGAAAGAGATGTCGGCGCCGGTAGAACTCAGTGGTTACAGCAGTAGACCGGCAGTCGAAAGACCATGGCTCGAATCCCAGCGCAGTCCAAAGCGTCCTTTTTACACCGAAAGATTTTTAAATTCTTTAATATTTGAATTTATTGGCATTATTTGCGATATCAGAGTTTGAAATTGTCTACGAGGACACCTGTCGGCAACGTATCCTATTTGACACGCGACTAGTAATTCTCCGGTAATGTGAGCTGTGAATGTAATTTCTAACTCAACTAATTAATTTGAAATCAATTATACCCGAAAGGCGGAGCCACTAGGCGATATAAGGAGATCTTCCTTTGGAGAAAGAGATGTCGGCGCCTGTAAAACTCAGTGGTTAGAGCAGTAGACCGGCAGTCGAAAGGACATGGCTCGAATGCCAGCGCAGTCCAAAGCGTCCTTTTTTACACAGAAAGATTTTCAAATTCTTTAATATTTGAATTTATTGGCATTATTTGCGATATAAGAGTTTGAAATTGTCTAACAGGAAACCTGTCGGCAATGTATCCTATCTGTTACGCGACTAGAGATTCTTAGATCATGTAGGCAGTGGAAGAAATTTCTATCGCAACTAATTAATTCGAAATCATTTATAGCTGCAAGGCGGAGGCACTAGGCGTTATAATGTGTTCTTCCTTTGGAGAAAGAGATGTCGGCGCCTGTATAACTCAGTGGTTAGAGCAGTAGGCCGGCAATCGAAAGACCATGGCTCGAATCCCAGCGCAGTCCAAAGCGTCATTTTTTACACAGAAATATTTTCAAATTCTTTAATATTTGAATTTATTGGCATTATTTTCGATATAAGAGTTTGAAATTGTCTACGAGGACACCTGTCGGCAATGTATCCTATCTTTTACGCGACTAGTGATTCTTAGATCATGTAGGCAGTGGAAGAAATTTCTATCTCAACTAATTAATTCGAAATAATTTATAGCTACAAGGCGGAGCCACTAGGCGTAATAAGGAGATCTTCCTTTGAGAAATAGATGTCGGCGCCTGTATAACTTAGTGGTTAGAGCAGTAGGCCTGCAGTCGAAAGACCATGGCTCTAATGCAAGCGCAGTCCCAAGCGTCCTTTTTTACACAGAAATATTTTCAAATTCTTTAATATTTGAATTTTTTGGATTATTTTCGATATAAGAGTTTGAAATTGTCTACGAGGACACCTGTCGGCAATGTATCCTATCTTTTACGCGACTAGTGATTCTTAGATCATGTAGGCAGTGGTAGAAATTTCTATCTCAACTAATTAATTCGAAATCATTTATAGCTGCAAGGCGGAGCCACTAGGCGATATAATGTGATCTTCCTTTGGAGAAAGAGATGTCGGCGCCTGTATAACTCAGTGGTTAGAGCAGTAGGCCTGCAGTCGAAAGACCATGTCTCGAATGCCAGCGCAGTCCAAAGCGTCCTTTTTTACACAGAAATATTTTCAAATTCTTTAATATTTGAATTTATTGGCATTATTTTCGATATAAGAGTTTGAAATTGTCTACGAGGACACCTGTCGGCAATGTATCCTATCTTTTACGCGACTAGTGATTCTTAGATCATGTAGGCAGTGGAAGAAATTTCTATCTCAACTAATTAATTCGAAATCATTTATAGCTGCAAGGCGGAGCCACTAGGCGATATAAGGTGATCTTCCTTTGGAGAAAGAGATGTCGGCGCCTGTAGAACTCAGTGGTTAGAGAAGTAGGCCGGCAATCGAAAGACCATGGCTCTAATGCCAGCGCAGTCCAAAGCGTCCTTTTTTACACAGAAAGATTTTCAAATTCTCTAATATTTGAATTTATTGGCATTATTTGCGATATAAGAGTTTGAAATTGTCTACGAGGACACCTGTCGGCAACGTATCCTATTTGACACGCGACTAGTAATTCTCCGGTAATGTGAGCTGTGAATGTAATTTCTAACTCAACTAATTAATTTTAAATCAATTAAACCCGAAAGGCGGAGCCACTAGGCGATATGTGAAGATCTTCCTTTGGAGAAAGAGATGTCGGCGCCTGTAAAACTCAGTGGTTAGAGCAGTAGACCGGAAGTCGAAAGACGATGGCTCGAATGCCAGCGCAGTTCAAAGCGTGCTTTTTTACACAGGAAAATTTTCAAATTCCTTAATATTTGAATTTATTGGCATTATTTGCGATATAAGAGTTTGATAGTGTCTACGAGGACATCTGTCGGCAATGTATCCTATCTGTTACGCGACTAGAGATTCTTAGATCATGTAGGCAGTGGAAGAAATTTCTATCTCAACTAATTAATTCGAAATAATTTATAGCTACAAGGCGGAGCCACTAGGCGTAATAAGGAGATCTTCCTTTGAGAAATAGATGTCGGCTATTGTAAAACTCAGTGGTTAGAGCAGTAGTCCGGCCGTCGAAAGACCATGGCTCGAATCCCAGAGCAGTCCAAAGCTTCCTTTTTTACAAAGAAAGATTTTCAAATTCTTTAATATTTGAATTTATTGGCATTATTTGCGATATAAGAATTTGAAATTGTCTACGAGGACACCTGTCCGCAAACTATCATATCTGAAACGCGACTAGTGGTTCTCCGATGGTGTAGGTAGTGGCATAAATTTAAAACTCGAATACCAGCGCAGTCCAAAGTGCCTTTTCTCTACAGACAGATTTGCAAATTCTTTAAAATTTAAATTAACGGTTATTATTTACGATTAATGAATTTATATTGTCTACGGGGACAACTGTCAGCAACGTATCCTATTTGAAACGTGACACGTAATTCTTCGATGATGTAGGCTGTGCAAGAAGTTTCTGACTCAACTAATTAATTTGAAATCAATTAACCTCGCAAGGCGGAGCCACTAGGCGATATAAGGACATGTTCCTTTGGAGAAGGAGATGTCGGCGCCTGTAGAAGTAAGTGGTTAGAGAAGTAGGCCGGCAATCGAAAGATCATGGCTCGAATCCCAGCGCAGTCCAAAGCGTCCTTTTTTACACAGAAAGATTTTCAAATTCTTTAATATTTGAATTTATTGGCATTATTTGCGATATAAGAGTTTGAAATTGTCTACGAGGACATCTGTCTGCAACGTATCCTATTTGACACGCGACTAGAAATTCTAGGGTAATGTAGGTAGTGCAAGAAGTTTCTAACTCAACTAATTAATTTAAAATCAATTAAACCCGCAAGGCGGAGCCACTAGGCGATATAAGGAGATCTTCCTTTGGAGAAAGAGATGTCGGCGCCTGTAGAACTCAGTGGTTAGAGAAGTAGGCCGGCAATCGAAAGACCATGGCTCGAATCCCAGCGCAGTCCAAAGCGTCCTTTTTTACACAGAAAGATTTTCAAATTCTTTAATATTTGAATTTATTGGCATTATTTGCGATATAAGAGTTTGAAATTTTCTACGAGGACATCTGTCGGCAACGTATCCTATTTGACACGCGACTAGTAATTCTCCGGTAATGTAGGCTGTGGAAGAAATTTCTAACTCAACTAATTAATTTGAAATCAATTAAACCTGCAAGGCGGAGCCACTAGGCGATATAAGGAGATCTTCCTTTTGAGAAAAAGATATCGGCGCCTGTAGTACTCAGTCGTTAGAGAAGTATGCCGGCAATCGAAAGTCCATGGCTCGAATCCCAGCGCAGTCCAATGCGTTCTTTTTTTACACAGAAAGATTTTCAAATTCTTTAATATTTGAATTTGTTGGCATTATTTGCGATATAAGAATTTGAAATTGTCTACGAGGACATCTGTCCGCAACGTATCCAGTTTGAAACGCGAATAGTAATTCTCCTGTAATGTAGGCTGAGCAAGAAGTTTCTATCTCAACTAATTAATTTGAAATCATGTAAACCCGCAAGGCGGAGCCACTAGGCGATATAAGGAGATCTTCCTTTGGAGAAAGAGATGTCGGCGCCTATAAAACTCAGTGGTTACAGCAGTAGACCGGCAGTCGAAAGACCATGGCTCGAATGCCAGCGCAGTCCATCGCGTCCTTTTTACACCGAAAGATTTTCAAATTCTTTAATATTTGAATTTATTGGCATTATTTGCGATATAAGAGTTTGAAATTGTCTACGAGGACACCTGTCGGCAACGTATCCTATTTGACACGCGACTAGTAATTCTCCTGTAATGTGTGCTGTGAATGTAATTTCTAACTCAACTAATTAATTTTAAATCAATTAAACCCGAAAGGCGGAGCCACTAGGCGATATGTGGAGATCTTCCTTTGAGAAAGAGATGTCGGCGCCTGTAAAACTCAGTGGTTACAGCAGTAGACCGGCAGTCGAAAGACCATGGCTCGAATGCCAGCGCAGTCCAAAGCGTCCTTTTTTACACAGAAAGATTTTCAATTTCTTTAATATTTGAATTTATTGGCATTATTTGCGATATAAGAGTTTGAAATTGTCTACCAGGATACCTGTCGGCAATGTATCCTATCTGTTACGCGACTAGTGATTCTTAGATCATGTAGGCAGTGGAAGAAATTTCTATCTCAACTAATTAATTCGAAATCATTTATAGCTGCAAGGCGGAGCCACTAGGCGATATAAGGAGATCTTCCTTTGGAGAAAGAGATGTCGGCGCCTGTAAAACTCAGTGGTTACAGCAGTAGACCGGCAATCAAAAGACCATGGATCGAATGCCAGCGCAGTCCCAAGCGTCCTTTTTTACACAGAAATATTTTCAAATTCTTTAATATTTGAATTTATTGGCATTATTTTCGATATAAGAGTTTGAAATTGTCTACGAGGACACCTGTCGGCAATGTATCCTATCTTTTACGCGACTAGTGATTCTTAGATCATGTAGGCAGTGGAAGAAATTTCTATCTCAACTAATTAATTCGAAATAATTTATAGCTACAAGGCGGAGCCACTAGGCGTAATAAGGAGATCTTCCTTTGAGAAATAGATGTCGGCTCCTGTAAAACTCAGTGGTTAGAGCAGTAGGCCTGCAGTCGAAAGACCATGTCTCGAATGCCAGCGCAGTCCAAAGCGTCCTTTTTACACCGAAAGATTTTCAAATTCAACAATATTTGAATTTATTGGCATTATTTGCGATATAAGTGTTTGAAATTGTCTACGAGGACACCTGTCGGCAACTTATCCTATCTGTTACGCGACTAGTGATTCTCCGATGGTGTAGGTAGTGGCATAAATTTCAAACTCGAATCCCAGCGCAGTCCAAAGTGCCTTTTCTCTACAGACAGATTTGCAAATTCATTAAAATTTAAATTAATGGGTATTATTTACGATTAATGAATTTATATTGTCTACGGGGACAACTGTCAGCAACGTATCCTATTTGAAACGTGACACGAAATTCTTCGATGATGTAGGCTGTGCAAGAAGTTTCTAACTCAACTGATTAATTTGAAATCAATTAAACCCGCAAGGCGGATCCACTAGGCGATATAACGAGATCTTCCTTTGGAGCAAAAGATGTCGGCGCCTGTAGAACTCAGTGGTTAGAGAAGTATGCCGGAAATCGAAAGTCCATGGCTCGAATCCCAACGCAGTCCAAAGCGTCCTTTTTTACACAGAAAGATTTTCAATTTCTTTAATATTTGAATTTATTGGCATTATTTGCGATATAAGAGTTTGAAATTGTCTTCGAGGACACCTGTCGGCAACTTATCCTATCTGTAACGCGACTAGTAAGTCTCCGATGGTGTAGGTAGTGGCATAAATTTCAAACTCGAATTCCAACGCAGTCCAAAGTGCCTTTTCTCTACAGACAGATATGCAAATTCATTAAAATTTAAATTAACGGGTATTATTTACGATTAATGAATTTATATTGTCTACGGGGACAACTGTCAGCAACGTATCCTATTTGAAACGTGAAACGTAATTCTTCGATGATGTAGGCTGTGCAAGAAGTTTCTAACTCAACTAATTAATTTGAAATCTATTAAACCCGCAAGGCGGAGCCACTAGGCGATATAAGGAGATCTTCCTTTGGAGAAGGAGATGTCGGCGCCTGTAGAACTCAGTGGTTAGAGAAGTAGGCCGGCAATCGAAAGACCATGGCTCGAATCCCAGCGCAGTCCAAAGCGTCCTTTTTTACACAGAAAGATTTTCAAATTCTTTAATATTTGAATTTATTGGCATTATTTGCGATATAAGAGCTTGAAATTGTCTACGAGGACATCTGTCGGCAACGTATCCTATTTGACACGCGACTAGTAATTCTCCGGTAATGTAGGCTGTGGAAGAAATTTCTAGCTCAACTCATTAATTTGAAATCAATTAAAACCGCAAGGCGGAGCCACTAGGCGATATAAGGAGATCTTCCTTTGGAGAAGGAGATGTCGGCGCCTGTAGAACTCAGTGGTTAGAGCAGTATGCCGGCAATCGAAAGTCCATGGCTCGAATCCCAGCGCAGTCCAATGCGTTCTTTTTTTACACAGAAAGATTTTCAAATTCTTTAATATTTGAATTTATTGGCATTATTTGCGATATAAGAATTTGAAATTGTCTACGAGGACATCTGTCGGCAACGTATCCAGTTTGAAACGCGACTAGTAATTCTCCTGTAATGTAGGCTGTGGAAGAAATTTCTAACTCAACTAATTAATTTGAAATCAATTAAACCTGCAAGGCGGAGCCACTAGGCGATATAAGGAGATCTTCCTTTGGAGAAAGAGATGTCGGCGCCTGTAGAACTCAGTGGTTACAGCAGTAGACCGGCAATCAAAAGACCATGGCTCGAATGCCAGCGCAGTCCATCGCGTCCTTTTTACACCGAAAGATTTTCAAATTCTTTAATATTTGAATTTATTGGCATTATTTGCGATATAAGAGTTTGAAATTGTCTACGAGGACACCTGTCGGCAACGTATCCTATTTGACACGCGACTAGTAATTCTCCGGTAATGTGAGCTGTGGAAGAAATATCTAACTCAACTAATTAATTTGAAATCAATTAAACCCGAAAGGCGGAGCCACTAGGCGATATGTGAAGATCTTCCTTTGGAGAAAGAGATGTCGGCGCCTGTAAAACTCAGTGGTTAGAGCAGTAGACCGGCAGTCGAAAGACCATGTGTTGAATGCCAGCGCAGTCCAAAGCGTCCTTTTTTACACAGAAAGATTTTCAAATTCTTTAATATTTGAATTTATTGGCATTATTTGCGATATAAGAGTTTGAAATTGTCTACGAGGACACCTGTCGGCAACTTATCCTATCTGTTACGCGACTAGTGATTCTCCGATGGTGTAGGTAGTGGCATAAATTTCAAACTCGAATCCCAGCGCAGTCCAAAGTGCCTTTTCTCTACAGACAGATTTGCAAATTCATTAAAATTTAAATTAATGGGTATTATTTACGATTAATGAATTTATATTGTCTACGGGGACAACTGTCAGCAACGTATCCTATTTGAAACGTGACACGTAATTCTTCGATGATGTAGGCTGTGCAAGAAGTTTCTAACTCAACTAATTAATTTGAAATCAATTAAACCCGCAAGGCGGAGCCACTAGGCGATATGTGGAGATCTTCCTTTGGCGAAAGAGATGTCAGCGCCTGTAAAACTCAGTGGTTAGAGCAGTAGACCGGCAATCGAAAGACCATGGCTCGAATGCCAGCGCAGTCCAAAGCGTCCTTTTTTACACAGAAAGATATTCAAATACTTTAATGTTTGAATTTATTGGCATTATTTGCGATATAAGAGTTTGAAATTGTCTAACAGGAAACCTGTCGGCAATGTATCCTATCTGTTACGCGACTAGTGATTCTTAGATCATGTAGGCAGTGGAAGAAATTTCTATCACAACTAATTAATTCGAAATCATTTATAGCTGCAAGGCGGAGCCACTAGGCGATGTGTGGAGATCTTCCTTTGGAGAACGAGATGTCGGCGCCTGTGTAGCTTAGTGGTTAGAGCAGAAGACCGGCAATCGAAAGACCATGGCTCGAATCCCAGCGCGGTCCAAAGCGTCCTTTTTTACACAGAAAGATTTTCAAATTATTTAATATTTGAATTTATCAGCATTATTTGCGATATAAGAGTTTGAAATTGTCTACGAGGACATCTGTCGGCAACGTATCCTATCTGTTACGCGACTAGTGATTCTTAGATCATGTAGGCAGTGGAAGAAATTTCTATCTCAACTAATTAATTCGAAATCATTTATAGCTGCAAGGCGGAGCCACTAGGCGATGTGTGGAGATCTTCCTTTGGAGAAAGAGATGTCGGCGCCTGTAAAACTCAGTGGTTAGAGCAGTAGACCGGTAATCGAAAGACCATCGCTCGAATGCCAGCGCAGTCCAAAGCGTCCTTTTTTACACAGAAAGATTTTCAAATTCTTTAATATTTGAATTTATTGGCATTATTTGCGTCATAAGAGTTTGAAATTGTCTACGAGGACACCTGTCGGCAACTTATCCTATCTGTGACGCGACTAGTAATTCTCCGATAATGTAGGCTGTGGAAGAAATTTCTAACTCCACTAATTAATTTGAAATCAATTAAACCCGCAAGGCGGAGCCACTAGGCGATATAAGGAGATCTTCCTTTGGAGACAGAGATGTCGGCGCCTGTATAACTGAGTGGTTAGAGCAGTAGGCCGGCAATCGAAAGATCATGGCTCGAATCCCAGCGCAGTCCAAAGCGTCCTTTTTTACACAGAAAGATTTTCAATTTCTTTAATATTTGAATTTATTGGCATTATTTGCGATAGATGAGTTTGTGATTGTCTTGGAGGACACGTGTCGGCAACTGATCCTATCTGTTACGCGACTAGTGATTCTCCGATTGTGTAGGTAGTGGCATAAATTTCAAACTCGAATCCCAGCGCAGTCCAAAGTGCCTTTTCTCTACAGACAGATTTGCAAATTCATTAAAATTTAAATTAATGGGTATTATTTACGATTAATGAATTTATATTGTCTACGGGGACAACTGTCAGCAACGTATCCTATTTGAAACGTGACACGTAATTCTTCGATGATGTAGGCAGTGCAAGAAGTTTCTAACTCAACTAATTAATTTGAAATCTATTAAACCCGCAAGGCGGAGCCACTAGGCGATATAAGGAGATGTACCTTTGGAGCAGGAGATGTCGGCGCCTGTAGAACTCAGTGGTTAGAGAAGTAGGCCGGCAATCGAAAGATCATGGTTCGAATCCCAGCGCAGTCCAAAGCGTCCTTTTTTACACAGAAAGATTTTCAATTACTTCAATATTTGAATTTATTGGCATTATTTGCGATATAAGAGTTTGAAATTTTCTACGAGGACATCTGTCTGCAACGTATCCTATTTGACACGCGACTAGTAATTCTAGGGTAATGTAGGCTGTGGAAGAAATTTCTAACTCAACTAATTAATTTAAAATCAATTAAATCCGCAAGGGGGAGCCGCTAGGCGATATAAGGAGATGTACCTTTGGAGAAGGAGATGTCGGCGCCTGTAGAACTCAGTGGTTGGAGAAGTAGGCCGGCAATCGAAAGATCATGGCTCGAATCCCAGCGCAGTCCAAAGCGTCCTTTTTAAACAGAAAGATTTTCAAATTCTTTAATATTTGAATTTATTGGCATTATTTGCGATATAAGAGTTTGAAATTTTCTACGAGGACATCTGTCGGCAACGTATCCTATTTGACACGCGACTAGTAATTCTCCGATAATGTAGGCTGTGGAAGAAATTTCTAACTCCACTAATTAATTTGAAATCAATTAAAACCGCAAGGCGGAGCCACTAGGTGGTATAAGGAGATCTTCCTTTGGAGAAAGAGATATCGGCGCCTGTAGTACTCAGTGGTTAGAGAAGTATGCCGGCAATCGAAAGTCCATGGCTCGATTCCCAGCGCAGTCCAAAGCGTTCTTTTTTACACAGAAAGATTTCCAAATTCTTTAATATTTGAATTTATTGGCATTATTTGCGATATAAGAGTTTGAAATTGTCTACGAGGACATCTGTCCGCAGTGTATCCAGTTTAAAACGCGACTAGTAATTCTTCTGTAATGTAGGCTGTGGAAGAAATTTCTAACTCAACTAATTAATTTGAAATCAATTAAACCCGCAAGGCGGAGCCACTAGGCGATATAAGGAGATCTTCCTTTGGAGAAGGAGATGTCGGCGCCTGTAGAACTCAGTGGTTAGAGAAGTAGGCCGGAAGTCGAAAGACGATGGCTCGAATGCCAGCGCAGTCCATCGCGTCCTTTTTACACCGAAAGATTTTTTAAATTCTTTAATATTTGAATTTATTGGCATTATTTGCGATATAAGAGTTTGAAATTGTCTACGAGGACACCTGTCGGCAACGTATCCTATCTGAAACGCGACTAGTAAGTCTCCGGTAATGTGAGCTGTGAATGAAATTTCTAACTCAACTAATTAATTTGAAATCAATTAAACCCGAAAGGCGGAGCCACTAGGCGATATGTGGAGATCTTCCTTTGGAGAAAGAGATTTCGGCGCCTGTAAAACTCAGTGGTTACAGCAGTAGACCGGAAGTCGAAAGACGATGGCTCGAATGCCAGCGCAGTTCAAAGCGTCCTTTTTTACACAGGAAAATTTTCAAATTCCTTAATATTTGAATTTATTGGCATTATTTGCGATATAAGAGTTTGAAATTGTCTACGAGGACACCTGTCGGCAACTTATCCTATCTGTTACGCGACTAGTTATTCTCCGATGGTGTAGGTAGTGGCATAAATTTCAAACTCGAATCCCAGCGCAGTCCAAAGTGCCTTTTCTCTACAGACAGATTTGCAAATTCATTAAAATTTAAGTTAATGGGTATTATTTGCGATATAAGAGTTTGAAATTGTCTACGAGGACATCTGTCTGCAACGTATCCTATTTGACACGCGACTAGAAATTCTAGGGTAATGTATGCTGTGGAAGAAATTTCTAACTCAACTAATTAATTTGAAATCAATTAAACCCGCAAGGCGGAGCCTCTAGGCGATATAAGGAGATCTTCCTTTGGAGAAGGAGATGTCGGCGCCTGTAGAACTCAGTGGTTAGAGAAGTAGGCCGGCAATCGAAAGATCATGGCTCGAATCCCAGCGCAGTCCAAAGCGTCCTTTTTTACACAGAAAGATTTTCAAATTCTTTAATATTTGAATTTATTGGCATTATTTGCGATTTAAGAGTTTGAAATTTTCTACGAGGACATCTGTCGGCAACGTATCCTATTTGACACGCGACTAGTAATTCTCCGATAATGTAGGCTGTGGAAGAAATTTCTAACTCAACTCATTAATTTGAAATCAATTAAAACCGCAAGGCGGAGCCACTAGGTGATATAAGGAGATCTTCCTTTGGAGAAAGAGATATCGGCGCCTGTAGAACTCAGTGGTTAGAGAAGTATGCCGGCAATCGAATGTCCATGGCTCGAATCCCAGCGCAGTCCAAAGCGTTCTTTTTTACACAGAAAGATTTTCAAATTCTTTAATATTTGAATTTATTGGCATTATTTGCGATATAAGAGTTTGAAATTGTCTACGAGGACATCTGTCCGCAACGTATCCAGTTTGAAACGCGACTAGTAATTCTCCTGTAATGTAGGCTGTGCAAGAAGTATCTAACTCAACTAATTAATTTGAAATCAATTTAACCCGCAAGGCGGAGCCACTAGGCGATATATGGAGATCTTCCTTTGGAGAAAGAGATGTCGGCACCTGTGTAGCTCAGTGGTTAGAGCAGTAGACCGGCAATCGAAAGACCATGGATCGAATGCCCGCGCAGTCCATCGCGTCCTTTTTACACCGAAAGATTTTTAAATTCTTTAATATTTGAATTTATTGGCATTATTTGCGATATAAGAGTTTGAAATTGTCTACGAGGACACCTGTCGGCAACGTATCCTATTTGACACGCGACTAGTAATTCTTCGGTAATGTAGGCTGTGGAAGAAATTTCTAACTCAACTAATTAATTTGAAATCAATTATACCCGAAAGGCGGAGCCACTGGGCGATATGAGGAGATCTTCCTTTGGAGAAAGAGATGTCGGCGCCTGTAGAACTCAGTGGTTACAGCAGTAGACCGGCAGTCGAAAGACCATGGCTCGAATGCCAGCGCAGTCCAACGCGTCCTTTTTAAACCGAAAGATTTTCAAATTCTTTAATATTTGAATTTATTGGCATTATTTGCGATATAAGAGTTTGAAATTGTCTACGAGGACACCTGTCGGCAACGTATCCTATTTGACATGCGACTAGTAATTCTTCGGTAATGTAGGCTGTGGAAGATATTTCTAACTCGATTCCCAGCGCAGTCCAAAGTGCCTTTTCTCTACAGACAGATTTGCAAATTCATTAAAATTCAAATTAATGGGTATTATTTACGATTAATGAATTTATATTGTCTACGGGGACAACTGTCGGCAACGTATCCTATTTGAAACGTGACACGTAATTCTTCGACGATGTAGGCTGTGCAAGAAGTTTCTAACTCAACTATTTAATTTCAAATTATTTATAGCTGCAAGGCGGAGCCACTAGGCGATATGTGGAGATCTTCCTTTGGAGAAAGAGATGTCGGCGCCTGTAAAACTCAGTGGTTTGAGCAGTAGACCCTCAATCGAAAGACCATGGCTCGAATGCCAGCGCAATCCAAAGCGTCCTTTTTTACAAAGAAAGATTTTCAAATTCTTTAATATTTGAATTTATTGGCATTATTTGCGATATAAGAGTTTGAAATTGTCTACGAGGACACCTGTCGGCAACTTATCCTATCTGTTACGCGACTAGTGAATCTCCGATGGTGTAGGTAGTGCGAGAAATTTCAAAGTCGAGTCCCAGCGCAGTCCAAAGTGCCTTTTCTCTACAGACAGATTTGCAAATTCATTAAAATTCAAATTAATGGGTATTATTTACGATTAATGAATTTATATTGTCTACGGGGACAACTGTCGGCAACGTATCCCATTTGAAACGTGACACGTAATTCTTCGATGATGTAGGCTGAGCAAGAAGTTTCTATCTCAACTAATTAATTTGAAATTATTTATAGCCGCAAGGCGGAGCCACTAGGCGATATGTGGAGATCTTCCTTTGGAGAAAGAGATGTCGGCGCCTGTAAAACTCAGTGGTTAGAGCAGTATACCCTCAATCGAAAGACCATGGATCGAATGCCAGCGCAGTCCAAAGCGTCCTTTTTTACACAGAAAGATTTTCAAATTCTTTAATATTTGAATTTATTGGCATTATTTGCGATATAAGAGTTTGAAATTGTCTACCAGGACACCTGTCGGCAATGTATCCTATTTAAACGTGACACGTAATTCTTCGATGATGTAGGCTGTGCAAGAAGTTTCTGACTCAACTAATTAATTTGAAATCAATTAAACCCGCAAGGCGGAGCCACTAGGCGATATAAGGAGATGTACCTTTGGAGAAGGAGATGTCGGCGCCTGTAGAAGTAAGTGGTTAGAGAAGTAGGCCGGCAATCGAAAGACCATGGATCGAATCCCAGCGCAGTCCAAAGCGTCCTTTTTTACACAGAAAGATTTTCAAATTCTTTAATATTTGAATTTATTGGCATTATTTGCGATATAAGAGCTTGAAATTGTTTACGAGGACACCTGTCTGCAACTTATCCTATTTGACACGCGACTAGAAATTCTAGGGTAATGTAGGCTGTGGAAGAAATTTCTAACTCAACTAATTAATTTAAAATCAATTAAATCCGCAAGGGGGAGCCGCTAGGCGATATAAGGAGATCTTCCTTTGGAGAAGGAGATGTCGGCGCCTGTAGAACTCAGTGGTTAGAGAAGTAGGCCGGCAATCTAAAGACCATGGCTCGAATCCCAGCGCAGTCCAAAGCGTCCTTTTTACACAGAAAGATTTTCAAATTCTTTAATATTTGAATTTATTGGCCATATTTGCGATATAAGAGTTTGAAAGTGTCCACGAGGACATCTGTCGGCAACGTATCCTATTTGAAACGCGACTAGTAATTCTCCGGTAATGTAGGCTGTGGAAGAAATTTCTATCTCAACTCATTAATTTGAAATCAATTAAAACCGCAAGGCGGAGCCACTAGGTGGTATAAGGAGATCTTCCTTTGGAGAAAGAGATATCGGCGCCTGTAGTACTCAGTGGTTAGAGAAGTATGCCGGCAATCGAAAGTCCATGGCTCGAATCCCAGCGCAGTCCAAAGCGTACTTTTTTACACAGAAAGATTTCCAAATTCTTTAATATTTGAATTTATTGGCATTATTTGCGATATAAGAGTTTGAAATTGTCTACGAGGACATCTGTCCGCAGTGTATCCAGTTTGAAACGCGACTAGTAATTCTCCTGTAATGTAGGCTGTGCAAGAAGTTTCTAACTCAACTAATTAATTTGAAATCAATTAAACCCGCAAGGCGGAGCCTCTAGGCGATATAAGGAGATCTTCCTTTGGAGAAGGAGATGTCGGCGCCTGTAGAACTCAGTGGTTAGAGAAGTAGGCCGGCAATCGAAAGACCATGGCTCGAATGCCAGCGCAGTCCATCGCGTCCTTTTTACACCGAAAGATTTTCAAATTCTTTAATATTTGAATTTATTGGCATTATTTGCGATATAAGAGTTTGAAATTGTCTACGAGGACACCTGTCGGCAACGTATCCTATTTGACACGCGACTAGTAATTCTCCGGTAATGTGAGCTGTGGAAGAAATATCTAACTCAACGAATTAATTTGAAATCAATTAAACCCGAAAGGCGGAGCCACTAGGCGATATGTGGAGATTTTCCTTTGGAGAAAGAGATGTCGGCGCCTGTAAAACTCAGTGGTTAGAGCAGTAGACCGGCAGTCGAAAGACCATGTCTTCAATGCCAGCGCAGTCCAAAGCGTCCTTTTTTACACAGAAAGATTTTCAATTTCTTCAATATTTGAATTTATTGGCATTATTTGCGATATAAGAGTTTGAAATTGTCTACGAGGACACCTGTCGGCAACTTATCCTATCTGTTACGCGACTAGTTATTCTCCGATGGTGTAGGTAGTGGCATAAATTTCAAACTCGAATCCCAGCGCAGTCCAAAGTGCCTTTTCTCTACAGACAGATTTGCAAATTCATTAAAATTTAAATTAATGGGTATTATTTGCGATATAAGAGTTTGAAATTGTCTACGAGGACATCTGTCTGCAACGTATCCTATTTGACACGCGACTAGAAATTCTAGGGTAATGTAGGCTGTGGAAGAAATTTCTAACTCAACTAATTAATTTAAAATCAATTAAACCCGCAAGGCGGAGCCACTAGGCGATATAAGGGGTTCTTCCTTTGGAGAAGGAGATGTCGGCGCCTGTAGAACTCAGTGGTTAGAGAAGTAGGCCGGCAATCGAAAGATCATGGCTCGAATCCCAGCGCAGTCCAAAGCGTCCTTTTTAAACAGAAAGATTTTCAAATTCTTTAATATTTGAATTTATTGGCATTATTTGCTATTTAAGAGTTTGAAATTTTCTACGAGGACATCTGTCGGCAACGTATCCTATTTGACACGCGACTAGTAATTCTCCGATAATGTAGGCTGTGGAAGAAATTTCTAACTCAACTAATTAATTTGAAATCAATTAAACCCGCAAGGCGGAGCCACTAGGTGATATAAGGAGATCTTCCTTTGGAGAAAGAGATATCGGCGCCTGTAGAACTCAGTGGTTAGAGAAGTATGCCGGCAATCGAATGTCCATGGCTCGAATCCCAGCGCAGTCCAAAGCGTTCTTTTTTACACAGAAAGATTTTCAAATTCTTTAATATTTGAATTTATTGGCATTATTTGCAATATAAGAATTTGAAATTGTCTACGAGGACATCTGTCGGCAACGTATCCAGTTTGAAACGCGACTAGTAATTCTCCTGTAATGTAGGCTGTGGAAGAAATTTCTAACTCCACTAATTAATTTTAAATCAATTAAACCCGCAATGCGGAGCCACTAGGCGATATAAGGAGATCTTCCTTTGGAGAAAGAGATGTCGGCGCCTGTAAAACTCAGTGGTTAGAGCAGTAGACCGGCAATCGAAAGACCATGGCTCGAATGCCAGCGCAGTCC
Source organism: Diplolepis rosae (assembly GCA_030998225.1). NCBI lineage: Eukaryota > Metazoa > Arthropoda > Insecta > Hymenoptera > Diplolepididae > Diplolepis > Diplolepis rosae. The sequence goes on from JAPYXD010000466.1 coordinate 3,035,159, forward strand.
ATCGCGTCCTTTTTACACCGAAAGATTTTCAAATTCTTTAATATTTGAATTTATTGGCATTATTTGCGATATAAGAGTTTGAAATTGTCTACGAGGACACCTGTCGGCAACGTATCCTATTTGACACGCGACTAGTAATTCTTCGGTAATGTAGGCTGTGGAAGAAATTTCTAACTCAACTAATTAATTTGAAATCAATTAAACCCGCAATGCGGAGCCACTAGGCGATATAAGGAGATCTTCCTTTGGAGAAAGAGATGTCGTCGCCGGTAGAACTCAGTGGTTACAGCAGTAGACCGGCAGTCGAAAGACCATGGCTCGAATCCCAGCGCAGTCCAAAGCGTCCTTTTTACTCCGAAAGATTTTTAAATTCTTTAATATTTGAATTTATTGGCATTATTTGCGATATAAGAGTTTGAAATTGTCTACGAGGACACCTGTCGGCAACGTATCCTATTTGACACGCGACTAGTAATTCTTCGGTAATGTAGGCTGTGGAAGAAATTTCTAACTCAACTAATTAATTTGAAATCAATTTAACCCGCAAGGCGGAGCCACTAGGCGATATAAGGAGATCTTCCTTTGGAGAAAGAGATTATGGCGCCTATAGAACTCAGTGGTTACAGAAGTTTGCCGGCAATCGAAAGTCCATGGCTCGAATCCCAGCGCAGTCCAAAGCGTTATTTTTTTACACAGAAAGATTTTCAAATTCTTTAATATTTGAATTTATTGGCATTATTTGCGATATAAGAATTTGAAATTGTCTACGAGGACATCTGTCGGCAACGTATCCAGTTTGAAACGCGACTAGTAATTCTCCTGTAATGTAGGCTGTGGAAGAAATTTCTAACTCAACTAATTAATTTGAAATCAATTAAACCCGCAAGGCGGAGCCACTAGGCGATATGTGGAGATCTTCCTTTGGAGAAAGAGATGTCGGCGCCTGTAAAACTCAGTGGTTTGAGCAGTAGACCCTCAATCGAAAGACCATGGCTCGAATGCCAGCGCAGTCCAAAGCGTCCTTTTTTACACAGAAAGATTTTCAATTTCTTTAATATTTGAATTTATTGGCATTATTTGCGATATAAGAGTTTGAAATTGTCTACGAGGACACCTGTCGGCAACGTATCCTATTTGACAATCTACTCGTAATTCTTCGATAATGTAGGCTGTGGAATAAAGTTCTTACTCAATTAATAAATTTGAAATCAATTAAACCCGTAAAGCGGAGCCACTCGGCGATATATGGAGATCTTCCTTTGGAGAAAGAGATGTCGGCGCCTGTAGAACTCAGTGGTTAGAGAAGTACGCCGGCAATCGAAAGACCATGGATCGAATCCCATCGCAGTCCAAAGCGTCCTTTTTTACACAGAAAGATTTTCAAATTCTTTAATATTTGAATTTATTGGCATTATTTGCGATATAAGAGCTTGAAATTGTCTACGAGGACACCTGTCGGCAACGTATCCTATTTGACACGCGACTAGTAATTCTCCGATGGTGTAGGTAGTGGCAGAAATTTCAAAGTCGAGTCCCAGCGCAGTCCAAAGTTCCTTTTCTCTACAGACAGATTTGCAAATTCTTTAAAATTTAAATTAACGGGTATTATTTACGATTAATGAATTTATATTGTCTACGGGGACAACTGTCAGCAACGTATCCTATTTGAAACGTGAAACGTAATTCTTCGATGATGTAGGCTGTGCAAGAAGTTTCTAACTCAACTAGTTAATTTGAAATCATTTATAGCTGCAAGGCGGAGCCACTAGGCGATATGTGGAGATCTTCCTTTGGAGAATGAGATGTCGGCGCCTGTAAAACTCAGTGGTTAGAACAGTATACCGACAATCGAAAGACCATAGCTCGAATGCCAGCGCAGTCCAAAGCGTACTTTTTTACACAGAAAGATTTTCAAATTCTTTAATATTTGAATTTATTGGCATTATTTGCAATATAAGAGTTTGAAATTGTCTACGAGGACACCTGTCGGCAACTTATCCTATCTGTTACGCGACTAGTGAATCTCCGATGGTGTAGGTAGTGCGAGAAATTTCAAACTCGAGTCCCAGCGCAGTCCAAAGTGCCTTTTCTCTACAGACAGATTTGCAAATTCATTAAAATTCAAATTAATGGGTATTATTTTGGATTAATGAAGTTATATAGTCTACGGGGACAACTGTCGGCAACGTATCCTATTTGAAACGTGACACGTAATTCTTCGACGATGTAGGCTGTGCAAGAAGTTTCTAACTCAACTAATTAATTCGAAATCATTTATAGCTGCAAGGCGGAGCCACTAGGCGATGTGTGGAGATCTTCCTTTGGAGAAAGAGATGTCGGCGCCTGTAAAACTCAGTCGTTAGAGCAGTAGACCCTCAATCGAAAGACCATAGCTCTAATGCCAGCGCAGTCCAAAGCGTCCTTTTGTAAATAGAAAGATTTTCAAATTCTTTAATATTTGAATTTACTTTCATTATTTGCGATATAAGAGTTTGAAATTGTCTACGAGAACACCTGTCGGCAACGTATCCTATCTGTTACGCGACTAGTGAATCTCCGATGGTGTAGGTAGTGCGAGAAATTTCAAACTCGAGTCCCAGCGCAGTCCAAAGTGCCTTTTCTCTACAGACAGATTTGCAAATTCATTAAAATTCAAATTAATGGGTATTATTTACGATTAATGAATTTATATTGTCTACGGGGACAACTGTCGGCAACGTATCCCATTTGAAACGTGACACGTAATTCTTCGACGATGTAGGCTGTGCAAGAAGTTTCTAACTCAACTAATTAATTCGAAATCATTTATAGCTGCAAGGCGGAGCCACTAGGCGATGTGTGGAGATCTTCCTTTGGAGAAAGAGATGTCGGCGCCTGTAAAACTCAGTCGTTAGAGCAGTAGACCCTCAATCGAAAGAACATGGCTCGAATGCCAGCGCAGTCCAAAGCGTCCTTTTTTACACAGAAAGATTTTCAATTTCTTTAATATTTGAATTTATTGGCATTATTTGCGATATAAGAGTTTGAAATTGTCTACCAGGATACCTGTCGGCAATGTATCCTATCTGTTACGCGACTAGTGATTCTTAGATCATGTAGGCAGTGGAAGAAATTTCTATCTCAACTAATTAATTCGAAATCATTTATAGCTGCAAGGCGGAGCCACTTGGCGATATGTGGAGATCTTCCTTTGGAGAAAGAGATGTCGGCGCCTGTAAAACTCAGTGGTTAGAGCAGTAGACCCTCAATCGAAAGACCATGGCTCGAATGCCAGCGCAGTCCAAAGCGTCCTCTTTTACGCAGAAAGATTTTCAAATTCTTTAATATTTGAATTTATTGGCATTATTTGCGATATAAGAGTTTGAAATTGTCTACGAGGACACCTGTCGGCAACGTATCCTATTTGAGACGCGACTAGTAATTCTCCGGTAATGTAGGCTGTGGAAGAAATTTCTAACTCAACCAATTAATTTGAAATAATATAAACCCGCAAGGCGGAGCCACTAGACGATATATGGAGATCTTCCTTTGGAGAAAGAGATGTCGGCGCCTGTAAAACTCAGTGGTTAGAGCAGTAGACCGGCAATCGAAAGACCATGGCTCGAATGCCAGCGGAGTCCAAAGCGTCGTTTTTTACACAGAAAGATTTTCAAATTCTTTAATATTTGAATTTATTGGCATTAGTTGCGATATAAGAGTTTGAAATTGTCTACCAGGACACCTGTCGGCAATGTATCCTATCTGTTACGCGACTAGTGATTCTTAGATCATGTAGGCAGTGGAAGAAATTTCTATCTCAACTAATTGATTCGAAATCATTTATAGCTGCAAGGCGGAGCCACTAGGCGATATGTGGAGATCTTCCTTTGGAGAATGAGATGTCGGCGCCTGTAAAACTCAGTGGTTGGAGTAGTAGACCGGCAATCGAAAGACCATGGCTCGAATACCAGCGCAGTCCAAAGCGTCCTCTTTTACACAGAAAGATTTTCAAATTCTTTAATATTTGAATTTATTGACATTGTTTGCGATATAAGAGTTTGAAATTTTCTACGAGGACATAAGTCGGCAACGTATCCTATTTGACACGCGACTAGTAATTCTCCGATAATGTGAGCTGTGGAAGAAATATCTAACTCAACTAATTAATTTGAAATCAATTAAACCCGAAAGGCGGAGCCACTAGGCGATATGTGAAGATCTTCCTTTGGAGAAAGAGATGTCGGCGCCTGTAAAATTCAGTGGTTAGAGCAGTAGACCGGCAATGAAAAGACCATGGCTCGAATGACAGCGCAGTCCAATGCATCCTTTTTTACACAGAAAGATTTTCAAATACTTTAATATTTGAATTTATTGGCATTATTTGCGATATAAGAGTTTGAAATTGTCTACGAGGACACCTGTCGGCAACTTATCCTATCTGTTACGCGAATACTGATTCTCCGATGGTGTAGGTAGTGGCAGAAATTTCAAACTCGCATCCCAGCGCAGTCCAAAGTGCCTTTTCTCTACACACAGATTTGCAAATTCATTAAAATTTAAGTTAATGGGTATTATTTACGATTAATGAATTTTTATTGTCTACGGGGACACCTGTCGGCAACGTATCCTATTTGACACGCGACTAGTAATTCTCCGATAATGTAGGCTGTGGAAGAAATTTCTAACTCAACTAATTAATTTGAAATCAATTAAACCCGCAAGGCGGAGCCACTAGGCGATATAAGGAGATCTTCCTTTGGAGAAAGAGATGTCGGCGCATGTAAAACTCAGTGGTTAGAGCAGTAGACCGGCAATGAACAGACCATGGCTCGAATGACAGCGCAGTCCAAAGCGTCCTTTTTTAAACAGAAATATTTTCAAATTCTTTAATATTTGAATTTACTTTCATTATTTGCGATATTAGTGTTTGTAATTGTCTACGTGGACACCTGTCGGCAACGTATCCTATTTGACACGCGACTAGTAATTGTCCGATAATGTAGGCTGTGGAAGAAATTTCTAACTCCAAAATTAATTTGAAATCTATTAAACCCGCAAGGCGGAGCCACTAGTCGATATAAGGAGATCTTCATTTGGAGAAGGAGATGTCGGCGCCTGTAGAACTCAGTGGTTAGAGAAGTAGGCCGGCAATCGAAAGACCATGGCTCGAATCCCAGCGCAGTCCAAAGCGTCCTTTTTTACACAGAAAGATTTTCAAATTCTTTAATATTTGAATTTATTGGCATTATTTGCGATATAAGAGTTTGAAATTGTCTACGAGGACACCTGTCGGCAACGTATCCTATTTGACACGCGACTAGTAATTCTCCGATAATGTAGGCTGTGGAAGAAATTTCTAGCTCAACTCATTAATTTGAAATCAATTAAAACCGCAAGGCGGAGCCACTAGGCGATATGTGGAGATCTTCCTTTGGAGAAAGAGATTTCGGCGCCTGTAAAACTCAGTGGTTGGAACAGTAGACCGGCAATCGAAAGACCATGGATCGAATCCCATCGCAGTCCAAAGCGTCCTTTTTTACACAGAAAGGTTTTAAAATTCTTTAATATTTGAATTTATTGGCATTATTTGCAATATAAGAATGTGAAATTGTCTACGAGGACACCTGTCGGCAACTTATCCTATCTGTTACGCGACTAGTGAATCTCCGATGGTGTAGGTAGTGCGAGAAATTTCAAACTCGAGTCCCAGCGCAGACCAAAGTGCCTTTTCTCTACAGACAGATTTGCAAATTCATTAAAATTCAAATTAATGGGTATTATTTACGATTAATAAATTTATATTGTCTACGGGGCAACTGTCGGCAACGTATCCTATTTGAAACGTGACACGTAATTCTTCGACGATGTAGGCTGTGGAAGAAATTTCTAACTCAAATAATTAATTCGAAATCATTTTCAGCTGCAAGGCGGAGCCACTAGGCGATATGTGGAGATCTTCCTTTGGAGAAAGAGATGTCGGCGCCTGTAAAACTCAGTGGTTGGAGTAGTAGACCGGCAATCGAAAGACCATTACTCGAATGCCAGCGCAGTCCAAAGCGTCCTTTTTTACACAGAAAGATTTTCAAATTCTTTAATATTTGAATTTATTGGCATTATTTGCGATATAAGAGTTTGAAATTGTCTACCAGGATACCTGTCGGCAATGTATCCTATCTGTTACGCGACTAGTGATTCTTAGATCATGTAGGCAGTGGAAGAAATTTCTATCTCAACTAATTAATTCGAAATCATTTATAGCTGCAAGGCGGAGCCACTAGGCGATGTGTGGAGATCTTCCTTTGGAGAAAGAGATGTCGGCGCCTGTAAAACTCAGTGGTTTGAGCAGTAGACCCTCAATCGAAAGACCATGGCTCGAATGCCAGCGCAGTCCAAAGCGTCCTTTTTTACACAGAAAGATTTTCAAATTCTTTAATATTTGAATTTATTGGCATTATTTGCGATATAAGAGTTTGAAATTGTCTACGAGGACACCTGTCGGCAACGTATCCTATTTGACATGCGACTAGTAATTCTTCGGTAATGTAGGCTGTGGAAAAAATTTCTAACTCAACTAATTAATTTGAAATCAATTAAACCCGCAAGGCGGAGCCACTAGACGATATAAGGAGATCTTCCTTTGATGAAAGAGATGTCGGCGCCTGTATAACTCAGTGGTTAGAGCAGTAGGCCGGCAATCGAAAGACCATGGCTCGAATGCCCGCGCAGTCCGAAGCGTCCTTTTTTACACAGAAAGATTTTCAAATTCTTTAATATTTGAATTTATTGGCATTATTTGCGATATAAGAGTTTGAAGTTGTCTACCAGGACACCTGTCGGCAACTTATCCTATCTGTTGCGCGACTAGTGATTCTTAGATCATGTAGGCAGTGGAAGAAATTTCTATCTCAACTAATTAATTCGAAATAATTTTTAGCTACAAGGCGGAGCCACTAGGCGTAATAAGGAGATCTTCCTTTGAGAAATAGATGTCGGCTCCTGTAAAACTCAGTGGTTAGAGCAGTAGACCGGAAGTCGAAAGACGATGGCTCGAATGCCAGCGCAGTCCAAAGCGTCCTTTTTTACACAGGAAAATTTTCAAATTCCTTAATATTTGAATTTATTGGCATTATTTGCGATATAAGAGTTTGAAATTGTCTACGAGGACACCTGTCGGCAACTTATCCTATCTGTTACGCGACTAGTGATTCTCCGATGGTGTAGGTAGTGGCAGAAATTTCAAACTCGAATCCCAGCGCAGTCCAAAGTGCCTTTTCTCTACAGACAGATTTGCAAATTCATTAAAATTTAAATTAATGGGTATTATTTACGATTAATGAATTTTTATTGTCTACGGGGACACCTGTCGGCAACGTATCCTATTTGACACGCGACTAGTAATTCTCCGATAATGTAGGCTGTGGAAGAAATTTCTAACTCAACTAATTAATTTGAAATCAATTAAACCCGCAAGGCGGAGCCACTAGACGGTATAAGGAGATCTTACTTTGAGAAAGAGATTTCGGCGCCTGTAAAACTCAGTGGTTACAGCAGTAGACTGGCAGTCGAAAGACCATGGCTCGAATGCCAGCGCAGTCCATCGCGTCCTTTTTACACCGAAAGATTTTCAAATTCAACAATATTTGAATTTATTGGCATTATTTGCGATATAAGAGTTTGAAATTTTCTACGAGGACATCTGTCGGCAACGTATCCTATTTGACACGCGACTAGTAATTCTCCGATAATGTAGGCTGTGGAAGAAATTTCTAACTCAACTAATTAATTTGAAATCAATTAAACCCGCAAGGCGGAGCCACTAGGCGATATGTGAAGATCTTCCTTTGGAGAAAGAGATGTCGGCGCCTGTAAAACTCAGTGGTTAGAGCAGTAGACCGGCAATGAAAAGACCATGGCTCGAATGACAGCGCAGTCCAAAGCGTCCTTTTTTACACATAAATATTTTCAAATTCTTTAATATTTGAATTTATTGGCATTATTTGCGATATAAGAGTTTGAAATTGTCTACGAGGACACCTGTCGGCAACGTAACCTATTTGACACGCGACTAGTAATTCTCAGATAATGTAGGCTGTGGAAGAAATTTCTAACTCCACTAATTAATTTGAAATCAATTAAACCCGCAAGGCGGAGCCACTAGGCGATATAAGGAGATCTTCCTTTGGAGAAAGAGATGTCGGCGCCTGTAGAACTCAGTGGTTAGAGAAGTAGGCCGGCAATCGAAAGACCATGGCTCGAATCCCAGCGCAGTCCAAAGCGTCCTTTTTTACACAGAAAGATTTTCAAATTCTTTAATATTTGAATTTATTGGCATTATTTGCGATATAAGAGTTTGAAATTGTCTACGAGGACACCTGTCGGCAACTTATCCTATCTGTTACGCGACTAGTGATTCTCCGATGGTGTAGGTAGTGGCAGAAATTTCAAACTCGAGTCCCAGCGCAGTCCAAAGTGCCTTTTCTCTACAGACAGATTTGCAAATTCATTAAAATTCAAATTAATGGGTATTATTTACGATTAATGAATTTATATTGTCTACGGGGACAACTGTCGGCAACGTATCCTATTTGACACGCGACTAGTAATTCTCCTGTAATGTAGGCTGTGGAAGAAATTTCTAACTCAACTAATTAATTTGAAATCAATTAAACCCGCAAGGCGGAGCCACTAGACGATATAAGGAGATCTTCCTTTGGAGAAAGAGATTATGGCGCCTATAGAACTCAGTGGTTAGAGAAGTATGCCGGCAATCGAAAGTCCATGGCTCGAATCCCAGCGCAGTCCAATGCGTTCTTTTTTTACACAGAAAGATTTTCAAATTCTTTAATATTTGAATTTGTTGGCATTATTTGCGATATAAGAATTTGAAATTGTCTACGAGGACATATGTCGGCAACGTATCCTGTTTAAAACGCGACTAGTAATTCTTCTGTAATGTAGGCTGTGGAAGAAATTTCTAACTCAACTATTTAATTTGAAATCAATTAAACCCGCAAGGCGGAGCTACTAGGCGATATAAGGAGATCTTCCTTTGGAGAAAGAGATGTCGGCGCCTGTAAAACTCAGTCGTTAGAGCAGTAGACCGGTAATCGAAAGACCATGTCTCGAATGCCAGCGCAGTCCATCGCGTCCTTTTTACACCGAAAGATTTTCAAATTCTTTAATATTTGAATTTATTGGCATTATTTGCGATATAAGAGTTTGAAATTGTCTACGAGGACACCTGTCGGCAACGTATCCTATTTGACACGCGACTAGTAATTCTCCGGTAATGTGAGCTGTGGAAGAAATATCTAACTCAACTAATTAATTTGAAATCTATTAAACCCGAAAGGCGGAGCCACTAGGCGATATGTGGAGATCTTCCTTTGGAGAAAGAGATGTCGGCGCCTGTAAAACTCAGTGGTTAGAACAGTATACCGACAATCGAAAGACCATAGCTCGAATGCCAGCGCAGTCCAAAGAGTCCTTTTTACACCGAAAGATTTTCAAATTCTTCCATATTTGAATTTATTGGCATTAGTTGCGATATAAGAGTTTGAAATTGTCTACCAGGATACCTGTCGGCAATGTATCCTATCTGTTACGCGACTAGTGATTCTTAGATCATGTAGGCAGTGGAAGAAATTTCTATCTCAACTAATTAATTCGAAATCATTTATAGCTGCAAGGCGGAGCCACTAGGCGATGTGTGGAGATCTTCCTTTGGAGAAAGAGATGTCGGCGCCTGTAAAACTCAGTCGTTAGAGCAGTAGACCGGTAATCGAAAGACCATGGCTCGAATGCCAGCGCAGTCCAAAGCGTCCTTTTTTACACAGAAAGATTTTCAAATTCTTTAATATTTGAATTTATTGGCATTATTTGCGATATAAGAGTTTGAAATTGTCTACCAGGACACCTGACGGCAATGTATCCTATCTGTTACGCGACTAGTGATTCTTAGATCATGTAGGCAGTGGAAGAAATTTCTATCTCAACTAATTAATTCGAAATCATTTATAGCTGCAAGGCGGAGCCACTAGGCGTTGTGTGGAGATCTTCCTTTGGAGAATGAGATGTCGGAGCCTGTAAAACTCAGTGGTTTGAGCAGTAGACCCTCAATCGAAAGACCATGTCTCGAATGCCAGCGCAGTCCAAAGCGTCCTCTTTTACACAGAAAGATTTTCAAATTCTTTAATATTTGAATTTATTGGCATTATTTGCGATATAAGAGTTTGAAATTGTCTACGAGGACACCTGTCGGCAACGTATCCTATTTGACACGCGACTATTAATTCTCCGGTAATGTAGGCTGTGGAAGAAATTTCTATCTCAACTAATTAATTTGAAATCATGTATAGCTGCAAGGCGGAGCCACTAGACGATATATGGAGATCTTCATTTGGAGAAAGAGATGTCGGCGCCTGTAAAACTCAGTGGTTAGAGCAGTAGACCGGCAATCGAAAGACCATGGCTCGAATGCCAGCGGAGTCCAAAGCGTCCTTTTTTACACAGAAAGATTTTCAAATTCTTTAATATTTGAATTTATTGGCATTAGTTGCGATATAAGAGTTTGAAATTGTCTACCAGGACACCTGTCGGCAATGTATCCTATCTGTTACGCGACTAGTGATTCTTAGATCATGTAGGCAGTGGAAGAAATTTCTATCTCAACTCATAAATTCGAAATCATTTATAGCTGCAAGGCGGAGCCACTAGGCGATATGTGGAGATCTTCCTTTGGAGAAAGAGATGTCGGCGCCTGTAAAACTCAGTGGTTAGAGCAGTAGACCGGCAATCGAAAGACCATGGCTCGAATCCCAGCGCGGTCCAAAGCGTCCTTTTTTACACAGAAAGATTTTCAAATTATTTAATATTTGAATTTATCAGCATTATTTGCGATATAAGAGTTTGAAATAGTCTACGAGGACACCTGTCGGCAACGTATCCTATCTGTTACGCGACTAGTGATTCTTAGATCATGTAGGCAGTGGAAGAAATTTCTATCTCAACTAATTAATTCGAAATCATTTATAGCTGCAAGGCGGAGCCACTAGGCGATGTGTGGAGATCTTCCTTTGGAGAATGAGATGTCGGCGCCTGTAGAACTCAGTGGTTAGAGCAGTAGGCCGGCAATCGAAAGACCATGGCTCGAATGCCAGCGCAGTCCAAAGCGTCCTTTTTTACACAGAAAGATTTTCAAATTCTTTAATATTTGAATTTATTGGCATTATTTGCGATATAAGAGTTTGAAATTGTCTACGAGGACACCTGTCGGCAACGTATCCTATTTGACACGCGACTAGTAATTCTCCGGTAATGTGAGCTGTGGAAGAAATTTCTAACTCAACTAATTAATTTCAAATCAAGTAAACCCGAAAGGCGGAGCCACTAGGCGATATGTGAAGATCTTCCTTTGGAGAAAGAGATGTCGGCGCCTGTAAAACTCAGTCGTTAGAGCAGTAGACCGGCAATCAAAAGACCATGGCTCGAATGACAGCGCAGTCCAATGCATCCTTTTTTACACAGAAAGATTTTCAAATTCTTTAATATTTGAATTTATTGGCATTATTTGCGATATAAGAGTTTGAAATTGTCTACGAGAACACCTGTTGGCAACTTATCCTATCTGTTACGAGACTAGTGATTCTCCGATGGTGTAGGTAGTGGCAGAAATTTCAAACTCGAATCCCAGCGCAGTCCAAAGTGCCTTTTCTCTACAGACAGATTTGCAAATTCATTAAAATTTAAATTAATGGGTATTATTTACGATTAATGAATTTTTATTGTCTACGGGGACACCTGTCGGCAACGTATCCTATTTGACACGCGACTAGTAATTCTGCGATAATGTATGCTGTGGAAGAAATTTCTAACTCCACTAATTAATTTGAAATCAATTAAACCCGCAAGGCGGAGCCACTGGACGGTATAAGGAGATCTTCCTTTGAGAAAGAGATTTCGGCGTCTGTAAAACTCAGTGGTTACAGCAGTAGACCGGCAATCAAAAGACCATGGATCGAATGCCAGCGCAGTCCATCGCGTCCTTTTTACACCGAAAGATTTTCAAATTCTTTAATATTTGAATTTATTGGCATTATTTGCGATATAAGAGTTTGAAATTGTCTACGAGGACACCTGTCGGCAACGTATCCTATTTGACACGCGACTAGTAATTCTCCGATAATGTAGGCTGTGGAAGAAATTTCTAACTCAACTAATTAATTTGAAATCAATTAAACCTGCAAGGCGGAGCCACTAGGCGATATGTGAAGATCTTCCTTTGGAGAAAGAGATGTCGGCGCCTGTAGAACTCAGTGGTTACAGCAGTAGACCGGCAATCAAAAGACCATGGCTCGAATCCCAGCGCAGTCCAAAGCGTCCTTTTTTACACAGAAAGATTTTCAAATTCTTTAATATTTGAATTTATTGGCATTATTTGCGATATAAGAGTTTGAAATTGTCTACCAGGATACCTGTCGGCAATGTATCCTATCTGTTACGCGACTAGTGATTCTTAGATCATGTAGGCAGTGGAAGAAATTTCTATCTAAACTAATTGATTCGAAATCATTTATAGCTGCAAGGCGGAGCCACTAGGCGATATGTGGAGATCTTCCTTTGGAGAATGAGATGTCGGAGCCTGTAAAACTCAGTGGTTTGAGCATTAGACCCTCAATCGAAAGACCATGGCTCGAATGCCAGCGCAGTCCAAAGCGTCCTTTTTTACACAGAAAGATTTTCAAATTCTTTAATATTTGAATTTATTGGCATTATTTGCGATATAAGAGTTTGAAATTGTCTACGAGGACACCTGTCGGCAACGTATCCTATTTGACACGCGACTAGTAATTCTCCGGTAATGTAGGCTGTGGAAGAAATTTCTAACTCAACTAATTAATTTGAAATCAATTAAACCCGCAAGGCGGAGCCACTAGACGATATAAGGAGATCTTCTTTTGATGAAAGAGATGTCGGCGCCTGTATAATTCTGTGGTTAGAGCAGTAGGCCGGCAATCGAAAGACCATGGCTCGAATGCCCGCGCAGTCCGAAGCGTCCTTTTTTACACAGAAAGATTTTCAAATTCTTTAATATTTGAATTTATTGGCATTATTTGCGATATAAGAGTTTGAAATTGTCTACCAGGATACCTGTCGGCAATGTATCCTATCTGTTACGCGACTAGTGATTCTTAGATCATGTAGGCAGTGGAAGAAATTTCTATCTCAACTAATTAATTCGAAATCATTTATAGCTGCAAGGCGGAGCCACTAGGCGATATGTGGAGATCTTCCTTTGGAGAAAGAGATGTCGGCGCCTGTAAAACTCAGTGGTTTGAGCAGTAGACCGGTAATCGAAAGACCATGTCTCGAATGCCAGCGCAGTCCAAAGCGTCCTCTTTTACACAGAAAGATTTTCAATTTCTTTAATATTTGAATTTATTGGCATTATTTGCGATATAAGAGTTTGAAATTGTCTACCAGGATACCTGTCGGCAATGTATCCTATCTGTTACGCGACTAGTGATTCTTAGATCATGTAGGCAGTGGAAGAAATTTCTATCTCAACTAATTAATTCGAAATCATTTATAGCTGCAAGGCGGAGCCACTAGGCGATGTGTGGAGATCTTCCTTTGGAGAAAGAGATGTCGGCGCCTGTAAAACTCAGTCGTTAGAGCAGTAGACCGGTAATCGAAAGACCATGTCTCGAATGCCAGCGCAGTCCAAAGCGTCCTCTTTTACACAGAAAGATTTTCAAATTCTTTAATATTTGAATTTATTGGCATTATTTGCGATATAAGAGTTTGAAATTGTCTACGAGGACACCTGTCGGCAACGTATCCTATTTGACACGCGACTAGTAATTCTCCGGTAATGTAGGCTGTGGAAGAAATTTCTAACTCAACTAATTAATTTGAAATCAATTAAACCCGAAAGGCGGAGCCACTAGGCGATATGTGAAGATCTTCCTTTGGAGAAAGAGATGTCGGCGCCTGTAAAACTCAGTGGTTAGAGCAGTAGACCGGCCATCAAAAGACCATGGATCGAATGACAGCGCAGTCCAATGCATCCTTTTTTACACAGAAAGATTTTCAAATTCTTTAATATTTGAATTTATTGGCATTATTTGCGATATAAGAGTTTGAAATTGTCTACGAGGACACCTGTCGGCAACTTATCCTATCTGTTACGCGACTAGTGATTCTCCGATGGTGTAGGTAGTGGCAGAAATTTCAAACTCGAGTCCCAGCGCAGTCCAAAGTGCCTTTTCTCTACAGACAGATTTGCAAATTCATTAAAATTTAAATTAATGGGTATTATTTACGATTAATTAATTTTTATTTTCTACGGGGACACCTGTCGGCAACGTATCCTATTTGACACGCGACTAGTAATTCTCAGATAATGTAGGCTGTGGAAGAAATTTCTAACTCCACTAATTAATTTGAAATCAATTAAACCCGCAAGGCGGAGCCACTAGACGGTATAAGGAGATCTTCCTTTGAGAAAGAGATTTCGGCGCCTGTAAAACTCAGTGGTTACAGCAGTAGACCGGCAGTCGAAAGACGATGGCTCGAATGCCAGCGCAGTCCATCGCGTCCTTTTTACACCGAAAGATTTTCAAATTCAACAATATTTGAATTTATTGGCATTATTTGCGATATAAGAATTTGAAATTGTCTACGAGGACACCTGTCGGCAACGTATCCTATTTGACACGCGACTAGTAATTCTCCGATAATGTAGGCTGTGGAAGAAATTTCTAACTCCACTAATAAATATGAACTCAATTAAACCCGCAAGGCGGAGCCACTAGGCGATATGTGAAGATCTTCCTTTGGAGAAAGAGATGTCGGCGCCTGTAAAACTCAGTGGTTAGAGCAGTAGACCGGCAATGAAAAGACCATGGCTCGAATGACAGCGCAGTCCAAAGCGTCCTTTTTTACACAGAAATATTTTCAAATTCTTTAATATTTGAATTTATTGGCATTATTTTCGATATAAGAGTTTGAAATTCTCTACGAGGACACCTGTCGGCAACGTATCCTATTTAACACGCGACTAGTCATTCTCCGATAATGTAGGCTGTGGAAGAAATTTCTAACTCCACTAATTAATTTGAAATCTATTAAACCCGCAAGGCGGAGCCACTAGGCGATATAAGGAGATCTTCCTTTGGAGAAAGAGATGTCGGCGCCTGTAGAACTCAGTGGTTAGAGAAGTAGGCCGGCAATCGAAAGACCATGGCTCGAATCCCAGCGCAGTCCAAAGCGTCCTTTTTTACACAGAAAGATTTTCAAATTCTTTAATATTTGAATTTATTGGCATTATTTGCGATATAAGAGTTTGAAATTTTCTACGAGGACATCTGTCGGCAACGTATCCTATTTGACACGCGACTAGTAATTCTCCGATAATGTAGGCTGTGGAAGAAATTTCTAACTCAACTAATTAATTTGAAATCAATTAAACCCGCAAGGCGGAGCCACTAGGCGATATAAGGAGATCTTCCTTTGGAGAAAGAGATATCGGCGCCTGTAGAACTCAGTGGTTAGAGAAGTATGCCGGCAATCGAAAGTCCATGGCTCGAATCCCAGCGCAGTCCAAAGCGTCCTTTTTTACACAGAAAGATTTTCAAATTCTTTAATATTTGAATTTATTGGCATTATTTGCGATATAAGAGTTTGAAATTGTCTACGAGGACACCTGTCGGCAACGTATCCTATTTGACACGCGACTAGTAATTCTCCGGTAATGTGAGCTGTGGAAGAAATATCTAACTCAACTAATTAATTTGAAATCAATTAAAACCGCAAGGCGGAGCCACTAGGTCATATAAAGAGATCTTCCTTTGGAGAAAGAGATTATGGCGCCTATAGAACTCAGTGGTTAGAGAAGTATGCCGGCAATCGAAAGTCCATGGCTCGAATCCCAGCGCAGTCCAAAGCGTCCTCTTTTACACAGAAAGATTTTCAAATTCTTTAATATTTGAATTTATTGGCATTATTTGCGATATAAGAGTTTGAAATTGTCTACGAGGACACCTGTCGGCAACGTATCCTATTTGACACGCGACTAGTAATTCTCCGATAATGTAGGCTGTGGAAGAAATTTCTAACTCCACTAATTAATTTGAAATCTATTAAACCCGCAAGGCGGAGCCACTAGGCGATATAAGGAGATCTTCCTTTGGAGAAAGAGATGTCGGCGCCTGTAGAACTCAGTGGTTAGAGAAGTAGGCCGGCAATCGAAAGACCATGGCTCGAATCCCAGCGCAGTCCAAAGCGTCCTTTTTTACACAGAAAGATTTTCAAATTCTTTAATATTTGAATTTATTGGCATTATTTGCGATATAAGAGTTTGAAATTGTCTACGAGGACATCTGTCGGCAACGTATCCTGTTTAAAACGCGACTAGTAATTCTTCTGTAATGTAGGCTGTGGAAGAAATTTCTAACTCAACTAATTAATTTGAAATCAATTAAACCCGCAAGGCGGAGCCACTAGGCGATATAAGGAGATCTTCCTTTGGAGAAGGAGATGTCGGCGCCTGTAGAACTCAGTGGTTAGAGAAGTAGGCCGGAAGTCGAAAGACGATGGCTCGAATGCCAGCGCAGTCCATCGCGTCCTTTTTACACCGAAAGATTTTCAAATTCTTTAATATTTGAATTTATTGGCATTATTTGCGATATAAGAGTTTGAAATTGTCTACGAGGACACCTGTCGGCAACGTATCCTATTTGACACGCGACTAGTAATTCTCCGGTAATGTGAGCTGTGAATGAAATTTCTAACTCAACTAATTAATTTGTAATCAATTAAACCCGCAAGGCGGAGCCACTAGGCGATATGTGGAGATCTTCCTTTGAGAAAGAGATTTCGGCGCCTGTAAAACTCAGTGCTTACAGCAGTAGACTGGCAGTCGAAAGACCATGGCTCGAATGTCAGCGCAGTCCATCGCATCCTTTTTACACCGAAAGATTTTCAAATTCTTTAATATTTGAATTCATTGGCATTATTTGCGATATAAGAGTTTGAAATTGTCTACGAGGACACCTGTCGGCAACGTATCCTATTTGACACGCGACTAGTAATTCTCCGGTAATGTGAGCTGTGGATGAAATTTCTAACTCAACTAATTAATTTGAAATCAATTAAACCCGAAAGGCGGATCCACTAGGCGATATGTGGAGATCTTCCTTTGAGAAAGAGATTTCGGGCCTGTAAAACTCAATGGTTACTGCAGGAGTCCGGCAGTCGAAAGACCATGGCTCGAATGCCAGCGCAGTCCATCGCGTCCTTTTTACACCGAAAGATATTCAAATTCTTTAATATTTGAATTTATTGGCATTATTTGAGATATAAGAGTTTGAAATTGTCTAAGAGGACACCTGTCGGCAACGTATCATATTTGACACGCGACTAGTAATTCTCCGGTAATGTGAGCTGTGGAAGAAATATCTAACTCAACTAATTAATTTGAAATCAATTAAACCCGAAAGGCGGAGCCACTAGGCGATATGTGAAGATCTTCCTTTGGAGAAAGAGATGTCGGCGCCTGTAAAACTCAGTGGTTACAGCAGTAGACCGGCAGTCGAAAGACCATGGCTCGAATGCCAGCGCAGTCCATCGCGTCCTTTTTACACCGAAAGATTTTCAAATTCTTTAATATTTGAATTTATTGGCATTATTTGCGATATAAGAGTTTGAAATTGTCTACGAGGACACCTGTCGGCAACGTATCCTATTTAACACGCGACTAGTAATTCTCCGGTAATGTGAGCTGTGGAAGAAATTTCTAACTCAACTAATTAATTTCAAATCAAGTAAACCCGAAAGGCGGAGCCACTAGGCGATATGTGAAGATCTTCCTTTGGAGAAAGAGATGTCGGCGCCTGTAAAACTCAGTGGTTAGAGCAGTAGACCGGCAATGAAAAGACCATGGCTCGAATGACAGCGCAGTCCAAAGCGTCCTTTTTTACACATAAATATTTTCAAATTCTTTAATATTTGAATTTATTGGCATTATTTTCGATATAAGAGTTTGAAATTGTCTACGAGGACACCTGTCGGCAACGTATCCTATTTGACACGCGACTAGTAATTCTCCGATAATGTAGGCTGTGGAAGAAATTTCTAACTCCACTAATTAATTTGAAATCTATTAAACCCGCAAGGCGGAGCCACTAGGCGATATAAGGAGATCTTCCTTTGGAGAAAGAGATGTCGTCGCCTGTAGAACTCAGTGGTTAGAGAAGTAGGCCGGCAATCGAAAGACCATGGCTCGAATCCCAGCGCAGTCCAAAGCGTCCTTTTTTACACAGAAAGATTTTCAAATTCTTTAATATTTGAATTTATTGGCATTATTTGCGATATAAGAGTTTGAAATTGTCTACGAGGACACCTGTCGGCAACTTATCCTATCTGTTACGCGACTAGTGATTCTCCGATGGTGTAGGTAGTGGCAGAAATTTCAAACTCGAATCCCAGCGCAGTCCAAAGTGCCTTTTCTCTACAGACAGATTTGCAAATTCATTAAAATTTAAATTAATGGGTATTATTTACGATTAATGAATTTATATTGTCTACGGGGACAACTGTCAGCAACGTATCCTATTTAAACGTGACACGTAATTCTTCGATGATGTAGGCTGTGCAAGAAGTTTCTAACTCCACTAATTAATTTTAAATCTATTAAACCCGCAAGGCGGAGCCACTAGGCGATATAAGGAGATCTTCCTTTGGAGAAAGAGATGTCGTCGCCTGTAGAACTCAGTGGTTAGAGAAGTAGGCCGGCAATCGAAAGACCATGGCTCGAATGCCAGCGCAGTCCAAAGCGTCCTTTTTTACACAGAAAGATTTTCAATTTCTTTAATATTTGAATTTATTGGCATTATTTGCGATATAAGAGTTTGAAATTGTCTACCAGGACACCTGTCGGCAACTTATCCTATCTGTTACGCGACTAGTGATTCTCCGATGGTGTAGGTAGTGGCAGAAATTTCAAACTCGAGTCCCAGCGCAGTCCAAAGTGCCTTTTCTCTACAGACAGATTTGCAAATTCATTAAAATTCAAATTAATGGGTATTATTTACGATTAATGAATTTATATTGTCTACGGGGACAACTGTCAGCAACGTATCCTATTTGAAACGTGACACGTAATTCTTCGATGATGTAGGCTGTGCAAGAAGTTTCTAACTCAACTAATTAATTTGAAATCAATTAAACCCGCAAGGCGGAGCCACTGGACGATATAAGGAGATCTTCCTTTGGAGAAAGAGATGGCGGCGCCTGTAGAACTCAGTGGTTGGAGAAGTAGGCCGGCAATCGAAAGACCATGGCTCCAATACCAGCGCAGTCCAAAGCGACCTTATTAAACAGAAAGATTTTCAATTTCTTTAATATTTGAATTTATTGGCATTATTTGCGATATAAGAGTTTGAAATTGTCTACGAGGACATCTGTCGGCAACGTATCCTATTTGACACGCGACTAGTAATTCTCCGGTAATGTAGGCTGTGGAAGAAATTTCTAACTCAACTAATTAATTTGAAATCAATTAAACCTGCAAGGCGGAGCCACTAGGCGATATAAGGAGATCTTCCTTTGGAGAAAGAGATGTCGGCGCCTGTAGAACTCAGTGGTTAGAGAAGTAGGCCGGCAATCGAAAGACCATGGCTCGAATCCCAGCGCAGTCCAAAGCGTCCTTTTTTACACAGAAAGATTTTCAAATTCTTTAATATTTGAATTTATTGGCATTATTTGCGATATAAGAGTTTGAAATTGTCTACGGGGACAACTGTCAGCAACGTATCCTATTTGAAACGTGACACGTAATTCTTCGATGATGTAGGCTGTGCAAGAAGTTTCTAACTCAACTAATTAATTTGAAATCAATTAAACCCGCAAGGCGGAGCCACTAGGCGATATAAGGAGATCTTCCTTTGGAGAAAGAGATGTCGGCGCCTGTAGAACTCAGTGGTTAGAGAAGTAGGCCGGCAATCGAAAGACCATGGCTCGAATCCCAGCGCAGTCCAAAGCGTCCTTTTTTACACAGAAAGATTTTCAAATTCTTTAATATTTGAATTTATTGGCATTATTTGCGATATAAGAGTTTGAAATTGTCTACGAGGACATCTGTCGGCAACGTATCCTATTTGACACGCGACTAGTAATTCTCCTGTAATGTAGGCTGTGGAAGAAATTTCTAGCTCAACTCATTAATTTGAAATCAATTAAAACCGCAAGGCGGAGCCACTAGGCGATATGTGGAGATCTTCCTTTGGAGAAAGAGATTTCGGCGCCTGTAAAACTCAGTGGTTAGAACAGTATACCGACAATCGAAAGACCATAGCTCGAATGCCAGCGCAGTCCAAAGCGTCCTTTTTTACACAGAAAGATTTTCAAATTCTTTAATATTTGAATTTATTGGCATTATTTGCGATATAAGAGTTTGAAATTGTCTACGAGGACACCTGTCGGCAACTTATCCTATCTGTTACGCGACTAGTGATTCTCCGATGGTGTAGGTAGTGGCATAAATTTCAAACTCGAGTCCAAGTGCAGTCCAAAGTGCCTTTTCTCTACAGACAGATTTGCAAATTCATTAAAATTCAAATTAATGGGTATTATTTACGATTAATGAATTTATATTGTCTACGGGGACAACTGTCAGCAACGTATCCTATTTGAAACGTGACACGTAATTCTTCGATGATGTAGGCTGTGCAAGAAGTTTCTAACTCAACTAATTAATTTGAAATCAATTAAACCCGCAAGGCGGAGCCACTAGGCGATATAAGGAGATCTTCCTTTGGAGAAGGAGATGTCGGCGCCTGTAGAACTCAGTGGTTAGAACAGTATACCGGCAATCGAAAGACCATGGCCCGAATGACAGCGCAGTCCCAAGCGTCCTTTTTTACACAGAAATATTTTCAAATTCTTTAATATTTGAATTTTTTGGCATTATTTGCGATATAAGAGTTTGAAATTGTCTACCAGGACACCTGTCGGCAATGTATCCTATCTGTTACGCGACTAGTGATTCTTAGATCATGTAGGCAGTGGAAGAAATTTCTATCTCAACTAATTAATTCGAAATCATTTATAGCTGCAAGGCGGAGCCACTAGGCGATATGTGGAGATCTTCCTTTGGAGAAAGAGATGTCGGCGCCTGTAAAACTCAGTGGTTTGAGCAGTAGACCCTCAATCGAAAGACCATGGCTCGAATGCCAGCGCAATCCAAAGCGTCCTTTTTTACACAGAAAGATTTTCAATTTCTTTAATATTTGAATTTATTGGCATTATTTGCGATATAAGAGTTTGAAATTGTCTACGAGGACACCTGTCGGCAACGTATCCTATTTAAAACGCGACTAATATTTCTTCTGTAATGTAGGCTGTGGAAGAAATTTCTAACTCAAATAATTAATTCGAAATCATTTTCAGCTGCAAGGCGGAGCCACTAGGCGATATGTGGAGATCTTCCTTTGGAGAAAGAGATGTCGGCGCCTGTAAAACTCAGTGGTTGGAGTAGTAGACCGGCAATCGAAAGACCATTACTCGAATGCCAGCGCAGTCCAAGGAGTCCTTTTTTACACAGAAAGATTTTCAAATTCTTTAATATTTGAATTTATTGGCATTATTTGCGATATAAGAGTTTGAAATTGTCTACCAGGATACCTGTCGGCAATGTATCCTATCTGTTACGCGACTAGTGATTCTTAGATCATGTAGGCAGTGGAAGAAATTTCTATCTCAACTAATTAATTCGAAATCATTTATAGCTGCAAGGCGGAGCCACTAGGCGATGTGTGGAGATCTTCCTTTGGAGAAAGAGATGTCGGCGCCTGTAAAACTCAGTCGTTAGAGCAGTAGACCGGTAATCGAAAGACCATGTCTCGAATGCCAGCGCAGTCCAAAGCGTCCTCTTTTACACAGAAAGATTTTCAAATTCTTTAATATTTGAATTTATTGGCATTATTTGCGATATAAGAGTTTGAAATTGTCTACCAGGATACCTGTCGGCAATGTATCCTATCTGTTACGCGACTAGTGATTCTTAGATCATGTAGGCAGTGGAAGAAATTTCTATCTCAACAAATTAATTCGAAATCATTTATAGCTGCAAGGCGGAGCCACTAGGCGATATGTGGAGATCTTCCTTTGGAGAATGAGATGTTGGCGCCTGTAAAACTCAGTGGTTAGAGCAGTAGACCGGCAATCGAAAGACCATGGCTCGAATGCCAGCGGAGTCCAAAGCGTCCTTTTTTACACAGAAAGATTTTCAAATTCTTTAATATTTGAATTTATTGGCATTATTTGCGATATAAGAGTGTGAAATTGTCCACGAGGACACATGTCGGCAATGTATCCTATCTGTTACGCGACTAGTGATTCTTAGATCATGTAGGCAGTGGAAGAAATTTCTATCTCAACAAATTAATTCGAAATCATTTATAGCTGCAAGGCGGAGCCACTAGGCGATATGTGGAGATCTTCCTTTGGAGAATGAGATGCCGGCGCCTGTAAAACTCAGTGGTTAGAGCAGTAGACCGGCAATCGAAAGACCATGGCTCGAATGCCAGCGGAGTCCAAAGCGTCCTTTTTTACACAGAAAGATTTTCAATTTCTTTAATATTTGAATTTATTGGCATTATTTGCGATATAAGAGTTTGAAATTGTCTACCAGGATACCTGTCGGCAATGTATCCTATCTGTTACGCGACTAGTGATTCTTAGATCATGTAGGCAGTGGAAGAAATTTCTATCTCAACTAATTAATTCGAAATAATTTATAGCTACAAGGCGGAGCCACTAGGCGTAATAAGGAGATCTTCCTTTGAGAAATAGATGTCGGCTATTGTAAAACTCAGTGGTTAGAGCAGTAGACCGGAAGTCGAAGGACGATGGCTCGAATGCCAGCGCAGTCCAAAGCGTCATTTTTTACACAGAAAGATTTTCAAATTCTTTAATATTTGAATTTATTGGCATTATTTGCGATATAAGAGTGTGAAATTGTCTACGAGGACACATGTTGGCATCGTATCCTATTTGTTACGCGACTAGTAATTCTCCGATAATGTAGGCTGTGGAAGAAATTTATAACTAAACTAATTAATTTAAAATCAATTAAACCCGCAAGGCGGAGCCACTAGGCGATATAAGGTGATCTTCCTTTGGAGAAAGAGATTTCGGCGCCTGTAAAACTCAGTGGTTAGAGCAGTAGACCGGCAATCGAAAGACCATGGCTCGAATCCTAGCGCAGTCCAAAGCGTCCTTTTTTACACAGAAAGATTTTCAAATTCTTTAATATTTGAATTTATTGGCATTATTTGCGATATAAGAGTTTGAAATTGTCTACCAGGATACCTGTCGGCAATGTATCCTATCTGTTACGCGACTAGTGATTCTTAGATCATGTAGGAAGTGGAAGAAATTTCAAACTCAACTAATTAATTCGAAATAATTTATAGCTACAAGGCGGAGCCACTAGGTGATATGTGGAGATCTTCCTTTGGAGAAAGAGATTTCGGGGCCTGTAAGACTCAGTGGTTACAGCAGTAGACGGGCAATCAAAGACCATGGCTCGAATGCCCGCGCAGTCCAAGGTGTCTTTTTTATACAGAAATATTTTCAAATTCTTAATTATTTGAACTTATTGGCATTATTTTCGATATGAGAGTTTGAAATTGTCTACCAGGACACCTGTCGGCAACTTATCCTATCTGTTACGCGACTAGTGATTCTCCGATGGTGTAGGTAGTGGCAGAAATTTCAAACTCGAGTCCCAGCGCAGTCCAAAGTGCCTTTTCTCTACAGACAGATTTGCAAATTCATTAAAATTCAAATAAATGGTTATTATTTACGATTAATAAATTTATATTGTCTAGGGGGACACCTGTCGGCAACGTATCCTGTTTGAAACGTGACACCTAATTCTTCGATGATGTAGGCTGTGCAAGAAGTTTCTAACTCAACTAATTAATTTGAAATCAATTAAACCCGCA
Source organism: Diplolepis rosae (assembly GCA_030998225.1). Lineage (NCBI taxonomy): Eukaryota > Metazoa > Arthropoda > Insecta > Hymenoptera > Diplolepididae > Diplolepis > Diplolepis rosae. The sequence continues at coordinate 3,059,149 of JAPYXD010000466.1, forward strand.
AGGCGGAGCCACTAGACTATTTAAGGAGATCTTCCTTTGGAGAAAGAGATGTCGGCGCATATAGAACTCAGTGTTTACAGAAGTTTTCCGTCTATCTAAAGTCCATGGCTCGACTCCCAGCGCAGTCCAAAGCGTCCTTTTTTATACAGAAAGATTTTCAATTTCTTTAATATTTGAAGTTATTGGCATTATTTGCGATATAAGAGTGTGAAATTGTCTACGATGACACCTGTCGTCAACTTATCCTATCCGGTACGCGACTAGTGATTCTCCGATTGTTTTGGTCGTGGCCTAACTTACAAACTCGAATCCCAGCGCAGTCCAAAGTGCCTTTTCTCTACAGACAGATTTGCAAATTCATTAAAATTCAAATTAATGGTTATTATTTACGATTAATAAATTTATATTGTCTAGGGGGACACCTCTCGGCAACGTATCCTGTTTGAAACGTGACACGTAATTCTTCGATGATGTAGGCTGTGCAAGAAGTTTCTAACTCAACTAATTAATTTGAAATCAATTAAACCCGCAAGGCGGATCCACTAGGCGATATAAGGAGATCTTCCTTTGAAGAAAGAGATGTCGGCGCCTGTATAAGTCAGTGGTTAGAGCAGTAGGCCGGCAATCGAAAGACCATGGCTCGAATCCCAGCGCAGTCCAAAGCGTCCTTTTTTACACAGAAAGATTTTCAAATTCTTTAATATTTGAATTTATTGGCATTATTTGCGATATAAGAGTTTGAAATTGTCTACCAGGACACCTGTCGGCAATGTATCCTATCTGTTACGCGACTAGTGATTCTTAGATCATGTAGGCAGTGGAAGAAATTTCTAACTCAACTAATTAATTTGAAATCATTTATAGCTGCAAGGCGGAGCCACTGGGCGATATGTGGAGATCTTCCTTTGGAGAAAGAGATATCGGCGCCTGTATAACTCAGTGGTTAGGGCAGTAGGCCGGCAATCGAAAGATCATGGTTCGAATCCCAGCGCAGTCCAAAGCGTCCTTTTTTACACAGAAAGATTTTCAATTACTTCAATATTTGAATTTATTGGCATTATTTGCGATATAAGAGTTTGAAATTGTCTACGAGGACACCTGTCGGCAACTTATCCTATCTGTTACGCGACTAGTGATTCTCCGATGGTGTAGGTAGTGGCATAAATTTCAAACTCGAATCCCAGCGCAGTCCAAAGTGCCTTTTCTCTACAGACAGATTTGCAAATTCATTAAAATTTAAATTAATGGGTATTATTTACGATTAATGAATTTATATTGTCTACGGGGACAACTGTCAGCAACGTATCCTATTTGAAACGTGACACGTAATTCTTCGATGATGTAGGCAGTGCAAGAAGTTTCTAACTCAACTAATTAATTTGAAATCAATTAAACCCGCAAGGCGGAGCCACTAGGCGATATGTGGAGATCTTCCTTTGGAGAAAGAGATGTCGGCGCCTGTAAAACTCAGTGGTTGGAGCAGTAGACCGGCAATCGAAAGACCATGACTCGAATGCCAGCGCAGTCCATCGCGTCCTTTTTACACCGAAAGATTTTCAAATTCAACAATATTTGAATTTATTGGCATTATTTGCGATATAAGAGTTTGAAATTGTCTACCAGGAAACCTGTCGGCAATGTATCCTATCTGTTACGCGACTAGTGATTCTTAGATCATGTAGGCAGTGGAAGAAATTTCTATCTCAACTAATTAATTCGAAATCATTTATAGCTGCAAGGCGGAGCCACTGGGCGATATTTGGAGATCTTCCTTTGGAGAAAGAGATGTCGGCGCCTGTATAACTCAGTGGTTAGAGAAGTAGGCCGGCAATCGAAAGATCATGGCTCGAATCCCAGCGCAGTCCAAAGCGTCCTTTTTTACACAGAAAGATTTTCAATTTCTTCAATATTTGAATTTATTGGCATTATTTGCGATATAAGAGTTTGAAATTTTCTACGAGGACATCTGTCGGCAACTAATACTATCTGTTACGCGACTAGTGATTCTCCGATGGTGTAGGTAGTGGCATAAATTTCAAACTCGAATACCAGCGCAGTCCAAAGTGCCTTTTCTCTACAGACAGATTTGCAAATTCTTTAAAATTTAAATTAACGGGTATTATTTACGATTAATGAATTTTTATTGTCTACCGGACACCTGTTGGCAACGTATCCTATTTGAAACGTGACACGTAATTCTTCGATGATGTAGGCAGTGCAAGAAGTTTCTAACTCAACTAATTAATTTGAAATCAATTAAACCCGCAAGGCGGAGCCACTAGGCGATATGTGAAGATCTTCCTTTGGAGAAAGAGATGTCGGCGCCTGTAAAACTCAGTGGTTAGAGCAGTAGACCGGCAATGAAAAGACCATGGCTCGAATGCCAGCGCAGTCCATCGCGTCCTTTTTACACCGAAAGATTTTCAAATTCAACAATATTTGAATTTATTGGCATTATTTGCGATATAAGAGTTTGAAATTGTCTACGAGGACACCTGTCGGCAACGTATCCTATTTAACACGCGACTAGTAATTCTCCGGTAATGTGAGCTGTGGAAGAAATTTTTAACTCAACTAATTAATTTCAAATCAATTAAACCCGAAAGGCGGAGCCACTAGGCGATATGTGAAGATCTTCCTTAGGAGAAAGAGATGTCGGCAACTGTAAAACTCAGTGGTTAGAGCAGTAGACCGGCAATCAAAAGACCATGGCTCGAATGACCGCGCAGTCCGAAGCGTCATTTTTTACACAGAAATATTTTCAAATTCTTTAATATTTGAATTTATTGGCATTATTTGCGATATAAGAGTTTGAAATTGTCTACGAGGACACCTGTCGGCAACGTATCCTATTTGACACGCGACTAGTAATTCTCCGATAATGTAGGCTGTGGAAGAAATTTCTAACTCAACTAATTAATTTGAAATCAATTAAACCCGCAAGGCGGAGCCACTAGGCGATATGTGAAGATCTTCCTTTGGAGAAAGAGATGTCGGCGCCTGTAAAACTCAGTGGTTAGAGCAGTAGACCGGCAATGAAAAGACCATGGCTCGAATGACAGCGCAGTCCAAAGCGTCCTTTTTTACACATAAATATTTTCAAATTCTTTAATATTTGAATTTATTGGCATTATTTGCGATATAAGAGTTTGAAATTGTCTACGAGGACACCTGTCGGCAACGTATGCTATCTGTTACGCGACTAGTGATTCTCCGATGGTGTAGGTAGTGGCAGAAATTTCAAACTCGAGTCCCACGCAGTCCAAAGTGCCTCTTCTCTACAGACAGATTTGCAAATTCATTAAAATTCAAATTAATGGTTATTATTTACGATTAATAAATTTATATTGTCTAGGGGGACACCTGTCGGCAACGTATCCTGTTTGAAACGTGACACGTAATTCTTCGGTAATGTAGGCTGTGGAAGAAATTTCTAACTCAACCAATTAATTTGAAATCATTTATAGCCGCAAGGCGGAGCCACTAGGCTATATAAGGAGATCTTCCTGTGGAGAAAGAGACGTCTACGCCTGTGTAGCTTAGTGGTTAGAGCAGTAGACCGGCAATCGAAAGACCATGTGTTGAATCCCAGAGCAGTCCAAAGCTTCCTTTTTTACAAAGAAAGATTTTCAAATTCTTTAATATTTGAATTTATTGGCATTATTTGCGATATAAGAGTTTGAAATTTTCTACGAGGACACCTGTTGGCAACGTATCCTATTTGACACGCGACTAGTAATTCTCCGATAATGTGAGCTGTGGAAGAAATATCTAACTCAACTAATTAATTTGAAATCAATTAAACCCGAAAGGCGGAGCCACTAGGCGATATGTGAAGATCTTCCTTTGGAGAAAGAGATGTCGGCGCCTGTAAAACTCAGTGGTTAGAGCAGTAGACCGGCAATGAAAAGACCATGGCTCGAATGACAGCGCAGTCCAAAGCGTCCTTTTTTACACATAAATATTTTCAAATTCTTTAATATTTGAATTTATTGGCATTATTTGCGATATAAGAGTTTGAAATTGTCTACGAGGACACCTGTCAACAACTTATCCTATCTGTTACGCGACTAGTGATTCTCCGATGGTGTAGGTAGTGGCAGAAATTTCAAACTCGAATCCCAGCGCAGTCCAAAGTGCCTTTTCTCTACAGACAGATTTGCAAATTCATTAAAATTTAAATTAATGGGTATTATTTACGATTAATGAATTTTTATTGTCTACGGGGACACCTGTCGGCAACGTATCCTATTTGACACGCGACTAGTAATTCTCAGATAATGTAGGCTGTGGAAGAAATTTCTAACTCCACTAATTAATTTGAAATCAATTAAACCCGCAAAGCGGAGCCACTAGACGGTATAAGGAGATCTTCCTTTGAGAAAGAGATTTCGGCGCCTGTAAAACTCAGTGGTTACAGCAGTAGACCGGAAGTCGAAAGACGATGGCTCGAATGCCAGCGCAGTCCATCGCGTCCTTTTTACACCGAAAGATTTTCAAATTCAACAATATTTGAATTTATTGGCATTATTTGCGATATAAGAGTTTGAAATTGTCTACGAGGACACCTGTCGGCAACGTATCCTATTTGACACGCGACTAGTAATTCTCCGATAATGTAGGCTGTGGAAGAAATTTCTAACTCCACTAATTAATTTGAAATCAATTAAACCCGCAAGGCGGAGCCACTAGGCGATATGTGAAGATCTTCCTTTGGAGAAAGAGATGTCGGCGCCTGTAAAACTCAGTGGTTAGAGCAGTAGACCGGCAATCAAAAGACCATGGCTCGAATGACAGCGCAGTCCAAAGCGTCCTTTTTTACACAGAAATATTTTCAAATTCTTTAATATTTGAATTTATTGGCATTATTTTCGATATAAGAGTTTGAAATTCTCTACGAGGACACCTGTCGGCAACGTATCCTATTTGACACGCGACTAGTAATTCTCCGATAATGTAGGCTGTGGAAGAAATTTCTAAGTCCACTAATTAATTTGAAATCTATTAAACACGCAAGGCGGAGCCACTAGGCGATATAAGGAGATCTTCCTTTGGAGAAAGAGATGTCGGCGCCTGTAGAACTCAGTGGTTAGAGAAGTAGGCCGGCAATCGAAAGATCATGGCTCGAATCCCAGCGCAGTCCAAAGCGTCCTTTTTTACACAGAAAGATTTTCAAATTCTTTAATATTTGAATTTATTGGCATTATTTGCGATATAAAAGCTTGAAATTGTCTACGAGGACATCTGTCGGCAACGTATCCTATTTTACACACGCGACTAGAAATTCTCGGGTAATGTAGGCTGTGGAAGAAATTTCTAACTCAACTAATTAATTTGAAATCAATTGCGACCGCAAGGCGGAGCCACTAGACGATATAAGGAGATCTTCCTTTGGAGAAAGAGATTATGGCGCCTATAGAACTCAGTCGTTAGAGAAGTATGCCGGCAATCGAAAGTCCATGGCTCGAATCCCAGCGCAGTCCAATGCGTTCTTTTTTTACACAGAAAGATTTTCAAATTCTTTAATATTTGAATTTATTGGCATTATTTGCGATATAAGAATTTGAAATTGTCTACGAGGACATCTGTCCGCAACGTATCCAGTTTGAAACGCGACTAGCAATTCTCCTGTAATGTAGGCTGTGCAAGAAGTTTCTAACTCAACTAATTAATTTGAAATCAATTAAACCCGCAAGGCGGAGCCACTAGGCGATATAAGTAGATCTTCCTTTGGACAAAGAGATGTCGGCGCCTGTAGAACTCAGTGGTTACAGCAGTAGACCGGCAGTCGAAAGACCATGGCTCGAATGCCAGCGCAGTCCATCGCGTCCTTTTTACACCGAAAGATTTTCAAATTCTTTAATATTTGAATTTAATGGCATTATTTGCGATATAAGAGTTTGAAATTGTCTACGAGGACACCTGTCGGCAACGTATCCTATTTGACACGCGACTAGTAATTCTCCGGTAATGTGAGCTGTAAATGAAATTTCTAACTCAACTAATTAATTTGAAATCAATTAAACCCGAAAGGCGGAGCCACTAGGCGATATGTGGAGATCTTCCTTTGGAGGAAGAGATTTCGGCGCCTGTAAAACTCAGTGGTTAGAGCAGTAGACCGGCAGTCGAAAGACCATGTCTTCAATGCCAGCGCAGTCCAAAGCGTCCTTTTTTACACAGAAAGATTTTCAAATTCTTTAATATTTGAATTTATTGGCATTATTTGCGATATAAGAGTTTGAAATTGTCTACGAGGACACCTGTCGGCAACTTATCCTATCTGTTACGCGACTAGTGATTCTCCGATGGTGTAGGTAGTGGCAGAAATTTCAAACTCGAGTCCCAGCGCAGTCCAAAGTGCCTTTTCTCTACAGACAGATTTGCAAATTCATTAAAATTTAAATTAATGGGTATTATTTCTTACGATTAATGAATTTATATTTTCTACGGGGACACCTGTCGGCAACGTATCCTATTTGACACGCGACTAGTAATTCTCCGATAATGGAGGCTGTGGAAGAAATTTCTAACTCAACTAATTAATTTGTAATCAATTAAACCCGCAAGTCGGAGCCACTAGGCGATATGTGGAGATCTTCCTTTGAGAAAGAGATTTCGGGCCTGTAAAACTCAGTGGTTAGAGCAGTAGACCGGCAATCGAAAGACCATGGCTCGAATGCCAGCGCAGTCCATCGCGTCCTTTTTACACCGAAAGATTTTCAAATTCTTTAATATTTGAATTTATTGGCATTATTTGCGATATAAGAGTTTGAAATTGTCTACGAGGACATCTGTCGGCAACGTATCCTATTTGACACGCGACTAGTAATTCTCCGGTAATGTAGGCTGTGGAAGAAATTTCTAACTCAACTAATTAATTTGAAATCAATTAAACCCGCAAGGCGGAGCCACTAGGCGATATGTGAAGATCTTCCTTTGAGAAAGAGATTTCGGCGCCTGTAAAACTCACTGGTTACAGCAGTAGACCGGCAGTCGAAAGACCATGGCTCGAATGCCAGCGCAGTCCATCGCGTCCTTTTTACACCGAAAGATTTTCAAATTCTTTAATATTTGAATTTATTGGCATTATTTGCGATATAAGAGTTTGAAATTGTCTACGAGGACACCTGTCGGCAACGTATCCTATTTAACACGCGACTAGTAATTCTCCGGTAATGTGAGCTGTGGAAGAAATTTCTAACTCAACTAATTAATTTTGAAATCAAGTAAACCCGAAAGGCGGAGCCACTAGGCGATATGTGAAGATCTTCCTTTGGAGAAAGAGATGTCGGCGCCTGTAAAACTCAGTCGTTAGAGCAGTAGGCCGGCAATCGAAAGACCATGGCTCGAATGCCCGCGCAGTCCGAAGCGTCCTTTTTTACACAGAAATATTTTCAAATTCTTTAATATTTGAATTTAGTTGAATTATTTGCGATATAAGAGTTTGAAATTGTCTACGAGGACACCTGTCGGCAACGTATCCTATATGAAACGCGACTAGTAATTCTCCGGTAATGTAGGCTGTGGAAGAAATTTCTAAGTCCACTAATTAATTTGAAATCTATTAAACACGCAAGGCGGAGCCACTAGGCGATATGTGGAGATCTTCCTTTGGAGAAAGAGATGTCGGCGCCTATAAAACTCAGTGGTTAGAACAGTATACCGACAATCGAAAGACCATAGCTCGAATGCCAGCGCAGTCCAAAGCGTCCTTTTTTACACAGAAAGATTTTCAAATTCTTTAATATTTGATTTTATTGGCATTATTTGATATATAAGAGTTTGAAATTGTCTACGAGGACACCTGTCGGCAACTTATCCTATCTGTTACGCGACTAGTTATTCTCCGATGGTGTAGGTAGTGCAAGAAGTTTCTAACTCAACTAATTAATTTAAAATCAATTAAACCCGCAAGGCGGAGCCACTAGGCGATATGTGAAGATCTTCCTTTGGAGAAAGAGATGTCGGCGCCTGTAAAACTCAGTGGTTAGAACAGTATACCGACAATCGAAAGACCATAGCTCGAATGCCAGCGCAGTCCAAAGCGTCCTTTTTTACACAGAAAGATTTTCAAATTCTTTAATATTTGAATTTATTGGCATTATTTGCAATATAAGAGTTTAAAATTGTCTACGAGGACACCTGTCGGCAACTTATCCTATCTGTTACGCGACTAGTGAATCTCCGATGGTGTAGGTAGTGCGAGAAATTTCAAACTCGAGTCCCAGCGCAGTCCAAAGTGCCTTTTCTCTACAGACAGATTTGCAAATTCATTAAAATTCAAATTAATGGGTATTATTTACGATTAATGAATTTATATTGTCTACGGGGACAACTGTCGGCAACGTATCCTATTTGAAACGTGACACGTAATTCTTCGATGATGTAGGCTGTGCAAGAAGTTTCTATCTCAACTAATTAATTTTAAATCATTTATAGCTGCAAGGCGGAGCCACTAGGCGATATGTGGAGATCTTCCTTTGGAGAATGAGATGTCGGCGCCTGTAACACTCAGTGGTTAGAGCAGTATACCCTCAATCGAAAGACCATGGCTCGAATGCCAGCGCAGTCCAAAGCGTCCTTTTTTACACAGAAAGATTTTCAAATTCTTTAATATTTGAATTTATTGGCATTAGTTGCGATATAAGAGTTTGAAATTGTCTACCTGGACACCTGTCGGCAATGTATCCTATCTGTTACGCGACTATTGATTCTTAGATCATGTAGGCAGTGGAAGAAATTTCTATCTCAACTCATTAATTCGAAATCATTTATAGCTGCAAGGCGGAGCCACTAGGCGATATGTGGAGATCTTCCTTTGGAGAAAGAGATGTCGGCGCCTGTAAAACTCAGTGGTTTGAGCAGTAGACCCTCAATCGAAAGACCATGGCTCGAATGCCAGCGCAATCCAAAGCGTCCTTTTTTACAAAGAAAGATTTTCAAATTCTTTAATATTTGAATTTATTGGCATTATTTGCGATATAAGAGTTTGAAATTGTCTACCAGGAAACCTGTCGGCAATGTATCCTATCTGCTACGCGACTAGTGATTCTTAGATCATGTAGGCAGTGGAAGAAATTTCTAACTCAACTAATTAATTTGAAATCAATTAAACCTGCAAGGCGGAGCCACTAGGCGATATGTGGAGATCTTCCTTTGGAGAAAGAGATGTCGGCGCCTGTAAAACTCAGTGGTTAGAGCAGTAGACCCTCAATCGAAAGACCATGGCTCGAATGCCAGCGCAGTCCAAAGCGTCCTCTTTTACACAGAAAGATTTTCAATTTCTTTAATATTTGAATTTATTGGCATTATTTGCGATATAAGAGTTTGAAATTTTCTACGAGGACATCTGTCGGCAACGTATCCTATTTGACACGCGACTAGTAATTCTCCGGTAATGTAGGCTGTGGAAGAAATTTCTAACTCAACTCATTAATTTGAAATCAATTAAAACCGCAAGGCGGAGCCACTAGGCGATATGTGGAGATCTTCCTTTGGCGAAAGAGATTTCGGCGCCTGTAAAACTCAGTGGTTAGAACAGTATACCGACAATCGAAAGAAAATGGCTCGAATGCCAGCGCAGTCCAAAGCGTCCTTTTTTACACAGAAAGATTTTCAAATTCTTTAATATTTGAATTTATTGGCATTATTTGCAATATAAGAGTTTGAAATTGTCTACGAGGACACCTGTCGGCAACTTATCCTATCTGTTACGCGACTAGTGAATCTCCGATGGTGTAGGTAGTGCGAGAAATTTCGAACTCGAATCCCAGCGCAGTCCAAAGTGCCTTTTCTCTACAGACAGATTAACAAATTCATTAAAATTTAAATTAATGGGTATTATTTACGATTAATGAATTTTTATTTTCTACGTGGACAACTGTCGGCAACGTATCCTATTTGAAACGTGACACGTAATTCTTCGACGATGTAGGCTGTGCAAGAAGTTTCTAACTCAACTAATTAATTCGAAATCATTTATAGCTGCAAGGCGGAGCCACTAGGCGATATGTGGAGATCTTCCTTTGGAGAAAGAGATGTCGGCGCCTGTAAAACTCAGTGGTAAGAGCAGTATACCCTCAATCCAAAGACCATGTCTCGAATGCCAGCTCAATCCAAATCGTACTTTTTTACAAAGCAAGATTTTCAAATTCTTTAATATTTGAATTTATTGGCATTAGTTGCGATATAAGAGTTTGAAATTGTCTACCAGGACACCTGTCGGCAATGTATCCAATCTGTTACGCGACTAGTGATTCTTAGATCATGTAGGCAGTGGAAGAAATTTCTATCTCAACTAATTAATTCGAAATCATTTATAGCTGCAAGGCGGAGCCACTAGGCGATATGTGGAGATCTTCCTTTGGAGAAAGAGATGTCGGCGCCTGTAAAACTCAGTGGTTACAGCAGTAGACCGGCAGTCGAAAGACCATGGCTCGAATGCCAGCGCAGTCCAAAGCGTCCTTTTTTACACAGAAAGATTTTCAAATTCTTTAATATTTGAATTTATTGGCATTATTTGCGATATAAGAGTTTGAAATTGTCTACCAGGACACCTGTCGGCAATGTATCCTATCTGTTACGCGACTAGTGATTCTTAGATCATGTAGGCAGTGGAAGAAATTTCTATCTCAACTAATTAATTCGAAATCATTTATAGCTGCAAGGCGGAGCCACTAGGCGATATGTGGAGATCTTTTTTTGGAGAATGAGATGTGGGCGCCTGTAAAACTCAGTGGTTTGAGCAGTAGACCCTCAATCGAAAGACCATGGCTCGAATGCCAGCGCAATCCAAAGCGTCCTTTTTTACACAGAAAGATTTTCAATTTCTTTAATATTTGAATTTATTGGCATTATTTGCGATATAAGAGTTTGAAATTGTCTACGAGGACACCTGTCGGCAACGTTTCCTATTTGACACGCGACTATTAATTCTTCGGTAATGTAGGCTGTGGAAGAAATTTCTAACTCAACCAATTAATTTGAAATCATATAAACCCGCAAAGGCGGAGCCACTAGACGATATATGGAGATCTTCCTTTGGAGAAAGAGATGTCGGCGCCTGTAAAACTCAGTGGTTAGAGCAGTAGACCGGCAATCGAAAGACCATGGCTCGAATGCCAGCGGAGTCCAAAGCGTCCTTTTTTACACAGAAAGATTTTCAAATTCTTTAATATTTGAATTTATTGGCATTAGTTGCCATATAAGAGTTTGAAATTGTCTACCAGGACACCTGTCGGCAATGTATCCTATCTGTTACGCGACTAGTGATTCTTAGATCATGTAGGCAGTGGAAGAAATTTCTATCTAAACTCATTAATTCGAAATCATTTATAGCTGCAAGGCGGAGCCAGTAGGCGATATGTGCTGATCTTCCTTTGGAGATTGAGATGTCGGCGCCTGTAAAACTCAGTGGTTAGAGCAGTAGACCGGCAATGAAAAGACCATGGCTCGAATGACAGCGCAGTCCAAAGCGTCCTTTTTTACACAGAAAGATTTTAAATTCGTTAATATTTGAATTTATTGACATTATTTGCGATATAAGAGATTGAAATTTTCTACGAAGACACATGTAGGAAACGTATCATATTTGACACGCGACTAGTAATTCTCCGGTAATGTGAGCTGTGGATGAAATTTCTAACTCAACTAATTAATTTGAAATCAATTAAACCCGAAAGGCGGAGCCACTAGGCGATATGTGAAGATCTTCCTTTGGAGAAAGAGATGTCGGCGCCTGTAAAACTCAGTGGTTAGAGCAGTAGACCGGCAATGAAAAGACCATGGCTCGAATGACAGCGCAGTCCAAAGCGTCCTTTTTTACACATAAATATTTTCAAATTCTTTAATATTTGAATTTATTGGCATTATTTGCGATATAAGAGTTTGAAATTGTCTACGAGGACACCTGTCGGCAACTTATCCTATCTGTTACGCGACTAGTGATTCTCCGATGGTGTAGGTAGTGGCAGAAATTTCAAACTCGAATCCCAGCGCAGTCCAAAGTGCCTTTTCTCTACAGACAGATTTGCAAATTCATTAAAATTTAAATTAATGGGTATTATTTACGATTAATGAATTTATATTGTCTACGGGGACACCTGTCGGCAACGTATCCTATTTGACACGCGACTAGTAATTCTCCGATAATGTAGGCTGTGGAAGAAATTTCTAACTCCACTAATTAATTTGAAATCAATTAAACCCGCAAGGCGGAGCCACTAGACGGTATAAGGAGATCTTCCTTTGAGAAAGAGATTTCGGCGCCTGTAAAACTCAGTGGTTACAGCAGTAGACCGGCAATCAAAAGACGATGGCTCGAATGCCAGCGCAGTCCATCGCGTCCTTTTTACACCGAAAGATTTTCAAATTCAACAATATTTGAATTTATTGGCATTATTTGCGATATAAGAGTTTGAAATTGTCTACGAGGACACCTGTCGGCAACGTATCCTATTTGACACGCGACTAGTAACTCTCCGATAATGTAGGCTGTGGAAGAAATTTCTAACTCCACTAATTAATTCGAAATAAATTAAAACAGCAAGGCGGAGCCACTAGGCGATATGTGAAGATCTTCCTTTGGAGAAAGAGATGTCGGAGCCTGTAAAACTCAGTGGTTAGAGCAGTAGACCGGCAATGAAAAGACCATGGCTCGAATGACAGCGCAGTCCAAAGCGTCCTTTTTTACACATAAATATTTTCAAATTCTTTAATATTTGAATTTATTGGCATTATTTGCGATATAAGAGATTGAAATTGTCTACGAGGACACCTGTCGGCAACGTATCCTATTGGACACGCGACTAGTAATTGTCCGATAATGTAGGCTGTGGAAGAAATTTCTAACTCCACTAATTAATTTGAAATCAATTAAAACCGCAAGCCGGAGCCACTAGGCGATATGTGGAGATCTTCCTTTGGAGAAAGAGATGTCGGCGCCTGTAAAACTCAGTGGTTAGAGCAGTAGACCGGCAATCGAAAGAACATGGCTCGAATGCCAGCGCAGTCCAAAGCGTCCTTTTTTACACAGAAAGATTTTCAAATTCTTTAATATTTGAATTTATTGGCATTATTTGCGATATAAGAGTTTGAAATTGTCTACGAGGACACCTGTCGGCAACTTATCCTATCTGTTACGCGACTAGTTATTCTCCGATGGTGTAGGTAGTGGCAGAAATTTCAAACTCGAGTCCCAGCGCAGTCCAAAGTGCCTTTTCTCTACAGACAGATTTGCAAATTCATTAAAATTCAAATTAATGGGTATTATTTACGATTAATGAATTTATATTGTCTACGGGGACAACTGTCGGCAACGTATCCTATTTGAAACGTGACACGTAATTCTTCGATGATGTAGGCTGTGCAAGAAGTTTCTAACTCAACTAATTAATTTGAAATCAATTAAACCCGCAAGGCGGAGCCACTAGGCGATATAAGGGGTTCTTCCTTTGGAGATGGACATGTCGGCGCCTGTAGAACTCAGTGGTTGGAGAAGTAGGCCGGCAATCGAAAGATCATGGCTCGAATCCCAGCGCAGTCCAAAGCGTCCTTTTTAAACAGAAAGATTTTCAAATTCTTTAATATTTGAATTTATTGGCATTATTTGCGATATAAGAGTTTGAAATTTTCTACGAGGACATCTGTCGGCAACGTATCCTATTTGACACGCGACTAGTAATTCTCCGGTAATGTAGGCTGTGGAAGAAATTTCTAACTCAACTAATTAATTTGAAATCAATTAAAACCGCAAGCCAGAGCCACTAGGCGATATGTGGAATCTTCCTTTGGAGAAAGAGATTTCGGCGCCTGTAAAACTCAGTGGTTAGAACAGTATACCGACAATCGAAAGACCATAGCTCGAATGCCAGCGCAGTCCAAAGCGTCCTTTTTTACACAGAAAGACTTTCAAATTCTTTAATATTTGAGTTTATTGGCATTATTTGCGATATAAGAGTTTGAAATTGTCTACCAGGACACCTGTCGGCAACTTATCCTATCTGTTACGCGACTAGTGATTCTCCGATGGTGTAGGTAGTGGCATAAATTTCAAACTCGAATCCCAGCGCAGTCCAAAGTGCCTTTTCTCTACAGACAGATTTGCAAATTCTTTAAAATTTAAATTAATGGGTATTATTTGCGTTTAATGAGTTTATTTTGTCTACGAGGACACCTGTCGGCAACTTATCCTATCTGTTACGCGAATACTGATTCTCCGATGGTGTAGGTAGTGGCATAAATTTCAAACTCGAATCCCAGCGCAGTCCAAAGTGCCTTTTCTCTACAGACAGATTTGCAAATTCATTAAAATTTAAATTAATGGGTATTATTTACGATTAATGAATTTTTATTGTCTACGGGGACACCTGTCGGCAACGTATCCTATTTGACACGCGACTAGTAATTCTCAGATAATGTAGGCTGTGGAAGAAATTTCTAACTCCACTAATTAATTTGAAATCAATTAAACCCGCAAAGCGGAGCCACTAGACGGTATAAGGAGATCTTCCTTTGAGAAAGAGATTTCGGCGCCTGTAAAACTCAGTGGTTAGAGAAGTAGACCGGAAGTCGAAAGACGATGGCTCGAATGCCAGCGCAGTCCATCGCGTCCTTTTTACACCGAAAGATTTTCAAATTCAACAATATTTGAATTTATTGGCATTATTTGCGATATAAGAATTTGAAATTGTCTACGAGGACACCTGTCGGCAACGTATCCTATTTGACACGCGACTAGTCATTCTCCGATAATGTAGGCTGTGGAAGAAATTTCTAACTCCACTAATTAATTTGAAATCAATTAAACCCGCAAGGCGGAGCCACTAGGCGATATGTGAAGATCTTCCTTTGGAGAAAGAGATGTCGGAGCCTGTAAAACTCAGTGGTTAGAGCAGTAGACCGGCAATCAAAAGACCATGGCTCGAATGACAGCGCAGTCCAAAGCGTCCTTTTTTACACAGAAATATTTTCAAATTCTTTAATATTTGAATTTATTGGCATTATTTTCGATATAAGAGTTTGAAATTGTCTACGAGGACACCTGTCGGCAACGTATCCTATTGGACACGCGACTAGTAATTCTCCGATATTGTAGGCTGTGGAAGAATTTTCTAACTCAACTAATTAATTTTAAATCAATTAAACCCGCAAGGCGGAGCCACTAGGCGATATAAGGAGATCTTCCTTTGGAGAAAGAGATGTCGGCGCCTGTAAAACTCAGTGGTTAGAGCAGTAGACCGGCAATCGAAAGAACATGGCTCGAATGCCAGCGCAGTCCAAAGCGTCCTTTTTTACACAGAAAGATTTTCAAATTCTTTAATATTTGAATTTATTGGCATTATTTGCGATATAAGAGTTTGAAATTGTCTACGAGGACACCTGTCGGCAACTTATCCTATCTGTTACGCGACTAGTGATTCTCCGATGGTGTAGGTAGTGGCAGAAATTTCAAACTCGAGTCCCAGCGCAGTCCAAAGTGCCTTTTCTCTACAGACAGATTTGCAAATTCATTAAAATTCAAATTAATGGGTATTATTTACGATTAATGAATTTATATTGTCTACGGGGACAACTGTCGGCAACGTATCCTATTTGAAACGTGACACGTAATTCTTCGATGATGTAGGCTGTGCAAGAAGTTTCTATCTCAACTAATTAATTTTAAATCAAGTAAACCCGCAAGGCGGAGCCACTAGGCGATATAAGGAGATCTTCCTTTGGAGAAAGAGATGTCGGCGCCTGTAGAACTCAGTGGTTAGAGAAGTAGGCCGGCAATCGAAAGACCATGGCTCGAATCCCAGCGCAGTCCAAAGCGTCCTTTTTTACACAGAAAGATTTTCAAATTCTTTAATATTTGAATTTATTGGCATTATTTGCGATATAAGAGTTTGAAATTGTCTACGAGGACATCTGTCGGCAACGTATCCTATTTGACACGCGACTAGTAATTCTCCTGTAATGTAGGCTGTGGAAGAAATTTCTAGCTCAACTCATTAATTTGAAATCAATTAAAACCGCAAGGCGGAGCCACTAGGCGATATGTGGAGATCTTCCTTTGGAGAAAGAGATTTCGGCGCCTGTAAAACTCAGTGGTTAGAACAGTATACCGACAATCGAAAGACCATAGCTCGAATGCCAGCGCAGTCCAAAGCGTCCTTTTTTACACAGAAAGATTTTCAAATTCTTTAATATTTGAATTTATTGGCATTATTTACGATATAAGAGTTTGAAATTGTCTACGAGGACACCTGTCGGCAACTTATCCTAGCTGTTACGCGAGTAGGGCGTCTCCGATGGTGGAGGTAGGGGCAGACATTGCAAACGCGAGTCCCAGCGCAGTCCAAAGTGCCTTTTCTCTACAGACAGATTTGCAAATTCATTAAAATTCAAATTAATGGGTATTATTTACGATTAATGAATTTATATTGTCTACGGGGACAACTGTCGGCAACGTATCCTATTTGAAACGTGACACGTAATTCTTCGATGATGTAGGCTGTGGAAGAAATTTCTAACTGAACTAATTAATTTGAAATCAATTAAAACCGCAAGCCGGAGCCACTAGGCGATATGTGGAGATCTTCCTTTGGAGAAAGAGATGTCGGCGCCTGTAAAACTCAGTGGTTAGAGCAGTAGACCGGCAATCGAAAGAACATGGCTCGAATGCCAGCGCAGTCCAAAGCGTCCTTTTTTACACAGAAAGATTTTCAAATTCTTTAATATTTGAATCTACTGGCATTATTTGCGATATAAGAGTTTGAAATTGTCTACGAGGACACCTGTCGGCAACTTATCCTATCTGTTACGCGACTAGTGATTCTCCGATGGTGTAGGTAGTGGCAGAAATTTCAAACTCGAGTCCCAGCGCAGTCCAAAGTGCCTTTTCTCTACAGACAGATTTGCAAATTCATTAAAATTCAAATTAATGGGTATTATTTACGATTAATGAATTTATATTGTCTACGGGGACAACTGTCGGCAACGTATCCTATTTGAAACGTGACACGTAATTCTTCGATGATGTAGGCTGAGCAAGAAGTTTCTAACTCAACTAATTAATTTGAAATCAATTAAACCCGCAAGGCGGAGCCACTAGGCGATATAAGGAGATCTTCCTTTGGAGAAGGAGATGTCGGCGCCTGTAGAACTCAGTGGTTAGAGAAGAATGCCGGCAATCGAAAGACCATGGCTCGAATCCCAGCGCAGTCCAAAGCGTCCTTTTTTACACAGAAAGATTTTCAAATTCTATAATATTTGAATTTATTGGCATTATTTGCGATATAAGAGTTTGAAATTGTCTACCAGGACACCTGTCGGCAATGTATCCTATCTGTTAGGCGACTAGAGATTTTTAGATCATGTAGGCAGTGGAAGAAATTTCTATCTCAACTAATTAATTCGAAATCATTTATAGCTGCAAGGCGGAGCCACTAGGCGATGTGTGGAGATCTTCCTTTGGAGAAAGAGATGTCGGCGCCTGTAAAACTCAGTGGTTTGAGCAGTAGACCCTCAATCGAAAGACCATGGCTCGAATGCCAGCGCAATCCAAAGCGTCCTTTTTTACACAGAAAGATTTTCAATTTCTTTAATATTTGAATTTATTGGCATTATTTGCGATATAAGAGTTTGAAATTGTCTACCAGGACACCTGTCGGCAACGTATCCTATTTGACACGCGACTAGTAATTCTTTGGTAATGTAGGCTGTGGAAGAAATTTCTAACTCAACCAATTAATTTGAAATCATATAAACCCGCAAGACGGAGCAACTAGGCGATATATGGAGATCTTCCTTTGGAGAAAGAGATGTCGGCAAATGTGAAGCTCAGTGGTTAGAGCAGTAGCCAGGCAATCGAAAGACCATGGCTTTAATCCCAGAGCAGGCCAAGCACCCTTTTTTACAAAAAAAGATTTTCAAATTCTTTAATATTTGAATTTATTGGCATTATTTGCGATATAAGAGTGTGAAATTGTCCACGAGGACACATGTCGGCAATGTATCCTATCTGTTACGCGACTAGTGATTCTTAGATCATGTAGGCAGTGGAAGAAATTTCTATCTCAACTCATTAATTCGAAATCATTTATAGCTGCAAGGCGAAGCCACTAGGCGATATGAGGAGATCTTCCTTTGGAGAAAGAGATGTCGGCGCCTGTAAAACTCAGTGGTTAGAGCAGTAGACCGGCAATCGAAAGACCATGGCTCGAATGCCAGCGCAGTCCAAAGCGTCCTTTTTTACACAGAAAGATTTTCAATTTCTTTAATATTTGAATTTATTGGCATTATTTGCGATATAAGAGTTTGAAATTGTCTACCAGGATACCTGTCGGCAATGTATCCTATCTGTTACGCGACTAGTGATTCTTAGATCATGTAGGCAGTGGAAGAAATTTCTATCTCAACTAATTAATTCGAAATAATTTATAGCTGCAAGGCGGAGCCACTAGGCGATATAAGGAGATCTTCCTTTGGAGAAAGAGATGTCGGCGCCTGTAGAACTCAGTGGTTAGAGAAGTAGGCCGGCAATCGAAAGACCATGGCTCGAATGCCAGCGCAGTCCAAAGCGTCCTTTTTTACACAGAAAGATTTTCAAATTCTTTAATATTTGAATTTATTGGCATTATTTGCGATATAAGAGTTTGAAATTGTCTACCAGGACACCTGTCGGCAACTTATTCTATCGGTTACGCGACTAGTGATTCTCCGATAGTGTAGGTAGTGGCAGAAATTTCAAACTCGAATCCCAGCGCAGTCCAAAGTGCCTTTTCTCTACAGACGGATTTGCAAATTCATTAAAATTTAAATTAACGGGTATTATTTACGATTAATGAATTTATATTGTCTACGGGGACAACTGTCAGCAACGTATCCTATTTAAACGTGACACGTAATTCTTCGATGATGTAGGCTGTGCAAGAAGTTTCTAACTCAACTAATTAATTTGAAATCAATTAAACCCGCAAGGCGGAGATACTAGTCGATATAAGGAGATCTTCCTTTGGAGAAAGAGATGTCGGCGCCTGTAGAACTCAGTGGTTAGAGAAGTAGGCCGGCAATCGAAAGACCATGGATCGAATCCCAGCGCAGTCCAAAGCGTCCTTTTTTACACAGAAAGATTTTCAAATTCTTTAATATTTGAATTTATTGGCATTATTTGCGATATAAGAGTTTGAAATTGTCTACGAGGACACCTGTCGGCAACGTATCCTATTTGAAACGTGAAACGTAATTCTTCGATGATGTAGGCTGTGCAAGAAGTTTCTAACTCAACTAATTAATTTGAAATCAATTAAACCCGCAAGGCGGAGCCACTAGGCGATATAAGGAGATCTTCATTTGGAGAAGGAGATGTCGGCGCCTGTAGAACTCAGTGGTTAGAGAAGTAGGCCGGCAATCGAAAGACCATGGCTCGAATGCCAGCGCAGTCCAAAGCGTCCTTTTTTACACAGAAAGATTTTCAAATTCTTTAATATTTGAATTTATTGGCATTATTTGCGATATAAGAGCTTGAAATTGTCTACGAGGACATCTGTCGGCAACGTATCCTATTTGACACGCGACTAGTAATTCTCCGGTAATGTAGGCTGTGGAAGAAATTTCTAGCTCAACTCATTAATTTGAAATCAATTAAAACCGCAAGGCGGAGCCACTAGGCGATATGTGGAGATCTTCCTTTGGAGAAAGAGATTTCGGCGCCTGTAAAACTCAGTGGTTGGAACAGTAGACCGACAATCGAAAGACCATAGCTCGAATGCCAGCGCAGTCCAAAGCGTCCTTTTTTACACAGAAAGATTTTCAAATTCTTTAATATTTGAATTTATTGGCATTATTTGCGATATAAGAGTTTGAAATTCTCTACCAGGACACCTGTCGGCAACTTATCCTATCTGTTACGCGACTAGTGATGCTCCGATGGTGTTGGTAGTGGCAGAAATTTCAAACTCGAGTCGAAGCGCAGTCCAAAGTGCCTTTTCTCTACAGACAGATTTGCAAATTCATTAAAATTCAAATTAATGGGTTTTATTTACGATTAATAAATTTATATTGTCTACGGGGACAACTGTCGGCAACGTATCCTATTTGAAACGTGACACGTAATTCTTCGATGATGTAGGCTGAGCAAGAAGTTTCTATCTCAACTAATTAATTTGAAATCAATTAAACCCGCAAGGCGGAGCCACTAGGCGATATGTGGAGATCTTCCTTTGGAGAAAGAGATGTCGGCGCCTGTAAAACTCAGTGGTTTGAGCAGTAGACCCTCAATCGAAAGACCATGGCTCGAATGCCAGCGCAATCCAAAGCGTCCTTTTTTACACAGAAAGATTTTCAATTTCTTTAATATTTGAATTTATTGGCATTATTTGCGATATAAGAGTTTGAAATTGTCTACGAGGACACCTGTCGGCAACTTATCCTATTTGACACGCGACTAGTAATTCTCCGGTAATGTAGGCTGTGGAAAAAATTTCTAACTCCACTAATTAATTTGAAATCATAAAAACCCGCAAGGCGGAGCCACTAGGCGATATGTGGAGATCTTCCTTTGGAGAAAGAGATGTCGGCGCCTGTAAAACTCAGTGGTTAGAGCAGTAGACCGGCAATCGAAAGACCATGGCTCGAATGCCAGCGCAGTCCAAAGCGTCCTATTTTACACAGAAAGATTTTCAAATTCTTTAATATTTGAATTTATTGGCATTATTTGCGATATAAGAGTTTGAAATTGTCTACGAGGACACCTGTCGGCAACGTATCCTATTTGACACGCGACTAGTAATTCTTCGGTAATGTAGGCTGTGGAAGAAATTTCTAACTCAACTAATTAATTTGAAATCAATTTAACCCGCAAGGCGGAGCCACTAGGCGATATATGGAGATCTTCCTTTGGAGAAAGAGATGTCGGCACCTGTGTAGCTCAGTGGTTAGAGCAGTAGCCAGGCAATCGAAAGACCATGGCTTGAATGCCAGCGGAGTCCAAAGCGTCCTTTTTTACACAGAAAGATTTTCAAATTCTTTAATATTTGAATTTATTGGCATTATTTGCGATATAAGAGTGTGAAATTGTCCACGAGGACACATGTCGGCAATGTATCCTATCTGTTACGCGACTAGTGATTCTTAGATCATGTAGGCAGTGGAAGAAATTTCTATCTCAACTCATTAATTCGAAATCATTTATAGCTGCAAGGCGGAGCCACTAGGCGTCGTGTGGAGATCTTCCTTTGGAGAAAGAGATGTCGGCGCCTGTAAAACTCAGTGGTTAGAGCAGTAGACCGGCAATCGAAAGACCATGGCTCGAATGCCAGCGCAGTCCAAAGCGTCCTTTTTTACACAGAAAGATTTTCAAATTCTTTAATATTTGAATTTATTGGCATTATTTGCGATATAAGAGTTTGAAATTGTCTACCAGGAAACCTGTCGGCAATGTATCCTATCTGTTACGCGACTAGTGATTCTTAGATCATGTAGGCAGTGGAAGAAATTTCTATCTCAACTAATTAATTCGAAATAATTTTTAGCTACAAGGCGGAGCCACTAGGCGATATAAGGAGATCTTCCTTTGGAGAAAGAGATGTCGGCGCCTGTAGAACTCAGTGGTCAGAGAAGTAGGCCGGCAATCGAAAGACCATGGCTCGAATGCAAGCGCAGTCCAAAGCGTACTTTTTTACACAGAAAGATTTTCAAATTCTTTAATATTTGAATTTATTGGCATTATTTGCGATATAAGAGTTTGAAATTGTCTACGAGGACACCTGTCGGCAACTTATCCTATCTGTTACGCGACTAGTGATTCTCCGATGGTGTAGGTAGTGGCAGAAATTTCAAACTCGAGTCCAAGCGCAGTCCAAAGTGCCTTTTCTCTACAGACAGATTTGCAAATTCATTAAAATTCAAATTAATGGGTATTATTTACGATTAATAAATTTATATTGTCTACGGGGACAACTGTCGGCAACGTATCCTATTTGAAACGTGACACGTAATTCTACGATGATGTAGGCTGTGCAAGATGTTTCTAACTCAACTAATTAATTTGAAATCAATTAAACCCGCAAGGCGGAGATACTAGTCGATATAAGGAGATCTTCCTTTGGAGAAAGAGATGTCGGCGCCTGTAGAACTCAGTGGTTAGAGAAGTAGGCCGGCAATCGAAAGACCATGGCTCGAATCCCAGCGCAGTCCAAAGCGTACTTTTTTACACAGAAAGATTTTCAAATTCTTTAATATTTGAATTTATTGGCATTATTTGCGATATAAGAGTTTGAAATTGTCTACGGGGACAACTGTCAGCAACGTATCCTATTTGAAACGTGACACGTAATTCTTCGATGATGTAGGCTGTGCAAGAAGTTTCTAACTCAACTAATTAATTTGAAATCAATTAAACCCGCAAGGCGGAGCCACTAGGCGATATAAGGAGATCTTCCTTTGGAGAAAGAGATGTCGGCGCATATAGAACTCAGTGGTTACAGAAGTTTGCCGGCAATCGAAAGACCATGGCTCGAATACCAGCGCAGTCCAAAGCGTCCTCTTTTACACAGAAAGATTTTCAAATTCTTTAATATTTGAATTTATTGGCATTATTTGCGATATAAGAGTTTGAAATTGTCTACGAGGACACCTGTCGGCAACTTATCCTATCTGTTACGCGACTAGTGATTCTCCGATGGTGTAGGTAGTGGCAGAAATTTCAAACTCGAGTCGAAGCGCAGTCCAAAGTGCCTTTTCTCTACAGACAGATTTGCAAATTCATTAAAATTCAAATTAATGGGTTCTATTTACGATTAATAAATTTATATTGTCTACGGGGACACCTGTCGGCAACGTATCCTATTTGACACGCGACTATTAATTCTTCGGTAATGTAGGCTGTGGAACAAATTTCTAACTCAACCAATTAATTTGAAATCATAAAAACCCGCAAGGCGGAGCCACTAGACGATATATGGAGATCTTCCTTCGGAGAAAGAGATGTCGGCGCCTGTGAAGCTCAGTGGTTAGAGCAGTAGACCGGCGATCGAAAGACCATGGCTCGAATCCCAGCGCAGTCCAAAACGTCCTTTTTTACACAGAAAGATTTTTAAATTCTTTAATATTTGAACTTATTGGCATTATTTGCGATATAAGAATGTGAAATTGTCTACGAGGACACATGTCGGCAATGTATCCTATCTGTTACGCGACTAGTGATTCTTAGATCATGTAGGCAGTGGAAGAAATTTCTATCTCAACTCATTAATTCGAAATCATTTATAGCTGCAAGGCGAAGCCACTAGGCGATATGTGGAGATCTTCCTTTGGAGAAAGAGATGTCGGCGCCTGTAAAACTCACTGGTTAGAGCAGTAGACCGGCAATCGAAAGACCATGGCTCGAATGCCAGCGCAGTCCAAAGCGTCCTTTTTTACACAGAAAGATTTTCAAATTCTTTAATATTTGAATTTATTGGTATTATTTGCGATATAAGAGTTTGAAATTGTCTACCAGGATACCTGTCGGCAATGTATCCTATCTGTTACGCGACTAGTGATTCTTAGATCATGTAGGCAGTGGAAGAAATTTCTATCTCAACAAATTAATTCGAAATCATTTATAGCTGCAAGGCGGAGCCACTAGGCGATATGTGGAGATCTTCCTTTGGAGAATGAGATCCTGGCGCCTGTAAACCTCAGTGGTTAGAGCAGTAGACCGGCAATCGAAAGACCATGGCTCGAATGCCAGCGGCGTCCAAAGCGTCCTTTTTTACACAGAAAGATTTTCAAATTCTTTAATATTTGAATTTATTGGCATTATTTGCGATATAAGAGTGTGAAATTGTCCACGAGGACACATGTCGGCAACGTATCCTATCTGTTACGCGACTAGTGATTCTTAGATCATGTAGGCAGTGGAAGAAATTTCTATCTCAACTAATTAATTCGAAATCATTTATAGCTGCAAGGCGGAGCCACTAGGTGATATGTGGAGATCTTCCTTTGGAGAATGAGATGTCGGCCCCTGTAAAACTCAGTGGTTAGAGCAGTAGACCGGCAATCGAAAGACCATGGCTCGAATGCCAGCGCAGTCCAAAGCGTCCTTTTTTACAAAGAAAGATTTTCAAATTCTTTAATATTTGAATTTATTGGCATTATTTGCGATATAAGAGTGTGAAATTGTCTACGAGGACACCTGTCGGCAACTTATCCTATTTGACACGCGACTAGTAATTCTCCGATAATGTAGGATGTGGAAGAAATTTCTAACTCCACTAATTAATTTGAAATCAATTAAATCCGCAAGGCGGAGCCACTAGGCGATATAAGGAGATCTTCCTTTGGAGAAAGAGATGTCGGCGCCTGTAGAACTCAGTGGTTAGGGCAGTTGGCCGGCAATCGAAAGACCATGGCTCGAATCCCAGCGCAGTCCAAAGCGTCCTTTTTTACACAGAAAGATTTTCAAATTCTTTAATATTTGAATTTATTGGCATTATTTGCGATATAAGAGTTTGAAATTGTCTACGAGGACACCTGTCGGCAACTTATCCTATCTGTTACGCGACTAGTGATTCTCCGATGGTGTAGGTAGTGGCAGAAATTTCAAACTCGAGTCCCAGCGCAGTCCAACGTGCCTTTTCTCTACAGACAGATTTGCAAATTCATTAAAATTCAAATTAACGGTTATTATTTACGATTAATGAATTTATATTGTCTACGGGGACAACTGTCAGCAACGTATCCTATTTGAAACGTGACACGTAATTCTTCGATGATGTAGGCTGTGCAAGAAGTTTCTAACTCAACTAATTAATTTGAAATCAATTAAACCCGCAAGGCGGAGCCACTAGGCGATATAAGGAGATCTTCCTTTGGAGAAGGAGATGTCGGCGCCTGTAAACCTCAGTGGTTAGAGCAGTAGACCGGCAATCGAAAGACCATGGCTCGAATGCCAGCGGCGTCCAAAGCGTCCTTTTTTACACAGAAAGATTTTCAAATTCTTTAATATTTGAATTTATTGGCATTATTTGCGATATAAGAGTTTGAAATTGTCTACGAGGACACCTGTCGGCAACTTATCCTATCTGTGTCGCGACTAGTGATTCTTAGATAATGTAGGCAGTGGAAGAAATTTCTATCTCAACTAATTAATTCGAAATCATTTTTAGCTCCAAGGCGGAGCCACTAGGTGATATGTGGAGATCTTCCTTTGGAGAATGAGATGTCGGCCCCTGTAAAACTCAGTGGTTAGAGCAGTAGGCCGGCAATCGAAAGACCATGGCTCGAATGCCAGCGGCGTCCAAAGCGTCCTTTTTTACACAGAAAGATTTTCAAATTCTTTAATATTTGAATTTATTGGCATTATTTGCGATATAAGAGTGTGAAATTGTCCACGAGGACACATGTCGGCAACGTATCCTATCTGTTACGCGACTAGTGATTCTTAGATCATGTAGGCAGTGGAAGAAATTTCTATCTCAACTAATTAATTCGAAATCATTTATAGCTGCAAGGCGGAGCCACTAGGTGATATGTGGAGATCTTCCTTTGGAGAATGAGATGTCGGCCCCTGTAAAACTCAGTGGTTAGAGCAGTAGACCGGCAATCGAAAGACCATGGCTCGAATGCCAGCGCAGTCCAAAGCGTCATTTTTTACACAGAAAGATTTTCAAATTCTTTAATATTTGAATTTATTGGCATTATTTGCGATATAAGAGTGTGAAATTGTCTACGAGGACACATGTCGGCAACGTATCCTATCTTTTACGCGACTAGTAATTCTCCGATCATGTAGGAAGTGGAATAAATTTCTATCTAATCTAATTAATTTGAAATCATTCATAGCTGCAAGGCGGAGCCACTAGGTGATATGTGGAGATCTTCCTTTGGAGAATGAGATGTCGGCCCCTGTAAAACTCATTGGTTAGAGCAGTAGACCGGCAATCGAAAGACCATGGCTCGAATGCCAGCGCAGTCCAAAGCGTCCTTTTTTACACAGAAAGATTTTCAAATTCTTTAATATTTTAATTTATTGGCATTATTTGCGATATAAGAGTTTGAAATTGTCTACGAGGACACCTGTCGGCAACTTATCCTATCTGTTACGCGACTAGTGATTCTCCGATGGTGTAGGTAGTGGCAGAAATTTCAAACTCGCATCCCAGCGCAGTCCAAAGTGCCTTTTCTCTACAGACAGATTTGCAAATTCATTAAAATTCAAATTAATGGTTATTATTTACGATTAATAAATTTATATTGTCTAGGGGGACACCTGTCGGCAACGTATCCTATTTGACACGTGACACGTAATTCTTCGATGATGTAGGCTGTGCAAGAAGTTTCTAACTCAACTAATTAATTTGAAATCAATTAAACCCGCAAGGCGGATCCACTAGGCGATATAAGGAGATCTTCCTTTGGAGAAAGAGATGTCGGAGCCTGTAGAACTCAGTGGTTAGAGAAGTATGCCGGAAATATAAAGTCCATGGCTCGAATCCCAGTGCAGTCCAAAGCGTCCTTTTTTACACAGAAAGATTTTCAATTTGTTTAATATTTGAATTTATTGGCATTATTTGCGATATAAGAGTTTGAAATTGTCTACGAGGACACCTGTCGGCAACTTATCCTATCTGTTACGCGACTAGTGATTCTCCGATGGTGTAGGTAGTGGCATAAATTTCAAACTCGAATACCAGCGCAGTCCAAAGTGCCTTTTCTCTACAGACAGATTTGCAAATTCATTAAAATTCAAATTAATGGGTATTATTTACGATTAATAAATTTATATTGTCTACGGGGACAACTGTCGGCAACGTATCCTATTTGAAACGTGACACGTAATTCTTCGATGATGTAGGCTGTGCAAGAAGTTTCTAACTCAACTAATTAATTTGAAATCAATTAAACCCGAAAGGCGGAGCCACTAGGCGATATGAGGAGATCTTCCTTTGGAGAAAGAGATGTCGGCGCCTGTAAAACTCAGTGGTTAGAGCAGTAGACCGGCAATCGAAAGACCATGGCTCGAATGCCAGCGCAGTCCAAAGCGTCCTTTTTACACCGAAAGATTTTCAAATTCTTTAATATTTGAATTTATTGGCATTATTTGCGATATAAGAGTTTGAAATTGTCTACGAGGACACCTGTCGGCAACGTATCCTATTTGACACGCGACTAGTACTTCTCCGGTAATGTGAGCTGTGGAAGAAATATCTAACTCAACTAATTAATTTGAAATCAATTAAACCCGAAAGGCGGAGCCACTAGGCGATATGTGAAGATCTTCCTTTGGAGAAAGAGATGTCGGCGCCTGTAAAATTCAGTGGTTAGAGCAGTAGACCGGCAATGAAAAGACCATGGCTCGAATGCCAGCGCAGTCCAAAGCGTACTTTTTTACACAGAAAGATTTTCAAATTCTTTAATATTTGAATTTATTGGCATTATTTGCGATATACGAGCTTGAAATTGTCTACGAGGACACCTGTCGGCAACGTATCCTATCTGTTACGCGACTAGTGATTCTCCGATGGTGTAGGTAGTGGCAGAAATTTCAAACTCGATTCCCAGCGCAGTCCAAAGTGACTTTTCTCTACACACAGATTTTAAAATTCAATAAAATACAAAATAATGGGTATTATTTACGATTAATAAATTTATATTGTCTAGGGGGACACCTGTCGGCAACGTATCCTGTTTGAAACGTGACACGTAATTCTTCGATGATGTAGGCTGTGCAAGAAGTTTCTAACTCAACTAATTAATTTGAAATCAATTAAACCCGCAAGGCGGATCCACTAGGCGATATAAGGAGATCTTCCTTTGGAGCAAGAGATGTCGGCGCCTGTATAACTCAATGGTTAGAGCAGTAGGCCTGTAATCGAAGGACCATGGCTCGACTCCCAGCTCAGTCCAAAGCGTTACTTTTTTACACAGAAAGATTTTCAATTTCTTTAATATTTGAATTTATTGGCATTATTTGCGATATAAGAGATTGAAATTGTCTACCAGGATACCTGTCGGCAATGTATCCTATCTGTTACGCGACTAGTGATTCTTAGATCATGTAGGCAGTGGAAGAAATTTCTGTCTCAACTAATTAATTCGAAATCATTTATAGCTGCAAGGCGGAGCCACTGGGCGATATGTGGAGATCTTCCTTTGGAGAAAGAGATGTCGGCGCCTGTAAAACTCAGTGGTTAGAGCAGTAGACCGGCAATCGAAAGACCATGGCTCGAATGCCAGCGCAGTCCAAAGCGTCCTTTTTTACACAGAAAGATTTTCAAATTCTTTAATATTTGAATTTATTGGCATTATTTGCGATATAAGAGTGTGAAATTGTCTACGAGGACACATGTCGGCAATGTATCCTATCTGTTACGCGACTAGTGATTCTTAGATCATGTAGGCAGTGGAAGAAATTTCTATCTCAACTAATTAATTCGAAATCATTTATAGCTGCAAGGCGGAGCCACTAGGCGATGTGTGGAGATCTTCCTTTGGAGAAAGAGATGTCGGCTATTGTAAAACTCAGTGGTTAGAGCAGTAGACCGGCAATCGACAGACCATGGCTCGAATGCCAGCGGAGTCCAAAGCGTCCTTTTTTACACAGAAAGATTTTCAAATTCTTTAATATTTGAATTTATTGGCATTATTTGCGTCATAAGAGTGTGAAATTGTCTACGAGGACACATGTTGGCATCGTATCCTATCTGTTACGCGAATAGTAATTCTCCGAAAATGTAGGCTGTGGAAGAAATTTCTAACTCCACTAATTAATTTGAAATCAATTAAACCCGCAAGGCGGAGCCACTAGGCGGTAGAGGGAGATCTTCCTTTGGAGAAAGAGATGTCGGCGCCTGTAGAACTCAGTGGTTAGAGAAGTAGACCGGCAATCGAAAGACCATGGCTCGAATGCCAGCGCAGTCCAAAGCGTCCTTTTTTACACAGAAAGATTTTCAAATTCTTTAATATTTGAATTTATTGGCATTATTTGCGATATAAGAGTTTGAAATTGTCTACCAGGACACCTGTCGGCAACTTATCCTATCTGTTACGCGACTAGTGATTCTCCGATGGTGTAGGTAGTGGCATAAATTTCAAACTCGAATCCCAGCGCAGTCCAAAGTGCCTTTTCTCTACAGACAGATTTGCAAATTCTTTAAAATTTAAATTAACGGTTATTATTTACGATTAATGAATTTATATTGTCTACGGGGACAACTGTCAGCAACGTATCCTATTTGAAACGTGACACGTAATTCTTCGATGATGTAGGCTGTGCAAGAAGTTTCTAACTCAACTAATTAATTTGAAATCAATTAAACCCGCAAGGCGGAGCCACTAGGCGATATAAGGAGATCTTCCTTTGGAGAAAGAGATGTCGGCGCCTGTAGAACTCAGTGGTTACAGCAGTAGACCGGCAATCGAAAGACCATGGCTCGAATCCCAGCGCAGTCCAAAGCGTCCTTTTTTACACAGAAAGATTTTCAAATTCTTTAATATTTGAATTTATTGGCATTATTTGCGATATAAGAGTTTGAAATTGCCTACGAGGACACCTGCCGGCAACTTATCCTATCTGTTACGCGACTAGTGATTCTCCGATGGTGTAGGTAGTGGCATAAATTTCAAACTCGAATCCCAGCGCAGTCCAAAGTGCCTTTTCTCTACAGACAGATTTGCAAATTCATTAAAATTTAAATTAATGGGTATTATTTACGATTAATGAATTTATATTGTCTACGGGGACAACTGTCAGCAACGTATCCTATTTGAAACGTGACACGTAATTCTTCGATGATGTAGGCAGTGCAAGAAGTTTCTAACTCAACTAATTAATTTGAAATCAATTAAACCCGCAAGGCGGAGCCTCTAGGCGATATAAGGAGATCTTCCTTTGGAGAAGGAGATGTCGGCGCCTGTAGAACTCAGTGGTTAGAGAAGTAGGCCGGAAGTCGAAAGACGATGGCTCGAATGCCAGCGCAGTCCAAAGCGTCCTTTTTTACACAGAAAGATTTTCAATTTCTTCAATATTTGAATTTATTGGCATTATTTGCGATATAAGAGTTTGAAATTGTCTACGAGGACATCTGTCGGCAACGTATCCTATTTGACACGCGACTAGTAATTCTCCTGTAATGTTGGCTGTGGAAGAAATTTCTAGCTCAACTCATTAATTTGAAATCAATTAAACCCGCAAGGCGGAGCCACTAGGCGATATAAGGAGATCTTCCTTTGGAGAAGGAGATGTCGGCGCCTGTAGAACTCAGTGGTTAGAGCAGTAGACCGGCAATCGAAAGACCATGGCTCGAATGCCAGCGGAGTCCAAAGCGTCCTTTTTTACACAGAAAGATGTTCAAATTCTTTAATATTTGAATTTATTGGCATTATTTGCGATATAAGAGTGTGAAATTGTCCACGAGGACACATGTCGGCAATGTATCCTATCTGTTACGCGACTAGTTATTCTCCGATGGTGTAGGTAGTGCAAGAAGTTTCTAACTCAACTAATTAATTTGAAATCAATTAAACCCGCAAGGCGGAGCCTCTAGGCGATATAAGGAGATCTTCCTTTGGAGAAAGAGATGTCGGCGCCTGTAAAACTCAGTGGTTAGAGCAGTAGACCGGTAATCGAAAGACCATGGCTCGAATGCCAGCGCAATCCAAAGCGTCCTTTTTTACACAGAAAGATTTTCAATTTCTTTAATATTTGAATTTATTGGCATTATTTGCGATATAAGAGTTTGAAATTGTCTACCAGGATACCTGTCGGCAATGTATCCTATCTGTTACGCGACTAGTGATTCTTAGATCATGTAGGCAGTGGAAGAAATTTCTATCTCAACTAATTAATTCGAAATCATTTATAGCTGCAAGGCGGAGCCACTAGGCGTTGTGTGGAGATCTTCCTTTGGAGAAAGAGATGTCGGCGCCTGTAAAACTCAGTCGTTAGAGCAGTAGACCGGTAATCGAAAGACCATGTCTCGAATGCCAGCGCAGTCCAAAGCGTCCTTTTTTACACAGAAAGATTTTCAAATTCTTTAATATTTGAATTTATTGGCATTATTTGCGATATAAGAGTTTGAAATTGTCTACCAGGACACATGTCGGCAATGTATCCTATCTGTTACGCGACTAGTGATTCTTAGATCATGTAGGCAGTTGAAGAAATTTCTGTCTCAACTAATTAATTCGAAATCATTTATAGCTGCAAGGCGGAGCCATTGGGCGATATGTGGAGATCTTCCTTTGGAGTATGAGATGTCGGCGCCTGTAAAACTCAGTGGTTAGAGCAGTAGACCGGCAGTCGAAAGGACATGGCTCGAATGCCAGCGCAGTCCAAAGCGTCTTTTTTACACAGAAAGATTTTCAAATTCTTTAATATTTGAATTTACTTTCATTATTTGCGATATAAGAGTTTGAAATTGTCTACGAGGACACCTGTCGGCAATGTATCCTATCTGTTACGCGACTAGTGATTCTTAGATCATGTAGGCAGTGGAAGAAATTTCTATCTCAACTAATTAATTCGAAATCATTTATAGCTGCAAGGCGGAGCCACTAGGCGATGTGTGGAGATCTTCCTTTGGAGAAAGAGATGTCGGCGCCTGTAAAACTCAGTGGTTAGAGCAGTAGACCGGCAATCGAAAGAACATGGCTCGAATGCCAGCGCAGTCCAAAGCGTCCTTTTTTACACAGAAAGATTTTCAAATTCTTTAATATTTGAATTTATTGGCATTATTTGCGTCATAAGAGTGTGAAATTGTCTACGAGGAACCATGTCGGCAACGTATCCTATCTGTTACGCGACTAGTAATTCTCCGATAATGTAGGCTGTGGAAGAAATTTCTAACTCCACTAATTAATTTGAAATCAATTAAACCCGCAAGGCGGAGCCACTAGGCGATATAAGGAGATCTTCCTTTGGAGAAAGAGATGTCGGCGCCTGTAGAACTCAGTGGTTACAGCAGTAGACCGATAATCGAAAGACCATCGCTCGAGTGCCAGCGCAGTCCAAAGTGTCCTTTTTTACACAGAAAG
Source organism: Diplolepis rosae (assembly GCA_030998225.1). NCBI lineage: Eukaryota > Metazoa > Arthropoda > Insecta > Hymenoptera > Diplolepididae > Diplolepis > Diplolepis rosae. The sequence goes on from JAPYXD010000466.1 coordinate 3,091,153, forward strand.
ATTTTCAAATTCTTTAATATTTGAATTTATTGGCATTATTTGCGATATAAGAGTTTGAAATTGCCTACGAGGACACCTGTCGGCAACTTATCCTATCTGTTACGCGACTAGTGATTCTCCGATTGTGTAGGTAGTGGCATAAATTTCAAACTCGAATTCCAGCGCAGTCCAAAGTGCCTTTTCTCTACAGACAGATTTGCAAATTCATTAAAATTTAAATTAATGGGTATTATTTACGATTAATGAATTTATATTGTCTACGGGGACAACTGTCAGCAACGTATCCTATTTGAAACGTGACACGTAATTCTTCGATGATGTAGGCTGTGCAAGAAGTTACTAACTCAACTAATTAATTTGAAATCAATTAAACTCCGCAAGGCGGAGCCACTAGGCGATATAAGGAGATCTTCATTTGGAGAAGGAGATGTCGGCGCCTGTAGAACTCAGTGGTTAGAGAAGTAGGCCGGCAATCGAAAGACCATGGCTCGAATGCCAGCGCAGTCCAAAGCGTCCTTTTGTAAATAGAAAGATTTTCAAATTCTTTAATATTTGAATTTATTGGCATTATTTGCGATATAAGAGTTTGAAATTGTCTACGAGGACATCTGTCGGCAACGTATCCTATTTGACACGCGACTAGTAATTCTCCGGTAATGTAGGCTGTGGAAGAAATTTCTAACTCAACTCATTAATTTGAAATCAATTAAAACCGCAAGGCGGAGCCACTAGACGATATATGGAGATCTTCCTTTGTAGAAAGAGATGTCGGCGCCTGTAAAACTCAGTGGTTACAGCAGTAGACCGGCAGTCGAAAGACCATGGCTCGAATGCCAGCGCAGTCCAAAGCGTCCTTTTTTACCCAGAAAGATGTTCAAATTCTTTAATATTTGAATCTACTGGCATTATTTGCGATATAAGAGTTTGAAATTGTCCACGAGGACACATGTCGGCAACTTATCCTATCTGTTACGCGACTAGTTATTCTCCGATGGTGTAGGTAGTGCAAGAAGTTTCTAACTCAACTAATTAATTTAAAATCAATTAAACCCGCAAGGCGGAGCCACTAGGCGATATAAGGGGTTCTTCCTTTGGAGATGGACATGTCGGCGCCTGTAGAACTCAGTGGTTGGAGAAGTAGGCCGGCAATCGAAAGACCATGGCTCGAATCCCAGCGCAATCCAAAGCGTCCTTTTTTACACAGAAAGATTTTCAATTTCTTTAATATTTGAATTTATTGGCATTATTTGCGATATAAGAGTTTGAAATTGTCTACCAGGATACCTGTCGGCAATGTATCCTATCTGTTACGCGACTAGTGATTCTTAGATCATGTAGGCAGTGGAAGAAATTTCTATCTCAACTAATTAATTCGAAATCATTTATAGCTGCAAGGCGGAGCCACTAGGCGATGTGTGGAGATCTTCCTTTGGAGAAAGAGATGTCGGCGCCTGTAAAACTCAGTCGTTAGAGCAGTAGACCGGTAATCGAAAGACCATGTCTCGAATGCCAGCGCAGTCCAAAGCGTCCTCTTTTACACAGAAAGATTTTCAAATTCTTTAATATTTGAATTTATTGGCATTATTTGCGATATAAGAGTTTGAAATTGTCTACGAGGACACATGTCGGCAATGTATCCTATCTGTTACGCGACTAGTGATTCTTAGATCATGTAGGCAGTTGAAGAAATTTCTGTCTCAACTAATTAATTCGAAATCATTTATAGCTGCAAGGCGGAGCCACTGGGCGATATAAGGAGATCTTCCTTTGGAGAAAGAGATGTCGGCGCCTGTAAAACTCAGTGGTTAGAGCAGTAGACCGGCAGTCGAAAGGACATGGCTCGAATGCCAGCGCAGTCCAAAGCGTCTTTTTTACACAGAAAGATTTTCAAATTCTTTAATATTTGAATTTACTTTCATTATTTGCGATATAAGAGTTTGAAATTGTCTACGAGGACACCTGTCGGCAATGTATCCTATCTGTTACGCGACTAGTGATTCTTAGATCATGTAGGCAGTGGAAGAAATTTCTATCTCAACTAATTAATTCGAAATCATTTATAGCTGCAAGGCGGAGCCACTAGGCGTAATGTGGAGATCTTCCTTTGGAGAAAGAGATGTCGGCGCCTGTAAAACTCAGTGGTTAGAGCAGTAGACCGGCAGTCGAAAGACCATGGCTCGAATGCCAGCGCAATCCAAAGCGTCCTTTTTTACACAGAAAGATTTTCAATTTCTTTAATATTTGAATTTATTGGCATTATTTGCGTCATAAGAGTTTGAAATTGTCTACGAGGACACCTGTCGGCAACGTATCCTATCTGTTACGCGACTAGTAATTCTCCGATAATGTAGGCTGTGGAAGAAATTTCTAACTCCACTAATTAATTTGAAATCAATTAAACCCGCAAGGCGGAGCCACTAGGCGATATAAGGAGATCTTCCTTTGGAGAAAGAGATGTCGGCGCCTGTAGAACTCAGTGGTTAGAGAAGTAGGCCGGCAATCGAAAGACCATCGCTCGAATGCCAGCGCAGTCCATCGCGTCCTTTTTACACCGAAAGATTTTCAAATTCTTTAATATTTGAATTTATTGGCATTATTTGCGATATAAGAGTTTGAAATTGTCTACGAGGACACCTGTCGGCAACTTATCCTATCTGTTACGCGACTAGTGATTCTCCGATGGTGTAGGTAGTGGCAGAAATTTCAAACTCGAGTCCCAGCGCAGTCCAAAGTGCCTTTTCTCTACAGACAGATTTGCAAATTCATTAAAATTCAAATTAATGGGTATTATTTACGATTAATGAATTTATATTGTCTACGGGGACAACTGTCAGCAACGTATCCTATTTGAAACGTGACACGTAATTCTTCGATGATGTAGGCTGTGCAAGAAGTTTCTAACTCAACTAATTAATTTGAAATCAATTAAACCCGCAAGGCGGAGCCACTAGGCGATATAAGGAGATCTTCCTTTGGAGAAAGAGATGTCGGCGCCTGTAAAACTCAGTGGTTAGAGCAGTAGACCGGTAATCGAAAGACCATGGCTCGAATACCAGCGCAGTCCAAAGCGTCCTCTTTTACACAGAAAGATTTTCAATTTCTTTAATATTTGAATTTATTGGCATTATTTGCGATATAAGAGTTTGAAATTTTCTACGAGGACACCTGTCGGAAACTTATCCTATCTGTTACGCGACTAGTGATTCTCCGATTGTGTAGGTAGTGGCATAAATTTCAAACTCGAATCCCAGCGCAGTCCAAAGTGCCTTTTCTCTACAGACAGATTTGCAAATTCATTAAAATTCAAATTAATGGGTATTATTTACGATTAATGAATTTATATTGTCTACGGGGACAACTGTCGGCAACGTATCCCATTTGAAACGCGACTAGTAATTCTCCTGTAATGTAGGCTGTGGAAGAAATTTCTAACTCAACTAATTAATTTGAAATCAATTAAACCCGCAAGGCGGAGCCACTAGACGATATAAGGAGATCTTCCTTTGGAGAAAGAGATGTCGGCGCCTGTAAAACTCAGTGGTTAGAGCAGTAGACCGGCAATCGAAAGACCATGTCTCGAATGCCAGCGCAGTCCAAAGCGTCCTCTTTTACACAGAAAGATTTTCAAATTCTTTAATATTTGAATTTATTGGCATTATTTGCGATATAAGAGTTTGAAATTGTCTACCAGGACACCTGTCGGCAATGTATCCTATCTGTTACGCGACTAGTGATTCTTAGATCATGTAGGCAGTGGAAGAAATTTCTATCTCAACTAATTAATTCGAAATCATTTATAGCTGCAAGGCGGAGCCACTAGGCGATGTGTGGAGATCTTCCTTTGGAGAAAGAGATGTCGGCGCCTGTAAAACTCAGTGGTTAGAGCAGTAGACCGGTAATCGAAAGACCATGGCTCGAATGCCAGCGCAGTCCAATGTGTCCTTTTTTACACAGAAAGATTTTCAAATTCTTTAATATTTGAATTTATTGGCATTGTTTGCGATATAAGAGTATGAAATTGTCTAGGAGGACACATGTTCGCAACGTATCCTATTTGACACGCGACTAGAAATTCTCGGGTAATGTAGGCTGTGGAAGAAATTTCTAACTCAACTCATTAATTTGAATTCAATTAAAACCGCAAGGCGGAGCCACTAGGCGATATGTGGAGATCTTCCTTTGGAGAATGAGATGTCGGCGCCTGTAAAACTCAGTGGTTAGAGCAGTAGACCGGCAATCGAAAGACCATGGCTTGAATGCCAGCGCAGTCCAAAGCGTCCTTTTTTACACAGAAAGATTTTCAAATTCTTTAATATTTTAATTTATAGGCATTATTTGCGATATAAGAGTGTGAAATTGTCTACGAGGACACAAGTCGGCAACGTATCCTATCTGTTACGCGACTAGTAATTCTCCGATTATGTAGGCTGTGGAAGAAATTTCTAACTCCACTAATTAATTTGAAATCAATTAAACCCGCAAGGCGGGGCCACTAGGCGATATGTGGAGATCTTCCTTTGGAGAAAGACATTTCGGCGCCTGTAAAACTCAGTGGTTAGAGCAGCAGGCTGGGAATCGAAAGACCATGGCTCGAATGCCAGCGCAGTCCAAAGCGTCCTTTTTTACACAGAAAGATTTTCAAATTCTTTAATATTTGAATTAATTGGCATTATTTGCGATATAAGAGTTTGAAATTGTCTAGGAGGACACATGTTCGCAACGTATCCTATTTGACACGCGACTAGTAATTCTCCGGTAATGTAGGCTGTGGAAGAAATTTCTAGCTCAACTCATTAATTTGAAATCAATTAAAACCGCAAGGCGGAGCCACTAGGCGATATGTGGAGATCTTCCTTTGGAGAAAGAGATTTCGGCGCCTGTAAAACTCAGTGGTTGGAACAGTAGACCGGCAATCGAAAGACCATGGCTCGAATGCCAGCGCAGTACTAAGCGTCCTTTTTTACACAGAAATATTTTCAAATTCTTTAATATTTGAATTTATTTGCATTATTTTAGATATAAGAGTGTGAAATTGTCCACGAGGACACATGTCGGCAATGTATCCTATCTGTTACGCGACTAGTGATTCTTAGATCATGTAGGCAGTGGAAGAAATTTCTATCTCAACTCATTAATTCGAAATAATTTATAGCTGCAAGGCGAAGCCACTAGGCGATATGTGGAGATCTTCCTTTGGAGAAAGAGATGTCGGCGCCTGTAAAACTCAGTGGTTACAGCAGTAGACCGGCAATCGAAAGACCATGGCTCGAATGCCAGCGCAATCCAAAGCGTCCTTTTTTACACAGAAAGATTTTCAATTTCTTTAATATTTGAATTTATTGGCATTATTTGCGATATAAGAGTTTGAAATTGTCTACCAGGATACCTGTCGGCAATGTATCCTATCTGTTACGCGACTAGTGATTCTTAGATCATGTAGGCAGTGGAAGAAATTTCTATCTCAACTAATTAATTCGAAATCATTTATAGCTGCAAGGCGGAGCCACTAGGCGATATAAGGAGATCTTCCTTTGGAGAAAGAGATGTCGGCGCCTGTAGAACTCAGTGGTTAGAGAAGTAGGCCGGCAATCGAAAGACCATGGCTCTAATGCCAGCGCAGTCCAAAGGGTCCTTTTTTACACAGAAAGATTTTTAAATTCTTAATTATTTGAATTTATTTGGATTATTTGCGATATAAGAGTTTGAAATTGTCTACGAGGACACCTGTCGGCAACTTATCCTATATGACACGCGACTAGTAATTCACAGATAAAGTAGGCTTTGGAAGAAATTTCTAACTCCACTAATTAATTTGAAATCAATTAAACCCGCAAGGCGGGGCCACTAGGCGATATGTGGAGATCTTCCTTTGGAGAAAGACATTTCGGCGCCTGTAAAACTCAGTGGTTAGAGCAGCAGGCTGGGAATCGAAAGACCATGGCTCGAATGCCAGCGCAGTCCAAAGCGTCCTTTTTTACACAGAAAGATTTTCAAATTCTTTAATATTTGAATTAATTGGCATTATTTGCGATATAAGAGTTTGAAATTGTCTAGGAGGACACATGTTCGCAACGTATCCTATTTGACACGCGACTAGAAATTCTCGGGTAATGTAGGCTGTGGAAGAAATTTCTAACTCAACTCATTAATTTGAATTCAATTAAAACCGCAAGGCGGAGCCACTAGGCGATATGTGGAGATCTTCCTTTGGAGAAAGAGATTTCGGCGCCTGTAAAACTCAGTGGTTGGAACAGTAGACCGGCAATCAAAGACCATGGCTCGAATGCCAGCGCAGTCCAAAGCGTCCTTTTTTACACAGAAAGATTTTCAAATTCTTTAATATTTGAATTTATTGGCATTATTTGCGATATAAGAGTGTGAAATTGTCCACGAGGACACATGTCGGCAATGTATCCTATCTGTTACGCGACTAGTGATTCTTAGATCATGTAGGCAGTGGAAGAAATTTCTATCTCAACTCATTAATTCGAAATCATTTATAGCTGCAAGGCGAAGCCACTAGGCGATATGTGGAGATCTTCCTTTGGAGAATGAGATGTCGGCGCCTGTAAAACTCAGTGGTTAGAGCAGTAGACCGGCAATCGAAAGACCATGGCTCGAATGCCAGTGGAGTCCAAAGCGTCCTTTTTTACACAGAAAGATTTTCAAATCCTTTAATATTTGAATTTATTGGCATTATTTGCGATATAAGAGTGTGAAATTGTCCACGAGGACACATGTCGGCAATGTATCCTATCTGTTACGCGACTAGTGATTCTTAGATCATGTAGGCAGTGGAAGAAATTTCTATCTCAACTAATTAATTCGAAATAATTTATAGCTACAAGGCGGAGCCACTAGGCGTAATAAGGAGATCTTCCTTTGGAGAAATAGATGTCGGCGCCTGTAGAACTCAGTGGTTAGGGAAGTAGGCCGGCACTCGAAAGACCATCGCTCGAATGCCAGCGCAGTCCAAAGTGTCCTTTTTTACACAGAAAGATTTTTAAATTCTTAATTATTTGAATTTATTGGCATTATTTGCGATATAAGTGTTTGAAATTGTCTACGAGGACACCTGTCGGCAACTTATCCTATCTTTTACGCGACTAGTGATTCTCCGATGGTGTAGGTAGTGGCATAAATTTCAAACTCGAATCCCAGCGCAGTCCAAAGTGCCTTTTCTCTACAGACAGATTTGCAAATTCATTAAAATTCAAATTAACGGGTATTATTTACGATTAATGAATTTATATTGTCTACGGGGACAACTGTCAGCAACGTATCCTATTTAAACGTGACACGTAATTCTTCGATGATGTAGGCTGTGCAAGAAGTTTCTAACTCAACTAATTAATTTGAAATCAATTAAACCCGCAAGGCGGAGCCACTGGACGGTATAAGGAGATCTTCCTTTGAGAAAGAGATTTCGGTGCCTGTAGAACTCAGTGGTTAGAGAAGTATGCCGGAAATCTAAAGTCCATGGCTCGAATCCCAGCGCAGTCCATCGCGTCCTTTTTACACCGAAAGATTTTCAAATTCTTTAATATTTGAATTTATTGGCATTATTTGCGATATAAGAGTTTGAAATTGTCTACGAGGACACCTGTCAGCAACGTATCCTATTTAAACGTGACACGTAATTCTTCGATGATGTAGGCTGTGCAAGAAGTTTCTAACTCCACTAATTAATTTTAAATCTATTAAACCCGCAAGGCGGAGCCACTCGGCGATATATGGAGATCTTCCTTTGGAGAAAGAGATGTCGGCGCCAGTATAACTCTGGGGTTAGAGAAGTAGCCTGGGAATCGAAAGACCATGGATCGAATGCCAGCGCAGTCGAAAGCGTCCTTTTTTACACAGAAAGATTTTCAAATTCTTTAATATTTGAATTTATTGGCATTATTTGCGATATAAGAGTGTGAAATTGTATACGAGGACACCTGTCGGCAATGTATCCTATCTGTTACGCGACTAGTGATTCTTAGATCATGTATGCAGTGTAAGTAATTTAGATGTCTACTAATGTATTCGAAATCATTTATAGCTGCAAGGCGGAGCCACTAGGCTTTGTGTGGAGATCTTCCTTTGGAGAAAGAGATGTCGGCGCCTGTAAAACTCAGTGGTTAGAGCAGTAGACCGGCAATCGAAAGACCATCGCTCGAATGCCAGCGCAGTCCAACGCGTCCTTTTTTACACAGAAAGATTTTCAAATTCTTTAATATTTGAATTAATTGGCATTATTTGCGATATAAGAGTTTGAAATTGTCTACGAGGACATCTGTCGGCAACGTATCCTATTTGACACGCGACTAGAAATTCTCGGGTAACGTAGGCTGTGCAAGAAATTTCTAACACAACTCATTAATTTGAATTCAATTAAAACCGCAAGGCGGAGCCACTAGGCAATATGAGGAGATTTTCCTTTGGAGAAAGAGATGTCGGCGCCTGTATAACTCAGTGGTTAGAGCAGCAGGCCGGGAATCGAACGACCATGGCTCGAATGTCAGCGCAGTCCAAAGCGTCCTTTAAAACACAGGAAGATTTTCAAATTCTTTAATATTTGAATTTATTGGCATTATTTGCGATATAAGTGTTTGCAATTGTCTAGGAGGACACATGTTCGCAACGTATCCTATTTGACCCGCGGCTAGTAATTCTTCGATAATGTAGGCTGTGGAAGAAATTTCTAACTCAATTAATTAATTTCAAATCAATTAAACCCGCAAGGCGGAGCCACTCGGCGATATAAGGAGATCTTCCTTTGGAGTTAGAAATGTCGGCGCCTGTATAAATCAGTGGTTAGAGCAGTAGACCGGCAATCGAAAGACCATGGATCGAATGCCAGCGCAGTCCAAAGCGTCCTTTTTTACACAGAAAGATTTTCAAATTCTTAATTATTTGAATTTATTGGCATTATGTGCGATATAAGAGTTTGAAATTGTCTACGAGGACACCTGTCGGCAACTTATCCTATCTGTTACGCGACTAGTCATTCTCCGATAATGTAGGCTGTGGAAGAAATTTCTAACTCAACTAATTAATTTGAAATCAATTAAACCTGCAAGGCGGAGCCACTAGGCGATATAAGGAGATCTTCCTTTGGAGAAAGAGATGTCGGCTCCTGTGTAGCTCAGTGGTTAGAACAGCAGGCCGGCAATCGAAAGACCATGGCTCGAATCCCAGCGCAGTCCAAAGCGTCCTTTTTTACACAGAAATATTTTCAAATTCTTTAATATTTGAATTTATTGGCATTATTTTCGATATAAGAGTTTGAAATTGTCTACCAGGACACCTGTCGGCAACTTATCCTATCTGTTGCGCGACTAGTGATTCTTAGATCATGTAGGCAGTGGAAGAAATTTCTATCTCAACTAATTAATTCGAAATAATTTTTAGCTACAAGGCGGAGCCACTAGGCGATATGTGGAGATCTTCCTTTGGAGAATGAGATGTCGGCGCCTGTATAACTCAGTGGTTAGAGCAGTAGGCCTGCAATCGAAAGACCATGGCTCGAATCCCAGCGCAGTCCAAAGCGTCCTTTTTTACACAGAAAGATTTTCAAATTCTTAATTATTTGATTTTATTGGCATTATTTGCGATATAAGAGTTTGAAATTGTCTACGAGGACACCTGTCGGCAACTTATCCTATCTGTTACGCGACTAGTGATTCTCCGATGGTGTAGGTAGTGGCATAAATTTCAAACTCGAATCCCAGCGCAGTCCAAAGTGCCTTTTCTCTACAGACAGATTTGCAAATTCATTAAAATTCAAATTAAAGGTTATTATTTACGATTAATAAATTTATATTGTCTAGGGGGACACCTGTCGGCCACGTATCCTGTTTGAAACGTGACACGTAATTCTTCGATGATGTAGGCTGTGCAAGAAGTTTCTAACTCAACTAATTAATTTGAAATCAATTAAACCCGCAAGGCGGATCCACTAGGCGATATAAGGAGATCTTCCTTTGGAGCAAGAGATGTCGGTGCCTGTAGAACTCAGTGGTTAGAGAAGTATGCCGGAAATCTAAAGTCGATGGCTCGAATCCCAGCGCAGTCCAAAGCGTCCTTTTTTACACAGAAAGATTTTCAATTTCTTCAATATTTGAATTTATTGGCATTATTTGCGATATAAGAGTTTGAATTTTGTCTACGAGGACACCTGTCGGCATCTTATCCTATCTATTACGCGACTAGTGATTCTCCGATGGTGTAGGTAGTGGCATAAATTTAAAACTCGAATACCAGCGCAGTCCAAAGTGCCTTTTCTCTACAGACAGATTTGCAAATTCTTTAAAATTTAAATTAATGGGTATTATTTACGATTAATGAATTTATATTGTCTACGGGGACAACTGTCAGCAACGTATCCTATTTGAAACGTGGCACGTAATTCTTCGATGATGTAGGCTGTGCAAGAAGTTTCTAACTCAACTAATTAATTTGAAATCAATTAAACCCGCAAGGCGGAGCCACTAGGCGATATGTGGAGATCTTCCTTTGGAGAAAGAGATGTCGGCGCCTGTAAAACTCAGTGGTTAGAGCAGTAGACCGGCAATCGAAAGACCATGGCTCGAATGCCAGCGCAGTCCAAAGCGTCCTTTTTTACACAGAAAGATTTTCAAATTCTTTAATATTTGAATTTATTGGCATTATTTGCGATATAAGAGTGTGAAATTGTCTACGAGGACACATGTCGGCAATGTATCCTATCTGTTACGTGACTAGTGATTCTTAGATCATGTAGGCAGTGGAAGAAATTTCTATCTCAACTAATTAATTCGAAATCAATTATAGCCGCAAGGCGGAGCCACTAGGCGATATAAGGTGATCTTCCTTTGGAGAAAGAGATGTCGGCGCCTGTAGAACTCAGTGGTTAGAGAAGTATTCCGGCAATCGAAAGTCCATGGCTCGAATCCCAGCGCAGTCCAAAGCGTCCTTTTTTACACAGAAAGATTTTCAAATTCTTTAATATTTGAATTTATTGGCATTATTTGCGATATTAGAGTTTGAAATTGTCTACGAGGACACCTGTCGGCAACTTATCCTATCTGTTACGCGACTAGTTATTCTCCGATGGTGTAGGTAGTGCAAGAAGTTTCTAACTCAACTAATTAATTTGAAATCAATTAAACCCGCAAGGCGGAGCCACTAGGCGATATGTGAAGATCTTCCTTTGGAGAAAGAGATGTCGGCGCCTGTAAAATTCAGTGGTTAGAGCAGTAGTCCGGCAATCGAAAGACCAGCGCAGTCCAAAGCGTCCTTTTTTACACAGAAAGATTTTCAAATTCTTTAATATTTGAATTTATTGGCATTATTTGCGATATAAGAGTGTGAAATTGTATACGAGGACACCTGTCGGCAATGTATCCTATCTGTTACGCGACTAGTGATTCTTAGATCATGTAGGCAGTGGAAGAAATTTCTATCTCAACTAATTAATTCGAAATCATTTATAGCTGCAAGGCGGAGCCACTAGGCGATGTGTGGAGATCTTCCTTTGGAGAAAGAGATGTCGGCGCCTGTAAAACTCAGTCGTTAGAGCAGTAGACCGGAAATCGAAAGACCATCGCTCGAATGCCAGCGCAGTCCAATGCGTCCTTTTTTACACAGAAAGATTTTCAAATTCTTTAATATTTGAATTTATTGGCATTGTTTGCGATATAAGAGTATGAAATTGTCTAGGAGGACACATGTTCGCAACGTATCCTATTTGACACGCGACTAGAAATTCTCGGGTAATGTAGGCTGTGGAAGAAATTTCTAACTCAACTCATTAATTTGAATTCAATTAAAACCGCAAGGCGGAGCCACTAGGCGATATGTGGAGATCTTCCTTTGGAGAATGAGATGTCGGCGCCTGTAAAACTCAGTGGTTAGAGCAGTAGACCGGCAATCGAAAGACCATGTGTTGAATCCCAGAGCAGTCCAAAGCTTCCTTTTTTACAAAGAAAGATTTTCAAATTCTTTAATATTTTAATTTATAGGCATTATTTGCGATATAAGAGTGTGAAATTGTCTACGAGGACACAAGTCGGCAACGTATCCTATCTGTTACGCGACTAGTAATTCTCCGATTATGTAGGCTGTGGAAGAAATTTCTAACTCCACTAATTAATTTGAAATCAATTAAACCCGCAAGGCGGGGCCACTAGGCGATATGTGGAGATCTTCCTTTGGAGAAAGACATTTCGGCGCCTGTAAAACTCAGTGGTTAGAGCAGCAGGCTGGGAATCGAAAGACCATGGCTCGAATGCCAGCGCAGTCCAAAGCGTCCTTTTTTACACAGAAAGATTTTCAAATTCTTTAATATTTGAATTAATTGGCATTATTTGCGATATAAGAGTTTGAAATTGTCTAGGAGGACACATGTTCGCAACGTATCCTATTTGACACGCGACTAGAAATTCTCGGGTAATGTAGGCTGTGGAAGAAATTTCTAGCTCAACTCATTAATTTGAAATCAATTAAAACCGCAAGGCGGAGCCACTAGGCGATATGTGGAGATCTTCCTTTGGAGAAAGAGATTTCGGCGCCTGTAAAACTCAGTGGTTGGAACAGTAGACCGGCAATCGAAAGACCATGGATCGAATCCCATCGCAGTCCGAAGCGTCCTTTTTTACACAGAAAGATCTTCAAATTCTTTAATATTTGAATTAATTGGCATTATTTGCGATATAAGAGTTTGAAATTGTCTAGGAGGACACATGTTCGCAACGTATCCTATTTGACACGCGACTAGAAATTCTCGGGTAATGTAGGCTGCGGAAGAAATTTCTAACTCAACTCATTAATTTGAATTCAATTAAAACCGCAAGGCGGAGCCACTAGGCGATATGTGGAGATCTTCCTTTGGAGAAAGAGATGTCGGCGCCTGTATAACTCAGTGGAGAGCGCAGCAGCCAGGGAATCGGACGACCATGGCACGAGGGTGAGCGCATTCCAAGGCGTCCTATAAAACACAGGAAGATTTTCAAATTCTTTAATATTTGAATTTATTGGCATTATTTGCGATTTAAGAGTTTGCAATTGTCTCGGAGGACACATGCCCGCAACGTATCCTATTTGACACGCGACTAGTAATTCTCCGATAATGTAGGCTGTGGAAGAAATTTCTATCTCAATTAATTAATTTAAAATCAATTAAACCCGCAAGGCGGAGCCACTCGGCGATATAAGGAGATCTTCCTTTGGAGAAAGAGATGTCGGCGCCTGTATAACTCAGTGGTTAGAGCAGCAAGCCGGGAATCGAAAGACCATGGCTCGAATGCCGTCGCAGTCCAAAGCGTCCTTTTTTACACAGGAAGATTTTCAAATTCTTTCATATTTGAATTTATTGGCATTATTTGCGATTTAAGAGTTTGAAATTGTCTACGAGGACACAAGTCGGCAACGTATCCTATCTGTTACGCGACTAGTAATTCTCCGATTATGTAGGCTGTGGAAGAAATTTCTAACTCCACTAATTAATTTGAAATCAATTAAACCCGCAAGGCGGGGCCACTAGGCGATATGTGGAGATCTTCCTTTGGAGAAAGACATTTCGGCGCCTGTAAAACTCAGTGGTTAGAGAAGTAGCCTGGGAATCGAAAGACCATGGCTCGAATGCCAGCGCAGCCCAAAGCTTCCTTTTTTACACAGAAAGATTTTCAAATTCTTTAATATTTGAATTAATTGGCATTATTTGCGATATAAGAGTGTGAAATTGTCTACGAGGACACAAGTCGGCAACGTATCCTATCTGTTACGCGACTAGTAATTCTCCGATTATGTAGGCTGTGGAAGAAATTTCTAACTCCACTAATTAATTTGAAATCAATTAAACCCGCAAGGCGGGGCCACTAGGCGATATGTGGAGATCTTCCTTTGGAGAAAGACATTTCGGCGCCTGTAAAACTCAGTGGTTAGAGCAGCAGGCTGGGAATCGAAAGACCATGGCTCGAATGCCAGCGCAGCCCAAAGCTTCCTTTTTTACACAGAAAGATTTTCAAATTCTTTAATATTTGAATTAATTGGCATTATTTGCGACATAAGAGTTTGAAATTGTCTAGGAGGACACATGTTCGCAACGTATCCTATTTGACACGCGACTAGAAATTCTCGGGTAATGTAGGCTGTGGAAGAAATTTCTAACTCAACTCATTAATTTGAATTCAATTAAAACCGCAAGGCGGAGCCACTAGGCGATATGTGGAGATCTTCCTTTGGAGAAAGAGATTTCGGCGCCTGTAAAACTCAGTGGTTAGAGCAGCAGGCCGGGAATCGAAAGACCATGGCTCGAATGCCAGCGCAGTCCAAAGCGTCCTTTTTTACACAGAAAGATTTTCAAATTCTGTAATATTTGAATTTATTGGCATTATTTGCGATATAAGAGTTTGAAATTGTCTAGGAGGACACATGTTCGCAACGTATCCTATTTGACACGCGACTAGAAATTCTCGGGTAATGTAGGCTGTGGAAGGAATTTCTAACTCAACTCATTAATTTGAAATCAATTAAAACCGCAAGGCGGAGCCACTAGGCGATATGTGGAGATCTTCCTTTGGAGAAAGAGATTTCGGCGCCTGTAAAACTCAGTGGTTGGAACAGTAGACCGGCAATCGAAAGACCATGGCTCGAATTCCAGCGCAGTCCAAAGCGTCCTTTTTTACACAGAAAGATTTTCAAATTCATTAATAATTGAACTTATTGGCATTATTTTCGATATGAGAGTTTGAAATTGTCTAGGAGGACACATGTTCGCAACGAATCCTATTTGACACGCGACTAGAAATTCTCGGGTAATGTAGGCTGTGGAAGAAATTTCTAACTCAACTCATTAATTTGAATTCAATTAAAACCGCAAGGCGGAGCCACTAGGCGATATGTGGAGATTTTCCTTTGGAGAAAGAGATGTCGGCGCCTGTATAACTCAGTGGTTAGAGCAGCAGGCCGGGAATCGAACGACCATGGCTCGAATGTCAGCGCAGTCCAAAGCGTCCTTTAAAACACAGGAAGATTTTCAAATTCTTTAATATTTGAATTTATTGGCATTATTTGCGATATAAGAGTTTGCAATTGTCTAGGAGGACACATGTTCGCAACGTATCCTATTTGACACGCGACTAGTAATTCTCCGATAATGTAGGCTGTGGAAGAAATTTCTATCTCAATTAATTAATTTGAAATCAATTAAACCCGCAAGGCGGAGCCACTCGGCGATATAAGGAGATTTTCCTTTGGAGAACGAGATGTCGGCGCCTGTGTAGCTTAGTGGTTAGAGCAGAAGACCGGCAATCGAAAGACCATGGCTCGAATCCCAGCGCGGTCCAAAGCGTCCTTTTTTACACAGAAAGATTTTCAAATTATTTTAAAATTTGAATTTATTGGCATTATTTGCGATATAAGAGTTTGAAATTGTCTACGAGGACACCTGTCGGCAACTTATCCTATCTATTACTCGACCAGTGATTCTCCGATGATGTAGGTAGAAGCAGAAATTTCAAACTTGAATCCCAGCGCAGTCCAAAGTGCCTTTTCTCTACAGACAGATTTGCAAATTCTTTAAAATTTAAATTAATTGGCATTATTTGCGATTAATGAGTTTATATTGTCTACGAGGACACCTGTCGGCAGTGTATCCTAGTTGACACGCGACTAGTAATTCTCCGATAATGTAGGCTGTGGAAGAAATTTCTAACACAACTAATTAATTCGAAATCATTTAAAGCTGCAAGGCTGAGCCACTAGGCGATATAAGGAGATCTTCCTTTGGAGAAAGAGATGTCGGCTCCTGTGTAGCTCAGTGGTTAGAACAGCAGGCCGGCAATCGAAAGACCATGGCTCGAATCCCAGCGCAGTCCAAAGCGTCCTTTTTTACACAGAACTATTTTCAAATTCTTTAATATTTGAATTTATTGGCATTATTTGCGATATAAGAGTGTGAAATTGTCTACGAGGACACATGTAGGCAATGTATCCTATCTGTTACGCGACTAGTGATTCTTAGATCATGTAGGCAGTGGAAGAAATTTCTATCTCAACTAATTAATTCGAAATCATTTATAGCTGCAAGGCGGAGCCACTAGGCGATGTGTGGAGATCTTCCTTTGGAGAAAGAGATGTCGGCGCCTGTATAACTCAGTGGTTAGAGCAGTAGGCCTGCAATCGAAAGACCATGGCTCGCATCCCAGCGCAGTCCAAAGCGTCCTTTTTTACACAGAAAGATTTTCAAATTCTTTAATATTTGAATCTACTGGCATTATTTGCGATATAAGAGCTTGAAATTGTCTACGAGGACATCTGTCGGCAACGTATCCTATTTGACACGCGACTAGTAATTCTCCGGTAATGTAGGCTGTGGAAGAAATTTCTAGCTCAACTCATTAATTTGAAATCAATTAAAATCGCAAAGCGGAGCCACTAGGCGATATGTGGAGATCTTCCTTTGGAGAAAGAGATTTCGGCGCCTGTAAAACTCAGTGGTTGGAACAGTAGACCGGCAATCGAAAGACCATGGATCGAATCCCATCGCAGTCCGAAGCGTCCTTTTTTACACAGAAAGATTTTCAAATTCTTTAATATTTGAATTTATTGGCATTATTTGCGATATAAGAGTTTAAAATTGTCTACAAGGAGACCTGTCGGCAACTTATCCTATTTGACAATCTACTCGTAATTCTTCGATAATGTAGGCTGTGGAAGAAAGTTCTTACTCAATTAATAAATTTGAAATCAATTAAACCCGTAAAGCGGAGCCACTCGGCGATATAAGGAGATCTTCCTTTGGAGAAAGAGATGTCGGCGCCTGTATAACTCAGTGGTTAGAGCAGCAAGCCGGGAATCGAAAGACCATGGCTCGAATGCCGGCGCAGTCCAAAGCGTCCTTTTTACACAGAAAGATTTTCAAATTATTTTAAAATTTGAATTTATTGGCATTATTTGCGATATAAGAGTTTGAAATTGTCTACGAGGACACAAGTCGGCAACGTATCCTATCTGTTACGCGACTAGTAATTCTCCGATTATGTAGGCTGTGGAAGAAATTTCTAACTCCACTAATTAATTTGAAATCAATTAAACCCGCAAGGCGGGGCCACTAGGCGATATGTGGAGATCTTCCTTTGGAGAAAGACATTTCGGCGCCTGTAAAACTCAGTGGTTAGAGCAGCAGGCCGGGAATCGAACGACCATGGCTCGAATGCCAGCGCAGTCCAAAGCGTCCTTTTTTACACAGAAAGATTTTCAAATTCTTTAATATTTGAATTAATTGGCATTATTTGCGATATAAGAGTGTGAAATTGTCTACGAGGACACAAGTCGGCAACGTATCCTATCTGTTACGCGACTAGTAATTCTCCGATTATGTAGGCTGTGGAAGAAATTTCTAACTCCACTAATTAATTTGAAATCAATTAAACCCGCAAGGCGGGGCCACTAGGCGATATGTGGAGATCTTCCTTTGGAGAAAGACATTTCGGCGCCTGTAAAACTCAGTGGTTAGAGCAGCAGGCCGGGAATCGAAAGACCATGGCTCGAATGCCAGCGCAGTCCAAAGCGTCCTTTTTTACACAGAAAGATTTTCAAATTCTTTAATATTTGAATTAATTGGCATTATTTGCGACATAAGAGTTTGAAATTGTCTAGGAGGACACATGTTCGCAACGTATCCTATTTGACACGCGACTAGAAATTCTCGGGTAATGTAGGCTGTGGAAGAAATTTCTAACTCAACTCATTAATTTGAATTCAATTAAAACCGCAAGGCGGAGCCACTAGGCGATATGTGGAGATCTTCCTTTGGAGAAAGAGATTTCGGCGCCTGTAAAACTCAGTGGTTAGAGCAGC
Organism: Diplolepis rosae; assembly: GCA_030998225.1. Classification (NCBI taxonomy): domain Eukaryota; kingdom Metazoa; phylum Arthropoda; class Insecta; order Hymenoptera; family Diplolepididae; genus Diplolepis; species Diplolepis rosae. The sequence continues at coordinate 3,108,979 of JAPYXD010000466.1, forward strand.
AGGCCGGGAATCGAAAGACCATGGCTCGAATGCCAGCGCAGTCCAAAGCGTCCTTTTTTACACAGAAAGATTTTCAAATTCTGTAATATTTGAATTTATTGGCATTATTTGCGATATAAGAGTTTGAAATTGTCTAGGAGGACACATGTTCGCAACGTATCCTATTTGACACGCGACTAGAAATTCTCGGGTAATGTAGGCTGTGGAAGGAATTTCTAACTCAACTCATTAATTTGAAATCAATTAAAACCGCAAGGCGGAGCCACTAGGCGATATGTGGAGATCTTCCTTTGGAGAAAGAGATTTCGGCGCCTGTAAAACTCAGTGGTTGGAACAGTAGACCGGCAATCGAAAGACCATGGATCGAATCCCAGCGCAGTCCAAAGCGTCCTTTTTTACACAGAAAGATTTTCAAATTCTTTAATATTTGAATTAATTGGCATTATTTGCGATATAAGAGTTTGAAATTGTCTAGGAGGACACATGTTCGCAACGAATCCTATTTGACACGCGACTAGAAATTCTCGGGTAATGTAGGCTGTGGAAGAAATTTCTAACTCAACTCATTAATTTGAATTCAATTAAAACCGCAAGGCTGAGCCACTAGGCAATATGAGGAGATTTTCCTTTGGAGAAAGAGATGTCGGCGCCTGTATAACTCAGTGGTTAGAGCAGCAGGCCGGGAATCGAACGACCATGGCTCGAATGTCAGCGCAGTCCAAAGCGTCCTTTAAAACACAGGAAGATTTTCAAATTCTTTAATATTTGAATTTATTGGCATTATTTGCGATATAAGAGTTTGCAATTGTCTAGGAGGACACATGTTCGCAACGTATCCTATGTGAAACGCGACTAGTAATTCTCCGATAATGTAGGCTGTGGAAGAAATTTCTAACTCAATTAATTAATTTGAAATCAATTAAACCCGTAAAGCGGAGCCACTCGGCGATATAAGGAGATCTTCCTTTGGAGAAAGAGATGTCGGCGCCTGTGTCGCTTAGTGGTTAGAGCAGAAGACCGGCAATCGAAAGACCATGGCTCGAATCCCAGCGCGGTCCAAAGAGTCCTTTTTTACACAGAAAGATTTTCAAATTATTTTAAAATTTGAATTTATTGGCATTATTTGCGATATAAGAGTTTGAAATTGTCTACGAGGACACCTGTCGGCAACTTATCCTATCTATTACTCGACCAGTGATTCTCCGATGATGTAGGTAGAAGCAGAAATTTCAAACTTGAATCCCAGCGCAGTCCAAAGTGCCTTTTCTCTACAGACAGATTTGCAAATTCTTTAAAATTTAAATTAATTGGCATTATTTGCGATTAATGAGTTTATATTGTCTACGAGGACACCTGTCGGCAGTGTATCCTAGTTGACACGCGACTAGTAATTCTCCGGTAATGTAGGCTGTGGAAGAAATTTCTAACCCAACTAATTATTTTTAACTATTTCACACGCGTTCGGCTGAGACACTAGGCGATATAAGGAGATCTTCCTTTGGAGAAAGAGATGTCGGCTCCTGTGTAGCTCAGTGGTTAGAACAGCAGGCCGGCAATCGAAAGACCATGGCTCGAATCCCAGCGCAGTCCAAAGCGTCCTTTTTTACACAGAACTATTTTCAAATTCTTTAATATTTGAATTTATTGGCATTATTTGCGATATAAGAGTGTGAAATTGTCTACGAGGACACATGTAGGCAATGTATCCTATCTGTTACGCGACTAGTGATTCTTAGATCATGTAGGCAGTGGAAGAAATTTCTATCTCAACTAATTAATTCGAAATCATTTATAGCTGCAAGGCGGAGCCACTAGGCGATATGCGGAGATCTTCCTTTGGAGAATGAGATGTCGGCGCCTGTATAACTCAGTGGTTAGAGCAGTAGGCCTGCAATCGAAAGACCATGGCTCGCATCCCAGCGCAGTCCAAAGCGTCCTTTTTTACACAGAAAGATGTTTAAATTCTTTAATATTTGAATCTACTGGCATTATTTGCGATATAAGAGTTTGAAATTGTCTACGAGGACATCTGTCGGCAACGTATCCTATTTGACACGCGACTAGTAATTCTCCTGTAATGTAGGCTGTGGAAGAAATTTCTAGCTCAACTCATTAATTTGAAATCAATTAAAATCGCAAAGCGGAGCCACTAGGCGATATGTGGAGATCTTCCTTTGGAGAAAGAGATTTCGGCGCCTGTAAAACTCAGTGGTTGGAACAGTAGACCGGCAATCGAAAGACCATGGCTCGAATGCCAGCGCAGTCCAAAGCGTCCTTTTTTACACAGAAAGATTTTCAAATTCTTTAATATTTGAATTAATTGGCATTATTTGCGATATAAGAGTTTGAAATTGTCTAGGAGGACACATGTTCGCAACGTATCCTATTTGACACGCGACTAGTAATTCTCCGGTAATGTAGGCTGTGGAAGAAATTTCTAGCTCAACTCATTAATTTGAAATCAATTAAAACCGCAAGGCGGAGCCACTAGGCGATATGTGGAGATCTTCCTTTGGAGAAAGAGATTTCGGCGCCTGTACAACTCAGTGGTTAGAGCAGCAGGCCGGGAATCGAACGACCATGGCTCGAATGTCAGCGCAGTCCAAAGCGTCCTTTAAAACACAGGAAGATTTTCAAATTATTTTAAAATTTGAATTTATTGGCATTATTTGCGATATAAGACTTTGAAATTGTCTACGAGGACACCTGTCGGCAATGTATCCTATCTGTTGCGCGACTAGTGATTATTTGATTATGTAGGCAGTTTAAGAAATTTCTATCTCAACTAATTAATTCGAAATCAATTAAACCCGAAAGGCGGAGCCACTAGGCGATATAAGGAGATCTTCCTTTGGAGAAAGAGATGTCGGCGCCTGTATAATTCAGTGGTTAGAGCAGTAGGCCGGCAATCGAAAGACCATGGCTCGAATCCCCGCGCAGTCCAAAGCGTCCTTTTTTAAACAGAAAGATTTTCAAATTCATAAATATTTGAATTTATTGGCATTATTTGCGATATAAGAGTTTGAAATTGTCTACGAGGACACCTGTCGGCAACTTATCCTATCTGTTACGCGACTAGTGATTCTCCGATGGTGTAGGTAGTGGCAGAAATTTCAAACTCGAGTCCCAGCGCAGTCCAAAGTGCCTTTTCTCTACAGACAGATTTGCAAATTCATTAAAATTCAAATTAATGGGTATTATTTACGATTAATAAATTTATATTGTCTACGGGGACAACTGTCGGCAACGTATCCTATTTGAAACGTGACACGTAATTCTTCGATGATGTAGGCTGTGCAAGAAGTTTCTAACTCAACTAATTAATTTGAAATCAATTAAACCCGCAAGGCGGAGCCACTAGGCGATATGTGGAGATCTTCCTTTGGAGAAAGAGATGTCGGCGCCTGTAAAACTCAGTGGTTTGAGCAGTAGACCGGTAATCGAAAGACCATGGCTCGAATGCCAGCGCAGTCCAAAGCGTCCTTTTTTACACAGAAAGATTTTCAAATTCTTTAATATTTGAATTTATTGGCATTATTTGCGATATAGGAGTGTGAAATTGTCTATGAGGATACCTGTCGGCAATGTATCCTATCTGTTACGCGACTAGTGATTCTTAGATCATGTAGGCAGTGGAAGAAATTTCTATCTCAACTAATTAATTCGAAATCATTTATAGCTGCAAGGCGGAGCCACTAGGCGATGTGTGGAGATCTTCCTTTGGAGAAAGAGATGTCGGCGCCTGTAAAACTCAGTCGTTAGAGCAGTAGACCGGTAATCGAAAGACCATGTCTCGAATGCCAGCGCAGTCCATCGCGTCCTGTTTTAAACCGAAAGATTTTAAAATTCTTTAATATTTGAATTTATTGGCATTATTTGCGTCATAAGAGTGTGAAATTGTCTACGAGGAGACATGTCGGCAACTTATCCTATCTGTTACGCGACTAGTTATTCTCCGGTAATGTAGGCTGTGGAAGAAATTTCTAACTCAACTAATTAATTTGAAATCTATTAAACCCGCAAGGCGGAGCCACTAGGCGATATAAGGAGATCTTCCTTTGGAGAAAGAGATGTCGGCGCCTGTAGAACTCAGTGGTTAGAGAAGTACGCCGGCAATCGAAAGACCATGGATCGAATCCCAGCGCAGTCCAAAGCGTCCTTTTTTACACAGAAAGATTTTCAAATTCTTTAATATTTGAATTTATTGGCATTATTTGCGATATAAGAGTTTGAAATTGTCTACGAGGACACCTGTCGGCAACGTATCCTATTTGACACGCGACTAGTAATTCTCCGATAATGTAGGTAGTGGCAGAAATTTCAAACTCGAGTCCCAGCGCAGTCCAAAGTGCCTTTTCTCTACAGACAGATTTGCAAATTCATTAAAATTCAAATTAATGGGTATTATTTACGATTAATAAATTTATATTGTCTACGGGGACAACTGTCGGCAACGTATCCTATTTGAAACGTGACACGTAATTCTTCGATGATGTAGGCTGTGCAAGAAGTTTCTATCTCAACTAATTAATTTTAAATCAAGTAAACCCGCAAGGCGGAGCCACTATACGATTTAAGGAGATCTTCCTTTGGAGAAAGAGATGTCGGCGCATATAGAACTCAGTGGTTACAGAAGTTTGCCGGCAATCGAAAGACCATGGCTCGAATACCAGCGCAGTCCAAAGCGTCCTTTTTTACACAGAAAGATTTTCAATTTCTTCAATATTTGAATTTATTGGCATTATTTGCGATATAAGAGTTTGAAATTGTCTACGAGGACACCTGTCGGCAACTTATCCTATCTGTTACGCGACTAGTGATTCTCCGATGGTGTAGGTAGTGGCATAAATTTCAAACTCGAATCCCAGCGCAGTCCAAAGTGCCTTTTCTCTACAGACAGATTTGCAAATTCATTAAAATTTAAATTAATGGGTATTATTTACGATTAATGAATTTATATTGTCTACGTGGACAACTGTCAGCAACGTATCCTATTTAAACGTGACACGTAATTCTTCGATGATGTAGGCTGTGCAAGAAGTTTCTAACTCAACTAATTAATTTGAAATCAATTAAACCCGCAAGGCGGAGCCACTAGGCGATATAAGGAGATCTTCCTTTGGAGAAAGAGATGTCGGCGCCTGTAAAACTCAGTGGTTAGAGCAGTAGACCGGCAGTCGAAAGGACATGGCTCGAATGCCAGCGCAGTCCAAAGCGTCTTTTTTACACAGAAAGATTTTCAAATTCTTTAATATTTGAATTTATTGGCATTATTTGCGATATAAGAGTTTGAAATTGTCTACGAGGACACCTGTCGGCAACTTATCCTATCTGTTACGCGACTAGTTATTCTCCGATGGTGTAGGTAGTGCAAGAAGTTTCTAACTCAACTAATTAATTTAAAATCAATTAAACCCGCAAGGCGGAGCCACTAGGCGATATAAGGGGTTCTTCCTTTGGAGAAAGAGATGTCGGCGCCTGTAGAACTCAGTGGTTAGAGAAGTAGGCCGGCAATCGAAAGATCATGGCTCGAATCCCAGCGCAGTCCAAAGCGTCCTTTTTTACACAGAAAGATTTTCAATTTCTTTAATATTTGAATTTATTGGCATTATTTGCGATATAAGAGTTTGAAATTGTCTACGAGGACACCTGTCGGCAACTTATCCTATCTGTTACGCGACTAGTAATTCTCCGATTTTGTAGGTTGTGGAAGAATTTTCTAACTCAACTAATTAATTTGAAATCAATTAAACCCGCAAGGCGGAGCCACTAGGCGATATGTGAAGATCTTCCTTTGGAGAAAGAGATGTCGGCGCCTGTAAAACTCAGTGGTTAGAGCAGTAGACCGGCAATCGAAAGACCATGGCTCGAATGCCAGCGCAGTCCAAAGCGTCCTTTTTTACACAGAAAGATTTTCAAATTCTTTAATATTTGAATTTATTGGCATTATTTGCGATACAAGAGTGTGAAATTGTCTACGAGGACACATGTCGGCAATGTATCCTATCTGTTACGCGACTAGTGATTCTTAGATCATGTAGGCAGTGGAAGAAACTCTGTCTCAACTAATTAATTCGAAATCATTTATAGCTGCAAGGCGGAGCCACTAGGCGATATGTGGAGATCTTCCTTTGGAGAATGAGATGTCTGCGCCTGTAAAACTCAGTGGTTAGAGCAGTAGACCGGCAATCGAAAGACCATGGCTCGAATGCCAGCGCAGTCTAAAGCGTCCTTTTTTACAGAGAAAGATTTTCAAATTCTTTAATATTTGAATTTATTGGCATTATTTGCGATATAAGAGTGTGAAATTGTCTACGGGGACACCTGTCGGCAACGTATCCTATCTGTTACGCGACTAGTGATTCTTAGATCATGTAGGCAGTGGAAGAAATTTCTATCTCAACTAATTAATTCGAAATCATTTATAGCTGCAAGGCGGAGCCACTAGGCGTAATGTGGAGATCTTCCTTTGAGAAAGAGATGTCGGCTATTGTAAAACTCAGTGGTTAGAGCAGTAGACCGGCAATCGAAAGACCATCGCTCGAATGCCAGCGCAGTCCAAAGCGTCCTTTTTTACACAGAAAGATTTTCAAATTCTTTAATATTTGAATTTATTGGCATTATTTGCGTCATAAGAGTGTGAAATTGTCTACGAGGACACATGTTGGCATCGTATCCTATTTGTTACGCGACTAGTAATTCTCCGATAATGTAGGCTGTGGAAGAAATTTCTAAATCCACTAATTAATTTGAAATCAATTAAAACCCGCAAGACGGAGCCACTAGGCGATATGTGGAGATCTTCCTTTGGAGAAAGAGATGTCGGCGCCTGTATAACTCAGGGGTTAGAGCAGTAGACCGGGAATCGAAAGACCATGGCTCGAATGCGAGCCCAGTCCAAAGCGACCTTTTTTACACAGAAAGATTTTCAAATTCTTTAATATTTGAATTTATTGGCACTATTTGCGATATAAGAGTTTGAAATTGTCTACGAGGACACCTGTCGGCAACGTATCATATCTGAAACGCGACTAGTGATTCTCCGATGGTGTAGGTAGTGGCAGAAATTTCAAACTCGAGTCCCAGCGCAGTCCAAAGTGCCTTTTCTCTGCAGACAGATTTGCAAATTCATTAAAATTCAAATTAATGGTTATTATTTACGATTAATGTATTTATATTGTCTACGGGGACAACTGTCAGCAACGTATCCTATTTAAACGTGACACGTAATTCTTCGATGATGTAGGCTGTGCAAGAAGTTTCTAACTCAACTAATTAATTTAAAATCAATTAAACCCGCAAGGCGGAGCTCTAGGCGATATAAGGAGATCTTCCTTTGGAGAAGGAGATGTCGGCGCCTGTAGAACTCAGTGGTTAGAGAAGTAGGCCGGAAGTCGAAAGACGATGGCTCGAATCCCAGCGCAGTCCAAAGCGTCCTTTTTTACACAGAAAGATTTTCAATTTCTTCAATATTTGAATTTATTGGCATTATTTGCGATATTAGAGATTGAAATTGTCTACGAGGACACCTGTCGGCAACTTATCCTATCTGTTACGCGACTAGTTATTCTCCGATGGTGTAGGTAGTGGCATAAATTTCAAACTCGAATCCCAGCGCAGTCCAAAGTGCCTTTTCTCTACAGACAGATTTGCAAATTCATTAAAATTTAAATTAATGGGTATTATTTACGATTAATGAATTTATATTGTCTACGGGGACAACTGTCAGCAACGTATCCTATTTGAAACGTGAAACGTAATTCTTCGATGATGTAGGCTGTGCAAGAAGTTTCTAACTCAACTAATTAATTTGAAATCAATTAAACCCGCAAGGCGGAGCCACTAGGCGATATAAGGAGATCTTCATTTGGAGAAGGAGATGTCGGCGCCTGTAGAACTCAGTGGTTAGAGAAGTAGGCCGGCAATCGAAAGACCATGGCTCGAATGCCAGCGCAGTCCAAAGCGTACTTTTTTACACAGAAAGATTTTCAAATTCTTTAATATTTGAATTTATTGGCATTATTTGCGATATAAGAGCTTGAAATTGTCTACGAGGACATCTGTCGGCAACGTATCCTATTTGACACGCGACTAGTAATTCTCCGGTAATGTAGGCTGTGGAAGAAATTTCTAGCTCAACTCATTAATTTGAAATCAATTAAAACCGCAAGGCGGAGCCACTAGGCGATATGTGGAGATCTTCCTTTGGAGAAAGAGATTTCGGCGCCTGTAAAACTCAGTGGTTGGAACAGTAGACCGGCAATCGAAAGACCATGGCTCGAATGCCAGCGCAGTCCAAAGCGTCCTTTTTTACACAGAAAGATTTTCAAATTCTTTAATATTTGAATTTATTGGCATTATTTGCGATATAAGAGTTTGAAATTGTCTACCAGGACACCTGTCGGCAATGTATCCTATCTGTTACGCGACTAGTGATTCTTAGATCATGTAGGCAGTGGAAGAAATTTCTATCTCAACTAATTAATTCGAAATCATTTATAGCTGCAAGGCGGAGCCACTAGGCGATGTGTGGAGATCTTCCTTTGGAGAAAGAGATGTCGGCGCCTGTAAAACTCAGTCGTTAGAGCAGTAGACCGGCAATCGAAAGACCATGTGTTGAATCCCAGAGCAGTCCAAAGCTTCCTTTTTTACAAAGAAAGATTTTCAAATTCTTTAATATTTGAATTTATTGGCATTATTTGCGATATAAGAATTTGAAATTGTCTACGAGGACACCTGTCGGCAACGTATACTATCTGTTACGCGACTAGTAATTTTCCGATTATGTAGGCTGTGTAAGAAATTTCTAAATCCACTATTTAATTTGAAATCAATTAAACCCGCAAGGCGGAGCCACTAGGCGATATAAGGAGATCTTCCTTTGGAGAAAGAGATGTCGGCGCCTGTAGAACTCAGTGGTTAGAGAAGTAGGCCGGCAATCGAAAGACCATGGCTCGAATCCCAGCGCAGTCCGAAGCATCCTTTTTTACACAGAAAGATTATCAAATTCTTTAATATTTGAATTTATTGACATTATTTGAGATATAAGATTTTGAAATTGTCTACGAGGACATCTGTCGGCAACGTATCCTATTTGACAAGCGACTAGAAATTCTCGGGTAATGTAGGCTGTCGAAGAAATTTCTAGCTCAACTCATTAATTTGAAATCAATTAAAACCGCAAGGCGGAGCCACTAGGCGATATGTGGAGATCTTCCTTTGGAGAAAAAGATTTCGGCGCCTGTAAAACTCAGTGGTTGGAACAGTAGACCGGCAATCAAAGACCATGGCTCGAATGCCAGCGCAGTCCAAAGCGTCCTTTTTTACACAGAAAGATTTTCAATTTCTTTAATATTTGAATTAATTGGCATTATTTGCGATATAAGAGTTTGAAATTGTCTACGAGGACACCTGTCGGCAATGTATCCTATCTTTTACGCGACTAGTGATTCTTAGATCATGTAGGCAGTGGAAGAAATTTCTATCTCAACTAATTAATTCGAAATCATTTATAGCTGCAAGGCGGAGCCACTAGGCGATGTGTGGAGATCTTCCTTTGGAGAAAGAGATGTCGGCGCCTGTAAAACTCAGTGGTTAGAGCAGTAGACCGGCAATCGAAAGACCATGGCTTGAATCCCAGAGCAGTCCAAAGCTCCCTTTTTTACAAAGAAAGATTTTCAAATTCTTTAATATTTGAATTTATTGGCATTATTTGCGATATAAGAGTTTAAAATTGTCTACGAGGACACCTGTTGACAACGTATCCTATCTGTTACGCGAATAGTAATTCTCCGAAAATGTAGGCTGTGGAAGAAATTTCTAACTCCACTAATTAATTTGAAATCAATTAAATCCGCAAGGCGGAGCCACTAGGCGATATAAGGAGATCTTCCTTTGGAGAAAGACATTTCGGCGCCTGTTGAACTAAGTGGTTAGAACAGTATACCGGCAATCGAAAGACCATGCCTCGAATGCCAGCGCAGTCCAAAGCGTTCTTTTTTACACAGAAAGATTTTCAAATTCTTTAATATTTGAATTAATTGGCATTATTTGCGATATAAGAGTTTGAAATTTTCTAGGAGGACACATGTTCGCAACGTATCCTATTTGACACGCGACTAGAAATTCTCGGGTAATGTAGGCTGTGGAAGAAATTTCTATCTCAATTAATTAATTTAAAATCAATTAAACCCGTAAGGCGGAGCCACTCGGCGATATAAGGAGATCTTCCTTTGGAGAAAGAGATGTCGGCGCCTGTATAACTCAGGGGTTAGAGAAGCAAGCCGGGAATCGAAAGACCATGGCTCGAATGCGAGCCCAGTCCAAAGCGTCCTTTTTTACACAGAAAGATTTTCAAATTATTTTAAAATTTGAATTTATTGGCATTATTTGCGATATAAGAGTTTGAAATTGTCTACGAGGACACCTGTCGGCAACTTATCCTATCTATTACGCGACCAGTGATTCTCCGATGGTGTAGGTAGAAGCAGAAATTTCAAACTCGAATCCCAGCGCAGTCCAAAGTGCCTTTTCGCTACAGACAGATTTGCAAATTCTTTAAAATTTAAATTAATTGGCATTATTTGCGATTAATGAGTTTATATTGTCTACGAGGACACCTGTCGGCAGTGTATCCTATTTGACACGCGACTAGTAATTCTCCGATAATGTAGGCTGTGGAAGAAATTTCTAACACAACTAATTAATTCGAAATCATTTAAAGCTGCAAGGCTGAGCCACTAGGCGATATAAGGAGATCTTCCTTTGGAGAACGAGATGTCGGCGCCTGTGTAGCTTAGTGGTTAGAGCAGAAGACCGGCAATCGAAAGACCATGGCTCGAATCCCAGCGCGGTCCAAGGCGTCCTTTTTTACACAGAAAGATTTTCAAATTATTTAATATTTGAATTTATTGTCATTATTAGCGATATAGAAGTTTGAAATTGTCTAAGATGGCACATGTCCACAACGTATCCTATCTGAAACGCGACTAGTAATTCTCCGATCTTTTAGACAGTGGAAGAAATTTCTAACTCAACTAATTAATTTGAAATCATTCATAGCTGCAAGGGGGAGCCACTAGGCGATATAAGGAGATCTTCCTTTGGAGAAAGAGATGTCGGCTCCTGTGTAGCTCAGTGGCTAGAGCAGTAGGCCGGGAATCGAAAGACCATGGCTCGAATGCCAGCGCAGTCCAAAGCGTCCTTTTTTACACAGAAAGATTTTCAAATTCTTTAATATTTGAATTTATTGGCATTATTTGCGATATAAGAGTTTGAATTTGTCTACGAGGACACCTGTCGGCAACTTATCCTATCTGTTGAGCGACTTGTGATTCTCCGATGGTGTAGGTAGTAGCAGAAATTTCAACCTCGAATCCCAGCGCAGTCCAAAGTGTCCTTTATTACACAGGAAGATTTTCAAATTCTTTAATATTTAAATTTATTGGCATTATATGCGATATAAGAGTTTGCAATTGTCTAGGAGGACACATGTCCGCAACGTATCCTATTTGACTCGCGACTAGTAATTCTCCGATAATGTAGGCTGTGGAATAAATTTCTAACTCAATTAATTAATTTGAAATCAATTAAACCCCCACGGCGGAGCCACTCGGCGACATAAGGAGATCTTCCTTTGGAGAAAGAGATGTCGTCGCCTGTATAACTCAGTGGTTAGACCAGCAAGCCAGGAATCGAAAGACCATTGCTCGAATGCCAGCGCAGTCCAAAGCGTCCTTTTTTACACAGAAAGATTTTCAAATTCTTTAATATTTGAATTTATTGGCATTATTTGCGATATAAGAGTTTGAATATGTCTAGGAAGACAGATGTCCACAACGTATCCTATTTCACACGCGACTAGTAATTCTCCGGTAATGTAGGCTGTGGAAGAAATTTCTAACTCAATTAATAAATTTGAAATCAATTAAACCCGCAAGGCGGAGCCACTCGGCGATATAAGGAGATCTTCCTTTGCAGAAAGAGATGTCGGCGCCTGTATAACTCAGTGGTTAGAGCAGCAGGCCGGGAATCGAAAGACCATGGCCTGAATGCCAGCGCAGTCCAAAGCGTCCTTTTTTACACAGAGAGATTTTCAAATTCTTTAATATTTGAATTTATTGGCATTATTTGCGATATAAGAGTTTGAATTTGTCTACGAGGACACCTGTCGGCAACTTATCCTATCTGTTAAGCGACTTGTGATTCTCCGATGGTGTAGGTAGTAGCAGAAATTTCAAACTCGAATCCCACGGCAGTCCAAAGTTCCTTTTCTCTACAGACAGATTTGCAAATTCTATAAAATATAAATTAATGGGCATTATTTGCGTTTAATGAGTTTATATTGTCTACGGGGACACCTGTCGTCAACGTATCCTGTCTGGTACGCGACTAGTAATTCTCCGGCAATGTAGGCTGTGTAAGAAATTTCTAACTCAACTACTTAATTTGAAATCATTCATAGCTGCAAGGGGGAGCCACTAGGCGATATAAGGATATCTTCCTTTGGAGATAGAGATGTCGGCGCCTGTGTAGATCAGTGGTTAGAGCAGCAGGCCGGGAATCGAAAGACCATGGCTCGAATGCCAGTGCAGTCCAAAGTGTCCTTTATTACACAGGAAGATTTTCAAATTCTTTAATATATAAATTTATTGGCATTATATGCGATATAAGAGTTTGCAATTGTCTAGGAGGACACATGTCCGCAACGTATCCTATCTTTTACGCGACTAGTGATTCTTAGATCATGTAGGCAGTGGAAGAAATTTCTATCTCAACTAATTAATTCGAAATCATTTATAGCTGCAAGGCGGAGCCACTAGGCGATGTGTGGAGATCTTCCTTTGGAGAAAGAGATGTCGGCGCCTGTAAAACTCAGTCGTTAGAGCAGTAGACCCTCAATCGAAAGACCATGGCTCGAATGCCAGCGCAATCCAAAGCGTCCTTTTTTACAAAGAAAGATTTTCAAATTCTTTAATATTTGAATTTATTGACATTATTTGCGATATAAGAGTTTGAAATTGTCTACGAGGATACCTGTCGGCAACGTATTCTATTTGACACGCGACCAGTAATACTCCGATAATCTAGGCTGTGGAAGGAATTTCTAACTCATCTAATTAATTTGAAATCCATTAAACCCGCAAGGCGGAGCCACTAGGCGATATAAGGTGCTCTTCCTTTGAAGAAAGAGATATCGGCGCCTGTATAAGTCAGTGGTTAGAGCAGTAGGCCGGCAATCGAAAGACCATGGCTCGAATCCCAGCGCAGTCCAAAGCATCCTTTTTTAAACATAAAGATTTTCAAATTCGTTAATATTTGAATTTATTGGCATTATTTCCGATATAAAAGTTTGAAATTGTTCTCGAGGACACCTGTCGGCAACGTATGCTATCTGTTACGCGACTAGTGATTCTCCGATGGTGTAGGTAGTGGCAGAAATTTCAAACTCGAGTCCCAGCGCAGTCCAAAGTGCCTTTTCTCTACAGACAGATTTGCAAATTCATTAAAATACAAATTAATGGTTATTATTTACGATTAATAAATTTATATTGTCTACGGGGACACCTGTCGGCAACGTATCCTGTTTGAAACGTGACACGTAATTCTTCGATGATGTAGGCTGTGCAAGAAGTTTCTAACTCAACTAATTAATTTGAAATCAATTAAACCTGCAAGGCGGATCCACGAGGCGATATAAGGAGATCTTCCTTTGGAGAAAGAGATGTCGGCGCCTGTAGAACTCCGTGGTTAGAGCAGTTTGCCGGCAATCTAATGTGCATGGCTCGAATGCCAGCGCAGTCCAAAGCGTCCTTTTTTACACAGAAAGATTTTCAAATTCTTTAATATTTGAATTTATTGGCATTATTTGCGATATAAGAGTTTGAATATGTCTAGGAAGACAGATGTCCACAACGTCTCCTATTTCACACGCGACTAGTAATTCTCCGGTAATGTAGGCTGTGGAAGAAATTTCTAACTCAATTAATAAATTTGAAATCAATTAAACCCGCAAGGCGGAGCCACTCGGCGATATAAGGAGATCTTCCTTTGCAGAAAGAGATGTCGGCGCCTGTGTAGCTCAGTGGTTAGAGCAGCAGGCCGGGAATCGAAAGACCATGGCTCGAATGCCAGCGCCGTCCAAAGTGTCCTTTATTACACAGGAAGATTTTCAAATTCTTTAATATTTGAATTTATTGGCATTATTTGCGATATAAGAGTTTGAATTTGTCTACGAGGACACCTGTCGGCAACTTATCCTATCTGTTGAGCGACTTGTGATTCTCCGATGGTGTAGGTAGTAGCAGAAATTTCAACCTCGAATCCCAGCGCAGTCCAAAGTGTCCTTTATTACACAGGAAGATTTTCAAATTCTTTAATATTTAAATTTATTGGCATTATATGCGATATAAGAGTTTGCAATTGTCTAGGAGGACACATGTCCGCAACGTATCCTATTTGACTCGCGACTAGTAATTCTCCGATAATGTAGGCTGTGGAATAAATTTCTAACTCAATTAATTAATTTGAAATCAATTAAACCCCCAAGGCGGAGCCACTCGGCGACATAAGGAGATCTTCCTTTGGAGAAAGAGATGTCGGCGCCTGTATAACTCAGTGGTTAGACCAGCAAGCCAGGAATCGAAAGACCATTGCTCGAATGCCAGCGCAGTCCAAAGCGTCCTTTTTTACACAGAAAGATTTTCAAATTCTTTAATATTTGAATTTATTGGCATTATTTGCGATATAAGAGTTTGAATATGTCTAGGAAGACAGATGTCCACAACGTATCCTATTTCACACGCGACTAGTAATTCTCCGGTAATGTAGGCTGTGGAAGAAATTTCTAACTCAATTAATAAATTTGAAATCAATTAAACCCGCAAGGCGGAGCCACTCGGCGATATAAGGAGATCTTCCTTTGCAGAAAGAGATGTCGGCGCCTGTATAACTCAGTGGTTAGAGCAGCAGGCCGGGAATCGAAAGACCATGGCTCGAATGCCAGCGCAGTCCAAAGCGTCCTTTTTTACACAGAAAGATTTTCAAATTCTTTAATATTTGAATTTATTGGCATTATTTGCGATATAAGAGTTTGAAATTGTCTACGAGGACACCTGTCGGCAACTTATCCTAACTGTTACGCGACTAGTGATTCTCCGATGGTGTAGGTAGTGGCATAAATTTCAAACTCGAATTCCAACGCAGTCCAAAGTGCCTTTTCTCTACAGACAGATTTGCAAATTCTTTAAAATTTAAATTAACGGGGATTATTTACGATTAATGAATTTATATTGTCTACGGGGACAACTGTCAGCAACGTATCCTATTTGAAACGTGAAACGTAATACTTCGATGATGTAGGCTGTGCAAGAAGTTTCTAACTCAACTAATTAATTTGAAATCAATTAAACCCGCAAGGCGGAGCCACTAGGCGATATAAGGAGATCTTCATTTGGAGAAGGAGATGTCGGCGCCTGTAGAACTCAGTGGTTAGAGAAGTATGCCGGCAATCGAACAACCATGGCTCGAATACCAGCGCAGTCCAAAGCGTACTTTTTTACACAGAAAGATTTTCAAATTCTTTAATATTTGAATTTATTGGCATTATTTGCGATATAAGAGCTTGAAATTGTCTACGAGGACATCTGTCGGCAACGTATCCTATTTGACACGCGACTAGTAATTCTCCGGTAATGTAGGCTGTGGAAGAAATTTCTAGCTCAACTCATTAATTTGAAATCAATTAAAACCGCAAGGCGGAGCCACTAGGCGATATGTGGAGATCTTCCTTTGGAGAAAGAGATGTCGGCTCCTGTGTAGCTCAGTGGTTAGAGCAGTAAGCCGGCAATCGAAAGACCATGGCTCGAATTCCAGCGCAGTCCAAAGCGTCCTTTTTTACACAGAAAGATTTTCAAATTCATTAATAATTGAACTTATTGGCATTATTTTCGATATGAGAGTTTGAAATTGTCTACCAGGACACCTGTCGGCAACTTATCCTATCTGTTGAGCGACTTGTGATTCTCCGATGGTGTAGGTAGTAGCAGAAATTTCAACCTCGAATCCCAGCGCAGTCCAAAGTGTCCTTTATTACACAGGAAGATTTTCAAATTCTTTAATATTTAAATTTATTGGCATTATATGCGATATAAGAGTTTGCAATTGTCTAGGAGGACACATGTCCGCAACGTATCCTATTTGACTCGCGACTAGTAATTCTCCGATAATGTAGGCTGTGGAATAAATTTCTAACTCAATTAATTAATTTGAAATCAATTAAACCCCCAAGGCGGAGCCACTCGGCGACATAAGGAGATCTTCCTTTGGAGAAAGAGATGTCTGCGCCTGTATAACTCAGTGGTTAGACCAGCAAGCCAGGAATCGAAAGACCATTGCTCGAATGCCAGCGCAGTCCAAAGCGTCCTTTTTTACACAGAAAGATTTTCAAATTCTTTAATATTTGAATTTATTGGCATTATTTGCGATATAAGAGTTTGAATATGTCTAGGAAGACAGATGTCCACAACGTATCCTATTTCACACGCGACTAGTAATTCTCCGGTAATGTAGGCTGTGGAAGAAATTTCTAACTCAATTAATAAATTTGAAATCAATTAAACCCGCAAGGCGGAGCCACTCGGCGATATAAGGAGATCTTCCTTTGCAGAAAGAGATGTCGGCGCCTGTATAACTCAGTGGTTAGAGCAGCAAGCCGGGAATCGAAAGACCATTGCTCGAATGCCAGCGCAGTCCAAAGCGTCCTTTTATACACAGGAAGATTTTCAAATTCTTTAATATTTGAATTTATTGGCATTTCTTGCGGTATAAGAGTTTAAAATTGTCTACAAGGAGACCTGTCGGCAACTTATCCTATTTGACACGCGACTAGAAATTCTCGGGTAATGTAGGCTGTGGAAGAAATTTCTAACTCAACTAATTAATTTGAAATCAATTAAACCCGTAAAGCGGAGCCACTCGGCGATATAAGGAGATCTTCCTTTGGAGAAAGAGATGTCGGCGCCTGTATAACTCAGGGGTTAGAGAACTAGACCGGGAATCGAAAGACCATGGCTCGAATGCGAGCCCAGTCCAAAGCGACCTTTTTTACACAGAAAGATTTTCAAATTATTTTAATATTTGAATTTATTGGCATTATTTGCGATATAAGAGTTTGAAATTGTCTACGAGGACACCTGTCGGCAACTTATCCTATCTATTACGCGACCAGTGATTCTCCGATGGTGTAGGTAGAAGCAGAAATTTCAAACTCGAATCCCAGCGCAGTCCAAAGTGCCTTTTCGCTACAGACAGATTTGCAAATTCTTTAAAATTTAAATTAATTGGCATTATTTGCGATTAATGAGTTTATATTGTCTACGAGGACACCTGTCGGCAGTGTATCCTATTTGACACGCGACTAGTAATTCTCCGATAATGTAGGCTGTGGAAGAAATTTCTAACACAATTAATTAATTTGAAATCATTTAAACCCGCAAGGCGGAGCCACTCGGCGATATAAGGAGATTTTCCTTTGGAGAACGAGATGTCGGCGCCTGTGTAGCTTAGTGGTTAGAGCAGAAGACCGGCAATCGAAAGACCATGGCTCGAATCCCAGCGCGGTCCAAAGCGTCCTTTTTTACACAGAAAGATTTTCAAATTATTTAATATTTGAATTTATTGGCATTATTAGCGATATAGAAGTTTGAAATTGTCTAGGAGGACACATGTTCGCAACGTATCCTATGTGAAACGCGACTAGTAATTCTCCGATCTTTTAGACAGTGGAAGAAATTTCTAACTCAACTAATTAATTTGAAATCATTCATAGCTGCAAGGGGGAGCCACTAGGCGATATAAGGAGATCTTCCTTTGGAGAAAGAGATGTCGGCTCCTGTGTAGCTCAGTGGCTAGAGCAGTAGGCCGGGAATCGAAAGACCATGGCTCGAATGCCAGCGCAGTCCAAAGCGTCCTTTTTTACACAGAAAGATTTTCAAATTCTTTAATATTTGAATTTATTGGCATTATTTGCGATATAAGAGTTTGAATTTGTCTAAGAGGACACCTGTCGGCAACTTATCCTATCTGTTGAGCGACTTGTGATTCTCCGATGGTGTAGGTAGTAGCAGAAATTTCAACCTCGAATCCCAGCGCAGTCCAAAGTGTCCTTTATTACACAGGAAGATTTTCAAATTCTTTAATATTTAAATTTATTGGCATTATATGCGATATAAGAGTTTGCAATTGTCTAGGAGGACACATGTCCGCAACGTATCCTATTTGACTCGCGACTAGTAATTCTCCGATAATGTAGGCTGTGGAATAAATTTCTAACTCAATTAATTAATTTGAAATCAATTAAACCCCCACGGCGGAGCCACTCGGCGACATAAGGAGATCTTCCTTTGGAGAAAGAGATGTCGGCGCCTGTATAACTCAGTGGTTAGACCAGCAAGCCAGGAATCGAAAGACCATTGCTCGAATGCCAGCGCAGTCCAAAGCGTCCTTTTTTACACAGAAAGATTTTCAAATTCTTTAATATTTGAATTTATTGGCATTATTTGCGATATAAGAGTTTGAATATGTCTAGGAAGACAGATGTCCACAACGTATCCTATTTCACACGCGACTAGTAATTCTCCGGTAATGTAGGCTGTGGAAGAAATTTCTAACTCAATTAATAAATTTGAAATCAATTAAACCCGCAAGGCGGAGCCACTCGGCGATATAAGGAGATCTTCCTTTGCAGAAAGAGATGTCGGCGCCTGTATAACTCAGTGGTTAGAGCAGCAGGCCGGGAATCGAAAGTCCATGGCCCGACTGCCAGCGCAGGCCATAGAGTCCTTCATTACACCGATATATTGCCAAATTCTTAAATATTTGAATTTATTGGCATTATTTGCGATATAAGAGTTTGAATTTGTCTACGAGGACACCTGTCGGCAACTTATCCTATCTGTTAAGCGACTTGTGATTCTCCGATGGTGTAGGTAGTAGCAGAAATTTCAAACTCGAATCCCACGGCAGTCCAAAGTTCCTTTTCTCTACAGACAGATTTGCAAATTCTTTAAAATATAAATTAATGGGCATTATTTGCGTTTAATGAGTTTATATTGTCTACGGGGACACCTGTCGTCAACGTATCCTGTCTGGTACGCGACTAGTAATTCTCCGGCAATGTAGGCTGTGTAAGAAATTTCTAACTCAACTACTTAATTTGAAATCATTCATAGCTGCAAGGGGGAGCCACTAGGCGATATAAGGATATCTTCCTTTGGAGATAGAGATGTCGGCGCCTGTGTAGATCAGTGGTTAGAGCAGCAGGCCGGGAATCGAAAGTCCATGGCTCGAATGCCAGTGCAGTCCAAAGTGTCCTTTATTACACAGGAAGATTTTCAAATTCTTTAATATATAAATTTATTGGCATTATATGCGATATAAGAGTTTGCAATTGTCTAGGAGGACACATGTCCGCAACGTATCCTATCTGTTACGCGACTAGTGATTCTTAGATCATGTAGGCAGTGGAAGAAATTTCTATCTCAACTAATTAATTCGAAATCATTTATAGCTGCAAGGCGGAGCCACTAGGCGATGTGTGGAGATCTTCCTTTGGAGAAAGAGATGTCGGCGCCTGTAAAACTCAGTCGTTAGAGCAGTAGACCCTCAATCGAAAGACCATGGCTCGAATGCCAGCGCAATCCAAAGCGTCCTTTTTTACAAAGAAAGATTTTCAAATTCTTTAATATTTGAATTTATTGGCATTATTTGCGTCATAAGAGTGTGAAATTGTCTACGAGGACACATGTCGGCAACGTATTCTATTTGACACGCGACCAGTAATACTCCGATAATCTAGGCTGTGGAAGGAATTTCTAACTCATCTAATTAATTTGAAATCCATTAAACCCGCAAGGCGGAGCCACTAGGCGATATAAGGTGCTCTTCCTTTGAAGAAAGAGATATCGGCGCCTGTATAAGTCAGTGGTTAGAGAAGTAGGCCGGCAATCGAAAGACCATGGCTCGAATCCCAGCGCAGTCCAAAGCGTCCATTTTTACACAGAAAGATTTTCAAATTCTTCAATATTTGAATTTATTGGCATTATTTGCGATATAAGTGTTTGAAATTGTCTACGAGGACACCTGTCGGCAACTTATCCTATCTGTTACGCGACTAGTGATTCTCCGATGGTGTAGGTAGTGGCAGAAATTTCAAACTCGAGTCCCAGCGCAGTCCAAAGTGCCTTTTCTCTACAGACAGATTTGCAAATTCATTAAAATTCAAATTAATGGGTATTATTTTCGATTAATGAATTTATATTGTCTACGGGGACACCTGTCGGCAACGTATCCTATTTGAAATGCGACTAGTAATTCTTCGGTAATGTAGGCTGTGGAAGAAATTTCTAACTCAACTAATTAATTTGAATTCAATTAAACCCGCAAGGCGGATCCACTAGACGATATAAAGAGATCTTCCTTTGGAGCAAGAGATGTCGGTGCCTGTCGAACTCAGTGGTTAGAGAAGTATGCCGGAAATCTAAAGTCCATGGCTCGAATGCCAGCGCAGTCCAAAGCGTCCTTTTTTACACAGAAAGATTTTCAAATTCTGTCATGTGGGACTTGATTGGCATGATAGGCGATGTAAGAGTTTGAATATGTCTAGGCCGACAGATGTCCACAACGTCTCCTATTTCACACGCGACTCGTAATTCTTCGATAATGTAGGCTGTGGAATAAAGTTCTTACTCAATTAATAAATTTGAAATCAATTAAACCCGTAAAGCGGAGCCACTCGGCGATATAAGGAGATCTTCCTTTGGAGAAAGAGATGTCGGCGCCTGTGTAGGTCAGTGCTTAGAGCAGTAGACAGGCCATCGAAAGACCATGGCTCGAATGCCAGCCCAGTCCAAAGCGTCCTTTTTTACACAGAAAGATTTTCAAATTCATTAATATTTGAATTTATTGGCATTATTTGCGATATAAGAGTTTGAAATTGTCTACGAGGACACCTGCGGGCAACTTATCCTATCTGTTGAGCGACTTGTGATTCTCCGATGGTGTAGGTAGTAGCAGAAATTTCAACCTCGAATCCCAGCGCAGTCCAAAGTGTCCTTTATTACACAGGAAGATTTTCAAATTCTTTAATATTTAAATTTATTGGCATTATATGCGATATAAGAGTTTGCAATTGTCAAGGAGGACACATGTCCGCAACGTATCCTATTTGACTCGCGACTAGTAATTCTCCGATAATGTAGGCTGTGGAATAAATTTCTAACTCAATTAATTAATTTGAAATCAATTAAACCCCCAAGGCGGAGCCACTCGGCGACATAAGGAGATCTTCCTTTGGAGAAAGAGATGTCGGCGCCTGTATAACTCAGTGGTTAGACCAGCAAGCCAGGAATCGAAAGACCATTGCTCGAATGCCAGCGCAGTCCAAAGCGTCCTTTTTTACACAGAAAGTTTTTCAAATTCTTTAATATTTGAATTTATTGGCATTATTTGCGATATAAGAGTTTGAATATGTCTAGGAAGACAGATGTCCACAACGTATCCTATTTCACACGCGACTAGTAATTCTCCGGTAATGTAGGCTGTGGAAGAAATTTCTAACTCAATTAATAAATTTGAAATCAATTAAACCCGCAAGGCGGAGCCACTCGGCGATATAAGGAGATCTTCCTTTGCAGAAAGAGATGTCGGCGCCTGTATAACTCAGTGGTTAGAGCAGCAGGCCGGGAATCGAAAGACCATGGCTCGAATGCCAGCGCAGTCCAAAGCGTCCTTTTTTACACAGAAAGATTTTCAATTTCTTTAATATTTGAATTTATTGGCATTATTTGCGATATAAGAGTTTGAAATTGTCTACGAGGACACCTGTCGGCAACTTATCCTATCTGTTACGCGACTAGTTATTCTCCGATGGTGTAGGTAGTGGCATAAATTTCAAACTCGAATCCCAGCGCAGTCCAAAGTGCCTTTTCTCTACAGACAGATTTGCAAATTCATTAAAATTTAAATTAACGGGTATTATTTACGATTAATGAATTTATATTGTCTACGGGGACACCTGTCGGCAACGTATCCTATTTGACACGCGACTAGTAATTCTTCGATGATGTAGGTAGTGCAAGAAGTTTCTAACTCAACTAATTAATTTAAAATCAATTAAACCCGCAAGGCGGAGCCACTAGGCGATATAAGGGGTTCTTCCTTTGGAGATGGACATGTCGGCGCCTGTAGAACTCAGTGGTTGGAGAAGTAGGCCGGCAATCGAACAACCATGGCTCGAATACCAGCGCAGTCCAAAGCGTCCTTTTTTACACAGAAATTTTTTCAATTTCTTTAATATTTGAATTTATTGGCATTATTTGCGATATAAGAGTTTGAAATTTTCTACGAGGACATCTGTCGGCAACGTATCCTATTTGACACGCGACTAGTAATTCTCCGGTAATGTAGGCTGTGGAAGAAATTTCTAACTCAACTAATTAATTTGAAATCAATTAAAACCGCAAGGCGGAGCCACTAGGCGATATGTGGAGATCTTCCTTTGCAGAAAGAGATGTCGGCTCCTGTGTAGCTCAGTGGTTAGAGCAGTAAGCCGGGAATCGAAAGACCATGGCTCGAATGTCAGCGCAGTCCAAAGCGTCCTTTAAAACACAGGAAGATTTTCAAATTCTTTAATATTTGAATTTATTGGCATTATTTGCGATATAAGAGTTTGAATTTGTCTACGAGGACACCTGTCGGCAACTTATCCTATCTGTTGAGCGACTTGTGATTCTCCGATGGTGTAGGTAGTAGCAGAAATTTCAACCTCGAATCCCAGCGCAGTCCAAAGTGTCCTTTATTACACAGGAAGATTTTCAAATTCTTTAATATTTAAATTTATTGGCATTATATGCGATATAAGAGTTTGCAATTGTCTAGGAGGACACATGTCCGCAACGTATCCTATTTGACTCGCGACTAGTAATTCTCCGATAATGTAGGCTGTGGAATAAATTTCTAACTCAATTAATTAATTTGAAATCAATTAAACCCCCAAGGCGGAGCCACTCGGCGACATAAGGAGATCTTCCTTTGGAGAAAGAGATGTCGGCGCCTGTATAACTCAGTGGTTAGACCAGCAAGCCAGGAATCGAAAGACCATTGCTCGAATGCCAGCGCAGTCCAAAGCGTCCTTTTTTACACAGAAAGATTTTCAAATTCTTTAATATTTGAATTTATTGGCATTATTTGCGATATAAGAGTTTGAATATGTCTAGGAAGACAGATGTCCACAACGTATCCTATTTCACACGCGACTAGTAATTCTCCGGTAATGTAGGCTGTGGAAGAAATTTCTAACTCAATTAATAAATTTGAAATCAATTAAACCCGCAAGGCGGAGCCACTCGGCGATATAAGGAGATCTTCCTTTGCAGAAAGAGATGTCGGCGCCTGTATAACTCAGTGGTTAGAGCAGCAGGCCGGGAATCGAAAGACCATGGCTCGAATGCCAGCGCAGTCCAAAGCGTCCTTTTTTACACAGAAATATTTTCAAGTTCTTTAATATTTGAATTTATTGGCATTATTTGCGATATAAGAGTTTGAAATTGTCTACGAGGACACCTGTCGGCAACTTATCCTATCTGTTACGCGACTAGTGATTCTCCGATGGTGTAGGTAGTGGCATAAATTTCAAACTCGAATCCCAGCGCAGTCCAAAGTGCCTTTTCTCTACAGACAGATTTGCAAATTCATTAAAATTTAAATTAATGGGTATTATTTACGATTAATGAATTTATATTGTCTACGGGGACAACTGTCAGCAACGTATCCTATTTGAAACGTGACACGTAATTCTTCGATGATGTAGGCTGTGCAAGAAGTTTCTAACTCAACTAATTAATTTGAAATCAATTAAACCCGCAAGGCGGAGCCACTAGGCGATATAAGGAGATCTTCATTTGGAGAAGGAGATGTCGGCGCCTGTAGAACTCAGTGGTTAGAGAAGTAGGCCGGCAATCGAACAACCATGGCTCGAATCCCAGCGGAGTCCAAAGCGTCCATTTGAAACAGAAAGTTTTTCAAATTCTTTAATATTTGAATTTATTGGCATTATTTGCGATATAAGAGCTTGAAATTGTCTACGAGGACATCTGTCGGCAACGTATCCTATTTGAAACGCGACTAGTAATTCTCCGGTAATGTAGGCTGTGGAAGAAATTTCTAGCTCAACTCATTAATTTGAAATCAATTAAAACCGCAAGGCGGAGCCACTAGGCGATATGTGGAGATCTTCCTTTGGAGAAAGAGATTTCGGCGCCTGTAAAACTCAGTGGTTGGAACAGTAGACCGGCAATCGAAAGACCATGGCTCGAATTCCAGCGCAGTCCAAAGCGTCCTTTTTTACACAGAAAGATTTTCAAATTCATTAATAATTGAACTTATTGGCATTATTTGCGATATAAGAGTTTGAAATTGTCTACCAGGACACCTGTCGGCAATGTATCTTTTCTGTTACGCGACTAGTAATACTCCGATAATGTAGGCTCTGGAAGAAATTTCTAACTCCACTAATTAATTTGAAATCAATTAAACCCGCAAGGCGGAGACACTAGGCGATATAAGATCTTCCTTTGGAGAAAGAGATGTCGGCGCCTGTAGAACTCAGTGGTTAGAGAAGTAGGCCGGCAATCGAAAGACCATGGCTCGAATGCCAGCGCAGTCCAAAGCGTACTTTTTTACACGGAAAGATTTTCAAATTCTTTAATATTTGAATTTATTGGCATTATTTGCGATATAAGAGTTTGAAATTGTCTACCAGGACACCTGTCGGCAACTTATCCTATCTGTTACGCTACTAGTGATTCTCCGATGGTGTAGGTAGTGGCAGAAATTTCAAACTCGAATCCCAGCGCAGTCGAAAGAGCCTTTTCTCTACAGACAGATTTGCAAAATAAATAAAATATAAATTAATGGTTATTATTTACGATTAATAAATTTATATTGTCTACGGGGACACCTGTCGGCAACGTATCCTGTTTGAAACGTGACACGTAATTCTTCGATGATGTAGGCTGTGCAAGAAGTTTCTAACTCAACTAATTAATTCGAAATCATTTATAGCTGCAAGGCGGAGCCACTCGGCGACATAAGGAGATCTTCCTTTGGAGAAAGAGATGTCGGCGCCTGTATAACTCAGTGGTTAGAGCAGCAGGCCGGGAATCGAAAGACCATGGCTCGAATGCCAGCGCCGTCCAAAGTGTCCTTTATTACACAGGAAGATTTTCAAATTCTTTAATATTTGAATTTATTGGCATTATTTGCGATATAAGAGTTTGCAATTGTCTAGGAGGACACATGTTCGCAACGTATCCTATGTGAAACGCGACTAGTAATTCTCCGATCTTTTAGACAGTGGAAGAAATTTCTAACTCAACTAATTAATTTGAAATCATTCATAGCTGCAAGGGGGAGCCACTAGGCGATATAAGGAGATCTTCCTTTGGAGAAAGAGATGTCGGCTCCTGTGTAGCTCAGTGGCTAGAGCAGTAGGCCGGGAATCGAAAGACCATGGCTCGAATGCCAGCGCAGTCCAAAGCGTCCTTTTTTACACAGAAAGATTTTCAAATTCTTTAATATTTGAATTTATTGGCATTATTTGCGATATAAGAGTTTGAATTTGTCTACGAGGACACCTGTCGGCAACTTATCCTATCTGTTAAGCGACTTGTGATTCTCCGATGGTGTAGGTAGTAGCAGAAATTTCAACCTCGAATCCCAGCGCAGTCCAAAGTGTCCTTTATTACACAGGAAGATTTTCAAATTCTTTAATATTTAAATTTATTGGCATTATATGCGATATAAGAGTTTGAATTTGTCTAGGAAGACAGATGTCCACAACGTATCCTATTTGACACGCGACTAGTACTTCTCCGGTAATGTAGGCTGTGGAAGAAATTTCTAACTCAATTAAGTAATTTGAAATCAATTAAACCCCCAAGGCGGAGCCACTCGGCGACATAAGGAGATCTTCCTTTGGAGAAAGAGATGTCGGCGCCTGTATAACTCAGTGGTTAGACCAGCAAGCCAGGAATCGAAAGACCATTGCTCGAATGCCAGCGCAGTCCAAAGCGTCCTTTTTTACACAGAAAGATTTTCAAATTCTTTAATATTTGAATTTATTGGCATTATTTGCGATATAAGAGTTTGAATATGTCTAGGAAGACAGATGTCCACAACGTATCCTATTTCACACGCGACTAGTAATTCTCCGGTAATGTAGGCTGTGGAAGAAATTTCTAACTCAATTAATAAATTTGAAATCAATTAAACCCGCAAGGCGGAGCCACTCGGCGATATAAGGAGATCTTCCTTTGCAGAAAGAGATGTCGGCGCCTGTATAACTCAGTGGTTAGAGCAGCAGGCCGGGAATCGAAAGACCATGGCTCGAATGCCAGCGCAGTCCAAAGCGTCCTTTTTTACACAGAAAGATTTTCAAATTCTTTAATATTTGAATTTATTGGCATTATTTGCGATATAAGAGTTTGAAATTGTCTACGAGGACACCTGTCGGCAACTTATCCTATCTGTTGAGCGACTTGTGATTCTCCGATGGTGTAGGTAGTAGCAGAAATTTCAAACTCGAATCCCAGCGCAGTCCAATGTTCCTTTTCTCTACAGAAAGATTTGCAAATTCTTTAAAATTTAAATTAATGGGCATTATTTGCGTTTAATGAGTTTATATTGTCTACGGGGACACCTGTCGTCAACGTATCCTGTCTGGTAGGCGACTAGTAATTCTCCGGCAATGTAGGCTGTGTAAGAAATTTCTAACTAATCTAATTAATTTGAAATCATTCATAGCTGCAAGGGGGAGCCACTCGGCGATATAAGGAGATCTTCCTTTGGAGAAAGAGATGTCGGCTCCTGTGTAGCTCAGTGGTTAGAGCAGCAGGCCGGGAATCGAAAGACCATGGCTCGAATGCCAGCGCCGTCCAAAGTGTCCTTTATTACACAGGAAGATTTTCAAATTCTTTAATATTTAAATTTATTGGCATTATATGCGATATAAGAGTTTGCAATTGTCTAGGAGGACACATGTCCGCAACGTATCCTATTTGACTCGCGACTAGTAATTCTCCGATAATGTAGGCTGTGGAATAAATTTCTAACTCAATTAATTAATTTGAAATCAATTAAACCCCCAAGGCGGAGCCACTCGGCGATATAAGGAGATCTTCCTTTGGAGAAAGAGATGTCGGCGCCTGTATAACTCAGTGGTTAGACCAGCAAGCCAGGAATCGAAAGACCATTGCTCGAATGCCAGCGCAGTCCAAAGCGTCCTTTTTTACACAGAAAGATTTTCAAATTCTTTAATATTTGAATTTATTGGCATTATTTGCGATATAAGAGTTTGAATTTGTCTAGGAAGACAGATGTCCACAACGTATCCTATTTGACACGCGACTAGTACTTCTCCGGTAATGTAGGCTATGGAAGAAATTTCTAACTCAATTAATTAATTTGAAATCAATTAAACCCGCAAGGCGGAGCCACTAGACGATATAAGGAGATCTTCCATTGAAGAAAGAGATGTCGGCGCCTGTATAATTCAGTGGTTAGAGCAGTAGTCCGGCAATCGAAAGACCATGGCTCGAATGCCAGCGCAGTCCAAAGCGTCCTTTTTTACACAGAAATATTTTCAAGTTCTTTAATATTCGAATTTAGTGGCATTATTTGCGATATAGAAGTTTGAAATTGTCTAGGAGGACACATGTCCACAACGTATCCTATCTGAAACGCGACTAGTAATTCTCCGATCTTGTAGACAGTGTAAGAAATTTCTAAATCAACTAATTAATTTGAAATCATTAATAGCTGCAAGGCTGAGCCACTCGGCGATATAAGGAGATCTTCCTTTGGAGAAAGAGATGTCGGCGCCTGTGTAGGTCAGTGCTTAGAGCAGTAGACAGGCCATCGAAAGACCATGGCTCGAATGCCAGCCCAGTCCAAAGCGTCCTTTTTTACACAGAAAGATTTTCAAATTCTTTAATATTTGAATTTATTGGCATTATTTGCGATATAAGAGTTTGAAATTGTCTACGAGGACACCTGTCGGCAACTTATCCTATGTGTTACGCGACTAGTGATTCTCCGATGGTGTAGGTAGTAGCAGAAATTTCAAACTCGATTCCCAGCGCAGTCCAAAGTTCCTTTTCTCTACAGACAGATTTGCAAATTCTTTAAAATTTAAATTAATGGGCATTATTTGCGATTAATGAGTTTATATTGTCTACGGGGACACCTGTCGGAACGTATCCTGTCTGGTACGCGACTAGTGATCCTCCGATAATGTAGGCATTGGAAGAAACTTCAAACACAACTAATTAATTCGAAATCATTTATAGCTGCAAGGCTGAGCCACTAGGCGATATATGGAGATCTTCCTTTGGAGAAAGAGATGTCGGCACCTGTGTAGCTCAGTGGTTAGAGCAGTAGACCGGCAATCGAAAGACCATGGCTCGAATCCCAGCGCAGTCCAAAGCGTCCTTTTTTACACAGAAAGATTTTCAAATTCTTTAATATTTGAATTTATTGGCATTATTTGCGATATAAGAGTTTGCAATTGTCTAGGAGGACACATGTTCGCAACGTATCCTATGTGAAACGCGACTAGTAATTCTCCGATCTTTTAGACAGTGGAAGAAATTTCTAACTCAACTAATTAATTTGAAATCATTCATAGCTGCAAGGGGGAGCCACTAGGCGATATAAGGAGATCTTCCTTTGGAGAAAGAGATGTCGGCTCCTGTGTAGCTCAGTGGCTAGAGCAGTAGGCCGGGAATCGAAAGACCATGGCTCGAATGCCAGCGCAGTCCAAAGCGTCCTTTTTTACACAGAAAGATTTTCAAATTCTTTAATATTTGAATTTATTGGCATTATTTGCGATATAAGAGTTTGAAATTGTCTACGAGGACACCTGTCGGCAACTTATCCTATCTGTTGAGCGACTTGTGATTCTCCGATGGTGTAGGTAGTAGCAGAAATTTCAACCTCGAATCCCAGCGCAGTCCAAAGTGTCCTTTATTACACAGGAAGATTTTCAAATGCTTTAATATTTAAATTTATTGGCATTATATGCGATATAAGAGTTTGCAATTGTCTAGGAGGACACATGTCCGCAACGTATCCTATTTGACTCGCGACTAGTAATTCTCCGATAATGTAGGCTGTGGAATAAATTTCTAACTCAATTAATTAATTTGAAATCAATTAAACCCCCAAGGCGGAGCCACTCGGCGACATAAGGAGATCTTCCTTTGGAGAAAGAGATGTCGGCGCCTGTATAACTCAGTGGTTAGACCAGCAAGCCAGGAATCGAAAGACCATTGCTCGAATGCCAGCGCAGTCCAAAGCGTCCTTTTTTACACAGAAAGATTTTCAAATTCTTTAATATTTGAATTTATTGGCATTATTTGCGATATAAGAGTTTGAATATGTGTAGGAAGACAGATGTCCACAAAGTATCCTATTTCACACGCGACTAGTAATTCTTCGATAATGTAGGCTGTGGAATAAATTTCTTACTCAATTAATAAATTTGAAATCAATTAAACCCGCAACCCGGAGCCACTCGGCGATATAAGGAGATCTTCCTTTGGAGAAAGAGATGTCGGCGCCTGTATAACTCAGTGGTTAGAGCAGCAGGCCGGGAATCGAAAGACCATGGCTCGAATGCCAGCGCAGTCCAAAGCGTCCTTTTTTACACAGAAAGATTTTCAAATTCTTTAATATTTGAATTTATTGGCATTATTTGCGATATAAGAGTTTGAATTTGTCTACGAGGACACCTGTCGGCAACTTATCCTATCTGTTAAGCGACTTGTGATTCTCCGATGGTGTAGGTAGTAGCAGAAATTTCAAACTCGAATCCCACGGCAGTCCAAAGTTCCTTTTCTCTACAGACAGATTTGCAAATTCTTTAAAATTTAAATTAATGGGCATTATTTGCGTTTAATGAGTTTATATTGTCTACGGGGACACCTGTCGTCAACGTATCCTGTCTGGTACGCGACTAGTGATTCTCCGGCAATGTAGGCTGTGTAAGAAATTTCTAACTCAACTAATTAATTTGAAATCATTCATAGCTGCAAGGGGGAGCCACTAGGCGATATAAGGATATCTTCCTTTGGGGATAGAGATGTCGGCGCCTGTGTAGATCAGTGGTTAGAGCAGCAGGCCGGGAATCGAAAGACCATGGCTCGAATGCCAGCGCCGTCCAAAGTGTCCTTTATTACACAGGAAGATTTTCAAATTCTTTAATATTTGAATTTATTGGCATTATTTGCGATATAAGAGTTTGAATTTGTCTACGAGGACACATGTCCGCAACGTATCCTATTTGCCACGCGACTAGTAATACTCCGATAATGTAGGCTGTGGAAGAAATTTCTAACTCATCTTATTAATTTGAAATCAATTAAACCTGCACGGCGGAGCCACTAGGCGATATAAGGAGATCTTCCTTTGGAGAAAGAGATGTCGGCGCCTGTATAATTCAGTGGTTAGAACTGCAGGCCGGCAATCGAAAGACCATGGCTCGAATCCCAGCGCAGTCCAAAGCGTCCTTTTTTACACAGAAAGATTTTCCAATTCTTTAATATTTGAATTTATTGGCATTATTTGCGATATAGAAGTTTGAAATTGTCTAGGAGGACACATGTCCACAACGTATCCTATCTGAAACGCGACTAGTAATTCTCCGATCTTGTAGACAGTGTAAGAAATTTCTAACTCAACTAATTAATTTGAAATCATTCATAGCTGCAAGGGGGAGCCACTCGGCGATATAAGGAGATCTTCCTTTGGAGATAGAGATGTCGGCGCCTGTGTAGATCAGTGGTTAGAGCAGTAGACAGGCAATCGAAAGACCACGGATCGAATGCGAGCGCAGTCCAAAGCGTCCTTTTTTACACAGAAAGATTTTCAAATTCTTTAATATTTGAATTTATTGGCATTATTTGTGATATAAGAGTTTGAAATTGTCTACGAGGACACCTGTCGGCAACTTATCCTATCTGTTACGCGCCTAGTGATTCTCCGATGGTGTAGGTAGTAGCAGAAATTTGAAACTCGAATGCCAGCGCAGTCCAAAGTGCCTTTTCTCTACAGACAGATTTGCAAATTATTTAAAATTTAAATTAATGGGCATTATTTGCGATTAATGAGTATATATTGTCTACGGGGACACCTGTCGGCAACGTATCCTGTCTGGTACGCGACTAGTGATTCTCCGATAATGTAGGCATTGGAAGAAATTTCAAACACAACTAATTAATAAGAAATCATTTATAGCTGCAAGGCTGAGCCACTAGGCGATATAAGGAGATCTTCCTCTGGAGAAAGAGATGTCGGCTCCTGTGTAGCTCAGTGGTTAGAGCAGTAGACAGGCAATCGAAAGACCATGGATCAAATGCCAGCGCAGTCCAAAGCGTCCTTTTTTACACAGAAAGATTTTCAAATTCTTTAATATTTGAATTTATTGGCATTATTTGCGATATAAGAGTTTGAAATTGTCTACGAGGACACCTGTCGGCAACTTATCCTATCTGTTACGCGACTAGTGATTCTCCGATGGTGTAGGTAGTAGCAGAAATTTCAAACTCGATTCCCAGCGCAGTCCAAAGTTCCTTTTCTCTACAGACAGATTTGCAAATTCTTTAAAATTTAAATTAATGGGCATTATTTGCGATTAATGAGTTTATATTGTCTACGGGGACACCTGTCGGAACGTATCCTGTCTGGTACGCGACTAGTGATCCTCCGATAATGTAGGCATTGGAAGAAACTTCAAACACAACTAATTAATTCGAAATCATTTATAGCTGCAAGGCTGAGCCACTAGGCAATATGAGGAGATTTTCCTTTGGAGAAAGAGATGTCGGCGCCTGTATAACTCAGTGGTTAGAGCAGTAGACAGGCAATCGAAGGACCATGGCTCGAATCCCAGCGCAGTCCAAAGCGTCCTTTTTTACACAGAAAGATTTTCAAATTCTTTAATATTTGAATTTATTGTCATTATTAGCGATATAGAAGTTTGAAATTGTCTAAGATGGCACATGTCCACAACGTATCCTATGTGAAACGCGACTAGTAATTCTCCGATCTTGTAGACAGTGAAAGAAATTTCAAACACAACTAATTAATTCGAAATCATTTATAGCTGCAAGGCTGAGCCACTAGGCGATATAAGGAGATCTTCCTCTGGAGAAAGAGATGTCGGCTCCTGTGTAGCTCAGTGGTTAGAGCAGTGGACAGGCAATCGAAAGATCATGGATCGAATGCCAGCGCAGTCCAAAGCGTCCTTTATTACACAGGAAGATTTTCAAATTCTTTAATATTTGAATTTATTGGCATTATTTGCGATATAAGAGTTTGCAATTGTCTAGGAGGACACATGTCCGCAACGCATCCTATCTGACACGCGACTGGTAATTCTCCGGTAATGTAGGCTGTGGAAGAAATTTCTAACTCAATTAATAAATTTGAAGTCATTCATAGCTGCAAGGGGGAGCCACTAGGCGATATAAGGATATCTTCCTTTGGAGATAGAGATGTCGGCGCCTGTGTAGATCAGTGGTTAGAGCAGTAGACAGGCAATCGAAAGACCATGGATTGAATGCCAGCGCAGTCCAAAGCGTCCTTTTTTACACAGAAATATTTTCAAATTCTTTAATATTTGAATTTATTGGCATTATTTGCGATTTAAGAGTTTGAAATTGTCTCGGATGTCACATGTCCACAACGTATCCTATCTGAAACGCGACTAGTAATTCTCCGATCTTGTAGACAGTGTAAGAAATTTCTAAATCAACTAATTAATTTGAAATCATTAATAGCTGCAAGGGGGAGCCACTAGGCGATATAAGGAGATCTTCCTTTGGAGAAAGAGATGTCGGCACCTGTGTAGATCAGTTGTTAGAGCAGTAGACAGGCAATCGAAAGATCATGGTTCGAATCCCAGCGCAGTCCAAAGCGTCCTTTTTAAACAGAAAGATTTTCAAATTCTTTAATATTTGAATTTATTGGCATTATATGCGATATAAGAGTTTGAATTTGTCTAGGAAGACAGATGTCCACAACGTATCCTATTTGACACGCGACTAGTACTTCTCCGGTAATGTAGGCTGTGGAAGAAATTTCTAACTCAATTAATAAATTTGAAATCAATTAAACCCGCAAGGCGGAGCCACTCGGCGATATAAGGAGATCTTCCTTTGCAGAAAGAGATGTCGGCGCCTGTATAACTCAGTGGTTAGAGCAGCAGGCCGGGAATCGAAAGACCATGGCTCGAATGCCAGCGCAGTCCAAAGCGTCCTTTTTTACACAGAAATATTTTCAAGTTCTTTAATATTCGAATTTAGTGGCATTATTTGCGATATAGAAGTTTGAAATTGTCTAGGAGGACACATGTCCACAACGTATCCTATCTGAAACGCGACTAGTAATTCTCCGATCATGCAGGCAGAGCAAGCAATTTCTAACTAATCTAATTAATTTGAAATCATTCATAGCTGCAAGGGGGAGCCACTCGGCGATATAAGGAGATCTTCCTTTGGATACAGAGATGTCGGCGCCTGTGTAGGTCAGTGCTTAGAGCAGTAGACAGGCCATCGAAAGACCATGGATCGAATGCCAGCGCAGTCCAAAGCGTCCTTTTTTACACAGAAAGATTTTCAAATTCTTTAATATTTGAATTTATTGGCATTATTTGCGATATAAGAGTTTGAAATTTTCTACGAAGACACCTGTCGGCAACTTATCCTATCTGTTACGCGACTAATGATTCTCCGATGGTGTAGGTAGTAGCAGAAATTTCAAACTCGAATTCCAGCGCAGTCCAAAGTTCCTTTCCTCTACAGACAGATTTGCAAATTCTTTAAAATTTAAATTAATGGGCATTATTTGCGTTTAATGAGTTTATATTGTCTACGGGGACACCTGTCGTCAACGTATCCTGTCTGGTACGCGACTAGTGATTCTCCGATAATGTAGGCATTGGAAGAAATTGCAAACACAACTAATTAATAAGAAATCATTTATAGCTGCAAGGCTGAGCCACTAGGCGATATATGGAGATCTTCCTTTGGAGAAAGAGATGTCGGCTCCTGTTTATCTCAGTGGTTAGAGCAGTATACAGGCAATCGAAAGACCATGGATCGAATGCCAACGCAGTCCATAGCGTCCTTTTTTACACAGAAAGATTTTAAAATTCTTTAATATTTGAATTTTTTGGCAATAATTGCGATATAAGAGTTTGAAATTGTCTACGAGGACACCTGTCGGCAACTTATCCTATCTGTTACGCGACTAGTGATTCTCCGATGGTGTAGGTAGTAGCAGAAATTTCAAACTCGATTCCCAGCGCAGTCCAAAGTTCCTTTTCTCTACAGACAGATTTGCAAATTCTTTAAAATTTAAATTAATGGGCATTATTTGCGATTAATGAGTTTATATTGTCTACGGGGACACCTGTCGGAACGTATCCTGTCTGGTACGCGACTAGTGATCCTCCGATAATGTAGGCATTGGAAGAAACTTCAAACACAACTAATTAATTCGAAATCATTTATAGCTGCAAGGCTGAGCCACTAGGCAATATGAGGAGATCTTCCTCTGGAGAAAGAGATGTCGGCTCCTGTGTAGCTCCGTGGTTAGAGCAGTAGACAGGCAATCGAAGGACCATGGCTCGAATCCCAGCGCAGTCCAAAGCGTCCTTTTTTACACAGAAAGATTTTCAAATTCTTTAATATTTGAATTTATTGTCATTATTAGCGATATAGAAGTTTGAAATTGTCTAAGATGGCACATGTCCACAACGTATCCTATGTGAAACGCGACTAGTAATTCTCCGATCTTGTAGACAGTGAAAGAAATTTCAAACACAACTAATTAATTCGAAATCATTTATAGCTGCAAGGCTGAGCCACTAGGCGATATAAGGAGATCTTCCTCTGGAGAAAGAGATGTCGGCTCCTGTGTAGCTCAGTGGTTAGAGCAGTGGACAGGCAATCGAAAGATCATGGATCGAATGCCAGCGCAGTCCAAAGCGTCCTTTATTACACAGGAAGATTTTCAAATTCTTTAATATTTGAATTTATTGGCATTATTTGCGATATAAGAGTTTGCAATTGTCTAGGAGGACACATGTCCGCAACGCATCCTATCTGACACGCGACTGGTAATTCTCCGGTAATGTAGGCTGTGGAAGAAATTTCTAACTCAATTAATAAATTTGAAGTCATTCATAGCTGCAAGGGGGAGCCACTAGGCGATATAAGGATATCTTCCTTTGGAGATAGAGATGTCGGCGCCTGTGTAGATCAGTGGTTAGAGCAGTAGACAGGCAATCGAAAGACCATGGATTGAATGCCAGCGCAGTCCAAAGCGTCCTTTTTTACACAGAAATATTTTCAAGTTCTTTAATATTCGAATTTAGTGGCATTATTTGCGATATAGAAGTTTGAAATTGTCTAGGAGGACACATGTCCACAACGTATCCTATCTGAAACGCGACTAGTAATTCTCCGATCTTGTAGACCGTGTAAGAAATTTCTAACTCAACTAATTAATTTGAAATCGTTCATAGCTGCAAGGGGGAGCCACTAGGCGATATAAGGATATCTTCCTTTGGAGACAGAGATTTCGGCGCCTGTGTAGATCAGTTGTTAGAGCAGTAGACAGGCAATCGAAAGATCATGGATCGAATGCCAGCGCAGTCCAAAGCGTCCATTTTTAAACAGAAAGATTTTAAAATTATTCAATATTTGAATTTATTGGCATTATTTGCGATATAAGAGTTTGAATTTGTCTAGGAAGACAGATGTCCACAACGTATCCTATTTGACACGCGACTAGTAATTCTCCGGCGATGTAGGCTGTGGAATAAAGTTCTTACTCAATTAATAAATTTGAAATCAATTAAACCTGCACGGCGGAGCCACTAGGCGATATAAGGAGATCTTCCTTTGGAGAAAGAGATGTCGGCGCCTGTATAATTCAGTGGTTAGAGCAGTAGTCCGGCAATCGAAAGACCATGGCTCGAATGCCAGCGCAGCCCAAAGCTTCCTTTTTTACACAGAAAGATTTTCAAATTCTTTAATCTTTGAATTTATTGGCATTATTTGCGATATAAGAGTGTGAAATTGTATACGAGGACACCTGTCGGCAACGTATCCTATCTGAAACGCGACTAGTAATTCTCCGATCATGCAGGCAGAGCAAGCAATTTCTAACTAATCTAATTAATTTGAAATCATTCATAGCTGCAAGGGGGAGCCACTCGGCGATATAAGGAGATCTTCCTTTGGATAAAGAGATGTCGGCGCCTGTGTAAGTCAGTGGTTAGAGCAGTAGACAGGCAATCGAAAGACCATGGATCGAATGCCAGCGCAGTCCAAAGCGTCCTTTTTTACACAGAAAGATTTTCAAATTCTTTAATATTTGAATTTATTGGCATTATTTGCGATATAAGAGTTTGAAATTTTCTACGAAGACACCTGTCGGCAACGTATCCTATCTGTTACGCGACTAGTGATTCTCCGATGGTGTAGGTTGTAGCAGAAATTTCAAACTCGAATCCCAGCGCAGTCCAAAGTGCCTTTTCTCTACAGACAGATTTGCAAATTCTTTAAAATTTAAATTAATGGGCATTATTTGCGATTAATGTGTTTATATTGTCTACGGGGACACCTGTCGGCAACGTATCCTGTCTGGTACGCGCCTAGTGATTCTCCAATAATGTAGGCATTGGAAGAAATTTCAAACACAACTAATTAATTCGAAATCATTTATAGCTGCAAGGCTGAGCCACTAGGCGATATAAGGAGATCTTCCTCTGGAGAAAGAGATGTCGATTCCTGTGTAGCTCAGTGGTTAGAGCAGTAGACAGGCAATCGAAAGATCATGGATCGAATGCCAGCGCAGTCCAAAGCGTCCTTTATTACACAGGAAGATTTTCAAATTCTTTAATATTTGAATTTATTGGCATTATTTGCGATATAAGAGTTTGAAATTGTCTACGAGGACACCTGTCGGCAACTTATCCTATCTGTTACGCGACTAGTGATTCTCCGATGGTGTAGGTAGCAGCAGAAATTTGAAACTCGAATCCCAGCGCAGTCCAAAGTGCCTTTTCTATACAGACAGATTTGCTATTTCTTTAAAATTTAAATTAATGGGCATTATTTGCGATTAATGAGTATATATTGTCTACGGGGACACCTGTCGGCAACGTATCCTGTCTGGTACGCGACTAGTGATTCTCCGATAATGTAGGCATTGGAAGAAATTTCAAACACAACTAATTATTTCGAAATCATTTATAGCTGCAAGGCGGAGCCACTAGGCGATATATGGAGATCTTCCTTTGGAGAAAGAGATGTCGGCACCTGTGTAGCTCAGTGGTTAGAGCAGTAGACAGGCAATCGAAAGACCATGGATCGAATGCCAACGCAGTCCATAGCGTCCTTTTTTACACAGAAAGCTTGTAAAATTCTTTAGTATTTGAATTTTTTGGCATTATTTGCGATATAAGAGTTTGAATTTGTCTACGAGGACACCTGTCGGCAACTTATCCTATCTGTTAAGCGACTTGTGATTCTCCGATGGTGTAGGTAGTAGCAGAAATTTCAAACTCGAATCCCACGGCAGTCCAAAGTTCCTTTTCTCTACAGACAGATTTGCAAATTCTTTAAAATTTAAATTAATGGGCATTATTTGCGTTTAATGAGTTTATATTGTCTACGGGGACACCTGTCGTCAACGTATCCTGTCTGGTACGCGACTAGTTATTCTCCGATAATGTAGGCTGTGGAAGAAATTTCTAACTGTATTAATTAATTTAAAATCAATTAATCCCCCAATGCGGAGCCACTCGGCGGCATAAGGAGATCTTCCTTTGGAGAAAGAGATGTCGGCGCCTGTATAACTCAGTGGTTAGAGCAGCAGGCCGGGAATCGAAAGACCATGGCTCGAATGCCAGCGCAGTCCAAAGCGTCCTTTTTTACACAGAAATATTTTCAAGTTCTTTAATATTCGAATTTAGTGGCATTATTTGCGATATAGAAGTTTGAAATTGTCTAGGAGGACACATGTCCACAACGTATCCTATCTGAAACGCGACTAGTAATTCTCCGATCTTTTAGACAGTGGAAGAAATTTCTAACTCAACTAATTAATTTGAAATCATTCATAGCTGAAAGGGGGAGCCACTAGGCGATATAAGGATATCTTCCTTTGGAGATAGAGATGTCGGCACCTGTGTAGCTCAGGGGTTAGAGCAGTAGACAGGCAATCGAAAGACCATGAATCGAATGCCCGCGCATTCCAAAGCGTCTTTTTTACACAGAAATATTTTCAAATTCTTTAATATTTGAATTTATTGGCATTATTTGCGATATAAGAGTTTGAAATTGTCTCGGATGTCACATGTCCACAACGTATCCTATCTGAAACGCGACTAGTAATTCTCCGATCTTGTAGACAGTGTAAGAAATTTCTAACTCAACTAATTAATTTGAAATCATTCATAGCTGCAAGGGGGAGCCACTCGGCGATATAAGGATAACTTCCTTTGGAGATAGAGATGTCGGCGCCTGTGTAGAACAGTGGTTAGAGCAGTAGACAGGCAATCGCAAGATCATGGATCGAATGCCAGCGCAGTCCAAAGAGTCCTTTTTTACACAGAATGATTATCAAATTCTTTAATATTTGAATTTATTGGCATTATTTGCGGTATAAGAGTTTGAAATTGTCTACGAGGACACCTGTCGGAAACTTATCCTATCTGTTACGCGACTAGTGATTCTCCGATGGTGTAGGTAGCAGCAGAAATTTGAAACTCGAATCCCAGCGCAGTCCAAAGTGCCTTTTCTCTACAGACAGATTTGCAAATTCTTTAAAATTTAAATTAATGGGCATTATTTGCGATTAATGAGTATATATTGTCTACGGGGACACCTTTCGGCAACGTATCCTGTCTGGTACGCTACTAGTGATTCTCCGATAATGTAGGCTGTGGAAGAAATTTCTAACTCAACTAATTAATTTGAAATCAATTAAACCCGCAAGGCGGAGCCACTAGGCGATATATGGAGATCTTCCTTTGGAGAAAGAGATGTCGGCACCTGTGTAGCTCAGTGGTTAGAGCAGTAGACAGGCAATCGAAAGACCATGAATCGAATGCCCGCGCAGTCCGAAGCGTCCTTTTTTACACAGAAAGAAATTCAAATTCTTTAATGTTTGAATTTATTGGCATTATTTGCGATATAAGAGTTTGAAATTGTCTACGAGGACACCGGTCGGAACGTATCCTGTCTGGTACGCGACTAGTGATTCTCCGATAATGTAGACAGTGTAAGAAATTTCTAACTCAACTAATTAATTTGAAATCATTCATAGCTGCAAGGCGGAGCCACTAGGCGATATATGGAGATCTTCCTTTGGAGAAAGAGATGTCGGCACCTGTGTAGCTCAGTGGTTAGAGCAGTAGACAGGCAATCGAAAGACCATGGATCGAATGCCAACGCAGTCCATAGCGTCCTTTATTACACAGAAAGCTTGTAAAATTCTTTAGTATTTGAATTTTTTGGCATTATTTGCGATATAAGAGTTTGAAATTGTCTACGAGGACACCTGTCGGCAACGTATCCTATCTGTTACGCGACTAGTGATTCTCCGATGGTGTAGGTAGCAGCAGAAATTTGAAACTCGAATCCCAGCGCAGTCCAAAGTGCCTTTTCTCTACAGACAGATTTGCAAATTCTTTAAAATTTAAATTAATGGGCATTATTTGCGATTAATGAGTATATATTGTCTACGGGGACACCTGTCGGAACGTATCCTGTCTGGTACGCGACTAGTGATCCTCCGATAATGTAGGCATTGGAAGAAACTTCAAACACAACTAATTAATTCGAAATCATTTATAGCTGCAAGGCTGAGCCACTAGGCAATATGAGGAGATCTTCCTTTGGAGAAAGAGATGTCGGCACCTGTGTAGCTCAGTGGTTAGAGCAGTAGGCCGGGAATCGAAAGACCATGGCTCGAATCCCAGCGCAGTCCAAAGCGTCCTTTCTTACACAGAAAGGTTTTAAAATTCTGTAATATTTGAATTTATTGGCATTATTTGCGATATAAGAGTTTGAAATTGTCTAGGAGGACACATGTTCACAACGTATCCTATCTGAAACGCGACTAGTAATTCTCCGATCTTGTAGACAGTGTAAGAAATTTCTAACTCAACTAATTAATTTGAAATCATTCATAGCTGCAAGGGGGAGCCACTCGGCGATATAAGGAGATCTTCCTTTGGATAAAGAGATGTCGGCGCCAGTATAACTCTGGGGTTAGAGAAGTAGCCTGGGAATCGAAAGACCATGGATCGAATGCCAGCGCAGTCCAAAGCGTCCTTTATTACACAGGAAGATTTTCAAATTCTTTAATATTTGAATTTATTGGCATTATATGCGATATAAGAGTTTGAATTTGTCTAGGAAGACAGATGTCCACAACGTATCCTATTTGACACGCGACTAGTACTTCTCCGGTAATGTAGGCTGTGGAAGAAATTTCTAACTCAATTAAGTAATATGAAATCAATTAAACCCGCAAGGCGGAGCCAATCGGCGGCATAAGGAGATCTTCCTTTGGAGAAAGAGATGTAGGCGCCTTTATAACTCAGTGGTTAGACCAGCAAGCCGGTAATCGAAATACCATGGCTCGAATGCCAGCGCAGTCCAAAGCGTCCTTTTTTAAACAGAAAGATTTTCAAATTCTTTAATATTTGAATTTATTGGCATTATTTGCGATATAACAGTTTGAGTTTGTCTAAGAAGACAGATGTCCACAACGTATCCTATTTGACACGCGACTAGTAATTCTCCGGCAATGTAGGCCGTGGAAGAAATTTCTAACTCAATTAATTAATTTGAAATCAATTAAACCCGCAAGGCGGAGCCACTAGACGATATAAGGAGATCTTCCATTGAAGAAAGAGATGTCGGCGCCTGTATAATTCAGTGGTTAGAGCAGCAAGCCGGGAATCGAAAGACCATGGCTCGAATGCCGTCGCAGTCCAAAGCGTCCTTTTTTACACAGGAAGATTTTCAAATTCTTTCATATTTGAATTTATTGGCATTATTTGCGATTTAAGAGTTTGAAATTGTCTCGGATGTCACATGTCCACAACGTATCCTATCTGAAACGCGACTAGTAATTCTCCGATCTTGTAGACCGTGTAAGAAATTTCTAACTCAACTAATTAATTTGAAATCATTCATAGCTGCAGGGGGAGCCACTAGGCGATATAAGCATATCTTCCTTTGGAGACAGAGATGGCGGCGCCTGTGTAGATCAGTTGTTAGAGCAGTAGACAGGCAATCGAAAGACCATGGATCGAATGCCAGCGCAGTCGAAAGCGTCCTTTTTTACACAGAAAGATTTTCAAATTCTTTAATATTTGAATTTATTGGCATTATTTGCGATATAAGAGTTTGAAATTTTCTACGAAGACACCTGTCGGCAACTTATCCTATCTGTTACGCGACTAGTGATTCTCCGATGGTGTAGGTAGTAGCAGAAATTTCAAACTCGAATCCCAGCGCAGTCCAAAGTGCCTTTTCTCTACAGACAGATTTGCAAATTCTTTAAAATTTAAATTAATGGGCATTATTTGCGATTAATGAGTATATATTGTCTACGGGGACACCTGTCGGCAACGTATCCTGTCTGGTACGCGACTAGTGATTCTCCGATAATGTAGGCATTGGAAGAAATTTCAAACACAACTAATTAATTCGAAATCATATATAGCTGCAAGGCGGAGCCACTAGGCGATATATGGAGATCTTCCTTTGGAGAAAGAGATGTCGGCACCTGTGTAGCTCAGTGGTTAGAGCAGTAGACAGGCAATCGAAAGACCATGAATCGAATGCCCGCGCAGTCCGAAGCGTCCTTTTTTACACAGAAAGATTTTCAAATTCTTTATTATTTGAATTGATTGGCATTATTTGCGATATAAGATTTTGAAATTGCTACGAGGACAACTGTCGGCAACGTATCCTATCTGTTACGCGACTAGTGATTCTCCGATGGTGTAGGTTGTAGCAGAAATTTCAAACTCGAATCCCAGCGCAGTCCAAAGTGCCTTTTCTCTACAGACAGATTTGCAAATTCTTTAAAATTTAAATTAATGGGCATTATTTGCGATTAATGTGTTTATACTGTCTACGGGCACACCTGTCGGCACCGTATCCTGTCTGGTACGCGCCTAGTGATTCTCCAATAATGTAGGGATTGGAAGAAATTTCAAACACAACTAATTAATTCGAAATCATTTATAGCTGCAAGGCTGAGCCACTAGGCGATATAAGGAGATCTTCCTCTGGAGAAAGAGATGTCGGCACCTGTGTAGCTCAGTGGTTAGAGCAGTAGACAGGCAATCGAAAGACCATGGATCGAATGCCATCGCAGTCCGAAGCGTCCTTTATTACACAGGAAGATTGTCAAATTCTTTAATATTTGAATTTATTGGCATTATTTGCGATATAAGAGTTTGCAATTGTCTAGGAGGACACATGTCCGCAACGTATCCTATCTGACACGCGACTGGTAATTCTCCGGTAATGTAGGCTGTGGAAGAAATTTCTAACTCAATTAATAAATTTGAAATCATCCATAGCTGCAAGGGGGAGCCACTAGGCGATATAAGGATATCTTCCTTTGGAGATAGAGATGTCGGCGCCTGTGTAGATCAGTTGTTAGAGCAGTAGGCAGGCAATCGAAAGACCATGGCTCGAATGCCCGCGCAGTCCGAAGCGTCCTTTTTTACACAGAAAGATTTTCAAATTCTTTAATATTTGAATTTATTGGCATTATTTGCGATATAAGAGTTTGAAATTGTCTACGAGGACACCTATCGGTAACGTATCCTATCTGATACGCGACTAGTGATTCTCCGATGGTGTAGGTAGTAGCAGAAATTTCAAACTCGAATCCCAGCGCAGTCCAAAGTTCCTTTTCTCTACAGACAGATTTGCAAATTCTTTAAAATTTAAATTAATGGGCATTATTTGCGTTTAATGAGTTTATATTGTCTACGGGGACACCTGTCGTCAACGTATCCTGTCTGGTACGCGACTAGTGATTCTCCGATAATGTAGGCATTGGAAGAAATTGCAAACACAACTAATTAATTCGAAATCATTTATAGCTGCAAGGCTGAGCCACTAGGCGATATGAGGAAATCTTCCTTTGGAGAAAGAGATGTCGGCGCCTGTATAACTCAGTGGTTAGAGCAGCAGGCCGGGAATCGAAAGACCATGGCTCGAATGCCAGCGCCGTCCAAAGTGTCCTTTATTACACAGGAAGATTTTCAAATTCTTTAATATTTGAATTTATTGGCAATATCTGCGATATAAGAGTTTGCAATTGTCTAGGAGGACACATGTCCGCAACGTATCCTATTCGACACGCGACTAGTAATTCTCCGATAATGTAGGCTGTGGAAGAAATTTCTAACTGTATTAATTAATTTAAAATCAATTAATCCGCCAAGGCGGAGCCACTCGGCGACATAAGGAGATCTTCCTTTGGAGAAAGAGATGTCGGCGCCTGTATAACTCAGTGGTTAGAACAGCAGGCCGGCAATCGAAAGACCATGGCTCGAATCCCAGCGCAGTCCAAAGCGTCCTTTTTTACACAGAAAGATTTTCAAATTCTTTAATATTTGAATTTATTGGCATTATTTGCGATATAGAAGTTTGAAATTGTCTAGGAGGACACATGTGCACAACGTATCCTATCTGAAACGCGACTAGTAATTCTCCGATCTTGTAGACAGTGTAAGAAATTTCTAACTCAACTAATTAATTTGAAATCATTCATAGCTGAAAGGGGGAGCCACTAGGCGATATAAGGATAACTTCCTTTGGAGATAGAGATGTCGGCGCCTGTGTAGAACAGTGGTTAGAGCAGTAGACAGGCAATCGAAAGATCATGGATCGAATGCCAGCGCAGTCCAAAGCGTCCTTTATTACACAGGAAGATTTTCAAATTCTTTAATATTTGAATTTATTGGCATTATTTGCGATATAAGAGTTTGAAATTGTATAAGAGGACACCTGTCGGCAACTTATCCTATCTGTTACGAAACTAGTGATTCTCCGATGGTGTAGGTAGTAGCAGAAATTTGAAACTCGAATCCCAGCGCAGTCCAAAGTGCCTTTTCTCTACAGACAGATTTGCAAATTCTTTAAAATTTAAATTAATGGGCATTATTTGCGATTAATGAGTATATATTGTCTACGGGGACACCTGTCGGAACGTATCCTGTCTGGTACGCGACTAGTGATCCTCCGATAATGTAGGCATTGGAAGAAACTTCAAACACAACTAATTAATTCGAAATCATTTATAGCTGCAAGGCTGAGCCACTAGGCAATATGAGGAGATTTTCCTTTGGAGAAAGAGAAGTCGGCTCCTGTGTAGCTCAGTGGTTAGAGCAGTAGACAGGCAATCGAAAGACCATGGATCGAATGCCAGCGCATTCCAAAGCGTCCTTTTGTACACAGAAAGATTTTCAAATTCTTTAATATTTGAATTTATTGGCATTATTTGCGA
Source organism: Diplolepis rosae (assembly GCA_030998225.1). Classification (NCBI taxonomy): domain Eukaryota; kingdom Metazoa; phylum Arthropoda; class Insecta; order Hymenoptera; family Diplolepididae; genus Diplolepis; species Diplolepis rosae. The sequence continues at coordinate 3,153,655 of JAPYXD010000466.1, forward strand.
TATAGAAGTTTGAAATTGTCTAGGAGGACACATGTGCACAACGTATCCTATCTGAAACGCGACTAGTAATTCTCCGATCTTGTAGACAGTGTAAGAAATTTCTAACTCAACTAATTAATTTGAAATCATTCATAGCTGAAAGGGGGAGCCACTAGGCGATATAAGGATAACTTCCTTTGGAGATAGAGATGTCGGCGCCTGTGTAGATCAGTGGTTAGAGCAGTAGACAGGCAATCGAAAGATCATGGCTCGAATGCCAGCGCCGTCCAAAGTGTCCTTTATTACACAGGAAGATTTTCAAATTCTTTAATATTTGAATTTATTGGCATTATTTGCGATATAAGAGTTTGAATTTGTCTACGAGGACACCTGTCGGCAACTTATCCTATCTGTTACGAAACTAGTGATTCTCCGATGGTGTAGGTAGTAGCAGAAATTTGAAACTCGAATCCCAGCGCAGTCCAAAGTGCCTTTTCTCTACAGACAGATTTGCAAATTCTTTAAAATTTAAATTAATGGGCATTATTTGCGATTAATGAGTATATATTGTCTACGGGGACACCTGTCGGCAACGTATCCTGTCTGGTACGCGACTAGTGATTCTCCGATAATGTAGGCATTGGAAGAAATTTCAAACACAACTAATTAATTCGAAATCATTTATAGCTGCAAGGCTGAGCCACTAGGCGATATAAGGAGATCTTCCTCTGGAGAAAGAGATGTCGGCTCCTGTGTAGCTCAGTGGTTAGAGCAGTAGACAGGCAATCGAAAGACCATGGAATGAATGCCAGCGCAGTCCAAAGCGTCCTTTTTTACACAGAAAGATTTACAAATTCTTTAATATTTGAATTTATTGGCATTATTTGCGATATAAGAGTTTGAAATTGTCTACAAGGAGACCTGTCGGCAACTTATCCTATCTGTTACGCGACTAGTGATTCTCCGATGGTGTAGGTAGTAGCAGAAATTTCAAACTCGAATCCCAGCGCAGTCCAAAGTGCCTTTTCTCTACAGACAGATTCGCAAATTCTTTAAAATTTAAATTAATGGGCATTATTTGCGATTAATGTGTTTATATTGTCTACGGGGACACCTGTCGGCAACGTATCCTGTCTGGTACGCGACTATTGATTCTCCGATAATGTAGGCATTGGAAGAAATTTCAAACACAACTAATTAATTCGAAATCATTTATAGCTGCAAGGCTGAGCCACTAGGCGATATAAGGAGATCTTGCTGTGGAGAAAGAGATGTCCTCACCTGTGTATCTCAGTGGTTAGAGCAGTAGACCGGCAATCGAAAGAAAATGGCTCGAATCCCATCGCAGTCCAAAGCGTCCTTTTTTACACAGAAAGATTTTCAAATTCTTTAATATTTGAATTTATTGTCATTATAAGCGATATAGAAGTTTGAAATTGTCTAAGATGGCACATGTCCACAACGTATCCTATGTGAAACGCGACTAGTAATTCTCCGATCTTTTAGTCAGTGAAAGAAATTTCAAACACAACTAATTAATTCGAAATCATTTATAGCTGCAAGGCTGAGCCACTATGCGATATAAGGAGATCTTCCTCTGGAGAAAGAGATGTCGGCTCCTGTGTAGCTCAGTGGTTAGAGCAGTAGACAGGCAATCGAAAGATCATAGATCGAATGCCAGCGCAGTCCAAAGCGTCCTTTATTACACAGGAAGATTTTCAAATTCTTTAATATTTGAATTTATTGGCATTATTTGCGATATAAGAGTTTGCAATTGTCTAGGAGGACAAATGTCCGCAACGCATCCTATCTGACACGCGACTGGTAATTCTCCGGTAATGTAGGCTGTGGAAGAAATTTCTAACTCAATTAATAAATTTGAAGTCATTCATAGCTGCAAGGGGGAGCCACTAGGCGATATAAGGATATCTTCCTTTGGAGATAGAGATGTCGGCGCCTGTGTAGATCAGTGGTTAGAGCAGTAGACAGGCAATCGAAAGACCATGGATTGAATGCCAGCGCAGTCCAAAGCGTCCTTTTTTACACAGAAAGATTTTCAAATTCTTAAATATTTGAATTTATTGGCATTATTTGCGATATAAGAGTTTGAAATTGTCTACGAGGACACCTGTCGGCAACTTATCCTATCTGTTACGCGACTAGTGATTCTCCGATGGTGTAGGTAGTAGCAGAAATTTCAAACTCGAATCCCACGGCAGTCCAAAGTTCCTTTTCTCTACAGACAGATTTGCAAATTCTTTAAAATTTAAATTAATGGGCATTATTTGCGTTTAATGAGTTTATATTGTCTACGGGGACACCTGTCGTCAACGTATCCTGTCTGGTACGCGACTAGTGATTCTCCGATAATGTAGGCATTGGAAGAAACTTCAAACACAACTAATTAATTCGAAATCATTTATAGCTGCAAGGCTGAGCCACTAGGCAATATGAGGAGATTTTCCTTTGGAGAAAGAGATGTCGGCGCCTGTATAACTCAGTGGTTAGAGCAGCAGGCCGGGAATCGAACGACCATGGCTCGAATGCCAGCGCAGTCCAAAGCGTCCTTTTGTAAACAGAAAGATTTTCAAATTCTTTAATATTTGAATTTATTGGCATTATATGCGATATAAGAGTTTGAATTTGTCTAGGAAGACAGATGTCCACAACGTATCCTATTTGACACGCGACTAGTACTTCTCCGGTAATGTAGGCTGTGGAAGAAATTTCTAACTCAATTAAGTAATATGAAATCAATTAAACCCGCAAGGCGGAGCCAATCGGCGATATAAGGAGATCTTCCTTTGCAGAAAGAGATGTAGGCGCCTTTATAACTCAGTGGTTAGACCAGCAAGCCGGCAATCGAAAAACCATGGCTCGAATGCCAGCGCAGTCCAAAGCGTCCTTTTGTAAATAGAAAGATTTTCAAATTCTTTAATATTTGAATTTATTGGCATTATTTGCGATATAACAGTTTGAGTTTGTCTAAGAAGACAGATGTCCACAACGTATCCTATTTGACACGCGACTAGTAATTCTCCGGCAATGTAGGCTGTGGAAGAAATTTCGAACTCAATTAATTAATTTGAAATCAATTAAACCCGCAAGGCGGAGCCACTCGGGGATATAAGGAGATCTTCCTTTGGAGAAAGAGATGTCGGCGCCTGTATAACTCAGTGGTTAGAACAGCAGGCCGGCAATCGAAAGACCATGGCTCGAATCCCAGCGCAGTCCAAAGCGTCCTTTTTTACACAGAAAGATTTTCAAATTCTTTAATATTTGAATTTATTGGCATTATTTGCGATATAGAAGTTTGAAATTGTCTAGGAGGACACATGTCCACAACGTATCGTATCTGAAACGCGACTAGTAATTCTCCGATCTTGTAGACCGTGTAAGAAATTTCTAACTCAACTAATTAATTTGAAATCATTCATAGCTGCAAGGGGGAGCCACTAGGCGATATAAGGATATCTTCCTTTGGAGACAGAGATGGCGGCGCCTGTGTAGATCAGTTGTTAGAGCAGTAGCCTGGGAATCGAAAGACCATGGATCGAATGCCAGCGCAGTCCAAAGCGTCCTTTTTTACACAGAAAGATTTTCAAATTCTTTAATATTTGAATTTATTGGCATTATTTGCGATATAAGAGTTTGAAATTTTCTACGAAGACACCTGTCGGCAACGTATCCTATCTGTTACGCGACTAGTGATTCTCCGATGGTGTAGGTAGTAGCAGAAATTTCAAACTCGATTCCCAGCGCAGTCCAAAGTGCCTTTTCTCTACAGACAGATTTGCAAATTCTTTAAAATTTAAATTAATGGGCATTATTTGCGATTAATGAATTTATATTGTCTACGGGGACACCTGTCGGCAACATATCCTGTCTGGTACGCGACTAGTGATTCTCCAATAATGTAGGCATTGGAAGAAATTTCAAACACAACTAATTAATTCGAAATCATTTATAGCTGCAAGGCTGAGCCACTAGGCGATATAAGGAGATCTTCCTCTGGAGAAAGAGATGTCGGCTCCTGTGTAGCTCAGTGGTTAGAGCAGTAGACAGGCAATCGAAAGATCATGGATCGAATGCCAGCGCCGTCCAAAGTGTCCTTTATTACACAGGAAGATTTTCAAATTCTTTAATATTTGAATTTATTGGCATTATTTGCGATATAAGAGTTTGAATTTGTCTACGAGGACACCTGTCGGCAACTTATCCTATCTGTTAAGCGACTTGTGATTCTCCGATGGTGTAGGTAGTAGCAGAAATTTCAAACTCGAATCCCACGGCAGTCCAAAGTTCCTTTTCTCTACAGACAGATTTGCAAATTCTTTAAAATTTAAATTAATGGGCATTATTTGCGTTTAATGAGTTTATATTGTCTACGGGGACACCTGTCGTCAACGTATCCTGTCTGGTACGCGACTAGTGATTCTCCGATAATGTAGGCATTGGAAGAAATTGCAAACACAACTAATTAATTCGAAATCAGTTACAGCTGCAAGGCTGAGCCACTAGGCGATATGAGGAAATCTTCCTTTGGAGAAAGAGATGTCGGCTCCTGTGTAGCTCAGTGGTTAGAGCAGTAGACAGGCAATCGAAAGATCATGGATCGAATGCCAGCGCAGTCCAAAGCGTCCTTTATTACACAGGAAGATTTTCAAATTCTTTAATATTTGAATTTATTGGCATTATTTGCGATATAAGAGTTTGAAATTGTCTACGTAGACACCTGTCGGCAACTTATCCTATCTGTTACGCGACTAGTGATTCTCCGATGGTGTAGGTTGTAGCAGAAATTTCAAACTCGAATCCCAGCGCAGTCCAAAGTGCCTTTTCTCTACAGACAGATTTGCAAATTCTTTAAAATTTATATTAATGGGCATTATTTGCGATTAATGAGTATATATTGTCTACGGGGACACCTGTCGGCAACGTATCCTATCTGATACGCGACTAGCGATTCTCCGATAATGTAGGCAGTGTAAGAAATTTCTAACTGAACTAAATAATTTGAAATCATTTATAGCTGCAAGGCTGAGCCACTAGGCTATATAAGGAGATCTTCCTGTGGAGAAAGAGACGTCTACGCCTGTGTAGCTCAGTGGTTAGAGCAGTAGACCGGCAATCGAAAGACCATGGCTCGAATCCCAGCGCAGTCCAAAGCGTCCTTTTTTACACATAAAGATTTTCAAATTCTTTAATATTTGAATTTATTGGCATTATTTGCGATATAAGAGTTTGAAATTGTCTACGAGGACACCTGTCGGCAACTTATCCTATCTGTTACGCGACTAGTGATTCTCCGATGGTGTAGGTAGTAGCAGAAATTTCAAACTCGAATCCCACGGCAGTCCAAAGTTCCTTTTCTCTACAGACAGATTTGCAAATTCTTTAAAATTTAAATTAATGGGCATTATTTGCGTTTAATGAGTTTATATTGTCTACGGGGACACCTGTCGTCAACGTATCCTGTCTGGTACGCGACTAGTGATTCTCCGATAATGTAGGCATTGGAAGAAATTGCAAACACAACTAATTAATTCGAAATCAGTTACAGCTGCAAGGCGGAGCCACTAGGCGATATATGGAGATCTTCCTTTGGAGAAAGAGATGTCGGCACCTGTGTAGCTCAGTGGTTAGAGCAGTAGACAGGCAATCGAAAGACCATGGATCGAATGCCAACGCAGTCCATAGCGTCCTTTATTACACAGGAAGATTTTCAAATTCTTTAATATTTGAATTTATTGGCATTATTTGCGATATAAGAGTTTGAATTTGTCTACGAGGACACCTGTCGGCAACTTATCCTATCTGTTACGCGACTAGTGATTCTCCGATGGTGTAGGTAGCAGCAGAAATTTCAAACTCGATTCCCAGCGCAGTCCAAAGTTCCTTTTCTCTACAGACAGATTTGCAAATTCTTTAAAATTTAAATTAATGGGCATTATTTGCGATTAATGAGTTTATATTGTCTACGGGGACACCTGTCGGAACGTATCCTGTCTGGTACGCGACTAGTGATCCTCCGATAATGTAGGCATTGGAAGAAACTTCAAACACAACAAATTAATTCGAAATAATTTATAGCTGCAAGGCTGAGCCACTAGACTATAGAAGGAGATCTTCCTGTGGAGAAAGAGATGTCCTCACCTGTGTAGCTCAGTGGTTAGAGCAGTAGACCGGCAATCGAAAGAAAATGGCTCGAATCCCATCGCAGTCCAAAGCGTCCTTTCTTACACAGAAAGGTTTTAAAATTCTGTAATATTTGAATTTATTGGCATTATTTGCGATATAAGAGTTTGCAATTGTCTAGGAGGACACATGTTCGCAACGTATCCTATGTGAAACGCGACTAGTAATTCTCCGATCTTTTAGACAGTGGAAGAAATTTCTAACTCAACTAATTAATTTGAAATCATTCATAGCTGCAAGGGGGAGCCACTAGGCAATATGAGGAGATCTTCCTTTGGAGAAAGAGATGTCGGCACCTGTGTAGATCAGTGGTTAGAGCAGTAGACAGGCAATCGAAAGATCATGGATCGAATGCCAGCGCAGTCCAAAGCGTCCTTTATTACACAGGAAGATTTTCAAATTCTTTAATATTTGAATTTATTGGCATTATATGCGATATAAGAGTTTGAATTTGTCTAGGAAGACAGATGTCCACAACGTATCCTATTTGACACGCGACTAGTACTTCTCCGGTAATGTAGGCTGTGGAAGAAATTTCTAACTCAATTAAGTAATATGAAATCAATTAAACCCGCAAGGCGGAGCCAATCGGCGGCATAAGGAGATCTTCCTTTGGAGAAAGAGATGTAGGCGCCTTTATAACTCAGTGGTTAGACCAGCAAGCCGGTAATCGAAATACCATGGCTCGAATGCCAGCGCAGTCCAAAGCGTCCTTTTTTAAACAGAAAGATTTTCAAATTCTTTAATATTTGAATTTATTGGCATTATTTGCGATATAACAGTTTGAGTTTGTCTAAGAAGACAGATGTCCACAACGTATCCTATTTGACACGCGACTAGTAATTCTCCGGCAATGTAGGCTGTGGAAGAAATTTCGAACTCAATTAATTAATTTGAAATCAATTAAACCCGCAAGGCGGAGCCACTCGGGGATATAAGGAGATCTTCCTTTGGAGAAAGAGATGTCGGCGAGTTAATAACACAGTCGTTAAAGCACAAAGCCGACAATCGAAAGACCATCTCTCGAATCCCGTAGCAGTCAAAAGCGTCCTTTTTTACACAGGAAGATTTTCAAATTCTTTCATATTTGAATTTATTGGCATTATTTGCGATATAGAAGTTTGAAATTGTCTAGGAGGACACATGTCCACAACGTATCCTATCTGAAACGCGACTAGTAATTCTCCGATCTTGAAGACAGTGTAAGAAATTTCTAACTCAACTAATTAATTTGAAATCATTCATAGCTGCACGGGGGAGCCACTAGGCGATATAAGCATATCTTCCTTTGGAGACAGAGATGGCGGCGCCTGTGTAGGTCAGTGCTTAGAGCAGTAGACAGGCCATCGAAAGACCATGGATCGAATGCCAGCGCAGTCCAAAGCGTCCTTTTTTACACAGAAAGATTTTCAAATTCTTTAATATTTGAATTTATTGGCATTATTTGCGATATAAGAGTTTGAAATTTTCTACGAAGACACCTGTCGGCAACTTATCCTATCTGTTACGCGACTAGTGATTCTCCGATGGTGTAGGTAGTAGCAGAAATTTCAAACTCGAATCCCAGCGCAGTCCAAAGTGCCTTTTCTCTACAGACAGATTTGCAAATTCTTTAAAATTTAAATTAATGGGCATTATTTGCGATTAATGAGTATATATTGTCTACGGGGACACCTGTCGGCAACGTATCCTGTCTGGTACGCGACTAGTGATTCTCCGATAATGTAGGCATTGGAAGAAATTTCAAACACAACTAATTAATTCGAAATCATATATAGCTGCAAGGCTGAGCCACTAGGCGATATATGGAGATCTTCCTTTGGAGAAAGAGATGTCGGCACCTGTGTAGCTCAGTGGTTAGAGCAGTAGACAGGCAATCGAAAGACCATGAATCGAATGCCATCGCAGTCCCAAGCGTCCTTTATTACACAGAAAGATTTTCAAATTCTTTAATATTTGAATTTATTGGCATTATTTGCGATATAAGAGTTTGAAATTGTCTACGAGGACACCTGTCGGCAACTTATCCTATCTGTTACTCGACTAGTGATTCTGCGATGGTGTAGGTTGTGGCATAAATTTCAAACTCGAATCCCAGCGCAGTCCAAAGTGCCTTTTCTCTACAGACAGATTTGCAAATTCATTAAAATTTAAATTAATGGGCATTATTTGCGATTAATGAGTTTATATTGTCTACGGGGACACCTGTCGGCAACGTATCCTGTCTGGTACGCGCCTAGTGATTCTCCAATAATGTAGGGATTGGAAGAAATTTCAAACACAACTAATTAATTCGAAATCATTTATAGCTGCAAGGCTGAGCCACTAGGCTATATAAGGAGATCTTCCTGTGGAGAAAGAGATGTCGGCACCTGTGTAGCTCAGTGGTTAGAGCAGTAGACAGGCAATCGAAAGACCATGAATCGAATGCCAGCGCAGTCCAAAGCGTCCTTTATTACACAGGAAGATTGTCAAATTCTTTAATATTTGAATTTATTGGCATTATTTGCGATATAAGAGTTTGCAATTGTCTAGGAGGACACATGTCCGCAACGTATCCTATCTGACACGCGACTGGTAATTCTCCGGTAATGTAGGCTGTGGAAGAAATTTCTAACTCAATTAATAAATTTGAAATCATCCATAGCTGCAAGGGGGAGCCACTAGGCGATATAAGGATATCTTCCTTTGGAGATAGAGATGTCGGCGCCTGTGTAGGTCAGTGCTTAGAGCAGTAGACAGGCCATCGAAAGACCATGGCTCGAATGCCAGCGCAGTCCAAAGCGTCCTTTTTTACACAGAAAGATTTTCAAATTCTTAAATATTTGAATTTATTGGCATTATTTGCGATATAAGAGTTTGAAATTGTCTACGAGGACACCTGTCGGCAACTTATCCTATCTGTTACGCGACTAGTGATTCTCCGATGGTGTAGGTAGTAGCAGAAATTTCAAACTCGAATCCCAGCGCAGTCCAAAGTTCCTTTTCTCTACAGACAGATTTGCAAATTCTTTAAAATTTAAATTAATGGGCATTATTTGCGTTAAATGAGTTTATTTTGTCTACGGGGACACCTGTCGTCAACGTATCCTGTCTGGTACGCGACTAGTGATTCTCCGATAATGTAGGCATTGGAAGAAATTGCAAACACAACTAATTAATTCTAAATCATTTATCGCTGCACGGCTGAGCCACTAGGCAATATGAGGAGATTTTCCTTTGGAGAAAGAGATGTCGGCGCCGGTATACCTCAGTGGTTAGAGCAGCAGGCCGGGAATCGAACGACCATGGCTCGAATGCCAGCGCAGTCCAAAGTGTCCTTTATTACACAGGAAGATTTTCAAATTCTTTAATATTTAAATTTATTGGCAATATCTGCGATATAAGAGTTTGCAATTGTCTAGGAGGACACATGTCCGCAACGTATCCTATTCGACACGCGACTAGTAATTCTCCGATAATGTAGGCTGTGGAAGAAATTTCTAACTGTATTAATTAATTTAAAATCAATTAATCCGCCAAGGCGGAGCCACTCGGCGACATAAGGAGATCTTCCTTTGGAGAAAGAGATGTCGGCGCCTGTATAACTCAGTGGTTAGAACAGCAGGCCGGCAATCGAAAGACCATGGCTCGAATCCCAGCGCAGTCCAAAGCGTCCTTTTTTACACAGAAAGATTTTCAAATTCTTTAATATTTGAATTTATTGGCATTATTTGCGATATAGAAGTTTGAAATTGTCTAGGAGGACACATGTGCACAACGTATCCTATCTGAAACGCGACTAGTAATTCTCCGATCTTGTAGACAGTGTAAGAAATTTCTAACTCAACTAATTAATTTGAAATCATTCATAGCTGAAAGGGGGAGCCACTAGGCGATATAAGGATAACTTCCTTTGGAGATAGAGATGTCGGCGCCTGTGTAGATCAGTGGTTAGAGCAGTAGACAGGCAATCGAAAGATCATGGATCGAATGCCAGCGCAGTCCAAAGCGTCCTTTATTACACAGGAAGATTTTCAAATTCTTTAATATTTGAATTTATTGGCATTATTTGCGATATAAGAGTTTGAAATTGTCTACGAGGACACCTGTCGGCAACTTATCCTATCTGTTACGAAACTAGTGATTCTCCGATGGTGTAGGTAGTAGCAGAAATTTGAAACTCGAATCCCAGCGCAGTCCAAAGTGCCTTTTCTCTACAGACAGATTTGCAAATTCTTTAAAATTTAAATTAATGGGCATTATTTGCGATTAATGAGTATATATTGTCTACGGGGACACCTGTCGGCAACGTATCCTGTCTGGTACGCGACTAGTGATTCTCCGATAATGTAGGCATTGGAAGAAATTTCAAACACAACTAATTAATTCGAAATCATTTATAGCTGCAAGGTTGAGCCACTAGGCGATATAAGGAGATCTTCCTCTGGAGAAAGAGATGTCGGCTCCTGTGTAGCTCAGTGGTTAGAGCAGTAGACAGGCAATCGAAAGACCATGGATCGAATGCCAGCGCATTCCAAAGCGTCCTTTTTTACACAGAAAGATTTTCAAATTCTTTAATATTTGAATTTATTGGCATTATTTGCGATATAGAAGTTTGAAATTGTCTAGGAGGACACATGTGCACAACGTATCCTATCTGAAACGCGACTAGTAATTCTCCGATCTTGTAGACAGTGTAAGAAATTTCTAACTCAACTAATTAATTTGAAATCATTCATAGCTGAAAGGGGGAGCCACTAGGCGATATAAGGATAACTTCCTTTGGAGATAGAGATGTCGGCGCCTGTGTAGATCAGTGGTTAGAGCAGTAGACAGGCAATCGAAAGATCATGGTTCGAATCCCAGCGCAGTCCAAAGGGACCTTTATTACGCTGTAAGATTTTCGAATTCTTGAATATTAGAGTGTATTTGCATTATTTGCGATATAAGAGTTTGAATTTTGTCTACGAGGACACCTGTCGGCAACTTATCCTATATTTTACGCATCTAGTTTTTCTCCGTTGGTGTAGGTAGTGGCATAAATTTCATACTCGAATCCCAGCGCAGTCCAAAGTGCCTTTTCTCTACAGACAGATTTGCAAATTCTTTAAAATTTAAATTAATGGGCATTATTTGCGATTAATGAGTATATATTGTCTACGGGGACACCTGTCGGCAACGTATCCTGTCTGGTACGCGACTAGTGATTCTCCGATAATGTAGGCATTGGAAGAAATTTCAAACACAACTAATTAATTCGAAATCATTTATAGCTGCAAGGCTGAGCCACTAGGCGATATAAGGAGATCTTCCTCTGGAGAAAGAGATGTCGGCTCCTGTGTAGCTCAGTGGTTAGAGCAGTAGACAGGCAATCGAAAGACCATGGAATGAATGCCAGCGCAGTCCAAAGCGTCCTTTTTTACACAGAAAGATTTTCAAATTCTTAAATATTTGAATTTATTGGCATTATTTGCGATATAAGAGTTTGAAATTGTCTACGAGGACACCTGTCGGCAACTTATCCTATCTGTTACGCGACTAGTGATTCTCCGATGGTGTAGGTAGTAGCAGAAATTTCAAACTCGATTCCCAGCGCAGTCCAAAGTTCCTTTTCTCTACAGACAGATTTGCAAATTCTTTAAAATTTAAATTAATGGGCATTATTTGCGATTAATGAGTTTATATTGTCTACGGGGACACCTGTCGGAACGTATCCTGTCTGGTACGCGACTAGTGATCCTCCGATAATGTAGGCATTGGAAGAAACTTCAAACACAACTAATTAATTCGAAATCATTTATAGCTGCAAGGCTGAGCCACTAGGCGATATAAGGAGATCTTCCTCTGGAGAAAGAGATGTCGGCTCCTGTGTATCTCAGTGGTTAGAGCAGTAGACAGGCAATCGAAAGACCATGGCTCGAATCCCAGCGCAGTCCAAAGCGTCCTTTTTTACACAGAAAGATTTTCAAATTCTTTAATATTTGAATTTATTGTCATTATAAGCGATATAGAAGTTTGAAATTGTCTAAGATGGCACATGTCCACAACGTATCCTATGTGAAACGCGACTAGTAATTCTCCGATCTTTTAGTCAGTGAAAGAAATTTCAAACACAACTAATTAATTCGAAATCATTTATAGCTGCAAGGCTGAGCCACTATGCGATATAAGGAGATCTTCCTTTGGAGAAAGAGATGTCGGCAAATGTGAAGCTCAGTGGTTAGAGCAGTAGCCAGGCAATCGAAAGATCATAGATCGAATGCCAGCGCAGTCCAAAGCGTCCTTTATTACACAGGAAGATTTTCAAATTCTTTAATATTTGAATTTATTGGCATTATTTGCGATATAAGAGTTTGCAATTGTCTAGGAGGACAAATGTCCGCAACGCATCCTATCTGACACGCGACTGGTAATTCTCCGGTAATGTAGGCTGTGGAAGAAATTTCTAACTCAATTAATAAATTTGAAGTCATTCATAGCTGCAAGGGGGAGCCACTAGGCGATATAAGGATATCTTCCTTTGGAGATAGAGATGTCGGCGCCTGTGTAGGTCAGTGGTTAGAGCAGTAGACAGGCAATCGAAAGACCATGGCTCGAATGCCAGCCCAGTCCAAAGCGTCCTTTTTTACACAGAAAGATTTTCAAATTCTTTAATATTTGAATTTATTGGCATTATTTGCGATATAAGTGTTTGAAATTGTCTACGAGGACACCTGTCGGCAACTTATCCTATCTGTTACGCGACTTGTGATTCTCCGATGGTGTAGGTAGTAGCAGAAATTTCAAACTCGAATCCCACGGCAGTCCAAAGTTCCTTTTCTCTACAGACAGATTTGCAAATTCTTTAAAATTTAAATTAATGGGCATTATTTGCGTTTAATGAGTTTATATTGTCTACGGGGACACCTGTCGTCAACGTATCCTGTCTGGTACGCGACTAGTGATTCTCCGATAATGTAGGCATTGGAAGAAATTGCAAACACAACTAATTAATTCGAAATCAGTTACAGCTGCAAGGCTGAGCCACTAGGCGATATGAGGAAATCTTCCTTTGGAGAAAGAGATGTCGGCGCCTGTATAACTCAGTGGTTAGAGCAGCAGGCCGGGAATCGAAAGACCATGGCTCGAATGCCAGCGCAGTCCAAAGCGTCCTTTTTTACACAGAAAGATTTTCAAATTCTTTAATATTTGAATTTATTGGCATTATATGCGATATAAGAGTTTGAATTTGTCTAGGAAGACAGATGTCCACAACGTATCCTATTTGACACGCGACTAGTACTTCTCCGGTAATGTAGGCTGTGGAAGAAATTTCTAACTCAATTAAGTAATATGAAATCAATTAAACCCGCAAGGCGGAGCCAATCGGCGATATAAGGAGATCTTCCTTTGGAGAAAGAGATGTAGGCGCCTTTATAACTCAGTGGTTAGACCAGCAAGCCGGTAATCGAAATACCATGGCTCGAATGCCAGCGCAGTCCAAAGCGTCCTTTTTTAAACAGAAAGATTTTCAAATTCTTTAATATTTGAATTTATTGGCATTATTTGCGATATAACAGTTTGAGTTTGTCTAAGAAGACAGATGTCCACAACGTATCCTATTTGACACGCGACTAGTAATTCTCCGGCAATGTAGGCTGTGGAAGAAATTTCGAACTCAATTAATTAATTTGAAATCAATTAAACCCGCAAGGCGGAGCCACTCGGGGATATAAGGAGATCTTCCTTTGGAGAAAGAGATGTCGGCGCCTGTATAACTCAGTGGTTAGAACAGCAGGCCGGCAATCGAAAGACCATGGATCGAATCCCAGCGCAGTCCAAAGCGTCCTTTTTAAAAAGAAAGATTTTAAAATTATTTAATATTTTAAATTATTGGGATTATTTGCGATATAGAAGTTTGAAATTGTCTAGGAGGACACATGTCCACAACGTATCGTATCTGAAACGCGACTAGTAATTCTCCGATCTTGTAGACCGTGTAAGAAATTTCTAACTCAACTAATTAATTTGAAATCATTCATAGCTGCAAGGGGGAGCCACTAGGCGATATAAGGATATCTTCCTTTGGAGACAGAGATGGCGGCGCCTGTGTAGGTCAGTGCTTAGAGCAGTAGACAGGCCATCGAAAGACCATGGATCGAATGCCAGCGCAGTCCAAAGCGTCCTTTTTTACACAGAAAGATTTTCAAATTCTTTAATATTTGAATTTATTGGCATTATTTGCGATATAAGAGTTTGAAATTTTCTACGAAGACACCTGTCGGCAACTTATCCTATCTGTTACGCGACTAGTGATTCTCCGATGGTGTAGGTAGTAGCAGAAATTTCAAACTCGAATCCCAGCGCAGTCCAAAGTGCCTTTTCTCTACAGACAGATTTGCAAATTCTTTAAAATTTAAATTAATGGGCATTATTTGCGATTAATGAATTTATATTGTCTACGGGGACACCTGTCGGCAACATATCCTGTCTGGTACGCGACTAGTGATTCTCCAATAATGTAGGCATTGGAAGAAATTTCAAACACAACTAATTAATTTGAAATCATTTATAGCTGCAAGACGGAGCAACTAGGCGATATATGGAGATCTTCCTTTGGAGAAAGAGATGTCGGCAAATGTGAAGCTCAGTGGTTAGAGCAGTAGCCAGGCAATCGAAAGACCATGGATCGAATGCCAGCGCAGTCCAAAGCGTCCTTTATTACACAGGAAGATTTTCAAATTCTTTAATATTTGAATTTATTGGCATTATTTGCGATATAAGAGTTTGAAATTGTCTACGAGGACACCTGTCGGCAACTTATCCTATCTGTTACGCGACTAGTGATTCTCCGATGGTGTAGGTAGTAGCAGAAATTTCAAACTCGATTACCAGCGCAGTCCAAAGTTCCTTTTCTCTACAGACAGATTTGCAAATTCTTTAAAATTTAAATTAATGGGCATTATTTGCGTTTAATGAGTTTATATTGTCTACGGGGACACCTGTCGTCAACGTATCCTGTCTGGTACGCGACTAGTGATTCTCCGATAATGTAGGCATTGGAAGAAATTGCAAACACAACTAATTAATTCGAAATCAGTTACAGCTGCAAGGCTGAGCCACTAGGCGATATGAGGAAATCTTCCTTTGGAGAAAGAGATGTCGGCTCCTGTGTAGCTCAGTGGTTAGAGCAGTAGACAGGCAATCGAAAGACCATGGCTCGAATGCCAGCGCCGTCCAAAGTGTCCTTTATTACACAGGAAGATTTTCAAATTCTTTAATATTTGAATTTATTGGCATTATTTGCGATATAAGAGTTTGAATTTGTCTACGAGGACACCTGTCGGCAACTTATCCTATCTGTTACGAGAATTGTGATTCTCCGATTGTTTTGGTTGTTGCTGAAATTTCAAACTCGAATCCCAGCGCAGTCCAAAGTGCCTTTTCTCTACAGACAGATTTGCAAATTCTTTAAAATTTATATTAATGGGCATTATTTGCGATTAATGAGTTTATATTGTCTACGGGGACACCTGTCGGCAACGTATCCTGTCTGGTACGCGCCTAGTGATTCTCCAATAATGTAGGCATTGGAAGAAATTACAAACACAACTAATTAATTCGAAATCATTTATAGCTGCAAGGCTGAGCCAATAGGCGATATAAGGAGATCTTCCTCTGGAGAAAGAGATGTCGGCTCCTGTGTAGCTCAGTGGTTAGAGCAGTAGACAGGCAATCGAAAGATCATGGATCGAATGTCAGCGCAGTCCAAAGCGTCCTTTATTACACAGGAAGATTGTCAAATTCTTTAATATTTGAATTTATTGGCATTATTTGCGATATAAGAGTTTGCAATTGTCTAGGAGGACACATGTCCGCAACGTATCCTATCTGACACGCGACTGGTAATTCTCCGGTAATGTAGGCTGTGGAAGAAATTTCTAACTCAATTAATAAATTTGAAATCATTCATAGCTGCAAGGGGGAGCCACTAGGCGATATAAGGATATCTTCCTTTGGAGATAGAGATGTCGGCGCCTGTGTAGATCAGTTGTTAGAGCAGTAGACAGGCAATCGAAAGACCAAGGATCGAATGCCAGCGCAGTCCAAAGCGTCCTTTTTTACACAGAAAGATTTTCAAATTCTTTAATATTTGAATTTATTGGCATTATTTGCGATATAAGAGTTTGAAATTGTCTACGAGGACACCTATCGGCAACGTATCCTATCTGTTACGCGACTAGTGATTCTCCGATGGTGTAGGTAGTAGCAGAAATTTCAAACTCGAATCCCAGCGCAGTCCAAAGCTCCTTTTCTCTACAGACAGATTTGCAAATTCTTTAAAATTTAAATTAATGGGCATTATTTGCGTTTAATGAGTTTATTTTGTCTACGGGGACACCTGTCGTCAACGTATCCTGTCTGGTACGCGACTAGTGATTCTCCGATAATGTAGGCATTGGAAGAATTTGCAAACACAACTAATTAATTCGAAATCATTTATAGCTTCAAGGCTGAGCCACTAGGCGATATGAGGAAATCTTCCTTTGGAGAAAGAGATGTCGGCGCCTGTATAACTCAGTGGTTAGAACAGCAGGCCGGCAATCGAAAGACCATGGCTCGAATCCCAGCGCAGTCCAAAGCGTCCTTTTTTACACAGAAAGATTTTCAAATGCTTTAATATTTAAATTTATTGGCATTATATGCGATTTAAGAGTTTGCAATTGTCTCGGAGGACACATGCCCGCAACGTATCCTATTTGACACGCGACTAGTAATTCTCCGATAATGTAGGCTGTGGAAGAAATTTCTATCTCAATTAATTAATTTAAAATCAATTAAACCCCCAAGGCGGAGCCACTCGGCGATATAAGGAGATCTTCCTTTGGAGAAAGAGATGTCGGCGCCTGTATAACTCAGTGGTTAGAGCAGCAAGCCGGGAATCGAAAGACCATGGCTCGAATCCCAGCGCAGTCCAAAGCGTCCTTTTTTACACAGGAAGATTTTCAAATTCTTTCATATTTGAATTTATTGGCATTATTTGCGATTTAAGAGTTTGAAATTGTCTCGGATGTCACATGTCCACAACGTATCCTATCTGAAACGCGACTAGTAATTCTCCGATCTTGTAGACAGTGTAAGAAATTTCTAAATCAACTAATTAATTTGAAATCATTCATAGCTGCAAGGGGTAGCCACTCGGCGATATAAGGATATCTTCCTTTGGAGATAGAGATGTCGGCGCCTGTGTAGATCAGTGGTTAGAGCAGTAGACAGGCAATCGAAAGATCATGGATCGTATGCCAGCGCCGTCCAAAGTGTCCTTTATTACACAGGAAGATTTTCAAATTCTTTAATATTTGAATTTATTGGCATTATTTGCGATATAAGAGTTTGAATTTGTCTACGAGGACACCTGTCGGCAACTTATCCTATCTGTTATGCGACTTGTGATTCTCCGATGGTGTAGGTAGTAGCAGAAATTTCAAACTCGAATCCCAGCGCAGTCCAAAGTTACTTTTCTCTACAGACAGATTTGCAAATTCTTTAAAATTTAAATTAATGGGCATTATTTGCGATTAATGAGTTTATATTGTCTACGGGGACATCTGTGTAGCTCAGTGGTTAGAGCAGTAGCCAGGCAATCGAAAGACCATGGCTTTAATCCCAGAGCAGGCAAAGCTCCCTTTTTTACATTTAAAGATTTTCAAATCCTTTAATATTTGAATTTATTGGCATTATTTGCGAGATAGAAGTTTGAAATTGTCTAGGAGTACACATGTCCACAACTTATCCTATCTCAAACGTGACTAGTAATTCTCCGATCTTGTAGACAGTGTAAGAAATTTCTAACTCAACTAATTAATTTGAAATCATTCATAGCTGCAAGGCTGAGCCACTAGGCTATATGAGGAGATCTTCCTTTGCAGAAAGAGATGTCGGCGCCTGTATAACTCAGTGGTTAGAGCAGTAAGCCGGCAATCGAAAGACCATGGAATGAATGCCAGCGCAGTCCAAAGCGTCCTTTTTTACACAGAAAGATTTTCAAATCCTTTAATATTTGAATTTATTGGCATTTCTTGCGGTATAAGAGTTTAAAATTGTCTACAAGGAGACCTGTCGGCAACTTATCATATCTGTTACGCGACTAGTGATTCTCCGATGGTGTAGGTAGTAGCAGAAATTTCAAACTCGAATCCCAGCGCAGTCCAAAGTGCCTTTTCTCTACAGACAGATTTGCAAATTCTTCAAAATTTAAATTAATGGGCATTATTTGCGATTAATGAGTTTATATTGTCTTTGGGGACACCTGTCTGCAACGTATCCTGTCCGGTACGCGACTAGTGATTCTCCGATAATGTAGGCATTGGAAGAAATTTCCAACACAACTAATTAATTCGAAATCATTTATAGCTGCAAGGTTGAGCCACTAGGCGATATAAGGAGATCTTCCTTTGGAGAAAGAGATGTCCGCACCTGTGTAGCTCAGTGGTTAGAGCAGTAGACCGGCAATCGAAAGAAAATGGCTCGAATCCCATCGCAGTCCAAAGCGTCCTTTCTTACACAGAAAGGTTTTAAAATTCTGTAATATTTGAATTTAGTGGCATTATTTGCGATATAGAAGTTTGAAATTGTCTAGGAGGACACATGTCCACAACTTATCCTATCTCAAACGCGACTAGTAATTCTCCGATCTTGTAGACAGTGTAAGAAATTTCTAACTCAACTAATTAATTTGAAATCATTCATAGATGCAAGGGGGAGCCACTCGGCGATATAAGGAGATTTTCCTTTGGAGAAAGAGATGTCGGCGCCTGTGTAGGTGAGTGGTTAGAGCAGTAGACAGGCAATCGAAAGACCATGGCTCGAATGCGCGCCCAGTCCAAAGCGTCCTTTTTTACACAGAAAGATTTTCAAATTCTTTAATGTTTGAATTTATTGGCATTATTTGCGATATAAGAGTTTGAAATTGTCTACGAGGACACCGGTCGGAACGTATCCTGTCTGGTACGCGACTAGTGATTCTCCGATAATGTAGACAGTGTAAGAAATTTCTAACTCAACTAATTAATTTGAAATCATTCATAGCTGCAAGGCTGAGCCACTAGGCTATATGAGGAGATCTTCCTTTGCAGAAAGAGATGTCGGCGCCTGTGTAGCTCAGTGGTTAGAGCAGTAGACAGGCAATCGAAAGACCATGGCTTGAATCCCAGCGCAGTCCAAAGCGTCCTTTTTTACACAGAAAGATTTACAAATTCTTTAATATTTGAATTTATTGGCATTATTTGCGATATAAGAGTTTGAAATTGTCTACAAGGAGACCTGTCGGCAACTTATCCTATCTGTTACGCGAATAGTGATTCTCCGACGGTTTAGGTAGTAGCAGAAATTTCAAACTCGAATCCCAGCGCAGTCCAAAGTGCCTTTTCTCTACAGACAGATTCGCAAATTCTTTAAAATTTAAATTAATGGGCATTATTTGCGATTAATGTGTTTATATTGTCTACGGGGACACCTGTCGGCAACGTATCCTTTCTGGTACGCGACTAATGATTCTCCGATAATGTAGGCATTGGAAGAAATTTCAAACACAACTAATTAATTTGAAATCATTTATAGCTGCAAGGCTGAGCCACCAGGCGATATGAGGAGATCTTCCTTCGGAGACAGAGATGTCGCCACTTGTGTAGCTCAGTGGTTGGAGAAGTAGACCGTCAATCGAAAGAACATGGCTCGAATCCCAGCGCAGTCCAAAGAGTCCTTTTTTACACAGAATGATTATCAAATTCTTTATTATTTGAATTTATTGGCATTATTTGCGATATAAGAGTTTGAAATTGTCTACGAAGACACCTGTCGGCAACGTATCCTATTGGACACAAGAATCGTAGTTCTTCGAGTATGTAGGCCGTGGAAGAAATTTCTAACTCAATTAATTAATTTGAAATCAATTAAACCCGCAAGGCGGAGCCACTAGTCGATATAAGGAGATCTTCCTTTGGAGAAAGAGTTGTCGTCGCCTGTGTAGCTCAGTGGTTAGAGCAGTAGACAGGCAATCGAAAGACCATGGCTTGAATCCCAGCGCAGTCCAAAGCGTCCTTTTTGACACAGAAAGAAATTCAAATTCTTTAATGTTTGAATTTATTGGCATTATTTGCGATATAAGAGTTTGAAATGGTCTACGAGGACACCTGTCGGCAACTTATCGTATCTGTTACGCGAATAGTGATTCTCCGACGGTTTAGGTAGTAGCAGAAATTTCAAACTCGAATCCCAGCGCAGTCCAAAGTGCCTTTTCTCTACAGACAGATTTGCAAATTCTTTAAAATTTAAATTAATGGGCATTATTTGCGATTAATGTGTTTATACTGTCTACGGGGACACCTGTCGGCAGCGTATCCTTTCTGGTACGCGACTAATGATTCTCCGATAATGTAGGCATTGGAAGAAATTTCAAACACAACTAATTAATTTGAAATCATTTATAGCTGCAAGGCTGAGCCACCAGGCGATATAAGGAGATCTTCCTTTGGAGTTAGAAATGTCGGCGCCTGTATAAATCAGTGGTTAGAGCATTAGACCGGGAAACGAATGTCCATGGCTCGAATGTCAGCGCAGTCCGAAGCGTCCTTTTTTACACAGAAAGATTTTCAAATTCTTTAATATTTGAATTTATTGGCATTATTTGCGATATAAGAGTTTGAAATTGTCTACGAAGACACCTGTCGGCAACGTATCCTATTGGACACGCGACTCGTAGTTCTTCGAGTATGTAGGCCGTGGAAGAAATTTCTAACTCAATTAATTAATTTGAAATCAATTAAACCCGCAAGGCGGAGCCACTCGGCGATATAAGGAGATTTTCCTTTGGAGAAAGAGATGTCGGCGCCTGTGTAGCTCAGTGGTTAGAGCAGTAGACACGCAATCGAAAGACCATGGCTTGAATCCCAGGGCATTCCAAAGCGTCCTTTTTTACACAGCAAGAATTACAAATTCTTTAATATTTGAATTTATTGGCACTATTTGCGATATAAGAGTTTGAAATTGTCTACGAGGACACCTGTCGGCAACGTATCATATCTGAAACGCGACTAGTAATTCTCCGATCATGTAGGCAGTGCAAGAACTTTCTAACTCAACTAATTAATTTGAAATCACTTATAGATTCAAGGCGGAGCTACCAGTCGATATAAGGAGATCTTCTTTGGAGAAAGAGTTGTCGTCGCCTGTGTAGCTCAGTGGTTAGAGCAGTAGACAGGCAATCGAAAGACCATGGCTTGAATCCCAGCGCAGTCCAAAGCGTCCTTTTATACACAGGAAGATTTTCAAATTCTTTAATATTTGAATTTATTGGCATTATTTGCGATTTAAGAGTTTGCAATTGTCTCGGAGGACACATTTCCACAACGTATCCTATTTGACACGCGACTAGTACTTCTCCGGTAATGTAGGCTGTGGAAGAAATTTCTAACTCAATTAAGTAATATGAAATCAATTAAACCCGCAAGGCGGAGCCAATCGGCGATATAAGGAGATCTTCCTTTGCAGAAAGACATGTCGGCGCCTGTATAACTCAGTGGTTAGAGCAGCAGGCCGGTAATCGAAAGACCATGGCTCGAATGCCAGCGCAGTCCAAAGCGTCCTTTTTTACACAGAAAGATTTTCAAATTCTTAAATATTTGAATTTATTGGCATTATTTGCGATATAAGAGTTTGAAATTGTCTACGAGGACACCTGTCGGCAACTTATCCTATCTGTTACGCGACTAGTGATTCTCCGATGGTGTAGGTAGTAGCAGAAATTTCAAACTCGATTCCCAGCGCAGTCCAAAGTTCCTTTTCTCTACAGACAGATTTGCAAATTCTTTAAAATTTAAATTAATGGGCATTATTTGCGATTAATGAGTTTATATTGTCTACGAGGACACCTGTCGGCAACGAATCCTATTTGACACGCGACTAGTAATTCTCCGATAATGTAGGCTGTGGAAGAAATTTCTAACTCAATTAATTAATTTCAAATCAATTAAACCCGCAAGGCGGAGCCACTCGGCGATATAAGGAGATCTTCCTTTGGAGTTAGAAATGTCGGCGCCTGTATAAATCAGTGGTTAGACCAGCAAGCCGGGAATCGAAAGACCATGGCTCGAATGCCAGCGTAGTCCACAGCGTCCTTTTTTACACAGAAAGATTTTCAAATTCTTAAATATTTGAATTTATTGGCATTATTTGCGATATAAGAGTTTGAATTTGTCTACGAGGACACCTGTCGGCAACTTATCCTATCTGTTGAGCGACTTGTGATTCTCCGATGGTGTAGGTAGTAGCAGAAATTTCAACCTCGAATCCCAGCGCAGTCCAAAGTGTCCTTTATTACACAGGAAGATTTTCAAATGCTTTAATATTTAAATTTATTGGCATTATATGCGATATAAGAGTTTGCAATTGTCTAGGAGGACACATGTCCGCAACGTATCCTATTTGACTCGCGACTAGTAATTCTCCGATAATGTAGGCTGTGGAATAAATTTCTAACTCAATTAATTAATTTGAAATCAATTAAACCCCCAAGGCGGAGCCACTCGGCGACATAAGGAGATCTTCCTTTGGAGAAAGAGATGTCGGCGCCTGTATAACTCAGTGGTTAGACCAGCAAGCCAGGAATCGAAAGACCATTGCTCGAATGCCAGCGTAGTCCACAGCGTCCTTTTTTGCACAGAAAGATTTTCAAATTCTTTAATATTTGAATTTATTGGAATTATTTTCGATATAAGAGTTTGAATTTGTCTAGGAAGACAGATGTCCACAACGTATCCTATTTGACACGCGACTAGTAATTCTCCGGCAATGTAGGCTGTGGAAGAAATTTCGAACTCAATTAATTAATTTGAAATCAATTAAACCCACAAGGCGGAGCCACTCGGCGATATAAGGAGATCTTCCTTTGGAGAAAGAGATGTCGGCGCCTGTATAACTCAGTGGTTAGAGCAGCATGCCGGCAAACGAAAGACCATGGCTCGAATCCCAGCGCAGTCCAAAGCGTCCTTTTTTACACAGAAAGATTTTCAAATTCTCTAATATTTGAATTTATTGGCATTATTTGCGATATAGAAGTTTGAAATTGTCTAGGAGGACACATGTCCACAACGTATCCTATCTGACACGCGACTGGTAATTCTCCGGTAATGTAGGCTGTGGAAGAAATTTCTAACTCAATTAATAAATTTGAAATCATTCATAGCTGCAAGGGGGAGCCACTAGGCGATATAAGGAGATCTTCCTCTGGAGAAAGAGATGTCGGCTCCTGTGTAGTTCAGTGGTTAGAGCAGTAGACAGGCAATCGAAAGATCATGGATCGAATGCCAGCGCAGTCCAAAGCGTCCTTTATTACACAGGAAGATTTTCAAATTCTTTAATATTTGAATTTATTGGCATTATTTGCGATATAAGAGTTTGCAATTGTCTAGGAGGACACATGTCCGCAACGTATCCTATCTGACACGCGACTGGTAATTCTCCGGTAATGTAGGCTGTGGAAGAAATTTCTAACTCAATTAATAAATTTGAAATCATTCATAACTGCAAGGGGGAGCCACAAGGCGATATAAGGATATCTTCCTTTGGAGATAGAGATGTCGGCGCCTGTGTAGATCAGTTGTTAGAGCAGTAGACAGGCAATCGAAAGACCATGGATCGAATGCCATCGCAGTCCAAAGCGTCCTTTTTTACACAGAAAGATTTTCAAATTCTTTAATATTTGAATTTATTGGCATTATTTGCGATATAAGAGTTTGAAATTGTCTACGAGGACACCTGTCGGCAACGTATCCTATCTGTTACGCGACTAGTGATTCTCCGATGGTGTAGGTAGTAGCAGAAATTTCAAACTCGAATCCCAGCGCAGTCCAAAGTTCCTTTTCTCTACAGACAGATTTGCAAATTCTTTAAAATTTAAATTAAAGGGCATTATTTGCGTTTAATGAGTTTATATTGTCTACGGGGACACCTGTCGTCAACGTATCCTGTCTGGTACGCGACTAGTGATTCTCCGATAATGTAGGCATTGGAAGAAATTGCAAACACAACTAATTAATTCGAAATCATTTATAGCTGCAAGGCTGAGCCACTAGGCGATATGAGGACATCTTCCTTTGGAGAAAGAGATGTCGGCGCCTGTATAACTCAGTGGTTAGAGCAGCAGGCCGGGAATCGAAAGACCATGGCTCGAATGCCAGCGCCGTCCAAAGTGTCCTTTATTACACAGGAAGATTTTCAAATTCTTTAATATTTAAATTTATTGGCATTATATGCGATATAAGAGTTTGCAATTGTCTAGGAGGACACATGTCCGCAACGTATCCTATTTGACTCGCGACTAGTAATTCTCCGATAATGTAGGCTGTGGAATAAATTTCTAACTCAATTAATTAATTTGAAATCAATTAAACCCCCAAGGCGGAGCCACTCGGCGACATAAGGAGATCTTCCTTTGGAGAAAGAGATGTCGGCGCCTGTATAACTCAGTGGTTAGAGCAGCAGGCCGGGAATCGAAAGACCATGGCTCGAATGCCAGCGCAGTCCAAAGCGTCCTTTTTTACACAGGAAGATTTTCAAATTCTTTAATATTTGAATTTATTGGCATTATTTGCGATATAAGAGTTTGAATTTGTCTAGGAAGACAGATGTCCACAACGTATCCTATCTGAAACGCGACTAGTAATTCTCCGATGGTGTAGGTAGTAGCAGAAATTTCAAACTCGAATCCCAGCGCAGTCCAAAGTGCCTTTTCTCTACAGACAGATTTGCAAATTCTTTAAAATTTATATTAATGGGCATTATTTGCGATTAATGAGTTTATATTGTCTACGGGGACACCTGTCGGCAACGTATCCTGTCTGGTACGCGCCTAGTGATTCTCCAATAATGTAGGCATTGGAAGAAATTACAAACACAACTAATTAATTCGAAATCATTTATAGCTGCAAGGCTGAGCCAATAGGCGATATAAGGAGATCTTCCTCTGGAGAAAGAGATGTCGGCTCCTGTGTAGCTCAGTGGTTAGAGCAGTAGACAGGCAATCGAAAGATCATGGATCGAATGTCAGCGCAGTCCAAAGCGTCCTTTATTACACAGGAAGATTGTCAAATTCTTTAATATTTGAATTTATTGGCATTATTTGCGATATAAGAGTTTGCAATTGTCTAGGAGGACACATGTCCGCAACGTATCCTATCTGACACGCGACTGGTAATTCTCCGGTAATGTAGGCTGTGGAAGAAATTTCTAACTCAATTAATAAACTTGAAATCATTCATAGCTGCAAGGGGGAGCCACTAGGCGATATAAGGATATCTTCCTTTGGAGATAGAGATGTCGGCGCCTGTGTAGATCAGTTGTTAGAGCAGTAGACAGGCAATCGAAAGACCAAGGATCGAATGCCAGCGCAGTCCAAAGCGTCCTTTTTTACACAGAAAGATTTTCAAATTCTTTAATATTTGAATTTATTGGCATTATTTGCGATATAAGAGTTTGAAATTGTCTACGAGGACACCTATCGGCAACGTATCCTATCTGTTACGCGACTAGTGATTCTCCGATGGTGTAGGTAGTAGCAGAAATTTCAAACTCGAATCCCAGCGCAGTCCAAAGCTCCTTTTCTCTACAGACAGATTTGCAAATTCTTTAAAATTTAAATTAATGGGCATTATTTGCGTTTAATGAGTTTATTTTGTCTACGGGGACACCTGTCGTCAACGTATCCTGTCTGGTACGCGACTAGTGATTCTCCGATAATGTAGGCATTGGAAGAATTTGCAAACACAACTAATTAATTCGAAATCATTTATAGCTTCAAGGCTGAGCCACTAGGCGATATGAGGAAATCTTCCTTTGGAGAAAGAGATGTCGGCGCCTGTATAACTCAGTGGTTAGAACAGCAGGCCGGCAATCGGAAGACCATGGCTCGAATCCTAGCGCAGTCCAAAGCGTCCTTTTTTACACAGAAAGATTTTCAAATTCTTTAATATTTAAATTTATTGGCATTATATGCGATATAAGAGTTTGCAATTGTCTAGGAGGACACATGTCCGCAACGTATCCTATTTGACACGCGACTAGTAATTCTCCGATAATGTAGGCTGTGGAAGAAATTTCTAACTGTATTAATTAATTTAAAATCAATTAATCCCCCAAGGCGGAGCCACTCGGCGGCATAAGGAGATCTTCCTTTGGAGAAAGAGATGTCGGCGCCTGTATAACTCAGTGGTTAGAACAGCAGGCCGGCAATCGAAAGACCATGGCTCGAATCCTAGCGCAGTCCAAAGCGTCCTTTTTTACACAGAAAGATTTTCAAATTCTTTAATATTTGAATTTATTGGCATTATTTGCGATATAGAAGTTTGAAATTGTCTAGGAGGACACATGTGCACAACGTATCCTATCTGAAACGCGACTAGTAATTCTCCGATCTTGTAGACAGTGTAAGAAATTTCTAACTCAACTAATTAATTTGAAATCATTCATAGCTGAAAGGGGGAGCCACTAGGCGATATAAGGATATCTTCCTTTGGAGATAGAGATGTCGGCGCCTGTGTAGATCAGTGGTTAGAGCAGTAGACAGGCAATCGAAAGACCATGGATCGAATGCCAGCGCATTCCAAAGCGTCCTTTTTTACACAGAATGATTTTCAAATTCTTTAATATTTGAATTTATTGGCATTATTTGCGATATAGAAGTTTGAAATTGTCTCGGATGTCACATGTCCACAACGTATCCTATCTGAAACGCGACTAGGAATTCTCCGATCTTGTAGACAGTGTAAGAAATTTCTAAATCAACTAATTAATTTGAAATCATTAATAGCTGCAAGGGGGAGCAACTAGGCGATATAAGGATAACTTCCTTTGGAGATAGAGATGTCGGCGCCTGTGTAGATCAGTGGTTAGAGCAGTAGACAGGCAATCGAAAGATCATGGCTCGAATGCCAGCGCAGTCCAAAGCGTCCTTTTTTACAGAGAAAGATTTTCGAATTCTTTAATATTTGAGTTTATTGGCATTATTTGCGATATAAGAGTTTGAAATTGTCTACCAGGACACCTGTCGGCAACTAATCCTATCTGTTACGCGACTAGTGATTCTCCGATGGTGTTGGTAGTGGCAGAAATTTCAAACTCGAATCCCAGCGCAGTCCAAAGTGCCTTTTCTCTACAGACAGATTTGCAAATTCATTAAAATTTAAATTAATGGGCATTATTTGCGATTAATGAGTTTATATTGTCTACGGGGACATCTGTGTAGCTCAGTGGTTAGAGCAGTAGCCAGGCAATCGAAAGACCATGGCTTGAATCCCAGAGCAGGCAAAGCGTCCTTTTTTACACAGAAATATTTTCAAATTCTTTAATATTTGAATTTAGTGGCATTATTTGCGATATAGAAGTTTGAAATTGTCTAGGAGGACACATGTCCACAACGTATCCTATCTGAAACGCGACTAGTAATTCTCCGATCTTTTAGACAGTGTAAGAAATTTCTAACTCAACTAATTAATTTGAAATCATTCATAGCTGCAAGGGGGAGCCACTCGGCGATATAAGGATAACTTCCTTTGGAGAAAGAGATGTCGGCGCCTGTGTAGGTCAGTGCTTAGAGCAGTAGACAGGCCATCGAAAGACCATGGCTCGAATGCCAGCGCAGTCCAAAGCGTCCTTTTTTACACAGAAATATTTTCAAGTTCTTTAATATTCGAATTTAGTGGCATTATTTGCGATATAGAAGTTTGAAATTGTCTAGGAGGACACATGTCCACAACGTATCCTATCTGAAACGCGACTAGTAATTCTCCGATCTTGTAGACAGTGTAAGAAATTTCTAAATCAACTAATTAATTTGAAATCATTAATAGCTGCAAGGCTGAGCCACTAGGCAATATGAGGAGATCTTCCTTTGGAGAAAGAGATGTCGGCACCTGTGTAGCTCAGTGGTTAGAGCAGTAGGCCGGGAATCGAAAGACCATGAATCGAATGCCCGCGCAGTCCGAAGCGTCCTTTTTTACACAGAAAGATTTTCAAATTCTTTATTATTTGAATTTATTGGCATTTCTTGCGGTATAAGAGTTTGAAATTGTTCTCGAGGACACCTGTCGGCAACTTATGCTATCTGTTACGCGACTAGTGATTCTCCGATGGTGTAGGTAATCGCAAAAAAAAAAAACTCTAATCCCAGCGCAGTCCAAAGTGCCGTTTCTCTACAGACAGATTTGCAAATTCTTTAAAATTTAAATTAATGGGCATTATTTGCGATTAATGAGTTTATATTGTCTTTGGGGACACCTGTCTGCAACGTATCCTGTCCGGTACGCGACTAGTGATTCTCCGATAATGTAGGCATTGGAAGAAATTTCCAACACAACTAATTAATTCGAAATCATTTATAGCTGCAAGGTTGAGCCACTAGACTATATAAGGAGATCTTCCTTTGGAGAAAGAGATGTCGGCACCTGTGTAGCTCAGTGGTTAGAGCAGTAGACCGGCAATCGAAAGAAAATGGCTCGAATCCCATCGCAGTCCAAAGCGTCCTTTCTTACACAGAAAGATTTTCAAATTCTTTAATATTCGAATTTAGTGGCATTATTTGCGATATAGAAGTTTGAAATTGTCTAGGAGTACACATGTCCACAACGTATCATATCTGAAACGCGACTAGTAATTCTCCGATCATGTAGGCAGTGCAAGAACTTTCTAACTCAACTAATTAATTTGAAATCACTTATAGATGCAAGGCGGAGCCACTAGTCGATATAAGGAGATCTTCCTTTGGAGAAAGAGATGTCGGCGCCTGTGTAGCTCAGTGGTTAGAGCAGTAGACACGCAATCGA
This sequence comes from Diplolepis rosae, assembly GCA_030998225.1. Lineage (NCBI taxonomy): Eukaryota > Metazoa > Arthropoda > Insecta > Hymenoptera > Diplolepididae > Diplolepis > Diplolepis rosae. Next base: position 3,182,667 of record JAPYXD010000466.1, read on the forward strand.
AACTCAATGGCTTGAATCCCAGCGCAGTCCAAAGCGTCCTTTTTTACACAGAAAGATTTTCTAATTCTTTAATATTTGAATTTATTGGCATTAATTGCGAAATAAGAGTTTGAAATTGTCTACAAGGAGACCTGTCGGCAACTTATCCTATCTGTTACGCGAATAGTGATTCTCCGACGGTTTAGGTAGTAGCAGAAATTTCAAACTCGAATCCCAGCGCAGTCCAAAGTGCCTTTTCTCTACAGACAGATTCGCAAATTCTTTAAAATTTAAATTAATGGGCATTATTTGCGATTAATGTGTTTATATTGTCTACGGGGACACCTGTCGGCAACGTATCCTTTCTGGTACGCGACTAATGATTCTCCGATAATGTAGGCATTGGAAGAAATTTCAAACACAACTAATTAATTTTAAATCATTTATAGCTGCAAGGCTGAGCCACCAGGCGATATGAGGAGATCTTCCTTCGGAGACAGAGATGTCGCCGCTTGTGAAGCTCAGTGGTTGGAGAAGTAGACCGGCAACCGAAAGAAGATGGCTCGAATCCCAGCGCAGTCCAAAGAGTCCTTTTTTACACAGAATGATTATCAAATTCTTTATTATTTGAATATATTGGCAATATTTGCGATATAAGAGTTTGAAATTGTCTACGAAGACACCTGTCGGCAACGTATCCTATTGGACACAAGAATCGTAGTTCTTCGAGTATGTAGGCCGTGGAAGAAATTTCTAACTCAATTAATTAATTTGAAATCAATTAAACCCGCAAGGCGGAGCCACTCGGCGATATAAGGAGATTTTCCTTTGGAGAACGAGATGTCGGCGCCTGTGTAGCTCAGTGGTTAGAGCAGTAGACAGGCAATCGAAAGACCATGGCTTGAATCCCAGCGCAGTCCAAAGCGTCCTTTTTGACACAGAAAGAAATTCAAATTCTTTAATGTTTGAATTTATTGGCATTATTTGCGATATAAGAGTTTGAAATTGTCTACGAGGACACCTGTCGGCAACTTATCGTATCTGTTACGCGAATAGTGATTCTCCGACGGTTTAGGTAGTAGCAGAAATTTCAAACTCGAATCCCAGCGCAGTCCAAAGTGCCTTTTCTCTACAGACAGATTTGCAAATTCTTTAAAATTTAAATTAATGGGCATTATTTGCGATTAATGTGTTTATACTGTCTACGGGCACACCTGTCGGCAGCGTATCCTTTCTGGTACGCGACTAATGATTCTCCGATAATGTAGGCATTGGAAGAAATTTCAAACACAACTAATTAATTTGAAATCATTTATAGCTGCAAGGCTGAGCCACCAGGCGATATGAGGAGATCTTCCTTCGGAGACAGAGATGTCGCCGCTTGTATAAATCAGTGGTTAGAGCATTAGACCGGGAAACGAATGTCCATGGCTCGAATGTCAGCGCAGTCCGAAGCGTCCTTTTTTACACAGAAAGATTTTCAAATTCTTTAATATTTGAATTTATTGGCATTATTTGCGATATAAGTGTTTGAAATTGTCTACGAAGACACCTGTCGGCAACGTATCCTATTGGACACAAGAATCGTAGTTCTTCGAGTATGTAGGCCGTGGAAGAAATTTCTAACTCAATTAATTTATTTGAAATCAATTAAACCCGCAAGGCGGAGCCACTCGGCGATATAAGGAGATTTGCCTTTGGAGAAAGAGATGTCGGCGCCTGTGTAGCTCAGTGGTTAGAGCAGTAGACACGCAATCGAAAGACCATGGCTTGAATCCCAGCGCAGTCCAAAGCGTCCTTTTTTACACAGAAAGATTTACAAATTCTTTAATATTTGAATTTATTGGCATTATTTGCGGTATAAGAGTTTGAAATTGTCTACGAGGACACCTGTCGGCAACGTCTCATATCTGAAACGCGACTAGTAATTCTCCGATCATGTAGGCAGTGCAAGAAATTTCTAACTCAACTAATTAATTTGCAATCACTTATAGATGCAAGGCGGAGCTACCAGTCGATATAAGGAGATCTTCCTTTGGAGAAAGAGTTGTCGTCGCCTGTGTAGCTCAGTGGTTAGAGCAGCAAGCCGGGAATCGAAAGACCATTGCTCGAATGCCAGCGCAGTCCAAAGCGTCCTTTTATACACAGGAAGATTTTCAAATTCTTTAATATTTGAATTTATTGGCATTATTTGCGATTTAAGAGTTTGCAATTGTCTCGGAGGACACATGCCCGCAACGTATCCTATTTGACACGCGACTAGTAATTCTCCGATAATGTAGGCTGTGGAAGAAATTTCTATCTCAATTAATTAATTTAAAATCAATTAAACCCGCAAGGCGGAGCCACTCGGCGATATAAGGAGATCTTCCTTTGCAGAAAGACATGTCGGCGCCTGTATAACTCAGTGGTTAGAGCAGCAGGCCGGTAATCGAAAGACCATGGCTCGAATGCCAGCGCAGTCCAAAGCGTCCTTTTTTACACAGAAAGATTTTCAAATTCTTAAATATTTGAATTTATTGGCATTATTTGCGATATAAGAGTTTGAAATTGTCTACGAGGACACCTGTCGGCAACTTATCCTATCTGTTACGCGACTAGTGATTCTCCGATGGTGTAGGTAGTAGCAGAAATTTCAAACTCGATTCCCAGCGCAGTCCAAAGTTCCTTTTCTCTACAGACAGATTTGCAAATTCTTTAAAATTTAAATTAATGGGCATTATTTGCGATTAATGAGTTTATATTGTCTACGGGGACACCTGTCGGCAACGAATCCTATTTGACACGCGACTAGTAATTCTCCGATAATGTAGGCTGTGGAATAAATTTCTAACTCAATTAATTAATTTGAAATCAATTAAACCCCCAAGGCGGAGCCACTCGGCGACATAAGGAGATCTTCCTTTGGAGAAAGAGATGTCGGCGCCTGTATAACTCAGTGGTTAGAGCAGCAGGCCGGGAATCGAAAGACCATGGCTCGAATGCCAGCGCCGTCCAAAGTGTCCTTTTTTACACAGGAAGATTTTCAAATTCTTTAATATTTGAATTTATTGGCATTATTTGCGATATAAGAGTTTGAATTTGTCTACGAGGACACCTGTCGGCAACTTATCCTATCTGTTGAGCGACTTGTGATTCTCCGATGGTGTAGGTAGTAGCAGAAATTTCAACCTCGAATCCCAGCGCAGTCCAAAGTGTCCTTTATTACACAGGAAGATTTTCAAATGCTTTAATATTTAAATTTATTGGCATTATATGCGATATAAGAGTTTGCAATTGTCTAGGAGGACACATGTCCGCAACGTATCCTATTTGACTCGCGACTAGTAATTCTCCGATAATGTAGGCTGTGGAAGAAATTTCTATCTCAATTAATTAATTTAAAATCAATTAAACCCCCAAGGCGGAGCCACTCGGCGACATAAGGAGATCTTCCTTTGGAGAAAGAGATGTCGGCGCCTGTATAACTCAGTGGTTAGAGCAGCAAGCCGGGAATCGAAAGACCATGGCTCGAATGCCAGCGTAGTCCACAGCGTCCTTTTTTGCACAGAAAGATTTTCAAATTCTTTAATATTTGAATTTATTGGAATTATATGCGATATAAGAGTTTGAATTTGTCTAGGAAGACAGATGTCCACAACGTATCCTATTTGACACGCGACTAGTACTTCTCCGGTAATGTAGGCTGTGGAAGAAATTTCTAACTCAATTAAGTAATATGAAATCAATTAAACCCGCAAGGCGGAGCCAATCGGCGATATAAGGAGATCTTCCTTTGGAGAAAGAGATGTCGGCGCCTGTGTAGGTCAGTGCTTAGAGCAGCATGCCGGCAAACGAAAGACCATGGCTCGAATCCCAGCGCAGTCCAAAGCGTCCTTTTTTACACAGAAAGATTTTCAAATTCTCTAATATTTGAATTTATTGGCATTATTTGCGATATAGAAGTTTGAAATTGTCTAGGAGGACACATGTCCACAACGTATCCTATCTGACACGCGACTGGTAATTCTCCGGTAATGTAGGCTGTGGAAGAAATTTCTAACTCAATTAATAAATTTGAAATCATTCATAGCTGCAAGGGGGAGCCACTAGGCGATATAAGGATATCTTCCTTTGGAGATAGAGATGTCGGCGCCTGTGTAGATCAGTGGTTAGAGCAGTAGACAGGCAATCGAAAGACCATGGATCGAATGCCAGCGCAGTCCAAAGCGTCCTTTTTTACACAGAAAGATTTTCAAATTCTTAAATATTTGAATTTATTGGCATTATTTGCGATATAAGAGTTTGAAATTGTCTACGAGGACACCTGTCGGCAACTTATCCTATCTGTTACGCGACTAGTGATTCTCCGATGGTGTAGGTAGTAGCAGAAATTTCAAACTCGAATCCCAGCGCAGTCCAAAGTTCCTTTTCTCTACAGACAGATTTGCAAATTCTTTAAAATTTAAATTAATGGGCATTATTTGCGATTAATGAGTTTATATTGTCTACGGGGACACCTGTCGGAACGTATCCTGTCTGGTACGCGACTAGTGATCCTCCGATAATGTAGGCATTGGAAGAAACTTCAAACACAACTAATTAATTCGAAATCATTTATAGCTGCAAGGCTGAGCCACTAGGCAATATGAGGAGATTTTCCTTTGGAGAAAGAGATGTCGGCGCCTGTATAACTCAGTGGTTAGAGCAGTAGACAGGCAATCGAAAGATCATGGATCGAATGTCAGCGCAGTCCAAAGCGTCCTTTAAAACACAGGAAGATTTTCAAATTCTTTAATATTTGAATTTATTGGCATTATTTGCGATATAAGAGTTTGCAATTGTCTAGGAGGACACATGTTCGCAACGTATCCTATGTGAAACGCGACTAGTAATTCTCCGGTAATGTAGGCTGTGGAAGAAATTTCTAACTCAATTAATAAATTTGAAATCATTCATAACTGCAAGGCGGAGCCACTCGGCGATATAAGGAGATCTTCCTTTGGAGAAAGAGATGTCGGCGCCTGTGTAGGTCAGTGCTTAGAGCAGTAGACAGGCCATCGAAAGACCATGGCTCGAATGCCAGCCCAGTCCAAAGCGTCCTTTTTTACACAGAAAGATTTTCAAATTCTTTAATATTTGAATTTATTGGCATTATTTGCGATATAAGAGTTTGAATTTGTCTACGAGGACACCTGTCGGCAACTTATCCTATCTGTTAAGCGACTTGTGATTCTCCGATGGTGTAGGTAGTAGCAGAAATTTCAAACTCGAATCCCACGGCAGTCCAAAGTTCCTTTTCTCTACAGACAGATTTGCAAATTCTTTAAAATTTAAATTAATGGGCATTATTTGCGTTTAATGAGTTTATATTGTCTACGGGGACACCTGTCGTCAACGTATCCTGTCTGGTACGCGACTAGTGATTCTCCGATAATGTAGGCATTGGAAGAAATTGCAAACACAACTAATTAATTCGAAATCAGTTACAGCTGCAAGGCTGAGCCACTAGGCGATATGAGGAAATCTTCCTTTGGAGAAAGAGATGTCGGCGCCTGTATAACTCAGTGGTTAGAGCAGCAGGCCGGGAATCGAAAGACCATGGCTCGAATGCCAGCGCCGTCCAAAGTGTCCTTTATTACACAGGAAGATTTTCAAATTCTTTAATATTTGAATTTATTGGCATTATTTGCGATATAAGAGTTTGCAATTGTCTAGGAGGACACATGTCCGCAACGTATCCTATTTGACTCGCGACTAGTAATTCTCCGATAATGTAGGCTGTGGAATAAATTTCTATCTCAATTAATTAATTTAAAATCAATTAAACCCCCAAGGCGGAGCCACTCGGCGATATAAGGAGATCTTCCTTTGGAGAAAGAGATGTCGGCGCCTGTATAACTCAGTGGTTAGAGCAGCAAGCCGGGAATCGAAAGACCATGGCTCGAATGCCAGCGCAGTCCAAAGCGTCCTTTTTTACACAGAAAGATTTTCAAATTCTTTAATATTTGAATTTATTGGCATTATTTGCGATATAAGAGTTTGAATTTGTCTAGGAAGACAGATGTCCACAACCTATCCTATCTGAAACGCGACTAGTAATTCTCCGATGGTGTAGGTAGTAGCAGAAATTTCAAACTCGATTCCCAGCGCAGTCCAAAGTTCCTTTTCTCTACAGACAGATTTGCAAATTCTTTAAAATTTAAATTAATGGGCATTATTTGCGATTAATGAGTTTATATTGTCTACGGGGACACCTGTCGGAACGTATCCTGTCTGGTACGCGACTAGTGATCCTCCGATAATGTAGGCATTGGAAGAAACTTCAAACACAACTAATTAATTCGAAATCATTTATAGCTGCAAGGCTGAGCCACTAGGCAATATGAGGAGATTTTCCTTTGGAGAAAGAGATGTCGGCACCTGTGTAGCTCAGTGGTTAGAGCAGTAGGCCGGGAATCGAAAGACCATGGCTCGAATGCCAGCGCAGTCCAAAGCGTCCTTTTTTACACAGAAATATTTTCAAGTTCTTTAATATTCGAATTTAGTGGCATTATTTGCGATATAGAAGTTTGAAATTGTCTAGGAGGACACATGTCCACAACGTATCCTATCTGAAACGCGACTAGTAATTCTCCGATCTTTTAGACAGTGGAAGAAATTTCTAACTCAACTAATTAATTTGAAATCATTCATAGCTGCAAGGGGGAGCCACTAGGCGATATAAGGAGATCTTCCTTTGGAGAAAGAGATGTCGGCACCTGTGTAGATCAGTGGTTAAAGCAGTAGACAGGCAATCGAAAGACCATGGATCGAATGCCAGCGCAGTCCAAAGCGTCCTTTTTTCCACAGAAAGATTTGCAAATTCTTTAAAATTTAAATTAATGGGCATTATTTGCGATTAATGAGTTTATATTGTCTACGGGGACACCTGTCGGCAACGTATCCTGTCTGGTACGCGACTAGTGATTCTCCGATAATGTAGGCATTTGAAGAAATTTCTAACTCAACTAATTAATTTGAAATCATTCATAGCTGCAAGGGGGAGCCACTAGGCGATATAAGGAGATCTTCCTTTGGAGAAAGAGATGTCGGCACCTGTGTAGCTCAGCGGTTAGAGCAGTAGACCGGCAATCGAAAAACCTGAGGTCGAATCCGAGCGCAGTCCACAGCGTCTATTTTCACACAGAAAGATTTTCAAATTTCTTTGATATTCGAATTTATTGGCATTATTTGCGATATAAGAATTTGAAATTGTCTACGAGGATAGTTGTCGGCATCGTATCCTATCTGATACGCGACTAGTGATTCTCCGACAATGTAGGCAGTGCGAGAAACTTCAAACTCAACTAATTAATTTGAAATCATTCATAGCCGCTAGGCTTAGCCACTAGGCGGTATAAGGAGATCTTCCTGTGGAGAAACATATGTCAGACGTCTTGTAGCTCAGTGGTTAGAGCAGTCGACCGACAATTGAAGGACCTGGGCTCGAATCTCAGCGCAGTCGAAAGCGTCTTTTTTACCACGTATAGATTTTCAAATTCTTTAATTAAAAAAATATATCAAAAGATTTTGCAAATAGTATTGTTAATGAACTTTATTGTTTTGAGCTCTATTGAATAAGTTTAATTTATTTTTCCAATTTCTTTTCTATGAACTTAGCTTCACATTTACATAATGTAATATTTATTTAACACTTGTGCTTCCTTTTTTTTTGCTGCTGTTTTGTTTTTTTAACTTTTTTTTTCAAACATTATTTCTCTTAAAAATTATTCATTATTAATCATAGTCTATCATTATTATTGAAAATTTCACTCTGAAATCCATATTTTCGTTGGTCTCAATGTAAAGTCAACAAGAAAATAAGCGTCAAATGGCAATTGAGGTTGCATTTCATATTTGATCAATTAAAATATGCCTAAAGTAATTTGCCTAATACTTTATTAGATAGATATCTTCTATGAATTGAAAACAATCAAATACTTACCACATTTCTTAAAAATATTAACAACACTTTTTAAAATTCGTATTTCTTTTTTCAATAAACTACTCGTCCGGCGAGTAGGGCGAAAATTACAGCAGTGCATTGTAATGCCAGACACGCCTTCGCTTATTAGGCAAAAAAATATTCATTGACCTAATAACCGGACTTTAAATATTTAATTAAAGGAAATTTTTTTTAATTTTGAAAAATATCATGGTTTATATGAAGCGTTTGACTTTAGTGTAACACGTATTAAGATGACAAATGCAGGTAAATGTAAATGTTATTTGCTTAACAAAGACAACGCGTCAGTTAGTTTATAGAGCAGATTTAGCTACATTTCGACCAGCCTTGTGCTTCAGTAGAGAAATGTGTTTTTCTTGGCGATGTTTTAATTTCTACTCCAACAAATTTTTCACTTTTTTTAAAGTGTATACGTATACGGTTTGTATACGGTACACCAAAATAGCGATACGTGATTCATAAATCTCTAATTTTGAGAAAAATTCATGGCTCTGTCCGGCTATTGGGTACTGTCCGGCTATTGGTGCTTTTACCTTATTTCTGTTAATGTTTTCATTAGCATTAGTCGGTATCATATCGATATTAAGATTGAATTATCAAAAATGAGAAGCTGTGACTAAAAAACTGGTTTTCCGAAAATTTTAATCTCGAACTGAGGAATTTTTGTTTCGTTTTCACAAACACATACAACTAATATATTAGGTGTGCAACTAAGTTCCCGCTGTTTGTGAATAGATGGCTCAAGCCGTAAGTGCTGGTAGTTTTTGACATATCCAAAACGTCATAAACCAAGCTTAGACATATGGTAAACAAACCGTTTTGACACATTTGTGATTTTGTTTTGGCGTGATATACTTTTGGTTGTGTGAAAATGTCTGAATTTGTGCCAAATAATCGTTATTTGCGGGAAGTGTTGATTTTTTTTTTATTTGAAGAAAACGGCGGCTAACGCGCATTAAGAGCTCCAAAACGTTTACGGAGATGCGGCTCTAAGTGAAATAACGTGCCGTGATTGGTTCTGTCGCTTCAAAGACGGTGATTTTGATGTTGACGACCATCCGCGTAAAGGAAGGCTAATAACCTTCGAAGACGCTGATGTTATTTATTATGAGCTGTTGAAACCGAACGAAACCATCACTATGAAACGGTATCGAATGTAATTGATGCGTTTGAGTCGAGTACTGCGCGAAAAACGGCCACAATACGAGCAGAGGCACGAAAAAGTGATTCTACAGCATGACAACGCTTGGCCTCACTTTGCCAAACCCGTTAAAACCTACCTGCAAACGCTCAAATGGGAAGTCCAACCCCACCTGCCGTATTCCCCAGATATCGCACTTTCCGATTATTACTTGTTCCGGTCGATGGCACATGGTCTGGCTGATCAGTAGTTCCGCTCATATGAAGACATCAAAAAATGGCTTGATTCGTGGATAGCCTCAAAAGATGAATACTTTTACCGTAACGGTATTCGAGCTCTACCATAAAGATGGAAAAAAGTTGTAGCTAACAATGGGCAATACTTTGAATGATTTATTTGTAACGATTTTTTCACAATAAAGTTGCATTTTCATCAAAAAAATAGCGGGAACTTAATTCCGCACCTAATAGGTCAGTGGATTCGTTTTAATAAGGGAAATATTTTTTCTTTCTTTTTAAAACCGAATGAAAAATAAAAACTTTAAGACTTAAGAGCAAATTTTCTATAAATTAAAAAACGGTGAAATAAATTTAAAAATGATTACTTTAAGAAACTTTAATTTGTGTTTCAAAATATTCTTGAATGAAATAAACCTGTTGTATTTCAGCATATTATTTCTTGAAAATCATCACAAATATTTCGAGATGAAACAATTAAAAAATGTCAAAGTTTCTATCAATACCAAGCTGTTTCACCATGAGGTCAAGAGATAAAAAGGCAAATAAAAAGAAGGAAAATTAATGAGATGGAAGAAAGTAGTTTCATCCAAATGAAGCTAGATACGGGAACAAGAGACGTTATACAGGAAAGGGAAAAGAAAAAAACATGTAAGGAATAAAAGCGAATAAATATAGATATGTAGATCACACATAAGTGAATGAAGAGAAAAAATAAGAAATCTATATGGAAAAAGCTTTTTGAAAATAAGGAGCGTTGTGAATCTGCAGAAAAGATATTAATTTATGGAACTGTAATGAAGTTAGTGAAGTGACAGTAATGGTCTTGGAGGGCCTGGAAATATATAGTGGGTTTCACACTGGCGGCGCTGGTATAACTTGTTGAATTGGACACACATACATCTTTACGTACAGGGAAAAACACGAGATCGACTTGTTTATTTGCCTGAGAGATACTTGCCCCTGTGGCGGTCAACTAAATCACACCCCGCAGATTTTATATTAAAACAAATAATTAATTCAGATGCCCCATCGCACCAGGTGGTCCAAATTCACGCATAAGCACTATTGAGAAAGAACTTAAGTAATGGTGGCACTCGGCTAATAAATATTCCAGTCACATGCTATCCTTCTTGATATCTATAAGTCTCGAACTACATTTATTTTGGTAGAACGGTATTGATTAATTTGTTTCTATACTCTTTTAGAGCAATTTGTACATATGATTTATACTTTAAGCTGCTGCATGAGATCAAAAGTCAGGCAAAAATCTGTATGTGATCATTCGCGAAGAAAAGGGCCCAACTGCTGAAAAATCGATTCTCAGTTTTCTACACCAATAGATAGATTTTGGGTAAGAAAAGTAGCAGGTTTCTAACATTACTGCTGTTGAGAATGTTTGGGTTGACGAAGCGCAGCCGAACACCTCAAGAGTGCCACGGAATGATATCCGCATTAGTTATAGGCAGATAATTAGGCTATAATGCGTTGCTACTACGAAATAAACACAGAGGCAATAGGCTTGAGCACAATGAAAACTTAAATTTGAATGCATTATAATGTATAAAAAAACACGTCTTTTTATATACTTATACATGAATAGATTCATTAAATAGTATATTACATTACAAGGGGCGAAACACAGCGATTGCAATGAGTGTGAAGTTTGCTGCCCGAGCGAAGCGAGGGCTGCAATCACACGAGTTGCATTCGCTGTGTTTTGTTTCGAGTAATGTATACTATTTTTCATAGCAACTCTTTTGAGAATCTGATTGGCTGTAACTGTGGAGTGGGTTGAAACAGCGACTTTCAACCCTAGGGTTGAAAATCGTAGTTTCAACCCGCTCTACAGGTACCGCAAATCAGATTTTCAAAGGAGGCGCTATGAAAAAAATATTAATCTTGCCGGCGTAATTAATGGGAGCCCCCCAGGTGATCTGAGACTAAAAATTCAGAATTTCTTAATCTGTATGTTGCCATTTTCCGTGACTCAATTATTGATTTAAATTATAAATTAACAAAATGGGGGTGTTTTTTGCAAACGTGTCGAAAAAATACGTTTTCACGCCATAATTTATAATTAAACTGGATTGGTCAAGCTGTTTTTTTTTATGGGTCTCTTCATGTAGAAATAAATAAATACATATTTTTATACTATACATTTTTTCTATTCTCCTAGAATACACCTTTCAGTGAAAAAAGTTTATGCCGTTACTTTCAATACTTCTGGAGGAAATTCGTCAAAAGTGCATAAGTTTTTCGATCGTTACAGCAAAATGCCCCCTGAAATAAAGGGATACCACTTCTGCTGAAAAGGAGTAATAGAAAAGCTCTAACTCCAAAACATCGCTAGGTAATAACTTTGAGGTATTTATCATTGAATGACTTTTGTGTTAATTTAGTTTAACTTTTATTTTAATGTGAACTTTTTATTTCATTTTCCGCAGTATTTCACACCATTCAGTCCAGAAACATAAATTCTATTTTCCGGAAGTAAGCAGATTCTATTAAGCCCTTTTTTATCTTTCATGAATCCGTCAATACCCGCTTCAATACTTAACCCTTTCAGTCATATATCCTTTACAGAGGACAGGTCTGGATGAATTTCAATCATGAATTTTTACGAATCAAAAAAAATGATTATAAAATTGTAATATAATTAATTAAAATAATTTATTGAAAAATTAATAGATTAATTTTTTCCAGTTGGGCTAAAAGAGTCGGAAAATAACATTTTAAATACTCATTGTATTAATGTAAGTAATGCATCTTGTATACCATACATGTTTATTCTACAATTATAACATAATTTATTTATTAAGTTTGTTTATTCTTTTATTTATTTTAATGTGAGAGTTTTTTGGGGTTTAAGAAGCAAGTTAACCTAATTTGATGTAAACGATATAAACATACAACTTGTAACACTATAATTCTATATTTAAGGTAAAAACAGGTATATAAATACAACTGTGAATGTGAATATAGGAAAAATGAGAACCAAGTTCGGTAGGAATGAACACGAAACGAAAAATACAAGCCCAGTGAGTGTATAGGTAGTGAGTTGCGAAACTGAATATGGAGCTTGTTCTTCTACCGAATGTCTAATTGTATCTGTCGTAAACTGACCAGAGCTCCAAAACTTGAAACGCCGCTGGCGGGGAACCGTCCCCACGCATCGGCCGCCCGCCGTTGCCCCTCAGCTACCTTCCCATTCAAATAGAAAGACGTGGCTGGCGGGGAATCGAGTTTAAGGGGAAGGTAGCTGAGGGGCAACGGCGGGCGGCCGATGCGTGGGGACGGTTCCCCGCCAGCGGCGTTTAAAGTTTGGGAGCTCTGAAACTGACTTGTAGAGAGTACACTCAGGTGCCTGCTTATGGAGGTACATTTTAAAGTTAGAAGAGAGGGTGAAATTTTGGTAGGAGGAGGGGGGTGGAGGACAGGCACCTTTGGTACGGATGGGTCAGCGGGGGTAGGTGGAGAGACCCCAAGCGGACTTAGGGATTGTGGCATAATCCAAGGACGTAGCTGACCCTCAATAAAAATATTAAAATGATAAACATAAAAGTTTCGAAAATAGACGGTAGTAGAAGACTTCAAACCTTAAGAGATTGACAAATAGGATGTACAAACAGTGTAGATGTACCAATTTAAGAAATGACAATTTTAAAGATACGCTACCGTCGGAAATTGTGCGCACGGTGCTTGTGAGCGCTATTAAAAATCACTGCTGATTTTAAACCACGATATCTCGGTGAAAAAAAGAGATAGGGCATTTTTAAAAATACAGTTAGAAAGCTTATGAAATTTCACGTCTAGTGATGCTCAACAAATATTTTTCTGACCTTCTGAAAATAATACAGCACTTGAGGAGTTAAAGACAAATTCAAGATTTTCTCAAATTCTCTACCTCAACTTTATCTTTTAGCATGACCTAGGGAAAATTTTTCCACAATCTGAAAATTATACCACATAGAGTCTAAAATCTGATCTTTAATTTGAGCCAAGAAAACTTCAAAAATATTCATGGGTACCCGAGATACGATTAAAAATGTTCAATTGTATCTTAGTTGAATTTTAATCGACGGTCACGGTTCTCTGTTGGTTTGTTGCTCGCCTCCTTCATTGAGGCAGGACCGAATTAGCCACGCACAAAAGTGGTGCTTAAGTGGAGCCCTATTATATGTATTTTTGAATCTGTTCATTTGTAATTTTTATTTCTAATTATTCTAAATTTAAAAAAATATTTGTTGTTATTAGTGATTATTAAAAATTATTTAAATCCAATATTATCCCCATATTAACGAATAGAACAATGATATGTAAACATTGTTTATTTCTTAAAATTCTTATAAACTAGAACATTAATAAAGATTTTAATAGTCATTGTAAATATTAACTAAGAATGAAAGGAAATGAAATAAAGGAAACACGTTCTTGTATCAAAGAACATATAAGAGAGCTCCAGTTAAGCGCCAGCTTTGTGCATGGCCTATTTGGTCCTGCCTCAACGAAGGAGGCGAGCAAAAAACTGGCCGAGGACCGTGATCTTCGATTAAAATTCAACTCAGATACGATTGAACATTTTTAATCGTATCTCGAGTACCCATGCATATTTTTGAAGTTTTCTTGGCTTAAATTAAAGATAAGATTTTAGGCACTATGTGGTATAATTTTCAGATTGTGGAAAAATTTTACCTAGGTCATGCTAAAAGTTAAAGTTGAGGTAGATAATTTGAGAAAATCTTGAATTTGTCTTTAACTCCTCAAGTGCTGTATTATTTTCAGAAGGTCAGAAAAATATTTGTTGAGCATCACTAGACGTGGAATTTCATAAGCTTTACAACTGTCTTTTTAAGAATGCCCTATCTCTTTTTTTCACTGAGATATCGTGGTTCAAAATCAGCAGTGATTTTTAATAGCGCTCTTAAGCACCGTGCGCACAATTTCCGACGGTAGTGTAAATGTTTTGAAATTATAAAAACAAACTACCTTAAATGTGCCAAGAGCAAAAGTAAAGCACATTCCTAATATAAACTGGAATAACTATATTGGGATAATTCTTAGACAAAGATTTCTAAAAAAAGACCTGAAGGCCATTGGAAAGTAAAATGACAACCTAGGATTATAGAATTTCGCGAGACCATACATTGAGAAAAAAAACATGACTCAGTAGCGTCCGGAAAGGAGTGGTTCATGTCCAAAGACGAAATGACATCTAAATGATATCATAAATAACGAAAAAAATGTTGATTGTGTTGAAAAATTATACTTTTATTGTTAATAACTTTTGCGAAAAAATTGCTTCTCGTGTCCGAATCTTGGGAAAATGTATTTTTACATAAAAGCTGTAAAAAAACATATATATATAACACATATTTTGTGTGCAGATTATAAGGAATTAAATTAATGGAAAATACAGCATGTAAGTATGGAATTAAAAAATTACCCTTACAAAAGTATTCAAATTTCCAAACTTATATTGCACAAGAAGGAATAGAAATCATGTACGTGCACATATTTTGTGAGCAGATCAGAAAGAATTAAATTAATCGAAAATGCAGCACGTGAGAATGGAACCAAAAATAACCATGAGAGTTGTGTCTATGCTTGGATTAAGAGGAATTTAAAAAATTGAAAAAATGTTCATGGAAACGAGAGGTAAGTTCGAAATTCCTCCCATAACCTCACTTTTTTGACATATGCCAATTCTGCTTTGCTTATAAATTGTTAATTATTATTTTGTAGAAGTGTCCGTCCTTGGCGAATATTCCAATTATTATGTCATTAACGAGAATTGGCATATGCTAAAAAAGTGAGGTTATGAGAGGAATTGCGAACTCACCTCTTGTTTCTATAATTGGAATTGTGCTCTCGAAACTCAATAATCATAAAAAATACGTGGCACTAAATTTAGTGTACTTTTTCACTTTATATTTGAAAATTTTTTCTGCTAATCATCAATAGACACAATCGACGAAACTTTCCACATTCAAACACTGACACAATATACAGTAATGTTTAGCGCGTTATCGCTTCGGTGCCGGACATGACTGACTACTGTCTAGACAGGGCTGAGTCCTGTGCGCGTTATTAATGCCTAAGACATTAACTTTAATTTCTCTGAGAATTGTAAATTTCTTTGAAAAATCAATTATTTTTGTATCCCTATAGAGAATAATATTAATTTTGTAACCGTATTGTATAAACGAAAATTATATTGTATGAATATTAAACTTTCAAAATATCATCATTGATAATTTATTTCCATTTTCTATGTCTTCATTATTGTAATCAAGATAATGAAAGAATATTGAAAACAATTTGTCAATAAATATGTAATAAATTTCAACAAAAATTGTTAATTTCAATACATTGTCTTTTTATATATATTTAATATTTATATATATTCTTTTATATATTATAATACACAATTTATAATATAAAATATTTTATATATATATTATATTATAAAATGTATAAAATAAAATATTTTATATATTATTTTATTTATATATATATTTTTTAAATATATATCCGATCTTAGGAAAAGAGTAGTAAAGAGCGAAGTAGAAGAAAAAGAGGTAAAAAGCTATTTTGTAAAATCTTGTCGACAGGCTAGGGTTGAATTGACGAGGACTACCTGACCCATCATGAATACAGCAGACTCACCAACACAAGTTTGGGCCTTACTCCTACAACTTACTTCTTATCCATGAGATTTTGGCGACTTTCGAAAGTGTAGATCCCCGTGTTTGGTTCTGGAACTGTACCTATCTTCACTCAACGGAAATACTGATTTAATTTGTCACGCAGTAACAAAGTGTTAGTACGATATTGTTTATTAGATGTCATAGAGAAAGTTCATTCAATGTGCTTATCAATTAATTATTCTTTCAGTACAAATAATTGTAAACACTATGATATGAAAAATAAAGACATGTATTTGAATTCGATGGCTAAATTTTTATTCTTTCTGAGGTAAATTAAAATTGTTGCATCAGTAGTATAATTGTGTTTTAAAACTGACTTGCGATTGTTTACGGCAACCTAAGTATAAAAACAGAGCTCTTTTGGAGGTGTAACAATAATTCAACGAAACTTATTTATAACAATACTTTAATTGAAATATCTCTTTATCAAATCAACATTGGAGATTGAGATGAAGGTTTTTACCCGGAACCTGACAGCTCTTATTGTTAGCTCATCTAGTTTTATTAAACTAAAATACCTGGAACTAAACCACTTCTTTTATAATGTTGTTGTGTGACAGTCACTTTACCTAAAGTGAAAAAGTCAAGCTAAATGATTCTGAGACCCGAAACTAATAACACTAAATACAAGGCGGGGTCAATAAAAGGTGTTGATGGATAAAGAATAAAGAAACCAGAATTTAATCAAAATAAAATTTGGCATAACAAAATTTATTTTGATAACAGACTATATAATTTGAAATTACACAAAAAAAATTGCCATAATGATTAAAGAAATAGATTGAAATTATACAAAAGCCCGGAACTTTCCGAGCTAATACGCGACAATATGGCGAATTTAAACTAACCTATCGCGTCACCACCGGAGAGAGCCCAAATTAAACTACAATTGATTTTATTAATTAAGCTTTGATTCCCCACGAGAGAGGACATAAATACATAAAATATAAACCGAGAAAAGAAAAAGAACGCTCGCGAGCACTTCAGGAAAGGAAGCAAAGTGGTCTCGGTAGGGTTGATGGACGCCATGAAGCGTTATTATCTATTGTCTACTGTCACCTAGTTCCGCATCATAGCGCAGGATAAACTCTCCTTCCATAGCGGCGTTAACAATCCCTTTAATTTTAACGCCGCTGTCCTCTAGTGCCGTCGTCCTCGCATGGTGCATGGAACATGCGGGACAGGAAGCGTAAGTACGGGTGGTGAGTGATAAGCTTTCGAGTCCTCTCGGGTGGCAACAAAGTGCGGTCTCTCGTCACACGACTTTTTCCTCGGGACATAACCTCACCTGTCATACCGGTGAGTCTACCTTGAAATCTTTTTAAGTAACGGGTAAAATTTACCACGTCACAAGATATGTAACAACCACATTTGCCCGGCCAAAATATTGTGACACGACTTTCATGAGCGGTACACAATTACGGTACACAATTGTAAAAAAAGTTTGCATGGCTAGAGCATAGCTCAAAGATTTCTCTTGCTTGACTTAAGCATGGCTCAATTGTGGCCTCAGTAATGCTCATGCATAGTTAAACCACGGATCAGGCTTAAATTAGCATAGATCAAACATTGCTTTTGATCGCGTTTTCCATACTTGGCAAACACTAACTACAATTTAATAATTTTTCATTCTCAATTGATAAAGTATATAAACTTGCGTTAAGAAATATTTTTTGGCCGCCGTAAGCCGAAAGTTAGCCTTGTACAATGACAATATGAGTTACATTTTTTCAATGTGCGTCGTTAGCACGCAGTCTACGTTTTTGACATGGTCACTACCATGATGCTAGTATTCAAGTCGATTAATATAATATATTCGTAGTCCACCAAGTCGTAAATGGATACCCTCAATACCGCTCTACAGACATTCGAAACACTTCTTTAGGACGTGTGCAAAAAATATTGTGTGTGCTACGAACCTCAACCATTTTGGGAACAGGGACTTAAGGTAGTTTTCTTCCACGAAAATGAAACCTCAGGCAAAAATAGATAATTTTGCTTCCAAGAATAGCAATATTATTATTGAAGGCCTATTTTGAAAGAGCAAAGATTATTTCACATGAAACAAATTTGAAACACAGAAAAATGATTTTATTGGTAAATTTTATTTCTGACCCAAATATTTTTCTTATCGCTTCTTACCAAATTTTAAAAAATTATGCGATTCTAATAAATCATGAATCATTTTTTCAGAGAAAATATTTCCCACAACTTCACCGTTTCTGATTTTTAAAAATAAACTCTTCAATGGCTGAAACCATTAAAAAAACATTTTCCAAAACGATATTTTTATAAACAAATTGCTGAATTTGATAATAATTTATTCATTTTCGAAAATTGGAAATTTTTAAGCTGTAGGGAATCTTTTTCTTGAACAAGTGAATAGTAATTTATTGAAATCGAATAATTTTTTAAAATTTAGTAAGAAGCGATAAGAAAAAAGTTGGGGCAAAAATAAAATTTATTAATAAAATTATTTTTCTGTACTTAAAACTTTTTTCATGGAATTTAATTTTTTCTCTTCCAAAATAGCCCTTCAATAATAATATTGTTATTCTTGAAAGCAAAATTATATATTTTAATCTATTTTTATTTATTTACATTATTTATCACAAGGACAAATAAATAAGGATAAATGGATAACGTATACAACAAGCTACCGAAGTTTTTAATAGATGGCGCTGATTTGGATGACACACAGCTTAGCTCTGTCGAGATGGTGTGCTATTCGTGATCAGGAGCCAGCCCCTTCAGGACCTTGATTAGGTAATGCGTATTGAGCAATGATGTGGGAGTCTGTGCTGCTACGGGTGAGTAGAAGGGGAATGGCAACTGTTCACAAAACGGGGTAAAAAGGGAGAAGAAAGAAAAGAAATAAGATAAAAAAAGTCGGACAAGGCGAAAGTCGATCTCCAGAAAGCAGGACTCGAAGTCTTGTTTATCCGAAGGTCCAGAAAAGAGAAAGTCCTTCTGGTCCTCAAAAAGAGGGAAAACGTGCTGGCGTTTCGGAAGGCGCATAACTGGGTGGTTGGGGAGAGGGCAGAAATTTCAGCCCTGATCAGCCCTAAATTAGGTACCTCGACGAGACCGTAGAGAAGGAAGAGGTTGTTGCTGCCCTGTGCTTTGCATTGGGTAGACCGGCTTTCGACGGGTCCTGTAGGCTCTTTACTCGCTTCGGTGAAGTGAAGACCACAGTGGTCCAATTGGCTCAACTTTAGTAGGAGAAGGGACCCCCAGGACTTCTCGAAGCAGACTGCCAGGGAGAGGAGGACCGACGTACTGCTCATTAGTGAGCAGTACAAATGGTCCGGAAACTCTACTTGGTATCAGAATGCATCACGAAAAGACAGGATCCTTGTTTGTAGCCTTCATTTGAGCGTTGAAGATTTTCTGGAGTCCAACGCGGGATTTTTTTGTGTGGAGGTGGTGGTTGTGAGTTTGTTTAGCTGCTAGTTTTCCTCCAACGATCCTTTCGAGGTCTTTGAGACCCAGATCCTCCTCCTTGAGGAAAGCATCAGTGAGACTGTTGGGCGGACCTTCATAGGGGATGACTTTAATAGTAAGTTGCCTAAGTGGGGAGAAGCCTGTCTAAATAAACAACACGACTTAGCAGGTAAAGACTACGAGAACACCTTGAAGAAACTGTGCTCATTGATAAGTTTGGTTGGGTCGGGCCTGCTGGGTCGTTGAAAGGCACTGTGCGATGGGCGAGGCAAAAGGTGATCGCAGCATGTGATTACTCAATGCCTCTCGCTGTAGTTCACCCGGTCTAAGGGGGATGCTCTGCTGCATGACGCGTGAAAAACGGTAAATGCAGCTTTGAGGTGAGGCATAAAGAGAATTCGTCTTTAATGATGGAAAGACTTTATTGGTGAAGTCGAAAAGGACCCATGGGGTCTCGTCTTCAGAATAGTTGCCAAGAGATTGGCGGCTAGAAGAAGCATCACGGCGTTGGACAATGCCGATCGAGTCAAGTACATTATACGAAACTTGTTTCCATATGTGGGGTCATTCCAAAGACAGGACTTAAGTTCCTGCGTGATCCAGTGCGAAGGACTCTTCATTCTCGAGGAACTGAAGATGGCGGGTGGGAGACTTGAAGCAAATGCGGTGCCAGGAATCGGCGTGGTGCCAAACCAGATCCTCAAAGAAGTGATCTGACTGGGAAAAGCAGATGCTGGTCCTGCTGAGAAAAGGATACAAACCTCTGGAGGATGCCTCATCCTATAGAACAATATGTCTATTAGATACGATGGGGAAGCTTCTGGAGGAGTTGATTCCACGACGACTTCAGAGTCTCTTGGTCGGGGAGAACGGTCTTTCAGAGAACCAGTTCGGATTCAGGAAAGGCAGGTCCACTGTGGACGACATCCAAGCTTCGGTAAATCAAGAAGAGAATGTTCCTCTTCTAAGAGTAAGGTAAGCGTAAGGGGTTTTTCGCGTTGATCAGCATTGACATACGTAATGCATTCAATACCGTGAGATGGAAGATCTGCATCGAGAAGATGGTGCAGAAAAAGATTCCAAATCACCTGTTGCGAATGATAGATGTCTATCTAAGCGACAGGTTAGTGATATACGAAAATGACAAATGGTCTCTCAAAGAAGACATGACATGACCCTTAGGGGTCGTGGGTAGGACCACTTACTTAGAATGTCATGTATAAATATTCCCTGCGCTTGGAATTACATGCTAAAACCCAATGTGGAGCAAACTTGGCTCGGCTCTTGCCTAACATTGTTGGACCCCGGGAAGCAAAGAGAAGACTGGTAGCAAGCGTGGTGCATTCGAAGCTGCTTTATGCAGCTCCGGCCTGGGCTAGTGTCCTACAAAACCATGCTATGCAGGGAAGATTGTTCTCCGCGCAGAGAGTTGTTGCTCTGACAATAGTCTCAGCATATAGACCTGTGTCAATGAGTGCTGTGTTTGTCTTGGCGAGCGTCATCCGCAAACAGATGATGAAAGCATCGTACGTGACTATAAGCCGCAACAAACCGCCCATGAAATTTAAAGCAGCAAAGTTGTTCTGTGGCGGTGTATTGGTTCGAGAGTGTACCGAAGCGTATTATGCAAAAAATGTTCAATTTATCATGGAGGCACTTTTAGGTTAATTGACGCGAAGGGATTTCAAAATGGATGCCAAGCTGCTACACGTCATATGACGTCATGTTCCTGGAAACCATCGAGTGTATCCAAATTCAGTGATGAGAAAATTATTGACATTTTCTTGAATAGTAATGTTTATATGCGAGCCAATATGTCTCACTAAATCGATTTAATCAATTTCTAAGCTTATGTCGATTTTAATTGTCATTTTTTGAAGGTTTTCTTAACTTTTATGAATCAAGATATAATAAAGAGTGATGTTTTTACTGAGAAAAAATATACTAATTAATATGGTTCACAAAAATGGTAGTTATTAGAAGAAATTATGTAACAAGTGAAATTTATTGAAAAAATCTGATTGTCCCCGCGTTTTAAAAGTTCTCTGATGGTATTAATATTATAAACGAGTGTTGATTCATAAAAAAAATTTATAATTCTTTACAATGATGTTTTTTAATAATCCATCCAATTTAAAATAATAAACACAATTCCCTGTATTGCAGTGTAAAAAAATAGAATGTATATTCTATCTGTACCTCAGAACTAGTTAAAAACTAATAAAATATTTTACAAGTGAAATTTTCTATTCAAATATAATTTAAAATTTAGAACAAATAACGAATACATAGCAAGAGTAGATTGTAATATTCCCGCGCCAAGTTAGCCGCCATGGCGGGTAAATTGTAATTCTATATTTTGTCGGAAAAATTAAATTTTTTTGATTTTTAGAAAAAAAATTCTAAATGGATAAAACCAAAACCGTTTGTCAAAAATAGCTGGTTAAAGAATTCATCGTTTTTACTTGGGTCCTCAATACCTTCTCATATCATAAGAGTGTTAAAAGGAAACTACCACCATTTTTTCTTTCCACAATTAAGGAAAAAATTAATGATAATTTATCTGACACTTTAGATAATATAAAATAATTAATTTACACTTTTTTGTTGTACAACAAAATGTTTTAAAGGTGAATGGGAGAGTAATAGAACAATACTCTAAGTATGTGAATTCAGTCCGCTCCTGGGTTGAAACGAGTGATCAGCTAAGAAATGATGCACCAATCTAACCGCGTTGATTAGAGTCGTATGTAGAATGGAGAACCGGATTTCAATAACCTGTTTCCATGTTCACGTAAGATCCTCGGAGTAATCGACTGACGAATCGGCGACCCTTCAAGTCACCGACCTTAACTGGCTAGCAAGGCAACGCTCACTTGATTCCTTGTATACCATAGAAGACAAAGTCTGTTGTCCACGCAACGTTGCAAGAGGACGATTTCGTGCCATGGACATTAATAGTTTTCATATGGCAATGAAACATATCCGATTCGAAATGTTATGACCAGACGTTTTTTCTGGAGGATGATACTTTTTACTGTTAGAGGACAACATTAAATAGTAGATACTCAAAGCCACAAAAGGATTTCAACACTTCGAAAAAATTTGACTATTGTTTCATTTTCAAGAAACAAAAAAAGATCAAGCATAAGAAAGAGGATACATAAGTCTAAAAAAATGAATAATTGTGTTAAAAAGTAGAAATGAGAGGAACAAATTAACTTACATTATTCACATTTCTTTTTCTGCGTTTTCTATCTCAAAAAATAGTCAAGTCTCACAACTTCTGTCGGCCAAATCCAAGTCAAATCGAAGTCGAACCCAAGAGCAGGTAGCGGGTCATGACAATAGAGGCAAGTTAGACAAGTTTATGCAACTGTAAAATCTCAAGTTCTATGCATTTCTATTTGACATTTTAATATGCAATATGAAGCTGAAACTTCGCTTTATTATCTATGCTAAATTACGAAGTAGATATGACGTTTGACGCGAGCTTTCTTATACGATTCATTCGCTTCGTAAAGGTTTTTTCTATCAATTAGAGCTTTAAAAGTTTAAAAAATAGGAGGGCGTCATAGTTTTTTCTAACCGTCTACTAAGTCAATTTATTGCTTACGATTGGGAAATTTCGTGTATCATATCTGCAATCTGTTTCATGACACCAATGTTTGATTCATCATTTATCCTCTCTGTAAAACATTTTGGTGACTTGACCTATTTTTTCTCCAGTAACTGTAAGTTTGAAAAGTTACTTTTTTCGAAAAGTAACTTAATCCCCAACAGTTACTTTTACGAAAAGTAACTTAATCTCAGAAAGTTACTTTTACTAAGAGTAACGTAACTCACCCAAAAATGCATATACATAAATTGTGATGTAAAAACCATACTTTCTGCATGCAAGGAACGCATGTATTTTTAAATATTTATGACGGATTTGTGCATTAATTGGAAATAATTGCTCATAAAAGCATAATTAGAACATAGTCAAATTTTCTTATTTTTTTACTCCATCATTTTCCCAAAACAGTGGGTTTTATTTGTATTCAATACTTCAGATTACTTTTTTATTGAAATACTACCACTTTACGGGCATTCCACTATTTGCGTTCTTATATGATGCATTAGACTCATATGATGTGTTTTGCGAAAAAAACTCATGATATTTAATCTCATGGGTTAATGAAGGATAATATTAATTTTGAATTAAAAATCGAATCGAATTTGCGACTTCGAGCTGGCCGACAAAAATTTGGGACGATTTGTCTTGTAGCATATATGCAATCTTTGCGGACTTCGCACATGTAGGGTTAAAATATGAGAAGAGTTTTTTACGAACATTTTTCGTTAACCTCGAAGCCATAAAATTTTCGTCTGTCCCAAGGTTTTTTGCATGTAAATTTCATCTCGAATTGAGGTATAAAAGTCTTTCGGTTTATAGAGGTATTGTTTATTGCTTCTATTTTCCTTTTTCGTTATCTGATCTAGGGATAAATTTCCGTCTCATATAAGAATATCCTTCCTAATACTTCATCTCATAATTCGTCACATGTTTGGGTTTGAGACGTCTCAAATTTCTATATCATCTATTTTTCGGGTAAATTGCAGGTTAACTATGGACGAAATAAATTAGTTATCATTTTTTGTATTCGTTTGTATTTACGTTTCTAGTGGAATTACTCAAAAAAGCGAAGGGTACATACCTCGATTATATATCGAACAACAAATTTAGGCTAAAGATGCAGATGTAAAAAATTTGAAAGAGTAAAGCTTATATGAAATTTTCAGATACAAATAAAATACCAGTAACAATATCAATACCAGCAAAAACCTTAGGAGATTTTGAAGAAAGCGATTTTAAACAACTAAGTAGACAATCCAAGATAAAAAAATTATGAATAACTTCTTGAAAGCTGACAATGCTTTTGATAGCCCATGCAAATTTTTTAATATTGAAGATGAAGGTAGAATAGAATGTATAAAAAAGTTCGATTATATCATTTAATTCAAGGTGAATACGACCGCGTGAACAGATTTCAAATAACAGAACACTTTTTGATACTATTGACATTATACAATATTTTACAATGTCGTTTGCCTCTGTCCACATAAAAGAAATAACAAGACAGTCAGATGAATTATTAAAAAAAGGATCATAAAAATTTCATACCCATCATATAATACTCCTGTTTGGATTGTACCTTAAAAAATCTGATTCGATTTAGCTACTGGTTTTCATCACATAGAAATGGACTATAAAGACTCTCATAAAACTACATTTTCCATGCCTTATGTTCATTATGAATTTGATAAAATGCCTTCTAGATTAAAAATTACTCCAACAACGTTTCAGAATAATAGGTATAACTTCAAATGGAATAATCGGAACAAAACTCTTCGCATGTCTCGATGAAATTTTTATATTTAATGATACTTTAGAAGAACACGAAAAAATAATTTAATCAATGAGTACGACGCCTTCAAAAAGCAAACCTACATTCAAAACCTAAACGAATGTGAATCTTAGCGACCTGATGTAGGATATTCAAGTCGTATAATTGATCAAAATGGAGATCCAAATCCTTTTAATCAACTTCTGAAAAGAACGTTCTCTTTATATGTTCTGAAAAATAGCAAATAGCTTTTGATGTTATAAAAGCACAGGGTTGCTTCAGAATTTGTAATGGAAGGTAGACGAGAGGGTGTCGTTTGATTAGTGACTTGGTTTGATATTAAAGACAAAATTTCAATATTTGTAATGTATCCTATTCATCGACGTAGTCCCCCCGAAGTTCAACGCACTTGCCTCATCATTTCTCCAAATTCGCGATTCCTTCACAGAAGTGGGTTTCTTCGAGGCACTCATACTCCTTCACCCCCTGCTACACCTCTTAGTTTGACCCTTTTCATCCAAATCAATGAGCAGAATTCTTCTCTCGTCCTAAAAACTAGTGTCATCACCTTTCCAACGAATTAAAAGCATTTCGCCTTTTCCAGAGCCAGTTTGCTTCGTACAGTCCACTGTTTAAACTGTTGTTTTATTTCCAGTGTATAGTGGCAAATTCAAGTTTTGTCATGGTTACAAAACAATAGGAATAAATTTCAATGCAGATGCTCTTTTAAGGAACCTTATTATTGATAACAAAGGAAAATTCAAAAATGTACACGAAGATGATACTTTCATGACAACTTGAAAAAATTAATCTTGATTAAACTTTAACAAGAATTTATCAAGAAAACAATAATAAAGAAGAAAATACCTCCGAAAGAAAATATTTTAATTCAGTATTCGCTGAAGGTGATGCAAATGATTTTAGAAAAACGTCAGGAATCCGAATATTGAATTTTTATTTCAAGCTCACAGATATTTTTGATGACCTCCTACATTAAGAATCATTTAATAATGTTAGTAACGATATGGAAAAATATACAAATTTATTTAAGCTATTACCTCCGAACCTTCTGTTAATGAAATAGTAAAATTTTCCATAGAAAACGATGATTATTAAAGGTCCAGAGAAAAACGAGGGCGAACGAAAAATTTAAATTCAGATACTTTACTTAGAAATTCGAAAAATATTCTTTTTCAAGCAAATATAGAAAAAGGGGCAGGCTAAGAAAAGAAAGAAATTATGATGGAAATCCAGAATAGAGCAAGAAAAAGTCAAGCCAAATGGATTTAGGATCCAATTCCGAATTTGATCTTGAATATTTATATTTATATTCAGGGGCCAAAATATAATAAGGAACAGGCTCAGTAAACATTCAAGTTTGTTTGAGAATAGTTGCCTATAAATTGCTATAAATTGAAACTTAAAACTAAGTACTTCCATTCAGTGTTCGCAGAACGCGGACGTAAACGGCCCCCACCACTGAACTGTGTGGATCCTCACACAACCAAACTTAGCGTGTCGGTGTGTCCCCACGTTCTAGCTTCGATTTAATGCTGGCGGCTGTTGAGATGAAATCGTGAATTATGTTTCTGTCGACTTCGTGTGAAACAGGCGCGAAGCAGACGACGAATTCATAATGATAAAATATATAGTTTAAGATTTCTTTTCTTCTTTCTTTCTTTTTTTGATATTTTGATGAACACTTACCTAAACTGAAGATCTGAAAGATTTTTTTCGATTTTAAGTTGATTTAGACACTTGAAAAATATTTTTTTAGTAAAATTTATGGTTCAATAAGTGTTTAAAGTCTCAAAACAAAATATCGATTTATATATTTTTTAGCCTTGTAAATAAATTATTTGAAATTGAAAAATAATATGGACGATAATTTATATCAAGATAAAGTACATCATGGGATTCAAATTTAAAAAATAAAAGGTTCGTATAAAATACTTTGGAAATTTTTTTTTAATGTAAATATGCACCTTTTTTTATAATATGTAGCATCTTTTCACATGACTACTTAAATATACAAGTGTGAAATAGTACATTACGTGCCCAGGCGCAGAATGAGGGCCATTGCGGGACGAGCGACAATGCTTGCAGGAGATCGAAGCCGAAGCGCGATCAGTCCTGCGAGCATTGTCGCGAGTCTCGGAATTACCCGAATTGTGTGCATTGGCACGTATTCTATTTTATGTGACTTCGGTGCGTATACGAGTTTTTATGCGTACACCCGTGCAGAAATTTTCGTGGGGCGCCGATTGGGCTCCGCTCGGGAAAAATGTGGCCCCGATAGGGTAATCTGTCTAGCGCCAGACCACTAATGAAACGCTCTACCCGATCGGGCCCAGATCTAGGCTTGTAAAATAGGGGCCCGATCTGGTCCAGACATGGCCCCTTCTAATTTTGTATTTTTACAAATAGTAAAATTTAAAGGCTTTTCGTTTAATAACAATAAATAGTTGGTTCGAAAAAATTTATTTCATAAATTCAGATTAGTGATGCAACAGTATGATTAAAAGTATAAAAACAGTATAATCTTCAAACCCATCTTCAAAGTCTGTGTAGACTTATATATGATACTACTATATGATATAAAAAATAATGAAACATAATAACGTTATACATTTAAAATTATAATTTTCTTTTCAAATTACTGTTAATAAAAAAATATTTCAAGTAATAATCTAGTTCATTACAATGTTAGGATTTATGTAATGAATCTAGTGAATTAACTTAGCTTGATCTACTTGTATAATGCGGATATAAGAAATCTCACCAACGATTCTGTGCTTCCGAACTCGCCATGTACTTTTTGCTTTTGGCATATTAATATCAATATAGTCACTACAATATCACGACCACAACACAAAATTTGAAAATAATCTTGTCTATCATAATCCGATGTGGTTCCAACCTGGGCCACACCATGTGTCCGTCTGCGGCCACATGTGGAAAATCCGATCGGGCCCGGATTGGAACTTGGAAACAATTCGGGCAATTTCTGCACGGGCACTGGAATCTAAACTAGTATTGTAGTTGTTTGCGGCGCTAGTCATTACACTTGATATGTCACGACTAGTCCCGGCCATTTTGATTTTATCGATCTTGTGTAGTAGTAATGGATTTTAGTAGACGCATGCGCAGTTCAAATGTACAAGGCTTTGCCAGTAAGATGGTAACGCTGTACGAAGAAGAAGAAGAATAAGAAGGATTGAGCTTCGTTTCATGGCTATGGGCGCATGCGCAGTTCAATTTTTACATTTCATTCCTTTCTGGCGAAATGTACTACATTGCGCTACTGTTAACTGTAGGGAAAAATGAGTTTGCGCGCCGGTGGCACATAAAAAGAATTCTATTCTTAAAATTATCTAAATTATATCTAATTTTGCACACAAAATTACACATTGAGATTTCTATCTTATGAAGTAAAATTGACAAATTTTATAATCATAAAGTACTAAAAAAATTTTTTTTGAATACTTCGCAACTTTCATGTGGCAATTTCAATATATAAGCGTCAATAAAAGGTTTGATTCACAAAAAAAATAAATAAATGTATTTTATTATATATTTTAAAATAATTAAACCTCTTATGTATACTTTTATATTGAAGTAGTCATGCGAAGGATTTTAAGTATTCTAAAAGCTTGTCTAAAGCATTTAATTCCATGATATATTTTTCTATTTTACATCATGTCAGGGAAATCTCATGATGTTATTTCTTATGCAAATTTAGATACAATTTATTTTATTTTATAATCAAACCCTTCACTCATACAGACATGGAAATTATTTTATAATTATACATCGGTAATTAAATGTTCATCATTTGTTGTTTCAGCTTTTGTTCAAGTAGCTTGATTTTTATAAAAACAATTTAAATTTCTTTACTTCACCTGTTGTTTTATTTATATTGAAAGTGAATTGATTTTGATAATGACAACTAAAAAAATTCCTAATAATATCGTGAAAGTTAATAAAATTCTGCATCTAATGAGCTCAATTTGAAAGAAAAATGTTAATTTCCTAAAAAGATACTACAATAATGTCAAATTTTGATATTTTTTGATATGAACAAAATATATCATGGAATTAAATGCTTTAGAAAAGCTTTTAAAATACTTAAAATCCTTCGCATGACTACTTCAATATAAAAGTATACATAAGAGGTTTAATTATTTTGAAATATTTTGTAAATCAAACCTGTTATTGACGCTTATATATTGAAATTGCCATATGAAAGTTGCGAAGTATTCAAAAAAAATTTGTTTAGTACTTTATTATTATAAAATTTGTCAATTTTACTTCATAAGATAGAAATCTCGACGTGTAATTTTGTTTGCAAAATTAGATATAATTTAGATATTTTAAGAATAGAATTCTTTTTTCACACTTGTTTATTCAAGTTGTCATGTGAAAAGATGCTACATATTATAAAAAAAGGTGCATATTTACATTAAAAAAAAAGTTCCAAAGTATTTTATACGAACCTTTTATTTTTTAAATTTGAATCCCATGATGTATGTTATCTTGATATAAATTATCGTCCATATTATTTTTCAATTTCAAATAATTTATTCACAAGGCTAAAAATCTGCCCGCTTCGCGGGCACATTCTCATCTCGCGCAGCTCGCTTCGCTCGCAAGCTTGAGCGCGCCTAGGGCGCGCGATTTGATCGTCGCGCTTCGCGCTCTGATCTTTCTGGACCTCGCGCTTCGCGCTCGGTCTTGTGCTCTTCGCATACATTTAAGTTTATTTCTTATAATTTAATACTGAAGCTCAAACCAATTTTATAATATTAAAGATGATGTGAATTACTCATTTTCTCAAATTCACTAAATTTCTTTTTCAGTTTAAGTGAAACAGGAAATTCAATTTACTTAAGGCTCTATCGGCCTTAAGGAACACATTCTCATTATGACACTCGCGCTTCGCGCTCGATTTTCTGTATACATTTCAGTAACTTTTTAATAAATTACATGATTAAAATAATTTATTTTCTTCCAAATTTCTCAAAAAGAAAATATAATCGTAGACTTTATTTAAGGTAGTACGATCACGAAAATTAGACCTCAGGCTAAAATAGATAATTTTGCTTTCAAGAATAGCAATATTATTTTTGAAGGGCTAATTTGAAAGAGAAAAGATTATTTTTCATGAAAAAAATTTGAAACACAAAAAAATAATGTTATTAATAAATTTAATTTTTGCCCAAACTTATTTTCTTATCGCTTCGAGCCAAATGATTAAAAATGATGCGATTATAATAAATCACGGTTCATTTTTTTAGGAAAAAGATTCTCTACAACTTGACCTTTTCCGATTTTTGAAAATGAATTCTCTAATGGCTGAAATTATAAAAAAACAATTTTTCAAAACAAAATTTTTATAAACAAATTGCTGTATTTGATAATAATTAATTCAATTTCAAAAATAAGAAACGGTCAAGTTGTAGAGAATCTTTTTTCTAAAAAAATGAACCATAATTTATTAGAATCGCATCATTTTCAAAAATTTGAGTCGAAGCGATAAGAAAATAAGTTTGGGCAAAAATAAAATTTATTAATAACATTATTATTTTGTGTTTCAAATTTTTTTCATGAAAAATATTCTTTTCTCATTCAAATTGGCCCTTCAATAATAATGTTGCTATTCTTCAAAGCAAAATTATCTATTTTTGTCTGAGGTCTAATTTTCGTGATCGTACTACCTTAAGGAAACGATTTTGCAGAACAACGCTTATTTCGTATCTCACATATTTTGGTGAAAAAAATCGAATTTTTTTAATATTAAAAATCAAAACATAAAATATACATCCTGTCGAGAAATTTCTTAATAAGAATGTGTAGACCTCATTTGGGCAAACAATTTTTCATCTGAACTTTTTTTATGTATCTCATATATTTTGTCTAGAAAATGGAATTATTGAATTTTAATCGTATTTTTTGGAATTGAAACGAAAAATATATGTTTTTTCATAAACTGTGTAGGACAAAACTTGTAGATCTTTTTGAAACGAACAACTTTGTATTCTTACGTTTTTTTCGTATTTCACATATTATTGTTAAAAAATAGAATTTTGGATTTTCAATAGATTATTTTTGAATTAAAAAAAAAAATATGCATCTTATGAAAAAATGTTACAATTCAAATTTGTAGGTCTTTATTTATTTAATAATATTGTACCATAACGTTTTTTCGTATCTCGTATAATTTAACTGGAAAATGGAATTTGGATATTGACTTTTTTCGAATTTGAATATGCTGTAACATTTCTAATTTTGATTTAATCAAAAAACGTTATCAAGATAATTTTTAGAGATTTATGAGCACTATCTAAAACCAGTATTAAAATTTTTGATTTTTTCAAAAAATTATTTTCAAAAACACAAAAGTAGTGCTCAATCCCTCAATTTTGATTGGATGTGACTGGTTAACGAACTTGTCCTTATTTTCTCGGCTCCGATAAAGTGTACCAAAGCTTAATTCAATCTGATAATTCTATCGAGAGTTATGTCGCACACGACCTACAGACAGACAGACAGACAGACACTTTCGTAAAAACCCTTTTTTCGGACTCAGGGGGTCTCAACACGTAAAGATTTGATGAAATTTTCGAAAATCAACATTTGAGAAAGAAAACTTGTAAGAAGCTGCCTAAAATTATCATTAAGTCCTTTCATCGATATGAAACCAAATAATTATATCCCACAACATTTTTTTCAATTTGAAGAATTTGAATTCTTTGTGTGGAAAAAAGACGCTTTCGACTACGCTGGGATTTGAGTCCAAGTCTCAGTGGAAAAATTTCGAACTCAACCTATTAATTTAAAATTATTTACAATTATTTTATACCAAAGAAATATTTTAAAAATTGTTGAATTCTTTCAACCTCTTCTTTCGAAACAATGACAAGTTTCTTATTGTCTCGCATGTAAAACTATGTTGATTTTTAAAAATTTCCAACAAAGAAATCCTAAGTTAACAACTTTTTATTATGCATTTTTTATTTGAAAAATAAATCTCTGATGAGGGCTCCGATTAGAACCGAAACACATTTTGAAAAACTAAATAATATTTTTCAATTTCATACATATTCAATTATATGAATAGGTAATTTACAGATTCGAGATCTTGTACTTCGTTAAAGCATGATTTTTAGGACTTCTTTTAGGTGTGGAAATTTCATAATTTTTATCCACTTTTTAATATTTTAGGATGCCTATCTAAATAAATCCTCAGACTGATCGAGCTCATTCATTGCCCCAAATTTTATTCATGTTCCAAGTTAAGGGGGATTTCTACCTTGTTGAGTCAAAAAGCTATACCATTTTCTTGAATTTTTCGGGAGAAAAGTTAAAAAAATTAACACTTGAAATTTTGTCTAGGTATTAAAGTAATTGTATTAAGGTAGTTCATTCACGAAAATTAGACCTCAGGCAAAAATAGATAATTTTGCTTTCAGGAATAGCAATATTATTATTGAAGGGCTAATTTGAAAGAGAAAAGATTATTTATCATGAAAAAAATTTGAAATACAAAAAAATAATTTTATTAATAAATTTGATTTTTGCCCAAACTTATTTTTTTATCGCTTCGAGCCAAAGGGCATAACCGGGTTTCTATGTGAAATCGGCCTTGAAACCAAATCAAATTTCGCATCGACTATATTTTGCAATTTTCGT
Source organism: Diplolepis rosae (assembly GCA_030998225.1). Classification (NCBI taxonomy): domain Eukaryota; kingdom Metazoa; phylum Arthropoda; class Insecta; order Hymenoptera; family Diplolepididae; genus Diplolepis; species Diplolepis rosae. Next base: position 3,215,246 of record JAPYXD010000466.1, read on the forward strand.
TTTCTGCGTTTTTTAGCTAAACTAAAAATAGGAAAATTTTGAAAAAAATCAGGATTTTTTTTTCCAATAAACGATACATTTGTGAATTTTTGCAGATTTTGTTATGCATAATTCGTGATGCAAGAAATTGCGACAATTTTTGCACACAATTTTATTCATGTTTGTTTTTCGCGACCACTCTTTTGAATTATGCTATTCATTAGTTACCTATCGATAATTAAAACAGAATTTCTGCAGATTTTTGCAAGGTGTGGATGGGGGTAAAAAAATAAAAACCGTCAAAATACACATTCTTCCATCATCTTATTATTAAAGCACTTTTTATAATAATAGTAGACTAATAAAACATTTTTTTTTATCATTAAATTTGGAGTAAAAATTTTCCCAAAGAATACTGCTACATCGGCCATCTAATGATACGTTTGTGTAATTTTTTTCAGAATTTTTCCTAGTTTAAATTTTAAAATAATTGAAAAAGAACAAAAACACTTTTTGGTTTTGTTTATCCCATAACTTTTTAAATAATGCATGAAATAATCTCAAATTTTGGGTTTCTTCATTATTTATGTTAGTCTATCAATCCTTGAAATTTCAAGTAAATCGGAAACATAGAGTCCTGAACCCGTCCGATTTGCCATGAAACCCACCATATATTCTTGCAATTCATGTATATTTAATAAATTATTTTAAAATAATTATAATTATAATCCAAACCACTTCTATACCCTCTTTATTTTATTTTGCAAATTCTTTTCCTCAACTATAAATTTAATAAAGTTTGGTAAGAATTTAAAAATCAAAGTAAGTAAATAAATTCTTTTGACAATAATTTTAATCAACTTGGAGTGTCGGGGAAATTAAATTAAAAAATCAAAAAAATTGAGTAAAAAATAGAAGTATTAAATTTCATACGATATTACTGCATTTTTGTATTTGAAAGTATAAATATGGTTTATAAATAACAATGCTTATATTTATTCCATCGTAACTCAAAATATTTTCATTATTCAATAAAACAACTCGCAATATCTTCCAATATCAAAATATCAGAACTTCCAATTTCGAGAACATATTTTCTATGATTTGAATAATTTTCTTTTTGGTTAGTCTTTCTTTGCGAATACATAATATATATTTCTTTCTTTCCATTAAAATAATGAAAAAAATTCATGAAAATATTGCTGGTTTATTATTCAGTACATTAATAGTCTTAAATATAAATTTAACTTAATTTATTCCTATTGTTTTAATTTCAATCAAGTAATGTTAAGTGTAGAATATTTAAAGAGAGATATTTTGACGAACTTTTTTGATTGATTATTTCATCGAGAATTTCTGTATAATGAAATTTGTCACATAGATGCTATTTGTTGCATTTTTGAGCGGGATATGGTTGCTAATAATTTTAAGTTCTGTTCTATACTCTATATATAATTTTGTTGTAAAAAAGGAAGTCTAAGAGCTATAAAGAGAAGCTATAAAGTCATAAACTTTCCAACTTCGGAAAATAAAATTGATATGCCTCGACTTCTTTGCTTAAATAATTTTATTTGAAGTTCAACAATTTTTAAATTTAAATAAAAAAATAAGACATTTTATGCGAAAATTTTAAGTTGAGAGTATATCTGAATCTTGTTTTTTACAAAGGTAAAAAAAGTCTATAATTTCTAAGATTATCGTCTTATTTCAATATTTTGATATCTCTTCTTAAATGCTGTTTTGAAATTGTCTGTAAAAGGGTTTAAAAAATATTTTTCTATTATTGTATTTTTCTATTATAATTAATCGATTAATTTGAATACCATATTGAGATATAAGTAGAAATTAATAGTAGTATATTTTTGGAAAAGATTTGCTTTGAGGTCCATAAATGATAAAATTAATATCAATCTGACATTTCAGCTTAGATCGGAACCCTCATCAGGGTTTTTTTTATTAAATTATGAAAATATACAGAAAAAGTCGGTTGTTAAATTGACGTAACTTTTTTATATGACAATTGTAATAGTTTGTTTTTGGGGTTTACTAAGTATACTTATTCCAAGAAATATAAATCATGTATTTTACACCCATACAATACATACTCAATTTGCCGTGCAAAAAATGTGACGTAAAGAATTTCTTTGAAATATTTTTCTTGAAAAAAATGTTTTTAGGATTGTTTTATATTCAAGCCTTTCGTTTTCAAATATATAATATATTTACCATGTAAAAAAGCTACGTCTTTTCAAATCTAAAATATTTCATTCCAAGAAAATCTCAATTCAGCTTCCCACTTTTTCTGTGTATTTTTAGGTTTTAACAGGTTTTAATAAAAATCACTAATAAGGGCTCCGATCTGAGCCAAAATGTCAGATTCATATTAACTTCATCATTTTCGACCAGAAAGTCAATCTTTTCCAACAATAAACCAGTATTTAAGACCAAAGGTCAATACAACTAGCACTTTCAATTAATAGTATAGTACACAAAAAAACTTTTTATATCAACTTCTACTGTAGTATTTTTCAAATTAGGGAAAAACGTATCACTCTAAGACTTTTTGTCAAAAAAAAATACTAAACTTTAGAAGAATGATATGAAACTTTAGTCTGAATTATATTAAAATTTGTTATGAACTATGCTATAGTTTCATATCATTCTCCTAAAGTTTAGTATTTTTTTTGACAAAAGGTCTTAGAGTGATACGTTTTTCCCTAAATTCAAAAATACTACAGTAGAAGTTGATATAAAGAGTTTCTCCGTGTACCTAAAGAAAATAGCATGTATAATGATAAAAATTGAATTAAAATATTATGAATTTTAAATAAAATTGTAATTATATTTAAAAATGTTATACTTAATTTTGTTCTGAATATTTTTAATTTACAAAAAATTTAAAAAGTTTAATTAGGAATTTCAGTGACATGTTTGATAACATGTCTACTATTATATTGACCCAAATTTATTTAAACTTATAGGTATGAATCACTATTATTTCAGTACAGGATTTTTTTCACGTACTCCTGTATTCTGTTCCGGATATATTTCTATGTACATAATACGAAAAAATGTAAATAATGAACAATAAATTCAATTCAATTTGAAGAAACATTTGCATCATTATGGCGCGGGCCTATCCCGTAACCTTTTTCTAGCCTCATTTAAATGTGCTGATAGGATCGACCATCCGATAAGCCGCTTCTCGGTTTCGGCGCACATAACTAGGGATCTATACAGGCGGGGATAGTAGCCCTACTGCGGTAGGGCTCCCATGATGGGCGAACCGTCTTAAGACACGACGGTATTAGATATGAATTCTAAAAAAAATGAAAGAGATAAAGAGGCGAAGGCGCTAGATGCGCACTCACACACTCCTCCAGGGGCTGAGGGATGGCAAGACGTCCTTCAGCTCCTGAAGGAGCAAAATGACAAAATGGAGAAACTAGCCAGGGCCCTCAGCGTTACCCAACAGGGTATGCTGAGGAATAACCCTGGCTTCGTTAAAGACTCGGTGAACGAGGCAACTGAGGTGTTGAGCGGTATGCTCAACACCCACAAGTGCCTCCTGGAGAGCGGGGTGAAAGTCCAGAAGAAAATGGAATCTCACCCCGCTATGAGGAAACTGGGGATCTTTCAGAGACCACGTTCGGCGTCTCTGGGAGATACCCCAAAAAATCAGGTGATGGGGCAAAAGAGATCTGCACCCTCCCCCCCTCTGGAAAAAACTCCTAAGAGGGGAAAGGGTGCCTCTTCGCCCTCTTATGCCCAGGTGGCCACGAGCCAGCCCCCAAATAAAGAAGGGGACTGGCATGTGGTCACAAAGAAGAGAAAAGAAAAGAAAAAGAAAAAAAAAGAAGAAAAAAAGGAGAAAAGGGCGGAGGACCCGGCGCAAAAAGCGCAGGGGGCCACCGCCACTCCAAAGTCGAAGCGCTCTACGCCCGCCAGGTCGGGCGACGCCATCAAGGTGTCGGCGAAGGACGGCCAGTCATACGCCGACATCTTGAAGGAAATGAAGGCGAAGGTCGACCCCCGGAAGGCAGGACTTGAGGTCCTGTCTATCCGGAGGACCAGGAAGGAAGAAGTCCTTCTGGTCCTCAAAAAGGGGGGAGACGTTTCGGCCTTCCGAAAGGAGCTCGATCTGGCGGTCGGGGAAAGGGCGCAAATTTCAGCCCTGGTCTCGACGAGGTCCCTCGAAATTAGGGACCTCGACGAGACCGTTGAAAAAGAGGAGGTTGTGTCTGCCCTGTGCTTGGCACTGGGCAGACCGGCTTTTGAGGGGTCCTGCAGGCTCTTCACCCGCTTTGGTGGGGTGAAGACTGCAGTGATCCGCCTGGCTGAGGCAGACGCCGCGCGTCTGCTTCAGCTAGGTAAGCTGAGGATCGGGTGGGTCGGGTGGAAGCGAAAAGAAGATTGGTGGCCAGCGTGGTCCATTCGAAGCTGCTTTATGCAGCTCCGGTCTGGGCCAATGCATTGCAAAACCATGCTATCCAGAAGAAGCTGTTCTCGGCGCAGAGACTTGTCGCGCTGAGAATAGTTTCGGCATATAGAACTATCTCGACGAGCGCTGTGCTGGTCCTGGCGAGCGTCCCGCCAATAGATTTATTGGCGGAGGAAAGGCAGGAAACCTTTCAGCTTCGCAAGGAGCTTACCTGCACCGACCTGCAGGAAATCGCTCGCGCGAAGGAGGCCATCCGCAAGGATGGAAGGCGCAGACTCATCGAGAAATGGCAGATGAGATGGCATGGTGAGCAGACAGGGAGATGGACCTACCGCCTGATCCCGGAGCTCGCCACCTGGCTGAACAGAATGCACGGGGAAGTCGGCTTTTACCTGGCGCAAGCGCTCTCGGGCCATGGCTGTTTTAATGCGTACCTGAGGCGCTTTAAGAAGATAGACGAGGAAACGTGTCGCTACTGCGATTCTCCGGTGGATAACGCGGAGCACGCACTCTTCGTCTGCGCAAAATGGGGTGTGGCTAGGGGGGTCCTCGGTCAGGCGGTGGGTTCCGAAATTACTCCTGACACGATGGTCCCCCTCATGCTCCAGTCTGAACGGTTCTGGACGCTCATCGAGTCATTCGTCACATTTGTGATGAAGACGAGAGAACTTGATGGGCGTTGAGAGCGAAACAACGGGGAGGGCCAGTAGAAATCGCATCGGGGCCTGCACCCGCGGCCCTGCGTCTCGTGTAGACTTGGCTGTCCGCGCCGTTCGGGGGTGGAATCTGTATGTTTTCTCCCCTGGGTGGCGCGGCTAGTCGGCTTGCCTAGTGGGCGTGTGGCCGCGGATGCAGGTTCCGAGCGAACGGATGACGGAGGAGTCGTACGCGACTTTAATGGAACCAACCACCCGTGAAGTATAAAGCCGAAAGGCGGTTCCGCGGGTGGTGTATTGGTTCGAGAGAGGGGGTTTTTTGGTTTTAACAGGTATGCCTAGACTCGCCCTAGGAGAGTCCTGTACAACGTCTATAAAAGATTTTGCCATTTTTCCTCCTCACCAAAAAAAAAAAAAAAAAAAAAAAAAAAAAATATATATATAATTATAATATAATATTTAATAATTAATTATAATTTAATATTATAATTAATTAATTAATGTTTAGTGACTACCAATAAGCTTCTGATATTAAAATCAATAAAAAATTCAAAATCAAACTCATCATATTATACGCCCAAATGTTCAACATCATATCTTGCGTTTTATCGCTGGACTTGAATATTTTAAATTTATACAGCTTAAGCAAATGTAAGCTTGTGGGTATTCGAGGGGTTTGAGGGGTACGGGGAGAGTTGTGGACAGCGCTCCTAAGGTTTAGTTGGCGAACTACTTCGATAGGCCAAATCGGCGGGCAGAGGTGTACGGGGGGACCTGAACATTTTCGCCGGACGTGCCGTCTACAATCTTCGCGGGGAACTAGGCCTGCACCGCATCTAGGCTTATAATATCTTTGCGCCAGCATTTAATCGAATCTAGAAAGTGGGGACACACCGACTCGCCGAGTTTGGTTGTGTGAGGATCCACACAGTTCAGTGGTGGTGGCCGTTTACGTCTACGTTCTGCGAACACTGCTTCCATTCGACGGCCCATACGACCCATGAGCGTTACCTACCCCCTCCCTTAAAGGTAATTACTTTTGACATTAAAAAAAAATATAATCGAATTCGTCAGCAATACTACTAGAAAAATATGAAAGTTTATTGTAATACACCTGTTAAAACCCTAAACTCTCTCTCTCGAAGCGATACACCGCCCGCAGAACCGCATTTCGGCTTTGAACTTCGCGGCCGGTTGGTTCCAGCTTAAAGTCGCGTACGACTCTTCCGTCATCCGTTTGCCTGGGACTACCATCCACGGCCACACGTTCGTTAGGCAAACCTACTAGCCGCGCCAACCAGGAGAGAAATAACAAGATTTCTCCCACGAACGACGCGGAAAGCTAAGTCCGCCCAGGACGCAGGACCGCGGGTGCAGGCCCTAATGTGATTTCTACTGGCCCTCGTTGTCACCGCGCTCCGCACGCCCATCGAGCTCCCTCGTCTTCATAACCAGGGTGACGAATGACTCGATAATCATCCATTATTGTTCAGGCTGGAGCATAAGGGAGACCATTCTGTCAGAAGTGAGTTGTGCGCCCACTGCCCGACCAACAGCCTCCCTTGCCACGCCCCACCTGGCATAAACAAAAAGTGTGTACTCTGCATTGTCCATAAGGGATCCGCAGTAGCGATACGACTCATCGTCTCTTTTCTTGAAGCGCTTCAGGTACGCATTAAAGCAACCATGGCCCGAAATCGTTTGCGCCAGGTAAAAGCCGACTTGGCCGTGCTTTCTATCCAGCCAGGTAGCGAGCTCCGGGATTAGACGGTGTGTCCATCTCCCGGATTGGTAACCATGCCATCTCGCCTGCCATTTCTCGACAAGTCTGCGCCTTTCATCTTTGCGATGGCCTCCTTCGCGCTAGGGATTTCCTGCAGGTTGGAAAAGCAAGTAAGCTCCTTACGGAGCTGAAAGGTCTCCTTCCTTTCCTCCGCCAATGAGTCTATTTGTGGGACGCTCGCCAGGACCAGCATAGCACTCGTTGACACATTTCGTTATGCCGAGACAATTCGCAGCACCACACCTTTCTGTGCCGAGAACAGCTTCTTTTTGATAGCATGGTCGTTAAGGGTACTTCTCCAGACCGGAGCTGCATAAAGTAGCTTCGAATTTACCAAGCTCACCACCTGTCTTCTCTTAGCTTCCCTGGGGCCACCAATGTTGGGCATGAGCCGAGTCAAAGTGGCTCCACATTGGATAGCTTTGGCAGTCGCGATTTCAGTTATTTAAAGTGGAAAAAATGAGTTAGAAACTTAAAAAAAGAATAATAAAAAATGGTGCTGCTTGATGTTTTTCATTTGCACACTCAGAAAAAAGTCTGGTTGAAACGACCAGAAAAAAATGTTACGAAGAGCCGTACTAGAAATTCCGGTTAAAACCTGTTAGAAATTCTAGTAAACACGTTTCGATCGTTTTGATCTTTTATTTCAGTTAATGTAATGACATTTTCTAATTCATATCACCGTAATTTTTCTAGTAAAAAATTCCTCATTTCATTCATGGCTATATTACAATAAATGCAACTAATTTAGTTCATTTAATATAACCATTCTTCAAGTTGAATTTACTTAAATTTCCCGGTTGAATGCTAGCATAACTTTAATAAAAATAATGATTTAAAGACATGGTAATTATAATTCTCAAAATGAAAAAATATATATTTACTGTTGAATTATTTTAATTTGTTTATATTATTATGGCAGTAATTCCCTTTGAATTTTTCTTTAAGTTATCTTACTTTAATTCACTTAGTACCTTGTACACTTTATTCTCCATTTCTATAATTTTATAAAATATTTATAAAAAATAATTTTATAATTGAATAATATTTTATGATAATTTCAATCTATCATATTCTTTTGCAGTGAATGACGTTCTCTCGAATCACGGTAGACCTATGTTATTTCCGAGGGGCCGTTCACTCAAAATTAATTCTACTTGAGCGCAATTATTCTGTTAACTAGCTCACGATTCATGTGATTCCACACTTGAAGCATAATCCAGTTTGATTCTCACACTTAGAAAAGAAAAGAATCAAATCCAACCTCAGAAGAAGCACAAGGATCATTCCGACAGCTGCGCGCATTGAGCTGCATCATTACGATTGATTCCTGTTAATTCCGCCTGATTCCACCTGAGTCTTTGTTGATCCTCAATTCATTCCCTCAATTCGTGACCAAACAAAAATATTACAGCCTACACCGGCGATGTCAGCTGATTCTGATCCTTGGCGATTCTGAATGATTCTCAATGATTCTTCTGAATCTTAATGATGAACGCGGCTTTCAAACTTTCAGAATCGATTCTAGTTTTACCGTTTTTCACTGATTAATAAAGCTAATCGGTTGAAAAATTTCCGTTTAAAATGCACTCTCAAAAGACCATTGACTGTCAAATGATTCCTTTAACTGTTAGAGGACTTTTTATTCATAATACGTATGAGAGGAAATCCTTTAACAGTTAAAGGATTGTCATTTCAAATTCTGTCCTTTTATTCTCAAAGTATTTCCTTTGGTCTGGAAATGAAATCCTTTGTGTTACGTACGGCTATTATTAATTTAAATAAAATTCATAAAAAGTAAAAAGACAATTACCCTTAATATATTTTATTCATTAGTATAACGAGTACGCGGAGGTCATCCAAACTGCCGAATTTAGTTAATATAAATATTAGCTAAATTCGTTTATTATTATGTGGGGTTGCTGGTCTTCTACTCTCGGACTGAGAGTGTATTCTACACGCCTACGCTTATCACTTTTAATTTTGAACGAAAGAAAAGGGGAAAGGTGCTTCAAATAAGTTTGAATCAAGCTGCTAAAATTCATATACATAAAAAGAGAGAATTTATTTTTAAGGAAAATAAAACAACCAAACCGATGTGAACATTTTTACATGAGTTAAAACGGAAAAAGTAAATTAAAACGATACAAAGTATACGTTACCGCCTTCTTGGTTTTTTTTCTAGTTTCTTAATCCTACCGGATGTCCTGGGAGCAAAAGCAAAGAAGGAGAATACGTTCTGGCTGCTGAAGTCCTGGAGATCAGGGCCAAATTCGATTTGAGATTGTCGTGGTTCCAAAAAGGAACAACCCTTGTCCTTACGCGACTCACTCGCGCACACACCCTTTTTCCTTACTTGGACCTTATAGTTTTAAGGTGAGAAAGAAATGGATAGCTTTGAACTAGAAGGGAGGCAGTACTTTTAAATTGCCTGTCCTTCGCCACTCCTGTCTCACAATAAACCTATTTCTGGTTATAAGGAAATAAACTCCTCGTCGTTTTGAGATTCGACGAGCATAGTTAATTCTCGCGGCTAACCGACCACAGACGCACTCAAAATATTATTTCAGCGCGAAGCGTAGTGGTAAAAATTTTACTTGTATAATTTTTTAGCGCGACAACCCCGTGAACGGCTTTCGTCGGAGGAAAGATTTTAGAAGTATTTACGTCCGCCCAAGTACAATCCCCATTTTGTGGCCCTGGCTAGGTCTTTTTACGAATCTATGTCAACTATCCAGGTGATAGGACGTACTTGTTCCGAACCGCGGACGCGCAGAGTAGAGAAAAGTATTTTCTCTACTGTCCGAGTAGTTCTGGTTAGTACCAGGTTGCTCGAGTAACTGCGAATTGTTATTTCTAATTGATTCATTTTATAGACTTGTATCGAAGATGCTTAGGTGGGGTATCTTGATGATTTTGGGATTTTTCTGGGTGGCCTGATTTTTGGAAGGAATTCATGCTTACCGGTAATTTTGCAATTACCGGTTGCCTAACTACTTGGCAGCCTACTTGTTATTACCTGTTGCCAAGTGAAGTTTGTGATGAAATGGATATTTCTGACATAGTTGAAATTTTTGGATCATATTTCATGACACCAATAAATCAAATATCGATATAAAATAATTAAATCGATTTTGTTGATTATTAATTCTGGACTCTGACACCTTAAATATTTTTCATAGTTAGAAAAAACAATGGTTCAGATCCTTTTCAGAAATATCGTCTGCACTGGCTATGGTAACTTGCAGCTATCAAAGTTTGTTTATAATATTTATAGTTCATAGTGTTTATGGAAAAGCACCGTAGTACTTATGCGTTTAACGAAAACATAAATAGGAAATTCGGAAGGGGATGTAGGGAAAAGTATATAAAAACTAGGTCGAAACTGTTTGGAAACTATGGAAAAACTAAACATCATTGATACTTGTGTTTTGATTTTGTTTCCACGTCTTGAGTCTGATTTTAATGTATTATTTTCTCACAACGTAGCCAGATAGAGCTGAAAAATGACTATGTGCGCTAGCGTACTGTTTTTTAAATATTTCGATTCTTAAATTTATTTCTTTAAGACTTGCATCCTCCTTCTTGCTTTTACTTCCCAGTCATCTGAATCCTGTGCCAATTTATAATATTTTCCTACAGTTTACATTTATTTAGAAACAGTATGAATGAAAATTTTGAAGAGTTCGCGTTGTTTTGCAGTTCTAAGCTATATATATATATACATATCTTAATATACATATATATATTTGAACCATAATATAATATAATTTAGAATTTATACAAACCAAAATGTGCGATTATATCAATTCGTACAGATATTCGCGCGTTGGTTTTTATTATTTACATTAATAATCTAAAACAATATAATATAACCCAGAATATACAAATATAACACATGTGATTATATAAGTGCCCACAGATATTTACCTATTAGTTTTCGTCATTTATATTTATAATGATCCTGCCTTTATTCCAATTTTAGTTTTAATTTCGAATTAATTTGGTAAATTATTACTCAGGTAAAATTTGTTGGAATATTGTTAGAAATTTCTGTATTAAACTTTTATCGCATATGATGGAAGTTTGTTTTTCAGTAGCGCATATTAAATTCGAAATACTTCCTTCTTAAGAAGAATACAATTTTTAACTTCAATTTTAATATACTTTATGCATATATTTTAATAATGCTAACATTAAATTTTATATATTTTGATGGAAAAGTTATTTAATTTAATATGGATGTATACCAATTTTTCATAACATACAATTGTATTGACTTTGATCTACCATTTGTATGTTTAAGTACATCAAAATCAATAACATCTTAACGATGAAGTTATATAATAATAATTTAAGTTAATAACTATCTGGCGTAAAGTAACACGATTGGGAATTTCCTTCCTGAACCAACCATTTTTTAAAGTCTTCGACCCGAGCAATGATGAGCTGCATCAGCGGTCTTGTCAAGGTGCTCGGGTTGCGGGCGCTTCAAGTGGCATACAAATCTAATTAATGAATTATTATTACCAATTTTGGGAAAAATTCTGCCGCCTTGATACGCTCGTAACACTTTGTCGTACAAAGAAAATATACTTTTGAGGATAAAAGTAAAAAAATGATATAACCTAATAAGAAATGTACACAAGCCCAAATTTGACAAATGCGAATATCAAATCGATAATTTTCAATACTACAATAACGACAGTCTTAGATTTCCGCTTAAAGAAAATTTAAGATACAAATCTGATGAAAACCACAATATTCATTGATAGACAAAAGAAATCTGCTTAATTTCATTGGATGCATTCTGAAAGAATAGTATATTGCATTACAAGGGACGAAACACAGTGATTGCAACCGAGTGTGAAGTTTGCTGCCCAAGCAAAGCGAGGGCTGCAGTCATACGAGTTGCATTCGCTGTGTTTTTTTTAGCGTAATGCATACTATTTTTCATTGTAACTGTTCTGAGAATTTGATTTTCGGTTCCAGTTTTATTTAAATGTTTTTTCTAACTATTTTAACCTACATTCAAAACCTTATTTAATTAAAGTCGGTCATGAAACTTTTTCAGAACTGTTCCAAACACAGACTCTCGCCCCTGCTACGATTGCGGATTAGATTTCATTTCCCACCATTTTCGAATTTATTTGCTTTGAAATTCTGCTGGAGGTGGATTAAATTGGATTAACATGGATATAATTTCTCATAATTTTGGATTCAATTTTTGTCAGCGGCGATTGGTTTGGAAACAGACTTTTGAATAGGGAGTAATGAAACGAATAGAAAATTTTCCAATCCGAAACTTGCACCAGGGGTTTTAGCAAAAATTTTAATCTACTAATCTAACTGATCGATCAAATTGTTGAAACACATGACTAATCAAGAAATGTTAACACGCCGAAAATAATCGAGTTTTCAAACAGATGAGTTGCAAAAACGACCCTTCACTGAAGAATCTCTATTTGTATAACCTCGTTAATTCTATAGATACGTGACGCTGGAACCAATGTAATTTATGGAAATCACCGGTCACGATTATAAACACCTCAACAATTTGTAAAATAAGATTACAACTATTTTGTTTGTACAAAGCAAGTAAAAGTATTTAAAAAAGAACCATCAATATTTTAGAAATATTACCATTACTTACGGAGAAAAATAGCATTTGAAAAACAGTCATATGGTCTTATTAATTTAGGGATTCGATACGGGATGAATACATACGAAAACCTAATTCCCAAACTACTAGTGCTTAAGCCAGGGTTCCTATATACAGTTCCTAGCTGTCTGGTATTCAAAATAAAGTTCGAAATCTGCATGTTCCTACCTGTTCCACGTGGAAATTTGAAACACTGTCTCAACGCTTCCAAGGTGCAATTAAAAAAAGCACAAAACATAAATAGGGATAAAGTTTTGGTCGTTTACAAAAGGGGGTTATCTTTGAACGCCTCCAACTAATTATGCAAACAGATTCACGAAGATTCCAAATTTCTTGTAAATTGTCAGCAAATTAACAGGAAACTAGACAATAGAAGTTTACACTCTAAAAAAGTCTATTGATAGTGAAATTACGTTCCTTTCAGAATGCATCTATTAAAATTAAGCAGATTTCTTTTGTCTATCAACAGAATCATTTCAGTGTTAAAAGACTCATGTGCAAAATGCAAAACGAAAATAGTTTTACCGACAAACGATTTCTTTTGACTCTGAAAAGAAATCCTTAAACTATTAAAGGATTACATTTTTGGAATAGCAGATGAAGTGCGCCTGCGCATCAGTGAGTGCACATCGTCTAGTGCTTAACCTTTTAGCTGCGGGAGTGGTCGATATATTAACCACACAAGAGACAGAAAATATTTAATTTTGTTAGGAAGAATTCGATGTTTTGAATACGTGAAAAATAGATTTAAAATTCCTCGAAACATTTTTGACCTTGAAAATCGGCATTTCAAGGTCAAATTTCATTTCTGGTACAAGCGAGGATTTCAGTGTTTTCCTACGAAATTTGATGGGATCACCTTTTCGCCACGTCCACGCCGTTGATCCTGGGTCATGCTGAGAGCGAAGTTCAGAATATTTCTTGACATATCCGAAGATGCGGCAGTAACTTGCTGCGTTTGTGGCAAAAATGAAATTTGATCTCTAAATAGACGTTCTACATAACAAGAGTGCCTGCGAAATTTTTAAAATGTTTTTTACGTATTCAGCGCATCAAACTACGTACCAAAACCTTCTCGAAACTCAGCTTACACTATAAATTAAATTTGACCTTGAAATAGAGATTTTCAAGGTCAAGGGAGTCTGCGGGAATTTTTTTACTATTTTTGTCATATTTAGCGCGTGAAATTACAGAGAAATACCCCCTCAAACCTTCATGGCAAATGAGACAAATTTTTTACACTTTTTTTTTGTTTTTTTGGTGAGGAGGAAAAATGGCGAAATCTTTTATAGACGTTGTACAGGACTCTCCTAGGCATACCTGTTAAAACCAAAAAAACCCCTCTCTCGAACCAATACACCGCGCGCGGAACCGCCTTTCGGCTATAAACTTCACGGGTGGTTGGTTCCAGCTTAAAGTCGCGTACAACTCTTCCGTCATCCGTTCGCACAGGACTCTCATCCGCGGCCACACGCCCGTTAGGCAGGCCGACTAGCCACGCCAGCCAGCGGAGGAATAAAGCGATTCCTCACCCGAACGACGTGGACAGCCAAGTCCGCCCGAGACGCAGGACTGCAGGTGCAGGCCCCGTTGCGATTTCTACTGGCCCCCGTTGTTGCCGCGCTCCGTACGCCCATCGAGCTCCCTCGCCTTCATCACCAGTGTGACGAATGACTCGATAAATATCCATTTTTGTTTAGACTGGAGCATGAGAGAGACCATCGTGTCAGGGTTGAGTTGTGCACCCACTTCCCAACCGACAGCCTCTCTTGCCACGCCCCACCTGGCACAGAAAAAGAGTGTGCCCTCTGCATTGCCCACAAGGGATCCGCAGCAGCTACACGACTCGTCGTCTCTTTTCTTGAAGCGCTTCAGGTACGCATTAAAGCAGCCATAGCTGAAAGCACTTGCGCCAGGTAAGAGCCGACTTGATCGTGCTTTCTATCCAGCCAGGTGGTGAGCTCCGGGATTAGACGCTGTGTCCACCTCCCGGATTTGTTATCATGCAATCTCGCCTGCCATTTCTCGACGAGTCTGCGCCTTCCATCCTTGCGGATGACCTCCTTCACGCGAGCGATTCCTGCAGATTGGTCAAGCAAGTGAGCTCTCCACGAAGCTGAAAGGTCTCTTTCCTTTCCTCCGCCAATAAGTCAATTGGCGGGACGCTCGCCAGGAGCAGCACAGCACTCGGCGACACAGTTTGGTATGCTGAGACAATTCACATCACCACACCTCTTTGGGCCGAGAACAGCTTCTTCAGGATAGCATGGTTGTTAAGGGCACTTGTCCAGATCGCAGCAGCATAAAGCAGCTTCGAATTTACCACGCTCGCCACCAGCCTTCTCTTAGCTCCCGTGGGTCCACCAATGTTGGGCATGAGCCAAGTCAGGTCGGCCCCACATTGGATGGCATTGGCAGTCGCGATCTGCAGGTGTTCGCCGAAGCTAAGCCTTCGATCCAACTGTACTCCCAGGTAGTTAATGCCCTTTTTCCACTCGATTTCATGTTCCCCGAAAACGATCTTCCGATATTGGAAAGATGTCCTGTCTGTGACCAGCAAAGCCTTGGTCTTTTAAGGGGATATTTTCAGGCCTCTGCTATCTAACCAACGCTTTGCCCGACACAGACTATCATTGATCCTCAGTTCCAGAATTCCGACGTTGTCAGCAGCGCACACGACAAGTGCGTCATCCGCGAAGCCGATGTTGCTCGTTCCAGCAGGCAAGTCCATGCGCAGGAAATCGTCGTACATGACGTTCTAAACGAGTGGACCCACCCGCGATTCTTGAGGGGCGCCACATGTCATCTCTTCCTTGAGAGACCATTTGTCGCCCTCGTATATCACCCACCTGTCGCTCAGATAGTCATCTATCATTCGCAACAGGTAGTCTGGAACCTTTTTCCGCACCAGCGCTTCGATGCAGATGTTCCACCTCGCGGTATTGAACACATTGCGTATGTCGATGCTGATCAACGCGCAGATTACCTTACGCTTACCAGTTCCTCTTCTTGCTTTAGTGGCGATGTCTACCACAGCTTGGATGGCGTCATCTGTGGATTTGCCTTTCCGAAAGCCGATCTGGTTTTCCGAGAGACCATTCTCGCGGACATTGTGACCCTGTAGTCTTTGTAGGATCATTTCCTCCGGAAGTTGCCCCATCGTATCCAATAGACATATTGGTCTATACGATGAGGCATCCCCTAGAGGTTTGTTGCCCTTCCTCAGTAGGACCAACCTCTGCTTCTTCCAGTCTGCGAAGAATCTCCCCTCCCGAAGACAAGAGTTAAAGGCTTCTAGGAGGATCTCCGGGTATGCTCCGATCACCTCTTTGAGGATCTCGTTCATTAACCCGTTGACTGGACGTTCCACCAGTACATTGAGTCCCCGGTACGTCGAGGCATCGAGTGGTCACATGCTGCGACCACTTTCCGCCTCGCCGTCCGCACGGTGTCCTCCAACGACCCAGCAGACTTAGCTCAATCGACATCATCTATGAGCCTGATTTCCTTAAGATGTTTTTGCAGCTTGTCTTTGCTGAGTCGTCTTGTATTTCAGGAGAGGCTTCCTAATATTTAAAGAAGTCCATTTCCTTAAAGCATACACGTTAATTAATTGCGACAATAACATTATATATCGCTCAGCACAAAAATTACTAGCACATATTGCACTGTTAACCTTTTAACTGCGGGTAAATTTCAGTACAAATCGACCTCCTATACAATGCAAAATTCTTTAATGCTTCAAGGAAATGGACTTCTTTCAATATTAGGAATCCCAGCGTGCGACGTAAAAATATTGGAAGGTGCTTATACCAAAACAAACAATTTTCATTCGCATAACCTCATTTTTCATTGCTTCTGACAATCGAAGCGTTATAAATTCATCAATTTTTAATACTTTCAACCATTGAAGGGTTATCAGTCGTCTGTTTTTATAATATTTTTGTAAATCGCGCTTGAATTTCAATGAATATTATGATTTTCATCAGAGTTGCATCTTAAAATTACGACGACAAAGGATTTCATTCTCAGACCAAAGGAAATACTTTGACAGCATAAAAAAAGCATTTGAAACGACAATCCTTTAACTTTTAAAGGATTTCCCCTCATGTCACTTTTTAATAGAAAATCCTTTGATAGTGAAAAGAATCGTTTGACAGTCAATAGTATATTTTTAGAGTTCATGTAGAGAAAGTTTCCTAAGTAATTTACTGGTCCGAATCAAGTATACGATTTAACATAGGAAATATAAAATATTGGCTTTCAGCCCTCCACCCGCTCCCTAGAGTTCTTCGAGTGTTAGAAGCTCCCCACATTGAACTATACAAGAACTTTGGTCCTCTCGTGGAAATCATTCCACCCGTGGAAACAGGCTTTGCACGATATAACAATCTCTTGGTTGCTATTTTCAAGGAGAGACAACTGTCTCCTCCAACGACCAAGCAGACTTCTCCAACCCAAGCCCATCGATGAGCCTGGTGCTTTCTAGATATTCTCGTAGTTCGTCTTTGCTGGGTCCTTTTCTTTGGTAGGATGGGCAACTTCCTTTTCCTTCTCTTTGTGCCTGTACTAACTGACTCCGTTCTTGCAAACTAAATTCAATGCACTAGTGGCCGTTTAAGGTTGTGATCTCGAGAACGTGCCATTCGTCTATCGTTGAGTCCAAATGGCAGGGAGACGTACTGGTAGGACAGAAAGCTCGAAGATATCCGCAGGGAAACTAGAGCAAGGTTCAGACGTGCCATGAACGGATAAATGGAAGAACTATGGATCTCATTTAAGACGATGAGAAATAACTATAGAGCTGCAATGCCTAAGGCGAAGCAAGAAAGATTGTTACCCCTGTCAGGCTTAGGTGGGCCCTGAAGTCTTTCAGCCCATGCAAGTCTCCTGGTCCGGATGGAATCTGTCCAGCCCTAGGCAGAGCAGTAAACCTGATTGAAACACAAGTGGAGCAGAAAGGCTTTGCTATTGGCTCCTTTATGGACATTGAATGAGCTTTTAACTACACATCTCAAGAGGTAATCACGGCAGTTATGATTGTGCATGACGTGCCAATCGTGATCGTGAAATGGATATGCCACATGTTGGGAAATATAAATTTAACGGCACCATGATGTAGGCTACCCGGATGATACACTGGAAATTGCGCAAGGTCAACATCTGGATATGCTTTTCGGAATAATGCAGCAAGCACTCAGCATGTTGAAAACCTGGTGTAAAAAGACCAGATTAGTGGTCAATGGGAGTAAGAAAGACGCGCTTTTATTCACAAGACGGTATACGTTGGGGCCACGAATACATTAAAGCTGCGAGGTCAACAACTGAATATCACAGATTGAGATAAACACCCGGGAGTCCTACTGGATAGGAAGCTGCCGTGGAACTATCACCTAGAAAGAAAGTGCAAAAAGCTCGTTCCGACCCTCTGGCTGTGTAGTAGAGCCATAGGAAGAAACTGGGACTGGAAACCCGAATCAGATCCTAGGAGACATCACAAGTGCCTTGAAGTACACACCCACGCTGCACAGTGGAGTGAAATAGAAAAACGAGGTTCAAAATCATTTTCTGAGCTGAATTCTTGGCCGATTTGAGATTTGTTGTTGTTGAAAAATCCAACATTAAATTTTGAAGAGATCTCTGCAGGCCGATTTTTGAATTTGTTGTTGTTACAACTTTTATGTTAATGTAAATAGCGGAAAAAATGTCGATTTTTCGATGCCCGTTGGAATTCTGGGTACTAGACAGCTGTTTTTTAGCGACATATTGGTCATGACACTTGAGCAGTGAACATTTGTCCTGCTCTATAATTATGTAATATGATGAAGATTCGGAAGAAATTCGGCTCATTTTTGCCTACAAATACCCATATGGTGCATTTGTTTATATTATTTGTTGCTAAAGTTGATAAATAATGTCGGATGACAAGATAACATCTGTCAACATCACAAGCAGTGTATTAAGATGAAGATTCGGAAGAAATTCGGCTAATTTTTGCCTACAAATGCCCATACTGTGCATTTGTTTATATTATTTGTTGTTAAAGTTAACAAATATTAACGGATGACGAATTTCCATGATGAGATATCATCTTAGAGATGGGAACGATTGATTCCGATGCTTAATTGGATTGCACAAATGACCAGTCCACTTCGTTGACTAATTGTTATATCTATTTGTTTATAACAAATGAATTCACATGTCAAAAAAATTATTGCATTCTATATACTCCTACACATCGAAGCTGGGGTGTGACAGGCCTAGGAAAAATTTACTCGAAGAAATAAAAAATAAAATTCGAAAAATCGACATTTTTTCCGCTATTTACATTAACATAAAAGTTGTAACAACAACAAATTCAAAAATCGGCCTGCAGAGATCTCTTCAAAATTTAATGTTGGATTTTTCAACAACAACAAATCTCAAATCGGTCAAGAATTCAGCTCAGAAAATGATTTTGAACCTCGTTTTTCTATTTCACTCCACTGTGCGCTGGCACTAGAGGCTCTATCAGGACCTCTTCATCATGCTATCAAGGCCATCCTCATAAAATCACGTATCGCGTGGACATCGCGAGCAGGCCAACTCTGGTCACGACCAGGGACAAAACGTCTCGTCACTATCTCTTCGGAAAGAAGTACTGAGTGCGTCTGTTCACGAGAGATAAATAAGCCAATGGGGAGGGATGCTTCCCTAATGACGGATGAAACTAGTTCACAAACGTTTCCAAGATTTCCAATTCATTTCTTGAATGAGTAGTGACCGTATATTTTACGTGATTCACTAACGCACGTTGATACGCATATATGTTTGATACCTTATAGTTAAATGTCAAATTATTAGCAAACAGTCTTCTTAAAAAGGGTATAATTTAAGCTTAATTAATATCTATTTAGGATATATCATAATACAATTGAATCCTCAATGTTATAAAAAAAAATTTAATTCCAGATTTTCATTACAGTAGTTACGGGACATGACACCACCCCCGTTGGTTTGAACATGGAGATGGAATAAACATGTTCAAACTTACTCAATATTCATTTACGAACTTTATTTTTTTTTATTAATAGCGTGTCACATCGTGTAAGATCATAGATTTAGTTATGAAATTATCTTTCTATTTATTCATATAGTAATGGTTAAAATTCATTACATAAACTTTTTATTGCGTTTCGGAGCAGTACAATTTACTGGTTTGTCACCTCTTTGGAAGCATCATTCGCATGTGCCGGTCCACTTATATAACATAACTTTTTTCCTGAATTATTTTCTAACGACATCTCAAATCCATCTTTAGGTTTAGCATCATTCGCATGTGCCGGTCCACTTATATAACATAACTTTTTTCCTGAATTATTTTCTAACGACATCTTAAATCCATCTTTAGGTTTCTTTTGTTCGTTAATTTAATAGTCTCTTTACAAGGAATCTCATAATTTTTATGAACCTCCGGCGCGTAAACTCGTCTTTACGCTAGAGTTGAGAGTAGCGTAATGTTGCGTATTACGATACAGAGGAATGTAATGTTAAAATTGAACTGCGCATGCGCCTATTACGATACAGCGGAGCGTAATCTTCTTCTGATTCTTCTTCTTCGTACGCCGTTGGCACCGTACTGACAAAGCCTTGTACATTTGAACTGCGCATTCGTCTATTACAATACGCTACTACTATACAAGATTGAGAAAATAAAAATAGCGGGAAGTATTCGCGAAATGTCAAGTGAGATGGACGATAATCACGGTAATTTCGACCTTTTCAGATTGGATTCGAGTGTACGCATAAAAACTCGTATATGCGCTGAAGTCACATAAAATAGAATATGTGCCAATACACACAATTCAGGTAATTGCGAGACTCGCCTAAAATGCTCGCAGAAGATCGAAGCCAAGGCATAGTCGAGGCTTAGGTGAGGCGTAGTCGAGGCGTAGTCGAGGCGTAGCCGAAGCTTAGCGGAGGCAAAGCCGCGAAAACGACAATAAAAATAATAAAAAAGAATAAAAAAAATAATAATACTAAAAATAATATTAAATCGGTAATAATGTCATGGAAAAAAAGTACATGGCTCCATTTTCAAAAGTGGAGTTGCACTTGACGTAGCTTCAGCGCCTCCGTCGGTAAAAAAATAGGGTGGTCGAGTATGACGGCCTTCTCGAACATTGGAACTTTTGTCTAAAACATTTTCGGATATGATGAATAGTTTGAGTGCTATCGCTCTGTAACACTTTATGTGTCTCACCCTGTATATTCTACCTGAAGCTCCTTGTAATTGGTATAATGTTTTTGATTTGGAAATCAATTGTTTTCAGCTATGAAATAAAGTCTTCTTAATCATTGTAATAATTTCCGATTACACATCTTCTTGCTTCTTCTGTAAGTTATTCTTTATCTATATTTAAACAGTTTCCCGAATTATATTTGATGTGATAAACACTATCATTTTTACCCGCTAAACGTTGACAGACGACGAACATTGTAATGCTATCACGCTATTGAACTATATAACTATAAGCCCCTTTCTATAGATCCATGTAACTATCACGATATTTAATTTATTTCAAATCAATTCAATTAACACAGAACATACGTAGGAAAAAATTACAATATTAACCCCTTAACTGCCTCCGTCGATAAAAAAATAGGTTGGTCGTGTATGACGGCCTTCTCGAACATTGAAACTTTTGTCTGAAACATTTTCGGATATGATCAATAGTTTGAGTGCTATCGCTCTGTAACACTTTATGTGTCTCACCCTGTATATTCTACCTAAAGCTCCTTGTAATTGGTATAATGTTTTTGATTTGGAAATCAATTGTTTTCAGCTTTGAAATAAAGTCTTCTTAATCATTGTAATAATTTCCGATTGCACATCTTCTTGCTTCTTCTGTAAGTTTACTCCTTAATAATTTTTAAAATATCAGTAATTAAAATTGGTATGAAATTTATTAAATTAATCACAAATCTGTTTCTAAAACCGCTTGATACTGTTCAATTCAATCGTCCTTCGAGCGACTGGTTACGCTATAAAGGGTTATATCTTCAAGCAGATTTCACTCCTGGGAATTGGAATTAATAAAAATAAATTTAATTTTAATATCTTATTTTGTGGTTTTAACAATTCAGTGTTTCAGTGATGAAAAATTAGCCAAGCTAGTCTCAAGCACAGAACTTTGGGTAATTACGAGGTCTGTTAAAAAAATAAGGTGGATTTTCAAATTTTGCGGGCTATGTACATTCGATTTTCGATTTTTCTTATTTCCTATGTTGGCACACTTGTCCCGAATGTATGTTCACAGTTTTATTTGTTTGTTTGTTTGTGAGAGGCATAAAGGTAAGAAATGTTTTGCGTGTGTTGGCGATTTTCTGCCGTCGAAAAAAATGGATCAAAGAATATGCATCAAATTTTGTGTAAATAATGGAATTAAGTACTCAAAAATACTTGAAATGTTGCAAGTGGCATACGGTGAGTGTACTGTAAGTCAAAAAAGTGTTTACAAGTGGTGCAAGCTCTTCACAGAAGGTTGAGAAGAGGTAAATGACGACGCTCGCCCTCGACGGCCCAGAACGTCAACAACTAATGAAAACACTGAAGCAGTGAAGAAATTTTTCATGGAGAATCGTCGAATCACTATTTGAGAAGTTGTTGAGGATGTCAGCATATCGGTTGGCTCATTCCATGCAATTCATTCTAAAATTGCAAAACGCACCTGCTCACTCGGCATTGCTAGTTCGTAATTTTTTGGCCAAAAACAACACCGTAATCATGCCTCAGCCACCGTATTTGCCAGATTTAGCCCCCTGTGACTTTTTCCTGTTCCCAAGATTGAAGAGACCCATGAAAGGACGGCGTTTTGACACGATTTGAAGGATGCAACATAGAAATTCATTCACTCAAGCGCAAGCCCTGAATAATCCGTGTTTTTTGTTGGTTTTTATCGGTTTTTCTCATGATTGTTCATTTTGGGTAATGTTTTTTGGTCAAAATTTGGTCGTTTTTTTTGTATTTTGAGGATTCGAACGGTTTCAAATTCTTGAAATTTTGAATTGCACAATATTGCTAGAAAGAATGCATGCAAGTTTAATTCAGGGTACCGATTTATTTTATTGACGATGGCAGAGCTTGAGAGCACGTGAAGTATACCAACGAATTTTAAGTTTAATTTTTAACACTAAATACTTTTCCACTTCAAATATAAGTCATATTCTGTATAATTTTCCTAATATCTATATGGACGGGGAATTGTCATTTGTTCATATAATAAAATAATGCTTTATCTTATTCCAGAAAAATTGTCACTTGAAAAATCACTGAGTTTAATTTAATCTTCAATTAATTCTTATTTCTTTTTATTGTTGGCTTATAATTTTCCCTGGCGGATGAACCAAAAATAATAAATAAATATGTAACGTCCTGGTTCCTTACCTATTATTATTATATTTAATTTCTCCTCGTTTTTGATCGGTATAGAGACCTAAAAGATTTCTTAACCAAAACCGGGTCGAGGAAAACCAACAATAAAGGAACGCAATAAATATTGACAATGCGATTCAATGATTAAACGCAAAAGGACAAGCTTTTGTTATCCAGGAATATTTTCCTTTTACCTTGACCAAAGAATGAGAAGAACTTCTGAATTTGACGGAATTAATGGAACTCGACGATTTGCCGAACTAGATGCCACCCGTCGGTTTGGCGAACGGGAACGAACTTGTAGATTTGACGAACGTGAAGGAACTCACCAATTTACGAATAAGGGGTATATTTATACCCAGATTCTAGGTCAGAAAATATGGCGTCCCTCAAGAAATAGGATTGATATCAGTGTCCTTTTTTAAATCAAATTAACATTTCTCTTTTAACACATTTTTAACACTTGTCGCTGTTTACATTACATTCCAACACGTATTTCTAATACATCTTACTTTTGATTTGATACATCAATATTTGATAAATACCTATTACATATTTTTAATGTTCTACATCAACTATTATATGAAAGATGCAATCACATATTCTTATTTTAAATATTAAAGTTGACTTATTATTTAATTATGTTCTTATCAGGTAAAAAAATAAGTTTCCGCCGTGTTTGATAAAAAATTGGGCATTTATTGTGAAAGAACGGAACCTTATGTTTTATTCGAAGTATTGTCCATCGTATTGTTCTTCTTGCCTTTGTCACGAATGTTGATTCAATATTGCTTCCAATTCCGCGTCTTCGTACACTTTCGGCCTTCCGCTACGTTCTTTGTCTTCGATGTCAAATTCACCGTTCTTAAACTTTTGAAATCACTCACGACAACTTCTCTCACTTAAGGCAGCCTCACCATATGTTTCTACAAACAATCGATGCGCCTCAGCTGCAGATTTCTTCAAATCCAAGAAGTAAAGCAAAAGTTTCTACAAATGACGTTTATTCGGCTCAAAACTCGATATTTTCGTACACAAAAGAATATATTATACTGATCAAAATTCACTAATATTTCAAGGTTATGTTGTAGACAGATGTCTAACCTTACGACAGTGACGTTTTACATCTGTCAATTTCAACCAAAACTTACTGGTGACTCCAACTTTTGTCAAACGGCGGAAACTTCATTGTACACCTGATAATTATTTTAAGTAATTCAGTAATCAACTAAATCACTGATTGACTTCAACGTTGTTACTTATATTCTCTTTTGCTTCAAATTCGGATGTGATGAAAATCAAGAGAAATAATTATTTTTTATGACTAGTTAGTACATAATAAATTACCAAATAAGTCATAAAAATGCGATATTTAATTGTCTATTTATTGATTGCCATCATTCGTTAAATTTCAAGTGTTCATTTTTTACGGAAGTTTTTAATACCCTATGAGTTCTCTCTGTTATTAAAAAGTTTCAACCAGAAAAAAGGAGAATATAAAGTAAATCACAATAATGTATAACTTAATGCAATGTTAGGAATGAGTGAGTTTTAATTTATTATTAATTATTAATTAATTATTACCTGATAACATGCAGTAAGCAAAAATGCTAAGGTGAAATTTTTATACGAATCAATTACAAAATCCACCACGAGTATTGTCCAGTAAATAAAACTATTTAGACTACAAGTGACAAAGGATAATTTCTCTAACTAATTAACTTGTCGTTAATCGATAAATACATATTTAATCAATTTTCCAAATCATTTCAGTCGATTATGTCGATCATTAGAAGAGTGTACCACTCTGCGTGATAACAGAACTCTACTATATCGACCTTATCAACCTATGATTTAGAATTAATTTTTAACGTTATTTAAGACTAGATGGAATTTTTCAATATAAATTGAAGAAATTTTCGGTGAAAAAAGGAACGCTTCCACTCCGCTGGGTATCGAGCCCAGGTCCTTTCTATTGCCGGTCGAATGCTCTGTCATCTGAGCGACGGAGGTTCCACAACTTTTCTCACAGAATCTTGTTAACGCCAATTTGGCAACGGGTGTACCGTGAACTATTTAATCAATTTTCCAAATCATTTCAGTCGATTATGTCGATCATTAGAAGAGTGTATCACTCTACGTGATAACGGAACTCTACTATATCGACCTTATCAACCTATGATTTAGAATTAATTTTTAACGTTATTCCTTTTTTCACAGAAAATTTCTTCAATTTGCATTGAAAAATTCAATCTAGTTTTAAATAACGTTAAAAATTAATTCTAAATCATAGGTTGATAAGGTCGATATAGTAGAGTTCTGTTATCACGCAGAGTGGTACACTCTTCTAATGATCGACATAATCGACTGAAATGATTTGGAAAATTGATTAAATAGTTCACGGTACATCCGTTGTCAAATTGGCGTTAA
Organism: Diplolepis rosae; assembly: GCA_030998225.1. Taxonomy (NCBI): domain Eukaryota; kingdom Metazoa; phylum Arthropoda; class Insecta; order Hymenoptera; family Diplolepididae; genus Diplolepis; species Diplolepis rosae. The sequence goes on from JAPYXD010000466.1 coordinate 3,240,611, forward strand.
CAAGATTCTGGGAAAAAAGTTGTGGAACCTCCGTAGCTCAGATGACAGAGCATTCGACCGGCAATCGGAAGGACCTGGGCTCGATACCCAGCGGAGTGGAAGCGTTCCTTTTTTCACAGAAAATTTCTTCAACGATAAATACATAATTATTAATTTGTAACATCCCTACTTTCCTCCTTGCTGCCAGACACTTCAGTCAGCCAGGGTTCGGTAGGAGTGGGGGAGTAGGTGATGAAATAGTTCGAGTCTGGTTAGTTTTGTATATAAAGTTAGCAAAACATATTTATTCAGTAATAAAATATAAAAGAATGGTTACAGATGGAAAAATAGTGTGAGTGTGAATGTATTATAAATAGGTTAATGTGCCGGTGTCAGTGTGCGTGATGAGTGGAATGTCTGTGTGTGTGTGTGTGTGTGTGTGTGTGTGTGTGTGTGTGTGTGTGTGTGTGTGTGTGTGTGTGTGTGTGTGTGTGTGTGTGTGTGTGTGAGGAATACGCCGGTGGTGTGTGCGTACGTGTGGGCACAGGCCTGGCGGTTGCTTCGCGTCGTAGACCAATTATCTGGTAGCCGCAGTTTTCAATGTTGCTCTTCTGAAAAACCCGGTACACAATATTTATTTCTCGGGCTAGGTCGTCGCGCGTACAAGATACAGCGTTGCGTCCGGCCTCTTATCCAGGGCGCGTTGACCTTTCGTCTGGGTCGTACGTCTGTAAGTCTGTCGTGGTCTTGGTCAGCTGTCCGGCTTAGGGGGAGACGTTCCCAGCGGTATCTGGGCAACGCCTCGCCCTCTAGACCTCGGCCGCGGCGGTATCCGTAGGGCCGAGGTTTCAGGTGTGTCAGGTCGGTCGGTCTGTCTGTCGTGACGGCTGGGTCTAGATGCCCCGGTAGAGGTCGGTTACGCGCGGTGTGTGCCTCGGAGAGGCTCAGTAGTGCGTCGGGAGCATTCAGGAGTATTCGGGAGCGTTCGGGAGTGTTCAAGGGTACGTCGGGAGTGTGTCGGGAGCGTTCGGAAGTGTTCAAGGGTACGTCGGGAGTGTTCGGGGGTGCGTCGGGAGCGTTCGGAAGTGTTCGAAGGTGCGTCGGGAGTGCGTCGGGCGCGTTCGGGAGTTTTCAAGGGTGTTCGCGTCGGTTCGGTGTGCTGTCGGGTAACGTTTGGTAGTGTTCGGTCGTGGTCGGTTGGCGTTCGGTGGTGTTCGGGAGTGCTCGTGTCGTTCCGGTCGTGCGTCTGGATTCCTTCGGGCAGGTTCGGTGGCTGCCCCAGGTAGAACTCGGTCAGGGGCACCTGACGCCGAGGTCTACGCTCCGCCGAGGACCAATCATGGGAGCGCCCATCCATTGGTACTCGACGTGGGGAAACACAGTCCTGCCCGTCGGTTTGTGGTGGACGGTATCTAATGGCCGCCCCAGGTAGAACTCAGTCAGGGGCACCTGACGCCGAGCTCTACGCTTCGCCGAGGACCAATCATGGGAGCGCCCATCCATTGGTACTCGTCGTGTCGTCGTAGATGACGTCCAGTGGCCGCCCCAGGTAGAACTCAGTCAGGGGCACCTGACGCCGAGCTCTACGCTTCGCCGAGGACCAATCATGGGAGCGCCCATCCATTGGTACTCGACGTGGGGGACCACTAGCCGCCTGTCGGATCGTCGTCTTGGAGGCTACTTCCTGGAGGACCCTGAGCAGCACTCAGTCAGGAGCACCTGACGCTGAGTGCGCACTCGCACCGAGAGCTGACCATGGGAGCGCCCATCCGTCAACGCTCGGTCCGGTTCCTCCAGGTATGGGGTCGGTCGGTACGGAGATACCCTTCCATGGGAGCACCCATCCGAAGAGGCATCTCCTGCCGTCCGTCCAGTGCGACGCTCCGGTGTGACCCGGCTCGCCGCCCCGGGCGAACTGCCTTTCCTGTGCTGCGATCCTTGCCTATATCTCGTTCGTACGAGGAGGGGGACCGCTGCGCGCGCTGCTCGGCGTAAGCGGGGGAAGTTGTGACGTGTGTACAGGGGTGTACACTTCGTTACAAATTTATTATTAGTTGCTCCAACAGGAGTAATTATTTAATTGTATCCTTGCATTAACACTTGTTTATTATATTTTTTAATTCTCTTTCGCATTAAAAAATATAATAAACCACAGTCAATGTGAAGATACTAATTTCTTACTTCTTATTACCTATGTAGAAAGATGTTTCATTTGTGAGAATAATAATTTCAATATTTAACTTCAAAGTTTTAAAGCTCTGAATTATTCTTGTGATAAATTCTACATAATTTCCAATATTCTCTGTAAACAATTGCAGACTATGCACGATGGAACGAGCAAGTGAAACTTTCCTGCCGAAAATAAACCTCAAAGTAGATCAAAGTAGTCAAGGATAGTAGTCTGTATAGTTTTCTCTATTGACATGGGTCGTTAAGCGATAAACGATACGTTTGAGACTGGACAATGATGTTCAATGTAGCGTGACCGGATGATACGTTGCTAGTGCTTTTAGTGGCCACGCCACCCGCTGAGGAACTTTTATAGCAGTGCTCCCAAATAGTGGATGAAAGTCATCCCACCACTTTTCCATTTTATCAACCAAAATAACAATGAGTCAAATATAATTTTTGGAAATTTTGTAACCACATCAATTTTTAAGTTATTCTTTATCTATATTTAAACAGTTTCCCGAATTATATTTGATGTGATAAACACTATCATTTTTACCCGCTAAACGATGACAGATGACGAACATTGTAATGCTTTCACGCTATTGAACTATATAACTATAAGCCCCTTTCTATAGATCCATGTAACTATCACGATATTTAATTTATTTCAAATCATACGTAGGAAAAAATTACAATATTAACCCCTTAACTGTCGATGGCAAAGATCTTTGCCATTTGGGATTTTCCACAGACTGCCGGAACATTTAACAATTTTTCGGATATGAAAATTAATATGGCTGCTCAAAAACCGCGTTTTTCCCGATTTGTTCAGAAGCTTTGCTATAAAGTAGTCTACTTTATACATCCACCCCTTGTGATCCACCCTGACGAGATAAAAACCACCCTTCTTACTTCAATATACACTTCTTCCAAATAACAATTATATCAGAAACCTCGTGATGAATGAAAAAATTCGTCGAGACAATCACAGAATCCGAATTTCCAGTGAGAACCAACAAATTTATGAATTTGTTAAATAAGGTTGTTTAAACAATTACAATAATCTAATATCAAGCTATCACTAAAGAGAACCATTGACAAGATATTTGCAATCACACCTGAATTTTATACGCATTATATTTACCAGATAATGGTCCAAATGTGAATTTGTTCGTAAAAATTGTTAAAATAATAATGATATATTATTTATTTCCATTCAATCTCTAATTAGACTTTATTATACAAATAGTTTTTCCAAAAATGTTAGTATGAAGCAAAATAAAGTAGCCAATTCCCAAAAACCACATTTGTTCACTTTTCGACAGTCTGAGCATGTTTCTTGAAATTGGGTCGGCAGTTAACGGCTTAATACTTGTATACAAATTCATTCTCACACTAAAAAGCTGCGTGTCAATGCTACTAATATGTTTGTAGATATTTTGAGTCAATAATAATAAAATAAGAATCATATTCATTCGAGGTGTTCTATATTTTATAAAACCTCATACTTAGTTACATAAATATAAATTAAAGTAAGGTAAACGTACCAGTTTGTGAACACGTACCAGTTTGTGGACACTTGTTCATATTTTTCTCCATTAATATGTCAAATGATAAAAAACCTCACGATAATATCTGTGAATATTATCCTAGAATAATAAGAAAAAATATTGTTATGAATTGAAGAAATTTTCTGTAAAAGAAGGAACGCTTCCATCCCGCTGGGTATCGAGCCCAGGACCTTTCGGTTGCCGGCCGAATGCTTCATCATCTGAGCTACGGAGGTTCAACAAAACTTTTCACACAGAATCTATTAACGCCTCATGTGGCTACGGATAAAGCAGGAACTATTTTATAATTTTTCCAAATCATTTCAGTCGACTATGTCGAACATTAGAAGAGTGTATCACTATCAGTGAAAACGGAACTCTACTATATCGGCCTCGTTTATCCGTAGCCACATGAAGCGTAAATAGATTCTGTGAGAAAAGTCGTGTGGAACCTCCGTAGCTCAGATGATAGAGCATTCGACTGGCAATCGAAAGGTTCTGGGCTCGAGACCCAGCGGAGTGGAAGCGTTCCTTTTTTCACAGAAAATTTTTTCAAATATATATTGAAAATTCCGTCTGGTCCTAAATGACGTTAATTCTTAATAACAGGTTGATAAGGTCGATATAGTAGAGTTCTGTTGTCACTGACAGTGATATACTCTTCTAATGATCGACATAATCGACTGAAATGATTTGTAAAAATCAGATTGATATAAGCTGTCAGTGTTAAATTTGAATATTTTAAAAATAAACCGCTGTTTTTTATGCGAGTGACACTCTCAGCATAGTGGTAGCAATGAAATCACCTCCATCTTAGTAGAAACCGTTTTGACAGTAGACTTACGTTTGTTTACGGGAAACGCACTAAAGTCAATGTAAGTTAGCAAAAATAGGTTTTTTTTTTATTATATCTTCAAAAAGTTAGTAAAATGTACTTATAAGCAAAACTTTTCATCTTACACTTTTACAATATGATAATAAATAATTGCAAAAATACAGAGTTCAATAGTTCTTCAATAATATTTCTAAAATTCTAATTGATTTTCATGGGAAAAACTTGTCGCTTTTCATAAAAATCTAGCACCATCTAATCCAGAAAAATTTGATATACTTCTAAACTTTATTAAAAGATGTTAAATAATTGAAAAAGGACGACATTATTAATATTGAAGTAATTGTTTCCATTAAAACATCATGAAAGTTTATATGAATCGTGGTTAAGAAAGTATTTCGGAATAAAATTGAGTCTCCAAAAGCTGGTACATTTATTGTTCACAAACTGATGCTGAAAAAAATCTAGTGTCTTCAAACTGGTGCAGCGACACTGCTTGAAAAAAAAATTCATAATAAATAATAAAAGCCTTCAAAGAAGCATGTAAAAGTATTTTATGTGCCTCCAGCGCATAAACACGTTTTATGCTACAGTTGAGAGTAGCGTAATGTTGTGTATTACGATACAGAGGAACATAATGTAAAAATTGAACTGCGCATGCGCCTATTACGATACAGCGGAGCATAATCTTCTTTTTATTCTTCTTCTTCTTCTTCGTACAGCATTGACACCGTACTGGTAAAGCCTTGTACATTTGAACTGCGCATGCGTCTATTACAATAAGTTACTACTAACTACTACACAAGATCAAGAAAATCAAAATGGCCGGAAGTATACGCGAAATTTCGAGTCAGATGGGCGATAATCACGGCAATTTCGACCTTTTCAGATTGGGTTCGAGTGTACGCAGAAAAACTCGTAAATGCGCCGAAGTCACATAAAATAAAATATGTGCCAATTCACACAATGCGGGTAATTACGAGACTTGCATGAAATGCTCGCAGGCCTGATCGCGCATCAGCTTCGATCTCCTGCAAGCATTGTCGCTCGTCGCGTAATAACCCACATTATGCGCCTAGGCACATAATATACAATTTAATGACTTCAATGAACACGTATCACATGAAAATTTATTTTAGATGTCAAACACGCATTGATCTATCATTCCTGCATATGTACATAATATCTGATTCGTTCATTTAATTGTTGTGTGAATTGTCAAAACCGAGCCTTTTCTCAAAAACTTTATATGTATGTCACTTGAGGATCTTCTCCACTAGGTTCACGTCTGGATACTTGACTTTTATGAACCCCTATTCATGAGAATCGCGAGAAATGCATTGATCCTGGTAATTTTTGAATTTGTATGTCACTAGTTTGGTTGGTAAGATCTGGCCCACATTTAATATCTCTGTTTGCCAATTTCCTTTTTCTCTCTTTTCTTCTATCTCTTTTTTTCTTTTTCTCCACCAGCTGCCATTCCCCATCCTTCTGTGGGGTCTGGCCTCTGGTGGCCGCAGCATAGGATGGCTATGTGCTGCCCTTCCCTTTCTTGGCAAGCCAATCCAGCCTCTTCTGGAACTCCACCCCGCTTTTTAGTAGGCACTTGTGGGTGTTGAGCATTCCGCTCAACACCTCTGTAGCCTCGTTGACGCTGTCCTTGACATGGCTAGGGTTATTTCTCAGCATACCCTGTTGGATGACGCTGAGAGCCCTGACCAATTTCTGCATTTTTTTGTTTTGCTTCTTCAGGAGCTGAAGGACGTCCTTCCATCCCTCAGCTTCTGGAGAAGCACCCAAGTCCTTGTTTGCTGCTATAGTGCCCGATATGGACGATTGTGTGTGCAGAAACCGAGGAGCGGCTTATCGGATGGTCAATCCTACCGGCACATTTAGTGAAGCTAATAAAATGGTTACGGGGTAGGCCCGCGCCATAATGATGCAAAAGGTTTAACGTCACCCCTATCGCCTAAATGGTCCCGGGTCCGCCCCAACACCTGACGCGGACTTCAGGCTAGACAGTGTGCGATTTATCCAACGCAGCGTCGGATATAAGGAAATACTGGCCAGGTAATCCTTCAATCCTGCGCCCGGGCATCCATGATTTCAACAACGAAATTGGCATCAGACAGTAGGATCGTGAGTGGTTTTCCCAGTTTAACATGTGGTTTCACGAGATCTTTGCCCTTCGCGACCGAACACCGGAGGGACTTACGGTTACCCATATTACTTCCACAGAGGTGAGGTGCTGACAGCTACTACTCCTCCCTTGGTTAGTCAATCGGGAATATTCACCAGGCGCCGGCCGCAGCCCCATTCACTCAGCATTCCATTCATTATGGTGTGTCAGTCATTCCGACTGTAGAGAAAGTAATTATCTGACAGTGGATGTACAAGGTCTATCCAGTGTCTATTCAGCCCCGGTAGTCGACTGCAAAATACCAGCGTTTGTACAATGTTGGGTGTACAACAGGCCCAACCTTCTTCAGACCGTGGAAAAAGTAATTGTCCGACAGTGGATTTACAAGGTTTATCCGGTGTCTATTCAGTCCCGGTAGTTCACTGTAAAATACCAGCATTTGTGCAACGTTGGGTTTACAACAGGCCCAAACTTCTTCCGACTGTGGAATAAGTAATTGTCCGACAGTGGATGTCAATAGCACAGTTGTGAAGCCGCTGGATTACGGATCTGAAATTGTCGATAGAAAAGGAGAGAGCCTCAAACCCACGAGGGGGTTCTGGCGGAGGAACTAAAAAAACTCATAAGTATGTATAAAAGTATCGTTTATTCTTAAATATGTTTCGCGAACAAAGTTAAATATATATTTTTTCATTTCATTATTGCATCGCCCTATCACCATGTCTGAGTGTAACAACGTAATCACTAAATTCCCTTGTTCTACTTCTGTGAATATACATTTAGTGTCAATTTTGTTTATCTTTATTTGTTGCATTTGACATTTTCAATTTTTGAAATTTTGGACCTCATATATCGCCACAGACTTGGAAGGTACTGGATAGGTGAGTATATCACCCGCAATGTCAATAATCCATCCGCGTAACTCATTGGTTTCAAAATGCCGAAAGCTTTTGGCGAAAAAATTTCAATTTTCATAGAACCTAGTTCGGGCGGAGCGCAACAAGTTGCGCTCTTGTGATCCGTCACGTGACGTGCAAACAAATACACATCGACGCAAGATTTCAGTTTGCCTGAGGGTGACGCATTCCATGTTTAGTGCCTTATTATTTTACTCGTACATTGTCAGAGTAAGTATAAACATGTTGTAAATAACGGCCACTTCATTTTCTCAATCCATGTCAATTCCATCGCACAATTTTTAACAATCTTTATGACGTTTCTTGTAACTTCGCATAAGAGAGTGAGGCTGGGATTCAATCCAATCGCATCTGTCAATTTTTCTTTTTCATAGCGCCTCTTTTGAAAAATCGATTTCCAACCAGTGTTGCCAGATCTACGCATGTTTCTTCGGATCTGAAGAAATTTTGACAAGTCTCGGATTTCTTAAGAATTTGAAGAAATTTGATAAAAATCCTAAGATGTTTTTTAAAGTTCCATTGTTTAAATGAATTCTTACTAAATTTAGGCAAGGAAAACAAACTTATCCATTCGAGGTTGTAATCCTAAAGCTTATTGGTTAGTTCCTCTAGAAACCTTACCTAATTGGATGAAGTATCTCATTGGCTAATCAAATTCAAGCCAACCAACCAACAAGGCCTAAGAGCATAATTCAGTGGGGAAACGGGAACGTGAATGTATTTCGGTCCTTATCTTTCGTATAGCGCCATCTCTCTTGCGACGGTAAATGAAGAAAGATGGCGCTGTACGAAAGAAGAGGACAGAAAAACACTCCCGTTCCCGTTCGCTGCTTCATTCTGCTCATCCAATACCCAGCTTGACCCAACCTGACTACCTGAACCTGACATTTTGTTATGTTCCTTACCGTCGGACGGCCGGTCACCACTCGTGAACACATTCAATTGACATATTGATTAATTAAGAAAACAGAAGAAATTGCGCCATATTGCAGATTACAAACAGCGATCACGAAGTCAAAGTTGCAAAATGTGAGGATGTGATGCACAATGTGATTATTTACGCTTATCTAAAAATTATTCTGGAACGCAAAGATGCAGTCTGCATTTTTGAAAGTTTAAAGATATGTTTCGATGATTCGAATCCTTATATCTGGACGATTTGATGACGGATTAACATTAAAATCTTTGAAATGAAATTTATCTTACTTGCACCTAAAGAACTTAATATTATAAAATTAACAAAGATGGTACAATTACAGAGGAGAAGGTTCGTTTTTTATAAAAAAAAATTGAAAATCTTCAGAAAGATTTTATTTAAGAATTTTCATTTCCCGTAAAACTTTCCGGTCTGTATCGTATCTTACCAAATTAAAAAAAAAAATTTTAATTAAAAAAAGTTTTGGAAAATCGTATACAACATCGTAAAGGACATCGTTAATGTCGCCATAAATGATATTGCATACTGTCCCAAATTACGACGTCGTCTTCAATGTCGTATACGATATTGTATATGACCTAGTTTATCATATCGTAAACGATGTCATATTTTTCAATGAGCGTATCTTTCTTCATTTAAATTACTTTCATTGTCAATTACTACAAATCCATATTTGTCTGCACTCCAGCATCATGAACACAAATCTCAAAAATGATTATACATAATATCTGTATTTGCATAATCTTCGTAAACATGTTTCAGTATTTCTTCATCTTGTCTGAAAGGATATAATAAACCGTCACTATTTCTAACAATATGTTTAGAGAAATGATCCTTATAAATGGTAGCGTATTTTGTTGAAGAAGAGCCTCCCTACAATTTAACCTTTTCGAATTTTTCGAGAAAGATGTTATGTCACTTGAACGATTTAAATTGTCTGAAAATGACCTACGATATAATGCCAAAATACGCTATCATTTATTAGGATCGCATTATTTTCTCTAAATTTGGAAAGAAGGGATATAGGCCGGAAAGTTAAAGTTAGATGTTTATTAGGTCATAACAATGAAGCCTCAAATTCCTTTTATATGTCTGATAGAATATTCTTTGAAGTAATGTGTCCTAAATACTTGTATGTAAATGAATGTTTATTATTGCATAAAAAAAGTGTAAAATAAATATGCCTTTCAAATAATTAATATCAATATAAATTATACAAAATATATTGACAGCATTAATTATTATTTATAATTTTTGGTATTTGTTATTTAAATTAAATTCATTACAAATGATCAAAACTTATACTAATTACATTGTAAATAATTAAAAATGTATAAAAATTAAAAAAAAAAATCACCGGCAAAAAGAATTGAACCCGCGCCGTGAGCATGCCAGCCGATAGCCATCACCACTACGCCACCGCTTCACTGTGCTGAAGGACTTACCGGCCTTTACTCACTCGGCGCGGGTGAAAACGTCAATTTTCAAAACTCAATTTCTTGAAATAACTGAGGTAGTGGGTCCTGTCACTCCAGCCTTATTACTCATTCATATCGAACTTTCGGTACTGCAAGTTTCGTGCAAAAAGCTCAGGGAAGATTGACGCACTACCCTTGTAAGTAATAAACTTGTTATGTATCGACATATTCCAATGTTGTTTAAAGTAAGGCGAAATTAGTGATTCTTTTAATATTAGACAAAAATATTGTCAAGATCAGTAATGCGATTGCTACTGTACCTTTCTTGCTACTGTTTCTTTATTTATAAAACAATGAAAAAGATAACCAAAAATATCCTCATTTTTCCATTTCCATCTAAGGAAATTATTACATTTTGAGGATATATGTCCGAATATTTGAAGTTTGATGCCGATATTCATGTATATCCTGCGCACCAGAGCTGCTGTGCGCGAGGTACACGTTCATGAAAAACATTTTCATTTAGTATTTTGTGGTTAGATTCATAAAAATATAGTTTACATACATTATGTTTTCAATTTGAACAGCCGCGTAGTTTATGATATCGTTGTTAGTTTTTAAAAAATGTACCTTTAAAATCTGAAGATTTTTTTTATAAATCTGAAGAAACTTTCAAAATTTGTCTGAAGATTTCTGAAGAAAATTCTGCGCAATCTGAAGAATTCTATTTTGACGATCTGGCAACGCTGGGGCACTTCTTCAAAGTTTTTTCATTTTCTAGTCACTAGTCACAATTTTATAAACTTTCCTGGATGTTATACGACGTGTTTCCTTAAGTCACCATACACACGTATCAGATGCTTGTAATCTGCAAATCTTATAACCAATTTCTTTTTGGACGGGAAGGAACCATCCTCGTAAATATAATGGGTGTCTCAAAGTCACCGTTACAAAAAAAATCATAGACTCCTGACGATATTCTAAGACACTTTTTTCTTTGCGATTTTTCGAAATTTTCTAAACCACATAGGGGGGCCCCTCCCCTGCCGTGCGGAACTCGGCGTGTTTCCCAGATGCCTGTAACTTCGGAAGTATCGGATATTTCGAATGATTTCAAGTTTCAGAAATTCGACAAGTTTTCAAGTTTCGAAGAAATTTTAATTTGTACCTCTGAATGTACAATGTTCACTAGAAAAAATCCCAGAATCCAGGGCAGGGGCATCCCTGAGTGGTTCTCATGATCGTCACGAGCAGCTTTCGCCAGACCTTTCAGCACTGCCCAGAGTCATGCTCTGATTGGCCCGATAAAATCATAAATAACTCCGTCAATTTAGCGAATTTCGAAAAATCGCAAAAAAATGTGTCTTAGAATTTCGTCAGGAATCTATGATTTTTTTGTAACGGTGACTTTGGGAAACCTTGTATAAAAGGTCGTTAGAGTTGTAACATCTCTACTTTCCCCCTGGTTGCCAGACGCTTCAGTCAGCCAGGGTTCGGTAGGAGTGGGGGAGTAGGGGATGAAATAATTTCGGAAACGGATATTTAATATTATAATTTATAAGAATTTATTTATATAAGGAAAGTTAAATATGAAAATTTACAAAAAAAAAATAAAAAAATAACAATATAAAGATCTAATCTGTGTGTATGTGTGTAAATGAATATAAAATAACAGATGGTGTGCCAGTGTCAGTGTCGTGTGTGTTGGCGGTTTACAATGTATTGCCGTTGCCCGATTCCTCGCGGGGGGCGCTTCTACCCAAATCTCCCATCCGGTCGCTCGTTTAGTCGGTCACGGTCTAGTCTCGGTCGATTAGGGAGGGACGCCCTCAGCAGTATCTGAGCGTTGGCGCCCCACCCTCGGTGCCTCGGCCACGGCGATATCCAGAGGGCCGAGGGTACTGGTGGGTCGGTCAGTAATTCCCCAGGTCAGGCCCTATTACCGGCAATTGACGGGGCCCGGTCACCAGTAATTGATGGGACCCGGTGCTGGGCGGGGCCTCGACAATTGCAGGATTCAGAGGGCCAAGGGCACTGGTGTGCCGATCGGTTGGTCGCTATATTCGTCCGGTGAGATGCTAAGGTTTACGTTGCCCCGGTGAGAACCGGGTGAAGCGTGAATAAGGTGTTCCTGGTGTCAGGCACCGCCCCCTCGACCCCTGGTCAATGGCTTCAGCAATTGGTCAGGAGACTAGCTGGTTCGCTGGTTTTGTATATGTGGGCTGGTATAGTTGAACACGGTTGTACGCATGTGTGCGGTGAAGTTTGGTTAGGCACGGTTGGAATATGGTTAAGTCCGGTTGTGTACGGTGGCAGTGTCGTCTGTGATTTTCCTGGTGCAGCCTGAGCAGCACCCGGTCAGGGCAACCTGACGTTGGGTGCCAGCTTCCACCGAGGGTCAACCATGGGGCAACCCATCGGTCGACGCTCGGTCCGGCTTCACCACGAGTGCAGCGTGTCCAGATTTGACACGCGAACGTTACGCACACAACGCCAACAGCAGTACGTACATGAGAATGATTGCGCGCACGGCGTAGTGTGTTTGCTGTTTGCAGTGGTTCTCTGAGATTTCTCTGGTTTTCTCTCCTTGACAAGGAGCCTTCAACCAGAGAAAACTCAGAGAACCACTGCAAACAGCAAACACACTACGCTGTGCGCGCAATCATTCTCATGTACGTACTGCTGATGGCGTTGTGTGCGTAAGGTTCGCGTGTCAAATCTGGACACACTGCACGTGTGTGGCGGTCGGGGTCGGAGATACCCTCCTATGGAAGAACCCTCCAGGAGAGGCATCTCCATGTTGTCCGTATAGAGCGCCGCTCCGGTGTGAGTTATATGTTAGAAATATTTTCATCTCACATTTTTGTAGCCTAAGCACAAACTTTTCATTCCAAAACTTAAAATCTCTACGGAAATGGAAAATTGTAGCAGTAGATAAATTAAAAAGCTAAAATATTTGTTTATTGGTATTTCCATATTAACATATAAATATCAATCAACTTTAAATTTTACATAAAAATGTTCGTTCGAAGTGTTCAAATCTTGTTACAATTTGACAAGATTTTATGGAGGAGTGCAATCTTTTGGATGAAATATTTTGTAGTTCTTAATTTGTCTGTCCGTCTGAAATCGTAGTAAGATTTGAACAGTAAACAACAAATTTTCCAATAGAATTCAGGATCAATAATAATTGATTCAGGAAATACTTCAACTCTGTAGAGCATTTTTGTATTTCGAATTCAAAATGTGTGCTTAAGCCACAAAAAAGTAAGCTGAAAATGTAGATATAAAACTAATTATGTCATGTTTATGTCTTCTTAATGGAAAATACTTTGCATATAATTATCTAATTCGATATTTTTTAAATGTATGAACATTCAAGAAATTGATAAATATTCCATCTTTTTATAGGAACTAAAAATTTCCGGATAATGCTTTGATTGAGAAAGCTAAAAATTTGTCAAATATTGATATAAATTGCAATTTTACAATTGCATTATTTTTCAAATATTTTAACATCTCTTCAATCTTGATAATTCTTACAGAAGTTTATTTCATGTGAGTGACTTTTTCTATTTCTAATGAAAGATTTCGTAATTCTAAATTCGGCCCAATTCGTAAAATTGTAAAAAGATTTTAAAACTTCATAAAATTTTTTTTTCTGTTTTATTCAAAGTCAATAAATATTCAATGTTTGGAATCGAAATATTAAGTAAATAATTTTTAATTTCTGGGAATAAACTGCTTTAATAAGACAATCTTTCTTCTTTGTGAGAAATCTCAATTTTAAAATTAAAATTCTACGCATAGGATACAAAAACATAATATGAAAATACTTTTATTACAGAATTTTGAAATATACAAGTTGACCAATTTTTAATCGAGTAAATCGGCTACTTTAAGCAAAAAATTATGTTAAAAATATTTTATCAAAAAAAAATAAGACACATTAAATTACGGTTTAAAATCCACATTCATAGATTGATGGTAAAAGCAGTTTAAAGTTTTTTAATCTTACGTTTTAGTGACGTATGCACAGACTTTTAATCAGATAAATGAAATGCTTTATAGAAAGTCAAAATTTTCTTATTACTGCACTTAATCAAATTTATAAAGTAAAAATATTTTTTAATTGATGCTTTCACTCAATTCTTTAAACATTCATTAATTGAAAATTGTACTCAAAATTTAATCTTGCAGCGTTCCAATATTCCCACAATGTTACAAAATCTTATTAATCATTATTTTAGTCGAATTATTTTCAAAATATTTAAAAAATAAATGTAAATATTTTGATTAAATACTCTGTCAAATTTTTCATTTGACTGATCTTGCAAAATTGTTGAAAGTTTTTAATACCGATAGAAGAAACTTTAAATGAAATTTTATGTCCATAAATGCTTAAAGTTCTATATAGAAATATCAACTACAACATTCTCAAATTTTATAAATAAACTACTAAATTCAAAATGTTTCGGATTTTTTTTAAAAACTGTACAAATTTCAAATATAAATCAGTCAAAATCTACTGATTATCAGTGAAATTTGACTGATTTAAATAACTAAAAACAGGTTACTGTGAATCAGTCAAATTTCACTGATTACTTCAGTGAAAAGTAACTGATTTAACAGTAAAAAATATTGTTTCCACTGATGATTCAGTGAAAAGGCAAATCACTGATTCAATCAGTGAAAATTTGACTGATTCAGATTTAGAGTGTATACAAATTTCAAATATAAAGTGTACTCTGTACATTAATCAAACAAATTTAGAAGATGAATATTTTAATAAATATTCCTAAATATTATTGGAATATGATACATATCGATTTAGAAAAACTTCTTCAAAGTACTCAGACATTTTTCTTATTTTACGACATTTTTGCACCATGTTTGACCTTTGGGTAGGATTCAAGAAAACTATTGTAGACATACTTTCATTACTTAGTAAAATACTATGAAGACTTGCTTTTTAAATTAAAGCGAAAACTTTTAAAACCTTTAACAATCGGTTGCATAGATTCTGCTCTAATCTTGGACGCAATTAGAGAAATAGGTTTTTTTGCTTTTTTTAGATCTAGTTTTTGCCTTAAACATAAAAGAAAGAAAACACATTTGAAATATTAAAATAAAAAAGCTGGTTCATTCTTAGAGAATCCCAAATATTCTGAAATAAAACTCCTTTCCACACCACCACGGAGGTAGAGTTTAATAGTAATAGTTCAATAAATTTTATGTACTCTAAATAAATTTTTTCGTAATTGCAGAAAACTTATTCCAAATACAAAAATTGTATCTTTAAATGCACAGGATAATTAATTATAAAAATCGTTCGAATTTGAATTGCAAGGACTTGTACACACTTTCAAGGCACATCGTTTTTCCTTTTGCAAAAATTTTTAAAACTTCTAATTTTTCAAGTAATTGGGAGAAGTACATTTAAAAAAAATTGTTTTCTCTACTTCCACTCGCGCTAGCTTAACAAATTTTCAGAATTTTACGATTTTATTAATATTGTATTAAGTGTCTACATTTTCTGAAACTATCTACAGGAGAAAAATTTTAATACTTTAGTAAAGAAAGTTTTCTGAAAAGTTGTAGCTCAATCAGATTAATAGCCAAAAAGTTACCAATGTTTTAAATCGCAAACGAACGGTATAGAGGTCAAATTGGAGACGAAAACAAATAATAATAGCAACCTTCTTTTGTTTTCTTCTAAGATATACTTGATTCTCGCTTTATGCGTTATTTGAGAAGGCAAGAGTGTGGATTCTTCATATTTTTATCGTAATTCCTTATTGAAAACGGCAAAAGTAAGAATATTATATTATTATTTGGTGATACGTGAGTGCTCTTACGTACGTTATTATTTGATGCTTGTGGGTAAGTTTATTTTGTGAAACTTAATTTGTGTGCAGATTATAAATTATTCACATTCGCTCAATTTTATCGACTTTTCATCTTATTAATTCTTTTCAAATAATTCTGTTTTCCTTCGTCGTATAATTTATTGTTCACAATGAGTAATCCGGTTGACCCAAATTCGAGTGTTTTGAAGGACAGCCAGGTTCAAACGAAGGTTGACCACCGTTTGAACTCTGGTTCAAACGAATGCCAACCCGCTAGAAAAGTCATGAAAAATGCAAAAAACTTTCAGTTGGGATGGTTTGAGGAATTTCCGTCGTGGAGAGAGTGGGTGGTTACATTAGCAGATGAAACAAGATTTCATTGCAAAATTTGCAATAAAACGTTGCTATGTGGCAAATCGGAAATTAAAAAGCATGAAGCATCTTTATCACACAGAAAGAAGCAAGAGTTTTCAAATAAATTAGAATGTTATGGAGTAGTAAGTGAAAATTCTTCTAATGTAACTGCCAATTCTTACAGTGTTGAACCTTGTGTAGCAAGTTCTTCTGCTTCAGAATTCACAAATTCCTCGATTCCAGAAAGTGTTACTTTCAAACAGAAAGTACAAGAAGCAGAGATTAGGATTAGTACATTTTTCGTAGAGCATAATTTATCATTCGCGATTTCATCAGAATTGATAGGACTTTTCCAAGATATGGAACCTTCGGTTTTAAAAGACGTTAGATTGAGCCACACTAAAATGGTCCTAGTTGTAAATAACGTCGTGTGTGCTGCTGAAACTGATCGCATGGCAAATATTTTGGGTAAGCAATCATTTTTAGTGTACGAAGACGAAACGACCGACAGGACTCTAGAAAAGTGGCTGTAATTAATGGTTCGATATGTGGAGCCAACGACATTTTCTGTCAGGGTGGAATTGCTCCAGCTTATTAATGTAAATGCTTCGGATTTTTCTGCCTCTAAAATTTTTGATGCGTTCGAAAAAGCATTGTCCGGGCAGAAAATCCCTTTATCTAATATCTGTGCTTTAGCTTGTGATAATGCACATGTGATGGTCGGCAATAGGTCCTCATTTAAAACAAAATTAAAGGAAAAAAGTCCCCGTTTAATTGTTTTCCCGTGTGTCTCGCATTCGTCAGCAATTGTAGCAAAATATGCTTGTGCCACAATCCCAGATGTAGAGGATTTAATCAAAGATTTGCCAGCTTTTCTTAATGCTAGCTCCAAGCGAACGGCTATTTTTCGATCGATTGTTTTGGAATTAGGAAATGACTATCAAAAAATTCCTAGTCATTCTGAAACTCGCTGGCTTGTCCGCTATCGATGTATAGATATTATAGTAAAGAATTGGGAAGTTATTCTTCAGTATCTTATGGTCCTCGTATCTGAGAAGGTAGAGAAGGCCAAAGACTTGTTAGGAAAAATGCAGAATCCTTTGACACTCGCATATTTCCTATTCTTGAAATTTACTTTGAATAGGTTCAACGTATACAATGCGAAATTTCAAAGTCGCGAAACAATGGTTCAGGAACTCCAGCCAAACTCGGCTAAATTCTTCGTATGGATTCTTAGCAGTTATTTGAAAGAGGGTCTTCTTCAACCGAATTTATTCTTTCAAATCATTAGAAATGTTAACTTTGCAGATCCTAGTAATCAAAAGCCGCTTCAAGACATTGACGTTGGTAAGGAAACGCGAGAATATTTCCAGCAGCAACTTACAAACAAGAAATTGCAAATAGTAGAAGTTGATCTATTTCTTCGTAATTGCTTCAAATTTCATGTCACAGCAAGCGAAGAAATTCGCAATCGACTTCCTTTTGATGACATCTTTTTGTCTTGCATTGCTGTTTTCCGGCCTCAAGTAGCTTTCTATGCTGATCGAAGCGAAACTTTTCCTAGGGTCTGGAAAGTTTGTCAAGATTTAGGGTCGTTTGATAGAATAGGTGTACAAAAAGAGTGGGATTCTTTACTCAAAATCAGACGGGAACTCAAAGAAAAGTGGTCGAATTTATCTTTTGAAGAAATGTGGTCTAGTATCGGTGTATCTTCGACGAGTACAGGACAAAAACTTTTTCCAAATTTGACCTCAGTATTGAATCATGTTCGGAGTCTTCCTCATTCAAATGCTGAGGCGGAGCGAGGTTTCTCCATGCTCACGGACGCGAAAACTCCCAAAAGAAATCGCTTAGGAAACAGGACGGTCAACTCAATTTGTGTTACTCGATCAGCCCTAAAGGCGAGAGCTGAAACAGCCAGAACAACGAGCATCACTTCGAAGCATTTGCAATTAATGACCGAAAATCTATATGAGATGGCAGAAAGTGATAGGGAAAGTGGTTTGTCGCTCTTCGCTCACGAAGGAAAGGATTAATTCTAATGGCCAAGGCATGGCGTTAATCAATTTCAAACCCCTTTCTTACTCACAAAATAATGACATTTTATTTCTTATATCAGAGATACGTTCTTTATACCTTTCTTCGCGTGCCTCAGGTATGGAAATTGTTTAGTTTTAATTATTATTTTGTGAGTAAGAAAACATACTGAAATTGAGTAATATCACGCTTTGGGCATAAGTGAGAGGCAAGGGGACTCACAATAATCAAGCACCCCAAATCATCCTGAATTAATCAAACTTCTTCATTATTTGATTTAAAACAAAACATTTTTGTTCGACGTATACTGGCATTTGATAGAGGCAAGCCTGAAGTACGGGCTACATTTGTAGCGTTTTTTACCACTTTGCTTCATTTTTTTCCTTTTTTCTTTTTGCTTGAAAGCAAAAACCCTTTTCGTTTCGTAGGACGTGGACTAGGCCTACAGGGGATACCACGTAAAAAAAAACGAGCCTTAAATTCTACCTCCATGGTGGTGTGGAAAGGAGTTTTATTTTAGAATATTTGGGATTCTCTAAGAATGAACCAGCTTTTTCATTTTAATATTTCAAATGTGTTTTCTTTCTTTTATGTTTAAGGCAAAAACTAGATCTAAAAAAAGCAAAAAAACCTATTTCTCTAATTGCGTCCAAGATTAGAGCAGAATCTATGCAATCGATTGTCAAAGGTTTTAAAAGTTTTCGCTTTAATTTAAAAAGCAAGTCTTCATAGTATTTTACTAAGTAATGAAAGTATGTCTACCATTGTTTTCTTGAATCCTACCCAAAGGTCAAACATGGTGCAAAAATGTCGTAAAATAAGAAAAATGTCTGAGTACTTTGAAGAAGTTTTTCTAATTCGATATGTATCATATTCCAATAATATTTAGGAATATTTATTAAAATATTCATCTTCTAAATTTGTTTGATTAATGTACAGAGTACACTTTATATTTGAAATTTGTATACACTCTAAATCTGAATCAGTCAAATTTTCACTGATTGAATCAGTGATTTGCCTTTTCACTGAATCATCAGTGGAAACAATATTTTTTACTGTTAAATCAGTTACTTTTCACTGAAGTAATCAGTGAAATTTGACTGATTCACAGTAACCTGTTTTTAGTTATTTAAATCAGTCAAATTTCACTGATAATCAGTAGATTTTGACTGATTTATATTTGAAATTTGTACAGTTTTTAAAAAAAATCCGAAACATTTTGAATTTAGTAGTTTATTTATAAAATTTGAGAATGTTGTAGTTGATATTTCTATATAGAACTTTAAGCATTTATGGACATAAAATTTCATTTAAAGTTTCTTCTATCGGTATTCAAAACTTTCAACAATTTTGCAAGATCAGTCAAATGAAAAATTTGACAGAGTATTTAATCAAAATATTTACATTTATTTTTTAAATATTTTGAAAATAATTCGACTAAAATAATGATTAATAAGATTTTGTAACATTGTGGGAATATTGGAACGCTGCAAGATTAAATTTTGAGTACAATTTTCAATTAATGAATGTTTAAAGAATTGAGTGAAAGCATCAATTAAAAAATATTTTTACTTTATAAATTTGATTAAGTGCAGTAATAAGAAAATTTTGACTTTCTATAAAGCATTTCATTTATCTGATTAAAAGTCTGTGCATACATCACTAAAACGTAAGATTAAAAAACTTTAAACTGCTTTTACCATCAATCTATGAATGTGGATTTTAAACCGTAATTTAATGTGTCTTATTTTTTTTTGATAAAATATTTTTAACATAATTTTTTGCTTAAAGTAGCCGATTTACTCGATTAAAAATTGGTCAACTTGTATATTTCAAAATTCTGTAATAAAAGTATTTTCATATTATGTTTTTGTATCCTATGCGTAGAATTTTAATTTTAAAATTGAGATTTCTCACAAAGAAGAAAGATTGTCTTATTAAAGCAGTTTATTCCCAGAAATTAAAAATCATTTACTCAATATTTCGATTCAAAACATTGAATATTTATTGACTTTGAATAAAACAGAAAAAAAAATTTTAGGAAGTTTTAAAATCTTTTTACGATGTTACGAATTGGGCCGAATTTAGAATTACGAAATCTTTCATTAGAAAAAGAAAAAAGTCACTCACATGAAATAAACTTCTGCAAGAATTATCAAGATTGAAGAGATGTTAAAATATTTGAAAAATAATGCAATTGTAAAATTGCAATTTATATCAATATTTGAAAAATTTTTAGCTTTCTCAATCCAAGCTTTATCCTGACATTTTTAGTTCCTATAAAAAGATGTAATATTTATCAATTTCTTGAATGTTCATACATTAAAAAAATATCGAATTAGAGAATTATATGCAAAGTATTTTCCATTAAGAAGATATAAACATGACATAATTAGTTTTATATCTACATTTTCAGCTTACTTTTTTGTGGCTTAAGCACACATTTTGAATTCGAAATACAAAAATGCTCTACAGAGTTGAAGTATTTCCTGAATCAATTATTATTGATCCTGAATTCTATTGGAAAATTTGTTGTTTACTGTTCAAATCTTACTACGATTTCAGACGGACAGACAAATTAAGAACTACAAAATATTTCATCCAAAAGATTGCACTCCTCCATAAAATCTTGTCAAATTGTAACAAGATTTGAACACTTCGAACGAACATTTTTATGTAAAATTTAAAGTTGATTGATATTTATATGTTAATATGGAAATACCAATAAACAAATATTTTAGCTTTTTAATTTATCTACTGCTATTAGACAATTTTCCATTTCCGTAGAGATTTTAAGTTTTGGAATGAAAAGTTTGTGCTTAGGCTACAAAAATGTGAGATGAAAATATTTCTAACATATAACTGAAAATATAAATTATGAACTTGAATTTTATGTTCATTTGTATCTTGATAGAAAATATTGTTCTAATTGAAAAATTGTTAAATGTACAAAATTAGTAAGAAGTATATAAATTTGAATGGAAAATTATATATTGATTCAAATTTTATACATTTATTGTCACTAAATTTCACTGAAAGTTTATTTTTGAAGTGTTGAAATCCTCATGAAATTTTCCAAGATCATACTGATGTTTATTTCATGGAGACTTTCTTCAAGAAATTGAAGAAAAGTGTTATTTGGTAGATGTATATATATAAGTCGATCAAGGTGTGGGTTAAAAAAATAATTGAAACACTCAAACGTAATTTGTCATGAGCGACGTTTCGTTGGCTTGGTTCGCCAACCTCATCAGGCTTAAAAATTGAAGTCTTTACATTTAAAACATTTAGTTAATTATTAAAATCTAATTTAATTCGTCACATTGTTTCGTTCCGAAGTGAAATATTAAATTAAATTAAATTAAGTTAGTTTAATATTTCACTTCGGGACGAAACAATGTGACGAATTAAATTAGATTTTAATAATTAACTAAACGTTTTAAATGTAAAGACTTCAATTTTTAAGCCTGATGAGGTTGGCGAACCAAGCCAACGAAACGTCGCTCATGACAAATTACGTTTGAGTGTTTCAATTATTTTTTTAACCCACACCTTGATCGACTTATATATATACATCTACTATATACACATCATGGAGGGTGATAATTCTACAATATTCTCAAAAGTGTTATTTCTTGATCTATATACTTCGTAAATTCAAATTCGTCGTCCGCTTCGCGCCTCTTTTGCACGTACTCGAGAAAAATGCAATTCTTAATTTCGACTCGATAAACGAAAGCGTGAAATCTAAAAATAACTTGAAAACTCAAGCATTGTAACGAAGTCCATCTTCGTGCACCTTCGGCTTTACACGAAGCTGGTGACCGCAGCGTGTAGCAGAGCCGACACACTGACACGCCACGTTTGCATGTGTTTCTCCCAGATGGGAACGTGGTGGGGGCCGAAAAATCCCACATTCTGTAGACACTGAGCCGAACTGCCTGGTCTCGGTCCTTCGTCCATCCTTATATACCGTCTGCGAAGGGTGGGGGTAGCTGCGCGCGCGTTTCGGAGGTCGGTGGGGGTACTCACGTGAGTAGTGGTGGTGGGAGTACCCCTCCGAACGCCGCGGTAGATGTTCGGTGGCGTAGCGCATACGTACGGTTCGTTACAGAGTAAATGATAAGATTAAATGAAGATTTCGTATAGTAGTGTTTTAAAATGATGAAGGACAAAGTTTTATTACATTTATTTATATTATGGCATCAAAATTCAATATAGTCACAACAGTCTTTAAAACGTGTAGAAGAAAAATTAGTATTTTAAATACCAAATATTATGAATCTCCATGCGAAAAATAAAGAGTACTAAAAAATGATATTATGATTACTAAGTTTTCTAAGAATACTTCTAATAATTCGAACAATAAATATTATAACTTGAAAGGCATATTTGAAAAATTCATATTATGAATATGAACTTGCCAGAAACCTGGCGACACGCAGCAAAAATCAAAACATTCATTCTCGGTTTTCCGTATAATTCGTTTTAGAATGTCGTCCGAATGCTTCTGACGTTATCCGAATAGCTTCGTAGACTCGATCCAAGTCTGTCCAACACCATAAGCGAGATTTCTTTCGGAATATGGCAAGCAAGAATAGCCGAGAGGCTTTAGGCGATAGAAATGCATTTAGTTATGTATGGTAGATACAGTTAGTGTTAGAGGGTTCGAACCCAAAAGCGATTCTGAAATTTAATTTCAAGCGTGTGTGATTGTAAACAGTGTAGCATTGCGTACTTAAATATATGAATATAAATAAGGTATAATAATAATATTTGTGTGTGTGTTTCCACTGAAATCTCCTCTCTTTTCAGTGCCAAAGCTCTTCCTTCTATCTTCCTTTTGTTTTGCACACGTTAGAAAAAGACACAAGAATTCTTAATCTGAAGTCGTCACTTCTGAAGGTCAAACCTATTGGTGGAGTGAGTAATTTTTCATATAGTGGTTTTCAGATTCACATTTTCTTTGTTTCGCCTCACAACTTTAATATAGTGAATCTCAAATTCTCGTAGGTTTTATAATAGTTAGTAGAACATATATTCCATTTATTCAAACGAAAATATTAACTTCTTCGCTTGAGAACCACTATTTTAATTTCTAATACGTAAATCCTGTTTTCCTCATTTTGAAACGATATCATACAAACATATAATTCATTTTTATGATTTACTCTAACGAAAAGTCTTTCAGTGCCGAAGAAGCGCGCTTCGGATGTCAAATATTCGACATTCGACGGAGGCCAATATCGGATTAAAATGGTATCAAATCTTTTTGCACACTCCTAGACAAGATATCGAGTTAAAATTTTGGGCTCTTATATAAAAGTCACTAACGGACTTTTTTTACTTTAAAATTTTTACAATTCTAAAAAAAATTTAGATAACAATTTTTGAAAACAAATTATTTTTTAATTATAAACATTTTTGAGTACATAAACATTTCTTAGTGCCTTTCATTTAAGTTCTCAAAACTTTAAATTGATATCTTATTTTGGGTGGCTGAAAGTTGGTTTACAAAAGTAAGGTAGGAATCAGGTAAGTGTGTTATATTATGGCCGTGAAATTAAACTAATAAGAAAGTATCTAATCGCGTGTAGAATCTTTTCTTGGTTAAAAATATTAAAATTGTTAAATATATGTAATTGGGTATAGTCCCTATGCGTATAATTATTTGTCTCGAGTTTTCAAGCGTATAGAATTTAATTTTGCAGTTATTTGATTAAAGACAAGTTACGTTGCCTGATTCTTCAAACAATTTCAATACACATTCCTTTAAATGATATGTATAAATCGCATAAGACAAAAATAAATTCTTTCGACTCACGATTTCGATATGATAAACTAATATTAATAACTTGAAAAATTTATTTTCGAATTATTTTAAATTTAATGTTATATTTATATTTAATAAAATAAATAATTATATATTTTCAAACAATTTGTTAAAATTATATAACATTAATGTGTCAAATTAAAATAATTGATTTAATTAATATTTTTTCATTCCTTAAATATGACGATATAAAATTAAAATACAATTATGTAATGTATGTATACTGTGTAATATCTGATTAAAAATTGCAAACTACATCTTGCGCCGGTCGAATTTTAAAAATCCCATATTCGATCGGACGTACTTTGGATGTCGAATATTCGATATTCGACTGTTGGACAAACGAATTTCAAAAATCCAACATCCGACGCACGCACTTGAGATGTCGAATATTCGACATTCGACTATGCGGCCGATCGAATCGAAAAAAATCCGATCCAACAATGAGGCGAATCGAATCCAATTTTGCTACATTCGATCCAACAGAATGCACACGCCTAATCTATATCATAGACGAATTAATCCCGTGCTAATTGCCTTTTTGAAATTATTTAATGTGTATTCCCAAACAATTTTTCTTTAATTTACCTATAAAACGAATCTTCTTCACAAAAATCGTCTCAGTTATATTTTATTTTCATTAAAATTTTTTTTTTTACTTGATTAGAAAAAGATATGCTTGCATCCGATGGTGCTGAAAATTAGTGATTGGCAAGGGTGTAAATGATCGTTCAATTTGGTGACATCTATTGCATGTTGGTATCAAACGATCAATATTGTTATCAGCTAATTGCATATCTAATCTTGAAGTAAACATAAAAAAATAACCAAGTAAGCTGAAATCAGATCTGAACTATTAGTAGTGAAACTCTGTATAAATAATTCAACATGACCAACGAAATTCGTTTTTATAATTGTGCAATTTTCATGAAATTGAGTTCTCTCATGTTTTAGACTCACCTTATTCCAATTCTACCCGCTGAAATATGAAAACAAAATGTTATAATTAAAGGCGGAGCAAAGTGAATTTCCGAAAACGAAACTGCATATACGTGTACGTCGTCTTGAAGAGTCTAATAGAAGGATAGGGGGCATACTCATAGTAACAAAGCCCGGCGACAAGGCGACCCTGGCTGCCTCCTCTACTTCGGGTCGATACTCTGCGAGCCATCCACCCTCTTTAACTCACTCCTCCGCTCACACTACTGTCTCTCTCCCTCTGTAACCCTTTACATTCACATGCCCATCTTCACCATCCTTCTATCCCTCTAACGCAACAGCAGCCAATCCTCCACCTTTGCGACAACTCTCCCCCCCCCCCCCCTCCCTCGCCCGCGCCCGATAACAGTGCAGGTGCACTAGTTGATTGATCGTTTATCGTTACACAGGTCACCATGGCGGCGAATCGCGACCTAGCACCCGGCACACGCGCTACACATTTATAGGGGCGTTAAACATGAGCCGCATCGGTAACATCGAGTGCTCTCTGTACAAAAACCCCTTCCACCCCCACCCTAAATAAAAAGAATCTCTAGTCTCTTTACCCCCCACTTCTCTTCCTTTGAAGATCGTTTCTGTCTCGGATGGATGGCCGTTTGGTATGGGTGTTTGTAAGCCTAGCATACGACGTTAATATTGCGATTGGGGCGACCACCCCCATTATTTAACCCCCACCCCTACCCTATTTCAGATATGCGACTGCCGAATATGGGATGCGAATCCCAATGTACGACCGATACTTATCGATATGTGTTTCCGCTTACCATTCACTACACACATGGAATCGAACCCCATTCCATAACTCCTGACACTTCCGGAAACCGTGTATCAATTTTTAACGGGACTCTGGATTTATCGGTGTTTATATTCCACTCGCAGAAATAGGGTCTAAGAGGGAAGCGAGATCTTAGGTACTTTCGGTGGGAGTTACTATTTTGTTGCGTATTTGGAGGTATGGCCCTTGATGAATGATTGAAGAATTTGCAGCCCCGGATTTCAAGGAGTTCAAATCAGGGAGATTCAAGATTTTATAATTTAATTCTATTATTGCTTCCTCATAGAGGAAGATTTATAATGGTTTAACATTTAGAATTCAAATTCTTTACACATCTTGACATAATTCGATCCTATCAAGAGTCCAAAAATGATTTTTTTTAAATATCCGTGTATGTGTGTATGTGTCAACATCACTTTTCTCATTATAACTTGCAAAAGACTTGAGCTAGGATTACAAAATTTGGTAGAATTGTAGTCTTAATTGAGATGCAAAATTGATTAGGTTCAGATTTTCTCGATCGCCTTGAAAAATTAAACAGAATTAATTTGACTTCAAATCTATCACCCTCTTTAGAATTGAAATAGTCTAAGATCCGAATAGGAAACGACCTTCACCCATCCGTTTACACGATGAAAAGTATTTCATATCAAATTTAATATGTTAAAAAATATATCGAAAGTAGGATGCCTAAAAAATTTCTGTCAAGAATATGATTAATTAAAAATTCAAAAATGACTTTTTTCTTTAAAATTGCACTTATTCGTTTACGAAACAAACTATAAACCAATCGAAAGTATGAAGCCTATAGAATATGCAAACGTTAGGTTGCCTATTTTTTTCTCGTCATAACTATTGGGTTGCCAGGTATAAACAGATAAGTCGATACTAGTAATTTGCACTCATCTTTTTACTCAATAAAACTTATATCAAAATAAAGATAATTTTATTGCGAACACGGTAATATAAGGTTGCCTGCAAAAAATCTGTTTTGAATTCCGGTTGTCGAGTTCTACAAAGCGAAATATTAGTGCATGCTATTTGTCCGTGAAATTGAGGATAGCGATAGACTAGTAAATGCTGAGCATCATTTTGGAGCAGCTGGCCTTAATTTTCGTAATAGAAAAAATATGCTACCAATTATTGTTGTAATAAACAATGTATTTTAATAAAAAACGGCTAAAAAATGTTTTTTCTGTAACTTTAGCGGCTCTGTAATTGATTTTAATGATAAAACTTTTAAAAATTGTTCATTGAAGTTGGCTTTTTGTAAAATAAAGAACTTTAAATTCAGTGATGTTCAGCTAACCAATGCGTTACTCGATTTTTTTGAATATCATTATGAATATAATATATTATATACTTATATATATGTATATATATATATTATAATAATAATTTCATTTAAAGTCTATCGCCAGTTGCTCCAAAATGATGCTCAGAATTTACTAGTCTATCGCTATCCTTTTCAATTTCACGGACAAATAGCATGCGCACTCTCTTTCATCCGAAGGAGGAGTTACGCGCACCTGCATTGCTGGGTCCTCTTCTATCGCACCGGGTAGTTCGCTCGGACCTCTCTGTCGCACATCTTCATTCACACTAATATTTCGGATTTTAAAGCTCGATAACCAGAATTCAAAACATATTCTTCGCAGGCAACCTTATATCATCGTGTTCGCAATAAAATTATCTTTATTTTGATATAAGTTTTATTGAGTAAACAGATGAGTGCAAATTACTAGTATTGACTTGCCTGTTTATACCTGGCAACCCAATAGTTATGACGAGAAAAAAATAGGCAACCTAACGTTTGCATATTCTATAGGCTTCATACTTTCAATTGACATATAGTTTGTTTCGTAAACGAATAAGTGCAATTTAAAAAAAAAAGTCATTTTTGAATTCTCAATTTATCACAGTCTTGACAGAAATTTTTCAGGCAACCCACTTGCGATATATTTTTTAACATATTAAATTTGATATAAAATACTTTTCATCGTGTGAACAGGTGGGTGAAGATCGTTTCCTATTCGGATCCTCTACTAAAAAGTGTTATTTCTTCGTCGCAGGATTTAACAATATTGAAACGAGGACAAACGTACATATATCAGTAAACTGAATTGAAACGTTGACGTTAACATTGAAGGTATGGTCATTTTATACATAGTGTATTGAATAAATTATGAATGACTTTCAAATGCATCAATCTAATACAAACTCAGAAAAAAGTCTGATTGAAACAACCAGAATTGTGGTTATTTCAACCGGAAAAAAATGTTACGGAGAGTCGTACTAGTAATTCCGGTTGAAAGTGTTAGAAATTCTAGTAAGCGCTTTTCGGTTATTTTGATCTTTTATATTAGTTAATGTAATTAAATTTTCTAGCAGATAAAACCGTAATTTTTCCAGTAAAAAATTTCTCGTTACATTCATGTGTATGCCCAACGGTAAGATACACCTTCTAGTAGCACTCAAGGCCTATATAATGTAGGGCGCAGGGCCCGCTCCTCAGTTCTTGTCCGACCAATAAGAAGTAACCGCTGAGCTTCCTAAGCGAATGACTCACAATCAGTAATATTCTTAACACGTGGAATGCCACGCCAATTTTACAGGGATTGTCCGTGGCGCCACGACGAATTTTCTATTATGCAATACATATAATGATGTTGAGTCAGATGTTTTATACAGCATTCATTCCTTCACACCACTACATCAACGATGATAATAATAAAAAATTATAAGTAATGTCATTTCTTTATTATATATATTTCTATCAATCTGGGCGCGCCGATCACCGATGGACCCCATGACGTCACTGCCAAGTTGAGTGCCGGTCATCGGTGACCCCCGTGGTATTTAACGTGCTATATCTTGTTTGTACGTTATTACGCATAACACATGGTTATATTCCGGTAAATTTAACTAATTTAGTCCATTTAACATTACCATATTTCTAGTTAAAACTAAAATTTTTCGGTTGAATGCTAACATAACCTTAAAAATAAATAAAGATTTAAAGACCTGGGAATTACAGTTTTCAAAATGAAAATAGTATATTTCGTATCAAGTGTGGAAAGGCATATTTTGTTGGCTGTATACCGAAATTTAGCCGAGTGTGTCGTTTTGCATGCGGAAAGTTGATTTTCCCATACTAGTGCGGTAAAATTTCAGGTTTGTTTTAATTTTCCGCACAATTAAAACTTTATCGCAATAGTGTGGAAAAATCAACTTTCCGCATGCAAAAAGATACCGAAAATGCTAACTTTCGGTGTACGGCGGGCAAAAAATATATATCTATTGTTGAATTATATTATTTTGTTTATTTTATTATTATTAAAAATGTATATTTGAATAGATAGAAATCTACTATCTAAACATTTCTTTACCTTTGAATTTTTTCTTCAAGTTATTTAACTTCCACTCACTTAACACCTTGAACACTTTCTTCTCCATTTCTTTAAAACTTTGTAAAAATAATTCGAGACACGACGCGAAATCTTTTAGATTCCTTTGGACTCTACCTTGTTTTCGTTTTCACTTGTTTTTGCAAACGGCTCAATGCACAACATAACTTACAGGAAACCGGTATCAACATGTATACAAGCCTCGGCATTTACAAATTTTGTAAATGATCAAAAAATTATGAAAAAAATAAAAATCACCAGAATATATAATATTTTCTTAAATGTAGTGAGTACTTCGCTTATATATAATACGCATTACATTTACAATACGTACATTAACAAGTAAAATTTCTAACGCTACGGAGATTCGAATCTACATTCTAAATATTGAACACCAGTCTAATAAATAAAAACTTCTTCGGCCCCTGCAATATATGGAACAATTGATACCCTATGACTCATTGAAGCAATTGTTTCTATACTCATGAAAGTTTTACGTTGATGACGTGCAATATCTCATTTATTTTTACGTATTTGCTGCATAGTGGACGACACAGTACACTATATATGAATATATATATATAAGGAAATTTATAATCTGAATTTTGTCACTGAAAGTAAAAGCTTGTTGACAGGTGGATAAAGTGTATTAAAAACAAGGCGATCATGTAGAGATGTGTGTTTGATACACCCTCGCATTCATACATAGTGTACTATGTCGTCCACTATGCAGCAAAGACGTAGAAATAAATGAGATATTGTACGTGATCAACGTAAAACTTTCATGAGTATAGAAAAAATTGCTTCAATGAGTCATAGGGTATCAATTGTTCCACACATTGTAAGAGCCAAAGAAGTTTTTTATTTTTTTAAATATAAAGTACCTCTCCGAAAATTTTCAAAAAAATATATATTGTCACTTTGAATTTGAGCATGATATAGAAAAGAAATGGTGGGTGTTCAAGAAGTAATTCGCATTAGAAAAATTATTCAAAAATTTAAAAAAAAAGTTTACCCACTTTTTATAAACGGAATGGGCTTTTGAATTTTTTCAGAACCTCTTTAGTACCCTCTATAATATATATTTTAGTCATCAAGATCGGTAGAGCCGTTTTCGAGAAAATTAAATTTTTTGATTTTTCAAAATTCGTTCATAACTTTTGCAAACAAATTTTTTTCGAGTTGATACTCGGGGTGAATTTATATTGTAATGGGAGCCACTTACCTTCACAATATGGATCAAATCCGAGTGGGGGCACCCAGACCATGCTTATCCTGCTACGGCCTTTGGACCAAAATCACCACACCTTAATTTAACCACACCTTTAACCATGTGAAAACAAACAAAAAAGGAGGAAAGAAAAAAGAAGGCAACCTTCCAAAACGTCTTCCTTCTTTTTCTTTCTTCTGTCCTCTTGTTTTTATAACCCACTACCATTTACACAAATAAAAAATTAAAATTTTTGTCTGTTTTCTCATGGTTGTTTAATTGAGGTGTGGTGATTTAGGTCCAAATTTGGACGTGTTTTTTATGTTTTGAGGATTCAAGTGGTTTCGAATTCTTGAAATTTCTAATTATACTTTTGTTTGGACATTGGGAGGAATTCAAGTTAGTAGTGATACAGGTTCGAGTTCAAGTTTGGGAACTACACCCGGACAATGTTTTTGAGTGTGATCAGAACCAGATTTGGTACTGATGCTTTTGTGAAGGTGAAACTGTGGTGTGATATTAATTACAAAATGAGAATTAATATTCTGCAGAGAAATTTATAATAGAATGTAGAAGGAATGATGTTTTTCCTAGAAAGATATTCAATTTAAATTCTAAATTTAATGAATTCAGTTTTCATGGTAATTTTTGTGGGAAGAAAATTCCAGCACAGTCTCAAAAATTTTAAATGTTCTCTTTTAAGTTTGCAAATCAAGGATATCTCTAATCATATGAATGTTTTGAAGAATAGAGTTTTTACAATAAGGAACGAATTAGAGAAATGTTTACCGCAAAAAATAATTATTGACCTTTTGGAACATCAAATTGTCCTTAATACTAAATTTCTAAACAATGATAGAGGTCACATAAAAAAATTAAATAGTGCAATTTTGGAGAAAAATAGTGCCCAAAAGCAAAATTTAAATTTGCATAGGGTTTTTGAGAAAGAAAAAGATCTTTGGTTTGTTAATTTGACTGATATTCAAGTGCTAGATTCTGTATAGGATATCCTTAGATTTAAAAAGAGTTTTAGTAGTAATATGATAAATGATAAATCGAAGCACATAGAAACTGTCCAGGATATTGAAGCTAATATAAATAAAATTTCGAGGTCAGATCAGCAAGAGTTCAGGAACAAGGTTTTGCACTTATCCAAGGGTTTGGTTGAGAAAAAAATGTGCATATTAGTAGTATAAATAGAAAATTTGTTAATAACTTAAAAATAACTAAAGAGTTCCTTAGAAAAAACAAAGATTTAATGTGTACAAATGCAGACAAGGGTGATATTTCAGTTCTCATCAGAAGGTCGGAATACATAAAGGACATGGAGCAGTCGCTTGGCAATGTTGAGAACTTTGAAATCTTGGATCAAGATCCTTTGAAAAAATTAAAAAGTAGTAGTTTTAGGATGGCGGACAATTGAAGGAAGAAAGGACTATTGGGGAAGGATACTAGATGGAAAGATATTGACACAACGAATACTTTATTAGCTAGATGTAATGGATTAAGAAAGATTTATAAGGAAAGCTATCCTTTGAAACAAGTCGTTTCGACTATTAATACACCTACTAGATTTTTAAAACAAAATTTTAATATGATACTTAAAAATTCATTATCAAAGTCAAATTATACTGTTAACAATATTTGGGAATTTCAAAAGGTTATAGTTACAAAGATAATACCTGATGGTCTTGTAATGATTTCTTTGGATGTTGTTGCAATGTTTCCGAATATTCCGTTGGAGTTGGTCAAAGAAGCTGTTTCAAATAGATGGATCAAAGTTAAATCACATACAAAATTAGATAAAAAAGAGTTTCTCAAAGGATTAGATTTCATTATGAATTCTATTAAATTTAAATTTAATGGTAAATTCTATAAACAAAAATTTGGTACCCCAATAGGTTCTGTTATTTCTCGAATGTTGGCTGAAATAGTCATAGAAGATTTGGAAAGGACTGTCTTTGAGAGGTTGGAGTATGTTGTGCCTTTTTATTTTCGATATACTATTGATGATACTTTATTGTGTGTACCTTTGGATACGTTGCAAAAAGTTATAGATACTTTCAATGACTATTACCCAAGAATCCAATAATAATGGTCAAATAGTGTCAAATTGGTACAAAAAGAGTACATTCTGGTAGAATGTTAAATTTCATCTCAAATCATCTCTTTTAAAATAAAGTCGCTATTATTAAAAATTTAGTTGCCAGAGCTGTTTGTTTGTCTCATGAATCATTCCATTCAGAAAATTTAGAAATTGTTAGAAAAATTCTATTTTTTAATCACTACCCTCAAGATTTGATTCCAAAACATATAAAAAACATATTCTACAAATTTAAAAACGGATTTGGTAGAGTACAATGGTTGTTATGACAGAATGATAAGCTATATTTAAAGACAATGTTCCACAGTAAATTTTCTTGAGGTTTCTAGATTCTGCGAAACGATTAACATTTTATTGAATGACCCTTAGGGTCATTCAGGTACTTAATAGGGAGAGATACACAAGGTCTTGTTGTAGATTCCTGTTTGCGTTCCATGGTGAAGGTTCTACGTCGCCGTGGAGCGTGATAGAGACATAATTCTTTCTCTTTTTTTAAAATAGAATTTCAGCCTTGAAGAGGGTGCTGGAAGTGCACCGAAACGTCGGCGAGTAGTTTTATTTTTAATTGTTTGTTTGTGTAAATGGTGGTGGGTTATAAAGACAAAAGAGAACGAAACAAAGAAAAAGAAGGAAGGGGTTTTGAAAGGTTGCCTTCTTTTTTCTTTCCTCCTTTTTTATTTGTTTTCTCATGGTTGTTTAATTCTGAGGTGTGGTGATTTTGGTCCGAATTTGACCGTGTTTTTTATGTTTTGAGGATTTGAGTTGTTTCGAATTCTTGAAATTTCTAATTATTCTAATGTTCAGATAGTTTTGTTTAAAAATGTGTTATAACAAAAAAGTCTTCTGATTGCCCAATATTTATAAAATGTAGAAAGAAAGTAGCGAGAATATAGTAGGACAAAATATGTTTAGAAATAATCTTTGGTAATGTGTAATCAATGTCACTTCTCATTTTAATAAGACTTCCCTATAGTTGGCACACAAACCAGTTATTATAATTAAGTTTTTATTATTTATTTCTGTGGTTATAACATTTTACTAAATTTTAGTTTGCTGTCGAAAATACTAATCTTTCCAATAATCAATGGCAATTTATACCGTAAATATTACAATAATATTTTGTCATCATATCCTAGCTTGTCAAGGAATTATTGTAAAAATAAATATTATAAGACCAAACTTACAACGGAAAGCTTCACCTAGTAGACTTTGTCCCGTTTTTATACATTTTAAATTGTCATCGGAACATGCATAAAGTCTGAGTGAGTGTCGATCAGAATCCCAAAACAGAATCCCAAAACAGAATAACATATTGAATTTCTATTATAAGAATATCCGTCGAGCATGGTAGGATTTTATCTATCCAACTTTTCATTTCTTTAGAAAAACAATATAGATTTCCCTAGATTAATTAGGCATAATTAAATTAATCTATCTATAATCTATCATTCTAAATTAATTAATTAATCTAAGGAAATCTATTGTTTTTTTCAGTAAAATGAAAAATCTAATTAATAAAATCCTCCCTCAAATATCACCAATAATATCAAATATGGATGACTACTTATAATTATGGTAGATACAGATGACAATCAATTAGAAAAAGAAATTGAAATTAGAGGAAGAGGGTTGAAATATCCAACCCTATAGTCATAGGTGGTCTACTAAGCAAGCGCATCGTCAGCCTATTACAATGGCCAGCCCTCCTATAATCGCTCCATTGTCACAGGTCCTTGGCTGCTCCCCTCTCCACCCCTTTTCACTCTCATGGGCACTATCTGCCCATGCGTCGATGCGCACAAACCATTGTTTTCTTCAAAAGGCGTCCCTCTCCGCCATCGAAACATTTCTGCAAACCTTGAATTTTATTTAGAAAAACAAGGTTTAAAACTAAAATGAAATTAGCACAAAGATATGAAATCAAAAGGATGAAATTCACTTTCCTTAAAATGATGCTAAAGGATAGGCTAGGGAGTCAAACAGAAAACGTTGAGTGAAAATAATGAAATGTAACATTTACGTGACCATTTACTTACGCACACACATAAATGTAAGATAATTGTTTTAGATAAAAACTTATCCATGAGTATCATTCCCAACACATGATCTATTGTAATTCCAAGATCAAAGAAATCTGCTTATTATTATTATACAACTGTGATACGCATGAGACCATATTTTAACAGAACTTTTATGTAACATCTATAATTGCTCGCGGATGCTCCCATTACTGCGGTTTCAAATACAAATAATAATTTACGACGTTTTAAAAGTAGATAACACTTAAGAACGATTTTAAAACTTGTTTTCTAATTTTATTATAATATTTACATAAAATTAGCAATGATGGCGATATTTTTAACTAATTCAGTGTACTTTGAATAGTTTACCTAAAAAAATTATTATAATTTTGTATCTAGAACAGAAAAATTGATTACAATAATATTTTGCGTAAGGTAAATGCATTACTTCAAAAAAATTACGTGTTGAAAAACAAGAAATGTGTATTTTTTAGTGTTTTTCCAGAAGACAGTAATTGGTAAATGATTTTTGTATAGTTGAATAGTACGTACTGTGGTCCTCCAGGCGTTATTATAAATATATCTACGAAACTAACCCTACTGAGTTTTCAGTGATAGTACCTATTAGTGTCGCAGTGTGTATTTTCTACAATTTATTTTGAAGTTAATCTAAATCTGATAAAAAATAGGATGAGTTGGTATAAAAAAATTCATTTTAAGAAAGAGATGTCTAACAAATCTATTGTAATGTTGGTATCTATATAGAGGGTGAGGCACATAAAGTGTTACAGATCAATAGAACTCAAACTATTGATCTTATCCAAAAATGATTTAGACAAAATTTTTAGTGTTCGAGAAGGCCGTCATACTGGACCACCATATTTTTTTATCGGTGGAAGTGCTGAAGCTACGTCAAGGTCAACTTCACATTTTTAAATGGAACCATGTATTTTTTTTGTCGATGACATTATTACCGATTTTAAGACGAATTCAGCGACCTACAGAAGATGCTCGAAGCGATGACCCTCGACTTGTAAGCACTTGTTAATTCTCTGATGAAAAGACCGTTCAACTTCAGCCAACATTTGACAAAACCCCATAAAAGTAATCTGGTGATGTTAGATCTGGCGAACGAGGTGGCCAAGCTACAGGGCCGCCTCGTCCTATTCACTTTCCGTCAAAAATCTCATTCATCACTTGTCTTGAACACAGAGCATAATGGAATGGTGCACCGTCGTGTTGCATCCACATGTTCATGCGAACATGCAAGGGCACGTCTTCTATTAATTGAGGCAGTACGTTTTGCAGAAAGTTTGCGTAAACTTCCCCTGTCAAGCGACCGTAAAAAAAAAATATGGGCCAATGACTTGATCGCCGACAATGCCGCACCAACAATTAACGGACCACGGATGTTGAAATGGTACAGTTCTTATCCATCGAGGATTCTCATTTGCCCAATAATGCATGTTATGCATTATTTTCAATAACAATTGGTCGACGTTTGACTGATGTTTGTTTCACTGTACCGAAGTGACAGAAACGGTCAGCTAATATTTCTTAAAAGCCATGTGCGATTTTTGTTGGCTATCCGGATAACGAGCCGCATACAAACTTGGGCGTTTTTGTAATGTTTACGGCATTCCCACAGCACCATCATCATATCAAAATATTCTTAAAAATCGTTCATTTTTGCGTTCCGATGTCCTGACATTAGAAGGTAATGCGTGACTAACTGATATGTCAACAGAAAATGCTTACTTTTTACCGATGCCAACAATACCCTATCGATGTGTATTGTCATGGGTATCGTAAAAAATGAAAAGAAATGAAAATGATTTTCCGACTGTTTTCATACTTTGCGTGACTAGAATGACCTTGTGTTTGGGTCGCTGAATTCGTCTTAGAATCGGTAATAATGTCATCGAAAAAAAATACATGGTTCCATTTAAAAAAGTGGAGCTGACCTTGACGTAGCTTCAGCGCCTCCACCGATAAAAAAATAGGGTGGTCGAGTATGACGGCCTTCTCGAACACGGAAACTTTTGTCTAAAAGATTTTAGGATATGATTAATAGTTTGAGTGCTATCGCTCTGTAACGCTTTATGTGCCTCACCCTGTATAAACTACTTCAGCATATTAGGTGATAAAAATACAAATTTATAAATAAAGTTGGAAAATCTATATAATATAATTTTTTCGTGGTGACAAACCAATAGTAATTTTATTATACCCATGACAGGTGACAACTAAAAACTACATTATTAATAATAATGGAACGATACACGCTTCAACAACGCATTGATATTGTTAAAATTCACTACAAATATGCATGAAAATGAACCTGAATTTCACCTAAAAATCATTATGAGCGACGAGGCTCATTTTCACCTTGGAGGCTAAGTTAATAAGCAGAATTGTCGCATTTGGGGCTCGGAAAACCCAAAAATGATTATTGAAAAGCCTCTCTATCCACAACGTGTAACTCTTTGGTGCGGTTTTTGTGCAGGAGCAATCATTAGGCGTTATTTTTTTTAATATGAAGCTGGAGCGGCTGTTTCGGTGAATGGATTGCGCTATCGAACCATGATTAATGAATTTTCATGGTCAGAATCAGATGATATGGATGTGAACAATGGTTACTGCCAACAAGACGGCGCTACGTGACACACAAGTGGCGAAACCATCGGTCTTTTGCGTGTAAAGTTTCCAGGCCGAATGATTTCTCGCAATGGCGATTACAATTGTCCGCCGAGATTATGCAATTTAACACCTCTAGACTTTTTTCTTTGGGGTTACGTTTATGCTGACACTTCTCAGTCAATTCAAGATCTCAAAGATAAAAGTCGTGCCGTATTATAGGAATGGCAAAGGGCTAGTCATCGATTTTCTTTATTTTTGGTTATTTTGTAGTGATTGGGGTACTGAGCAATGGTGCCAAATTGTTTTGCAAAATTTTCAATATTTTCAATGTCATTGACAATTGAAAATTTTGTACCTTTCTTGTCATGATTTTGTAATTCAAAATCTGTTAATCGTACAAAAAAATGTATTCATACAAAATTACGCAGAAAACATTGAATTTTAATAAAGTAAAAAAATACAAAATTGTTAATTTTCAATTGTTTATTCAAAAAAGATTTAATTCTTGTTTGTGAACGTGAAAGACATTATCGATTTTCAAAATTTTTTTATTTTAATAATTTTCAAGGTCAGCCTAACTTACCCTGGAAATATAAAAATAGTGTTTTTGTTATATTGGAGTAAAAAATTGTTGAAGTTTGAAACTCTCGGTGCATCATATTGAGCCTATGACTCTTGCGGTCGGGTGCACCCAAAATAGTTTTACGTCGGAAACGTAACATTTCTCTTCTTTAAAGATTTCCTTGCATTATCTAAGTATCGCAAGGATCATCTTTGAGGGATGAGGAATAGTCAGTGATTAGGAAGGGTTGGTCATATAAAATATATTTATTAATATAAAAATTATCTTAAGTAAGCACCATGGAAGATGAAAATGCACACATAAAATTTAAGGTATTGGGTATTTACCCTGGGTTGGAAATAACTTGGTATTGAAATGAGTCCAGTAGATTGTATTAGGTAACTCGAGTTTGTGGTCGAATTTGTGGTCCAGCCAGT
The DNA here is from genome assembly GCA_030998225.1 of Diplolepis rosae. Taxonomy (NCBI): domain Eukaryota; kingdom Metazoa; phylum Arthropoda; class Insecta; order Hymenoptera; family Diplolepididae; genus Diplolepis; species Diplolepis rosae. Next base: position 3,278,784 of record JAPYXD010000466.1, read on the forward strand.
TGGGCTGGTCGATTCTCTGATCCCAGGTTTTAGTGAAGATTTTCTAAGGCGATTCCCCTTCAATTTCTATTGTCGTTGAACTCGGCCTCAAATTAGAACTGGACCAACTGACGGTGAATAATCTGATGATACTGGACTGACTGGACTGACTTCTATTGAAACTTTCGCTTTTTATAGGCCTTTGAAAGGTCAACTATGGTGGGAGTAAAAGACAAGGTGTACCATCTTTTCCATATTTGGTATTGAATCTTAAGATCGGATGAGTTGCTTTCTCCGATGACTCACGCTGCGATGAAATTTATTACCTGGCATTAATGTCACAGCCAAATTTATCAATTCTATCTGAATCTGCCCTTCGATTTTAACGATCTTTCTATTTCTTATTAGATCTTGCTGTATCTTGAGTCGATATAATCACACACGCGATAATCTTACCTTGATCCCTTCATTGGTTCCTTAATTTATTTGTTACTCGAGGCGTTAGAGTCGCGGGACGTGACAATAGTATTGAAAAGTGCTGAAAATGATACTTAGAGACGCTTACTTATAATTTAAACTTGTGTTTAACTTTATTAATTATTATTTCTTGGAATTTTATGTCTTTTCATAATATACCAAGAATACTCATAAAAAGAGGAAGGCAGAAGGTGACCACCAAAACCCCACCCTTCATTTCCTGGGTCCATTTTTATTTCCTTTTTACATGAAATAGAAAATTGTAATTTTGTGCATTAAGTATACAAGTAAAACAGTCAAAATTTATGTGGTAAATACTCTACTACAAAATAATAATATACGCAGTATTTTATTATTTTTATTCTATTTGAATTGTACGCAGCTTGTATACTTCGTGGAAAAGAAATTACATAATTTTTAAAATTTCTGATAAAGAGTCGTCGAAATAAGAATTTTTCATATTTTTATACTGACAAGCTGCACCATCAGAAAATTAATAAATTTTTTTAACATCCTCTTTACCTTTTTTTTTCAACAAGCCGATTACTTAGTTACCTAAAAATGTCTAAGTATCATTTCGAGCACTTTTCAAGACTATTTTGGGTGCACCCGACCGCAAGAGTCAGAGGCTCAATATGAAGCATCGAGAGTTTTAAACTTCAAAAATTTTTTACTCCGATATAACAAAAAACACGATTTTTATATTTTCAGAGTAAGTTAGTCTCACTTTAAAAATTATTAAAAAAAAAAAAAATTTTAAATCGATAATATTGTGACGTCCTGACACTTATCTTCCTTTAATAATATTTTTTATTTTCCCTCGTTTTAGATCGATAAAGAAAACCAGAGGATTTCTAAACCGAAACTGGGATGAGGGTAGCTAACTGAAATAAAACTCGAAACTTACTGAATTTACAATTATTAACCTTTATTTTTAATGATTACAAAATAAGAGTGAGACATAGAGAGAGAGAGAGATAGAAAGTGATTAAAATTTCCTCCTAGGGTCGTATATTAAAATTGGACTTACTCGAATCCAGGCTGGAACCACTGATAATCCGGAAGGGGTATACACCTTCTAATTCACTTTACGATGCGTTGAAATTCTGACAGATAGACCAAAATCCAAATAGGGAAACTGTGACAGGTGTGCCTTAAATCCACAAATATATTTCGGGCTGGACTAGTGACGATCCCAAGGGGAGAGTTGAAGATGCACCTGTCAATATATACGATGTGGGGCCTCGGTGGAATCGAATCGTAGACACTTCAATATATGAACCGTTCACAGGTTCCACCTTTTAACTCACGAACAATGTTCCACTAAATTGAATTTCTATGTAATCTTAAATTGACGAGGAAGATACTGACAAAGATGGACTGAGTTGACCGGGGTAACTTCGGTAGAGAGTTTTCAATTTTAAGTTGGTCCGAGGGGAACTAATTTTTTGAGCAGAGTTCCGGCGTTGAAGATTTCCCGGCGGCAACTGTACTTTTCGGGAGGAGTTCCGCTTCTGAAGATAGACCCGACGGCAACTGAAGATTCGCAGATTCGCAGGTACATTTATGCACTAATTTTCGGTCGATACTGGCTATTTTTCGATCGATACTGACATGGAACTTCTAGGTGCTGACTAATGAGTTTTATATTTTTTGTCGATACTGGATATGTTCAATTTTGCCCTGCTAATATTCTTCTGATGTTGGCCTGACCTTGGCACGTGTCTGAGCTGGCCTCTTTTCCTTTGGTTTAGCATTTTTCTGTACTGAAGAGAAAAGGGGAGACTTCGTTTTTCTTATTCTCATTTTCCCGACGTTCCTTCTTCTTGAGATGATTCATTTTTTAATTTCTATACTTTGTTGCGCCTGTCGATATTCTTGTGTACTTAGGACAATCCGATGGGGTTCCCTTATTAACAGGTAGTTAAGAGTTTACGATGTTTTCTATTTATAAGTTCACTACTATCTCTCTTTCTATTACAATTTCATTTTCGTACATTCAATTTTCGTCTAATCAATACTTTTAGATAGCAGTTGCTTATGCATGTTTTATGTTAAAATCTTTTATTAATTTTACATATTTTGGTATTATGAAATAAATAAATAGCGATGGTCACGGGACGTGACAATATCCTTTACGTTCATAAACAAGAATTAAATTTTTTTTTAATAAACAATTGGAAATTAACAATTTTTTTTTCTTTTTTCACTTTATTAAAATTCAATGTTTTCTGCATAATTTTGTTAAAACATTTTTCGTACGATTAACAGCTTTTGATTTACAAAATCATGAAAAAAAAAAACTACAAAATAACCAAAAATGAAGAAAATTTTACCTTTAATATGAAACACTCCAACTATGAAAACAGCGAAAGATCAACTATTATGCATTTTCAATGTTTATCTCTACATTCAATTTGAAGCAGAACTTCGTTTTATTATCTGTGGTAAGTATAAATCCATTTGGAACATTTGGAAAGGCGTATTAAAACGTCGCATAAGAGACAGATTTTGGAAATAGTATATTTATAAAAATTTTATTTATCGAGTGTAAAGTTTGATACCCAAGCAAAGCGAGGGCAGCAATCATACGATTGAAATAAATGGTCCTCCCGTGATGCATACCATTTTTTTCCACTTGGGGGTCAAAAAGTGCATTGTTTTTCCTTCTACGAGGTGAACGCATACGTTTTTTGACCCGCTAGTAGCAAAAATATGCTGTATTGTTTTCGCAAAAAAAACAACTTCTCATTTAACGCGAAATTTCTAACAGAATTCATTCTTTTCGTAAATCATGTCTTTAACATCTTCGGTTTGAAAAGTTTGAAAAAAAGGGTACATCACATTTATTTCGACGGTCTACCCGGGTGGAAATTTACTATTGGCGCGGTACAATGTCACTACCATCGTCGGATTTCTGGTACTGATTGGTTACTGGTGCTACATCGGCATGTATACTGGCCTAGTACTGGCTAGACCCCTAGTTATAACAAGGCTGGGAGTTGGCAGTCAGTACTGGGCTGGTACTTAAAATCAGTATTGGTCCAGTACTATCAGCCACACGAAGAAATATAGTTAGAGTAATTTAACTCGACTCTGTCGGTTAAACTTGGGAAATAAGGACATTTGAACATTTCTCTTAAATTAAAAAAAAATTTTTACTTTGAGTCTGATATTAATCATCCGATACATACATACATAAACATCATACAAATACATTCACACCATTCAGTCGCAGCCAGTCATATTTTTCATCACAAATACACTTAGATATACAACCTCACATACTTGAACCTAATAACTACACTTATATATATAGAACGATACGCTTTCGTCGAATCACGTACACGCTCGCTTATCTTACAACGCTAAGACATAAACTGTGGGACTTTGTTATATAGTGATTTTAAGAATTATTCAGAGCTTGTGAGAAGACCAATGTCGTGATTAGAGTTTTTGAGCCTCACCTACAGGATTTTTCATATAAGTGTTAGATGACAAAAATTACTTTTTTTCACTAAATTGACTATAGTTTTTATACCTAGAAAGTAACAAAAAATTCAGATGGAATAGGGATAAAAATTCTTATTGTAGTCACTTGTCATAAACTTTTGGTTAGTACTGGAATTGTAAAAAAATTCATTGACGATATCAATAATTCCGTACACCTTTCAATAAAAACTTCTAAAAAAGTTGTCGAAATTCCCATTGACTAATCATATCCGAAAGTCGATGAGATTTGAAGAAAGTATTGACAACTAAAATTTTCCGTGCAGGAGCGTTAACTTTGATCTATTGGGATCAAAATAATAACTTTTTATTAAAATCAACTGTAATCGTACTTTATATGTTTATAATTGGTTTCGATTATTAAATATAAATATATATTTTTATAAATTTTCATGTGCACCAGGCGCGTATACTCGATTTTACGCTAAAGTTGAGAGTAGCGCAATGTTGTGTGTTACGATATAGAGGAATGTAATGTAAAAATTGAACTGCGCATGTGCCTATAACCATACCGCGGAGCGTAATCTTCTTCTTATTCTTCTTCGTCTTCGTACAGCGTTGGCACCGTACTGGCAAAGCCTTGTACATTTGAACTGCGCATGCTCTATTACAATACGCTACTACTACACAAGATCGAGAAAATCAAAATGGCTGCAACTAGTCGCGAAATATCAAGTGCAATGGACGAGAATCATGATGAATACTAGATTAGATTCAAGTGTACGCATAAAAACTCGTATACGCACCGAAGTCACATAAAATAGAATATGTGCCAATGCACACAATTCGGGTAATTACGAGACTCGCTTAAAATGCTCGCAGGACTGATCGCGCCTTGGCTACGTCTCGGCTTTGTCTCGGCTATGCCTTGGGTTCGATCTCCTGCGAGCATTGTCGCTCGTGGCGTAATAACCCTCATTATGCGCCTAGGCACATAATATACTATTAATGAACGCTTTCATGCTTCACCTACACTTCTTAATTTTATACAACTTTAATTCATTCTTGAACATTTAGTACATCACAAATAATTAAAGTGATACTAAATAACTTCTAAATCGTCCATGTGTCTCAACTTTGATCGAAAGTTGAGTAAAATTACTTCAACTATTTTTCTCCGTGCAATTTTTCGAATCTTTAGCATTTTGACTGCGAAAATTTTCTAGTTGGCTAGGAGTAATTACTATTGCACCTCGATTTTCCCTAGATCCCTAATATTTTTAAGAATTATAATCATAAAATAAAACATTTATTGCTATAAAATGTTCCTCCATGTGATATGTGAAATACGAAAAAAACGCTAAAATGGAAATTATTTTCCTGAATGAGGTCTACAAATTCTCTTTAGGACATTTTATAATAACATGCATATTTTAAGTTTTTATTTCAAAGAACACTATATTGGATATTAAAAATTCTAGTTTTTTACCAAAATATATGAGATACGAAATAAGCGTTGAAATGCAAAATCGTTCGCTTAAATAAAGTCTGCGATTGTTTTATCCTTTTGAGTTATTATGAAGAAAAGAAATTATTTTAATCATGTAATTGATTGAAAAATTACAGAAATGTATACAGAAAATCAAATGCGAATGTCATTATGAGAATATGTTCCTTAAAGCTGATAGAGCCTTGAGTAAGTTAAATTTCCTTTTATATACAGAATCAGGAATAAATTTAGTAACTTTGAGAAAATGTAATTCACATTTACAATATTACAAAATTGACTTGTGCTTCAGTATGAAATTACAAGAAATAAACTCGAATGTGTGAAAAGAATATAAGACCGAGTGTGAAGCGTGAAGTCCAAGCAGAACAGAGCGCAAAGCGCGACGATCGAATTGCGCGCCCTAGACGCGCTCAAACTTGCGAGCTCGATGAGAATGTGCCCGCGAAGCGGGTTCATTCTTATGTTAAATGCTCCTTCTGAGGGAAAAGTTAGCAAGCACATTATCATAACGATTATAATGAAAATGTCTCATCAATGTCTGTGAATACGTAATTAAATTGTTTTTTTTTTCTTTCTCTGCTTTTTGAAACTTTTCAATTACTTCGGTACCGTAAAATACGCAAGGGATGAATGACTTCTTCGAAGTTTCGCAAATATCTGTTTTTCATAAATTATGGAAGCATGACTCCTTAGATATTTTCCAGCACTGGGCAATTTGTAAGATGCCATAACTATACAACGTATACAACTAATCATTGTTTTAATTAGGCTCCTTCCAGGAATAAAGAAAATAACATTGTAGTTTATATTTATTTCACAATCGTGATGCACTCGTAACATGATTGGAGTTGATGTTTTATTAGAATAAAATCTTAGGTCATAAGCAAGGACTTTGTACAAATTAATAATTCGATTTCAGAAACAATTAATCTTTCGAGCATCAACCAGAAATGTTTGAAATTTTCTTTGTTTAGTCATTGAGATTTGCGCACTATTGTTACTTATATCTGACATTTGAATTGTATAATACATTTTTAATCAAATATAAATAGATATAGCAAAGACTAAATTTAACAAATTGAACTGAGTCATCATTTAATAGTTTTATTAAACTGTAGCAAATTTAAGATATTATTTTATATAAAAGAAAGTTATTTGTATTTTCAACCATGAATCGATATTGTAGAGACATCTATTGCAGTTTTGTCACAGCTTCTTACTTTCTCCGTTCTTCACTTTGATTTTGCATGAGCCAACTTTTCAAATTTATTTATATATATTTATTTGAAAAAAACATCTTATGAGGTATAAATTATAAGTTGATCAGCATGACTATTATTTTATTAATAAATATAAGTTTTTAAAATTTCTTTATTGAAAGTGACAGTTGATAACGTAGGAATCCGTCTATACCTTTAGAGAACAATATTTTTCCTAAAATGTGTATTACACTTGTTGGTTTTCAAAATTCGTTAATTTTTTGTCTAATAAAACTTTGCTTTACGAATGAATTTTTTTCTGAAAATACTAAAAAATATCAGTGTTTATTATTGATATATCATATGTTTACCAAAATAAAAACAATCTGTCAAACTATTAATATTCGTTGTGATATTATTTGCACCATAATTTTTAAAACCAATTTTAAATGTACGTTATTTATATTTTTGCAAAATTATATTTAGGAAGCTTTTGCGAAATGACAAATTTTTGCCTTGAACTATTTTTCATAGTATAAATTAGGTGAATATGCACTTAAGTGAAAGAACAATTAAATTTTGCAGTAAATTTGAAATGTTTGGCAAAACAAACTTCACAATAAGTAAATTTTTCAATAAAGCTGAAACTATTGTTCACATGATAGAGTTAAAAGTGTCTTTTCTTGATAACCTGTTCTTAATTCTTTTAAATCAATTTTCAAAATTTTTATGTGAACAACTATTGTTTGGTTTATCGGTAAATAAGAAAATAAGTAGTGGTGGGAAACTAATGTTAATATAATATTAGGTATAGTTACTCATCAGACAATGTGTACAATTTTGAAGTGACATGTTTGATAACATGTCTGCTATTATATTGGCCATTGATGAGCAATTTGGCATCCTTTTTTAATAAAAATTTGTTAATAAAAATTTTTTTTTAAATTGCGGTCGGTTCGTGTGGAAAATTTTTTTTATGTTTCCCGGTTTATTTGTTATCCGGTTTTGTTCGCGTTCTGCCATTGATAAGCAATTTGGCATCCTGTTTTAATAAGAAATCTTTTTAAATTGCGGTCGGTTCGTGTGAAAATTTTTTTTTTATGTTTCCCGGTTTATTTGTTATCCGGTTTTTTATTCACAGTGAACTCTAAATATTTTTTCGAATCGTGATGCTGCATACTGGACTACTTCATTTTGAATTGCAAGCTTTGAGATAAGTTTTTGAATTCTATGATAATCCTTCATTTCATTATCTCCTATATTCTAATGTTTTACAGAAATTTTGAATTAATCTTTGAATTTATGGCACTGAAGAGGGCCCCCATATGTGGCCGAAACGTTTGCCTTGCTTTCTTTTTGAGTATTTTTATATGTAATAGTGAAAATTTTATTCGAAGGAAATAAAAAGAATCTGACCCTATGCCAAAATAACGAGAAATGAACAAAAAATTCTATGAATTATGGGTCAATATAATAGCAGACATGTTATTAAACATGTCACTTCAAAATTTTAAAATGGCACATTTAGTATAAAGGTTGAATATCTCATAGTTCTGACCATTTTCAGAACAAACTAAATCTATTAATACTTCCTAAAATGTGATACTTGATATCACGAATACTAAAATTGCATTTTTGTTATTTTTTAAAGATAAATGTAGTATTTTTCAAAACATCTCAGAATAAATCTGAATGCAGTAGGGGAGAGTCGGGTAGCCCCAGCCATCGGGTAGCCCCGGCCACTCTTGACATTGAATAAACTGTACTCTCTGCAAAAATAAATTAACATTTTTCTCTTTCAGAATTATGCCAAAGTGTAATTTTAAAGATATGGACTCGTATCTTTCATCAGCTTAAAAGAAAATCCGGTCTAAATATTTCATCTCCAGAAAACAGTTGCATTTTGATAAATATGTACCATCTTTATTATCAAATATTTCTAAAACTAAAAAAAATATCAGATTGGTTCTGATTGGGATATATAAATTTACTTTCTAACTATGTGACCTGTAATTTTTGTTCAATATTTTTGCGTATTTTTTTATTTACAGCAGTTTTATTGAAACTTGTCAAAGTCGGATAGCCCTGGCCATTTCGTGTCGGGTAGCCCTGGTCACATTTTTATGCATGCTCGATTTCATTTTTTTTTTCTGTCCAAAATTGATAAATACCTAACCATAAATAAATTCAAGTAATTGAAGTTTTCTATACCATATAATGAAATAACCTGTATGTCTTGCACGTAAAGATTATTTATTTTCGGTGAGTGTTTGGATTCTGCTTAAGGTTTCATGTAATTTTAAATCAATTTTCCAAATAAAATTATACTTGCTCGTTTTAGGAATGCCTAAATTTAGAAAGAAATCTACAAATCGTGGGGAATGGACGACAGAGAGTATGATAAAAGGTGTAAAATTGGCTTTAGAGAAAAACTCATCAGTAAGAAAAATTTCGGAGGCTTGTAATGTTCCTCGAAGTACTTTACAGGATAAGATTTATAACATAAAACAGGGATTGGAAGTCAGTATGTCTTCGAAACTAGGAAGATTTGAGTGTACTTTTACAGATGCGTGTGAAAAAAAACTTGTTGATTATATGATTGATCTCGATAATCGTCTCATGCCTCTATCTCGAAAAGAGTTTTTAAGATTAGCTTTTAATTTAGCTGAAAGTTTAAAAATTCCTCATAAATTCTCAAAAACAACAAGACTGGCAGGAAAAGATTTTTATTATGGTTTTGTAAAAAGACATCCTGAATTATCACTTCGTAAGCCTGAATCAACTAGTCTCGCACGTGCAGTTGGTTTCAATAAGCCTCAGGTTGAGCGCTTTTTTTCAAAATACCAAGAGCTTGATCAGAAACATCGTTTCCAAAATTTCAAAATCTTCAATTGTGACGAAACGGGCGTAACCTGCGTTCACGGTAACACGATGTTTATTTCTTTGAAAGGAAAGCGTCAGGTAGGAAAGCTCACCTCGGCAGAAAGAGGAAAAAACATCTCAATTCTATTTTGCATGAGCCCAGCAGGCACATTCATTCCACCTCTGTTCGTTTTCCCGCGGAAAGGATGAATATGCGTTTGATGATTAATGCTCCTGAAGGGAGTGTAGGCGTTGCACAGCACAATGGTTGGATGGATGGAGAAAATTTTCTTGTGTGGCTGAAAAATTTTGTCGAAATAACCAGACCGACAGAAGATTCTCCAATTCTCGTCGTATTGGACGGCCATGGCAGTCACAAGGACCTTGATGTCATCGATTACGCTCGTGCTAATAATGTGCATCTTCTAAGTTTACCCCCACACACGAGTCACAAATAGCAACCTCTTGATCGGACATTCATGAAACCTTTTAAACAAGCATATTCGGAAGAGTGTGCTTTATGGATGCGCAAGAATCCTGGTTTGAGAATTAGTGATTATGACGTCGCTGGTCTGGTGAACGAAGCATATAAGAAAGTTTGCAGGATGGAAATAGCTACAAATGGATTTGCTTGCACTGGAATACATCCGTTCAATCCGAAGATCTTCATGGATGCTGAATTTGCACCTTCCTTGATAACGGATCTACCTCAGAATAATGCTCAGGAAATCCGTGCACCTACTGCTTCTTGTTCCAATCAATATGAACTCGTTAAATTGGAAGATGGTGGACAAAATTTGGCAGAGAGAAATTCTTGTCAAGAAAATGAATTTGTCTCACATCTTCAACAACTGATGCCGCTTCCTGACTCTACACAGCGCAGGATTATTTCACGAAAACGGAGAAGCCAGCATTCTGAAATTCTGACCAGCGACGAATTCTTTCAAGCTTTATCGCACAAGGCTCAAGATAAAAAAGATCAAATTGAACAAAAAGAGCAGCAAAAGAAGGAAAAAGCGGAAAGAAAGAAAGCCACTGAAATGAAAAAGAAAGAAAATGTGCTTAAACGAATTAAAAAAAAAAGAAGAGAGAGAAAAGAGGATGAAAGAAGCAAGCGAGGCAAAGGAAGAAAAAAGAAAAGCAAAAGAAAAGAAGAGAATTGAAAATGAATCTCAGAAAGAGAATTTAAAAAACAAGAAAAGTTAAAAGGAAGAAAATGAGAGAAAGAAGCCAAAAAAGTAATTTTCTTCTGCTTGAAGTGCAAAATTATATTTACTTTTATATATAACCTTATGTCTCTGTTTTAAATAAATTGGAAATTTTGGCTAATTTCGGCTAATTGGCTGTGAATTTAATTAATCTTATGTTTATATATGTTATTAAATGTTATAATATTCTATTATTCATGAAAGTTTTTTTTCTATTAGTTCTAATTTATAATATTTCGAAATTTTGATTTGAAAAAATACGTTTCCCATTATTCTTTTATGATAAAATGTCCAAATATTTCGGTTTTTTCGATGGCCGGGGCTACCCGACACTATTTTGTAGTAACCTATTTTAGATCTCACTTCAAACGCTTTGATTTCTTCTAAAATATGTTTATTTCCTATATTTCTCTTTATATGTTGTTGGTAGGAGCATTGACATTATAACTAATCTTCTAAATTTCAATTTTAATGCCTATAAGCCAAGTTATGATCAAAAAAGCTTGAGCGGCCGGTACTACCCGACTCTCCCCTAATAAACAACATTCAATTTTTTTTTTATTTATTGCTTAACATACTCAAATAATATTGAGTAAAAGTACATGTCTAGATATTATAATAATTTATGTTTCTGTAATGCCTTGCTTGCAAATTCAATGTTAAATGGATTGTCCGTGAAGCTGATATAAAAAAATCGTTTCTTGAAAAATACACGCCTTCGTCCACTCGTGAAAATCACCATAAACGTTTCGAATTTCTTTACTAGGTATAGGACAATAGTCTTGTTCAAGGAGCAAAAGAACCTCTCAAGATTTCTTATATAAAAAAATTTTCGGTCAGCAAAGCCACATGTCTTGAGTCGGTTTTTAAAACAGTTCAGATCATTCTGTGAGAGACTCCGGTAACAAAGTCTTCACGAAAAGTTTAAAAATGTAAACCTTGTTCGCGTTCTGCCATTGATGAGCAATTTGGCATCCTTTTTTAATAAAAATTTGTTAATAAAAATTTTTTTTTAAATTGCGGTCGGTTCGTGTGGAAAATTTTTTTTATGTTTCCCGGTTTATTTTTTATCCGGTTTTGTTCGCGTTCTGCCATTGATAAGCAATTTGGCATCCTTTTTTAATAAGAAATTTTTTTAAATTGCGGTCGGTTCGTGTGAAAATTTTTTTTTTATGTTTCCCGGTTTATTTGTTATCCGGTTTTTTATTCACAGTGAACTCTAAATATTTTTTCGAATCGTGATGCTGCATACTGGACTACTTCATTTTGAATTGCAAGCTTTGAGATAAGTTTTTGAATTCTATGATAATCCTTAATTTCATTATCTCCTATATTCTAATGTTTTACAGAAATTTTGAATTAATCTTTGAATTTATGGCACTGAAGAGGGCCCCCATATGTGGCCGAAACGTTTGCCTTGCTTTCTTTTTGAGTATTTTTATATGTAATAGTGAAAATTTTATTCGAAGGAAATAAAAAGAATCTGACCCTATGCCAAAATAACGAGAAATGAACAATGTGTACAATCTTTTGACAAAAGTATCGTATGAAAAGAATGCTAGGGCTTCAAAATAAAGAATAAATTCAATATGCAGTGATATCCACCCAAAATTTTAGGGTTATGAAAACTAATTTTTATAAAAACCAAATTTTTCATTATTTTTCTCCAATGCAGCTCAGAAATTTCTACAAATCATTTCCATTTTATTTTTCGATATGATCAATATTGAACAAGCTGAAGAAATTCAAAAATTGGAAAAATCAATAAAATTCCATATACCATCTGATCAAATTCGACGCGGAATGGTTAAAAAAAAACAACATTTTTATGTATTTTAATACAAATCTTTATCATCACCTTCAGAATAGGCTCCTTTTGAGTTAATACCATCATGCCGACGATTAATCCAATTTTCCATACACTTATTATAGGCCACGGCCGGTATGGCCTTTAGTTACTTCAACGAATTTCTTTTTATTGCCTCAATCGACTCATGGCGCGTTCCTCGGAGCGGATATTTGAGTTTTGGAAACAGGAAAATGTAAAAGGGAACCAAATCTGGCAAATACGGTGGCTGAGCAATGACTTTTGTTTCGTGTTTAGACAAAAATACAGTCACAATCAGGCTGGAATGTGACGGCGCATTATCGTGGTGAAAAATCCATGAGTTGTCTGCCCACAAATCCGCCCGTTTACGACAAATTGCTTCACATAAACTCCTCAAAACGGCCAAATAGTATTCCTTATTGACCCTCTGGAACGAATTCATGGTGGTTTTGGCTCATTTTTTCGACTTCATATTCATAAACCCACGTCTCGTCACCAGTAAAAATACGTTTGATGAATATATAGTAGGGTCATCAGCTACGTTGGCAAGCATCTCTTTTGCGGCCTCTACTCGACGTTCTTTTTGCAAAAAATTCAGGTATTTCGGTACGAATCTGGAGGCAACGTGCTTCATACCCGAAACATGAACCGGAAACATGAGGTGGGTCTCAGGATTTCGACTCGGGTATCGTACTCAATTTTTTAGTATTATGCAAATGGCAAACATTACGTGAACCGAATTATCTTTATCAAGCAGTTAAGGAATCATTATAAATGTAGATAAATGTTCTAGTTGTCTAGAAGTGAGTATTAGTCGTATACGTGCTTTGTTCGACGGTTCCCAAAGAGCTCCAAAGAGCACAGAAAGTAGCGCGTCTTTCTCCCTCTCTCTCATATAAAGGGTTTCCCGATAAGGGTGATATGTTTTGAAATTGAAAAAAAACACTGAATATTTATTCGGAATTGATCGAAATCTTTTTTATTATATTGGATATTCTATGCCATTTATGATTTAAACAATATATCGGCCAAATGTCCCCCGAGACTTGAGCCAAAAATGCGCCTCATCAGAAAAGATGATTTTTTGATGAAAATTGGGATCATTTTCAATTGATTCCAGAGCCCAATCCGTGAACTCCCGACGCAAACGATGGTCATTAGGCTTCAGTTCTTGGGCCAGAATCATCTTATAGGGATGCAGGCCAAGATCCAATCGCAAAATACGCCAGGTAGTCATCCTGGACAGGCCCAATTCCCGAGATCGGCGTGGCACGGACAATTCACGGTTTTCCTCGATACTGGCCTGTACGGCGGCTATATTCTGTGTAGAACGTTTGGTACGCATACGATTTTTAGGCTTAGTATCCAATAGAGTAAATTCACTCTCCAACTTATCGATTATTCGACGAATTGAGAGCGCGGATGGAGCAGAATGACGACCATATTTTGCACGATATGCTCTTTGAACACCGACAAAGCTTCTCGAATTTTGATAAAATAATTGGACAATTTCCAAACGTTGTAGAAGCGTGAAACTACTCATGATTGAATGGCAAACCTTACTGATGACAACTGACAGCAGACGTCAAAAATTTCAGTTCAAATGAGCCCGATAGGGACATTCAAAATCATATCACCCCTATTGGGAAACCCTTTATGTGTGTATCGTGCTGTGTGTCACTATACATACGAACGTATAGTATCTGTTACAGTCAATTCGCGCCAATTCTAGTTCCTGGTTTTGCAACCGTTAATGAAGCCGTTGAATTCACGATGCGATTGTTTTATATGTAGTGATAAAAGTGTCAGTGTTAAAAAAATGTAAACTATTAACTTACAAGTCACCAATTTAAACCACTATAATTTATAATATTAGGTGCGCAACTAAGTTTCCTCTGTTTGTCAATAGATGTCTCCAGCAGTAAGTGCTGGTCGATTTTGACATATCCAAAACGTCATGAACCAAGCGTAGACACATGTGACGTGCCACGAGAAAAGGGGACTAACGCGAAAAACTAGAATTTCACAGGGCGAGCGATAGAAGTGGAGCCCTTTTCTCAGTGAAAGGCGACTCCTAAAAACCTGCCCCTCTACTTACAACTACACTCTCACTAGTCGTGTCCCAGTATTATTCACCTGCCGTGCAAAGGGCGATCCCTTGAGGGATCACCCGCCGCAAGGCAGGCGAACCGCGCGTGAGCATATGGTAGTGAGTGGTGGGAGGTCTAGCTCAGAAATGCTGCACTTACGGCCCTCTAATAAGCTATTTTATAGGTATAAATAATGCTTAAAAATTTTTCTGATTTTTTTGCTAGATAGAGCAATTCCGAAACTATCGATAGAGACCAAAAACAGATTTGCGATATTTTCCGCGTTAGTCCCCTTTCCTCGTGGCACGTCACATATGGTAAACAAACCGTTTTGACGCATTAGTGATTTTGTTTTGGCGTCATATACTTTTGGTTGGGTGAAAATGTCTGATTGATTTTCTTCTTTCATTCGAAAAAAACGGCAGCTGAAGCGCATCGAGAGCTCCAAAAAGTTTACGGAGATGCTGCTCTAAATGAAACAACGTGCCGTGATTGGTTCTGTCGCTTCAAAGGCGGTGATTTCGATGTTGACGACCGTCCGCGTGAAGGAAGGTCAAAAACTTTCGAAGACGCTGATGTTGTTTATTATGAGCTGTTGAAACCGAACGAAACCATAACTGGGGAACGGTATCGAACGCAATTGATGCGCTTGAGCCGAATACTGCGCGAAAAACGGCCACAATACGAGTAGAGGCACGGAAAAGTAATTCTACAGCATGACAACGCTCGGCCTCACGTTTCCAAACCCGTTAAAACCCACCTGGAAACGCTCAAATGGGATGTCCTACCCCACCCGCCGTATTTCCCAAATATTGCACTTTTACCATAACGGGATTCGAGCTCTACCAGAAATATGGGCAAAATTTGTAGCTAATGATGGGCAATAGTTTGAATGATTCATTTCTAACCATTTTTTCACAATAAAGTTGCATTTTTATCAAAAGAACAGCGGGAACTTAGTTGCGCACCTGATAGTTTAACTGAAAAGATTTTAGGTAAATTGTTAAAATATTTAATCTAAATAATATAATGTGGAAAGAAGTCGAAATTTGAAGAAAAGTATAAAATTAATTGGAGTTTTAAAAAAAATTCTGCACTAAGAGAAATTCACGTTAGTAACATGACACGCAGAAAAATAGTTGAAGTAATTTTACTCAACTTTCGATCAAAGTTGGGACCTATGGACAAGTTAGCGGTTATTCAGTATCATTGTAATTATTTGTAATGTATTAAATGTTCAAGAATGAATCAAAGTTGAATAAAATTCAGAAGTGTAGGGTAAAGTTATTCAACCAGCTATATCTATTCACGCAGGAACGAATGATAGTAATTTGCGCCTTGGGCACACACAAAGATTTTTTAATTCCAGAAACGAAGCTTTCGTACATGCTCCGCAGTATTGAGTTCTTATTGTTTCAATGATTATCCACTAGTGTATATAATTTATTTAAAATTTTTACATAATATAATTATATAGATTCTGTAGTTCAATAAATTTTTGATTTATAATATTTTCTTGATTCATTTATACTTACTTCTTTCTTTTTCACTTAAGTTTATCAAATTAAATTGATTCCATGAAAATTTAAACATGAAAAGTCTTGATAAGTGTATTACATAAAATTTGAAAAATCTACTCAGGATTTAGATTTAACATAAATTTCTTAGGCACAATAATAATTTTGAATTCCCAATTGTAAAATCTATACTTTGAAAATATAAAAAACAGAAAATAAAAAAAGCCTTCTTTCAAATGTTTTTACACAATGTACTTTAGTTTCATTAAACTTCATACGTAGTCATAATGAAAATGTATACTATATATTATTCAATAATTACATTATATATATATCAACAATCAAAATTATTGAAAATTAATTAATTATATTTATTTGAAAAAATATTTCATGAAAAATTTATGAAAAAAGTTGATTTATTTTTCCCTAAGTAAGGCTTAAAAACTCTAGTCACAACATTTACTCTCACAAGCTCTGAATAACTCTTGCAGTCAGTATGTAAGAAAGTTCCAAATTTTTTGTCTCAGCTTTATAAGCGAGCGTGTGCGTGATTCTACGAAAGCGTATCGTTACTGAACTAACATGAAGTTGGAAACAATATCGCCGTCAATTGTTCATTGAGCTTCCCACGATTTAAATACGAGTTACAAAAATTACTGAATTTTCCATGAGTTTGGATTTTTCATGCATACGAACAAAAATTACGTCTTGTAAGATTTAATTAGTGTTATTTACAATTAAAAATTTGTTTACTATAGTGTTTCCAACTTGTTTCCAACAGCTTGTCTCTTGTCTGGATGAGAAAATTTTTCTACTGATCTGAAATGAATCGTGGTAAAAAATTCGCGCAGGAAGCTTATGGATGCGCGGAAATAGTGAATTGCTATTGGCAAATTGCAATGCTCAATAGTTTGAAAACTATTGTTGACACAACATTTTGTCAATATGATTTCTTGTTTGGTTTTTAACAAAGATTTTGACATTCAAAACTTTATGACTATTGGCGGATCACCCTGTATAAGTGTAGCTATTAGGTTTATATATGTAAGGTTATATGTTTAAGTGCATTTGTGATCAAAAATATGATTGGCTACCACTGAATGGTGTGAATGTATTTTTATGCTGTTTATGTATGTATGTATCGGATGACTAATGGCATGCTCGAGGTAAGAATTTTTTTTATTCAAGAGAACCATACCATTGCCAGTTGAAATAATACGCCGGATGCTCATTTTACTCAACTACGGTTTGAAGCTCCTCAAGCGTGGGTGATATACCACTGACGCATGTTGATACCCTATTGTCGATAACGTTTTACTCAACTCCTTACTATTTCCTATGTATGGCTTATTGTTATTCACTTTGGGTAAATTAGGTATTTATCAAATTCATTTTACCCGACTAGGACTTAATAAATGTTCAAAAGTCCTTATATCCCATGTTTAATCGACAGAGTTGATTAAAATTACTTCAACTATTTTTCTCCGTGTGCTTACTATACGACTTACTACGACTCAGTCGTGTAGCTGAAAAAAAATATTATCTACGCGACTGAGTAGTGTAATGGCATGCATTAATTGTTTTTCGGCAGTAACTATTCGTGTCAGCCACACGAATGCTGCTAAAGTCAAGAGTAGTGCCGTCTACACTGCTTTGTAGTATTGCTACACGACTGACAATGAGTCGTGTGGGCTACACGGTTGAGTCGTGTATGTCACACGAATTTTTTCGACTGACATAACGGAAATTTCTTAGAGTTACAGTTGTAATTATGTGTTTTTGATCTTCTTTTTTTGAAATCTATACTGATTTTCGATATAATTTATTTCACGATTAAATTCGGTCCAATAATATTTATTATTTTTTTCTAATTTCCTCTATCCATGATAATTGGCTATTGAATAGTTTCGGGAGATTTACTTATGAATTTGTCTCGAAGATCACCTACAAAAGAATTGTATTTTTCTCGAGTACGTGCAAAAGAGGCGCGAAGCAGACGACGAATTTGAATTTACGAAGTATATAGTTCAAGAAATAACACTTTTCTTCAATTTCTTGAAGAAAGTCTGCATGAAATAAACATCAGTATGATCTTGGAAAATTTCATGAGGATTTCAACACTTCAAAAATAAACTTTCAGTGAAATTTAGTGACAATAAATGTATAAAATTTGAATCAATATATAATTTTCCATTCAAATTTATATACTTCTTACTAATTTTGTACATTTAACAATTTTTCAATTAGAACAATATTTTCTATCAAGATAAAATGAACATAAAATTCAAGTTCATAATTTATATTTTCAGTTATATGTTAGAAATATTTTCATCTCACATTTTTGTAGCCTAAGCACAAACTTTTCATTCCAAAACTTAAAATCTCTACGGAAATGGAAAATTGTCTAATAGCAGTAGATAAATTAAAAAGCTAAAATATGTGTTTATTGGTATTTCCATATTAACATATAAATATCAATCAACTTTAAATTTTACATAAAAATGTTCGTTCGAAGTGTTCAAATCTTGTTGCAATTTGACAAGATTTTATGGAGGAGTGCAATCTTTTGGATGAAATATTTTGTAGTTCTTAATTTGTCTGTCCGTCTGAAATCGTAGTAAGATTTGAACAGTAAACAACAAATTTTCCAATAGAATTCAGGATCAATAATAATTGATTCAGGAAATACTTCAACTCTGTAGAGCATTTTTGTATTTCGAATTCAAAATGTGTGCTTAAGCCACAAAAAAGTAAGCTGAAAATGTAGATATAAAACTAATTATGTCATGTTTATATCTTCTTAATGGAAAATACTTTGCATATAATTCTCTAAATTAAACGAACGGTATAGAGGTCAAATTGGAGACGAAAACAAATAATAATAGCAACCTTCGTTTGTTTTCTTCTAAGATATACTTGATTCTCGCTTTATGCGTTATTTGAGAAGGCAAGAGTGTGGATTCTTCATATTTTTATCGTAATTCCTTATTGAAAACGGCAAAAGTAAGAATATTATATTATTATTTGGTGATACGTGAGTGCTCTTACGTACGTTATTGTTTGATGCTTGTGGGTAAGTTTATTTTGTGAAACTTAATTTGTGTGCAGATTACAAATTATTCACATTCGCTCAATTTTATCGACTTTTCATCTTATTAATTCTTTTCAAATAATTCTGTTTTCCTTCGTCGTATAATTTATTGTTCACAATGAGTAATCCGGTTGACCCAAATTCGAGTGTTTTGAAGGACAGCAAGGTTCAAACGAAGGTTGACCACCGTTGGAACTCTGGTTCAAACGAATGTCAACCCGCTAGAAAAGTCATGAAAAATGCAAAAAACTTTCAGTTGGGATGGTTTGAGGAATTTCCGCCGTGGAGAGAGTGGGTGGTTACATTAGCAGATGAAACAAGATTTCATTGCAAAATTTGCAATAAAACGTTGCTATGTGGCAAATCGGAAATTGAAAAGCATGAAGCATCTTTATCACACAGAAAGAAGCAAGAGTTTTCAAATAAATTTGAATGTTATGGAGTAGTAAGTGAGAACCTTGTGTAGCAAGTTCTTCTGCTTCAGAATTCACAAATTCCACGATTCCGGAAAGTGTTACTTTCGAACAGAAAGTACAAGAAGCAGAGATTAGGATTAGTACATTTTTCGTAGAGCATAATTTACCATTCGCGATTTCATCAGAATTGATAGGACTTTTCCAAGATATGGAACCTTCGGTTTTAAAAGACGTTAGATTGAGCCACACTAAAATGGTCCTAGTTGTAAATAACGTCGTATGTGCTGCTGAAACTGATCGCATGGCAATTATTTTGCGTAAGCAATCATTTTCAGTGTACGAAGACGAAACGACCGACAGGACTCTAGAAAAGTGGCTGTCATTAATGGTTCGATATGTGGAGCCAACGACATTTTCTGTCAGGGTGGAATTGCTCCAACTTATTAATGTAAATGCTTCGGATTGTTCTGCCTCTAAAATTTTTGATGCGTTCGAAAAAGCATTGTCCTGGCAGAAAATCCCTTTATCTAATATCTGTGCTTTAGCTTGTGATAATGCACAGGTGATGGTCGGCAATAGGTCCTCATTTAAAACAAAATTAAAGGAAAAAAGTCCCCGTTTAATTGTTTTCCCGTGTGTTTCGAATTCGTCAGCAATTGTAGCAAAATATGCTTGTGCCACAGTCCTAGATGTAGAGGATTTAATCAAAGATTTGCCAGCTTTTCTTAATGCTAGCTCCAAGCGAACGGCTATTTTTCGATCGATTGTTTTGGATTCTTATGGTCCTCGTATCTGAGAAGGTAGAGAAGGCCAAAGACTTGTTAGGAAAAATGCAGAATCCTTTGACACTCACATATTTCCTATTCTTGAAATTTACTTTGAATAGGTTCAACGTATACAATGCGAAATTTCAAAGTCGCGAAACAATGGTTCAGGAACTCCAGCCAAACTCGGCTAAATTCTTCGTATGGATTCTTAGCAGTTATTGAAAGAGGGTCTTCTTCAACCGAATTTATTCTTTCAAATCATTAGAAATGTTAACTTTGCAGATCCTAGTAATCAAAAGCCGCTTCAAGACATTGACGTTGGTAAGGAAACGCGAGAATATTTCCAGCAGCAACTTACAAACAAGAAATTGCAAATAGTAGAAGTTGATCTATTTCTTCGTAATTGCTTGAAATTTTATGTCACAGCAAGCGAAGAAATTCGCAATCGACTTGCTTTTGATGACATCTTTTTGTCTTGCGTTGCTGTTTTCCGGCCTCAAGTAGCTTTCTATGCTGATCGAAGCGAAACTTTTCCGAGGGTCTGGAAAGTTTGTCAAGATTTAGGGTCGTTTGATAGAATAGGTGTACAAAAAGAGTGGGATTCTTTACTCAAAATCAGACAGGAACTCAAAGAAAAGTGGTTTGTCTCTCTTCGCTCACGAAGGAGAGGATTAATTCTAATGGCCAAGGCATGGCGTTAATCAATTTCAAACCCCTTTCTTACTCACAAAATAATGACATTTTATTTCTTATATCAGAGATACGTTCTTTATTCCTTTCTTCGCGTGCCTCGGGTATGGAAATTGTTTAGTTTTAATTATTATTTTGTGAGTAAGAAAACATACTGAAATTGAGTAATATCACGCTTTGGGCATAAGTGAGAGGCAAGTGGACTCACAATAATCAAGCACCCCAAATCATCCCGAATTAATCAAACTTCTTCATTATTTGATTTAAAACAAAACATTTTTGTTCGAAGTATACTGGCATTTGATAGAGGCAAGCCTGAAGTACGGGCTACATTTGTAGCGTTTTTTACCACTTTGCTTCATTCTTTTCCTTTTTTCTTTTTGCTTGAAAGCAAACACCCTTTTCGTTTCGTAGGACGTGGACTAGGCCTACAGGGGATACCACGTAAAAAAAACGAGCCTTAAACTCTACCTCCGTGGTGGTGTGGAAAGGAGTTTTATTTCAGAATATTTGGGATTCTCTAAGAATGAACCAGCTTTTTTATTTTAATATTTCAAATGTGTTTTCTTTCTTTTATGTTTAAGGCAAAAACTAGATCTAAAAAAAGCAAAAAAACCTATTTCTCTAATTGCGTCCAAGATTAGAGCAGAATCTATGCAACCGATTGTTAAAGGTTTTAAAAGTTTTCGCTTTAATTTAAAAAGCAAGTCTTCATAGTATTTTACTAAGTAATGAAAGTATGTCTACAATAGTTTTCTTGAATCCTACCCAAAGGTCAAACATGGTGCAAAAATGTCGTAAAATAAGAAAAATGTCTGAGTACTTTGAAGAAGTTTTTCTAAATCGATATGTATCATATTCCAATAATATTTAGGAATATTTATTAAAATATTCATCTTCTAAATTTGTTTGATTAATGTACAGAGTACACTTTATATTTGAAATTTGTATACACTCTAAATCTGAATCAGTCAAATTTTCACTGATTGAATCAGTGATTTGCCTTTTCACTGAATCATCAGTGGAAACAATATTTTTCACTGTTAAATCAGTTACTTTTCACTGAAGTAATCAGTGAAATTTGACTGATTCACAGTAACCTGTTTTTAGTTATTTAAATCAGTCAAATTTCACTGATAATCAGTAGATTTTGACTGATTCATATTTGAAATTTGTACAGTTTTTAAAAAAATCCGAAACTTTTTGAATTTAGTCGTTTATTTATAAAATTTGAGAATGTTGTAGTTGATATTTCTATATAGAACTTTAAGCATTTATGGACATAAAATTTCATTTAAAGTTTCTTCTATCGGTATTCAAAACTTTCAACAATTTTGCAAGATCAGTCAAATGCAAAATTTGACAAAGTATTTAATCAAAATATTTACATTTATTTTTTAAATATTTTGAAAATAATTCGACTAAAATAATGATTAATAAGATTTTGTAACATTGTGGGAATATTGGAACGCTGCAAGATTAAATTTTGAGTACAATTTTCAATTAATGAATGTTTATAGAATTGAGTGAAAGCATCAATTAAAAAATATTTTTACTTTATAAATTTGATTAAGTGCAGTAATAAGAAAATTTGGCTTTTTATGAAGCATTTCATTTATCTGATTAAAAGTCTGTGCATACGTCACTAAAACGTAAGATTAAAAAACTTTAAACTGCTTTTACCATCAATCTATGAATGTGGATTTTAAACCGTAATTTAATGTGTCTTATTTTTTTTTTGATAAAATATTTTTAACATAATTTTTTGCTTAAAGTAGCCGATTTACTCGATTAAAAATTTGTCAACTTGTATATTTCAAAATTCTGTAATAAAAGTATTTTCATATTATGTTTTTGTATCCTATGCGTAGAATTTTAATTTTAAAATTGAGATTTCTCACAAAGAAGAAAGATTGTCTTATTAAAGCAGTTTATTCCCAGAAATTAAAAATCATTTACTTAATATTTCGATTCCAAACATTGAATATTTATTGACTTTGAATAAAACAGAAAAAAAATTTTTATGAAGTTTTAAAATCTTTTTACAATGTTACGAATTGGGCCGAATTTAGAATTACGAAATCTTTCATTAGAAAAAGAAAAAGTCACTCACATGAAATAAACTTCTGTAAGAATTATCAAGATTGGAGAGATGTTAAAATATTTGAAAAATAATGCAATTGTAAAATTGCAATTTATATCAATATTTGACAAATTTTTAGCTTTCTCAATCAAAGCATTATCCGGAAATTTTTAGTTCCTATAAAAAGATGGAATATTTATCAATTTCTTGAATGTTCATACATTAAAAAAATATCGAATTGGAGAATTATATGCAAAGTATTTTCCATTAAGAAGACATAAACATGACATAATTAGTTTTATATCTACATTTTCAGCTTACTTTTTTGTGGCTTAAGCACACATTTTGAATTCGAAATACAAAAATGCTCTACAGAGTTGAAGTATTTCCTGAATCAATTATTATTGATCCTGAATTCTATTGGAAAATTTGTTGTTTACTGTTCAAATCTTACTACGATTTCAGACGGACAGACAAATTAAGAACTACAAAATATTTCATCCAAAAGATTGCACTCCTCCATAAAATCTTGTCAAATTGCAACAAGATTTGAACACTTCGAACGAACATTTTTATGTAAAATTTAAAGTTGATTGATATTTATATGTTAATATGGAAATACCAATAAACACATATTTTAGCTTTTTAATTTATCTACTGCTATTAGACAATTTTCCATTTCCGTAGAGATTTTAAGTTTTGGAATGAAAAGTTTGTGCTTAGCCTACAAAAATGTGAGATGAAAATATTTCTAACATATAACTGAAAATATAAATTATGAACTTGAATTTTATGTTCATTTTATCTTGATAGAAAATATTGTTCTAATTGAAAAATTGTTAAATGTACAAAATTAGTAAGAAGTATATAAATTTGAATGGAAAATTATATATTGATTCAAATTTTATACATTTATTGTCACTAAATTTCACTGAAAGTTTATTTTTGAAGTGTTGAAATCCTCATGAAATTTTCCAAGATCATACTGATGTTTATTTCATGCAGACTTTCTTCAAGAAATTGAAGAAAAGTGTTATTTCTTGAACTATATACTTCGTAAATTCAAATTCGTCGTCTGCTTCGCGCCTCTTTTGCACGTACTCGAGAAAAATACAATTCTTAATTTCGACTCGATAAACGAAAGCGTGAAATCTAAAAATAACTTGAAAACTCAAGCATTGTAACGAAGTCCGTCTTCGTGCACCTTCGGCTTTACACGAAGCTGGTGACCGCAGTGTGTAGCAGAGCCGACACACTGACACGCCACGTTTGCATGTGTTTCTCCCAGATGGGAACGTGGTGGGGGCCGAAAAATTCCACGTTCTGGAGACACTGAATAGACAAGATCAGGGAACTCAATGGAGACCCTTACAAAGATACCAGGTGCAAAGTTTCAATCCACAAGGGAGTAGAAACGAGTATAAAGATATAAATTGTTTCCCATCCCACCAATTTTTTCCATGGAAATAGATTCAACCAAAACCCAAACTTCAATCGGAATAATCAGAATATGTATCCTAATTCTAATCGAAATAATCCAAGTCGAAATTTTAATAGAAATTTCAAGCAAAATCCGATTTTTAAAAGAAACTCCAATCCAAATTTAAATTTCAATAGACATTTCAACCAAGGTCAAAATTTCAATTAAGGTCAAAATTGAAATCAAGGTCAAAATTTCAATGTAAGTCAAAATTACAATCAAAGCAGGAATTTCAATTATAATCCTTATTTTAACCAAAGGCCAAATTATAATGTTAATTGCAATCAAAATAGAAATCAAAATCCAAATTTTAATTAGAATCTAGGAATTGTAATAAACAAATAAATATTAATCAGCAATTACCACAACAACAACACCATTTTCAAGAACAAGAATTTAATAAACTGAAAAACTCCAATACCCTTCCCGGAACGGGTGCACAAAGGAGAGCTCAAATGAACAATTGAATGCACCTAATTTGATTAAAAATAAAACTGAAAAATTTAATTTAAGTACAAGTAATATAATTCCTCATATAATTTTATCAGCTGAAGGATTGAAAAATCTTATACACATGATGATAGATAGAGGAGCCGGATCAAATTTAAGCAAACAAGCAGTCAAAACAATCGTAAAAATAACAAAAATTTGAATGCCTAAAACTAACAGGTATAAATGAACACCCTGTATTTACACTTGGCCAGATTACGATCAATGTTTTCGGCTACCTAACCACCCTCAACATAATACCGAACGAAGTACCTATCGAACACAATGGTATATAAGGTACAGGATTTTTGAGAAATAATGGTGCAAAAATTAATTATGCAAAAAAATAGGTTGAAATAAATAATAAGATTTAGTGCCAGTTTCACCAACTTTGGTTAACTCATAGTAGGCGGTTAAGCTCTCGAATTAACCAATCAGAATTTAGAATGACCGATCTAACCGCGGATTAAAATTTGAACGAACTTGGTGAAACCGGCCCTTATCCATTCAAAATTCAAGAAACTGTATAAGTTACTATATTCAACAGTTACATTTATGCAATGGAGTTTATTTAGGAAATGCAATTGTTTCTAGTAACAACAATAAAGCGTACATGAAAATATTTAATACGAATACACAACCTCAAAAGTTAACCATACCAACTGTTGAATTGATTAATTTTGAAGAGATATCAATACATGAAAAAAATCAAACTGACACAAAAACAAATTTAAAAGACAGAAATGAATTCAATTTTTCACAACGAATTTCCAATAATTTTATTAATCAGATTTCAAAAGTAAATGATTATGATCAATCATTTACATTTGAAATAAAAATCCAGAAAATTCCATTAAAGAATTATTAAGATCGGATCATTTGAATAAATAAGAAAAATAACATGTTGAAAATTTAATCCAAAAATATGCAGATCGATTTCATATACCAAGAGAACCCTTAGGAGCAACAACTATCTTACAACATAACATTCTAACAACAGATGATCAACCGATATTTTCAAAACAATATAGGTTCCCTCCGGTACATAAAAAAGAGATTGTACGGCAAGTAAATAAACTGATCGATAAAAAAATTATCAAACCTTCACAATCACCATATAATACACCTGTTTGGATAGTACCTAAAAAATTAGATTCACATGGAAATAGAAAATGGCGAATGGTACTTGATTTTCGCAAAATTAATGCAAAAAGATTGGAGATTCTTATCCTTTGCCAAATATTATTGATATTTTGGATCAATTAGGATCAGCTCAATATTTTTCTGTATTTGATTTTGCTTCAGGATTTCATCAAATAAAAATGAGTCCAGGAGACTCATAAAACAGCTTTTTCAACCCCTTATGGCCATTATGAATTTAACCGCATGCTATTTGGTTTGAAAAATTTACCAGACACTTTCCACCGATTAATGGATTTAGTTCGAACAGGACTTCAAGGAACTGAATTATTCGTCTACTTCGATGACATTGTTTTATATGCAAATCCCCTCAAAAAATATGAGGAAAAATTCAACAAATTAATGGAAAGATTAAGGACAGCAAATCTAAAATTACTGCCAGATAAAAACAAATTTTTACGTCCACAAGTTGCTTATCTAGGACAGATAATAGACAAAGAACGAAAAGAAAATAGAAGCAGTAAAAAATTTTCCAATCCCAAAAAATCCTAAAAATATTAAACAATTTTTAGGGTCAGCCGGTTATTATAGAAGATTTGTTGATGGATTCCCTAAAATTGCAACACCCTTGAATCAACTTTTAAAGAAGGATGTAAAATTCATTTGGTCAGAAAAGCAACAAGAAGCATTCGAACTTTTAAAAGACAAATTATTGCGAAGTACCCCTTTTACAAAGACCAGACTTCTCACAACCTTTTATTTTGACAACTGATGCGCCAGGATTCGCTATAGGAGGAATACTTTCTCAAGGCAAAATAGTTAAAGATAAACCTATAGCTTATACTTTTAGATCATTGAATGATTGTGAAAGAAAATATGACGCATACGAAGAAGAAGCTTTAGCAATTATTTATTGTATAACATATTTTCGCCCTTATTTATATGCACGAAAATTTACCTTGGTCACAAACCATAAATCAATAGTATGGTTTCAAAACTCGAAAGACCCTTGCGCACGAGTAACTAGGTAGAAAACAAAATTGGCAGAATATGATTGTGATGTTGCATACAAAGCAGGTATAGGATTCCTAAATGAGTCTCGGAAAGATTATGTGAATAAAGGTTAAAACTTTATTATTTAAAGGAACACAAAAA
This sequence comes from Diplolepis rosae, assembly GCA_030998225.1. Classification (NCBI taxonomy): domain Eukaryota; kingdom Metazoa; phylum Arthropoda; class Insecta; order Hymenoptera; family Diplolepididae; genus Diplolepis; species Diplolepis rosae. The sequence goes on from JAPYXD010000466.1 coordinate 3,306,215, forward strand.
AAAGAGTATTATAAAAGGCGTGATACATCCTACTTCTTACGGCGTTGTCGCCAGACTGACTGGTATATTTTCGAAACTCTAACATTTTTCGCTCGGCCGCTGCAGCTTCTGGGAACCGAAGCTCGCCACCTGAATTCACAGAACGAAAGGAATTGAGGCTCGCTGGCCGAATTTCCAGAATTGACGTAATTCCTAGAACTGAAGTGACTCTTAGAATTAAAATCGCATTTCCCGATTCTACACGGCCATCCTATGAGAAAATCTGACCTTAGATGTTGTTATTAGAATCTGACGATTCGTCGTCGGATTCGTTGATCCATGGTTTCATGTGATCTGCCGATGTCGTTGTGCGGTTTGGACCTTCGTGTTCGCCAATCTTCTCAACTCCGTAACGGTCGTGACGCATTATTCTGGTTATACGGTACGAGCCATGGTATTCGTCATGAAACTTCAGCTTGCCTCCACGTTATGTTCTTAAGATTGCCACCAGATCGTCATACATGTATTTTCTGGCTTCTTTTCTCTTCCTATTGTAGGATTTCTTATTTTCAGCTTGGATCCTTGATATCTTCTCTTTAGCTTCTTTTTTAATTTCTTCTCGAATTTCCTGGAACATGGTGATCCACTCCTTCTCTATCATTTCTCGCACTTGTAGATGGGGTTGTTCCGGTACTCCTACTTTGCGTTGCATTGAGGTATTTTTGAGCAAGATCTAAGTATTTGAACCATTCTCCGGGTTTTGGCGCTGCTCGTTTTGTCAAAAGTGGTATCAGCGTTCTATTGACCCTCTCGACATGGCCGTTTCCGCGCGGCACAGCTGTGGTAAAACGTACATGAACTATCCCTTCTCCTCTGCAGTATTCCTGGAAATCGTGTGTTGTGAAGGCCGTCCCTCTGTCTGAAATGATTCGTCGAGGATTTCCAAAAATCGTCGACTGCTTTTTTAAATATTGAGCGACTTCGACGGTGCTTGTAGACTTTGTCTCATAAAGCCATACGAACTTTGTAAAGCCATCTATCACAACGAAAATGTGATTGTAACTTTTCTTTGTAGATGGACGGGGGCCGAGGTGATCCACATGAAAAGTATTCAGCGGACCCTCGCCTTTTTCAATGCTGTTAAGTAGACCTTGCTACTTCCCTTGTTTTCTTTCAGCTACAATAGAGTTTATACAATTGCGTACGACCTTTTCAACTTTAGATCGCATGCCTTGAAACCAATATTCTCTTTTAAGAATTGCTTCAGTTTTATTAATCGCAAAATGACCTGACTCATGCGCTTGTCTAATGACCTGTGACTGCATTGACCTTGGTACTACAATTAAATCATCGTCGTTAACTATTTTGTACAAAAGGCCATTCTTCATCGTAAAATCATCCTTTTTCTCATTTTCTGCCATCGTTAACAGACCTCGCAAATTTTCGTCATCGCGCTGAGCCCTTATCAATCTAGCAATAATACTATTTTCGCATTCTTCAATTAACATAACTTCAGGCAACGGATTTCGGCTAAGAGCGTCAACATGACTCATCGTTCTACCCAGTCGGTGCTCGATGGTATATTTAAACGGCGCGAGAAAAAGTGCCCATCTATGTACTCGTAAGCACGAATTCTTTTTATTTATGGTCATCGTTATTTCACTGCATTAAGATCGCTCCGTAGCCGTGACTGGATGCACCCGTGTGCAATTCTGTTTCAGCTCCTACTCTATATAGTTTCAAAACGGGCTGGCTACATAACAATTTTTTAAGTGTCTGAAACGCTTGTTGTTGTTCTACTTCGAATTTAAATTTCACGTCATTTTATAATAATTTGGATAACGGACGTGCAATAACCAAAAATCCTGGAATGTATTTTGGAAAATACCCGCTTAAATCCAAAAAACTTTGATTTTCCTTGACGCACGTGGGTGTTTTAAAATTTGAAAGTGCCTTAATTTTTTCTTCTGATGGACTAATACTTCCACCCTCGATTACATGCCCAAGGTATTCAATTTTCGTTTGTAAAAATCGGCACTTACTCGAATTAATTTTCAGGCCAAATCGACTTGCCTTGTCTAAAACAATCCTGAGATTTTCTATACCAGTCTCATTATCCAACGAATTTACAATTAAATCGTCCATGTATGTCAATACAATTTTTCTCGCTATCAAATCTCTAAATATCGTATTCACATATCTTTGAAATACAGACGGCGAATTGCAAAGACCGAAAGGCACCTTTAAAAATTCGTATTTCCCGTCGGGGACAACGAAAGACGTATATTTTCGACTTCCTTCTTTTATGTCGACATGAGAGAATCCATTAGCCAAATCTAAGGTGCTGAAAACCCTCGAACCTTGCAGAGAATCTAGTTGATCTTCAATAAGTGGGAGGGGACAGCGATCTCTAACTATTTTCTTATTGAGCAATCTATAATCGACGCAAAGCCTAGTAGAACCGTTTTTCTTTTTAGCAAGCACAATCGGACTTGCGTATTCAGATTCTGATGGTCTTATAATATCTTCTTCTAACCAACCTTGCATTATCGTGTTTGCTTCGTCTTTATCCATGGCTGACAGGCGTCTCGCTCTTTGAGACACTGGCTCATCGTCTTTTAGGATGATTCTCATCTTTACTCCTACATCTTGAACTTTTTCGGCTTTGTAATTATTCGAAATATGTGCTACTTTTTCTCTATGTTCAGGATTGGCAATGTGAGTTAAATTTAATTTGCTTTCTTCTTCAAAAATATCAACTTTGTAAATGCTGGGAACTTTATCATCGTCTGCATTTTTTTCTGAAATTTCCGGTAACTTTTTTGTATCTGTAATTACTCCTCCCGTAGAATAATATTCTATCATCTTGAAAAAGTTGCGACCTAAGATAAGCTCTGTTTCTATTAATTCATCCAATACTACGTGTATGGTTAATTGAAAATGTTCTTCGCAAACCGTTATTTCTGTTGAAAAACCGCTTAATGTCATATTTTTTGAACCTACCCCTTTAAATTTGAATGATTTTACTGTTAACGGAGGTGCCCCGATCTTTGCATAGTCGTGGACGCGTATAAGAGTTAAATCTGAGCCTGTATCAAGCAACGCCCGCAATTTACTTTTTTCAATTTTAACTGTGGTATGAGGCTTACCGTCATCAGCCGACGTGACATTGCATACAGTTTTTGTAGAGTCCTTAGGAGAACATTTCTTCTGCGGAGATGCAGATGCAGATGCCCAAATTCGTTGCATTTAAAATACTTTCTTCCTTTCGACTTCATAGGGCAGTTCATCTTCGATAGTGAGCACTGTTTTTAGGCGAGTAATCAATTCGTCCTTGCTACCCGACGTCTTCATTCTTCTTTTCTTCAGCTTTTTTTTTAATTCTGCCAACTTCAAGGAATCCACTTTTTCATATAAAGGGTTGCCTACATTATCACCGTTATCACACATTTTTTTTGACGGTACATCTTTTTTCGTTTCCACAAAACCTGTCAATTAAATTGTCACTTTTAATCCTACGCACCATTCTACACAATCCCTCCGAAAATCTCGCGTTAATCCCGGACGAGCCCCTAAAACTTGTAGGATTTTTAAATGAGTCTCGGAAAGATTATGTGAATAAAGGTTGAAACTTTATTGTTTAAAGGAACACAGAAAAAAAGTATTATAAAAGGTGTGATACATCCTAATTCTTACGGCGTAGTCGCCAGACTGACTGGTATATTTTCGAAACTAACATTTTTCGCTCGGCCGCTGCAGCTTCTGGGAACCGAAGCTCGCCGCCTGGATTCACAGAACCAAAGGAATCGAGGCTCGCTGGCCGAATTTCCAGAATTGACGTAACTCCTAGAACTAAAGTGACTCTTAGAATTAAAATCGCGTTTCCCGATTCTATACAGGTAATAGTATATTATGTGTCTAGGTGCATAATGAGGGTTATTACGCGACGAGCGACAATGCTCGCAGGAGATCGAAGCCAAGGCGTAGTCGAGGCGTAGCCGGGACGTAGCTGAGACAAATCCGAGATGAAGCCTAGGCGCGATCAGTCCTGCGAGTATTTTGAGCGAGTCTCGTAATCACCCGAATTGTGTGCATTTGCACATATTCTATTTTATGTTATTTCGGTGTGTATACGAGTTTTTATGCGTATACTCGAATTTAGTTTAGTATTCATCATGATTCTCGTCTATTGCACTTGATATTTCGTGACTAGTTCCGGCCATTTTGATTTTCTGGATCTTGTGTAGTAGTAGCGTATTGTAATAGACGCATACGCAGTTCAAATGTACAAGGCTTTGTCAGTATGGTGCCAGCGCTGTACGAAGAAGAAGAAGAATAAGGAGAAGATTACGCTCCGCTATATGGGTATAGGCGCATGCGCAGGAATTACATTCCTCTGTATCGTAATACACAACATTGCGCTACTCTCAAGTGTAGCGTAAAAACGAGTTTACGCGCCGGAAGCACATAAAACTAATGTAAATGCAGATGCTTTATCAAGAAATCCTATAGATTTAGAAGATATTGAAGGTGATGATATAAATTATAAAAACAGCATTGCAATAAATTTAATTAAACAAGGAAATGCAAAATGCATATCTAATTTTGAACGTGAAAACAAAGTACCAGAAACAAATCTT